>OY979707.1:64826265-67461265 GCA_963855925.1 Inga laurina | reverse complement strand
CTCAAGCACAAGAGGAAGTGAGACAGAAAGCACACACCCGAGAGCACAACGAAACTCTCCAAGTACTGGATCACTCGAGCACAGCCATATGTGCTCGAGCACACACCTCCCACCCGCGAATGAGAAGGCACACTCGTGCAACTTTCCCGCGAGCATCAACCTGAAAGAACAACTCTCACCTGAAGCACAGTCTCACTCGAGCACACACGGCTCACTCGAGCACGGTGCCCATACCCGCGAGTGAGAAGGCACACCTACAAGTGACAACCCGAGAGCACCACCCCTCCCACCCGAGACACCAGCTCACCCGAGCAGACACCCAGTGCTCGAGTGAGAAGGTAATGCTCGCGAGTGTCAGAGCACACTCGTGGCAATCAACCCACGAGTGAAGACCAGAAAGCAACCCTTCATTCTGGACTCACACCATCACTCGAGCAGCCCCAAGCTCACTCGAGCACGTTCTTCCCTCACTCGAGCACAAAGCGATGTGCTCGAGCATGGCTCATAAAAACCCAGACCACTCGAAGCATCACAAGGGAAAAACCACTCAGCACTCGAGCAGAGTTCATCCCTGCTCGGGTGATCTTCAACCCTCACTCGAGCAGACCCCTTCTGCTCGGGTGATGTTCATACCTCACTCGAGCACACCCCTGTCTGCTCGAGTGAGTACCTCAGATAGCAGAAAACGCAGAAAACAGAGGCACTCTCCTTAACCTTTGCCCAATTGATTCCTATGGCCAAAAAACTTAACCCAAAGCCATTCCCACACAAAATCACCCAATAAATTCAATGGAATACTCAGAATCATCAAAATCCTACTCCATTATCATGGTTTGGGTTTTGGGCAATAATTTCATCAAAATTCCCATTTCATCCTAACATCATATTTCAATCTCTAATCTATCTATCTAACATAAACTCATTTCAAAATGCCATTCTCATGCCATAAACATACCAAATGAACAGTGACACTCATTTTCATGATTAGGCTAAAATTCCCAGAATTTATAAACTATTCCAAATGGCATGAAACTTAGATAGATAGGTTAGTTTCACTCACCTTATCAACTTCTCCAAAGAGACTCTTTGATTCTCACACAGTCAGATTTTCGTGTGGCACCAAACAACACCAAATGGCCCAACTATACACACCAAAATGAAGCTCATGATTCAAGGATCAACATTTATGAATGGTGTTTGAGCAAAGAAGATCATTTACTTACCCAAAATCACAAGTTCTTCTTTCTCTTTCTTGCCTAAAACTTCCGCCGGAAATGGAGGAAGAGAGGAGAGAGAAACGAGAGAGAGAAAGAAATGGGAAGGAGAAGCAAAAAGTTGTCTTTTGTCCACATGTGATCTCATCCAATGGCCACCACAATGCCACATGTCAGCATCTCCTTCATTCCCTCAATAAGCTCACACAAGCTAAGCACACTGGATCCCGACCCACGGTCAAGGAATCACCGCCGTTGATCTTAAATACCACACATATGCACTAACATTCCCAATTTCCACTAATTATGACATTAATTAATATAGTCATAAAACACTTAATAATTCCGATAAATTCATAATTATCATTAATAATCATAATTATCCCTTAATCAAAAATCGGGATATTACAGTTACTCTAAAATTGGGAAGCTACATTAACTTACTTCTAAAGAAAGGATAGAAGTTTCCTATTTACTTCCCTTTCTTGATCAACCACCTTCATCACCATTATGACCAATTGTTTTCATCCAAAGCACATTAGGAAACCTTAGGAAAGTGTCTAAAAGTAGGCTTCCATGTTCACCTTTCATTGTCAAGCACAATTAAGCCAGCACACACATTAAAGCCTTGAACAATCAACTCTAGAGGCCACCACTTGTAACGTAACTTATTCCTATATAAATGGCACGTGTTGGAGGCTCAAAAGGAGAGGATTGAGATGCCAAACACGTGAGTAGCTAATTCTCTTGTGCTTCTTAGAGATGCATGCTATGGCTTGAGCTTGGGAGCTTCAATTATGAGAGTATTTGCTTTTCAATCAATTTCCTCTTGAACTTGACGATTTTCCTTCATTAGGAATTATTTTGATTTGAATTTGAGACTGAGATTATGCGTTATAATCTTTATTGTTTGGATTATTGAGGTTTAAATTGAGTTTTTTTTTACTTGAGATTTGAGTTTATTTATATATTTCAATTTGCACTCATTGAAATTGTTTTATCTAGCATGTTGTTAGGTGTGATAATTGATTATTCTTACTATTGAGTGTCTCTCTCTGTGAGCATTTATCATTAGGGAAGAAAGTTTTATTAAATTAATTTAAATTGCATACCAAGTGGATTTTAAAAGTGCCTTAATTGGTGGTTATTATCTAGCGTTTAGGACAATTATTTATTAAGAATCACTTGACTCAAATGTGTTTGAGTTTTTAATTAGATTTTGTGCATTAATTAACTCTCATATCATTAGGCAAGTTAGGATAACCATAGGTTCACTTCCAAAGAGCATTCCATCATATCATTCCCTATATCGAATTTAATTTCCTCATTCATTAGTTTATCAAAAATCCAAAAACTAGAAGTTTAGATTGTTTTACATTATTAAGAAGAAAATCAATTTCAAAACGTCATCTCAATGTTTTTGTCACTTAGTTTAGCCTAGAAATTAAGTAAAAGGCTCCTTATTAAGAGAACACAACCTGAGGTATGCTCTTGTTACATAATTTGATTTCTTTTAATTCAACTCAAAGCGACTAAAGGTTTTAAATCATGAATATTTAAAGCATAAAATTTTGTAATTTGCTACAGAACAATGTTGCAAAAGTCCAACAAAATTGTTCTTTATATATCTATTTATATATGTATGTTTATGTATATATATGTATAACTAAGTTTATAATACATACATAGTTCGCAGCTATACGTTTCGTGTATACTTGTCTATTTCGTGCACTCTTGCACATAAAGCATTTATAACATACTTTATTTTTTTAATCTTATTTATCATTTCTGACCTTCATCGATTGGCTTCAATACTAGAGGCAGTTTCATATTTCACAGATAGTTTTTTGAGGAACTTTTGGGAAGATGACGTGTTAAAATTAGACATTGGGGCCACATTTTAAGGTGATGAGGTTTCATGATGGTTGAGTGATGACGTTAATGGTTGCGGTTTGGCAAGACGCATGACTGGGTGCAATACTTCTAGAAAAAATTGGCTAATCCAAACGTATATGCCTTGTGCACACTTGGATATTGTTTATCTAATTCTCTTACAAGATAGAAGTGATTAAAATTGTAAATATTTTTATTTTAATTATTGCTAATAATCTCTATTGAATTGAGTCTGTGAATATATGTCAGAAGTCAAACACTAGTTTTAATATGAGTATGAAATTATTTCTAACCGTAAGCCTCGATCGAGTATACCAATTGCCTAATTACTTGCCGCTCATTTACCTTATGTTCTTCCCCATCCCTCGGAACTCCCTTCACAAACTTTTCTCCTGGTTTGTTTTGGCTCTCTTGTATTGATCTCATTTCCATTTTCTCTCCCCTAATTCTTGTTTAGATACCTCTTCTTCATTCTCTAATTATGAACAACGCGTGGTTATCATCCAAAAGTCATGGAGGAGCGAACTGAAGGTGAGGATAGGGAGGTCTTGGATGGGTTGAGCTCTCTTCCTCCTCATCGGAAAGCCCATTCTTACAGCCAGCAATTACGGCCCACCTCCACTCAAAACTCCCATCAACAATTTCGTAAACATAGTTTAGATGAAAAACGAACACCCATCAACACCGGCTCCTTTTACAACTCGTACGATGATGACGACGACTTTTTCCCCGGCTCATCCACTAGCCATATTGCGGGTGGAAATGTGGATGACTTGTTACAAAGCCAACCTTTGCCGGAATTTCTTGCGGACGGCAGCGGAAAGGGGATATTCAAGTTACCGATTCGTTCAGCTGTTCATCCAGGTCGACCGCCTTACCTAGAGTTAAGACCCCATCCATTAAGGGAAACGCAAGCAGGGAAGTTCCTTAGGAACATTGCCTGTACGGAATCACAATTGTGGTCGGGGCAAGAAAGTGGGTTAAGGGTGTGGGAGTTTCATAATGCCTTTGAATCTGGCTGTGGTCTCGGTGGAAGAGTAAGAAGGGGTGATGAGGACGCGGTGCCATTTTATGAATCTGCAGACACCTCTCCTATCATGTGTCTGGCAGTTGACCATGGGAATCGGTTGGTGTGGAGTGGGCATAAGGATGGAAAGATTAGGTCTTGGAAAATGGATCAATCCTTTGGTAACGCCTTTAAGGAGGGTCTTTCATGGCAAGGACATAAGGGTCCCGTTCATGCCATGGTCATAAGTTCCTATGGTAATTAAGGCTCACTTTCTCATTTTTAATTTCTTCTCCTACAATATATCATTGGATTTGACAATTTGAATAAGCGTACATATCATGGAGGATGCATGCATGGTTTAGACAAAACAAAAGAAAATTCTAGCTAGTTGTAACTTTTGTTTACAACATTTTTCAGATTTGCTTAATTTAACTAACTGCTGCTTGTTACGTTCCTTTGGTGGGTACGTATGTAGGTGATATCTGGACAGGTTCAGAAGGGGGTGTTATAAAGATTTGGCCGTGGGAGTCCATTGAAAAGTCTCTTTCCCTGTCTCCAGAAGAAAGGCACATGGCAACCTTACTAGTGGAGAGGTCATACATAGATCTTCGAAGTCAAGTCACTGTAAATGGTGTGTGTAGTTTATCTTCTCAAGAGGTCAAGTGTCTGCTATCAGACAATGCTAAAGCTAGAGTTTGGTGCACGAGCCCTCAATCCTTCTCATTATGGTAAACTTCATGTTCCAGTGACATTGTATTTGTGAGGTAGATGTGGAAAAATAAGATAATAACACTTTGTTGGGCATCGGGGAAATTTCGTGGTGACTTCTAAACCAAGTTTTCGCCATAAGAATACTCCTAATCATTTATTTCTTATTAATTATATATATCTCCTGCATGTCACACAACTGATGGGTGACTATCTTCAATTGCAGGGACGCTCGTACTAAAGACCTTCTAAAAGTATTTAACATTGATGGTCAAATGGAGAATCGAGTTGACATGCCGCCTGTGCAGCAAGATCAAGCAACAGAAGATGAAACGAAGGTTAAGTTCGCTTCTACTTCCTCCAGAAAGGAGAAATCTCAAGGGACTAGCTTTCTACAACGATCACGTAATGCCATAATAGGAGCTGCAGATGCTGTCCGTCGAGTTGCAACAAAGGGAGCTGGGGCATTTGCAGAAGAGACTAAAAGAATAGAAACTATTGTGCAAACAATCGATGGATCGATTTGGAGTGGATGTACAAATGGCTTGCTAGTGCAGTGGGATGCAAATGGGAGTCGGGTAAAAGATTTTAATCACCATCCTTGTGCAGTCCAATGCTTGTGCGCAATTGGCACACGGATATATGTAGGTTACGTGAGTGGTATGATCCAAGTGCTGGACCTTGAAGGCAATCTAATTGCCGGATGGGTAGCACATAATAGTCCGGTGATTGGATTAGCAGTTGGCAACCAACATCTTTTTAGCTTGGCTACTCATGGTGGCATACGCGGATGGAACATTGCCTCACCAGGTCCTATTGACCACCTTATAAGATCAGAATTGGCTGAAAAAGAACTTGTTTACACAAGGAGACACAATGTCAGAATTTTGATTGGCACATGGAATGTCGGGCAAGGTAGAACTTCTCAGGAATCTCTTACATCATGGTTGGGATCTACTATATCAGATGTAGGCATTGTTGTGGTTGGTTTGCAAGAAGTAGAAATGGGTGCAGGTTTTCTTGCAATGTCTGCTGCGAAAGAAACTGTAAGACGTTATTCATATGTTGATGTATCTGACCTTTAGAAAAAACTTCATGAATATGAATCTATAGGTAAATCTAAACCAACGGATTTGTTAAGATATTGAGCTTAAAAGAACATCCTTACCATCTTATTATACGTTTTTCTATTTAATATTTAGATATGCATTTCGTACGGCTACATATCACGTACGTATATATTCCAAGTGATCTAGCCACATACATATTCAATCCGCTCAATATAATTTTTCTCTTTTCTCCATTTTATTTTCATTTCAAAATTTATATGTATAACTCGACTTCTATTGGAGACATTTATATCTATCACATTACATATTTCATCACCTAATATCTTATACTTCCAAGTGATATGGTCACACACATACACACATTCTACCCTCTTAATACTTTTTTTATACAATAACAGAAAGGAAAGGCAACTAGCTACTCTACATAATTCTTCTCTCAATTTTATTTTCATGCTCAGATTATTTTGTATAATTCGACATTTTGGAGACATTTTATAGCCATCGTGATGAATGTTGGGTGCCAATTGTAGGTAGGATCACTTGAAGGGAGTTCAGTGGGGCAATGGTGGCTAGATACAATTGGAAAGGCCTTAGAAGAAGGAAAAGCTTTTGAGCGCATGGGTTCGAGACAACTTGCTGGCTTGCTTATATCTCTTTGGTGAGTGATTGGCAATTTGTCTTTGTGAATATTGAAGTTAATTAATATAATTATTAGTTAATGTTCCTCATGTAGGGTAAGAAAAAATCTTAGAACACATGTCGGAGACATTGATGCTGCAGCAGTTCCGTGTGGCTTTGGGCGAGCAATTGGTAACAAGGTTTGTGTAATTTTTCTAACTACTTAATTTTAGAAGGTGGGTGACAGTTTGAGACCGAAACATTATTTTAATTTTGTTAGACGATCAAAAAAATTCTGAAATAATTTCAATAATAAAAACCAAATGTCCCTAAATAATCTGACATTAATATTTTAAAATTTGACAATTGTTGCATTACTGTCAAATTTTAGAATATATGTGCACATGAGTGTTAAATTTCATTGTCAGATTTTAAAATATCAGCATCAAATTACTTAATCAATGATATTTGGTTATTTTGACCTAGTAACCTTTATTATCCTTTATTTTACAGTTGCGTTACTATCAAATTTTGAAACAACAGAATCAAATTTCAAAATATAAGACACAAATTTTAAATTATCAATGTCAAAATACTTGATGATTTTTGGTCCTTCATTGAAAATATTAGTATCATTTTAAAAAAAAAAAAAGCATCCTTAATATCAAATCTTGGAATATTAGGAAGAGGCTTCTTTTCCGTACTTTAACAAATGATATAATAATAATCGTATCCATGGCTTCATATTGACCGTTTATGTTATTTGTATTTTATCATGATTCCATGGTTTCATAATTTCCTCTTAATATTATGTTTTATTTGTATTTTATCATGATCTAGAAGTCATGTTTATTTTGTTATCATGAGATCATTAGAATTTCCGATAACAAACATATCAATAGGTAAAATAAGATTTATTTCAAATGGCATTCGTTACAATCCATAAATAACGTAATTTATTTTTAAATATCGTACAATATATACGGAAAAAGGTTTCTAATGTCATCATGGAATTGCGTTCTCATTCTACGTTTTTGTTATCCATTTCAACATCATATATATCTATGATAGAGAAAAGTTAGAGTTCACTATCAAAAAATATTATATTTATATTAAATAATTCTAAATTTTAAATTATTCAAATAATTCAAAAAATAAATTTTAAATTACTTGATAAAATCATAGTTGAACATAAAATTAAAAACGTTGTCACAGAATATAGATATAATTTTAAAATTTAAAGCTCTAGCTTATATACAAATGTTTTTCAACATTTGAGAAAATACCGACAATCTATGCATTTGATCTCAATCAGGCAAATGTCTTTTTTATTATTTTTATTTTAACTACCATTTTAAATATTTGTTGTTACAATGTTATTTTTATTTTGTATTTTAATTCGTTAAAATAAAAATATTAGAAATAGAACGTTTTAAAAGTGATATGTAAAATTTGTACCATATATATGAAATTAGTTCCTTTTTTGGTGTTTGCATGGCCAAAAAAATTCATGTTGGTATTAGCAAAGTACAATCCACTTCCTATTCATGTTGTATTCACCTCATTTCAAGAGAATTAAAGTGTCCGTTTGAGCTATGAAACATTATTTTTAATTTGGACACGTACACAATTCCAAATAAATTCTATTTGTTTGTATTATGTTACAATAGAATTCTGTAACTTAAATATTTAAATAAATTAATTATTTGTTCGGTCCCTAGGGAAAATCAATTAATGGAATTGAATGGCCGTCATTCAGTCATGGGTTAGAGTGGATTGTTGCATGTTTTTTATAAAGGCGTCTTAGTAGTTTAATGGTAAAATTTATGGCATTGAAAGGATTCCGTGTTTTTCATAAAGAGAAAATTTTATTTTCTCTCTGCCAAGACTAGTGCTCATGTCGTTAAATTGATCACACAGGGAGGTGTGGGTTTGAGAATCAGAGTCTATGATAGAATAATGTGCTTTGTGAATTGTCACTTAGCTGCACATTTGGAAGCAGTGAATAGGCGAAATGCTGATTTTGATCACATTTATCGAAATATGGTCTTTAGTCGATCATCAAACACTACATCTGGTATGGTAAACTACTACTTTCTTGCTTTATATGAATTTATATGGGAAAATTAAATATTGGTCATTTTATTCTTTTGCATGTCGTCCTTGCTATTACAGCTGGTGCCTCAACTTCTACTCAAATTCTTCGTGGTGCAAATGTGAGATTATGTTTGCTTTATTGCTTAGTTGCGTTGTCAATTTATATGTAATTAATTGCACCAATATCATTTTAATAACAATTATAAAAGCTTCATTGTGCCATGCATGCCTGTATATATATAGGCTATGGGTTTCAACACCGAAGAAGCAAAGCCTGAATTATCTGAGGCGGATATGGTGGTCTTCTTCGGCGATTTCAACTATCGACTCTTTGGTATATCTTATGATGAAGCTAGGGATTTTGTTTCACAAAGATGCTTTGACTGGCTTAGAGAAAAGGATCAACTTAGGAAAGAGATGAGTTCTGGAAAAGTTTTCCAAGGAATGCGAGAGGCACTCATCACATTTCCTCCTACTTATAAATTTGAGAGGCATAAAGCAGGTCTTGCAGGTAAACGTTTCACACATTAATAGTACTCCTTTCGGCTTCGATAGCTTGATCTTATATTTAGTTTAATTCCTCATTATATTGTCGAATTAGTTCAAAGATAGTTTAGTTTTCATGATGTGTGTGTGTGTGTGTGTGTCTATGTATCAGTGTGGTCTACTGAAACTTCTTTTAGCCATGACTTATAGTCTTATATATTTAAGTAGGGATATTGTGGGAATAATTCATTAGGACGGAGCCTCAATAATAATAGACTAGTTTTTTTAAGGTTTTTTCTTTTGGGTGTTGGAAGAAACTCCCGTCATGATTAACCACATTTTCCATAGCTTGCTTTGTTTGCAATATATACATCATTAGTATGAAGATGACAATCATTAGTAGATGACAAAATAACATACAAAAATGCAGCAGGCTAGGGCATAAAATTAAACATGATAACTAGCAAGTGGCATATATTTTTTGTGACAGTTCTAGTCTAATCATGCAGAAAACTAGGAGTATTTTTTATATAGTTCATTACTACTTACTAGCTTTGATTCATAGTACAAAATGTGTCGATATCAATGTGCCTCTTACGGCTAATATATATATATATATATACACACACACAAGAGTTCTATGTAAATTGTAGAGCTACAATACTAGTTGAAAGAGGGCCCTAATTGAAATTAATTAAAGTCAAAATATGTAGACTAATTAAAGTAATAGATAACCTAAATTTGACTAATACCAAACCTGCACTTTTTTAATTAAACCTCTACATTTAATTGTGCAAAACTTGGAGTATCTGATGTGGGTTTGAACTTTAAACAAAAGAAAATTAATGTTATTATTGAATTAATTTATTATAGAAATGTCATCAAGTGACTGATTTTCCTTGATCTGTGGTATTTAATTGACAATATCATTTCTTAATGTTTTTTAAGGATATGATTCTGGAGAGAAAAAGAGAATCCCCGCATGGTGTGACAGAGTAATATATCGTGACATGCGGTCTCCTCCAACATCTGAGTGCAATTTAGAGTGTCCTGTTGTGTCATCAATAGTGCAGTATGTCGTACATATATGGTCATCTTTTGCTTTATATATATATATATGTATGTATGTATGTATGTCATCAATTTTAATTTTCCACTCGAAGTTGTTGTCGTCTTAATTAGCAATCAATTGTGCCAGGTATGACGCTTGCATGGATGTGACTGATAGTGATCACAAACCTGTCCGATGTAAATTCAATTTGAAAATTGCTCGTGTTGATAGATCAATAAGGAGAAAGGAATTAGGGAAAATCATGACATCAAATGAGAAAATCAAATCCATGCTTGAAGGCTTTAACTGCGTTCCAGAAACCATTGTGAGCCCCAACAATATAGTCCTTGAAAATCAGGAGATGTCATTTCTCTATATAACGAATAAAAGTATGAAAGATAAGGCTATATATAGGATCACTTGTGAACGCCAGTATACGGTGGCAACCAGTGAAGAAGCCCCTTACAACCCAAGAGGTGCCTTCGGCTTTCCTAGATGGCTTGAGGTATGTACTGTATATATGTTTCACTTTAGGGTTAAGGGACAAAAATGTTCTGGAAGTTTTCAACCAGAGGCATTAGGTGTCTAAAAGTTTTTGAGAGGGCATTTTTGTCCCAAAAGTTGTAAAAAAAAAGCCACTTTTGCCCCATTATATTTTTTACCAATCAATCACGTTTAACACCACAAGTGATGTTACATGCATACATTCCTCAAAAAACGTATGAGGCAAAAGTGATCTCTTTTTACAACTTTTGGAGTAAAAATGCTCTCTCGAAAACTTTCAGACACCCAATACCCCTAGGTAAAAATTTTCAGGACATTTTTACCCCTTAACCCTTTCACTTTATTATTATGTTTATATTTGGGTTTTGAGAGTGGAACCCAAAAAAATAATCAATATGATCTTTATTGCATATGAAAAGTCTCGGCCAACTTGGTGGCTCTGTACGTTGGACAGAGAATAGCCCATTTAGTTGACTCGTCCTAATCGGCAAAAAAAAAAAAAAAGACTCGTCCTTTTTTTTTTTTTTTGGCCAAAAAGACTCCTCCTAATTAAAGAACATGTTTAGCATATATATGAATCCGCCTAAAAATTTATCTGAATGGGAGATATTTATTACCATTTAGAAATTGTAATAAAATAATAGCAGAAAATTGTCAAAAGATACAGCTTTTCACTCGCGTGCACACAAGCATGAGTTTCCGAGTAGAATTTCTCTCCACACAAGAAATAATGTATGGCTGATTATAATTGCTCAGCAAATATGCATTTTATTACAATATTATCAATTTATAATTATGTACTCATCAAATTTTTCCATCAAAATAACTATAATTATCCGGCCTTGCGATTGTTCCCCACCTTGATTTTTAATAAAAACTTTTAAAAAATAGAAATAAAATATTTGTTAATAGAATATTTCTCTAGTAGAACCTAGAGTTTGAGAAGCATGCAGTGCCTTCTATCACATTTATTGATTATCATGATGTTAACACCGTTGTTGGCTAAATTTTTTTTATTCCCTGTTGGAAACATCGGGTAGAGAAAATTAATGGGATACAAACAAATTATTATGTGCAATGTTAAATACGTAGGATTCATAATAGAGTTGTGTGCTTGATTTTCTACTTTTGTATATGTACATATTGAAAGTAATGTCATTTTGTAAATATATGAATTAGGTCACTCCAGCTGCTGGCATAATTAAACCAGAGCAAAATGTAGAGGTATCAGTACGTAATGAGGAATTTCATTCCTTGGAAGTATCTGTAGATGGAATACCACAAAAGTTGTGGAGTGAAGACACCCGGTATAAGGAAGTGGTCTTGGTTGTTCATGTCCAAGGTAGTTTCTCAAAGAAAACTTATAGTCAGAGGATTCATGTTCGTTCATGTCTATCTGCTATGACAATTCGAACTGACTCAAAATCCAACAGTGTGAGAAGAAACCAAGGTGGATGAATGTCTAGACAAGGGTTTTTATACAGTTTTCATGCAATGGATCATCTGTATAATTTTATAAATCCATTAATATATGGATCATAAGCACCATATAAAGATGGGAGATATCATCGATCAGAGGGGGAAAAACGTACTGAAAAAAAAAATTTGTGAAGGCAATTTTTAATTTGCTTAGGTGAACTTATTAGGCCGTCGTTGTTCATGTTGTAAATACTCAATTCTCTGTTATCAATGAATGTAGTAATTGATCTTAGAACAGGTCCTGGCAGAGTCACGTCATACTGAGCTTAGGGAAATGTCTCCCTCAATTTTTGGTATTTTGTATGATAATTATGGCATCATGAGTTCTATCATTAACCTACAATCTAAAATATCTTCCACCAGGCCCCCTTTTGAAATACGGCTCATGGTTATAGACACATTTCACTGTTAGTAAGCACAAAATAGTTGCCTAAGAAAAATTGTATAGGGAAAATCCTCTAAAATATATTGGAAATAGGGAAATCTCTATTCAGTGTTTTGAAATGTAAAAATCTGGATCAGTCCAATGTCAGTACGGATGAACAGTGCGAGTGGAGTTAAAAGACGATTTTGCCCTTCAGCCCTCATTCTCGCCACTTCAGAAATAACAACATGTAGTTCTTAATTAACAACTTTGGATTCTTGATTAACAACTCCGTATTCTTGATTAACAACTCTAGTTTCATCTTTTTTTTTTCACAATAAAAACACCGGTTTTGTTATTAACAACTCCGAATTCTTGATTAACAACTCTGTTTTATTCTTCCACATATTCACATCTTAAAAATATAGTATTGTTAATGTAAAATACGGTGTTGTTAATAAAGAAAGAAGTGTTGTTATTGTCCCTGAAACTTAAATTACGAAGTTGTGAAACAAAAAATGGGAGTTGTTAATGTAGAATGTGGTGTTGTTAATAACAAGACCGATGTTGTTATTGTGAAAGTAAAAAGATGAAACTGGAGTTGTTAATCCAGAATATGAAGTTTTTAATCAAGAATTCGGAGTTGTTAATTAAGAACGCGTGTTGTTAATCAAAAAAGAGGTGTTGTTATTGGCCTTAAAACTTAAATTAGGAAGTTGTGAAATAAGAAAGGGGAGTTGTTAATCAAGAATCCGGAGTTATTAATTAAGAATCGCGTGTTGTTATTTCTAAAGTGGCGAGAATAAGGGCTGAAGGGCAAAATCGTCCTTTGGTGCCGCCCGCACTGTTCATCCGTACTGACACTTGACTGATCCGGACTTTTCAATTTTAAAGCATTGAATAGGGATTTTCCTATTTCTAAAGTAGTTTAGAGGGATTTTCCCAATTGCATATATGGCTGCTTGGCTTGTGCAACCTCATTTGTCTTCATCAATACCTCTGATATCCTTTTGATATTTCTAGAGTATTTTCCGTGGAAGTTGGTGACAAAAATGCTTTCACATGATTAACAACTGAGATCACTTGAAAATTTTGAAACGTACAGCTATAAATGTTGAGAATTATGAAAAACTCAATTTAAAGTTATTTATGAAATATTTAGTATTATAATGATTTTAAACATTGTAACAAAAATTTCGATTGGTTGGGTTGGTATTGATAGTAATTAAAAGTAATTACATTTTTAAGTTATATATGAATAATTTTCAACCAATTATTTTCATTTTCAACATATATTTTCTGTATTTATAATTTATAAGACTAAATTATATAAAATCCCAGAACTTTGGGTGGCTTGCTGATAACCCCTATATTTTAAAGTTTAAACCCCTCTACTGTTAATTTACCATTATCATTTTAATAAAAATTATCACATCAGATTAATAAAAGAGTCGGATATTCTATGTAAGTTACTAATTTTAATAAACTCCTCTGGATTTTAACCAATTACAGATAACCCTTGAATATTTCAAAATTTAAATTTAATTCTTTTAATGTTTCAATTTTTATTATTAAACCCTTGTGGTTACTTTTATCATCCTAAAACCGGGTTATTTCCAGTAAGAGGAACACGTTCACTTCGCTTATCCTTGTATTTATAACCTCCACCCCTTCTTTTCTTGTCTTTTTCCCCCTTTTCCTTTTGAATCATAATGATCTCATTGAGGTGCAGATTGAACGAGGAAATGATAGAGACGCTTTTTATGGTGAATAATACCTCAGATTTCACTCTTAGAGATGATGCTCGGCGTCAAATTGTTGCTTCTCCCCCCATGGAATACAGGGTGCTTGACCCTAAGAAGTCACACAACATCGCCATTTTGCTTAGGGCTCAATGGGACTATTGATGAAGTATGCGAGGCCCTAATGGAAGGTGATAATCCTTTTTGTCTCATAAGTTCACTTAATGCTGTTCCCCTCGCGTTCTCCGCTGCATTCCAATGACTGACTTTATACCGTGCACTTCTCTTGTGGTCTCCAACCACTGCCTCTACTGTTTATGGTTTATCTCATCTTCATACCATCATATCAGACTCCTTTTTTGGATCCATGACATGCTCATATCATCTCATCTCATCTCATGTCTGTCTTGTACAGCAATTTATAGCCCTTGTAAACCTATATGTGTATCTGCTTCTTTCTCTCTGTCAGATGCGTGTATTGGTTTACACTGGGTTTCTATGTCAGTGATATGTTGCAACTTCCTTTTCCTTATAATAGGCAATTGGGATATGCTGGGAACAGAACTTCTTGAAAGTTTGTTAAAGATGGCTCCAACGAAAGAAGTATGTAAGCTGAAGGATTTCAAAGATGAATCGGCCTTCAAGCTTGGTCCAGCTGAGAAATTTCTAAAAATCGTGCTCGATATTCCTTTTGCATCTAAGAGAGTTGACACAATGCTTTACATTTCTAACTTCGATTCAGAATCAGAATACTCAGGAAGTCCTTTGAGACTTTGGAGGTACATATTATTTCCCCATTTATTTCTCTCTCGATTAACAGTGAATATGAAGTTGAAACAGTGCCCTTTCTGCATTTCCTCATAGAAAACTTATCATGTCTTTTCTGCCCCACAATATTTTATGACAATTATGTTACTAGATAAATATCCAATCAAAGAAGAATGGATTTAAATCGATGTTACTGCTGCATAGATAGGTTTGTAAATTCTGTTGTTTCTGTCAGGGGGATCAGTTGTGATGAAGATGATGAGCTTCAATTGAATAGTCATTTATTTATAATTTTGGTGCCTGAATGGGCTTAAGCTTACCATATTTTCACAAGTCCAGGTCTTAAAAAAAAAAAAGTGTGGTGCTAGCTGAAAATATTCAAATAAAGTAGCCAATTGTGCTTCGTTGGTTCAGACAAGAAAAATTGTTCGGCTAATTTTCAGTATGTATATATATATATAAGCGTTCAATAACCCAAACGATTATTTTGGAATAGAGGGTGTAAGCATAACCTTTCAGCATGTGGCAGCAGTTGGGGTTATGGATAAGTAAAGCTGCAATTGTGGAAATATATTTTCTGCCGAGTAAGGCTTCACTTCTATTTGCCGTGCATCTAGATTTTTCTCACGCCCAAGTTTTGACATCGAGTATATCTTTCTATTTCGGTGTACTCCTCAAAATATGTGCATGATCTGGGCAGCCTTATTCAGTTGGTATAAACTTCCAACACTCATGCCGATATCAGAGCACCGAACTGTTCTAATTAATTATAAAGGTAACCAACTCCTTTCAAAAAAAAAAATGGATAACCAAGTCCATGTGTCAAGAGGTTGCATTTTGCACTGTAATAAAAGTTCCTGTAGATCTCTTATTTCATCCTTTTCCTTAGGTGGCTTGTGAGGAATTAAGGAATAGCATATTGTTTTTGAAGCCCCTTGAAGAAGTGCTAAGAACTGGTAATCGCATGAATGTTGGCACCAATCGTGGTGATTCACATGAATTCAAGCTGGACACGCTTCTGAAGCTAGTTGATATTAAAGGAGCTGATGGAAAGACAACTCTTGCATTTTGTTGTGCAGGAAATGGTCAGAACTGAAGGTTCTCGAATATCTGGTACTACTAATCATCACCGAACTGCTGAAAATAACCTGCAGTCTACACTCCGGGATGAAGTTGAATTTAGGAAACTTGGACTCCAAGTTGTTTCAGGTTTGGGTGGGGAGCTCTGCAATGTGAAAAAAGCAGCTACAAGGGATTCAAATATGCTTAGCAGTGATGTCTCTAAGCTTGCCAGAGGGATTGCAAAAGTTGCACAAGTAAAAAAATGGAACGAAGGGTCACCATTTAGAGAAACTAGCCAAAAATTTTCTGAGGCAATGGACGGTTTCTTGAAGAAAGGAGAGGAGGAAATTGTTTCGATTCAGGCCCAAGAGAAGAATGCTTTGTCTTCAGTGAAGAAGCTAGCGGAGTATTTCCATGGAAATTCTTCCAAGGAAGAAGCTCATCCGTTTAGGATTTTTATGGCCGTGCGGGATTTCCTTTCAATACTTGATCGTGTGTGCAAGGAAGTTGGAAAAGTGAACGAGAGAGCTTTAGTCGGCTTCCGTCAATACTCGGAGCCTTCAAATCCCATCCTGCCACCAATTTTTCCTGAGATGGTTCCATGGATGATGAAAACTCCTCTCGCTCATCATAGTAATTTGTTGTTTTATCACCTCGTATAATAAGCTTATTCATTGCATTTTCCCTTCATTTAGTCTGCTTGGCTGTACTAAAATTATGAATGCCCACCGACTGGAATTTTGAGTCTGTTCTGATGTATAATGTAAATACGCGAGGCGAGAGCTTGATTCTTGCGTGGTTGAGTGGCACTACTTTTACCTGGGTTAAGTCTGGAAGTGATAGTCATCTTTGAGTTTGTTCTGAAATATGTTTATGGCAAAATTGTCCCCAATAACTCATTTTTAAGACCCAAATTATAAATAAAATAATATCTCAAGGGCAACCACCAAGTGAAAGAATCAGTGCAAGTGAGCAACTCTATTGTCGTCATCAGTATGTAAAGGTATATTAAATATCATGAGATGGACATTTGTAGCAGACATTCATGAGCTTGTAAATGACAGAAAATGAAACGCCACAACTGAACACTCAATTGCAGGATGGTCTCTAGTTGAACCTGATTTACCTTTGACCACTAGATCACGCTCAAGCGGCCCATTTATTTTTCCTTCAACTTCCCAGCAGCAGCAGATGAGTAACCTTTTACACCTTTTACTCAGCAATCCCCAGATCTTCTCTGCCCAACCAAGGCTGATTGAAATTCGAATACATGTATAGATCTTTGATCTATCCAATTCCAGACACAGCGCAGGACATGACTAATTATTTGTCCTCTAGTCCAACTTACAAGTGGATCACAGCTTCTTTTTTTCCTCAAAAATACAACTGCTCTGATGCCGGTGAAAATCTCCTGATTAGCTACTAAACTATGAGTTTTCAGCATCCATGCGTTCCAGCACCTTAATTGCTTCCTCTTCTGTGGCTGGAACAACATGCCGAATCCTCAACCCCCCTTCTATGGCCTCCGGATTCACAGCAAATGTGAAGTAGAATCTGTTGGATACCTGTTTGACAAGAAACAGAATAAAGTCATTGAGTATGTGAGCTGACGAGCTCGATGTAGTGGAAATGTATTGAACTCAATATTGTAAAACAGCAGGGGAGAATAGAAGAACAAACTCAGATGGGTATTTATTTTTGTATTCTGATAAACATATACATATATATCCTATATTATCTTAACCATCTTTCTTTATTAAATAATACTGGGTAGGACAGGAGTTTACAGGCAACAAAGCTCGTAGCTTTCTGCCTCTTTTTTTTTTTTATTTTCTACTTTTTTGTGCCTTTTTAATGTAAATAACTCAGATTTTTTCCCTTGTCAAATACTTAATCAAGAGTTAAATAAAAAATTTAATGCCAGTATTTCACCTCACTGGACCGGAGCTCAGGCTTTGTAACATGCGCAACAACTTCAACATTCACCCGAGGTTCAGCCAGGTTTTCAAGTTCTGTATATAGAACACATGACTTGAGACGAAGAAAATTTCCAACGTCCACCTGCATCACCAAGTTGTCATCCATTTTGTTATTTACCACTTAAGACAGATATTTTCAATTTTGCTGCCCAGAAAATGTTCCAAAACTGTTTATAATTGGGAAGACAAAGCATAGAACCACGTTTATATATATCAAGGAAATTTATTTCCGATAGCAAGTACATACAGCATAAAATATGACAATATAAGCATTTTAATTTCACCCATTTCATAACCAAAGTAAAAGCCATGCCACTGAACACTAAGAAGGTTTACAAAAATTGTATTTCAGATGCACTTTTCAGAATCAAGGGGGAGAGCATGGCAAGAAACCTGTTCAAAAAAATACAATTAATTATAATTAGAACAAAAAGCATCTTCAATCTAGGTCATTCACAAGGTATATACTTACAGGTTTAAAGAAATCAACATGGTCAACTTCTAAGAAATGTGGTGCCGCACCAGCAAAGACATAAGCAGTTGAAAAAGCAAGTTCAAACGCCCTTCTCATCAAAAATCCTCCAAAAATACGACCATGGATGTTTCTTTGTTGTGGCTGGCAGATAAATGAGTTTTCTAGGCAAGTATCCTTCATCAGGATGCTATCTCTATTAGCCAATGCTGGCATGTCACTGAAAATACGCCCTTCAGCCAGTAGTGCACTGAACCGGGCAGTGTCTCCATTTTGAACATGTTTATAGTCTGCTCTCTTTAGTTTCCTTAGTCTGGTCCTCTGTTCTGCTTCTTCCCAGAGAAACCTTTCTTGCTCAGTTTCAGGTGAGATCTGACTAATTAAGGCTGACTTTCCAGTGGCAGAGTCACGAGCCACAAATGTGAAGTTTGCTACAAGAGCTTGTGAGTCTGAGGTATCCGCTTTGCCTGGCCACATTTCAATTTAAGGCTCAACAAACAGTCGACAGTCACACAGATGTTATGCAGAAACACTTGCAGATTTAAAAGACAACATCACAAGTATAATTTTATACAAAACCATAGCATGATAAAAATATAAAAATTTAATGTGCTATTGTGTATGACTTGTGATATTGAAAACTGGAATAGATTTTAAGACACAGAAAACCAATCCAGTCACAGTTGAGAACCTCTCCTACACCGCAAGAGAATTTTTATGTCGAGTCTGTTCATCTTTATTTGTTTATTATTTTTAAAAGCAAGTTAATAGTGAGTTCATAAGAAAAGCAAAGAAAGGCGAAAAAGAGTCCCTGGCAAATTAAGGATGAACAACATATGTAAGAAGTGTATTAAAGAAAATTCGTGATATGAATTGGATACGCATATTAATACTAACATCTCATCTGTCTCATAGTACGCACTTAAGGACTTGAAAATTCAAAAAGTATCATAGGGGAAAATCACATCCCAATTAAAAAAATTTACAATGGCTAAAGGAAGCAGCATTAATTTTGCATTGAATTAATAATTCTATAGCACCTTGTGTTGACTGAATGAGTTCCAGTTGTATCTCCATTGATGACCGGCCAACCCATGTAACAGCACCGCCTATAGTCAAATCAATGTCAATAAGAATTGGTTTCTTTAAAACCATTTTGTCAACGGAAGCAGTAACCAATATAAGCGGTCTCGTTGTGCCATCTTCATTGCATGAGTGCTGTTCAAAAGAGAGGTGATAAACTTAAATGGCTTTTTCATACAAAGTTGGAATAACGCAGAGAATAAACTTTTTTAAAAAAATAAATAACATTGATTTGCTATACAATACTGTCCATTATACTTAAGAACAGAGAAGAAATCGATGATTTGACAGCAGTTGCCAAAAGGGAAATTGGATACGAGAATTAGGAAGGAAAAGGCTTGATCTAAAGGCGCCCTTGCATTAACTTGAAGGATATGCAAATCAAACAACTGGAGAGATGAATACCCGCGCGAAGGATTTGTTTGTCTTTTACGATAAAAGATAATAAGCAAGTTCCAAAGGAAAACAATAAAGACCTGACAAATTTGCCATAAAATTGCAGTAATATGAAATGACACCTTAAATGCAATGGTTCCAGCTAGAGCATCAAGATCCTCGACCAACTTCCCCATCCTAATTTGATTCCAGGGGTTCCTATACTGCTCTCTGAGTACGTAGTCAGAAGAGAAGTTATAAAAAATACTCGTCCTGCCGTGGGAAGGCGTTTTGGCAACGAGTTGCGATTGTGAAGGCACAGGAGCATGCTTTTCGAAGATGGTGGATCTTGCTTCCCACAGAGCCTGTGTGGCAGGTGAATGGTACATACCCGGCCATAAACCAACGGGTTTGTTGTTAGATGAGCTTGCATCAATAACAGGCAGAGATGTTTTGGGGTTTATGGAATCGGAATCAGAATCAGAAGGTTTAGAATTAAAAGAAGAGGGGTCAGCAATTGCATTAAAAAGAGAAGCATTGAAGGAAATGTTTCTGAGAAAGGTTTTCAAATGATTCCATGAAGGTGGGTTGCCGGTGGAAAAGAAGAACGGGGATCTGAGGAGTACCTTTCTCATTCTGACTCTGGGAGCCTGCATAGTCATTAATCCTAGAACGGCGATTACACAGAACGGAGAAAGTGCTTTACCAACAATCAAGGGAATTCGTAACGGCGATTACATATGAACTCGTAATACAATGTTTGATGATTGTATTTTGTGTCGATTTTGGTTTTCGCCCCAGTGAAAAATGGTTACTAAGGTCCTGAACAATCTAAATTAAGTCCATTTAAAATACTAAAATCTAAATTTCAACTTACACTTTTAATAAAATTTAAATCAGTTAGTTAGGGATTTATTAACATTATAAATTTACTCCAATGTTATTAACCCCTTTTCTCTCTCACCACCCCACGAATCCCTTTCTCCCATCCTTCTCTCTATCTCCTCAATTATCCAGCACCTCCTAAATCCGAGTTTTAACAACCTTCCACCACGTACCACCGCATGAAAAACCGTGGAAGAGAAAAGGTCAGCTTGGGTTCAAATGTACCCTACTTCCCGGCAACAAATGATCCAGATAGGGTCATTCAGGCGATGATCATGTTATCTACTCTTCCAACATTGCCCTCTTTCAGAATGAGCATTGAGATTGTTCCCCCCATTTAGGTGCTGTCTCCACAGAACACCTTCATCTAGCTAACTCTCAGCTACCATTTGCTACCTAGAGAAGGAGAGGCGTGAAGAAGAAACAAAAGAAAATAATCTTGAAGTTAGATCACCTCACCAGCCCCTCTGTCATCTAAAATGAAGGACAGTGAACTCAAGCACATCGTGTTTGGGATACCAGCTTCATCCAAATTGTTGAAGATCATTCAAGACATTGTTCCCTTGTAATAATAGTGCAAGATTTTCACCAATAAAGAAGTGTAGATTTGATAGGATTAGGCTGTCTTCTGGATGCATTGCAAGAGGATGATGATGGGCTTCGTGCTTGGACTTTTATTCTTTCTTATGGTAGGCGGTAATTGATGATTAGAGAGAGAAAGAGTGAGAAGGATGAGGGAGAAAGAGGTATTCATGATTAAAGGGAGGGAGAAAAAAGGGTTAATAAACATTGAAGAGTATTGGGATAAACTTTCAAGATTTATAAATCTCTAATAAATTATCTAAACCTGATTAGGAATTTGATAAAAGTGTAGACATGAATATGGATCTTGGTTCTTCATATGGATTTAATTGGGATTGTCCTTTAATATTTATCCAAAACAAATTTAAAGAGCAAAATATATGGTTTGAAGTTTGAACTATGAAGACCAAATTTAAAATAAAAATAAACCAAATATTACACTCCCTCCCTTCTTTCTTTATAAAATGGAATTAAACAAATTAAGTTGTTTAAAAATATAGTTGAAATTAGTTATATACAATAAATATGCAAAAAATAAATTTTGTTTTCCATAAATTACTTCATTTATATAGAAGAGCGAATTTGTTCCATTTAATGTTTTAGTCAGATATGAGAATTAAATAAAATAGTGGTATAAGTAATTTTTGTAATTAAGTAAAAAAGAGGAGTTTACAAAAAAAACTTCTTAGACAACCTCTAAATCTATTGCATAAAAAGAACCTAGCATAACCAAGAATTTTATCTCATAAAAAGGAACATAGGGAATATTAACGAAAAAATGATATGAGGTATTTGTAATTTTCTTCAATTTTAAAGTTGGTATATGTATGTTTTTTCTAGTCATTAAGTCATTGTTTGGTTCAAGGTTTTTCAAAAAGAGGGAAGAGGTATAGTGGGGATTAGCGTGTTTGGCTGGGAAAAATTAGGGGTGCGGAGAAATTTTGTCTTTTAGTATTTCCTTCCTCTCCTTCCACACCCCTTCAAGTTTGGGGTTTTTTGGAGAGGTGAGAAATATTATGTCATATCCTAATTAAAATACTCAAACTAATTTTTTGTTATCCTAAGTTTACCCATATAATTATAAAATTTATCTAATTGTTACTAGGATTGGCCAAATAAATCAAAAATATATCTAATAAAATCTATCTAATCATATCATATCTTCTTAAAATACGACAAATTAAATCTATCTAATCAAATATTATATGACTTTAAACTTAATATCAAAATAAGAAAGAAAATTGCGAGGACGACTCTTCTTACATTAGGATTATAATTTGATTTAGGATTTAGATTTAAATTTAAACTTAAAAGACATATTAAATTTGATGAGTTAACATATTAAAATTAATAAAATCATCATTTCAAATATATATAAGTGAGGTACAAGTTTTTTTGCTATTTATAGCTTAGGAAATAATGACTTTGATATCTAAATAATATACTAATGGCATATTTGTCAACATTTAATTAGTTTACCTCCCTTCCTATATAAGTGAGATACAAGTTTTTTTGCGATTTATAACTTAAGAAATAATAATTTTGATATCTAAATAATGTACTAATGGTGTATTTGTCAACATTTAACTAGCTCATCACATGAACCAAACAAGAAGCTTCTCTTCCCCTTTCCTCCCATCTAACCAAACGAAGCTTATAACCTCCCCCTACCTCCTCCCAATTCCCCTCCTTTTACCTCATCTCCCCTTCCCTCCCCTTCCATTAAACCAAACAAAGCCTAAATCTTCTACTTCTATTCTTCTAGCATTATTAGCCTTGGTATAGAAGCTAATTGTGCTCACAGAATTTTTTTTTCATACAATCCATCTCCACCCTTAAATCATGAAATGTATAATTAAAGGGTTTAATAAGGAAAGAAAAACATATAAATACCAAATAAAAAATTAAAGGAAACTATAATAGTATCATGAATGATTTTCCCTTATATTAAGTTATTAACATAAAAGAATGCTCATGTTGTCCTATTTATAAGTTAGAGAGAGAGAAAATTGTCATATTTATAGGGTAGAGAGTAAATTTATTCATATAAATGTACTGTTTTACCCTCCATTTATTATCATATTAATTTTATTTTAAAAGGGTATAATGTATACTCCCCTAGTTTTTATTATAAGACACTAACTAACAAGTTTTCTTAGTCCTTTTTATAAGGCACTTGCTTGTTTTCAAATAGCATTAAATTTTTTTTTCTATATATGCCCATATTTAATAAAGATAGTGAGAGAGAATAATAATTAATAGGATATTAGAGTTTATTGTAATTAATATGAGTAAATTAGAAATTATTTAAATTTTAGGACAAATTTAATGACTTTAACTGTTTTTATTTGTTTATGAGAACTATTAGTTAGTGTCTTATAATAAATAATAAAGGAGTATTAAATAAGGGTAAAATTGGCAAGTTGTTAAGAATAAAATACAGCTTTATTTCCTGGATACTCATGACATCCCTTTACGTGCTGCTGGAGGAATTGGCTGCCAAAAAAAGGGACCTCCATATTGTAGTTATATTGATATATATTTCTGACTTTCAATTTATTGATATTGAATGCTGTTCTTTTTTGTTTTCGCTCTCATCTAATAGATTCACATGGGACGTAATATCAGAGCGCAACATCTGCTCTTTCGAAGTGGTCTTTTTGCGAAAGGGCAATCCCAATGCCCCATAAAAGAGCTTAAGCTTTCGCTGTCGTTACAAACCAGTGGGCAAGATAAGAAACTTACTAGCCATATACACCAAACAAGCTAGCCACAGCAAGACCAACAGCTTTATGCGCAGAAGAAAACCAATGAAAGCATAGATATAGGCTATGAAACGAGGTAACGATTGAACAGGAATCTCCAACTCCATAATCATCGAGAAAGGCATTTATTTTAGCAGCCTGTCAAAAGTGTTTCTAACGCAGTCTCCCTAGAATGCGCCCGGCTTCTCTCCCATGCCTTTGCTGTCCCTGGCCTCTCCTTTGCTTGCAACGACATCCTTTATCGAGAAAAACGACAGCCTTTGCTCCCATGGTCACGTGGTTCCACGGTAAAAAAAAAAAAGAAATAGAAAACTCAGTTATTAATAAAATGTTACTTTTATGCTTTTTAATTAAAAATAATAATAAACTATATATATTCCCTCTGTCCTTTTTATAGATAACTTTTATTTTTATTGAGCAAAACGAATTGATGGTTAAGATTATTTAACAACGATACATGTGTCAAAAATGCCATATTTCTTTTAAATATGCCCTTATTTATGAAAAAGGCATAGGAAAGAAAATGAGTAATAAATATGAGAGAGTATGAGAATAAAAGATGATAAAAAACATGTCATAAATGAGTAAACGAAAAAAAAATTGATAGTGAATAGGATATAATTAATATAAAGATGTGCATTTAATAGTAGTAATAAATAAGTAATTTTCTTTCTCTACCAATTTTTGAGGTAGTAGTAATAAATAAGTAATT
Source organism: Inga laurina (assembly GCA_963855925.1). NCBI lineage: Eukaryota > Viridiplantae > Streptophyta > Magnoliopsida > Fabales > Fabaceae > Inga > Inga laurina. Next base: position 67,436,347 of record OY979707.1, on the reverse strand, counting down.
TTCTTTCTCTACCAATTTTTGAGGTAGTTTCTTTTTATAAATACTATTAAATACACATCTTTATATTAATTATATCCTATTCACTATCAATTTTTTTTCGTTTACTCATTTATGACATGTTTTTTCTCATCTTTTATTCTCATACTCTCTCATATTTATTACTCATTTTCTTTCCTATGTCTTTTTCATAAGTAAGGGCATATTTGAAAGAAATATGGCATTTTTGACACATGTATCGTTGTTAAATAATCTTAACCATCAATTCGTTTTGTTCAATAAAAATAAAAGTTATCTATAAAAAGGACAGAGGGAATATATATAGGTTATTATTATTTTTAATTAAAAAGCATAAAAGTAACATTTTATTAATAACTGAGTTTTCTATTTCTTTTTTTTTTTTACCGTGGAACCACGTGACCATGGGAGCAAAGGCTGTCGTTTTTCTCGGTAAAGGATGTCGTTGCAAGCAAAGGAGAGGCCAGGGACAGCAAAGGCATGGGAGAGAAGCCGGGCGCCCCTAGAATGCGTTCGATTTGGCGCCTTATTTATACTAAAATATACTTATTTCTTTTTGGGGAGATGGGTGATCTCAATAGTGTGTATTGTCAGGCCCGATATAGACCTGATCGAGATGTTGAAGCAAACCCTAAGTTACCCAAAGCCTTGCGCGGGGCGTTGTCGGCCGGTTGCCTGTATCAACATAAGATCCTCCTTACCCAACTCTGCCCGATAACATCCACATACTTATACGCAAAGCTGCACTTCCTGTGCCATTCCGTGGTTCAGTAAGAGAAGGCGATCCCTTCTCAATACCGTACCGGGAGATTTCCCCTTGAAGTTGAAGAGGATTCATGCCTCGAATGCGCTCTTTTCATAGTATAAGATGTCCACGCATGGAGACTAAGCTACACATGAAAAGGAAAGGGCTTTTACCACGAGAAGAGAGAAATTACTCCCAATTGGAAATGAATAGACTGGAACTGGATCGCTTGTTGTAGAAGGAACGTCACTGGCTAGAAAGGATAAGGAATAAACCACCATCAAATACCTATAACCACTCTGCTTTCAAGCCCCATTCTTTCACTGACAGGAATTGCATTCGATCATATGAATTGGCAAGGAGCTATTAATAGATAGCCCTATTCTCAGGGTTTACATTTATTAGAGAATATAGAGTGGCGGTCTTTCTCTATCCTACGCTATTTCCTGCGGTTGGGGTTGTAGTTGGAGAGTAGATAATACGTTATAGGTGAATCTCTATCCCTTTCTTCTACCTATTGGCGTATATCAACCTACTAAAGGAATTACAGACAGAAGCAAGTAAGATGTGGTAAAGGGATGTCATGAGTATCCAGGAAATAAACCCTTATTTTATTCTTAACTTGCCAGCTTTACCCATATATCCATTTTAAGCCTTCATTCAACAGGCACCTGACCATTCAGGATACCGATAAAGCATGACTTCCGGTAACCCACACAAGACGGGCATCGTCCAAACAGACAATAAAATACGATTATCAATTCCAAATCTTTAGTCCAAGAATAAATAGTTAAATTACATTATGGGCTTGAAGCATGTTTTACACAGAAGTGCCGCTTCAAACCATCAAGGGAGCACATAACTAAGTATGGGAGTTTCATTTCTCAACATGTCGAAGCTATATAAGCTGATCTTGTGCCATCTCCAACTTTAATAATCGCAACATAAAGCTCAATAACTGACTCGGGATGTCTTTTTCCGTTACTTGCAATTATTTCCTGCTCATATTTGGATAATCACACATAGCGGGTTAAGAATGCAGTTAGAAATCATAAAAGTTTGCCAACGAATCAGTAAAGTGATATCATCTCCGCAACATAAGAATATATGATTATCCAACTAAGATGGGTCAAAAAAAATAGGGAGAATTACAAATAGATTCCATCATTTCAAATAAGGAAATTAATTATTTTTGTGATCCCATTTATATGTTAACATTTAGCATTTACATGCCATCTTTTGGCATGTAAAAATAACTAATTTCCTTATTTGGGACCTATTTATAATCACCGAGGAAAATATGCCTCCTATCGCTGACGCAACACTTGCAGAAAAACTTGTTTAAGCTGAGGATTCATCTCTTCGTTAATGTTATAGCATCTTCTATTTTTCTAACAATATAAAAACAAAAAAAAACATCGTTTGGCCATCCTCCAGATCTTGAGCCCCCTCCCAGGCCAAGTCTTGCAGTAAGGACTTGATAGCAACAGGCCATAATAGACTGAATTCTATCAACAAACTTCATAGCCATGGACCAGACACACATCAATCTATTTAAAATCTACGGATGATGTTAAGATCTAGCAAACACCTTTAATTTTCTAACCCTCATTATTTTTTTATTTCATTAAACACGTAATGCAACTAATAAGAGTTCCTCAGTATAAGAAACATACCAAGGAAGCTTGAAAGTATCTTTCCACCACCCTTGTTTTGAGCAGTTTGCAACAATTTTGTCCAATCGCACAATGACTTCTGAAAATGTAGGTCTGACAAGAGGTTCTGGGTCCCAACATTCCTCAATCAACCTGCATACATTATAGTCAGGCAGCTTTCAAATTATACTGGAAATTTGAAGCTCTATTTTTTATATTTTGGGAAAACTGACTCACTCTCTCAAATCTGGAGGATAACTTTTTGTTTTGATTTTGAATGGTGGCCTTTTTCCTTCTATGCACATAAGTTTCAAGGCCTCCTCCGGAGGCTTCGGGTGTAAGGGCTGTATACCCTCTATCATCTGTACCCACAAAAGAAATATTATAAAATAAATAGATGGTACGGTCTAACAATGTATCAGAAAAATTATCCTTGCACCGCAAGATTAGGGTACAAGGATGGACCATCCATATGGCCCATTCATAAAGAGCCACTTTGCCACCACATGATAAATTGCGCTGACTGGGGTAGTTGAAAAAATTGAAATTAATAAAAAAAAAAAATCAATCATGTTAGTAATTACTCCTCCAGTCCTCAATATAAGACATATTTAACGAATTTGATTAAATTAAGGAAATTAGTTGAATTAGTTAATATGACATGTATTTTCTAAAATACCCAAATCATCTTCCTTAATTCCCTCCTTCCCTCTCCTCCTTGATTATAATTGATGGAGCATCAATAGGGGTAAATTAGGAAAACATTGACAAATATAAAAACTATGTCTTATATTTAGGATCAAAATCAACTCCCCAAATATGTCTTATATTAAGGACCCGAGGAGTAGCATTTATCAATTACACTCAAAGTTTAGCCCCACAAACTTTAACCATAAAAACAAAAACAAAGCCCTCTTATAAATTACAAGTTACTCTAACTTCTACAAAGGCCCAAAACTCATTGCACTGGTCCCAAACCTTTGGTCTCATCCGATTCCATCTTTTCATCTATCAAATCTCCAAATCTGAGCTGCATTTCATCTTTCATCAATAGAAAAAAAAGAGACAAATCAAGATACCACAGCTAAATACAAATGAAACGATGAGATTTGGTTTGGATTTCTTGGCAAGGATCATACCCTAAAGAAATGATGAGATAGGGCTTTATCATCTGTTTCAGGGCATTGAATGTTATTGACCGCTGACATAGTTTGGTTGTGCTGTCCGGGAGCAGATGCGGAAGTTAAGCCAAATGGTGTAGTTTTGGTGACTCTGCGAGAATTAAGAATGACCTATAAGTTGGGGTTGGGCATTCATGAGAACCCACTTGGTAAATGGATTTTAGAGTTCAAAACGTGAGGTAAAAGGTGCTGTGCTACGGGTGGTATTGCTATTTGAAGCAAATGCGCACTGATTGTCAAAATCAGCGATGATATCGAAGGGAGCCTTCACCATTTTGTAACGGAAATAGAGGAAAGTATCTTGATCAGTTTTGTCAAATGATGTCAGAAGGGGCAAATCTTCCTTCACTTTGGTTTCTTCACCGTCTAAACTGTTCTGACTATGATCAGTTTGGAATTTTAGAAGGGAACCAGGGAATGGTAGAGTTCATAAACTGCCTGGAAGAGAGTGTTTAGCTACCGTTGTTGGGAGATATAAAAGGCTTGGTGCACCATGGTATTCTCCTTAGAGGAGAGATTGGAAAATGAAATTATCAACACGTGTCTACAGATATTTATCCTTGACACAAGACTCTAGGGAGCAAGGAAAATGATTAGCAGGATGGATTTCGTCAAATAGAACATTTTGGAAACCCCCTTGACCATCAAGCCATTAGAGTGTAGATCTTATAATGGGTTTGCTTTGCTACCTGCGGTGGGTTTCTATGTACTGGAGTTGGCAATTGGATATTGGGGTTAGTTGCAGCTTAGGAAGTCACCCAACATGACGTCAAAGCTATAGGCAGTTTGTTAGGGCCTCAACATTAGCTGGAGTGAAGATTTGAAGAGAATTAAATTGTATAGTTATTCCATTGAGGCCAGCAACTTGATCGGCAAAGTTGGCTGTTGATGATCACTGATGTTTGAATCCGATGCGCAGTACAAGTGACAGAGACCAAAGGATAGAGATTTGAAGGATAAAAATTAAAAATATAAATCTCAATCAGAAATCAGAATCTAACTTTAGAATCTAATAAAGAATAGGATAAATATTTAATAGAAGATGACCAATAATCCTAACTCACCGGACTACTAAAGCCCAAGGAGAATCTTTAGAAATAATTTTCATATTTTTCTCAAAGCTTTTACATATGATGAGACTCTATTTATAGATAAAAAGAATAAAAAAGACTCCCTAAAAATACACCTAAATTTATCCCATTAATTCACGATGCAGATAATGGAAGTAAATACCTAAATAGATATTAATTTAATCTGCAAGTAACTAACCCACTGATCCTAAACGTAAGCACCACTAATAAATCAGAAAATATCCTAATAAAAAACAATATCTAAAATTATATTAATAAATATTTATTCCTAAAATCTCTAACTTCCCACTACTTCCATTATCTCACGGTAACCCGGTCCTCTATCAATACCCCTCCCTTGAGATTCGCCTTGTCCTCAAGGCGAGACAAAAGTGACGGCCTTCTGGTTTATCTGGGAGCTTCATAATGGCCATCTTTGCCTCGACCCTAACTGTATTAAAAGAGATTTCTACACCTTCCGGCTTTACCACAATAGTGGCAACGTCTTCCAAAGGAAAAAAAAAAGTCCTTCACCTTCTTTTGAAATTGCCAAGAGTGAAAATGAGGATGTGCAGTGATGCCCAAGTTTAACAGGATTTCCATACTGAAAGCAGAGATCTTTAGGATGGCGCTGGTATTCCACCACTGCAACAGAAAGGTGTGAGGCTGGAAAGGGAATGAATGCCGAGATGGTGGGTGAGAATGGAGGTTTGGAAGCCGTTAGTATGTGGAAGGAATCCCATTATTGAACTCTGATACCAAATGGTAGAGATTGAAGGATAAAAATTAAATCAGATTATGAAATCAGCATCTAATTTCATAACGAAATATAGAATAGGGTAGATGTAAATCTTTAATAAAAGATGAGTAAGAATCTTAACTCATTGACTAATAAAGTCCAAGGATGATCTCCCATAATCAAAGAAATAATTCTCTAATAATTTTTCATAAATTCCAGACTCACTTTTACATGAATTAGGACTCCATATTTATAGATCAAAAATATAACAATAACTCCCTAAAAAGACTCCTAAATTTATCCCATTAATTCACGATGCAAATAATGGAAGTAAACACCTAAATAACCTCGCGGGTTGGGGCAGCAAAAATGCGGGCTGCACGGACCCTCATCACATGGCCAGCGGGTTGATGTAGACCAGCCCCCGGGTTGGCCCCCCTTACATATAATAATTTCACAAAACCTATAGGCTGGCCACTCCCACCATGATACCTCCCAATCCAAAGAGAAAAAATCTTAACCCCCTCCCTTCTTTAAACAAAATTATTATATTTTGGTTGCTTGAGGATGATTTTATGTTTCCTGTTTACAAACTTTGACAAAGTGATAACTTTATCTCTTAAATTGTGGATTATGTTTTTAAATTTATATCAAAGAAATAATTGATGCTAGGAAGGTATATTTAATGACTCATATATATGTGTCTCATACTATCAACTATATTTAAAAACTAGGAAATTGTTTTTTTAAAGAAAAATGCGGGCCCAAGGGCTGGCCCACAATCCGCATACTGCAGGTTAGGGTTGGCATTGTGCCAGCCCAAAAGTGTGGGCCTACGCATGGCCCGCGTTCCCGGCTCTACCTCAAGGCGAGACATAAACCATCGACTAATAAAGCTCAAAGAGGATCTCCCATAATCAAAGAAATAATTCTCTAATAATTTTCATATTTTTCCCAAATGCTTTTACATATGATGAGACTCAATATTTATAGATTTATAGATAAAAAGAATAACAATGACTCCCTAAAATTTAGGACCACTAACCACAACTTAGGAAAATGACAGACTTGAAAATATTTAAATAAAATACTTTGACTTTATAATCCTAACTAACTCCACTTAATCCTAAACTTGCTGAGCACTTCTAACCACTAAAACCACTACTAAAACAATTAAAATAAATATTAATAAAATAAAATCAGAGTAATCTAATCCCCCAAATTAACTGCACGTGATTTCCAACTTGGTACTCTATCAGTAAGGGAAATGCTGCTGAGGAACTAGGACATCACAATTGACCACACTGATAGAAATCCACTAGCCTCACAAATTGGATGGGAAGAACCCACATAATTTGGGATGGACTCCTCAGATTTACAAAGTTAGCCCCCCTGGCAGTGAAGAGCTAGCCATGCAAGACCATTGCAATCTCTTACTAATGTAACACATAGCTAAGCCTACGGTTGTCCCCACAGCTTCGTCATTCGAGACGGGAAAGGACCCTTGTGCTTACAAGCAAGAACCTCTTAAGATTTTGCAAGGGAAAGCAAGCAAATCAGCTGCTGCATCCTCCAACCAGCTCAAGAATGCTCTTGTTGCAGCACTAGTTCTTGCACTTCCAGACTTCTGCAAGGTGTTGGTGGTTGAATCAGATGCATGTGAGGCAGGTATTGGGACTGGTTTGATGCAACAAGGACGTCCGATTGCCTTTTTCAGCAAGGCATTAGGTCCCAAGCATATGAAGCTCTCCATTTATGAGAAGGAACTCCTAACGGTGGTGCAAGCAGTGGAGCATTGGCACCAACATTTTGAAAGGAGTAAGTTTATCATTCGTTCAGACCAACAAAGTCTCAAATATTTGCTTGGTCAAAAGCTCAAAACTCACTTTCAAATTTATTGGATTGCTAAACTTATGGGATATGACTATAAGATACACTATAAGAAGGGGAAGGATAATTCGGTGGTTGACGCATTGTCTAGACTCCATGGTTCTCAATTGCTGCAGATTACTCCTCTCCCGAGTTGCTAGAGCAAATTAAAGCAAGTTGGGAACAAGACGAAGAGATTTCCCATATACTTTTCAAATTGAGATGGCAAGGAGGAAGTTTAAGGAAATTCACTTGGGTTGGCACTCATTTGAGCAAGAATGACAAGTTGGTGATTGGAAATGATTATGCACTTAGACAAAAAATGCTTGAGTGGTTACATGCTAGCCCACAAGGAGGACATTCCGGTATAAATGCTACTTACTCTAGGTTAAAGGGCTGTTTTGGTGGAAGAATTTACATAAAGATGTGCAGGACTTTGTGAAAGGATGTGATACTTGTGCATATTACAAATATGAAACAACTGCTACTTCCGGTTTACTTCAGCCTCTACCTATTCCAAGCAAGGTTTGGGAAAGTATAGTGATGGATTTCATAGAAGGGCTTCCAAAATCGAATGGCAAGGAAGTTATTTGGGTTGTGATCGATAGAATGACCAAGTAAGCGCACTCCATTGCCTTATCTCATCCTCTTTCCACATCTTCTCTTACTCAAGCATTCCTAGACCATGGTTACAAGTGGCATGGAGCTCCTACTGAAATTATGAGTGATAGAGACCCGGTGTTTGTTAGCAACTTTTGGAAAGAGTTCCTCAAGGCTCTAAAGGTTGAGCAAAAGCTTTCTTCTTCGTACCACCCACAAATGGATAGTCCATCCGAGGTTTTGAATCGTAGTTTGGAGTCATGTCTCCAGTGTATGTGTTGGGAATGTCCTAGAGATTGGAACTCTTGGTTATCCCTTGCAGAATGGTGGTACAACACTAATTTCCACCCAGCAACAAAAGCTACACCTTATGAGCTGTTATATGGGCAGAAACCTCCAGTTTACTCTCTTAATTGCCTCGGTCAGCCATTGTATAGGAGGTTGATAGAAGTTTTGCAGCTAGAGAGCATGTACTAGCTGTTTTGAAGCACCATCTTCATCGTTCAGCAAACACAATGAAGCAAAGGGCTGATTTGAAGAGGTCTGATCGCTCATTTGAGGTAGGACAATGGGTGTTTCTGAAATTGCAGCCAAACCTTCAGATTTCAGCTCCTACTCGAACCTCACAGATGCTTGCGCCTACATTCTTTGGTCCCTACAAGATATTGGAGAAAGTTGGACCAGTTGCCTATACGTTGCAGCTGCCGGAAGAGTCCAGGATACATCATATATTCCATGTTTCATTGCTGAAGTTATGTCCAGATCCTATAGTGAGACAGAGGCATCCTCCTAAAGAATGGCCAGTTGTCCCTCCTACACTCTATCCTGAGAAAATATTATGGCAGAGAGTTGGAAGAAAGAAGGGAAGGATTATCAATGATGTCCCCGTGCAGTGGAGAGGTCTACCAGATGAAGAGGCCACATGGATTTCACTGTACAACCTTGAAAAAGAATTTCCAGAATTTTCTCCAGCAAACCCATGAGGGCAAGGGTGTATTTGAGGGAGGCGTTGTTATGAAATATTAGTTACTGTTACTAGTGTTATTGGGCCTAATAATTGTTATAATGGGCTGGGTTATAGCCGTTAGTCATTAGAAGTCATTAGGGCGGGAGTTAATTAGTCACCTAAGGCTATAAATATACCTCCTGAGTCCTAATACCAGTTTCTGACCTGTATCGTTGTGAATTCAGCTGACGAGTAATAAGATTCAGAGAATTATTCAGTCAAAAACATCTCTCTCTCCTCCTATGTTCTTCTCTCTCTATTCTACTTCTAATACCTTAACAGATTGACCTTCATTATTTATTCCTAACTTAAAGAGTATAGACTTAAAAAACCGCTATATTTTAAATTTATTCCTAACTCCCAAGATCAATCGATGGGGAGTATGTGGGAGACAACCCATCAAAAAGAGGACATTTTCTTGAAAACATGTATCTTATAACCCTAAAGAACGAATCATAATATTGATATTTTGTGAAAATAAGTACCTCATATATAATGAGACCAAAGGAATATGCATCCACTCTTCTATCAAACGTATCATCTTTGTAAATCTCTGGTGCCATGTACAAGCCTACAATCAATAATGCCAAATCATTAATTTAACAGTAGATTTTTGCAGCAACTACATACTATTGCATTTTTAATCAGATTTATATTGATAGGGTTGGTTGTGAGAAGGGTGTGAAAAGTTGACAGCAAGAAGGGAAAACATGTCCTTACTAAAGTGGGTGAGTTCACACTATTCTGTTAAGAGGAAGGCTTTTAAGGACTGAAGGAAAAGTGGGCAGAGTCATGGGGGAAAATCATGGCGTGGATGTGCGATATAGCTATCATCTATAAGGCCTAGCACTGTTTTAAAGTTTCTGCATTCGTTTTAGTTTCTGTGTAAAGGCATATCTGCCACTGTGGAGAATTGCCTTAGTTTTGTTAAGCTAATTCCATCAATTCCAGTATATGTTCATACTACTCCCTCCATCCCTTATTATAAGCTTCAAATAACCGATTTACATTAATTAAAAAGACAGTTAAAATTAGTTAAAGGCAATAAATATATATTACCTCCAGTCACAAATATAAAACCTAGTTGACTTTTTTTGGAGATACTAAAATGTAAATAAGTTACTTTAATGTATTTATAGTTGTGGTTTTTTTGCCTAACTTATAAAATAATTTATAGTCTAATGATACACAACATATGATATAATTAAGTAATTTATTTAGCTTCCTTAATTTCTCCAAAAAAAAAAAAGTCAATTGGGTCTTATATTTAGGATCAGATGGAGTATTATTTTCCCAACTACCCTTGTGTAATAAATACAATCAACAAGGGGTAAAGTCGGAAAAAACACAATAAATGTTTAGACAAACCTAAAATGAAGCTTATATTTTGGGACATGCCCATTCACAAATTTGAAGCTTACAATAAGGGACGGAGCAAATATTTTTGGAGAGCAGTGCGGTCGCCACCAGAATCTCAGTGAAAATGATTCTTTTTACATACATTAAAAACTTACTTGAAAGGTCAATGTTAGCCCCAGGCTGCACCAGCCTTGTTTTGTCAGGTGAAATCTTTGACAATCTAACCATACCAAATCCAGCTACCTTCAACTGTCCTCCACTATCCAGCAAAATATTTCTGGCACCTTACCAAAATTTCATATATTAAAGGAACAGTGATTTCAATGAAAGAAACAAAATCTGTAATGGAATTGCATATCAAATTAACATTTGTATCAAGTCGCCTTACTTTGGCTTTAAATCACAGTGGATAATAGGATCTGGCTTGCATTCATGGAGATAATTCATGCCCCTGCTAACAAGAAATTAACCAAAATATCATACACATATACATACATGCATACATACATACATACATACATATATATATATATATGAAAAATACAAACGAATAGCCAATAAGAGCATAATAATTTGGGCCATTGTAATTGTATCAACCTGAGAAATGACCAAAAGCGAAGCTAGGAAATCAATGAGCATGCACAAATAAGAGAGAATGAAAAGTATAAAGATTGACATGAAAATTATACAAAAGCCACGTTCATTAAGCTTTTTAAAAAACTTATTTTGTAAAAAAAAAAAAAACTTGCCTAGCAATATCAAGGGCGAAGCGTAGAACTTTTGATGGGGATAGACGACCTTTCTTTTGAAGATAGCTAGCTAGATCACCCTGAAAATTTGATTGTAGCATGAGCAAGTGATTCAGATACAACAAACTCTCCAGAAGAATTTCAAAGTCATCTCTATAGACTTCTCCGAACAGGAAGGATATAAATACACTTAATCTCTCTGTTTCTGTTTTTCAATTTTTTTCCTGACCTACTTTATGTTTCTAAGGCAGCATATGCAGCATCAACACATAAGCCTATTCTTTAAAAGGAGGGGGAAAAACTTCTGAAAAGGTCATCAGGCATAACAATGATGACACTCAAAATGTCAAGGACTTCAGGGATGTTATGTAAATATTTAAGCAAAAAATTGTATTCTCAGACAGATTATCCATAGTCAAAAAATCAAATTATTGATATCCATAGGCATCATTTAAAAGATATTTACCAAGAAAAATCAGGTTAGATATAACATAAGAAGGAACAAAGTACAGGTTTGATTTCATTCATCAGCTTAATTTAAGGAAAAATAGAGTGAACGCCAACTCTAAAAGCATTACAAATTCAAATAGAGCAAGAGGGGCAAAAATGGAATTTTGCAAATCTTTTGGCAGAATAATAATGATCTCAGTGATTCCTTTTTCCGGGTTTAGTCCAACGAGACAACATAGAGCCACATCACTGGAATTTTTAATAAATTTCTTATCTAACTGAGATGCAACAGCATCAATACATTCTCTCACTCCTCTGTATTTGATATACAGACCCCTCTCTCTCAAATGCAAAGACTAATAGAGGAAGGGAGCATAAGCTTACCTTAGGATGATACTCTGAAACTATCATCATGGGTATATTTTGGGTGACAGCTCCAACAAACTGGACCACGTTAGGATGCCGTACCTTCTCCAATAAGGTGAGCTCATGTTTGAAAGCATTTCTGGGTGAATTATAGAAAACGCTAAGGTAAGTGTCACTGCTGTGTAATTAATTGTCTAATTGTCTGTTTGTTTGGGCGACCAGATTGCTTATAAGTTGCTTTTTACGTAAATCGAGACACAACTCCTCTCACATACTTACCTCGTATACCGTAAATCACTATTAAAAAGTAACTTATAAGCAATCGAATCGCTCATCCAAACGAGCACTAAGCAAGTGGATTTTTGGGATAACAATTGACTAAATGGAGATTTAAAGTGCTGATTAATTTGCAGCGAGCCAAAAGTTGAGCCAAGCAGGATAAACATCAAATTTTTTGGTAGGGTGGCCAGAAGCAAATCATACAGACACACACAAACATCATAGTTGAGGCATATTCATACATGCTATCAGGATCTGAATAACAGTCCTTATCAAGGATCTTGACGGAAACCTTTGTGCCATTCCATTTGGCTACTTGATATGCCCCCTGTGTAAAGAGAGATATAACATGAGAGGAAAACCACATAAGCAAGTAATTCAATGCTAGATGGATATAGATGCAGTGAACTCATGTATGCTATAACAGTTCCAAACAAGCAGCTGGATGTTCAGTAGTCCTGACATGCATTTGCAACTGTACTCCACAAACAACATGAAAAAGTGTTTCACAAGTGTTACCATGAGTTGAGCACCCATTATCAGTACTGACTTGAAAAAAAAAAAAAAAAATTAGCTGGAATAAATAAAAAAAGCAGAAAAATTCAGGGTCAAAAGAATCCAGTTCAAAGCGAACAGATAATTTCAAACCAAAAAAAAAAATGCATGGTGAGCAGCTCCTCCAATGTCACACGGTAATAAAACAAAATGACACTGCCAATTATGGTAGTTGACCGATTTCAAAGCGAGCTCCCTCAGATTATTTTTCTTGATTATAACTCTGCAAAATCCATGCTGTAAATCTTACCAGAAAAAATTTAAAAATATATACAATAGTCAAGTAAAAAGCCCCATAACATTTTGAACCATGAAGGTAACCAAAAATCTACCAAGAGGAATCGGGAAGAAAAGAACCCATCATACCTTTGAAATGCCATCACTCTTCCGGACCTGGAGTTCTAAGGGATTAAGTTCATATTCCGGAACTTCACGAGGATTTGCAACAGACATCGGAGTCTTCCTGGTTTTCTAACGGTATCACAGATTAATTAATAAGTGTTTAATTTCAAATGCGTCAATATAGATATAGATATGAGTGTGAATAAAGAATATGATACCGGCACTTTGGCTCCACGGGTCTTCAATATGTTGTAAACTTCAGTATTTCCGTAATATTTGGCGTCAGCAGCAGCCTGTTCATGTATTAATAAACTATTGCAAATGAAAATGAGAGGAATATGTAGAAGAGATTTCTCAGTCATAGAGGATGGAGCATTTGCAAGCATGGGAAAAGAAGTGGAACGAGAATGAAAAGTACCGTACTGCCCCAACGATCTCGAGCGTCAATATTAGCCTTGCGGCTGAGCAAGAGCTTCACAACCTCCACATGTCCTTCACAGGCAGTGATGTGCAACGCGGTGCGGCCATCCAAATCAATGCTATTGACATCAATGCCCTCATTCAGCAAATCCTCCACTCCCTTAACGTCCCCTCTGCAGGCCATGAACAGCAACTGCATCGTGGAGTCGAGATTCTCTGGCACTGTCAGGTCATTGTCATGACTGGGACTGCGGCGAATCGGATCGAGAGATGACTGGCGACCGAAACTGAACCTGAGATTGTGGCGTCTAGGATCCAAGGACGACTGCCGCGAGAACTGCCGGCTCAGATTCCGGCGCAGAGAGCCGGTGGAAAATTGGCGAGAGATGCCTTGCTTCAATTGCGCGGCAATGTTTTCCATGGTTTTCCTTGGGATCAAATAAGGAGCGCAAAGATGCGAACTGAAAAGGGATGGATAGATGCAGAGCTCTACATGACAATCATTGGATCAAAGTAAATTTGGTGCCGGGAGTAATTTTTGCACGTGAGGATCGATTGATATCAATAATGGTAGAACTCAATACGCATGAATATGTATGTCTGTTTGGGACCGAGAACTTGGCCGGGTGAAGGAGAGACGAAAACAGGAATAGATCTCCTTCAAACCGGAGGCTTGGTTGATATCGCAAAGACCAGAGATATAGACGAGTGCTTACGCAGCGAAAGGGGACAGATATAGACGGGGGAGTCAAAAGCTTTTGCTTCCACACACTTCTGCGGTAAAGCCGTTCTTTCTCTGTCTAATAATACGTCTCGACGTTTGAAAACGCGGCATTCCCAATTTCCGGTCGACCCTTCCCCTACATTTACGTTTTTCTCTACTGCGAAATTCTTTTCTTTTCCAGTTTTTACGGTAGAGATAGTTCGTAAACATTACTCCCTCTTGTCTTTGTTATAAGACACCAACTATCAATTCTCACAAATCAATAAAGGTGGTTTAAAATATTAAAGTTGTCATAAAATTTAAATAATTTCCAATATTATCTTACCAATTACACTAAACTCAAATATCTATTAATTATTACTCTCTTCCACCACCCTTATTAAATATAGGCATATATGGAAAGACAAATTAAATGCTCTTTGGAAACTTGCAAGTGCCTTATAAAAAAGGACCAAAACCACTTGTTAGTTAGTGTTTTATAATAAGGACCAGAGGGAGTATAAGATTACAAGAGTCAATTGATTTCGTTGAAGAGTAACGAAAACTGAATAAGTTAAATTAAAATATTTTTATTTAACTGTCTTCTTCAAACTAATTTATTTGAGTTATAAATTGATATATAATATAATAACGCACAATGTATATTATAATTAAATAATTTATTTATTATGGACTAGTGGGTTAAGGTGCATCCAGTACTCTGAAGTATTTTTTCAAGTGCATACAATGCTCTAAAATATCTTTGGTGCACCTAGCACCTGAAGTATTATTTCAGGGGCGTCCATCACCTTAAAGTACTCTTTTGTGCAATTTTGCACTTAATTTAGATAAGGGTTAAGGGGCAAAAATGTCCCAGAAGTTTTCGTCCAGAGGCTGTGGGTGTCTGAAAGTTTTCGAGGGGGTATTTTTGTCTTGGAAGTTTTAAAAACGAGGCAATTTTGCCCCTCCGTTAACATACCTAAATAATCAACGTTTGTTGACCAAATTTTGTAGAGGTGGCATGCCTCTGTAGCATCTACCTCACCCTTTTTCCACATCATATTTTTAAGGGGCAAAAATGTCCCAGAATTTTCCACTCATGGGCACTGGATTTCTGAAAGTTTTCTAGGGGCAATTTTGCCTTAAAATTTTAACAATGGGACAATTTCACCTTTTTGTTAATATACCCAAACGGTCAACGTTGTTGACCAAACGAAATCGTATACATAAATCTTTTTTCATAAATTTTTCAATTCTTAACTTATACGTTATATTACTTTTTTTCGATAAGAGTACAGCATAAAGTACAAGTAGCTCATATCTGAAGCTAGGCTATCAACTAAAAACACAAGAGGTGACACAAAAAAAACAACTCTTTCAGCATGTCCCAGATCTTCCTTGGCCAAGGCGTCGGCGACCCTATTCCTTTCTCTACAACACCATTCAAGGGAAACGTCCCAGTCTCATTCAAGATAATGGTTTATCTCTTATAGAGATCAGCAAAAAGATGATCCTCACTCCATCTAGACACAATGGTATTCAGAACCTCCATGCAATCAGTTTCGATTACAACCCTCTTCCAATTATTATCCCATGCTCTCTTCAAACCCCACAACTCGCCCCATAGTTCTGCATATAAGCTCTCTTCTCTCCCAACTTTGACCATAAAACCATCTAAAATGTTCCCATTATAGTCTCAGGCTATTCCACCACAAGCAGCCTCTTACCTGTCACAGCACTAGCTCCATCCACATTATACTTAACTACACCCATATATGGTGCTTGCCACTGAGCATGTCGAACCCTCTCCGGTGAATTCTAGAGTAAAGAAAGATTTGCCCATCGAGCCACCGCTTTAGTTTTCAATATAATTTGCTGGTAACCCACTGCTTTACCGTCAAAAACTCTGGTGTTCTTATTCAGCCATAAGTGACAGCATAAAATAGCAAACCATGAAGCCCATGGAATGCCTAGTACCATGCATTGCTGCTGTATATTCCAATCACTCCACCTACCCATATCACAAATGCGATAAAAATTACTCAACAATCAAGGTGGGATCGTTCATGCCCAGCAATCCGTTGCAGTCGAACACTCACATAACACATAAAGAGAGGTCTCCTTCTCCTCCCCACTTGAACCACACCTCTCCTCCATCGACATGTGACATGCTACACGCATATTTGGAATATATAGCTTCCAAATATGACGACAAACCCCTCTCTGACCAAATCTACCTTCCGAGCAAAGGAGTTTGTAAGCAAACTTCACAGAAAATTGCCTGTTTGTCTAAGCTTTCCAAATCGGTATGCCTTCCCTACTATAGTCAATCCTCAGAGAAAAGCGATCCAGCTCGTTCAAAACCGAACTGGGAAGAAAGTTCACAAATTTAAAACCATAACCAACCCTCGAAGTCTGACACATAAGCGGACACACATTCATCTCTCATAACATCATCTACTTGCCGAATCAAATATCTATGAAGAGGTTCAAAACCAGGGAGTTAAGAGCTCGTCCCCAAGTTTCCACCCCACACCCTTTAATGTATAGTCCCACGTACTACTGATTCCTTTCCAAACCTGTGACCTACCATGTTTTGCTGCAACTTTGGGAGTAGTATCCGAAATGCAATTATACTTCTCTCTAAGAAAACAAACCCATAACACATCCCTCCTTCTAATCAAACCCCATCCCAACTTCGTAATGAAGAATATGTTCTATTTTCTTGCATTCCAAAGACCAGGCCTCCTTCTTCCTTTTGCTTACATACCTTATCCCATGCCACACGGTGTACTTATTTAGAAACTCTAGTATTACCCCAAAGGAATTGTCGACAACATTTGTCAATCTCGTCACAGGTAGACATGGTCAGCAAAGTGGACTGCATTGTATATGCAAGTATAGTTGAAGCGATCGACGAAATTAAGGTTTGTCTTACAGCCAGCGATAAGCTATTTGTCTTCCAATTTGACAACCTTCTATCCATTCTTTCCAAAATAATTTGGTAAGTGACTTTGAAGACCCTCTAATGCAACCATGGAACACATAAATATTTCCCCAACAATGTACTAATTTCTTGCCTCATAGCATGATAAACATTCTCAGAGAAATAAATCCTTGACTTGGCTTCACTGACCTTCTTACTCGATACAAGACAAAAATAATCCAAACAAGCCTCTTTACCAACCCAATCTACTCTAAGCTAGGCTCAACAAACAGGATCAAAACATCAGCAAAGAAAAGATGAGAAATACCTGTACCATTCGTCGATATTCTAAAAGGCAACCAATTCCCAGCTTGCACCTCATGTTGGATAAAGTAAGTCAATTTCTCCATAACAAGAAAAAACAAATAAGAGGACAAAGGATTACCTTGCTAAATACCTCTACCTAGAGAAAAAATTGGTCCTTGATTACCATTCCACATAACTTGCATTACAACTGAAGAGAGACAACTTTCAACAAGTTTGACAATTTTTAAAGGGATACCCAACTCATCAAGACATGCTAGAACAAAATTCCGACAAACCCGATAATAAACCTTTTCTAGATCAATCTTTAAGCCATAAAGACATTTTTCTTTTTTGTCTTCCGCATGGAATGAATAAACTCCTAAGTAAGGATGATATTATCAGTGCTTTAACATCCAAAAACAAAGCCGCATTGGTTAGGAGCAACAACAAGTGGCACTACATTTTTAACTCAGTTGGCAAGCACTTTAGTGATAGCCTTATAGACTACATTACACAAGCTTATTAGTCTAAAATCCCTAATGTTTGAGGAACATCCACTTTTGGTAGAAGAACGATATTCGTCTCATTCACTCGATTGATGTACTCATGATTGTCAAATATCTCTCTTACCAATTTGATCATCATTGGTCTAATGGTTCCCCACTGAGTCTGGTAAAACAAAGGATTCAAGCCATATGGGCCTGGAGCCTTAAGAGCTCCCATACTAAAAATCGCATTCTTAACACTACAAAAAAATTGTGATTTAGTAGCGGTTAAAAATGTGTATTTGTAGCAGTTTTAACCGCTATAAACAATATTAGTAGCAGTTACAAAAACCACTACAAAATCCACTATTGCAAATGGTATTGTAGCTGTTCACAACAACCGCTACTCACGTAACACAACCGCTATAAATTTAGTAGCGGTTACTAAACTCTACAAATGTTGGCGCCACAATTTCACGTGACAGGAAATGAAAAATGAAAATTTGGCTCCAATTTTGTAACGGTTGGAAAACCGCTACTAAATTCAAATAGGAATTTCAAAAGTAGCACAAAAAATTTAATACCATTTTGAGTTTAAATTTGTAGCGGTTCTAAAACAACTACAAATTTTTGGGAAATTTAAAAAAAAATTATACAATTATCTGAGTCCATTGTTATAATATTGTGTTGAATAGTTTATTATTTAAGTAACCTAAATAATAATAGTTATTATTTACAAAGAATGATTAAATTAAGTTAGATAAGGATAAACTTTATATAGGTAATATTATTGAGAATATGCAGATAACAAGGACTTATTATGTTGTCTACTATATGTTGATCATTATGGAATGAGTATTGAAAACGTTGAGGAAAAGTTCTTCAATTTTTAGACCCAAAAAAATAATGAGTATAAATATTATGAGAGGGGGGAAAATGTTGAAATCAAAGAATTAAAATTTTTTTTACCATATTTGATCACCTTGCTCAGCTATTCGGCTCTTAAAAAAAATTATATGAGAGAAAACGAAAGAGAAGAAGGATTGAAAGAAATAGATGAGTGTTTGAAATAAAGTGTGATAGGAGTATTTATAAGGATCTGCGTAGCGCTTGTAGCGGTTAATATGACAAGCTTTGTAGCGATTGATATTTGTATCGTCTTATGTGACATTATTTGTAGCGGTTTTATTTGATTTTGAAGCGGTTTCATATCCCCTACAAATATTGGTCTGAATTTTTTTTTATAAAAATATTTCAAATGTTCAATTTGTAGCGGTTGAGTTTGTTAAACTGCTACAAATTGATTTTTTTTATTTATTTTTTTTATAAATATTTATTTCAAATATATTTTGTAGCGGTTATATAATAAAGGGAGAATTGTTAAAAAAGATCTCATGAACAACTTATTTGCTAAATGGGACCTGGGAAGATATCTTGCACATGGAAGGAAGATATCTGCACACGGAGGGAAGATTTCTGCACACGTAGGGAAGATTTCTGCACACATATAGGGAAGAATTTTGCACATAGGGAAGATCATCTGCACGCCAGGGAAGATATTCTGCACACGTGAAAGATAATCTGCACGTGAAGGTCCCATTTGACAAATAAGTTGCCAATGAAGGATTTTTTCACAATTTTCCCTATAATAAAACCCGCTACAAATTGATTTTTTTTATTATGTTGTCTACAACTTTGTAACGGTTCTTTGTAACCACTACAAAAAGGTTGCATTTTGTAGTGGTTACTGTCGTAAAAATTGCTACAAAATTTCACAACCATTGGTAGGATATAAAATTTAAATTTTCAATATGCAACACTTAGTAGCGGTTATGTAAAAAATGTAATGCCCCAAATTTCAATTAAGGGCTAATAACAATTATTGAGAATGTTGTTGTGAATTAAAGTTGATTTGAGACATGAAATAATTATTAGAAAGGCTCAACACCCTGTATTTTAGCATAATTATATGACAAAGTAATTTTGAGAGCTAAAATAGGGGTAAATGGCGCATGGAAGAAGGAAAAGAATGTAATTATGTGTTATGTGGCAATTTAAGTTAATATGCCATAATTAGTGAAAAAATTGAAAGAATGGAAAATTATCAGCTAATTAGTTAGTGATTAATGGAGAAATTAATTACTAACAAAGAGAAATGAGAAGGGGTAACTAAATGGCTAATGGAATAATTAGAGTAACTAATTAGTTACTTACTTTATGAGAGCCAATGAAAATAAGACAAATGGCAAGTTAAGAGGATAAGAGAGTTGTTATGAAGAGAGAGTTTCTAAGAAAAGTCAAAACCCATCATCATTTATTATTTGTCTTATCTCTTCCTCTCTTAAATTCGGCTGAAATGGTATGGGCATGAGGAGTATGTGCACTTATTTCATCTCCTTCCTCACACTTTTATCTCACTCATTTCTCTCTCCCATTTTCACTACCATTGAAGACCAAAGAAAGAAGAAGAGCTCTTGCAAAAGATAAGCATTTTGACCCTCCAAATAACCTCTAATGCAAAAACTCCCTTCTTCAATCTTATTCCTTGTGTTGAGAGCTTTGATTCTATGATTTTAGATTTTTCATTGGTGGTATTTTGAGTACTCAAAGAAATCTAGAGTTTGGAAAAGCAAAGAACTCCTTTGAGAAAGTTAAAAAGGTAAGTGAGTTAAATACTTTGATATAGGTTTTGTGGTCATTTGGTTAAGTTTTGGAATTCTTGAATATTGCCCTATTTTTGAAAATTAGGGTCTTGGTGTTTTTGAGTTGTTATGGTCATGGATATGATGCTTGAGATGTATTTTAAATAGATAGAATTAAATTGAAGCTTAAATATCAAGTTTAGCAATTTTGGATTTTGTTTTGAATATATGCCAAAACAAAACATATAGATGGAGTGGGAATTTGGTTGTTTCGATATTTCCATTGGTTTCCTTGTGGAAAATTGTTTGGGAAAAGTTTTGGATGTGAATTTTGAATCATTGAAAACTCAGGTTTAAAAGTTGCAAGTTTTGGTTAGTGAGAACCCTGTACAGGTAGTCAATTTGCATGGACGTTTTGAATGGGTAAATGGTGATGAAAAATTCTGAAACTTTCTAGTCTTAAATTTCACATTCCAAGCTTCAAAATGGACATATAATTCATGTCATTTCGATTTGTGAGCTTGGAGTTATGATTTTCCAAAATTTGGGGTTGAAACTGGAAGCAATTCTAAAACAGCAAGGAGAATTGTTGAATTCTATATTTTTGTGGTTATAGAAGTCAATAATTCATATTTTTTCTGTAAAGAAGACTTGAAAATATTTAAGTATGACTTGGAATCACTTCATTTCGATTTTTCTAGAATTAGTTATGATTTTTGGAATCTAAAACACAAAAGTCTAATTTTTTCAATTTTTGCCTAAACTTTTGGCCATCACTTTTCTAAGGGGTAGGATCTGGATTTTCATAAAATAGATGGTTTCATTGGATTCAGTGGGCAAAAATAGGTGGGGTTACAGTTGGTTACTTTTTCGGAAAAGGCCGAAAAAGTATAATTATGAAAACGCCCCTAAAATCCCTAAAACGGGGATGTCAAGGGTATTTTCATAATTTGGGTGAAAATACGTCAAGATGGCCTTTGTCAAAATTTTGGGAGAGCGTGTCATTAGGCCGAGTACGACGGGGTCAGGCCGGGGTCCCGGGGGCATTTTGATAAATTTTCACCATAGACTAATATAACCAAGAGAAACACTATGGAAGAGTCTAAAATGATACTTGGATAGGTTATGACCTATTTCTTATACATTTAATATTTTAGGACCTAGTCGGAAGCCGGAAGCGGTACGTTTTACAAGGCACACTAAAAATGTGGTCTTTGAGATAATGCTTCCCAACTCTTTAGGCAATTGTTTGGCCTTCTAGTAGCCACCTAAGGGACTTCAATGATAACCAAATCTAAGTTTTTTTTGAAGTCATTTAAGTATTAAGATAAGTGATAACTTGTCGTCCTTAATTATGACTTTAGGATTTGATATTTGCCCAAAGTGTAGAAGGCATGTGCCTGCTCAAAAACGGAAAGACCAAGGTAGTGATATTTTATCCTATATCATGTTTAATGCATTGCTTGTTTGTATTTATCATTGAATGAGTGATGGGGCTAGCGGTTAGCCTGGCCTTGAATGATTGATGGGACGTGGCAGTTAGCCCGGACTTGCATCAATACGGGACGTGGTGGTTAGCCTAGCCTTGAATATTGAGATTTTTACATTGTGATATATGCTTACTTACTTTGTTTAATTATGCATCATATACGAAAACTGTTGCTACAGGGATTCTTTTGAATCTCACTCTTTCCAATTAACCATTTTAGCCAGGGCAAGCGGGTCAAGGGACAAGCAAGTGAACAAGGGCAACTAGGATTGCCAACGGTAGTCTTAGCTTTTGATTTTTGGTTATCATTTTAGACATTGTATAAACATGTTGACCATAAAATTGTAGTTGTTGTGTAATCCTCGGTATGAGAAATTGAGATGGGCAAAGATACCCTATAAAACCCTTTCGTTATCGAATATATCCCGGGTGAATGTCAAAAAATTTGCTAGCACTATGATATTGTGTATGTGACAAACCAAACAGGCCCAATGTTTTTATTTAAAAACGAATAGAGATCATATTATACGAGTTTTGTAAAAAGTTTTAAAGTATCCTTGATCTCTTATTCAATTATAAAACGTGTTTAAACACTAATCCCGGCCTTGATGACGACGAGGGGTTACAAAAAAACCACTACAAAGGTTCATAACCGTTGGCGGGAATTAAAATATTCAAATTTTAAATAAACACTTTGTAGCAGTTAGTATTGAGAAGCCACTACAAATATTTATGACCGTTGGTGGGAATTAAAATTTTTTAAACTTCAAATGTTCAATTTGTTTGTTCAATTTTTTAAATTTCAAATACTTTGTAGCGGTTTCATCCATTTAACCGCTACAAATATTTATACTTTATAGCGCTTATATATAAAAACCGCTACAAATGTTTTTTTATTTATTTTTTTTATAAATATTTATTTCAAATGCATTCTATAACAGTTGTTTTGTGTAACCGTTACAAAAAGGCAGTCCTCTAAATTCTGTAGCGGTTACTGTCGTAAAAACCGCTACAAAAGAACATCTACAATAATCGTGCCAGTTTCGCGTCAAGCTGGTGCCACATTTGTAGCAGTTAATATAGACTAACCGCTACAAAATAACCGTGAAAATTTGGCACGAGTTTGGCGCCAAAATTTGTAATGGTTATGTCTTGTAAACAGCTACAAATTGCGTTCCTTAACCCATGCGCCACTTAGCACTAAGCATACCGTTGCAAATTTGTAGCGGTGTTGCTTAAAACCGCAACAAATCCTGATATTTGTAGCGGTTTATTTTAACCACAACAAATGCACCGCTACGAATTGTCATTCTTTTTGTAGTGTAACTTCTCACACCATGAACTCCCTAGCCGTTGCCTCCAACAACTCCGGTTGTAATGATGGGAAAGAGCCCCCAAACACAATGTTATCACTGAAACTATTATCGACCATGTAGATAGTTTGGAAAAATAAGGTCCTAGCATGTCACAGTTGGTCCTGATCATAGCACCATTCCCTATCCTCACCTTTTAAAGCCTCTATATTTTTTCGACATCGCCTTCACTCTGTTACCGTGTGAAAATATCAGGTATTTTTGTCCCCTTGCGTATACCAACTACATCGAGATCTTTGAAGCCACATCAATTCTTCTTGCACTAAATTTTTTTCCAATTCGTCCCATAGCTCATTTAAGCGTTTTGCATGATACATACTATTAGAATCACACTTAGTCTCTTTCACTATCTTATATAAGAGAGAAACCTTCCTCTTATTTATATTCCCAAACACCATTTGATTCCAATGCATGATATCTCGAGTAACACAACCCACATTATCCTCCCAGCTTCTCATATCCCGCCATGCATTTTCACAACCTCTTCAAAGCATTCATGAGTCACCTAAGGAGCAAACAATGAGAAAAGACGATTTCTACACACCATACATTCACTGGGTTTCGATTTCAGCAATAGTGGGCAATAGTCAGATTGAAACTTTGGTAAGTAAATCACCAACGAAGATTTGGTGGGTCGCTATCCTCGTCCATGATGTTAGTATGGACTTCCAATGGCCCACCTTCCACTATATGAGGTTGAGTACTCAATGTAGCAGAACATTTTTGCATGGTAGTCCGCATCGGTGTCTCCTGTGTATCCCCCATCTTCTTGAGCCCAAAACTGACATCCTAGCCCAACATATGATTCTAACCTAAATCCATTCTTTCCTTGACTTGTAATAATGTGAACATGTCATTATTGGAGATCAACTTCTTACTCGGCTCTTTATGGGATCCCGAATTCTTGGCCCTTATTAATGACTCAAATTTATTGCCCTCGCTAACATCAATGGCAACCTCCTTTAACCTCATGCCATCACGGTGATTATGCTTATGATTAGTTACATTTGTTAACGGGGCTCGACCACATGGTAGACTAGGAAAGTTTTGGTGGCCCTCAACTCCCTCCTCAATCAATGCCAAAAACCGAGATCCTTGGTTCCCCATAATTTCCTTATTCCGTGAATTTCACCAACCCTCATTTGACCCTACTACGGCCAACCCTGGCCGCCGGTTCATTCATTGCCTTACACTACCATCCAACCATCATATTTCACCGTTGAAGTCGATCTTGCTCCAACAGCCACCGCCGGTAACCCCAACTCCTTCTCATCCTTACTCCCCATCACTACAATGTCAAAAACTTACCAGGGCCCTGAAGCCTGGCTCTTACCTCTTAACTCCTCTAATTGATGGTTGCGGACAATGACCTGCATCATGCTTGTAGCGCTCACAACTAAGGCAGATAAGATGTATCCCTTCATACTAGATCCTTTGTTCTTCCCCATTAATGAATATCCATGGCCACAACGGAGAAACATAAATCCAGTTCCACATGTATACGTGCAAACGGACCTTTTTTACATTGTAACGTAGTCATGTCAACTCTAAGAACTCGACCAACTTCGAACCTAGCACATACAATATTCCTTTATCATAATAATCCTGAGATAGATTAGCATCATAATCCATGCTGCAATTTTTGAAATTGATTCCCTTCTAGGATTAAAATCCTGCTTCCAAGGTTAAACAGTAAGATATTGATAAAAGATAAGTCATGGGTCGCGTGTAAGTGCTAACTCATAATCACTAGCGTCAAAGAACTGAACCACAAAGAAACCAAATCCCACATCAATAGTCTCTACTTCTCCACTTCTTTCCCATAACTGCTCGACCTTCTTTTCCAAATATTTTGGATCAATCATCCTTCCAAGGTGTTTAACGATCAAAGCATATTTTGCTAGCGTTTCACAAGACATGCCTTCTCCTCCAATGGAATCAATACATTCAATCCCTCCACCAACATATTGACTTGAATTCTCTCTTTTCATCTCCCATCGCTCCATCAATCATCCTCTTCTTCAACTTCCTCCCTCTCCTTCATAAACGCCTACTTGAAAGATTTCCACCTCTTCTCCGACAGACTCAGAATACTCTGTTTAACCGTTTCCTCAACCGCCATTTCTTCATCTGCATCACTCATCCACTCCTCCACTCGCAGGATTAAACCCTGATCATTTGTGAAACCATCACCCTCAGCCCTAACTTTCTTCCTACTCCTTGCTAGTGCATCGCTCTCCTCAGTGCGATTAAATTGCTAATAAAACAAATTTAATTATTATTTAATTAGTTAAATTGTAACCCAATAAAAATCCGATCTGCCAAGCGATGGATTTGCATGAAACTCAAATTTATACTTGCATCTATACATTCTCTACAAGATATTTTTGCAATTTTCACTACAAGCCTATTTTGTAATTATTATTACCTTCGGTAAACTAGGTCCTACATATCATTTTTTACCAAGGTAAATTTTTGATGGACTTGATTCACCTCAAATCATATAGCTAACAAAAATCGCCTCCTCCTCCTTGCCAATTCGAACCTCGCACTATTTGGTTAAATGCACAGTGCACAACCCAATGGCCAGAAGCCGTTTTCACGGTTATCATAAATGCACGTGTAATTCTGAATAACTTTTTTTTTTATAACAATTGTGAATAATTTCATTCATCCAGAAACCACACATCATATACAGTGTAAACGAACATAACAGAAAATACGAAAGGCCCCAACAGACGATGTTGCCCGTGAGGATAAAGTTTCCCAGCCACAAATCCGTTGTAACACAGAAGTTTAAACGTTATACACGGTAAATATCATAATTTATTATAAACCACAACAAGCGTACATTTTCAAGTACCATCAGCAACAAAATAAGGTTGGGCAAGAAAACAATTTCTCATTACTCTTCCGCAGCACTAGCAGCACTTAAATCCACGCTGAGGTCAATAACCTGGTATAATTCAGACAGTAAAATTAAGCATCAGAGAAACCCATCCCCTGAAAACTACAAAAGGAAATATAATGAACTATATTGTTAATCTCAAGGACTTGTTTCCAGACTCCCCAGCAGGAAATTAAAACCAGCTTTGCCACTAGCATGCAAAAGAATCAACCCGACTTTAACCAGGGTTTTCAAACTTGAACCAGTCCAATAGTAATATAAATTATCCAAACAAGTAATATCCATCCATCATAACAAATTGACTACAAAACAAGAAACAACAATCATCATAATGTTCATAGATCAAATCGATAAGATGCAAATCCATTAACATCTAGTTTAGCAAAACTACCCAACATCATCAGATTCAACAAGAAAATCAAGTCAACAAATGACGCCTATGCAATATTCATACTTTCATCACCTAATTAAATATTTTAAAAACTGTTTTCAAACTTGAACCAGTCCAGTAGAAATACACACGGATTCAAAATTCATGCATTCAAGTTCAAACACAAACAAGTCAATTCCCATCCATAATCACATATTGGATATAAATAAGCAACTAACAATCAAACATCACAATATTCATAAAGATCAATCTATAAGACACAAATTCATTAACCTCTACACTATGACATCTATAGCATGCAAAGTCATCAAATCTATAAGATAGACATCTTATCATTACACTTGTCCATCCTTTTCTATCCCTTTAAATGCACCACGTGCATTCACTAAACGTGATACAGCTGCTCGTTTTACTCAGACCTATAAAATGAAAGTCAGGGGGATACAAGGGTCAGAGAAATAATGTTGTCGAGTGGCTCTAGACTCAAGCTAGACACATGGGTCACTTCTCACTTTTTAGAGCTACTAATATTTTGTATCTGGCTTTTGGGAGCACTCAGCCTATGTTTTCAGAGTAAGATGGAATTGAGGAGTGCTGGTTTCTCGAACACCAGTGAGAAACCTGGTTTTGCTATGTTGTGTTACCCATTTTGTATTAGGGAATAGGGTTCAGGCCAGAATCAGTGAAGTTCCCTTTTGTAACACCAATTCGGTTCTAAAGCATTTAATAGCAAAACCTCACTTTTTCCCTCAAGTGCTATCCTCTTGCATTTATATTTAGGGCAGAGCCCTATCAGAATGCGGAAGATTTGATCTGGTACAACACACTGCTTCTAAGGGTCCATTGAAACAACGCAAGCAGTGACACTTGTTTGGCTTTGTCATTGCCTTCTTCAGAGAATCAAAAGTCAAAACAGTGCAAATGGAATAACTCTAAGTATTGGGTTAATCGTTGGGTTTGGTTGGCTTTGCAACGGAACTCTGTAAAAGGGGAAACGATGCGTTTTTTCTATGTGATTTTTTAATTCTTACTTTTCATTTGATTTTGTACATTCGTTTCCTTTTATGTATAAGTAGATTCATCGGAGACAAAAGCAGATGTCATCATTAAAAAACAGTCGAAAAATGTACATCTCAGTGTTATCAACCAATATTAGCTAGGCTACTATTTGACTGAGAAAACAAGTTAAGACTCAAAAATTTGAAAAATTATAAAATCAGTGTTATAAAATGTGACACTGCCAAATAGAATTTTCACTTCTACAGCAATTTGTTGCATTAGAATAACGCCAGTTCTGGTGATCTGATTGGCGTATTATAAAACATACACAAACAAAAACAGGTTGATTCAAGCGCAGAAAACAAGTGAATCAACAGTGAGACATACCTTTCCGGTTATCATTGTGTACATGTTGAGGACATCCACAACAGTTGACTCAAAGTGAGTAGTTGCATCATAACTCTGTCAAACAATTTAAAATGAGAAGTTACCATCCAATGCCCAAGTGTCAAACATACACACACTGATAATTGTCAATGAATACTTCACCTTGAAGACCAATGAATATTACTACCTCCAGTCCTAAATATAAGACCTAGATAACTTTTTTGAAGAGATTAAAAAAAATAAATAAGTTACTTTAAAGCACTTACAGTTATCATTTTTCTCTAAACTAATTTAACTTATAAATTGATATATAGTCTAATGATACACAACATATGCTATGATTAAGTGATTTATTTAGCTTCCTTAATCTTTCTGAAAAAGTCAACTTGGTCTTATATTTAGGACTGAAGGGAGTGTAATCTCCAACACTAACCCCCCCCCAAAACCCAAAAAAAAAAAAATAAAAGAAAATAAAAAGACACCCAGACACACTAAAAAAAAAAAAAAAAAAAGTATCGGCCTGGGGGGGGGGGGTGTGAAACAACTTCTGATAATTGTTTTGTTTTGGAAAGATAGATTGAACCCTAGATCACTTGCTCTATGTTTTAATAACATGTCAATGGCCACTTCAATCAAAAAGCCTAGGCCCATCAATGTTTTATTACAATCTTTGAACATAATATATACAATTAACTCACTGTTGATATAAAACAGTTGTCCAAGGAAGGTTCATTGACTGGTTCATATCTGTCATAAATATCGAAAAAAATCTCATCAACAGGCCCTAGAAGATCAATTCCTGCCTTCAGCTCAATCTCAGGCTGATCTGTCTCTGCCTCTGATGAAACAAAAGTAATAAATTTTCCCTTTGGGGCAACATTGTGAGAATATGAGCAACAAAATAGGTACCTGCCCCACAGATAAAACAAACCAGTCAGTGCTTAAAGTAGAACAAAACTAGAATTTAGGGGGTGATCAATCAGCATATGCTCAAGTACATTTAAGATTAACTCAAAATTCGCAAGGTTTAGCTTTGATAAAATACACAATGCATATAGGGAAGGGCATAAAGAGATTCAAATTCCAGGACACAACATCTAAGAATTTTTATTTAGCATTGATATTGTGAATGACTGCTGCCCAGAACATACGAGGTCATATACTTAATAATTGTTGGAGACTTGGGTAGCATGTGCCTAAGTCTCACATTAAACGGTATCGGATGCTCAATGGGATATTTATGGCACTCAAAAGCAGTAAGCTGTAAACTTAATAGTTCTCAAGTTATTGGAGGTATTTAGGTTATATGAAATTATTTAGCCTTTGATATTTTGGAAATAGAAAATATGGCACTCAGCCTGATAATCGGGCAAATATCCTTGTCACTTGCTTTTGGTCTCTACGGGGAAAATTCCTATGAGTTAGTCCAGCAATGCTTACCCCTTTTGTTTCCAAGAGTATTTCTTATCCTCTCTCTCTACTTATTTTCTTCTTCTTCATATATATTTTTTATTATAATTTTTAAAAAAATCATTTTCAAGTAGAAAGTATACAAGAAACGTGACTACTCTCATGTGGCATACACAACACATTTGAGTGCAATACACACATATAGATTGTCTTACTTCAAGATGGCCCGGTGCTTTACTTACTCTCTATTAACTATCTTCGTATAACATTCTTAGCAAGTTCTTTTTTTTTTTTTTGGGTGAGTTACTAAGGGTGTCTCCGAACCACTTTGGGCTTGAGACTAACCCCTTTCAAGGCTTGGAGCGCATTAAAGGGTTTTCGACTCTCCCAACAAATGTGCTTCTCGGGATTCAAACTTGTTTTCTCCTCCTTACAGGGGTGAGGCTGCTACCACCTCAACCAACAGCTTGTTGGCACTTTCTTAGAAAGTTCTTTATGAATTTCAAAACTCAGCAACTCTAATCCAAATTTAGTTGAAATTGACAGGCTAAGTTCAGTTCATGGAAGGCCGAGGTCAAGCCATTTGGTGGATATATATCGATGGTCTGGTAAATTATGCTCTTTTTTTTTTTTTTTTGGGGGGGGGGGGGGGGAGGTTTGTTTGGATATCAAAAGCTTACATGTCTGACTTTCGGCCCAACTGCTTCTGTGGCAGAATAACTTGCACTGAATGAGAGTCATTGGTGTTGGGTATTGGGTGGCTCATAATGGCAATTGCTCTTGCAACCCTGCCAACCTTTCTTACCTGTTGAAACAGTTAAAAATTTCTGTTATAAATAATGAGGTTCACCTTTTGCTTTACCAAGAGCATCACAGTTTCCTTCTAAAACAAACGTACAGTTCAATTCTTAGTGCAACTTGTTTTAATAGCGAGTAACATCACCTAAATTGTTTGAATATAGTTAACAGGACTTTGAGTGGGCATACCTTGTTAGGCAAGTATGATGGATCGCAGACAACTTTTTTGCACTTTGCGGTTTCTCCTTCAGATGTGACACCAATGACCTTTCCCTCCTCATTAAATTCTACCTGGCATTCAGCCAAATTGAAAATCAGTTCCTCAAATCAGTAATCGTATCATAAGATTGTCCTAATACAGATCAAAATCACAATGACAAATTAAATAAAAACAATAGCAGCGGAATGGACAAGCAAAAAACTTGAGGGAATAGTATACTGAATTCATTATATAGATTTGTGGAAAAAGGATGTAACTTTCAATTTCAACGTCAATGGAGGAAGACACGGATACTTCAAATAGGCACAAACAAAATGCAATATTCCAATCTTCCAACTAAGAGGGGCACGGCCCCCAAATATCAAAGCATGCAAGTTATAGTGGTCAAGTGTATTTAGTTTGAGAGGATTGAAGAGTTAACTTGTGTGACTTTGCTAGACAATAAGAACTAAATAGGAACTATGTTTATTGATTGGATGTATATTTCAATGTGGCTAGCTGTTTTGTTTTCGTCAAGTGAGTTTGAGGATGCAGTGCGTTGACCTTGGTTCAAGGGTATGTCAAACAAAGGTTTTCAAGTGTGTAAAGCCCTTCTCCAGTTATCCCATGCAAAAGCATTTGGTGAGTGAGAATATCTTTGATAAAGCATTTATCATAATGAAATTGGAAATGGACATTATTATCTAGGGCAAATTTGGAGATACTACGAAGGTGAAATAAGATTTTATTGATCCACACTACTGATATTTAAATATATACCATCACCAATTTGGAATTGTCCATGCCATAAACAATCCAGCTTCATGTCTAATCTAGACGCTTTTGATGTTACATGGTTCATGGCCCTTGAATCAAGATGCCACATAACGAATTAATGCATTACAGGTACAAAAGCATACATAGCATTCATTATGTTGTAACGCTTCCTTCAAGCCTAGTTGTAGGGACTCAAATGTTTGATCAAACCAATGGTGGGCTGGAAATAGGCCCCACCATGCTTTCATCAAAGTCAATGCACTAATCAATTTCTTCACTTTCAAAAGGTAGTTGAATATGCTCAATTCATCTTTCCAGAGATTTGTGAGTTGCTTCTAGAGCAATTTGGCTTTAGCTTCAGTTTGTGATATGAAGAACACCTTGAGGTTGGTCCATCTTTGGCGGGTGTTCTCATACCCAATCATTATAGCCTGTATACCTTCATATGGATGCTAGGAGACGAGACATAAGCAACTAGTCTTGTTGGTCCCAATTGAGAAACTCTTAGAAGCTTCCCACTTCTTTGTTTTTCTCTTAGGTAAATTTTTATGGCACAACACGCTTGCCTAAAATAAGTTTTTGCAATTAGTAGCCCATTATTGTCACAAGGCATTGCTAGTTCCAAATCAGGAACATGCCCTCATCAAGCTTAACAGAATCAAGATTCGAAAAACCTTGAAGGACAAACTTGAGTTGCATAGCAATCAGTATGGACAAACTACTTATTGGTTTATGAAGAATCTCTATGGGTCACTTTCTCTAATACCATGAAAGAATTCAAGGAATAGTGTACTGGATTCGTCAGATGAATATGTATATATACATATGGAATCAGTTAGCTTACCCAACATAACAACTTCACTAACTTAACCTTGAACTTCCGTAACTACCTAACTATCAATGCAACAAGATAAAAGGAAATTTATCTCACTTCACAACCTATTCTACAAAAACAAAACAAAAAAAAGCTCAATGAACTAAAGCCAATAGGATAATTTAGTTGCACCCAGTTGGAACATTCACACAATCTTTATAAGAATCATCAAGAGTGTGTACCTTGCACTCAGGTTTATTCAACATATATGTCCCACCATAAACTGCACTAAGCCGCGCAAATGCCTGAAAATAAAAAAAGAGGCTAACTGAACATAAGCAAAAATAAGTTCAACAATAAACTCACAAAAGAAGTAGAAGCGTGATGCTAGGTAGAGGTTACCTGAGGAAGCTCTCCCAATCCATACAAGGGGTATATGTAAGGTGATCCTCCTTGAAATCGTGCTAAAGACTCCGCATATAGCTACAAATAGAGAATACCAAAAAGAATCCTTAAAAACAACACATGGAACAAATAAAGCTGTCAACAAAAAGAATTAATAATTACAACAGTAACAAAAGATCGAGTGAAGAATAATCCGAGAAACTCACCTTCATTCTCTTCACAGTGTCTAATGCTGGCTCGTCCAAGTAGCGATCATCTCTATGAAGCGCCAGCGCATGACCAATAAAGTCCACAGTGTTATCATCAAGGCCATATTTTCTGCAAATGGACAACAATGAAAACAAAAAAGTACATAAAATATTCCATGACAAGCTTTTCTCCCCTCGTTATAAGGATATAGGACCTGGGGAAGGATGAAAGGAGAAGAGGTAAAAACAGAACAATCTGAAAGGGATGAGGGAAAAACCAAGAGAAAGAAGGGTGGGAGAGGCGCAGCAGGATGTGAGAGGAGAGCTTATAGAAACATCACTGAACAATATTATTCAAGCCCAAAAAGTCTCCCACAATGCAACTTATTAAAACAAAATAAATTAAAATGTCAGATTCTAATCCCAATTATATTCTCAATAAAATAGTCCTAATATTAATAAAATCCTATTTTCTATTTTTATGTTCATTTCTGATTCCTACTTTAACTTTCACAATCTCTTTTGACCCTATTACGACCCCTATGACACAAACACTCACATTAGTAAATACAAAACAATAATTTCACAAATTAATACAAATTTAGATTTGAACCAAGATTTCCAGATAGAGGGGTAAGGAATTTGTACATTTGTCACATAATTTAAATATGGAAAAATTAAAAAAAAAATTACAGAAAAGAGTATCAAGCACACGCTTCTGGACTGGAAAGTGTTATTAATCGTGTATGGTGGTCAGAGGCAGGGCATGTCCCAAAATTGCCATGACACCACGGTGGATGGGATGGCTGATGAATACCATAGCAAGGCACGGCAACCAGAAACACAAGCTAAAGGAAAATAAACATTAATGTTAAAGACGCTCTCCTGAAAAAAGGTTTCCTTGTTAAAGACACTCTCTTGTAACATAAATGACCGTATCAGCATATAAACACAGTTTTGTGCTAGAAACCTATATCACGGACAAATCAATGAGGTGCTATTTAAAAGTATTATATTCAAGCAAACAGTAATTATTACTGAATTAATGGAATATCATTATGCAAAGAATCGAGTCCAGAAATTACAGAGTTTTAAATCAACTAAATATAATAATGTATCCGACCATGTGCTGACAAGAAAATAACTATATACATACGCTATCAGTTCTCTGGTAGTTACTCTTGTCAAGTCCATCCCTTCATGAGTTTTAGGATCGTTCTCAACATAATCTTGGACATAAATGAAAAACTTGCGTGCACGACGTTTTTCAAATATACCCATAAGTGGAGATTTTAAGGCCTCCATGTCAGTCGCTGGTACCTTGTGAATCTATCACAGTGAAGTTTTCCACCAGTAAGGCAATGAATATAAACTAATATGCATGGAATCAAAAGCAAAAATTTATCCGGCATGGTAAAAATGCAAGCACACCTTTCCTTTATTGTAGACATAGCTGCCATCCACAGCTTTAAAATAGAGATACTTTGTGACATCAGTATGTATGAGAACACGCACTAAAGTGCCGTTTGCCATCATAAACTGTTTTTTAATAAAAAAGAAAGAAAGAACCACAATGTTATGCCTGTGAGTTGAGTATGAAACTGATCAACAAAAATGAAAAGCAAATAAACAATCGAATGAAAACCTTAGGGATCATATCCACGTTATAGTCTCTACTAGAGCCCAAATGAGCAGGAGGCTTGTCATTTCCCCTAAACCTCTTCCAAAGCTGAAGACAGATCATCAAGTTTAAATGACAAGAATCAAGATCACAGAAAACTGCAGATGGACCTTAGCATATAGAATAGTTAAGATTAATGGACCTGTACAAGATTGAGCGATGTGGATTCTCCTCCATAATAGTCATTCCTATCCATATGAAGGACCTGAACAAAAATAAATCGAATATTATTCTGCAATTAATTACATCAATATGTATGAGAACACGCACTGGATTGAAAAGGACCGATAGTAGTTTCAGCTGAGAATTTGAGGATGCAATCAGATAACAAGAAACATATTTTAGCTGATATGTCAAATTTTACTAGCTAATCACATATTCAGAAGCAATAAAAACAATCGATCACCAAAGAATCTTCAAAGTAGGTAGAAATTTCGGTCTACGATGCTGTTAAGCATCTGGATCTGGACAGTTAGAAAACATATTGAAGTTGTCAACTTGGAACTCAGATTTTTAACTAAATCAAAAGGTAAAGGTACAGTAATCGAGCATAAACTAATTAATGAGGGTGTAATAACAGCACAAAAGACCGTGAGTCTAAAGAACGAAAGAAAGCAAGAGGCAAGCATCGGAAAACCTTGAGGCCATCGACGGAGAGAAGACCACTGAGAATGCATTCTTTAAGACCCGTGCCTAGGACTATAACATCATATTCTTCATCCATGGTGAATTACAGATACGAAGTCAAGCTCGGGAGCTGAGAAATGAGAAGAACCACAGGCGGAGAAAAAAGGCTAGGGTTCTCGGCTATACTCAATTTTTTTTTTTTTTTTTTTTGTTTGCCAAAGGGCTCTACTCAATGACTAATAGGGAAGATGCTTTCCGAACCCCCGGAAGAAATGAAACAACCCGCCTTGGAGTTTTTTTTTTAACCTTGAGCTAGACTTTCGAGTCTGAGACGCAAGGTCAAAAAAACATAGAATATGCCTCAGACAGGGCGACAACTAAGTATAGTTTTTTACTTTTTTAGCGATTTTTATGAAAACCTCATGATTTCATAGTTTTGCGTTAAGTAAAATTTTTATGCTTTTCGATAAATTATTCTCTATCTGAAATCATTTTTTTCTTTTTAGTAGTATATAATGTGTCAACCCAATCGGTGTTAAGCATCGGATTGATTGGAAAACAGATCATTTTTCCATAAATTTAGATGACAAAATTTTAGTATCTTTCATATGCAAGATACCTTAATTTTAAAAGTGCTTTTTAAAGTATTTTTTCAGAAATTGAGATAAAACTTATTTCACATGTTTATCTTATAAATCAAAAAAACCCATCTTAAAAGTTAAAACAAATATGCACTAAGTCTACCATGTAACTTTTCTACCTTGAGCCGTTTGTTTGATATTTGTAACATGTATCTTTTCTTTCTAAATATTAATGTAATGACTTTTGCTCAAAAAAAAAAATGCAAGACACTATTATTACTAATATTATTTATAAAGAGTTAAGATGTATCCATTACCCTAAAATATTTTTTTAAAGTATATCTAGATTCCTAAACTATTTTATTGTGCATTTAGTACTCTAAAGAATTGTAAAGTATTTTTTTTATCATCCAACATTCTAATGCTTTTTTTTTATAAAGTATTTTTTCAAGTGCCTTCAACACTTTAACATATGTTTTTATACATCAAACACCAAAGATACAAAAAATATCTTAAACTACTCAACACATCACAAAATACTTTAAGATGTTAGATGTACTAATTTTATAAATTTACGCTTTATTTATAATTTGTAAATTTATAAATATATGTAAATTTTTTATTCTTAAAGTGAATTGAAGTATTTTGAACTCTTATTTTTGGTCAGCGAGATTCACTTAATCGTCCCACCGCACCCTTATCATCTAAACTAGTCGCACGCAAATCCTTAAGTCTATTCCCAAAAAAAAAAAAATAAGGGTTCAATCCGATTCTTATCATTTAAACTATTATTTGCTTCTTATAAATAGCTTTGGAGACAACATCTCTTAAATGAATAAGAAATTAACCTTTTAATGTGCCAAAAAAACCTTTTTAATACTTGTAGTTTGCTTTCATATTCAATTCGATTCATATAGTTTAGATTTTTCAAGCAATTCCCAATATTTTATTAACATTTCAGGGTCAATCCATAAGTTTATTCCCAGAAAATATGATAAAAACTTCAGAATAAAAAATAAAGACAAAATCAGCTATCAATAATTCAGTTGTTTATGCTTATACTAGTGATATGTGAGAGATTCCAACCCCCATAGTTGTATGTGTTTGGATTAGCTTTTGATAATAGTTTTTACGATTTACGAGGTAAGTGTATGAGAGAAATTTTATCTCGGGTTGCGCAAACATAGGTTTGAAACCGAGGTTTGGGATCTTCCCAAACACTCACATAGATTTGATGAAATTGCATCTAATTTTTATCTCCCGTAACAATGGTTTTGTAGTTCTTTTTTGGGACTTGAAGTAACTATGGTTTTGTAGTTTGGTCCTTTTGACTATGCAATTTTTTTGGGAAAAAAAAGGTGAAAAGTCTCTAAATCTCCCGTAACTATTTTTGTGTTGATAATAAGCCACATCTCCTGATGGTTGATGAGATCACACACTCTATTGTTTTGCGAACGCCACCACGTTCTGCAGGCATTAGGAATTTGGGTCAGACTATGAGTTGCGAGCCGACGGGGCGGGCTAGCATCTGAGCCCACCAAAATTGGTTGGCGAGCCAACCAACCAGCCCGCCTATATTTTTTAAAAAATTTATTTCACTCCTTTTTTTTTTAATTCTCACTCCATTTTTCTTTCACACACTCACATCACACTTCTTTTCTTTTTTATATTTTTACTAAGAAGCCAATTTCATTCTTACTTTCCCTTTTTTCCCATCTATTTACATTACAAAAACATATAAACACATCGTTTTCAATTTAATAATAGTAGAATAAATAATATAATATAAAAATAAAATTATCAAATAAAAAATATAAGGAAGTAGTTAAACACAACATTAAAGAAGAGGTGATCAAGGTATTTAAATTTATTTTATAAGAAAAGTACAAAAAAAAGGGGCTGGCATTTAAAATTCAATATTTATACATAAAATTTTATAAAATACTGCCTGCTATTTATAATATAAGACTTTGATTAATTTGAAAAAATTAAAGAATCAAAATAAATTATTTAAATTTATCACTTGACACTTGACTTATACAATAATAAATAATTTAATGATACACATAGATATTTCAGAAATATCATGTAACATATACATTAAATAATTCATTTAACTTCCTCAATCTTCCCAAATTACTCAATCATCATATTAAATAAGAGAAATAGTATTGCATTTAAAAGCCATGATAAAATTCTCTGTATATTACATAATTTTGTATCTATCCAGTATATTGTCAAATTTAATGAGTGTTTGGAAAATCACAAAACCATTATTCCAGAAGCCCCTTTTCCATAAGTCCAGACAAAACCCCTTTCACATATTTACCTTGTCAATCGTAAAAACTATTCTCCAAAAATTAATCCAGTCGCACTAATACTTTCAGTTAATCCAATTTCGTTTAACAAACTCTGCCCTACTCTTTCTCATGCCAAGAGCTGATTAGGTGCGGTTTTGATTGCCTCGCAAGCTTCCAGAGAAATTCGGATCCCATTTCTTAATAGCATAATCAATATAAACAAATACAAAAATCGACTTTGATTAATCAAAACTGGCATCCGAAATAGTACAGCCCTACAGCGAAGCAATGCCATTTTTCAAATAAAAGGGCACAGCGCACAACTGGTCTCGAGAATGAGATCTGGATCCTTCTGAATCTAAACGGTTCAGGGATGGCCAAGCCCAAGCAATCACCAATTCAGTATCACAAGCATCCTGTCTCTCCCCAACCCCTACGAAGATATAATGTATAGACACGCTGAAAATTGTCTCAGTCAAGGTAGAAGAGAGTTACAATCTTCCGCATGTTTTTTGCCTCCTGACAAGTTTCCATGAGCAGCCTACTATCATGGAAAGCAAAGCAAATGACTTGCTGCACATGCATAAGGATGTTCATATTGCATAACCTGAATTTGAAATTGAAACATCCAGAGGTGTTACTCTCGCCAAAAAAGGGAAATAACGGGAAAGGAAAGGTAATATGTCGCTATTCATTCGACATAAAGCATACAACGGTAAAAAATTAATTACAAGCAGGATACAGTTTTTTTTTCCGCAATAAAAAAAATAGTGATATAGTCAATACTGCTTCGAAATTCACCGCATAGTTGAAATAATATCTTTGATTTTCAGCGTTACTAATTTTCACATTAATACTTATCATTGATTTATAGTGTAATCGTAATGCTGATAAGTTGTTTCAATGTAATATTAAGAAAAGGCAAGAAAAATATAAACCTGCTGGCTTCTATTAGAGGTAGATGGTCATTGTGCGGCTTCTCTATCACATTTTTAACCTGCACAATCAACAGAATCATTCGAACCACAACCACATACCTTTTATTTGAAGGCAAGGAGTTACTTTGAACTTAGGTTACAGCAGCATCCTAAGGTCCTAGAAGAGGGGAAAATAGTTTCATTGTTTTAGGGGAAAATGACGTTTAATCTTAGAACATACAAATAAGAGTCAAGATTAATTTCCAGGAAATACATTTATCAACAGTAATCTGACAGTGTGAAGACGGAATTCTAGATCCCAGAGAAAAGAATTCTCTCTAAACAAGGGCACTATGAAACAGCCATGATGGGCAGGTTAAGATTTGTGGCACAGTGAATGTAATTGTAGAGCATCAAGACCTGAAAATTGCAGTGGGAGACAGGAAATTGAGGTTGGGCCAGATTGTTATATGAGTTATATGGATTATGCAGTCAGGGGTGGTGGAACCGAACATTGCTCACACCAGGTACCACCAGACATGTTCACTTGTCAAACTTCAAAATGAAGAGAAGGATCTTCTGTACCGTACGCACCTTGGGCTATCCTAAATAAGAAGTGTTAATCTAATCCATCCATGAGAGTCTCTTTCATCCTTTTTCATGGTTCTTTTTTCCTGTAAGAAAAATATTCCATTCCCCAGTAATAACCAAGTAGAAACTTTCAACACATACAGATCCACCATACATCCCACATGCTGACACAGATAAAAAATATGCATCCATGCTGATGCTTCATTTGTCTAGATCTAATTGAAGATTAATGCAGCAATTTAACAGCTAGTAGTAAGAAAATATTACATTTTCAGATAATTAAAAATAAATTTAAGGTATAACTATATATAAATTTTAAATTTAAATTTACGGAAAATTATTCTTTTGGTCCTTTAACTTTTAACTCACTTGTAACCCAATCCCCCAACTATGACTCGATGCGACCCAGTCCGTGAGCTTGTAACTCGGCTATGACTCAGCCGCTTATCTCTTAATTTTTTTTAAATTATTATCCTTGTGATCTATGACTCATTTTGAGCCATCCCATGTGGCATGAATGGGCCAACACCTTGCTTCCAACTCAGCTCCACCTAAGAAAAGAAAAAAAGGAATATAGCCGGAGACGGAGATGGAGATGTAGCAGCAGAAGAATCTAACCAAGTGGGACGAAGACAGTTCATGCCATCCACAGTCTTAACCCAACAAAAGAAAAACGAAATTCAGGACAAACCTTCTTAATATCCTTGTACTGATGCTCCAACAACTCTGAAAGAAATTATTCATAAACCACTGGGGACCTGGAACTTCAACTGGATACATAATCCAAATAGCACTTCTATTCTTCCTCCTCAAAACAAGTTGACTAGCAGCAAATGGACTCCAATCTAACCCCAAAGAAACTGTTTATGATTAGAATAAATTTCTTCTGTAAAAGGAATCAGATAGAGGCCCCTAGATTCTTTAGCAACCAATTCTGGTCTCTAACCAAATTAGCTGTAGAGCTTTTTATCTTCCAAATCAAACTCCTACTACCAGTGGCATCCAGTGGGAAAATCTTGATTTAGGATCTCATTCTTCAATTAAAACCTCCTCAAACTCATTCTTAAGAAAAGCTGTCATTGCAAACATAGCTTCTCAAAGCAAACCTTCATCCATCCCATGAGTTATAACATTTCACTACTATGGATTAAATGTTAAGAGTCAGATATGCACTCACAAACAAAGAAATAGCGACATAACGGAACCAATGTTCAGTAGATAAAAATATGAAGAGGCTAATAAATAATCATGAGTACAACAGTTGCACGATCTTAATTCATAATGAGAGGAAGTTGCCGTGTGAACTGAGCGAACACTAACACTTAAAACTTACTTTTGATAATAACTCCTGACTCTCAGGAGGCTGTTTCTTTAAGCTTTGGGGCAAAATCACTGTGAGCAACTCTGGTTTCTCTGCCCTTAGAGCACCTCGAATAACAGCTGCATTAGTCCCAGATGCTCCAGATGTATATATGTGGTTTTTCTAATAACAAAATTTAAGAGCAACAAATGCACATGTAGTTGTAAGAAAGAGTCGTGGAAGTCAGCAAAATATGGTAAGAACATGCACTCCATAGCCATGTAATGAGCACTACAAATATGTTATTCTATTATAAGAAACACCAGTGTGAAGTCATCTTACAGTTATAACCATGGCATAGCTAAGGATCTCAATTAGTTCCTGATGCATGAACCCCATGTTCCGTGTCCCAAAAAATCCAATAGCTCTAGGCCCTTGCTGTTGAATGGCCAATAACTCCTGCCAAATATCATAATGCAATTCAAGATATTGTGGAGCTAAACTTTTAAAATTCTATCGCTGGTTTCAAGCTGCAATAGTAACTTATAATTAAGAATATTTTTTTAGCTGCTTCAAAAAGCAATTTCATAATTAAAGGGGGGAAAAGACAATGCAGGTCCGTCTAAATAATTTAAATACAGTATCCCATAGAAGAAAGACGCCTGGTTATAAGTGGACAATTGTATTAATATGATTTTCCAAAGGGTAGAGCCTTAGGCCAGAGACTTTAAATATCTAATGCAGCAGAATGATTACATACCTGTAGATAATCAACATCAGGAGCAGGCTTGAACTCTGATGCCAAAACTGCCCCCGATCCTTCCACTACAGATTGGGCCTGTGTTGGAATTTGTATACCTATTTCATCAGAACCAAACATGGACACCACATTCTCCATTCTCCTGCTCGGTTTGTCTTGATGTCTCCTCATATCTCCAAAAAGCCACTATACCAGTACATAAAAAAGAGTCCCTGGTAGTAAAAATTAGTGAAAAACAACTGCCCAAAAGGAGAATTTATCATACAAGAATAAGATCGCTTGAGTTCTCATTTAATGGCCATACATACATATGCACATACTTATGTACAAGCACGTGAACAGAGCAGATTAGCAACTATAAAAAGAAACAAATGCGATAAATCAACTTAATGAAAAGGGCTAAGTCGTGCCATGAATCAAAAACCATATAATGAGGGGACACTGCTTAACTAAACAAAAAGAACTGTATAACGCCATCTAGCAGACACTCAAGTGTCGCACATAAATATTCCAAGGCAGATTCTTGACTTAATAAATTACCAATCGAAACGAAATATTTATAAAGCCAAAAATTGCGGCTAAAAAGTTGAAGTCTCCAATTCAAGTAGTTCCATTTGAAATTCTGAAAATCTGAATAGCCATAGCAGTTGTTCCTTAAATAAATTTTAGTTGCTGCTTATTATAGACAGTATTCCACAAGCCTCGTGAACCTTTCCGACAATCCGAACAAATCCATATGCTACAAAACTTAATGAAGATTTGAAGCAGAATAGACCTCGCTATTATAGGAAAACATAAATTATTTTAGTAACAG
This sequence comes from Inga laurina, assembly GCA_963855925.1. Classification (NCBI taxonomy): domain Eukaryota; kingdom Viridiplantae; phylum Streptophyta; class Magnoliopsida; order Fabales; family Fabaceae; genus Inga; species Inga laurina. The sequence continues at coordinate 67,394,176 of OY979707.1, read as the reverse complement.
TTCGTACGACATTCCAGCATCGGATAGTAAGAACAGACAGAGCGACAGATATATCAGCTTAAACATGCTGTCTCATTTGGGGGAGGAGGAGGGTGGGGGAGGAGTTTTTGAAAGCACGTTAGATAGAGAGAGATACCGTTCGTCTGGACAGAAATCGTCTGGCCCTCCGTAGACGTCCGTGCTGAGACGGGGAGAACAAGTTACAGCCATTAAAATTAGGGTTTCCACAGTAAAGTAATTCAAACGATTTCCAGGAGAAATCTAAATAGGGATAAGAAGTAACGGTGGTAGGAGTTAGAGACAATTGCAGGGTTGTAGTCATTCCTTCTTCGCCGCTTTTCGATTCTTCTTCTCGATTTCCCCTAAAACTTCTTTTTCTGGGTCAGCTCTCTTTTATTCCACGAATTCCTCTTTCGGCCAACAAAAAGAACAAAACAAGGAATCAAAAACAAAAAACAAAAAAAAAAAGCCTTTTTACCAGTCAACAGGAGAAAAAAGAAAAAATAAATGGCCGGTGGTGATCAAATAATTGATTGTAATGGAAAGGAAAGAGAGAATGAAAAATATTTTACGCGCAGATATTTGATAAAGAGAATGGAAAATATTTGTAATGGTGAATTAAAAATAAAAATAAATGAAATAAAAAAAATGAAATGTTCAATTTAACATCAAAAAAACCAAATCAGGTAATGAACTGGTTACGGCACAGGTTCAAAGGTTAATGGGTCAACTGAGGTCTAACTGGTGGTTGGACCGACCATATTAAAATATTATAATATATTAGTAGCAATAAATATATTAATACATTTTTAAACTTCTATCAATAAAAATGAAGATCTTTAGAGAAAAATGTTTAAAATCTATTAATATTAATTATAATGTCTATACTTATGTAATAATACCTCCTTATTTATAATTATTATATCCTTTGAAATAATTTTTTTCATTGTCTTCTTCTTTTATTTTAGATTTGTTCTTTCTTTACTTACTTTTTTCTTCATCTTGGTCTTCAACCTTTCATTTTCCCCTAAAAATAGCATAAAATAATAATTAAAAAATAAAAAAATGAAACTGGTCCAACCAGTTGAACCACTGGTTTTAACCAGTTTCAGACCCGTTCACGATCCATTAGGTGAACTAGATCGGACCACTGACTGTTCCCGGTTGAACCAATCGGCTCGGTTTGATTTTTTGTTCACTGATTTAACCTCCTCATTGAGAGCACAAAATTTCTTCCTTCATCCTCTACTTTATACCCCTTCTATGTATGCTCCAACAAATTAAATTAATGGAGAAAAAAAATCATTGAATTCAAGAAGTCTTCCATATCAAAACAACACAATCAAATCCACAATCCAAAAAATCTTCAAATCAAAATTATATTCATAATTTGATAATAAAGAAACATAATCAAAGATAAAACAAATTAAAATGTTGTTAATTAATGAATTAGAACCACTATATTTGACGGGTTCTGATTCCCCAACCCAACTCGATGGCAACAAAAAAAAAAAAAAGCAAAAGGATAGGAATAGATTCTGGAGTAGCAAACTGCAACCACAAAAGGAGAGACCCATTGGAGTGAGCAGTGACCTACAAATCAGCAATGAGACGAGCTAGTCGTTGGCAACAACTACCTAAGAAAAAGCCACACTTGCAAGAAGCAAATCTACAAACGACTTGAAGAAGAAGAAGAAGAGCGAGCCAATAGAGACATAGATATGTGGAGACGAGCAATGGAGAGAGAAGATAGAAGGTTATGGGAATTTTCTTCCTAGGAAAATTGGTTCCCACCTATGATGGAAGGAAGCAAGCTTCCTATAGATGCTGGAAAATTTCAAGCCACCGGAATTTGCCTTCCTAGGAAATGGTGCGTCCAAACAGTCCTCAACTATGGAAAATCTGACACTTTCAGATTCTTTCCCCAATTTTCTTTGTACCAAACGAGCTAAAAGGAAATTAATCTTTTAGTCGTTAAACATTTAACCCATTTATGATCTAGTCCTTCAACTATGACTAGGTACAGTTCGACTCAGTCTAAACTCACTTATGATTCAGTCCCTTATTTTCTTTCCACTTTTCATATTGATAGAGAAATTATTCCATGCACTGGGTATACCACGTCATCTATGTACTACCTAGTAAAATCATATCGCATTACCCCATTAAGTATGGATAGTCAATCTACTGTAACCAATTCCTAAAAAATTCTCTCCCCCTCCCAATTCTTCCTTCTCTTCTTCAATTATTCTTCCTTGTTCCGTTTAAATCATTGCTAGACCTCAGCCATGTGTCCACCAACATAAACACCTCAACTCCAAGAAAGTCACAATTCACGCGCATGCACCACTCTCTTTCTCTCTACGCCTCTTATTCCATCTTGCCTTCTCCTTTAACCTATTGATTATGGCTTCCTTGTCCATTCCAACACGTGTCCTTCTTATTCCATTGAGTCCTTCTTCTATTAGGCCGATAAGCGACATTTCAAATCGGATGCGCTTAAGATTCTTAGACGCTCCCTTGTACTTCTCCAAATTTCCTCAGTCATTGGAAACTTAGGCAACATTTCAGAGCCAAGAGTGCTTTTTGTAATTGTAAAGGGATGAAAGAGGTTTAAGCTTATAGGTCTTAAAAATTAATGGAGCAAGGAAGAAGAAGAGATGGAAGAATAGTGGAGAGAGAGTTTTTAAGAAATTGGTGGCTTGAGTATTTGATAAAGTGTTCAGTTAGGGGAGGGGGTTGAAGAGACATTTCCCAATGACATGAATGAGGAAAGAGAAGGGATAAAACAGAGGATTTAGTAAGTTATGTGGTATAATTTTATTGGATAGTGCACAGATAACATGGTACACCTAGTGCCAATAATTTATCCACTTTGTTTTACTTATCATCTCTAACTCCATCCTACATGACAAGAATGCTTCAAACTCAGTAGCTCCACATAACAACAAAAGCAAAAATTGGAAGGGGGCGGGCTTGCCTAATTCGTATTCATGCTATTTTTAACATTACAGCCACTAAAGGTAGCCATTGTCACAAGCAACAAAATTCTTATTCTTATGATCTTTGACATACTATAGGTAGAAACAATAAATTTATACCGACAAACATGAACAAGAGATCTAACCTTATAACAAACATTATTCTTCTTTCTTTCTTTTTTTGTGTGTAGCATTACTATGATAGCTTGTAGCATCTATGGTGGTAAATGTCGTTTACCTTGCATTTTTAGAGGCAACACTAAATTTCTTTCTTTGAATTATGATTATTGAGCATCCTCAATGATAAGGATATGAGGTGTTTTTAAGTCACATTGTGCGAGAAAAATTCAAAAAGTTGTTGAGTAAGGGAGCCCAAACCCAACATTCTTCGATCCTTCCTTCTATTGTTATGTGGAGCTACCGAGTTATAAGCATTGTTGCCGCATATGATGGAGTTAGAGATGGTAAGGATAATAACATAAAAAGCAAAAGATAAGGGAATGAGTCATGCGAGAGTCACAAGTTCAGGGACCTAATCACGCCAATTTATAATTAAGGGACTGAGTTATAAGTTAAAAGTTGAATGACTAAAATGTCAATTTTTTCCAAAAATAATTGAAACAAAATAAAGTTCCCTATCTTTGTCATTAAGTTAGAAAAATAGTAATGAGTTAAGGATATTTTATTTTACTTCTAAACTATTCACAAAAGATATACGGTATTTTAACACTTTTACCTAACGAAAAATTTGAAGAAAATATTTAGGTCAAATTGCTTACATCCATTATTATAATTTTTAAATATTATCTGTGAACTATAAAGTCATGTGAAAAAAATACAAGGTCATGTGTAATTAGAAATCTTGACATATTGAATATAAGAATAAGCAGTTCGATAGAACTATAAACTAATTGAAGTACAAAGAATGTAAAGAGGAGCAAAAAGACTGCATTACGATAATGATTTGGTCGATAACTCACTAAAAAATACATTCACATGCCTTGAAAGTTGAAACCTTTTCTCCATCACTCTCACCTAGCATGCAGCTCATCTATGCTCTCATCCAGCTCATATATAATCTATATCGCAGTACTGTCGCAACACTTGTACTTGGATCATATAAAGAGAACAAGCCAGTAAAAGCTTATTGAAAAATTTGGGACATCAAATTTCAAGGGTATTGTAGGAAATTTTCGCATCCTTGATTAACCACTACCTCCTCACTAAGAGGTGGAAATTGATGAGGGATTTAGGTGTTAGCTGTAGTGTTGTAATTATTATATAAGTGTGTCAAAGGAAAGTGATGTATTTCTTTTTGTCTAAACCAAAGAAAATAATCACTTCTTTCCTTCTTTTCCATGTAAAGACAAATCTTGTCACAATATTTCTTATTTCCCAAGTCATTAATTATACATATCTTATTTGGCAATCTTATCCATATATGAGTTGGCAACCTTATCCAAATGAGTTGGCAATCTTATCCATATAAGTTGGCAACCTTATCCAACATTTATTACATTTTTATCCACTCATAAGTCATGGCTTATAAATAGGGATTTGAAAATAAAGTTCACGACACACTAAAATCGATATTTCAAGTTATTCTCTCCTCTTCTCTCATATACTCGATGCTGAGTTTATTATTTCATTTCTTTTGTTCTATCACCTTGTCTTGTATCGGGAAGGGTACGTTTAATTCTCGAGAGTGCTGCCTTTTTTATTCTAACCATGTGTGGTGGAATAATTCTTAAGGACAGTGTCCTTGTGCACGACCTAAACCATATTTTTATTGTCTTTTGCAAGATATTTCTATTATTTTGTTGGTAATTCCAATAATCTTAAGAGTTATTCATGGAGAACCCTAATACTGCTGATCCTGTTAGAGATGTCTCCACTCCTTCAACTTACATTCCCACTACAATCTTGATGCCCAACTATTCCCAAATATTTCTAAAATCGAGCAGTTTGATGGAAAGAATTTTAAACGGTGGCAAGAGCATGTCTATACTGTCCTAAATATGCATAGAGTAGCTATTGCACTTACCCAGTCCAAGCCTTCTATAAATACTGACCAAGCTTAAAAGGATGCTTCGACATATACAAATAAGGTATGCAGGCATACTTTGATCAGTACTTTATCTAGCGATTTGTTAGATGTGTGCTTTGTCTACAAGGAAGCACATAAAATCTGGGAATCACTAGTTCTCAAGTACACTGCTGAGGATGCTAGCAAACAAAAGTTTGTAGTGGGGAACTTCTATAGATAGGAGATTATTGAAGGCAAAGATATAAAGCTCTAAATCAATGAATATCATAAACTGCTAGAGGAGCTCTGAGCTGAGAAGATCAATCTACCAGTTGAATTTGTTGTCGGGATATTAATCAAGAAAATGCTTGAACTATGGAATAATTACCAACCGAAAGGCGGCTCAAGTAGTAAAAGGAAGAGAAATGGCCACTAAAGTAAATCTAGTAGAAGTAAAGCCGCATAACAAGAGGTGCAATTCTAAAAGAACTAAAACTAAGAAATATGACTATAGATCCAATGATTCTAACCCCAAGTTCAAGAAAAAGGGCAATTGCTTTGTTTGTGGAAAGCCATATCATCATGCAGCTTAATGCAGGAAGAGAGCTAAAGGTGAAAATCCTCGTCGCAGAGGTGATAATCTTCCTGAGTCAAATGTGAATTTGGTTGAACGAAATAATGATGATGAGATCGTTGTTGCTATCTCTCAAGCCCTCATAGTCTCTGATGTGAGAAAGTGGGTGGTAGATTCCAGTGCTACCAAATACATATGTGTCAATAAAGCGATGTTTACTTCCTTTCAAGAAGGGGAAGACTACATCTATCTTGCTAATTTCTAAACTTCAAAGGTTATGGGAAAAGGAAAAGTGGTGTTGAAACTCGCAACTAGAAAAACCTTAGTACTAAATGATGTTTTATATGTGCCTGCTATTAGAGCTAATTTAATTATTTATAAAGAAAGATAAGAGCTGGGGTTAAGGTGTCATTCGAATCTGATAAGGCTGTAATGACAAAAACAATGTTCTTGTTGGGAAAGGTTATTGTAATCAGGGATTGTTTGTATTAAACATTGTTGAAATGAATGCTATATCTTTCACTTGCTTGTTTATATGATTGATTCTTTTGATAGGTGGCATACTAAATTAAGACATACTAATAAATCATATATAAAAAGATTGCAACACGTTAGGTTGATCTTTAGAAACTAAAGTGATAATTTTAGCAAATGTGAAATTTGTGCAGAAACTAAGCAAACTAAAAAATCAAGTTTTTCTACCTAAAGAGAATATGAGCTTTTTTCTTTAATACATACTGATTTGGGAGATATTAAACAAATTGAGACTAAAGGAGGTAAAAGATATTAAGTTACTTTTATTTATGATTTTTCAAGATATAAAGTTTATTTACTGAGAAATAAGGATGAGGCTTTTGAAAAATTTCTTTCATATAAAGTAAAGATTGAAATCAGTTAGGCAAAAAGAATAAACGAATTAGGTCAGACAAAGGAGGGGAGTTTTTGCTATTAAATGATTTTTGTGAAAAAGAAAGAATTATCCATGAGGTAACCCCTCCATATTTGCCCACATCCACTGGTGTTGCGGAAAAGAAAAATATAACTTTAAAAAAATGATAAATATTTTACTTGTGAGTTATGTTGTACCAAATTGTGGGGTGAAATTTTGTTGTCTGCTTGCTTTTTACAAAATAGAATTCCCACAAGGAAACTAACCAAACACTTTATGAATTGTGAAAAGTTTTGTACCTAATTTTAAATATTTGAAAGTGTAGGGGTGTCTTGCAAAGATTTTATTACCTGATCCTAAAAAGAGGAAAATTAGTTCTAAAATTGTTGATTTTTTGCTTATTGGATATGCTCAGCAAAGTGAGCTTATCATTTTTTTGGTTTTAAAAAGTGATGTTTTGGAACTATTATTGAAAAAAAAGATGAAGAATTTTTTGAACATATTTTTCATTTGAAAGTTGAGCATACTCCAAAAAGAACTGAAAATGTTTTTTCTTCTTTTAAACAAAACCCAAATGAAGGTTTAGTTGAAAACTTAAGGAGAAGCAAGAGACAAAGAAAATAAACTTCTTTTAGAGATGATTTTTATACTTATTTGATACAAAATGAACCAGAGAATTTTTATGAAGCTATTACTTCTTCAGATGCAATGATTTGGAAAGAAGCTATTAAAGCTGAAATTAATTCTTTGAAGCAAAACAAGACGCGTTTTGATTGACTTGCTTCTAAGAGTAAAGCCTATTAGTTGTAAATGGATTTTTAGAAGAAAAAAATATTTTCCTGATGGGTCTATTGACAAATATAAAAGCAAGGCTAGCAGCCAAATGTTTTACTCAAAAAGAAAATATTGATTATTTTGATATTTTTTCTCCAGTGATAAGGATTTCTTTTATTAGAATTCTTATTGCTTTAGCCTCAATTTATATGTTTTTTATTCACCAAATGGATGTTAAAACAAGTTCTTTGAATGGTGAATTAGAGGAAAAAATTTACATGTATAACCTAAAGGGTGTATTGTTCTTGGGTAAGAAAACAAAGTATGCAAACTTATTAAATCTTTATATGATTTTAAACAAGCATTTAAACAGTGGCATGAGAAACTAGATCAAGTTTTGACAAGTGAAAACTTTTCTACTATTGAAGTAGAAAAATGTGTTTATAAAAACTTGTAAATTGTGATTGTATGACTGTTTGCCTTTATGTGAATGACATGCTTATATTTGGTACTAACACGGATGTTGTGCTTGAAACAAAACAATTTCTTGCTCCCAATTTTGACTTGAAAGATCTGGGTGAAGCAAAAGTAATTTTGGGTGTTAAAATTATAAGGAGTGATGATGGTATTTGCTTGACTCAATAACATTATATTGAGAAGATTCTTAAAAGGTTTTAATGATGATCCATTAAGTACTCCTTATGATTCTAGTGTACGCCTGGTAAAACATAAAGGGAATCCAGTTACTCAATCTGAGTATGCATAGATTTTTTGAAATTTGTTGCATTTAATAAAGTTCACAAGACCATATATAACATATATTGTGTGTATACTGAGTAGGTACACTTACTGCCCTGACAGTGAACACAGGGTGGCTCTAATAGGAGTATTGAGATACCTGAGAGGCACCATGAAACATGGAATATTTTATAGTGGATTTCCCGCTGTATTAGAATGATATAGTGATGTTAGCTAGATCTCAGATTCAGAGGAGTTTAAATCTATCAGTGGTTATATATTCACTCTTAGTGGTGGTGCAATATCATGGAGATAAGCCAAACAAACTATTTTTACAAAATCCTTAGGAGATTCTGAGTTGATTGCTATAGAGTTAACTAATATTGAGGCTAAATAGTTGAAAAACTTTTTGGCAAATATCCCATTGGGTGACAAGCCAATACCATCAGTGGCTTTACATTATGATAAGAAATTTGCAATAGTTACGGCAAAAAATAAAACCTTCAATGGTAAAAATAGACATATTTGATTAAGACATAATATTATAAGGCAGTTGCTTAAAGATGGCGTAATCTTAATCAATTTTGTGAAGTCAAAAATAAACCTTGCTGATTCGATAACAAAGCCCTTGGGGAAGAAACAAATTTTTGAAACATTGAGGGGAATGGGACTAAAGCCAATACGAAATTAACATCGATAGTAACCCAACCTTTGTGATTAGAGACCCCATGACGAAGGTTTAAATGGGTAAGAACAAGTTGTTTTGTTGATTCTGCTAGCATTGTAATTAAATTCAAGTCCTTTCATATAGTGTGTGAGAAAGTGCTATAATGCATTTTTAGTGAGGTTGAGCAAAACTATTAATGATTTCATTATCCTATGGGATGGTATATTCATTGCAGATGCACTTAATGAAGTCACCTCTACGAATATGGAGTAGGGTTGCTTCTGTGAAATCGTGGCAAAATCTCTAGAGTATTCGTTAAGAACCAGGAACTCACCTGACCGTCATAACGTGCAAAACTGCCATTAACGATAGAAATTGTTGGGGGTATAATTTGACTCTTATGCCTCTAGTACATATCAAGAGTTATTGGTTCATAGAAACAGGCTTCACTGGCATTCCTGTATACTAAGTGTTATTGGTCTAAATCTAATTCAATCCAAAAGACACTAGACTCGAAATAGTTATATCCACATGTGTAACTCAACAGTTAGTGTTCCCTTTGACATATGTGGGCGATTGTTGTAATTATTATGTGTGTTAAAGCGAAATAATATATTTCTTTTTGTCTAAGCGAAAGAAAATAACAATTATTTTCTTTCTTTTTCAAGTAAAGACAAATCTTATCACAAAATTTCTTATTTTCTAAGTCATTGATGATGCATATTTAACTTGACAATCTTATTCATATGAGTTGGCAATCTTATCTCTATATGAGTTGTCAATCTTGTTCATTTGACTTGGCAACTTTATCCAACATTTATTACATTCTTATCCACTCATAAACCATGACTTATAAATAGAGATTTGAAAATGAAGTTTAAGACACACTAAACTTGAGATTTCAAGTTCTTCTCTCATCTAGTCATTGCTGAGTTTACTATTTCATTTCTGTTGTTCTATCGCCCTATCTTGTATCAGGAAGGGTTTGTTTAATCTTAGGGAGTACCACCTTTTTTTATTCTAACTCTAGTGTAGCGGAATAACTCTTAAGGACAGTGTTTTCGGATATAACTTAAACCATATTTTTCATTATTTTTTGCAGGTTATTTCTATTGTTTTGAAGCTGATTCCAACATGTAGTATTTTGATGTATTAGTTGTATGGTTGTAACCGTTTTTGTCAAGTAATAGTATTCATATTTTCATGCAGCAGCAGCAGCAACAACAATAATAAAATAAAAAAATTCTGAGGTAAGAAGTCTCATTTTTCCTATCACCGAAAAAAGTATCGTTTTTGGCCAAAATGTATGAAATAAGACTGGCTACTCAAACAGATCTGGGACATTATAGGGAAAGAAAATCCAAATCTATCAATGACTTTAAACTTTATTAATTAAGCAAGTTTGGTTGATTGTCAAGCTTTTAAAAACATGTTATATTCACCTGAGATGTTGCATAATTCCCATTCCCTTTTTATTGGGTATTACAAACCCTAACCAAATATGGTTTTATAGTAACCAATGGGAGTTGGTCTAAGTGGTAAGCGGCTTGGTTCCGCTTAAACAAGGTTTCGGGTTCGAGCCTTGTGTATGCAGAAAATTCCCATTGGGGGATTCTCCCACCATAGCCAGGTGTGCGACGCGGGTTTGATCAGGATGTAGTCGGGGCAAAACTCCGGTGAATCGGGTGGGCAAAAAAAAAATGGCTTTATAGTATTTAATTTGTTGATAGGAAAAGAAATCAAGTTTGACAGACATAATGGGTAGGCTTGAAGAAGAAATATGTGACGTCCACTGAAAAAATACTTACATGCTTTATAAGTGTTACATCATCTGTACTTTGACTAATTAAAATATAACAACTGTTTTCATTTTAATTTTACATGGCAAATGAGTCATATAGAGAAATTCAAATTTTATGATTTTTTTAAAACAAAATCAAATTTTATAACTTTCTTAATTTAGAAGAACAAAAAATGCAATTCCCCCTCATGATCCCTAAAATCATAAAATTTGAATTTCTCCATGTGACTACTTTACCATGTAAGATTAAAATGAGATGAGTTATTGTATTTTAATTAATCAGAGTATAAATGAGGTGACATTTTTAGAGTATGTAAGTATTTCGTCGTGCAATAAGAGAAATATGGGGAAAAGAAGGAAAAATACCACCAAAATTGGTAAAAGATAAATAAGTATGTTGAATTTCTATAATAGTAAAGGAACTGATTTGAAATTTTGCAAAATTTGAGAAATTACCTAATTACCCATTGTTTTTTTAAATAAAAAACCCTCAGCTTTGGCGGCCGGTGACCTTATCGGCAACCAGCCATCGGAGCTCTGTTAGCCTAATATATATTTTCTTAAATTTCTCAAGTAAATATTGTCAATATAGAGGGTGTTTGTTTTGATGTTTACTGGACAAAACAAACTTGAACAGTGTTTTAGTCAAAATAGATGTTTAATTGAGCGATTGGATTTAAGGTAAAAAAGGCAAAAGTTGGAAAAAGTCATAAGCCTAAAAATGGAGCTTATGTGCGTGCATGTGTATAAAATAATATTAATAGGAGTATTTTCATATTTTTGGGGGATCAATGAGATACTCAAAATCACTTTTAATCACAAATTTTTTTTATGAAAAATGTTCTAAATAATTTTCTCTTTCTTTAGATAGTAATCTTCTGCTAATTAGATAATACTTTAGGAGAAGAATTTAGACAAGTTTTGAGTTTTGTTAATATATGACTGTAGAAATGTAGAGAATAATTAATAATTAATTTTAATCAATTTAGATTTATTATTTAGTTGTTTTATAATTTTATAATCATTTTTTTTATAAACATGTCATAAATTAGTTTCTATATAGTGTTTTTATCCATTAAATTTAGTTTGAATAATTTATTTGGATTATTGGAGGTATTATTGAGATTTTAATAGGTTTATTTTGTTAGATTTTGAACTATGTGAAAATATAAGTTAGGATTTAATATTTAAATTAGAGTTTGATATAATTTATAAAATTTAAACTTGAGGTGCACAATAGAAAAGACTTCTGGAGTGAACCAATTTAAATTAGAGTTTGATATAATTTTATTTAAAATTGTATCATTACCAAATTTTCAAAGTTAATTTTTGAGAAAATTGTGAAAAAATCCCTCCGTATGTAGATATCTTCCCAGGTTCTATTTGACAATTAAGTTGTCAATGGGGTCTTTTTTCACAATTATCCCTCCATTTTTTCATTTTTCATAATTTATATAATCTTTTCTCTTAAATAATACAAAAGCCACTTATACAAACGCCAAACCAAACTTCATTCACTTTTACATAAGTTACTTATCCAATAGCCAATATAAACACTCATCATTTTACCCAATCTAACTTTTTTCCTAATTTTAAGATTCCATAAGTCTAAGTAAAAATAAGTCACTTATCTAATCGTCAATCCAAACACACCGATAATACTTGAGTTGCTAATAGTGATACTAAAGTTGTAAACGGCGAATTAATATATATATATATATATATATTTTAACTTCTCAGGTAAAAGTTGCCAATATTAATATTTGAGTTGTTAATAGTGGTACTAAAGTTATGAATGAGGTATTTGTTAAATATTTTCTAATAACTTTCATCGGAGCTCCGACGGCTATTTTTTTTTAAATTTCTCAGACTAAAGTTGTTAATACAAATACTTGAATTATTAATAGCGACTCTAAAGTTGTAAATGGAGTATTCGTTGAATATTTTCTAATAACTTTCACCGGAGCTCCGACGACTAATATTTTTTTAAATGAATTTCTTAGGCTAAAATTGTTAATATAGATACTTCAGTTGTCAGTAATAATGTAAAAGTTGTAAACGGGGTATTTATTGAATATTTTGTAATAACTTTTACCGGGGCTCCAACAACTAATATATATTTTTTTTAATTTATGAGACTAAAGTTGTCAATATAGATACTTAAGTTGTTAATAACGATACTAAAATTGTAAATGGGGTATTAGGAAATATTAAAAAAAATACCATATTTACAACTTTAATATCGTTATTAACAACTCATGTATTTATATGGGAAAATTCTTAAATAAGACGATTAAATTATTTAAATTTTAAATTAGGTCATTAAACTTAACAAATTATAAATCAGGTTATATGTTTTAAATTAGGAACCCAACGAAGGGTTAAAATCTATGCATTCATTAAAGGGCAAAAAATTCGATTTAAATTTTCGGACTCTGAAGATTAATTTTTTGGGGTATGATTAGATCCCGCAAGAGAAATACAATGTGAAGGAAGAAGTGGCGAGGTGGAGAGGAGAGTTTTTGGGAAAAAAAAATTTGTGGAGGAGAGAAACAAATTAATGAGTTAGTACTTTTGTGAACAAATTAAAATAATAGAGATGGATGAGTGATAGGTAGGTTACATATAGGACTATTTATTATTGAGTTGAAATGAAATGAGGGGTACTAAGATAAAATTATTGAATTCTAAAATCTTATTTTAGAATATATAACTTGATTTATAATTTGTTAAATTTAACGACCTAATTTAAAATTTGAATAATTCAACTGTCTTTTTTAAAGATTTTTCCTATTGATATTGACAACTTTTATTTGAGAAATTAAAAAATATATATATTAGGCCACTATTTATAATTTTAGTATCGCTATTAATAACTCAAATATCTATATTGATAACTTTTTCTTGAGAAATTAAAAAAAATATATATATATATTAGGTCCCCAGAGCTACAGTTATTGGTCATCGGCAAGGTCACCAGAGCTTCGGCAGCCGGCAAGGGGTTGATGATTTTTTATTTTAAAAAAACTAAGGGTAGTTAGGTAATTTCTCAAATTTTGCAACATTTCAAAATTTCAAATAATTCCTTTTGAAATTATTAAAATTCAATATATTTATTTATCTTTTACCAGTCTTAATAGTATTTTTCTGTCTTTTTCCCAAGAAATATCATAGCAAAATTTTTTTTTTAGAATTTTAATAAAAAATACAATGATAAGGAATGTTAATCAAAATTTCCAAAATGGCTACTAAGCCATAATAATGTTTAAAATCTTATAACCATAATTAAAAATACATTCATATCAATCCTCAATCCAAATAAACGTATTTAATTGCCTTGTCATTGATTTCATGCAATTTGGTTAACAACGAAATTACAATGATCAATTAAGAAAAACAAATAAAGAGAGAAAGAAAGGACTATTTTTTGCCATTCACCCTAAGAATAGTTCAAGCCAATTGCACTAAGTCAACACAACTTGACCTTAAGTTTTAAGCTACAATTATTTTTTGGGTATAAATGAAGGCTGCTTGAACCAAGTAAAAAATTTGGCCTAAAAACAACCAAGCAAAAACACTGTCTTGGTTATCATTATAGAGTTGATCTAGTAGTGTAAGGCCTTACTAGATTCCTCTGGGATTTCGAGTTCAAGTCCTTGAAGAAATACTTGTATTAGGAGGGGCAGCCATGAACTCTGTTGTCTTAAATTTTTTTTTTTTGCTTAGGGTTTTCCCTTTTGAGGTTTAGAGGGCGTCTTTCGAAATTTAAACTTGTGTTCTCCTTCTTTCGAAAGTGAAACCGCTTACCATCTTAACTAACAGTTGGTTGGTAATATTGTTTTAGTTAATTATATTTATGACACCAAAAAAGTTTTTCTTTTTGCTTTTTATGGGCCTAAAAAGGTGGGTCGTTTGATTTAGTCACATTGTTCTTTAATTTTTTTGGTTTTAATAAAGGCTTAAGGGGCAAAAATGCTCCAGAAGTTTTCACCTAGGGGCTATGGGTGTCTGGAAGTCCTCGAGGGGGCATTTTTACCCTGAAAGTTTAAAAATGGGGCAATTTTGCCCCTTCGTTAACTCACCTTAACGGTCAATGTTTGTTGACCAAAGTCTACATAGGTGGCATGCCTACGTGGCATCCACCTCACCATCCACGTCATATATTTTAAGGGGTAAAAATGCCCCGGAAGTTTCCACTGAGAGGCACTGGGTGTCTGGAAGTTTTCTAGGGGGCAATTTTGCCCCGTAAGTTTTAAAAATGGGGCAATTTTCCCTCTTCATTAACGTACCCAAACGGTCAACGTTTGTCGATCAACTTCTACAGAGGTGGCATGCCTACGTGGCATCCACCTCACATTTTTTTCATGTCATACTTCTCATAAGAATAAATTAAAAAAAAAACTCAAGGTATCGGATTGTACAACTCTTCAGTCTATCCTTCTGATTCACCCAGAAATTTTCATCCAAAAAACTCAGAAAAAACTAGATCGCCCTTAGGTGCAATTTCTCACATTCATTTGTTTTTTTTTCTCTTGTTGGGTGGGTGATTGAATAAGAATTTAGTAAAGTTAGCATTCTTCAGACTTTTCCTTCGTGCTCCCTGTATGAGATGGAAAATTAAACTTTACAAATCAGTGAAAGTTGGCTGCAATTAACCATGTGTTTGAGGGTTGATTTTGGTTCCATTTTGTTGATTCTCCTTTCTATCTAAACTCAGAAGTCAAATCATCGAAGAAGTGTCGTCGAAGAAGATCCAGCTTACCAACCAAACTAAGGCTATCACTCCCTGCCATTAGAAGTTCAAAATCGTTGTTGATAGATACAACCCCTAGGTCACTTTGAGATTTGAGTAATAGAGATCGATATGTCTTCTAAATTTTTTGGATGAAAATTTCTAGATGAATTAGAGGGACAGATTGAAGAGTTGCACAATCCGCGACCTTGAGTTTTTTTAATTTATTCTTATGAAAAGTATCACGTGGAAAAAAGGTGAGGTGGATGCCATGTAGGCATACCACCTCTGCAAAATTTAGTCAACAAACGTTGATCGTTTTAGTATGTTAACGAAGGGGCGAAATTGCCCTCTTAGAAAACTTTCAGACACCCAGTGCCCCTCAGTGAAAACTTTCAGGGTATTTTTGCCCCTTAAAAATATGACGTGGAAAAAGAGTGAGGTGGATGCCACGTGTGCAGACTTTGGTTAATAAACGTTGACCGTTAGAGTGAGTTAACGGAGGGGCAAAATTGTCCTATTTTTAAACTTCCAGGGCAAAAATGCCCCCTCAAGGAATTCCAGACACCCATAGCCCCTTTGCGAAAACATCTGGAGAATTTTTGGCCCTTAACCTTTTAATAAATTGAGCTAGTATTAAAAAATATAAAAATTGAGCTAGTATTAAAAAAATATAAAAATTGAGCTAACGCTGTTGGACCCATATTGGATCACAAACCGGCTCGAAAGATTTCAGGCATCAGGTCCAGGGTCTGAGCCCACTCCCGATTTAATGTTCCCGATAAAAAGCCAACTGCAGAATATGTGGAATCCATTGGATTCGTTTGACCTGGGGTAACTCTCCTCATCTGGCTCTGAGCGATTGGGGTGAGCCAATACCCGACGCCAAATTTCATGACTTTCCTCTCTTCTTCCTCTGCAATCTCCATGCACATGGCATGGGGCTTCTAGTCCTGCATCTACCCCTGATAATTCAATCATAGCAGTTTACATTATTCTCCAATTCCTTCATTCTCAATTCTTATCTTTTCTAACCTAATGGGCAAAAATCAAGCCTATAAAGCTATGCAGAGAGCCAGGCTAGGCGCTGGCTCTGCCGGGCCCGAGGAGGTTGAAGACGGCATGGTCTGTACCCTTTCATACTACTAGTAAACTCTTGTTACATTTCTTCCATCTGAATTTTACGGGTATTAATTACTCGTCATAATTTAATCTGGATTACTGATCCCCTATTTATTATTGGTTTTTTAATTAATTGTGTGGTGCTGTACCCTTTTGCTAATTATCCGTTCTAATTAGTAATGGAATGTGCTTTAACGACTCACGTGCTGTTCACCTTGCTCCATTGTTTTGATGGATTCGATTGTGACCACTGTTGGGTTTATTACATTCGCGGCTGCCATTTTCGAGGACCTAGTGTGCTCATTCTCAATTCTTATCTTTTGATACGGACTATCAGTTAATTCTAACTGATCATTCATTTGTAATTTTTTAGAGAGAGTAAACTGGAGTCTGCAGCAACTCTAGTAAAAAGTTTTGATTTGTTAGAACCTGAACAAGCAACCAATTATTGGGCTTTTTTTTTTATTTTTATTTTTATGGATGTTTCTACCTCATATATGGTATCTTATCATATTGTACTTCGAAGAAACCAATTTTGTATAAGTATCGCCATTGCAAAACGCTAGGTGAGACCAACAGAATTGATTTATAACCAAGAAGCCAAAATATTTAAGAAAGGAATTATAATTATAATTATAATTGTTCTATTGAAGGAACAAGTCTTTGAGAAGAAGACTATTTATAACCCTTTAAATTAGTAATCTTCAAGAAATGACCAAACCGTTATGATTAACCCTGACAAAGTTAAGATGAAAAATTAATTATTTTTTTACACAGCAATCTACTACCAGTAGAGAAGCAAGACTCTCACTCTTTAAATACTATTCCCTTAACTTCAAAATACAGGAATTCCAGGGGCTGCTTGGTATGAGGGATTTTTTTTGGGGGGGGGGTGGTTATGAGTTAGATTTAAAAAATTAGAGAAGCGGGGTGTTATAAAATTTTAATAAAGAGAAGATGTAAGATCAAATAATATGAAAAATTAATTAAAAAATCCCTCATACCACAAGCCCCTCAAGGCATCACACAGGTCAAGAGATGCAATTAGTACATAAGAATATTGACTACATTGCCAAATTTGTCCCTAAAACTTAATAAATGCTTCGTTGAAGTTATTGGAGTAAATAGCGGTATAATAGGGAAAATTTTAAGAAATACTACTTTGAACTTTTATAGAAAGACACATAAAATGAAACAATATGTGGGGACCTCAATGGACATGCCATTAAGGAGGCAAGACAATATGATGATTTTGATTTTTGGGAGCTTAATAATGGAGGACAATCTATTTAATTACAATCTCAAGATTGTCGACATTTGCTTAAAGAAGTGGGAGAAATATTTAATTACATATAGGAGGACAATCTTTTCTTGACTTCTCCCAAGCATACAATCTCAAGATTGTCAAGACTTACTTTAAGAAGCAAAATGAGAATTTAATCTCATATAAGAGTGGAGCCTCAAGATCACATATTGACTTCTTTTTGTTTGAGATCCTTGACAGAAGGCTTTTTGAAAATTGCAAAGGTATCATTGGGCTAAAAAGAATGCTAAGAAAGCATTGATGGAAGCATGCTTTAAAGCATATGAGGAGTTTTACAAGGAGCTAGGGTTATTGGCTGGCCAAAAATATTTATAAGATTGCAAAGCAATTTAGAGAAAGAGTAGGTGAGATGAATTTGTGGTCATACAAGAAAAGATAATATTTGAAATGATGAGAGGAAGTGTAGGTGTGGCTCCCATTGAAGAGAAAATAGTTGAAAATCATTTGTGGTGGTTTGGACATGTACTAAGAAGGCTATTGGATGTGCCAATAAGGATGGTAGATCTGAAAATATGGAGTCCTATGAAAAAGGCCTAAAAAGACCGAAGAGAACATTCAATGAAGTCATTGAATGAGACCTTTTGGTTAACAATATACTTAAAGATTTAGTTGTTGATAGAGCACAATAGCGTTGTATGATCCATGTAGCTGACCCTATCTAGTGGGATAAGGCTGTTTATTGTTGTTGTTGGAGTGAGATAGAATATATGCACTGCAATTTTGATAAGGGCAAGTTATTAGTGATTTGGGGGTTAAAACGGGAGTTTAAATCATTTCACAAGTGACTAAGTTTAGATATTTTGGGTCAATTATGCATAATGATGGTGAAATTAATGGAGATGTTATACATAGAATACAAGTTGGGTGGTTTAGGTAGAGAAAGGCTGCCAACAAGAAAGTACCTAATAACCGTAAAGGGTAGTTTTACTGAACTGTTATAAGATCAATAAGGTTATATGGTAGTGAATACTGGGCTTTAAAGGGTCAAGATCATAAAGTTGGTGTTGTAGAGATGATAATATTGAGATGGATGTGTGGTCATATAAGAAAATATAAGAGTAGATGGTAGATTCTGTTCTAATACACAGATTATGGATGAAGCTGCTCCAATAGCATCAGCATACAAAATCTTCTAGGAGTTATTATGATAATAGTAGATGGTAGATTCTATTCTAATACACAGATTTCTAATTTTGAGTCTTTACAATTAACATTAGCAAGAGTTACCACCATTTAACGTCAGCTTGCTTCTAAATCCTAATGTTGACATACATTGAATGAATATGATTATCAAAAGTACCAGCATGGCTAGAAGTGACCTGTTGGAGGAATTGCATTTTATTGTATTATTAGCTTACCCCAAAATAGTCATTGAGGAACACTGATCAAACTAAATGAGGAAGTAAGAACATTTAACTAATTGGTATCGTTTGGTTCAAAAGATGCCACTTTTTTCCAGGTTTGGAAGGTTAGTAAGATGTGGGATTGTAAATCATAAATGTTGGTTTTAACCTATAACGTAATACCCCTGGATTTTTCTGGTAAAGAAAGATCACAGGGGAATGCCCGATAAAAATAATGCATTGTACTGAAGTAACTTAGTCTTTAGTCTCAGAAGTAGGGTTTATTTGTCATCACCCGAAAGTTCTGATTGCATTGTTCAGCCAAGAAATGAGCAACTTAGCCTATATTTGGGATAGCTTATTTTTTACTTATAAGTGTTTTTTATGTAAATCGAGATAAAACCGCACTCACATACTTATCTTGTATATCATAAATCACGATTAAAAAGTACTTATAAGTTAAAATTAAACTATCCCAAACAATCATTTAGCTTGGTCTGACATTGTAAACACGCTTAATGAAATTGAAACATTAGGAGACTGTTTGGTGGAAAAATTCGATCAGAAAGAAAGAAAGGAAAAAGTTACCTGGGGTCAGAATTAGGATTTACTTGTTATCCCTCATGTTTTGATTGCATTGCACAGCCAAGATGTGAGCAATTTTTCTTGGATTGACAATGCGCGCACACCTTTTCATAATCAAATTGAAGTTTTGGGTGCCTGTTTGGTTTACTTGTTTCTCTTTCATGGCAAACAGACCGCTTTTTAATGAAATTTCTTCTTTTATCCAAAAAATATATATATATATTTTGTTTTAAAAAAGCAAATCTCTAACATGCAAAGACCAGTATTGCTTTTACAACAATCAGAACTATTCTCCTCCTCCTCCTCCTTATTTATTTTAAATCTTCAAATGAAGTAGTGGAAATGTATAACTTTGTGATAGTTATTAAAGTTTGTTGAAGGCAATGCTTCACCCTTCTCCTTCATTCTGCTTGTCAGTTTGTTTTTTCCGTGCACTGGTAGATGTACATTATATTGCATTATCCTAGCGTGCTTCTCTTTTTCCTGGACCTTTATTGATGAGGACTGTCGCAGGTGGATGGTTCATTTCATTCACCAGAGTGGCATGCTGCTCGTTTGGCTAGCCTTAATACCTCCCACACAATTACCTGGGAAGAGTTCAAAAGGAAAAAGAAGGTGATCTTTCGACTTCAAATTATTTTACCATCATAAATAAATTGACACATTCCTTTACTCCCTATTTGGATTAGAGAAAAAAATTCCAATTTTAAGTACATTACTTGTGCCCAGTGGAATGATTGTTTCTCGTTTACTGGGAAAAACGAAAGAAATAATAATGATGGTTTCTCATACAATGTGAATATATGTTGGAAGTATTATTTGGGCTACATTCCTCAAACATTCATTTTTATTTTGTCTTGGTGATTTCTTTTTCATTATTTCAATCCCTGTCATTCGTGGTTTCGATCTTGGCCTTCTTTGACGTGTTCTGCTTTTGATTGCTTAGACCCTGTTAATACTATCTCTTTGTTTATGCTCTGCTAGGTAAACCATCTTGCTTCTTACTTTAAATTTGGGGGATGGTTGCTCACTCTCTCATCCGACGTGCCCATTTAGATATCCTATCAGGCCTTATTTGTGTCTGGACTTTAGTCTTTCTCTTTCCATTTATATTTTTTTCCCCGAAAAAAAGTTTCTTATTCAATTTATGTTTTAAGCATAATGTGGTGGTTACCTAAATATAATTTCTTTTCTTTTAGATGTGATCCAAGTCCATTTATTGTCGTAGCGTATTTGGATTCTGTTGTGGCGTGTCCCCATGCTTCTGTATTTGTCCACACTTTGTCTCTTGTTCTTGTATGAACTAATTGATTTGTCATTTATTAAAAAGCTTGGATTGTGCTCAAACTGTAGGCAATTGTTGATGTGTCGTATATAACGTGCGTTGCTTTATTTCTAGCTACTAGTTATTTCCCAAACCTGAGGCATGTTGTTTTCTGCATCAATTTTGTTGGGCAATCTTGCTGTTCCTTGTTCTTCAATATAAATTACAGACTCAATTGGTACAAAATTGGTTCATTAGGAAGAAGAAATGAGAAAAGGGGAGTTGGAAGCAGATGCAGATAGGATGATGAGAGAGTACAGAGCTCAACTAGATGCTGAAAGGGCACGCAAGCTTTCCCAAGGAAGAAATCACTCTGCTAGTAAGTCTAAACATGGAAAAGGTATGGATGTTTACGGTGCAGACTTTTGGTGTGTTTTACTGGCGCTTCGCTCTATCTTCAGCTTCTAATGGTGATGATTACTGGTTATGTACTTGGCAGATAAAAGGTACAAATTTTCAAAGAAGCACAACAGCAAAAAGAGAAAGGTACTTTGATTTCTACGATATGCCTATTAAATTCTACTTGTCCACAGAAGAACTGGGAAGTCCTATTCTAATTTGACACTTTATTTTATCGTATAACTTATTACTTTATTTGTTTGTGCTTTGAAGATTGTAACTTCTGACCGTATTTCCTCGTAGCTTCTCATCACCATGATATATATTGGACTAATTATGGTGTAGGTGTAATGTGAACTTATTCTAGTGTAGTTGAGTTGTTTACCAGTGTGTTCAAAATATTTTTTTGAACTTTGCTTGTGAATTGATTTGAATTTGTCGTATATCTGGTGTCATTTAGGTCTGCTTCGGAGGTTCTGATTATTTTGTTGTTTAGATCCAAGAAAAGATTAAAAAATGCATCTGATGCTATGTTTCCTTTCCTTTAAAATGTCCTCTCTATTTTCTCTCTAACTTGAATGGGAGTGCTCTTTGGCTTTCTACCAAATCTTGTACCTCCCCACTGATACCTTCGTTCCATTGCCAATAGGCGTTCTGTTATGACCCTCCACAAATATTTTCAGATTAGAACACTTCTAGATATATAAAGAACAGACTTATGCAAAAGTGATGGTTAATTAAGCTAAAAAGTACATTACTTGGAAGCAATACACTACACTGGTACAAAAACATTACACAAAACAAAGAGAAAGGATACAACCCACACACAATGACACTGCAATCTCAACATCACATAAACTCTAGACAAAGAATACAACAGGACTGCCAATCGTTCCAGAGGAATGGCTCTCTCTACTCCAATGACTAAGCCTGACTTAAGGTCTTCTCTACCCCACTCTGGATCAGAATGAGGATTTAAAGACCCCAAAAAGTGACTCTCATAGCCCCCTTCTCATAGACTTTGACTATAGCAGCCCCATAGGCAACCTGCTTCTCTATTTCTTTCTCCAAAATAGCAAGTCAAAGTTCTGACCGGCAAAAAGTGCTTTCCCTTATCATGTATTTCCTAGGTTTCCAAAAGTAGTCCCAACAGTTTCGTGTTTTAATTATTGAGTCGGTCCTATTTAAAAAATAAAAATTGGATTTTAAATGTTGCCACTTCCTAGTAAGTTAAGAATTTTGCAAAATAATTAGCATAGCAAATGTGATCAGATTATATGGCTTTTGTCCCCCCCCCCGCCAATTGATCAATAATCAAATCTAGTAATCATTACCCTTTTGATGAATCACTTAATGAATACTTATGCAGGTGATCCAAGCAATGTTGGGCAATAATTTGTGTTATTCATATTCTGTTTTATACATGCTCACTTCCTCCACTACTGTTGCAGCATTCGAGAAGGTCTTCTGAATCTAGCTCCTCCGAGTCATCTTCATGTTCTTCCAGCAGTGATGATGAGAGAGTATCAAGAAGATCCAAGTCCACGTCTAAGAGATCAAAGAAGGAGAAGAAGCACAAGTCAAGAAGCAAGGTTGCTGACGATGATAATAATGAAGACGGAGATGGTCCAGTTCCCCTTTCAAGATTCTTTGGGAACATCAAGAGCTAATATAGTGATCATATGCCTGGCTGTGTACCAAAGATCGAATTTTACTTCTATTTTTTTGTTCCTGCGTTAGAATGTGAATTCTGGTCAGCTTTAGTTTCGTATAGTCCATGTATACGTTCTTTACAGGAATTTAATTTTGTATGCCATATTTATGTTTTAGAAGGAACATTGTCTTGTTGGCAAAAAAAGAAGAAGGATCATTGTCTTTGGTTTACGTCCGAGCGATGGTGACTATACCAAGTTGGAGAATAATCATTTGAAATTGCCTCGCGTTCTATTTATGGTCTTGTTGGTTTAACTAATGAAGGGAAAGGGGATGGGTTAATTGGAAGGGAAAGTAGAGACCTTAATATGATATTTTGTTCCGTTGAAGGAGAAAAAGAGAAAAAATTGAATATAGACAAAATATGCCTTTATTTTAGGGTTAAAAGTTAAAACTATTTTTTGTCCTTAAAGTTTAATTTTGGTTTTAATCCTTCAAGTCTAAAACTAGTGATTTTGATCCTTCAACACAGTTAATCATTGAAGTTTGAGAAGGACTTGGGGTAGCATTTGACAATATTAATTTATCCTACGGGGCATTAAGAGCATCAACAACAATCCTCAGCGAAGCTCAAGGGAGGCTTTGAACCAAAAGGGCACTTTGACAAGGGTGGTAGTAGCAATTGACTATTGATGTGGAGAATAGAGGCAAAATTCCCCTTAACAAAATGATAAGGATAATAATCACTTATACAAGTACTAAAACCATTACAACTCTCCTCTAAACTCAAACTTGTAACATCTTTATAAGAGCTATGTACTTGGGAATGGGGCCTCTATTGCCCCTTCCCTGCTGCTTCCCCATTTTAGGGGCATTTTCAAATGTAGTTTTTATGATTTTTTGGATTATTAGATTCTATATAAAATGAGTGAAATTTTGACACATTATGGGCAAAAAATGGACCTATTTTCAATTTTTTAATGATTTTTTTAAAAGATTTTTCAGAAAAAAGTGCTTAAAAAAAACACCATTTTTCTGAAAAATCTTTGAAAAATTGAAAACAAATCCATTTTTTTACTTATATTATGTCAAAATTTCATTCATTTTATATAGAATCTAATGATCTAAAAAGCTATAAAAAATATATTTAGGAAGGCCCCAAAATGGGAGCGCAGCAGAAAGGGTAGCAGGGAAGGGGTAACAGAGGCTCCAAATCCTATGTACTTGCCCTTCTCTCTTTTAGGGATTTAGGAGGTTAACAATCTAATAATAATGAGGTGTTAATATAATTTTTTATTACATATTGTAAAGAAATAGTTGCAAATTATACTTTATAAAATTGCTAATAAGAGAGTATTTGTAAATAATTAATTTGAGACCTAGATTAAAATTGGTCTCTTTAACCTAACTGAAATTGAAGCTAACCCTTTTAGTAATCATCCTAAATTGTGATTTAGGGTTGATATTTTGATTATCAACTATCTTACCGTTAAAATTATTGTAAAAATTAATGTTTTTTCCAACATCAAAATTTTTATATTTTAATTATATTTAATGTCATTTTAAAAAGTAACATTTGGCATTTGATATGTAATTTTTAATATTTTATTCTTTTTGATTACAAAGAATAAAACATTTAAAATTTAAATTCTTTTTAAATTATTTAAATATTTCAAAAATATTTAAAAATACATGTCAAATTTTAAGTGTTATTTTTAAATGATATGCCATTTAATAAAAAAATTAAAAATTTTTACATGGCAAATAAAAATAGGTAACTTTAATGATAATTTAATAACATGAGAGTTTACACACACAAAAAAAAAAAAAAAGAGAGAGAGAATTTATAATTAAAATATAAAATATTAGAGTATTTAATTAAAATTTTTAAAAATTGGAGAGGTGATGTAGAACCTGTGGAGGCATTTCATTTCTGTCATTGATCCCTCGCGGGAGGGAGAAAGCTATACAAGAGTCAACCCTTACCACAACCAATACCGCTTCCAGTAATGGCTTTAGCTTCACTAATCAATTCGCTGACCTCTCCCTGCAAAACCGATTCTTTCCGAGCTTGTGCTACAACTCCCTATAGGTCGGGCAGCAGCACATCTCTCAGACTCGGATTCGGCAATCGTTATCAGAGTGCAAGACAAAGGGTCGCTTCACCTTTATTCGGTACCTGCAAAGCTGTCCCTGTGAAGCCGCAAGCGGAGATTGACGCTCTCAACATTGCTGAGGATGTTACCCAGGTCACTTAATAAGTTAATAGGAGACGTGATTCTGGATTCGCGAATGTTTCAATCTTAATTTATTTTCTTTCGCGTTAGTTTTTGCAGGTTTTCACTGTGGTTTGATGGCCAATTATGAAAATTTCATCTAATTAGGATGTATTTCAGATTTTGATTATCCAACAGGCGTAACTAGCATGTTAGTAGAACATGGAAACCAAGAAAAATTAGTCCTTCGTTTGATGTTTATGTTTTGCTGCTGACACAGCTTATAGGAAAAACGCCAATGGTGTACCTGAATAATATCGTCAAGGGTTCATTGGCAAATATTGCTGCCAAGCTTGAGATCATGGAGCCGTGTTGTAGTGTCAAGGACAGGTAAGAGGATGAATGCTTTCAATCCAAGTTTCCGATCATTGAGCCGTGTTGTAGCTCGCATATTTACATAATCGGAAACTTTTTTTGTTTGGTTAATAATATCGGCAACCTTAGTGTAATATGATACTATAAAATTTCATTCCATTCTCTATCACATAAATGGGACTTGTTTTACAGTAAGTTTTATGTATCAAAATGTTAATGATAGCTTTAGGTTGATACTATAAAATGCCATTTCGTTCTCTTCGCTAGATTCTGGCCTTCACCTTATCCGCCGATTTCCTTCACTTGTATATATCGGTGTAATCTTCAATCAGGAACGATACGAAGAAATTTACAGACCTCCGAATCCTTCAATCTTTACTAAACCCTAACTATTTTTTCCTATTATTTTTCCATCTACTTGCATGATAAATTTTTCATACACAAAATCGTCTTTTCATTGCCTTCCCTTTTTTATTTAATTTTATTTTGTGTATAAAATGGGCCATAAATTTTTTTGAAAGTTTCTGAATTTTGTTTTCAGGATAGGATATAGTATGATAAATGATGCTGAGCAGAGAGGTGCAATCACGCCTGGGAAGGTAACTTATAACAGAGAACACTTGTTTTTATTATTATACTTTATTTTATAGAGGATAAATCATTCGCGTCCCTTCCAAGGAGATCATGCTTGTCTGTGGCTGGAATATATTATGTTCTTAATTGCCACAGCAATTGTGCAATTTCTAATATTGCCAGTAATTAGCCTTAATCTGAGTCTAATTTTCTGTGTTTATATATTAACAATAAATCGAGTGATCTCATGACACATGGCGGGTTGATATATTTACTGATTCTGGAAGTTCTGAAATAAATCTCATCTTTGAAATGTTGGCTTGCTAAACTCTTAGCTTAGGATGGAATAATGAAATCTATTTGCCTTGATTGTTTACTGCATTAATATGTGAATGCATAGTAGTTTCTTTCGGAAAGGAGAAGCGTGGCATTTTAGTGAGACTTTTTATTACTTTTCTTGTAGATGAGCTGTAAAATACTAAAATTGTTGTTTCAACAATTTCTTTTGCTGAGGTTTTTGTCATTCTAATCTCACTTGTTTCTCCTGTGCCTTCTAGAGTATTTTGGTGGAACCTACAAGTGGGAACACAGGAATCGGTCTTGCATTTATTGCAGCTTCAAAAGGATATAAGCTCATTCTGACCATGCCTGCGTCGATGAGTTTAGAAAGACGAGTTCTTTTAAAAGCATTTGGAGCTGAGCTCGTTTTAACAGATTCATCAAAGGGCATGAAAGGAGCAGTTCAGAAAGCTGAAGAAATTTTACAAAGAACACCCAATGCATACATGCTTCAACAATTTGATAATCCATCGAATCCTAAGGTCTCTGAAGTGCTCACTTTTTATCTCCCCAACATGAGGCCTATGTTTCTGGGAAGCTTTTGTGATAGCAGGACGTTCTATTTGCTGGAATGATGATAGTCAAACCAATGCTGCGCACTTTCTTGATATTTGGTTATATTTATACATCAGTTGAAACAGAAAACCATGCTTCCAACAATATTAAGAAGTTTAGAATAGTGAAGAGTCAAATTAAGTACAGGTGGAATTTAAATAGAAATGTTTTGATGTAGTTTGATAGCACTATTAAGGAACCTTTTTACTGTGGTTTAGGTGGTATTAGTTTCATAATCGGGAATATGTGAATAATTTGTTGGTTTAATATTGTGGCCATGGGAATTCTTTGATAATTATGTTTTGGACTTTTGACATACACGATACATGACGTATGGGACTTGAATGGTGGCTCTGAGTTGATTACAGGGTTTTAGAAGTAGAAAATATGCATCTTAAGAATTACATTTCTGGAAAGTTAGGTCATTAGCCACTAGTTTCTATAGAAATAGAGAAGGGCCTCAGGTCATGTTTAAACTGTTAGATGAAATTTGTTGATTTTCATTATGCTTAGTCTAATTCATGACAAACTACATGCCACAACTGGAGAGTGTTAGCATGCTGCATGATATGTAATTTGTAAATAAGTCATTAGGGTATCAACTACCCTAATGTCTTATTTACGCATTATATATCACTCAAATTCTGTGCGCTCTGATGTATGATGTTGGACTCAACCATGCAGATACACTATGAGACAACTGGCCCAGAAATATGGGAAGATACAAGAGGGAAAGTAGATATCTTGGTTGCAGGAATTGGAACTGGGGGAACCATTTCTGGAGCTGGTCAATTCCTAAAACAGCGAAATGCCCAAATACAGGTAACTATTTCTCATTGGCATTGTTAAAACTCATGTACTACCTCCGGTCTTAAATATAAGACCCAGTTGACTTTTTTGGAGAGCTTAAGAATGCAAAATAAGTTGCATTAAATGTATAACTATCATTTTTCTTTAAATTAATTAATGTAACTTATAAATTAATATATAATCTAATGATACACAACATATACTATGATTAAATGATTCATTTGCTTCCCTAATCTTTTCAAAAAAATCAATTGGGTCTTATATTTAGGACCGGAGGAAGTAACTTTTAATATCAATCAATGTATTGACCTGGAGTTATGGTTTGGAAAAGTACTTGGTGTTGTGGCTCTCTCTTGACAAACAATGTCATGTATGTCACTAGCAGGAATATTTTGTTTGAGGAAGTTTCTTCCTATTGGGTTTCATTATGAATTTTCTTCCATGCGGGCAGGTTATTGGTGTAGAGCCTTTAGAAAGCAACATACTTTCAGGTGGAAAACCAGGTTAGCTGATAAGAAATTTCTATACACTCAAAGTCCAGTATATTTCTTTTCAACATTTTCTTAGTGTGTGTTTGGGGACCTATTTTAAGCCCAATTGAAGACCATAAGTTCAATTACCAATTGAGAACTCAAATTTGAGTGTTTGGAGAGGCCAATTGGCAATTGAGTTTTTGCCAAAACTCAATTGGTGAAAGCTCAATTGGGAGAAGCTAGAAAATGGAGCTTTTGTTAAAAGCTAATGACATTTTATGCTAGATTGGGTTGTCTGGAAATTAGTTATATGATATTGGCTTTTCCCATAAAATATTTTTTAAATAGTATGTAGTATCAAAAAAATATATTTTGAGTGTTTTTAACCCCTTAAAATATTTTTCTAGTTATACCCACTACCTAGTGTGCTATCAGACTGATTGTAATTTTACCCACTTTCTAGTTGTACCCACCCAAAAAAATTTTTTTTAGTGTTTTTAACCCCTTAAAATATTTTTTGGTGTTTTTAACCTTTTAAAATATTTTTTCAGTTGTACCCAATGTGTTCTCAGACTGATTTCAATTTTACCTTTAATGTACTTTTTCAGCTCCAAAAATTACTTTAAAATATTTTTTTGGTGTTTTTAAACCCTTAAAATATTTTTCAATTTGTACCTAGTGTGTTATCAGACTTTATAGTTTTACCTTAAATGTACTTTTTCAGCTCCAAAAAATTACTTTAAAATATTTTTTTGTGCTTTTAACTCTTTAAAATAATTTTTCAGTTGTACTCAGTCTTAGGAGACTAACTACAATTTTACCTTTAATGTATTTTTTTTTAGTAGCAAAGAGCACTCAAAACTTAGAATATTGATTTATTGATTTCCACCCACTCTAAAATATTTTTCCAGTAGCACCTAATATTTTAAAGTAATTTTTAAATATTTTTCCACTCACTCTCTTACCATTATCACAAAAACCCTTATGCTTGAGCCAATCCAAAAAAGTTTTATTTTTGCAAAAGCCCAATCGCCAATCGCCAATCCGAACATAAATTACATTACATAATTTGGTTTTTATCAAAAGTAATATCACAACAAGCCCAATTGAAACAAGTCCAATTATCAATCGCTGATCCAAACACACTCTTAAATTGTTTATATCTTATTTCTTTTCCCAACTAAACTGCAGGACCTCACAAGATTCAGGGAATTGGGGCTGGATTTGTGCCGAGGAATTTGAATCAAGATGTTCTTGATGAAGTTATAGAGGTTTATTTTGATGCTCCCCTTTCGATGTTTCTCTGTTTATGTTACTGACTAAATTATCAAGAGACAATTATTTGAGTTTGATGACTTGAGTAGAGTGGAGTTTAAAGCATTCTGCTTGCTTTTGTTCTGCAGACTTTTTGAGTAACACAACTTGAGTATAGTGGAGTTTAAAACATTATGCTTGCTTCTGTCTTGCAAAATTTTTGAGCAGCATCTGTGTTATTACAGATACAATACTTGCTGACTTGTTTCTTCATTGACAAATTGGGTTAGAGATGATGATCGTCCTGGCATTGATTTACGTATGGCAATGGTAACTGCATCTTTGGCATTGAATAAGAATGAAAATGTCATTATGGCATCTCACTACCACCATTTAGTGTGACAAGCAGTAGGTTAATTTTGTTTATGCCTAACTGCATTCTTTTAGTTGAGTTGTATCGTGTGATCTAATGGTACTAGCCTTGTCAATGGTCCGTTGGTACTTACTCTGTAATCTTTTCTCGACTATACACTAGAGGCCTTAGATTTTACTGGGTTTGCACAGAACTGAGTTCTCAATGGGTTGCATAAAAAGTGTATATTTCTAAGTGCAGAAAATTTTTATCCAAATACAAAACCTTCACAGTGCATAAATAGTGGTTTAATGTACTGATGTTTTCAAGCATCTTTCATGATTCCTTTTGGTTATGTGTTAGCTTCAGGCATTCCTGTTGCTTCTGTTGAGTTCAGATTTTTTGAATTGCTTCTACTCTCACGCATTAATGAAAATTTATTCTTGGTTTTGATCAATCTGATGTATCAACCTTTATTTTGGGAAAAAACCAGTGAGTATGCTGCTAAGCCTCCACTAGTGATGTATTATTGAGAGGTCCCATTGGCTTGTGATCACAAATCCTTAACCAGGGAAGGCCAGGACTAAAGCCTATCAAATCTAAATCTAAATCAAAATTAAGATACAAATCATTCAAATTAAAATAGAGTTGCATTACATAGAAAAAGAATAAAAATAATAGCAAGAGTATATGGGGAAACATTTGGCCGGTCTGCAAAAATAAGCATGTGCTATGTCTAAAGCATGGTTACGGTTTATCATCCAATAACCTTTTTCGTACTTTGACATATTGTTTAGTTTTTGGGTCAAAAAATAAACATGTGTTATGTTTAAAGATTTGGTTTTTGACTGAGCTTGATGGCGTCATTTGATCCATGCAGGCAACCCCACTAGGTGGGATAAGGCTTTGTTGTTGTTGTTGATTACTTGAACGGAAGATTTAAATTAATACTCCCTTCAGTCCTTTTTATAAGACACAAATAACCAAATTAAATAGATAAAAAGGTTGGTTAAAATTAGTTAAGGGCAATAAATATGTTAAAAATGCAATTTATTTTTCAAAAGCACCGCACCCTTATTTATAGAGAGAGTGAGTGAGTGAGAGTTGTGTGGATAACTAATGTAGTGAGACTAACCAATAATTAATGGGGGCAAAAATGGATAATGCTACAAAAAATTTCAGACATGCTGTTAATGTCTCATAAAAACAGGAGCATGGCATCTTGTATATAGGGCTGGGGGGAGTATGTTTTATTTTAAACCCCAATTCTCAACTGCTATGCCACATCTAAAGCTTCCTTTTTGGGCCAAATATATGTAATCTAGTATTAGGAGCACCAGGATAAATACTGCATGCTGATGTTTTCTTGGTCTATACTCCAAAATTAACCGTCCAGTCTTGTGAACTTGGCAGGTATCGAGTGATGAAGCTGTTGAATCTGCAAAGCAATTGGCGCTCCATGAAGGATTGTTGGTTAGTTCTTGTCTTTGCCTTTTTAAGTGTTTGTATAATTGAGTTTCTCTGAATTCATTGCATATATCCATGCACTTGCATGAGACAGCTAGAGTTGCTTTTAAGGGTGGCAGGTTTTATAAAAGAAAAAGTTTGTCCCACAGGAATGACCCAGGAATTAAATATTAATTGCATTAAGTTAGTGTCTTGGTGTCTTTTTCAACACAACTTTTCTTCTGTTATTTTTCTCAAAAGTATCGTCAAGCTATCAAATTCCACTAGATAGCGGGCTTTGGCACTCTCCCTGTATCAGTTGTTAGCTGTGGCACCGAATCAAGTGATCCATTCATTCCCAATTAGAAAGGAAGCAATTTTTTCTCTTAGCTTGTGTAACTTTCTCTTTTGAATCTTACCTCATAGCAATATCCGGCCCAAATTTAGAGTTTATACATATTTACTGTATGCTTTGGCTCTTATATGCACCTTAATTGGATATCAGGTAGGAATTTCTTCTGGAGCTGCTGCAGCAGCAGCATTGAAGGTTGGAAAGAGACCTGAAAATGCTGGAAAGCTTATTGCGGTATGCCCTATTCTTCCTTTAAAAGCTTTTAATTTTTTTATTTCTGATCCGAGGAATTTAATCCAACTGCAACAGGACGTCTTTGCCTTATTTACAAAAACAGCATTAGATTACTTAAGCCAACTTGAATATCAGACGGGCTAATTTAGTCACCATGGCTCATTCTGAATTTCCTTCTTTCCATATAAGTTCAAGATGATGCAACTTTCCTTTTCCTAGTCCTTACTTAACAAGCTGGCCTTATGTGAAAAGTCTAGGTACACCTATATTTCTGCTCTGATGTTATTTAATTATCCACTTGCTTCTTATACTGTGTCAAGTTCCAACATTTTAGATTTATGTTAATGACTTAGATTTTTGGAAAAGGTAAAGATTAAGAGGCGTTCAGATTTTAGGAAAGTCTAGAGAAGATTGTGTGGTACTTGTGGTTTTGAGGGTGGTGAGAGTAAAGGCCACTTGGTTAATTGGGAGGTGTCTTGTTGGTTGAAGGAGGATGGAAGGTTGGGCCCCGGTAACCTGGGGTATAAACATGTCCCTAGTGGTTAAGAGGCTTTGGCGGTTTATTTTGGATCGTACTTCTATGTGGCATAGGGTGACCAGGGGCAAATATGGTGCCGAGCAAAATGGATAGGATCCTCTAGTGCTACTCCTGCAAGCCCATGGAACTCTTTAAGATGTCCTTCCATTTTTTCAATGCTTTCTTCTCTATTACTACCAATCCTTCAATCAAATCTCAACACTTAGTTTATTTCTCACTTCACCATTTACTTAAATATAGTGGGTTATAAATTTTTTATAATAAAATCCAAATGTTAAGACTTGATTGTAATGGACATTAGCAAATGAACATAAGTTTTGCCTTATTTTTTATTTGTATTTCAAAGCACCTCAAACTATTAATTATATGCAGGTTGTATTCCCAAGCTTTGGGGAAAGGTATTTGTCTACTGTTCTTTTCCAATCAATTCGAGAAGAGTGTGAGAAAATGGAGCCCGAGCCATGATACAGCTTAGAATTTTACCCTTCTCATGCATTCTTCTTTGTCGTCCTAAAAAAAGCTTAGGAGATACTAGGTGACATGCGATTGTCCATATTATGACAGCTTTTCATTAACAAAATAAGTACAAAAACAGTACCCAGAAGTTAAGGCGTGTGTAATGCCCTGTTCTTGTAATTTGGTAACATAGCTTGCCTTTAATGCCTTGAGGAGACGAAGTGTCTTGAGCATTAATTCTGTTGTGTTCTTCCCTTCGACCTCTACAGTCTGAACGTTAACTATAAATGCTGTCTATCAGTTATATATTCAGCTAGATTCAAGCTGGGCGTGCTCTTGAAGTTTATTTCCTGGACGAGGTTCGCCTTATCAATTTCGTCCAACTTAATTGATGGAAGTGTCGTTGTTTAATGTTTTCATTTTGGGTGAAAGGCAGTTAGCATTTAGCAGAGCTAATGGGTCAATACCATTTTGATTATTTATGGCCTCCATCAGGCTAAAGAAAAGGTCTTGTAGAACATGAGGGTGGAGAAGGTGAGCAGGCGGCTAAGTCGAAGAGTTAACATAAGAGCTAATGAAATCGAACAAGAGAACCAACAAGTTGTTGGTTAAGGTAGTAAGGGGTCTTACCCTCGTAAAGAAGAAAATATAAATTTGAATCCTGAAAAGTGTATTTGTTGGGAGATATGAAAACCCTTTGTTTTGTAAACCTCAAGGGAACCCTTGATCTAATAAAAAAATCAAATGAGAGAAAAAAGTATAATAGTACTGAAGTAAAAAATCAAATGTGGAGGGTATTTATTACTCATAAATTATATATTATACTAGTAGGTTTTTGTTTTTTTAAAAACAAAAATCTCCTGCAGACAGCTGCTTCCATGACTAAACATTACGTGTGCTTCCGCCCTTTGCTTTCATGACTAATATACTGTGGAACGTGGATGAAGCATTTATCATCAATATTAATCAATCGTACTATTAATAATGCCATTTATTTTCCAAAATTCATGTGATGTGTCGAAACCAGATTAGTTATTGTTTAAAAGTTGGTTTTTAATTTTTCAGACTTTTATTTGAAAGTTTGCTCCGCATTATGAGCAATGATCGCATTACATGGTGTTGTCTGTTGCAGAATGGGTGGAGGTAGTCGGAGGAAGGTCGTCAGAAAATCAGTTTTGGTGGTCACTGGAGGTGGGTTGAATATGGAGATGGGGAAGGAAGGAGGGCGGAGGCTGGGATATTTTTTAATAGGAAACTATATATAATTGAAATAAAAAGATACAATATTAATGAATCCTCGTACTATAAAACAAGGATATCAGATATAGAAAAGAAAAGAGAGAAATAACTAATCAAAGATATAAGATCTTCTGTTATGACATTACAGTAAGAGGCTCCGCATATTCAAGTTGTTATGGCAATGGCAAGGAAGTTTCTGAAACCTATGATTTTCTCCAATTCAAAATGTTATAATTCCATATTCAAGTTAAGATCTTCGACAAGGATAGGAAGTAAAAATTGCTTGATGAGGAATAAGATTTTTAACCAAACAAAATTTTGAATAAATTCCCCATAGTACCTAATTGTGAAGTAGAAGGGGAGAAGATTTCCTTTGCCTAATCTTACAGATCCAAATAGTCCATCCATGCATAAACTTATATGAGAGGA
The DNA here is from genome assembly GCA_963855925.1 of Inga laurina. Taxonomy (NCBI): domain Eukaryota; kingdom Viridiplantae; phylum Streptophyta; class Magnoliopsida; order Fabales; family Fabaceae; genus Inga; species Inga laurina. The sequence goes on along the minus strand of OY979707.1, from coordinate 67,359,663 downwards.
AATTGACTGTAAACAAAGCAAAAGAGTAGTTAAATGAAACCGGATCTAACCACTGGCAAAGAGAGCTAAGGTGATGAGATGTACCCATAAAATCCTTTATCAAAAAAAATGCGAATTTAAATAAACCTTTGAATGCACTTGTTTCTTTTCCTCTACATCAAATTTAGAAAAATAAGGATGTATTAAAAAAACACACGAAGTGGCAATGGTTTGCATTATCATCATTATCTTTAAAAATATAGGGAACAAAACCAAAATTTATTAAAATTATAGAAATTAGAACCAAAACTCATTAAAGGTATAAATAAAAAAATGCAACTACCAATGGAGTTAAGCCTGGTGGAAGGGGCTAGTTTCTCACAATGTAGCAAATTAAGGTTCAAATTCTCGTCGAGAGATATACCCATATTTAATGCCCGACAATGCCGTGAATAGAATTGCCTCCAATAGAAGAATACATGTGTTTATAAAAAAAAAAAATGGAACTTAAATGCGTGATAGGGGACAAATAAATTGATCTTGATAGAAAAATCAATTTTCAACAATAAAACCTTATTTCCACATCTGATTTGATCAATTTGAGAGGATGCAATCATTTTCAATTAGTGCAACTCTTTTTTCGTTATGTGCAACATATTTTCAGTCATGTGCAAATGACTCCTGTATTGAAGACTTCTGCGTACAGTTAAGGATAGGTTGGCACATAGCTGAAGAAGAATTGTGTCTGCTAGGATAATTGCCCTAGGTTCTTCTGACAAAAAAAATTGCTAAATGGGGGATAATTCCCCAATTTTCCCTGATAATTTTTGGTTTTAGTCTCTATACTTTTAATAAATTTTGATTTCGCTATCAAACTATATGAATCAACAATAATATTAACACCATTTTTTTAATTAGAAGGGTAAGCACCAACTATTTGAAGTTGCTAGTGGGATCAAACCCGTACCATCCTAAAGATAATTAGATGAGAATAATTGTTGTGTATTCTAATGAGAGGGTGATTACATTTATATGCAAGATAGAATAAGATCTGTCAATGACATCTAGATTTGAAATTTGAAAATAATATCCTAACAATTATCTCCTATAATCTTTAGATTTAGTTAATCTCTATAATCATGGGATTCCTCATAATATATAGGATTCTACACTCCCCCTCAAGTCGGACTATAGATATCCTTCATGTTCAACTTGCCAATGAGATATTTGAATTTGTCCCTCGGTAGTCATTTAGTAAGGATGTCCACAGTCTGCTCTTTAGATGGTATGTGTCGCAGGTCTACAACACCTTCATCAACCTTTTCTCTTATGAAATGTCTATCTATCTTGACATGCTTGGTTCTATTATGTTGAATCGGATTATGAGTAATATTGATTGCAGCCACGTTATCACAATAAACCTTAATTGGCAGATTCATACATTTTTTCAAGTCTTCAATAACACGTTTTACCCATATGCCTTAACAACTACCTAGTGCTACAGCTCTGTATTCAGCGTCAGCGCTGCTTCTATCGACTACACTTTGCTTTTTTACTTCTCCAAGTGACCAAATTGCCCCACACATACGTACAGTATCTAGAGGTGGATTTCCTATCATCTTGATCACTTGCCCAATCAGCATCTATAAACAATTCTACATTCCGTTTATTGGTCTTCTTGAACAATAACCCACGTCCAGGAGATCCCGTCAAATAATGTACGATCCAGTAGACTTCATTCAGATGTTTTTGTTTAGGAGCATGGGAATGTTGGCTAACAACACTAACTGTAAATGTATTGTCTGATCTTGTATAAGACATATATATCAGTTTTCTTTCCATTCGTTAGTAATTTCCTATGTCCACAGCTTTGCTAGGGTCTACTTCATCTATTTTATCAACCTATATTGATGTGTTACTAGGTCTGCAACCCATCATTCCTGTTTCCTTTAGAAGGTCCAGTATATACTTCCTTTAGAAGATATAGATTCTTCCTTTCGATCGAGCAATTTCCATCCCAAGAAAGTACTTCATGTCCCTATGGTCTTTGATTTGGAATTCTCGTGCTAGAGCTTTCTTGATTTGATTGATCTCTACCTCATAGTTTCCAGTAAGAACTATGTCATCAACATACACAATTGGAACAACCATCTTACCCTTATAATGTTTAAAAAATAGGGTATGATCGCTATGCCCTTGAGTGTATCCATGTCTTTTGAGGATCCGAGTGAATCTATCAAACTAGGCAGGTGGAGATTGCTTCAATTCATATAATGACCTCTTCAACTTACACACTTGATTCGCCTTTTTCCTTGGGAACCCTGGAGGTAACTTCATATATACCTCTTCCTTGAGTTCTTCTTTGAGGAAGGCATTCTTTATAATGAGTTGGTGCAGACCTCAATCTAGATTGACTGCAATGGACAAGAGAATCATGATTGTATTTAACTTGGCTACTGGAGTAAAAGTTTTAGTGTGATCTTCCCTATATAGCTACATGAGCCTTTTACAACCAGTTTTGCTATGTATTTCTCAAGAGTTCCATTTGCTTTATATTCAGGAGTGAATACTCATTTGCATCCTACATGTTTCTTCCCTTTTGGTAGGTCTACTACCTCCTATGTCTTATTATGCTTGTGGGCTTCCATCTCTTAAGACGACTTGCCTCTATTTAGGTATGGCCATGGCCTCATCAATCGTGTCTGGTACCCTGATACTATCAAGATAAGAGACAAATGTTGTGTATTTAGATGAAATGGCTTTATAGGAAATAAAATTCTCAATAGGATATCAAGTGCATGATCTGGGCACTTTAGGTTTCTTTCTTTCTATAATGGGAAGATCAATATCAGAACTCTTTGTTATCATTGTTTCCTCTCGACCTACCTCTGGTTCTGACTCTTGGTGTTCATTACCTCTTCTGTGACGTCTTTTGTAAGTATTACCCTATTTGTCTGTTCTCCCCCTGAGGTAGGATTATTAGAAGTATCAAGGTTATCAGGGGTAACAGGAGTATTATCAGAGGTATCAAGAGTATCAAGGGCAGCAGGAGTATTATCAGAGGTATCATACGTATTATTAGGTGTATAAATTGTGAAGGTAGGGTTTTCTGGTTGATCTTTTGTCTGGAATTTACCGTCTCTCCTCCTAAATTACAAATAGGGAATAGTAGGGGGTGTTTTCATGGAAGATGACATCACACGTAATGAAGAGGTGTTTGGAGATAGGGTCATAACATTTGTATCCTTTTTATGAGTTATAGTAACCTAAGAAGATACCTTGAAGGGCTTTGGAATCAAATTTGTTAGTGTGATGAAGATGGACGTAAGATGTACATCCAAACGCCCTGAGTGGTAGAGTGTTCTCAAGGTATAGGAGGTTATAGTATTTGTACAAGAGCTGTAGGGTTGTTTTGTAGGACAGTGGTCGCCTCGACATTCAGTCAGTTAATGAGAAAGGTGGCGGTAAGGACAACGTCATCCCAATGATATTTAGGTACATTGCTACTAAATAGGATGGCTCTGGCACTTTCAAGAATATGACGATTCTTTTGTTCAGCTATTCCATTTTGCTGGGGTGTATTTGGACAAGTGCGTTTATGAACAATGCCATTTTCGGTTAGGAAGATGGACAGGGCCTGATTGAAGTATTCAGTTTCATTATTAGTATGTAAGATCTGGATTTGGGTTTGGAATTGGGTTTAGATCATGTAATGGAAGTTGATGAAGGTTTGGTATACTTCTGTTTTATCTTTCAATAGATAAACCCAACTGACACGTGTATGGTCATCAATAAATGTGATAAACCATTTGGACTTTGATCTGTTTGGTGTGCGGGATGGTCCCTACAAGTCATTGTGAATCATGAAAAAAGGTTTAGAAGCATGATATGGGAATTTAGGGAATAAGGTAGAGCTGGGAAAGCGGGTCAACCCACGGGCTATGCGGTGCGCGCTTGTGTGGCCCGCGCTTCTGTGGGCTGGCAAAATGCCAACCTTAACCCGCAGTGTGTGGGTTGCGGGCCAGCCCGCAGGCCCGCATTTTTTTTTGAAAAAAAAATTCTTATTTTTTAAAGAAGGTCGAAAATATGAGACATATATATGAGTCATTAAATTTACTTTCCTAGCATCAATCATTTCTCTTACAAAAATTTAAAAACATAATCCACAATTCAAGAGATAAAGTTATCAAATTTGCCAAAGTTTATAAACAAAATATCAACTCATCCTCAAGCAACCAAGATATAATAATTTTGTTTGAAGAAGAAGGGAAGAGACTAAGATTTTTTCTCTTTGAATTGGAAGTACCAAGATAGGAGTGGAAAACTTATAAGTTTTGTAAAATTATTATATGTAAAAAAAAAATTTTGCGGGCCAACCCGTAGGCTATGTGATGCGAGCTTGTGCGGCTCGCATTTTTATGGGTTGGGATTTTCCCAATCCTAACCCGTCAAAACCCGCGGGCTCGCAGGTTGAGCCCGCAGGTTTGGCCCGTAATACCGGCTCTAAAATAAGGTATGATAATGTTTGGCTTTTTCACAAGAATCACTATGGAAATCAAATGCAATTTTGTTAGAAACAAGAGATGGAAATATCTTAGACATATAATTGAAATTTGGATGACCTAAACATGTTTGTGCCATAACTCCAAGTCACGAGTCCTAGGGAGAGACACCTTATTGCTAGACTTAATCCTATGATTATCAGTCTCATCGAGGTAATAGAGACCATCAAGCTTCTTCGCACTCCCAATTGTCGTACCCGTTAGCAGATCCTGAAAAAGACAGTAAGTAGCAAAGAAGTTAATATGACATCATTCATCATATGCTAATTAACTCATTGATAGTAAGTTGCATTTTATTTTTGAAACATGCAATACAGAGTACAAAGTAAGTGCAGCAAGGATTTTAACAGAGCCAACTCCAGTCACAATAGATTTGGAGTCATCAACAATTTGCACGGTCATTCCCTTGAAAACGAGAGTATAAGATGAGAAAAGAGTCATATCATCAGTCATGTGGTCGGAGGCTCCTGAGTCAATAATCCAGCAATTACCTGTACACAGACCCTTTATTGTAGCCAAGGCTTGCAACAAATTTCATCTTCATACTATCGAGGCAACATGTTGTTTTGTGGTCTGAAGTGATGCAAGCATTTCTATGATCTTACTCAGCTGGTCATTCTAGGAGATCTCACCACCTTTTGAAACTTCAACTACATTGCCTCTTCCTTTCTCCTAATCAGCAGGTTTACCATGGATGTCCCAACAAGTGTCTTTTGTGTGCCTCTGTTTCTTGCAATGATCACAAAATGGATAACTTTTTTAACCTTTTGATTTCGTGGATCGAACAGCAAGAGCTGAAGCCTCAAGAGGTATCAGAGTTGCAGTGCTAGTGGGAGTATTCTGAAACATTGAGTTACACCTATCCTCTTCATTGCACAGAATGATGTAGACTTCCAGAACAAAAGGCAAAGGTTCCTAGCTGAGAATTCGAGCCCAAACATCATCATAAGTCATATTAAGACCAGCCAGCAACTCATATACTCTTTCATCTTCTTTTTCTTTGCAATACTTAGAAGCATCATATTGACAATGATGAACTTTATCCTTCAGAGCATCAAACTCTTGCTAGAGAGCGGACTTTGCAAGGTAGTATTCTTTAACATGCCCATGATTTTGTTTCAGATCCCATACCTTTTTCTTAACATCAAATATGCGAGACTTATTTTCCACGGGGCTATATGTTTCTCGAAGAGCTTCCCAAATTTCCCTTGTTGAAGGAAGATACATAAAACACTTTTTGATTGGGGGATGACATCGCATTGATAAGCCAAGAGGACACTAATGCATTCTCAGATTTTGATATTCGAAACGCCTTCGTTTCCGATTTTGGGGGCATTTTTGCTTCACCAGTCATATATTTGAGTTTATCCATTCCATCGAGAGCAAGAATCATAGATTGGGACCATTCTCGATAATTGTCATCGGTAAGTTTATCAGAAACAAGAAAACCAGTGGAGATGTCATTAGCACCAACTTATTGCATAGAATGAGAGGAAGGCTCAGAATCTATAAACATATTGATGAGATTAAGTGGAACAATCTGACCTGAGATTTATTGAGTACCATGCAAATAGGCACACTGAGCAAAAAATGAAAATGTCAGATTGGGGTTTCAAATTTTAAAAATGACAGTTTAGTCCTACGAATTTTCCAAATGACAATTTGGTCATACAAAATTGCCAAATGACAGTTTGTTCCACAAATGTATTGTTAGCAAGATGAGGAGGCCGACGAGGGGACTAGGTCGACGCTCGATAGTGACAAACTGGGACAGACTTTTGAGCGGAAGCACGGTTTCCAATGAGGCTCGACGATCACAAACGGGAGTAACTAGCTTGATGCTTTGAAGAGATTTTCCAGGAAGCCTGATGGCAACGGAAAAGACTAGGGTTCCGGTGACGGCTTTGGAAAAATATTAACTTTGATTATTTTCAAACAGATTTGGTACCATGAAGATAATTAGATGAAAATAATTTTCGTATATTCCAATGAGAGTGTAATTACATTTATATATAAGAGAAAATCATATCAGTCAATGAGATTTATATTTAAAATTTGAAAATAATATCCTAATATCCTAACAATTATCTCCTATAATCTTTAGATTTAATTAATCCCTATAATCATGGGATTGCGAGAGCTTTCATGCTGGCTTGCAATGAAGTTTAAACGGCCCACAGTTTCATCAAATTTAAACTGAATCAGGTTCTATGGTTACTCTTTATTTTACTGGTCCAGTCAAAGGCGGCAGTCCGTCGGCTGATAAAGCCTCCAAACGCCGTTAGTTTATGTTGATAGGAGATAGATATTGCCGTGCAGATTAAGTAGATCCATTGCTAGCAGAAACAAGGGTCACGAGTGGAATCTAGTCGGGTTATAGATGATTTAAAGGTTCAGCGTCCGTAGACGAGAAGGGAGAAGCTGGAGAGGAAGCAAGTGGAAGAGGTAATTGCTTGTGCTCCCAGTTAATTCTTCAAACAGGTCAGAATATGGAAGATCGAGGTTGAGTGAGAGAGAATGCAGTGGAAGCCCTGGAAGCGAGGCTGTGTTGATTACAATGACCGGCCTTCTTGAAGATCCCAAAAGTGCCTTGTGAGAGTGGAATATGTCAAGACGAATATGAAATGAAAGGGATCGGGAAGTTTCTTGATCTTCCTTGGCTTCCATCTCACTTTTACCTGAACGGCGCAACATGTTTACCCTTTTTCCCAGCCATGAATGAAACATTCTAATTTCCAAAACAAACGCCTAGAGCACTTGAAACCGTAAGGAATTGTTACATATTATATATATATATATATATATTGCCCCGTGCATTGTATCTAGTTTTTTTGTTTTATTTAAAATTTCATGTTGATGTTGGCCCAAAAAAATAAAGAGCTAGCAAGAAGAGTAATAGTGATTCTCCCATCAGGAGAATCGCCTTGGAAATTCAAGCGTTTGAAGAAACTATTTCTTCATCTTCAAAATTGGTAGAAAGAACGTTTGCATCGATCACACTAACATAGGAAAGAAGGCATAAGCTAATATTACTAGAACTGGCCCTACCTTCTTAACAAGTGAACTACGCAAGCCACCAAATCCCAAATCCACCTCACACTGAAAGATAACATACAAAACGAAAAGAAACGGCAAACTGGTTGCTTCCACATGTTCCAGCATTTCTCAGAACAGGAGTGCAGGGGCCAGAGAATGAACAATGCGCTGTTTAATGTACTCAAAGTTGAACTTCCCTATCAAACATCCAACTGAATCGAACTCTTGGCATTTGCTTGGCTTTCCCTTGAGCTCTCTCCTCCAGCCTTCTGATTCTTGCTGGGAGCCCACAAACAAAAGCCTGAGCCTTCCTCCCCTCACCTGATAGTCCAGTTAGGTCCTCCACCTTCCACCTGCCTACCAGAAACTCAAGTATATCAGCATAGTCCTTGGCGGTGTAGACCCCAATCCGCTGGGCAACAGCAGAATAGTGCTCAAACAGGTTGTCGTCACAGCCATCATGCATCAAGTGCGCTGGCATTGTTATTTTCTTCCTCATCATGTCAGCAAATGCCAATACTGTTCCATCAGGATCTATCTCAAATAGCTTTTCCACTATCTTTGTATAGGCAGTCTCATGGCGCTTTTCATCTGATGCAATTGTACCACATATCTGAGCCAACTTAATATCACCATGCTCCTTAGCAAGCCTGGCAGTGTTTCCATGTGATATAAACGTTGCTCTCTCTTGAAATGAAGTGTAAATGAACCCAAGGTAGGGGCTGTTCTCAGTCCGAGGATCCTATTCATGGACATCAATTGAAAAATAAAAAAACTGAGCAGAAATAAGGAAAGTGCAGCAATTACAGAAATATCCTCATTGGATCATGAATTTAAAATTCAACTATAGTCTGAACTCAGAACCATATAATGGATTTGGAAATGGTTCTGTTGAGGTCCATTTGAGTGGGGGACACCCCAAGGCCCAAGTAGTGAGGAAGATGTCCTCAAGTCAATATCTCACCTATAAACATGCAAGTATATGTGAATCTGCAAGCACATTAATATATCCGGATGCATGTGTATGTGGATGCAAGAGTTACTTTGACATAGCACAGCTGTTTTATTCTCTAATGATAATGAACTGGCTAAAAAAGGGTCAAGGTGATGAGCCACTATATGTAGCACATGATCTTACCATTCCAGATCCAATTAGATATTGGATTGTCTTTTCAATTTGCCTCATGTCAACTCGTCCAGACAGGTAAAGATACTTGTTGAGAAGGTCACCATGTCTGTTTTCTTCAGCAGTCCATGCCCTTGTCCAAACTGCCCAGGAAGTAAGGCTGGCACCTGTTTCATCACGAACTCCATCCAAGGTATTAAGCATTGTCTGGTAAGTTGGAAGAGCTTCTTCTGTGACCATATCTCCAACCAGAACAACAAAATAATCATCGGGAATCTCCTTTGCTCTCTCTCTCAGTTCCTTTACTTGCTCATCAAAACCATCTGATGAAGGTTCAGGAAGAAAATCTTGTGGTTGCCAACATTTTTCCACAGGTTTAAGGTGAACCAAGATGTTCTCTTCAGCCCAAGCCTCCAAAGATTTGAAAATCTCAATCTTCTGGGGTGGCATAGAATGGGTTACTTGGACATGCAGTTCTCTTGGAGGCATGAAAGGCTTCTTGAGATTTTCAACCTCTCTACAAAATGAATTTAGATTATTTTTCAGAACAAGTATATGATGATGCCAGCAGCAACTGTAAGCTGACACATTTTATAGCAAAACCCAGATTTTCATAGCAACAACATGAAGACCACAATTCATTGACTCTAACTATTTTTTTAAAAGAAAAAAAGCAAGAATGATGTTACATTATAAAAAGGGCAGGTTTTCAGAAACCGCAACCTCTGCAGCAAACCACTTCGTGTCTCACTTAGATTTTTAATTAAAGCCTCAACAAAATTCAACCACCAAATGACATTTCATCCAATCTTGTTATCTATAGACCTAAACTATTGGGTAACCTAACCTCAATGCCCTTGCTGAACAATTCCAGTACAATGAATCTTACTGGTGTTGCAACTTACAAACACTTTATATTCACATCTAACAAGGTTAGTGTAATCTATCACTGCATTCATCCAAATCATATATACATAATTTACAGAACAAGATATGTAAAATAGATACTAATCAACTAGCAAATATATGTAAAATAAAGTTCCGAATAAGAAGGGAAAATCCAAAGGAAATAATAGATACGGATAAGTTCTCGAAGTGGCAACTAATCACATGTCAATGAACAGAGACATTCCAGTAACAAAGATAATATATATATATATGTGTGTGTGTGTGTGTGTGTGTGTATTTAATTATAAATCAAAATAACAAAATGAACAACTTAAAGAAAGCTCTTAAACGAGAACCATGAGCTAAACAATATCGAGGCCAATTTCACGGGGGCTTGGAGGGGGGACGTGAAATAATTAATAAATCTATACAGGAATGAGAAGATTCCGAGGGGGAAATTCTCTGCCCGCAAGCAGGCAACTAATAGTCCGAGGTCCAGTCGGTTTCGGAATGAAACCGATAGTTCCCTACGGTGTTAACGACCAGGGGTCAATAAGGGATAAATAAATATACAAAAATTACGAGCGTAGGAGATATTGAAGCTTCATCTTTATTATTATATGCGTCTAAGCTACTCCTAATCCTCACCAACCCAAGAAAAGACCAAGACACGTATCAAGACTACCAATGGCAAGAAAATAGAAAAATGGGGGGCTGCGATCGAACCACCCCAACCATCCAATTACCAACCAAAAGATTAAAAAGTTAAACTAGGAAAAAGGTGAATGATACTCCAGTGGTATCAGTGTAACATTTCGATAGACCAAGGCAACTTAAACGGAAATGTCAATCGTCCTACGGGGCGACTGAGAATGAACAGGCCTGTCATCAGAAGCACGTGAAACAAGAAGCTTAGATTTGAGAGCTAAAAGGAAAGAAGATGAAGAAGAGGAGAAGGCAGAAAGGGAAGTAATAACTAATGAAAATAGAAAGGTGAAGGGATGCAAAGACAAGATGCATGTATGAAAGAATAGAAAAAGAAGAGATCGAAAGAGAGGAGAACTGACTTGGAACCAGAACGAAGGCTGGAGGCCACGATGAAGCGGGGAGATCTGAGGGTAGACATCTGAGGGAGGGCAGAGGAAGAGAGATTGAACTTGGGAGATCGGAAAGAGAGAGGGGTGGGCGTCAGAGCCATTGTTGCTGTCGCGCAATGCTCTCCTCTCCGCCTTCCTCTGCTTTTTATTTCCTTCCACTGCCTCGCTCTTGTCACCCCACGCACCACGGACAGCCTTTCATAGCATAGCATATTCGCGTCTTCTTTCTTACAATCCTCTTCTGGGCTGGCCCAGCCCAACCGAAACAGTCCCGTCTTCCCTCCATTAATCTCTCGATTAATTAATTAATCCTTTTGTTTTCGTGTTTTTAAATTAAATGCTCCTTATATAATTTTTTTAATTAAATTATAACTCCTTAAAGAAAACAACAAAAACATTTAGAATAGTCTGATCTTTGAAAATTGAGGTAAATACATTCCATCAATGCCATGTGCCGACGAGATTTCGATAATATTAAAGAACAGAGAAAGTAAGCATGAGGGTCGTGATTCACGAATTGATGGAGACTCATGCAGGATCCAAATAAGTGGTGCGTGCCTGTGGTATGCAGCAGGAGTGGGATAGTGGGATTATTTGCTATTGTTATATTAATGTCAGATGAATATTGTTATTTAATTCTGGAAAATCATACTGGTATTGATGATATTTGCACAATTAGTTATTTGTAAAAATATATTAAAAATCCATTTCCAATATAAAACAACAATAACTTTTTTTAAAAAAAAAAAGTGTATGAAGATAAGAAGAAAAATATAATTTAAATAGTTAATATTTTATCATTTAAAGAATAAAAATGCAGTAGTTATGAGATGTAGGATGCTATGATGTATATACTTATTTTATAACTTATAATTTTAGGGTATACACCCATTATTTCTTGACCATTTGTCCACTAGTCTTTATTTGCCAATGCCAATTAAGAATGTTACAATGAATAAATCATAACTAGAAACATAATTTAAATTATTTATTAAAAAAATCAACAAATTGAACCATCAATTTTGATTTGTTCCATGACCACGTCTCTTTTGGGGTAAGTCACCCCGTTGTCCGAATTTGAACTAATAACCAGTTTATTTTGGATATCTCCCTATCTCAATACGTTTTAAAATCGTAAGGGGTGATGGGATATCTAAAGTAGACAATATTAAGAGTGAGGCGATATAAATGAAGTGTTACAAATGATATCAGGGGTTGTAGGATATCTCAGTTGAGCTCTTGGATAATTTGGGTGTAAGTTGAAAATTCGTACACTGGGATATTACAAATGATATCAAAGGTGGTATTAGAGGCATTGGAATATTACAAATGGTATCAGAGACGTTGGGATATTATAAATGGTGTCAGAGCCAGGACATTCCAAGTCAATTATACTAGAAAAAAAAAAACTTTACATGGCTTTACGAACATATTAATCTCTAAAACGTTCCAGAACAGAAAAAGGTAATCATACTGGTCTTTGTTACCAATAGGGGTTGAGTCTAGCGGAAGAGGCTAGTCCCTCACAACATGGAGAACCAAGATTCAAATTCCCATTGGAAAATGTACTCACATTTAGTGCCTGACAGTGCCTCAAACATGATTGCCTTCAATAGGGGAATATCTATGCCTAGCAAAAATATACTAGTCTTTGTTTGCACAATTAGTTACTTGTAAAAATGTATTAAAAATATGTTTCCAATAAAAAAAATTGTATGAAGATAAGAAGAAAAATGGGAAAATTGCTCATAAATCCCTGTTTGAAAATTTATTTGTGAAATGAGACTTGAGACCATATAAAGATGTAAAGTCTTTGAGTATGAATAATTGTGATAAGAAAAAGATAAAATTGCCCTTAAGGAAAACATTCCCTTCATGCAATCTCTCTCAGGAACAAAGCATTCATCATAAAACAATTCTCCTTCATCCGTGTTGATTTCATTAGAGAACCCTCAATGAAGTTTAGCTTGAAGAACCATAGAAACAAATAATCATATATCTTCAAACACAACATAATGCAATCTAGAAATAAGCAATCTTAATAATATTGAACCCATATAACCTATAAGACTGAAAACAAAAAATTTTGTCATCGATCTATCGAAGACCCACGGCAACAAAAGCCACTGTCGAGCTAAAGGCCTTGTTCTTTATATATTTAAAAAGATATACAAAATAAGACATATCAAGCCATGATCTTGCTTTTGCCATGAAGACGATGGTGATAAGGGGGAGAAGATGAAGAAGATTGAATAGGACCTATACCTGTGAAGGTGGAGGTGCATGTGTCAACAAGGAGCCTGATCTCAAGGTAGAGAAGATGAAAGAGGCGAAGGTTATAACATCCTAATTTTTATATTAGGACTTAATTACAATTAAGAAAGAATTAATTATGATAAATGACTTTATCTTGTTATTATTAAAATAAAAAGGGGTTTATTTAAAATACGATTATAAGCATTAAAAACATAGAAATTTAAAAGAATAATAATACAATAAAAAATATATTTATATAAAAAGAATGGATTAAAATAATTAAATTAAAAAAAAAATCAGAAATTGCTTGGAAATTGAAAAACATGGGGTCTTTAACTGTAATTTTTCACAAAGTCATTTGTTAAATATGCCCACTAGAGCAGAGAAATCAAGCTGAATCCGTTGGGCCGGCGGCCGGCCCGTTTAGGCCCGGTCCCTTTAAGGGCCATGCTTATGATTTATAGGCTAAAAAGGGAAATGGGCCCAAAATGGCCGGCCCTACAGCAATTTTAAACCCGTTTAATATTTTTTTTAAAATAAATTAATAAATATAATATCATTATATCAAATTATCAATATGAGAGACACATAAATACCTAATAAAGTATTAATAATAGACAAACACTTAATAATTGGTTTGATTTATTTTATTTTCTACAATAGTTTATTCATTTAAACTTTAAAAAATGGGCTAATTTGGACATTAGATGATTATTTTAACTAAAAATTTATGAGTTTTAAAAATATTATATCTTAATTTAAAACAAAATAATAAATAAATTATAAAACTTGAAAAATAATTTTTTTTTGAATTAAAATGAGTTTAAGCCCGTTTAGGCCCAAGCCCATGAAGAGTCAGCCCTGTATAACCGCGAGCTTAAAAAATATGGTACTTTTTAGGAAGTGGGTCTAAACGGGCCGGAGCTCATGAAGGGCTGGTCTTGTAGGGCCGGGCCGTATTCTCGACTTTAATGCCTTCCCCCAGCTGGTCATTTCATTTTATGGAGGGGGGAGAGAGAGAGACAATCTTCTTCTCCAACAGTCTTTTTAGCCATTTTTTAGTCTAAGTTAATCCTTCTCAGATCATTTTTATAAATAAAATCACTTCTAATAAAAAAATTGTCTCCATGAAAACCGTTTTAAATAATTTTTTTTTTCTTATGATGGTATTTTTTTGCTGATTATAGAATACTTTGGGGTTAGGGTTTTAGGCAAGTTTTGTTACTATATGACTATAGCAAAGTAGAGGATGATTAATAGTTAATTTTTAATCAATTTAATTTTGTCATTTAATTGTTGTGAAGATTTAAAATTATTTTGGGAAATTAATTGGGATTTTAGTGTGAAATTGAAATTTTTGAGTAATTAATCTAAAACTTTAAATTTATGAAATGAGTTAATTAAGTTAATTGTTCTAATAACCTAAAGAGTTATTAATGTATAGTAAATTGATTATTGTAGATTGATTATGGCTTATGATTGAGCTCTTGGATTAAAAGTATTGTGGTAATACTTTATTTCAGTGAGAGGTAACCACTTTCCTCTTGTTATGCATACTTATATGATGTTTGTGAGTAATTTTTAACTGTATAAAACTATAAATTTGCTATTGGTTTGTGACATGGACTATGAGACTATGTTGTTAATGAAGTTGTCTTGTAAGACTTATTTTCATTGAGAAATGGTTAGTGACATTATATATATAAATTGATATTGATTTTATGAAATTGGAAAAATTATATTGACAACTTGTGCATTGATAATGACATGTGATAACCCATTGTGATTATATTTTTTGAGTATTGATATGAAAGAGGACGGTGGATGTTGATTTGATGGGAGATTATCCATAGAGAAAATCAGGGGGTAAATTCTTGCACAAAAAGAGGATAAGGTGCTGGGCTTCCAGATGTAAACTAATTAGCCCTTTGGTCCATTTGTATTTAATAGGGCCTTGACACCCCACTAATGTATTAGAGGGGGAACCTATGATCCTGTCTTGTACTCTGTGGATTTTGGTCAGTCCATGTCACTTGATTAGTGAGTTTGTTGAGTTAAACTACTAGTCACATGGGTGAGTACTAGCCCATAGGTTTAATCAAAGGAAATAAGGCAAGGAGGAAATAAGGGAGGTTGGAAAATAAATTCTTGTATATTGATTTTTGTGCTCAAATGTGATAAATATGAGAATGAGATTATGCTATTATCAATTGATATTCATGTAACCATGTGATATTTGTTGTAATGCTATGAATTAATAATTGTCCCACTTATCACCTCATGAGCACTTACTTGTATGCCCAATGAGATGGATTGTTGGTTGCTGAGGCTTTTCTCTCACCCTGATGATTTGACATCTTTTCCATGTGATAGTTCTTGTGTTAGTTCATCATGGAAGACTCCAGAAACTTAAGCTACTTTTGCTAATAGTAGTACTTCCATCTTTTTTGTATATGTTAGATTATTGTATATTGTCACGTTAGGGCTCATCTTGCATACTCTAATTTATTTTGAAGATTTGATGCATTAACTATATACTTTTGCTTTCTCTATGACTAGATTACTTTTGGTGGTTTTGGGTGGCCTAGAGGCCTTATAATTATGCTTTAAGCTTGAGGATCCACCTCTTGATTGACTTGGATATTTTGTTATGCGATGAAGTATTGTTCAGTTAAAGAGTTTAGGTTTGGTGGTGAACGTTTATTTGGCCCTTGTGAAGTCTAAAGCCTAGTTGTGTGCATGATAATGTTTAGATAAAGGGTTTGATCAAACCCTTAGTTGATTATTGTTTTAAGAAAAGGAATTTACAAAGGTCACTAAGTGAAGTAGATAGGGGTGATCATCGATGGTGGCATCATTGCCGTTGATGACTGGGGAGGTTGATGGTGGCCGTACGTCTATTGTTAGCCATGAAAGTATAAGGACCACAAGTTTGAAGGTGTGGAGAGCCAAAACTGAATTATGGGTCAAGGAATTAAAAATCTTGAAATTTTTATGGAAAATGGATTGCACATAAGGGAAGATGGATTGCATATAAGGGAAGATGGATTGTATAAACAAAGATTATTTGAACATAAGAAAATGGGTTGCATAAAGGGAAGATTGTTTACATATAAAGGAAGATGGTTTGCATAAAATGTAATTGCACATGTAAGACTAATTTTGCACGTATGGAAAATGGATTGCACATAATAAAAGATAGTTTGTACTTAGGAAGATGAATTGCATATATAAAAGGAAGAGTGTTTGCATGTTGTAACATCCCAAATTTTTGTTAAAACTTAGAGTTAGTTGTAGTTTAAGTTTTAATTAGTCAATTAAAAAGAAGCATCAAGTTCAAAAAAAAATCTCTATGAAATAAAATAATACAAATAAAATACCTTTTTAAAATAGTTACTTAAATATATGGGTATGTATATGTAAATATATCTTAATATTAGAATAAATAATATTAAAAAAAAAATCTGTCAGAATATTACTAACATTATTATTTTAAAAAAAATATATTATTTTAATAAGAGAAACCTTAAATTCTCTTTCCTATAAATACCCTATGTCTTGCTCTCAAAAGAAACCCTAGCCGCACCTCATCTGCAAAATGCTCAGGTTTATTCTTTCTCCCTCCTTTTTATTGTTCATATCGTGTTTCCCATGTCCCCATTGATCAGATACATGTCTTTTCACCTTTACATTTACTTGTTCCTTCTTCCTCCTTTTGTTTAAGATTTTAAACCGTGGCTTCTTGTTATTTTTCCTTCTTGCTATCACTTCGTTGCTATAGATGTGGGTATATTTAAAAAAAAAGGAGAGAGAACAAAAACTCACCCGTCATCTCGTACCTTTGTGTGCGCCGTTTATCTTGACTCCATTTTTTTTTCATGGGCAGAGAGTGTATCAACAATTATTTATTTCTCTTTTGTGATCCCTTTACCCCATGTTTTTCCAGCAATCAAAACGTTGAGCGTACACCCTACTAAGCCTATGCCTCTTTTGTCCTTTTCTTGTGGTGTGGATACATTTTCTCTTTCATAATCCATCAGGATCCTTCTGTCTGGGTACATTCATTCTTTCATTTTCTTGTTTATAGTAATAAAAAAAATTATATGTCAAATGTCAAAAAATGATTTTTGAGGAGTTTGATGAAAACAACTACATCCAGCACCTTTTCGTCCCTCTTTGTGTGTGTGTGTAGTTATATAATATAAAATAACATCACCACATTTATTGCTTTGGCCTAGGAGATAATTACCTTGACTTTTTCAACATGCGTGAGTCTGGGTGTGTACATATGTATATCTATCTTTCAAATCTAAATATCTTGATGTTTTAATTCACAAATAAAATTAAATCTCAACATAAGAATAATTCTGAGTTAGATAATGAGAATGGGTGCAATAAATAATATTAATTTTAGAGAGTTGCACAAGATCTTAGAGTAGTTTGGATTATACATTGATAAATATTTATATTTGTGATCTTGTAGATTCTCATTGAGAGCTTTGGAGTAACATTTGTGTAATTACCTATACGCTAGGGAGTAACAGGTAACTCTGAATATTCTTTCATATACTTGTGAATAGTGTATGATTTTGAAATGACATTTTTTAAAAGAAAAATGGACTGAATTATATGTATACGGGTTTGTATTATAAATTCTCAAATAAGTAGTGTTACAAGTAAATTTCTATATAACTCATTATATTCATATAATTAATAATTTAATGAGAATTAATGTATTATTGATTATTATTTCATTTTTAACATGTTTGAATATGTGATGATATTTGATATGAATGGAAGCATGAATTATTATACTTTGTCCTTTAATGATATTTTATTTATCACTGTCATGGCGGTTGCATCTGTAATGAGTTGGAGTGAGGAGGAATTTGTATGTTGAGATTTTTTTTTACCACGTGGTATGCCATCACTCGGTGCACAATGGATGGTACTTGTCAGGGCCCCTTTTTCCATGTTTTCCTTTGGCCAGGATTTCATTGGAGCTGTGGGACATGTGACACCTCTTTAGTTGTATTCTTTTAAGGAGGGGAGCCATAGTCCAGACTTAAGCTCTACACCTTTGGCCGGGTGTATCTTAAGAACTGGTGAGCTTGAGACAATCCAGTTAAATGGATGGGTTTCTATTGGACTATGTGTTAGCCTATGGCTCCAGTCAACGGAATAAGGATGGACGGTGATATAAGGAAGGTTGCATCTTACGTATTGCATATTGCATAATTGTATATTACATGTTGCGATGAAAATACAGATTGATATAATGGTGATTAAACTTGTTTTTGTCTTGTATGAGAATTATGGTATATATGAATATATATGTAATCAATTCTTTTTTATCATATGAGATTTGCTTGTGTATGGTAGAAATTTTCAGTAGTTACTGAGACGTAGAATCTCATCTCTATGTATTAACATTTTCAGGTGATTGTTCTAGTAGGGAGCAAGGGAAGGCACCTATGGAGTGAGCCTTAGATGTTCTTTTGTGCTCCTAGAGCTCATGTTATGTCATTTATATTGCTATGACCCTAAGACTTCCGCATTTTTAATTTGTTTTAAGGAAATGTTTCGAAGAATTGATTTAACACTGTGACTTGGGCTTTATTTGAACTGATTTGTATTTTGATGTTTTAGATGTTGAACATCCTTATTGGCGATATTTGAATTACTATAGTTAAGTATTTGACTGTTTGATTTGAGGCGTTACACATATAAGGAAAGATTATTTACACACAAGGAAAAATCAATTACATTAAAAGAAGATTGTTTGCACATAACGTAATTTACAAATCGGACTAATTTTACAACACAAGGAAGATGGATTGCACATAAAAAGGATGAATTACATGTAAAGGAAGATAGATTGCACAAAAATGAAAGATATATTGCACAAAGGGAATGTTTTCATTAAGGGTAATTTTGCCTTTCTCCTATTGCAATTATTTACACTCAGGACCCCACACTTATACAAGATTCTACGTCCTAAGTAGCAAATAAATTTTCAAATAGGGACTTATGGGCAATTTCCCCCAGAAAAAAATATAATTTAAATAGCTAATATTTTATAATTTAAAGTATAAAAATGCAATAGTTATGAGATGTAGGATGCTATAATGTATATGCACACATTATTTCTTGACCATTTGCCTACTAGTATTTATTTGCCAATGCTTATTAGGAATGTTATGATGAATAAATCATAACTTAGAAACATAATTGAAATTATTTGTTAAGAAAATCTACCAATTGAACCACCAATTTTGATTTGTCACCAATTTTGATTTGTTCCATGACCACAACTCTTTTGGGGTAAGTCATCCCGTTATTCGAATTTGGACTAATAACCAATTTATTTTGGTCTGGATGGTTCGTTTCAGTAGGGGTGTTCAAATCCCGGGACGAGACCGGGATCACCCATTCCCGGTTCCTGTCTCGGGGGTAGCCAAGTCTGGGAAGTCATTTCTGGTCCCAATCCTGGGAAATTCCCTGTATAACCAGGACCGGGAATTCCTGATTTCAATAATATTATTATATTAGTTAAATTTTTTATAATCTAGTGTTTAAAATGATTATTTGACACCTAATAAGGTCATAAAAATCACACAAATTGAGCTAGAATTGAAGAATAACATATTATTATTATTATTATTATTATTATTATTATTATTATCACATTCATCATTTTTGTTATTATTTTTATACATTATATAGTTAGGATTAGTATCACAATATATACGATTTAACTCTATTTAACTCTAACTAAATATGTGATATACATTTTATTAAATGATAACTTAATTTATGGGGTAAAAAATACACAAATAAAAGAATAATTTATTTTTTAAGGAAAAAAATTGGGACTGGGACGGGACCGGGATCACAAGTTTTTAGATCCTAGTCCCAGTTTTCCTGGTCCCAATCCCGGACGGGACGGGAAATTCCCTAGATAAAATATCTGAGACCAAGGATACTTTGAACACCCCTACGTTTCAATACTTTATACATTAGATAGACCACAATCATGTCTCATTTAGTAATAATATAGGCATTGCCTTCAAATAAAAGAAAGCGAAAGCAAAGCATATAGAATTGTTTAAAATTTATAGTAGAGGATGAGTTGGAGAGTAGTACCTGATGGGAATATGCATATGTCATTGCTCTTTCTCTTTTGATGCTTTCTTTCACCTTCCTCTTCAACATTACCTCTACTTCCTCTTTTGTAAGTAAGTTGTCATCTTAATCTTCATAGTTACCTACCTCAAGTTGAAACAAAATTCTAGCTAGAGCGATGATGCAAGTTGTAACATCCCAGCAACTCGCTTTCAACGTTACAAAGTTGGTTAAACAATATCGAGAGTGAGGTATTGAGATATTACAAATAATATTATAGCCAGGTTTGGGTTAATGTGGGTCAATATATTAGCGAGAACGCTGGGCCCAAAGGTGAGTGAAGTATTATGTCCTAAATTGGCTGAGGAAGGGAACAAAAGATACTTTTATAAAGGTTTGAATATCTCTCTATCTTGACGCGTTTTAAACTTATAAGGGGTGAAGGGGTCCCTAAAGTGGATAATATTGAGAGCGAGGCTCTGAGATGTTATAAATGGTGAGCTTTTACAAATGGTATTAGAAGCACTGGGATGTCCTAGTCGAGCTCTTGGATATGTTTGATCACAATTCACTTTGATTGTAATCACAAGAATTACAAGGGAGAATTGCCCAAAAATACCTTGGAAGCAAATTAATTAATGATTGCTACCATGGAAGATCTGTTGCACATAACAAAAGATATTTTGCACACAACGGAAGAATGTTTGCACATTTATATGGAAGATTTTTGTACACACTAAAGATGGCTTGCACACACGGAAGATCGCTTGCAATCAGCAATTAATTTGCAATTTGCCTCCAAGGTATTTTTGGGCAATTCTCCCAATTACAAATAGGATGTTACAAATGATATCAAATGCAATGTCAGAGGTGCTGTGATATTACAAATGGTATCAAAGACGGTATCAGAGGCACTGGGATATTACAAATGGTATTAGAGTCAGGTTTAAAACATTCCCAATCAATTATACCAAGAAAAACCATTAATGCCTTACAACGTTCCTGAACAGAAAAAGGTAATCATACTGGTCCTTGTTACCAATAGGGGTTGGGTTTAGCGGAAAAGGTTAGTCCTTTAAAATGTCGCGAACCAAGGTTTGATTCACTACTGGGAGAAATGCCCACATTTAGTACCTAATAATACCTCAAACAAGATTGTCCAAAATAGCCCTAAGAAGATATGATCCCAAGTGGATACTTGGCATCTCCCCCTTCTTCCAGGATCATAAGGGAAACGAAAAAAGATTGCCTCAAATAGGAGGATATCTGTATCTAGCAAAAAAAATATTGATCTTTGTTTTCACAATTAGTTACTTGTAAAAATATTTTAAAAATCAATTTCCGATATAAAACAACAATAGTTTTTTTTTTAAAAAAAATTGTATGAAGATAAGAAGAAAAAAATATAATTTAAATAGTTAATATTTTATAATTTAAAGAATAAAAAGCAATAGTTATGAGGTGTAGAATGATATAATGTGTATATACACATTATTTCTTGACCATTTGCCCACTAGTATTCATTTGCCAATGCTGATTAGGTATGTGACGATAAATAAATCATAGCTTAGAAACATAATTTAAATTATTTATTAAAAATAACCAATTGAACCCCCAATTTTGATTTGTTACATGACCACTTCTTTTTTGGTGTGAGTCACCCCGTTGTCTGAATTTGGATTAATAACCAGTTTATTTTGGCCTGGCTGGTCCATTGCAGTACTTATACATTGGATAGACCACAATCATATCCCATTTAGTAATAATAATATAGGTCGTGCCTTTTTTGTGTCTTTATTGGTGACAAATATAATAAAGCGAAAGTAAAGCATATATAATTGTTTAAAATTTATAGTGGAGGATGAGTTGGAGAGTAGAGCCGGGAAATCGGGCCGAGCTTGTAATTTAGGGTAAAAAAAAGGAGGCGGGTCTAAAAGGGTCGACCCTACAGCAGTCCTGTAGGGCCGGCCCTTTTATGCCCGTTTAACTTTTTTTTTTTAACTAGGCACAGGGTAACAAGCAGTGGTCAGGGGGCAGAATTAACCTAACCTAACCCTGAGATCAAAAACGCTTTCACACTTATTCATACCTCATTTGAAGCTTCTCTTCTTTGATTTTCTTTTTTCTTTTTTTATATGTGTACACCAAAATCCAAATCAGGTATTCTATTATTACTGACATTTGAAGCTTTTAAACTTGTTTAATTATGACTATGAACTTGTTTGATTAGTTTTGGACATTAATTATGGTTTGGATTTAAGTCTTAGTGTTTGTGTTTTATTAAACTTGGATAATATTTATGTTTTAAATTAGATATTTTAGTCTTTAGGAGAATAAGGAGGGAAAAGTCATGGCAAAAAAAAAAAGAAAAAGAAAAATGTTAAACGGGCCAAAAGCCCGCGGGCTTTACATAAACGGGTCGGGCCTCGCTTTTAGTGTACTTTTTTGGTACTCGGGCCGGCCTGTTTTCCCAAATATATTGGAGAGTAGTGCCTGATGAGAATATGCATATGCCATTGCTCTTTCTCTTTTGATGATTGCTTCCACCTTCCTCTGCAACTTTGCCTCTATTTCCTCTTTTGTAAGTTGTCATCTCAATCTTTATAGTTACCTGCCTCAAGTTGAAACAGCATTCTAGCAAGAGAGGTGATGCGAGTTGTAACATCACAGCACCTCGCATAGGTGGGTGGACAATATCGAGAGTAAGACATTGTGATGTTATGGTATTAGAGTGAAATTCAGGGTGACGTCGGTGGGCCAAAAGGTGGGTAGGGTGTATGTCCCACATCGGTTAGAAAGGAGAACAAAAGATACATTATAAGAGGCTGAATACCTCTCTATCTCGATGCTTTTTAAAATTGTGAAAGAGGTGATAGAGTCCCTAAAGATGTTACAAATGATGAAGTGTTATAAATGGTATTAAAGGCCCTGGAATGTCCCAGTCAAGCTCTTGGATAAGTTTGATTTATCCATGATCACAATTCGTTCTAATCAGAATCACAAGAATTACAAAGAAAGTAAGGGCAAACCAATTTGAATTTTGTATGTGGCACCATTCAATGAAAACCAAATACTATATATATCATAACGAGACCGTCATTTCCTATCATCTCTCTTTTATTAGTTTACAAAAGTATCCTTTTTCTCAAACTATCATCATACACTCAAATCATAATAAAACTCATAACAACACCATGGACAAATAAGGGCGAAAAACGGTCAAAAGAATACGCCACAAAATAAAAATCACACAAATCTGTTAAACGGTTTCCTTCCAACCCCTGCGGGTAAAGACACCGTTGAATCCACGCTCAAGTTTCCTAAAGATTGAAGTGACTGGTTCTTATCTAACATCCTTTGGGACCTGGGATCCTTGCTTGAGAACAAGCTCCTTTTTGTCCATTTAAAGGATCCAATTCCTTGCGTAAGAGGAAATGAAAGTCGCCTCTTTGATTCAGAGGTTGGAGTCCCAGGAAAACTCTCTCTTACATTACTACTAGCACGTACTTTGGCCTTGGCAGATAGGGTTGGAGCCATGTAGTTCGGTACTGAAAATGGTGGACAGCTTGTGAGGCTATCATCATCCTTGAGTGGCACATCAAAAGGTGAATCAGTTCCCCCTACCCTTGCTCTTGAATACTTTGGAAAGCTTGAGCTGTTTGCTTGCGGGGTTCTTGCGGGTTTTGCGGATGACACTACAGTTGATTTAGTGGATTTTGGTGTGGCTGCATCCATATTATCAAACCCATAGCGGTGCTGCTTATGGGTGCTTGAGGCAGGTTGTGAATTAGTCTTCTGTTCAGAATATGGTCTGGGAGGTGTAAGTTGAAAATTCTTCAAGACTTGGCCTCCTTGTGGATTTGCTGAGGGCAGCTGCCTTTCCAACCAGTTCCACCACCATGGAAATCCCCCAGACCCTGGTGTATGGGTTGATGTAGGAGTGGCTTTCCACAACTGTAGGCAAAGCAAACAAAATTACTACACTCCGGAGAAATCTTAAATCAACCAGGCTGTCCTACTTGACCAATTAGATTTTTTTCTAATTAGTTTTCCAAGAATTTACCTCGTTCTAAAAAGTTCACATGCCACATAACAGAAAAAATCCATATGAATCTCGTGAACGTATTTGGAAAGATAAAACTTGATCAAGATATAAGGTAATCATACTAGTCTTTGCCTGCACAATTAGTTACTTGTAAAAATATATTAAAAATGGATTTCCAATATAAAACAACAATAATTTTTTTTTTAAAAAAAGTGTATGAAGATAAGAAGAAAAATATAATTTAAATAGTTAATATTTTATAATTTAAAGAATGAAAATGTAATAGTCATGAGATGTAGGATGCTATAACGTATCTACTTATTTCATAACTTACAGTTTTATGATATACAAACATTATTTCTTCAACATTTGCAGACTAGCATTCATTTCCCAATGCTGATTAGGTAGGTTACGATGAATAAATCATAACTTAGAAACATAATTTAAATTATTTATTAAAAAAATCAATCAATTGAACCACAAATTTTGACCAATCATGACTTGTTCTACGACCAAGTATCTTTTGGGGTGAGTCACCCAATTGTCCGAATTTAGATCAATAACCAGTTTATTTTGGTCTGGCTTGTCCGTTTCAGTACTTTATACCAAATATAGACAACCATATCCTATTTAATAGTAATAATATAGGCCGTGACTTTTTTGTGTCTTTATTGACAACAAATAAAGGAAAACGAAAGCAAAACATATAGAATTGTTTAAAATTTATTGTGGGGGATGAGTTGGAGAGTAGTACCTGATGGGAATATGCATATGCCATTGCTCTTTCTCTTTTGATGATTGCTTCCACCTTCCTCTGCAACCTTGCCTCTATTTCCTCTTTTGTAAGTAAGCTGTCATCCCAATCTTCATGATTACCTGCCTCCTGAAACAAAATTTCAAGTTATACAAAATGTTAAGCTTCATTTGCATACACATTGGAGAACTAGAAATACACACTAGTAACAGGATGATAAGATACTGATTAGACGATATCTATTACAGGAGTATTTTAAGGAGAACTTAGCATAACTTATGTAGAGCCTTATATGATAAATTGAAGACTAGCATGGTAGGTGTCATAAGAAAGACTATAGAGGTTTATGGTTAACTCAATCAACCTGTTAACGGATATGACTGCATAATTGTGCAGTATCAAGCCACTAATGCAATATTACTAATGAAGGGATATTTAGCTCTGAAGAGAACAAACTGAGTTTGCCAAGCTTTGGTTCTTGGCACAACTAAGCTCCTGCCATGGATTAGTAGTTACAGTATCTGTTAAATACCAAATTTAATTATTGGATGCATGCTTGGGCAAAACAATTAGGCATTTCAGAGCCTGCAGGTTGGAGTAACATCAGTCTTAAAAGCTAAGGAACTTCATTAACTAAGTCAGAGGGCTTACTCCATGGCCTAAAGTCAACTTGCCCAAGGTACTTGCCACTTCTTTATCATTCTTGTATTCAGCTTGATATCGTGCCTGGTTCTCCAACATCTGGATCCTCCGGGATTGAATCTGAGATTGAACCCGCACCAACAACTGCATGTATTTCATAGCATTCATCGTCTGCCTCTTCACATTTTGTCCTCTTACCACTCCTTGAAGCCTCACCAGACCCTTCAGAGCTCTAAAACTCCTCCTAGCCTGTACAACAGCTACTAAATCACATCAGCCGGGTCCCTTGTGTCATATCAATGTAAAGCATGTAAAATCAACATTAAATATAACATTTAGAGCAAGTTCTACTATTTAAAAGTTGTGAAAAATGCGACTAATTCATTAGATTATATGCAATACACAGAAAAAACATGTTTATATAATACTCCCTCAGTCCTATTTATAAGGTCATTTTAAGTAAATCACACAAATTAAGCATAATAAAAATTAGCTAGTTTTCTTGGTTTTATCGAACATTGTCAGGGAATTACAAAGTTACCCTTGTCTTTAACTTATATCCCAAAGTCAATTACACTCCTTCCGAGAGAGAGAGAGAGAGAGTATGTTATAATCATGGAAGGCATATTCGGAAAGAATTAATAACTGCTTATTAGATTTTGTAAAAGGTCTTATATTAAGAAACAAAAAAAGCTTCTAGATGGGATCTTTTAAATAGGATCAGAGACGGTATAAAGTTATAGCAAACCCCAATATTTACAAGCTGGAACAATGCAACTCATTCTTTATACTCATACAAGGAAAGGCGCCAATGTAATTGCTAATGAGGCGTCTTATTAAAAAAATTGTGCATCAATTTATTTCTACCCCAAATTAAGTTAGCACCATATATTTTCTCAAAATTAACACAATATTCAAAGCCTACTCACACCTAAAAATTCAAAGGTTGCCAGAAATAGCGAACCACCTTGGTTTTCACCGCAAAACTTGCAAATAGAGTGCACTTATAAATCCATTCTTTAAAAGCTGGAGTGTGCTTTTAAATAAAACAAGAATGATCTACATAACTCTACTATAATTTCAACCATTTACAAGATCGCGTGAGAACTGAATAAAGAACTGAATGGGCCACTTGATAGCTTGAGAACTTACCATATAACCTCTATACGCAGCCTGGATCTTAGTTGCTGAGGCATGGTGGTTCCTTAGCGTTGGTTCTGGTCTGTGGTAATGAACAATCCTCCTAGGAGATGCTGCCCTCGGAGAAGCAACCCTTGGAGAGGGAGCCCTTGGAGAAGCAGTCTTTGGTGAAGGAGCCCTGGGAGAAGCGGCTCTGGGAGGCACAAAAGGTGGAGTTTTGGGTAGCTCAGGAGGTGTGTGAGGCCTGAAAGTTAGTAATTGTTGCTCCCTTTCGAAGTCCCCAAAGATTTTTTCAATGCTGCTTGGCTCCCTGAAGAGGGGAATGAACGAATTTGTCTCTCCATGCCTTAGTTTTCCGAGACCTTTCTTCTTCTTTTCTTTTGTGTTTTTCTTTTCAGAATCCTGCTATAATATTCAAAATGGTGAGATAAATATATGTGTTAGTCTACATAGTGGAAACCAATTCATGCTGCCACTCAAAGGTATGGCAACTTATGAAGATTAAGCATGCATATCCTCATCCAAACTTTTGCCACCTGATTTGAGAAAAATGGCATAGACTTAAAACTGATGCATCAACCAATGGAATGTTAAACTGATCAAGGAGAATTATCGTTTTATTTTATTTTATTTTATTTTCTTGTGTGTGTTTTAGTTATGTTGCTGTTTAGGATTTCATCTATTATGTATATGATTCGTGTTGCATGCTTTGAACTGATTGAGATGTTTGTACTTTGTAGGATGCTGAGTTGGGTTAAAGGAGGGTATCAGGAAAGTGGAGGTTCAACTCGGTAGCAGAGGAACAAACTCTGACTGTAATCTTTTGAAGTCCTTAATTCATCGTGTTGGGACGGTTAGGGGTTGTTTGGTATGAGAGGAGGGGAGGGAGAATTTTTTTTTTTTTTTGAGTTGGATTTAAAAAAAAAAAATTAAAGAAGTGGGATTAAAAGTTTTTTATTTTCTTACTCTTTTGTCTTACCTCTTATCTTTGTTAAAATTTTATAATCCCACTTCTTTAATTTTTTTTTAAATCCAATTCACAAAAATTTTCCCTCCTATTCCCTTTCCTCTAAATATCTTGTACCAAACAGCCCCTTAGGGTTGTTTTGTATTCAGTCTAGAAAAATACAGAAATTGGTTTTGGCCTATGCATCATAACACAACCTCATAGACGACTCAACAATATTTCAACTGATCTGTTAATTTCCCCAGCTAAAATGTAGTTCAGGTGGATGGGAGGATGATATCTGGGATAAAAGATGGCGAGTTTCATTATCCTCTTGCAGGGAAAGATTAAAAGATGATGAAACTTTCCCAACATAGCTGTAGGTCTGTCCATTAATAGTACAAAGTCCAGTATTGCTAAACTTGTTACGTGTCTGAAGCACCCAATTCCAGCTTACGTTTTTTTTTTTTTTTTTAATTTTAAAGGGGATGCCAAAATACTAAATAAATAACAGGTAATTGGCATTTGCTTGTATAGTTAAGGTCGGAAGGCACTTACATTGACTACCTTTTCCTTGGAGTGGTGACTGAAAACCCTCTTGATTGCGGAAAACCAACTTCCCTTCTTTCCCATGTCAGTGGCATTACTGTTACTTCCTGACAAAGATAATGAAGATAAAATACCACCTCATGTATCCAAGCGTATGGTTACAGCCCAGATTAACGACTTTTCAGCAAGCTTCGTATATAAGATATGCTCGGCCATAAAGCAATATTCCATTCTTGAATTTCAGGTTAAAAAAAAAAAAATCCTTGCATTTACACTTCAAGTGCACATAAATCTTTCATAACGACGCAGAGATGTATAACCATAGAAAAATAAAGATGGCCTATAATTGGAGAAGAGAACACACGCGCTTTTGGATGATTCAAACAAAATCTAGCAATTATAACATGTTGTTGTCCTTTATCCAAATTAGGAATCGATAAAACAATTAAGCTCACCAAAGCGATCACAAGCAAGGACGCAGCATGTCCATATCAGGATGCTGATGGGCACGAACGGCAAACGGTGAACTCAAAATGGGAAATACTTGATTCGACTGAGAAAATAAGCCGCTTTATGTAAAAGTAAGAAGAAGAAACCAGAATAATCATTCATAAATTAAATCAGACGGTAGGTGGGATTAACAGAGATAGCTCTTGAGGATAGGCAGTAAGGAGTTGGGAGTTTATTGGAGACGAAAATTAAGAGAGAAGGGGGAGGAAAAAAGCCCGCGAATGAAGGTAGAAAGGGAGAATTGTGAAATCAAAAGCCGCCAAAAAAGGATTTTGGGTTCTACGAGAGAAATTCTAGTTGATCTAAGAAAGCTAGTAAGAGCAGAGAAGAAAAAGGGAGCTAGTATAAACGAATTGAGTTAGTTTTGTGAGAGCATTAAAAAAGTGAGAAGAGAGTATAATCTGACATCTGAGAGGAGGGATCCCGAGGATGAGAGTAGTAAGAATATAATCCTTAAAAGACGAGAGAGGGAGAGAGATACCTTGGGGCAAGGCGAGCAGCGTTGGAAGGAGGAGGAGGAGAAAGGGAGAGGAAAAACGTCTGGTGGTGTTGGGAAGCGGAATTGTTCAGCCGGCGTCCGCTTTCCAGCAGCACATGATTGGTGCGCGTTGGGGAAATATTAATATTGGGGGGGGGGGGGGGGGTAGAATCGGGTTCCCTTGCTCGGATGAAATTACTTTTCCTGCTTCCACCTTTCACCTTTTGTGGCTTGCATTTATAATTTTCTTTCTTTTTGGTTCCATAATCATCATGAGGCTGAGAGAAAGCGAGGTTGCCCACTTTCTCACTCAATCTCCCCCAACTTCAACTAACTTTACTTCAATGCCAAGACTATTTCTTCTTCTCTCCCTGTTGACGCTTGTGTTTGGTAATCTTAGATTATTATCCCGGTCCTTGCTGTTGTTATTATTATTATTCTTCTTCCTGCCGCTGCCTTACCCATAATCTCGAATCTCCACTTTTTCACCTCCCACGCTCTTTCCGTAGCCCGTAAAACTCACGAGATGCCGTTGGTTTGGAATTTGTCATTCTGAATTATCTTTCATTCTTTTGACACGTTTAAGCTCCAGAGTTAGAGTCAAATTCAGAGATGGCAGGTCCCGAGAGAAAGAATGAAATCCAAAAGCAGCGTGTCCGTGTTGAAAATGTTGGCACACCGCACTGTCGCCTATATGCATCCATCTCCAATCAGAACTATCCAGCTTGGTCTTTCTTTCTTTCTTTCTTTTTTTGTTTTGGTATATTTACGCATGGGCGTTGAATTTCTTTCCAATTGAATAATTCTGTAGATCGAGTCTTATAATAGCAAGACTCAATAAATTATCATTCGGGATGAACGTAATGGAGGCCTTAAATCCACCATGACAATGAATTGGAATCCGTGAGAGAGCGTGGGAGGGACTCGCTGGAAAGTGCACTAGAGGCGACATGTTGGTGAAGTATCAGTGATGTGGGAATGGACGCATGGGAATTGAAAGGGCCGAATGGGCCGAATAACCGTTGGATTGGGCTGCATTTCAATATGATATTGCTCCACAAAAGTGCTCTGTCCCCACCTTGCCTAGTTGCCTGTACCCAATTATTCTGCCAAGTGAGAGAGTCCTCGAGACTGAATCAAAAGCTAGAATCTCCACCATCATGAAACCGTGGTTGGGCTTGATTTGTGTCTGCGCAAGTGAATTATCTGTCACTTTGATTTTATTTATAAATTTTTTTTATTAAAAAATTTGGTTATATTTATAAATTCAGTTTCAATATTGTAAATGAGATTGTGATAATTGTTCTTATTTATTATACCAATGAAAAAATAATTTAAACATAAATAGAGAAGAAAGAATTGAAAAGTACACATTCATAAATAAGAGTATAATTAAAAATTTACCTTATAATCGTTGAGTTAATTACCTTTCCTTAATATGTGAGATTTAGTTAAAAAATACTTATAAATAAATTTAGAGTGGTATAAGAATTTGTAAGATTCCTTCGCCGAGGTTTTCTTTTTTGCCACCTCGTGCCGTAGCTTGTGGGTTTAATTCAATGCTTCCATATGTCCAAATGCTGTCATCACAAGCATGGTTTTTTGGTAGGTGATCCAACATTATCGTTCAACCATATCCCATGCTTTCTTCCCAATTCGGGTGCTCCTCCCATTCATATATTTCTCAGCTTTTGCGTCTTCCCTTTAATTATATTAAGTTAGTTGATGGCCTTTAAAGATACACACCATTTTCATGCTTATCCCATATTCTTCGTAACTCAGTTTCCCATTTGATGCGTCAAAACCCAGACATACGACTCTAACTGATTTTCATAAATGACAAATGACTTGCTCGGCTTATGATTGGTCATCAAACTTGCATGTAATTTTAATTGGTTGCCTCGGCAGCAAGTGCAATAATCTAACAACAACTAAGGGATTAATATATCGATTCAGAAACCATGCTTGCTTGCAATTTAACTGGGCAGTAAATATATCAGAAAGAATATATTCTCAAGACGTTTGGGTATTGCTTAGCTTGAAAAATGTGAATAGGATGGCTGATAGAGATGCATAAGAATATGACAAGGCAAACGCGTCATGAGAGCCTAGTTAGTGGCGACTGAACAACCTAACCTGGCCCTTTTCCAATGCAAAGTAGTATATTATCCAGATTGAGTGTCTTATAAGCAAAATTAGTTGGGCAGAGTTGTCAAGGTGAGGAAAAGAGTTGTTGAACTGTAGGTAGTTTCGAAGAAGGGCATCCGGAGCGATACAAGAAGAATGAAATTTAAAATGAAATGAAAATAATTAGGTTTGGTGAGGGTGAGCCAAAACCATTGTGCGAAGAGGACTGGGGCCGAGCTTGTGTCTCCGCAACATGCTCCTCCTCCTAATAACATCCATTTGATTTCTTCTTCTGATTTGCATCATAGCTTCCTCTTCAATCACAAACCTCCTCATGAGGACGTCATCGGTCAATGATTTGCCTCTGAAAACGCGCCTGCCCTCGGTGCTGAGCCTGGCGCCGGCAACAGCTGAATGACTGGACTGTAATGGTTTTGGTCTGGGGAAACTGTTGCTCCTCCTGGGAGCCTCGTTGTAGGAAGAGATGGGCGCACAAAGGCATACCCTTGTGAAGGATGTGGCCACCTTGAGAGATGTGCATTTTCTTAGCTGCTCCTTGTTCTTATCCGAGCTGCAACTTGATCTGCCCGCTCCTCCCCCGTCCAATGACTTGGAAATCCATTTCCACAGGCTCCCCACTCCTATTCCTCTCTGATACCATGGCTTCCTGCAATCGGCAAGCATTACATTTCAACTGAGTTGTAGCACCCAAGATAAGAAAATGAGCCTAATTCAAGGAATCGCTTCTGAATCGCTCATGTTGGTGATGGATACTTAATAATTGTATACATTCTCTTGATGATGACAATAAGTGGTATATCGTTCCTACATTTCAAGCAACACATGTCCTAACCAAAATTGGCTGTCCCCTGAAAGAGAGAGAGAAGTGGACAGAGCGTACCTTGTGTTGGATTCGTGGTTCTTGGGATGTTGCATGAACAAAGACAGATGTAAGTATGACAAGGGTGGAGAAAGAGAGGAAAGGAGTTTCATCTGGGTTTTACGCACAACTGAAGAGCCTCCTGCTCCAATTTGTGATCCTAAGATGGGATTGGCAATGTGCTTCTTTTCTTTTGACCCCATTCTTTATTGTAACCCTCCTCCTTCTTTTGCTTGGGCTGCCATGATTCCTTCTGATTTAGAGAGAGAGAGGCAGGGATTTGAAATTTCAAAGCCAAAGTAAAAATGTCACTACTATGCTGCTTTTAATGTAATTACCAGGGTGCCCCCCCTTTATTGAATTCATTACTTTCTGGAGCATGAAAAAGCATGAGGAGTTAGCCTCAATCATATTAAGACCCTTAATCTTTATGATTGCCAGGTCTCTCAGGACATTAATCGGTTTGAGACAATGAGACATGCTCGGCCTGCCTTTATGACATAAATATCATAAGCACCCAAACTCCCACTCTGCACTTTTATTACTCTTAACCCTGCTTCCCAACACCAACTATTGACAAATTCTTATTTAATTTCTTCCTTTCATGTGGATGTCACTATTTGAACAACGCTCTTACGCGCAAGGAATGATTTAATTCCTCTTCCCATTAATGTGCACCCGTGCTGTGCAATTATTTCACAAGCTCCACCACCTTTTTCTGCATATCATCACCCGGGCCCTCCCAAACAACCAAAAGTGAACCTCTTAATGTTTTTGAAGAAAAAAAATTCCCAAATGAAGGTATTATTAATTCTTCATTCATATGCAATGATAACCTTTTACACGCAGCAGTTTCTTTTGAAAGTAGCTAGTATTGAACGCTGAGGGTGCCCTTGTCGATAACTCAGTTTTTCTTCCCTTGTTAGTTGCTGCCCAGAAGTTGTGGGATTAATTTTACGAGTAGGACTTGTTCAATGACTGGCACAAGCTTGGTTATAATTATAATTGGTTTCGCTAATCCCTAAATCAAACCTCTTTTCCCTAAAATGGGTGGCAGGGCCAGGGAGAGTCAAAAAGAATATATCTCGAGTCATCATCTTTTTGCTTTTTGTACATTGTAGACCATAGAAATTATTCTAGTGACTTTGGATAGGGACGAAGAGCTTCCTTCCAATCAAAAGGAGAAAGAAATAGACGGTGCTTGCTACAAACAGTGGTATGGCGTCTGTAACTTGGCTTACTTAACGGAATTGAGGCAAAGCTACCCATCAGAGGACCGTTCACAAAGTAAAATTGAAAAGGGTATGTTTTCTGATTTTAAATGAAGCATACCGTTGTTTAATGTTGACAGGAGCTACCCAAGAATATTGTGGGAGCAAAGCAATTAATAGCTTGATCTGCCATCCAAAATGTTATGATTATGCGTGCTTGCCCAATCACACAATCACATGCAAATATGGACTTCACACGTGCAATATTTGATCCCATCACCCTCTCAAGGACACCCGGCATTATGCCATTCATTGTTATCACTTTTTTAGTTTTTTCATTTTAGTGACTCATCGACGAGGCCTAATTCCAGCCCCTGCTAAATGCACGTTTCAGGCACTAGATTGAACAAATGAGTAGTAAATTAGATTTGTTTCCTTTTCTATCGTTCTTACTTTGAGGTTCATCATAATTGACAAACAAGAGTATCATCAGGATAGAGACTGCTTGAGCAAGCCTCGCACTTATACATACTTTCTTGTTTACAAGGACAAGTGCACAAACCAAGTTGATTGAAAGGGCAGTTTGATCCTCGACAAGTAGTAATACAATCCACTGTTCTATCTCATTGGCTATCAGGTTCCCCTGAGCATTTCTTGCTCCAACCACCAGATCCAGCTTTGCGCTCCCCACGTTTTCTTTTATAA
This sequence comes from Inga laurina, assembly GCA_963855925.1. Taxonomy (NCBI): domain Eukaryota; kingdom Viridiplantae; phylum Streptophyta; class Magnoliopsida; order Fabales; family Fabaceae; genus Inga; species Inga laurina. The sequence goes on along the minus strand of OY979707.1, from coordinate 67,325,607 downwards.
TAGGGAAAATGTCCGTCTTTACATAAACAAGATTTGAGTGTAGATTGCTCCAGAGAGTGAGGCAAAGCAGACTTCGCTGCTGTATTGGATTCCGTAGCTGGGAGAGAAGCAGTGTTTGCACTTTCATGATCACCTTTCCCTGACTCCAGATGTTTCTCAGAGGGATTGTGATTTACACTTTTAAAGGCGTGCTCCTCTGCCTCAATTGCTTGATTGTGTATCAACACATTGTCCACCATCTGCAACCAACAATGTTAAAATTAAACATTTTCAAACGTAATAGCAAACCTTCAATCTTAGCAACTCCCATTATTTCAAGCAAACAAATATTCTAGATTTTATACATAACGCCAGGAAAAGCAGCTAACTGCATTATGGATATGCTTCATTATGTAAATGCTTAAAGATCAAGATCCATCACCTAGACATAAAAGAAGCAAAACAAATTCTGAGGACAACTAAACTAATAATTCATTAGTCACTCTTTGTTGGTCCTGAATTTTAGGTGCTTACCTATGTCCATACAAGGTAATTGCATTTTGGTCACATAAGCTTAAATAAATACCTAGTCTAACATTACAATGAGGAAACTATACAACATTTAGTACACCCACACCCTACTTCCAATGTTACATTTACCATAAGGAAACCGAAAAAAGGGGGGAAAAAAATTCATTCAGTCCAGGGAGATTTCAAGTGTTGCTGGCCTTGGTTTTAGCTTCTAATCAGCTTCTGGCCTAAATATCAAATAAATCAGAGATCTGTTTAGACGGACAGTTTTTTATGTAGATGAACATGATTACCATAAAATGAAGTTGCTTTTTGTCATTATTATATACCACTTTTTTCCACATTAAAAAAGATCACAAAGATCAACATAGATGCCATTTAGGCAAAGAAAACAATTTTACAGCCATAATCTGCCCAGGAATATACAATAAAAATAAAACAATCAAATTTTCGTTATCCATAGATAGAGACTTACATCTTCACATGAGTCCATGGTCTGGGGTTGAGGGAGGGTGACATCTGCAGCAGACAATAATCCCACTGTGCTCTCAATTATATCAGGAATAGTCGTGGCTTCTCCATAACTTGATACAGCACTATCAGGCATAACCAAATCTCCAAAGTCAAACTCAGGTGCATGCTGAGCTGAATTACAAATAGCCCCTGCTGACACAGTGTCTCCATTCCCAGCAGAGAATGCAGGACTATGAGCAGAGCTGGTTTGTACATCACCATGTGGTAGAAGGCTCAAATTCTCTGATGAAGAAAACTTCAAAGCATTTTTGGACATGATTACATCAACTTGACTCTTCAGCTTGTGGACCCTAGAATGTACATTTTCAATTGTCCAAAGGAGCTGCTCCAAGGAACTATCACCATCGCTAAACTCAAAGAAAGATTGATCATCATTAATCCCAAATCTGTCAGTCAAATCAGTATGCGGGTCTGCAATCACTGCCCAAAGAATAGGAAGATAATTAGTCATCTACCCAAGATATATGCAGCATTGATAATGCAAGGCACTTGGCAGATCATGATTAGCAGTGATGAATAACATGAACGATTTCTCTCATTCTGCAACCCAAAAGTTCAGCTTATTTTTTCTTTTCCCACTTAAAAAGGCAATGCCAAAGAAATTAATGTAACCAGGAGACTTAACATGTTATGCAGTAGAGAGGGATCAGAATGAAGTGGTATTTCTAACCTGAATTACCAAAGTCATCAGCCAAGCTACCATCTGGGTCAGATTTCTTATTCTCTACAGTTTATGAGAAAGAAAAAATGTCATACACTGTTCTGAAGTGAGGACAAGTAGTTGGTTAGCAACAAGGGAAGACAAGAAAATCAGGAAAGATGAGTATAAAGAAGTTCATACCAAGATATGAGAAAACGTAATGACGTGACATATAGGAGCCTATATCAGTTGTGTCTTCAATTTTCTTTCTTTTCCTTCTCTCTTTGGCCTTACTTCTGCACAAGGGACTTGAAAATGGCAGTGATTTTGAACCAATTTCTTCTAATGTTAATTGATCAGGTGCCATACATTTCCTGCGATCAAATTCTGCAAGCTCTTTGCTGTATTTTAATGCCTGCGACTCTATTTCTTTAATTCTTAGTTCTGTCCATTTACAGCGCCACATTAAAGGTCGTATAAAGTTCCTCCAATGATCTGTCAGCTTCTTCCTCCTATGGTTGCACAGAAAGTTAATATGAAAAAACGCTGATAATAATAATTACATATGCAAAATATGTCAGGAAAGAATATAAAATGTTTGTGATGATGGAAGCAAGTTACCAGAAACAAAAGGTCTGTTCACCATAAATTGATAGGTATACCCTTCAAGATAAGCAAATAGAGCCAGAAGAAAATGACACCTATGGAAGGCATAAATCATGGCAAAGAACAAAAGTAACGATAATACTATATCCAAATATCAACATTCACAAGTTGCATTATCTAAGGGCTCGTTTGGCATGATGGAATTGGAGGGTATGGAAATGGAATTGGGCCTCAATTCCATGAGGAGGTTTGTTTGGTATGATGAAAAATTTTCAATTCCATATGGAAGCCAAATCTCTCCAATTCCATCAAATTGGCTTCCACCCCAAAAGTAAAGATTTGCAATTCCATGTAGCCAAATGCTTTTTTTTCCTTCAAGCTTCACGGTCTCATCTCATCACCACCAACAATGATAGCAATGGACAAGCCACACACCCACTGCCGGCACGCTTTTTCCTGCCACCAACAACAACCTTCCCCCACCACCGGCGATCTACTCACCTACCACCGGTGAGCTTCTCACCCCAACAACGATGACGACCTCCATCATGGTCGACAGATCTGAAGAACAAACTCCATGAGAACACTGACTTCACCCTGAATCGTGACCTCCACTCCTCTAGCAACCAGAGAAACTGTGGCCTCCAGCTACCGGCGACCACAGCCTCTCTTTAAATCTGGCCCTCCTTTCTCACAATTTGGGGAGAAGGAGGACAGTGAACTAGGTTGGCAGCAAAGTGCAGCAAGAGAACAAGAAGAAAATAATGGGAATGGTGGACTCAAAAATTGCAAAGATTTATAGAGAGAAGGCCGTGAAGGTGGTGAGGATAGCTATTATGTGCATGGTCAGGGTTCCAACAGGAAGACCCACCATAAGAAGTGTGGTTCAGACACTGGAGGATGCTGAGCCTTGTAAGTTGGTGGGAATTGTGGTCACTAAAGATGGTGATTCTGCTAAGAAAGTGTAGGTCCATGAGGCTGCAAAGCTTCCATGACAGTTTTGGTTAGGGTCTCAAAAATAAAATGTAGATCTGGCCCTCCTCTCTCACAATTTGCAATCCTAAGCCAAGACATCGATGGTAATCTCCGGTGGAGGTGGATGATGGTGGTTGTAATCTTCGGTGGTGGTGGGCGATGGGGGGAAGCGTGTGAATTTGGTTCTATGATTTTTTTTTTTATTTATAAGGCCATTTTGGTCTTTTCATATAAAAATTATGCCTCAGTTCCATGACATACCGAACGTATTTTTAAAACCCATAACCATCTCTATTTCCATTTCCATCAAAATCAATTCCAGTATACTAAATGGACCCTAAGGATTTCAAGAGGGGTAAAAAGCATTTGAAACTATTCTTCAAGCAAAGACACTGGCATGCCATCTAACCACAGCTGAATGTTCCTGTAAATTTCATATCACTCAACATCTTTTCAGGCTGCAACTGTATATTTGTCAAGTTTTCAATTGTTATAAATTCATTATATCCATCAACATTCTAATTTTAACATCTGAGTGCATAATATGGATTGAATTAGGTTCTTTGTTTAGACATTAGATATTGATTGCTAAATCTATGACCAAGCTAGGCATTTTATTACCTCATTGGAAAAGCTGAGCCAAAAGCATCAAAGGCGCATGACAACCCGCTGTCACCTAAGAGCTCTGACTCCACTTCAGCACCACTCAGTCTAGAACTAGTTTCAGGGTCAGACATAGAGTCAGCAAATGAGCTTGAGTATTCAGTTGCATCAGGGTCATCATTTTTATTTGACGCAAAATCAACTTTATTTGTCCAGCTCACTATATCAACCTCCATGTCTTCAGGGACCTTAGCACTTTTAATTGATTCATCAAGAAAGGCCTCCACCTTAACAACGGGCTTCTCAGAGTGACTCGTGTAACTCATACCTTTTTCTTCCACCTTGCCCTTTACTGCTGCAACTTCAAAGCAAAGTTTGGTTTACTCTCCTTGTCCTTGTCTGAAATTGAACGAGCAGGGCCCATGAGATTGTCTTTTACAAACCAAACTCCGTTTTACCAGAAACATCTATGAGACGCTCCTATAAACTTAAGCTGATCAAATTCAGAATGTTCAGGGTCATGAATAAAAATAAACTAATCTTGTTAATAGCATGTTTACATTGGCTTCAAAGAAAATAGTTCAAAGAAATCTGAGGCATTTAACCTATGCCAAAGTGTGAATTTCTCTTTTTCCCCCATTTTCCCCTGACAATCATGTAAGAAACTTATCGGCTACAATTCAAAAGTGGAGTTAAGCCAATAACAATAAAAAAGAACCAGATTCAGAGCAATTAAGGAATAAATGCTTTTGAACTGTTTCATAGTTTGAAGACCTACTTCAACATCAAAATGCAAACCCAAGTCAGATTGTCTCAAAACAATTAGCAACTAAGAGTTACGGCAATATCAAAATTGTACTTTGCAAGCAAGATGGAAGAGAAACTATCCTCGTTACGTCAGGACAATTAAGTGTCAAATGTTTATAAGTAGGACACATTAAAAATTTTTGTTAGTACATGGAATTAATCATACATTCACTATTGCATAACAATAATGAAAGCCTCAAAACAGCTAGCATCGCCGAACATATTTAGAAGCAAAACAAAAGGAAAAAACAGATTTAGTGGGCTAGAACAGCTTAGAAATTGAACATGACTGCATGTAGTTACACAGTTGTTTTTTTTGGTCACCAACATGTAGTTACACAGTTGAAACGTAAAACAACAAAATTGAGTGAATAGAGATGAAATTAGAAGAAAGCAAGCAACGCACAATGAAACAGAGACATAGCAAGAGTTTCTTCTCTCTCCTTTTTTTTTTTTGGTGGCCAATGTGATACCGAAGAAATAGAAAAAGAGAATAAGAATTGGCTTCATTTAAAAAAGCGGGTGCAGCGGGAATTGTTACGTGCATGCGTGCTGAGTAATTTGAAGATTTAGAGAAGGCCAAAAAAAAAAAACAGCAGAGAGGAAGAAGGAGAGTAGTACCCAGGTGAGGGTGTGGAGTGAGTGAGAACCGAGAAGTGGCCATAGTTGAAGTTGGCGGCGTGAACGACGAAATGAGTAGTTAACGTTATAAAGTATAAACCTAGGTGACTCGTGAGGCATCGCACCACGCGGACTTGAGTAAGCATTTTAGCTTCCCGCAATAGATTTTCCCACGCGCCGGCTCCTTCCTTTCCTTCCTTTTTTTTTTTTTTTTTTTTTTTGAACTGATCCTTTCCTTCCTATTACTATTGTTGTTGTTGACTTGTTAAATTCAAATACGACAATATATCATCATGTAAGAAAATAGTTCAATTATCAGTTGCCCTTAAAACGGTTTTTTTTTTTAATTTTATTAATGAAAAATGTCATATAAGAAGAGCTATTATTATTAATATTGTATAAAAAAGAGATATTATTAATATTAAAATATTTTGCTAAAATTCAATCCAATAATATTAGAAATCAAATGATTGTATTTTTTTTTTTATAAAAATTGGAGTCAATGCAATTTAACAAAGTAGACAAGTCTAGTTCTTCTCACCAATCTCTACATATTAATAAAATGACTGTATTGAAAAAATTTTAAGATATATTTCACTCAAAATGTTAAGATAAATGTTTTTTTTTTTTTTGCCTGTGAGATAAATGCTATTAAAACATTATGTTTTTTTTCCAACGTTTATATGAGAAAACAAGAATCTGTTTTTGCCAACGAGAAAACAAGAATCTAATCCATCGTCTATTGGACACTAGCAATTAATATGACCGCTGAGAGTAATTTAGCAAATGCCGCCCTTTGACACACTTGCTCTCGCGCTTCAACGGTCCAACTTTGACTCTCATCCTCGTTCGGCTTCTGGCCTTCTTGAAATTCAGCACATAGGCATGGCATTCCCAAATCATTTAAACCCTAGAAGTGTATCGCTGAAACTCTTAGGACCCTGCAATTCCTGATCAGTCATTTTCATTGTGAGATTATGAACCCCTACATGATGGATTTGGCCCTGGATTTCCTGATTCCGTCTTTGTGGGAGATCAAAGTTACAGTGGCCACCTCCATGTTTGTGATAATCGCCTATTGGTTTTTCACGTACAGAACTGGAGACTTTGATGTTGGTCGAGTACTCGTTGACAATTCCGGGGATGCTTCTGATGACAAAGACAAGGTTATTTTCAGAATTCGAGCATAACTTTGCAAAGTTCACTGATCGATTGATCATTAGTGATAATCAAATATCAAGTTTTAAAGGACTATCTTACTGAAATTTTCTTCTTATCTTAGAACAACGCAAGATGTTTGTTTTTTTTTTTAAATTTATCTCTTAGGGCCTTTGAACATATTTATAAGAGGTTTCTTCTGTTGCTATACTTTCTTTTATCTTTAATTATTTTTTTTTTCCAGAAATCATAAACTTAAAGGGACGACTGAGGTGAATTTGTTATGATTGTGAATGATGGATGACTACCAATCATTTATCCATTCGTTTCTCTTAAGAAAAATTAGTGATTGGAAGTTATCACCCTAAGTAATAGTGGATAGTTCAGTTTCTGTTCTTACTATTCCAGACTGGAAATTCAGCTTGGTTATATAGTTTGATTATTCATAACGAGTGATATTTAACTCGTTGACATACAGTTCTGCACTTATTTTGTAGATGGTCCAGTATAAAGGAGATTCTCAGACCAATTCGGGATATTTGATTAAGGTATATGATTTTATTAGCCCTGCTTTAAGGCTTACGTAAAATTGCAATGTGGTATATATTGATTTGTCTGTCTTATTAAATTCTGTTTGCAGTTGGAACTTTTGGCTGCTAAGAATCTTATTGGTGCAAATTTAAATGGCACGTCAGATCCTTATGCTATCATTACATGTGGCAATGAGAAGCGATTCAGGTGTAAATAACTATATGTATACTCTATTTTAGCAAATGTACATGATATTGAACATGTTTAGGCTGCTGTTAAGTTTGGTGGATTGAATTTAGATTTGCATCAGTATATGTTTGCTTTAGAAGAAGCAATGTTTCTAAAATTAGTTTCTACATTAAGGCTTTTGGCATCTAATAAAGCAAACACAGACTACAAGGGAAGGTATTTTTAAATAGTTTTGCGATAGAGAATTCATTTGAAAGGTTTTTGGCTGCTGTGACCTGGGTTTTAGTTTGCAGATATTGCATTTTTATTTGGCTAGGCATATGTTTAACCAATTTTGGATTTTGGTTTAATGTGACAAACTGGCCTGTGCAGATTCAAATTAAGGCTTATAAAATTCTACCTTTGTCAACCGTGTGTTTTTTCTTTCTTTCCTTACAGTAAGCAATTGATAGGTTTCTTGCCCACTTTGTAATTGACTTTTGCAAATTGACAGTTGACCTTACTGGTAGAAACTGTAGACCTTGCTTTAAGATTAATACAATGTATGTTTATAATACACACTGACTCCTAATGCAGGAGATATTGAAGTCAAATGCACACAGCACTCGTGTGAATCCATTGATGCATATGAAGTTGCAGATGGATGAATTAATAATTTGATATTTGTGGTATTAGAATCAAAAAATATTTGTATGCATAACAAGAGACTGATTGAAGTTTAACATTATGGTTTTATGTTCTTTCCAAGCCAGTGGCTTGTCTTCTTGGGCTTCTCTGAGGAAGAAAGATTATTGATCAAATTATACATAAAATGAATCACATAGTTCATCTGTTCTAACAATCTGTTCTTCTATTTCTATGCAGTTCCATGGTTCCTGGTTCTAGAAATCCTATGTGGGGTGAGGAATTCAATTTCTCTGTTGATGAACTTCCTGTCCAGGTACCTTTGTAATCTAATTGATGTGCTTTTGTCATCTATTTGATATGGAATAGTAGTACTAAGTGTTTGCAGCTGCTATGGGGAGTTGCAGCAGTCTGTGGGATTTATCTTCATCTGAGCAGATCTAATTCAAATTTTACTGCTAGGCACAAAATATGTTTCATAATTATAAAACTTTTCTTCTAGTACTTGTTCAATATATGTGTCTTCCTCTTTTATTTTTTTTCCTTCTTGTAAATGCACAAGTTTCCTAAATTCTTGCACCATTTCCATGGGCAAAGAACTTTATTTGCCTCTTAATTATATACTCTTTACCTTCAATGGTACAAATACTTGAGTCTTTTCATGTTTGAATTGATTTGCATCTCTCTGAAAATGTCTTTCAATGGCTTATTGTTAGTTAAATTATTACAGACTCATTGGCTTATTGTAATTAATTATTTTTTGCCTTTAATATTTATCGGGTGAGAATATGATTTATTTGTTAAGCTATGGAATTTGGGTTCCCGCTTCAATTACAAATAATAGATATTCTGAGGCTAATCGAAGTTGTCATTAAATGCGTGCACGTGTGTGTGTGTGTTGGACCATTCACCCTAACTAATAATCAACAAAGGAGGTGTATTGCATGCTTTCTTCATGCCAATAAATGCTAATTAATTGACAGATTACATATGTTATATTGGTTTTCTTGAAACTGACTTCTTCTCCTGCTGACACAGCAGATTAACGTTACAATATATGATTGGGATATTATTTGGAAAAGTGCTGTTCTAGGTTCAGTGACTGTTCCAGTTGAAAGCGAAGGTCAAACTGGTCCAGTATGGTATACATTAGATAGCCCATCAGGGCAGGTAATACTCAAATTTTGAATGACCTTGTTTCTTTTAATAGGTTTTGATTTATTTAATTTCACCTCCTCACACTTTTATTGCCCTCCATAGAGCATCACAAGTATGTTCATTGATTTTTAGGTTTGCCTTCAAATAAAAACAAGAAAACTGCCTGCAAATTCTTCCAGGTAGGCCTCATTTTAAGATACACACATCTTAAGTTCGAAATTGATGACTGGACTGAATGTTAGTACAGTGATCGTTATTGTATCATATGTTACTTTTGTAGTTGGTCTAGTTTTAATATTTATGAACGGACTAATAGGATCAATGGCTATGGCGGACCCAACGCTCGAAGAAGGATGTCCACAGAAAAGCAAGGGCCAACTGTTGTTCATCAAAAGCCAGGCCCACTTCAGACAATATTTAATCTCCTTCCGGATGAGGTTGCTGACATTATACTATATTTTTTTTATTAAGGATTACTGATTTGAAATTTTTTCCTTTGTATTTTCATCCTAATACATGCACATGTATATGTGCACACCAATGTTGTCTCTTCTTATTCATCACATACAGTCATGTTTGTTAATCTAATGAGCAAGCTATCTATTTCAGGTTGTTGAGCATAGTTACTCGTGTGCACTTGAGAGGTCATTTTTGTATCATGGTCGTATGTATGTCTCAGCATGGCATATTTGCTTCCATTCTAATGTGTTCTCAAAGCAAATGAAGGTCAGCTTATCCACCTGCTCTGTCTAAGATTAAGTTAAGATTATAATTATATGCCATTGCTTATAAAATAAGTAAAATGGGGGTAGCTGAAATGAGGATATTGAGATGGATGTGTGGTTGTACAAGAAAAGATAAAATTGGTAATGATTACATACTCGAACAAGTTGGAGTAACATCTATTAAAGAGAAAATGGTAGAAAATTGTTTGAGGTGGTTTGAATATGTTCAAAGAAGGCCATTGAGTGCGTTGGTGAGGAGGGTTGATCAAATTGTATGGAGCCCTCTAAAAAGAGGTTGAGGAAAACTGAAGCGAACACTCAATGAGGTTATAAAGCGAGACCTTTTGGTTAATAACCTATCTGAAGATCTAGTTTTCGACAGAGTACAATGGTGTCGTGCGATCCATGTAGCCGACCCTACCTAGTGGGACAAAGTTTTGTTGTTGTTGTGGCAGCTTATAAAATAAGTCTTTCTGGTTTATCACCAATGCATTGTCAGATTCATTTTAAGACTTCTTTTCCAAAATAGTCTTGAATTAAAATTACGGAGATAGATTTCATGTTTTAGGTACTGATTAGGATAGGAAGACAAGTTCCTCCACTAGTCAAATTAGAGGGGTAAAGTTCTCAGTAAACAATTTCTTTGATTGAAAATGAAGACAGAAAAATCCTGTGATTTCTCTGGCAATGTAATTTAGTTCTCATTTTGCTTTGTGCATCATACATTGTGGGTATTGGGCATTACTTGAATGTAGTTTAGGTGACTGGGAGAAGATATTGCCACATTGAAAAGCCCAAATCTAAGTGATTGGGTTGGGTTGCCTTGATCTATATTTTGTGTTGTTTGAACCTGAAATTTGATATAAAAGTTTGTTATATGCAGCCTTTTTTCCTTTGTCAATCCAGTCAATCTATTGTCTGTTGTTAATACTTGAAGCTGGTGTTATTATTTCTTTTTTGGCTACTAGAAACCATTTTTATTTTACTTAGTGTTGTAAACATCTGCCAGGTGGTTATTCCATTTGAGGATATAGATGAGGTACAATTTCTTTTTTGATTCTTTTGTTATTTTTGCTTGCCCATACATGTCAAACTTACATCCATTGGAATTATTTTGGTTATGGAAGATTCGAAGGAGTCAGCATGCATTTATTAATCCTTCAATAACAATTATTCTTCGCATGGGTGCGGGTGGACATGGTGTACCTCCTTTGGGAAGCCCTGATGGTTAGTGATTAGTCCAAATGGTTTTCCTTTAATATTTTTCTCGAACAATGAAGGAATGTTAATTATTTTATTATGCAATAAGTCTAATTAAAATTCAGTCCGAATCTTTGGGCTTTGTGATGGACATTTGTAGTATCTGTAATATGCCATTTGTTTTAGTATGGGAATTTCTATCCTTTGTTGACGACTCTTGCTCTCACAATGATGGACACCTTGTTATATTATTGGGCATTTTATCTGAAAATCTTCTTTCACATGACACCAATGAGTATGTTTATTTAGAAGAGAACAGTTAACAAAATTCTTTTAGCAAATGGTTGCCTTTTTTGTTGATATGGCTACTTCTGTCAATAATGATTCTTCATTTCGCTTCTTTGTTTCAGGTAGAGTAAGATATAAATTTGCGTCATTTTGGAATAGAAATCATACAATTAGAAATTTACAACGTGCAGCAAAGATTTTCCGTGAAATGCTGGAAGCTGAGAAGAAGGTTGCTCCTGCACCATTTGGTGTTCTTAATCTCTGCAATAAAATAACTATTTTGGAGTATGCACACTTCTTTATATTGCTGAATAAGGTGCAGCCTTTTTTAAAAAGGGGGGAAAACTTAGGTCCTTAAGTTTATATATTTAAGGTCCTCTTTTTACAATCAAATTTGGAGTTGATTTTTAAGCATTATCGATCCTATATCTAATTAAGACTAACTATCAACATTTTAAATTTATTTTTAAAGTTAAAATCCTCTTGTTCTTATTTGATTGAATGAAAGTACATTAAATATATAAGATTTAAATACCTAAATTTTCTCTTTTTTAGAATAGAAAGAAGAGAATTAAAAATAATAATCTTACTCGTTCGCCATGTTACATGGTTTGATAATATACATTCAGAAACTTGGCAATGGTATGCGCAAAGCACTAATTTTGGTAAACTGTCCTCAATTATTGAAATTAGTGGAGCAACTTAAAAAAAAATCCAGTTCCCCTTGATAAATAGTTTTGTCTGTGACGGTTGAAATGTATTAACTTTCCTTTGTATGATCTTACATATTGCAACAAATTATTTATTTTCTCCCACAACTAGTTGTTCTTTGAGCTTGAAGTGAGTAAAGGCACATCTGTAGCCATGAAACGGTCACATTTTTTATGATTACTATTCTCGTGAGGAAAGTGTTACAACCCCATTTGAGGGCCAGACCTATAAAAGGAAATATAGGAAGTTGCACACTAAAGGAAAGGATGCTTTATGAAAGATTAAGGTTGACTTTGTAACCCCACTATTTTGGTGCAAAAGGGCTGTTTAGTAGAGTCAGCGGTAGAGTGTAGGTTTGTCTTTTGTAACAGTCCCTTGAAGACTGTGTTGACTGCTTTTGGGATATATATTAGACGTAGGGCAGTTGGTGAGGGAGGTCATATTTTGTATGAGAGTCTTGAGAGGAAGAGGCTGGTTCCTGTTTGAACGAGATCCTAATTAAGGCTGTGAGTGTTATTTCAGAGAGTTGTAGCGTTTCTCTCACACTGAGGGGGCAGCATATTTGAATATTCAATCAATTCAGTAGTGTTTTCATTATCTCAAATTGGGTCATAACAGAAAGATGATTCAATATGTACAATGAGAATAAAGGTAGACCTTTAAATGCATTGAAGTTGGAATATGGACTAAGTTTAGAACTGTTCAGTTAACTGCATTTTTTTTTGCCTTTGATATTTCTCCTAGACATGCATAATTGAATTTGTGGCTTTTTTACCCCAAAAAAATTGAGTCTGTGACTGATGAAGAAGCTTCTGGTACTGTGTTCAATAAAAATTGTTTTTTGTAATATCACATTTTTATTATAAATAGCCATTAATTGCAGTCACTGATCAAGAGTGGGCTAAAACAAAGAATACAAGAGAAAGAGACGGACAGAGAATTTGAACTGGATAGATTAAAACAAAATGTGTTTTGTATGGATTCTCAAATTGACTGGATATTTCATGTGATTATTTTGCCATTGCATAGGAAAATGCAGAGTCAGAATTGCGTGCTCATAGCAGTTCTGTTAGGGGAAATAAGATACCGGATAAGGTTCCTGAAGAAAACATGGGAAAAACTGAAAAGTCTCAACCTTTTGTCAAAGAAGAGGCTTTAGTTGGTATATATAATGTAAGCAATTTTCCCTTTCATCTCCAGGAATTTGTTTGTCATCGTAAACATTAGTATATAATTGATATGCTTCTCCAGGATGTTTTCCCTTCCGAGCCTGAGCAGTTCTTTAACTTGTTATTTAACGATGATTCAAAATTTACAAGCGAGTATCGTTCAATACGAAAGGATACTAATCTAGTGGTGAGTTTTTCTAGATTGCTTATTGTGGGCTTTTTTGAACATTGTTGATTTTAGTTATGACATATCTTTTTTTTTTCCTTTTTTGCCATTAGTTATGACAGATATCAAAGCTGAATTAAATTACTTGTCAGAAACTTAGCTTCTATACACTGAATGACTGTTTATTGATTGCATGCTTATCTAACTAGAGTTGGTGGGAATGCCCGAACCTGTAGGTTTTAGTATAAAAATGCTTTTTTCCAGTGGGCTGATTTGATGAATTGATGCTGTTAGAACATGGAATTTTCTGATTACCGAGTTCTGGCCAAATTAATTGCCATTTTATGCTTAAACATTATAAGTGTGTTTGGATGTAAAATATTGACATGCAAGTAATTCCTAATTGAGGTTCTATTTCTCTCTGCATATACTGTATCCAGATGGGACAGTGGCATACATCAGATGAATATGATGGTCAAGTCAGAGAGATAACCTTCAGAACTCTTTGCAACAGTCCTATGTGCCCTCCAGACACTGCCATGACAGAGTGGCAACATGTTGTTCTATCACCAGACAAGAAAAAATTGGTGCGATTGCTTTCATCTTGTTATGGTGGTGTCTGCCAAAAAAAAAAAGGAAGATGATAATAATAACTGTTATTAATACCTTCTGCAGTCTAATTACTTTAACTATGAAAGTCCTTTCCTACTTTTTCCTCCTAAATCTCCCCTATATCTATTTCCAGCCATTTCTAATTTATAAGGCAATGCTGCCTATTTGTATAGGTGTTTGAAACCGTCCAACAGGCACATGATGTACCATTTGGGTCCTATTTTGAGGTATGGAATACGTTGCACATCTTGGGTTAAGGCTCAACTGTAATTGCTTGTTTTAAAGTCTACCGACTCCCATTTTTCCCCTAAAAAGATTGTTTTTCATATCTGACACCTGGTTCTGATTGGTCAATTTATATATGATTTTGTTAGTTATTTATTATTGGTCAATTTATATATGATTTTGTTAGTTATTTATTCGTTCTTTTATAAAGATATGTGGCTCTTTGTTAAGGTACTGAGTAAAGTAATGGATAAATGGAAAAATTAGATGATAATTTGAGAATTTAAGTTGAGAAGGATAAAGGTATTCTAAGATAAAGAGCAGGCAAGAATCTCACATTCTCTCTAAAACAGCCCAATACTCTGTTATAAAGAGAAAGCAAGTATCTCATTAACTCTCTAAGAACAGCCCAAGAGAATCTCCTAAACCAATTTACTCTTTGAATATTCAATGCTTTATTGAGTAGGCAAGAAGCCAATTTATAGAAATACAAAGAGATAAAATCTAATTCAAAATTCAAACTATGAAATTCAAATAAAATCTAAAATAATATATAAAATCTAGGAACTAAATCCTATTTGTGGATATTCCACTTATTCTGAAATATCTAAAATAATATCTAAAATAACAAATAATATTGCTGAAATATCTTAAATCCTATTTGTGGATAATCCACTTATTTTCAGATTTTCTAAAATAATAATAAAAACAAACTCAATAAAATAAATATTAATAAAATCGGACTCTATCACTCTTGCATGTATATCTGGTCAAGAAAACTCTAGTGGCACAAGTGATGGGATGCTAATATGATCCGTTATGAATATGTTATTTTACAATCATGGTGAGCAGTATAGTTTTGAAAATATGGAAGAGCAAAGGACAGGGAGAAAAGGAGGAGTCTAGGCAAAATTTATTACTGATGAAAAACTCAATAATAGTGTTTATGTAAATTTGGCCCTTAAACCTCTTTTTACTGATCAAATGCTATGAAAGCACTATTTGGCACAGAAAATGATGTGTTGTTTTTTCTGTCTTTAAGGATTTTTCATTTTTGCGATTTCTTTTCATTTTATAGATTTCTGGAAGTCTGAGTGCTCCTTTATCTGGACTTATTTTATTGTTTGATATACGATAATTTGCTTCAAAGAATAGGTGATATCAAGTTCTCTGTGTCAACCAGGTGCATTGTAAATGGAGTTTGGAGACAATTAATGACAGTTCAAGTACATTGGACATAAAAGTGGGTAAGTTTGGAATGAAACTGCTGCCTGATTATTTTCTTACCCATCCCTTAAGTATGTCATAGGTAGAGCAGTCCCCTGCTAATCGTAATGTTTAAGTCAACATGGCTTTTAGAAAGAAGGAAAGAAATAAGCCGTTTTACTAATTTTCTCTTTGCTGTTTTTATTTATTGCACATTAGTTAGATTTTCATCAGATATTTTTTTTCTATAGTATTTTGTTTAATTGGAAAAAAAAAAAAAAAGTTGATGGCCTTCCTCCAACCCATTAGATACAGGGGACATTAATCATCATCAAAAGGTGTGACATGCATGCGGCATTTACAGCGTTGAATGAGGTGTCACCCATCCCAATTCTATGGGAGAAAACAATCAGCCATAACTCTCGAGTTGCTAGACAACTAATTTTTCGCATGCCGTGCAAAGATTTGTCTAGCATCACAGAATAATTAAATTCAGTACAGATGATATGGAGAAGAAAAAAGTTTATCCTAATAAAAGAAAACGACTTGGTTTATCTTTAACCAGAAGCCATTCACCAAATAATAGCAGAAATTGGTTATCTTACAGATACGCCAACATCTGGATCTTCTGTTCAATGATTGGCTTGAAACTCAAATCCCAGGTCTAGAAGTTGAATCAAATTTAAGGATGAATATGCTTAGAAGTTTAATCAAATTTAAGGATATGCTTTCTTGTCATAAAGTTGGACACGCTAAATGAGTAGAAACCTGAGCTCCACGCGCGCGATAAGTCTGTCTCTGCTAGGGCTTGTACTGTCTCTCGCGTGGCTTGCCGCCAATTTGGTGGCCGGCGCTTATCCTGTGCTCTCCGTCGCCTACTACGGCGGCATCTAGAGAACGGCTTCTTCGTTGCACACTGTGACTAAGGAGCGGTGAGGTTGGGGTTGACTTAAATGGAGGCTGAGATGGAAATGGAGATTGCTTCTCCAACAGAGGGGGATTCGGGGATGGCACACAAGGGAAAGAGGAAAACTGAAGGTCTCAGTCGAGAGTTCACTGGGCAGGTTTCGATCCCTCCGTGCTTTGAGGAGTGGATGCGTGAACCGGAGGTGAGGTCTAATGGAAAAGGAACGTCGAGGAGCTACCGTGACTCACTGATGGCTAAAGCAAAATGGAGAGATCGATGGTTCTTGATTGGGGATGATGATAGTAGTGATGCTACGAATGGAGTGGTTATTGGAACTGGACCAACTGTGGGATTTGATGACATTCTAGACCTTCATTCAGGTATTTTTGTAGACTTATCGGATCCAATGTGTCCTAAATTTCTGATTGACGAACATGAGAAAGAGCGCTTTTGTAAACCTTTTGCTAAGTCTGTTATTGTGAAATTGTTGGGAGGATCAATGGGGCTGTTTCTGTTGGAGTCAAAATTAAGACAGATTTGTGCTAAAAAGGGTGATATTAGATTGGGGGATTTGGATAATGAATTTTTTGTGGTATCATTTCAAGAATGGGATGACTATGAGAGAGCTTTAATTGGGGGTCCTTGGGTGATTGCTGATAAGTACTTGAGTATTGTGCGCTAGAGGCCAGGATTTAATCCTAAAACAGAAAAAATAGATAAAATAGCAGCCTGGGTGAGATTTCTTGAGATAGAGGTTGAGTTGTTTGATAAGAAGGTGCTGTATAATCTGGCTAGTTCTATTGGTAAGGTTCTCAAGTTGGATATCCACACGGCAAATAGGGGTAGGAACAAGTTTGCTGGAGTATATGTGGAGTTAGATTTGACCAAACCTCTTGTGCCGCATTACATGGTTGATGGTGTGCTAAAACATGTTGAATATAAGAGCTTGCATGCGTTGTGTCTAAATTGTGGTTTATTTGGGCATTTCAAAGAGAAGTATGGGCATAGTCATAAGGAGTCTGAGGCGGTAATGGAGGCGAGTAATGAGGAGGGTGGTGGTCAGTATGTGAAGGAAGGGCGGATAGGGGATGAACCTTCGTCGGACTTTAAGGGAGTGACTAGTTCTACCTTAAAAGGCCCGAAGATCTCTGTGGAAGATGTGGGGCAATTTTATGGGGAGGATATGGAGGATAAGATGAATTGTAACGGTGAGGAATTGGCAATTGATGGGACAATAGAAGTGTGTGAAGAGGAGGGGGGAGCACCCGATTCTATTTTAAATGGTTAAAATCATAGTGTGGAATTGTAGAGGGTCAGCAAGTAAAGGTTTTGCTGCTGCTCTCAGAAATCTACTTCATGTTCATAAGGGAGATATAGTTGTCTTACTTGAAACTCGTGTTAGTGGGACTAGAGCCAAAACAATTATTCAATCTTTTGGTTTTGGTTTCTCAGAGGTGATGGAGGCGGTGGGTTTTGCTAGAGGAATTTGGATTATGTGGAATAATCAAACATTGGTTGTGAGTATGATTGTCAGACATATGCGATTTATTCATTGTAAATTGACTGTGGGTGATCATCCCTCTTGGTTTTTTACTGCGGGTTATGCTAGTCCACACGAAAGCCAAAGAGGGGAGTTATAGGAGAAGTTGGGGAAAATTGCTTTGAATATGTCTGAATCATGGTTACTAGGAGGAGATTGGAATGAAATCTGTAGTTGCTTGGAGCAAAAAGGGGGAGGTAGGGTGAATGAAGGTCAATGTAGAAGGTTTCAAGAATGGATTGTAGAGAAGGGCTTAATTGATTTGGGCTCTAGTGAACCTTTTTCACGTGGAGGGGTCCTAAATGGCAAGGATATGATCATGTATTTAAAAGGCTGGATAGATGCTTATGCAACTTGTTGTGGCAAGAATTATTTCTTGATGCTATGGTTCGAGTAGATATAAGGATTAGCTTTGATCATCACCCCTTAATTGTGGGAACCGGTTGGGATGAAGAGGTGGTGAGGGACAGACCATTCCGTTTTGAAGCTGCATGGCATAATCATGAGAAGTTTAGAGAGTTTCTTTTGAACAAATGGGTGACAGGGAGAGATGTGTGTCATAATTTAAAGGATTTAGAAGTGCATCTAAAACTATGGAGCAAGGAGCTGTTTGGGCACATTCATTTTAGAATAAGGGGGTTACGGAGAAGGCTGGAGGGTATTCAAAGGAGCACAGATCGCTTTTGAGAACGCCTTCTTAATAGATTTGGAGCGAGAACTTGAGGAGGAGTTGGTAGGGGCAATGATACAAGAAGAGTTACTATGGTGCCAAAAGTTTAGGGGGTTATGGATCAACCATGGGGATAGAAACACGAGATATTATCACAATAAGACCATGGTTAGAAGATGGAGGAACAAGGTTTGTCCTGAATCTCGCATGATATTGGAGGCCTTGGGCGCAACAAAGTTATTCTCAGTTTTTACTGTGCCTATTTCTGTTTGGTTTTTGGATAATCTAAGTAATAGAGAGGTGTGGGCCATTATTTTTGCTGTTTGTTGATGGATGATTTGGAATTGGCGAAACAGATTGTTATTTGAGGATGGTTTTACCATGCCTAACCGGCCAGATCTCTCTATTCATAAATATGCTGATGAGTGCTTAGCATCCAACAGAAAGTATGATGAGTTGGGGTTAAGAAAATACCCGAAGGAAGTGAAATGGTGTTTTCCAAGTGAAGGTTGGGTGAAATTGAATTTCGATGGAGCTATAAAGGGTTGTCCTGGGGTGGCAAGTTGTGGTGGGGTGTTGAGGAAGGCTGATGGTAGTTGGTTGGGTGGATGTAGTGTAAAGCTAGGGTGTTGCAATGCTATTACGGCTGAGCTTTAGGGAGCAGTTCATGGCTTGAAATTGGCGCAAGAGTTGGACATTCCCAGAATTATAGTAGAGGGAGATTCGACATGGGCCATTTACTTACTACAGGAGGCTTGGACTCAAGGTAAGTCCAACAACGAGATACTTAGCTTGTGGTTAAGACGGAGAAGCAGGAATATGCAGGTTTGTTTCTCACACACTCTTAGGGAAGGTAATGCAATAGCGGATTGGTTGGCTAATCATAGTTATAGCTGTGAATGTAGTATATACTAATAGTCCACCACATGAGGTGTTGCCGTATCTGAACAGTGATCAGGTGGGTGTTGTTTACCCACGAGGTTGTTTTGGTTGATTAATGCAATAGCTGGCATGATGCCCAATTTTTACCACAAAAAAAAAAAAAGTTGGACACGCTGATATTCAAAAGTTCAGTCTTTGCTAGGTACTAGAGAAAAGGCACAAGGTTCTCTTAGAATTATAGTGGGGTATAACTGCAAGCAGTTGTGGGTTTGTCGTAGTTATCCAGACGACTTTCTGCTTCCTGTGGAAATAACTTGTTTGTATTTCGCACCGTGTTTAATTTATTTCAATTTTTTGAATCAGGCTAGAATTCCAAGCCTTAAAGGGAGCAAAATGAAATGCTTTGAATAAAATCTGCCATCTCCCTACCCCTTATACTACTATTTAACATATACTTCATTAAGTGAGGAATCAAGTTGGATCAATGTTTTCTGCAGGTGCGCATTTTAAGAAATGGTGTGTGATGCAATCTAAAATCAAGGCAGGGGCAGTCAATGAGGTTGGTTGATGAACTTGCTGCATCATAATGTTTGTGTTGATTTTATCACTTTTTGGTAAAACCTTCGGATATTCAAAATAGTATGGTTACTCAATGCAGTACAAGAAAGAAGTTGATGTGATGTTAGAAGTTGCCCGATCTTATGTAAAGAACAACGCTTCTGGTGGTGAGATTGACATGGCGGTTTCACCCCCTGCAACTTCTGACAGCTCCTAAAGTTTCTTGCTACTTCAGATCAGGATTTCTTTTGTGCAATATTATAGCTTCTTTTATTTTTCCCCTTTTCTTAATTCTTTTGACTTGCTAAGCCACAAAAGCAAATATGGTGGCAATAGGTTTTTGTCTCGTGTATCTCCTTAACTCCTTACAGGTTGTCACCCAAAGAATTTTGGTGTTTCCACATTGCTTCTTGATCGCTTCCATGGAAGTGAAATTTTTATATCGTTTTGGTTGTCACGTATTTAGATTTTGACCGCTTCAATATGGTGCTAATTTTCAAGATTTTTTTTTTTTTTGGACCGAAAGCTACTTTTCAAGATTGGCAATGTGGTGGTATCTAATTCTATAAGGAATCAACTTAATCTGGTCATTATAATTTATTTCTTTTAGGCTTCTAATTAACTGTGAACTTCATTTCAAATTTTCTTTTTTCATCTAATTTCTTTTTTTTGGTGAATATTTCATCTCATTTCTAATTGTTACAGAATGTCTAATTCCAATATATCCAACTTTATATCCAAAATATATGATTTATATTGCTTTCTCCTAGGAGAATTTTGGGGGGAAATATCCCATTGGAAGTTTTTTTTAGTAAAAAGCACTCGATATATTTGTATACACGCAAAGTACCCATACTACGAAATTTTTGTATACATGGAATATGAGTACTATGATTTAGATCCTTCCCACCAATAAATACTTTAATAGGGATCCCTAGTTTTCTCTTCTCCTTACCAGATCTATAATTTCACATGGGCATTTGCTAAAATGAAGATGAAATATCAGCAGCAAGAATCACATTCCAGAATATGTGCATACAAATTTTCAAACTCATGCAAAGTGGTAAATTGTTCTATTTAAGACAGATTTGGCACATTCGATTTTCTTTTGACTAGGAGCAGTCTTGCTCAACTCCACTTGGATCATTGCATAAGACCATTTGATCACTCAACATCATGTTTTACCCAATTTTGATTATCCAAAATTTATAGTAATCAATATGAAATCAAATTAAAATGCGAACGTCGAAAAAGGGGGGAAATCTTGCTACCTCTGTCACTTGATACCATTTTGTCAGAGTACGCCCCAAAGACAGCATGATATTTCTTTTCTCCCCCCTTCACAACATAATATTTCTTATGATCATTGATATTTATAATTTTGCCCCATAAAATTAATGCTTATAATATCTTCTCCACATACAAACATCCAGATACATAGTAGTTATTATATTCTTGTTAACATTTTTCAACATTGATTTTTCATTATTTTTTATTAAAAATAAAATAATTTTAGTCCAAAAATTCAGGGAAAATTTTAAATAACCTCCACTATAGCATATTGATTTTAGTCAACCCCAAAAAATTCTGAAATTTCACTATATTCACTGAACAAAGTGAAATTAAGTTTTGTGGGTGAAAAGAAAATGATGTCCTAACTCCTTTTAAAAAAAAAAAAAAAAAGGTTCAACCGTCACCAAAACTCTGAAGACCTGTCATCTATAGCTACCAGGCCGGAGAGGCCTTTAGTAGATGGCCATCTAAGCTCTAGTGCCATCTAGTTGGCTAGAGCTGAAATTAATTTGTGTTGTTCATATACTTATGCCACTTGTTCATAAAGAGCTATACATTGCAAATAAAACATGTTCAATTTGTGTTATTCATACGTCTATTTCACTTATTCATAATAAGTTTTCCACTTGCAAAAGGGACTTGTTCACATTTGCAAGTGTCCAACTTCTCATGAACAAGTGGAATAAGGATATGAACAAGCCCCATATATATTTTCTTGTTAATCAATTAATATGTATTGTTCATATATTTATTCTACTTGTTCATAAGGATTTTGACACTTGAAAATGAAACTTGTTCATGATCATATGTTTTCTTGTTAACCAATTAATGAAGTCTCATTTGCAAGTATTCAACTCCTCATGAACAAGTGGAATAGACATAACAATACAAATTGAACAAGTCCTATTTGCAAGTGTGTAACTCTTGATCAACAATAAGTGGAATAAGCACATAAACAAGACAAATTAATTTCTGGTGGCCAAGCTCCACTGGAGCTCCAATGGCCGTCTGCCGGAGGCCGCTCCGAGTAGGCAACTATCGGTGACTGGTCAGTCAAGCTCTAGTGACGATTGAACCTTTTTAAAAAAACAAAGTAAAGGCATCATTGTTTTTTTATCCACAAAACTTAATTTCATTTTGATCCATAGGTATGATGAAATTTCAAAATTCCTTAGGGGTTGACTAAAATAAATATGCTACAATAACTTTTTTTAGTAACTTTTTAGGCATGATGTTTCTATTTTATTTTTTTTTATATAATAATAAAGTTTCTCCTTTCAACGCTTGAAATGTAAAGGGTTTCCATCTTTCCTAATAAATGCAATCTCTAAGATTTGAACTTATGTTTTCCTTTATATAGGGATAAAGTTACTTTCCACCCCAACCAACAGTTTGTTAGTAAAATGTTTCTATTTTAGAAAATGTATGAAGCAGACGGCTTTACCTTTTTTGTATTATTATTCTCAATGGGGAAATTTTATATTGGACTTTTGTAAGAGATAAAATTTTGACGGAGAACCAAAAGGAAGGAGCGTAAAGCCCAGATACTTCAATGGGCTGGCCTACATAGAAAAGTAATTCAGAGTTAAAAATGTAATTCCGCGAAATCGGTGTATGGTACTCGACGCCCTAGGGAGAGGTCCTCAGATTTCTGGAAAGAAGATGAAGATGAAAGCGTTGATCTACGGCATCGCTACACTTGTGATATTGACGGCAGTTCCCTTGGGCAGTGCATTAGAGCAACTGAGCTCAAGAGAATGTGAGAATCTGGGCTTTACTGGTCTTGCTTTGTGCTCTGACTGCAATACTTTTGCCGAGTATGTTAAGGACAAGGGTCGATCCCCAATACCTTTTTCTCTTTAACTCTCTCGATTCTGTTTTATTCTTTCTCAACACCGCACGAATCTACAGATTCATGAGTTTTGTTGCTTGTTTCGTGGACACTTTACTCTAGGTCCTTCTCTCCGCATTTTTCAGATTTTGAAAACTATATCCTCTTCTGTATCCTATTAGGTCTGGAATCTAATGATCTGCTTCTTAATTTAACTGTAATGGTATGTATAGAACTTGTCGATTGACAGGAACTTGGTCACCGGATGAGGGAATACCTTTTTTTTTTTGGGGGGGGAGTGATATTCTTACCCTTAAACACAGCTTGTAGCATCGAGATTCCTTCCTTTTCCTTGTTTCTGTATGCTGTTTCATTAATATTAACATGCATCAATCTATTACATCAATTTAAATATCATAAACTTTTTCTGTACTTAAAAATTGGCTGCAGAGTTGGTATCGGATTGTTTGAAGTGTTGCACAGAAGATTCCAATGATGCCACAACGAAGGTTCGTGTTCAGGATTTCTGATATCCCTCTCCACGCTAACTAAATGTGCTTCAATATTGGGTACTTTATGAAAGAATTTTAGTCTCGCTTATGCAGTTATAAGTGCATGATAATCTAGGCAAATAGATATTTGGTTGGAAATTTATTTTGCAATTTACTAGTTTTCGTATAAGATGAAGGATGATTCTATTTCGCTCCTTCTACTCGCCATAGTTTGTTGAATGAATTTTGTACTGTGAAAGAAAATAATTTCTGCAGGAAGTGAAACGATGTGTTGAATGAAGTTTATGTTCAAGAGTGACAGTAAAATTAGATAATATTGTGATAAACTCGTAATATTTCACAAGCATCCACTGGATTAGAGTATTTTCTTGGGCCAAATACTAAATGTTTTGTGTGTGTATGCAATTATTGCATTTACTTTAATTTTGATCTCAACGTTCCTCGATCTATTGTTCCTTAGTATTAAATGCTTGTAATTAATTTATAGATTAGGTATTCTGGAGCTTTTATAGAAGTCTGCATGCGGAAACTTGTTTTCTATCCTGAGATTGTGGGCTTCATTGAAGAGGAAAAAGACCAGTTCCCATCAGTTAAAGTTCAGTATGTTTTCAATTCCCCACCAAAGTTGATCATGCTGGATGATGCTGGTCAACATAAGGAAACAATCAGGTGAGAACTCATGACGATACATGAAAAGCTACCTTATGATAATCTCATGATTTTAGTTTTTCTATCGGTTGTTCATTGTTATCTTTCTGTTAAAACATCATCGTAAACAATTAAAAAACAATGTCCAACTGGAAAAGGTTTTGTACTCTATTAGAGCCCATAAGAGTAGCTCCAGCAGTTTTGAGAATAAATTATAAATATAAATGTACTTATTGAAAACCATTGCAAGTCATGTTGCAGCAAAAGAATATCTCATGTTTGAAGGGAAGAGTTTAGTTTTCTCTTAAAAACAAGGGGCTATCTGACAACCATGCCTTTTTTTGTGCATTATGACCTAGGATTCCTTTTTAAAAAAGTAAAGAAATGGATTTTTTTTTTTTTTCCTGATGGGATGCGTTTCTTTGGCCTGCGCCAGAATCGATAATTGGAAACGGGAGCATATACTGCAGTTCCTGCGTGAGAAGGTTAAGCCGTTGGCAGCTGAGTGAAGAGCTTCAGTCCCTTCTCATCGAAGCGCCAACTTTGGACAAATCGATTGGACTAAACTTGGCCTTGCCGCAAGTGACCTAAATCACTAGAAAATAATGATACTGGTGTCGACAGTTGATTGCCATGAAATAATGTTTTCCCCCTTATTTGTGTTTTTATGGCAGTACTGGAAAATATTTATTAGAGTGATGGATGCTGGATTGCTGGTGAACAATTTGCGCCAGGGAGAAAAATCCTCTAAAATGTCAATGTATAATTGTGGTTAACCCTTTGATTTATTTAGCAAGACAGTGTGCCATATCCTGTTTACATATTCTTCTCCAAGTGATGGCCTTCACCATGGTTAATGCATGCGGCCATTATTGAACACGCTTGCTTATTGCGCACCCGAATGAGACAACGGCCTTCAAATTCTGAACATGGTTTATACCTAATCCCGGTTTCATTCGTTACTTTATTATTCAAATGCCAAACTGAAAATGAATAATAGCAGTTGGCCGGGTGATTGCACAAGGTGCTGGGAGTACAAGACAATACTACAAAAACCAATGTCACTCATGAGTTGTGCATGGTCCAATTGGGAAACAAAGATGGTAAACTAAAGTGGCACCGCAATCTGAGAACTAGCATTTATGAATATACAAGTTATCTTACAATCAGTATAAGAATACACATGACATGCCATACTTGATAGCATGGGCGTCGCCAGTTTAAAATGTTAAAAGGCGAGGGTTTTGAATGCTACAGCTAGACTAACATACCATGTGGGTGTGGATATTGCCATTACGGGAAGGCAGAACAGCATCTCTTTCTTGTGCGGTTAATACAAAGATAGTTAACCCCTAGGCTGAGCAACTTCTAACTGCTCAGCCTCATCTAATAAATTGGGTCAAGTGAAATTGCGAGACTGGCTCTAGTCAAATTGTGACGATGCGCTTTTGGTGGGGGCCCATATATCTGCACCATTGCTCTGAGCAACTCCAATCGTATACGACACAGGAACCAGACATAATCCTCTTCTCCTCAGGCTCCACTCCTCTATGTCCTGCACCACAAATATGATCAATACATCCACATATATATACACGTATCAATATATGCAGGTAAACAGTGCTAAATAAGGTCCATAACTGCTTTTAGAAGAGAAGGAAAAAAATATTATATTGCCTATCAATACATTATATAAAACTATTTCCAAACAAATACTATTTGTCTGAGTTTTATTATCCTTTTCTTCTTATTATTTTTCTTCCAATTTTTTAATCACAAACACATTCAAATCCACTTGCAATTTGCAAGGAGATTTTTAAAAAAAAAAAAAATTATCCAATTAGAGTCCAACATGATTTTTTTTTCATCACTCAGGAAGAATCCCCATCTGATGCTTGGCACCAGTCGGATAGAATCGATTCCTATGACAGTTCGAATTCTCAGCTTTATACAAGAAAATCAAATCTCATTGTTCCAATTATTATGAAAACAAAAATAACTTTACCCCATCCATTTGCACATACCAAGTGTTGAGCATTTAGAATTTGGGGTCTAGACGTATCTATATCTACATGAATATATAATATAAATTTAGAGAGTATTTTTTTTGTTTGACTTGTCTGTGTAAAGTATGAAACCCACATTTTATTTATTATTACTATTTTCCCTTCCGAGGCTTCTTTGTATCATACAATATAAAAAATGACAAAGTTAAATGTTACTAGTGGCCATCTTATCCTCACCTGCGTTTTGGTTGTGGGAGAGCACTGCAGATAAGGAGCACTAAGCACCTGAAATAACGGCAAGAAAAATTGATGTGCATGACATCAAATTCGTGTTTAAAACAGCTTATTTATGCAGGCCTATGTTTGAGCATATAGATATGATATTGATAGTTTACATTTCTAATTTAAGTCTCTATGGTGGCGGTGCTAGTGACGGAGGCTCTCTTTTTTCATAGAGATTTATCATTCTCTATTTCCCTTGTCAAACATCACTAAGAAAAGCTGGAGGCTGAGTGGATTTGAACAATTAGCCTAAAAGAATTTGAGCAGGTATTTAAAATATCCAATTTGACACATTTTAAGTTCCATTTCATGAATTTCTGTTTTATCAGCTGACAGATCTCCTTTCACTTCCTGAACTAAGTTTGAAGAACACAGCAACAGACAAACTTTGTCTTTGTTTCACTAACTAATGTCAGCTAAATAGATGGCATGGTGTTCCGAGAAGATGTGTTTTTATTTTTTCAGAAAACAGGCTTGGTGTAAACTGGACCTGGGAAAGATCTGCAATGCTTTAGCTGGATTATGATAAGTGCAAATATATTCCACTGACAGTTGCTATCAAAGAAATTCATATCAATACTAGAAATTAACTGCAACTTAATCAGTTGGGTCTAGTATAAGCAAGTGCGTCAAACTAGTGCTGTATGAGCCAGTTACTGGGGGTAGGTAATCAGTATTCATGAGAATATCATAAGTAAAATATGGCAAGAAAGGCCGAACCTTAACTTGTTTATGAAGGAACCTTATATAGTGAGTTGCCTCTAAAAGGACCGAAGCTGTATCTGACTGCAGTTTGAATTAGAGAGGAAAGAGTTGTTAGATTCAGCGTTTTCACTGAAGCCAATAATCAGCAATCAAGTCAATACAGTTAAGCTTCTTTTTTTCCCGTTTTTCGTTTAGGCTTAGAATAATTTCCTGAAATTCCACCAGATATAAAACAAATAGAAATAAATATTCTTAAGGAATGTATGTGGAAAAACAAATTTTTTATACCTTGCCAAATGGAGAAACGAGCTGCTGCAAGGCAACAATTCGTTCTCCAATCTTCTCCTTTCTCTCCTATTAGCAGGATAAGAATCCTTATTAGAGATGTTATATAAAAGAACAAAAATGAAAGTAAGCCTTAAGAAATAAGATCAAGAATATGTTGCATCTTTGAGCATCATGGAAACAAATCACGGCAAAGGAAAACAAGAAACCTTTGTGGAGATGGATAAATCAGCCTTATGTCTTTTAGATGCCATAGAGGAATAATTGCTTTGATCCACAGAGCAGAGGCTCCTCTTTGGTTCCATCATCTTTCTAATATCTACGCCTTCTTCTCTCTGATGGAATCAACAAACAGAACATTTTCTAATAAGAAAGGCAGAAGAAAATGGAGCAGAATAAAAAATGAAAATATTAAAAGGAAGCTCAACAAAACAGTTACAAAAACGATTAAGCACATTTTTCTTAAGAGTGGCAAGAATAGTTAACAGTAAGAATGGATTTGCCCCCTACTACCAAAATTACTGATTATAGCACTGTTACAGGATTATCTACACTTAAAGTCTGACAATCTCCAATTTCTAATACTCTAAAACAAAATTCAAATGAATTTTCATGAATATAAGGAAGTAATTAGTATTTAGCAAAAACAAAAAGAAGATTCACTTACGGACTAAGAAAGGGCACCCCATTGTGTGTGTGTGTGGGGGGGGGGGGGGGGGCGGGGGGGGACAAACCAGATGGAATCCACAGTCAATTATACCACAAGCACCTAACTCAGAAGAAAGCTTCACTACATTCCTAACCCGTAAGATCAATCCAGCTAAACCAGGAGTAAGCAAAAGGGCAAGCACCATCAAACAAAGGATCCAATGCAAAGAGATTGATTTCGACTGAAGAAGAATCCAAAACAAGCACAACCATTTTGGTGGTTGCGACCTCTATATTTAAATAAAATTTTATGTTATCTTTAGCAGCATGCAAAATAATGATGATGATGATGATCAGAGATATGTTTATAAAGATCAAATAGCAACATGCGCAGTCTCGGTCAAAACGATGCTCGCACTTAAACTAAGGAAAGCAAAGTCATCATCGTTAACTACCACCTCCTCAAATCATGATTACAATCATTGAAACAAAAATGTTTGAAATACAAAGAGGCAAAAGCTCCACCTGAACCCAAAATCATAGTCGGACAACGACGCAAACAACTGTCATAGAAACCAAAAACCACCTAAACACCAACATTGATCGGCTTATTCAACTTTCCTAGAGTTAATCCGGTTTGCTATGCGGTAAAAATAAGTATTGCAACCCGTGAAGACTGTGTGTTAGTAACATTCTCATCCTAATTAGTTTTTAATTGGGCGATGTTGGGAAGGAGCTCAAATATGTGAGACAACACAAGTTCAGGTGGGCCCATTCATTACTTTGTATTAGTATTCTTTAAAATAATCATAATACGGTGCATGAATGAATCTATCTAATTTGCAAAACAAATCTTCCAGCCCAACGCAGTTTAATGTGAAAGGACGTCTCCATTGAACCAAGCCTGAGAATATTAAATACGTGAAGAGAAAACGAAGATTGATCGGGAGAGAGTAGAGAGAAGAGAAGGATTTTGGGAAATCATGTGATTAATTAGAACGAGAGAAAGAAGGAAAGAGGAAGGAATCATGCAAATTTTAGAATTTCCCTTCAGAAATGGTATTCAGCAGATTCAAGAGCTTACCGAGAACACAGAGTCAGCATTGCAGAAGGAGCTGGCCGTCATGGAAAATCAGCAGGCAAGCTAAGTTCCAAGTGATTGCAAATGTTGTGAGTATTTTTCTGCCTAACAGTTGTTGAAGCTTCAAGTATAACCACCGCGGAAACCAGAAAGTTACATATACATACCCTCACTCCCACAAAATCAACTTCGGAGGAGGCGGAGAGTAGGATGGTATTGAGGGGGTTGTAGGGAAGAGGACTAATGTCAGCAACAGCGTTTTATAAAGTGAAAAATACATATAATATAATATAGTCACTTGTCGATGTCAAAAAAAAATTATATGACAGCTAATATCCACCCAAGAAAGAGAGAGATGTTTTTCCCCTTCGAGACACGAGCGAAATCGAAATTTTTCAAACCCAAAAAGGCTTTGATTTGCATTGGGTCCCTCTTATGGTTGCGATTGTCATAATTGTCATGATATTATGAAATTACGGAGGCCCTGTATATATAATTTGTCCACATCAGGAATCTCTCTGTTTCTCGACAAGACAAATATGACGCTTGCTTTTGATCCTCTGTGTGTAATACAGAAAATCATGTTTCCAGAATTAAACCTTATTGTCTAATTTATCCACAGATGGCTGGTTAAAAAAGATTTTAGGGGAAAAGATAAAAAAAAACGCCATTAAACTTTAAAATCATAAATTAGATATATTGATAATAAAATTAATAAAAAGAATATAGTAGTAAATAACTCAGATTTTTTTTAAAAATCACTAATTTAAAATTTTAAAGTTCAAGTGGTATTTATTTATTTTTATTTTTTAATATTTTATCAATAAATGGGTTGGCCAAAAGAAAATATAATTTATATTTCTCATCCTTTTTGTAAAAAAAAAAAAAAAAATCCTCATCGGGAGAAAAAGGGAAGGGGATTGTTGGCAAAAACAAAAGGAAAAAAGAAAGAAAAAGGGAAGGGGCGTTGGCGGGAAATGGGTGTGAGGGGGAGGGCAGTTTATAGGATCAGGTGAAGTATTGGGGACAAAGGGTCCCACGTGGCTCCGCTATGTGGATCATCTATGATTCCCGGGATCCTACCAAACCCACAGGTGTCAGAGCGTGAGTGAGGCGTGCAGGGAGGGGTGGGGGGGTGCGCGAGTGGGATAAGGATGGGGGAGGAGGTGGGACCCAGGAAGCGCCCTAAAAGTCCACGAGCCAGGGATTTTAGTCACGCATGGGCCCCACGCGGTTTTGGTCTCTTTTCGCCCATTTTTCAAAACTCGCCTTGGGGGTTTCAAACTTGGAAGCCCGTGATGACCCCCCATCGGACCTGCCGCTCGCTCGCTAGTATATTTATAATCCACTATACTATTATACGCGTATTTCTGCTATTACTACGTACGTCTACGTATGATCCTCTTTCCACACAAATTTGTTTCTTGTAGTTGAATTAACTCATGTCCGCGAAGAATATGGGAAGGTGTGGGGACATGAAAGCTTAGAAGTGGATTTCATTAGTCCAAATTAAAGTTGGTTGGTCCGTGGCGCTTTCGTCTTCACATCCTGCGAGTTAGAACTTGGAAGCCAACGGGAATTATGGCACCAGACATGGAATCTTAATTAAATCAAAGTCACTGAAATCTTCTCCACTTTAATATTAGCATATCATATCCATCCTGCTGCTATCATATCAGTATATCTATCACCCACAAACACAGTTACAGTACCACTCTTCACCCCCAACCCACATTCTTTCATTCTAATTTCAACATCCCATTTTTAGACCAATCTAGCATGGATTTTTATCTGCAATGTGAACAATATTTGCCCATACTATATCTTCCGCCACCTAAACTTTTCATTAAAATATTCTTCATGTCATGGACTTTATTTTATTGAAATTAAAGGTGCAGCATCCTTTTCATTACGTTACGAGCCTTACGGCATATGCTCACCGCCCCTAACTAATGTTTACTTATAACATTATTCCAACCTTTCAGCTTTTTGGGATTTTCTAAGTCCAGTATGCATCGCTCTAAGATTGTGACTGTACATGTTGGATGCTAGCTAGTGTCTTGATCAACAAATTATTACTATCGGTGGTTGCTCATCTAGAACCTGTTTGGTAGACCCTAACAGCTCTTGTGGTTGGGGGTCACAATATTTCAACGTAAAGCTGGAGTTCTGGCAACAGAAATGGAACCCCTTAGTAAGTGAGGTTGGTAAAGAATATTATAATTATTCGCAAATCTAGCAATCTCATGGCACCATCTTCTACCCTATCCATCGAGTTCAGAAAAAAGGAACAGAAGCGAGAGGCCACCTCTCATGTACCTCTTCTTTAATTTCTGCCCAAACCCAAATAAATCAGACAATAATTCAAGCCCAAGCCATTTTTACCATAACCGGCCCCAAATTCCAAACACCAGCAAAGTAAATATTTCCGCATCACTCCCTCCTGGTTCACCAGAGGCCAGAGTAAGAAGGTGAATTGTATGCAAATAAAGGCACAAAATATAAATATTCTGTTTTCCTATTCAGATACTTACTCCTTCCGATCCTAAATATAAGATAAAGTTAACTTTTTTTTGAAAGATTAAGAAAGCTATATAAGTTACTTAATCATATCATATGTTATGTATCCTTAAATTATATATTAATTTATTAATCAAACTAATTAGTTTGGAGAAAAAATAGAAATATAAATACTCTAAAGTAATTTAATTAGCTTCCTTAATTTCTCCAAAAAAATCAAATTTATCTTATAATTAGGACCGGAAGGAGTATTTTGAGATATTAAAGACCCGTTTGGTTCAATCCCATTACATCCTACAGTACAAGGCAATGCAATGCAATGCAATATTAATTACAGGGGTAGTGTTTTATTTGATTTTTAAGCAAGGTGCAATGAGTTAATATTTTAACAATTATTTAAAATTAATAAATTGCACAAAGCCTATTTTATCCTTAATATAACCTTTGTAGAAAAAATAATTAAGAGCCGGAAGCAACGGGGATGGAGGAAGAGGAGGCAGTGGCGGCGGCAACGACGGGGTGACAATAGAGGAGGGCGTGGTGGTGGGCAATAGGCCGGTGGCGGGGGCCAAGGTGGTGGCAGAGGAAGAGGTGGTGATGGTGGAGGTGGCAGTGGGTGGATGCGGCGGCTACAAAGGTAGTGGTGGTGGCAATGGGCGGGTGGCGGCGAAGAAAGAGGTGGTGGTGATAGTAGTGGGCTGGTGGTGGCGGCGGCGAAGAAGGAGGTGGTGGTAGCGGGGGGTGGCAGTGAAGAAGGTAGTAGTGGTGGCGGCAGCGGGTGGAGGTGATGGTGGTGGAGGAGGTGGAGATGGAAGTAGAGGGTGGAGGTGACAATGGTGGAGGAGGAGGAGGTAGTAGCAATGACAATTGGACGCGTGATATGACAATTAAAATGAGATAAGTGAAACAAAAACACTGGAAACTAAAAGTTGAATTGGATTTTTTTAATTATGCAATGGGATGGTAATTAGAATTCATAAGGGAAGGTATGAATAAGGATTACCAATTTTTTTGTAATCATCATTGTCATAGTAAACCCTATTACTATGCTAAAGAGCAACCAAACACTATTTTCTTGATAATGCAAACATGATTACTATTATAGACATATAATAGGGTTAAACCAAATGTGCTCTAAATTATTATTCAGATATTCTGTATTCATATAATAATCTGCTTGTTTAGTCAGATGCTACACCTCTATCATTGTTGCCTTAATGCTTAATCCAGCCTAAAGACACTTCCTGACGATGGCGGGCTAAGCCTTGCGCCATTCAAACAAGCAGCTCATTACGGTCTCATACTGATCTGTGTCCATTTCTATCGCCAACGCCAAGTTTTGAAGGAGTGACATCTAAACGTGAAAACCCGTCGATGTACTGTCGATGCGCCCATCAAATCACTTGTGTAATTTTGAAGGATAAAAATTAAAAAGATAAATCTTTATCCGATTATGAAATCAACATCTAATTCCATAACAAAATAAAGAATTGGATAAATTTTTAATAGAAGATGAGTAAGTGAGTTTTTGGGAAACCACTCAATCATGGTTTCAAAAACCTTTTTTCCTAAACTAAAATAAAACTCCTTTTATATGTTTATCTCATAAATCGTAAAAATTATTTTTTAAAAATATATTAAGAATCTTAATCTCATCAACTAAGAAAGCCCAATAAGAATCTCCCATAATCAAAAAAATAATTCCCTAATAATTTTCTATATATGCCAGATTTACTTTATATATATGGAGACTCAATATTTATAGATAAAAAAAAAAAAGATAACAACAACTCGTTAGAATTTTGGATCACTAACCAAGACTTAGAAAAATAAATAACTTGAATATATTTAATTTAATAAATAAAATACTTTAACTCAACATATAACTCTAACTAACTCCACTTCAACTTGCTCGGCACTTAACAAATCACTAAAACCACTACTAAAACAACTAAAATAAACATCAATAAAACAAAATCAGATTAATTCAAACCTCCTAAATTAACCGCACATGATTTCCAGCCTATTCCTCAATCAATAAGCAACAATTGGATATTAAGATTTGAATTGTCGTCATTTAGGAGATTTTCGCACATAGGCTCTTGAATAAATTGAAACATGTATTCTGTCGTGGAGAGATTAAGATGTATTATTCAGAGGCCTCGCCAAAAAGAGAGGAGGATTAACACAAGTCTCTGCTAAGTGCAGCGACAACATAAGTACTTAAATACGAACCATCCACAAGTTTCAGTTCTATCTTTTCTTCCAATATCTTTTAACACACTATATAAGCTGTAATCCAAGAATTGAGAAAATTCATTAATCTCGCGTTTGAAGAGAACCAAAAAAATAAATAGTATATGGTACGTGCTTCTGTCGTTAAAGTAGTCAATAAATGACTAGAAGAACCTACTAATGCAATACAGTGGCAACCTAAGTCATTCTTCCAATGAGCAATATATGGGTTTTCTCTAGAATTGAATTTAGGTGATAAAAAATGCAATGGAATGAACCTAAACTAAAATGCAAGACTTCACTACCTAAATGCAAAATACAAATGACTCTAAAACCTATATGAGAATGAAACTAACGTAAATAATGAACATGCAATTTTTTTATGAGAGGGAAATTAAAATCCTAAGGAAAAGAAATAAACTAATATCTATGAAAATCAATAAAGATTTAGTTCAGTTATGATAGTGAAGGGGACAACTTATGATTTACATGGATTTAGCTTTCTTAACCATTCAATTTATTAGACGAAAGGGAAGTTGATGAAAAATTGGAATTAATAAACTTAATCATCTAATTGAAATATGGAAAACCCTCAAGCTCAATAACACTTATTCTACTAGAAAACTCGTAATGAAATAAATGGTGGCTAATTAAATTCATTAAAAACCAATCATAATAATTTAAGATAGTTTTGAAAATTATGTTCACAACTACCAATTAAACAATTCGACAATTAATCATCCTAATTAAATAATCAAGAGATTAAATCCAAATTTACAATTACATTAATAATGAAAACTCAATTAATAATCTAATTGACAATCAAAGTGTTTGCAAACAAAAATCCCAACAATCACTTGAGAACAAATCAATTCCAAAATATCAATTCAATCCTAATCAACAATAAACCTACAATCTAAAACTAAATTGTTCTCAATTATTACAACTTAAAATCATTTAAAACTAAATAATCTTAAATCTTGAATCAAAAAAATAAAATGAAAGATACTCCCTTCTAATATTTAAATATAAGCTTCTAAACTCTAATTTCTTTCATGTCCCTCCCAAATTATCTTCCAAAAGAACTTAAGCTGCCATCGATTTCTCCTCTCCAAGCCGATCCATACTCAGCATGAACATGATCCAACGAAGATGGGTTAATGAAAAATGATGACGCAGGAATTGAATGACGCGAATGGGTCCCGTGAACAATGAATCAATATGCTGTGTGCGTGATTGACTGTTAAGCGAGGAAGAGGATTGTCAGATCATGCGATGAGATGGCGCCGAATAGGCCCCCCTGTCAACTTTAATATATACTATTAGTTTAGAATAGTTTATTTTTAGATAGTAAGTATTTATAAATCGTGATTCACAGTATATAAGATAAGTATGTGAGAGAAGTTTTATCTCAGCTTGCATAATAAGAACTTATTATCTAAAAATAAGTGATATCAAATACATGCTAAGATAGTAAGAGATAATTTTGGGGTTAAATTTGAACCCATTAAAATTTCAGAAACCCAATGAAATTCCATCATTAGATTCTTTTTTAGCTTTCAAGAAAAGTTATGCACCGAGAATCTTCTAATATGTTTTTCCTTGCCCCTGCAAGAATTAAATAAAATCATGATTTATCATATAATTGAAAATATTATCCAATCACAAGATAACAATTAAAATATTAACAATTTAAGCCCAATAATATCATAATCAATTCAGATTTATAATATTTCCTAAAATTGACTAACTATCCAAATATTATTTAATAAATCCAAATTAACCTAAAATAATCCCCAAAATAAATGAATAAAGTAGGATAAAATATATTAAATTTGGGATTTGTCAATATATAAATAAAAATACTAATGACATCACCTAATTCCTACGAGCACTATTCACATGGCTGGGTTTGCAGCAACAATGTTTTCTAGAGAAGCATCCAAGCAAAAGTTTGGCGCATTAATTGCATGATTTTTTGCCACTTGCATTTGAATCTGGCACTATTTCCTCGCACCTAGTAGATGTGCAATCCGCCTGCAGTCGCACTGACCCTTGAACAACTCATTTTATGGGGCATGTGAGACAGAATCATGTCATGAATTTTATGGACTCTGAGGCTCGATTATAACACTAAAGCCAAATTCATTTCCTGGCGTGAATGACTTTTTAAGTTCGTCTGCCGTCTCAATGGTTCTTACATTCTGGTCCTTCACAAGTTCACATCAAGGTTTTCCTGGCATAGGATCAGATCATCAAAAGTGTAAGAGGTAGTAAAACTAAATCAAACCTCCGATATGTGGAATGGTAATCACTTGCCTTTCTCTCATAATCAGCCATTGTTGAATTGAGTATTTCTTGTATTACAAACTGTGTAACGCGTTCTTCGCCAAGCATCTGCAGAAGAAAGCTGGTTGAAACCTGCATGGATTGCCAAAATGAATCATCTACTAGAACACTACAGCACATATCAGATTGTTCTCTGATTATTTTGCATTAAATTTTTTTATTCACGAGACCTTCATTGATATTATTGCTCAGAGACAGCCAAAGGGCAACTTGGGACCAAGGGTCCATATAAAAAATGAATTATCTAAGTGGTCGATAATTACACTTGTATGCATGCTATAAACTCTATACACGAACGTAATTTCAATATCAAGATGGACACAATACTACCTCTAGTCCTAATTATAAGATAAAGTTGATTTTTTTTGGAGAAATTAAGGAAACTAAATAAGTTACTTAATCATATCATATGTTATGTATTCTTAGATTATATATTAATTTATTAGTCAAACAAATTAGTTTGAAGAAAAAGATAAAAATAAAAATACTCTAAAATAATTTAATTAACTTCCTTAATTTCTCTAAAAAAGTCAATTTTATCTCATAATTAGGACATAAGGGAGTAATAATTATTCTAATATAAAGTGGAAGTGAAGTGCACGGCACCTTGGAAGTTTTTCCTGAAGCAATTCCCACATCAAAGGCACAATGTAATTCAGTAAGCATTAGAGAGTAACAAGTTCTTAAACTGCTGAAACACTAAATTACGAACAAAAGGGGATTGGGTCACAAGTTCAAGGTGAAAAAATCACATTAATCAAAGCAAGTCTATAATAATTTGATTGAGAACCTATACGAAATGCAAGCCTTAATGCTCATATAATGGGCAATTCCGCCAGTCGGAGCATGAGATCAAAAGAAAAACAAATGTCAGAAAGTAAATCTTACAGTGGAGATGGAAGAAAAAAATGCAGCAACTGACAGAAACGCCCATCGTATATCAATGTCAACCCATAATTCAGTAATTACCTCCTTTTTGTCTTTGAAATCCTGGAATTGGAGGGGCAATGCGAGCTAAATTTGTAAGGACCTGGTTAAATACCCTTTGTGTTTGATCCCCAGTCAAGTCCACTCTTAGCTGCCAGTTATATAAATTACTTGAGAATTGGTTACAAGCAAATGGATACTTGAATGTCTTCATGGGTAAATAATGTATTACAATGCATTTCACTAAAGTCAATTTGCGACAAAATAGGGGCAAAGGTTAAATACAGAATTCTATTGCAGCCACATTGTAAATATTTGACGCTGCAGGTCGCATAATTATTGGACAGCAACAATAGCTTCGATCTTGACCGATTTGCATGAAAAACAAGGAGTAAATAAAGTAAACTAATAACAGGAAGAACTTGGGTGAAAATCCAAGTACAAAGACTAGTGCGTATGATTCTTCATGGGTTATCAACCCCTTTTGATAAACTTATAGATAGTCAACGACTGAAAGATCATAAAAGCCGAAGAAGTTTGATATTTGAGGCCTGCCATGGACCAAAATCAAGGAAGCATTAGCCTCAATTCAAGTTTACCAGATACCGGGACAATAGGATCTATCAATTTTCGATTAGGAATTTTTCAACAGCCCAAGAATCACAATAACCCAATAATATGTTTTCTCTGCAGCAGAGATTGGATCATTTTATAAATCACATCCCACTTATAATAAATGGAGAAAGCCTCGACAGTTCAGTAGGTAGAGGGAAAACAAAACAGACGAGAAAACTGCATCAATTGGCTTATTATGAAAGTAGTGGAGCATCGAAGTAAACGAATAAACAATCTGGGAAAAAATCACAGTGAATTTTTTTAAAATCGTGTACGTTTACGAGCAAGAAACATCATTTCCTGCAGGAGTGAGAACTGCAATTTTAATTCTAAACCAGTTTTTCCAGGCTCACTTGTAACTTATTTCCATCTACAAAGATTTTGGCATTTTTTAAGATTGCCGAGTTTTCATTTGAGTCTGTGATTGATGCTTCTAAACCTAAAAAAAAGGGGAAGAAATGCAGAATATCAATGGGATAAAAGCGAAGATAGAAAACAAGAAAGAGCGTAATATTATAATAGAGCGAGACGCGTGATAGGCAGAGGCGTGAAGTGGATGGTGTAGGTACCTGAATTAAGAGCCAAAATTGCAGTATTAAAGCTTTTGAGAGTGGCCCAACGAGGATTAGGGAGATTGAAGCTGGAAACCATAAAAAAATTATAAAAAGCCGAGTTCTCTACTGAAATAAAAGGGGATACCACTAGAGCTCCAGTGAGAATCAAACAAACTTCCCCACGGACCATGCTGCACGTTGTGAAAATAGATGCCTCTGCCATTTGGACTCGCAATAACGTCACTGCACCAGCTTCTTCTAATGGGGAAGAACTGTGGAATTGAAAGAGCATAAGCATATTGAGCGAAGATGAAGAGGAAAAAAATTTAAGTTGAAGGCAACTGAGAGAAACTGTTACACGGGAAGTTGTCAGGGAAGCAAGCGCAGTCATCGTTCATGGTTGACAACACTTATTTTTTAAATATAAATATTTATTACACAAGAATCTCATACATAATAACAATTGATCTCTTGGGTATATTCATATAGAGGTGTCCAAAATATCCCGGTCCCGATTGTTTGGCCCCGGTCCCAGAATTTTGTTCCCGGGAATTTCCCGTCCCGGCCGGGATCGGGACCGGGAAAATCGGGACCGCGATCTAAGGGACCCGGGACCGGTCACACACTTTGTGATCCCGGTCCCGGTTTTTTTTTTTTTATTTTTTTCTTAAAAACTAAGTTATTGTTTTATTTTTATATTTTTTATCCCATAATTTAAAGTTATCATTTGATAAAATATGTATAACATATTTAGTTGGAGTTAAATTGTATATATCGTGATACTAATCCTACAATATAATGTATAAAAATAATAGCAAAAATGATGAAGGTGATAATAATAATAATAATAAAATGTTATTCTTTAATTCTAGATCAATTTGTGTGATTATTATGACCTTATTAGATGTTAAATAATTACTTTAAATACTAGATTATAGAAAATTTAACTAAAATAATAATATTTTTAAAATTTATTTTTTTTTTATAAAAACCGGGATTTCCTGGTTTGATCCCGGTCCCGGCCGAGATTACCGGGACCGGGACCGGGACCGGGAGTGGTGAATCCCGGTCCCGATCCCGGGTTTGAACACCCCTATAATCCATATACCAACGGCGTCGTGGGATCATCGTGATTGATGACGATGCGCACAGGTGTAGATAAACGGCTGTGGAAACTTTATCAATGACCATGAACAATAAAAAAATAAAAAATAAAAAATAAAAAATAAAAACCAAAAGAGGGATAGAAAGAATTTTTTTGTTATTTACTATTAAAAGAGAAAATGGTTGATATGTACTCCCTCCAATTCAAAATATAAGAAAGATTTAATTTTTTTTAAGATATTAAAAAAGTTAATGAAGTTATTTAAGCATATCTTATATTATACATTCTTAAATTATATATTAGTCAAACTAATTAGTTTATAAAAAAAAGTAAAAATATGAATATTTTAAAGTAATTTAATTAGTTTATTTAAATCTCTCATAAAAAAATCAATTTTATCTTATATCTAAGATAGGATGAAATACATCGTAATTAGAATGGAAATGATATGCACCGTCCGTCTCCATTAGACCATTAGATACGAGCTTCAAATAACCTTTTTTTTAATTAAAAAAGTAGTTAAAAACATGTGAGTAATATATTTTTTTCTTAAATACACCCACTCTCGTAAATAAATACACACACGGACAACAAGGATAAAATTGAAAAAGAAAAATAATTAACGTTGTAACAAAACTAAAATAAAATTTATATTTAGGAACAAAGTTATTATCAAATTTGAAGTTTATATTTAAGGAAAGAAAGAATATATATATATATATATATATATATATATATATATATATATATATATGTTTTTAATTAAAAAAATTAAAAAAGTACTTAGAAGCATGTAAGTAATATATTTTTTCACAACTATACCTAGGGGTGAGCAAATAACCCATGACCCGCCCGTCCGCCCGCGGCCCGTATTTTTTGGCCCGTTTAAACCCGCCCAGATTGTAACCCGTAACAGGTACGGGGCAGCCCGTACCCGTTTAAGTTACACGGGCGGGTAACTGGTATACCAACGGGGCACCCGTTCCCGCCCGTACCCGTTTGTTATTATTTTTTTTATAGATTGCTTTCCTTATTCTGCTGTGGACAGTGTGGTCTAGTGTCGGTGCTTCCCTAAGTGGCTAAGTGTAAAACATTTGGAAGAAAACGCAAATGCTAACCCTAAATCACTAAGACAGTCGCAGAACGGTGGAAGAGTTCGAAACTGGTGAGTGGCGACTTGGGCGATTCCTTCGCCGGTCGTCGCGGAAGATTGGCAGTTGCGTCTAGCCGACCACCAGTCCTTCGCCGTAGAAGACTTGGGCGATTCCTTCACCGCGAGAGTCCGTCGCCCTAGATCCAGATTCAACTCGGCGATCTTCATTGAACGTTGCTGGTTTGCTCTGCTCTCCTCTCCTCTGTTGCTTTGTTTGCGTGGTACTGCTGTTATTGTTTGCTCTTCTCAGTTTATATGATTAATCTCTCTACCTAAAATCGTTGAAGTGGCTTCGTCTCATCTTCGTCATTTTGCAGGTTGCAGCCTTCCGTTGATCTGCTTCGAAGTTCGCCTTATCTGTTAATGGATAGGATTTAATGATTTTTCTTTTTATTCATTTTGTAGAGGAAGATTCAGCAGCAGGAACAGCTACCTTTGGTGAATCTAAAGTCTAACCAGTGTTAAAATGTGTATTGTGAATTTGTGATGTGAAGCTTGATTGCTGAAGTGTGAAACAAAGTTTTTTTTTTTCGAAACAAAGTTATTTTGTTGTGTGTAAACTATTTTGCAGGCTGTTTGCTTTGTTAAGTGAATTGTTTTGTTGGGTGTGATTGTAAGCTATTGTTCTGAACTTCTGATTGCTTTGTTAAGTGAATTGTTTTTTTGGGTGTGAATGTGATTGTAATTTGTGAGCTATTGTGTAGGCAGCACCGCAGCAGTACAACACGTTGATTGCTCCGATTTTTTTTTTTTTTAATCAGTTGTGTTTGGGCTTATTTTTCACATTTAACATTAACCAATATTGGGTCCATGTAAGCCCTATAAAAGGTCCAAAACTGCATGCCCATATACTAAACGGGTTCACTTTACCCGTTTATTCCCACCCGTTTAACCCGTACCCGTTTATGTACGGGCTAAACGGGTTTGACCACGGGTACGGGCTGCCCCGTACCCATATAACTTAAAAGGGCGGGCTGCGGGTTGGCCCACGGGGCAGACCCGCCCGCCCGTTGCACACCCCTAACTATACCCACCCTCGTAAATAAACACACACACACACACGGATAACGAGGATAAAATTAAAAAAATAATAATAAATATTGTGACAAGACTCAAATGAAACTTATATTTAGGGATAAAGTTATTCTTAAATTTAAAGTTTATATTTAAGAATAGAGGGAATACCTATATGGGTTTACACCAGGCATAGAATGGATAGTGCTATGTCTGGTTCCGGTCTACTTAGGCTCCTTATTGTATTTTTTTTTTCTGTCTTTTTTTACTCTAGTGCTTTTGTTGTTGTTTGGTTTTGCTTAGTATGGGTTTGGTGCAATACGAGCCCCCAAGCTTTTCCTCCTTGTCCTTAAGGTCAGGGTTCCCCCAACTGGTATTTTTCACTGGCGTTTTCAATGT
The DNA here is from genome assembly GCA_963855925.1 of Inga laurina. Taxonomy (NCBI): domain Eukaryota; kingdom Viridiplantae; phylum Streptophyta; class Magnoliopsida; order Fabales; family Fabaceae; genus Inga; species Inga laurina. The sequence continues at coordinate 67,283,630 of OY979707.1, read as the reverse complement.
CCTTAAGATGTGTTTGGTTCAACGGATGTTAGGTTAAATGAGGTTTATTTAAGTTAAGTTAAAGGAGATTATAATGTTGTTTGGTTTAAACAAATGTTAGGTTAGATTTAGTATCTTATTTGGTTCAGGAGGTTAGGTTATGTGAGTTAATTATACCTTCTACATATTTTTCTTCTTCTTTTACAATGTATTTATGACTCGAGATGGATCTACAGGACCCGAGACGATGATGGAGGAGGAGCGTAGCGAAGGAGTCAACTGCAGAGCGCGCGAACAAGATGAGAGAAAATGGGATTTCGGGTAAGAGAGGGAATGAAACAAAGTGACGACTTTTTACAAAGGAGGGAAGTGCTGGAATTTTAAAAAATTGGCATGGGCAGTTTAGTCACAATTAAAGACAAATATTCTCTCACCTAGGAAAAACCTCAATTTTGGAGGGTTCACAACTTAGGTTGGGTGACCACTAGAAGATACAAAAACATCTAACACCTAATCTAACCTCCTTCCAACCAAACACCACTTTTTTACCTCCAATCCTACCCCACTCCAACCTAACCTAATAAAACCTCCAGTCAAACAAAGGCTATGGTACCCATGTTCATTAGTGGCTCTTTCTTGTGGTTGTCTTGCGCTCCATTTTTTGGTAGTTCCAGGCTATCTTGTTCTCCTTTTGCTTGGGTCCCGGTACTTGCAGGGTCTAAACTTAAGTTTGGTACCTTGCTCTCTGCCTCTTTCAGCTTTTTTTATTTATCTGTTGATATATGTTGTTCTGGCTTTTATGTTTGCCTTGCTCTCTTGTTTGTCGTTTTATATTGGGTTTCTTTGTCTTTTACATGATGTAAAAGCCCAAGTATCTTTATATCATTTTATCCTTTTGAATAAATTGTCTTATATCATTAAAAAAAATGGAAATGAAAGATGCTTATAAGATGTAATGCATAAAATGAATAATGTATTATTAGCAGTAACTTAAGTTGATGCAACATAATTGTCTATCATGAATATTAAGACTTAAAAGTGATCGAGAAGATATTTTTCCAAAAGAAATATATTTTAATTAATATAAATCAAACATCAATAAATAGAAACCTAACCCTAGGTTAAAGATAGAGGGCCACTCGTGTCATCGATGCCACCTGAAATGCAAAGAATCATTGGTCATTATGCCAAAAACAAAAGATGGGGTTCAAAGAATTATCTCGTTGGTCCCATTTCTTTTGATATATTATCTGCTACCAAGAGAGCAAAAACAAAATTCCTACGCAACCATCACCGTATAGAGAGAAGCACCAACATCAACAATGGTGATGCAACAACTAGTAGAAACTTCAACCGACATCACCAAAGTCAGCCCAACCCAAAGCCATCATATCAGCAAGGGTCACCTAGAAACCAAAACCATCGATTTCAAATCACAGAAGACGAGAAAAGAAACTGTATCACATCAATAACATCGAGGAAAGATGATACGACTCGAGAAGAATCTTCATATCTACAATCATTCATCCACCTTCTCAATGTTAACATTCTCGAAGTTGTTGGGCTCTCTAGCCTTTGATTTCCCTCCTCCACGTCGCCTCCATCTTACTTCTCATAGTCGATCAAACCATCTTTCCCTTAAGCTCCACTCCACATATCACAATGATCATTAACAGATTCAAAGAAAGAAGAAATCCAAACCCCCCAAAAAACATAACTCTTAGCCGAATTGACTTTGTTCTCATCATAGAGTATAATATATATTAAATGGGGGGCTAAGTAAAGTTATTAAGTTGTTGAATTTTATGGAATAGTTAATGAAGTTTAGGTTTCTTCTTTAATATGTGAAAAATGTTAAAAATGCTTTATAAATAAGACAAGACGAGCATTGATGTGATGCGGTGATGTGGGAAAAGAAAGAAGGGAAGTTGGGCTGATTTTAGTGTTTTAGTTGTCCTAGATATTTCATACTCTCCTATTTAAGTAAATCCTGCCTATTATTTTTCAATATAGGACCATTTACACAATTAAAGAAAATGCTTATCATTCAATTTTTACGTAATTAAATAATGATATTTTCATTGCTACATCTCTTCCTAACAAGGAATTATGATTTAATTAATGAGTGACTATGAAAAGTTATAATAATTTTTTATAGTAGTGCTCAATTTAACAGCTCATATATGAAAGATTTTGTAAAGTGATTTAGATCGCAGATCATCAAAAACAGTTTGAAGTTGGGCTCGGAATTAAGATAGGGGAGGACGGGGTGAGCAGTTATCTTCTTCGGGCCGCGGAAACATCATTCACAAAAACGTGTTGAATTGCGAAGCATTATCATCGGAATGGTGACACCTCGAAGAAACGTGTTTTCAATTAGTAAGGGTAATTCATTATTTTCATATTTAAAATTAATCATAATATAGTCCCTAAAAACATTTTTAACAGGAAAATTTGCTATGGGACTTTTTTAATTTTTTTATAATCTTTGGGATGTCACTGTAATTTTCCCTTCTGTTTTTTGTTTTGCAAGCCTTCAATCCTCATTATTACCCCCTTATGGTTTACGGAGTAATTTTTAATTTTAATATTTCTTCTATTTCTGTTTCTTGACATTTTTATCTCTAAATTTTTTAATGAAGTTTATCGTTAATCTCTCATAAAAAGATGAAGTAACAATTAATCAATGTTTGTTTTGGGCTATTTTTTTAAACAGGCATCTTTAAAATGCGTGATGGGAAGACACTTTTTCATCAGCACAAGGATGAGTGGCACTTATTAGTTATTAGTATGACTTTAATTTTTGTTTTGTTTTAACAGATTTTTTTGTCTTTTATGGAGCAAAAGAAGGAGCTTGACGCAATTATGGTTGGGACGGGACGGGGTAAGGGTGTGTTTGGTTTGAGGGGTGGGGAGGGTAAATTATTTTTTTAGACGTGTTTCCTCCAAAACTTACCCTAAATCCTTTAATGAAAAGATAAATTTTGGAAGGGACCCACCCAAAAAAGTAATTTACCCCTTCTCCTTCCCTCCCCTCAAACCAAACACACCCTAAAAGTCAAAAGAACATTAAGTGCCTGTTTGGATTAACGGTGAAGAATGAACTTTTTGCAGATGGGGCTGTTGAAAAAATCAAATAGAAAAAAAAATTAGATTGTGGATGTGGTTTGTGTTTGGATTAATAGTGACATAAGTGACTTTTTTTCTAACCTTAAACTTGTTTGAATTAATATTTGAAAAGACCGTTTAGATAAAAAATGACTGAAAAGGGCATGAATCTTATTGAATATGACACACACACATATATATTAGTTGTATATATTGTGATAATTGAAGTAAGAAAATATTAAAAAAACATTGATAAAATAAAAAAGGTGGAATTATTATTCAAAAAAGAAAAATACATGAAAGTACTTGATTAAAAAAGGATAAATTTATATCTAAATTAGAATACATACATGAAATGTCTCATTATTGGATCATCTACCTCTAACAAGTTGGTCTCTGATAATGTCACGAACATGATTCATTTGTGTTGAGAGAATCTACAGATAGTTAATATAGATGCGACATCAATCAGATCATTAGTATTTTAGCTAGGAATATTTTCTCATTCATCATCATATGAAAGAATAAAGGACATGATAATGCCTTTATGTTTCAACAACTTTACGCATGGACAAGAGCATACATAAAGCAGCAAATAATTTTCCCCATCATACAGATAGAAATATAAACAGTGCAGAGGTTGCAAATCTACTTTACTATTTCTTTAGTGTGATAATTATTGAGTATATGTTTTAATTAAAATAAAAGACTTTTTTGAATACTTGCTTTAGAAAAATGGGCTTTTTTACTAATATAATGCAAACAGTGAAATTTATATACCAATATACTACACCGTAGGAAATATTTATTAAAATACTACACTGAAAATAATTATTCAGTTGATGAATTTTAGAAATCGTTCACCTGAAGAACGACTTCTTCAATAACACAGCTTCGACATGAAGATCTATGCAAATGAAAATTATTCTTCAGATGAACGATTTCTAAAATTCATTATCTAAAGAACGATTTCAATGCATTTTCTCTTTCTTGACTCCCTCCCTCCTCATCATTGCGTAATGAAATTTATATTAAAAAACTCTCATTACCTAATGATTAATTTACATTAAAAAACTCCCTCTCACTGGTAAACATGGATTCTTATCCCACAATGTTAACCTCACTGATACTTGCTGGAAGTGTATTTCCATCATATGGTAAATCACGTATGTTGGCATACAACCCTGCACATATCAATTGAGTTGAAAATCTTCTAGTCACTTGTCACATTTGTTGTATGTCCGAGTCATCTTCCAAATTGCATGCTTGGTACTGTGGTGGATTTATGCATGTAGGATATCTGTATAGTATATGTGTTATGATTTGATTGGGAGGAAGTTGTAGCTTTCGTCCGATAACTTGCTTCAATTTACTCAAGGTAATATTTGGGCCAATTTTGATTATTTTCACTCTATCAGACTCAAATGTTATACCAGATGGGCCGTTACAAATTCGTCTATTTGAAAATATACATACAAACTCCTTTATATGATTCATCCTACTTCCTAGATATTACATTACAATTATTAATAAAATTAATTGAAATTGTTAAAACAATTTAAATTCACAATATCATATTTAAAAAAATCATCATAAAAAAATATTCATAATTATGCATAACACCAACAAATAATCATAATTAAATATAAAATATTTTTCTTCATTTACCTTTCACTACTTTTTTTTTAAATAAATTTTTGTGGCAATGCATTTCAAAATATATTTTATTTCTTATTATATTTTTGTTTAATTAAAAATTAATATATATTATCAATGAAATATACAAAATTGACGATCATAAATTTGGCACACTAAAAAACTGTATTTATTTTTTTTTTATTAATATTTTTTCTGAAACAATAAAGATTTATAAGGACTGCAAAAGAAAATAAAATTCTGTATGTGGCCACAAGAGAATTCTGACAGGAATAAGGGTATTTTTCTGTAATATTAGCTTTCACTTTCATCTGAAAAATATCAGAGAAAATTACATAAAATACCCGGAATTTAAAAAAGTCCAATTGGGTACCAAAATAGAAATTCACCGCTGGACCTGATTCTTTTGGCAGCGAAAATATTAGAGAAAACTACAGAAAAGTACCCGTAATTTACAAAATATCGTTTTGGTTCAAAAGTCCGAAAAACAGCGCCCTTTATCAATTATATTATGAATAAATAATATAAAACCACTAACATTGTGTAAATATAACAAAAATATATACTTACTAAAATCTATCTTGTTCTTGTGGTAAAAATATCTTTTTTCTAAATAATTTAACTACACACTTATATTCAAAATATTTTATATATTCTAAAATTTTAATATATAAATATATTTTAAATACTACATATGTTGGGACATTTTTTTTTAAGTTTTATCCTACTAACATTAAAGTTTTTGGGTGAGCCAGTCTTTTGGCAAATATCATAAATATACAAATAAAGTTCCGCAAAATAAAAACATATTTGCTAATATTATGACATAAGATTCACATAGGCGAAATCACATGTTTAAAAATAGAGATCAAATTTAAATTTTGAAGTATCAAAATTGACTTATATTACCATATAATACTTACAGTCAAAATAAGAGGCACCTATTTTGATTTTCCAAGTTGTTGAATCAACCATTAACCAACTAAAAATAAAAAATAGTCAAATAATAGTTATCAAGTGCAACAAAAATAAAATTCAAATTACATATTACAAACTACCAAATTAAGAGAAAAAACTAGAGAAACAGCTTACTCACAAGAGTAATAAGAAAAACAACCGATGCAAATAACCAATGATCAATAAAGCAAAGGAGGAAGAGATAACTTAGGGGAGAGAACTTAGAGAAAAATGAGATGAGAGAAAAGAAGTGCAAAATGAGTACGCATGAATGTTGAGCGGATAAAAGACTTGAGCAAACTAGAGAGAACTTAGAGAAAAATGAGATGAGAGAAAAGAAGTGCAGAGTGAGAACGCATGAATGTTGAGTGGATAAAAGACTTGAGTAAACTATAAAGTAATATACCACTGTGTGTTCACAAGCTGACATTAGGGAATGAATGATATGACTAAGGAGGAGGGCATCGGGGGGAACATGCATGCCGTATGAAGAATATTCCTAACAATTCTATTTTAATTATTTAAAAAAAAATTCACATCATTTAGAAATGAATAACGATTTTTAAAATCGTTCTCGCGAAGAACGAGTTTGGATTTTGTCAAACTAAAAGTCGTTCTTTACAAGAACGACTTTCTTCACAAATTTGAAATCGTTCCTCACAAGAATGATTTTAAATACAGTATTATGATAAATAGTTTCAACTTTATAATATTATGATATTATATTTTACTGTTTACAGTATTCCGACAAAAAAGCTAGAAAAAAGTCATAGTTTCAACATAAAAGAAAATTTAGAAAAAATGAGCAGCGCAGAGTACTATATATTGAGCAGTGCAGATTTTTTTTTTTTTTAAATAAAAGACTCTTTAGCGTAATAATTAAAATAATTATTGAGCAGTGCAGAGTACTATATAGTTTTAGAAAAATGTCATAGTTTCAACATAAAAGAAAATTTATGCATTCCCAAAAACATATAGGGAAACGTGGAAAAAGTTGCTCACATTAGATCAAATAAGATTCATAAGATTAATGTGAATGATTTATCCCAAAACGGTCAAGTTTGCAGAAGCAAGCCATCAGAACCGATAAACCTCACTATTTCTTCACCGGTATACATCGCACACATGCACACACACTGGACTTCAACAAGCACTTACATGAAGATAGCATAGACGTGTGAACATACAGGACCTTGATATCGTTAAAACAGGACCTCGATACACCATCGCCATACAGCTATATATGCTGGTTACACTGCCACTTACGCCAATCCCAGAACATTAAATACCAAAACAGCAGGTATGGGTGCAGGGTACTATAGAAACCACGGTACACGAAAAAAGGAATCCTTCAAAAATCAATCATCCACACATCACAAACACAAAACCAGCACAACAGCAAAAACATGCAAAAATTTCTAGCATAGATTGATACAATGGCAGATTGAGACAATTTTTTTTAAAAAAAAAAAACAGAGGCCGAACGAATCTGAGAAGTGGAGAAAGCAAAACAAAACAACCAAGCTAAGTAATTTTCTTACCCAAACTTAATTTATGCTCGCCTGTAGATTTGAAGCACGGCTGAAGAGAAGAAAAGCAAACTCTCCAGGGGAATACAAGGTGAAAGCCAGTCACTCTGGAAGCAAGCCAAAGAACAGAGCACAGCAGAGGAAACCACAGAGAAGGAGATCCGGCCACCACACCAGCTCCACCACCGCAGCTGCCTACACCGACCAACAGATCGGGTCAACCAAAGGACAAGCTGTTGGAGCAACACTCGATAGCTGCTGCACAAGGGACAGACTGAGGACCTCTCAAGGGCGACACACCGACTGGCGGCGACTTCTTCCGACCTCCGACAACGCCGACACTCACCACCGCTGACGCCGTAATTGCATGCAAGGATGACGAAAGGAGCGGTAAGACAAGCACTACCTCTCAACTTTCGACCCACCCACCAATGCCGATCTCGACTTTGCACGTCCGACGACTCCTTCCACTCAACGGCATTGCCACTGTCTTGAAGATCTAAGGATGAGAAGAAGAAGCAAGTCGACAATAGGCGTAATGGTTTGCAGAGGAGTACATGGGAGTAATGGCGGAGGAGTAATTGCTGAAGAGTAATGCCGATCTCTCGTTTTTGAATGGCGTTAATTATGCCTAACCGTCACACACCTAAAAGCTGCTTCTTCAGCCACAGAAGCGCCTGAAATGAGCTTCTCTCAGAAGTTCCTTTTTTTTAAGAAGCCAGGAGGAAAAAAAAAAAAGCAATCCCAAACGGTGTTTCATTGTCTCAACTAGGCTTGTGATTGCTTTCATTGTCTGTTTGGTATGATTGAATTGAGCACATGGAAATGGAATTGGAACCCAATTCCATGTCTTAAGCATGTTTGGTAGTATGGAATTTAAAACAATTCCATTTCCATATCCACCAAAACACATCAATTTGGCTTCTATGCTTAACCCCAAAGATTTCCAATTCCATGTGCTTGTTTCCATTTTTAACCTCTGCCTCTTCCCTTTCAGTCTTGATAGTTTCCCCGACTCCCTCTCGCCCGACCTTCGACTACTGACAAGATTCATTGGCCACTTGTGCTTGCAAATCGGGTGGCTGCGAGGATAACGGTGGCGAGATCTCGTTCTTCTCCAACCTCTCGAGCTCCGTCTTCACCATGTCTCCTTTTTCTTCTCCTTTTTCCTGTCTTTATCTATTTTGGTCATAAACAGCAACTGATTTGCATATCTGTGCTCGCTATAAACAGCCAAAGCTGTGATTTAGCTTTTCTAATTTAGTTCTTGTGATGTTGTTTGTGATTTTTGTTGCTCCATAGTTTTGATTTCTGATGCTGTGTTTGATGATTTCATAAACTGTTGTTGTGTTTGTTCGAGAATATTCAGCAGTGGGTTTGTGAAGATGATGAACAGTGTAGGCAATTGATATTATTAGTTTGGGTTAAGGTGCAAAAATAGCTATCAATTTTATCCAAAAGTGTAAAAATAACCATGAACTATTTTTGGTAGCAAAAGTAACCATAAACTTTATAAAAAAGAGCAAAAGTAATCATGACGTTAACGGACATTAACGTCCATTAATGTGAACTTTTTAAGGTGCTAAAATAGCCATTAACTAATGTCAGAAGTGCAAAAGTAACCATAAACTTTTTCTTAGATGCAAAAGTAACTTCTTAAACATTAATTCATAATTTTTTTTTTTTGCTTTTGTGTTGCGAGTGTTTTATCAATTTGGGGATTAAAATGACAAAACTTATGAATTAATATTCAAAAAGTCAATTTTTTTTATTTTGGCGAGAATGACGAAACGAAAGAAAATCATCACCTAACTCCAAAAGATAAAATTCAAAGTAATTAAACCTAGACCTGTCAGTGAACTGGCTGGGGTACTGGGTCAAGGGTCAGTGGGTCAGACTGGAGCTAAACCGGTGAGAAATAGAACATTTTAGGCTTATAGTATGAAATTCTAAAGGAAAAATAAAAAATATATTTTTTTTAAAAAAAAAAATAAAAAACTTAACCCAAAGCTACTGACGGGTTAGCTGGTTTTCGATCTGGTTCGGATCAAATAACCATGATAAAATCCTTAACATTAATTATAAAATAGGTGACTTTTTAAATATTAATTTATAAATTTCTTTTTTACTTTTGTCATTTTAATCCCCAAATTGATAAAACATTCATAACACAAAAGCAAAAGTAAAAACAAAAAAACTTATAAATTAATGTTAAAAAAGTCACCTATTTTATAATTAATGTTAAGGATTTTATCATAGTTATCTGATCCGAACTAGATCAGAAACCGGCTAACCGGTCAGTAGATTTGAGTTAAGCTTTTAATTTTTGTTTAAAAAATATTTTTTTTATTTTTCCTTTAGAATTTCATACTATAAGTCTAAAATGTTCCATTTCTCACCAGTTTAGCTCCAGTCTGACCCACTGACCCTTGACCCAGTACCCCGGCTAGTTCACTGACAGGTTCAGGTTTAATTACCTTGAATTTTATCTTTTGGAGTTAGGTGATGATTTTCTTTCGTTTCGTCATTCTCGCCAAAATAAAAAAAGTTGACTTTTTGAATATTAATTCATAAGTTTTGTCATTTTAATCTCCAAATTGATAAAACACTCACAACACAAAAGCAAAAAAAAAAAAAAATTATGAATTAATGTTTAAGAAGTTACTTTTGCATCTAAGAAAAAATTTATGGTTACTTTTACATTTTTGACATTAGTTAATGGCTATTTTAGCACTTTAAAAAGTTCACATTAACGGACGTTAATGTCCGTTAACGTCATGATTACTTTTGCTCTCTTTTATAAAGTTTATGGTTACTTTTGCTACCAAAAATAGTTCATGGTTATTTTTACACTTTTAAACAAAGTTGATGGCTATTTTTGCACCTTAGCCCTATTAGTTTTACAATGCATCAGAAAGAGGCTGAGGGCGTTTTTTTTTTTTTAAATAATTTTTAATTAGATGGGCATTATGGACTTTTCATATAAAAATCATATCTCATTTCCATATCATACCAAACATACTTTTAAACCTCATTTCCATTTCCATATCCATTTCCATTTCCATTTCCATCAAAATCAATGCCAGCGTACCAAACGGGCCCTAAAGGATGGAAGTAGGAGCGGTAAAACGAGCTAACCCACAGGTTGCAGGCCACGGGTTGTGGCGCAAGCCCGCCAATTTTTTTTTTTAAATTTTTATTCTTTTTCTTTTTCACCCGCTTATATTACATTTCTTTTCTTTTATACATTTGTGTTATGAAATCAATTTTATTTTTACTTTCCTTTTTTTTTCATCTATTTACATCACAAAACTATATAAATATATTTTTTTAAAATTTAATAATAGTATAATAAATAAATATAATATGAAAATAAGTGTCAAACAAAAAGTATGAGGAATTAATTAAACACATCATCAAAGAAAATGAGATAAGGGATCAAGGATATTTGAGAAAAAATAAAAATAAATAAATTAAGCGGGCCCGTGGGCTGGCCTGCATCAGCTTGCGGGCTAAACGGGCTGAGCCAGTTTAGTCCGTTTTCAAACTGATCGCCATTTCAGCGGTCCAAACCCGTTAAAAAAAAAACAGCCCACCAGCTCGACCAGAATTACTGACTCTAGAAGGAAGGATAGTGCGGCAGAAATTAATAAAGAAACACGCTTTCCACTTTCTAGAATGAATGCGGAACAGGACGGCCCCTGGAAACTCAATTACCATCAAGTACGGACAGGGCACATATATCCTATATATACCCCCAAGCTAGATCATCGCGTCCGCGTTCTATGCTCATCACGTTGGTGAGAAACAAAATCCTCATCACCTAAAACCGCGTAGAGCCGTTTTAGGCCAAAAAAAATTGGGGATTGGATACTTTTAAAAAAAAAAAAAAATATATATATATATAGTATGAAGTATTTTTTCAGTACCACCCACTATCATAAAATAATATTTTTTACATTCAACATGGTAAAATATTTTTCTAATTACAATGAACAGTCTAAACTTAATATACAGAATAATAATAAAAAAAATTTAGGAGATTAAATGTAAAAAAAATTATTTTAGGATGCTGAGTATTATTGAAAAAATTATTTTAGGTGTTAAATGAGTTAAAAATTAATTTATGATACTGAATATTACTAAAAACATATTTTAGAATGTAGTTTTCTAGCAATAGTTACTACTGAAAAATTATTTAAAATACTGAGTGAGTTAAAAATTAATTTATGATACTAAGTGTTATTGAAATAATATTTTATAGTATAATTTGTTAGACAATAATTATTACTAAAAATATATTTAAAAATAATCAATGTATCAAAAATTATTTTAAGAAATCATCTTGTCACACCTCTAAAATGAAAATGGTGAAGCTGACCCTTCATTCTATTGGCAGTTGCAGGCATATTAATGGCCTCTCAGTCCCCAACCTCCCAAGCCTCCGTTGCCGACATCGTCACACCTGAGTTCTTCAATTCTATCACCAACGAGGCCGACGCCAAGAACTTCTACACCCGAGCTGCCTTCCTCGACACTCTCAATTCGGCAACGACGACTCCAAACGCGAGATCGCTGCCGCTTTCGCCCATTTCACCCACGAAACTGGACGTGAGTTATGTTGTCTTTCATTCACTAATAATGATCCATCATGATTATTTGGCTTCATTTAACATAACACATGCATATATGCTCACATGCATGCAGATTTTTGGGCGCATCTCATGATTACTGTGACGAAACGGTGACACGGTACCCGTGCGCCCCTAGCAAAAGATACTATAGTCGCGGTCGTGGAACTTCAACTATGGGCCCGCCAGAGAGAGCATTGGGTTTGATGGGCTGAACGCGCCGTAGAAGGTGGCGAATGATGCGGTGGTGTCCTTCAAGACGGCTCTCTGGTACTGGCACCGATGGAAAAATGACTTTTTAGATCGGTTAAAAATGATTTTTTAGACCGGTTTTGGATCCGGTCTTGATACAGTCGGTCTAAAAAGTCTGTTACTTTTTAGACCGGTTAAGCAACCGGTCTTAAAAATTACTTTTTTAGACTGGTTGTTCGAAGACCAGGTCTAAAAAGTCTAGAATTTTGAGACCGGTTGTTTAAAAACCGATCTAAAATTTTTTTTTCAAGACTTTTAAGACCGGTTCTTAAAATAACCGGTCTAAAAAGTGATATATTTTTTTAAAAAAAATAAATATTGCTTTTTTTTTTTTTGTAGTGCTCTACCTATCTTACCCTTTCCACTCTAGACTCTGAACAAAGGGCGATGAGAAACAAAACAAAACAAAGAAAAAAGAAAGAAAGAATCATCTTTTTATCATATTCACTCAACTTTTCTACCAATCTATATCTCTGAGATAAGAGCAACTTATCTTAGATTTATTCAATATAATGAGTTCAAAATTTATTAGATGCTCGTCACTTATTCAGCTAACTTCACTTGACATCAAGAGTATAACACACATACAGTCATTGAGTTCAGTTTATCACACATCAATAAATAATACAACTGCTTACCATCTAAATCTTCAGCAGCATCTCCACCCTCATTAGTAAAGTTACGAGTTTCAACCTTCAATCAAAAAACAAGCATCATATTGCCCCCATATAATTATATATTCCAATGGCTTCAGCAGAGATTGTGTGCAAAAATATTCTACATAAATACTTAATGACTTACTGTCTTCTTCTTCTTCTTCTTCTTTTTTAAACCAACAAATGGAGTATCAGCCCCATCCAAAACTACAAAAATGAGAATGAACCATGCATATGCACAGTTAGAGATACCTCAAATGATAATATCGGCAACAACAATAAAAATATATTTTGGTTTAAATTAGATACCAGACAAGTTTTCTGTTTTCTTAGCCAAGTTGTCAACTAAATCATCAGCAGGATCTATAATTACAACTTTCTTCTTCTTCTTAGTAGGATCAAATGGGGCAATTTGTCACTCAACAAATAAGGCCTCAAAAGGGAGTGCTTTTTGAACCAACTGAAGTATCAGGTAATTGTGGTAACAGATGAATGGGGTTGCTAGAGAGTAGCAACATGAAATATAACAACTTATAGACCATAACAAAAAAAAATCCTTGTATAGCTAATCAAACGAAACACAAATTAGAACAACGTTGTAAAATCATAAATAATTAAAGAGGGAAAGAAGAATACTAACTTCAGAAACCTCCTCCTTCTTATCATCACTTACAGTATACTAAAACTAAAAAGACAAAAAGATGCTTCCTTCGCAACAACGCAAGGATGATGTTCTCTTCTTCAACCTTTTTTAAAATGCTGAGTCTGCAAATCACATTCATGGTACAAGTCTATGTGACCAAGCAAAACAAGACCCATACTAGAGATAGAAAAGCAACTACAGTGAAAAGTCGCGACGAACGCGATCAGAGCAAGCGAGGTTGTGGCGGCGACGAACTCATTTAGTGCGAGGATGAGAGCACCGCAACAACAAACATGAGAATGAGATCGAGCGAAGATGACCGAGCTCACAGAGTAATCGTACTAAGAAGAGAGGTTTCAGATTAAGAGAGCGAAAATTAGGCGCGACAAAGAGGAGATTCAAAAATTTAGGGTCGATATTTTAAACCGGTTATAAATAAAACCGGTCTTAAAAGGGTGAAATTTTTTTTTTAAAAAAAATTCATATTTAAAAAAAATCCATATATATTTTTTTAAAAATATCACTTTTTAGACCGGTTATTAGAATAACGGGTCTAAAAAGTATGATTTTTAAGACCGGTTTTTAAAATAACCGATCTTAAAAGTCTTGAAATGTTTGATATTTAAGACCGGTTATTATAAATAACCGGTCTTAAAAGTTTAAAATTTTTTATTTTTTAAATATTTTGATATTTTAAGATCTGTTTTATTTATAACCGGTCTAAATAATTTTTTTAAGACCTTTTTTTTAGAACCGGTCTTAGAAGTTCAATATAATTACAAAACTGCCACCGGTCAAATTTTTTAGACCTTATCCGCTATAACCGGTCTAAATATGGCGGTCTAAAAAGGGAATTTTGTACTAGTGTGGATGCATGCAGCATGTGCGCCATTTCCTCAACCAAGGCTTCGACGCCACCATTAGATCCATCAATGGCCGCCTCGAATGTGACGGCGCTAACCCCGCCACTGTTCAGGCTCGTGTTGATTACTACACCCGTTACTGTTCTCATCTGGGCATTATATTGCTCCTGCTGATAATCTTACTTGCTAGACCCATACAGCTGAGAATGGAAGGCACCCTGCAGCCTTTAATTCTTTGTATTTTGTTCTACCAAATACTCTTGCACACCAACACACCTGCACGTGCCCCACGCGTTGACTGGTTTCATGTGATTAAGCTTTTCGTTATATAAGAAGACGCATATACAAATTTAAAGGTTTTGAATTGCTAGCTAAAAATAAACCACCACCACAGCACCTTCGCTCAAAACACTGTTTTAAAAAAGAAGGAGCACTATAGATCGAGTTAATACCATAGTGGTTGTCTAATGAAATAGGGTATGGCTTTATCTATATAAGCGCGCACTATAGTCTATATATAGAGTTAATCAACCAAATTAAAGAGACTCAACACAAAATAAAATAAGAGACAAAAAAGCTAACCAATGGGGAGAAAGGACCAAGCAGGGCTCGCGTGCCCTTACTCTCCTGGCCTTATGTTGTAAATCACGTAGAAATTAGAACAGTTAATGTAGAAGTGAGAATTACGAAGACCGCATGCATACAGAAGGATATTAATATTTATAGATAATCAATCAAATACTCCTCCTAATCTTAAATATAAGAACTAAATAATTAATTTATAACTATTAAGAAATTTAGTTAAACAAATTTTTTATATTAAATATGGGTTGGATTTTCTAAAATGACTTCTTCATTCATAATTAGCCATGCATGGTATCTATCTTAGTTTAAATACGTGTAACCAATATAGATAATTTGAAATATGTTTTAAATTTAGAAGACAATATTTTTGGAGTCAAATTAATCCAACCCTCAACTAGCTAGCTCCTGTGTTACCTACATGCTATAGCAGTTGTGTTCACATTTTATTGGCCATGGCACTGTACTTTGCCAATATTCTATCAGTCATCTTTCAAAAGTAAAGGGTGGGGTTGAATTTGGAGGAGCATTATTAATATTATATTCAGAAACAGAATGGTGGAGTGAGGTGTGCAGACATGAAACCTAACCTTGTCCATCGGAAAAGAATCTCACGAAGTCCTCAAACCTTTCCTTCACAGTCAGTCGTCAAATCCTCTACATTCGACTTCATTCATTGTACTTTTTGGGAAAAGGCTGAACGGTTATAGCTTTTCCGTTCGCATCCTTCATACAACCCCGAACCAGTGACGACCCGATCACCCGCTCAGCCGGGCATCCAATTCTCTACGCACTAATTCATGATTCTGGGTTTTTGCTTAAGATATCATGAGCCGTCTGCTATTTACAAGATAAATTACTTACACTTTGAGTTAGTTAATTATTAATTAATAACAGCATTTTTTCAATCATTGTATCCATGGTTGGGGCTTGGTAAGTATCCGAAATATACACTGAAATATCTTATACTTCATTGGCCAAAAAAACAAGAAAAAAGAAATATCTTATACTTGAATCAAGTACAAAGTAGACGAAAACAGGGGTGGACATTCCAATCTATCAAGTCTTAAGGATGGTAAAGTGCAACTTTTGCATGCTTCTCTATCTTCCAATGCCTGATTTTTCCCCAAACGGCTTTCTCCATGGCAGCGTTAATGTTAGATAACAGATTTCTGTGTGTGTAACGGAGAAACCCCAAGCACTCGTAAACTGTAAGCATCTCAAGAAAATAAGATAAAGGGCTAAAATATTAGAAGATGTCTCATTACTCCAACGTAAACCTGACTGTTCACATAATAAAGCCTTCTCTCCTGCTTGTCATCAGCAATTAGAGTTCTGACATGGAAAAAAATAGGTTCTTAATATGATAAAATTTAAATGGGAAAAATGAAAACCGCTGCCCCTTCTAGTGTTAAAGCAAATTGGAATTAAATTGACTATTTGCTGATGTCCTCAAACTTGTGGAAAAGCCATTATCTTTTATCCTAACACTCTTGTCATAACTTCGGATGAATCGTCTGGGTTGTGGTCTTTTTGTCTGCTATCGTGCAGAAGAAGATCTGGAGAGTGCATCTGTTGTTTATGTGGTTGATGTTGCTGTCAGTACTGTTGCGGCTGAAACCAATCCACAGGTGATAGCTCGCTGTAGACCAAGCAAACCTATAACCTGGAATATTGTTATCAAGGAAGCATCTAAATAATATGCCTCCGAATGACAAGTATAAAACATATCGACAGGAAATTGTCTCCCTTGGACATGAACATCTTTTGCACCACCAATGTACTCAGAAAAACACCTGAGCATCAAGACTTTCTGTTATTGTGCTTCCTAATAAGAAAACTGCCACACTAACCACCATTTTCTTTCTCCAATGACATGCCACTCTTTACATTCTTAATTGTCTTCAGAATTGGGTCTCTGACCATCAGAAACAATATTGGAACGAGCATGTTGTACATTTTTAAGCAAGACCATCAAGACAGTTCTCTCACGAGCTTCATCAGCAATTATAACAGAACGAAATGGATCCAATAATGCTTCCCGGCCCTGCAACCACAAAGAGAGGCATGTCAGAATTCTTAGTAAATTGTATTTTTAATATACCACATCTTTTTAGGTTTGTTGAACGTCATGATTGTCTTAAAAGGAAGGGAACCTCGGCACCGTTTTTAATTTGTATCAAAATATTTTTAAAATGATTTATAATATACGAAAAAAAGATCATTTCAATTTCAATTAGATATGAAATCTTGCATGATAAAATAAAGATATTAAAACATAAAAAATGAAAATATATAAATTTAGTTTTCAACCTCAGGAGCAAAGATAAAGGCGTATATATACATACCTTTCGCTTTAAATATTTGTATTTGACTAATTGGTATAACATGATATTACTATCTTAGCTATTTTAAAGGAAATACAAGAAATTGAACCCAATCCAAATTAAAATTGGGCCAAAAGTCAATACAAAAAAAAAAAAACAAAGTCAAGATTTTCGGAAAAATTCTGTCTTGGTCCTGGTTGAGATAGGAAATTCTTGGGACCGAGAGCAGGACAGAAATGCTCTCTCGAGCTCTTCCTCAGGATGGGACTGGGAACTGGGAACGAAGTTTTTCATTCCTATTCTATTCTGAGAACACCCCTACTAACATCAAGTTTTTTATATCTGTCACGTCAAGTTCTTCAATCACATATAGTCATGTGTCCCTTTTTTTTTTATGTAGGTTTATAATTAAATGATAATATGTAAAAAATATGACACATGACTACATGTGATGCGAGAACTTGACGTAATAAATGTAAGGAACTTGAATAAATCATATTAATTATCTTAATTAATTTTCTTAATTTAATTAAATTAGGTATAGAGGTCTTATATTGAGGATTGCATGGAGTATGTCTTAAATTAGGTAAATAGTCTTCTCTCAGTACATTGTATCCGGGAAAAAACCAGTTAAGAATTATATATGCTATTAAATAAAGAGCAAGATGTTAGGTAAAAAATGAAAATAAAGAGTAAATGTCGTTTGAGTCTTTGAGAATATGTTTCATGAGTTTATCAATATTTTATTTAATAAATACTTATTTTTATTTGACAACGACAATCTTGTTCCAAAAAAATAATTAACCACTGTAGTGACCTTATGTGATGATGATAATGATAATTAAACAAATGGGACCACTTGCTAACAGACTTATCACAACAACTTTGTGTACCAAAAAGAAGCTCCTTACAAAAGAGAGAGTGAAATATTCTTCATGTACAAAGTAATTTTGTCATGAGCTTTATGCTTGGATTTTGATTCCTATGCTCCGTCTATTTATTAATAAACTTCAAGCTTGATCTTTTCCTTACCTTTATAAGACAATTTTTTTTTAAAATTATACCCCTTCACATGAGTTGAATTTATTGAGTATATTTCTTTAATTTGATCTATTATTTTAAGGGATTAGATTTGAATTACGATAACCTTTGTACTTTTAAAATTATATTGATATGATCCGGGTTAATAATTACGAGGGCAACCATGTAAAAGACCATTTTTAACTTATAAAATTTATATTTAAAAATTTAACAAGCATTTCAAGTAATGTTGACCCTTAAAAAGGACAAAGTCAAATTTCTTTTTTTTTTTCATTAATTAATTTATCAATATCATCCTCAATATATAAAAATGTCGGGGTCATGTAGTACAAATGATATCAAACACTTCTGGAAAAAAGAAAAAGATATCAAACACTTTCTATAAAACTTTCTTAAATACAAGATTGTGAGTTCGTGACAAAAAAAAAAATCTTATATATGTGTGTGT
Source organism: Inga laurina (assembly GCA_963855925.1). Classification (NCBI taxonomy): domain Eukaryota; kingdom Viridiplantae; phylum Streptophyta; class Magnoliopsida; order Fabales; family Fabaceae; genus Inga; species Inga laurina. The sequence continues at coordinate 67,264,958 of OY979707.1, read as the reverse complement.
GTGTGGTTTGTCAGTGGTTTGATGTGACTGGAGCTAATTACTTTATTATTTTATTTGATTGTTGGAGTTTAAGAGTTTTATTTAGAATATTTAAGATCATAATTAATTATTTATGGTGGTTGTTGATATTTGGAGGATAGTCGCTGTTCTAAAGAAAGCTAATCCATTGGAAAAGTCCTATTAAAGGATAGTTGAATCAATCAATTTCTAATTTAGATAGCTGAACTTAACAAATTATAGATTAGGATATATATCACAATTAAGGATTTTAAAATTTGATAAAATTCCCGAATATCCATATGCAAATGAGAAGAAAAGAAAAGACAGAAATGCTCGTTCTAAGCGTCTAACTCATTTTAAGCGTCTAACTCATTTTAATGCGTGTATCGCTAGTTTAACACTATTGCATTGAGAATGAATCACTATCCCGGGGAGAAACTGCGATCTTTGTTGTGAGGAGTTTGTACCAATGTCTCTGTGAGAACCCCCCCCCCCTTTAGATTGTTGTCATATGTGCAACAAACCCTATTTACACCAACAAAACCGGGCATGAATTTCCACTGGGTTTGCTTTCTTGGAATACTCATTTTACTTTAATGATTCGAAGGTTTTTATTGTTGCTGTGAGGAACCCCCTTCTTGTGTTTCTGTTGCTTTTATTAATTGTGTTTTTGGTTTGGGTTTATATCTTGCTCTGGGTCTTTGAATTTGCAGGCTCCGTTCAGAAACCTAACTATACGCACAACAAAAACTCTTCAAACTTGTCATCATAAAATTGAAAATATGAAACAGAATTACAAACAACATTTTTCAAGCAAAAAGCAAGTAAGTTTGGAGATGTCCAGACGGATACTCTTTTGAATTCGGTCTTCATGATTGTTCTTGGCGAAGGTGCAAACAAATTCGGTATTCAGGATTGTTCTTGGCAAGGGTGCAGAAGTTACTGGTGGTGATGGGAACAAAAGATGCAGACTAAGCTATTTACAATCCTACCAAAAGGAGGCAATGCACTAGAGGAGGACGTGCAGGAATTGACTGCAAGTTTTCTTAGTTTAACTTTATTTCATTATTTTGATCTATTTAGGTTTTTATCTAAGCCTTCTAAAAATCATACTATATAGTTAAGGTTTTAATGGTAGTTTGATTGTATGATAAAACAGTTAGTAAATTCTTGCCATTTGTGAATTAATTCTGGATTATATGCATCAAGATCACCAGCCCACAGGTAACCTTGTAATATTTTGTTTTTGTTATCCACTCTTGTATTTTTTTGAACATGAACTACTTAATTAATTTGAGAAAATTAATAAATAAATGTGACTTGATCTTTCTAAACCACATAACCATAATATTATATAGTATATCAATCTATAAGTTAGGTAAATGAAATTGTAAAAAGATAATAAATATAAGAAATAAATTAAAATGAATTGGAATAGGCTAAATACTACTACGTCCAACTAGTTTTTACATCCAACTAGTTTTTATGTTAAGAATTGTAATTGAGATTAATTGTTTCGGTATCTTACCCTCTTCAAATCTTTCCCTACCTACCCACACCTAAATCACTAAGGGAAGAAAGATGGGTGTTTTCATTGATTTCCCTCTCTATTAAATGTATCTACCACTAAATCAATTTTTTATGGTTGAGATTTATTATAATAAATTTTTATTATAATAATATTCTTTATGTATTATTAAATCTCAACCATTAAAAATTGATCTAATAATAAATACATTTGATGGAGAGTAAATAAAGAAAAAAAATCAATGAAGACACCCATTTCCCATCACACTAAGAGTTTATCCCACAATCTCGCTCTTTTAAGAAAGCCATGTTAGAATAACTTTTGATACAAATTATTACCAAAATATATTAGTTTAAAAAAATATATATTTATTACTTCTAACTAATTCTAACAGTTTGCTTGATAAACACAAATCAATTATTTGAAGTTTATGATAAAGAATGAAGGAAGTACATTAAATAGGAATAAAGTTCAAAAGTTGTTGAATTTTATAATATAATTAATGAAGTTTAAGTGCTTGTTTGGAATAGCTTATTTTTGGATAATAAGTTCTTATAAATCGTGGTTCACGGTATACGAGGTAAGTATGTGAGAGGAGTTTTATCTCGATTTACGTAACAAGTGCTTATTTGGACAAAATAAGCCCAACCAAACACTCACTAATATATTATTGGTTTGTATATTGGAAGTGCCTTATAAATATACCACTCTGATCCTATTTATAAGTCTAAATTAATTAACTCTCACATACTGAGGAGAGCTATTTAACTCATTAATTATGAGCCAAATTTTTAATTTTGTTCTTATCTATGATTGATTCCAAAAGTCAATATAAATAAATTCTTTTTGTTTATTGCAATTAATAGGGAAAAGAATGTAATAAATACATTTATTAATCTAAAACTAAACTTATAACAAGGACCAAAATTTTTAGTCAAAATGAACTTAAAAATAGGATTAGAGTGGTACTCTAAGGAATATTTATGGTAAGTAACTAAATTAATTACTCCCTTCGATCCTATTTATAAGCAACTTTCCCCTTGATTGCTCAAAACAAACTGGTAGTTAAAAATAATAAGTGTGTAAAAAATATTATGTTTTTTTATACATGCCTCTATTTATGAAAAGAGTATAGGATATATAATATATAAAAAGTACGAGAGATAATAAAATATACATTTTTCCAATACTTTGTTGATTTCATTAACTTAGTCTCTTTCACTCTCTCTCTTGAATATAATTTTTAGTATGTGTGATAATTAATTATAGATTATGTATTTAATAAGGGTAAAATAGGAAAAATAAGCTTACATTTTCAGACACAAAGTAAAAATTACTTATAAAAGGGATCAATTTCATGAAAGAGAAAGTTATTTATAAATAGAACTGAAGGGAGTAATTTTTTAATATTTATAAATGAATTAGATAAAATTGAAAAAAATAATATACATGTAATTGGCCTTTTTGATTAAAAAAATAATGATAATTGGCTTTAGAGCCCGCCCTGCAATTCTTGTAATCCCACGTAGCATTATAATAAAATATTCGAAAAGATTCCGACATCTGATGGCAGAGAGCCTGAACCACCGGGTTCGGGTGGTGCGGCAACCCTCAAACATAGCCCCCACGTCCCGGCAGTCCAACCCCACCTCGCCCAGATTCGCTACTGTTAAGAAAAGGGATCGGGCTTCCATCTTGAGAAAAGGATGGAAGCGGCATCCTAAGAAAAACCGCCAGTGTTCATCCACTCTATGCTCTCTCTCTCTCTCTCGGTCCTCTGAAAATAAAGCAACCCCTTTCTCTCTCTATCCGCCCGACTGAGACAAAATGAGTGTCAGCTTCACATACATGTACGCACAGAAGAGAAAATTCGCAGTCCCTTCGTCGAAATTTCTCACATATTCCCCTTCGTCCATCGTTTTGCATCTTTCACTTTCCTCCCTTTTCTCTCTTTCCTACTTTTTTATCCCTTTCGTTTTCGGCTTCAGGTTTTTATTCTCTCTGGTTTTTTATTTATTTCAACGTTACGAATGGGTAAAATTCGTCTGCTATATTGCCCGTTTGGCTGCTGAGAAAACGAAGGAAAAGTCCAATCCTTGAGATTTTCTTGGTTTTTTGTTCTTCGAATACTCGAGAGTTCGAGTCAAACTGAACTCTTGGGGCTTACGTGACTTCTGGGAAAGGTGCTTGTTTTCTGCTGCTACCGGTGCTCTTTTCTTTCACTTTCTCAGCAAACAAACAGGAAGGTGAGGGGTTGGAGGTGTTTCGACGTGGAAATGCAAACCAGATACTTGGAGAGATCGGGTAGTATGGCCAGAGAAAAGCGAGGCCTGGATTCGACTTCGGCTGAGGTAGATCAGCCTGATAGGAAGCGGCCGGCTTTAGCTAGGTGATTTGCTCTCTTCAATCGTTTTTCACTTTCCGTCTTGCAAGTTGTGCATGGCGTGAACATTTCTCGGGTTCTATGCGATTTCTTGTGTTTCCTGTTCTTTTTATGAATTATATGCTGTAGCTGTACTTTATTGGTCAATGTGATGATTTACTATGCAGTCATGGTCTTTGCTTTCATACCTGTGAAAGCGTATAAAGTGAAGTGTGTTACCAGTGGCTGTCGGTAGAGCACTACCTATTTAAACTATATGCTTTGGCAAAGTCTGATAAAATACATTGAGTTTCCTGATTATTTGTTGCTTAATAGTTCTTTTAATGCTACTGGCCGTTGTTAGTTTGTGATGGATTTGATGTTCAAATCTTAGCCTAAATGTTAACATGAAAGAAGGGATTAGGAAATTAAGAGTTCACTTTTCGACTCTAACAAAAAACAGAGGAAGTAGAAAGGTTCCAATCTTGGCAAGTGCATTCTAAGTCATTTTATTTTGTGAGGTCAAAAAGAGTAATTGACTGAATGTTCATTTGTTAATGTTTAAATTGATGTCTTGAATTTGCTGATGAATGCATTTATTGTTTTAATATGTAAATTTATATGCAGTGTAATTGTTGAAGCCCTCAAAGTGGACAGTCTGCAGAAACTTTGCTCATCACTGGAGCCAATTCTACGGAGAGTTGTAAGAAAATTAAGTTCACTGTGGTATTGATCCTGAATATGGAATTCTGATGGGCATGATTTCATGTTTGATTTGTTTATTTATATGACCTGAAGTAATCACTTGCATCTATTATTCACCCAATATGTGCTAAAAATAGTCTTCTTGAAATCCACTAACAACTAAACAGAAAGTCTAACACCCCTCAGGATGGTAGGCCTTAAGTTGATGAAAAGATGTATTTCTTGGGTAGAGCTCTCATTTCCAAACCCAATAGAACTGAAACAGGGAAGAACAAAAACTTTTGTTATTAACTGCTCTTAATTGGGATGAAAGTGAAATTAGACTTGCATGACAATATACTTATTTGCTTCGCTCAAGTTTATTTGTATCATTTCAAAATCGACCCTGATATTTCTTTATTTTGGTGTTATGAAAATAACGTATTGGAAAATCTTTGTTAATCATGTGTACATTTGCCACTTAGCATGTATAGGCCAAGGGCATATCTCTTTTCTTACTCCTGCATGCTACTGAACAGGTTAGTGAAGAAGTGGAGCGTGCTTTAGCAAAATTAGGTCCTGCCAAGCTTACTGGGAGGTATTTTTAATTCCTTAATCTTATTATGTAGCAATAAATTTGTCAGGTGCATTGTCATAATAAATGACATTATTATGGTTGCTTACTGATTTGCATTCCCCCTAAAGACGCATTGGAAGGGTATGGGTTCCACATGAATCTGATGTTATCTGAAATTGAATTTATTCCTCTCACTCCATCATTGTTTGAATCATTACTTACATGGCATGATTCTCCGATCACAGTAACTTGTATTGCTAGAAGTTAAAGTTGGACATATGGTTGAGCATCTGTTGCCCTTCAAATGCAAAATTGAATGGCCCATCTATATCTATGATGTTCTTCTAATGAACAAAGTATAATGCAGGACATCTCCTAAACGAATAGAAGGTCCTGATGGCAGAAATTTACAGTTGCACTTTAAGACCAGGCTATCCCTTCCCCTCTTCACTGGAGGGAAAGTGGAGGGGGAACAAGGTGCTGCCATTCATATTGTTTTGATTGATGGAACCACTGGCCGTGTTGTCACATGTGGCCCAGAGTCCTCTGTGAGACTAGATGTTATTGTGCTTGAAGGGGATTTCAACAATGAGGATGACGATAATTGGAGCGAAGAAGAATTTGAGAGCCATGTCGTGAAGGAGAGGGAAGGAAAAAGGCCTCTACTAACTGGCGATTCGCAAGTTACTCTGAAAGAGGGTGTAGGAACACTAGGTGAGCTCACATTTACTGACAATTCTAGCTGGATAAGGAGTAGGAAATTCAGGCTGGGGCTTAGAGTTGCCTCAGGTTGCTGTGTGGGGGTTCGCATTCGTGAAGCCAAAACAGAAGCCTTCACTGTTAAAGATCACCGTGGAGAACGTAAGTTCTGAACATTGTACTTATTTTCAACCATTTCTAGTATTTTCCCTGACAAAACTTATATTACATCATAGTATACAAGAAACACTATCCACCTGCCCTGAATGATGAGGTCTGGAGGCTTGAGAAGATTGGAAAGGATGGGTCTTTTCACAAGAGGCTAAACAAAGCAGGAATATTCACTGTTGAAGACTTCCTACGACTTGTGGTCAGAGATCCTCAAAGGTTGCGAAATGTAAGTGAACACTCTTGTTCACTGTTTGGGTTTCAAATATCAATTGTCTATGGGTGGGGATTTCTACCAAAAGATTGAATTTCTGTCTGCGCTTGTGCTTATGATTTGAGATGATTCCTTATATCAAGGATTTTCATGTCCACTATATTTTTATGCAGATTCTTGGGAGTGGCATGTCTAATAAAATGTGGGATGTTCTTGTTGAGCATGCAAAGACTTGTGTTCTTAGTGGAAAGCTTTATGTGTACTATCCCGAAGATGCAAGGAATGTTGGTGTTGTTTTCAACAACATATATGAGTTCAGTGGCTTAATTACTAATGGACAGTATTATTCTGCCGATTATCTCAACGAATGTCAAAAGGTAAGGAGAGCTGCAGAGTTAATTTTGAATTTATGTTGTGTGTGTCATTTTTATTGATGTAATGAATTCTCTTCCATAATGCAAAGAAATGTAAATTTTGTATTGGGACTCCCCTTGAAATTTATGGAAAGAAAGGTCAAAATGCACATGGTCACTGTTCTTGACTGCATGTAGGTTTATGTGGACACATTGGTGAAGAAGGCATATGACAATTGGATTCATGTTGTAGAGTATGATGGACAGTCTCTGATAAATTACAATCAGAATAAGACTCTGGATAATTCTCAACCTCAGCTTCCGATGGCCTCCCATGATTGTTCAAACTCACTTGATCAGCAGATCTCCATCCCAAGTTTGCCTGCAGGGCAGCCTGCAATGGGTTCAGGAGTAGCAATTGGAGGTATATATTTCCAAGCATCATTATAATATACTCTCAGCGGAAGGCAATGCCTTTCCTAGTTGTCTTTAGTGCACATAATTTCTGAACTTCTCGTCCTTCTTCCCCTGCCCTTCTTTGCTTCCACGCATTTGGTGTGGTGGGGTTGAGCGCACATGTGCGTGTGCGTTCATTTCATTTCATTTGGCATCCACCACACAAGGTGTTTCTATTATGAGCCCATGCAGATTCTACCTTTACTTTTTCCTCAATGTCATTTTCACCCTCTTGAAAGAAAAAATAGAGCTGAGCTAATGAGTATGGACTGATTATTCTCTATTGGCCATTGATGAATGCCTACAGGTTATCATGACGCTTCAGCTGCCAGATTTTCAATGCCACCACCGCATGCTAATCTCAATTCTTCAATTCAATTTGATGGTACTGACATGCAACTACAAAACCAGTTGATGAGTTCTTTAGACCAACCTCAACTTCCAAGGAATGAAGATGGGCCGACTCTTGGTCCTCCACAGTCTGCCACACTGGGATTTCAGAAAATCAGCGTGTCAAATCCTTCTTATAGAGGTGGCCTTGAAGAATTATTCCCTGAGGAGGAGATTCGTATTAGAAGCCATGAAATGCTAGAAAATGAAGATATGCAGCATCTATTCCGTTTTTTTAACATGGGAGGAGGTCAAGCTCATACCCCCCTTAATGCTCCTGAATATGGGTACCCTTGCACATCTGCTTACGCTCCAACTTCCCCCATGAACTATAACTTTGACGATGATCGAAACCGTTCCTCGGGAAAAGCTGTTGTGGGCTGGCTCAAGCTCAAGGCAGCTTTGAGATGGGGCATCTTTATTCGGAAGAAGGCTGCTGAAAGACGGGCCCAACTTGTTGAGTTGGACGATTCATAGATCACAATGTAGATGGCATAGCTAAAAATGATCTGAACTACTAGTCGGGTTAATATAGCATCAAATACTCCTCTTTCCTGTTATCCGGAATTGATGGGATGCTGAAGCCTAAGCAAGGGCAATGATCCGGGATCGAATGGTGGGGATGCAGGATCTTAGCTTAGAGTTTCGACTACGCCTTGATTCTTTTAAACACAGGCCGAGACAACTGGCTTTACAGGAGTAATCAACCTGCAACAACTCGCTTTTAGCCGTCTTATACGTTAAGTTTCCCCCTCCACATTATGAAGCATGCACCTTCTTTCAAAGACTAGCTGGTTCCTGTCTGGATGGAAAATGCTTGCAGCTAACGGAAACTGACAAGTTCACTGTGGAGTTACGGAAAACTCAGGCCTTTCTCTTTGCGTCTGAAGTAGCTATGGCCATATATATGATGGTCTTGAATGGCCTTGACCTATGTAATTTTGTGCTGTAGGTTAGGTGATATATTCAACTAGTGTGTTTTATGTAGCTTGCCTTGTGGCCTAATAATAACAAATAATTGAATTGATGTGTGTAGAGATAAGAGATTATATCTGTCTGGTGCCTATGTATCGAAGTCGCCTCCTAAATATAAACTGTTATGTGCTTGAATGGTTTCTTGAACGAATTTTTAACTGAGGGTTGTAACATTGTGTATTTTAATAAAATAAAATGAAATGACAGTTAAATCGTTTCAATTAAAGGATGCAACAGAAAAATATCTGCACACCGATATATTAATTTTCAATAGATACGATATAATGAAATTATTGTAAGTTATTTCTCAAATTTAGTATAGTACAAAATATTTGTTTAATTATTATTTATGTATAAAGACTCATCATTCAAGGCGTCTTGCATTGTTTGGTACCCTTTGAAGAGCAGAAAGGATATAAAAAAAATATTAAATAAAATTAAATGATAGAAATGTTTATTCCATTTTTGTTTGGTACACAAAGGGATTGCATTCATTAGATTGTCGTAATACTATGTGTTTTTTTGGCCAATACGTCAGCTTTAATACTATCTTAAACACGTAGTCAGCCAGAGGAGATGGAGAATTGAAACAAAAACAAGAGCTGTAAAAAGGATAGTCATCGTACGTGCGTCCTCTGTTTCTGATTGTAATGGAACAAATTCATATTCCTAGTTTCGTGAAAAGCTCGTTGGGAAATAAAAAATGAGGGGAGAGGGGGGATTGAAGCAACACAAATAAATAAAAGAATCTTATTTCAAGGGGAAGACATGAGTGAATATCTGTTGAAATGATCAGTGACCAGGGCCCTTGGGACTTGGTCCAGAAGCCAAGCGCATGAACCAAAGGCGGAGGCTGCTGGTGTTGGCCTCTGCGTATGTCCGGAGATGAGTGGCGGTGGCGAAATCTGGCCTTAGAACTCTGCTTCCCTCCACCTCACTCACACTCACTATGGCTATCCACAAAGCCACCGTCATCACCACAACCCAACCTCTTCTCAGACTCATCATCTTCATATATAATATAACTCTTTAGCTGCTCTGGTCGAGACCTTACACATATGGGGTCCTATTTATAGCGGTGTTCGTTGAATCCCTTACGTGTTGGCCAAGCCCCTTGAACTTGTCAAAGCCTCGCACTTTCCTCCTCCAACCTGTGTAATGTAAATGTGGAATTTGACTCTCTTATTCATACTTCTTTAATTTGAACACACTTTGTCGCGCGCACAGGTTCTACCTACCACTTGCCCCTTTTTCTAATTACGTGCAGCCCCATGAATTGCCCTTTTACTCTGTTTATGCCTAGTCAGTTTGTGGAACATAAGGGACCAAAGCACCTACCCCTAAACTAATAACACCAAGGACTGTCAACACCTTCATATTCACGACTTGTAACAGTTTTGTGGCATACTATGATTTTATATTTTGCTAAATATATTCTTTTGTGTATTATTAAAATTGGAAAATCAACTGCACTATAGTATTCGTGATTAATGAACAACATGACTTGTTGTATATTTTAGTTTATATAAATGATATTGCTATCCTTTTTTTTTTTTTCAATTAATATTGATATCGACTTAATTTGAGGGATAAGGGATTAAGGGGTTGATAAACGAATATAGATAATGTTTTTTTTCCTCCAAGGTAATTGGTATAATTTTTTTGACTTAGCTATACTTAAATATCGTTGTTGGACTACAACTCTACTGCTGACTGTTTCCTTCATTAATTGCTGCATAAAAAAATGTTTGGAAAATAGAGACAAGTGTAGACAGAGGTAATTGGTATTGACCGAAAGAGGTTTTGCAAAATTTGATTATACTTGAGCTTGACCAACACCAACAGCAGTATGCAAAGGGATTGTGCTTTTTGGAGGTACAGGGGGAGAAAAGTCAATTTGGATGCTTGTTACTGACTCGGTCATTGAATCTTCTCTATCCCCCTTCACGTTTCTCTCTTTTAAAAAAAATTAGAAAAAAAAAATCAGAATCTTGTCAAAACGATGAGAAAGAATTCATCGTAAAATATATAAATTAATCGCAATTCAAGACCTAACGATTCATTCTATTATCATGATTCAAGCAGTTACGTGTGGAGTTAAAAAACTACGAGTTGCATTCCTGAAGCAAAATTTAAATTCTAATTGTAAAAGCATTGGGCATTTCTCAGTAGAAGTAGCCGAAATCCTTGTGAATAATGCAATCAAAACTAGCTTGTGGGGTCATGATACCAGCTACCACTTCAAAATAACCACACGAAAAAAACCAATAAAAAATGGTTAATATGTAAATATAATAATGAACTATTTTTCTAAAGACACCCAACATAATTAATTGTTGTTAAATATTAAAGTAGACATAATGATTTTTTTTTTTTTTTTTTTGTAAATATAACAACACCGTTAACCAGATTTGACTTCTGTCCATTTTAAGTGTTGTGGGATCCACAATTGTTCCATGTGGCATGTTCTTTGCAAGAATGGTGTTGAAACAATGAAATGTGGCATATGGTTGTTCTTTTCTCTTTGAATCTTCTCAAGTAATGGTTCCGCTTATGTTTCTGTAGACATTCAATTAATCTTAAAACGATAGTAACATGCGGTTATCGGAAAGCTATGGCAGCTGCTAAGATGCACCAGACGCCTTTGAATTCCATTTCTTGTTTCTCGATTATGCTATTTTTTTCCATTTCGAATTTCTTGTGTGATTTTCGTAAGTTGCGGGGAAAATCTAAAGTGGGTTTAACCCATGTCTTTAAAGATGGCCAAGCTCAAAAAAATGGTATATGTTAATTCAATGTTTATATTTTGTTTTAAAAGTTTCTTGCCTTTCTGAGTTCGCAATGTTGCAAGACTGATTTTTTTTTGCTTCTTTTTCAAATTTCTGGTGACCTATAAACAATGTGTGGTAGAAATTTTAAAACTCTATCCGACAATGAGCATCTCACAATGGGCGACGAAGAGCTCAAGTAAGTATTTATCTGTTTGTGATTGAAAATGCATAATTTCTAGGCATTTATAGGCAAATAAGGTGAGAATTAAGAAAATCCACCGTCGATCGAAAGGCAAAAATCGTGGCTGCTTCAAATTAAATCGAGGGGGTTCTCAAATCTGAAATCAATCGCAGATCTAACTCCATGGTTGATTCCTCTCTTGTTGAAGTTGATTGCAACAAATCTAGAGCGGTGGAGGTTGAGGCTGCGGACGGAGGTTGGTAGCTGAGGGAAAAAGATCAAAGCTTGAGGGAAGAAGATGGGTCTTATAAATTATGTGCGTGTTTGTTTGACCGATTGAGAGCTCAATCGGACTTGCATAGTGTCGGCCTTATACAGTGATTTATTCATTTGTCCAGTGTTTGCTTGGACGATGGGTTTTAAGAAAAAAGTTAAGAAAAGTTCCGACGGACATGAGCTCAAAATTGGAGCTTACTCAAGCGATGACTTCTATTTTGAGGCTTATACGTGTGTGTATGTATATATATATATATATATAATAATATTGATAGGAGTATTTTCATATTTTTAAGGATCAATGAGGTACATAAAATTACTTTTAATCACAAAACTTCTTTTATGAAAGTTGTTCTAAATAATTTTCTCTTTCTTTAGATAGTAATATTTTGCTAATTAAAGAATACTTTGGGATAAGAGTTTAGACAAGTTTTGAGTGTTGTGTAAAAATGTAGAGAATAATTAATAATTAATTTTAATCAGTTTAGATTTATTATTTAGTTGTTTTATGATTTTATAATCAATTTCTTTTATAAACATATCATAAATTAATTTCTATATGGTGTTTTTATCGATTAAATTTAGTTTAAATAATTTATTTGGATTATTGGAAGTATTATCGAGGTTTAGTCGATTTATTTTATTAAATTTTGAGCTATATGTGAAAATATGAGTTAGGATTTAAAGTTAATTTTTTCATTTTTCATAATTTTTACAATTTTTTTTGTTAAATAACATAAAAGCCACTTATGCAAAGTCAAACTAAACATCTTTCATTTTTACATAAGTCACTTATCCAATCACCAATCTAAACATTTATCATTTTACCCAATCTTACTTTTTTCCAATCTTAAAATTCCATAAGTCAAAGTAAAAATAAGTTATTTATCCAATCATCAATCCAAACACACTATGTTTTCTTTTCTGGTCAAACACTCGCTATGTCACCCAATTTTGAAAGTCAACTCTTCCACATCACTTCCCCAACTTTGCCACATCATCATTCAAACATTTGCCACATCACTCATTCAGATCAAACATTTTTCTCCATCCATGTAGATAACAACTTGGTTAACAGTTTTGCTATATTTGCCTCTAAAAAAATTTATTATGTCTACCTTTACACCCAACAATAATTAATTATGTTGGGTGCTCATAGAAAAATAGTTTAATACTAAATTTGAAGCTTAACCCTAAATAAAATTGTAAGGTCGAAGAATATGCTACTCCGCCACTGCATTTCATCCAAAACCAAGGCTCCGGGTCATTACACAAAATAGAGTTACAATGTCACATGAGCTCCACAAGCATGCAGCTAATCTCATTAGCCCATTTAATTTTTAGCCAATAGTTATACAATATTGCTATGATTGGCCTTGAGCTGTACAGTGTTGATGTGTGACAAAAAGACAATAAATGCCTGCGCGAAATTTTAAGAAATGTGGTATTTCAAGCTTCAGAAATCCTTTGCCCTTTGCCTTAATTGATCAAGTTCCCTCTCAATCTCAGCATCTCGAAATGGTATTCCAGTGTTTGTGCTAGTACCGGCACTTCTTCCAGGGGGAAGCTCTCCTTTCTGCCCAAAACAAACATGAAATAAGTTGAGGCAGCATCAAAAGGACAACTAGGACGTTGGACAATGAAACTCTAACAAAAACCACAACCAAACCACGCCCCCCCCCCCCCCCCCCCCCCAAAAAAAAGCACTTCAAGCATTCATTTTTTCAGGTACAGAGAATCCAGATTGTATTCCTTGACTAGGTTTAGAAGCTAGTTTTTGAAGTGTACCTTTGAGCTACCAGATAGTTCTTTCTTCAAATTTGCAAGATCATCATCAACTGATGAGCTCTCTAGTAATGCAAACTGCGCAAAATTAACACTCGGTGAGCACAAAAGAAAGAAATCCATAAAGTCCACAAAGCATTTTCGGCCTTGGCAACTCTAAACTGACCTTTTGTCATCCATATAAAAAATTATGACATGATATACTCCAGGACAGACTGACTAAGGAAAAGATCCACCCAATGATGAAGGATTCGCATAGCCACCAATTTATAGTTTGGGAAAAGGTCTTGTTCTTGTGACTTTTATTATATTGAACCGTATGGATTCTTATTTCCTAAAGGAAAAGAGAATAGCAAAAAGATATTGCCTCCTAATCGCCTGAGTTCAGGCCTTCGTTGTCCTAAATAGCTCCTTAAGAAATGTTTATACATTTATGCGCTGATTGGTAAATAGTAAAGGAAAATGCATTCCTGTTGAATAGAAAATAAAGGTGTAGTAATCTTCTAAATTCCAATTCGAGTTTTCCATAACATTGACCACCTACCACCACCGCACTCCTATCCATCACCATGGGCCTGTCACCATTACAATGGGCTGCCCGGGCTCCAGATGACATAAACTGAGTGCTTGCTGCGTTGGCTAGCAGAGTGCAACTACCATGGAAAGTTGCATTAGACATCTCACTTCGTTGCATTTGTACAAGATTCAAGATCCCGTGGACATATGCAGTGGTGGTGCATCACCCAAACAAATTTTTGCAATGGTGGCGAATATCATGTCATAATATTTCAATTTTCCATCACCTTAGCATGTTATTTTCTCTCTATAGAAAAGAAGCACAAGTTTTCTTTTGTTTTATGCTATTTCTTTCTCAAGCTCAGCAGATCATTCTGATATAAAAAAGGAAGGTTGCATGATATACAGCGTTCACTACCTTTCCTTCAAGATCATCACTTGTCAACTGGCCAAGAGCTTCAGCTTCTGATTCCATTGCCATCACTATCAAGATAACAGCAAATAATATGTGAGAACCTAAAAATATTCAAACGCAATTACACAAAGTTTGAGCTGTCAACCAGAATTGGATTTTAAGAATTATTCTTTTTATTTGGGCATATACATATTCTCCACACATTTTAGGCCAAAGTTTTGCTTGTTATTAAAGTGTTTTTATTTTGCATTTTTAGTAGAATTGTCATCAGAGTTTCACCTCTACTGCAATTACACCTGATTGCATATTTACTAATGTCCAAGCATAAGACATTATGCGAGATACAAAGTCAAGCCCCAGAATATCTCTTGAATTTTTTTTTTTTTATACAAAGAATATCTCTTGAATATACTACATAGCCTTTGTCTAGAGTTTTTTTTCCCTTTTCCCCTTTAAAGTCTTAAAATATCTGAAATTTCTAGATGCCATCCCCTCCCACCCAATCAAGGTGCAAAGTTGGTTATAAGTATTATGCACGTATCCCCATTCCCAATACCCAAAAAGTAATTCCGATTAAAATTTTCTTACCTTTTTCTTCCATCTTTTCAAAGGCTGATAAAGCACTACTTGTATTGACATTTCCCAGCATCTCATTCACTTTAGTTGCCGTCCTAAAGGAACATTAACCGACAGCCATAATAAGAAGAACCAGAGTGCAAAGAAATCAAGGGATGCAAGGATGTCAATGGGAAAATGGTGCCAAATACAAACTTTGCAGATTGAGCTCTGGCTTTCAGAGTATCCTTCTTAGACCTTGCCTCCTGAATCTTACTCTCCAAAAGCTACAAAGTATAAAATTCATAAAACAAAGAATCAATGAACAAATACGTATCAATAATTATAAATGTAAACAAAAAGGTAGCATTATAGTATTCAACTCAAATTGCATGGACAGATTGTCTGACCATCTCCAATCACTCCTAGAAAAATGTAAGCTCCCACTGGTTTTCCGACTAAAAGGCAGACTACTTTAGATGGCAATATTCAATTAAACGCACTGGCTTTATGGGTCCCCAAGTACAATTTAACTCACCCGTGTATTAGAGACAAGGTTGTCAACAACACCCTTTTGTTGATCAAGCTGAACTTTCAAAGCATTAGCATTATCCTGCAACAAGTTAAGGGAAGAGGTCAAATATCATATTATTTCATTCAGGAGGTCTATCATGTGATGTGCATGATAAGGCATTCATATACCTTATAACTATTGCAGCTATAGTTTCCTGAATGGGTACATTAGATGGTCAAATTACAGAAAATTTCAATTTTTCAGCAAACAACAGTATAACACTATCATCAGCATTCATACATAAGCAACGTCTGACATATATTGAACTGCCTATTTGAAGAAGTTTGCAGAAGCAAAGTATTGTGAGATTTATCACATCTGATGATCAACTGACTTCGGCTTCTTCAAACACACTAATGAACAAGGGAAATTCCTTGCCAAAGGCAACCAAAATGGTCGGATAAATCATAAATCTACATATTTAGTTATGAAGACAAATCACATGGGAACAGAGAGTAGAGTTTTCATTAAGTTTTTGAAGATTCTCATAGAAATAGGAGCTGCGACAGATGCATCGATCAAATATTTCAGTAATTATTAGCAAAGAAAGGAGAATAAAGAGTTTCTATCAGTAGCTATCAGGTGAAAGAGCAAGAAGTCAAGAACCAAGAACTATATCTGATTGAATAAAATACCACAAAAATTAAGTGGTCCACTTGATGACCTTAAGTTGGAAATCCAGAAGTATATTAGAGCAAGAGCATTCAAGAAAATGAGAACATACAGCATAAGATTTCCGCCTTTTCAAAGCTTCACGAGCAAGATCTTCATCGCCTTTCTGAAGAGCAAGTTGTGCTTTGCGGTACCTATAGCAATGCAAAGCATGAAACTGGTATCTGTACACAAGACAATGTAAGAAAACTAAAATAACCATTTTTTCATATATTACCACTCTTCAGAAGCTTGTTGTGCGGCTTTATATTTATTTTCCAACCGCTTCTGAGATGCCAATACCTTATGAAGAAGAAGAGGATCTCAGAATAAAAGGTCAGGAGTAAAACAATTTTTTTTTTTTTTGAGGGGGGGGGGGGGGGTGTTAGAGATACATAATAGATTGAGAAATTTGCAAGCTTGTAGACTTTGAAGGCAACTCCTAGCAATCTATACCTCGGGGTCAACATGCAGAACAAAGTAGCTTTCAATAACTCATGTAAAACTATGGAAAGAAATCAACATAGATAAAAGTTTCATGAACAAAAAGTCCCAACTCCCAAATCAAACCATAAAATAATTAACCTGTGCTGTAGCTTGACGCATTTTTGTCAAGTCATCATTCATTTCAAGAACTGCCTGCTCCAATATTTTCTCTGGATCTTCAAAAGTACTTATGATTGCATTTGCATATGACTGCAGTACTTAGATAAATCATAATCAGAATGTCGACTTCAACTATATATATACAAATATTCCAGTAATTTCACCTTCACAACTCTGGCAAATCTATCAAAAAGGTTCATTTGAGTGCCAAGAGCACCTCCACCTCGTCCAGAATAAGAATGGTTGGGGCCAGCAATCCTTAACCCTTTATGTTTCAGATATTCAACTGCAAGCAACAAGGGAATTTGAACTCTGGGCAGAAGTTGTATGTACAAAAGGAGAGACAGGGAGACATAATGCTTTTCGCTTCTCTATTACAACAACAGTAAAAAGCCTTATCTTACTATGCGAGCTTAGCTACATGGATTGCATGATATCATTGTGCTTTATCAACAACTAACACTTTAGATATATTATTTACTAAGAGATCATATGTATCAATTGGCTTCTCGAATCCAATGTTCTTTTTTTTTTTTTTTTGTCATTTTTCTCTTCTCTTAGAGAGTAAGATCAACACTAATTTATTCAATGGAACATACTTTCATCTGCAAGTCATGATATCCATTTGAAGAAAATTATAAGCTAAAGATAAGAACTCGTGACATCAGGAAACACTCAATTGCTTGAGACCCTAAGGTTTCACGAGTTTATGTGATCAATAGTACAAGAAAAAATTAATTTAAGTCTACATCTTCCCAACCCCATCCCCTCCAGAAAAAAAGTTTCATCAACTATGGAAATAAAGTACTTACTACTGCATTATTGCCTCAAATAAGGGTGATCCATTCCTTACTGCTGGCCACGTATAAATATTTCACACTCGTATTATTGATGCCCCCCATTTATATTTCATAATAGTGCTTCATGCTCTCAGTCATACATTTTTAATATTCAGAATTATGAAAGTATTTGAAAAGGGACAGTAATACATAATAGAACAATTCCCACGGTAGAATTGCGCAATATTTTAAATTAAACTAAATAATCAATAATACACCGGCTCCAACACAAGTAGCAAAAACGGCATAAACGATTCAAGTGAGTCAACAGAAGCCCATGGTGCTCGCATTGCCGGGGAAGCTTTTGGGATCATATCAATGAACAACGAATATTAGTAAGAAAAAACTGAAAGTGCCATTATATATAGCGAGTTTAAGTTACTAAGAGAATACTGTAGCCCCGTAATGCACCTCCAAGACCAAAATTGCGGAGTAAAAGGATATCTAGGCTAGGCCATACCTCTGCTACCGAAGAACGACGTGGTCAGAGGTTTCCTGAGCATGTAGAGATTATCGGAGCTTGAAGAACAAACTTGAAATAACGACGTGGGAGGTCTTGATACCAATGGTACTCCAGTAAAAATCTGCAGCTTCGTCATTTCGAATAGAAATCAGCTCAAAAAACCCAGAATATGAAAATAAAAGACAATTTGTACAGATAGGATTGGAAAATTTCAGAAATCCGGGATCAGTGCTGCTGCTCAATGGTTCCTAGTTGCCTCGTGTGATTCTCTTCCTTAAGCTGGAAATGGGCCGGACCAAGCCTCTTTGGTGCTCAGAAATCCAACTCGGTTTTTTCAATTAAAAATTTATCCTTTTTATTTAGTGGAAAATTTATCAAAAATTTGATGTCAGCGTAGCAAGTCTCATATTAAGTGTGTGTTTTGATTAATTTTTTTTAATAGCTTTTATGACTTACGAGGTAAGTGTGTAAGAGAAGTTTTATCTCGAGTTGCGCAAATCATGGTTTGGAGGTTTGCCAAACACATACTAACAAGGGTCAGTTTTTTTCCCCGAGTCAAACTCAAAATGATACCACCACCACTACTATAAAATGAGATAGTCTTTTGCAGGGCAAAGGCATAAGTTCTCTCCCCCTCCCTTCTGTTTTTTTTAATAGCCAAATTTATTATAAAAACATAAAATGAGTACATGAAAAAGGCTTCTGGTCCCTGGTGAACTCGGAGATCTAACTCAATTAAACTTTCATGCACAAAAAAAAAAGAAGCCTCCAGTTACACTGTAACAAGCATAATACTGAGAGACCTAGAGATAGTGCTTGTACAACTAAGTGTTCATTTGGAATATTTTATTTTTGGGCAATAAGTGCTTATAAATCATGATTCACAGTATAAGAGGTAAGTATGTGAAAGGAGTTTTATTTCGGCTTGCGTAATAAGGACTTATTATCTAAAAATAAGCCCAACCAAACACACACTAAACCAAAAAAACATAGCAAAGAAAGAAAATTGAAAAACAGTGCACCTAAGCCAAGAATGGATCACAGTAGAAGGCCCACAAGAACGGCAGCCGAAAACAAGTAAGCCAAAGCCCACTTTAAGGACCATAGTCCTCATCATCACTCCAAATTTGGCAGGAAAACATTGAACCAGGTAGAGCAGCAGCTAATACCTGAACCAACATCTGGTACCCGTAAAAGCACACCACCACGAATCACCAGAAAAATTCATCAAATCATGATGTCTACAACTTGTTTGATGTTTAAAGATATCCTAGTAGCTAGCATCAGCAAATTGGAAGCAGAGCGATATGCAAAAGCTTCACGGGATGAGCACAAAAGCAGTTTATGAAAGCTGAGTAATTTTTATATGGGTAAAGGTGCTAAAATGACTATGAACTTTTGTAAAAAGGGCAAATGTAACCATGAACTAATTTTGGATACAAAAATAACCACAAACAAGATAAAAAAGAGCAAAACGCATAACAGAGTTAAACTAAAGCAACGTCCGTCATTTGGGTCCTAAATGGGTAACTAGGATGCTGATATGGAGGCACAGCTGTTTAATTGATGTATGTGTGGCAGCTGACGTTATTTCAAGCATTTTTTTTCCAACATAATGTTACAGACCAGAGAGCTTTGTCGAAAAGGGGAACCCTAATCTCACAAATCAGAGAGCGAATTGCAGAGAAAATTTGAGAGGGAATCTGGGTGAATCAAGAACGGGAAAAACGTCGCAAAGAGAAGTCGGAGAACCTCGATGTGATTGTGCGACAAAAAACGTGATTCAAGTGAGGACAAGTACGTTATTTCAAAGTTTGGTTGAGTGTGCGACAGTAAAGCTCGATTGGGGTAGACCGCGAAGCTCCATCAATGTCGCGACAAGAAGGACGCCAGGCTAAGCTGGGTCATGAGCCGTTGGAACATAAGGACGCTGGGTCAAGAGATAAAGCGAGCCAGGTATGCGTTTTGTCTAAAAATAGTTGGGAACACCAATGTGGTACACCCGAAACTGAAATTGAGAATGACAATAGAGTGGGTACACAAGATGTAATTGAGGACATCGAAGGGCTAAATGTGTTTGATAACATAGATGTAGATGACTGTGATGAGATTGAGTATCTGGGTATTGAAGGTGTTGATTTCAGTTTTGTTCATGAATGTCATAGTGATGTAGGTAGAAGTGAAATGAGTGATGATAATGAATGTATTGATGATGTTGGGTCACATAATGTGAAACACAAATTGTGTGGGGTGTCTGAGGATGTTGATAAGGAAGAGGATGCTAGTAGTGATGATGAAAGCTATGTGGCTGATTGTGTAGGCTCGGATACAGAAGAGAGTGTTGATTATGATGTTGAAGGGTACGGTGAGGATGAAGGAAGTGACTATGAGGAGGATGATTTGTCCCTTGAATATGATAACGAGCCTCTTGAAGAGCCTCTTGGTGAAGGATCGAGTACGAAGAAATTGTTAATGCTTGGCACGACATTTATTGATAAAGAAGAGCTAAAGAGCACATTAGATAGGTATGCTGTAGAGAATGGTGTTAACCTAAGAGTTATTAGAAGTACCAAGAGCTTGATTAGAGTGGTATGTGATAAGGGATGTCCATTTGTCTTATTCGCCTCTAGGGATGGGTCACATATAGGGTTTAAGATAAAGACTTTGTGGAATGAACATAGTTGTGTTAGAGTGTATAAGAATAGGAGAGCATCTGTTACTTGGTTAGCATCTCAATTTAAGGAGAAGGTGCAAGAGGATCCGAAGTTCAAGATTGATGAGATGAGGAAAGAGATTGAGAGAGAGTTTAACATGAATGTAAGTTCACACAAATGCAAAAGGGCCAAGAGGAGGATAATGCAAGAGATGGAAGGGAGCTTCAAGGATGAATTTGAGAAGTTAGACGCTTATTGTAACGAACTTAGAATTTCAAACCCTGGTTCAGATGTTAGTGTTGAATTGAGCAATGAGGCACTAGAGAATGGGAGGCGCGTGTTCAGAAGGTTGTATCTCTGTGTTCATGCTTCGAAGGTAACTCAAATCTGCAATTTTATTTTAGTTTCCATGGTTTTCTATGGTTATTGTATTGTAATCCAGTTTATGTAAAGCAGGTCGGATGGAGAGAAGGATGCAGACCGCTTATTGGAGTAGATGGGACATTTTTGAAAGGGAAAGCAAAAGGAATTTTGCTCATAGCAGTGGGCATTGATGCCAATGACTCGCTCTACCCTTTGGCTTTTGGTTTTACACAAAAGGAGAATAGATTGCAATGGACTTGGTTCCTACAATGGCTGCAACGCTCACTGGACTTGAAGGAAGGTCACACAATTACATTAATGTCTGATATGCAAAAGGTGAGAAACAAATGTACTTGTTCTGTTTTTAAGTTATGTTTATATGTTAAGATCTGTTTTTGGATGTTAAATTGTGCAGTGATGTACTTGTTCTATTTTTAAGTTATGTTTATATGTTAAGATATGTTTTTGGATGTTAAATTGTGCAGTGATGTACTTGTTCTATTTTTAAGTAATGTTTGTTGATATTTCTGGATATTTGATGCTAGAGTAGTGTTTGCTTTTAGATTGTGTTGTTTTGGCACCGTAAGCAATGTCTTATCTTTATGAGCAGCCATTTTGCTCGCTAATTTTAATTTTTTTACATTGCCAAGATGTTCGAGTACCTTAGTTCTTCATTCATATCAATTACTGCTGTCATATCCCTTACAGATTCGAATTTTGCTGAGAGGACTTGTAGCATGTATGTGCACATCTATTTGTCTATGCTAACAGTTTTCATTTTGTTAGGGTTTATGTCAGGCTGTGGAAGAAGTTCTCCCATATACTGAGCACCGGCTGTGTGCAAGGCACATTTACGCCAATTGGAGTAAAAAATGGAGAGGTATTGAAATGAAGAAGAAGTTCTTTTCATGCGCTTGGAGTACATTTGAAGAACAATTCCAAGATAATTTGAAAGCACTTGAACGGTTGAGTAAAGAAGCAGCTAGGATGGCAACGTCATATCATCCAAAAGCATGGGTAAGGGCTTACTTTTCAACTAGATGCAAGTCATGGATGGTAGATAATAATATTAGTGAGTCACTAAATTCTTGGATTGATGAGTATAGATTTCTTCCTGTAATTAAAATGTTTGATGGTATAAGGACTAGGATGATGGCTAAATGGGCTGATTGTGAGCACAATGTGATGAGTTGGAAGAGTAATTATAGTCCAAAATGTATGGAACTGTTTGAGGTGAATAGGTTTCTAGCTATTCATTGTAGAGTACAATTTAATGGAGATGAGGGATATGAGGTCAGTGAGGGGCAAGATAGGCATTTGGTTTTTCTGAACAAGACAATATGTACTTGTAGGGCATGGGAGTTAACAGGAATCCCATGTCAACATGCTATTTGTGCCATGTACCATGCTAAAGTTGATCCAATAACTCAAATTTCCCATTACTACCACAAAGACACATATATTGCTAGTTATAGAACAAAACTGCAACCGGTAAGAGGGAAGCTGTTCTGGGACACTACAAATTTCCCCCCTATGCTACCCCCACCCGTAGCTACTTTGCCTGGAAGACCACGTAGTAAACGGGTTAGAACTGAAGAACATCAGCGGAGGAAGAAAGCTGTTTTGGGGCAGAAAGCACATCAAACTCACCCATCTGTAGCTTCTGCACAACGGCCTACGGAAGGGGTAAAATTAAGCAAGGTGGGAAAGAGGATGAAATGCTCAATATGTCATCGAGAAAGACACAACAGGGCTACGTGTATAGAGGTACTTGTCTATGGTTATAATTGTTATTATAGTTACAACTAAATGTTTTTATGACCAAGTGTTTGCTGTTTCATCTTTGTAGGCACCATCAACAAGTACACCTAGGCAACCCAGAAAAAGGAAAGGTCAAGAAACACCAACACCCTCACAGATTTCTGAACAGCCACCACCACCTACACAACCCTCTCAAGAGCCATATGTATCATCACAGTCCTCTCAACAGCCAACAAATACCAGAAAAGGAGTTGCTGCAACTAAAAAACGTGTGTTCAATTCTGCAATGCCACATGGGATGGGTATATGTGTTGATGAAGATAACGGAAGAACTGTGTATAATGTATTATGTACATATGAAACTATTGCATTTAACATATAAATTGTCTGGCTTGTAACTAAATTTAATTAATTCACTTGTGCAGCCTGGTCTTCATTCAGAGGTTGTTACTGAAGAGGGTTCTGCAGGAGACTACATGCATCGCTATGCTGATCCTGAAATCAAGTTTCCCATACCTAATGAAAAGGAAATGAGGAAATCCATGGCTCGAAAATCAACAGCAGTTGAGGCTTCTAGAAGGATCAAACTCCATGATGAAGGCTCAAATATGGCTATTCCCTATACACCTCTAGGTTTGCAGTGGCGTGACCTTCCTGCTATCAGTACCTCTCAATTGTTGGCTCAAAGGCAGAGCATAATGGCAAACATGAAGAAGAAGAAGGGAAAGAAGTCTATCACATAGGATCATCAAGTCTTTGTGTGTTTTGATTGTAATCAATAGGTTAATAGATAATGGCATACGGACCATTTAGGATAATTTTTTGGCCACTTTTTGCATCCAGTGATGGCATTGTGACCTTTTGTGTCAACTTCTTTGCCAATGATGTTCATTAGGTCCCTTTACCCGTATACATTTACGGGCTTCTTTTGGTTTCATTTTGTATCCACATATTGGCATTGTGACCAATTCAACTATAGTTTGTCTCCCTTCTGTTGGAGTAATGGATATTTTCCAATCTATGTTCTGCCTCTATATATCTACAGGTTGTTAACAATATACCTTCTTTTGCTTTGGTTACATGTTGTTCGGCATTTAGTTCTTCTTTTTAATCAAGTCCTTAATGTAACATATACCTATTTTTCTTTTTTCTTTTTTTTAATCATACATAAGTGCTTCAAGTAATATATAACTTTTTGCAAATTTAAGTGCTACAAGTAATATATATAACTATTTGCAAATTTAAGTACACTAGGTTAAGTTCTACAAGTTATAATCTCTCCTATATTCCTCCAATATTAAACCGAACACAACCCATTTAAGTCACTCTCCACTAATATTCACCAACAAAACAACCATAAAAGGCCACTCATCCCCACTCACTAGAAGATCAACTCCTCATGTACACAATCAACAACCACACCCAAGTTAACAACAAAATTTCCATTGCAACTCTATACTTCAGCTCCCAATTCCTTCGTTCTCTTTGATTTATCTCATACATGGCTTTTAGCTGGCGCACCTCCCTGTGAATGATTCCAAACTCGGCATAGCCCCTGTCGTCTTCCGTCCCTCTTCGTAGTGTTGTATTCTCGTCGTAAAGCTTATCTATATCATCAAGTAGCTCCTTTATCACAACGTTCGCCCTTTCACCAAAGTCAGCGTCATGCCACGCAAAGAGACCGCAACCCCCATCCTGAAAATTTGCAAAGCGAAATAGTTCACTGACACTAAACCATCGACCATGCTCGGAACCGTTGACATGCTCGGAATGCAACAAATCTTACCTCAAAATACTTTTGACAACCATAAAACCTCCTCCCTGGGTTCCCTTCGCTCCAAGACGTCTATCGGGATGCCAACATTCTATGGTGGCAGTATCTTCTTCGACCCTCATATTCTTCCTCACGGTTGTGTTGCCTAATCAGAGCTACCCTCCTTTTGCTTCTTCCCGTTGTTGAATTAGAGGATGGCGCCATCGACCTCCTTCTTCGGCTACACTTGTCGCTGCTTCTGTGACGTTCTTCTCCACCTTCGCTGTTGAGCTCTTTGCCGATGGAGAATAGCTTCGGGTATGATGAAGTACATGTCCTATTTATTTTCTTTTCCCCCCAATTTATTGTCAAAATTTAAACATTTATCTCCCTGCCACATCACTTAATTCATTACTTGCCAAGTTTCGGGGGAAAAAATGCCAACAAGACTCCACCGTGTACCACCATATCATTGAACTAACGGACGTTGCTTTGGTTTAACTCTGTTATGCGTTTTGCTCTTTTTTATCTTGTTTGTGGTTATTTTTGTATCCAAAATTAGTTCATGGTTACATTTGCCCTTTTTTCAAAAGTTCATAGTCATTTTAGCACCTTTACCCTTTTTATATTGTATGAAAGTTTATAAGAAGTAATTTTTTGTTTTGAAAATTTAGGAAAATTTTAAACTATTTAATATATTATTATTTATAATACGATAGATACTTGTTTGACAAAAAAACAAGTAGGAACATTAGTAGCATGCCATCTCAAAAGCTAGGCATTCCAATTGGAAATATGGACCACATGAGGTGAAACACTGAACAAGAATGCGATGGTATGTGTAAGAAAAAATATAACTAAAAGGAGAACTGATGTACCTGAGTGAATCCATGTTTGGATCCGGGTCAAGGCTCCAATGCTCCATAATTGTGCCCACACAATTATTAGACTACTAAAGCCTAATTGTGATTTGCACAGCATATCACCAGAACCAGAAAGATGGTAGGAGAGAAGAAAATTGCCAGAAAACTCAATGGCGGGGTCAATTGCAATTGAGAAGGCACACCTATTTATAGTGGTTTATGGAGGCCACTAATTAGGAAACGTGTGCACTCCTTCTTGCCCTCCAAGACAGTAATTAATTGATTCTCAATTAATTCCCTAATTATGGTGATTTGTTCCTTAATTAAAAAATCCATAATTATTGCTGAATTATTCCCTAATATGCAATTAATGCTGATTTTATTCTTATTTGATTAGGCTACTTATATCCTAATCAAATAGTCCGACCCATCAAGAACGAACTTGGACCCGAAATTCAACAGTATGAATTTAACAATGAGCTTTAAATAGAGATGCAGTCGCCAATGAGCTTTAGCTCAACTGGCACAACCTCTCCCTTTCGGGGAGAGGTCACAGTCTTAAGCCTGTGTGTGGGTATGTGTGTATTTGCGTGCTAGTCATTTGATCAAATAAACAAAAAAATAGAGATGCAGCCCCGGAGGGTCCATGAGGGCAAGGGAAGAGAACGCACTTTCAATTTTTCTAAACATTCTATCAAACTAGAAAGTTACCAGATTTGACGTTTTTGTACAAAAATTCATTCAAAGCAAGCTAAAGTCAAGAAAAAATGGCTAAATTTTGTTTTAAATAAACTAGTTCTGTCATTGTAAATTTGATGAGATTTAGTAAAACACACGAAGTCATATATATCCAATTGTTGTTTAATATATGTCTCTTTGTTGCAATGTAGCATGTAAGAAACTTCTCCTGTGGAGGAAAAATCATTGGAAAATTAGAAATTAGATATCGTATTTTGTTTCCAATCCTTGATGACAAATTATATCAGAAGATTTTTTTTTTTGAATAATACTTAAAACCTTACATTACTCCAACTTACAAAAGAAATGAGAAACCAACATACATTTCTTTCATCATCATCCACCTCTTGTTGGGGAGGTGGGGGATGATTACAGATACAAAAGCTTCCTGTAATGCTATGAGCAAATCTCGCTAATTTATCAGCAAGAATAAGGTACTCACGAGGAACATTAACAAACTTAATCTGTCAATCTCTATTAATGAGAGATCTAATCCCATCTACAAGATCCCTAAACGGATAATCTAACTCACATCCTCTAATTGCAAGGTTAAGGCCTCTATACAGTAAGAAAACAGACACACTTTGCAAATACCCTTACTCCAGCATAAGTAAAGTCCCTGAATCATTCCAATTAATTTTGCGATAGCAGGTGGAACTCCAATCAACTTGCAGCTAAAACCACATATCCAATGATTATTTGTATCCCTCACTATCCCTCTACATCCACTTCGGCCGTTACACAAGACAGAGCCATCAACCTCCAAAGAGAAGAAGTCTTCCATGTTATTGGGATGACTGCATTTGCCTTGGGAAAGTTATGTTGTAGAGAACCCATTCTGCAAAAGATCTTGGTTCGCATTGGCTCTGAAAAAAGAGGAGGTTAGGTTGTAGTCTCCTTTTTGGTTACCTTCACCCAGTAGTTTGTTGCATCTTGACACCCCAATGTCCCAACAAGTGTATCCTAACAGAACTAACCATGGAATCTTCCTTGTGTATGCCTTTCCTGCTTCACGAGTCAAGTTCCATTTGACCTAATCTATACCCTGGAGTGATGTAAGCATATTCCACTGATCCTTTGAGACCACATCTTTCCATCTATGGATAGCATTTGAACAATCTCTTAGGAGATGCATTGATTCTTCCATCTGATTGCAACTGAAAGGGCATTCGTTTGACTCCTGAATTCCTCTACTTGCTCTCAACTTTGTTGTGTGAGCTCTACCATGTGAGAATAACCACATAAACGACTTGATCTCCTCTGGAACCCGCCATCTCCATAGAAGCTTCCATACATTACCTGTATCTCCAATAATACCTACAAGAAGAGAATAATAGGAAGATTTTATAGCAAAATTACCATTAGAAGATGGTTTCCAGTAAAACTGATCCTCTCATCTCTCCTCACAAGGTAGGTGAGCACAGGTAATGTAGTTAATGATCTTCGTGGTGAACCATCTCTGTAACTTCCGCCTATCCCAATTGCCGCCAGGCATCATGTAGTTAGCAACCTGTTCATTTCTATCAACTAACCATTCGTAACTTGGAACAACATCAATCAGAAGGTAATTTAGATTGGACCAATTTTCAAACCAAAAGGAAGTAGATCTTCTGTCGCTAATTTTCTTCCCCAGCCCCCTTCTAAAGTGTTCATATACCCCTCCAAGTCAGAGAGGAGTTTTTCTTTTTAACAACTTCAGGCATTGACAACTCTCTACAGTTATATTTAGCTTTTAAGACTTTGACCCATAGTGCATTTTGATTACAAACTAGTGCCCAACAAAGCTTCATCAGGAAAGCTTGATTTTGGTGTCTCAGGCTTCTAATACCAAGGCCTCCTTGTTTTTTGTCTCTAGATATCACTTCCCAAGACACCAAATGTGTCTTTCTAATGCCATCTTGTTCTCCCCCACAGGAAATTCATGCTCTTTTGTTCCAAGTCTTTAATTACTCGTATAGGAAAAAGCATGGTTTGTATATGGTAAGCGGGCAAGGAAAAAATAACCACTTTAATAAGATTAGTTATTCTAGCCATATTCAAACAATTTCTTATCCAGCCCGAAAGTCGCTTTTGAGTCTTTCAATAATAGGCATGTAAGTAACATAGGAGTCTTTTCAATAATAGGCACGTAAGTAACATAGGATGCCTTTTTGTGAAGTAAAAGGATGCCTAAGTATTTGCCCAAATCCCTTGTGAATCCAACACCTAGCCTTTTACTCATACTCAAAACTCTACTGCTGTGCATATTATTCGAGAAGAAAACTTTTGTCTTAGATCTATTCATTTTTTGACCTGACATCCCGCAAAACTTGTTAATACAATTCAACATAACATACACCTGGGAACCGAGGCTTTCCCGAAAAGAACAAGATCATCTGCAAAAAACAGGTGGGATAGTCTTGGTCTGCTAGGGCTTAGTTGTATAGTCTCCCATTCACCTTCATCAATAGCATCCTGAATAATATAATTCAATCTTTCTATGCATAAGGTATATATGTAGGGGGAAATAGGATTACCTTAGTGGATGCCCCTAAATGGGGTAAATCTGTTAGTCGGTTCCCCATTCTAAAGAATTTGAATGGAGGAACTGGTGATACAATCCATAATGAGCTCACACATTCCATTATCCAAACCAATAGCCCTTAGTGTGTCGAGAATAAAAGGGTCATTCTAAACGGTTATAGGCCTTCTCTAGGTCCACCTTCACCGCAAGCCAACTGTTTCCCCCCTTTTTACTCGTTGAATGTAAAACTTCTTGAGCTATAATGATATTATTGCTACCTTTTCTTCCTGTGATAAAGCTACTTTGGCGAGGCCCAACCAATTTGCTCATTATCGCTTTAAGTTTATTGTTGATGACCTTTGTGATAATCTTGTAGCTCACATTACAGAGGGATATTAGTCTAAAATCTTTGATTGTTTCCGGCTACTCAATCATGGGAATAAGTTCTAGGTTGGTCAGATTGATATCCTTAACAGTTGAAAGAGCATCAATGATATCTTTGACTAAGGAATAAACCGAACCTTGTACTATATTCCAGTGCTTATAATAAAAGAAAGCTTGAATGCTAGTTAGAAGAAGATTTTCATACCTCAAACCAAGACCATTTATATAGCTAAATCAAAGATTTACATGGTAGCTGTGATTTTCTTTTCTCCCTTTGCCCCTAGGAAGTTACTTGATTTGATGTCTTTGTGCAAAAATCCATTTAAATGTAAATATTCAATCATTTGCAAGCTATGTAAAGAAAACAAAGTGATTTAGGTCTCATCATTCTTTAAGACAGGTAGGGGTGGAAATAGGCTATATTAGGTTAGGCTTTATCTAAATAGGCTTAGGCCTGCAACAGAAATTTAAAAGCCTAAGTCTGTATGTAGGTTTTTTTTAGGCCTAAGCCTGGGCCTTCAAAAGGTTTGAGAAGGTTTGAAGTCTGTTTAAAAGCCTACTTAAAATATAGGCCCTTAAATAGTCTTTAAAATCTATGCATCTAAATTTATATATAACCACCTTCACGCTTATTTAAAATATTACATTATGACTTAAAAGTTTAGTGTTCATTCTCATTGTAATATAAAGACTTAGTAAGGAAAAGAAAAAAATTTCTAGTGACAACAATTGTTTGAGGAAGTAGGAATAAGAAAACTAATGTTTGATGACTAATGAGATATATTTTTTTAAATTGATCAAGTATAACAAGTAACATGTAAAACTAGATTTTATCTCTTTTACTATTCTCACATTGGGACAAACTCCTCCTACTAAGATTATAATATTTCATTTGGCACTAAAATAAACTCATATAAATTATTATTCTTTAGTGGATGATGCATATCAAGAGAGAGGGAGTGAGTTAGCATTGCTATTTCAAGCGATCGGAGAGAAGAGAGGTGGGGGTTAATGATTGATGCGAAAGTAAGAGTTGAAAGTAATAACGAAGAAATGTGGAACTTATAATTAAGGTTAAGTTGGTAAATTTATAAATATTCTATACAATTATTTAGATAAAAATGCTAGACCTATTTTCATAAGGCCTAGCCTACAGACTTGCCCTATTTTACTTTTTTAATTTATATTATAATATAAGAATATATAATGTACATGCTAGGCTCATATTTTATGCAGGCTAGGTTGTAAGTCTTTGTTAGGAGGTATGACCTATTTACATCCTTAAAAAAAGATGTTTTGTTTTGGCTTCAAGAATATATGTTTTTTTTAAAGATGGCTTTTGGACTTCCACGATTAATGCTAAATGATAATGAGTAATAAAGATGGTTAAAAAGTTAAATGTTACATAAAACCAGACCTAATTTAACATGTTTGTAATGAAATATGTTAAAATAAACTGAAATGATGGGGAAAAAAACTGAACCGGGAATGGAATCCGCTAAAAAAACCACCGTTACTATACATTTTCAAAATATAGAATAGAATAGATAGATTTTATTTAGTTTTGTATTTTTTAAAATTCTAACTTCTTCCTTTAATTTTATTTAGTTTTAATATAATATTCGAATTTCATCTCAACTAGAAAAAATAGTCCTATGTTTGTAAATGATATCTGAATTTATTTACATTAGGCCGAAACAATATTTATGTAAGTGATTCGCTACCGTATGTTTACGTAAATGCGGCAAAAACTATTTATGTACGTAAATACCGTATGTAATTGATGGGGAAAAAAAAAAAAACAGTTTACGTAAATGCAAAACGGCCCCGCAATGGCGAATATGAAATTAGAATTCAGCAGAAAAGCCAGGTGAGCAGCTTTTATTTCTGATCAAAATATCAAATAGATTTCGTTATCCGCACTCAGAAGCGTGAGCATGGCTTCCTGTCCTTCATCTCTGCTCCTTTCACTCGGTAAGTAGTGGCCCTATTTCTCTGTTTCCTGTGATTTTGCTTCCCTTTTTACCTCAATCTCTAAATCTGTGCACTTTGGTAGGTTCTGCTTCTGGTAGAAGTCCCCAAGTCATTCCTCGATGTCTGGCTGTGCATTGCTCAAGCTTCGATCTTCAAACCAAGTCCACGAGGGCGAGGGAATGCGTAGCCATTACGCGGAGGGACATTCTCGGCTTAGCTTTCGGAGCCCCAAGCCTCTTCATTTCTTCATTTCCTGCCAAAGGAGCTGGGTTGCCCCCAGAAGAAAAGCCAAGGCTTTGTGATGATACCTGTGAGGAAGAGCTTGAAAATGTATGGTGAGATTACATAGTATCCTTGCCTGCTATGCCTCCTTGTCTTTCACTATTAAAACATCACCTACGTTTCTAAGAATTCAATCTTAAGGATGCAACCTTGTCTGAGGTAAAGATCTTGTGAGGACCAAAAAATATTCAATGGGGTCTTTGGAATTTGAAAACGCTGTAATGAAAAAGGTATTTTGGGTTTATTGAATTTGCCCACATTGATAAATGGTTAGATAGATGGCTGGCCCTTCTCTTGTGGTTTGACAAACTGGTATCCACCAAATAGCCATTAAGTTTCCAAGCCTTTCCTTCTTATTGGCCACCAATTTTTAAGAAACCTAGAATTAATGATCTGGTGTAGTGTGCAATCAATACTAATATTTCTCGAGGATAGAACATATAATTCTAATAGGAATCAGCTGGGGCTTTTATATCAGTAGCTTCAAGTGATGTCGTAACTTGATTGGGTTTTTGGGCAAAAAAAAAAAAAAAAAAAAAAACTTGATTGCGTTAATGTAGAAACTCTATGCTTTGCTAGATATAAAATCAGCTGCAAGTTATTACATGTCTGATATATGTGTGCCATAAATAAGTAATCTGTTGTTTTCCGAAATTATTAATCAATCCTATCAGAGTAAAGATGGAAGCTAGGTAATCTTAAGAGCTTCTAAGTGTGAAAGGGGGATGACTTTTACTAACAGTTTAATTTCCATAGCTAATGACTGAAGCCATTTCGAATTTTGTATGCCATGAAGGTGCCTATGATAACTACTGAGTCAGGTTTGCAATACAAGGATATTAAAGTTGGAAAAGGCTCTGCACCACCAGTCGGATTTCAGGTTTTGAAGTCATCTGACTTGTACAGGTTTTCTTGTATGCTTGTCTCTATCCTGCAAAGAACTACCTATGCCAATTCTGTAAAAATGAATGCTTAACCTGATTATTTATACCTTGGGACCAGCTGAATTTGCTTTCGTAGGCAGAGGTCATATCCCATATTTATCACGTTCTAGGCTGAAATTCAGTGCATAATTAATGACACTACCTGATAGCCACATCCTCTGCCGATATAGTCAGGCAGTAAGTTCGCATGTGCCTCCATACGAACTTACAAAATTTCTTATGCAACTTCACGTGTTTGACCAACCATAGGGTTACTGAAGCGCCATTATACCTATTGCTATCTCAATATTAAATCATCTTATCAAAAAATAAAAACCATCTTCTCTTTGTAACCTGGAGTCAAGTTGAACACGACATTGTTGATTGTGTGGTAATATGTGTTTTTCCATTGTATTTTTCCGTCACCAATATATCAATGGCTACCTTGTTTCCCTGTGCCTCTGACTAAACACTATTTATCCTGCTTATGTAACTTAAACTACAGGTGGCTGCTAACTATGTTGCGATGATTCCATCTGGACAAATATTTGATAGGTAAACTTGTCAATTGCTGAATCCCATCATTCTTTACTTGGGGTACTCTAGTTAAAAGATTCTCAGTGTTATTTGTTATATTGCAGACTTGAAAAGCTTCGAGTGAACTTGTAGAATTACCAACTTAGATTTTGGACATCTAAGTGTGACATATAGGAAATCATCGATTAGATATACTTAGCAAACGGCAAATGCTGTCAGAATGCTTTAGTGATTTTAGCCTATTTGTTTTCATCCAGTTTTGGTTTTGAATACCTGCCTTTTTAAGTTCTTAGGACCTGCTCCATTGAGAGGCCTTTGATATAACAATCAATTAGATATAATTATGCTGAGAACCATTATAAAGTTTGTTAAGGGCATTATCTTTTGCTCTTTTTCCTCCTTTTTGATTGTACAGTTCGTTGGAGAAAGGTCAGCCTTACATTTTTCGCGTTGGCTCTGGTCAGGTAAATTCAGATGTTGCTGCTGATGAATTTTGAGTTTAAGAATTTGACCTTATGTATCGGCTGTTTAAACTTGAAGAATGGTAGTACTGCCCTTTTTTTCTTTTTGGCCATAGAAGTATTGTAATTAAAGTGCTTATTAGCAAGCTTTACTGATTTTCAACCCAATATGTGGAATAGGTAATAAAGGGACTTGATGAAGGAATTTTGAGCATGAAAATAGGCGGAAAACGCCGGCTGTACATACCTGGATCAGTAAGCCTCTGCCTTCATGCTAGCTAGATTTCCTTCCTCCTCTAACTTTTCCCATCAACTCTTAAGAAACTTATATTTAGGTATGTTATAATAATCATCTGCACATTGTGGAGTTATTTTGACTTTGTTTCAACAACTGGATTGAGATTTGGAAGAGGTTCAGCATCTTCTCTGAATTCCTTTCCCTTTATCTTCAGATAATTTTACATGTTCCTAGTTAGGCACTGGGGCAAGGGTATCTGAGCTTAAGATGAGCATTGGCCGCAAAATAGTTGAAATATGCACGATAATGAAGTTAAAGAACCAAGACTCCAGATGAATTTTATTTTATTTTTTTAAAATCTGATTCGTCTACTTGACAGTGGTTCAATGAATGGGATAAGTTTTAACTCTTGGCTTTGCTGTCCGATGTTTGGTGGTAGTTGGCGTTCCCAAAAGGTCTTACATCTGCTCCAGGCAGACCAAGGGTGGCTCCGAACAGTCCAGTCATATTTGATGTTAGTCTGGAATATATCCCAGGACTTGAACTGGATGAGGAATAAATCAACCTAGTGAGTTCTCCAGCACATCTTCATTCCTGCTATTTCCTTTTGTGAGCTCCGGAACCAAAATGTGGATCATGTATCCTTCCTTAATTCATTGGTTCTAAGAGATAAAAGGGTTGTGTGGAAGTGGTGTTATCAAGATCATGTGTATATATGCATCGCATGCTTACATTTTTTGGAAACTGCACAATCTGTTGAGGGTGAGGGTGGCAAACAAGAGCATGGCTTGGGGATCCTTCGCCGAGTTTTGGTCTATTAATTCCCTTACGAGAATATATCACAAGTCGAAACACAAAATTAACCCATCCCCCTTCAAAAATGTTCCTAAATAATTATGCCGTTTGTTTTCCCGCTTTGAAAATTACACTCCTTTTACGTAAAATGAAAAATTTGGTTAAACGTTTTTCTCACAGTTTAAGATAAGTGGTAAGAATACTTAAATGTTGTTAACTCATATTTAGATTTATCGTTTGAATTGGCTGAGAATTAGATTAAATACTTCCTTTAATTCTTAATATAAGAGCCGGTTGATTTTTGTTGGAGATATTAAGGAAATTAAATTAGTTAAATTAAAGTATTTATATTTATCATTTTTCTTTAAATTAATTTACTTGACTTATAAAGTGATATATAATTTAATAATGTATAATTTATGTTATGATTAAGTATTTTATTTTTTTTCTTAATCTCTTGAAAAAAGTAAACTAGCTTTTATATTTAAGATCGGAAGTAGTATAATAATAAATTTTGATTGTCTGTAATGTATGCATTATGTTCGTTCTGAAAAACAAAAGGGTAAATTATCTGATTTTGAGTATGGATGTGATGTCAAACTATTAGTCAATTACAAGGGTCAAAAGTATATTTTAAAAAACAATATCATTCTGAAAATATTTTAAATTTAAAAAACTCAGAAATAATGTAATTATTTATAAATTATAAATTCATGCGGTGAAGAGTGAAGACTGTGGCAGCCCCGATTTTTGATTAGCTTTTTTTAATAGTTTTTACGACTTATGAGATAAGTATATGAGAGGAGTTTTATCTCGGATTACGCAAACCATGATTTAAAACCATGGTTTTGGAAGTTCCCAAACACACACTTAATCAGTTTAGCGAGGGATCTTTCCCATCTGAACCCGAGGAAACATATATATAATGCACTAATGCACTTGTTGATAATATGAGCATGATGGCTTCTCCGATGAATTACCGGCCCAGCGTGTTCAATTTTGCAAGCGTTGTGAATGGGAGGCCCTCGGTTGGGTCAAAGCGAGCGGGTGTCGTTGTATGCGGCCTCCGGAGGAGCCCCAGAAAAAGTCTGCGGAGGTCGAGGGTTTTGTCCAAAGAAGCCATACAAGTGGTTCACTCCCTCAAGCTCGCCAAATCTGCCCCCAAAATTCAACATCTTCTCCATTCCAGACTCTCCAGGCTTCTCAAAGTTGATGTCTTGGACGTCCTCTCTGAGCTCCACAGACAGAATGAACTGGACTTGTGCCTCCAGGTACTATTCATCCGAATTCCTTTGAATTTTGCTGCTTTTCTCGTTATAACCAGACGGGTGCCAAAATATAGGTTTTCGACTTCATAAGGAAGGAAGCAGGATACGAGACGGAGCTGTCGCTATACTCGGAGGTGATATTGTTGCTGGGAAGGAATGGACTGATTGGGAGGGCGGAGGAGGTGTTTTCTGAGGTGATGGGAAAGGGATTAAGACCTGATACAAGGATGTACACGGAGATGATTGGAGCTTATGTACAAGCAGGCATGACGGAGAAGGCAATGGAGACGTACGCGCTGATGAAGGCATCAGGTTGTGCCCCGGATAAGTTGACCTTCACAATTTTGATAAGAAACCTTGAGAAGGCTGGCCTCCAACACCTGGCTGCAACTTTGAAGGATGATTGTGTTCACTACGTGGACTCTCCGGACAAATTCATTCATCAACTCCAACACAAGCATGTAAATGCAACGAGCCACTGAACCTACCTTTTATCACCAATTTGGTGTGCGTGTATGTATCTTTCACTCTCACCAATACAATAACACCTACTTAATTCACTTTCAGGCCAGAGGGAGGTCGATTGTGTGAAAATTTCCTTACTTCATGGAGAGGTGAATATTAGTTGCTGGTGATTCATTATGCGTGAAAAAATGTCGGGTTGATTAAGGAATTGCCCTGGATTTTCAATGGGTTGAATCATTCTCTCACCATTAAATTCGCATTATTTGTGTAAAGATCTTTTTAATAATAACAATACAAATGTAGGCGTTGCATAAGTTAAAATGATCTCGTTTTCCCACTTATCTTGTATTATATCATCAATATAATAAAAGGATAGATGTGAAGACAGCCATCACAACCAAGTCTATGTGGCCTTGTACATCTCTATCAGTATCTTTTATTAAATCAACATGGTCATAATGAATGGCATTGGCAAATAAATTGCTTGGGTAATAAACTGCTGCGCGTATCCCGACTCATTTCATCCAGTCGCTCCCAGACATAGGTTGCCAGCAACTTTGCTTGATTGACTGATCAACAGTTCGAACCGAGCAAAAGTGTCATTATGTGATATTAAAATCATTTCAAATTGTAAGTACAAGTTTATAACGTAGAATCTGAGATCCATGGACGCCCCATGAAATTGTCTAGCAAAATGATGGCGGCTGACGACAAATCACGATAAAAAAAAGCAACAAAAATGCCATTTCTCTACCAACTGTTCATATTTGTCTCTCCTTTAGTCAATCTACACAATGAAATGTTGCCCAATACAAAATATTACAAGGGAAAAATGCTCATAGGCAGTGTAAGCAGCAGTCTGAGATAAACTGAACGGTAACATAACAATTACAAAGGAAACCAGACACAACCACAGGTGCCTGCTTAGCTGGCTAAATGGCTGGGAGAGTTGTTGAACATGCTGTGCCACATGAAGGCGCGAGAGAGCACCATCTCAAGCTCTTGGTGAGACCAGTTTTGAGTTGGAAGGTGTTGAAGGAACATTACCAGCTCTTGGAAATCAAGTTTCTGGAGCTTATCTGACCACTGAGAAATCATTTTTTTAAAAAAAAAATGATTCACTGTCTGCTATATAAAATTTGCTTAAACATAATACATAAATCATCCGAGAAAACCATACACAAATACAGGAGTACACAAACAAGGGTGCAACTTAACAGACTATATAGTCAATTAGACAAAAAGTCAGAGACCAAAACAAGGGGGAAAAACCGTCATACATGAACGTAAGTCTATTTTCAGAATCAATAACATATACGATTGCGGCCCTACGTTGTTTGTAATGCACATGAACTTACGTGGAACTGAAGATAACATGTACCAAAACTATATGGTCAGTGGCAATATACAGAATGCAATGCAATATTGCAATTACACACAGTATCTTTCTGAGTCTACCATTTGATGGGTCAAAGAATGGTTTCTACAAAGGAGTTTCACCAGCATGGTTACAAGACAAAACACAATTTAAATTGATTATATCAGAGCGGAATCCCAAAAATCATGTCTCACCGTCAGAAGAAAACTGGCAAATATGTACACAAGGAAATCTGGTAAAGCATCTCCTTCAGCAAGATATGTGTCCCAAAGGCGTGTGATGAGATGGAAGGGTATCTAATTAAATAAATCACATATTAGACTTGAAGAAAGAATAACACTCGTGACAAATTTACTATAATCCATTATCACCAACATCAACGCAATGATTAATGAACTCCTGCTACTTGCAATAAAGTCATTTTACAAATGTTTTTTCAGACATCGCAATCATAATTATAAAGAAAAATTTCACCAGTTAGAGCAAACCTCACGAATAAGAAGACAGTTGAACCAGCGAAAAGCAAATTGAAGAAATTCCAGTCCTTGTTCCTCCACATGTCTAGAAACAGGCTCTGGTGCAGCGCAACAGTTTCACTTGAGCACATCAGATTCTATTTTAAGATATACAGGTAATAATATAACAACAAAAATAATGAGATGATAAGGTCGGGTGTTTCATATGTTTTATTAGTATTAATAGGTACTATGGAAGATGATGATAAAGTATTGACACTATTGTGTAAAAACAATCATTTAAGATGGTTTAGTTATGTGTAAAGAAGGCCAATAGAGGCGACAGTAAGGAGGGATGAGTAGATGTTCTTTGGCCCTATAAAGAAGGGTAGAGCGAAATCAAGAAGGCTCCTCAAGGAACTCATGAATCGAGACCTTTTAGTTAATGGTATATTAAAAATGTTGGTTGTAGATAGAACACAATGGTGGCCAGCAATCTTTGTAGCCGATCTTATTCAGTGGGATAAGATTTGTTGTTGTTGTGAGTAAAAGCAAATAAGATAATCAGGTTTTACTGCATCTTTTGGAATATTTCAAACAAATCATTTCATTAAAATGATTAAGCAAAAGTAAAGGAGCTATTAGCACACTACAGTTTTAAAATTTATCATATTTCAAGCCCTTTCAGTACCCAAGCAGATATGCTCTTCAATCTATAAAAACAGACCAAAATGGCCACATAAGAATAGCACAAGTGTGTCGGTATTAAATGTCATCCACTACTTAACCTTGCAAGTAGGTGAATTATGGATATGTTCAACACGTGGGGTTTTAAAGTTTTCTATGGATACCAGAAGAGATCTCAACCTCAGCTCAACTTCAAAAGTTAAATGCGGTTGAACCATAGTATCCATTAAAATATCTAGGGCCGCTTCAAATTTAAGTTCATGCAATTAAAGGTTGGTTAAAGAAAAGCATGAACCCTAAAAAAAAAAGCTTACCATCTATTCTTCTGACCAATTCCTTCAACTTAAAAACAAGCCTCTGAATTCCTGGTTGAGCGAATGTGTAATGGTCTTGCATACCATCAAGTAACTTTGACAAGCACCAATAACAGTCAGCCTCCACATCAGAAATTTTATCTGAGGATAAATCAGACATTGACCAATTGTCTATACTCCCTTCTAAGTATTCTGATAGGAAAACAACTAGAAACGGCGTAACAAGATCATTAATTCCCTGAACATATCCACTTGCAGGATGCCGAATAGCCCTGGTAAGAAATCATTAAATCATATAAGTAAAAAGGTAGAAGAAAGAACAAGAAGTTAAGAGCTAAAAGTAATTCTACCATGTATTAAGACTTCAGTTCAGTTAATGCTTGCTTGATGCACTCAAGACCGTAAAGTTAACTCAAAAACTTCTAACCCCCCCCCCCCAAATAAATAAATAAATAAATAAAAAATAAATAAAAAAAACAAGAAAGAAAATTAGAGATCACACGAGCAACCATGCACAAAGTCATTCACACCGTCTTGCTACTTGCTAACAAAGATTGAAACTCGACAATTGAACCTGAAACAATGTCAACAATATCCAAGGGGGGAACTACTAAAATCATCAAAAAGGATATGCAACAATGCAAAACCAAGTTCTGACCAAAAGTGATAATATATCAGAAAATCATTTGAAATTAGATAGAGCACACTACCCAAAAGAAAGAAGAATACTTTCCAAAATAGGTATTACTTTCTCGGCCAAGATAAGTGCCATCTTTCCCCTCACAGAACCATCCACATCAAAGAACAATAGGCTATGAACAACGTCAGGCCAACTAAAAGGGAGACAACAATATCTAACCATGCATAAAGAATGCGCTCCAATGATTTCTGAACTTGTGGTTGCTGGAAGAATGAAACATCAGGTACAGTTCTAGGACAATCAACAGCAATCTAACAAATTTTCAAAACCAACTGTCATGATTCATGAATTATAAACATTGCTTTCATAACATCAAGATGCTCATTCATTAAAACTGAGGATACCTGGCGAAGCATGTTAATCTCATCATCTGAACGCT
The DNA here is from genome assembly GCA_963855925.1 of Inga laurina. NCBI lineage: Eukaryota > Viridiplantae > Streptophyta > Magnoliopsida > Fabales > Fabaceae > Inga > Inga laurina. The sequence goes on along the minus strand of OY979707.1, from coordinate 67,225,045 downwards.
GTGTATCAGGAACATCATAATACTGAGAAACACAGTCAAGATACTCCAGGCGCTTCCTTCTCAGAACACCCTCCCTTCTATCTGAATTAGGTGGTGCATATCCCTGTTGTCAGTTAGTCTTTAAATCTCAAAGAAGATAAGATACATTCAATAAGAAAAATGTGGAAATTGCAGGTCAAAGTTCGATCTCAAAGAGACTTGACTATCTACTATTTTACAATATACTTCATTTTTCTTCTTAATCCCCCTTACGGTCCCTTTGCAAAACATATCCATGTAATCAGCATTAAATTCTCTTCTGAAATCCATCTTCAGTGAACAAAATTTTAATTTCAGTAATATTATCAAAATAAATAACTATATCATAATTATAACAACAACTTCACACTTTTTGGTAATCACACTCCTGATAACATAAAGCCATCATCAAATCATGAGCTAGAGGGAGAAAAGGAGCTGAAGATAGACCATAAAGCTTACCAAGAGAAGCCTCCACACTGTAGGGCGCATGTAATCTGGAACTCCACTCCAAGATAATTCACGCAACTTCTCTGCAAAATAAATTTCAAGTAGATACACCAGCCAAAAAGAGATCAGATTACGTTCCATAGATTTGCTAACAAGCCATATCAATGGTAACAAGGACTGCACTAAGAATAACAAGAATCGCATTTCAATAACTGTTCCTAAATTTTAGAATATAGTGGGTATCAAAACTAAAAATGGAAATCTAGACGGATGTTATTCATGAATAAGGTATAGTGTAAGCAAATGTGTATATCATATACTTGACAAAAACAAGGGAAAAAGACACTTAAATACCACTTAAACTTCAAAATCCCAAATTGGTTTTGTTGACAATAAGAGTAATATGATTGACAAAAGGAGTATAGCAATTGACAACTCAGGTTTTTGGGAAATTACTGATTTGGGATTATGAAGTTTAAGTGGTATTTAAATGTTTTTTCCCCTAAAAACAACATTTTGAGCCAACAAGTAGGGCTTGCAATAAGTCTACAAGCTAACTTTTAATTTGTACATTTATGTTTCTTCATGTTGTTATAGGATTACATAGCTATAATCATTATCTTATGAATATAGGCTCACATTATGTGAAAATTAATTACTATGAATTAAATGACTTCAGCAGGTGCAAACGCATCCTTTATTTGTAGAAGCATCAAGAAGACTCGAACACTGAAGGGAAAACAATCAATTCAGGTTATGCATAACAGCATAGTGTAATGAGTATTATTCTGTGATTTATTTTAAGGCCCACCGCCCTACTCAAAAAAAGTTAGAATAAGAAACCACATCATTGGCTTGTTCATCTAAGGCTGAGCAGTAAGCATACAATATATAACAACAGATGCTATGTCCATAAATATAATGAGTCCTAAAAAGGAGCAACAATTAAGTCAACAAGTGGCACCAAGAACTGTGATTATAAATTCAAATACCTAATATTACAGTCGACCCAGAAAGCACCTTAGTGAACTTCATAACTCTCGCAGAGTCTGTAGCTCTTGCACCCATGAAAGATTTCTGGACTTCTTCAGATGAGTTGTCCTTGTCAGAACTTGATTTTTTTAACTTATTCACATTGGCAACACTGGCTGGTTTACTTGTACTCTGGACTTCTTCCTGTGTCAAGAATAAAAGCCATGGTTAAAGGAACACTGCCCGTGGCCTTATAGAGGCTTATGAAAATAATTATTTTACGAACACTGAAGCACCTCTGTAGCCTTAGCTGGGTGATCACTTTTGCCAGCATCATTGAAGGAGAAGCTCCTTTCGTATCTTGGCGAACATTCCTTTGAGTTTGAGTTATCCAGCGGGTCAAGTCTTCGAGTCAATAATATTTTACCAGGGATGCTACGACCTTTCAGCAAGCTTGAAAATAAAAGAACATAAAATTGCCATCAATTATATTTGAGTTGTTTACTTTCCATTGTGGGTGAAACTGAACATGAATTCAGAGGGAAAAAGAAAACTGTTCAATGATTGAAAGAAAAAGAAAAAGAAAAATTGTTCGATCAATCAATCCCTGAAAGAGGAAAGGAAATAAAGCATGTAATTCCAGATATGTAGTCCCATCGCATCTAGAAAGTGTGGTTATGAAGGATAATTACGTTTGTCATTGACAAAACTTCGTAAAGAATGTAATCACATTAAAAGACTCTTGGGAAAACGTAAGCGCCAAACTTGATATATCATCTTCAGTTCTAACTTAAACCAGATCGGAAGAAATAAAAAAGTACAGATAGTAAAGGATTAAAACTTGAGTCCATAATTCTTGTGCTAGAACATCAATGAAGGCACGAGACCCATATCGCTTTGAACAGAATCAAGGATCACGCTTATAACACTGCCATTCGCATTGAAGTCGGTCAGGTCCGTATAAATCAAGCAATATAACCATGTAAAATTTCATCTACGAAGAACAGTGATTTCAACGTTAAAATAAAATTATGAATTAGCTTCTCTAAATTCAAGAAGTGAAGGGGCAAAAAAATAGATGAAGAAGGGTGTTCCGGCAGCTACATGATCAGATCAGTCGTCGGAATTATAGGGATGATAAAGTTTCCTCTAAATGCCTTTAGTATATGAGAAGTAAATAATTACACGCAGGAAATGAAGGATCAGGGAGCGTGAAATCAGTACCCTTGAACATTTCTGAGGGTCTGGTTGAATCTGGAGTCATGGCTTGTGACGGTACTATCTGCGTTGCTTTGATCTTCTTCCCGCCTGCTGTGGATGCGGTCATTGTTATTCATGGTAGCTCTGCCAGCACTGCCAGCGTTGTTTGATACTATTTCCAGGGCCACTAGTGACAGATGCTTGCAAGGACATGGGCTCGCCAAAAGTTCTTTCCCTTCCTCATCTCGCTAATTATTTCATCCTATTTCTTCTGCGCTATGTCTTACATATTCCTTTTCTGGCACCAAACTCTCGGACAATCTTTTTCCGGTCAATCCAATTTTTTTTATGAAAAGGTAATTTCATAATACTCCTTCGCCCTAAATATAAAATCCATTAATTGTTTTAAAAAAATTAAGATAATTAAATAAATTACTTTAATTAAAGTATTATATTTGTTATTTTTTTAAAATTAATTTATCCTGATTTATAAACTAATATATAATCGAACTATATATAATATAAGATGTGGTTATGGAATTTATTTAGCTTATTTAATATAGATAAAAAATCAATTGGAACTTATAATTAGAGGCAGAGGGAGTATATGGGATTTGTCATTCCTTCCTTTTCATCTGTTGTTATTGAGATTTATTGGTAATTAAGTCTATCCCTTGTAACTCATTCTAATTCCCCCTATATATATTGAAGGATTAATATGTAAAAAATGCTTAATAATTTATATCAAAAGTGCATCCAACATCATAATTTTTTTTCTATACCAATAAATATATAAAATTAGAGCAAAAATGATATGTCGTTGAAATAGGATAATGTCCATTAGTTTTTGTGTGTGTTTGGTAACATCCCAAACCATGGTTTATGCAATTTGAGATAAAATTTCTCTCATACATTTACCTCGTAAGTCATAAAATCTATTAAAAAAAGTTAATCAAAACACACACTTTGTATTTGAACTTGTGCTATTTTTCTAAATGTATTAAAATATCCTCAACTAAAAAATGATAAAGATACAAAAGTACCCAAAACTTTCATCCAAAGTGTACTAAACATTATGGGCATGTTTGTTTTAACGATCAGATTGTTTATAAGTTGTTTTTCATGTAAATCGAGATACAACTCCTCTCACATACTTACCTCGTATATCGTAAATTACGATTGAAAAACTGCTTTTAAGCATTTCAATCGCTCATCCAAACGAGCCCTATGCTTTTTAAATGACTTATAATTTGGTAAAAAAAAAAAACTTATAAATAGAAATAGATAAATAGATAATAATAATTTACTTGTTAATTTAAAGTTCGCAGAACCGCCCGAGTGCATTCCCGCCCCGGCCGTTAAGCCGCCTATAAACCCTAGCAACAGACAGGGCTGCTGTATTGGGGACTGATTGAGCTGAATCATGGCAGTGAATGATGCTGACCAGTCGCACAAGCCTCACAGGTCTCGTCAGTCTGGTGCAAAGAAGGCCAAATCGGATAAGAAGAAGAAGAAGCAAGAAGTTGGCGATGATAATCAGAAACAAAATCCTAAGGTACTCCTCCTTGCTTCTGTTCTGGGTTTTGTTTGTTCAAGAAGAAACTGTAGTCTTTCTTATATTTAATGGCGGAGCTTTATGTATGTTAGGCGTTTGCTTTTGCGTCGTCCGCTAAAGCCAAAAGATTACAATCCCGTGCTGTCGAAAAAGAGCAGCGTCGTCTTCGTGTTCCAATTATTGACCGGTCTTATGGTGATCCAGCACCTTATGTCGTCGTGGTGCAGGGCCCTCCGAAGGTATGTATTATCCATGTGTTACTTTCCCTATGAGTGATCACACATTAATTTGCCGCCGTCTTCCTTTTATCTTGTTTCTTGTTGCCTCAAACTGGTTTGCTTTTAGGTTGGGAAGTCGCTCTTAATAAAGTCCTTGGTAAAACATTATACGAAGCAAAATTTGCCTGATGTTCGAGGTCCCATAACCATTGTATCAGGTTTGTGCATTTTTACTTAACCATAGTCCGTGCTTCTTTACTTGGCCATATTAGTGGCATACGGTATTTTTAGACTATTTCTGTAATTTGGTAGAAAATCTATTGGTGCTGATAAATACTTGTTTGATCAGGAAAGCAGAGGCGTCTGCAGTTTGTGGAATGCCCAAATGATATCAATGGCATGATAGATGCCGCAAAATTTGCAGATCTAGCATTGCTTCTCATAGATGGGAGTTATGGTTTTGAAGTGGTGAGTTATTGGAGGGTTAAGAGTTGTATACTGAAACATATTGTATCAATCTCGTTAGTCATTATATGTCACTACTGTATGAAAATGCAATTTTGGTAAATTTGGTCTGTCATGTACATTTTGTTTCTAACTCTCCTGACCCTTTCCCCCCTTCATCTGCAGGAAACCTTTGAATTCCTTAATATATTACAAGTTCATGGGTTCCCAAAGGTCATGGGTGTTCTTACCCATCTTGATAAATTCAAGGATGCTAAAAAGTTGAAGAAAACAAAGCAACGCCTTAAACACCGTTTCTGGACTGAAATATATGATGGAGCTAAATTGTTTTATTTATCTGGTCTTATTCATGGAAAGTAAGCATCTTAGCAATATTGTCCTTTATTGATCATACAGTCTTTTTTTTTTTCTCAGATATTAATGATGATTACAAACGTTAGGTACAAGTTCAATATTTAAAATCTCTCTCTGTTTTTTTTTTTTTTTAAATTGAGCAGGTATCTTAAGCGCGAAGTGCACAATCTTGCCCGCTTTATCTCTGTTATGAAGTTTCATCCTCTATCTTGGCGAACTTCCCACCCTTATGTTTTGGTGGATAGGTTTGAAGATATCACTTCTCCTGAAAGAGTTGAAGAAAATAAGAAATGTGACAGAAAAGTCACACTTTATGGTTATTTGAGAGGGTGTAATTTAAAAAGGGGAAATAAGGTATGTTTTTGTTCTGGAAAATTATCTACTGTTTTAAAACCAATGGCATCATGTTTCCCATCAAAACAATACACAAAGCATTGTTTTCCTCCTCCTCCTCCTCCTCCTTTTATGCATTTTTTACCATTGACTGTGCATTAGTTTGCTCACATCGTTGATTCTGCCTTGCATACTTCATGTCTTACATGAATGTATCTCTTCATTTGCCTTGTTGCAGCATACTTGCATATGGCTTTAATTAGGGGGAAATTTACCTGAATTGATCGTTTAATAACGTGCCATACCTATTTTTCTTGAAATGATTAACTCTAATAATGTAAAAAATACCAAGTTGTGGCATCTGCTCATATATGGGGTTGTCACCTTATAATACACTAAAAAATTTATGCTTTTCAGTAATCTGCTCTATCCAAAACTTCGTTATTCTTGGAAAAATGTAAAGCATATAGGCTTAGGGAACCTGGTTGTGGTGTTTGGCTTAAAGATATTGAAGCATGAAATGAACTTTTACTGTGGCACTTGCTGTCACTTCTGTTTATGTTCCCCATTGTTGGCACTCAACGTATGTACTTTTGAAATCAGGTGCACATAGCAGGAGTGGGTGATCATAGTTTAGCTGCTATCACTCTGTTACCTGATCCTTGTCCTCTACCATCTGCTGCAAAGAAGAAGGGACTGCGAGATAAGGAAAAGTTATTCTATGCTCCCATGTCTGGCCTTGGGGATCTTCTATATGACAAAGATGCTGTGTACGTAAATATCAACGATCACTTTGTCCAGTTTTCAAAAGTTGATGATGAAAACTCATCCATGGCAGGCAAAGGTTTTTACATCTTGTTCTCCCTCTTAGTGTTTATTTGTTCTTGTTGATGAGAATATATTAGTCATGTGATGGTTCTTTTAATTTAGTTTCCTGTATATTCTGTTGTCCTGGCCTGGGACTATTATTTATTGACCCGGTGTCCTCATTGAATATGATCTATACCAGCAACATGTGCTGAACTGATTAGATAATATAACTTTACATTATACATTGGGTTTCTTTTGTCCCATTTCTTCCTGATTCTAGTATTATTGTGATAAAATATTATATTTTTCACTATTTTAACAGGGAAGGGCGGAGATGTAGGGGAGGCTTTGGTGAGATCACTTCAGAATACCAAATACTCGATCAATGAAAAACTGGAGAACAGCACTATCAATCTTTTTAGCCAAAAGTCAATTGTGTCATCAGAAGCACTACACGATGCACAAAGTAGAAAAGTAGAAAACAATGAAATGGATATGGATGGTTCAGAATCTGATCAAGATGAAGCCATTCCACCCAATGCCATAACAGACAGTGAAACTAGTGGCTCTGAAGAAGATAGTGACACAAGAGATGGTAAAGCTGCAACTGGAGATCACTTAAAAGAATGTGTTGAGTTTCATGGTGGAAGACTTAGGAGAAGAGCAGTGTTTGGAAATGATGTTGATCAAAATGATTTGAAGGTAGGCTGAAAGTTGTTATTTTTGTTGATCAGAACCCCCCCTTCTGTGGACCTTAGCATATTCTTAATGGTAGCAGCGTATCATGCTGGCTGGCCATTGCAATCTTTACTTAAATCCACTGAATCATTATATGCAAATCATAATTTTTTGTTTTCATATGCTACATATCTCAGTTTGGATATTTCATAAGAATGCTCACCAGTGCAAAATGACATCATTTATAGGGCTCATATGAAGAGGACGGGGCTGTCAGTGATGATGCAGCATCATCTGACTCAAAATTTTCAGAAGAGAGTGATGATGATGATGGTGGTGGTGGTACAATTCTCGTCTCATTGTTAAGATTTGCATCAATTTGGTCTTTTTAGTTGTACAAGTGTGGGGTTGTTCTGCTAATCGGAAGTAGATTTGGTGGACTAAAATTCAGTTTGTAAGGATATTGGGAGGATCTTACACGACATATAGGCTTTTTTTCCCAATATCTTGGTAGTCATAAATTTTGATTAGGCTTCATTTGTGACTTTACCTTGTTCCTGATTTTTTCGTTTCAATATCCTTCATAGAATACGATGTGGGAGATGTTTCAGAGTGTAAGGAATTGTTGGCCCAAAGAACTATCTTACGGCATGCTCCTAGCTTGATGCAACTTGTGTATGGGAAGTCTACTGTTAATCCAACCACTGTGAAGAAAGAGGATGACAGCAGTGAGGATGAAGAAAGTGAAGGTGAATTTTTTAAGCCTAAAGAGGAAGTTAGAAAGGTTGGTCATTTGCTACCTCCCACTACTTGTACTTCAAGTGTTCATTTCTTTTAGAAAGAGAACTATTGCCTATTCGACTGCATAAAATAAATCTTGGCATGATTAATAATTATCGCTTTACAACATTTATTTCCCTTTCCTGTGAGGATTTTAAGCAATTTTTCAGGGCCCATGTCAAAGTCTCAAGATCCTTTTTTTTCTTGAGTTGAACTGGCCATTGTTGCCCTTCAGAATATCTGTGTTTTTCCTTTCCTTTTTGTCAAATTATTGACATAAACTAAAAAATTTTCTATGCTTGCTTTTATCCTGTTTTTTAAATTTGCAACAGACGAGAGAGGGATCTAATGGTGAAAATGTCAACACTGAGGACTGTTCCAAGACTGCAAAGTTTGTGGATGTTAAACGCTGGGAAGACAAAGATTTTGAGCAAATTCGTGATCATTTTGTTACTGGTGACTGGTCAAAAGCTGCACTGAGAAACCAAGTTTCTGAGGCCACTACTGGAGATGAATTTGATGCTGTCTATGGTGACTTTGAAGATTTAGAAGCTGGAGAGAAGTATGAGAGTCATCAGACAGATAGTGAAGTTGCTAAGATGGCACAGAAGGGTGAGGATTTTGAAGCTGAAGAGCGGAGGCTCAAGAAACTTGCTCTCCGCGCAAAATTTGATGCTCAATATCCTTCTCTCTACCCCCCCCACCCCGGCCCTGTTTACATTTTAATAGCTAGAGTTATTATCTTAGCTCACTCAAAAAAGTAAAAGTAGAGAGAAAGATTTCCGTTCCATCATTTAATCAGGTCTACAAAGAGTTGAACTTGAATTTATCTGTGTTTGTCTTATTTCACAGTTCAGTTCTTTTGTTTTAAAAATTATCATTAAGAGTAGATAAAAGGGCGCACTCCCTGAGAGCAATTAATAGTGGTTGGTGAATCATTAATTTGTTGCTTAGTATTCAGTTGAAGAAAATTGTGGGTTTATGGTGTGTTTGGTATGAGGGATTTGGAGGGGAGGGGAGGTAAAATTTTTGAGTTGGATTTAAGAAAATTGGAGAAGTGAGGTCACAAAATTTTAATAAAACAAAGATGTAATATAAAAGAGTAAGAAAAATTAATTAAAAACCTTTAACCCCACTTCTCTCATTTTTATAAATCCAACTCAAATTTTTTCCTCCGCTCACTTTTCCTCCCCTCCCCTCCCCTCCCCTCATATCAAACAAGCCCTTTGGGTTTTGGCCCCTGCTATGCTTTATATTTTAGTGGTGCAAAAACAAATGCATTATGGATTTGATGTGTGTCCTTGATTTTGATCTACATATGATAGCTCTCTATCATCTGATGAAGAAGCAAGTAATAGAAATGGGGCCAAGCTCCATCGCGGTCAGGCTAATGAAAGTAGCTATTTTGATAAGGTGAATTCCTTTGCTTTTATTAAAGTTCATATACTGATATACTTAAAGAACAGACACTCATTTTGGTTTTTCCAGCTGAAGGAGGAAATTGAACTTCGGAAACAGATGAATATAGCTGAACTCAATGATCTTGATGAGGCTACCCGATTAGAGATTGAAGGCTTTCAAACAGGAAGTTACCTAAGGTTGGAGGTTCATGATGTCCCTTGTGAGATGGTTGAATACTTTGATCCTTACCACCCAATATTAGTGGGAGGGATTGGTCTTGCAGAGGAAAATGTCGGATACATGCAGGTCATTGGAATTTTTATTTTGCAGTTCCATACTTATGTCGGTTTGCTAGGACTCATCAAATAGTTTAAGGCTAACACAGTAGCTCACTGGAAACTGAAATATTACTAAATTTTGTTGAACTTCTTTGAATAAAATCAATTTGTTCTATCTCTTCTGTACAGGCTAGGTTCAAGCGGCATAGGTGGCACAAGAAAGTTCTCAAGACTAGAGATCCTATAATTATTTCTGTTGGATGGAGGCGTTATCAGACAACCCTGGTTTATGCTATTGAAGATCGTAATGGGAGGCATCGCATGCTTAAATACACCCCAGAACATATGCATTGCTTGGCTATGTTTTGGGGCCCTCTTGCCCCTCCCAACACTGGGATAGTTGCTGTCCAGAATTTATCGAACAATCAGGTCAAATTTGACATTGTTACTGATTCTCTGGATTTTGCACTTGACTTTCATTGGAATTCACTTTTATCTGATGATATCAACAGAATATACCTGAATTTCTTCATTTTTGTTTGCTTTTCTACCATAGAGATGTTAGTCTTGTACTTTTAAAAAAAAAAAAAAAAGGGTTGATGCATCTAATAATTTTTGCTCAATGAGACTTCATTGGATTTATCAGGAATCATTTAGGATTACGGCAACTGCTGTTGTACTTGAGTTTAATCATGCAGCAAGGATAGTGAAGAAAATAAAGTTGGTTGGTCACCCTTGTAAGATATTCAAGAAGACAGCACTTATCAAGGATATGTTTACTTCAGATCTTGAAGTAGCTCGGTTTGAAGGTGCAGCTATTCGAACAGTCAGTGGGATCAGGGGGCAGGTCAAGAAGGTTAGTACTTTGTAACTTTTACAGCTTTATCTCTTGTCTAATGTTTTGTCCGCTTAGTTTTGGTTGGATTTTTTTTCATTGTTTGTTAGGATGGGATTGTTTGAGGATGAGAATATTGAGAAGACACATGGATTATATAAATTATTTGCCATCTGTTTATCGCGAGATTTTGATCTGGCAGGCTGCAAAAGAAGATATCCTTAAGCAGTCAAAGAATGGAGGCCTTCCCAAAGAAGGAATTGCTCGTTGCACTTTTGAGGACAAAATTTTGATGAGTGACATTGTTTTCTTGCGTGCATGGATTCAAGTTGAAGTTCCTCAGTTTTTTAATCCCTTGACAACAGCATTGCAGCCTCGTCAGCAGACCTGGCAAGGAATGAAAACAGTTGCTGAATTGAGAAAGGATTACAACCTTCCTGTACCTGTAAATAAAGATTCACTTTTCAAGGTATGATCTAGTTCTGAGCAAAAAATATGGCGAGCCAACAGATTTTCCTTCTTTCTTCCCTGTTAGGTCTGTTTACTTATGATTGGCTCTCTGCTTTTTTCTCTATGTTCTTTGCCAGAAAATTGAAAGAATGCCACGTAAGTTCAATCCATTGGTGATTCCCAAGTCTCTACAGGAAGCACTTCCTTTTGCGTCAAAGCCTAAAGATATACCTTGTCGAAAGCAGCGGTCATTTGCTGAGAGAAGGGCTGTTGTTAGGGATACTCATGAGCGTAAAGTTCATGTTCTTGTGCAGCAGCTCCAATTAATTAGAAATGAGAAGGTTAGTGTGTTGACTATTTTGCCATTCTCTTGACTGTGGTCACTTGCATCTCTTTACAAGACGATCTAGAGTTGTCAGCGGAGATCTCAGCTCTCTATTCACCTCAATCATTACAGGATATTGTAATGGTTTAATAACTATTTAAGAGGACATTTCTCATGTCTTGATTCTACTTCTTATGTGGGCATTTTGCAGTTGAAAAAGCGAAAGCTTAAGGAGGAGGAGAAGAGAAAAGAACATGAAGCTGAGAGAGCAAAGGATGAGCAGTTGCTAAGAAAACGCCAAAGAGAGGAAAGGCGAGAGAGATATCGTGAGCAAGAAAAATTGAAGAAAATCCGGAGAGCAGAGGTCTGAGTTTATGACTTCACGATGTTGCAGAAGTGATTCGTCTTGTTTGATGAGGTGGAAATCTTACCAAGAAAGGGAAGAAAAGAAAACTGACAGCTTCAAATAGTATATGGAAAACATTCACGTTTGGGGCATTCAGATGGCACTTGTAAGCGAATCGCGGGCAGCAATTGGTCGATGGGAAAAGCTTGTGTGAGGGTTAAATGGGCTTTGAATCCCTCTGAGTGGCATATATTTTTGGTGGCTGCTGCTTGGTGCATCCTAAATAGTAAATACTACCTTCGGTCCCTTAATATTAGATATGAGATCTTATATTAAGAATATGAGGTAGTATTTTATATTCTGGGCAACTTGCAGACAGCCGTTCAATTTGTTCGCCAAGAAAATATTATTGGACCTTAGCATAGTTGTGAGGATAGCATAATAACCAAATATTCAATTTATTTACTTTGGTTTTAAGTTATTAAATTATTAGACATTTTTACTACAGAATGCTTGATTTATTTAATTAGAAGAATTCCCAGAATGACCTGATTAAACTGTGATTAGTGGCATGAGTTCCTCGATTCTCTGTTATCTGGCGTCTCCTTGATTCATTCATTTAAGTTGAGAGTATGTTCATCTAGAATTTGATGGATTCCAGGGACCATGATATCGGATATATTCCACTCAACATCACTTATGAAGAAGGTCCTTGAAGACGCAAGGAGAATAGAATAAATAATTTTAAGTCATGTTTGAATGGAATTTGTTGATTAATAATATATCTAAAAATTTAGTTGATGATAACCTAGTGATGTAACAGTTGTAAATTACAAGTAGTTTTTCCGCTATATAAAATTATTCATACTCAGAATTTATGTGAAAAATTATAAATATGTTCTTTTTATTTTTCTTCCAATATTATAACTAGGTGAGAATCTTGAAAAAAACGTTATACTAGTAATAATCCACATTGCATAAAATTTATCTGCGCGTGCACAATTTTTATACATTAGCTTTTGTTATCAAGCATTAAATAAATTCGAGAATAAGTTGAAATAAATGAAGGATGAAGAATAACTTTACAATTGTGTTGCCTTTTTTAAATCATTCCTATTTTAACACTTGAGGAACAAGTAGGATTAGAATGTCATTCTAATCCTACTTGTTGATGATTGACTAGGGGTTCCCCCCTTCTGATTGTATTAAGTTCTTAATTGTAACTTAATGAATTCTAGTATTTCATTCAAAAAAAGAATATCATTCTAATGACTTCAAGGCTCTATCAGTCTCGTGAAATTCGTTTTCATTTTTAAAAATTTTCTCAAAAAAACGTGCTCACCCCATTAGGAGAAAAGAAATACCCTTCTTTTATGGTAAATTACTAAGAATGCTTAAAGGATCTGAAATAACAGAGTCCATAGAACAAAGGTAGGTCCATACAACAAGAATGATCACATCCCATTTTGAGGAGAAGTGATGGTTACAAGATTATTTTTATTTTGCATATTATAGAATAAAAGTTTATTTAAAATATAAAAATTAGATTAGATTAAAACTAGGGCGTCCAAAATCAATCTAATAGTGAATATGAGTGATGAGTATAAAATGTGCTCACATAGTGTCTATTTAGATTAGCGGTAGAAGCTAATTTTGCAACGTGATTTACAGTGTACGAGACATGTTTATGAAATGAGTTTTATCTCGACTTGCGTAAACGGGCCTTTCCATTGCTTTCTCAAGCAGACCCTTACACAACTGCTTATTACTTTTTTCAGTCCTTTTTATAAGCAACTTTTCTCTAGATTCCCTAATTTCCAACTGTCAATTCTGTGAGAGGCCATGTGGTACATACCTCTCATTCCGGTATGTCCCCTAGCTAGCGGCGGATACTACGTGTCATCTTGGATATTGCCGTTCTCATTCAAGCTATATCAAATATTCCAGTTTCGTCGAGGTATTGTTATCTTCTGATTCATTGCCTGGCAGCCACTATCAACCACATTTTCCTTTCGGGTTTCTATATGCCCCTTGCAACATTGGCCCTTTTGGGAGTCTTGCAGCTCGACTTCGGGTCCCTTCTGCTGCATATTTTGATGTTATTGGCTCCGCCTCCAGGAGGGCCGGGAGGAGGTTTTCCTGGAGTGCGGCGTCCGGTAAGAGAAATTGGAGCCCTTCCTTCAACTGATACCATTACCAAGTGCACTGATATTACTACCAAGTGCACTGATACCATCAAATTTTCAGGTGTACTGATACCACTATTGTACTCATATACATTCATAAACATATCCAATACATAAGAGTACTAAACTACTAAAACATCTCAAATCTTAGTAAAAGCAATACATAGATAACTAACAGAACTTAATCCCTTCAACTCCCTGCATTGTTTCTGGCCATCCTGGACTCTGGAGCCCTTCTTTCAACTCCGTGCTTTGCTTGTGGTCATCCCGGAGTGCGGCCTCCGGCAAGAGACTTTAGAGCCCTTACTACAACTCGTTGTGTTACTAATAAGGAGGTGAAACGATGAGGCTAAACTCCCAAGGTAAGTTTTCTTGCTATATATATATCTTGATTTTATTCTATCGATATTGATACTACAGTTGTTGCCCTTTAGAATATCTGCGTTTTTCCTTTCTTTTTTGTCAAATTAAAAAATTTTCTATGCTTGCTTTTATCCTGTTTTTTAAATATGCAACAGACGAGAGAGGGACCTGATGGTGAAAATGTCAATCCTGAAGACTATTCCAAGACTGCAAAGTTTGTGCACTGATATCACTACCATGTGCACTGATACCATCAAATTTTCAGATGTACTGATGCCACTATTGTACTCATGTACATTCATAAACATAATACATGGAGTATTAAACTACTAAAATATCTCAAGTTTTTGTTAAAATAATACATAGATAACCAACATAACTTAATCCCTTCAATTCCCTGCGTTTCTTCTGGCCATCCTGGACTCTGGAGTCCTTATTTCAACTCGTTGGGTTGCTTGTGGCCATTCAAAGTGCGGCTTCCAACAAGAGACTCTGGAGCCTTACTCAAACTCTTTACGTTGCTAATGAGGAGATGAAATAAGGAGGCTAGACTCCCAAGGTAAGTTGGCCTGCTATATATATATATATCTTAATCGTATTCTATCGATATTGATAACACATGTGTACGTACATATACCATATCTCACTGACAGCACTGATACCACCACTCAAGTGTTGATACAATTACCAAGTGTATTGATACCATCAAATTTTTAGGTGTATTGATACCACTATTGTACTCATGTACATTTATAAACATACCCCATACATAGAGAACTAAACTACTAAAACATCTCAAGTTTTAGTAAAAACAATACATAGATAACCAAGAAAACTTAATCCCTTCAACTCCCTGCGTTTCTTCTGGCCATCCTGGACTCTCGAGCCCTTCTTTCAACTCTTTGCGTTGCTTGTTGTCATCTCAGAGTGCAGCCTCCGGCAAGAGACTCTGGAGTCGTCACTTTAACTCCTTGCGTTGCTAATGAGGAGGTGAAACGAGGAGGCTAGACACCTAAGGTAAGTTGGCATGTTATATATATATATATTGATCTTATTCTATCGATATTGATACCATAGTTGTATGTACATATATTACTTCTCACTGACACCCTGATACCACCACTCGAGTGCTGATACCATTACCAAGTGCATTGATATCACTATTATGTGCACTGATACTATCAAATTTTCAGGTGTACTGATACTTCTATTGTATTCATATACATTCATAAACATACCCAATACATAGAGTACTAAAAACTAAAAAAACTTATCCTTAGTAAAAGCAATACATAAATAACCAATAGAACTTAATCTTTTCAACTCCCTGCATTGCTTTTGGCCATCCTGGACTCTGGAGCCCTTCTTTCAACTCTGTGCTTTGCTTGTGGCCATCTTGGAGTGTGGCCTCCGGCAAGAGACTTTAGAGTCCTTACACCAACTCCTTGCGTTGCTAATAAGGACGTGAAACAAGGAGGCTACACTCCCAAGGTAAGTTGTCCTATTATATATATATCTCGATCTTATTCTATCGATATTGATACCACAATTATACATATATATACCACTTCTCACTTATATCACTACCATGTGCACTGATACCATCAAATTTTCAGGTGTACTGATACCACTATTGTACTCATGTACATTTATAAACATGTCCAATGCATAAAGTATTAAACTACTAAAACATCTCAAGTCTTAGTACAAACAATACATAGATAACCCACAGAAGTTAATCCCTTGAACTCCCGGCATTGCTTCTAGCCATCCTGGACTTTAGTGCCCTTCTTTTAACTCCCTGCATTGCTTGTGGCCATCCCGGAGTGCGGCCTCTGGTCCAACTATTTAATGGGCTCCATATACAACTATTTATCACTCATTCTGGTCCAACTTTTCTCAATATTCCTTGATTTCCAACATATGGCACATACCTCTCCTTCTGGTTTGTCCCACCTATAGCGTCGAATACTATGCATACGTCATGGGCATCGCCACCCTCGTTCAAGTCATCTCAAATATTCTGATCAATGGCTATTGTCGGTTTCTGGTTCATTTACTGGTAGCCCTTATCAACTATGTCTTCTTTTCGGGGTTCTGTCCGGCAGTTCTAATATTGGTGTTTTCTTGTGTCATGGCGGTCGAATTTGTATTATTTTTACTGGAGGCGGTCTTTCTACAGTGCAACCTTCGATGCCGTATTTGGCGGAAGACACCAGATTCTATCGTTGCGTTGCTTATGACCAACCCAGAGTGCCTCCGATGAGAGACTCTGGAGCCCTTCCTTCAAGTTATTGCTGCATTGCTTCTTACGATCCTGAAGGGCGTTACTGCTACATTGCTTCTTGCCATCCCGGAGGACGGTGTCCTCCAACTCCAACTCCAATTATGTATTACTTTTCAAAGATTTAAGATGTTTTAGTAGTTTAGTACTCTATGTATTGGGTATGTTTATGAATGTATATGAATGCAATAGTAGTATCAGTACACTTGAAAATTTGATAGTATTAGTGCACATAATAGTGATATCAGTGCACTTGGTAATGATATCAGCATTCGAGTGGTGGTATCAGGGTGTTAGTGAGAAGTAATATATATACATACAACTATGGTATTAATATCGATAGAATAAGATCGAAACAGATATATATACATATAGCAGGCCAACTTAGTAATATATGTGTACCGGAAGGAGACTCTGGAGCCCTTCCTCCAACTCCCACTCCCTCCGTTGCTTCTACCATCCCGGAGGGCGGCCTTCCCCTACTTCAACTCCCTGTATTGCCATTAAGAAGGTGAAGAGAAGAGTCCAGACTCCCAAGGTTAGGAAACCTGCAACTCCAACTCCCTCCGTTTCCTGTACCCTCCGTTGATAAACAACTTATTTCCACATACCCTAACTGCCAACATGTGGCACATCCCGCTTGCTCCGGAATATGCCACCCACGGCGTCGATTACTACGCGTATGTCGTTGGGATTTCCTGCCTCGTCCAAGTCATCGCAAGTTTACCGGTCCCACGAGGCTTTTGGCAACTTGTTGTTCGTCTTGTAGCGGTCATCATCAACCACATTTTCCTCTCCGGGTTCTGTGTGCCACTAGTAGCTATGGTGGTTTCGGGCATCTTCGTCGTGGAATTCGGGTACCTGTTACTATATCTTGTGATGTCAAAGCCTCCTTCAAGTCTTCCCACAGTGGTGCAGCCTCCGGCGGGAGACACTGGAGGCTGTCACTGTGTGGCTTGCGGCTATCCCACAGTCTCTCGCCGCAGGCACTGTGCTTCAAGTTACTGATGCTCTCCGGCAGCTGTAGCCGTTCCTGTAAGTCCATCGGTCGCTTTTGGCGGGCCAGCTGTAGTTGTTCCTCCGACACCATCCGGATCTTCTGGCCATCCCGGAGACTCTGGAGCAACTACAACTCCCCCCGTTGCTCGGCCTTCCCACCTTAGAGTCTAGAGGGTTAGGAAAAATTACCTGGCCCCGACCCTGTCTTCCCAAGCCAGGGTGATCTGAAGCTGCGGCGCCACACTCTCCTCTTCTTTTCTCTGTTCATCGCCCACACCAGCTATCACCATAGATTCCACTACTGCCTCATTCGTTTGAATTCACTAGCCGACCTACTGTTCCATTCCCTTCTCCATTTGCTTCTTTGTTTTAGGAATTTTGTTTAAGTTTAAGTAATTTTCGTATTTAGTTAAGACTGTTTAAGTTTAAGTAAGCTACTCTCTTGAGTAATAAATAAGTTACTCGTTGTTATGAGTTTCGTTATTACTTTCTTCATCGGGAAAAAGTCGAAGGAACCCAGAAATCGTGTCCTTCAATTTGATTTCAAACTCAACTTATTTGTTTTGATTTTGAGAGATTTGAGAGATTATTGAGATGGATCTTGTTTTTCACTTGATTATCCATGATCAACGCCATCAAAATCGCTAGATTTGGAGCTCTGGATCGCTTGAAAATGTCGCCTGGAATCGTGGGCACGGCGGACTCACTCGGGTTCTTTCCGGGTTGGGAATCGGGTCCTAAGGATCTGCATCATTGGGGAAGAAGGGTGAAATGTCGCCGTTTACTCTTCTCTGGACAGACTCCTCACGCACTCAAACGGTGTCGTTTTAACTGGCCCAGTGAAACGCCCGTTTCACTTATTCTGCAGAAGGGCCAAGCGTTTTTTGGGCCTCAGAGAATTTGGGCAGGCGCTATTTATTTAAATAAAATCCGCATCCGAGCAGCAGCAATTAATTGGACTTGGGTTTTCAATTTTTTTTTTTGGGCATTACTTTATTCGAATGGTGAAGCAACTGGGCCCGGGGCAGAAACCCGATTTTTAATTTTTGGAATAATGGTTAACACTTTTGGGCCGAAATGAAAAAGGATACTGAACTGTTTTATTTTATTTTCATTTCTGAGCTTGTTCTATTGCATATCTGGGCCGAGAATGCTTTTGGACTTATGCAAATTCATTTTACTTGCTTTCAATTAATTATTCCACCTAATGATGCTTGTACAAAAAAGTCGTGGGACCAAGAAGATGTCTCTTGTGCTCTCTGGAAAGAACGCTAAGCTCGTGCCTTCCTCAAATGAGGAAGAAGATATCACTTCCCACCCTTATGTCTTGGTGGATAGGTTTGAAGATATCACTTCTCCTGAAAGAGTTGAAGAAAATGAGAAATGTGACAGAAAAGTCACACTTTATGGTTATTTGAGAGGGTGTAATTTAAAAAGGGGAAATAAGGTATGTTTTTGTTCTGGAAAATTATCTACTGTTTTAAAACCAATAGCGTCATGTTTTCCATCAACACAATCCACAAAGCATTGTTTTCCTCCTCCTCCTCCTCCTCCTCCTCCTCCTCCTTTTATGCTGTTTTGACCATTAATTGTGCATTAGTTTGCTCACATCGTTGATTCTGCCTTGCATACTTCATGTTTTACATGAATGTATCTCTTCATTGGCCCTGTTGCAGCATACTTGCCTATGGCTCCAATTAGGGGGAAATTTACCTGAATTGATCTTTTAATAACGTGCCATACCAATTTTTCTTGAAATGATTAACTCTAATAATGTAAAAAATACCAAGTTGTGGCATCTGCTCATACAGGGGGTTGTCACCTTATAATACACTAAGAAATTTATGCTTTTCAGTAATCTGCTCTTTCCAAAACTTCATTATTCTCTGAAAAATGTAAAGCATCTAGGCTAAGGGAACTTGGTTGTGGTGTTTGGCTTAAAGATATTGAAGCTTGTAATGAACTTTTACTGTGGCACTTGCTGTCACTTCTGTTTATGTTCCCCATTGGTGGCACTCAACGTATGTACTTTTGAAATCAGGTGCACATAGCAGGAGTGGGTGATCATAGTTTAGCTGCTGTCACTCTGTTACCTGATCCTTGTCCTCTACCATCTGCTGCAAAGAAGAAGGGACTGCGAGATAAGGAAAAGTTATTCTATGCTCCCATGTCTGGCCTTGGGGATCTTCTATATGACAAAGATGCCGTGTACATAAATATCAATGATCACTTTGTCCGGTTTTCAAAAGTTGATGATGAAAACTCATCCATGGCAGGCAAAGGTTTTACATCTTGTTTTCCCTCTTAGTGTTCATTTGTTCTTGTTGCTGAGAATATATTAGTCATCTGATGGTTCTTTTAATTTAGTTTCCTGTATATTCTGTTGTCCTAGCCTGGGACTATTATTTAGTGACCTGGTGTCCTCATTGAATATGATCTATACCAGCAACATGTGCTGAACTGATTAGATAATATAACTATATATTATACATTGGGTTTCTTTTGTCCCATTTCTTCCTGATTCTAGTATTTTTGTGATAAAATATTATATTTTTCACTATTTTAATAGGGAAGGGCAGAGATGTAGGGGAGGCTTTCGTGAGATCACTTCAGAATGCCAAATACTCAATCAATGAAAACTAGAGAACAGCACTATCAATCTTTTCAGCCAAAAGTCAATTGTGTCATCAGAAGCACTACACGATGCACAGAGCAGAAATGTAGAAAACAATGAAGTGGATATGGATGGTTCAGAATCTGATCAAGATGAAGCCGTTCCACCCAATGCCATAACAGACAGTGAAACTAGTGGCTCTGAAGAAGATAGTGACACGAGAGATGGTAAAGCTGCAACTGGAGATCACTTAAAAGAATGTGTTGAGTTTCATGGTGGAAGACTTAGGAGAAGTGCAGTGTTTGGAAATGATGTTGATCAAAATGATTTGAAGGTAGGCTGAAAGTTGTTAGTTTTGTTGATCAGAACACCCACCCCCCTCTTCTTTCTGTGGACGTTAGCATATTCTTAATGGTGGCAGTGTAGCATGCTGGCTGGCCATTGCAAGCTTTACTTAAATCCACTGGTCATGGAATTTGGGATTGTTCCCTTCTATTTTATGGCAAGATTGATGGATTAGCTATCTAAGTTGATATGAAACACCTTCCTGGGATGATTTGATTGCACGGATGGACTTTTTTGCCTTTCACATATTTTAATGGACAGCAGTGAAAATGTTCCTTTAATCATCATAATTCGAAAGGAAATGACATTATCGTTTGGATGATTGATAATATTGGTTTATGCAGCGGGTTGCCTGCTTAGGAGCCTGCCTGCAGATGTGGTGTTCGACAACTCGACAGGCTTTAGCTTGACTTGTGACTTGAGTGACAACATTGTCGCACCCTGGCCCTCGTCATCTTCAATCACATCTGTGTCCCTTTGCGCACCTGGTACATGAATAGATTGAATCAGTTTAAATCCGGTTATTTTTATGTCCTGGATATTTAGATTCCATATTATTAGGTCGCATGTTACTTACACTTGGCCTTTTTTGAGTTTTTCAGAGATGTCATTACCTGCACTACCAACTTCGCAGACTTTAAAAAATATGGGTGAGTGGCATTTTCCTCGTGCGCTTCATTTATGTTTTAATAAAGAAATGCAATTCAGGATCGTGTTGATAATTGATATGTATATCCATAAACTAATTTAATTATTAGTTTTTGCTTTGTCTACCCTAATTTATTTACATGTGCCTCACAATATTGTTGCTCAGCAAAATTAACGTTGTAACTATGCGTTTTGCAAGCAGTAATTCTAGACGATTGGAATATGTGGGGCTTATTTTTTCATTTTTCATCTTTAGTGCAACATTGCACTAGAGAGATTTTAGGACTGAGTGTGTGAGGAGGCGTTTATTAACTTTGCTGGTGCGTATTTTGCATGTATATGTTAAATGGCCTCTATGGCTCTATGTATGTATAGCATGCCCCAACCCCGTTTTGTCTTGTGCGTTTACTGTTTGTGTTTGTGTGCGTAGCTGTAGCACCTTTTCTGAGAAAGGCGCATTATTTGATTAAAGCTGTCCTGATTCTGCTCAACGCACGCAATTGACAGTGGGTGTGTTTGGATTGACTATTGGATAAGTGATTTATTTTTATTTTGACTTATGAAATCTTAAGATTGGAAAAAAGTAACATTGGGTAAAATAATGAATGTTTGAATTGACGATTGGATAAGTGACTTATGTAAAAACACTATATAGAAACTAATTTATGACATGTTTATAAAAAAAATTGATTATAAAATCATAAAACAACTAAATAATAAATCTAAACTGATTAAAATTAATTATTAATTATTATCTACATTTCTACGGTTATATATTGATAAAACTCAAAACTTGCATAAACTCTTATCCCAAAATATTTTTTAATTAGTAGAAGATTATTATCTAAATAAAGAGAAAATTATTTAGAACATCTTTCATAAAAGAAGCTTTGTGATTAGAAGTGATTTTGAGTACCTTATTAATCCCCAAAGATATGAAAATACTCTTCAAAGTAGAAGCCAATGCTCAGGGCTCATTCATAAGCTCCAATTCCTAACTTACATGTAGGGCTGAGTAATGGGCGGGCTGGGCTGACCCAAAGGTCAGCCCATTACCCGCCCATTTATGTCTTAATGGGTACGGACTAGCCCGTACCCGTTAAGTACCTAAGATAGTCCGGTAATAATACCTGTTCAAATTTGGGTCGGTAATAGGCAACCCATTTAGCATATGATATTAAAAAAATCTCTATTATTGCAAAGTGTAAAATAATTCATTGCCATACTTTAAGTCCTACAGTACTGCGCTTTTGCATTTAACAAATACATAATACTCATATAACTGTCTGCAATGTACCTTTTAATTTAAATTAAAACATCACATAGTAATATTCACAATTAGAAATTCAGAATTTAAGCTTTAAATCACAACTAAAAAGAGTATTCAAACTTTGAATCTAAAGGAACAAAACTGTTAACAAAAGCCATTCAATAAAAGTATTAGCATCTTTTCATAATCAGTCTTCTTAACATGCATCATCCTTGCATTTCTATTGAATCTTCAATAAAACCAATAAAAAAAGGCGGGTATGGGCAGCCCGAAAGGGTACCCATAGCCCGCCCGTTTAATGCTTAAAGGGGCGGGTAATTTGCCCGCCCGTAACGGGCCTGTTTTGGGCGGCCCAAAATGGATAAATTTATTACAGGTGTGGGCGGGCTTATCGGGTTGTGGGCTCCTTGCTCAGGCCTACTTACATGCGTCGGAGCTTTTTCTGGCCTTTTTATATAAGTCTATCATCCAACCAAATACCCTCTTTAAAATAAATTACTGTGGAAGGCCGATTTGACCACTCAATCGTCAGATTGGCTGTCAAATCGCTCAAACAAATACCCAAGTACTTTCATCATCATATTCCAGCCTCCCTCCACGATTGGATACCTTACTGGAAATTGGCACTAATTATTGTGTAGTCCTTATTGAAAATTACAAAGATAAAAAAAAAACCACCATATTTACCCAAATATGTTGTCAAAATTTTTTAGTCAATATTTTTTGAAAGAAGATTCAGGTGGCTTTTGGATTTGAAAAGGGGAAAATATCCCTTATAAATAATTTTAAAAATAAAAAAAGGTGTTTCTAATATTCATAATATGAAAGAAGTGTTAGTGTTTGATTTATCATTTTTGAAATCAAAAGAAAGTTACGTCAATGCTCTTGACAAATCATCTTCTCCATCCTTTGACAAAATCATCTCTTCCAACAATGGTGATGGTGGCCTCTTCTAGCAATGATGACTTTTTTTTTAAGTGACGGCGAGTTTTAGATCTTCAATCTCTACCATCATATACAGCTTTTACAATTTCTCCAGCTCCCACATCAACACCAATCTCTGTATTCGTTGACCCATTTTCTAAAATCTCTCAAAACCAACCTGATTTGACATATTTATTCATCAACCCATTTCAAGATTACGGACCAAGCATATTGAAAAATCTCTCCGGTGAAGAAGTCAACAACGATGATGAGTTTTGAATATATACAAAATTTTCCATTTACTCGAGTTATGAATCTGTCACTTGAGTGATGATGTTAAATAGGTACATCACTTGCAAGATACACGATGGTGATACTTGAAAATCACCCAATCACTCAAGCCCTGAACATGTCACTCGAGTGATTAAATAAAAACAATGTCACTTGTAAGGTACCCAATGGTAATACTTGAGAATCCCCTAATCACTCAAGTTCTAAACATGTCACTCGAGTGATTAAATGAAAACAATGTGTCACTTGTAAGGTACTTGATGGTGATCTTTAAAAATCCCCTTTCACTTGAGTCCCAAATCGAGATTAGCCTTTATCAATACATTATTACAATTTCTCAATGTCCTATAAGACTTTCACAGGTTCAATCACTCGAGTCCCACATCTATCACTCGAGTGATATACAAAAACACCGTGTACCTCATAGTGACACAGTGTTTTTGTATATCACTCGAGTCATAAATGTGGGACTCGCTGAGATGCCTACTATTTATATTTTGGTGTAATCCCTTACTGCCACTATCAAGGGAGGCAATACAACTACAAACTACCAAGTCCCAAGGACTAAGCTCTTAGCCTACTGATTCAATTCCAATAGCTCGGGGTTTCAGCAGATGAGAGGCAGCATTCTGAGCCTAGAAAGAGAAAGATTATGACGTTCTTCCGGGCTAAATATAATGACTTAACTCCGGGGATTGTTGTTGTTGATGAACTTGTGAAAGTCTTATATGATATTGAGAAAATGTAACACTTGATTAATAAAGGCTAATCTTGATTTAAGACTCAAGTAAGAGGAGATTTTTAAAGATCACTATAAGATACCTTACAAGTGACACAGTGTTTTCATTTAATCACTTGAATGACATGTTCAGAACTCGAGTCCCCACTAAAAAAGTCATTTTCCCAAATCGAGATTGGCCCTTCTCAATACGCCATTACATTTTCCTAATGTTACATAAGACTTTCACTAGTTCATTCATCAACAACTGCAGTGCTATATTGGAATAAGATTTAACTCACTCGAGTGAATCTTATAATCACTCAGGTGCTATAGGACTTGACCCAATCTCTCGCTAGTTACCCTACGGTGCTGAGGATCACTCGAGTGCTTACAATATCACTTGAGTGATGTTGTCATTTGGCCTTCTTCTTCCACTTGATAGTCACCCGATAGTGAGGTGAATCACTCGAGTGATTTTCCTAACTTATTCATCACTTCTTCTAATCACCCGAGTATTCTTAACAGTTATCTCTTCTCTATTTATCCTTGTTTTTCAGTGTATATAATGATAATCCTGCAAAACAAAGAACTAGACAGCCCGATGCTTAAGTTAGTAAACAAGTAACTCCCACCCACTCTCCGACCAACTCATGCAATAGAGTGTTTGGACTATCCCTCCTCCTCAAAATCGAGCACACCGACTTCCCAGCCACTCTCCTCTCTTAGTGCGATGAACCCAAGCTCCAGCAACTACACCGATTCAATTATCTGGTCCTACTCGTTATCAATAGGATTAAGGATACCTCCAGTAACAAATATATTAAAGACTTCACACGGCAGAGGGAGATGAAGAGTCTCGCCCTATTTTTCACGCACGATAGCTCTTATAGCACCTCCCTCACTGTTTTCATTTTAAAAACTATCAAGGTTACTTAGGTAATTTTATTTTGAATTTGGAAAATTCCAATTCAGGCACTAACACTCTATGGGAATATGAAAATTCAGATCATGTTTTTATCTTTTCCCTATTTTAAAGTTCTTTTTCAAGGATTTTCCCTTTAAAAAGCCTGATTCAAGGTCTCATGATTTTTCAAGGTGGCTTTCTAATATCTCTTAATAATAAATAAAATTTATTAAAAAATATAATGAAATCATTAAGAAAAACTGAATTGTTTTTGAGCAAGGTATTAAAACCTGGACCGGGTACTGAACCGGTCGAGGTACTGGGTTAAGGGTCAGTGGGTTAGACCGGGACCAAACCGGAGCTAAACCGGGACCAAACCGGTGAGAAATTGAAAATTTTAGGCTTATTGGTATGAAATTCTAAAGAAAAAAAAATTTAAAAAAAATTGGAACCGGACTGGCCAACCGGCCGGTTCGCTGGTTGCCGGTCCGGTCCGGTTCTCATAACCCTGTTTTTGAGAAATCATGAGACCTTGAATCACGCTTTTTAAATCCAAAAGCCACCTGAATCTTCTTCTTTTAAAAATTAATGACTAATAATAAATAAAATGTGCTGGCAATAATATAAAATGTATTAAAAGATATAATAAAATCGTTAAGAAAAAATGAATTTGTTAAAAAAGAATCAGAGAGATACCAAAATCTATACAAAAACATAATCGAATTAAAATTAAAAGACATAATAAAATTTGGTTATATTTCAATCTAAATATGCACTAAACCACATTTTGAATATGTTCTTTTGTAATCCCAAGAAAGTAGGGATGTTTGGTTATATTTTAATCACGCTGCAATTTTGGTCGTTGTTGCTGGCCATGTCTTGGGCTCCTTCTTCTTTGCCAGCATTCCTTCCCATAACCTCCCAAAAAATCAGTGACTTGTTTGGTCCTTCTTGCTTTGTTGTTTTTTTTTTTTTCAAGTATTTGTTTGGGCCGTTAAGTTTGTTTGTCCTTTATGTATTAAATCATTCATTCCTTTTGTTTAGGGTTTAGGATTTTTTATGAATTTTAATCATTTCTCTTCAATTAATATGAACTCTTTCTATCAATCTTGTTATCTTGGTATTAATTATATATATATAGATAGATAAATACCATACGTTCTGTGAACTCGTGACTATGGCCATGAATTACTCCAAAATTTGATGGCATTTGGCCCCAGGGCCAGCGCCAATTTCGTTTTCTCTTTCTCTCATTTGGATAGAGCATTAATTAAAAATTAATTAAATCTTGTAATGCGGGCGGTTTGAATTTTTATAAATATAAAAATTATTTAAATCTAACTAAAGCAATTGTTAAAAATTAATTAAGTGCGTGTTTGCCAAAGCGTTAAAGGCACATAGACGCAAGTTAACAATGGAAAAAAACACTTTAAGGAATTTTGGCTATTTGGGTTCAAGGTAAGAATTATCTTGCTTTTATAAAAAAGTCATGGTAACTTATAAACTCAAATTTAGTGTTTTTATGATAAATTGATAACCGTGGAGAGAGAAAGCTCTTTGACAAATAAGAGTTGGGAAAGTGAGAGTGCTATTGGTACATGGTATCACTTTAGTCCTTTTTACAAGTCTATTTTGACAAAAAAAAATTAGTTCTTATTATAAGTCTAATTTTAGAATAATAAATGCATTCTTTACTTTTTTTTCCCGTATTGATTGCAATAAATAAAAAAAATATTTTATTTTTCTTCAAAAACAGCTTTTTGAGAGGAAGCTCAAAAGTTTAGCTTTTTCGAAAAAAGTCACTTCTGCCACCATGAATCCAAACATAAATCACATTTTTAATCTAACTTTTATTCCATCTAAATTTTATAAAAGTTAGATAAAAAAAATACCTTCTGTCACCGTTAACTCAAACAAGCCCTAACTCTAATAAGGTAGTGTGCAATCAATAAGTAATAAGTTAGAGATTTTAGGAATAGATATTAAAGTTATTATAGATCTTTTTCTTTTTAATATTATTATTTAGGTTGAGTCTTTGTTTTATTAATGATAGATTGTTACCTAAATAATAGGACTACTTGGTTAGTTACTAGTTAGAGTCCACTATTAGCCATCCCAAAAGCTAGTATCGCATTCTAAAAACTCGCCACAAAATTAGCATCCTTTCGTATTAAACGATACTAGCTGGTAAAATGTATGACTAATAAACAAAATTTTTTAAAAGGTATAATAAAAAATGTCAAAAAAAAAAAATCGAATTTGTTCAAAGGATAGCATAATAACCAAATATTCAATTTATTTACTTTGGTTTTAAGTTACTCCTTCATGTCCTAAATATAAGATAAAATTGACTTTTTTAGAGAAGTTAAAGAAGCTAATTAAATTATTTTAGAGTATTTTTATTTTTATTTTTTCCTCCAAACTAATTAGATTGACTAATAAACTAACATATAATCTAAGAATATACAATATATTATATCATTAAGTAACTTCTTTAGTTTCCTTAATCTCTCCAAAAAAAAGTCAACTCTGTCTTATATTTAGGACCGGAAGGAATATTAAATTATTAGACATTTTTACCACCGAATGCTCGATTTATTTAATTAGAAGAATTCTAGAATCACCCGGTTAAACTTAGTGATTAGTGCCATGAGTTCCTCAATTCCCTGTTATCTGGTGTCTCATTGGTTCATTCATTTTAGTTGAGAGTATCTTTATCTAGAATTTGATGGATTCCAAGCCCCATGGTATTAGATATATTCCACTCAACACCACTCATGAAGAAGGTCTTTGAAGTCGAAGATGCAGGGAGAATAGAATAAATAATTTTAAGTCATGTTTGAATGGAATTTGTTGATTAATAATATATCTAAAAATTTAGTTGATAATAACCTAGTGATATAACACTTGACAATTACAAGTACTATTTCCCACTATATAAAATTATTCATACTCAGAATTTATGTCAAAAATTATAAATAAATTCTTCTTGTTTTTCTTCCAATATCATAACTTGGTAAGAATCTTGAAAAAAAACGTTATAGCAGTAATAATCCCCATTGCATAAAATTTATCCCTGCGCGCGCACAATTTTTATACATTAGCTTTTGTCATCAAGCATTAAATAAATTCCAGAATATGTTGAAATAAATGAAGGATTAAGAATAACTTTACAATAGTGTTCCTTTTGTAAATCATTCCCTTTTAACCACTTGAGGAACAAGTAGGATTAGAATGTCTTCTAATGGCTTCAAGGTCTTGTCACTCTCGTGAAATTCGTTTTCATTTTTAAAAATTTTCTCCAAAAACCTGCTCACCCCATTAGGAAAAAAGAAATACTTTTTTTTTTTTGGTGGTAAATTAAAGAATGTGAAATAACAGAGTCCGGAGAACAAGAATGCCTCAAACACTACTTTACTCCCCAATTGCATTACCCACAAAAGGCCTCCTTTGCAAATGTAAGGACTCGCAAGTCGCCACCCCACGCGCAAGGTGTCACTGTCTGGACAACAAAGGCAGACAGACAAGATAACAAAATGTTTTAAGCGACATAATGCATACAATACTAGGAAACTTGTATTCTTAACATCTAATCATCAATAGTTGGGAACATAAATCATCAAGTGGTTAAGGAAGTATCCTCCGTCGCCGGCGTGGAGTTTCTCGTTTCACATACATTTTCTCCATCTCATCCAGCGGTCGGGTGGATCCATCTGGTAAGCTAGCAAATTTCCAGCCTCCACCACCTCCACGCTTCCCTCGAGGTCCTAATTTCTCTACTGTAAATGTCCATCCATTTGAAGGCCGACGCCGGCTATATTTGTGGCATTTCACCTCCCCTGCCATCTACATGAAATTAAAACCACATTATTTAATGAATTCAGCAACCAAAAAAAAATCTGATTAGCAGAATACAAGTCAAGTTTAATCAACTAACAATAAGGCCAAACTAATTTTTGCCCCAACCACATCTATAATGCACGCCCAAAATAATTAAACCATGAAGAATCAAAAGGACAGACCAATAATTCATAAATCTTTTAGAACGGAAAACATGTTATCAGCATTTCTCATGATCCATAAAATATTATGTCAATCTTTATTTCTTTCAAAATGTTACACGCTTAGCGGGGAACAAGTAATAAATCAATAAATCTACCATTTAGAAATTTACCTAATCCTCCAACCCACAATTTTCCCTTTCAATGAATAAAATTTACTGAAAAGAAATGATAATCAGGCATGTGGTGTTACCATGTCATCCAAACAACCACATATTGTTCATTAAACTACTATACTTTAATGCTCAAGTTTTGTCAGAATACCACAATTGAGTCCTTGAAAGGTAACTCTCCTTTCACAATAATTCTCCAATGATGATGCGTTTCAATTTAATTTCCCTAACATTTTTCTCTGATCAAAATGGCCCCATTAAGCAATGCCAGAGTCACTAAACACACTGACATATGACATGAATGGAAGTCCAAATGAACAAGAAACTAATCTTTTAGAAAGTAAATCATTAATTTGCCGTGTTCTATTATGTCTTACAATAAGACATGAGCAGACAAGACATTCATAGATAGTTTGACAGAATAACAAATTATAAGCAACAGTCTCAAATGATGTTAGAGGCTTTGAATTAAAGTAACCTATCAGGCAACTGATCAGTAATTAGCATCAACACTCATCACTGTGAGGGGTATCTGCAGTCAGAGATAATACCACAAGTCCTACCAGCAAATCCTATCCTCATTTAATTTCTATTATGTATATGCCCAATTACATCTCTTATTTCACAAAAACTAATATAAGACATAGTGGGCTCCTCTCTGCCACAGAAATTTAAGACCAGCAAAAAGGCAAATAATAAATTATCACCAAAAGAATATGTTTTAACATTAGCACCCTCTCCATTGAGAAACATAAGATAATGGCCTGAGGAACTTACTTTCTTTTTGTTGAAATTCATCCTTTGAACAAATTCTTGATAAAGCATCTCATCTTCCTTTTGGGAGATTTCATAATGGACTTCATCCAAATCTTTGGTGATACCATCCCAACCCTCAGGCATAACCTTAAAGTCAGGTTTGTAAGGAAGCGATGCAATATGAAACTCCCTGTCATGTGAGATAAAAAATCTGCCAAGAAAAATATCAAGACAAAAAATAAAATAAATATTCTGGCTAAAAATAAATAAGCTCTTCATCATATATCTAAAACAATTGAATTGTCTGTGCATAGCTTGCACCAAGTCCAAATTCACAATTTATACAGATGTCTAAATGTTTAACCCAACTAAGTCACATCACACATGAATCAATTCGGATGAAAGCAACGATAACAATTTGGCAACCATTTAACGCATGGTCAATAAAATATAAATAACCCATCAACAACAACAGTAGTACATAAATGGCTTTTAAACGAAACCACAACCCAGCTAACAAAATGGTAATCTGCTAATAACTGCTATTACATTTTTTAATATAATAGAAAAGAAGAACGAGGAAGGCGGTCACGATTTACAAGTTTACTTCTTCTATCTTGTTTCCATAATTCATAAGCCTATTCTACACTCCAACAAACAGGAAACAACATCTTCGTTGACAAGATATTATAAAGTAGATGAAGCAAAAGACACATTGATCAATGTAAACACATAAGAAACGGAAGCCATTATATGGCAGATAATCTAGTTGAATGACTTAGTACAGGAGGTACATAACCCTCAAGGACGCAATTTCGAGTTGGTCAGGGAGATAACTAAGGAAAATCATCTTGTTTATAGTTTCCTCTCTATACAATTTCACGAGCAACAAGAAGGAATAAAAAATTAAAAAAATGACTACATAAAGAAGATAACAACGCAACGTGAAAAGACATTGGGACAGGAAGGCTTCCTTCCATCACAATGGAAGAAGATTCATATAAATTTGAAAGCGAAATTGAGAGGAAGAATACTCCGAACGAAAATCCAAAAGAAAGGTCAAATTGCTGTGAAATCTGCTTAACAGTCAACAATGGCAATCAATGGAACAAATAGACAATACAAAAACTTACTCAGGACAAGTGTCGAGCAAAACCTCAACAGAATCGTCGAGGGGATGGCCAAGTTTTTTCTCCTCTTCTTCCTCAAGCTCTTTCAGCCATAGAATGGCATGCACTCTCTGCCTCATAATTCTGTAATCTTTGGCAAGTTTCTCAATAGTGTAAACCTCAGGGTTTTGCTTGTGCAAGCGATACATCTCAGCTTTCTCGGAGTCCTTTAGATAAGATCCTCTTGCACCGGGCTCCTGCACTTGCTTCAGCAATACACTTATTTCACGCATCCTTTCATCCCATCCATCCACAAAATCCCGACTCTTTTTATTTTCAGCTTCCAGTTCTTTCAACTTATCCTCTATCTCTTGCAAATTGGACAGCACTGAGGCTTGCCCATCAACTTGGCCATTGAAATGCTGCTGCGTCAACCCAGTGGACCAAGACGACACGGAGTCCCATTCCATACCATCGACGCCACTCAAGGATGATCCTAATCCCTTATCTTTTTGGTCATCACCGACTCCAGAATCGGTTGAGAAGCTTCTGGACATCATGCATTGACGAGCTTCATATCGATTGTAAGATCGTAATACTCTTGGGGTTGATATAGAAAGACGAGATATTAAACGCTGAATATTATGCATAGTACCGCTAACAGAATAGCTCAAGAGACGCAAAGATGGCTGTGGACTGAGTTTAAGCTTCCATCCCAACTTACGAGTTTGCAGTGCTCACCCTAGCTACGACGAGCTGATGTGATGACAAGGCTTCACATCATGGGCTCACTTCGGCCCATCAAGAATTTCAGCCCAAACCCAAAATGTGGTCTTTTGCTGTTGGAAAATCTTTCATCAGATTGTCAACGTGGCATGATCAAATTGATATATCTCCTTCCATTTGACGGTGGAGATAAGTTCTGCATTTACCGCACAATGACTCACTCTCTCTCCCTCTCTGAACAACTGAGCACCTTTTCAGCCTCCTCTTCGTCTCTCTTCCCCCTCCCCTCCCTCCGCTCCCGCTCCCGCTCCCGCATCCGCTTCGTCAGTCGCCTTGAAGCTCCTTCGGTCTTGAAACTCTCTAAAGTAAGTTACTCGTTGCCATATCTTCTCCAAACTGAGTTGTCTATCTTGTAATCTTTTCTGGACTGCTTTTACAATTGCATCGCCTCAATTAGGGGCTGGTTCATTCGTTTGCTTTTGTTCATTCTTTATCTTAAGCTTGAAAGTTACAAACTTTAAGTGAAGCTTTTGCGCTCCTTTGATCTTGCATTTTTTTTATGTGGAAGATCCCGTGCTCCAGTTATGATAAATTTCTGGGCCTTTTAAGAGTTAAGATGGGACAGCCCTCTAAAAGAAGGGAGGAAGTTAAAAAATAACTTGGTGGTGTTTTAATTATTTCGCGGATTTGACGCGGATGATCTTCATTTTGCTCTCTTTCCCCTGTATTTAAGATCTTTTTGTTTTTAAAAATTGTGTTTTGTAAGTTTTTATGATAAACCTTGAGCGGCGATAGTTTTCGTTCAAGTTTTGCTCTAACATTTATTTTCGTTCTGCTATCTGAGAAATATAGCCTATGGTCTATAAATCATGAATTTCCCTTTACTTTCCGCATAATCGTTTTGGTCACCGGTTTCACTGTGACAGGTAATCTCGATATCAGTTCGAGGAAAACTGAGGTTCATTGCGATCTTGTTTTTAGTTCGACATATGGCGTTATGATGCCTCTCTATATAGCCCTTGTTAAATTGTTTGAACGTAGAATAAGTCATGACATGGAACCAAATCTCCAAAAAAGTAGTTGCGTCTTCTAGGGTTTGATATTTGACGGAAATGCCTGGGTTGAATTTGAAAATTGTTGTGTGCACTATTACTTGAGTTACTAGGCTCAACTCTCAGTGACAACAGCTGGGTGAAAATTATGGTGGAGGAGTTCTGACTGACGAAAGAAGAGCAATACATTTCTACTCAGAACTGATTCTGTTTATTTGTGTTGTTCATATTAATTGGACTTTTAGAATCCTAGTATCATGTTAAAGGAAATCAAATGACAAATTGGTAGGCTCAGAAAATAATTCTGCCCTTGGTATTAAATTTTTGTTTCATTTATTATGCTTCCTCATTACTTACCTGAGATAAGCATTCTCCCCTCTGAAATTGCCATGCTAGTTTAACGCCACCCCAAGAGAAAAGCCCAGAAAACGTTTTTGTCTAATTTATTTCAAACATTAAAAATGGTGAACTTGTTCAATCTGATTCTGTTAAAGGTAGCTGTGTGTCTTTTCTTTTTTGGCCTGAAGGTGCATATCTGTGTTGATTGAAAATCAAGAGGTGATGAGAAAGCTGCTTGTTTATGGCCTTGCTCCTTCAGGTATCAATAGACTGATCTATTATATATATTTCATTTTGCAGGTATTACTGAGTTTGCTGCGTTGCTATCTACCTCTTTTTAGGGTATAACTAGCAGCCCCAAGGTTGTCCTCTTTAAAACTCAATGGTACCTGAGGGATAGTGGAGTTATGGGCTTATTTCAGGATGCTAAATTTTTTAAAGGTAAGAGTTAGGATAATTGATGGATGCTGCCTTGCCAGAACATGATTTATCTTACATTTTAAGTCTTCTCGAGTTCTGTCCCAAAAAAAAAGTTTTCTCAAGCTACACACAATGTATAATTGTGTAATTTTATCTTCTGTTAAAATTATTTAAGTTAATATGGGTTATTACTTATTTCTGAAGTGTTCGTACGTATTAACTTTGTTTCTATTCATGTTTTAAATATTAGTTTGATCAAGATGCATTGATAGGCATTTAAAGTACATAGCTGGTTCTGTCTCTCCTTTGTTTCTATGCATGAGACAGTGCTGTGTCATGCACTTTATGGCTAGTACTTGTTCATTAGGAGCATTTGTTTGGTCTGTAACTTTTTGATGGCAAATCCGATGATATTGCATTTGTTGCAGGTTCTTTGTGCTTTCAACTACTGTTTCTTATCTTCTGGCTACCTCCTTACCAAGTTGTGATGGCAGAACAAAAACAAATTGCCTCTAGTCGTATTTCTTCAATGGTAGAGCTAGCCAAGGCACCTACTGTAGGACTATTTGATCCCATAGAAATATCACCTGCTGTCATGCCACAGTACCCTAATCCCACAGAGCCTTTATCACCATTGTATCCTACTTTCCCGGCCAGATATGAACCAATTTTAACCGGGAAATGCCCAGTAAATTTTTCAGATATATCAAATATCTTAGATAAAACGGCATCTGATTGTGCTGGACCTTTAGCAGCCCTTGTAGGTAATGTGATATGTTGCCCACAGTTTAGTAGTTTAATCCGCATCTTCCAGGGTTTCTTCAGCATGAGCTCGGATAAGCTGGTTCTTTCGAGTACAGTTGCTGATCATTGTTTTTCTGATATCATTAGTATCTTAGCCAGTAGAGGGGCAAACAATACAATCCCTACACTTTGCTCCATAAAATCGTCTAATCTTACAGGTGGGTCTTGTCCTGTGAAGGATCTTTCCACTTTTGAGAAAACAGTTAACACGAGTAAGTTATTTGAGGCTTGTAGCACTGTTGATCCACTGAAAGAGTGTTGTAGGCCTATTTGCCAGCCTGCAATAATGGATGCAGCACTTCAGATTTCAGGAAGAGAATTGATGATCGACAATAATAAAAATTTGGGTGGGGAAGTGAATCACATGGATTATCTTAATGATTGTAAAGATGTGGTTTATTCTTATGTTTCAAGAAAACTCTTGTCAGAGGCTGCAAACACTGCGTTTCGAATACTATCTTCCTGTAAAGTAAACAAAGGTATGAGATTATATGGTTTTGACAATACTCCCTCCGGTCCTAATTATAAGATAAAGTTGACTTTTTTAGAGAAATTAAGGAAGCCAATTAAATCACTTTAGAGTATTTATATTTTTAGTATCTTTGGATTATATATTAGTTTATTAATCAAATTACTTAGTTTGAAGAAAAAAATATAAATATAAATATTCTAAAGTGATTTAATTGCTTTCTTTAATTTCTCCAAAAAAGTCAACTTTATCTTATAATTAGGACCGGAGGGAGTAGCATTTTTGTACTTTAGCAAATTTGTCCATATATCTTGTTTTGAAAACATTATTAGGGTTCATGGTTTTCCGTCTTATGGAGGGCAAAATGCAACAACTTTATTTTCATTGACTAGTAATTTTCTCATCATTTAATTATTTCAAGAGGCTTTAGTTTATTGCCCTGGCTTTTTTTACTTTTTCCTTTTCTATATTATTTCACTTTGGAGGTAAATTTAAGTATATTTCCTGGAAGAAGAAAACATGGATTATACCAGAATGAGAAGCAAATCAAATCCCTGTTTCTTCACTATGGACAAACAAGAGTCGTTTTGCTGTAGAAATGCATGTCTTATGATCAGCTTCAAATAATAACAGATAACACAGCTGTGTAATTTCACGTCAATTTAATTATCCTAATTAGAACAATGTAGAATATGCGTTAATGTACACCGACATCTAGCTAAAAGTGGCATCTTCGACAAACAAATGAAATTACTATTTTGTGTTTCTATTCTTCTTCCTCATCAGCTGCTGCTGCTTCTTCTTCCCCTTTTTCTTGTCTTTACTTATGAATTGAATATTTTGCTTGTGCAGTTTGCCCTTTGACTTTCAAGGAGCCTTCAGAAGTAATTAATGCTTGTCGGAATGTTGCGGCACCTAGCCCTTCCTGCTGTAGTTCATTAAACATTTATATTGCTGGTATACAAAGGCAAATGTTAATTACAAATAAACAAGCTATCATCTGTGCTACACTCTTTGGATCTATGTTGCGCAGAGGTGGCATAATGACGAATATTTATGAACTATGTGATGTAGACTTGAAAGATTTCAGCATACAAGGTACTTATCGTGATGTATCTGTTTTACTTCTTTTTTTTCCCCCTTTTACTATCTTTAGTTTATCTGATTTCGGCCTTTTTCTGTTGTGCATCTGCTCGCGGCTGGAGCAGCATATGGACAACAAGGTTTGTTACTTCTATTCCTGCGATCAATTAAATGATGTTATAGTTATTGCCTCACTCATTACATGGTGATTCAAGGAAGTTGGGGTGTAATCTGTTACTTGAATTGGGTCAAAGATATCATGGCAAATGGATCTTGGGTCATGGCATTTGGAATTGTTCCCTTCTTTTTTATGGCAAGATTGATGGATTAGCTATCCAAGTTGATATGAAACACCTTCCTAGGATGATTAGATTGTACGGATGGATTTTACTTTCTATATTTTAATGGACAGCATTGAAAGTGTTTCTTAATCATCATAATTCAAAAGGAAATGATACTATCGTTTGGATGATTGATGATATTGGTTTATGCAGCAGGGTGCCTGCTTCGGAGCCTGCCTGCAGATGTGGTGTTCGACAACTCAACAGGCTTTAGCTTTACTTGTGACTTGAGTGACAACATTGTCGCACCCTGGCCTTCGTCATCTTCTATCACATCCGTGTCCCTTTGTGCACCTGGTACATGAATAGATTGAGTCAGTTTAAATCTGGTTATTTTTATGTCCTGGATATTTAGAGTCCATATTATTAGGTCGCATGTTACTCACACTTGGCCTGTTTTGAGTTTTTCAGAGATGTCATTACCTGCACTGCCAATTTCGCAGACTTTAAAAAATATGGGTGAGTGGCATTTTCCTCGTGCGCTTCATTTATGTTTTAATAAAGAAATGCAATTCAGGATCGTGTTGATAATTTATATGTATATCCTTAAACTAATTTAATTATTAGTTTTTGCTTTGTCTTCCCTAATTTATTTAAATGTGTCTCACAATATTGTTGCTCAGCAAAACTAACGTTGTAACTTTGATGCATTTTGCAGGCAGTAATTCTAGAGGATTGGAATATGTGGTGCTTATTTTTTCATTTTTCATTTTTAGTGCATCACTGCCCTAGAGAGATTTTAGGACTGAGCTGGTTGTGTGAGGAGGCGTTTATTAAATTTGCTGGGTTGTATTTTGCATGTATATGTTAAATGGCCTCTATGTATGTATAGCATGCTCCAATCCCATTGTCTTGCGCGTTTGCTGTTTGTATGTGTGTAGTTGTAGCTCCTATTCTGAAAAAGCGCTTTGTTTGATTATTGTCCAGCCTCCCTCCACTATTGGATGCCTTACTGGAAACTGGCACTGATTATTGTGTGGTACTTGTTAAAAATTACATGATTAAAAATTGCAAAGATATTAAAAAAAAACACTACCATATTTTCCCAAAGATATTGTCAAAATTTTTTAGTCAATATCTTTTAAAA
Source organism: Inga laurina (assembly GCA_963855925.1). Classification (NCBI taxonomy): domain Eukaryota; kingdom Viridiplantae; phylum Streptophyta; class Magnoliopsida; order Fabales; family Fabaceae; genus Inga; species Inga laurina. The sequence goes on along the minus strand of OY979707.1, from coordinate 67,187,668 downwards.
GAAGATTCGGGGGACTTTTGGATTTAAGAAGCGTGATTCAAGGTCTCATTGTGGCTTTTTAATCTCTCTCAATAATAAATAAAGTTTATTAAAAAATATAATAAATTCATTATGAAAAGCTGAACTTGTTTTTAAAAAAAAGAATCAGAGAGATACCGAAATCTATGCAAAAACATAATCAGATTAAAATCAGGAGATGTGATAAGATTTGTCAAAAACGTTGGCAAAAAAAAAAAAAGATTTGTCAAAAACATACTGAATCTGTTAAAAAAAAAAAAGGAATGATGGGGATAACAAAATCTATGAAAAAAACACAATTAGAATAAAATTAAAAGATATAATAAAAAAACTGAATTTATTTATTTAAAAAAGAGGAAGAGAGACAACAAAATCTATAAACACGCAATTAAGGTATGGTTCCAAGGCAGATTCTCTTGAGCCTTCAACCGCGCACAAGGTTTGCAAATGACACAACCTCTGTTGAATGGCATGTTCATCGTCCTGTCCTTTGTGTTTTCCATGGCCGTTTTTTAGTCGAGTGGCTCTACCATTGGTCGAGCAGCCTCCTCTGGCGTTGTCGAACAGGCTATACCCGTAGTTCAAGACTCCTCGCCTGCTTGGTACGAATCCTCGCCGCCACCCTCAGGACTGCTCTCTTGCTGGTGTTCGTCTTCATGCCTCTTAATCACACTGCAATTTCGGTCGGTGTTGCTGGCCATGTGTTTGGCTCCATCTTCTTTGCCAGCATTCCTTCCCATATATCCCACCCAAAAAATCAGTGACTTGTTTGGTCTTTCAAGTATTTGTTTGGTCCGTTAAGTTTGTTTGTCCTTTATGTATTAAATCATTCATTCCTTTTGTTTAGGGTTTAGGATTTTTTTATGAATTTTAATCATTCCTCTTCAATTAATATGAACTCTTCCTATCAATCTTGGTATTAATTATATATATATAGATACATATATACCATACGTTCTGTGAACTCGTGACTGTGGCCATGAATTGTTCCAAAATTTGATGGCATTTGCATTGCGCCAGAGCCAGCGCCAATTTTGTTTTCTCTCTCATTCGCGTAATAAAGCATTAATTAAAAATTAATCAAATCATGTAATGCAGGCGGTTTGATTTTTTTTTTTCCGATAAAAAAAAAAAAAAAAGTAACAAGTCAGAGACTTTAGGGCCCGGTTTGGTACAGAGTACTTGAGGGTAGGGAGTGGAATTGGATCAGGGATTGAGTCAGAATATATCGTTTGGTACGAGGGATTATGGGTAACCAGGGATTGAGAGTACCACTAAAGTGGGATTGTTGCAAAACCACCTCCTCCTTGTATTATGTTTTCAATCCTGGGATTGTAAAATTATGAAGACAAAAAAATCCTTGATTAAAATATTTTCAGACAAAAATAACCCTAAATTTAACCTAAAATCAATCCCTCTCACGTAATCACTCCCTTTTGTTTTTTACTCACCATCGACATAAATCACCCTCAACTTCTCAAGCATACCATCGTCAACAGTAGCCCTCAAGTGTGAACCCTACACCCAATCCCTTGCAGCATCATGAGTTGTTTAGTGGAGGAAATTCCTCAAGACATTGTAATGAATGTTCTGTGTATTAAAAATTAAAAAAAAGAATGTTCTGTGCTTGCTGCCTTCCATTTGCATGTCTTGGATAGTTGTATGACTTGCATGATATTTCAAGTTTTATTGGAAAATTGCATCTTTGATTGTAACTTGAAACCTAGTGTGCTTTTATAAACATGGCTGCAACTTGCTTTCACAGCAAATGTCAAAATCTTAACTTCTTGACTTTCCAATGTTACACACAATTGAATGCAGCTAGAAAAAGAGGAAATTGGGAAATTGGGATCCATAGTAATTTTTAGAGGGGCACTTAGCTGAAAAAGGTTGGTTATTTTTCAAGGAAGTGAAGAGTATTATAGCAGTAGATAGGAATTGAAATCATAATATGAATCGGTTGCTAGTTGCAAGCGGCAATAAAAACTGAAAAAAAGTATCTATGAAGGTCTGTAAATCTGATTTTCCCCCTTGCTTAAACCTGAGCCTATGAATTGAAATTTGCATGGATAAAACTGGAGACAAGTCAACATTTTATGCAACTTGCTGGCACTATTACAACATCCCCTGCATTTTTCCGGCCAAAATGCGTTTTTGTTTGTTGGTGCATATGCATGTGCTCCTTTTAGCAGAGAGGCTTGCTCACACAGAATCTCTGATGCACACATAAAATTAGAAAGGAGTGAACTAAGTACCTTAGTTGTATATCTTCATTCAGCATATCTTCTTTCAAACAAATTGTATACGTGGATTTCTTGTAGGCGGATCACTAGACAAGAGATTTTTATGGGTTTTTCGGTTGTGATGTTTAAATACCTAACAGACTTCATTTAATAAAACATAAAAGCTAATAGACTCAAGATAGTCGTTTTTGTTGGGAACTTGTTTTGAGTAGTGGTTAAACTTTTGTTGCAGAATGCCAAGACTGTGGGTGAAACCAATAGACTGACGATAGTTGACCTGTTGCCATACTGGTTCAAGGTAGCAGAAGGAGGTGCTGTGCGCACAATACTGTTGATATGCAGTCAGTGTTTCTTTTGACTGGACCTCATGGTGGTGGTAAATCAAGTTTACTTCGATCAATTTGTGCTGCTTCTCTACTTGGGATATGTGGATTCATAGTTCCTGCCAAGTCAGCCCTGATTCCTCATTTTGATTCTATCATGCTTCATATGAAGCCATTTGATAGCCCAGCTGATGGGAAAAGTTCATTTCAGGTTTGGCGCAGATTCATACTCTGCACTCAAGAAATATTTATAATTTCAAAGTAATGGAAAATTGGGGAAAAGTCCCACATTGAAAATTTTATTAACAAGAATGACCTGATAAACTTTTGTATACAAAAGTACTAGCACTCTGCAAATTTTGTACATAGTATCAGTACTCTGATTTAGGTCATTTTCACCAACAAAATTTTTAATGGAAAACTTTTCCCAATTTTCCCTCAAAGTAATCAGTGTAAAGAGTTCTGAGGTTCAGCTTCAGGGAAAGACCATGTGTACTTCTCTTATCAGAGTATATTGCAACCTAAATGCTGGGGAAAGCATAAAGAATTAATAGGTCTCTGTTTTTCTAGATATGAAAACTGGGGAAAGCATAAAGAATTAATAGCTCTCTGTTTTTCTAGATATGAAATTGTGTTTGCTATGGATGTTTCATTCATCTTGGTCTGTATCAGGTAGAAATGTCAGAGATTCGATCTATCATTGCTGGAACAACCAAAAGAAGTCTTGTGCTTGTTGATGAAATATGCCGAGGTACAGAAACGGCGAAAGGAACCTGTATCGCGGGCAGCGTCATTGAAACTTTTGATAGAATTGGTTGTTTGGGCATTGTATCCACTCACTTGCATGGAATATTTGATTTGCCTCAGAACACTAAAAACATTATGTACAAAGCAATGGGGACAGTATGTATAGATGGACAAACAAAGCCAACTTGGAAGCTGATCGATGGGATATGTAAAGAGAGTCTTGCTTTTGAAACAGCCAAGAGGGAAGGAATTCCTGAGACTATTTTTCAAAGAGCTGAAGATCTCTGTCTATCAGTTTCTGCAGAGAAATTGATTCCCGGGGAAAATTTCTCAAAGCAAGACCAAATATCTTCACATGCAAATGTTGATAGTTCCAATGAATCGCATCTTTACTCCAGAAAGGTTACAACAAGAGGTACCAAAGAGAGAATGGCACCAGTTAACCAAATAGAATGTTTACGTCAGAAAGTTGAGAGTGCGATGTTCACAGTATGCCAGGAAAGGATGGTGAAGCTGCATGAAAAAACGAACACATCAGCGCCTACCGAGATCAAGTGTGTTCTAATTGGTCCAAGGGAGCAGCCTCCGCCATCAACGATCGGTGCTTCAAGTGTCTACGTGATCATCAGACCGGACAAGAAACTTTATGTTGGAGAGGTACCTATCTTGACCCATAATAAATTAGTAATTTTTGAACTTTTGTAATAAATATGTAAATGTGAAGGATTATTTAGTATGCTTCTCTTACTATTTTGACTGATTGCTGCCCTCCTTTACCGGGATGAGCCGGTGATAGACGGATGATCTGGCGGGTCGAGTTCATGCTCATAGAACAAACGAAGGAATGCACAATGCATGTTTCCTCTATTTCCTTGTGCCGGGAAAGAGCCTGGCTTGCCAACTAGAAACCCTGCTGATCAACCAGCTTCCTGCTCAAGGCTTCAAACTAACCAACATTGCCGATGGAAAGCATCGGAATTTCGGCACATCAAACCTTTTATCAGAATGTGCCACTGCTCCTAGATAAATGTTAGGAATACCCCCCACCTCTAAGTTTTGTAATTTAGCCACTCGTTTATACAAAGGGATCGCTCTTATCATGTATATATGTTGTTGATTTCACAAGATTAGGCAATTCAGGAAGCAGCGGTTGCAGCATTTTTGTTATATGTAGTTGCAGCAGCTGCATTAGTGTTCTTCCCTGCAAAATGGGATGAAACTGTTGTTTTGATTAAAAAAGAAAAGATGGGAAATTTCCATATAGAACAAGTGAGTGTTTGGGAATCACCCAAACCGTCGTTTCAGAAACTATTTGTCGTAAGTCAAGATAAAACTCCTCTCACATACTTACCTTGTTAATCGTAAAAGCTATTCTCAAAAGCTAATCGAAACACACACCAAGTCTCCTTTTGGTCCGTATTGATTTTATGATATGATTCATTCCATAGAGTCAATTTTTCTTTGAGTCTATTTTTGCACTCAATTTTCATCTTTTTTTTTATGGAACCCCCAACTCCTTACTTACTATATGCATAAAAGTTGATATTTAAACTTAGGCTAAGGTCTATTTTTGTCCCACGAATTTTTCCAAAGGTGCTGCGTTGGGCATCCAGAAGTTGTAAAATTGTAGCAATGCTGCCCTTCATTAACAGAATCAAATAGTCAACAGTTAGTTGATCCAATTGTGTTGAGGTGGTACATCCACATGGTATGCACCTCACTTGTTTTACGTTACTTCCATGCATACTAACGTATGTTGGTAAATTCGTGTATATTTTTAGTGATACGCATTTTACTATATAATACTTTAATTTCAGTACAATTGAATTGAAAATCTAAAAATAATAAAGGAAAAATTTCAGAAAAATACCACTTGAACTTCAAAACCCCAAATTATTGATTTGATAAGAATTTGTGTTGTCAATCTCATTACGCTTCTTGTTAGTGGGATTTTGAAGTTCAAGTGATATTTTTTAGAATTCTCCCAATAATAAACTATTATACCTTTTTTTTTGTACCAAAATTTACGTATGTCTCTAAGAACCCCATTTATCATGAAAAGAGCAAATTCGTAAAGATAAGAAAAGGGGGTGACATATAACACTAGTTTTGTTTTTTTTTTTTTTTTGGCATAACATATCACACTAATTAATTAAATACAATAATACAATACTTGCGGCAAAAAAAAATACAATAATACGATACAACAGCAACGTGCTTCTCTATTTACGAGAAATATTTTAATTTGTTTATTAATTATTGTTAAATTAGATGTATTACAAATACCCACGGCCGTCCTGTCTCCGTCGTCTCTCCGTCAGGCCCTCCTCTCTCCGTCGTCTTTCCGTCAGGCGTCAGCTGTCACTCATCAGGTAAGTATTTGGTTTGTGTATTTATTATTGCGATTTGCTTCTGCTGTTCTCCTCTTTCGATTTTGTTGTCATTTTCGTTTGATTCTGCTGGTTATTTCTTCTGGTGCAATTTGCTCCAGCATCGCCACCGATTTCTCCAGTAAATCGTTGGGCTGAAGCTGGGGCAAGAAGCCAGAACTCACCATATGCCCCTATGTCCATATTCCAGAACTCACGTATGCAGGCCGCAGGTCAGGCCAGCTGTGTACTGGTCAGGCTTAGACCTAAAAAAAAGGCCTTTGACAGGCCTCAGGCCATCCTATTATAAGACAGGTCTGGCCTATTAAAGCACAAGCTTAGCATGTGTCCACCTTCTCGACCCCTATCCTATTTTGTTTCCCAGATATTGCAGCAAATCTCTTTCTTTTCTTTTCTTTATTTTTTTTGGCCTTTTGTTAGAAACGGCATCAGGGCTCGTGATGGACGAAGTTGTGCAAGAGGTTGAGAAGGTGAAGAAGGAATGGTATGAGACATACAGCAAATCGCAAGAGCATATAAAGGCAATTGGAGAATATGGGAAATTAGGGAGATCCGAGGAGAAAAATTCACTTCACAGTCTTAATGGGATTGCTCAGGATGGCTTGCAATTGCTTTCTTCCTTGCAATTCAGGCTTGATCTTCTTGCTCCACAGTTGCTCGCTGGTGAAGAGGTGGAATCTGCTAGCATAGTGCTTGAATCCTGGAAAACCCAAAGCCAAAGGTATTTGTTCTCTCTTTTTTGTAACTGCAGTATCCATGTTGGGGATCTTAGTTATCTATTTACTTCTACTTTTAATTGAAAACAAATGAAAATTTGCTCCTTGAACTCCCATCCCAAGGCTTCCCATTTTATGGTCAATTCCGAGGATTCAACGGAATCACATTTTTTTCTTACGACGATTTCTCTTGTAAATGTGGCTAGTTAAGACTGTTGCTGAGTTTTTCTAAAATTACAAATTTATAAGCTCTGATTTGCGTGATAAGTCATGAATTGAGTTATATGATGTCAGGTTCTTGTGATTTCTATTGGTAATATCTGATTGTTTTGTTACAGTTTACGATTAAGTCTGAGGAATGCCAATCTGCAAGCGAAGGAAAATATGAGAAAAGCTGCTCAGGAGGAGGCAATTTACTCAATCACCTTTGCATTTTTCTGTTCATTTGGCTAGCCTTTTTCTTTTAAATGAATTGTTCTAATTATTACTCCCCCGTCCTTGATATAAGACATATTTAGGGAGTTAATTTTGGTATTAAATGTAGGACCTATTTTTCATATTTGTGAATATTTTCTTAATTTACCTTGATTTATGTTCTCTCAACAATAATCAAGGAAGAGAAGGAATGTGGGAATTAAGGAATATGACTAAGGTGTTTTAGAAAATACATAACTAACTTCCTTAATCTAATCAAATTAGGTAAATATGTCTTATATACCAAAGGGAGTATATTCTCTTAGCTAGATTAAAATATAATCAACCACTCTAGCGCTATGTAAAAATGATGATATTTTGTTGTATATTCTGTTCATTATCATGATCTTTTACGTGTTAATTTGTTGTTCTCTAGATGGATTTGTTGTACCACAGTGTGAGTAACTTGTTCTGTTTCCGCATGATGCAGAGAGAGCTACTTCTAGGTGGTGGAGGAGAATCCACTGTACGCAGACGCAACTTACAGTAAGTGATGGGTGTAATATTCAGCTAGTGTCAACATGTGCTTCCTTGTTTTTGTATCTTGCGTCTACTTGTACTGAAAAATTCAATTAGCTAGATGGCCAGGATGAATATTTGAGTTGTCTAATTTGTTATCTTCCAGAACAAAAGCTGGAATGACATCTGCTGCGGAGAGCATCACAGAAAGCCTTCGTCGAACTCGCCAGTTGATGGTTCAGGTCAGCAGCTAGATATCTCTCGTTTATCATTTATCATAATCAAAGTAAACCCATATCCTCTTTAAATATTATATCCCTTTTTGTTTTTTGTGAGAGAGTATCCTATTGGTGTTTATCTCTGCTTGATCATTCCCTATATGACAAAATAGATAAACATACTCACTATATTTGTACAGGAGGTTGAAAGAAGCACAAGCACACTTATGACAGTTGGTATGTATTTCCACTTTCCACCACCCTCTTTGTATTTCATGAAAATTTTAATCATACTTAAACGGGTAGATTCTCATGCTTTCTTAGGTCTTCTTCATCAGTAACCCTAAGCTCATCTTTCTTTACTACCATTTCCCTTTATTAAAAGAGAAAATTAGGCCTTCTTAATTTTGCTATGGTTCAGTGAGGTTGACTTTGTGAACTGCTCAGGGATATCAATTTAGTCAATAACCTTGAAGATTGTCAGAATGGGGGAAAATTAAGAATAGAAACTGTTGAGGCTTGCTTTTTACCTTGTTAAGCAGCCGATTATATATATATATATATAGGTTATCGAACAAGAGAGTGTTGTCAAACCTCTTCTAAGCATTTAGAATCTAGAATTAATTTTGACCATAAAATTGTTTCAAGAAAAAAGATTGGGAGAAGCTTGAACTAACTGCGTCTGCTTTTTATTTGGTAAAACTGTTTAAACATACAGAGGAATCAACGGGAGTATTAAAGAAGGCTGAAAGTGAATACAAAGGGCAACACTCTTTGTTGATGAGAACACGAAATCTACTCTCCACAATGCAACGTCAAGATGTCATGGACAGGTATGGGAAGTATTGAACCTGATTTTTTCTGCATACCCCTTTGTTTGGTCTCCAAGGTTATTGGCTCATCACAAGATACAATTGGACAGGATCATACTTGGGGTTGGCTTTTTCTTGTTCGCCCTTGCTGTGCTTTATGTTGTTTCCAAGCGGATTGGGCTGCTTACATTGCAGAGAAAGGTTACTCAAGCCATTAAGGCTGGTTTGGTGGGGCAGGCGCAGTTGAAACCCCAAGCTGTTGCTGATGATGTTCATAATGCGGAGGCTTTAATGCATGATGAACTATAAGCCTCATTGTACTATTTTTGAAGAAATTTTCTCGTGGTTTTTTGTCAAAGAAGTTTAATTTAGCTGAAGAGGTATTTAAAATATGCAAAATATAAAGGTCCTCCATTGTTGATGGAATGAAGCTTTTCTTTGTTTGGCCAAAGAATGAAGTTTGCTTGAAGATACTGCAAAGAAGAATTCTTCTTTGCTCCCCCTTGATATTTTCTAGGAAAAATTAATCTGCAATGAAAATATATAAAAAAAATTGAATTGATGTTCCAAGTATTTATTATCTCATTTTTAAGTTTTCATTTTCAAATATAAAAATATATTTTTTTTCAATTATATTTTGTTTGATTATAACATTTCTTGTCAAAATAAGATTCTTTATTTTTTTATTAGTCTAAGATTTCTAAATCATTCAGCTACTAACACCTTTTTATTTTTTGGACATATTAAGCTAATAACCAACCAGCCAACCAGGCAAAGCTTGGTATGTGAGCACTAATATTACAAAACATATATATAGATGATTAACAGGAAAACAGAGGAAAGTGTAGAGATTTCAGATGACACAGCATTCCGAAAAACAATCAAGGTTTTGAAACCTGACCGTTGGGGTATTAGATTAGTGGGTTAGATCAGAGTCAAATCAGAATTAAACCGATAAGAAATTGAATATTTTAAATTTATTAATATGAAATTTTTAAAATAAATTAAAAAATCGATTTAAAAAAAAATTACTGAACCGGTCTAGTTCTTCAATGCCCGTTCGCCGGGCTTCAAAACAATGATAACAAAAGAGCAAGGTTTGCCTTTTACTAGAATCTTCGTCTCAGGTAGTCAGTCGAAACAACTCATTTTCAAGGCTCTATTTTGGCTGCCAGCCAGCCAGCCACGTTCACCGACTTGCAAACAAAAAGCGGAACATAAACGCATCATCTACCTTTCTCATTCTTTTATTAACAACTATTTTTCCCTAACCGAAGGATGCAAGGTCACACACACACATATTAACACTTAATACTCTGCAAAGCAAGCAGCCGGTTCTAAAAAATGAAATGACAATATTTCTATCAAAGATTAGTGCCAGTAGGTAAGTATGCTAATAGCAATCCATTAGCATCAGCTCGTTGACTTCAATTTCTCCAAGAGGATCTTGTTAAGGAGCCCTGGGTTTGCCTTCCCTTTAGATAATTTCATAACCTGTTATTTGACAAAGACATTTGTAGTTACAAATACCAAAAAAAACCAGATGGGCAAAAAATTTAAAAAAAAAAAAAAAAAGACAGAAATAATAGAAAGGAAAAGGATAAGGGGCTTCCAATTCTCCGAGTGAATGCCTGGCCGGCAAAAAAACCTTGCAGCTTAGTTTTGCCTCCACGATATTGCTCTAGCTGCTTTGGATTCTCTGCAAGCACTTGGTCCACCATTTTTTCAATCTCAGCAGGATCTGTCACCTGTTATTTCCAAAGTCATATAAGCATATGCTCACATTTTCTTTCCTCATTCACATGTTCTAGGAATACAACTTCATTCATCATGGAAATGAAAAAGCTCATGGCGCAAGGTGAGGAACTGAAAATTGTAACAAGGGCCAACTATGGTCGAAATCATCGAATCTAATCAAAATATCAACAAACTTCCCTCCTAGACACGGTGATCAATGAAGTAGTTTATGGCTATAACAATTGTTATCTACTTCATCTATCACCCAAATTTCTTCTACAGTAACTACAGCTGGCACTTTTGAAAGTAAAAGGTTGTATCAATAAGAAGACAGAAAATTACTGAAAGGCACAACGGACAAGAAAGAAATCCTCCCCAAACAAAAGCTAGTACAATAGAAGATAGACTGAGCTAACTCAGAAGAATCTTTCCACAAAAAAAAAAAAAAAAACATTAGCAGAAAAGAGCCCATAAATGTAATCCTCTCTCAGAGAAGATGTGGTGGAAGGAATTTCTGGTCAGAAAATAGAATCTATCGGGTTTTAAGTTTGTCACTTTCATGCATATCTTACTCTGCTCAATTCAAAGTATGCATCCACCATGAACATTCAAAGCAAAGTTCACCAGCTTTTAAGAAACCAATTTCCATGCCAACTCACTCAAAATTCAACTCTTTACGGTTCTCTTTAAACAAGAATAAAATAAAAGCAATGAATGATACACTGGAGCCCTACAACATATCTGCAACTTACCTGAACCAGATCCTTTTCTTTTATTGGCCCCTTAACAGTTCCACCCTTGGCTGGCAGCTCGAATAATATCTATAACCAGAAATTGTCGCGGATCCCTTTTCTTTTTCTTGGTTTTTTGTTAGAATCAGCATCAGGTGTTGTGATGGACGAAGTTGTGCAGGAGGTTGAGAAGGTGAAGAAGGAAGGAATGGTATGAGACATATAGTAAAACGCAAGAGCATATATAGGCAATTGTACAATATGGGAAATCAGGGAGATCCGAGGAGAAAAGTTCACTTCACAGACCCGATGGGATTGCTTAGAATGGCTTGGCATTGCTTTCTTCCTTGCAGTTCAGGCCTGAACTTCTTGCTCCACGGTTGCCCACTGATGAAGAGGTGGAATCTTCTAGCACAGTGCTTGAATCCTGGAAAACCCAAAGCCAGAAGTATTCGTTTCCTCTTTTTTAAAACTGCAGTGTCCATGCTGAGGATCTTAGTTATCCATTTGCTTCTACTTTTAATTGAAAACAAATGAAGATTTGCTCCTTGACCTCCCATCCCAAGGCTTCCCGTCCTATGGTCGGTACCGAGCAATCAACGGAATCACTTTTCTTTTTCTTAGGATGATTTCTCTTGTAACTGTTGCTAGTTCAGACTGTTGCTGGGTTTTGCTAAAATAACAAATTTACAAGCTCTGATTTCTGTAATGTGTCATGAATTGAGTTATATGATGCCTTGGTCTTCTGATTTCCCTTGGTAATAACTGATTATTTTTGTTATAGTTTGCGATTAAGTTTGAGGAATGCCAATCTGCAATCGAAGGCAAATATGAGAAAACTTGCTCAAGAGGAGGCAATTTACTTGATCAGCTTTTTCTTTAAAATGAATTGTCCCAATTATTACTCCTCTGTCCTTAACATAAGTCATATTTAGTGAGTTGACTTTGGCACTAAATATATGACCTATTTTTCATATTTGTGAATCTTTTCTTAATTTACTTCTATTTATGCTCTCTCAACAGTAATCAAATAGGAGAGGGGATGTGGGAATCAAGGAATTTGACTAAAGTGTTTTTGAAAGTACGTATCATTTTAACGAACTTTCTTAATTTAATCAAATTAAATAAATATGTCTTATATATAGACAAGAGGGAGCATATTCTCTTAGCTAGATTAAAATATAATCAACCATTCTAGCGCTATGTGAAAATGTTGATATTTTGCTGTATAGTCTGTTTATTATCATGATCTTGTATGTGTTAATTTGTTGTTCTCTAGATGGATTTGTTGTACCACAGTGTGAGTAACTTGTTCTGTTTCTGCATGATGCGGAGAGAGCTACTTCTAGGTGGTGGAGGAGAATCCACTGTACGCAGACGCAACTTACAGTAAGTGATGGGTGTAATATTCAGCTAGTGTCAACATGTGCTTCCTTGTTTTTGTATCTTGCGTCTACTTGTACTGAAAAATTCAATTAGCTAGATGGCCAGAATGAATATTTAAGTTGTCTAATTTGTTATCTTCCAGAACAAAAGCTGGAACGACATCTGCTGCGGAGAGCATCACAGAAAGCCTTCATCGAACTCGCCGGTTGATGGTTCAGGTCAGTAGCTAGATAACTGTCGTTTATCATTTATCATAATCAAAGTAAACCCATATCCTCTTTAAATATTATATCCCTTTTTTTTTTTGTGAGAGAGTATCCTGTTGGTGTTTATCTCTATTTGATCATGGCCTTCATGACAAAATAGATAAACATACTCACTATATTTGTACAGGAGGTTGAAAGAAGCACAACCACACTTATGACAGTTGGTATGTATTTCATGAAAATTTTAATCATACTTGAACGGGTAGATTCTCATGCTTTCTTAGGTCTCAAAGGTGATTGGCTCATCACAAGATATTATTGGACAGGATCATGCTTGGGAAATATTTACTTGTAGTGCACCAAAAATTTCATCCTTAGGTGTCATTATGTGGTGATAGTATTATATAAATTGAGTTTGAGGGTTCAGTGACCCAGTGTCACATTTTTCTTTTTCCTTTTCTTTTTTTTTTCAATTTGTTTTTTTTGGTCCGGCCCCTTACCTCTCTGCCTTCTGCTCTCCAAATATTTCAAAAAATGTTATTTTTCTTGCTGTTTCGTATGTATGATATATGGAGGACTCTTTTTTACCTGAAGAAAGTGTTTGTGCAAGTAGAGGAAGATTTTATTCCTCTAATTTCTAGAAGGCTTAAAGACCAATTTTCTCTCAGAAGTTTCTTATGGCTCAATTACGTCTTGAAAGTTTTAAATTGGAGCAATTTTGCCCTTGTTTAACGGAAACATAACGATTACCGTGATATTGGATAAGCTGGCATCTGTTGTGAAGTAAACCAATTTGTGGGAGTCAGCCGCAGCAGGTTGCAATAAACCCAACTTTGGGTTCTTTTTATATCACATGAACCACCACATTTTATTACAATTAATAAAAAAAACTGAGAACCCATCTTGATCAACTATTCTTTAGCCCTTCAAATTGAATGAAATTATTTTTACATTTTACTATGAATTTAAAATAAAAATCATAAGCAAAATATAATCTGCCTGACGGTAGGTACATGTTTAACAAGTTTCCATAGTACACATAAATTGATTTATAAGCCATTGTAAATCGACTTACAAAATATAATCTTTCTGACGGTAGGTACATGTTTAACAAGTTCCCGGTTTTAAAAGTCCATGGTTCATTGGAGGAATTTAGTTTTGTTTCAAAATTTTGCCATTCCGCTCCTTCTGAAACCTGCAAAATTCTATTTCGCATCCTGCCATCAATTTTGGTTCTTCGTGCTTCTGAATCATACAAAACAAGTAAGTAACTTGCAATAGTATATTTTGCCATTCCTCTTGTTTCCTTGTGCCCTTTTTCGATACAGCAGGAAAAATGAAGTCTTAACTTTGCTTCTGATTCTTCCCTTGTTTGTGCAGCTTGTGAAGCTTCTTGGACTGAGGGAGGCCAATCATATTGAGTTTTGTAGAATAAAGCATGCACTTGATGAAATACTGCTAATGTATAGAACCCCAGAGCTAAATGAAATATTGAAACTCTTGATTGATCCCACATGGGTGGCGACTGGCTTGAAAGTTGACTTTGAGACCTTGGTGAGTCACCTAAGTTGCGTGGGTTATTTTTTCTTTTTTAAGTTGAGGGTAACTGATTAATTTTTCTCTTTTAAGTAGGGAATAATCAAGCTAAGCCTAACAAACAGCCCTGCTCTATATGCTATATTTTAGCCAAGGCAGGATAACAAGAATGGAAGTTTCAGTGTCATTTTCCTTTATGAGCAATTAAATTCAAGGCCTATTGAAATGAACACTTCTGTCATGTCTATCTGTTTGCCTTTTTGGAATTGTGTTGGCTTGTAAATATTTGTAACGTTTTCTATATTCCAGGTTTCTGGATGTGAAGTGATCTCAGAAAAGATTGGTGGAACAATCTATCTGGATGGTGAGAATGATCAGAAAATCAATTCCTTTTCTGCCATTCCTGATGAATTTTTTGAGGATATGGAGTCTTGTTGGAAAGGTCGAGTCAAAAGGATCCACATTGATGATGCATTTATTGAAGTGGAAACAGCTGCTGAGGCCCTATCTTTAGCTGTATGTATCTGTAGTTCAACTTGGCCTGTTTTCTGCAAAATGAAAAAGCCTTGCTTCTAAATAGTACATTCTTTTTCATTCACGCGCTTTCTCAAATATTAGATAATTTATGGTTTATTATGTTTTGTTTCAGATATTACATGACTTTTATTAGTTAAGGAAATATTTACTTGTAGTGCATCAAAAGTTCCATCCTTAGGTGTCATTATGTGGTGATAGTATCATATAATTGAGTTAGAGGGTTCAGTGACTCAGTGTCTCATTTTTCTTTTTCCTTTTCTTTTTTTTCAGTTTGTATGTTTTGGTTCGGCCCCTTACCTCTCTGCCTTCTGCTCTCCAAATATTTCAAAAAATGTTATTTTTCTAGTTGTTTCGTGTGTATTATATGCGGAGGACCTTTTTTTTTCCTGAAGAAAGTATTTGTGCAGGTGGAGGAAGATTTTGTTCCTATAATTTCTAGAATAAAGCTATTGTGGCCCCACTTGGAGGCCCAAAGGGAGAAATATTATATGCTCGGGAGCATGAAGCAGTTTGGTTTAAAGGGCAAGCGCTTTGCTCCAACTGTCTGGGCTGGTGGCCCTGGGGAGGAACAAATTAAACAACTTAAACCTGCTTTAGATTCTAAAGGTAGAAAGGTTGGTGAGGAATGGTTTACCACAACTAAGGTAGAAACCGCCTTAATTAGGTATGCTTAGGAGAACCATGGTCATTTTCTTTAGTTCCTCAAATATTTATCTGTTTCCCTGTTAATGGTTACAAATGATGAGACAGGTACCATGAATGTGGAGAAAAAGCAAAAGCAAGAGTTTTAGAACTTTTAAGAGGGCTTTATGCTGAACTTCAATCCAAAATAAACATCCCTGTATTTTCCTCCATGTCGCTTGTTATAGCCAAAGCACTGTTTTCTCATGTGAGGTTTGTAACTGTTTATAATTGCTTCTGCTACAGATATTGTATCTTCTCATGGTGCACTTATTTGTTTGGCAAGATGAGATGAATTTGATTAACATGCCTGTTATAATTAGATGTCTTCATTTTTAAGACTCCGTTGCAAATATATGATAAGAATTTTGATGACAATATTTTGTTTGTCTTCTAGCATGCTTTAGTGTGTGTTCGGGTACTTTTAAAACCATGGTTTTAAAAACCGTTTTCACAAATCGAGACAAAACTCCTCTCACATACTTACCTCATAAATCGTAAAAGCTATTCTCCAAAAGCTGACACACTTAGTTGGAATATGACATTAGGGCCTGAAATTATTCTAAGCTAAAAAGTTTCACTATAGCAGTTTGCTCAACCAGTTAACTGGGATGGCAGCATTAACCACGTGCTATGAATCTTGTAGTCGAGAATCCTTTCTAGTCTATGTAGTGTCACATAAATGGTTGACTCCTATGGGAAGACAGTAAACCATACTTCCAATTTAATCATATTTCTTTAAATGAAGCTGTAGCAGAAATTGTAATTTGAAATTGATGAAAAAGTCCTTAAATCTGATTGTGGTACATTCTTTCACTTTATTTTGGGACGTGGGTAAAATATCAGATGCTGATGTGCTATCTTGTTGACTGGATGGGTTCTGATTTTGATCATTGATGACTTACAGTGAAGGAAGAAGGAGGAGATGGGTATTAATTTCCCACACTAGCAGAGCCCCATGGGTCTGAGGTAGTACTGGAATAGATATTAGAGTTATTGTTGATCTTTTTCTTTTTAATATTATTATTTAGGTCGAGTCTTTGTTTTATTAATAATACATTGTTACCCAAATAATAGGTCAAATTGGTTAGTTAGAGTCCACTATTAGCCATCCCAAGAGCCAGTACTGCATTCTGAAAACTCACCACTAGATTAGTATCATTTCTTATTGAACGACTAGCTGGTAAAAGGTATGACTAATAAACAAAATTTGTCAAAAGGTATAATAAAAAATGTAAAAAAAAAATCGCCAGAGTGATACCAAAATCAGCAAGGAAAGAACATAATTAGATTAAAATTAAAAGATAGAGACATAGAGTATAATAAAATTTGTCAGAAAAACGAATTTGTTTGAAAAAGGAATGGAAGAGAGAACAAAATCTATAAAATTAAAAGATATAATAAAATTTATTAAAAAGTAAAATAAAATCATTATGAAAGCTGAATTTGTTTTAAAAAACAGAATCCGAGAGATACCGAAATCTATACAAAAACATAATCAGATGAAAATTAAAAGGTATAATCAAAAAAACTGAATTTATTTATTTAAAAAAGAGCAAGAGAGACAGCAAAATCTATTAACACCCAATTAAGGTATGGTTCCAAGGCAGATTCTCTTGAGCCTTCACCCACGAACCCTAAAATCGAAGGTTTGCAAATGACACTACCTTCGTTGAATGGCATGTTCATCTTCCTGCCCTTTGTGTTTTCCACTCAGGACTGCTCTTTGGCTGATGTTCGTCTTCATGCCTTACAATCACACTGCAATTTTTGTCGTCGCTGTTGGCCATGTCGTTGGCTTCTTCTTCTTTCCCCGCATTCCTTCCCATATATCCCACCCAAAAAATCAGTGATTTGTTTCGTCTTTCTTTCTTTTCAAGTATTTGTTTGTTTATCCTTTATGAATTCAATCATTCATTCATTTTGTTTAGGGTTTAGGATCCTTTTTTTATGAATTCTAATCATTCCTCTTCAATTAAGATGAACTCTTTCTATCAATCTTGGTATCATTCGTTCTGTGCGCTTGTGACTCGTGACTATTGCCATTTATTATGCAAGAAACCTATTTCGTTTTCTCTCTCTCTCATTCGGATAAAGCATAATCTTGTTGTGCCCATGCGGTTTGAGTTTTTATAAATATAAAAATTAATTAAATCTTGTAAATCATTAGTTAAAAATTAATTAACTCTAATTAGGTAGCATGCAATCAATAAACAGTCATTCACAGCATAGAAGCTAAGTTTCTATTAAGTAATTTACTTCAGCTTTGACAACCTTCAAAAAGGTAGAAAGTTAGAGATTTTAGGAATAAATGTTAGAGTTATTTTATATCTTCTTCTTTTTAATATTACTTTCTCCGGTTGTACTACAAAATATGTCCTATATTTAAGATTATTTAAGTCATTTAGGAGAGTTGAATGAGTCTTTGTTTCATTAATGATATATTGTTAGCTAAATAATGGGACTAATTGATTGGTTAGAGTCCACTATTAGATGAAAAGCACAGTACTGCATTGTGAAGGTTGCTTTTCCATCTCTGACCGTGGAGAGAGAAGAAGAAACATGTTAAAATTACTCTAGATGCCCCTTTGTTTTTTTAAATTAAAAGAACCAATTTTGCGCAAAAAAAAAAAAAAAATTATTAGATGGTGCACACGTTAATTTTCAAGTTTTCTAAATAATAAATTAACTAATTTTTATAATTTTAATTTTTCTCTTAAGTTATCACAATATATATATATATATATATTTAAATAAGATTCATGTATTTTCAGTTATTTTTCATTTAAACTTATTTTTTAAATAATCATTTAAACAAGTTTTAATTTGAAAAAAAAAAATCACTTTTGTCATTAGCAATCCAAACATAAATCACATTGTACTATCTAACTTTTACCTTAACTTAAGCTTTCAAAAATCAAATTAGAAAAAATTCATTTATGTCACCTTCAATCTAAATATGCACTAAATCACATTTTGAATCTATTCTTTTGTAATCTCAAGGAAGTAGGGATGTTTGGTTATATTTCAATCACACTGCAATTTTGGTCGTTGTTGCTGGCCATGTCTTTGGCTCTTTCTTCTTTGCCAGCATTCCTTCCCATATATCCCACCCAAAAAATCAGTGACTTGTTTGGTCTTTCTTTCTTTGTTTTTTTTTCCAAGTATTTATTTGGTCCGTTAAGTTTGTTTGTCCTTTATGTATTAAATCATTCATTCCTTTTGTTTAGGGTTTAGGATTTTTTATGAATTTTAATCATTTCTCTTCAATTAATATGAACTCTTTCTATCAATCTTGTTATCTTGGTATTAATTATATATATATATATATATAGATAGATAAATACCATACGTTCTGTGAACTCGTGACTATGGCCATAAATTATTCCAAAATTTGATGGCATTTTGCGCCAGGGCCAGCGCCAATTTCGTTTTCTCTTTCTCTCATTCGGATAAAGCATTAATTTAATGAGTGTTTGGTTGGGCTTATTTTGCCCAAATAAACATTTATTACGTAAGTCGAGATAAAACTCCTCTCACATACTTACCTCGTATACCGTGAATCACGATTTATAAGCACTTATTGTCCAAAAATAAGCTATTCCAAACAAGCACTTAATGCAGGCGGTTTGAATTTTTATAAATATAAAAATTATTTAAATCTAACTAAAGCAATTGTTAAAAATTAATTAACTCTAGTTAGGTAGCGTGCAATCAATAAGTAATAAGTTAGAGATTTTAGGAATAGATATTAGAGCTATTATAGATCTTTTTCTTTTTAATATTATTATTTAGGTCGAGTCTTTGTTTTATTAATGATACATTGTTACCTAAATAATAGGACTAGTTGGTTAGTTAGAGGCCACTATTAGCCATCCCAAAAGCTAGTACCGCATTCTGAAAACTCGCCACAAGATTAGTATTGAACGACACTGTTGAGGCTGAACCCTAAAATGACAGCAACTCCGTTGAATGGCATGTTCATGGTGCTGCCCTTTGTATTTTCCATGGCGATTTTCGTGGAGTGGCTCTCCCATAGCCGCCTCATCAAGTCCAGTTCAAGCCTCCTGGCCGACTTGCTAATACGATCCCTCAGGGTTGCTCTCATAGTGTTTGTCAGCCGGCCTTTCAATCACACTGCGGTTTTGGTCCTTGTTGCTGGGCATTTCGTCGGTGGCTGCTTATTTGACAATGGCGGCATCCTTTCCCATATATCCCACCCAAAAAATCAGTGATTTGTTTTTCTTTCTTTCTTTTCAAGTATTTCTTTGTTTATCCTTTATGAATTAAGTCATTCATTCCTTTTGTTTTGGGTTTAGGATTTTTTTATGAATTTTAATCATTCCTCTTCAATTAAGATGAACTCTTTTTGTCAATCTTGGTATCAGTTATATATATCTACCATTCGTTCTGTGACCTCGTGACTCGTGACTATGGCCATTTATTGTGCAAGAAACCAATTTCGTTTTCTCTTTCTCTCAGTCGGATGAAGCATAATCATATTGTCCCATTATTTAGTAATTTACTTCAGCTTTGACAAACCTTTAAAACGGTGCCGTTCCGATTTTAAATATAAGATAGAGTTAATTTTTTTTAGAGAGATTAAGAAAATTAAATAAATTACTTAATTTTATCATATATTGTGTATCCTTAGATTATATATCAATTTATTAGTCAAACTAATTAATTTTGAGAAAAAAATATAAATACTCTAAAATTTAAAGTAATTTAATTAGTTTCTTTAATCTCTCCAAAAAAAATCAATTTTGTTTTATATTTAGGACCGGAGGGAATAGAAAGTTAGAGATTTTAGGAATACATATTAGAGTTATTTTCGATCTTTTTCTTTTTAATATTATTATTTAGGTCATTTAGGAGAGTTGAATAAGCCTTTATTTTATCAATGATATATTGTTAGCTAAATAATGGGACCAATTGGTTAGTTAGAGTCCACTATTAGATGAAAAGCAGGGTACTGCATTCTAAAGGTTGCTTTTCCATCTCCGAATGCGGAGAGAGAAGAAGAAACATTTTAAAATTATTCTAGATGCCCCTTTGTGTTTTTAATTTAGAATTATTTTAAAAGAACCAATTTTGCAACAACAAAAAAATCATTATTAGATGTTACACACATTAGTATTTTCAAGTTTTTTAAATAACAAATTAACTAATTTTTATAATTTTAATTTTTCTCTTAAGTTATTACAATATATATATATATATATTTATTTATTTATTTAAATAAGATTCATGGTTTTTTATCCATTTTCCATCTAAACTTATTTTTCAAATAATCATCTAAATAAGTTTCAATTTGAAAAAAAAAAAAATCACTTCTGTCACTGGCAATTCAAACATAAATCACATTGCACTATCTAACTTTTACCCTAATTTAAGTTTCAAAAGTTAAATTAAAAAAAAAAGTCACTTCTATCACCGTTAATCTAAACATATACTAAGTCACTATTTGAATTTGTTCTTCTATAATCCCAAGAAAGTAGTGATGTTTGGTTATTTTCATGATCATCTAATGATATTTCTTCTGTATTATCTTGGCCCACCTATAAGTTGAGAGAGGAGATAAATAAAATATGGATTGTTATTTTGGAGATTCTCCTATTTTGGCTACTAAACTTCATTAAAGTGAGATTCTTACTTGAGCGTTGGTTCGCAGATTTATCCTTTGGGTAGTAGTAAATCTAAGAGTGAGATACTTACTCTTGATTTTCTATTACATTCATCTTTTTAGATTTTATTCTTTTATTATCTTATCTTTCCTAAAAAGTGGTCTCTCTCAGGTCCACGATAAGCAATCTAGAAAAACTCACCACTAGATTAGTATCCTTTCGTACTGAGCGATACTCGCTGGTAAATTTTGAATCTTCGTTAAATAACAAGTTAAAGAACTGCTCAGGCTTGGAAGGGAAAACATCCTGGAGAAGCATATCAATTATATACTAATGCTTACAGTGACAAACACGTTACAAGCGTCTAACTACATAAAAAATTACACATCAATAAATCAATAAAAAACTACAAGCGTCTAACAACATAAAATACCACGTTCCAATAAGAAAGTGCGCTGAAAAATTAATGATAAAAGCCTTCTTCAATTGAGCAAGCAATCTCTCTGCGTTAATGACTATCAGTCTATCACCATAACCTTTTAAACCGTGCGGAATTATTGATTCAACAATAACGTATAGTGTACAACACAGCAAAATGGAAACCAAATTCCAAAATAACTATGCTTCTAGGTGATATATTAAAATGACGTCGGTGTAGGATGTTGTGGAGATTGATGATAAGCAATAGTTTATAATCATATACAAATCTCCACACACACCCCAAAAGGATAGAGCGCTAACTGTATATTCCTGGTTTCTTTTTATTCTCTTTAAAATGAGAGAGAGAGAGAGGTGGCCATGTAGGTAGTTTGGCCTCTTCGTTTCACCATCCTTAGCGAGGTAAAAAACAATGCAACTCATACAATATTCTAAGAAAAAAGATTGAGATATATAGCAAACTATAACAAACTACCTCCAGAGTCTACTATTGACGTGGACAGTGGAACAGTCTTAGGAGACCTAGCAACCGACCCTCCAAGAAGCGAGGCGAGGCTTCAGGAGGGCCACCCCCGAAGGAGCTCCCAACCCTTTGGGAGGAGCCGCTACTCCTGGAGCAAGGTGTCCCAAAGCCGGCCATCCAGGAGCCGTGAAATCCAATCGTAGAAATAAGGGGACATGTCATCGACTGCACTAGCACTGACACTGACAATAGTTGATATTACCACTAGCGGGCACATGACAAGACAAAAACGCACGTGACTCATGCCTTAAAGCTATGCATCAAACGCCAAACCCAATCCTCCGCCTCCGGAATGTTTGCAATAACCTAACGAACGTCGCCATAAAAAAGGCATACACATAATATCAAAAACTCGTGGTGGTATTTTCAGTGTCTGTTTGCGTCCTCTCATATATGATGTGCGAATATTTTTGTATTCAGAATATCCAGCCACCAGTAATTGATATTATGTTTATATCTTTTTCATGTCGTTTATCATTATGGTTGTTTCAACCTATTTGACGGGGACAATGTCGTCGATACGTTGATCATTGCTCGGAGACCTACTTAACTTGTATTTTTATGTCCTATGAAGACGGTTTAGGCTCACCACATCGCTTAGGGCCTTGAGGTCTATTTGACCTACATGTTTATTTCTAGAGCCTATGAGCCCATCCTTTTTTATCCGTTGTTGGTACATCCCATCGCCTAGCTCTAATACCATGTATAATGCAATAACACCTCGCTCTCGATATTATCCGTTTTAGGGTCCCGTCACCTCTCACGGCTTTAAAACACATTGAGAGGGGGAAGTATCCAGACCCTTATAAGATACCTTTCATTCACCTCCCCAGCCCATGCGGGATATAACACTTCACACACCTTTGAGCCCCACGTCTTTACTGGCACATCAATATGTGCTTGCCTCTAATACCAATTGTAACATCCTAAGCTATAATTGTATTTGTAGCGTCCCAGCACCTAGTTCTGATACCATTTGTAATGGAATGACGTCTCACTCTTGAAATTATCCGCTTTAGGATCTCGTCACCTCTCACGGCTTTAAAACGAGTCGAGAGGGGAAGTATCCAGACCCTTATAAGGTGTCTTTTATTCACC
Source organism: Inga laurina (assembly GCA_963855925.1). Lineage (NCBI taxonomy): Eukaryota > Viridiplantae > Streptophyta > Magnoliopsida > Fabales > Fabaceae > Inga > Inga laurina. The sequence continues at coordinate 67,164,768 of OY979707.1, read as the reverse complement.
TCCCTAGCCTATACAGGACATAACACTCCATATACCTTTGAGCCCACGTCCTCACTACTTGGCTCTGATACCAATTGTAATATCCCAAATTATGATTGTATTTGCAGCATCCCAGTACCTGACTTTGATTCCATTTGTAATGGAATGACATCTCGCTCTCAATATTATCTGTCATAGGGTCCCGTCACCTCACGGCTTTAAAACGTGTCGAGAGGAGGAAGTATCCAGACCCTTATAAGGTGTTTTTCATTCACCTCCCCAGCTCATGCGGGACATAATACTCCACACACCTTTGAGCTCTACGTCCTCACTAGCACATGAATGTGTTTGGCTCTGATACCAATTGTAACATCCCAAGTTATGATTGTATTTGCAGCATCCCGGCACCTGACTCTGATACCATTTGTAATGGAATGACATCTCGCTCTCGATATTGTTTGCCATAGGGTCATGTCTCCTCTCATGGCTTTAAAACGCGTCGAGAGGGAGAAGTATCTAGACCCTTATAAAGTGCTTTTTCATTCACCTCCCCAACCCATGTCGGACATAACACTCCACACACCTTTGAGATCCACGTCCTCTTTGGCACATCAATATGTGCTTGGCTCTGATATCAATTGTAACATCTCAAGTTATAATTGTATTTGCAGCATCCCAGCACCTGAGACTGATACCATTTGTAATTGAATGACATCTCGCTCTCAATATTGTCTGTTTTAAGGTCTTGTCACCTCTCATGATTTTAAAATACGGTAAGAGGGGAAGTATCCAAACCCTTATAATGCATCTTTCGTTCTTCTCCCCAGTCGATGTGAAACATAACACTCCATCCACCTTTGGACCCAGCATCCTCGCTGGCACATCAACCCGAGCCTGGGTCTGATACCAATTTTAATATCTCAGCACCTGGCTCTGATACCATTTGAAACAAAATGACGCCTCACTCTTAATATTGTCCGCTTTAGGGTCCATCAATCGTCACAATTTTAAAACACGTCAAGAGGGGGTATCCAGACCCTTATCTTGAGAGAGGCTGGAATATGTTGGTGAAAACACTTAGTCAATTGCGTTTGCTTGGTGGTATTAGGGCAGCTTTAATCAAACAATACGTTTTTTTTCAAAATAGGAGCTGCAACTACACACATACAAGCAACAAACCTTCACTACTTGCCTAATGTGAGGTCCATGTCCTTTAATAATCGATTAATATTCTCGGGCACATAAAAGACATATAATATTGGGAAAGTGATACGGTGGCCAAACTGAACAGTGAACATAGGGATTATCCTCCCATAGTTCACTGACATTCCTAACTAATTCCCTGAATAAAACCTATTAGCGTAAAAGATTCAATTAAGCATTGGGATCTTGAGGTCCATAAAAACTATCCTTGCCATAACCACCGAAGCCTCAGTTACACACTCCACTTCCAAGTACAAGCCAAAATAGCTTTAAGCAAGTGAAAAGAAAATAATGATGATCCTTGATAGATCAAACGCGTACAAGCAAATTGGAGACGAGCTGGAGAACATTAACGAGTCCAGGGATTGAGCTAAAAAGACGGTGATTGCAAAGATCGAACAAGGGAAACACACACTCAGGATTGGGGTTTCATTCTTTGTGATGGTTTAACTTTGACCCTTGCCGCTTACGGTTTAGATGTTATCATGGTTTAACTTTGATTCCTGCCATCCAGTTTAAAAAGTAAGAAAAACAAAACCTATACATCTTTTCTTTTCCCCCTTTAGGGCCTGTTTGGTTGGAGGGGAGGGGATGGGAGGAAAGGAAAAATAAGCCCCTCCTCTCATTTGGTTTGAAATTTTGGAGGGGAGAGGAGCCAAAATCACCCATCCCTTCCCCTCCAACCCCCTCATTTTAGTCCCCTTCAAATTGGGGTTTTTTAGAGGGGAGCCAAACTTTTAGACCAATTTACCCTCATGTATTTCATAATATTCCATCAATACCCATGCCAAAAAAAACCCTCAATTGTTCACTGTTCGTATCTTGCCGAGTCCAAACCCTTCTCACTATACCTGGCTGGCAACTCCTTTCCTCTATCTGCACTAATATCGCTAATCAAAGCCTCCGTTCGAGATCTATGGTCACCGTTGGTTCATTGTGTTCCTCTATTGTCGTCATTTGCTTGCATCCTTCCTTGCTCGTCGTTTTCAATATTGCTGTGGGTATAGCTTTAACAAAGGAGATGGGACGAAATCAAGCAGATGGCCCTTCTCAAGAGAAAGTGAAGCTTCACGAAATCAAGGGTAGTAGGAAAGGACAGAATATAATAAAGGTAATAAAGGAAAAAATATATTATTATATATAATTAAAAATAAAATACTATTATTACATCAATTTTGAAAATGCATGTTATTAACATATAATGGGATAAGACTTTATTTTTATAAATTATATTTATTTATATAGTAGCTGGCAAAAAAAAAATTAATTTACATAACATGCTCTGATGCTAGAAGACGAGATCCAAATACTGATACTGAGTTTTGTGGTTGTGTTGAGAATGGATTTTCATAAACTAATATATAATTTATATTAAGGTGTAAACTAATTTAAATAATTTATATAAGTAAAAATATATAAACTAATATATAAGGGTAAAATAGTAAATTAGATACTATCTCCCCTCCTATCCCCTCTTGAACCAAACAAATGATCATTTAAAAACCTTCTCCTTTCATCCCCTCCAACCAAACCAAACAAAGTAACCTCCTATCTTTTCCTTCTATCCCCTCCCCTCCATCCCCTTCCTTCCCATCCCCTCCCATTAAACCAAACAGGCCCTTAATTTTTCTTCAATTATAGAGTATCATATTTACACACAAAATGAGATTAAGGCACCGTATTGATTTATACCTCAATCCTGCCTACAACTTCTAATTTCTATTCTGCTTCTAACATATACAAATCTATAAAGGAAACAAGCTGAGTGCTTCCGTTTGACTTGAATTCTATCATTCAACCTTCCAAACAGCCACTAAGGAAGCAGCAAATTTGGTTGCACTTGAAGGACTTGGTAGATAGGAAGCTTTGCCTCTGGCACGAGTCTAAGCCGTATGTAACATCTTCGTATCAGCTTGCATGCAGCTCTTCTACTGAAATTTGTAAAATCGTATACCTAAATATTTGTTGAAGTAGGACTTCAACGGTCACATTGAAGTCACGCATAATCATACATGCTAGGAGCCTTCCAAGAAGCAACTGCTGCCACCAGAGCTGCTCAAGAAGCAAGGTATATCACGAACAAGAAACTTCACACTACTTGTGCCCATATCTTCCAATATTTCAACGCACTCTTGCAAATCTGAGTCGTTTACCAACATCACCCACTCCTCTTCATCATCAAGATATTTAAGTTGGAAGGACCCATTTTGTAATTTGAATCTTGTTGCCACTTCTTCGTATAGTTGGAAACAACCTGCAGATGGATCAAACTTGAAGCGTATAGTATCGTCTTTATAGGTGGCTTTCACAATAATTTTTGATCCACTGTCAGCAAGCGTTAACTTGACTTTGGGATGCTTCTTATTCTCAAACCTTTGAGCACCAGACGAACTGCCATGGACGATTGAACCAGAGCCATTGGATGAGTCTGTCACGTTTGAAGATGTAGGTTGGCTGTGTTCAACAATCCCATTGTCCCCATCCACAATATTTTCCATCTCATCAGCAACCAGAGAGCTTGAACTCCAAGAGACAATAGCAACTGGGCCGAGACATGCTTGCTCAGGACATCCCTGAGCCTTGACCATCCGGCATGATTGATCATCTAAGGCCATTGATTTTGAATCTTGACTACAATCAACAAAAGAAGCTTGGGCTTTCTTCAATTCTCCCTCGCAAGAATTTGGGATAACTACACCTTGTGAGCACACAAACTGGTTATCAGCCAAATAAACATCATGATCTTCCAACTTGATTGCAGAATTCTCTCCTTCACTACAAGGTACAGTAGGCACAGAGACTGTATATTTTGCAACACACTCAGGATCTTGTATGGGCACACTCTTCTCGGAGAACAAAAGACGACCATGCGCATCAAATTCTTGAATGATTGAACCTCCTGCCACAAACCCCCCAGAAGAAGGGTCGAACTTTAGCCCTCCTTCCACTCCCTGAACAGAATCAAGCACAGTCTGGATTTTCTTTAATGAACGATTCACTTTATTTATTTTACGGGATGGCCATCTTGAAATGCCATGTTGCCTGCATATACGTTTCAGAGTTGTAGGACAAACTGCACAAAGAAGCAAATTTGTCAACGAACTTGTCTTAATATGTTAACAACAGGTTCCATTCCGAAATATTAAACATCTGCAGACAAAAAAACAGAAGGATATGTTACAAATTTAAATGTTTAGACATCTGCAGGGATGCTGATGAGCTCACTTAAGTCAGACACTCGCATTCTACATATCTCACTATATAGAATGCACCTTTCTTCTAAATTTGACCACTGAATTTAAGGGCAAAAAAACCACTGAATATAGTTTAATACAGAGGTGTAACATGCAATCAGTTTTATATAAACAATTCCACAATAAAAATTGCATTTATTACTTTCCCTAGTAGCATTAATGGGGGAAAATCCAGGATGGCTTCCAAAACACAAAAATATGCATTCTCAATTATGGTTAAGATCAAGCCATATAAATATAGCCTTAGCATCCACAGATCAGAATAAAAATAAATATTCATCATTATAACCCAAATAAATAAGCCAGCCAATTGACAAATTGCAAAAATCATAAATTAGTCTCACCACCAATGTTCTTTGCGGCATCCTTTAGACTACCAGAAAAGTATTGCTGGAGAACACTCAAGCTGACATTCTTCTCACCCGTGCTTCTCTTTTTTTCAACCTGCCTTTTTGACACATTCATTTCCTGCAAGACAAGATACTGCCATTGGTTAAAGTTCAATCTCCAAGGACAATAAGAATCAAAAGTTCATAAAACCAATTACAAGCAAAGTTTAATATTAAGTACATATAGCAAATGGATCCTTAGATAGAACATAAGGGTTAGGGTTCTGTTGCAATGCCTTCTTAGCTATCGTTTAGGTAAAGAATCTAATAGTTTCCAGAATCTTCATCAAGCAACATGTCCTAGCCCGCAAATATTAATTTGAAGTATATGGAGAACTTGCAAAATGCTTATAAGTTTAACATACGTTTGGCAATCATTCATTTCTCGAAAGTTATTCACAAACTTAGACATCAACATAAGCAAGCTGTCTGGAACATTGCTGGATAACAGAGCTTAATAGTTAGGATCAGAGAATAACGGATGCAACCAAATCATACCTGGTTATAATCAGCTTCAATTCCATTGTTTCTCAAGTTGCAAGCCTTGAATGAAATCTTACTGACTGACTCCTTCCCACCATCCATCAATTCCGTTTGAGAGTTTTTCCTGGATATAGGCGAAAAATCCTGTACTTTTTCATTTTGGTTTACCAGTGACCCTGATATCCCTGATAATTCGGCATCAGTAACCGTCCTTAAACTCTTACAAATTCTCTGCATGGTACCTGAGAGGTTGTCCAATAAAAGTTGCTGCTCTGAACTCCCTCTCATATTGACAGGTAGAAAAAATTCTAAAATGTAATCATCATCATTAGTGAAGGTACTCCGTAGCCTGATAGCAACCGCAGCGTTCAAGTTGTATTTTCGTGCATGTTGAACAAGTGGGTATTCACCAACATCATATGCCTTGACATCAGGATAGAAGAATGGCTGATTGGACTGAATAGCTTTGCCGGCTGTACCTTGCTCTTCCTCAAGATGATGTTCAACACATGCATGAACAAACCCTTCCATCTTTCTATCATTAACATAGCAAGCTGATTCTTCGATGCATAATACATATTTACCACTAGAACTTGAATGATCCTCCTTAATTAGTGCTCTCATACTTTCATTGCTGATTCCCTTCAAGTAACAACAGGGAATCCATGTCAATGCCAGAGGCAAACTATGTGCATGACACACAGCCCGTAACACATCTATTATCTCCATTAAAGCTGCTCTTTTCTTATTTGAGAGACTCTGCAGTAAAAGAAACCATCTTGTAAGACATGCACAAATCCAGAACAACCTTGCAAAAACACCAAACTTTTAGTTCTTAAAATTTTTCATGTTTCTTTTTCCTTTTCTCAATAATGCAGGGGAAAATCAACGCATCCTATTTTTCAGATGTCAGTAAATACCTGCGGAAGTAGTCGGGGAGTCACAGTAGTCCTTAAATTCACAACCTGCAGAATGTCAAAATTAGAATGCCTTTATTCTTATCACCTTCAATTAAAACTGATAGTGTATAAGAGAAGAGCAACAATGGTGGAAAATTACAGAAAACTTGTTCTCAGAAAAGGAAACTCTAGCTTAGAAATTAGAAATATTTCAATTTCATGAATTTTCTAACTTTTTATTTATTTGCGTTTCTACTACTTTGAGGAAATTATGAGTACTATCAGTCTGCTAAGTAGACAAATCATAGGAAAAGACATTGAATATTTGAATGGAGTTTAAGATAAGAATAAATAAAATGTCTTCAACATTATGACATGATAGAGGAATCCATCAGAGAGAAGAACCTTATGATATCATAGTGGAATCCTACAATTGACCATCACACATAATGATGATAGTAACATCATAGATTTTGAAAAACAGAAGAAAGTACATCTACAATGCGTGGTTCATGACAATTCTCAATGATACTCAAAGTCAAACCTCAAGTTGCAGGTCCCTTTCATATTCAATCAACTAAACTGGTATTATCCAATCAAATAGCAATCAGGCTCAACAAAGGAATTGGGTATGTGCCAAAATAACAAAGGAAAACCAACCTGGAGTGCTTGGCAAAGAATTTCCAGTTCCCTATCAAAATCAGTCTTTTCCTTTGTAGTGGCTAGTTCCAGTACAGCACAGCATGGCATTTCAGAATAAAGATCAAACACTGGAACTGCAATTGATCCACGAACCTTGTGATTAATTGCATGCTCAATCCTCAAATATTCAGCCTTGGTGTAGTAACCAACATTGGACGTCCACTCAGGAACTTTAGAGATAAAGACACGACCAGGAAGTCCTAAGACAGAGCCCGGCCTTCCTTCTGCTGAGAATGTAAATGTCCTTGACACTTCACGGTAACCTGCAAGCATTTGGTCCAGCAAATAGGGTTGCTCACTTGTGGTTAAGATGAATTCATCTCCACGCTTTATCGGTACCCAAACTTGTGCCAAGATTCCACCACCGGCAGATTCCTTGAAAAGGGACAAAGCCCACAGCATTCTCTCATCTAGTGACCAGCCAGGTGGCCTAGAAACCATATGAACGCCCATCGCTAAGTTACCAAGTTCTTCAAAAGATTCATTACGATGACATTTATAGTTTAAGTTCCCAGCATCACTTCCGTCGTCTGACGACTCAAGTTGGGCCTCCATTTGATGAAATGCAACTTTCTCTCCAGAGTTGGGGAAACTTCTTATCACATTGTAATTCTTACTAACATCACTTGCCAAGAATGACCCACAGCTCTCCTCCATTAAATTGAATCCATCAAGTGATGCATATGGCACCGAGGCAGATGATGAAAGCCCGTTAGCTAAAACCCGATCAGTGGTTGATGGGCTGTTGCACCAACCAGCATAAGTATCAAAATTTATGAGCTCAGAGAAGGTGCTCAGCATATCCTCTGAAATTGAATTCTTTGTGCCACCATCTAATGGTGCCGGTCCCTCCAACTGGGCTCGAGGAGAATTCCAGTATTCACTGTCTTTTCCCTTATGAGAAGAAGGGTGTTCCATGATTAGGTTGAAACTCAAAAATTGAAATCGAAATTCAGCCAACACTAGAGATCCTTTAAATAAAAAGTTGCACAAGACATTCTTTCCCCGTTTACCAGCTCGCAAGAAGTTGTTCACAGATCTATCATCATCTCCGTATACACAGACCAATAACCTTCATTGTCCAACAAGTTCAACATCGGCATAAGCACAAAATAAAAAATAATAACAATTAAGCAGTACAAACCTACAATATCATCCCCACTCCCACAAAAAAAAAAGGATCAAAGAAAATTGATTCCTTAATGGCAGACACGAAAGATCAAAAGCAAGTACGGCACGCAGTGTGACTGACACAAGAAGGGATCGACTATTAACAGAATATATGAGGAACCCAGCACGGTACATCCTGAATTGGGAAAAAATCCGAAAACCGACGGACTAGAAAGTCGACAATCTAATCACAGCAGCTACCAAATTTAATGCTACGGACAAAGAACCCAAAAAAACAATCTCCGAATTGGCAAATACAAGAAAAACCTGGGGACAGATATGTTTAAAACAATATAACAGGTGACGGGAGGAGAACTTAATCCAGTGTGAAAGTAGGGTTATAAGTTACAAATACCAGAGTAGGGGGTTGGAGCCTCACAAAAACATCCGGCAAACACCGCAAGATAAAAAGAAGCAAACGATGGAGAATTAGTGAAGGGTGAGTAATTGATATGGAAGGGGTGGTCCCTCAAAAGATGAGAGTTCTTTGTGGCCGAAGAAAAGGCTGGAATTGTAGACAATGAACTTGAAAGTCCCCAATTAGACGAGCCCTAGAGATAATAATGTGAGGATGTTGCTGATGGCAGCTAACAAAGCACCGACTTCAAAAATCTGAAGGCATGACTAAATCTTCGTTTAGAAAAGTCACTTAAAATGGGGCAGCTTTGAAGTAAATGGAGCGAGAGATTATGGTCATACTCGCACGCGCGCACTACTAATCAAAACATACATCGTAAACAGAGGTATGAGATTACAAGCAGAACGAGGCTTTCTGTGAAGAAGAGAAGCAGAGAAGTAGAGAAGTGAATGGCGTTTTGTCTGAAAGCCTTCGACGGAATTACCACTGCTCCAGCATTTACTTGCTGAAAATAGCAAGACGGCGTTCCGGCCAGACCCACCCACACAACCAATCGTTCCCCAGCCCCACTCCCCATGGTCCCATCGGTCTCTTTTCTATCCTTCATCAGATTCCCCCACAAAGTCAACGAGTATTTTTCAAAAAAAAAAAGAAGAAGAAGATTATTTTGTTTTTGTGCAATTTGTGGTTTGCTGTTGCTGGTTCCTAGTTGCCATTTATTTGTATCACTTATGTACAGCATAACCAAAGCACATCAATTTCCCGCGTGAAGGTACCAAAATGCCCCTCCTCTCATCCACGCCCAGGGATGATTAGACCCGGATATCCATTTGAGAAATCCGAATTTATGTATTTTCCTTTCGACATATATAGATGATGGCTGATGCCGTTGATAGCTTTATGCGTGTTGATTGACTTGATTCTAACCTTAGTCACATCCGCCCTATAATCATACTAATATTTTTCATCTTATTTTATTCATTTTTTGATAGGCATAGATCAAGAGAAACTACGAAGCACCCATCTCTAAAAGCAACATAGACCGAACACGCCCCGGTGGATCCCGAAACCAAACAAGCCCTGCAAATATTCTCATCGTCGATTCTTTAGCTAGCGCATTGGCCACACGATTAGATCCACATCCACACAATTCCATGTAGACTTCCCAACTTCTGTCCAATATTTCATGAATTTGTCCTAGTAGTTGAGCTTCCATGTGGTCGTCCTCCCACCCACCTGTTAACAACTCCAAAACCTCCAAGTAATCAGACTCCACTACTACTCATCGCATCCCTGAATTCCAAGCCATCTTAAGTCCCATTATTACTACCCAAAGCTTGGCGTGAAGGCTAGATCCTCTACCCAAGCTATACATGAATCTTGTGAACATCTCGCCTTCATGGTTCCTTACAATCCCGCCACACCCCGCAAGGTTCCCCTTCGAACTACATGCGCCATCCACATTAACTTTAACCCAGCCAACATATAGTGGTTTCCATACACTATAAGCTTTCGTCTCAAAATGCGACCTGCAAAGCTTCACATCAGCCCATCTTGTCTAAGCTCGAACTTGGGCTATTAACTGATTAGCCCCTGAAGTCTTACCTTGAAACAATCTTGAATTCCTGTTTAGCTAGAGTTGCCGACAAAAAATGGTAAACCACACCGGCCGCCTCACCCCTTCATAGTCTTGCTTCTGTGATAGATTCCAATATATCCAAGAGCTTGGGTCAGCAAGCTCATAAAATTTACTATTCTGAGAAGGAGAAGCTGAAAGCTTCACCCAACATTCTCTTACTAGACGGCAATCCCGGAGGGCATATAGCACATTCTCCCGCACCCTTGAACACACAAAACAGTCCTACTGTACTTGCATCCCACACGCTGCTCTCCAAGAGTTTGTCATCAGTCTCCCACATGCTGCTATCCACAAAAGAGTCTTACACCTTTGAGGGGTACGCAACTTCCATATATTCCGCCATAACCCACAATTAGGAGAAGGTCGCACCCCCGTTACCAGCCCATATGTCGACTTGAGAGTAAACTCCCCACTATACGAAACCCACCATATGGGCGTATCATCCTCGGTTCCTCTAGCATCTGGCTTGACCCTCCGCAAGGCATCAAGCACGGGGTATGGCAAGAAAGAATCAAACTTCGCCCAGTCCCACCCACCTGATGGGGTTACATAAGCACACACTGGATCACCTAACATACCAGCCGGGATATCTCCAACACTATATTTCACAAGGCTATCATGATATGGAAGCCATGGGTCTATCCAAAAATGCACTCATTCACCCTTCCCAATCCGCCATCCCACACCTTCCAACACCCGCTCCCAAACATTCCTTATCTTCTTCCATACTTGGGAACCACCTCTCACATTTCTAATGACCGGCAAAATATCTTCCCCACATTTATATTTTTCCAGCATTAACTTCACCCACAGGGAATCCTGTCGCTTCACAAGACCCCACCCCAGTTTCATCATAAAAGCTTCATTCTGTTTACGAGCATGCCGTAATCCCAGGCCTCCTGCATCCTTCGGCTTACATACTTCATCCCAGGTAACCATTGAAGGCTTCCTACCTGTACCAGAGCTTCCCCACAGAAAGCCCCTACACTTCTTATCGATTTCATCACAAGTGGCTTCTGGTAACCATGCTGATTGCATAGCTAGTTGGGAATTGTCGAAACCACCGAAGAGACTAGTGTATGACAGGCAGCCATCGACAAAGTATTCGCCTTCCAACCCTTCAACCGGTCTTCCATCTTAGTTAAAACATACTAGTATGTGTGCTTCGACACCCTGTCATGATGTACCAGAATACCTAGATATTTTCCAAGATCCGTAGTCAATGTAAACTGTAGAAAGGCGCTGATCTACGCCCTCCTAGAATGACAAACATTCCCTAAGAAAAAAATCCTGGACTTGGCTCCATTAACTTTTTCTCCTGAAGCGGCACAAAAGTCATCCAAACAGGCTTTGATAATTGCTGCTTGGTCAAGAGAGGCCTCAGCGAACAAGAATAGGTCATCCGTAAAGAATAAATGAGAAATTTCCACACCATGCTTTTTTAGCCGAAACGGGACCCAATTGTCAGAATTCACCTCAGCTTGAATTAGATGAACCAGCTTCTCTATTACCAGCACAAATAAATATGGAGATATAGGATCACCTTGCCGAACACTGTGGGACAGTTTAAATATTGGTCAAGGATTGCCATTCCACATAACCTGCATCTCAGGGGTAGTTAGGCAAGCATAAATTAAGTCAATAATTTGAGGAGGGAATTGTAATTCATGTAAACGTGCCACCACAAAATCCTAACGTACACGATCATAAGCTTTCACAAGATCAATTTTCAAAGCCATAAATCCCTGTTTCTTCTTCATAGTCTTCATCGAGTGCACAATTTCCTGGGCAAGGATAATATTATCGGAACTCTGTCTTCCAGGCACAAAGCTACATTGGTTCTGTGAAATAATCCGGGGCATAACCTGCTTCATTCTAGTGGCTAGGATTTTTGTAACAACCTTATAGATGACATTACACCATCTAATAGGTCGAAAGTCACGAATGCTCTGTGGGATCTCAGTCTTGGGGATCAAAATGATGTTAATCCCATTAACCCTCCTAACCTCATTAGGCCGACAGAAGATATCCTGAGCCATCTTTACCACCATCCCCCGTACACTATTCCATTGGTTCTGGTAAAACAAATGAGTCAAGCCATCGGGTCCCGGGGCCTTAAGGGGGCCCATGCTAAAAATTGCTTGCTTCACCTCCTATTCCATAACCATTGCCCCCATCATATGTAATAAATTCTCGGGAATCACCGGATACGTGCCACCAAAATTAACTTCTCCACTCTAGTTCTGTTCCTTGGTATAGAGTTTTTGGAAAAAGCTGGTGCCTTCCTGTTTAAGTTCTTCTTCACTATAGATCCATACCCCGTCGTCCTTTTTCAGTGCTTCCACTTGCTTCCTCTTTTGTCGGCTATTCGTAACAGTATGAAAATACTTCGTATTCTTATCCCCATGCATATACCAGTTACATCGAGAACGCTGCAGCCACATTAATTCTTCCTGAACCAAACACTTTTCTAGTTCTTCCCACACCAACTTTCTTTGATTCTCCCCTTCTCGTCCATTATAACTACATGCGTTCAACTTCTCCAATTTATGAAGCAACAGAGCTTTCATATGGTTTATATTGCCAAAGGTCTTTGTATTCCATTCTCTTACCTCCTTTTGGAACCCTACAATATTTTCCTCCCAGGATCTGGAAGACCTCTACGTATTCTTCACCACAAATGAAAATGATTCATCTGTAACCCATGGCGCGAAGAACCGGAAAGGCTTCCATTGCCCACGTCTAGGTCCTCTTACCCATCATAAAAGAAGGGGTAATGGTCGAACTTATAGTGTGGAAGGTGCGATAAAGAGACGTCATGAAACTGATCAAACCATTCCTTCATTGCTACAACCCTATCAATTCTGCTTTCCGATCCCTTCCTCTTCCAAGTGAACTCGGGCCCTTGAAATCCCATTTCTTCCAACCCATTTTCCCTCAACCATTCTGCAAATAAATGATCATGCCAGGTTGATATTCTTGATAAAGACCGTCTATCCGCATCCCTTAAAGTTGTATTAAAGTCACCTCCCACACACCATTTTGTCACACCTTTATCTCAGATTAGACTAAGTTGCTGCCATAAATCTCTATGCTTTATGTAGTTCGAATGTCCATATACCACCGAAAAATCCCAACTTGAGGCCTTACCATTAATGAAGACCCCATGTAGAACTTATGAACCTTTAAAAATAACTTTAAAACCCACATTATTATTCCAAAAGCACCATATACCACCGCTAAAACCATTTGCTTCAACTACCTCCACATTCTCCATGCCCAAGCATCGACCAAGCACACCTGCTTTCTCACCTTCTGCCTTGGCTCAAGAAGGGCTAGAAAGTCAAAGTGATAAAGCCACTTTAACTCTGAAACCAATCCTACAAAAATCCTGCTCCCAGTACCCCGAGAATTCCATATTAATAAATTAAAATCCATAAAAACAATTTTGGCTTAAAAAATTAGGCCCCAAGCTACTGCTCATTTGCTCTTGATGTCCCAACTTCACTCATCTCTGTATCACGTAGCTCGTGCGAGAGAGGATTTTGGCGTATGCAGTACTGTACATCACTACCCTCGCCTGGGTCCCACGGGTTAATTGCCACCATACTTTCTTCATGCTTCCCTTTCTTTTTATTTATGCTCCATTGCTCCTTTAGCCTATTCTTCCCCACCAAAACAGCTCCATGCAATAAAATTTTAATACGTGGCACAGGTTTGTTAGACACAGGTCCACTCTTAATCTGGGCATTCTACTTGGCCCCACCCAAAGTCAGCTCCACATTCTTATTTTTACCCAATCCCAGCCGTGCTTTAGCATCCATGAGTAACTCTATATTTGTTGGCCCATCAATTTTAATTGCTTTCTTCTTGCTAGCGACAGATTTTAGGCTCGACTCCAGCGGTTTAGGCCCAATACTCATGCGCTGATTATGGGGCTCTTTAATAGAAACCAAAGCTGACGCCTGCTGCTCCTGATTTCTTGACTTATGAACATCAATGATATCAACGTGATTCTTGACCTCCTGCAACGGCTCTCTTTCCCCCAAAATCCGGGACGTCCAATAATCACCCTCCATATCTGCCTTCTTTAGTGCATCATACCGTGATCCCTGCCCTTCTATAACAGAAGACTGCCGGCCATCCAAAACAGAGTATTGCTGACCGTCGTGTTTTCCTGCAAAACCAGCAGAACCATCAGACCGGCGTTGCCGTCTCGGCCGCTGGACTAAGGTCCAGTTATCAAACCCCACCGCTTCCGAGGCTTTCTTCCCACTACTCTCTCCACCTCGACTACAGAGCCGCCTCCGACTATGCCAAACCCTGCTTGGTATGCTTCACTTTTCCCCTCGGTCACACCCACCATGCGACTTGTTACCGGCTCTACAGACTGAGAGACATCTTCTTTGTAAGGGAATGATCGACGTCAGCCGTATCGCCCACATTTGAAACATATAAAGTGAATCCCCTCATACTGAACTCTAGTGACTTTGCCGTTAATCAGAATGAAAGGCCTCAAGGGTGTAGATAAATTCAATTCAACGCACATGCGAGCAAAACGACCCTTCTTCCTCTTCAGAGTTGCCATATCTACCTTGAGCACCTTCCCAATCTGCGAGTCCAATACAAACAACGCTCCCTTATCGTAATAGTCTAAAGGAAGCTTAGCAAAACGAATCTACGTAGCAATCTTGGTCACCACCTCTTCATCAGGATCAAAGTCCTGTTTCCATGGTTGCACCGATATATAATGATCAAATAATAACCATGGACCACCCGTGAGTGCCAAATCATAATCCCTTCTATCCTTAAACTGTACCACAAAGAAACTGGCACCCACATCAATTGCATCAACATCAGCATTCTTGGCCCAGAGTTGCTGAACTTTCGTTGCAAAATAAATCGGGTCCACCATGCGCCCCAACAGCTTGACAATTAATGCACTGTGCCACTACTTCGCCAACCGATCCCTTTCCTTCGGCGAGAAAATCACATTCGGACCCCAGTGTAGTCATCATGACCTTAATGCGGTCCTTCCACCTGTCCCCGCTCCACCAGTCGTCCTTCTCCTCTTCAGTGTCACTCCACTCCTGTAGCACCGCTTCCTTGAAGGATCTCCATTTAGGTTCTGCATAAGCCCCACACACGTCGGCCTTCCCATCGGTGATATCCTCACTGACGACATGATCCTCCTGCTCCACGTCATGCATTCACTCCTCATCCCTGGGCACTGGTTGAATATCTCCAGTGAAACCGCCTACACTAGGACGTATCTTCTTTCTACTACAATCCAAAGCATCACGTTCCTCCGACGTCGGCGCTGGAGGCATGCGTTCTTGGCTCCGTTCTCTCTCTCGCTCACTCATGGACACGGAAATCAGGCGTAGGTTATCTTAAACCATGATATATTCTTTGGAAGCCATGAAAATTAAATCATCTTTTTTCCCACTAGAATAACGTTTTGTCAGGCTATCTTGTGCTTTTAATTGTATTCCATGAAATAAATCAAATGATAGGGTGAAGAGAAACTACTCTGCTGATTTCTCACGACACACACTTGTTCACTGGGCAATTATGTTATTTAAAGCCTGAAGGATGCAAATGAAATTATAAAAAAGAGGTCAAGGACAAAAAATCAAGAACTTAATGTTGAATGCAGCTAATTTACCGTGGCATGCACGTATGTTATGGCAAAGTCGCTTAATTCCAAATTAATGTAGAACTTTAAACAGATGGACCGCGGGAAAAAAAAATTATTCAACATCGACCTTTGAGGTTTATATTAAGACCCAGGTAATATATCATATGCATGTATCAATAGCTGGCAAATATTTAATTGTAAAAGTATAAAGCATCATGTTCTTCTAGGATGAGAGATTCGAAGAGAAAGTAGGCAAATGTCAAATTCCATGCCGCTCCTCGCCTAATTGGTCCAAACACATACCTATTATAAAATAAAATGCACCTAGCACCTTAAAATATTTTTTTTTCAGGTATGCACCTATCATCTTGAAATATTTATTCTAGTAGACTTAGCATCTTTAAGTATTTTTTCAAGTACATCAAGTACTATAAACTATATTTTTTGTTCATCTAACACCTTAAAGTATTTTTTTTAGTGTGTCCAATACCATATATTATTTAAATTGTTACGTGCAAAATTGCACAAAAAAGTACTTTAGGATGATGGACACAACTGAAAAAATAATGGGAAAATTCTAGTAAAAGAACTTTGAAAATGCTAAAAAAACAAAAAAAATGTTTCAGATATTCATAATTCTAAAGAAGTGTTAGCCCTAATTTGTCATTTTTGAAATTTAAGTGAAATGACACAAATTCCCTTATATATATATATATATATATTTTAAGAAATTATCCCACCGGCCACCGCCACCGAAGCTCTTGTGGCTGGCCTGCAACCACCCTTTATCGAGGGCTGAAGTTCCAGTGGCCTCTGGCCGCCAATGGAAAGGAATATTCTATTAGAAATAAATATTCTCAAAGTGGTGGTATGAGATTTGAACCCCTACCATTTGTTTTGCCAAAAATAATGGTAGCCATTAGGCCACCAATGCTTAAAAATATGTATTGTACATATATATATATATATATATATATATATATATATATATATAAAACGAACTCTTTAACTTTGATTGAAGCCCATTCATAAATTTTGTTAAGAAATTCACAATATTTCATTATGTTTTAACAATTTTCGTTTACCTAGTAAAAATGTTCACACCATCAATTCATTCATAATTTTGTTAAGGAATTCACAACATTTCATTAGGTTTTAACAACTTCCATTCATCCAATAAAAAATTCACACAATGAAGTCATTCACAAGTTTTATTAAGGAATTCACGAAATTGCAGTAGGTTTTAACAACTTTTGTTTACCAAGTAAAAAAGTCATACTATCAAGTTTAATAACTTGTGAATGTTTTTATGGGAAAAGGAAAATTGTTAAAATCTAATGAAACATAGAAATTCCTTTAAAAACTTGTAAATGACTTGATAGTATGAATTATTTATTACTTTGTAAAAAAATTTGTTAAAACCTAATCAAATGTCATTAATTCCTTAATAAAACTTGTGAATAACCTGATAGTGTAAATTTTTTACTTAATAAATGAAAGTTGTTAAAACCTAATGAAATGTCGTGAAATTCTTAACAAAATTTGTAAATGACCTAATAATGTGAATTTTTTACTTGGTAAACGAAAATTGTTAAAATCAAATAAAATATCATGAATTTCTTAACAAAATTTGTAAATGGCCTGATAATGTGAATTTTTCACTTGATAAACAAAAGTTGTTAAAACGTAATAAAATATCGTAAATTTTTAAACAAAACTTGTGGCATTGGGTTAATGATCAAAAGTCAATATATATATATATATATATATATTTCTTTGCATACTGTGTCTTGAAAGCCATTGGGGACCCAATGATTATCAATATTTTGGGCAAATCAAATGATATGAGTTCAAACCCCCACCCCACCACTTTGAAAATATTTATTCCCAACAGAATATTCCTTCCCGCGGGAGCTTCGGTAGCTTACCAGCCATTGGGAGGTGGTGGCCAGTGGGTAATTTTTTTTAATATATATATAAGGACATTTGTGACATTTCTTTTAAATTTCAAAAAGACAAATCGGGTACTAATATCTCTCTAGTATTATGAATATTTGAAACATCATTTTGTCCTTTTCTATTTTTAAAGTTTTTTTTGTGGAATTTTCCTCAAAAATAATTTAAGGTACTGGGTGCACCACAAATTACTTATGGGCATTGGATGGATTATGAAAAATACTTAGGGTGCTAGTTGCACCTTAACCCTAAAAATAAATATTACTCCTCCGGTTTTTAACATAAGACATATTTAGAGAGTTATTCTTGGTTTAAAATATAAGATATATTTTTTATATTTGTTAATATTTTTCTAATTTACATCTATTAATGCTCCTTCAATCATAATCAAGGAGAAGAGGGAATGAGGGAATCAAGTAAGATGATTAAGATGTTTTAGAAATATATGTCATAGTAACTAATTTAATTAATATCCTTAATCTAATCAAATTAAGTAAATATGTCTTATATTAAATATAAAAAAAAAATAGGATCATGCATGCATGTGTGCGTGCGTGTGTATATATGTCTGTTCGTTCCCCTGCGTCTTGATGAGATATGCATCTGATGACATTATATGCTTCCATAAAACAGAATGTTAACAAGTCGTTCATTTCTTGATTATATATATGTACTGTGCCTACGTGAGCTGGAGGGGATAAAACAACGTAAGCACGAAGAACAATTTTAATGTATTGTCGATTTTAATTTATACACGAACGTAAACAAGAAAAAAAAAGGAGACTGCAGAAACATAAAAAAGTGAATGGTGTAATTAATTATTTGGATATCTTATTTTTGACTTATAAATGCTTTTAAATCGTGATTTACGATATATGAGGTAAGTATATAAGAGGAGTTTTGTCTCAACTTATATGAAAAACACTTATATCCCAAAAATAAACTATTCCAAACATAACTCCAGTGTTGTGGATATGACTGGTTTTTTTACAGGAGTAATATTCAGGGGATAAATAACAACTTGATGAAATGTAATTTGCTTACAAAAATAAAAAGTACTCTCCCCGGTCCTAATTATATGACAAAATTGATTTTTTTTGGAGAAATTAAGAAAGTTAATTAAATTACTTTACAGTATTTTTATTTTTATTTTTTTTTCCAAACTAATTTTTTTAACTAATAAACTAATATATAATCTAAGGATACATAACATATAAAATGATTAAATAATTTATTTAACTTTCTTAATCTCTTTAAAAAAATTAATTTTATTTTATATTTAAGATGGCAGGGAGGTACTACAATTTATGTGTTGTACAACAAGAGAGCAAAGTGAACTGTTTAAAAAATCAGAGGGGTGGGTGGGGAATATTTATGACGCATCCGTGCTATGGCGTATGTTGTTAGTCTTTAAAAAGAAAAAGACAAGATATCAACATATACTCTCTTTTTTTTCCTAACAAGATATCAACATATACATAGTATACGATGCATAGATACAAGTTTTACCGTAAAACTTACAAGTATGCATCCTTATACTATAATTTAGCGGTTTTTTATATGATAAAAAATATCAATTTAGAAGCAAATTTATATATAGATTGTATATTATATAGTAATAAATTTGAATTTGAATTTGAGCTTCTCAATTTGTTGGGAAACGCAGATGGCCGTGGGAATTAAGGATCTGTTTGGCAGGAGGGAAACATAAGGGAATTAGGGTGAGAAAAAATTTTAATGAGTTGAATTTTAAAAAATTAGAGAAATGTTATTATAAAATTTAGTAAAAATAAGATGTAAAATAAAAAAAGGAAAAATTAATTAAAAACCTTCAACTCTATTTCTCTAATTTTTTTAAATTCAAATCATAAAAATTTTCTCTCTCCTCCCTACCCCTCCAAATCCCTCATAACAAATACCCCCTAAAATTCAATTGATCATCACTTAATTAATATACCATGTATATACAACAATATTGACTGACTAAGTCAGCGATTATAAAATAAGTAACAAGCTTGACGAGGATTATTGGGCAGTTAGGGCTAAGAGATTCTATGGTTTTGTTTGGGGGGCGTGGATCTTAATTAACGCCAGGCGAAGCAATTGGGAAGAAATTTATTTGTTTAGGAGGACCATTTGATAATAAACTTGGAAGCTAAGGATGATGTGACTAGCCAAATGGCAAATACTACTTCCGATATAAGACCCGCTTTTTTTAGATAAATTAAAGAAGCTAAATAAGTTACTTAATCATATCATATGTTGTGTATAATTAAATTATATATTAATTTATAAATCAAACAGGTTAGTTTGAAAAAAAAAACAATAAATATTTGAAACCATAAATAGTATTAGTTTTTTTTGCTGGAAATGCGTAAGTATATACTCCTCCGGTCCTAACTATAAGATAAAGTTGACTTTTTTTAGAGATTAAGGAAGCTAATTAGATTATTTTAGAATATTTTTATTTTTTTTCTCAAAACTAATAGTTTGACTAATAAACTAATATATAATCTAAAGATACATAATATATAATATAATTAAGTAATTTATTTAGTTTCTTTAATCTCTTCAAAAAAAAGTCAACTTTATCTTACATTTAAGATCAGGATAGGGTTGGTATCATGGAAGTTTGGGAAACTCATGGGGCACGTGGGTGGGTGCAACATGAAAGATGGACAAATATTAAAGCCGACATTTTAATAGGTGGGACTTGAATTGGGCGCTGGCTGGCTAGTGAAGGAAACAAAGAATAATGGGACAATTAGATGCGTGGAGATTCTCATGCAGATTCAGCATCGCTCTTCAAATAATCGGGATCCATGCTCCTGATTCTTGCTTCAACTTGCTACTATTTATTTAATCCCTTGGCCCTAATTCCCAATATTATATTGCTTTCTCAGAGTGGTTGCTTCGTCCCAACGAAACTCTCCTGTTCAATAATACTCCCTTCGATCCTAAATATAGGATAAAGTTTGTAGTATAAATTGCACTACAAACTTTATCCTATATTTAGGACCGGAGGTAGTATCTTATAAATTAAGTTACAATTTGTATACATACATCTTTTGGTGTTGTAAACAAGTAACGAATCATCACTCATATTCATATATACATACATGTAAAAGCTAGCTACTAATTAAATTAAAGCCACATGGTTAATTAATACCACTCACTGGTACGTATAATTGCATTTGATTCCATATACAATGCATTATATACGCGCGGGCGCTTAAAATACACTATTACTAAAACACAAACAATGAGCTCGTACAATTATAATTAAAAAAGAGGCATTTTAATTTCTTACCTATTCAAACAGAAGGTGTAAAATGTAAGAGCAGAAAATTACATATATTTTGTATGATGAGGGGTGATTATATTACAGATTACGAATGATACCCACCAGCTCCCTCCATGTTGTACGTTACATTTTAGAGAATTTAGTGTATATAAGACTGGTATATATTTGATATTTCTATCAAAATAAGTCAAGTCACCTGACAAAACGAGAATTTTCCTAACATGTTCTCTAATATATAACATTCCACTTTAGGTTTACATTCTTCATTTTAAATTCGTCTTTACTAATTTGCCCTTCCTCAGATCATGGTTTTTTCTCATCATCAAGTCATCACATAATGGCTCTTATAAATTAAGATTTACGATATATAAGATAATTATGTGAGATGAGTTATATCTTAATTTACATAGATAAATACTTTTAAAATGATCATGCTTCTTGTATTCATCTCACCTAGGCTATGTGGCCCTCTCTTTCTTAATTTCCCCCCACAAGAACAAATTTTATTTTAAGATATCCTCACAAACAAATCCTACGTTAGCATTTTCTTAACTAGCCTTTACGCCCCCCACATGCCATATCCACGTAAAGATTTATACTGTCATGTCAATTACTAACCACATAGTCTCTTCCTCTCAATTACTAGTATATCCCAAACTTCCTAAACAACACATTCACATGCACGCAAAATCATTAGCATTTATGTGCGTCCTCAAAATTACAGTAAAAGGCCGGTTAAATGTGATGAGAATAAGAACCTGCACATATATATATAAGCCAAGACTAGCTATAGCTTATATATATGTCTACAAATTCCCAATATTTTTCCACAATATTCCTGGTTGTTGTTTTAATTTCTTTTTCGAGTGAATGGTTGTTGTTTTAATTATATGTGTACATATAATTTTAACTGGGACAATTCGGATTTGATACTTATTATAAAATGATGAGCTCCCAAATTAAATTTCAGAACTGCTTCAGGAAAATAAATTAGGAGAAAAAGGGGAGATTTGATCGATCACTAGAAGCAGAGTCATTCTCTATCTTTTTTTTCCCAAAAAAAACAAAGAAGGAAAGTCAAACCTATTGACAAATTATCCGTGATCAACAATAGTATAATATACGTGTATGCGAGACAGGTCAATAGTTTTCAGGATATTTAGGTAAAAAAGTTTAATTTCAGGATTTTCTTAAAGTTTTAAGGGACATGCCCGTTTAAACATTTTCTTGTTTTATATTAACATAAAATATAAAATCTATAGAATCACATTATTTATAATTTATGACCTATAACAAGGTGTCTCATGATTTTGAACCTGTTCTGACGAAACACAGTGTATAATTTGACAAAATAGCCAAGTACTCTCTCGTACCTCGTTCTGGATGAAACATTTTCTCTCCCCAATAACCTTAGACAACGCATTAGAATATCATTATTATGGAGTTTTCCGAGTGCATTAACAGTAGCATTAATATACACTCTTTAATTAAAACCATGTAGCTAGTAACTAGACATGCTAAAGTGGGAATTAAAGAGCATGGTCAAGGAATATGTATATATATATATAGTTATATACATGTGGGGAAACAATATAACGTAGCCAAAGACAAAGAGCAAAGACATTTGAGTAATATTAGTGCAGGTAAACTGGTTCCCCCTCAAAACTGAAGAGACAAGCATGCTATCTTATCGGTGCAATGCAATTATGCGTAATTATAGTTTTTCTGCCTTCGAAGTAATTATAGTAAAGAGAAAAGAAATTTGGGCTAGGCCCTGAATTTATACAAAAAAAGAAAAGAAAAGAAAAAACTAGGGCTGTACGTCTCAATGATGGCTTGACCAGTGATATTCCGTGGCATTGTGATCTGTGACCGTGTGAGATGGTTTGGACTTTGGGCTGTGGAGTTATTCGGGGTTTTCCTCCACTTGATTCTTGGGGTTGTTGCCATGAATGCTCCATCTTGGCCTGCGTCAACCGCTAAGCTTGTTGTTAATCTATATAATTATAGGAACCAAGTAATTAATCTTCTTGTTATAATAATCCTGATATTCAATTTTAATTCTCTAGTTCTAAAAGCTTCATCGCCCTTCCTAATTTGCGTATTATACTCGGCTCAATTATAATCCTCATAACCGCACCGTTTTGCTTTTGAATGCAGCGTCATAACAAAAAACTGGTCGCAGATGAAACAAATAATAGGCAATTTATATAGTGCTCGTTTGGAATATCTTATTTTTTTTACTTATAAGTATTTATAAATCGTGATTTACGGTATACAATATAAGTATGTGAGGGGATTTTTATCTCAACTTACGTAATAAGAACTTATTATCAAAAAATAAGTGATATCAAACACAGACTTTCGTCTCATAACTGCACATATCTTTATGGGCAGCTTACATAAAACATGCTGGCCTGGATGGTAATATGCACAAGTTCCCTATGGATCTTTCCAACAGAGGCTGCCAACACTCAACCTACAGTTTTTTTTTATACTATTTTTAAGATAAAAATATGATCCGAGGCTTATTCATGAACACTATGTCCCAGTGATCCTCAATAAGCTCAGCTGCTAATGATTTTAGTTATTTCTAATGTTAGATCAAGTATACAGTAACCAAATATGGATGGGATAATTTGCACATGTGTGGCAAGCTAAAGGACCTTCTTTCCATTCTATGTATAACTATATGGGATTTAACTAATATGATAATGCAATGTAATGGAGGGGGTCGATGTTGAATTTTGCATGCAAAGTTTTTACATGGGAATTGTAGGTATTTGGGATTTTTTTTGGATCGATTTCACGCTAACAGTATAAAAAATAAAGGAAAGTCACCCTAATTGTTAAAATAATAGCATCGATTGTTAATAAAAAAAAGGGTTAATATAACTTTTGGTCCCTGAAGTTTGATCCAATTTTGGTTTTAGTCCCTCAAGTTTGAAATTGGTGGTTTTGGTCCTTCAAGTTTGAAATCGATGGTTTTGGTCTCTGAAGTTTCACCTGATTTTGGTCTTGGTCCCTCAAGTTTGAAAAGAATTTGGTTCTTTTCCGGATCAGGACGGGTTTCAAAATCGGGTCGTCAAGTCCTTTTCAAACTTGAAAGATCAAAACCAAAATCGAGTGAAATTTCAAGGACCAAAACCAAAATCGGGTGAAATTTCAGGAACCAAAACCACCGATTTCAAACTTATGGGACCAAAATCAAAATTGGATCAAACCTCAGGGATCAAAAATTATATTAACCCTAAAAAAAATTAACATTAGCCTAACATTTTTTACTATTAGGATTTAGGGGTGCCATTGCTATCTTTTCAACGAGATGAAATTGATATGAAGCACTTTCAATACTCACACAGCTCCTATAATGAAAATTTTTAAAAACACAGGACTGAACAAATTAGCTCAGACCAACCAAATGATCATTTTTCCAATTGATTTTTCTCAAAGCTAATTAGCATTTTAGCAGCACTTCTCCTTAGTTTTATCATGAGAAAATCTTATATAAATCCAGTTGAAATATTCAATTTAAATTTACGCCTTAACTTTTAATAAATCATTGATTAGGCTGAGAGATTTAACTAGAAATTTCTGAATGTTGTTAGATGACCACATTATCCCTTCAAAGTCATCTATTATTTCCTAAATCACCCCTGTTGGCTAATTCAATTATCTCTTTGCTCTTTGTTTTTAATTATGATTATTAGTGTATTAATTAAAGACCAACAAAATTTGCTCCATGGTTTAATATGTGATTTAAAGATGGAATAGGTCAATGTTCATTAATTTCCCTTTAGAAGAAATCACGACAGATTTTGTCTTGTATACAGGAAAAATCCATCACGTGCGAAGGCTTTTCATGGAATAGAAGAATGAATCTGTCCATTGTATTCTTATTTTTATATAATATATCTTGGTTGAATAAAAATATTTGTTACCATTATATAAGATATACACAAAGTTAAATAATTTTATATCCATAAATAGTACAATTTTTAAAAAAAATTATATTACACATATGGATATATTCTTATATTCATATAATATCTTTGTTGGACAAAAATATTTATATCATATAGAATATATATAAATCTGAATAATTTTATTTCGATAAATAGTACATTTTTTTTAAAAATTATATTATATATAAAGATAAGTATTTGTTTGTTTTTTTAAAAAAATCATAAAAAAACTAACTAAAAATAAAGAGAAATCTTACCCCTTGAAATAATAAAAATTAGGTTACATCAATCTTCAATTTTTCTTTTTAATTATAGCAGGGCTTTCTAGTTTTTTAATAACATTCAAAAATCCCTAATCAAACCTCTTAATCTCATCAATAATTTATTAAAAGTGTAGATTTGAATTTAAATTTTGATATTTCAATTGGTTTTATATATTATTCTCTCTTTTATTATTTTTTAAAAAATAAATACTAGGAAAAAAAACGGTATTATGTTCTGCGTACAAATGCCGACGGAGGCACGGAGGAGCTCCTCCACAATCCGTCAGTCTCCCGTTTTCAAAGATTTTACGTCATCCATCGCACTATTGAGGCATTGCGACCCACTCCATTTCATTCTTCTCTCTCGCGCGCTTTGATATTTACTCGACTAAACTATCTTGTTGATATGTTCGTATATATTTGAATGCTTGCAGTTATGTCAATGCTCATTGGCGATCGTTAAATTATCGGTTCATTTCCTCCGTTTCCATTATATTAGGAATTAGGAATTCATATCTCCAATGTCCTGCATTTTTGCCTTATTGTGTTAACTTCAGAAATTCCGTGCATATTCACATTCTGGGTTCTGTGCGTTTCTGGACAAAATTTGACTAATCGTGTACGTGCTCCCCTTGTTCATTCGATACAAAGAAAGAAATATCCCTGCTGACCCTGCAAAATAAAGCTATGGGATTTTCTAGCTATACTTATCCGTTTATCAAAATCAAGCATTTTCTTTTGGCTATTAACACCGAATTCAGGTGCCTGCATTTCTGACTTGGCACATTGCGGTGATGTAATAGAGCTTAGTGAGAAGGTGAGAGGAAGGTGAGGGTTCTGTGGATTGTGATGTACTGTATCGGGGAGAACAAACAATGGAGTTGTGGAAGAGCTGGGACAATGGATTTGCAAAAAGTGAGTTCCATCTTGCGCGACATTGGGGATCCTTGCCTCTCTCAGTCGCCTGCAAAGGTTGTTTTAATTGTAAGATTATCAAACCGTGGGCGTTACTGGGTTTATATGTTATTTTTGACATTCACTTCCATTTTAACTTGTGAAAATTCGCAACATGGTAGAGTCAATTCTCAAGTCTCAACCACTGTTATTTGACTGCATTTTGTTATTTTCCGCACCATTGGTTATCCATGTTGAATCAACTCAAGGACACTCCAGGATTTGTAGCCAGGTTCTTTTGGATTTTGTAGTAGGAAATTTTTGTGTAACATTACTATGGAGAATGTGCTTAAAGAATCTTCTATTGATTGGCGTTATCATGCAAGGGTAGATTCATCAATTAATCAAGCACTGGAACTGTAGTGCCAATTGGCATTACTATGGTCTTTGAAGAGGAGCTTAGCTTCTTTTTTGCACCCTGTTTCATTAATTAATGCTATTGCAGATTGCATATTCCTCCTGGTTTTGTATTCAGGCATTGGTCATCTGAGGGAGAGTTTATTTTCCTCTAGTCATGCATCCTTTGATTCAGACATAGAGGATTCTTGTTTCTCTGAGAAACTAATAATCTTTTTATCTATTATCATTAGTACTGCATTTTTCATCTGATATATAAAATCACTTGTTTAATCATTGTGGAGCAGGTAAACAGAATGCTTAAGCCAGATAAGTGGCAGACTACATTTGATAGTGAAGGAAAGGTGTCTGGTTTTCACAAGGCACTCAAGTTGATAGTTTTAGGGGTATGATGTTGACACTGCTATTTTTCTTTTCCTGTGATTAATTAAGGTCTGAGTATTTTAGCCATGCCTAGTAAGAGGTATCAGTAGACTTTGAGCATATCATACACTCAAAATTAGCCTGATGAATCTTAGGTTGTCATTGATGTTCTCGTATTGTTTATGAGGTTTTACATTCATCTTTTTATCTATCAATTACACAAGTTGAATCTTTCGTTTTTCTGGATCATTCAATCAGGCCCATATACTTTCATGTTCACACATTGTGTTCTGAATATGCAGAGTCTTTGTCCACATATCCATTTTAGATTATTTTAATAATTAATCTTTCATTGTGTATAAAATCTGCACTCAAGTCACCAAACATGTGGATATTTGCTATTCTAAAGACATCCTTGTGAAATTTTATCAAATGTAGAAAATACAGACATCTTCCTGATTGAGTTCAATTGTTTTTCCCTGTGTTAGGGCATAGATCCATCGATAAGGCCTGAGGTTTGGGAGTTTTTACTAGGTTGCTATGCTCTGGGCAGTACTGCTGAGTACCGAAGAAGGTTGAGAGAAGCTAGGAGGTTTGTGTCGTCCCACTCTCTTTGCTGGATCTTAATCATGTCTGTTTTACTTTTTCTCCCAGTGCATTCAACACATGTTCTTTAGCCAAAAAAATTGCAAGTTTCTGATGTTGAAAAAACTTGTGCCTTTTCTATGTTTCAGGAGCTACCACTATGACTTGCTGAATCAAATATTTCTCTCATACAAAGTTATACTTATAGCCCAATATTATGCATGTGGTTGTATATCAATCCATGTATGAATTGCAATTTTAAAAAAACACCTATGGTATCCATGAATTGCTTGAGCACCACAGCTAGATTTTTCTGGTTTTAGTGGTTATATGTGTCCATAATTGTAAGTATGATTTTTAAAAGGATCTGGCATTTAATGGAGACAGACACGATATGTTTCTTCTGGTTTAATATCCTACCTGGCTTCTGGAATATATTATCTATGTAACTATAAACATCCATGTGAAAATTTTTGTGCAGGGAGCGTTATAGGGACCTGGTTAAGCTGTGCCAAACAATGCATTCAAGTGTTGGAACTGGCTCACTGGCCTATATAGTTGGATCCAAAATCATGGATATGAGGACATCATCCAGAGATGATTGGAAAATGAAAGCTCAAGCAGAAAGATCAACTGCCAATGATAATAATTTTGAAGGACAAAACTGGTGTGATAGGGGCGATAAATATACATATGCAAAAAATGCAAGTCAACAGGAAACCTCCAGTGATTGGGTTGATCTAGTCAGTTTGAGAGCTAGCGTAGATGGTGCAGCACATAATTCATCCAGTCCACAGAACTGCAATTCTGTGAATTTAGGTGAAGAAGCACATGAGTCATTTTTCATGACTGACAACTATTTTGATTTTCCTCCTTTACCGGTCACTAATCTGTTTGAGAAGAGTGGGGAAGACGACCTATCATGCATGGGACTTGATGCTAATTTTTCTGTACAACATAATTCAAAATTTGAAGACGACAGAATGCATAGCTTTGAAATTAGTAATAATGTAGACCTAGTTATTGAGTCAAAGGATCAACAACTGTTTCCAGCCTTTCATCCAGATGACTCTGAAACTGGAATTGTTTCTCCTGATGAGCATGAACCACAAATACTGGTTAATAATTCAGCTAATGAAGCACAAATGGTAAATCAACTAAGAATAGTGGATGTTCCTCAACCAGCAATGACAAGAACTTCAATATCTCAAGAGAGGCCTGCCAATGAAGACAGAGTCTCGGAATGGCTTTGGACCTTGCATAGGATAGGTATCTTAATTAATAAGCATCTTCTCTTCCCCTGTAGCATGATAGAGTGTTTTCTTCTCTCTATCTCATGACTATATATATATATATTCTGTTGTTAATCTTATAGTTGAAAACATTGTTTTATTTCAGTAGTTGATGTTGTGAGGACGGATAGTCATCTTGAATTCTATGAGGACACAAGAAATTTAGCTAGAATGTCTGATATTCTTGCTGTCTATGCATGGGCTGATCCTGCAACTGGCTATTGTCAAGGTTATGTTTTTCCTGGGTGTTTCCTGACTTATTTCAGATTTCTTTTTTTAAAAAATCATTTTAAAATCTCTCTTATGCCTACCTTAGACACCAAATTTCTCATTCCTTTTTCTATGGATTTTAGGTATGAGTGATTTGCTATCTCCTTTTGTGGTTCTCTTTGAGGATGATGCTGATGCATTTTGGTGCTTTGAGATGCTCATAAGGAGAATGGTATCTGCAAATTTGGCTATTAAATCATAAAAATGCAGTTTGTTCATAATGATTGACTTATTTTCTTTGAAACTTACAGCGAGAAAATTTTCAAATGGAGGGGCCAACTGGGGTGATGAGGCAGTTGCAAGCACTTTGGCATGTTCTTGAACTGACAGATAGGGAAATATTTGCCCATCTGTCAAGAATTGGTGCTGAGAGCCTGCATTTTGCATTTCCTATGCTGCTAGTTCTCTTTCGGCGAGAGTTGTCTTTTAATGAGGCTCTTTCAATGTGGGAGGTTTGTGCTTCATGCTTCCAATATTCCCTTCCTCGAGTATCTTTTTTGTTTTCATTGAGAACATCAATTAAATTTTAACATTTAATCTTAGAATGGGGAACTTCCTCCTAGTTTAGTTCAATAAGTCAAGTGAAGGGGAAGTTCACCCATATCTTCTTAAATTATAAGTTTATTGTCTTCAAAAGCAAGTCTATGATTTTCCAGTGTAATCAATGAGGCAGTACTTGTTTAGGAAGATTTATACTCTTGGCTTTGAAGTTTTATGGTATAAAATCTAACAACAATGTTTATGGTAATTCAGAGATGGATATAACTTGTGCCATACGCCAACTTGCTAATCGACTCCAATGATCCATGTTGGCTTGTTTTGTCAATACATGGTGTTTAATGCAGATGATGTGGGCAACTGATTTTGATGCATCCTTTGTGCATGATTTAGAAGGGAAATGTCTGGAAGCTTTAGTGATAAAACTGCCTGAGGACTTGGGACATGAAATAAAAGGAGAAATTACTACTACTAATGATGGTGTGAGGAGTGGTTCACAATCAAATAATAGTGAAATTGATAGCAGCGCAAAGTCTGGTTTGCAATCAAATCATGGAAACATTGACCATTCTGCCTGTGATTCCAAACTAAAATTGCTGTCATCCCACACCTTTTGTGGTTTTACAAGGAATTTTTGGTCAAGAAATGCTCAAATTGAAATGAGCATTATATCCTCCTTATCAAGGAAAGAAAATGAGGAGCTCCCCTTATTTTGTGTTGCAGCAATTCTTGTTATAAACAGGCAGAAGATTATTCGAGAAACTCACTCCTTCGATGATATGATTAAGGTAGGTGCACTCTGTTGCATTTTAGATTTTAAATTCAACACTTAATTGTTGATATGATAATTATAATAATTTCACTATGAAATTATTTTTGCACTCGATATTTATAGTTTCTGGTGAATGGGCCCCTAGCCTAGATTATGATTTGATCAGGAATTCTGAAGCGGATAGTATAATGACGGATCAAATCATTATACATAAACAGATATTTTTGTTCCTGCTTCCCTTATTCCTTCTCTTACAAACCCAAGCTCTCATGGGCCTAGCATTCTCAGGCCCATCATTTCCCTCCCAAGCGGATAGCATCTACCCGAAGTTTTTCATCTTATACTCCATTATTAGTAAAATATCTCCCACCTGAAAGAGCCATCCTCTAGGGTCTCCTCTAAGAGAAAAGCGTAAACGTCCTTCTATCCTTTGCCCATGATTATGTTTCCCCTCTCAACTCCTCTGACATCATGCACTGAACCTCTATCACAGCTTTTCTTTGCGGGTCTTTGGTCTCACTTGGAGTTTTAATCCTTAATGTTACATGTCATGTGGAGATTTCATCAACTTAACCTATATCGGGGCTTTTCCACTTGTCTAATCTCTCACTTACCACAATTTTTTTAATACTTTATTAGAAGAATGCACATGAATCGCTGAGGGATTATTGGGCATTTTCTATCACATTACTAGTTTACATATTGCAGATGTTCAATGACAAGATGTTGAAGATCAATGTCAAAAGTTCTATACGGATGGCAATCAAACTTCGAAAGAAATATTTATACAAGGTAGATGTTAAATTAGCTACCTTCCGTTATCGGCCTGTTATTAGATAGAGCCTCAATAGCTTTAGAAATGTTTGTTTCCTGCCCCCTTTTTCAAGGGTGGTGTCCTTGTGATGAGTTATGTTTTTTCATGATGTCTGATAAGTACAACATATTGGTCCAGATCATCTAGCTCTATTGAATTGTGATGCTTGTTTTCTTTAAACTGATGATAAAGAAGTTTAAACATTCAAATGTATTTAATATAGATATACTTTGTGTGTGCTATAGCAATTACACATTCGAATCACTTGCTTTCTACTTTTCTCTATAAATTAGTAGAAGAACAGCACAAGTTTTCTGGCAATATTTGACCATACTGGGTAGCCTCTATTGCTACTCAGTTAAGATTCCATGAAGAGTAAATACAGATACGGGTGCAGGATTCCTTTCTGTTTCTGTATTTCATGACAAATACAGATACAGGGTTCCTTTCTCATTGGGTGACTCTCTTGCATTTACGCCTTTTGGATTTTGGTGGTGAAACTGAAGTTCCATCTCTGGACAGGTAATCAGGAGAAAGAGGTATCTCGCACAGGAGGGCTGTGTAGCCAAGAAGGGAGACTAGCATATTACCACTTCCAAGCGTATTGTTGTAAAGCAGGCACTGAAAGCCTCTGGGTATTTCTTGTTGGCATTGTGTTGCCAATTTGGAGTATGCTCTTATAACATTGTTGTTATTCAACCCCTTGAGACTGGAAAATTTTGTAGCAGAAGTGCCCTTTTCTTTTAGAGGTTCAAGAAGTTGGGCCTCCATGTTCATGATCTTGATTATGTCTTTCACAAGGTAATTGCACTTTATCTGCTTTACATTTTGTTCTGAAGCAGGAGCATAATTAACTGATGCATGTGAAATATGAATTATACGTCAGTAATTTGGTATCTCAGCTTTAACACAATATGTATGGGGGTGATTTTCTGCTCTATGATTTTGTGCGCATTACATGGCATGTGAAATTAAGGCTGAAACAATAATGGGAGCAATTGCCGAGTCTGTGTTCTTTGTGATATAGACTGTATTATATTGATGAAACAAATATATTTGGTAAAATCATAAATTCTTACCGCTCAATGACCACAGATAAATTTCTCAAGATCTCTTCAGTTGTTGGTTGTGCTCAAAATTTATCTCCAGGATATAGGAATATGATGTGAGGCTTATTCGTTGTGGAAGTTAAGTAATATGCGGCACTTAACACCCTGAGGAGAGTGGGGCTGTTGGAATGAACACGAGTTACTTGTCTTATTTCCGACATTTTGTTGTGACATTCTGGAATATATTTATTCACCAATTTCATACCTTACAAGGGATTCATCTTTTCTCCCCTCTTTTTTGTTGGAGTGCCATGGCTTCTTGCCCTTGCTTCTTTGCGATAGGCTGTAGCTTTTGGGTACAATTTTTCTGTAATTGCTCAACCCTATGCATTCTCTATCTATATGAGCTTCAGCAACAGTGTTAATGACATTTTGGATTTTTTCCGTTCAATTTTGGTTCTTAAAGATTATTCCTTCATATGCTCAAATAATTCTAATTAATACCATATCTTGTTTGCGATCAATTTAATCAGGATTCAGTGAAGTGTTGTCTCTTTCATTACAATTTTCCCCTTAAGATTTCTTGTTTATCATGTGAGAATATCGGTCTTGTGAGCGTTGCATCCATTTTCCAGTTGAAGAGATCATGATAAAGTTTTTGTTTCCTTTTTCAATTTTCTTGTTTAATCCATTGCTTATGATGTATTCTTTCTCGTTTCCTTTTGAATCCAGTGGAAATATTGACAAGAGGAGATTTCATTGCTCTGGTTTCACCCAGGTCCATTTAATTTGCAGTCTTGGATGCTTGGCAGAGGTTGTGCAAAACACAGTTTTTTCCTTGGATCAACTTTTTTGGCGTGCCCATGTTTCAGGAGAAAATCATACACCAAATCTTATTATTGCTTTGAAGATTCGAAGTTTGGTAAAAACTTTGATACACAGGAAGAAATAGGTATTTTAGTTTGAGGAAATATGTACTTGAGTTTTGAGGTTTGAGGCTATAGTTGTTGGTCAGAAGAGAGAATTAAAATGATTCATGCGTGCTGAAAGGAAAGCTTTATGAGTAGGCAATTTCTTGTATCACTGCAACGTACAGAGGACAAGAGACTTATATGATTCATGTATTATTCTTTTGCCTGTTAACGAAAACAATTCCATTTTAGATGGCTGGGCCTGTTTACATAATCAAGAATCATAATTTTCAATTGTGGTAGCCCTTATTTGTATATCGACAGTGCCGGCGGATCTCTCCCTGGTTTCCTGTTAAAACATTGATATTTCCCATTCGATACGCCGAGAGAGCAAAAGATCTCCGGAACTCTTCAAAGTCGGCAGCAAATTCCTTAGTGATTTGAGGAGAGTCGTCACCATACAGCAGCTGTTGATCAACCCCAAGGACAGCTTCGTGGGTTAGGATTCTTTGGTAGTAAGATTCAGTGAAAGTGAAGTGAGAGCCAGATTGTGGGTTTAGGAAGACCAGAGGGTCGTGCTGTCCCTTCTTTGGGGGAGGGCATTGCTTTCTGAGAGCGTCCACTAAAGTAGCATTCATGGTGGGGTCTGGCTTTCCGGTGCCGCCGTAGTTGTACAGCCGATCCACGATGAAGCTACAGTGGGTTCTGCCCATGGAGTGGGCTCCTACATTGATGATAGGACAGTGAGTGAGAAAATATTAGCAGAGGAAGTTGAAGATAGAGAGGGAGGGAGGCTTTACCTAAGAGAGTGGTCATGTCAAGTTCAGTTAAGCCCTTGGATTTGAAGTATGATAAAGCGTCGTGGTAAGAGATGGAAGGGGAGGGCAAGTCTACGGAGGCAGCATCAGATTTGAAGCCGTCCCTTCGCCCAGTGAAAACAGGATAACCAGGCGCACCTGCCTGTTCATGTTCATGTTCATGTTCATGTTCATGTTGGTGCCAACAAGTTACAAAGCCTGAGATTAGGAGTTAGATTGATAATAGGGGATAGATATACACACACACATACCAGTTTAAGAGCATCCCTGGTGGCGAGGTGGAGTATATCGGCGCACGACACAACTCCGGGGCATCGATCTTCTACAACAGTTTTGATCTTGTCAATGATCACAAATCCCCCCAGCCCTCTGTTTTGTGGGGCCTTCTTCTCCGAGTTTGGTCCGTCCAGCAGAACTGAAGCGTCACAGCCCTGCAGGAATATAATGCACTTGTGTGAGTTAGGAGGGGAATTAATTGAGGAGGAGGAGGAGGAGGAGGAGCATGCTCATACAGTGACAAAGCAGTCGGCATAGAGCAAGCGGAGGAGCTTAGGGGTAATGCTCTTGTCGGAGTCCCAGTGAATGTTGACCTCGTGTCTCACGTACTCCTCGGCGTACCGGCACGTATTGTGAACCTTGTAGTAATGCCACTCCAGCTTGGGGGCCGTCCCTGCTTCCGCCGCCTCCATCCTCGTCATTGCCACCGCAACAGCCACCACCAGCATTACAAGTGCCCTCATGCTTCTCCCCATCTTCACCACCTCACCTGCTTAATTACCTTGCTCCTGCTTCATATATATATATATATGACCTCTAAGCTTGTGCGCTGCTACTTGAATTAATAATGGAGCGCCACCTCATATTTTACGAGTTTCAAGTTTCAAGTGGGAGTCCTTGCATTACGGCACCCATGCAGGTAGCCGGTCACGTGCCTACGGACCTCCCATGTGCCTGCGCATCTTGATTACTCAAACTCTCAGGACCTCTTTTGGGCGATCCCATAAATTCATGCAAATCGAAAAAGTGTGCCCCCATCCCCATCCCCCATGCAATCTTGAGATCTGCTTAGCGACACCGTCACTGAGCATTTAATGAGATGAGGCAGATTTTTATATATATAAATTGACATTATATTCTCCCGAGGGTTTCATGGCCGGCCGGGGAGCCAACGGCCAAGTCAGATGGATGGACGCTCTCACTCATGCTGCTGGTCGGCATTTGAATAATAAGGAAGCTAGCTGTGGCTTATTTGTTGGTGAGGAAAGCAACAAGAGAAGAATGACATGCCAATGGAGTTCTTATTACTTGAAGGTCAAGTATCTATTGCAATACCTACGACTTCACTAGAAGAAGCAACGCGTATTTGCGGCTTCAAGTTTCAGTCCTAGCTCTTCACTCCCCCCATCCATCGCCCCCTCCTACAACTCCGCATGGAACTCATCAATCTTTTTTCAAGTTTAAATTATAACATTCACCTATCTTAACTCCGTGTCAATTGAATTACTCGATCGGTACTCTTTTTGTTAACCACCAACTCTAATTGAATTCTTTTTCTACTCGTAATTTATTGGCTAAAAAGGATGCAAGGCTAACTAGCAAAGTGGTCTTCCGGAGATTGGAATCATCCCTTTTTACAACAAACTCGTTTATGTCTTCTTTCTATATGCCACGTTTTATGCTTTTTTTTCATGATTTTCATGTCATTAGTATGTATTATCTCTAATCCTAAATATAAGATTCAGTCAACTTTTTTTGGAGATGCTAAGGATTCTAGATAAATTGATTTAAAGTATTTATTTCTATTGTTTTTTCTCCAAACTAATTAGTTTGATTTATAAACTGATATATAATTTAATAATACATAACACATATTATGATTAAGTAATAAATTTAGTTTTCTTAATCTTTCTTTAAAAAGTTAATTGGGTCTTATATTTTGGTATAAGGAGTGCAATTTATCACTTGGTTATTATTTATTGAATCATGGCTACAAATTATATTTTGCAAGGAAGAGAAGTTAGCATTTCGAGAAGCTCCTGCTTTTATCATTTTCATTCTCTGAACTTGTCCGAATTAGGAGTTTTCTCCGATCTAATTCCTCACACACCCAAGCCAAACATGGTTTAGGATTCTGCACAGAAGCCTCGCTAGCAAAATATTACGAATTTGTTTCCAAACAAACAGCTTGAGAAGTGGATGCAGTTTGGGAGTCTCCCCACGTCGTAATAACACGTTGGAATTGCTATAGAAACTAACATTCCGTAAAAGTTATCCATGCTCAATAATTATACTCCGGTGTCAAATAATATTAAGTTAGAAAAATCAATTTAATTTTTTTTAGATAAGATTAAAAGATTGGAAATTTGGAATCCTAAGAAAAAAATCTTCACCACACTTGTAAAATTAATATTGCATCAGGCAATGTTGAGAAAAACTTAATATTGATAAAAATAAAAAATGCATAATATATGTACTGAGCCGGTCCAGACACAATATTAGCCCAATGTCCAGCCCAATTCAGTTTTTTTTTAAAAAAAATTAACCCAACCCATTACAATGGGTGGAGTGGAACTGGGTCGCTATGCACAAGAGGCACCCAGGCATAAGCCTACATCATATACACCACGTGTGGGTAAGAAATTAAATTGAAATATAATTATATAAAAATAAAATTTAAAAAATCCTTTTACTCATAAGAGACAAAAATGTAAAGTTATAATGCGTCACCATCCCAGGAAGCAGCCGTGGGCAATTCCATACAAATACAAGCCGTAACTGAAATTTTGCTTTTTTGTTAAAAGAAGAAACATAAACAGCCAAACCATGACTCAATTCAGATATCCAACACGGGAAGAACCTTGAACAAAATCAGTCCTGAGAAGAGTCTCTTTTTGACCCCCACCAACCATTACCACTTGCTTTGTTATAACAAATTTGAATGAAATTAAATGGAAAATCATGATCTTCACTGGTCCTATTGCTCTTCCTCTCCCCATCCTATACGCCTGGGAATGGAATGGCCTCGGTTTACCGTGACTTTATACACACACGTCTTTGTCATGCTTTGACTTGCTTCACAATATTGTGGCTCTGGCCAAACCCAATGCATTTCAGACAACGCGGACTTTGAATTCAACTCCTTTAACTATTCGTAGGTTCGGTTCAATTCAAACTACTGCACAGCCGAAACATTATATTTTATTCATAAGTCGTAGGCGCTGACAAGTGTTTCCGTTGGGTTGGAATTTGGCTTCTTGAATTCTGTTTTCCTTAATATGCTCCAGTGGATATGGAGAATGTGATGGCTCAGTTGCACTAAAATCAGGACATAGAACAGGGATGACGACAGCTTATATGGAAGTTGCGATCGCCTTACGTATGATATTCTGCGTCTAAAAATATTTGGGTCTTGACAGGAAATACATCAGTAAGTTCAGTGAATTCTTTGTTGTTTGTTCTCTTTCAACTTCTTTCACTCATCTCTGCTCATACAACTATCAGCAATATTCATGTTGGTGTCTTTGACAGATTCAAAGATGGCCACAAGCAACCCATTCGTATCTGCTTTCGTGATTATACTCATTATTTTGCCACAAATGGCTGCTCTGGTAATCTCACCTGCACCGGGTATACTTCTGTTTCTCTACCTTCTCTCCAATCTTAATGCTTCGTGTTTACTGTTTCTGATTCTTCTTCACAGTATTTAAGATTATGATCTCTAAAAATTTACATAGCTAGCATTAACAGATTTTTTGCGCCTTTTGGAAAGAAAGAAATCTGCAGTGTTCACGCTTCTCTTAAAAATGGATATCTTTCATAAACGTGCGCTTATAGTAGTCTGGAATACTTGCAGCCAAAATGCACCGAGGATACGTTTTAATGAAAATCATACCTATGCGGACTGCTTGCTATTAAATACATAATTAATAATAATCCTAAACTGTCTTAATACCCTTCTGAAAAAAAGAAAAGTAGGTAGAACACATAGTAAAAATTTAACTTGTTAATCTACTACAATAAATTCCGGGAGGATAGTTCATGAACACTTATTTATTTGATGTTCAAATAATCAAATCAAAATAAATTAAACTAGAAAGAATCAGGAAATTAATGCGCTCTGATCTGAAGTCTTGTGTGTGTATTCACTACAATAAGCTTTCCTACTTTCCTGGTTCGTCAGGTGCCACAGGAGACATTGAATGGGAACCAGATAACACGGCAAGAGCAGATCCTTTAAATAATTTGAAAAGATACAGGGGAGGATTCAACGTCACGAACAAGCATTATTGGAGTGTAAGTCTGTGTGTCTCAACGTACAATATGTACACGAAAATAACATTATTGACGAGGCCTTCTCATTATGCTTTATAACAGTCAGTGATATTCACAGGAGCATGTGGGTATGCGATTGGGTTGCTCTGCCTTGTGTGTGGATTGCTTTACGCAAGTTTTTTGGGGACAACCAAATTCTTCTGCAAAGCTAATGCAAGAAGGAAGATGAAAAGCAGAGATGCTTGTAATGATAAGAGTTGTGATATGTGGCTTATTCTCATGGCTATATTGCTCACAATATTAGCTATGTACGTAAGTTACGCTATGTAATGCTGTTCCCTCCCTATGATGATGGTGATGAGATAATAATAGTTACTTGTGTAGGGCTGCAACTGGGATTGCTCTGGGTGGGAGTGCCAAGTTCTATTCAGAAGCAAGAGCCTCAGTTAACATAATAATAAGGACAGCGAATGAGGCTTCACAAACTCTCCACAACACGACGGGAGCTTTGAAAGACATTGAGAGTAAATTGAGGGGATCCAGTGTGGGTGAGGAGGCTTCTCATATTCTTACATCCACATCTCACAAACTCGATGCTGAGTCTGCTCTTATTGAAATGCAAGCCACCAAGAATAGGCACCGTATTCACAGGGGTTTGAACATAGTGTAATACATCTGCTTCCCCTTCTTCGCCAACTGTCTCTTTTGTTCTTACTAATAATGTGATGCAGAATTATATATGTGCCAATCGGGGAATGCTTTGAATTGTAGGTTTATAATAACCACCATAACTATAAGCTTCAACTCGGTAGCTGCAGCTTCTCTTTCAGGTATACTGGATCAAGTAGCTCTTTATACTAAGGCGGAGACTTCTCGTGCCTTTGAATCATCATCTTAAATTCCCATTCTTGCCGTTTGTTTATTTTCAGTCCATTTTGTTCATATAAAAAGACGTGACTTTTTGATGCAGTTTGTGGAGTTCTGAGATTGCGACGTGCACTTTACTTGTAAGTGAGAGTGAATTAACGAAAGCATTTGATTAACGCCGAATATCAAATTCTGCGTAGTGAACACTTGATAATCCTGTTTTGCACAGCCTGATCGTGTTGTGCTGGTTGATGACAGTGATGTGCTGGCTACTGTTTGGAGTATATTTCTGTTTAGATAGGTGAGTAAAATCCAAGTCCTTGATGTGTTTAGAGTGAGTGAAAGATTAAGTTGCAGTTGAAATAGAGTGAGTGATAAGAGGAAGTGTGCAATGTTGCAGATTTACAAATGATGCATGCAGGGCTCTTACCAAGTTCGAAGAAAATCCCTACAACAACAGCCTGAGCTCCCTCCTGCCCTGCGACCAATTGAGGTCAGCCAAAACAGTCATGTCTGGTGTGAGTGCAGGCATCTACAACCTAGTGAATGAGGTACCTGCCACTCTTCCACAACCTGCCTTTTCTGGATCATTAATAGTGTACATGTCAGTCCTTCTGGATCATTAACCTTCCTCTTCTCTTCAGGTGAATGCAAACATATCAGCCCTTCAGGGAAGCAGTGTGCATGTGTGCAACCCTTTCTCAGCACCGCCCCTGTATTCATACCAGCCTCACAACTGTCCCGCCAATACTGTCCGGATAGCTGATGTCCCAAAGGTATTGAGCACGTTTGTGTGTCCTGATTCTGAAGGAATGTGCAACACAGGCGTGTATGAGACTGTAGAGGCTTACACAAGTTCAATTCAGGACCTACTAGATGTGTATCCCAGCATGCAGAACTTGGTAGAGTGCCAATCCCTGAAACAAGCATTGTCCAACGTTCTCCTCCAACACTGCAAGCCTCTTAAGAATTTTGCCAGGGTCACATGGGCAGGATTGGTGTTTCTTGCAGTCCTCATGGTGTTTCTGCTTCTCTTATGCGTCATCAGCGCTCAATTCCCTTCTAAAACTGCTGCCACTGGGACTGCCTCCACACGCTCTCCCTGAATGTTGTCTGTATTGGGACGCCAATCTCCCCTGCTCTCAGGCTTCATTTTTCTGGCATTTTTTGGCGGTCATTGCCTCCTTCACCACTTTATTTCCGCCTGGCTTCTTATGCTAAATACGCTGTATAGATACCACAATGTAACATCATAGTTTTAAGTTTTCATAGTTTGGCATTTTTTTAAATTACCCTGTCATGTTAGTGCTCTTAACATGCTTAGGTGTTTTCTGAGCAAAACTAGCAAGGTTAGCCTGTAATCGTCTATTATCTCATTTCTTTATATAATTCCTTTTTCCCGTCAAACTGCGTTCCCCAAACAATTAAAACTGACATTGCATTAAGATTTGTAAACTTATATGAGCCCAATAACTTGGATTTACGCACAAACTCAATCTCCCTTCAAACTTCATAACTAACCTACAAGAAAACGAACAAAAACATTCCTTTTTTCCTTCTTTTTCCATGGTATTGATGTCGTGTCAGTTTCCTATTGGAACCGTGCAATCTGTGACCGAACCCTGAATTCTATATGACCATGAGCCGATGAATCGACGGGGATTAGAAACATGGAGCATCCCAATTCTCCAGGGACAGGGCAGGTTGACCTCAGAGATTGCATCGATCAGCTCTTGAAGTTCGTTCTCGAATCTCACATCGACGAAACCTTGGAATTGGATCTCGGGCTTTCCCGGGACTACTGCCGCAATCTCCTCAGAGAGGATTCTCGAGGTTTTATCTCTCTCGTGCCTATATACCAACTTGAATGGAAATGCTTGATGCGAGTTTTATATGACTGCTTTTCTTGCAGATCAGGAAGAAGGAGTTCCTCCCTCTCCCTCATACAAGCGCCTTGCCTTACTTGTACACGAGTTAATAATTACTTGTACGAATGGGGCAGCATGGACGGAAATGCTTGCGGACAAGGGATCTGAACTTGTAGATGTATGCTTTTCAATTTCAAGTTGCCTGGCATGTTTGTTTGTTTGAGTGACCGAAGTCTTGGTAGTTTTGATCAAACTAGGGCGTTATTCCAGGTTTTCAAGGCTATCAACTTTGAACTTCATGTTCAAGAGCCCTTTTTTACACAATTAAAAGGTATTGTTATTACAGTGTTTTGCTCCTCATTGTGCAATTCATCCCTCCTCACAGCTTTGAATTTGTATGGCCTCAATCATTGAGGCATGACTCTGCGTCCACTGTATATTTTGGACTGTATTAATTGCATGACATGGATTTTCTGTCATTTCACCCCGATAAATTATCTGCATAGGAAAACTCTTCAGCTGCTTTTCATTTGAGTGCTGACAATTGATCAACAGAAAGCAAGAAAGTGTTAAGAAACTGAATAAAACCTAAAATGTTATCCTAAGCGTAAAACTTGTCTTGAGCACATAAGATTTGAAGTTGACAATGAGAGCTTTCTCATTCTAAAGATTTCTTTTTATTACCTATTAATATGGCATTTTAATGGAAGATTATTCTGAAACATCCAAAATTTGTCGAAACGGTGTGTTTATTAAATTTACTTTTAATTTTCATTGTAATGATATAATATCTTTCATCTGATCTCATCCAATTCGATCCAGCACTTAACACTGCCTGTTCTTTTATTGATGTTGTTCGTAGATGGGTTGAAAACAATTGAAGGAAGGTGTGCTACTGGAAATTACAAACGGTATCTTCTTTTGTTTTGTTTTTCTTTGGGCGCTGATAAT
Organism: Inga laurina; assembly: GCA_963855925.1. NCBI lineage: Eukaryota > Viridiplantae > Streptophyta > Magnoliopsida > Fabales > Fabaceae > Inga > Inga laurina. The sequence continues at coordinate 67,122,922 of OY979707.1, read as the reverse complement.
ATCATAACTGATCTCAGCATTGATAAAAAAAATCATCACAATTAACTAAGCATTACTGCCCAAAAATGATACTCCCTCCAGTCCTAATTGTAGGACATATTTACCTAATATTAGAGAAATTAAGGATAGTAGTTAAATTAGTTAATTTTATTTATTTTTCAAAAATGCCCTTATTTAGTAGGGGTGATTTAGGAATACTACATGAGTCTATCATGAGGCAATCCAACCATTATCTAAATCAGTATTCTCTCTTCACCTCTCTGTGTTTACTTTCATGGTATTTTATTTGGTGTATGTTTGATATTTCATTATACCGTATGTCAGACGAGGCAATCCAACCATTATCTAAAGCAATGGGGATATTTGGAGAAGAAATTAACAAAAATTAAAATTGTATCCTATAATTAGGACCAAAATCAACTCCCAAATGTTGTTCTACAATTAGGACCGGAGGGAGTATTTAGAAAGCAGAAAATGGAAAAATTGTGCAGATACATCTCACTGATTATTGAGCCCAGTTGCGGTCAAAATAGTTGCAATAATTCTCAGCGCCGTGATAGTAAGCCTACATCAAATTCACCCCCTCAAACAGTGGCAGCATTATCTTCTAAGAGTCACCTCGGCTTTGAGAATATATTTAAATTTTTAATATGGACCTTCCTTTGTTGTTTAGCCCCCTCAGGCCCTCACTAACATGGAACCGTTCTCATTTCTTGCATGGATTCCTTCCTATGGACCACAGGATTGCAGCAGGAGCTTTAGTTCTTTTCAACAAATGTTTGGTACTTGAGGTTGAGGTAGGATAGAAATCTAACATTTGAAGTTTACAGAAAATTAATCATAATTTTTTTTTTTGGGAATTTTCATTTTCATTGTTAACATTTTGAACGAGTAGCAGGATGTTCGCTGTTATAACTCATTTTCTGAGATGCTGGTAGCAGAGGGTCTCCAGAGTGTCCTTCCTGGGGTCAAAACAACTGAAGAAGGTAGAAATATATTTACCTATAACCGGCATTTCTTCATACATATGGAACCATGCATAGAGTTGCCTAATTGTGTGGGGGACTGGGCTTTCAGGTGTAAGTGTTTACAGGAACTTTTACACACAAGAGAAGGAGAGGTCCAATGGCGTGGTAGCCATCTGTGTGACAAGACCAGCTTCCCAGCCCTACAACATATTGTCTTCAATAATATCTGTAAGCGTTCTTACTAATTAACGTTTTCTGCTCATGTCGTGGCAATGATGCTAATACTGCAATACTAATCAACACAGTAACGTGTGTGTGTCTGTGTCTTTGTCTGCTGATGAAACAGAAACTAAGTTACAGCGGCATTGAAAGCATCTTAAGTATGCCTCCCTTGCATGATACACCAGGCTGGTTTCAGTTTTAATCCTCCCCCACAGTCTCAATTTGGCAAAGTCGCAGATTAATCAGAAGAAGAGGAGAGGGTAAGAACACATAAGCATTCAATGTTAATGGATTATATCATATATCACAATTCACATGTACTGTATACCACCTCCAGTTTTAAGTATAAGACCCAATTGTTTTTTTAGAGATATTAAGAAAGCTAGTTAAATTACTTTAAAGTATTTATATTTATTATTTTTTAAACTATTTTATCTAACTTATAAATTGATATGTAATCTAATAATATATAATATGATTAACTAATTTATTTAATTTCATTAATCTTTAAAAAAATTAATTGAATTTTATATTTAGAACGTGATGGTGTGTTAAGCAATAGGCCGCCAAAGAGAATGGAGTGGCTACGTAGCACATACTTGAAGCATCCAATATGGTCGGGGTCTCAATTAGTCGTTGTACCACCTTTCTCTAAATTAATCCATTATTTTTACCTAATGTGCTTCATTAATTGCTTTACTGTGCAATTCATGCACCGCTGACAAGCAATACGGGAGAGGGGTGTCTCAATTGATTTATCTCTCTATTAAATATATATATCATTAGATTAATTTTCAATTATTGAAAATTATCATGGTATATTCTTATTATAATTATATTATTAAATCTCAATCATTGAAAGTTGATCTAATGGTAGATATACTCAATAAAGAGTAAATGGAAAAGAAAATCAATGAAGACACTCCTTTCAAGATGCACACAGAAAAAAAAGTTGTCTCACAAATACTTAAATGCATGCTCAGATGAAGGCTACATCATAAGACCGTGAGTTATGGACTTACGAGAAAAATTACAAAGAATCTGCTGTGTGTTATTCGTGAATGCTAGACCATGTGGTCTGGCTTTGTAAGCTCTAGTCAACATAATATATTGATCTGATTATTAATATAAAATCTAATTTATAGTGTAATTAAAGAGGACAATACTCTTACAATATTAGCATGGAAGCGAATAATGACAACGGGCCAAGTTCATAATATTAATACGGCGGGAAGTTCTTTTGATGATGAATGAATATTTAATTTATCAATACTGAGAGATAAGTTGATTTGGCTGTAAGGTTTTGAACTTTTGATAGTTAGAATTATACATGGATGGAATTTCTTTTTGTTTTTTTTAAAGTAATACCCTAAAGAAATTTCTCTCCTTTATTAATAGGAGAGAATATTTTTTACAAAGGAGAGAATATTTTTTCTCACATTTTGAGAAAAACACGTTTCAGAAGAAAACGAGCCATTTCTTATGTGAAGGAATGAAATTACACTTGGATTTCTTGTTATAATAGAAAAGAAGAGGGAGAGAGTACGTAGTTAGCAGGAGGTTAAGAATTTAATGATGGGATATAGGGTAGATATTGAAGGAATGGAAGCACTGGCTTTTACCAGAACTCCTATGTCTTTGCGGTCCGCTGTCATCCTTTTCCATTAAATTGTGTCGTTTTGGTGCAAAATACTGCAACATTTTTTTTTTTAAAAAAAAACACTATTCAACATCCTAAAATATTTTTTCAAGATTTTAAAATAATTTTTCAGTGTTTTTTGAGTACCAGTCAGTTCCCTGAAATAATTTTTCAGTAATATTCATCATTTTGAAGTATTTTTTTTTATTGCCAGTCAATACTCTAAAATATTTTTGGGATTCTGGATAATACTGAAAAATTATTTTAGGGAACTGACTGATACTAAAAAAACACTTCAGAATATTGAATAGTGTTTTTAATAAAACCTAGTGCAATGTTTTAACCTAAAACAACGCGGTTTAATAGAAAACGACGACAACAGACTATAAACACATAAGAGACAAGCCGCTTCCCTTTTACCACTATGCATGGAAGCGAGAAGTAGTATGAGATTATTAGATTCCAACACGGCAGGTGGAAAGGGCAATAATAATAATAATAATAATAATGGAATGCTCTTAGGTTTAAATATGATGACACATAATGAGGTGTGTGGGAGTCAAAGTGTGTTTGAGAGCAAGCATCATGAGGTGTGGGCACCCAAACATGAAACATGTACTGTACCCTCCATTTAATTCCACCCAATTCCCTCGTGAGAGTGAGAGAGATCAAAAGGCTGAAATGCAAATTGAATATATGAAGGCGACGGGCGAATGAAAATTATTATTATAAGTGATTGAAATTGAACGCACCGCTAATCTATTTAAAGGCCACCTTTAAATTTCATGCATTCTGGATGATCTCGTTTATTCTTAAAGTAGATAGTGAATTCACTCTGACTCTGAATTGCTGGGTTCTTTTCTAAAAACTTCATACTGAAGTTGTAATGAACATCAATGTGACATATGTGCAATCACATCTAACTTCTCTGGAAGTTTTTGCTTAGATGATCTTGTTTCTTCTTAAAGTAGACTCTGAATTGCTTTGAATTCTTTTCTGGGAACTTCGTATTCAAGTTGTGATGAACAATATTAAAACTTGGCTATAAATGTTTGCATTTAAAATTAAATGTCCATGTCATTTTTAATAAGAAATTGATCATCATGGATGTTCATCCTTCTCTAGAAACACTATTATGAATATGAACTGATAATATGATTATTTAATTATTAATGTTACTGGCCATGTAATTTTCTGCTAATGTTTATTAATTATTATTTGAATAATGCTAAAGTATATAGAACTTGGAGATAATACAACTACAGATGATATTATGGGTATTAATAAAGCACCGCAATACATTAGTAAAGCAAAATTACATTTGTTTATAAATAAATTATAAATTTTTACATGGCGTGGTTGATTCCAACACTAACGATGATGCCAAATGGTGCATAAGGAGGGCTTTGGAGGTCAAGTACCAAAATGGATAAAATCCCCACACACACACAACTTACACTTTGTCATGAGCGCTTGAATTAATCTCAGGTGTTTTCTTTTTGGGTTGCATCATAAAAACTGAGTGTTTGGCAATTTACCAAATCTATGTTTGCGCAACCTGAGACAAAACTTTTCTCACATACTTATATCGTAAATCATAAAAGATATTCTTAAAAGCTAATCCAAACACATACTTTGGAAATTGGAACTCACTGCAGAGCAAATATAACACTTGTTGTGTATCTCAGGACTATTCTCAGTTTATTTTATTTTATTTTTAATCAGAGCTTATAGTTTTTTCTGGCCTTCAATCAGAGCATATAGTTGGCGGGTCCATTCTCAGGGTTTGGTATAATGTCATATAACCGTAGACTACCAAAGTCAGCCCCACAAAATTACCCTAATTTTGCCCTCAATCCCCGTCTGTAATTATATATAAAGAATACAGAGTCAAATATTTCTCTCTTAATTTTAGATTATTTGTAAACCTCTTCTTATTTTCCAAGTCGGTAAAAAGCCTTCCAGAATCTAGTTTCTGTCATTCGTCACATGCCCATATATTGATGTCAAACATGGATTATAGTTTTTCAAAGTGGGAGAATAAAATTTGTTAATTAATTTATTCAACTCAGAAATAGCTAGTTATGAATAGAAGAACAAATATTTCTGGGAGGAAAAATGAGAAGTGTGAAATTAATATATGTCGTTTTAGCCAACCGAAAAGCGTGAGGATCACCTCCCTCCCACATGCCCCTACTTGCCCCAAAATATATAAATGGATAAAGCACCTACGGCACTCATCATATCAACCAACAACCCTATAAAACACCAAATTATGTATAATAATCTCCACCTTACTGATTATTGAAAATTCCCCTTTTTTTTTTAAAAAAAAAAAACAGCCCAGATTCTGAGGTTGCAACCAAAGCAACAGTGGGTCAGCCTCCTCGTTTGGCATTGAGGTCAGGTGCATGTGTTCCGCAGACACTGACAGCTCTTTGCTTCTCAATCATGCTATATCCTTGTCCTCTCCTTCCTTCCTAATTTCATCACTTTCCCTTGTTCTGGGCTTTGCCTCGCCCTTCTCATACCTCCGCCCATTCTTGAATATAATAAATTTGTTTGCTGCCAAACCTAGCCTCCCAAATCTGATGTTTCTCCAACTGAAATTGAAAATTTCTCTCTAACTCTACATTTCGTCAGAAATCAAACCGTTTGCGTACGAGATTCCTTCTCAGAATCTCAGTCACGGTGCGCCCTTCCGTATTTTGACCATTCTTTTGGCAGACAAAACTAGAAGGGCCTGCTTTCTGCCCCATACCTCCCCTGTGGTATTAGTAGGGGGATGCATTTTGAATCTCCAAAAAATGGCAAATCTCGTTCCTGGGGTTCTTCTCAAGCTTCTGCAGCACATGAACACCGACGTCAAAGTTGCCGGTGAGCACAGGTCTTCTCTCTTGCAAGTTGTGAGCATCGTTCCGGCTCTTGCGGGCGGCGACCTCTTCCCAAATCAAGGTTTTTATCTCAAGGTCTCAGATTCCTCTCATGCCACCTACGTCTCTCTCCCCGACGAACACGACGATCTCATTCTCAGCGACAAGATTCAGTTAGGTCAGTTCATTTTTGTTGATCGTCTGGAAGCTGCTTCGCCCGTTCCTATCCTCCGTGGAGTTAGGCCTGTTCCTGGGAGACACGCTTGTGTAGGTAGCCCTGAAGACATTGTCGCAACTCATTCTCCTGGGTTTCTTAGTAATAATAACAGTAATTCGTCGGAGAGATCGAAATCTCCAAAAAGAGAGAAAGTAAGATCGAATGATAATGTGAGGGAAGAACAGTTGGAGAAAAAAACTGCGCTGTTTAGCAGAGGCAAAACACAGCCAACAAAAGCCGGGCTAAAAGTAGATGTGAAGAAGGAGACATTAACAAGATTGAAGTCCTTGAATTCTCGGTCTATTCCTTCCTCGCCGACAAGCTGCTATTCTCTGCCTTCCTCTTTTGAGAAATTTGCCAACGGGGTGAAACAGCAGGCTAAGATCAAGGGGGTGGAGAAGCTGGCCCCTAAAGTGGGAGTGGTTGAGACCGGGAAGGCCATTCGTGGGGGTAGTCCCACTCCAACAGGGAAGAAAATTGGAGTGGGAAATCCAATCAAAAGTTTGGTTCAGGGCATGGAGTTCGGGGCAAAGGCTCTGCGTAAGAGCTGGGAAGGGAATCTGGAAGTCAAGAATAGAGATAATTCAAAATTGAGGGCCGCCAAGTGTGATCCTAAGCATGAAGTTCGTAATTCAGTAAGTTGATTCACAATTTGTCTTTATGAGCAATCAAACCGTTTTGTTCGAATCCGCTATGTAGGTGCGGTCAGTCTGAGATATCTGGCTTTTACCTCTTTAAGTTTTTGAGCCGAACAATTTTCTGAATCCTTTGCTTTTATGTTCTACCAGGCTCCGAGGAAAAGCACATCAAGTGAAAAATTACCATCTAAGGAGGATAGCAAGGCCCAAGCGACTTCAAAGCCTTTTAAGGAGGAGCACAAGGCTCAAACGTCTGCGAAGAAGGTTATTGCTAATGGAACCCCGGAGAGCCAAGAAAAGTCAAGTAAACCAAGAACTTCCCTAGGAAAGAAATCATCAGAATTGTCTGGCACTGGGCTTCCGGGGAACTTGGTTAAAGTTTCTCTGATTGGTAAAAAAGTGACTGATGCAAGTGTTCAATGGGCTTCGCTCCCATCGTCCCTTGCAAAGCTTGGGAAGGTATATTCCTTAAGAACTCCTTGTCTTTTTAGTTTTTAACTTCTCGGTTTTGGCTGTCCAAGTACATGCTGCCAAGTGCCTTCGACTGCAATTGTATACTATCTTCGACTGCAATTGTCCATTGACATGTGTTACCCTGCTTCTATAATAAAGAATTTTCTGGAGAAGCCTCTGTTATGAATTGTGTAATTACTTTTACCATTTGGTCCATTGTCACCTCTTTTAAGGGCAAGTTGGGAGTGTGGGTTAATGCTGATGGGGCAAATTCAATCGGCTGCTTATTTATGACATGCCAATGTATAATTATTACTTCAGCTAAGTGTTCTGAGTCTGCATAGTGCTTGGTAAATTTAAATTATTTCCGTCACTGTCTCTAATGCCACATATGTATCTGCTGGGTGTACAGTCATAGGAATGTCTGGCTTATTGAATCTTTATTTCCTGACAATTCTGTGTACTTATTTCACGTATTTATCCCAGGAAGTTATGAGGCAAAGAGATTCAGCACAGATGGCGGCAATTGAGGCCATGCAGGAGGCTTCTGCTGCTGAGAGTTTGCTTCAATGTCTAAGGTATAAGTGGTTAAATACGTTATTAAGAAATTAACTGCTTAATAATTCTCTTGGGCTGCTAAATTGCTTCGATTTGACGTCCCTGATAATTCAATAAAGATTGGATCATAGACTGCTTAGACATAAATGTTGTAATTTTTATTTGAAACTAACTAAAATATATTGATTATGTATTTTGCTGTGATTTGCAAGTGCATTCTTCTTCTAGATCAGCAAAACAATCCAGAATGCATGCCGGATTATCAATATGCACTATGTCCCGCATGTTGAGCAGTATCAATATGTTTTCATTTTTACGAACTTGTGTTTGACATTATTTCTGCCATACGTGTCATCTATGCATCTATCTTTTAAACCCTGGAGGGATTCAGGTGACATAAATGCTGAACCTTGCTGGGAAAAATGTGGTATTTGTCTCTTTAAGAGCTACATTTCCCTCATCCTTTTGATCATGCAGTTGTTTTGATTTTTTTTTTTAAATATAATTTCTCCTGTTCCTCTTGATATAGAGTTGAATGCTTCTCTTGTATTAATTTAAAATTTAAACAGAGAAATAATTTGGTGACTTTTAAGACATTTTGTGTGTATGTGTGTGTGGGGGGGGGGGGGTTGCTATTATTCGTTGGGTCGAAGCTTATATGTGGTCTGTCATCTTTGGTTTTGTGCATTTTGATTGTAGATGAAAAGTATATGATAATGGTAACACACACTCAGATGCCAAAAGTGGTAGGTTGGTACTTTTTTGTGCATTGCTGCAGTCGTTTCCCTTATGATTAATGCCATTGCATGGAAAAAGACACACATAAGATGAGAGCAATAAAGGGGAGGTTTATAATGGAAATAACATTTGGGGAAAAGTGAAGGGTGATGAAATCTTATATTTTTTTTGAAGATACGGAGGTTAGCTAATTGATTCATGGAGGAGAACGAAAGATAAATTGAACACGATTTGGGTGGGAAATGATACTTGGTGTGGTCAAGCCCATGTCCCAGTTTGAAGCTCAGTTTAGGTATATATATAGTGGAGAATAATTTTCTTGCAGATGAATGGATTGATTGACATTATGAATTCATTCTTTCATATTTCTCCAGAATTTCACTATCCCATTTCTGTTTTACACTCTTTACATTTGATTAAATATATGTTAAACCATTTAGCATTTCGAAGTCCACTGGCAGCAATCCAATAGAGCCTGGCACTCTGTAGTTATCTCAATCCAAATATTTCTCCTTTATGTCCTAGTTTATTGGCGGCATCTTTTTTGTACCTTTTATTAATCCTGAATCTGCATTATTTCCTCCAATGATGAAGACATAAACTACGCACCCATGCTTCCTAACTTTCCTGCTATGTAGCATCCCGATGTCCAATGGATTGAAATTTCTTGTTCATTCAAGATCATTTTACATCAGTTTGAGTGATGATAGGGTCTTGTTTTTACCTTTTGAGTTTTTTGCCACATCCATTTATCTGAGGCTGAAGTTGTTTATGGTCCAGACATGCAATGTTTAGGTGAAATGAACAAAAAAGGTTATTAGATCAAGAGTTTGTTTAATGCTGGCCACCCAATGAATTCCAAATAGGCTGAATGTGAAAATAGAAAAGGAAACAGAAAATTCAAATTGAAGTGCAATTACTGCAAACAAGTGAAGTCAAAGTATGGTTAGCGAATTTGAAATGGTATAATAGTAGCAGGCAACTTACATCTAATTTAAGTTTAACAAGCCTAAGGGGGGGTTAAATCTAACAGGCAGAACAGCAGATCAGCTCCTTCAATGTGATTCATCCTCATCTGAGTTCAGAGGAGATTTATGAAATAATTTCATACTGCTAAGCTCCACTTTGAAGTTAAGCCCTCATTTGTATTATTATCCCCTACTCCCTTCCTCCCACCCACCTAAACTCCCACTAAGAATTTCTTGGCATGATAACACCTGAGAGCAGCTATTTCTAATAATTGGCAGTTGCAGTCATGGCAGAAATTTCTTGGATGTTTGCTTCAGATATCTGGAGAAAACTGAAGAATAAATGTGTAGGAACAATCCATCTCAGTGTTAGTCAGAATTGGGCTCTGCTCTTGTTTTCTGATGTCAATTTGAAAGCCCTATTATGTATATTTTTCAAGTCTGCTGGAAATTTTGTAATTTTTTATGTAGTTGAGGTGCTGAATCATACAGATAGATTTCAGGTTCAACCACTTTTTTACATTAGCATGCACAATGCAATATATGAAGTGTTTCCTGATACCTTTGTGCTGTTTCTGGCAGTATATACTCTGAGCTAAGTAATTCTGCAAAGGAACACAACCCGCAGCCTGCAGTAGAGCAGTTTTTGAGTCTTCGTGCAAGCCTAAATGGTGCTCGTGTAGCTGCTGACTCCCTATCGAAAACCATTCCTGATGGTTCATCTGCAGATTATGAAAAGAACACAATGGAAGAAGCACTAAAAGTAACATTAGACAGACAAAAACATGCAGCTTCCTGGGTTCAGGCTGCCTTAGCCACCGATTTATCATCCTTTGCGGTCTTTACCAGAGAACGTCAATCGTCCAAGCTTTCAGCTTCAAGTAATGGTCAACATCAAAAGACTATCCTGGGAAGTCATCCCATGTTAATTCTAGAGAAGGCCAGTGAAGATGCTTCTTCAAAACTTCAGGTAAAAACCCGTTCGGTGGCCAATTCTAAACATGCCTCGCAAGGAACTCCTCGTCGAACAAGTGACGGGTTAGCAAATAGTCAAAAGCAGCTAGTTCAACCACCTCAGCCTTGGGTTAAGGGAAATGGGCTTGACGAAGTGGTAAATTTGGCTGAAATGCTACAATCTCGGTCCAGAGACTGGTTTTTGGGATTTATTGAGAGATTCTTGGATACTGAAGGGGATACAACCCTGTCAGATAATGGCCAAATAGCCGGTATGTTATCTCAGCTAAAGAGTGTAAATGATTGGTTAGATGAGATAGGGTCGGACAAGAGTGAGGGAGAATCATGCCAGATATCAGCAGAGACAATTGATCGATTGAGGAAGAAGATATATGAATATCTTCTAACACATGTTGAATCTGCCGCGGCTGCACTCAGCGGCGGATCACAATCATCACCTCGGATCCAAGCGACAGAGTCTAAATCAAAAAGGTAAAAAGTAGGTAGATACCTTAGCTGAAAGATGGATTGTCAGGGAGGAGGGTGGTGTGGCCACCTCCTCGCCCCCAATTTTTTTTTCCCTTCTCTTTTTGTACATAAATCCTCCATTTGTTTGATGTATAGGTGGAGTGGTAAATTATTTATCAGAGGAAGGAGTTACTGTAAACTGCGAATAATTTGACCCCCATTTGCCTAAGAATTGTTCAAGTTAAGTTATACAAATGAAAATATAAGCAAAGCTGATGTTTCTTCGGTTATGGTGTCTGCCCAACCCAGTTACTGACGTAACATAACAGGAAACAAGATATTGTAACTTAGGCTTACGTTGTGCAGCTAAGCGCAGTTAAAGGTCTGAACAAGTGGTAGTGGTAGGACTTGGAGGGGTATATATACATATACATATATATACAGGTATGTAAAACTGCCCATGCTTTCATATGGATCTCTAACTTGCAGTGATGAAAGGAGGTCAAGTTTTCAGTGAAGCCAAACACACGAGAGGTGATTGTTTATGCGCCTGTTTGGGTTAGCGGTAGAAATTGTTTTTACAACGTGATTTACGATATACCAGGTAAGTATATGAGATGAGTTTTGTCTCGAATTACGTGAACTTACTCCTCAAACGCTAATTCAAACAGGTCCTATATGAACATATTCTAACAGAGATGATCACTGTGTGGACATGACCTCCCAAAGATCCCCGGTTCTAAGTGTAATAGAGGAGGAGTTTACTTTAACTTAGATAGAGGACCTTGATTAACTTAATTTCTTAAATTATAAATTTTTCCTTAATTCTCCCCATAAGAGAGTAGCTTCTAGTTTAAACTATTAAAATGAGTACTTTTTTTTTATTAATTCAAGTAATTTTCTTAAATTTTTTACAAATTATGTATCTAACACTTAGATCTTGCGAGGGAGTTAATAATATGTGAAGAGAACAGAGGGAAGATTCAAGATAAAGAAGGGGAGATGACATGCGGAGTGGTCGTGGTTTATATTAAGTGGCGGGCCATAGATTCAGTGATGAAAATAACATTAACAATAATAATTTCTGCTCCTCAAAGATCACCGCCACTCCCTTCCTTCCATTTTCCTCCACAGAAACGGAACACGACCTCTCTCCCTTAATATCTCCTCATAAAAATGCAACTTACTTCCTACAAATCATCCAAAACATGTTCTCTCTCTCTCTCTCTCTCTCTCTCTCTCTCTCCCTCCTTTTCCCTTTTTAGGCGCCAGATGCCTGATATAATGATAGGTGTCTTTCAAGGTCAAACCTATTGCAACGATAAATTTCCCGCGAGTGGTTTCTCTCCTTTGCTCCAAAAGCAAAGGACCTCCTTTGCTTTTCTCTGGATCGTTGGATCAAGATCTCAACGGTCCAGATTTAATATATTATAAAAATATTATTATTATAATAATAAAATTTTATTATTAACTCCCCAATCCAATCAATATTAACTCCCACACAATTTATAGGCAATCAAATTATTTATTTATTAACATGTAAAGCACAAAATGATGAAATAATAAGATTTGATCGATTTAATAGTGACAGTTATTTTTTTAAAAAAATATATTTTATTTTGATAAATTAAATATTCTTTTATCAAAATACTCTTATTTCTTATTCATGAGATCTGAAATGCGCAAAAACATTTAATACGTAAAATAAAATTAAATGAGATGGATCCAAATTAATTCTTAGTTTGGTACATTTAAAGTTCACAAAACGTGTGTGTGAATGATATATAAAATGTACCTATCAATATTTTCCCCCCTTTCATTTGCAAGGAATGACAACATTGTTCTTTTCATGCGGACAGACCCATTCTTTCTTCGAGAGTTGAAGTAAGAGAAGGCCGCCCTCTGGGATCTTCAGAAGGAACGGAGGGAATTGGAGTTGCAGGTTTCCTAACCGTGGGAGTCTAGACTCCTCGCTTCACCTCCTTAATGGCAACTCGGGGAGTTGAAGTAGGGGAAGGCAGCCCTCCGGGATGGTCAGAAGCAACGGAGGGAGTGGGAGTTGGAGGAAGGGCTCCAAAGTGTCTTGCTAGAACAGAGGGAGTTGGAGGAACGCCTTCGGTAGTTGGAGGACACCACCCTCCTGGATGGCAAGAAGCAATGCAGCAGCGGTAACTTGAAAGAAGGGCTCCAGAGTCTCTTGTCGGAGGCACTGTGGGGTGGCCGCAAGCAACGTAAGAACGGGCTCCGGTGTCTTTCGCCGAAGGTTGCACTGTGGGAGGACCGCCTCCAGCATAAAGGGCACGAATTCGACCGCCATGACGCAAGAAAACACCAATATTAGAACAGCCGGAAAGAACCCCGAAAGGAACACGTAGTTGATAATGGCCGCAAGTAAATGAACCAGAAACCGACAATAGCCTGTGACCGGAATATTTGAGATAACTTGAATGAGGGTGGCGATGCCCACAATATAGGCATAGTATCTGACGTTATAGGCGAGACATACCGGAAGGAGAGGTATGTGCCACATATTGGAAATCAGGGAATGTTGAGAAAGGTTGGACCAGAATGATTGATAAATAGTTGTGTATAGAGCCCATTAAATAGTTGTACCAGAAGCGGCACTCTCATATGGTCACAAGCAACACATGGAGTTGAAAGAAGGGCTCCAAAGTCCAGGATGGTAGAAGTAATTCTGTGGGTTATCTATGTATTACTTTTACTAAGACTTGAGATGTTTTAATAGTTTAATTCTTTATGCATTGGATATGTTTATGAATGTATATGAGTATAATAGTGGTATCAGTACACCTGAAAATTTGATGGTATCAGTATACATGGCAGTGATATAAGTAAGAAGTGGTATATATATGTACAACTGTGGTATCAATATCGATAGAATAAGGTGTATATATATATATATAGCAAGACAACTTACATTAGGATTTTAGCCTCCTCATTTCACCTCTTTAATAGCAATGCAGGGAGTTGAAGGGATTAAGTTCTGTTGGTTGTCTATGTATTGCTTTTACTAAGATTTGAGATGTTTTAATAATTTAGTACTCTATGTATTGGTATGTTTATGAATGTACATGAGTACAATAGTGGTATCAATACACATGAAAATTTGATGGTATCAGTACACTTGGAAGTATAAGGGTGGTGGTGAGAAGTAATATATGTGCGCACAACTGTGGTATCAATATCGATAGAATAAGATTGAAACATATATATATATATATATATATATATATATATATATATATATATATATATATATATATATATATATAGCAGGTCAACTTACCTTGGGAGTCTAGCCTCCTCATTAGCAACGCAAGGAGTTGGAGTAAGGGCTCCAGATTATCTTCCCATTTGTTTGTTTTCAGAAAATTTTCAGAAAACCCTACGCTCTGATACCATGTGACATAAGTATCTGAATTGTTTGTTTCTATTCACAGGAAGATACAATATATATATAAAAAGTGAAGAGCCTAGGTATTAATAATGCTATTTTTTCCCTTCAAAAATATTTAAATAATAACTAATTGATGTCATGTTACCGTTTTAGTTTCCCTCTTATTCTTTATAAAAAAACTTTCTTGCTTCTTAATTACCATATTTTCAATATATATATATATAAATCATATAATATATTTAATGAAAATATAAAAAGTTCTTATGTCATGGTCAATTCATAAACCTCTCATTTCATTTCTTTTATCTACAAAATATAAGAGAATCCATAAGCAATTCTTAACATCATACTAAAAATGTCTGGTTAAGAAAATTCAGACCAAAATGACATCATAAAATCCAAAACATTGATATGAGAAAAGAAACACAAGTTCCCAATTAGCCCTTGAGATTTTGTACCTATTATGTATGATGACATTAACGTATAAATTTGTCTCTGTGGTATGTGCCCGAATACACGTGTGTAGCACGAATGCCATTAACGCCAAATATAATTTCTTTTGGTGCTAGGAAAACACACAGCCACACACACATTATTAAAAAATAATTTATTTATCCTTACACTTGACATCAATTTACTATTAGGTACTCAAAGCTAAAAATGGACGGAAAGTACAGGGTTTAATAGATTAATCTTTCTTAAATCTTAATGTTATTAATACATTTACGTCAAATGTTGTTGCTTTTACATGCATTTTCGATTTATAATTTGTATAATTTTATTGGTTGATTTTAAAAGGGACTAGTTAATTTGTAATTATATAAATTCACAATTAGCTGACGAGATTTTATACGCGGCGTGAATAATTCTACACGTGCGAAGCACGCACGAATGCCATTAACTTAAAATTAAAAGATTTAATAAATATATTTATTTATTTATGTTCTGATTAGTGATTTTGTGAAGGAAAAAAAGCGCGAAGTGGGGAGACGGTGGGAAATGGCTTTTCAGTGAAACAGGACAGTGTGGGTAGCCTACCAACTGCATCGGTGCCAACTCACATCCCACGTTCCTTCTTTTTAATTTCTCTTTGCTTTTCTTCAAGCCATGATGCCCCGGATCCTCCCCAAGGCCTCCTCTGCCATGGCCACCTTGCCTTGCTCTAGGGTTCGTCACTCTCTTTTTCTCTTCTATTTCCTTTCTCCCTTTCCTGAAATTCGATTGCTCTCCTCGATGTCTGGTTTTTATGCTGATTTCCCTTCAATTTGCGAGGGAACTAGCACTGAGAACGGTTGTTTTCCTTGATTTTAACCCTGGTTGCCGTACTTCCTTATATACCTACATTCTAAACTTGTTTAGCTTCCATTCTCTCCCCTCCCCTCCTTGTTTACATCTCCCATCTTACATCCCATCACTCTTGCTTTTTCTCCCCTCTCTGGCACTGTTGGGTGTTATTTTACTTCCGTGCCTATAATCATGGAAACATATTTTTATATTCCTTGTTCCTCCTCGCTACTTTTTGAGAAATTGGCCTGCCTCTTTTACGCGAGAACTTATGTGATAAACTGTATTTTTCGTTTCTTCATTTGATAACTTCTCTCCTGCTTCTTTATTTTTTTTCCATAACCTTTCTGCACGCTTGGTGAAACGTGGACATTATACTTGTAACAAAGGTTACTCGTGTTCTAATTAGTGTGTTTTCTTTTTGAAAAACAAAAATCTCCGTGTCCATAGCTTTCTATGTTGTAATATGGTAATAGCCTGTTGATACTTAATTCTGCATTAGGAGGTCGTTATATACTTCGTTTCACAGTAAATGGATTTGAATATCTCTGACTTGTAGGTGAGAAGTGGTCTTTGCGTGTGGCCGGATGTCAGGCAACTTTGCTTCAGAAAAAGTCTTTTATATGGTTTTGTGCGACTCTTTTCTACACCATTGAAGACATTACGTGGAGCTAGTCGATCACTGAGAGTTAATCAGTTCTGTAGTGTGGTGAATATGTCTTCCTCATTGCAAATTGAATTGGTGAGCAGTTCTCTGTTATTTAGGTTGTCAAGACTCTCTTTAAAATATTCTATCATCGGAGCGTGTACGATTTCTGAATCAATTTGCTTAAAGAGTTAACATAACATGTGCGGCCTTATCTCACCATTATTTTCAAATATAATTTTCAGGTACCGTGTCTCCGGGACAATTATGCATATCTCTTACATGATGTGGATACTGGGACAGTGGGTGTTGTTGATCCTTCTGAAGCTGTGCCTATTATTGATGCTTTGAGCAAGAAAAATCGTAATTTGACATACATACTGAACACTCACCATCATCATGACCACACTGGTGGGAATGTAGAGTTGAAAGCAAGGTATGGAGCGAAGGTATGGTCTTTTTATATTGTTGCAAAGCCTTATTCTTTTTTATTTCTAAATGTTTTACTGTCAGATGAACATCATCGAATAAAAATATAATTGGTTTGCGTCTGAAGTCCAATTTCCCATGCAAAGAACATATTTGAAGTGAGGATTTTGCATTGCTCTGTCAGTCTTACTGCTCCTTTTGTGTTATGGGAGTGTTTTTTTCCTTTCTCATCTTGCCCTCCCCAACTTTTTTCTTTTCTTCTTATCCCCTGACCCTCCCTCTGTGGTGGAGGTTGCCTTTACCTGTGTAAAAATAAGTTTCCTTTCTACCTTGCCCAGCTCTACGCCACGATGCATTTAGACATTTATGTCCACTTAATAAATGATAATCATAATTGTACAAAAGTATATTGTTGTAAATTTGGCTGTACCAGTCATTCTTTCAGTAGAAGCTTTTATGACGGATTAAGCATTGGAATAGCTGAATTCTCTTGTTAGTGTTATTTTTTAGATTGTTAGATGTGATTGGGTTTGAGTTTACATTTTCTGTATTATGCCTATTTAAGCCAAACTTAACATTTGCTGAAACATTGCCATGAGTTGTTTTTTCCTTGCTTCTTCATGCATACCCTTCCCTTGTTGCATTTTAGGTGATTGGTGCAGGAGTAGACAAGGAAAGGATTCCTGGTATTGACATTTATTTGAATGATGGAGATAAGTGGATGTTTGCAGGCCATGAGGTGCTTATAATGGAGACACCTGGTCATACCCGAGGTCACATTCTTTACCTATTTGCATTAGCATTATTTACCTTAAAGTTGATTTATTTTAGTTTTAATTCAGAATCAACTGATGAAAATCAGCTCAATTGGTGCTTCTCTGGCTTTTTAAGTTTATGGCATTTGGGAATTGAATGGTATCATACAGTCTCCAAGTATTGTCTTGTCAGTTATGCATTAAAACATATCTAGTATATTTCTTCCATCAAATGGTGTTCTCTAATGGACCTTGAGTTTACTGACTAACTATATAACTTGAGTAAAAGGGCTGTTTATTGCAAAGCCGTAACAATTATTTTGAGCAATGCAACCATAGCTATTCAAAACAAAGTTCCTGATACCACCATCGTACTTCAGTTTGCAACTTTTTGACCCCATGCAACCATAGCTTCAAGTCACATTAGTTCTTCATAGTTAAACAATTTCTTAAATTATTTAATTTCAGAATCCCAGGTATTAGCTTACTTTGAATTGGCTGGACCTCACTCCAGTATTTATTTCACTATGGTTTGTGTGGGGCCTTTTAATGAAGGTGTCTGGCTTATTGGTTAGCATAATGTTAGGCTACTTCTTCAGCGTGCCCAAATGTCATTTCCTTTGCATGATTTTGTGTCTTCTACGTGCTGATCCCCATTTTATAAATTTATCATATGTTTATACTGAATGCAGGTCACATAAGCTTCTATTTTCCTGGATCTAGTGCAATTTTTACTGGGGACACTTTGTTCAGCTTATCATGTGGCAAGCTCTTTGAAGGAACCCCTGAGCAGGTTGATGTGAATTGCATTTATCTTTCCATCTTTTGATGTTTGAGAAATATATCTTAAGATATAAGTGGCTTTATCTCCGAAATGTCTTTATTGCATGTGCTTGTTCTTTTACCCCTTGGCCAAAAGTCCTTAGACATGCCTGCTTAGGAATGAATTACTTGAATCATTGTTATGTACTTTATGCGAATGGCAGAGTAAGGACTTTATTACTCTGTGATTAGAACATTAAAACCATAACTCATAATATTTGATTAAAAATATGTATAAAATATGTTGAAGTAATTGTTTAAGGTTTTATTTAATATGAGATTAGAGCTGCTTTTCTGTTATCTATACATTGGTTGTTCTTAAGTTGTAGATATAAAAACTGAGTCTGTAGCTAGTTTAGGAACATATGCCATGAACCCATGAATAATCTGTTTTCTATTTTCTGTTCTGTGATTTTCAGGAGTTACTGTGTTGTTGTTACCTTTGGAGTGATTATACTAACATCGTTCATATTTTCAATGTCGAACATGTGTTTTTGAGTACGTATAAGTTGAAAAGTTAACATGCGTTGTTAGATAGGTTATTGCTGTTTGAAGTTGAATGGTTATAAACAGGAGTTTTGGCCTTTTTTTTTCTTTATTGTGGTGTCAAAGTCAGGTGCTTAACCTTGTAATGTTGATTTTTGTTTTCAATTGTGGAGGATTTTAATTTTCATTATCTATACCTCAGATGCTCTCTTCTCTAAGAAAGATCATGTCATTGCCAGACGATACAAGTATTTACTGTGGTCATGAATACACGTTGGTTAGTTACTTTAATTATACACCCTCAATCTTCCCTGTTTAACTTTTTAGTCTCAAGCATGATGACCTTGACCTTTTGAATTTTTACAGAGTAATTCAAAGTTTGCACTATCTATAGAACCATCAAACAAAGAACTTAATTCCTATGCTGCCCATGTAGCCCATCTTCGGAGTAAAGGCTTGCCCACGGTAATTTTCAGAGCTTTGCTTCTTTGACATGGGAGCGTCCTTTCCTCACCCTGTTCCCCCTGGTTTACTCTTTTTCTCTTTGGTTAATTAATAATTTGAAATTCCTGGCAATAAGGTTCAATAGTTAATGAACAATGAACAGGACAAGTGAAATCAATCATTGGTTAACCCCAAGGCAATTTTGTTTAACCCTGAAATATCTTGACAGTAAATCTTGAATTTTCCTTTCTTTTCTTCGGCCTTCACTGAAACTTAATTTTGAGGGTTAATTAATTGTAATGATTCTTACATGTAGAATCTGTCAGTTTTTTTTTTTTTTGGTCTATGGAGTTGATTTGATGAAAAGCTGACCTCAGTATAGGTTTGAACAAAAGAAAAAAATTTACAAAGAAAATGAGCCATACTAGAAGCTTGATATTTTGCCTTTCCCGAGCTTTTGGAGCTTAAAAAGTGTAGGTTAAACTTTGAAAATGTCGATGTGCTTAGTGCAGAATTGCTGATACTGTGTAGTTGGATCAAGTCATGTTTCTGGATTTAGTGGAGGCACTAGGCATCTGTTGTTTCAAGGTCTTTGTAGGCTTTCCTGTCTTAAGTTAATAGATAATCAGGAAAGTAAGGAGAGTATATTGAAGAAGTTATTTGTTGATATGTTGCTACCCTATTATTTTGTCTTGCATCCTTGCGGCTATCTTTATGGTTTTCGCATATTTGGCTTTTTTTCCGTGAAGAAAAATTAATAAAGAACTGTTTACTAGATTCCAACTACCTTGAAGATGGAAAAGGCTTGCAATCCATTCCTTCGTACGATGAGCGCAGAAATTCGGCGTTCTTTAAACATTGCAGCCATAGCAGATGATGCACACGCCTTAGGGGTCATCCGCCAAGCAAAAGATAATTTTTAGACCTTTTTCTGTTTGAAATTATAAAATTCTAAATCTATATATATACACTTATTGTGTATAGATTAAGTTAATGAGTCCATCTCGAATAATAATTTCTTGATGCTATGTCTCAGTAGAAATTTTGGAGGCTTAATTTGAGTCCATATGAGAGTGATGGTAATAAATTAGATTGGGTCTGTTGGCATGGTGGGTATCAGATGATCAGAATGATTTGCTGGGTGTAGTACACAAGAATCCGTATGTAATGTATCACTATTTTATTCTTATTTGGTGGCAGAGATAGAATGTTGTCTTTCTGTTCGACACCTGCGGTGACACGAAAAAGAAAGTGACACAAAAGTGATTTTAATGTTGGGAAAAATTATTTTACTTTTTATATAAAAGTATTAAATATTTTTGGGTTAAGGAGTAAAAATGTCCTTAGGTTATTATAAAAGTGCGTTCAGTATCATATAATTTTTAGAAGTGTGAAAATACTCAAATATTTAAAATTGGAGTAAAAATGTTAACACCGTTGAATTTAACTTAAATCGCTACTTTTTAAGTCCGCGCCCTTCTAACAAGTTGTTCGCTTGTATTTTTTTTAAGCTAAATTTTAAGGGCATTCAATAATCTAAATTAGTTTGTAAGGTTAGGGAGGGAAGTAGTTCTGTGGCTAGAGGTTTTAGCCCAATTTAACTTAGATTTATCCGTCATACTACTGTACTAAGGCCTCAATCCAGAAGGCCTAAGATTTAACTTATCCTGATGACGTTCCATCAGATGTTTTTCCGGAAAGTTATTATTTGAATTCACTATGTGATATGATAGGTTAAAGATCATGATAACCTATCTCCAAATGATGATCATGAGCCTATAATAAAATACTAAAAAGTTGTCAGCAACATCTAAGCCATCCAAAAGTGTAAGCAGCCTCCATCATGTACAAAGTCACTTTCCAGCATGATTTGCTTTTAAGAATGCTTGTACCATTAATATTTAGTTATAAAGTCACAAGTCATCAGTTGTAGTTTGTCTTGTAATATAAAGTATGTTTGCCATATGTTTGTAAGATGATAATGTGTTTTGTCTTTTTTAGGACATTTTCTTATATAACTGATGCTCCTCCTCTCATAAGGATCATCGAACAATTAGTTGTATCTTCTCCCTTATGATATCAATATAATATCTTCCTTCTAAATTTCTCTCTTCTTCTGAAAACCCAAGTTCTTAGCATATTGAGTCTGTCTCTGTAAAGATTCAAGTATGTTTTACACTTACTTCTCTTAGAGGAATCTGTGCACCAGAAAGAATCCGATCATGATTATGTGAAAAGTACTGTGGAATAATGAATCAATAAGAACTAGAGCCCCAGTGGCAAGTCTTATAACATCTTTCCTTACTAGCCCTTGATTACTGGGCGCATGCTCCTCCAATCAGATCGGCCTTTATGTTGCAGGTAATCAATTTAGGTGCACGTAGGTTTGCAGAAAACCAACTTTATAAAGCGGTCAGGGAGGAGGTGATTATATTGAGTATATATGGATGTGTGTTGTGTTTGATGGGATGAGCACTTATCATATAAGTACTTTAGGGTTAAAAGTTATCATATCACCTAGTCTTAAATGAAAGATAAAGTTGATTTTTGTTGAAGAGATTAAGAAAACTAAATAAGTTATTTATTCATATCATATATTGTGTATCTTTAGATTATATATTAGTTTATTAGTTAAATTAATTAGTTTGGAAATAAAAATAAAAATAAAAATACTATAAAGCAATTTAACTAACTACCTTAATCTCTTTAAAAAAATTAATTTTATCTTATATTTATGACTGAAGGAAGTAATTACTTATTTAGACAATTCATTTGAAGTGATTTTGTGTTCTAGAATATATATATATATATACACACGACTAACATTTTATCTTAGAAAACGCAAAACTATTTATTTATTTATTTATTTTTTTTTTGCTCAAACAAAACTATTTATTTCAAGTGCTCTCAAATTCACACTACCAGCCACATATATTTGAAGTTTGAACACAGGTTAGAAATGGTTATTGCAACGGTTAACCTTAAGAAAAACCTATTTTTATGTGAATCAAAATCATTTTTTTTTTACATTGAGACAAAGACTACTGGGTTTTCATACAACGTACAACATACAACAGCAATGCCAGATGTGACAGCCAGTCTACGTTAATTCAGAAATGTTGCAAGCCTCTTGTCTGACTGAAATAAGATGTGGGTTGCCTCGTGGTTTTGAATCCACGGTTGGGTTGCAATTGCATGTCCCTTGGCCACAAGTCATCTGCTGCATTCTTCACCCCCCATGGTCTGGTCAAACTCCAATGAACTGCTTTAAAAATTCTTAAATCCTTAGCATTAAATCAAATCTAAATTGAAGCCTCCGTCCCCCGAATCAAATCATCCTCAAGAGTCAAGCTTCCTTTTTCCCCTTGATTTTTAGTCCAACTGTGTATCTCTTCCTTGTCCTTTTTGGGACCTTCTCTCCCAATTTAATTTAATTTAATTTTGAATTTTAAATATATAAAAGATGTGGGACAATACAGAGCCCCGAAGATTTGGTTTTGCAATTCCGTTCCTTCCGACACACTCCATTGCTCCTACACCCTCCCCTCCTTCAATCTCTTCCCTCCCGAGTTTCTCTTTCTTCCCTGTCACAGATCTCATTTTCTTCGTTCCAAAACCCTCCCCCTCGATTGCCATTTACTCTCCTCTTTTCAATTTCATTTCGCTTTTTTTGAGGACCTCACCCATTTCATCGCCTGTGCAACTCCCTGTTTGGATCTGTTCGATCGAATCTCCCTGATTTCAATTCCATTTTCGAATACAGGGGAAAAAAAAGGTGTTTCGCGGCGCATATATTTATATATACTGCTCACAGGTCATAACCCAGAGCTCGCCGTGGTGTATGGGTTCTAGGGTTTTGGTTTCGTTGACTTTTGAACGCGGAATCTGAGTTTGTGAATCGTGTCTTTCAAACGCGCTTTCTGCTTCGATCTTCCAATTCCGAGTTACTGCGATCTTGGCAAACGCAACTCTGACCGTGGTTGTTTTACTTTCTAGGGTTCCAGCTTCGAGCTTCAAGGTGAAAGTTTCTGTTCCTGGTGACGTATCTTGAATTCTGAAGTGCTCATAGATAACATCCGTTGTGATTTTCCACTTCTGTTGAAGTTTTCTTTTGATGAAAATTTGTTGTCTGAGTAATTAGATAGTGCTGCTTTACCTCTAGCCTCTAGGGATTTTCTTTCGTTTTTGAGCTATTGGACTTGCGGATTTTCCATGGATAATGACAAATCCTCAAGTTACGGTGGTCTTCCACCTTCGGGACGTTATTCTGGCTTCTCACCTCCGGGAAGCTCTTTCAACGTGAAACCAGAATCATCATCATCATCTTTTCCTCCACTGGTACCCGGTACCAGCTCGGACTCTAGTGGCTTCAGTCATGATATTAGCAGAATGCCTGATAATCCTCCTAGAAACAGGGGTCATAGGCGGGCCCATTCTGAGATTCTCACCCTGCCAGATGATCTTAGCTTTGACAGTGACCTTGGTGTAGTTGGAGGTGCTGATGGGCCTTCCTTTTCTGATGAGACTGAGGAAGACTTACTGTCGATGTACCTTGATATGGATAAATTCAACTCTTCATCTGCGACATCTGCATTTCAAGTGGGTGAGGCTGCAGCATCAGCTCCAGCGCCAAAATTAGAACCTACATCAGGAATTGCTGCCTCTCCTGCAGACAATGCTGCTATGGATACTAATGAAAGGCCCAGAGTTAGGCACCAACATAGCCAGTCCATGGATGGGTCAACAACCATTAAACCTGAGATGCTAGTATCGGGTACTGAAGATGTTTCTGCAGCTGATTCCAAAAAAGCAATGTCAGCTGCCAAGCTTGCGGAACTTGCCTTAGTTGACCCAAAGCGTGCAAAAAGGTATTGTTGTTGTTTTGTTTTTGTTCTTATGTTGCCAATTTAGCTTGCTTTGGGGAACTGGTGCAGTTTTTGTATTATTGTACTTGAGTTTATTTTATACTCCCTCCATTCCTTAATGTAAGAGTTAGTTGACTAATTTGGGTAGATTAAGGAAATTAGTTTTGTTAATTGTTTGTAATAAATGTAGGCCTGTTTCCCAAAACATCATCTTTCATCATGATTATTATTAGATAGATACTCGTTAATGTGTTCAATCAATAGGGATACTTTAAGAAAAAATTATAAGTTTGGGAGACAAAATAGATTGAGATCTTATATTTAGGACCAATCCAACTCTCAGTTAGCTCTTATATTAAGGACTGAAGTAGTATATAATTATGCGAACATCCCTCCCCTTTTTTGTGCTGCCGTTTAATCTTGTTTTATGTTTTATTGTTGTGCTACTGAATTATTTTTGTATAGGTTGTTCAGAGTTATGTGGGACTGTATTAGGGTGCGTTCTTGAATCTGATTCATAGACAATTACGCATTGATGGACCTCTGACTGACCTTGTTAGAAACAGAGAATTATAGAGAGTTTGACATGCATGGATTGTATGTTAAGCATTATCATGACATGATTTTATTGTTTTGCACCTCAATGGTGTTGCTGGGTTCTGAAATTCACTTTGATTTGATATTTCTGTTCATTTGACTCTGATACTGAATGCTTTTAGTTATGTTATGACTCCCGTTCCATTAAAACACACTGAAAGCAGTCAAGGCAGGAAGAAGCATGTTTGGTATAGTAGAGGAACATAAGTCATGAGAAAATAGAAATTTTTGAGAAAGGGGAGTAATGCTCCCACCCCACCCCAACCCCCCCCCCCCCAAAAAAAAATCAGTTAGAGTTATTGGTACTTTGAGCAACAAGGCTATTGTTCTGTGATAATTTACTGTTACCTAATAGAACCTCAGTTTTGCTTCAGTTCCATGGGAATAACTTCACGCCATTCTTACATTGTTCTTGAATTTAGTGATGTCTAATATATCTTCCGGGAAGTTCTGTTGATGTTGTGTTGGATACCATGACTAAAATGGGCAAATGTGCTACAGGATATGGGCAAACAGGCAGTCTGCTGCGAGGTCAAAAGAGAGGAAGATGCGCTATATTGCTGAGCTTGAAAGGAAGGTGCAGACCCTTCAAACAGAAGCAACATCTTTGTCTGCACAATTAACTCTCCTGCAGGTATTGCTCTATGGATGATCTGTATCTTTGTCTTTTTGACCTTTAGTACTATGGTGGTTGGCTATTACCGTGTTTCCCTTTTGATTCGAAAGCTGGCAGGAGAATGTTAATCAAAATTGTCTCCCTTTTCATTTTCTCTTTCTTTTTTATTGAGTAGAGAGACACGAATGGGCTGAATGCTGAGAACAGTGAGCTGAAGCTGCGGTTGCAAACCATGGAACAACAAGTTCACTTGCAAGATGGTAAGCACATGCATGCATGTTTCTAAAGGCATGTGGTCTACACCTTTGCATTGTTATAAAATTAGTGTTATTAACTGGCTACTTATGTGGTTAAGCCGGTCACTTTATGCTTCTGATAATTTTCGTTGGATTTGATAATCATAATTTTCAAGTATGTTAGTGAAATCCATGAAAATCAAAATTTGGATTTATGTCAGGTCATTGATTGCCAAAGTCACTACTCGGCCTCAAGGGAGGTTAATAAAACTAATTGATTATTTTTGTTTTGCTGTAGCTTTAAATGACGCGTTGAAAGAGGAAATTCAGCATTTGAAACTAGTAACGGGGCAGGCTATGATGAATGGGGGACCTGTGATGAACTTTGCTCCCTTTGGAGGAGGGCAGCAGTTTTATCCCAACAATCACGCCATGCACACTCTATTGGCAACACAACAGTTTCAACAGCTCCAGATTCATTCTCAGAAGCAGCAGCAGCTTCAGCAACACCAACTGCATCAGCTTCAGCAGCAACAAACCGGGGACTTGAAAATGAGAACAACTACTCGTTCTCCAAGCCCCAAAGATCGAAACCCACCGGCAGCCAAGGATTGTTGAGGAATTCCCCATCACTCCTTTAATTCCTATAGCCATGTTATATTGATTTATTTCTAGCTCTGTTCATGGTCTGTCTTAAGAGTATTATATTTATTGATTTGTTTGCACTTTTACCATGTAAGATCTATAAGGTTGACTTTTGTCCGCTTAGACTACCTTGTGCTTATTTCGGTTACCTTGATGGCTCTTTTGATTTGGTGGTCGCATGTTTATTTTGCTGATCAACACAATGGTTATAGAACTTCATTCTTGTGGGGCCCCTGGGGACTAGAATTCTTAGAAGATGCTAATGTGTTATTCAAAGATCCAATGGATGGACAGTGGTAGTATTCTGTTCTCTTGAAAAAATTGAGGCAAGGAGTAATGTTTGTGGAGGTACCAAGAGCAGATGGTAAATTCTTCCCCATTAGGTTGTTACATGGTCTGGTAACTATGTGAAGGGTACAATCAGTCATTTTAGCAAAAGTAATAATAAATCTAATATAGAATATTATTTTCAATGCTACTAGATATATTGATTAGCTCATGCTTCAAAGCCAAGATAGATCGATTAACTACGCAAAGGGAATAATCCGTGATTTACAACGGAACATGAGGTTTTACTCGTGGGAACCTGGCTTCGAAGCAGGGGGCAACCTTTCAATGGAAAGTAATTTAGAATCAAGTGTCAATCAATACACATTAATCTGGCAGATATTATATTAGCTTTGAAAGCCCCAATTATTTTATGAAGTTTACCCCTATGAAACTCATGGTCATGGGATAAAAGAGAAAACGCACGAGTTTATTCCAGGGGCGTGTCCATCTTCCAACACTATTTTCAGGCATATTGTCCGCTAATCTCTGTCTATATCTACATGATCGAGTAGCCCGGCCCCCCGCCGCCTTCAGGCACCGTCCACTCTACATTTTGCTTTGGATCTTTAATATCACATGCCTGCGTGTGGAAAAAAATAATTTATTGAATCATTTTTTTTTTGGCCAACAATTTATTAAATCAAATAACATACACAATTCAATTCCTTGCCAACTGACATTGTTATTTTCCCCCCTTCATACTCCGCATTGTGTCCACATTTTTATATTATACATACTAAATTTCATTTGCAGTTAACGAACCAAATAAGTTTGGCATAAATAACTAAACCAAACATATTTGTAATCTCTTGAACTATCTACATGTTCACAGAAACGTCCAGCACGTATTAAACTACAATCCTGGAACTTGATGTGGAATGCTTACCTTGCAATGTAAGCAATTTTGAGCATTAATCTGCAATTTGGGTTGATTCTGCTCATCTGGTACATACCTGTATTAGAGACAGGTTTAAGTAAAAATCCAAAACCTGAAAGTCCTTCGGAATCAAGCAGTTGTAGAAAGACATTACTCATATACACGTGCAGGACAATAGCGCGTCTCAGGACCAGCATACCCTGGTAAATTTATACGTTCAGGAATCTTGGGATCTCTCAAACGAAGGTGAGGAGGTTGATCATGCTCATGATTTGTGTTGCTCCTACAATGAAAACAATTAATGATATAAACGCCTACAAAGCAAGGTTTCAAAAAGCTGCAAATGATGTCTTTGTTGACACAATGTCCACCATTACTCTTTTGAACCCCAAAAACATTAACTTCAAGAAGGAGGGGTCTGCGAACCTGGGACACCATTACAGTCCCATTCCATTACATGGGGTAAAACTGTAAAAGGCTAAAAGCAATTAAACCCCCCCCCCCCCCCCCCCCCCCAAAAAAACCAGCGAGGGGCCGCTTTCATTCACAATAAAGTGAAGTTATGGCTATATGCGTTTATCCTCTAAATTAAATTGCAAGACATAACTTTGATTTATGTTGTCCAACTGCTTCTTCACAAGAGAAACCTTTTACCAGCTTTAATTTTAGGCGGAAGGACATTGACCCTCTAACCATCGCATAGTTCCTACAAGCTATCGCCTTCTTATCCTTTTACAAAATGGGTTCGAAGAAGAAAAGGGCAACCTTATATAGGATTATATTGGAAAAGGCAACGACTTGGTCTTTAGACTTTGACTACAAGTCTACAACCTTGATAATATCCGGAGATTTGGGAAAAGCCAATGTACTTGCCTCCAAAAGCAGGAGTTTATCTTTGATTAAGAAATAAAAGGAGATTATTAGAATTTTAACTAGCTAGTAAAGAAATCATAATAGGACCCCTGCCACGACATGGAAATTACTTGTACGCCTATGA
Organism: Inga laurina; assembly: GCA_963855925.1. NCBI lineage: Eukaryota > Viridiplantae > Streptophyta > Magnoliopsida > Fabales > Fabaceae > Inga > Inga laurina. The sequence goes on along the minus strand of OY979707.1, from coordinate 67,094,779 downwards.
CGATTGACTTTTGCATATTGGTGCCTCTACTTTCGTCTTTTCTCAACCCTTCTTCACCTGCTCTTCTCTCTCCAGACCCTTTACACACTTAAGGGCATAACTTCCCTCTCATTACCATCACCTGGTTTACTTCCTGTTGCCACTTATCAATTGGTTCAGCACTAAGCAATAGAGAAGAATTACTGATCGCAAACCTGTGCAATGAGGTGGGTACATCAAATGAGAAAACACCATCTGGCTTCGGGTAATGAATAGAAGAACATAACTTTGCAGCCTGCAAAAAATGTCAAGAAGGGCCATAAATTATCAAATCTTATCTGGCCTTCTGTCTGTTATGAATATGCACAACTAGTAAAATCTGAATCATAGTTAGTTGCTTTTATGGACTTATAGTGCTTCTAACAACCAAAATTGAATTACTGAGATGGTTCGGTGAAAATATTTCTATCGCAGCCAATCTGCAACAAAATACAACTTGCATTGGCACTAGTGAAATTTCGCAAATTAAGAAAGACACATTTTATTTGATTTGCCAACAACCCTGTCTCCCTCACATCCTTTGTAACAGTGCCCACAATTTGTACCACAACACTAACAAAAACCTTATCCCACAAGTGGGATTGTCTAAATGATCACACATTGTCCTTTTGCTCTGCCCAAAACCGATTCTTGCAATAAGCCATTAACCGAAAGGTCTCGCTTAATGACTTCTCTAAGTGTCCTTCTTGCTCTCCCTCTACCTCTCCTCTTTAAGTGCTCACAATTTGCAATATAACATTTTTTTAGTTGAAAAGGAAACGTTTATTAGATAAAAAGAAAGAAAACATAAAATAGTATAAGAAATTCTCCTACATAAAAATTAGAAGGCTAGAAAAAGAAGTTTGTATTAAGCATTAAGCTTCTCGATTCCTAACATAACTCTCAGTCACTAAAAATCCATAAGCAAAGCGCCAAAAGACAGAAACATCCTAACCCATACTAATTGTAAGGGAAAAAGGAAACGCTTGAAAATACAGGAATTTCATTATAAGAAAATTCAGCAAAGCATGTATACAGTAACAACAAGTCTTATGCTACTAAGAGGACTTGGCTACATGGATTGCAAAATGTTATTGTGCTCTATTCACAACCAACTCTTCTTGTATGCCATAAGTAAAGCATATATATCAAAAGACAAAAAAAAAAAAAAACATGAGAGAATTGGGGGAAAGTCCCCCATTGGAAATTTAATTGGTGTCAAGGACCAGATTAATTTTTATACACATCGAGTACTAGTACTCTGCGAATTTCGTGCACACATAGTAGTACTCTGATTTGGGTCCTTCACATCAATTAATTTTCTAATGAGGGACTTTTCCCCAATTTTCCCAAATATAGCTAAAACTGCAAGCTGCTAGATATCTCATCCATCCAAAAAAACCTCTATAAAGAAAAAGATTTTGAGGGCATACCTAAGTCTCAATGCGGATACAAAGTAAATTGCATCTTCATAGTCATTTCTCCATAAAGAAAACTTTTATAAATACATATATCACAAACGCTTGATTAACTAAGCAGTTTTCTTACATGGGTAGCTTCATGATCAGGTTTCCCATGCTTCAAGGTAATTGGGTGCCTCCCCTTGAGAACGTAACTGCAGGGCAGAACATGGGTGAGAAAAGTTTGAATATTGAAAAGGAAAGTACACGAAAATGAAAGGTTAATCAAGTGGTGAAGACAAAATAAGAAAAGTTATATCTTACTGTTCCAAAGCACTTATGGCAAGTCCTGGAATAAGTCCATAATCAAAGGCCTATAATAAAAAAAAATAGCCATTTAAATTCACGATCTCAAACAGACAGCAACAATCTTCAGGAAAAAAAAAATTCAAGGTTATGTTTCAAACGGGAAGAGAGGCTGCAATAATAGAAAATAAGCCAATGGTTTGCTTCATTAACTGGTCGATAGTTCCTAGCTCTGAATAGTTCTTCCCAAATCCATGAGTTCCTCAAAGCATCCCAATATTTATCCATCTCTAGACCTTCATTAAGCACACTGAATGTAGCTTCAGCTGCAAGCATTCCTTCAAAAGAAGCATCCGATTTATGAGACTAGACACATTAACACCATAAGTCCTGATAGCTCAATATTACATTGAAACATTGAGCTATCTTTTTAGAGTTAAATCATAAAGCCAATATGCAGATAAAAATAAAAAGCCATCAGAAGCATGGGCAAGCTATTAACCTGATTTCATAGCTGTATGAGTTCCTTTTATCTTGGGCACGTTTAAGAAGCCAGCAGAACATCCAATAATTGCTCCTCCAGGGAAAACTGGATATGGGATAGACTGAAATTCGACTAGAATCATATTTGTATATGTACTACAAATTACAAAATAGTTTAGAGCAATTCAAACTACTAGTAGGAGAACAAATATTATTGCAGCTTTCCTACTCTTGCCCATCATGGACATGAATATAGAATATTTCTCAAATTAATAATCAAACATCGATCCTTTCAACCCTAGCCAACTCCTAACTACCATAAAATTTTACAGTAGAAATCATTAAAGCAGTTGCTGTTTGGAACATATCTTGGCAGATAAAATAAAGAGATATAGTTTCGATGTATCTGAAAGAGTTACAGCTAACCCACCTGCAAACCACCCTCATTTAAAGTTCGAGCTCCATATTGGATGACTGTTCCGCCTTCCAGAAATGTTTTGATTGCAGGATGATGCTTAAGTTTCTGGTCAACCAAGTGAGATAGAAAAGCATCAGGGAATCATAAAGTGCAATGCCACTTAAAAGTTTCAATGACAAACTATATTTTATATAAAAAACCAAGAAAAGTAACAGAAGAGGAGTGGGTGGGTGGGTTTGGGGGTTGGGGGGTGGAAATAGTTATATTTTCCAAGCTAAGTCATGCCTTGTTTGTTTATATCAAGTATTTTCATACATATGTACCTTCAAAAACTCCATCACCTATGCCATCAAAGGGTGAAAAAATCATCTCAGAAGTGGCAAAATGGCTAACCAGGTTATATACCATTAAGTTCTGTATTTCTTAGAAAAATATGTAACTAGAAAACTCAGACTCCACAGAAATAAAGATGGCCAAAAATGCGGTATTAGAAGGGATGTCCAAATGACATGCCATATACCATGAAATTCCAGATGTTTCTGCTTACTGGCGGGGAAAAAACAAAAGATGGAATAATCTTCCCATGAAACAGTTTTTGCAACATGTTATTTTCCTTTATTTTCCCAAGTATTCAAAAATTACGAAGCAGGAACTAAATTGAGTACATATAAGGTTGTTATTTTACCTGGAACTCCACAAAAGTATTCATATAGGTTGTTATTTTCCTTTATTTTCTCAATTATTCAAAAATTACGAAGTGGGAACTAAAACATATACTTGAAAATAGAAATCTGAGAACTTCTCAAACTAATAAAATCAAAATATGTATTTTACCTGGAATTCTTCATAAGGATTCATATAGGGGTTCTGATAGTTCAAAGCAACCACAAGGCCTATAGATATCTGTCATGGTGAATATTGATATAGTTGAAATGAAAAATACATCATTAACAAAAGTGAGATATACCATTACTTGAAATAAAAATATTCCATTAATAAAGGAAAGTTATGGAGTAACAACACATTCCATATCCATTAACATAGCTGCATGAAACTCGTGAACATCTCATCAAATGTTGATTTCTAGTCAGAACAGGAAACCAGGAAGAAGGGAGATAGGTGGCTCCATCAAATTGAAACATGCAGTTCCTTCGTGTTTTGGGCACAAAATGGTACCATGGAATTTCAGGGAACGATCAAGCATTTATCAGAAAGCAATCAAGTAATGCAATCCATAGTCTAAACAACAAAGATTCATCTTGCAATGAAAATTTGTAATTTTGCATACACAGGTAAAACCAAATTAATATAAACTACCACTACTATGATTATTAAACAAAAAGGCACTTCCTTAATCAATGAATGTAAGTTCCGAACTAATGAATTTCTTTTAGAGATGCAAATGTCCAGAATGTAGGAAAAATGTGAATGTATACGGCAGTTGGGAAAAAACATCTTACTTGTCTATCATTCATGTGATACAGAAATGATCCCCCATAAGTCTTATGATCCAAGGGCCAGCCCAGTGTGTGAAGTACTGCCCCAGGTTGGTGCTTGTCTGCATCAATTTCCCAAACCTAAGGTATAAAGTTATATATAGTAAACCCAGGTGACATAAATATTTAAGCATGAAGGTTAACACTTCTGTTTTTGTAATAAAAGGCATAAAGATTTTCATATCATGGATAAACTGAACAAAAGAACACTAACAAGAAAGATTCCACTTTTTCACTAAAAATGAAAGTGAGAACAAAATTGTCATAAAAGAATCGCTTCAATCAAAGGAAATTGTGAAGTAACCATACCTCTTTAATTCCCAAGGCATATGTCTGATGTTGTGCACTGCCCTTCTCTCTCAGGTTGTACTTCTTTACAATTTTCTGGAGGGTACATTGGAACGGGTTAAGAGATTTTGGTAATAAAATATCAATTGACAAAAAAAAAACTAGTGCAATAATTGTTAAATTCAATTTTAAAACCTCTGATAATGATCCTCGGCATCCCTCAGCCAGAAGTGTTACACGACCTGCATGATTGCTTATTTATATAAGTTTTTTGGTTATTACGTATTTATATAATTAACACAATGGCAAAATTGATCTAAAAAAAAAAAGCTCAGATAACTAAATGCACAGAAAACCAACGAATTTAATCACAGTTCTCACTTTTTTAAAAAAAAAAAAAAGCTTGATAATTAATTGCTTTCACAAAGGTTTAACTGTGTTTGGTAGTACACGTTATGACAATATATTCATATGTTTTACCAAGATTCTTAAATCAGAGGTTAGGAAAGAAAACCAACCACTGATTAAATCATACAAAAGCAATGTTGTTCTTTTTGGGCCTCACAGAGCAATGTTCACTAGGCTTCTTTTAACATATTATATGTCTTAGCAACAACAAAAGGTTGACACTTCTCTATCAAGTACCAAACAAATCTTATGCTACGATGCCATGCTTGAAAATGTTCATTCCCCAATTCTCCAAACTAGAGGTGAGAAAAATTCACTAATCCTTGAAAAACCAACCATTGGTCAAATCGTCAAGTTGATAGACAAGCTTCAGAGTTTAAACAAGGAACAGTATGAACGTTTATATGTCCCCGCCACATACAGAAGATGACTCAAACATCTTTCCCAAAAAACTGTGGCAAAGTAATTAAAGCTGTGTATGAAAGAAAGAGATGTGGGCTAAGAAGAAACCTTTAATCTCAACGCCTCGTTGAAAATTTTCCTTCTTTGAACCATCTTTTGAAATTCCCATATCATTAGTTTCAATGCCAATGACTTTGTTGTTTGCATCAAACAATATCTGACCAAAACAAAAACAATGAACACAAAAAAATTGCAGGTAACAGCAAAACAAAACCAGAAGTACCTCACTGGCAGCAAATCCTGGATATATTTCTACTCCCAGCTCTTCAGCTTTCACTCCCATCCAACGTACTAACTGACTAAGACTGTATTAGAGGGCCCAAAATAAGAAGCTTCTATTTTATAACACACACACACACACACACACACAAGCATACACAAAAGAACACAAACACAAGCATATATTGCAAATCCAGATAAGCAGAATAGAGAAAGAATTTGAACATAAATTTATAGTAAATGCAGTTTTTACATGGAAAAAGGAATCATCATCAATGATAAACAGTATCTAATGAGTGGAATGTCAGATATCTTTTAGAATTTCAAATTTCAAATTTGCACCAAGTATTACAACAGATATTTTTAGTTCTACCCAGAACAACTAACCATTGAATATAAATTTAGGTTGTTCAGCTAATTTTTTGTTTTTAATTGTGCAAATGCTGTTCAACTAATTAAGAATGACTAAAACACAAAAGGATCATAAATCAACAAGCCAGAAACAGTTTCAATGGATGAGGAGTTCTTGCAGAAACATCCTGCTCAAAATGATGTCTGAACTTGAGGTCCAACGAACACAAAAACACAAACAAAATAGTTCAATAGATAGCATGAGAGATGCAAATAGAACTATAACCTTATTACATAATTTCCCTCATTGTTGAAAGGACATGGAAGTGATAATGCACGCTCCTTGGTCAGAAACCAAAACTGATCAGAAGTAACAGGGATACTAATTGGAGCCTGCAGATAAAGGGAACGGATTATATGATGAAATCAGATAGAAAAGGGAAATTAGTAATCTTCTGCGTCCTTAAAGCATCATAGTTATATTCAGGTCAAGGAAAAAAAAACGCCTCATAGTTATCTTCTAATCAAAGAAGCATAGCAGTGCATCCAATATGGATATTGCAACAGGGAAAATAGTTAAAATCTAAAGTGTTTAGGCATACTTAAAGTTTTATGTGGTGTGTGACACATATTGGACGCAGAAGTAACACGTGTTATGAAGTGTTCACAAAAGCATAACTTCTCCATTTGTCTACTCTCCACACACACTTCCCCCGCCCCTCTCTTCTCACACAAAAAATAAGTTAAATAGAAATGTGCAATAGCAATACAATTTGAGAAAACTGCATACAGCATAGTCAATACTGAGAGCAATATAATTGAATATATGAAAGAGCATAATGCACCTGTTCTTGCTTCCACCTCGGTAGAAGCTCATTCAGCGCTCGCGGTTCAAAAACGTTTCCCGAAAGAATATGAGCACCTGACAACAAAAACATGGAAAACGAGAGGGAAAAAATGAAGCAAGATAATTTACAGGAAAACTAAAGGCGTGGCCAGAATTTTAAAACTCGCAGACATAAAGCGAGATGCATTAATTTACTAACGTAATCAAAAGCTTGATGACCAGCCATATGGTATATGCTATGGCAAAAACTTGTATTGAGTGCTCGGGCAGTAGAACATCGTTTTAAAATGAAAGACTGGAAGCCAAAACTTCAAGAACTATTAATCATACGATTAACTTGATTGAAATTCTATTTACAGTGCAACTTCTATAGTCATAGATTGGCTAGTACAAGCGGTGCATGGGCGAGTTCAAGGCTTGACAGAATAATCTTATACGAAGCTGCGAAACATACCGACTTCAGCACCTTTCTCGACGACACATACTGACAAATCGACATCCTTTTCACGGCACATTTGCTTAAACCGAATCGCCGCAGATAACCCGGCCGGTCCAGCTCCGACGATTACAACATCATACTCTATGGACTCCCGGTCAGGTTCGGTACTGAAACTCCTAAAATTTCCACTTCCCATTTTGCTCAAACTCTTCCGAATTGAGAAACCGCGGCACAAAACATCATTGGAACGAGAGGCGCTAGAATATTGAAGTAGACGACGAAAATACGAAAAGCCATTCGAAGCCGGGCGGTCGAGAAGGTCAGAAGGAGGAGAAAAGGAAGCGAAGTGAGAACGGAAAACTGAGGAAGTGGCCGAAGTGAAGGAACTGGAGCGCGAATGGAGGCGATTGGATTTGAACAAGAAGGATCGAAACTGGGGCATGATTCGGATTTAGGATTCCCGCGCTGCTACTTAGAAATGTTACTGAACGAGGAGGAGATCTTCTTATAACATCACTGTGACCTTGTAGTCTTCATTATCGTTTTGACCTGCAGCTGACGTGGCAGCTCGTGATTATCCTTAACGAACAACAATTTTTTCCGTCCCAGGCACAGCTACATAAAAAATTTGTTAGAATAAAACATGGACAAAAGCATTAAACAACATCAGAATTTTTTTCACCACATGTTTGATAACTTGGGTTAGCGGTAGAAGTTACAGCATGAATTACGGTATAAAATATAAATATGTGAGAAGAGTTTTGTCTCAACTTATATAAACGTAGTTCACAAACTCCAACTCAAACAAACCTATGCAAGTATCTTTTGACTTTTGCACAATTTTGGTTGATAAATAAATCCTGCGGATTGATATTATTATTATTAGGTACTCCTTCAATTTAATTAATTTAAAGGATTAATCCGACTTTTAGCATTATGAAGTGACAGTAAATCACGAGTTTAAACTGGACTGAACATAGAACCCAGAAGACGCAAGTGAACCAGGATGGATAAAAAGATGCAAAAAATGAAGTAGGACAATTCACCAGTGGGTGTGACGGCAATTTTAGAACTCGCAAAGATAAAGCGAGTCGCTAACATGATCAAAAGCTTGATGTTCAACTAGCTATACGGAATAAGCCCCCGCCAAAAAGGCCATTTTAAGAACATAGTTTTAAAACAAACGAGTCTGTGCGAAAACATTGTTAGAAATAGAAGTCAAAGATAATCCCTTACTGTTAGAAAACGCATGTAGTAAAAGTCATACATGTAGGAAAAGTCATAGTGTTAGGAACGGTATGTCGGATTCAAATTAAATCTTTTGAATGTAATTCCGTGTATATATATATCTATATGTAACATTACATGAATGAGAACTTGATTTTACCTTCACACATGGTACCAGAGCCTTCTTTGCTTCTGTTCTCCCCTGTTTTTCTATTTTCTTCTCCTTTCAGCCAAAACTCCATTGTTTCCAACGAAGCTCTTATTTCAACTCCTTAGTTCAGCTCAGATCATCCTTCTTTGGTACACCCTTAAGTAACACGCACCACCCCATCAGATTCCTCAGTATCAAATCGGTCAGAACCCAAAATCCGGCCTCCATCCGCCTGCAAGTGAGCTCCTACGCACCGCCGCCATCACCGCCGTCCCAAGCCACGAGCCGAGCCTGTGCACTGTTCCAGCCGCCGTTTGAGACGGCGATTATAGCAAATTGATCGACTGAGCTTCCTCCTCCTCTTCCTGAAGTTTCGTGACTATCCAATATTGTTTGATTTTTTGAGCTTTATTCCTCGCACCCGATTTCAACATTCGTGAGTTGCAATTTGTTGCTAACTTCAGTATCCTAAGTTAATATTTCTGTCTACGGGTCCCTTAGATTAATTGAGGTACTATATATCTTGACTCAATATCTCTCTGCGGGGTCAGTGGGGTGCAGCTCACTTAAGTTAATCAGAAGCTTTGTTTGTTTGTGGAATATCGCGACCCTTCCTGCTCATTTGTTGATCTTGTTATTTTGTGTGAATTGTTTGTGTACTACTATTCAACTTGCATTATGGCTGATTCTAAAAATTCTGATATGTTGCCCATGTCTGCGAAGATTACTGTTTCACAGTTAAATTAGACAAATTATAGTGATTGGAACAAAACCGTTAGAGTTTATATTTTGGGAATTGAGATGAAAACTCATTTAACTAAAGATCCTCCTTTTGGTGATGAAACCAAACTTTTGACTTGGCAAAGAGCAGATGCTCGACTTCTGTTTCAAATTCAAAATTCTATTGAACCAAGGATTCTATCTTCTGTTAGCCATTGTAACACTGTCAAAGAAATTATGAGTAATATTGAATTTATGTTTTATAGTAAAGGAAATATTACTCGGATTCATGAAGTCTGTGAAGGTTTTTATCGTTCTCAACAGCAAGACCGATCATTAAAAGATTTCTTTTTAGATTTCAAGAGGATGTATGAAGAAATGAAGTTTGTCATGTCTCCACAGGCAGATCTCTCAACTCGTATTAAGAACTTGAAACTTCTGGCTATCATAAGTTTCCTTAAAGCTCTCAATCCATCTTATGAGACTATTGGTTCTCAGATTCTGTCTAGTCAAAAACTTCCTTCTCTTGAAGATGTTTTCTCCCGGGTTCTTCATGCTGATAGCCTGATTCACTCTTCTGTTGATCCAATTGCAAGTGCTCTAGCTGGGCGTGGTCCCTTTGAGAATAGGAATTATGGGTACAAACAAAACAACAATCCTCCTATAATGACTTCTGGCAGTATCATATGTAGTTATTGCAAATAACCTGGACATATTAAGAAAAATTGTCAAAAATTGCAAAATAAACAGCAACGTGATCAACAGCGTGGCCTTGCTCATATTGCCCAGACACATAGTACCTCTGATTCTGGATCTAGATCTTCTTCTGCAGGGGCCCTAGCCACAGGTACTCTGTCCTCTGGTCTTACTACTGCTTCAACTAAGTGGGTCATTGATTCTAGTGCCACTGATCACATGAAGGAAATCATCACTTATTCTCTTCATATGCCCCCTATGCCAACTCGTCATCCATATTTGTCACCAATAGTTGTTTCGTCCATGTTACTGGCTCCGGCACTATTCAACCTACAACATCCCTCTCATTATCTCTGTTCTTAATGTTCATGATCTCACCTTTAACCTTATATCTCCAAATAAACTCACTCATCATTTAAACTGCTTTATCTCACTCTTCCCTAACTACTGTTTAATTCAGGATCTATCGACGAAGCAGATTATTGGTAGAGGCTATGAATCTGGTGGACATTACATCCTTGATGATCAGGTGCCACGTTCTATTGCTTGTTCTGGTGGGTCGTCTCTCTTTGAAGTTCATTGTCATTTAGGTCTATGTCGTTGTCCTCTCCAAAAATTGTATCTTCAGTTTTCCTCTGTGTCTACTTTAAATTGTGAGTCATGTCAGTTTGCCAAACACCATCGTGTTCACTTGGCACCTCGCATCAATAAACGGGTTGCGTCCCCCTTTGAGTTAGTACATTCTGATGTTTGGGGTCCTTGTTCAGTTCTGTCTCAAACTGGTTATCGTTATTTTATCACTTTTGTTGATGATTTTTCTCGAACCACCTGGTTTTACTTAATAAAACAGTGTTATGAATTGTTTACTCATTTTTGTCATTTCTGTGTTGAAATTCAAACCCAGTTTAACACTCTTGTGAAAATCTTACGAAGTGATAATGCAAAAGAATATTTTTTCGCACCATTCACCGATTACATGCAAAGTCATGGTATTCTTCACCAATCCTCATGTGTTGATACCCCTGCTCAACATGGTGTTGCTGAAAGAAAGAATCGACATCTCTTAGAAACTACACGAGCTCTCTTGTTTCATTCCTCTGCCCCTAAATATTTTTGGGCTGATGCTGTATCAATTGCATGTTTTTTCATTAATCGCATACCTTCAGCTGTTCTTGGTGGGGCTATTCCGTATTTCGCTCTCTTTCCCAAGACTAAGTTGTTTCCTGTTGATCCTATATCTTTGGTTGTGTCTGTTTTGTTCGGGATGTCCGTCCTGGTGTTAGCAAACTTGATCCCAAGTCCCTTATATGTGTTTTTCTTGGCTATTCTCTAGTTCAAAAAGGTTATAGGTGTTACTCTCCTAATCTTAGTCGTTACCTTGTGTCCACTGATATGACCTTTCATGAATCTTCCCCTTTCTTCACATCTTCGACTTCCTCTGCGTCTCCATCTGTCATTGATGAGTCTGATGATGTCCTGGTTTATCATGCTCCTTTCTCACCAGTACAAGCTACTGTTCCAGAACCTGATATCATCAATGATGATGATGCTACCAATGTTTTGCCATCACCAGTCACTGCTTCACCGACAGATTCTAGTCATGAATCCTATGTTTCTGATTCCCCATATCCTCCCATTGTTGTCCTTGACCAGTTGACTCTGATCTTACTGTTGATCCATCTTCTGACCTACCAATTGCACTTAGGAAAGGTACACGTCATCGTTGTCCTCCCAGAAGATATGCTGACTGTACCTATCCTATTTCTTCTTTTGTGTCTTACCAGAATTTGTCCCCTACTTCTTCTTCACTTGTTGCCACCCTTGGTTCCATCTCCACTCCTACTACTCTTCATCAAGTCTTGACTCATCCTGGTTGGCATACAACGATGGAAGAAGAACTTATGGCCCTTGAAAACGTTGGTACCTAGACTCTTGTTGATCTACCTCCTGGGAAGAAGACCATTAGATGTAAATGGGCGTTTGTTGTTAAAACTAAGGCCGATGGTTCTTTGGAACAGTTAAAAGCTTGACTAGTTGCCAAAGGGTATGTATAAACTTATGATATTGATTATTCTGAGACTTTTTCTCCTGTTGCTAAACTCACCTCCATTCGTCTTCTTATCTCCGTAGCTGCCACATATCATTGGGATTTACATAAGTTAAATGTTAAGAATGCTTTTTTGAATGGAAATCTCCTTGAAGAAGTTTATATGGAGCAACCACCTGGATTCGTTGCTCAGGGGAGAATAAGAAAGTGTGTTATCTCCAGAAGTCATTGTATGGTCTAAAGCAAAGCCCTCATGCCTGGTTTGATAGATTCTATGATGTAGTCAAGAAGTTTGGATTAAGTCAAAACAAGTGTGATCACTCTATGTTCTACCAGCAATCTGATGCAGGCATGATTTTTTTAGTAGTATACGTTGATGATATTGTGATTACAGGGAGTAACATTTCCGGAATCTCAGAATTTAAAGTCTTCTTGAATTCCCATTTTCAGACAAAAGATTTTGGGTCATTAAAGTACTTTCTTAATATTGAAGTTTTGAGAAGCAAGAAAGGTATTCTTTTAACTCAAAGGAAGTATGTTCTAGATCTCTTAAAAGAGACTGGAAAGCTTGGAGCTGCACCAAGCAGCATCCCCATGATTCTGAATCCTTTTCTGGATCTTGATGCTAGTATGTTTGATGAACTTCCTGATGACTTAAAGAAGAAGATTGATCCAGAGAAACTGAAGCCGTTTGCATTTCCTGAAAGATATAGAAGACTCATTGGGAAGTTGAATTATCTTACAGTAACTTGTCCTGATATAACATTCTCAGTTAGCAAGCTCAACCAATTCATGGCATCACCAACGGTGGCACAATGGGAAGCTTTAGAACATATCTTGCATTATTTGAAAGGTTCTCTAAGTCTTGGTATTCTTTATACAGATTATGGGTACATTAAAGTTGAGTGTTTCTGTGATATGGATCATGCAGGATCTAAAGCCACAAGACGATCCACTACGGGTTATTGTATGTTTGTTGGTGAAAATTTGATATCTTGGAGAAGTAAGAAGCAATTAGTTGTGTCAAAATCAAGTGCAGAAGCGGAATACAGAGCCATGTCATAGTCAGTACAAGAAATTGTGTGGGTATTTCAACTCTTGAAGGAAATTGGCATTACCACGATATTGCGTGCAAAACTATGGTGTGACAATAAAGCAGCACTTCATATAGCTTCAAATTCTATGTTCCATGAACGAATAAAATATATTGAGATTGATTGTCATTTTATTCATGATAAGATCAAAAAAATATTGTATCTACAGGGCACATACGATCCGACGACCAACTGGCAGATCTTCTGACAAAAGCCTTATATGGGACACGGGTTAAATATCTTTGTAACAAGTTGGGCATGATCAATATATATGCTCCAACTTGAGGGGGAGTGTTAGAAGTAGAAGTCAAAGATAATCCCTTACCATCAGGAAGCACATGTAGTAAAAGTCATACATGTAGGAAAAGTAATAGGGTTAGGAACGGCATGTTGGATTCAAATTAAATCTTTCGAATGTAATTCCGTGTATATATATCCATATGTAACATTACATGAATGAGAACTTGATTTTACTTTCATACAAACTTAATGAACTATTAATCAACACCGATGAACTTGGTAGAAATTCCAGTTACGAGCTCAGAATCTATGTTCTGTAGTCACAGACTGAACGGTACGAGCAGTGTGCATGAGCGATCTCAGTTATGATCATGTTGGTTATTTTGTTGTCGTGTCACTGTCCTTGAGTCCGCACAGATGACACTTCAATTACAAAAAGGGCAAGCCTTTCCCCACGTACGAAGATATGTTTCTCCCCAAAAATACATTAGAACGCAAAAATCATGCCTCAACAATAAGAGACCTACTCCCAACCACTATGCTTTCACGAGCAACGCATGCTTTTCAACTACGAAACTCTACCAAGCTAAGTACTTACTTGTACCAGGTCAGATAATCGGCACAGCGTTTAATGATCTCCGGCTTTCTCATCAACATCACATCAAAACCTTGTGCTCCTTATTACATGTATGGAGAAGAGACGGCCACTACAAGATGAAACCTTTCTGCAACACCCTTGTGTCCTCGCTCTTGTTTTGGCTGTGGGATTTGTTGCGATGGACCCATTTCATTTGGGTCCATTGGGAGATCATGAATTCGTGCCCGTGAAGCATGAAATTGCACCCTATCACCAAGTCATGAAGAGTTGGCCCAGGGACAACATGAGCAGACTGGGGCTCCAAGGCAAATTGGAGTTCAAGGACCAAGTCTTCGGACCAGAGTCCCTGGAGTTCGATCCTATGGGTCGTGGCCCTTATGCAGGATTAGCTGATGGGCGCATCGTGAGATGGATGGGAGAGAAAATTGGTTGGGAAACATTTGCATTAGTTACAGCCAACTGGTGATTCTTCCACCACAAAGTTTTATATTACTTTTGTTTATGCACATTCCTATTAAATGTTATAAACTGCTGATGCTAAATTCTAATACTGGTTGGTGTTTTGGGGACTTGAAAGGACTGAGAAGCTTTGCTATAGGGGCAATGACTCCACGACGGCCAAGCAATGGAAGTATGAGAAAACGTGTGGGCGTCCCTTGGGTTTAAGGTTTGACAAAGAGAGTGGGGACTTGTACATTGCTGATGCCTACTTTGGCCTTTTGGTGGTTGGACCTGATGGAGGAATTGCTACTCCTCTGGCAACTCATGTTGAAGGAAAGCCCATTCTCTTTGCCAATGACCTTGACATCCACAACAATGGATCCATCTTTTTCACAGATACCAGCAGAAGATACAACAGAGTGTAAGCATTTGTGATTTTCTCGCATAGATGGTAGGATTTTGTTCGTATTAATATGTATCTATCTGCATTATGCATGCAGAGCGCATTTTTTAATATTACTGGAAGGCGAGGCCACTGGTAGGCTTCTCAGATACGATCCTCCCACCAAAACGACCCAAGTTGTGTTGGATGGACTTGCTTTTCCTAATGGAGTTCAATTTTCTAAGGATCAATCCTTTCTTCTCTTCACTGAAACTACCAATTGCCGGTGAGTAACTATGCTATACCCTCATCACCTGAATAATGATGTAATTTGACGACAGTTAAACTAATTATATATGGACCTTTTTCGTATGGCAGACTAATGAAATATTGGTTACAAGGTCCAAAAGTGGGAACCGTGGAACACGTAGCTGATCTTCCGGGATTTCCAGACAACGTGAGGATAAATGGAAAAGGACAATTCTGGGTAGCAATAGACTGCTGCCGCACCGAAGTACAAGAGGTTCTGAGTCACAATCCATGGTTAAGGAGTATATACTTCAGGCTGCCCATGAGAATGAGCATATTGGCTAGAATAATGGGGATGAAGATGTACACAGTGATTTCACTTTTTGACGAGAACGGACAGATATTGGATGTTCTTGAAGATAGCCAAGGGAAGGTGATGAAGTTGGTGAGTGAAGTGAGAGAGATGGACGGCAAGCTTTGGATTGGAACTGTGGCTCACAACCACATTGCCACTCTCCCTTACCCATAATTCTTCCCAGGCTTAGCCATTTAATTATGCTTCTAGCTTATTCTCACGCTGTGATTCTATTTCTGTGTGTAACAGCATTTGATAATTAAATGAATTTAAGGCCTTTCTATCTTCTATTATTTCTAGTTCTCCTCCATCTAGCTGTGCCCCTCTATTATACCTACATTTATTTGAATCATAAGAAGATGAGGAGGAGATTTGGATTGTGCAATTCGTAATTAATGGCTTGGATTTGTTTTTTTTTTTTTTAACTCATAATTAAATTAAAATCATTCCCTGCATATCCAATGGCACAATCCATTGTTGATAGGTAAAATGGGCGGAAAGTGTAGTGGAGGGAACCACACTTGGCCTGTGGCTTCCCATCCGTTCTAGACCATTGAGCTCGTCCCCTCGTCTCCTTCACTGCAGCAAAGTATTGTTGTTCGAGTTGGGATATTGTGGTTTGTGATTTTCATATCTGAAATTAGATCTAGTTACTGCTTTATGGACGAAAAGGATGGAGGAAGACATGATGGACGGTGGAGAGGAAGAGGCCAACATGATGGTGGGGCAGTGCGGGCGTTGACCTTTGAGGAGATGATAGCCATGGAGGATACTGACCATAGAGAAGACGATGCCACCTGATTGCCGTGTTTTTATTTTTCTAAAAAATATTCAAGATGGCTAGAAGGGGTTATGGGCTTATAGCCCTTTTAATAAGATTTAAAAGTTCTTAATCAAGCTTCATGGCCTAATTAAAGATTTATTAAAAATGTAGATCTAAATCTGAATTAAGCATTTCATTTGGATTTTATTAGGATTCCCCCAAATTAATAAAATAACAAATATTCAGATATTTATACAATAAAATGTCTATAGTGTTCTCTATTGGAAAAAGGGAAAATCGCTTAAAAATATCTTTAGGTCAAATTAATTACTGAATACTATTATAGAAGATCAATTACACTTTAACAGAAAATATATTGCACATAATGGAAGATATTTTGCACGTAACGGAAGATGATTTACATATTTATATGGAAGATTTGTGCACACACAGAAGAGTATTTGCATACAACAAAAATTTTTTTGCACACACAAAAAATAACTTGCACATTTGGTAGCATTCAATAATTAATTTATCAAAAAAATTTATTCTCAATTCTCCCGTGAAAAAAAAAATAACAACAAATATTTCTCTCCATTAATTGTTTTTTTATTTTGTGGCTTCCTTTTACCACACCTGGCAATCTGGCATTGCCTTTCTATCTCTGCCATTTCTCCGGTTGATTTCTCCATGTCTTCTTCACGTTCTCTTTTCACCGTCGTCTCTGGCATTCCAAAGACTCTTGCAAGCTTGCAACTTTTTTCCCTCAAGGTAGAGAGACCTACAAGTGTTGTTTTGGCTTTCTTTCTGTTCTTACACTTCTCTATCATTTTGCAAGCTATTTTTCTAAAGATTTCTTGCAAACTTGCAAGCTTATTTCCTCAAGGTAGAGAGACTTACAATTGTTGTTTTGGCTTATTGATATCTCCTTTCTCAAGGCTTTTTAAAATATAAGGGATGATAGAATCCCAAAACGGATAATATTTATTTAGAGAAAAACGCTAAGGCCCTGTTTACGAGACACTGATTTGATGGATTGGGATTGAGGTTGGTATTGAGATAGGGATAAGTATTGGAACTGGAGCTGGAAGTTTAAAATTACGTTTGGTATACCGTAATATTCAGATGGAGTTTTTGAATTAATTTTATTTTATAATTTTTCATGAATTATGAAAAGACTAAAGTATCTTTATTATTAAAATTGTTAGTTGGCATTTTTGTTCAAAAAATATTATAAACAAAGATATTTTTGTCTCTAACATTTATAATCCCGGGATTGAAAACACAATATCAGGGGAGGTGGTTTTTCAGCAATCCTACTTTTGTGGTACTCTTAATCTCGAGTTAGCTCAATCCTCGACTCAATCTCAATCCCTACCATCTAATGTCGTGTACCAAACAGGGCCTAAGACATTACAATTGTTATTAAAACTAGGTTTGGGTTGATGTAGCATCCCCATAGTATGGAATATAAAGTCTCTTTGTCCAAAAAAAAAAAAAAGAATATAAAGTCTCACATCGACTGAAGATAAAAATGAAAAACACCTTATAAAAGACTAGACAACCTGTTAACACGTTTTAAAATTACGATGGACACCAATTCCTAAGGGCCCGTTTGGTATGTTGGAATTGATTTTGATAGAAATGGATATGGATATGGAGATGGATATGAAAATGGAAATGAGATTTAAAAGTATGTTTGGTATGTCATAGAAATGAGACTTAATTATTACATCAAAAGTCTAAACTGCCCTCCTATTTTAAAAAAAAAAAAAAAAAATTCTTCAGCATATCAACCCTTCTTCATCTTAACCAAAACGGGCCCCACGTGGAGATTTCTAAATCTTCATCTTCGGACTTCACGCAAGACTGAGCCAAAAAAGCAATGGACCCACGCATGAACCCATCTTCATCACCACATCAACCCACCATCTCCACTCAGAATCTCCAACTCAAGCTTGCATCCATCGACCCCCTCCATCTGCACCACGCCGTCGCAAGTGGAGTGAGAAGCTTACCGGCGGAGGGACTCGAAGAAGGAGTTCAGATCTGGTGCCTCCATCGAAGGGGATGAAGAAGGAGTAGATTTGGCGGCCGTCGTCGTCGTTCGCCTGGATCAACGGAGGTATTGTCATTGCCGGCGGCGGGGTGAGACGACATGAGCGTGGTGAGTCCAAGTGGTTGGCCGGTTGAATATAGTGACTAAGAAGGGAAGGAGCGTAATGCGGGAAATAAGAACATGGAATTACAAATCAAAGCTTTTTTGGTGGAATCCATTTTGATGGAATTGGGCAAATTGAGTTCCACATAGAAATGGAATTGAGGCTCAATTCCATCATACCAAACAAACATCTTCATGAAATTGAGACCCAATTCCATTTACATCCTCTCCAATTCCATCATAGCAAATGTACCCTAAAACTTACTAGTACCTCTCCTTGAAAGGAGATGCAATTCAATCAATTAAAAATAGTCTAGATTTTAAATTTGTGATTTTTCACCTAACTTCTTTCAAATTAAAAAATAAAACCTCAAATTATTTTAATCTTAATTAGATCAAGAACCAACTAAAATTAAAATGACATATAATTTCATTACACAGACGTAACAACGTGGGATGTAAGCATTTCTCGATATACAATGCGAGTAGTCAGCTATTGTTGTAAATAACGTGATTTTCCCGGACGGATTGCTTTATTGAAAAATTGGTCCTCTTCCGCGCACCCGGGAATGCTTTCTTTCCTTCCGCAACAGGATATTTGATTCTTTGAAGAGATCAATTCAAGGATAAAAAAGATTTAAATCGAAGCCCTCCTTTGTCCCCTCGGGCCTCGGCCTCCATACTATCCAGCTTCTGCTAACTTTCATGACAAATCCCTAATTTCAGATCTCGTTGCTTGTCTAATTGGTCGTTGACTCGTTGCAGAGCCTCGGCACTTTTCCCAAATATCTTGGTTGGCATTTTTGGGTTACTCAGGTAATTTGCAATGAATATCTTCCTGTCATTATGCTGCGGTGTTCCCCTAGCTTAATAGTCCACGCGGGTCTGGGTTTCACAATTTACCTGTTACTTTTGTTTCGTTGCCCGACTTTATTATTTTCTTAGTTCAATAAGTATATGCTTCTGTCTTCCTTTCGAAGACTCCGATCGTTGTTATCGCCATTGTTAATATATGCTGTGCTTGACGCTGGAATCTTTCTGTATGCTGAAGGAGGGGTGCTAATGTACTTACAGATGATTGGAAACTTTGCCATTACTCTATCTTTCGATACGGCTTAGATGCTGTCAGAAAGAAATTTCTATACATATTTTACTCAAGACTATTTGTTTGTCACAGAATAGGTCAATTTTGGTGTTCAATTTCCTTTTTTGTGACAATATTAAGAGCCCAAACTAATCTATGAAGTTGCTGTGTTTGATGATGCCAGAATTAATTTTGTCATGCTTTTCCTTTCTTTAGAATGGTGCTCATGTAGAGCAAAAATATTCGAACGTTGGCAAGCAAAAAGTGCAGAAGCTCATTATGGTTCAATCAGTTATCCGTACAAATCCTATGTAAACAAGGTTGTAAAAAGGGAAGGCATAACTGTGAATTAACTCCAGTCAGTAAATTTTACGACCCGATGGAAATCCCCCCAATTAACCTAAAGACAGTTAAAGTTTGGTTTGATTTCTTTTGGTGGTCATATTTGTCTATCGGTGCTTAACCTTTTGAGACTGACACATTTTATAGTCCTCGTTCCTCACACACACTCACGCACATATTTTGTAATGAATGTTTATCTTCTCTCCATCTACACATATTCATGGGCAATTAATATTTATCTTGCAATCACATTTGTAAAATCATATACATTTTAGACAGCTGGGAAACAGGAGCTTCAATGGCCTGCCCTTGTGATACAAAAGAACCTGAATGGATAGATAGAATAAGATCTGAAGGAGCCGTTCCCCTTCTTGAACCGGATAACTGTAGCAATGGTTGGGCTTCCCCACCTGGAGATTCATTCATGGTTAGAGGTCCTGAGTACTTTACAACCAGGGTCAAGATTCCTGCTGGTGAATATCTGCTCAAGCCTCTTGGATTTGATTGGATTAAAAGCTCAGTGAAGATTGGGGAGATCATGAGCCATCCAAATTGTCGAGTTAGGAAGGTCATTGATGATGAGTTTTCAGCTGGTGATAAGCCTTTTGTGTGGGCATTCAATATTCAACTCCCAACCAAGGACAACTATAGTGCCGTGGCGTATTTTATGACCAAAGAGCCTATCCCAGAGGGGTCATTAATGGACAAGTTCTTGAAAGGTGATGATGCATTCAAAAATTCAAGGCTTAAGCTGATTACTAACATTGTGAATGGTCCATGGATTGTTAGAAAAGCTGTTGGAGAACAAGCCATATGCATAATTGGGCGTGCCCTTTCCTGCAAATACCGTACTGGTGAAAATTTCTTAGAAGTAGATATTGATATTGGGTCTTCCATGGTTGCAAGTGCAATAGTTCATTTGGCATTTGGTTACATTTCAACTCTGACTGTCGATTTGGCTTTTCTTATTGAGAGCCAAACAGAATATGAGCTTCCAGAAAAACTCTTGGGTGCTGTCAGATTTGCTGACCTGGATCCTGCGTCTGCTAGGACATTTGAGCCCACATCTTTGATGAGTGCAAATAATTTACAATCGTCTTTACCAACAAGATTGTGGAAGTCAATTGAGCAGGGGTTTACTCATATTCTCAATCCGGGTTCTCAAGAAGATGGCTCTACTGCCCCTGGCTCATAACATTCTAAACTGTAGAAAATCACGAGGACAATTGGACTGGCCTCAAGTAAAGGTGAGTTGGTAGAGTTGCGATAATCTTGTTACAATAACATGATTATTTGATGATTGCGAAATAGCACTGACCCATGGTATATACTCTATATCTAAAGGTTTATATCGTGAGTTTATCAACTGTTTATAAACCCTTAAATTGTCTGCCATCTTTCCCTTTATACGGAAGAGGGGAATGGGGAAGTGGTTGTTTTGATCAGTATTCTGTATGTTTTAATAAATCTTTATTGCAACATTACATAAAAGGAGCAGTTTGTTACACATGCCTCCAGTTTTGCTTAGTTAAACAATGCCCTTCCTGCAGGAGAGATGAGAAGTGAAAATTAATTGTTTCTGGTTCTCATCATCTGCTACTAATGTGATAATACCGCAGTTACAATAGCAGTACAGTTATCAATGCAATCATCATTGGTTTAGTCATTCATGATGGAAGATGGATATATTTTCCCGATGTCTTAGTTTTGTGTTTTCTGTAGGTTTGCTGGATGAAGAAGAATGAAGTTTCATTTGAGTGGGTTGTTCTTGAAATTCTTTGTGGTGGCCTTTAGGTTATTCGTCCGGTGACTTTGTTCCTACCTATCCCGGAGCTTTCTATGGCCGCAGAGTTTGAATTTCGATGCATGTATCTTGTATAGCAACTTCTTCATATGCATCTAACCATTTAAACCGTGACCTTGTTCCTTATATATGATATATGACCACAAATTCAGAGCGCCTCATTCTTTTTATGTCCATCATGTAAACTTTTAGTAATTAATTCCAGCTATCAATATTGTAGTAAATATAGGTACGATGAATATTTATAATTTACTTGATATTTTTAATGGAGCCAGAGTAAATACAAGCACGTCTATAGAGTGCCTGTTTGAATTAGTGGTGGAGAAGGAGTTTTTTTTTGCAGATGGGTTTTTGAAAGAGTCAAATTATAGATGTGATTTGTGTTTGGATTAGTGGTGGTATAAGTGACTTTTTTTTAACCTTAAACCTGTTTGGATTAGTGTTTAAAAAACCCATTTAGATGAGAAATGACTGAAAAATGTATGAATCTTATTGAATACTACACAAACATATATATATATTGGTTGTATAAATTGTGGTCATTGAAGAAAAAAAATATTAAAAAAATTTGAAAAGCCCCCAACTGTCACTAACCTGCGGCAGACCGAGCTTCCAGCAGGCAGAAGCAGTTTTCACCAGCTTGATAGAAGCTGCTTCATTTGGAGAAGCCTAGTTAGATCAAACGGGTTCCCAAACAGACCCAACTAGACTTTTGAGGCTTTTAGCCCCCAACTATGTTTTTTTCAATGTCTGTCGGTTCCCAAACAAACCCAGAGTAGCCAACTCCTGTACGAACTGTTTTGCTCATAACGTCTATAGTTTTGAAGAATTCTCCTCAAAACCGTACAAGCTTGCTCTTAGACCCTGTTGATCTTTCTTATGCTTAAATAAATAAGGCTGCACCGAAGATACCTTCAACGACAAAAACAGATAGAGCTTATCAAGGGAGATAAACAAAGCCTAAGGGTCATCGTTTGAGTGTCTATTCGGATTAACGGTGGAGAATAAACTTATGGGCTTTTAAAAAAGTTATATAAAAAAAAGTCAGTTGGTAGATGTGATTTGTGTTTGGATTGGAGGTGACAAAAGTGACTTTTTTTTATCCCCATCTGAGTAAAAGCAGTTTTGATCTCCATCTGATAAAAGCTTCATTTTCTACAAAAACCTAGTTATCACAAACGCTCTCCCAAACACACCAAATGGGCTTTTTTAACCTTCAAACTGTTCCCAAACAGACCCTGAGTGGGGAATTGCACGTTGCGTCTATCCTTTTTTTTTTTCGACATTCCAAACTTGCGTTGTTCATAGCCTTTTCTCTCTCACCCTTGAATTACTTTCAATTACAAAGCAACTGGAAATTAACAATTTTTTTTAAAGAAAATCGATTCCATAGCACAACTTATTTTGCAGAATCATCGAGCTTCTGGCTTTGCAATTAACTTTAAGCTAGAGAAAAGAGAAACAAAGAATGAAGGGCGTTTGATCATACTAGTATCGGTTTGAAGAGACAGAGCAGGCGGATTTCAGGAGTTCATCTCGAGCAACGACTGTAAAGTTTGTTTCATTTTATTTTGTTGGCTATAAGTATGAAGTATGGTGGCTTAAAACGTAAAATTCCATTCCCTGAAGTTCACTTGCGATTTTTCCACACCGCTTGAGTCTGGAATGGTCCCTAGCAAATAGAAATAGAAGCAGGTTGTCTGTCTATTGATCTTGCACAAACTCAAAATGATAGAGTACTCCAAAACTGT
The DNA here is from genome assembly GCA_963855925.1 of Inga laurina. Lineage (NCBI taxonomy): Eukaryota > Viridiplantae > Streptophyta > Magnoliopsida > Fabales > Fabaceae > Inga > Inga laurina. Next base: position 67,071,539 of record OY979707.1, on the reverse strand, counting down.
AATGCAGAAATCAGGAGTGGGATTTTACTGTCAACAGCGAGGTATTAGACCGTCGGTTTGGTTATTTATCTCGCCCGAATGCCAAGTTGCAGAGTCAAATTCATAAGCCATTGCAATGAAATTCTATTGCCTTGGCAACCAAATAGGAAATAAAAAGGCGATATAGAAGAACAAAACTGTAAGCATAAAGATCCATCAAGTATAGAAAAACAAACTCTCGTCTAAGGAAAGAAAACATGCATGCTCAAAATCAATGGCACCATATTTCCAATGGCAGTGTCAGTGCAACATTTCCAAACGATGAGTACGAGACTACTCATTATCACAATAGCAAAGATTCAAGATCCGCAAACGGACACTGAGGTAACTATGAACAAATTTGGCTGATAGAAAAATAGAAGATCATACTACTAGTAGTCTTGAGCATGTCTTGGCAGCATCTTATTCTATTAGATTAAACAAGTTCAACATTTCCTAATGGTAATGCACTCATCTGCAATGTTCTGCCATTACCTGATCCCAAAAATCGAACGGATGGTAATGATGGATCTGTGACAGATTCAATCTCAAGAAAGTTGAGGTCAATTGCACCAGATTTCTTCAAACTCAAAACAAAGACAAGCAAAATCCAACCTAATAAGGAAAGTGCCCAGTAATTGTTCATCCCATGAATCAATCCCCAAGCAATAGCATATCCAACAATAATTCCTGATAAATGGCCAAGGAAACTCGCTTGGGGAACAATGATTGAAGTGAAAACAAGTGATTCAAACGGTGCAAAACTGATGGGAAGTGAAAGAAAACCAAATAGATCCAGCTTGGAAGAAGGTTGCTTCACTGAAAGGATTGTCATCCACCCAAAAACAACACAGGAATACCCAACAGCTGTCACTCTACGAAAGTGCTCCAGCTTAAATCTTTGGATTAATATGTGGTACATACCCAGAACTAGCACTCCCGATAATACAACCATGACAAGTGTGTACTGTAAATAGTACTCAACACCCAGGCCCAAGTGCCCCAGCTGCTCTACTACCCCAAGACTCCAAAGCGCGCTCATATTAAAAACAAGATGAAGAACACTTATATGGGAAAATGCCGAAGTGATTATCCTCCAATAATGCCCTTCCATAGCAGTCTCATAACTAAGTCCCACATGAGAATAGCCGATATTTTTCTTCTGTAGGTAGAACCAGATCGCACAGCATATTCCTATGATACAACTTGTGGCGGGTTTTTCTAAGATCTCATAAAACAAAGGCTTCCCCATTTCCCAAAATCCCTCTCAATTGCTCAGCCTTTGAGCGGCAAACTCTTGTGCAAACTCCAAGACTATAACTGCAGTTTAACAAACAATATTCATGGAAGTTTAAATGATCCCAAAGTCAACAGTCTATGGGAAATATCAGGAACTATCTGGCATCCCTAAATCATGAAGTGCCCATTAAATGAAAATATACGAATCCGAAGCGTAGAAACAACTGAAAAAAAATTAAATTTCTTGAGAAACAACCAGAAAGTTTCTTTCTTCGTGTTCCGAGCGGGAAAGGAAGTTCATGTGCGGCACTGACGAAGTTGGATTCTATGAATGACAAGGGCTTCAATCCAAATCCAATCGACACGAACAGATAAGAATATGTGGGGATTAGAGCTTCTGAGAAATCAGGGATCACGGATTCAAGATTGTTAGCACCAAGGCTCACCTTCGGCTTCAAGTCGATTCGAACTCTTCGTTGTGAGAGGCTTCTGGGGCACAATAAACGAGTCGGCCTGTTTGGCTTGGTATTGAAGATGCGAAATCTATAATCTGCATAGCGTTGCTCCGGAGTCGGCATTTTAAATTTTAAATATGAAAAAAAACCTACAAGTCTCCTATTCCCATCTTGCTACCTCCCAAACTCCTTTCTCTTTTTTTAAACCAAATTATTATATCTTCAGTCTGAAAAAAAAAACTAAATTATTATATCTTGATTCAGTTGGTTGCTTGAAGCTGATTTAATATTTTTTATTTATAAATTTTAATAAATTTGATAACTTTATCTCTTAAATTATAGATTATGTTTTTAAATTTTTATAAATGGAATTGTTGATGTCATGAAGGCAAATTTCTTTTTACTAAGTTTAAATATCTTCTTATTGGAAGCAATCCTATTCAAAGTACTTTTGGATACTAAATGTAGGCATATCTCTCAATAAGGATTTGAACTTTGGTTAGATACGTTATGAGGAATTAGCCCCTTCCACTAGACCCAATCTCCATTAGTTAGTAAGGAAAATTTGATGACTCAAATATATATCTCAGGTTTTTATCCATCTTAAAAAAGTTAGTTTTTTATTTAAAAATGCAACCCCGCACTGCAGGTTAGGGTTGGCCACTTCCGAACCCGCATGCGGTAGATTGATGTGGGGTGACCCTCATTCCCAACTCTAAAGACAGGTCACAGTAGCAAGTGTCATTTCAAATTCACACGGTTTAATAAGAAAATGGAGAAATCTATCAATCCCTAACTGATTAGGGCTAGATGTTATAGGAGGAGCAGATTCTTCTTATGCATATGTTTTTGATTCCGAGGCATATGCTTTGAGAGCAGTAGAAGCTGAGCCAAGTAGATTAGAATAGATACCAGGCCGAACACACTACCAACAACCATCATTTTGAGAACCAATGCAAAAACAGGGGAAAAGAGAAGGAAATAAAAGACGTCTTATAAGGGTCTATGTACTCCTCACCCTTGACACATTTTAAAACCATAAGAGATAATGAGCCTTAAAGTAAACCATACTGAGAATGAGGCCATGAGGTGTTACATGTTTGAGATTTATTTACTAAGAAAAAAAAAATCCACAAAATGTTAAAAAGATTTAAGAAAATGTATTTCGTTTGGTAACAGAAAGAAAATAAATGACCTTCATTAAAATAAGTATTCAGATAAAAATAATAATATTTTAAATCATGAATATTCAATAATTATATATTATTCTTACGAGCTAAGAAATCAATTTAAAATTTTAATTAAATATTTGGATCATTGAAAGGTCTCATGATAATAGTAAAAATTTCATGCAATGAAGAAATATTGGGCCGAATAATACCTTGACCCAACCTCTGGCCTGGGATGTCAGGCCTAACTTATCAGGTTGTTGTGCTATTTTCATTCATTTGGGTCTATATGAGCACCCCTATCAAAAAGTAAGTAGACCCACACAGTCTGTGGATGCCTCGCAACTTTATTAGTTTTTTGATATTAACAAATTCAATTGGATGATTTAGTCATTTTAGAAATGGTAAATTATATATTATTTTCATATTCTGGCTATCAATTATTAAACTAATATATATATAAACTGCTATATTTTATGCAAATAGACTTAAAGTTTTTTTTTTTTAAAAAAAGATGAATGATGAAGATAAAAATGTGGCTTCATTTCATTTTTTGGTAACTATTTTCTTAAGGCTATTAACTAGTTCATATTCAAGTATTGTTGGATTTGAGATGTGATGTAGGAGCTTTTTTTATTTAAAAAAAATGAAATTACAAACTTATTTAAGAAGCATGGACCAATATAGGTAAGTTTATAATTCTAGTCTTGTAATTGGATTAGATATTTGAGACTTGCCCAAAACGAGACCTAACGCAGGAAATTAAACCGTGTGTTTGAGTTTTGGACCCAAATTTGAAATGGCAGACATGGAAAGAAAGGGGAAAAGAAAAGAAGAATGGGGGGCAAATTGTAGTTGGAAGCCCCATGTTTGAGAGAGCCATGCACAAAATATATTAGAGATTAAATTGAGATGAAGAAGAAAGTTTTGACATAGTAGAAGTAAGGAAGCAAAAAAATGAGGGAGAGCAGAGAGTGATGATCAGAAAGTGGGAAAAGGGTGGCAAATGTGTGCGTGGGTGGGTATAACTAACAAAACTACCAGCGTGAGGTGTCAGGTGGAAGCATTTCTTTTCCACTATGGGTATAACCAACAACAACTAAATCAACATTATAAAAAAGGTGATAATGGTGCTACCAGTAGTGCATAAATGGAGGAGGGGGTGTGAAAGGGGAAGGTTGGTGGTGTCACAATGAGGCAGCAAGTAGGAGAAGGAAGGCGTGGTCCTGAGTTTTGGTATGCCAGAAGAGCATTTCTCAACAGTTACCACTTCACTTGTAATGATAATGCCAACAACGACGACGACGACGACGGCGCTACTTTGAGTTTGACGCAGAAGCTGCGCATTCTTGTGAAGCGCCTCCATCACAAGGCCGTGTCTCTTGTTCCACTTTCATGTTTCAGGCCCAGCTTCAACTCCAACGCCCCCGCCTGCCGCCCACCTCTTGTAATCTAATCACTTCCGACTATAATGGACTATGGATCAATATCCAAAAATACTTTTTTGCTTTACTGAGATTTAATCTTTATGTTGTACTGTACAGAATCCGAATACCTACATAGCCTTTTACAGTTTTTTAATCTAGTCATGTCATGCCATGCCTACCGATGAAAGGTTGCTCTAGTGGATGGATCATTCATCATTTTTACTATTTAGATTTGATGTCTTGTATAAATTATAAATTAATATGTATCCTCAATTTTAATGATTCAAAACTATAACCAACAAGGATGTAACTAAACAAAAACACGATCACAAGAATCTAGATTAGACTCATGAATTCTCCCCTGCATTAGCGTCTCATCCACTTTCCGATGACACACCATTGCTCACGTATGAATCAGTGTTGACAAATACTAGGCGGAATAAAGAAGATAATGATGAACCAAGTGGGTTTGGTTTGATGGCTATCTCACCTAGTCTCTTAACAAAGTGACAGGGGTTCAAATTTCAGCCTTGAGTATGGAAAGAATTCCTTAGCCAATGACAACTCTTACACGAAGGGGTTAGTCACTGCTACCGGTGATGGATACCCTGAGTAACCACCTAAAACAAATAATGATGATGATGATCGATTAAATATTTGAGGGGGTTAGAGATCATAACAATATAGTACCATACTATACTAAAGGAGGACCCTTTTTCCTTTCGTTGACCGGAAGATGGAAATGAGCTCCGTACGCTATCCTGATAAGACATAAAAGAGTCATTTTTAGTGTTTGTTTGAAATAATTTAAATTTAATTTATAAATATTTTTCACATAAATTGAGATCAACTTCTCTTACATACTTATTTTGATTTACATAAAAAAAAACACTTATAAACTAACATTAAAATATCCCAAATAAACTGAGTTATCATAGCACAATTAGTGATAGTTCAATTGATTTTGATGCATTTTCCTCGGCATTAAAAAATATCTTTGAAAATTGAGTGGCCCCTCGAACTTGGTCAGTTCTAGCGATTCCGCAGTCACACAACAGGTGGCAGCATGGCCCCACTGTGATTCATTACCTGCATTAGTGTTGCCGCTATTGATGCGGAAGCTCCAAGTCCTTATCTCTTCGTTGGCAACCCTTCCTTTGTTTCATTTTCCGCCACTCATTTCATTTTCTCTATCTCTTTCTTCATTTATTGATTGTATTTATGCTGCCCATTTGCCTCTCCTCTTTTTCCTTCTCCGCTTCAATTTCAATCTCTCCTAATCCATTTATCGCCATTTTCGACCTAACATTTGGCTTCAATAGCGTTTGCTCGGTTAAAGCGTGTTTTCAGATCAGGCAGCTCATACTAGTCCCGACCCTTTCAAGTGCGTCTGTGTTTGGGGGAGTTTTGTCGGCACAGGTGCTTCTTGCCTCTTCTGCGATTTTTGCATATATTGGTCCCTCTCAATCCAACGAGAAGGGATCGTTTCAGAAGGCGAGGTGAAAACCAAGATATTAAGAGATGAAAATCCAGTGCGATGTGTGTGAGAAGGCTCCGGCAACGGTGATTTGTTGCGCCGACGAGGCTGCTTTATGTACTAAATGCGACATTGAAGTTCATGCTGCCAACAAGCTAGCCAGCAAGCACCAGAGGCTTCTCCTTCAGTGCCTCTCTACCAAGCTTCCCACTTGTGACATCTGCCAAGTAACTCTTCTATTTTCCCTTACTTTCTATGTGCATCTCCGGATTTATAAACTTCATTTCGTTTGCTAGGATGGTTTGTTCATGAACAATTTTCCTCTTAGAAAATGTTTATCTAGACATGTGGATAAAACTAGGAATCTAGTGCGCTTAAAGTGAAAAAGAAATAAATAACACCGATTTAACACATGGTTCAGTTCAGCTTTTACTTTGTAAGACCTAAAGTGTTTCGACCTGCTGGGGGGTAACCACTGGGCAAATGGAGGACTAAGGTTCGTTTTATCTTTTTGCATAGAGTAAGTAAGGCTTCTGGTACCTCTTAGAAGCATATCAATATCCATGTCGTTTTTGTTCACATATCAAATCGCACTAGTCTTTACGAGTATAAGTTTCCTATTATGTGAAATCTGATGAATATGGAATATGCAACACATGCTTGGGATACTCTTCCATTACTTTATCAAGCGTCAATTAAGAGAAGTATTTATCGTTTTCAAGTAGGTAGTCTTAAAGCGAAAATATAGAAATGTTGTTCCTTTCCTCTTCTACTTTGGCTGTGTAAGACTTGGATTGGATTTAGTCCAAACTGGTGCACGACTTATCCTGTTCAGTGAACGTGATATATAATTTTGCTAATATCTGTTTCGTGATTTGCACATATTGTAAACCCAGGACAAGCCAGCTTTTATATTTTGTGTTGAAGACAGAGCACTGTTCTGTGAAGCTTGTGATGAACCAATTCATTCAGCTGGCAGCCTTTCTGCAAACCACCAGCGCTTCCTTGCAACTGGTATTCGGGTGGCTCTGAGTTCTAACTGCTCCAAGGACAATGAAGAACGTCGCTTGGAGCCACCAAATCGAAGTGCTCAACAAGCTTCTGCAAAAGTCCCTCCTCAGCCTCAGCAAGTCCCTACCTTCCCATCCTCTTGGGCTGTGGATGACTTGTTGGAGTTCACTGACTTCGAATCACCTGACAAGGTAAGTAACACAACACAGCTATAAATATGATATGCAGAGTCTTATCTTGTATTAGTCCCTCGATCATGTGTGATGTGCTATGATACGGAGATCTTAATCCTCTGCTTTATGTGGGCTCAGAAGGAATCACTGGAGTTTGGAGAGCTAGAGTGGTTATCGGAGGTGGGCCTTTTCGGAGAACAATTTCCTGGGGAGGCATTGGCTGCAGCTGAAGTTCCACAGCTTCCAGTAACACAAACTTGCAATGTTGCTTCATACAGACCCTCCAAGTCCTTCATGTCTGTGAAAAAACCCAGGATTGAATTTGAAGACGATGATGAGCACTTCACTGTGCCTGATCTTGGTTGATGCTAAAGTTAAGCCCTACCCGTGCTCTACACACACACACACAACTCTCTGGCTGCGTTGTTTAGTTACAATGTAATGTATAGTCCTCTAAGCACAATATTTTGGCAATTGAAGTGCGTATAATGCGAGTTATGTGTAAATTCATGACATTTGTAAGGAGTTTCAATGCTTTAGATGGTAGTAATACTTTATATCTTTCATGCTTAAATTATCCACGAACATGTGGCGGGTATTTTCCATTTTCTAAACATCCTGAAAAGCGTTTTTATTTTGACTCGTTGCTCAACAGTTAACAGTCTGATATTCGCTAGTTAAGTATGCTCCGGTGGGTAAGAATGACATTCCCATGGCATATGCCTCCCAATCTTCATGATCTTTGTCTTAGGTGGTTCAAGTTCTTGGCGTGTCCGTAGTCGTTCATTATATGGTGCCACCTATACTCTGATTCATATAAAAACCGCTTGAATTCGTTCAGGCAACCATCTGAAACGAACCCACTTCTCTCTGAAAAATGGCCAAATATTCAAGGACTTGCCACTTTCCTCTCTCTCACATACTAACCATAACTTTATGTTTTGTAGCTTCACCAACCCTCGCAAGAACCCTTCAATCTGATACTCGTGCTCTTCGTGAGATAAAAGGGGCCATCGATCCCAATTCTATCTCCTCATCTTCGTATTTGAGAAGTTGGGATTTCTCGGTGGACCCGTGCGAAAGCTCAGGCTCAAATTTTCTGGGAATCCTGTGCAGATTTCCTCTAGACAACTCCTCCAGCAGAGTAACAACCATTGATCTTGATGGAGCTGGATATGATGGGTTCATATCTCAAGCTATTGGGAACCTATCAGAGACAACCGTCCTGAATCTGGGGAAGAACAAGTTCAGAGGGCCAATACCAGATACCATTGGCAACATGAAAAAGCTTACCAGGCTTGACATGTCAAACAATTTCCTCACTGGCTCTATTCCGGCACAAATCTGGAACATTAAGAGTCTTAATTATCTTGACCTTTCGGGGAATGAGCTCTCGGGGGTAATCCCCGCCAGAGTTTCTGGATTACGAAGCTTGACCTATTTGAGCCTGTCAAACAATGCATTTGCAGGCACAATCCCTTCCCTCACAGGGCTTTGGCAGCTCAACACTGCAGATCTCAGCAACAACCAGTTCTTCGGAGAATTTCCACGTCTTCCAATGAGTCTAAGAACACTTCGTCTCAGCCAGAATATACTCTCCGGCCATATTACTCCCCTCACGAGGCTCAAACTCATCAGATGGATAGATCTGAGCGACAACAGGCTCTCGGGTTCTATCACAACGGATATTCTTTCTTTGCCTAGGCTTGTTCATCTCAATATCTCTTTCAATCGCTTCACAGCATTAGAGGTTGCGAATAATGCTTTGGAAGACACGCATCTTCAAGTGCTTGATGCTAAAGGGAACCATATCCATGGGCATTTACCAGTAAATTTGGCGACATTTAAATATCTATCAGCAATTAATTTAGCAAGGAATCAATTCTCGGGTTCCATCCCCAATGAATACGGAGCTAAAGTGCAGAGATCATGGAAGAGACTGTATTTAGATAACAACTTTCTTACTGGTAATCTTCCCACAGAGTTCAATCGCATGCGTATCAGAGGCAGTCTTGCAAACAACTGCCTCAATTGTCCACCAAATGTTGTTCTTTGTCTTGGAGGGCAAAGACCAGCTACCGAATGCGTCGGCCAAAACAATTACCAGCTTTAGGCAACTTCCACAAATAAACAAGCTTCATGAATAATGAATAGCTCGACCGCACAGAGAAGCGAAGAGGTAGAAACATAGGAGAAATGGTGTTATGGTTCTTATTAATATACTTACAATATATGTTAAGTGTTTTAATGATACTGGAGAAATGGTGTTAGGGTTCTTAGTGACGATGGCTTAATGCCACGTGGAAGAGCATATAATAGCACAAACACACTTGGTGACATCCTCTAATGAAATAGCAACATTGCTACTATTTAAAATTTGCACCTTGACCCAAACGAATTGGATGATACGAGTTTAATAAATTTGGTTAATTAACGATTAAACTTAACTTATATCTGATTTGAAATAATTTGGCATATAACATAAAGACTCGCGAACACGGAGCAATTCCAATTTTTTTGGTCGAACGAAACTGCTTCTCTGTTACTAACAGGAAAAAGAAACAAAGTTCATTACACCAGCTAACAGCATGCTAGGAACTGAGTCCGAAAAGCAAGGTAAAACTAGCAAAACCCAAAAAAAACAGAAGCAAATAAACTAAAGGCTGTTGTGGTTCATGGAGAAGTAGTAACCAGCCTGCTGAGCATCTAAAGTTAGTAAAGAAAACCGAGAGTAATGGTTGTGACACCCACCTTAAAGATATACTCCCTTAAAAGTATAAAAGTATAAGCTACAAGGCCAATTCCAATTGAAAACTTCCAAACCAACGTCTTCCTTGATCTTATTACTCCCTTCGTCTTAAAGAAATTATTTAATCATATCATATAGTGTATTATTATATTATATATTAGTTTATTAATCAAACTAATTGGTTTAGAGAAATAAATATAAATATAAATATTCTAAAATAATTTAATTATTTTCCTTAATCTCTCTAAAAAAATTAATTTTATTTTATATTTAGGATTGAAAGAAATATTAATGTGTGCTAGCAGGAAAACATCAATTAAAATACCAAGTCATCCTTAATCCTATTATTAATGTGTTCTAGCAGGAAAACATCAATTAAAATACCAAGTTACCGAATGCCTCTATATTATTATTATTATTACTATTACTATATTCTTTTTTTAGTTCTTAATATAAGATATATTTATTTAATTTGATTAGATTAAGGAAGTTAGTTAAGTTAATTAATTTAATATATATTTTCTAAAATACTCTAGTAATCTATCTTAATTTTCTTATTCACTCTCTTTCTAAATTATTGAGGAAACATCAACATAAATAAATTAAGAAAATATTGACTAATATAAAAATCATCCCTTAAAAAATTAGTGTATGTTTGGGTAATCCCCAAACCGTGGTTTCAAAAACATTTTTCATAAATCGAGACAAAACTCCTCTCATATATCTTATATCAAAAAACATAAAAATTATTCCCAAAAACTAATTCAAACACGCGCTACGCATGTGTTGCAGCAAGATGAGGGGCGTTGAATCTAAAACAGGCCATAGGCCTTCTCATCTTCATGATCAACAATACCCGCCGAGGAGTCGAGATCGTTTGTATTTTCAAAGTTGTCATTTTTGTGAGTGCCGATTGCTTCTGGTGCGAGTGTGACGGAAGGAAAGATCTTGGAAATGGAAGGGGGCCGCATGGAATCCTCGAACAAAGAAACATACTTTCCGTGTGATGTTGCAGAATTGGACGAAGCTATAAAAGTGTTAGATTCATCTTTAGCTCAGATCAAATGGCGCCTCAAGCCTTCTACCAAGCGCCGACTAGAATTAGGTTCTTTTTATTAACCAATTCGAGCTTTTATGAGTATCATGCGTCATGAGATATATATTTCAGACTACATAATTCAGTCTGCCATTTGCTTTTACATTTGAACTCCGATGAAATCTTACACTGTTTTGCTTTGAAAAAGAAAAGAAAGAAGGATATCTTACTCTGTCAAGTGATATTGTGGCAGATATTCTGGCCCTAACCACAGGAATGAGACCTGTTGTCATGGTTGACTATGGTGGAAAGATGCCTGAGCTACAACACCACCTTTGCTCACTCCTCGAACTTTGTCAAAAGGTTTGAATTGCCTTTTTATTTTCACTTCTATATCTACCTCAACTTAATGCCGTTGCGCATTAGATTCTCGTGGTGTCTGTGAGAGCCGCAATTCTTCATCCTTGTGATATTTTATTAAAATTTTGTTCAATATGGACCTCTGCATTCATGAAATCAATTGCATAGTATTTACGATTTTTTCAGCTGTCACCCATTTTTGAGCGTCTAAGGGTGATGATTATACAAGATATGATTTACTTGATCCACATAAGAGGGTTAGCTGAGCATGTTAGATCAACTTTGAACTCGGAAGTAAAGTTGCTCTTTGTGGATCTTGAAAAGGAACCTCCACAGGTAGTTTCCTGCTTTGGAAGATTCCCCCAATATATACGCCTTCGTCTTGTTATAATTTCATTTTTCCTTTTTCTACCCTAAACATACATTCAGATGATAACAGAGATAGATAAAAGCCCATTAGCATTGCAACTCATATCAATTCAGAAGCTGTTCTCATCGATATTTACTCATGAGGGAATATGCAATCTACCATCATCCCAAGCCACAGAGCTTATGGATAATTCCCAATCGTCTTGCAGTCAGATTTTTTATTCTCAGTTTACTGAGTGCATTGATCTCAGTAATTGCATGGAGGACTCTGAAGTGACAGTACCAACCTTGAATGGGTAATTCATTTATACACACCCCCACTTAAATCCCTTCCTATTTTCCCTTGTCCTTCCCAGAGAGGGATAGTCCAAATGAAGGGGTTGGCTACAATATGTTAATACTTTCACTTGTTGCAGCCTGCCTGCCATTAGTATGCTATGTTCTAATTTCAGAATAGAATATAAAGCTAGTCTGTGTGAAGACAATCACATTCTTAATATTTACACTACTTGGGATCTCATTTTGAATTGTATCACCTGTAGGCAATGCCATTGAATAGTGTATTCATTTGCCTGCCACTCCAAACATGCAATATTTATTAGCAGTATCTCATTATAACTCATTGACACCATATTTATGTGCTTCAGATGGCTTCTAGGCTATCCTGTGGTGTATCTGTTCAGCAAGGAGCATATTGCTGATGCTATATATAATCTTTCCACCAAATATCTCCACATTTTCCAATTATCTATCTGTAGGTAGGTGGTTCTAAGCGAGTGTCTATGATTTCTCTTTTGAAACTGCCATTATCTGTCTGCCGGTGAAATTGGATGAAATTTTTCTGGATATATATATTGGTTATTTGTGGATGTTAACCTCAAATGATTAATAGCTTAAAGAAGATAACTATTTTACCCTATACTGGGGTTGGACTGGACTTCTAAGATTGGGTATTTAGTTTCCTATTTCAACTTGCTGCTATATAATTTTTAGGCTGAACTTATTAGGCAACTTTTGTCCTTTTGCTTTAGAGCATGTAGAGGCGCCTAAGGTACTAGCTTGAAAAGCAAAGGGACCGAAAGGCCTCACTCACCTGGTAGTACCTGGTTGGAGGCAGTCCGTCTCATGAGTTTGAGAGGTGCCCACATTGAATAGTGCCTCACCTCGGTGACTTTGACTATCATATTTCAGAAAAATTGAGACAGAGATAAAAGAAAATGACAGAAGGGATATTCATTATTAGTTGGTGTGTGTAGAATCAAAGGAATGTAACATAGCGCTTGGCATCTCGTCAACAACTTGAGGATATTTAATATTACTCATTCACTAACAAAAATTAAATTTACTAATGGTAGCAATGTTGGTGTTATTTTTTCCCCTTCATACAAAACATTCTTGGTGATGTGAAATTTGTAATCTTGCAGGAATACTACTCTCAAGAAAGGGTCTCAAGCAGAAGAACTGTTAAGGTAAACCTGTGGCTGAATTTGTGAATAAGATTTAACTGAATATTAGAACAGAATCTTTGGAAATTGTGCAAAACTAACTAAGCTATTGGAAATTAAGATCCACAAATTACTTAGTCTTAAGATTATAAAGCAGTGCATGCCTGGAACTGGTGGAGACTAATCATAGCAACGAGTGTTGAGATACTTGTGATTCATGCACAGCTTAGTTGTACGTTTCTCATTGCAGCATAGAGGGGAAATAATTTTTCCACCCATTGGTTGCAATAATGAAAAAAGAGGAAGGGCATGCAGCCATTCATGCCGTGGCTTTATTATTGATTTAAACTGTAACGTTTAAAAACTAGTTTAGTGAAGTGGATTTATACGTCGTTCTGATTATTATTTATGGATGGCGCAATTGAGAGGAGCTTGTTAAGTAAATTTCATACTAAGCAACATTATCAATAAGTAAATCTTTCGGTCGTGCTTCTGACTTTGCAAGAAAAGTTGATGTTAAAGCTCCACTCTGCAGCACATTGACAATGCAGAGCGGCTTTTGCCATAGGTTTTTAGATCTTGAGGGTCAAGTTTTGAACATGGAGAGCTCATTTCAGGAAGTGCATTCATCAGTTGTTTGGAAATAGTCGTGTTGAAATTGCATTCTTAGTTTTGACTGAGACACAAATGAACAGACTTTGAAACTCTGATATTATTATATCAAGTATTGACATTCTCATCATGTCTGAATAGCTTTTCAGTGCCTTACGATCTAAGCACAAGAGGGAGCAGCGAACAATGGGCAGAGTCTTTTATGGCTCACATGCGAGCAAAGTGGGGGAGATGTGCATATGCTTGGAAGTTCTTGAAGATGGAGGTTGATGAATGCCACCCTCAGGCTATTGTGCTATAGTTATGTTGTTGATTGAAGAATGAGCCTCCTTTTGAGGACCGAATTTTCATTTTCAGTTGGCAACAATACGAATGGTTTGTGCAGCATTATAACTTACCGCGCAGGTTACTTTTGAAGGGGCAGGCCATGTTGTTAGTTTGAGGAGCAGGAATTTCACAAAACACGAGTCACCATTGAAGTTTATAATTCACTCATGTTGAAGATTTGGATAATCAGTTATTTGAATCTGCATTATTTGGTTTGCCGGGCGTGTAATGTAAACTGTGCCAGGAGCCACTCTGGCTGCGCTGTAGCATTTATTACATGCTCCTTCCTTTGCGCAGGACAAGTTGAACTTTCTTTTTCGCCATATCTTAAATTCATGAGTCGATAATTTTTAAACATAAAGAATATAAAGTGAATCAGAAAGCTGGAAGTAACGTGGGCCGTATGAATCAAATTTTTGTTTAAAGCCTAATCCCAAAATTTAAAGAGAACATTATTTCGCAAACCAGAAAGCATGTGGGCCTCCCCATCAAAACAGAAAGGGCAAACAAAACCTAAATAAAAAACCGAGAGATAATCTCCCTCTTAATTTGATAACAAGCAACTCCGAATGCAAAATTTAAGACAATGAGGGGAGAAAAAAGGAGGCTAAAAATGAAGATATGCTTGGTCAATGGCGATGACACTCTAGGCCCCGTTGATCAGGTTGAGCACATCAGCCTCCGTGGGAAGGGCAGGGATTGCTCCCTTTTTAGTGGTTGTGATTGCTCCACATGCATTTGCATACTTAAGTACTTCAAACAACCTCTCTTCATCCTGTAATTAGTAAAAAAAATTTGGAAAAAAAATAAATCAATACTATTATACAACATTAAACAGTACTTTAAATTAATAACATTTCAAAATAACTAGCATATCCTTGATTAAAAAAGGATTGTAATTTTACAACCGGAACAAGCTAAGGCAGATGTTTATTGATTTATGGGTGAGCCATACAGAGGTTTAAACGGCTGTATCTAAGCACTTACTTCAAGTATGGATTGATCGTCCACAATCTTGCACAAGAGGGCGCCAACATAAGAATCACCAGCGCCAGTTGTATCAACGGTGTTGACGTGATAAGCGTCCACTGATCCATGGAAATTCTGGTTTTTTGCATCACGGGATCAAAAATCATCATTCATTGCACGTAAAATCAAAGCTTGTGAAAAGAAACATGCACTAAATATCAAAGCAACAAACGTAACGGCAAGTCACACAGTCGGTCTCCAACACACCCAGTGAGAGAGGCATTTAAACGAACACCCACCCACAATAGCCAATTAACCTAACATCAACCTAATTTGGCAAAAGTACACTCCAAGATCAATCTTAAGGAACTTAAAGTTTCAAAATATTTCAAAATGCTCAAAGAATCAAACATTTCAAGACAGATTTTCACATCTTTTATCATACAGGAGCTAAGAGTTAAACTTGCTCCACCGATCAAGACAGAATGTAAAACACTACTAGTACATAAGATTTGACAAGAACATTAGTCAGAAAATAAGTAGATTAAACTAAACAGAAGGCAATTGAAGAAAGTAAGTCATCTGATTTTACCTTGGTGTAGTATCTACAACCTTGCTCACCAAGAGTGACGAGCAGTAACTTCAAATTGGGGTGCCACAATGACATGGCTGAAGCATCATCAATTTTGTCACTCCCAGTAAGGAACTCCAGCTCCACATCACTCACCTTGATTATATCTGCCTTATCCCATATGCTCAATATTTGCTCACGGGCCTCCTCAGCTGAAGGCCATAAAGGCAGCCTCAGGTTTGGATCATAGGAGAGCAGGCACCCTGCTTCCTTGGCAACTTCCATTGCCTTTAGGTGGGCTGATCTGCACGGCTCCACAATCAAACTTATCGATCCATAATGGAATATTTTAGCCTACGAAATTATAATCAAGAGTAAACCCATCAGCAATTTTAACCATGGTTACACTTTTTTCCTTCAAAAATTGTTAGATGATTCCTTTGTTTTTTCAAATACATGTACGACTATAGTCCATATTCTAATCTGTAAAGTTGAATTGCATAATATAATTATGATGTCGTCACGTGAATACATTATTGTACCACGCATGGCAGAGGTCGTCAGTAAATTCAATTTTAAATTTGCACGTGCCTGCTGCTAGGCTGTAAATTGTGGGCCTTGATCGATAAGCTCACATATTGAGCAGTCAGCTACCAAATGACTCATTGCCACCAACCTCTCAACAACAGATGCGGCCAACCAAAAAAAAAAAGATGCGGCCAACAAATTTTTTTTTTTTAAATAAAAGGCCAATTCGACGAAAATGAATTTCTCCATTTAGACACACAGCGCCATATTTGACCAAAAGAAAACAAAAGCTACGAAACGAACAGATATCCGGGGCGACCTCGGAAAAATAATGTTATATTTAATTATTATTTTTTTTGGCCAAAGTTATATTTAATTAATGATTGCTGAAAATCAGGCAAAGCAGCGCGTGAGATCGGTCGCCAAAAAGACACTATGGGGTCGAAGAATCGCAGCCGCCCGATCACATCATCACAAATTTGTCCGTCCTCAAGGACTCAAGCGCGGGAGATGCATGGGAGCCAACGAAAACGATTGCTAAAACTAATCAATATCAATAATCATAAGAAAATAGAAAATTAAAAAGGTTTTTAAAATAAAAAAGTAGTAGGTATGGAAGCAGTGAGATGCTGAATCCAATAGGTGGGACCCAACCACCATGTCAACTTCCAGTAATTGCTGCGAAGGTTGAGACCAAAAAAACAAGGCGATCAAAGATTCAACTGGAAGAGGGAGAAGCAGGTGAGCTCACGTGACATGTCACCGATTCTCCCACCATTGCGGTTTGATCTGATTAATCAGATCCGGAGGGGTTGGGTTTGGGAGCGCATTGCCCCGCCAATCCCCGTATCCCTGTGCGGCAGTATCCTGGTCTCCTAGATCTATCCACGCGCCCCACTAGAACGAAATTGACGCGGCACCGCCGATTCAGAAAAAAGCGCGTGACCTATAGCTTCCCCTCCCAAGTTCGTGAAGCGCAAATATGTCACCGGAAAAATTGTAGATTGTCCTAGAAACTTTGATCTTTGGCGAGAGACAAAAGACTTGAGCAAAAGAGAAAGGAAAAACGGAATGAGATCCATACCGATCTGATGAGTTCGAGGTTGAGCTCTTCTGGCTTGAGAAGCATATCAGCGCTGGGGTTTCTGTAGAACATGAACTCGCGCTCGCCGTCAGCGCGCAGGGTGACGAAGGCCAAGGCAGTACGTGCGCCTTTGTCGAAGGTGATGCCATCAGATCTGACGCCGTTTTGCTTCAAGATCCCGGCAAGCATGTGACCGAACTCGTCGTCGCCGAGCTTGCCGACAAAGGCTGCTTGGCCACCGAGCCTGGACACGGCGATGGCGACGTTGGCAGGAGCACCGCCGGGCGCTTTGAGGAATCCCGGAGCCTCAGCCAAGGAGACGCCGGAGACGGTGGGAACGAAATCAATAAGCATCTCGCCAAAGCTGAGGATGAGGCCCTTGCCGGTGGAGGGAGTGCCATTATTCAACGCCATTGGTTGGTTAGGGACGAGGAAAGCAAAGACTTTAAGACTATCAAACGACTAAACAAGTATCCTTTTGCACGCTCTCTGTCTGAGATTATATAGAATAATGAACCCCAAGGGCTGGTGGTAGGGAACGGCGAGGAGCACGATTAGATTAGAAATCCACTAGATTATCTTTAATAATTATTTTATTTATCTAATATTTAATCCTAAATATAAAATAAGATGATTTTTTTTAAAGAAATAAAAAAAACTAGTTAAATTATTTTAAAGTATTTTTATTTTTTATTTTTTCTCCAAACTAATTAAATTGACTTATAAATTGATATATAATATGAGGATACACAATATATTATATGATTAAATAATATATTTAGTTTTCTTAATTTCTCTAAAAATTAACTTTATTTTATATTTATCACAAGTGAAATACGATCTTTTAATTTTTTAACATTATCCTGTATTTAATACTTTTTGGTAATTAAGATTCACTGTTTAACCACGATGACATGTAATTTTCTCAACATGTTTTTTTTATCTCCAAATATGGATTTAGTTCCACCCCAACAGAGAAATAAGAGGAAAATAAGGGAAAGAAATACTATAAAAAATTACTTGTATTCTTTCTTTCATCTATTCATCATTCTTTGCATTTTTTTTGGCTTGGAGTATAGTGGTTGGCGGGACTGTATCACATTTAAATATTATTTGAATTGTAAAATTTTAAATTAATAATTTTCTAAAAACCTGAGTTATCAATTATTATACTCTTTTTATCAATCTTATTATTCTTGTTGTCAATATAACCAATTTAAGATTTTAAAGTTTAAGTGGTATTTAAGTGTCGTTTTTCCTTTTGTCATTGAGTTTTTAAATTGAATATGTTATTTTTTCAATAAAATAGTAATGAGAATTATATAATTTTGGAAGGAATGTAATTCACAAAAAATTATATACTTATTTTGATAGTACTTAGAAACCATATATTAATGGATGGACTTTCCTTTAATTTTTTGGTTAAATTATATTTGTAGTCCTTTAAGTTTTAAATAAATATATTTTTGGTCTTATATTTCTAACATCATTATTCATTAATGTTGTTAACGAAAAATATTGACGCAATAAATTTAAATGATAATTGTGCAGCTGGTAAAACATATTTAATTTTTAATTTTTTAATGTAATATATATACACACACACACATTATTAAACTAAAACTGACAAATAGCTACATATAAAATCGTGGCTTTTGATATTCAGATTAATAAACTAATATATTTATATTATTAAGCTAAAATTTTTTAATACGGTCAAGATCTTGATATTAATTGCTTTATTAGGTTTTAAGAAATTTTTTAATTTACACATGTAATAACATTTAATTACATTGTCATTACTTAAATTTATACTGACATCACTTAAATTTGTTGTAATAACATTAACGTTGTTAGAATAATATGACCAAAAATATACTTTATAAAGTTAATGGATTAAAAGTATATTTCAGGTGAACTAAAAGCATACTTTAACCTAATTTTTTTAAAAGACATAGGCATTCTTCTATTAAAAACTATCATGCATGAAGCACTAGAATATAAACACATTACCCAATAAAAATTTAAATCTTAATAGCTCACAAACTTGGAATTAACCCCCGTCTGTGATGGCCAATTGGTGACTCGTTTACGCGTGTGTCTTTTTTTTTTTTGGAGGGGGGGTGGTGTTTTGTTTTGAACCCCCAAAACAAAACATTGAGCAATTTGAAGTTTAATGGGCAATTTGAAAAAAAACAAAAATTGAGTGTTTGTTTTTTAAAATGAGCAATGAAATTTAATTCTATCTTAATAGCTTTTGTCATAAGCTTTATTTCTCAGCTTTTACTGATTTAGTTTTTGGAGAGTGTGAGAATGGTTAAAATATTTTTTCAGTTGTGTCCAGTGTACTATCAAACTTGTAAGTGTTTGGAATGACTTATTTTTAAGAAATAAGTACTTATTACATAAGTAGAAACAAAACTACTCTCACATACTTACCTCGTATACTGTGAATCACGAATTATAAGCACTTATTGCCCAAAAATAAGCTATCTCAAACGAGCACTTATTGCAATCTTACCCTTAATGTAACTTTTTTGCTACAAAAATTAATTTCAACTATTATTTGGTATTTTTAACCCTTAAAATATTTTTTCAAATGTACCCAGTGTGTTATCAGAATGATTGTAATTTTATCTTTAATGTACTTTTTCAGTTCCAAAAATTATTTTAAACTATTTTTGGGTGTTTTTAACCCTTTAAAATATTTTTTCACCCACTCTCTCTTACTATTATCACAAAAGTCACTTGTGCTTAAGTCAATCCAAACAAGTTTTACTTTTACAAAAGTCATTTATACAATCGCTATTCCAAACATAAATCACATTACACAATCAGGCTTTTACCAAAAATAAAACTACTAAAAAATAAATTGAGAAACTCCATTTTTCTTATCATTGTTCCAAACACACTCTACGTTGGTTTGGGCTGCAGTCTGGAATCAGGGGACCCGCTCTAGGTGTTTGACATTTTGACGAAAGCCCCCTGTTGATAAGTTATTTTTTTGGGGCAATTACAATGAAATTCCATACAAGAGAAAAAATGAAGAAATAGCCCTAGAAGTTGTCAGTGTAAGCTCCTCGACTTGTTAATGGACGCTCCTCGACTTGTCATTAACAACTTCAGGGACCATTTTTTCATTTTTTTTTTCTTGTGTGGGACTTCATTGTAATTGTCCTTATTTTTTTTTTTGTTTAATATATATCATCTCCGACCTTAAGATATAATATATTTTTTTTTTAGAAATTAAATAAGTTAAATAAATTATTAATTATATCATATATTATATGTTCTTACATTAAATATCAGTTTATAAATTAGACAAAATAGTCTAGAAAAGAAAATGATAAATAAAAATATTTTAAAATAATTTAATTATTTTTCTTGATTTCTTAAAAAAAATCCACATTTATTTATGTTTAAGACCAATGGAGTACTTATACATTCACCATGGAAATTTCTGTTAAAACTTTTAACGTATATTTTCGCCAACGAAGCTTTCGTTAAAAGTTAAAACTTTTACTAAATATTTAATATTAGTCATGTTATAGTTTTACATATTTCTAAAATTAATTTCCTTAGTTAAGTTACAGTCAATGTATAATTTTTCTGCATAAATATGTAGTCCCACGAATGAATTGTATACAATACACTGCTGTGGTTAAGAATAATGGGATCTAGTTAATAGCTATAGGGGATCCACCTGAAACTCAGATGCCTAAAGCTACCTGTAAAGGCTAATTAAAATTCTTAATTATTTTATGTTTATTTATTAATTTTAGATCTTTAGATTTGGAATGTGATTGAATAATCATTTGCAGTAACTATTAACTGTCAAATAAGAATTTCAAGGGTGTTATCTAATATATTATTATATACTTGATTTAACTTTTGATAGATACCATCTTATCTTCAATGTCTTTAAAATATCTTAGAATATTCCTTTTAATATTTTGAGTCATATTAGAGTTGTGAGATTTCTTTAAATTTTGATTAAGAAATTTCTTTTCTTTTTTTTATGAGTGTATGGTCTTAATAGGATAGAATACAATTAGGTTGTTTTGCATCCGCATATTTGTTCTTAATTTATCTTAGCATCCGCATCACTGCTGTGTTAAAGTAGACAATTAGAATGTTCTTAATGCGTATATTTGAACATTTTTTAAAATTTCGCGATAAACATTAGAAAGTTAAATGCTGAATGAAAATTATTTATTTTTTATGAGTTAGGTGGCTTGTTTTGTGCAACCTGCATTTGAGTTAGCCAATTAGTGTTTATTTAGATTAGCGTTTGAAGCTGTTTTTACAACATGATTTACTGTGTGCAAGATAAATATATGAGAGAAGTTTTATCTCAACTTATATAAACGTGTTTTTTGAACATCAACCCAAACATACCATTAGTCTATTTTGGTAGCTTTATTCAGAGGTTACATGGAATTATAATTCAAAAGTTAACAGTAATTCATAAAGATTAGATTGTAAATTATGTGATTTGAATATTTTTGTGAAGGAATTAAAGAGTCGACACCCCTTACATTTGAAGAAGGCAAAAATTGTTCAGAGAGAGGATAAATACTAAAAAATGTATGTATAATACTTAGTAGTGTCTCATTTACTAACAAGTTAATAATTTAGATGGTAAGGAATCTCATTTCTATAAAGAAAAGAATATAAATTTGAATTCTAAAAAAACGTACTTACTAAGATAAATAAAAACCCTTTACTCTCTGTATCTCAAGAAAGAAACACTTGATCTAATTGTGAAAAAAAGGAAAAAGTAGTGCATAATTTTAAATGAATAAAATGAGTAATAAAATATGAAATGCCACAGAAGCAAACGGTGGCAGGGACTGTGACCGCACCTAACTCCGAAAGCCGCTGAAAGGATGCAGGGACTAGGGAGCCATGAGCCCCACCTTTTGGCGCTGCCCCCCCATATTCTATTATATAATAATTAAATATTAAATTAGCAATACTCGTGTTATCCTCACACTAGTGGATGCTTTTCACCATTAATTTCGATTTGACATTCACACTACATTTGACCATAATACCTAGTTCTATTTCCATGGAAATATGATTATACATCTTTAATAAGAAAAAGGTTTAATTCAGGGAAAAGAAAAAAGGCTCAACGTGAAAGATCATGTACCATTACTTCACCTTTGAATAATTATTAATTAGGCGAAGGTTACGGCTATAATTGGAAGATGATGAAAGATACAAATAAATGATAAATAATTTACGAACAGTTAAAAAGATGAATTGAACTTTGAAGAGGGGTGTTAGCGTGCCTTTTTTTTTTTTTTTTTTTTTTACGGGTGTTAGCGTGCCTTTGAAGAGAAGGTGGGCTGCCCCCATCTTTACGCATCTCCCTCTCATCCCATCTCTCTTTTTCTTTTTGTTAAAACCAAATAATTTATATTTTTCTTTTCTTAATCTTCCCTTTGTTTTCTTTCTTAGAGCCCTCTCCTGTGTATTAATAGGAAGGTTATATAGCCCCATCAATCCATCATGCATCCCCCTCAAATTTATTTGGGAAAATTACACTCAACTTATAAGAAAGAAGGGAAATGAAAAAATAGTCCCTTAAAATTGTAAAATAAAAAAATAATCCAATTAACAACTTCATGAGTGGACAACTTCACAAAACCATTTTTTCATTTCTTTTTTTTTTTTTATACTTGAGTGTAATTTTCCCAATGTATGTCCTCCTTTCCTAAAATCTTGAACGGGCAAGTTTTTTTCTGACGGTTTTGATGGAGTCATCATGCTAAATGCGTGGGGCCAGAAACTTGAGAATCACATGCCAACGAGAAATTTCAATAGCTACATTTCTCATTTGGACTTTCCAGCTTTTTTTTTTTTTTTTTTGGATTAAAGAAAATGTTCAAGATTGACACTGAAAGATTCATTAAAACCATGCAGGTTTTACAATTTAAATGAAGAGGCTAACAAAAACATTTCCAGATCTATTAATTACTCCCTCTGGTCCTAATTATAAGATAA
Organism: Inga laurina; assembly: GCA_963855925.1. Taxonomy (NCBI): domain Eukaryota; kingdom Viridiplantae; phylum Streptophyta; class Magnoliopsida; order Fabales; family Fabaceae; genus Inga; species Inga laurina. The sequence continues at coordinate 67,048,508 of OY979707.1, read as the reverse complement.
AGTTGACTTTTTTAGAGAAATTAAAGAAACTAATTAAATCACTTTAGAGTTTTTATATTTTTAATATCTTTAGATTATATATAAGTTTATTAGTCAAATTAATTAGTTTAAATAAAAAAAAATATAAATATAAATATAAATATTCTAAAGTGATTTAATTGGCTTCCTTAATTTCTCCAAAAAAATCAACTTTATCTTATAATTAGGATTGGAGGGAGTATTTAGCATGAGGTATTGGCAAAATTTGAATCCCCGTCCTCCTTGGAGCGCTATGGATACGTTCTCCCTGTGCCAAGTGCCAACGCATAGCATTGTGGCTATGGGTAAAGATTCGAAAGTACATACTCCCTCTAGTTCTAATTATAAAACAAAGTTGATTTTTTTGGATAAATTAAGGAGGCCAATTAAATTACTCTAAAGTATTTATATTTTTTTCTCCAAATTAATTAATTTGACTAATAGACTAATATATAATCTAAGAATACTAAAAATATAAACACTCTAGAGTAATTTAATTAGCTTCCTTAATTTTTCCAAAAAAGTCAACTTTTTTTTATAATTAAGACCGGAAGGAGTATAAGATAATAATCGGAAATGGCAGAAACAGATTGTACGGCAGGGCCCAGTCTAAGTAAGAATGCTGCCTAAAATTCCAAAAGCAGCCTTTCCAGTGATGCTGTGATTCTATTTGTTGATAGCATTTGAGTAGGCAAGAGCAAAGAAGGTTTACAGGGAAACGCAAGAGAGGAAGCTGATCATGAATGTGGTGTTGCTGGTTTTCTAAACACACACGACACAGCAACCATATGTGCCATACATCGCACTTTCCATTTCATTCTATTGCTTCCCGCACACGGCACGAATCAGTTATCAGTGCAACCTCATTTCACTTTACCACTCCCAATCTGCCTTCCCATATTCTTCCTCCTTTTCTCCCTTCCCCTCCCAATACAGCCAACTTAAAGCTAAAGCAACTTCACTTTGTTCCTTACCATATAACTAAAATTTGACATTCCCATGTTGGATTCTCCTACACAAATGCATGGGCGTCTTTTCTAATACTTTGATCAAACTGAGGCACCCACATAGCATGCCTTGAATGCTATATTGTTAAAGCCCCTGCCCTCCACATTAATTAATGGAATTATAATCAATCTCTGGATAATAAACAAGGATTATTGTAACGGTGGCTGTGTTTGGACATTGATAATGAACCTGAGGAGGTGCCTACCCTGTCATCTTCCATTCTAGTATAATATCCCTCTCTTTTTCCCCCTTTCAAATCCAATAAGCCGTCTTCTTCAGAATCTGATTCACTAGTTGATAAATGTCCTCCTTCAAATTTATCTTCAGTTTCCCATAATTTTATATCCATGGAATCAGCTTCCATGTCTGACACGTCTGTTGAAAACCTATCGCTTCTTGAATCAAAATTTTTCTTTTCATTCAGTCCATGATTCCTTTTTATCCTGGAGATCAAGCTTGGACTTTCCAATATTGATAAGGGATCGCGGTCATTTGGGTCACCATATAGTGCAACGTGCCTATAATATAGCTCTAATTCCTTCTCCGCAATAGCAATGAAGCGTCTCACTGACTCAAGTGATTGCTCATACTTGGATTTTTCAAGCGCCTGTAAACCATTGAAGCATTTACGTTAGACAAGTCACACAACTAGACAAATCAAACTACACGGCACATCCGCTCATTGGATCCTGCATCAGCAAACAACTATGACAAGACAACCTTGTATTATATACAAGCTACAACACGAAGAACTAACGACTACAAGTATTAAATTTCTCCTACTTACATGTCCTAATACCATTTCAATAGTGTCAGAATTTCCAACTAACGATTGCCTCAAAAGGTAAACCAGTTATCATCACATTTATGTCTTTGTTTTCTCATTGTATCACTCCTCAACAGGAACAATATATCTGCAACACCCACTTCCAACACATAGGGATGGCAAAGTTCCCCAAGTTGGAGGATCCCCACTGGGACTAACTCTAGACTCGCATTCATAGAATTTTTACTCATGGGGTAGCAACAAGAAGACACTCTCCTTAAGGATACTTTGGGGTTGGGACAAAAGTTATATCCTCTGTCCTGCAGGGTCCTCATGCACATCGACTTATAAAAAGTATTCATCACATTTTTGTACAAGTGTATGAATGTTTTCTCTAGTCATTTATCTGTATTAATACATATTTTAATTTAAAACATTTAGACAACCCTCAAAACCTTCTCCGATATTTATTTTGTTGCACTCCCAGCCTCCCTACTATAATCATACTATACAATCCCAAGATTTTAAAGTTTCGTTAATCATTGGAAGTTATCTCACTTGTACAAGAAGATGCTAAAGACAGTGCAGAAGGGACCCCAGTCAAGAGACTTATTCTGAGACCCGGTACAGTGGGAAAAGGTCTAGATCAAGACTCAAGACTCTACAGTTTCACGGATACAAAAAAGAAAAAAGTCTAAAGTACAGAAGTCTATTCACATAAAAAACAATCCTGAAAACCTCTTAATCAGAAAAGGACGCATGCAGACCTAAATCAGTTGCATGCAATTGAAAATTAATCTGCCATGACAGAAAATGAAACAAACAGCAGTTCAATAAACTGCAGAATGAGGCAACTGTCTGGGGGGCCACAAAGAGTCAAAGACTATTCTGAGTTAGGTTGCATAAACATGCTAAATAATTAATTGATGCTTGCCTATCAAGTTCAATACCTGGATCTTTATCTGTGGGCAAGTGTAAATGTGAGCCAATAGAAGACACTCAGACAGACAGATGTATTACTTTCATTAAATGGTTCACTATAATTATGAATTTCACTGTGATGCATTTAATAAATGCAGTTAAAAGCAAGAAGAAAGATAAATTTAGTACTATAATTTATCACAGTGGCGACGTTGTAAAGAGAAGCATTTTGGATATTGGCTGCGTGAAAAGAGCCCAACTAGAATGAAAAATGAAGGTAATTTTTGACGAATAATTCAAATGGCAGTATTTATAAGATCAACTAAATTAAGTGGTTATGAATTTGAGATAAATAAAATAGAACGTCACCTTTTTCTTGGATAACGTATCTATTGGTGACATAACCTCAGGCTGTACGTAGTTCTTTCCTCGATAAAATATGATAGTGTCGCCACCAATTATATGAATTGGAATACCACCACTCAATCTGGCAATTTCCTGTGCATATTCATGAACTTGGCCAGGTTTACAAGGCTTGCATATGACTTTAACAGTCTCGTGTCTCTTCCAATGCATGTGCATATTAAGAACAACACCTCCAAACAATCCTCTTCTTCCAACTTGTAGATAATTAGTGCTTTTCTGTGCCATTTTCTTCAAATAAAATCGTTCTTCTCCAGTCAAGCCATCAGGTTTTGCCATAGGGCCCTGAACTCTGGGAATTTCATATCGCTTGAGTCTTTCAATAAGCATTGCCTCCTTAATCTTGGCCTGGGGTCAAACCAGGTAATTAGACATCGTAGTTGGAAAGCCTAGGCAAATAAGAATTCCATGAAATATATGATTATCGATTTTCAATTATCAATTTGCAGCATTAGAATATGGAGGCCAAGAATGAGTTCAGATCGCTAAAGTAATGCATGAATGGGGCGGGGATCATATCTCTATACAGAGGAAAATATAATCATGCGTGTCTTAGGTTCAGTAAGGAACTTTCCCGTCCATGGCAGCAAAGATTAACAAATTATACAATAGTGCCAAAGAAAAGCATATAATGAAGAGAAAATATCAAGCTAATTATCCGCCCATGAGCATGTCATAGCAAGTTTAACTTTCAAGTATATATCAAGCTAATTATCAGTCCTTCCGCATGTCATAGTGAGTTCAACTTTCAAGTAGATTCCAGGGACCAAAAATAAGAAATCTTCTTACAGGAGAGACTAAGTCACAATGCTGTCTTCAATGCAATCAAATAAACTATTGTTATTAAGAAAAGTGAGCAAATTAGAAAGTTCTTGGTAGAAAAAGGATCCGTATTTATTAGGAAAAAGAAAATCTTCGCGCATACCTTTTCAATCTTGTACTTGATTCTCTCTTCTGCATTGGCAAACTTCTGCTTCTTCTTCTTCCCCTTGACCCCAAGTCGACGAGGATCTTTCTTATTTGCCGCTTTTCTCTTCAGCTTCTCTCTCTTCCTCTGTTGCTTCAACCTCTTTTTGGTCTTCCATTTCTCTTTCTTCGGCGGGTCAACCTCGTGAGTTTCGAACTTAGTTTTCCCCCCCGATATCACAAGATTAACAGAACCATGGCTGAAGTTTCTGTAAACCCATGAAGGGATGCGCTGCTCGAGCGGGATAAAGTGTTTGAATGGAGAGCAAATTGGTGTTTGAGTTCTGACGACTGACCTAGATCATGGAGAAATTAGTAGGAAAGTTGTGAATCATTGCAGAAGAAAACGAAATGCTTATAAATATATTCTCCGCCAAAGTTCACAACTCTCTACTAATATCATTCCGTAACGCTGGCTCAATAACGAGAAAATAAGCTGAGTCAAGCTAGAAGCTGGAAGAAATATAAAATACTGGTTCCTGGAGTAGAAAAGTCGACTACTTGAATACGTAGAAAAGATCAAGCAGAGAGTGAGAACCTGAGAGATATTGAAGCAGAATATGAAATTTTGAGAACAGAAGAAGCTCTTCGAAGGCTGCGAAACAGAGAATTCGCCATGGTTGTGTTGAAGCGACAACAAGAGATTCGGGCGACGCGGGAGTGGAGGATCTGCGCCCGTCAGATATGGACCGGGTGATCTGGTATGGGCGCGATCCGGCTGATATAAACAAGATGGTCTAGTAAAGTTGTCGGCCCAAAAATATTAGTACTCATCTATACATCTATGGACTATGATCTGTATATCGATACCCTCTTCTAATATTTGCAAGCAACAATTGGCCACACGATAAAGTTGACTTTTACTAAAGATCTTACCAATAGTATTTTGACATGTAAGGGGAGGCTTGAGCCTCCATATTTCTTCCCTGAAGCTCCCTCCCCTGTATCTGCCCTTCTCGACACGGGAGTTTTTTTTTTCTTTTTCTTTTTTTAAATAAAAATAAAGCAGAACCTGAGAAGTTTTCTAGGACAATCGAAGAATTTTCAGTGAGTTTTTGTTTTACATGTTTCTCAATTTTCATTATTGCTATGAGAATTCTGTTTTGGGATTTCATGTCAATGGAATTTCTAGGGTTTTCTTTTGCTGGGGTGCATGAATGAATTAAATGCTTGAATGGCGTGGTATGTTGTCACGTAAGAAGCGAATTAATCCTGCTTCTTTTTCTTATTTGCAAAGAGTTTCGTAGGGAAGTGGTGAACACCTCGAACTGGTGATATTGTTATCCCCCTAACTTCTGTTAGTCTCTCTTCTGATCTTCTTTCTCTTTTGTGCATGTCGTATACTCTCTCTGCTTTAGCTGAAATGGTTTGATTTCATTTGTACTCTTATAAATTTCTCTGGGTAGGCTAGGGAACTCCTGTTCACGCTATGAGTCGTATCTGAGAAAATTTAGGGGGGGAAGGACTGGAATTCCTTCATTTGGGACCTTCTAGTTTGAGGTTTTGCCTGAACCTATATCTCATGGATGGTAGCAAGTTTAAGTTGATCTCTCTTACATGACTCCAATGTCATGCAATTTATCCATGGATTGATTGCGACTTCAGACGAGAAGCGGGTTAGTACATTGTACCCAGATGTAGTGTGAATTAAAGGATCTCCTACTGGTGTCATCAACTTTTTTAGGTTTCTTTATTAATGTGTGTTTTGATTCGTTTCACTGTTAATAACTTTTAGTAAAGAGTATTTCATCAACTGTGTATACTGTTTTCTACAATATTGCTCTGGCCTTGATAATGATATAGCAGATCCTTGTTGCTGCAGTGGAGTTTGGAATTGATGGCTCTATTCATGGTGAGACAGTAGGAAATGCGATTGTGAGCGATGTTGGCTGTATAGAGGATGAAAGCAAAATAGGTGGTAGTTCGGTCGAACCAGCTTATAAACAAGATCAAGGTGATACATTGACTCAAGATTCTTCTGGAGGGGATACAATTCCATCAGCGGTCCCTGCAGTATCAGTTGCTTCAGCTGAGGAGCCCTATGTGGGTCAAGAGTTTGAGTCAGAAGCAGCAGCACATGCTTTTTATAATGCATATGCCACAAATGTTGGATTTGTCATACGTGTAAGTAAACTCTCTCGATCAAGACGTGATGGATCTGCTATTGGACGGGCACTTGTTTGCAATAAAGAGGGTTACAGAATGCCTGACAAGCGTGAAAAGATTGTGAGGCAAAGGGCAGAAACAAGGGTTGGCTGTAGGGCGATGATTTTGGTCAGGAAAGTAAGTTCTGGTAAATGGGTAGTTACAAAGTTTGTTAAAGACCACACACATCCTTTGACACCGGGAAAAGGTAGAAGGGATTGCATTTATGAACAATATCCGGTCAGTACTCATTCTTGAATTCTTAAAACTATTATGTCACTTAGCTAAAGTTTGTTGATTATTGGGAGAAGGTGGTTGAAAAAAGGAAGAGAGAGATAGAAGCTGCTTATTTTCCATAATCAGAAGGCAATACTATATAATTGCTTGAGCTTCCATTTCATTTTAGCGGTTTGCTCAATATCACACACCACAATTGTGTAGCCATAAATATGCTGAAATATGTTTCTGCCGTTTTTTATTTTGACAAATCCTTACATGCACAATTTTCTAGTAAATTAATCATATGTCATGCTGATAGCCTTAGAACATGTCGTCATTGCTTGCTATCTTCCATGAAATCCATGTTTGACCATGATATTGGAAGGTAAGCTATAACATGCCTAAATCTCACATTTAGTTGGTTCTTCCAGTTGAACCACTTGCTTTTGGGTGAAGGTTTCCCATTTCACTTCGGTGCCCACGGTTGATTAGTATTTTGCAAGTTTTTATAATTGGTATTTTGACCCTAGGCTATGCAATTGGTGATTCATTGTCTTTGCCTTTTTTTTCTTTTTCTTTTTTCTTTTTTTTGGGGGGGGGGGTTATTTGCTAGACCACATTCCCAGCGCATGATAGTAGTATTTATACCTCCTAGTCTCACTTATTGACTCTTAATGATTCTACAGCTAGTTAGTCTAGTTTTTACTCCCCAGGGGGGTGTTTTGGCCGTCATCATCTTCCATTCCTTTACTATCACTAGGCACGTATAACACCTACATCCCTCTAAAAAACCCTCAACCAGAAGGATGGTCTGAGAAGGCAGAGCAAAGAAACGTATGGAAGTTACTGGATAAAAACCAGATCTTCCCAAGGAGCATCATCAGGCTGAACACGCTTCCATCAAACCAAAAACCTGAGTAATAGGCGAGTGACTCCTCTTGTCAACCTTACAGTTTCTTAGGGCCCCAAAGCAAACCGACCATTTTCATCTAGCATAGGCAGAGTAGTGCTGACTGGTGCCCCTGAACCCATACACTTGTTGAGAAGAGAAACTTGGAAAATCGAGTAAACTTGGGCCTCTTTTATTGTGTTAACTCAAGCTCATGAGCTACCTTAGCAGTCCTCTCAAAATTTTGATAGGATCAAAACATCATGCTGCATGATTAGAAAAGCTCAAAATGGATGAAATTTTTCTACTCGTTACTAACAACATGAAGTCAAGGACATTAAAAGAGCAACTGAGCAAACAATTTTGTTTTTTTATATTAATAATTTAATCCATCATAATTTAACATTATAGACGAGGTAAGGAATTCGTTAGAAGCAAATGTCGGAAGAGAATCCAATATCAATGTTCAATATCTACAAACATTGTTTAAAATTATTATCAATGTTGTAATGCCTAATGCATGATTAATAGAGCCATAGCATGTTATGACAATATTGATATGCTCCCTGCTTTATATGCATGCTAGTTTCTTCATGTTTAGCAATGCATAAATCATCGATTCTGTACCTTTTTTCTGGAGAAATTCAGTACTGCTTTTTGGCTGTTTCTATGCTTACCTTGTTTTTCTAATGCTCCTTGCAGAATGAACATGATAAAATTCGGGAGCTCTCCCAGCAGTTGGCTATAGAGAAGAAGCGAGCTGCAACCTATAAAAGGCATCTTGAATTGATATTTGAGCATATTGAGGAGCACAATCAAAGTCTTTCAAAGAAAATACAGCACATAGTAGACAGTGTGAAGGAGGTGGAAAGCAAAGAACCAGAGAGTCATAGATAGGGTCAACTTTCAACAAGTTAGTCTTTGATTGATTTATTTGTTCACTGGATGAAACGTGAAATCAACCGCTGGCGTCAAAATGTCGCAGGACAAAGTATGCAATAATATCTGATAATTGCTGACTTACAGTATCTGCTGCGGTCCTGTCCAGTTCTAGTTGTCAGGTGGTTCTGTTCTAGTGTTCTTCAGTTTGTTTGGTCTTTATAGAATTTATTGAGTTTCCCCACTTTTAATTCTGTGGTAATTTTCGCTGGTAGAAGAATCTAGTTGAGTCCATGTACAGGTCCTGTGAGTCCCTTCTCATGTAGTTTGTCTAACAATGTAATGACAGTCATAACGGCCATTCAAATGCCCTGATAGAGTTGAATCATTTGATTGTTGATTTCGTGAAATTTGATCTAAGGCTCCCTTATATGTATAGGATTCGAATAATCTGACTTTGTCCCGTTTCAGGTATCGGATAACGGTATTTGACTGAGAGCCCGAATGATTATATTTCCTTCAATGGCGCTATTTTGACTGCGTTATCTGCTTCTAGTTATCACGGTTACTTCATGCTTGCTGCTGTCGACATGCAATGCAACAGTTTTCGACAAAGGTTTATTGTAAATAAAATCAAATGCTAAAGTGATATCTACATTGAAATTCCAAGAATTCAAGAATAATTATATTGATAGCGAGATTTAATCTCTAAGTCTTATAAATTATGAGTCACATCCTTATCAACAAGACATATTTTAGTTGGTATGATAGATCATAGGTTTATAAAAGAAGTATATTTTTTAATATTCCTATCTACCAAAGCATTCAAATCATGTAGTAATGTTTGCATAAAAGGTAAAAGACGAAAAGTAGTTTTGTTTATTAGTAATGTTGAATTTAATTCAATGCCAATTTTGTACAAATTTGTTTTGCCAATGTTTTTATTTTTTTTTATCGGCATTTTGCCAATTTTTTGACTCACCAGGATTATTAGAGAATCTTTTTAAGGGCTTGTTTGAGTTGGCGTTTGAGAAGCATATTTTATGCAAGTCGAGACAAAACTCCTCTTATATGTTTACCTTGTATACTGCAAATCATGTTGTAAAAGCAGTTTCTACCGCTAACCCAAACGAGCACTTAAGTTGGTACTCCCTATGTTCCTTATTATAAAGTATATTTGGTCCTTTTTATCAGGCACTTGCTTATTTCCAAAAAACATTAAATATTTTTTTTCATAGATATCCATAACTAATAAGAGTTTGTGGGTGAGAGTGATAATTAATATGATATTAGAGTTTAGTGAAATTAATAAGGATAATATTAGAAATTACTTAAATTTTAAGATAAATTTAATAACTTTATAACTGTTTTTCTTGATTTGTGAGAATTATTAGTTAGTCTTTATAATAAACATCCGAGGGAGTAGCTCATAACACGGCACAAGCGACAACGTTCAGCAATTTTTTGTTTTTTTTGGGGTTTTGCACATCTTTTTGACTCATTCTTTAGCGCTACTAAGTCCATTCCTTAGTATTCCCTGTATGTACATTTCACCGGTGGAAGTTAGTACAAGCGGCAAGTGGTTTGATTCCGCTTAAGCAAGGTCTAGGATTTGAATCTTATATATACAGAAAATTATCATTGGAAGACTCTCCCACCATAATCAGGTGCGCGACGTGAGTCGGATCTAAATGTAGTCGGGGTAAAGCTCCGATGAACCGAGTGGACAACAAAAAAAAATTCAGACCTTTCAAAAGGTGGTTTTTTCCGTTGAACCCTAAAACTCTCATAATACGCTCTGCACTAAGAACAATCAGGTAAAAATGTTCAGTTTTTATCTGCCAAATTTTCCATATGCACAAAAATGTAAAGAATGTATTCGGAAATAGAATAATAGATATCATAATCTTCTTACCAGCTATAGATAGCATGCTTAATTAATTACGAATGAGTCTATTATGCAATTATAAATCTATATTTTCTTTTCTTGTTCTTCTTTTAAATGAATGTATTTTGTATATCCGTTCTATAAAGAAAAACGACACAACGGAAAATTTTTATCATTTTCAACGTGAATTTGTTATCGAAAGACCTTCGCACTGTGAATTATCCAAATCGTCAAAATCCATGAAAATAAATCGAGTTGGGAAACAAGAAAGCAAAAACCAAACGAATGAAAACGGCGGGAATATGCAAAATCCAGCACCAGCAGTAATAAACTAAACGGTTGTACAAACCGAAAACAGAACCTGTCAAAAAAATATTTAAAAAAAAGAAGAAGAAGACATCACAGGGTTACGGAAAGCGTTCATTCCCATTCATTGCCCTTCTCCCATTTCCCACCATCTCCAGGATTCATGGGTTCGCACGAACCATCTAACGTCTAACAAGATGCAGTCCTGGCGTGGACAACGCATGCTTCTTTGTGTTTGATTTGATGCACGAACACGAATCGGTGATGATGTTCATTGCGACGATCGAGCGAGACAATTCTGTGAGTATGTACAGCAAGCTGGGAAACACGTTAGCCGAGAGCGCCGAAGCCAACTCCCTTCATCATTTGCTTAAACTCGCTGTAATTGACTCTCCCGTCTCCATCCACATCCACCTTCATGATCATCTTCCTGCAATCTTCCGTCGCTCTTCCCTGTTTCAACCCAAGCGACGATAACACCGATCTCAATTCGTCGACGGAGATGAAGCCGTCGCCGTTTTGGTCGAACACGCCGAATGCCTCTCTCATGTCCTCCTCCTCGTTCCGTTCCTTCATGATCGCCTTGTATAACTCACCAAACTCCTCCATGTCCACGCATCCGTCTCCGTTGACGTCGATCTTGTCGATCATCTGCCTTAAATCCTTGTCAGGGATGAAAATGCCGAGGCTCTCGAGCGAGTCGTTGAGCTCCTTCTGCGTGATTCGGCCGTCCCCGTTGCGGTCGAACATCTGGAAAACGCGCTTCAGCTCAACGGGGTCCATAGTGTTGAGGGCCCGAGAACGTGAGGAAGGAGTGAAGGAGGAATTTCGGCCCGAAGCTGTTGAGGGAGAAGACGGAGGATGAAAGAAAATGAACAAATTTGTAAAGAAGGAAGATTGTGACGAAAATAGTTGGAACCAGGGGAGGAGAACAAGCGTGGGTGAGAAAAACTGGGAGACAAATTTGGGGCTCTAAACGGGCAGATGGAAAAACCAGAGGCGTTAGGTTGGGTTTAAATTTCAGATGTAAAGAGATCACACGCCACTCTGGTCCTGATTTCTCTTACTTTAATTATTACTTTTTTTCTTTTTGGCTATCCCTTATTACTACAGCTACTGTTATGGGTAAAAAAATCGAATCGATGTGAATTTACAGCTTGGCCTAAGAGAAAATGTGAAAGTCGAAACGGAAAGGTATGGCAAAAGGGAGCAAGTGGGGGAGGGGGGCAGTTGGACGCGCATTAGGATAGGGCTAAGTCAAAAACGCGTTGACAATAATTGCCGTCTTGGCTGGGCTGCATGTCCGTTGTTATTATCTATGCGTTGAACTTTAAAACGACAACACAGAAAGCGAAAGGCAGCGAGTATTCTGTTGGTGTGACCTGTGACCGTTGATGCCGGATCTAAATGTTGTACTCCCTCCCGTCCTTATTTTCCTCTGATCACAAGTCATTAACTTAATACTATAAAAATGAAATAGTAAAATTTTACATTCAAAAAAGTCGTAAAGGATTAAAAAAAAATTGAATACACCAGAGTGCGACTCTACACTCATCACAGTTTATTTAGAGCATGCTGGGATAAGAATATCCTCATAACCAAGATTATCTAACCCAGACCGGACCGGACCGGAAATCGGTGACCCGGGCACTAAACCAGTCCGGGTCAAATTTTAAAAAAAAAATTTAAATATTTTTTTTTCTTTATAATTTAATACTATAAGCCTAAAATATTCAATTTCTCACCAGTTTGGTCTCAGTTTAGCTCTGGTTTGACTCCGGTCTAACCCACTGACCCTTGACCCAGTACCTTGACCGGTCCATATTTAATTACCTTGCTCATAACAGGAGATACGGAAAGCAGGATCAAACTACCACAGGGGAATCAACATCAACAAGAAGGGGACTTCATCAAGCTAGAAGTTGATGGCTCAGTGTTAGAGGATGGAAGGAGTGGATGCGGAGACTACTTTCGAGATCACAATGACAAATGGCTTGGTGGGTTTAGCTGCAAATTAGTAAATGTTCCTCTTGTTGTTGTAGAAATGCTCAGATGTATTAAGGGCCTGCAATTGTGTTGGTACAAAGGTATAGGAAGATTTATTTGTTTTCTGATTGTATAAAGGCTATCAACTTTATGTTGAGAGGTTGTGATAATGATCATCCATTCAAGGACATTGTAGATGATTTTATGTTGCTTTTTCATAGAGATTGGTAGGTTATGATAGCTCACGGTTACAGATAGCACATAACCACTGCTGATAAATTAGTTAGGTACTCACATAGTATAGAGGAGGTTTTTTATTTTCTTGATCAATCTCCTCCTTTTATTCAAGAGCCAAATGTTGATGCAGGTTAGGTTTAAATATTTCTAATTTTGGATATAATATCCCTTTGAGATAACGTTTCGAGTATTTATCTAAAAAAAATGAATAAAATATTAAGAAGGGGCAGTTTTTTTATAAAAAAAAAAAATTACACGTATTGATATGCCTCACTCTGTGTCTTATTATAGAAAGCAATTGTTGCTTCTAAAAGTGTTTTATAGATAACAACAGAGTGCCTAATATTAAATTAGGAGGGGTGAGGGCGGCCTTGGATTTTCCCCACCTCAACTACCTTCCCTTCCTCTATTTACGACACCTGTCACAATTCCCCTTCAATGCTTCCACTCCTCTCTACTATTGTATTCCATTTCAATTCTCACATCACCCCACCATCATAGTAACATCCAGCCTTTATATACTCCCTTTCCTTCTCAACTCGTTATTTTTGCATACTCCACTAATTAGTCACCCGTCTACACTTTAGCCCGCCTCTCCTATATAGTACTCTATGCCAATCAATTTACAGTAATCCAATTTAGATGTTACCTTTGATACACTTGACACCAATAGCTACAGCCTGTACATTGGAATTAGCTCCCATTTAATTTCTCAACTTTCGGCCAAGCTATTAAAAGAGTCAAGGATGATTTATTATTCAGATATTTATATTGTTCTCCCAACTTCTTGTGCCGTCAAATCCATTTACAGAAGTTTTATAATTAAGTACTAATTTTAACATGCATGTCATTTTCAGTTGATAATATGCATGGCGAGCTGTTACAGGTAAGCGTCTTCACTTTCTTTTCTTTTCTTTTCTTTCCTTTCTTTTGAAAAAAATATACTCCATATTTTTACCCTGTTCAAAAATACTAGCACCTAGTTTCTCGTTCTTCTTTTTGACGTGCTTTGCCTCGTGGCCTCCTGCAACAACCATTTAAATACACGTCCTTCCCTGTTTGTCCTTTCAATGTTGATGTTTTTGGTGCAACGCCCTTTCAGCTCATAAATAACGACGTTACTAAAAAGCGCTTGTCTTAAATAATAAAGCCCTGCATGACATGACAGAGCCAGCAATGAAACGCCAATTAATGATACCAACCGCAAATTGCCTCAGTGCATCGCTTCCCATCATGTTTAGATGAACAAAACAAAAGCCACTATGTATCTAATGTAAAGGCGAGGTCAAATTATTAGGTACTCCATATAAGTTGCGAGACCCTCCATCTATAGAATATTTATCGGGAGAATGACAGTGAAGTCCTAAGGAAGAGGAGAAATGAAGAAATGGTCCCTATAGATTGCAAAATGAAAAAATGGTCCCATGGAGTTGTCAATACAGGCTCTTGACGTTGTCATTAACAACTTCAGGAGCCTGTATTGATAACTCCATGGGACCATTTTTTCATTTTGCAATCTATAGGGACCATTTTTTCATTTTTTTTTTTCTTGTATGGGACCTAAATGTAAATCTCCCATATTTATTTCCTGAACTCCCACACAGCACACTTCCACTAATTATAATGTAAACACAAAATGCTCGTCCCACTATTTTGAGCCAACAATAATCCTTTTAAAAGGGCTTCTTATCGTACCAAAAATGTTATTATGGAAACATATCTAAACACTCCCTCCAATTTTTAATACATGACCTATCTTATAATTTAATTCAATTAGCAAAATAGGTATTAGGGGTGTTCGGGATCGGGAAATACCATTCCCGATCCCGAGAAGGGTTCGGGAATGATTTTCATTCCCGATCCCAATCCCGAAAATCAGGAAATTTCGGGATCGGGAATTTCCCGATCCCGGATTTGCTTTTTTTTTTTTAAATCTCTATATTAAATTTTTTGTTGTGTTTGCTTTGGTCTAGTATAAATATATAATTAGTCTAATACATTTTTAAAGTTGTCGATTCAGCTACAAAAAGAATAAAGACAAGAACAAAAAATTAGAATTATTTAATAAATAATAAATGAAATTAACTAAAAGAATAGATATTTAACTTAAGGGTGTTAGGGATTTTCACATTTTATTTTACATTTGAACTTATTTTCTTAAATACTTTTAAAAAATATACATGTGTGTATATATATTTTCGGGATCGGGAAAAAGTCGGGATGGGGAAGTCCCATTCCCGATCCCGAAATTTTCGGGACGGGAAAATCCAGTCCCGATTTGCTAGGAATCAAGACAGGAAATTGACGAACACCCCTAATAGGTATTATATTAAAGATTAGAGAGAAAAGACATTTAAATGCTAGAAGCATTGGAGACATCACGAGTATCCGACTAGCTATGTCTAAACTAGCAACATCCATCGCCAGCCAACAAGTATTTCTCTTATCAAGTTTTTCAACAACTTACCTATCAAGATTAGATTTGTGGCTTCAGATGTGCGCCCCTCTGTTGCCCTCTTATTTTAGGGGTCTTCCCAAATATATTTTTTATAGCTCTTTAAATCATTAGATCCTACACAAAATGAGTGAAATTTTGATATCTTCTGAGCAAAAAATGGATATGTTTTCAATTTTTTATGATTTTTTAATGATATTTCAGAAAAATTATACTTAAATTGGAAAAAAAGGAAGGAAAAAGTACACCATTTTCCTGAAATATCTTTAAAAAATCATAAAAAAAATTTGAAAATATGCCAATTTCTTACCCATAAGATATCAAAATTTCACACATTTTATTTAGAATTTAATAATCCAAAGAGTCATAAAAAATATATTTTAAAAAACCCTTAAAATAAGGGGGTATCAAAGGGCGCAGCAAGGACACACATCTGAGGCCCAAATCCATCAAGATCTCAATGACCATAGTTTGTACAGTTTGTTTATAATTTATCGGGCGAGCACAGAATTGGGCCGCCAAATCGAAAGGATAGACATGAGATCATCACATACTAATTATTCATAACGACACTTGTATATATAATTTTGTTATTACATCAATAAATCAATATGTACCAATACCAGTAAAAGGTGATTTAGCTGTATTATATTTACCTCATATTGGCCAAAAATTTTTATTTAGCTTATTGGTTTATCATGTAAACTATTTTATTCTGGAGCATAGACTCTCTATATATACTCCTCTGGTACTATACATTAGATGCAGGGAGGATTTTTTTAGTTGCATAAAAAAAAATTGAAAGTAACTTATAAATATAGTTGAAAAGGTATATGCAAATTGGAATTTGACGAGTGTAACGAGATTAAATAAAGGCATCGACAGACAACCGCGGTGAGTTGCTACGCAAAGAAGGGACGCAAACGATTGTTGCGATGTGGTAATTAAAACGCAACCACACATGTTTACCTGACCCATCATGATCTGTTTCCACCTTGCAGGCTTCATCACTGATGCTTTAAGAATAAGTCATCATTTCTTTTTTTGAGAGAGCTTAAAAAAAGGCAAAAAAATACATCACTGATGCTTTAAGAATAAGTCATCGTTTCTTTTTTTGTGAGAGCTTTTAATAAAGGCAAAAAAATTAATCCGTCACCTTAGAGATTCAAACTCTAGCAAGGAAAACCCATGTACTTAGCAGGCACACGCCTTAACCACTCGGCCAAACCGACTTGGTGCTTTAATTAATGCTTATAAGTTAATATAAAATTAACGATATCATTCTTCTATCGGAATAGGCAAGCAACTAAACTAAGGCCTGGGCACAAAAAAACAAGAGTCCTACATCATCCACGCCTCAGGGGATGGGAGCTAGGAGCCTAGGACCCAACACTTAACAAGCCGGGAAATGTATATTAGGCACATTTGGTACAATGGAACTGAGTTCATGAAAATAAAAATAAATACCAATTCCATATTTTGAGAATGTTTGGTAAGATGGAATTAGAAAAAAAAAAATCAATTTCCATATAGAAGTCAATTGACGCCAATTCCATTAAATGACTTCAATAAAAAATAATTGTTGTCCATATATCCCAACAAACATATCCAAACAAGATACCCAGGGGATTTTCTTTATTTTGTATGATCTTGCTTCTTGCTTAAGATTTCATTTGAGCCAAGCCACTCTTTGTATGAGAAAAACGCTCCCAAGTGGATTGGTGCTATAATTGATCTCTATCTCTCTCCCTAGTGCTCAAACAGTCTCTCTTCATGTGCATAACTGTAACATCCTCTTTTTTTTAACACTTAGAGTTAATTGTAACTTAAGTTTTATTTAGTCAAAGAATTAGAATAAATTAATAATTTAAAAAAGAGAAAAAAAAGAAACAAGTTCCAAAAAAAAAATTTATTGCTTTATAAAAATAAATAAATAAAAATATATAGAAATGAAATACCCCTTCAAAATAATTATTTTTAACACCTGAGTATGTGTGTGTAGACTTACCTTTTTAATGGAAAGTAATATAGAAATAAAAAATTTTGCTAAAAAAAAATAGAGAGAGAGGGTAAACCCTAACCCTCCCTTATAAATACTCTCTTCTCCTTTTCTTCACTCTCAGCCGTCACTTCTTACGGTGCAGACTCTCATTGAGAGCTTTGGAGTAACACGTGTCTGATTACCTGTACGTAAGGGAGTGACAGGTAACTCTGAATATTCTTCCATATACTTGTGAATAGTGTATGATTTTTGAATGACTATTTTTTTTTCTAAAGAAAAATGGACTGAATTATATGTATATGTGTTTGTATTATAAATTTTCAAATAAGTAGTGTTACAAGTAAATTTCTATATAACTCATTATGTTCATATAATTAATAATTTAATGATAATTAATGTATTATTGGATTATTATTTCATTTTTAGCATGTTTGAATATGTGATTATATTTGATATGAATGGAAGCATGAATTATTGTACTTTATCTTTTAATGATATATTATTTATCATTGTCATGGCGGTTGCATCTTTGATGAGTTGGAGTGAGGAGGAATTTGTATGTTGAGATCTTTTACCACGTGGTATGCCATCACTCGGTGCACAGTGGATGGTACTTGTCAGGGCCCCTTCTTCCATGTTTTCCTTTGGCCGGGATTTCATTGGAGCTGTGAGACATGTGACACCTCCTTAGTTGTATTCCTTTAAGGAGGGGAGTCATAGTCCAGACTTAAGCTCTACACCTTTGGCCGGGTGTATCTTAAGAACTTGTGAGCTTGGGACAATCCAGTCAATTGGATGGGTTTCTGTTAGACTATGTGTTAGCCTATGGCTCCAGTCAGCGGAATAAGGATGGACAGTGATATAAGGAAGGTTGCATCTTACATATTGCATATGACATAATTGTATATTACATGTTGTGATGAAAATACAAATTGATATAATGGTGATTAGACTTGTTTTTGTCTTGTATGAGAATTATGGTATATATGAATATATATGTAATCAGTTCCTTTTTATCATATAAGTTTTGCTTGTGTACGGTAGAAACTTTCAGTAGTTACTGAGACGTGGAATCTCATCCCTATATATATTAACCTTTTCAGGTGACTGTTCTAGTAGGGATCAAGGGAAGGCACCTATGGAGTGAGCCTTGGAGGCTCTTTTGTGCTCCTAGAGCTCATGTTATGTCATTTATATTGCCATGACCTTAAGACTTCCGCATTTTAATTTGTTTTGAGGAAATATTTTGAGGATTTGATTTAACACTATGATTTGGGCTTTATTTAAACTGATTTGTATTTTAATGGTTTGGATGTTGAACATCCTTATTGACGATATTTGAATTACTATGGTTAAGTACTTGGCTGTTTGATTGAGGTGTTACATTTTTTGTATCAGAGACAAAACGTTCCATGGCTATTTTGTTATTTTTATAACTATTTTTCTTTAAAATTTTTAGAGGTCGTGGCAATTTAAATATCATAACATGTGCACTTCCCTTTGACTAGGTTTAGAATTCATTGGTGACTTGTTTGCTTACCTGATGTCCTTGTGGTGTTCTTCATAGGAGGGGAGGATGGTGAATACTCGAAAAACTAATTCAACTCCTGTTCCTCGCCAAAATGGTCCTCCTCCTCAGGATAATAGTGCCATCTTGTTGGAGTTATGGGATTTAGTCCTAGATGTGAGGGAGAAAGTGAATAGGCATGAAGAAGAACTAGCAGCAAGAAGAGGCCAAAGCGGTGATCATGATAAGGATAAGAGCCCCATTAATGAAGATACTTCCACTGGTCAGCATTCTAGAGGCAGCAGCAATTCATGTACTGAATCAAGAGGCGGTAGCAGTTCCCATTCTCAGTACCACGTCCCATCTATTACTAAAGTTTGGGACAAATTCAGGAAGTTTGCTCCTCCGATGTTTGAGGGGAAACTAGATCCAGTTGAAGCACTAGAGTGGTTGAAGCGTTTGGAAAAGATTTTCAAGGTTATTGAGATCAGCTCTCAACAGAAAGTACTAGTTGCCGAACAATTGATGCAGAAAGCCGCTCAAGAATGGTGGGAGAGCACAAAAATTGATGATGATGTGGAGATGACTTGGGAAGAGTTTAGGGAAAAGTTCGAGAAGAATTATTTCCCCACTTCCATTAGAGTGGCGAAAGAGACTGAATTCCTTACATTCAAGCAAGAGGATTTACACGAAGAATAATTTATTGCTCACTTTTTAGAGTTGTTTAAGTTTTGCAAGTATTCGCAAAACAACTCTAAATGGATGTGTGATCTACTAGTGGAAAAAGCTAGGCCGGATTTGAAAACGGCTTTGTCACCATTCCTTGATGAGATAAAGGATTTTGAAAAGATGTGTGACAAGCTTCGCACCATTGCTAGAAGCAAGCGAGAAGAAGAAGTTAAGAGAATGAAGGGATTCCAAGCTAGATCTACACCTCCCATGAGACCTACGGGGGGAATCACTAAGAAGCATAGCCATAGCTTCAGTGGTATGAAGAAGTGGTTTGGCCAGCCATCAAGGAATCATTCTGGTGGACTTTCAAGGAGTCATTTCAGTGGACCACAGAGGAGTCATTTTAGTGGAGGACAGAACTCTTATAGGGGCTCCACAGCTCTTGTTGCTAGCACTGCTAATAGTCAAAAGTGTGCCAAGTGTGGAAGGGTGCACCAGGGCAATTGTCTGATATGCTACAAGTGTGGGAAGGCAGGCCATGTCTTCAGGTTCTGTGAGGAAGGCTTGCGAGGAGCCAATGATGCTAGAGCTGCAGTTCCAGGCAGAGTGTTTGCACTATCATACCAGGAGGCTAGTGCTTCGCCAAATCTGATTAAAGGTATTCTCAAACTTCAAAGCCTTGAGATTGAAGCTTTATTTGATTCTAGTGCTACACACTCTTTTATATCTTATGCTTGCGTGCATTGATTAAATTTACATATAAGTGAATTGCCTTTTGACATGATTGTTTCTACACCGGCGGGAGCCTCGGTGAGAACTTCTAAAGCTTGCTTGAATTGTATAATTGAGTTCGATGGTATGACATCAACTATTGATCTTATTTGTCTACCCATAAAGGGTATTGATCTGATAGTGGGGATGGATTGGTTGTCGGTGAATGACGCCATCCTTTGTTGTAAGAAGAAGATCATCTCCCTCCCTGTTGACCCTATGAGTCCTAGTAGACCACAATTGTTATCTGCAGTACAAGTTGAAAAGTCTATTCGTAAGGGTTGTCCAGCGTACATGGTGTTTTTCTCCACTCAAGTAGAAGTTGAAGAAGGGGTAGAAGACATTAAAGTAGTAAATGAATTTCCGAAAGTATTTCCGAAGGAGATGACATATTTACCCCCAGAGAGAGAGGTAGAGTTCTCTATTGACCTTGCACCTGGGACAAGGCCTATCTCTAAAGCTCCTTATCGAATGTCTCCTTCAGAACTCGCAGAATTGAAAAATCAAATAGAGGAGTTAATGGAAAAGGGTTTCATCAGGCCCAGTGTATCTCCTTGGGGATCGCTTGTGCTCTTTGTGAAGAAGAAAGATGGGAGTCTGAGGTTTTGCATTGACTATCGCCAATTGAATAAGGCAACCATAAAGAACAAATATCCTTTGCCCAGGATCGATGATTTACTTGACCAGTTGACCAGAGCATCCATATTTTCCAAGATTGATCTGAGATCAGGCTACCACCAGTTAAGAGTCAGAGCTGAAGATATTCCAAAAACTGTATTCAGAACAAGATATGGTCACTATGAATTTCTTGTTATGCCATTTGGGCTAACCAATGCTCCAGCTGTCTTTATGGATTACATGAACAGAATATTCAGACCATATTTGGATAAGTTTGTAGTGGTATTCATTGATGACATCCTTATCTACTCTAAGGATGAGGAAGAGCATAAAGAGCATCTTAGAGTTGTGTTACAGGTACTAAGAGAACGTAAGCTCTACACGAAGCTGTCTAAATGTGAATTTTGGTTAAAGGAAGTAAATTTCCTAGGCCATGTTGTATCAGCTGAAGGAGTGTCAGTAGACCCCAGTAAGATTGATGCAGTGTTGAATTGGGAAAGGCCGCGGAGTGTCACCGAGATCAGAAGTTTTATGGGATTGGCAGGCTATTACAGGGGATTTATTAAAGGCTTTTCACAGATAGCCATGCCCTTGACTAAGTTAACTAGGAAGGACCAACCATATGTATGGAACAAGAAGTGTGAAGCAGCCTTTCAGGATTTGAAGACTAAGTTGACTACGGCGTCGGTACTTGTGATTCCAGATCCTACTCAGACTTTCACTTTGTACACTGATGCATCTAAGAAGGGTCTTGGGTGTGTGCTAATGCAAAATGGTAGGGCAGTTGCTTATGCTTCCCGACAGTTGAGGCCACATGAAGAGAACTATCCCACTCATGACTTGGAGTTAGTAGCAGTAGTATTTGCTTTGAAGATTTGGAGACACCATCTCTATGGTTCACAATTTGAGGTCTTTAGTGACCATAAGAGTCTGAAGTACCTGTTTGACCAAAAAGAGCTTAACATGAGACAGAGAAGGTGGATGGAGTTTCTCAAGGATTACGACTATGAGTTTAAGTACCATCCAGGAAAGGCAAATGTGGTAGCGGATGCCCTAAGTAGAAAGTCAATCCATGCAGCCCAGTTGATGGTCAGGGAACATAAAATTGCTAGAGGATGTGCAGAATACTTCTATTGACATAATGTCAGGATTGGTTGCTACCATGGAAGCGTTAACCATTGAAAGTATAACCTGGAAAGAAATTAAATTCACTCAGCTTGAGGATGAGTATCTATTGGGTGTCATGGAAGATATTGAAGAGGGAAAAGAGTCAGAATTCAAGATGGGTGAAGATGGGATATTAAGATATAAAGGAAGAGTCTGTCTTTCCGATTATGGAGAAATAAGGAAGCTCATGCTTGAGGAAGCTCACAAGAGTAAATACACTATTCACCCTGGAGCCACTAAGATGTATCATGATCTCAAGTGGAATTGGTGGTGGCGAGGCATGAAAAAAGATGTTATTGAGTTTGTTTCTCGTTGTCTGACGTGTCAAAAAGTTAAAATTGAACATAGGAAGCCTCCGGGATTGTTGTAGAATTTAGAGATCCCAGAATGGAAGTGGGACAGCATCTCTATGGATTTTATCATGGGACTTCCCCCAACTATTTTTGGATATAATGCCATTTGGGTAATTGTTGATAGATTGACTAAGTCAGCTCATTTTCTGGCTATCGCGGCAGAGTACTCTCTTGAGAGACTAGCGAAGATCTATGTGAAGGAGATTGTTAGATTGCATGGGGTACCGAAGAGCATCGTATCAGATCGTGACGCATGGTTTACCTCACGGTTTTGGAGAGCATTGCAGGACGCTATGGAGACTCGTTTGAGGTTTAGTACCGCTTACCATCCCCAAACTGATGGGCAAACTGAGAGGACTATACAGACTCTAGAAGACATGTTACGAGCATGCGCAATTGAACTGGCAGGAAGTTGGAACAATCACCTTCATCTGGCAGAGTTCGCATATAACAACAGTTATCATTCAAGCATCGATATGGCACCGTATGAGGCATTGTATGGAAGGAAGTGTAGATCTCCTATTTGTTGGACAGAATTGAATGAGCGAAGTTTAATAGGTCCGGATCTGGTAGATGAAACTACTCAGAAGATTAAGATAATTCAACAGAAGCTTCTCACCGCCCAAAGCAGACAGAAGAGTTATGCTGATAGAAGAAGGCGACCATTGGAGTTCATGGCGGGCGAACATGTATTTCTGAGAGTCACACCGATGACTAGCATTGGTAGAGCGATTCGAGCAAAGAAGCTATCACCTTGTTTCATGGGTCCCTATGAGATTTTGGAGAGAGTGGGACCAGTTGCTTATAGAATTGCATTACCTCCACAGCTTGCGAACATTCATGATGTCTTCCATGTGTCGCAATTGAAGAAGTACCAACCAGATCCTTCCCATGTTATTGAAGTAGAGGAGATAGAACTCAGAGGTAATATGACATATAAAGCTGAGCCAGAGCGGATTGTGGATGTGATGGATAAGCAATTAAGAAATAAGACCATCAGACTTGTGAAGGTTGTATGGAGAGGTATGGCTCCTGGTGATGCTACGTGGGAGACAGAGGAAAAGATGAGGCATGAGTATCCTCATTTGTTTAACTAGGTATGTCTTTTAATTTGTGTGATGAATTTTGGGGCCAAAATTCTTTTTAGGAGGGGAGAATTGTAACATCCTCTTTTTTTTAACACTTAGAGTTAATTGTAGCTTAAGTTTTATTTAGTCAAAGAATTAGAATAAATTAATAATTTAAAAAAAAAGAAAAAAAAGAAACAAGTTCCAAAAAAAAAATTTATTGCTTTATAAAAATAAATAAATAAAAATATATAGAAATGAAATACCCCTTCAAAATAATTATTTTTAACACCTGAGTATGTGTGTGTAGACTTACCTTTTTAATGGAAAGTAATATAGAAATAAAAAATTTTGCTAAAAAAAATATTGTTATTAAAAAAAAAATAGAGAGGGGGGTAAACCCTAACCCTCCCTTATAAATACTCTCTTCTCCTTTTCTTCACTCTCAGCTGTCACTTCTTACTGTGCAGACTCTCATTGAGAGCTTTAGAGTAACACGTGTGTGATTACCTGTACGTAAGGGAGTGACAGGTAACTCTGAATATTCTTCCATATACTTGTGAATAGTGTATGATTTTTGAATGACTATTTTTTTTTCTAAAGAAAAATGGACTGAATTATATGTATATGTGTTTGTATTATAAATTTTCAAATAAGTAGTGTTACAAGTAAATTTCTATATAACTCATTATGTTCATATAATTAATAATTTAATGATAATTAATGTATTATTGGATTATTATTTCATTTTTAGCATGTTTGAATATGTGATTATATTTGATATGAATGGAAGCATGAATTATTGTACTTTGTCTTTTAATGATATGTTATTTATCACTGTCATGGCGGTTGCATCTTTGATGGGTTGGAGTGAGGAGGAATTTGTATGTTGAGATCTTTTACCACGTGGTATGCCATCACTCGGTGCACAGTGGATGGTACTTGTCAGGGCCCCTTCTTCTATGTTTTCCTTTGGCCGGGATTTCATTGGAGCTGTGGGACATGTGACACCTCCTTAGTTGTATTCCTT
Source organism: Inga laurina (assembly GCA_963855925.1). Lineage (NCBI taxonomy): Eukaryota > Viridiplantae > Streptophyta > Magnoliopsida > Fabales > Fabaceae > Inga > Inga laurina. The sequence goes on along the minus strand of OY979707.1, from coordinate 67,024,215 downwards.
TAAGGAGGGGAGCCATAGTCCAGACTTAAGCTCTACACCTTTGGCCGGGTGTATCTTAAGAACTTGTGAGCTTGGGACAATCCAGTCAATTGGATGGGTTTCTGTTAGACTATGTGTTAGCCTATGGCTCCAGTCAGCAGAATAAGGATGGACGGTGATATAAGGAAGGTTGCATCTTACATATTGCATATGACATAATTGTATATTACATGTTGTGATGAAAATACAAATTAATATAATGGTGATTAGTCTTGTTTTTGTCTTGTGTGAGAATTATGGTATATATGAATATATATGTAATCAGTTCCTTTTTATCATATAAGTTTTGCTTGTGTACGGTAGAAACTTTCAGTAGTTACTGAGACGTGGAATCTCATCCCTATATATATTAACCTTTTCAGGTGACTGTTCTAGTAGGGATCAAGGGAAGACACCTATGGAGTGAGCCTTGGAGGCTCTTTTGTGCTCCTAGAGCTCATGTTATGTCATTTATATTGCCATGACCTTAAGACTTCCGCATTTTAATTTGTTCTGAGGAAATATTTTGAGGATTTGATTTAACACTATGATTTGGGCTTTATTTAAACTGATTTGTATTTTAATGGTTTGGATATTGAACATCCTTATTGACGATATTTGAATTACTATGGTTAAGTACTTGGCTGTTTGATTGAGGTGTTACAATAACAGTCTCTCCATTGTCACTCAGGCCTCTCCTCTTCCTCAGACCTGTTGTATGTATGTGCTCATGTGTAAATAGCCACATGAAGGATTTGATCTTCTCTTGCATTCTTCATCTCCAAATTTGCTTCCATATGCTATCTACCTCTAGTCGTGTACTTGAAAAAAGAAGATGGTATGCGGATTTCACAGTAAATAGCCCATCAGTGGAGGGGTGCAATATATATTTATCCTCGTTTTCGTAAAAATTAAGTCTTGATCTTTTGATATAAAAATTAAGTCTCATTTTCATGATATATCAAACATACTTTTAAACCTCATTTTCATATTCATCTCCATTTCCATTCTATTAAAAAGAATTTTAGCGTACCAAACAAACCATTAGTTCTCTATGGATTGGGCTAGTCCAGGCATGGCTGAGGTAGCTCAAGGAGAATGCACACCAAGTGAATGCATTGGTCCAACTAGCATGAACTCCCTGACGCAATCTTTATGAAAAAATTATGGCTCACTTGAAAGGATCCAATACAAAAAGTGAAATATAAGCAAGCATACTACTAATTAAATATACGACACACCAAAAAATTATCAAAATTTAAGATTAATTCAAACTATATCTTCCACCTGCTAACACATGGTATAATCATGGTTCAAGAGTAAAAAAGTTGTCAAAATAAATAATATTAATTTGAAATATAACATCATAGGGAGCAAATTCAAATGTGGTTGCATTTTCATGAGCTTCTAATCAAGATTATAGAGGTTAGGAACCCATCATAAACGCAGAGCAAATCAATATGAAAAAAAAAAATATTCTCTAACAATCACACATTTGAAAAAAAATTGAATGCATCACTAAACCAACACCTGCTTAATTGAATAGCAACACAAAATTTTGTGCTCAGTGCAAATAAACTTCACGGGCAACTTTTAATCATTGCTTATTCCGCATGCAACAATGTAGGTTATAATGAGAGCATAAGAATACAAAATTAAAAAAAAAAAAGGGCAAGTAATCTGCAATATGACAACATATGAAGCAATTATGGTGTGGTTAAACAAAGTAAGTACAAAGTGATGTATGTAGGTGAAACCATATATATTAGCTATAATGTCAATAGCGAACAATAATTTGATCTTAGAAGTTTCACTCATGACTTGCAGAATTGAACATAGATTTTTATCTCCACTATCACACATCATATTGGACAAGTGCTTCAAAATGAAACTGTTATGCTCATGCATAGGTAAATATTAGATACATTATATGGGAATTACTCCTTAGACCACATTTACCAAAAGGCAAAAACAACGACGTGGCATCTCAACAAAAAAATCTTCAACGACTCTCATCTGAGGCATTTGTAACAGCCACCTTCCCCAAATTAAACCTCCACACAAATGTAGAATCATCTCACTATTGTCCAGACAAGCAAAAACACGACAGTTCTAATAATAATAATAATAAAAATACAACTTGAAGTATTAGTCACCATAACCACTGTGAAGTTTAGAGATCGTAGACTCCATCTAGATTTAATGAAGGAGAAACAAACAATTATTGCTTGTTCTTAGCAGAGCAAGATGAAACACCACTGATATAGAACAAAAGTTGCAGAGTAACATCATTAATGGTGCCTTTCTGTTTTTGATTCAGTGTGGCATACTGGTTTCTGTTTGTGGCAATTAATGAGTTCACTAGTAACATGACGTGGCCGACCTATATAGACATGAGTGTTTCGTTAAATGGTCAGGGAAGTCATTAATATGCAAAGAGCGGGTAAGATGGAAAAAACTGAAAGGTACAACAGATAATATCATGTGAAGTAACCTAACATGTTAAGCTTTATCAACCTACATATAATAACTAGCCCATCCTCATACAAGATGAGTGATCGTCTCGAATTGAGGACACAGAGGAAGTCAATATACATTTGCAACAGTGGCCTCATTCTGGGAATTGAACGCAAGGGAACATGAGCTGGTTATCCACATTTGTGACTGTTTTTTAAATGTGGAATGCAATGAAACAGTATATAAACCTTTTCCAAATTGGCGGGGAACCTCAAGGCGGGTCATTTAAATTTGAAATTTCACATGAGCCGTATCTAACTTTCTATGGGCCATAAGCTGGGAAGGGAGCTTATGATTTGTCATTGTGTCACAAGTCAAGGTGAGCCGGTTTAAAGCAGTCGGCTTGGGTGGTAGCTGTTAGGTGATATATTGATTGATATCCATTTCTTGAGCCTTACAACACTAACCTGACTCTGATTCTTTTTTTTCCCCATAGAGAACTTGATTCGTGACTCTGGACTGTTTCATGACTTATTAGTACGAGGATTTGGTAGTGCACTGTTCCTTGTCATAATCTTTTTCCCTGTGTCAAATTTTGATAAGCATATCCATGATTCATGCTCATTTCTGATGACCTATTTTGTTCCTCCCCAATTCATCACTCTACTGAGAGCGCCGGCGTCTTGGTCAAAATTCCATCTCTGAATATGAGAATCCAAATTCGTACCTAATCCACATGCTTGGGCCAAAATCTCATCCTTTGGGTTTCGTCTTTATGCCAACACCTCCAACCATACATGTGGCGCCATGTGGTCCCCTGCCCGCTTTTTTCCCGCTCTTATCTTTTTCTTTTTTCTTTTTTACCGCCCTTATCTTCAATGTAATGTAGGGCCAATACAACTGTTGCATTTGCACCTATCTGTACGTGAACCCGACCCGGATGCTTCGCCCATAAAATAACCAAAAGTGCACCCTTAATCACCAAAGTACCATTCTCCTCAGTGGCTGGCCGGCCTGACTCTTTGCTTCCAAGTCTGCTCTACACTTCGAGGCCGTCTTTCTGTTCATAGCTAATTTCTTACAGCTACACTTTCTTCCTCTTGTCTCGCATTCTCGGCAACCTCGGTTTCCCATTCAGATCTATGATCAGGTGTTCTTTTGTTTCTTTGCTTTGCTCTCTGTTATTTTCAAATTCATCGATTGGATTTGGACAACTTTCTCTGTTCTCAGAACTAAGCTGTGAGGTAAGAACCATGAATCATGTTTTAGATTCTTGGTTAACACGTATTTTCTTACTTTAAAGGGCTTAGAGAGACAACCCATGAACTTGCAAATATTTTGGGGTTTTGTGGGTCATTGGATGTGTGTGTATGTTTTGCCGTTGCCGGGGTTTTGGTCAGGTAGTATGCATCCACGCATGTTCTACAATGCAGGTTGTCAATGCTTTGACTTGGTGATCCTCAAGAACTTTTTTTTTTTTCGCCAGCATAGTCCCAAAAAATTGCAGAAGGTTGGCTTGGAACTTGCGATAATGCAGCTTCGCTCACCACATTCGTGAAAATTTTCCACGCTGACTGTCATGGTGGAACTGATGTAAATTTATCTGTAATAGCTTCTTACTTCAACATAAATAGAGGACGGCAAGTTGTAGATTCCAGGCAAGTGACCATTCTAGCTTGTAGAAAAGACTAAAATGATGGAATACTTTATGTGCTGTTGGGACTATGGTATGGATATGACATTGAAGAGTCGACAACAAAGATAGTGGTACACCGCAAAGCTTCAAGAAATCTGTCATATTTGGAGTGTGGAAACTGTGTTTCTATTAATATTCACCAGTTACTTTAAAATGTGTCAACGCTCCTGTTGTATGGCACTTAGAAATGTAGATATTTTTTAAGAGATTATAGAGTTTACATTCTAGACTGTAGATATGCTTCACTTGATTATGGGCTTTTCACTGCCTAGGCATCTGATTTCTAAAGTGTAAATCTATCCAGAATCGAGGAAGTTAAAAGCCGTTTGATTGAAATGGTGTTCACTACTTACTAATCAGATTACATTGTATAAATGCCCATCCACTTTAAACTTATGAATTCTTTAATCAAACTATTTTCTTGTATATTAAAAAGATTATGGAACAATTTTTATTAAGTGTTGGAATGCTTCTTTACCAGATGTCAATTGCTTCATCTTTTGTTCTTGAGAGGAAGATACAAAAAGGATTAGTATTATATTGAATTGAATGGTTCAAGTAGGTGTTCAAATTATAAAAACTATGTCAGAGATAAACATGAATTATACATCATATGTCTTGGAGAGCACATGGCTCTCCTATCACCAAGCAGACATACACAAACAGATATATATAGATGGAAATTTTTGAAGATATGGATACTTTGAGAGATGTAGAACTGCTTTATTAATAAATGCTCTTTCGTTATCTTTCTGCAATAATATGTGCTCAAGTTATCATGTTCTGCACGTGCAGGAAGGCTTTGGCGACACAATGAAACAAAAAGCTTTGAAGAAGTTGCCTAGAAGAAGAAGAAGCGCTGATGATCATCCTGATATAACTAAAGACACAGTGCAAAATTGTCACCAAAATAATTACCAAGCTGCAGAAGCAGGTGCACCATTGGTGCAGAAAGATTTAGCTTCACTGAAAACAACTACAGAGATTCCTCCCTCTTCTTTTGAGTTCTATGTCTGGTCAGATGAGGGAATTAATCTTCATGTTAATTTAAATTCATCCCCTTCTGACTGGACCAACAAGTTCAAAAAAGAGGTTTGCATCACTGAGAATTCGCATCAAAATGAATCCAGGAGTTTTTGGCAGGAAATTAGTTGCTTAGGAGAGAGTTCTACAGAAAGAAAAAGTTCCTTTTTGCGAAATATGAAGTCTAACCAAATTGAAGTCCATAGAAATCAGACCAAAACTCAACCTAGCTTGAAACTGACAGATGATGTTACCGGGTCTGATCAACAGGATATAGGTGACAGTTCTTTGATTTCTGATACATTAAAACCATTTAGCATTACTGGAAACAATGAAGATAAATTAAAGCACACTGAAACAGTTGTCACAGCAGCTGTGATGGCAAACATGGCAGACAACAAAAAAGGAGCCCAATCAACAGTCTCTGCTAAACTAGGTTATGGTGCACACAACAATTTTATGTCTGGGGCTGAATCTTGTCCTAAAGATGCATCCAAAGATTCTGGTACTGCATTTATCAAGTCAATGTGTGGTTCTTTTGGCAACTCACTGTCAGATCCCGACAAACTGGAGTGTCATACTTCAAAACCTGGTTACAAAATTTGTGAAGACTTTACTCAGCTAAATGGTTCTCGCTTTGTGATCCCTGGTGTTGTACGTCCTGGAGTATCAGTAAGCAGTTTCGCAGAGCTTCAAATTTCAGAAGTTGTGAGTTGTCATAAACATGCTTCAGCTTCGCTATGTGAAAATGATGGAACTCTGAATCGAAAGAAGATGCCATACACAGAACTGGGTGAACCAGTCAATTCAAGCAAGTTTAATCTGGATACCGATGGGAACAATTTTCTACTTACTGAAGAATGGGTATAGTGCTTTCTCTAGCTTTCCAGTTGTATGTATTCCTTTTCCCCCTTGCCCCCTCTCTTTCTTTTGTCTAGAAGAATTGAGGGAAGGGGCAAGTTTCTTACAAAACTACACAAGAATGTGATTGAAGTTTTCAAAAGAATTAAGAAGTTTTTGCTACTGATCTCTACACTGAGAATGGTACGTTATGTGTGCAGAAGATCACGCTAAACTGTTAACAGTATACTATAGTGCACTGTAAACTTCCTTTCTATACTACTGAGGCTAACTCATATTCTATATGCAATCAACCAATGAAGAATGTGAAGTGCACCAGTATGGAAAAGAAATGTGAAATGAATCTCATCATCTCACGATTGATACTATCAAATAATAACTTCCGTTGTCTAAATCATTCTACCTCTTGAAGTCAGATTTTGAGATTTGTTAAATCCAATAAGGTTTTTATTTAAGCCAGTTCAGTTTTCATAACATGGCTTGTAATGATTTCGGTTATCTTATAGTTTGATATCTTGCATGATTTCTTTATTTTGATAGTTGAATATCAATGCCTTGTTCTTCATTTCTTTGAGTGGTCCAGCGTCTTGATCCACTCCAAAAGATGTGAAAAGAACCTTTGACTTGGCATGCTTGTGTATGTTGTGTTGGAGGAGGTGATCGGATGTGTGATTTGGAAAGAAAAAGAACAGAATTATTTAAATATTTGCAAGCCAAACATATCTTGTCTGGTGATCACCAGCAAGCTTGCTGGCTTGTTGCTCACAAAGTGCCTGATATTTGTCTTATTTCTTGTGAATTTAGTTGTGTAATATTTGAAACAACTGTCGTTTACAGGAGTTGGGCAAGACTGTTAATGGAAGGGAGAGTTCAGAGTAATCCCTCTTCTCAACAACATTTTCTAATGATAAATTTTGGCATTTATGAATTCATTGGAGCTTATGCTTGTGTAATTCTTTCAGATGCTCACAGTTTGATGACCCTCTTAAGTCTGGTCCAGTGTCTGATGATCAGCATTCTAAATTGGAGCTTCAGAGAAAGAGGAAACGGAAAGATTCCAAGGTTCAAGGTCACAGTGCCAAACCTTTTACAAGGATATTAAGAAGCATGAAGGCACCTAGAAGATCCGTACGGCTAATCTGCAAGTGCAAAGGGCCTTAGCTCTTTTTGATGTATGGTTCCAGCATTAAAAATTCTTTAAGAAAATGAAGGCAGAACCTGAAAATAAAGAAAATTTTCATTTTTTTTTGCAAACATACATTCTGTTTAATTTCAGTGTTCAATGTCTTCAATAATGGTGGGAAAAAAGTATCAAATCCTAGTAACTTTATCGTGGCTTCCAAATTGTTACTGTATTTTGCTCCTTAAAATTCCGAATGCTGATTTGCCTTCAAGGGCTGTTGTGGTTTTTTATTGGTAACTGTTCTGATATCACTAACTGGGAAAAGCTATGATGTTCACTTGTTCTGTCACCCACACAAGCGTGTCCGTGTTATTTAAATTTATGGACAAAATATTGCTTTGCTGAATGACTTTTTTTAAGTTAAGGTTTGTTTTTCTTTTCCAGTGAGTTCATAAGGAGCCTGCAGCCGCATTTTTGGGTAGTGTTGACGAAGTGGGAAAATGACTTGCAAGTAGGTACCACTGACCCTCTATCCCAGTTTGGAGAAGCATGTGAACAAAGTGAGCACGCGCGCAAGGGAGATAAATAATTCGTGAAATTAAACTTCTATTTGTATTCAGGTTCTAAGACGGAATTGAGATATTTGTCTCTTATTCTAGTGTTGCTTCTTCTGAATCAGCCACTAATCTTTTTGCTTAGATGGGTCATAGTCACTTTAGAACTTTAACTCATGTCTGAAGCATGCACAGATCAGAAATTTATACAAATAGCTCATATTCCAATCACAATTTGATCTTGTTGTGTCCTCTTGGCTTCCTTCTGCAGCCTTGCACTATCATGTCATTAAATTTCTTCGTGCGTGTTTATGTAGATTTTGGGCAAAATTCTACAAAGCGCTGCTAAGCTGTGCCAAGATCATACAATAATCTGTGTTATTTTAAAAATGTAGAGAGATCACTTGTGAGACGAATAGTTTTACTAGACTTGTGGTGCTTTGATTGAAGACACGGGAGTGAGAATAGCAAGGGCTTGCTAACACTGAGATTGTTGTTAGGTTCATGAACTCGGATTGGGTATTGAATTGGTTGGGATACTGAGTCAAGGGTCAGTGAGTTAGATCGGGATCAAACCGGTGAAAAATTGAATATTTTAGGTTTATTAATATGAAATTCTAAAGAAAATTTTTTATTTTTTTTTTAAAAAATAGGAATCCAGACCGGACCGGTCTACTGGCCGGTTCGCCGGTTTCCGGGCTGGACCGGCTGGTTCGGGTTCATTAACCCTTCATTCTAGTGATCCACAATGCTCAGTTATGCTGCTCTGCTTGGGGCATATTTGCATACTGGAAACCCAAGCAGGATAACTTTTAGCTGTAGCTTATTCATATTTCAAAAAGCTGAATCTCCTTTCTTCTTCCTATGAACAACTCCAAATCATTGAACTGAATTTACGACTTGAACGACCTTCTTCTTCTTCTGTTTGTTTATTTTTTTTTTCAACACCTCTTTGATGTGGTCCGTGCGTTGCCCTTTCTTTGGGTTTTTTTCGTTTTGTTGATTTATGAACCCGGCCCATCATTCATTGCCCGCGGTTTGCACTGTTCAAACTTAGGTGGCCCAAAAAACAAAAACCTCCCCTGGCCAAACCGATGTTTTGTTCTAAGTAAGTTTTCAAGATAAAATAATCAATTCAATCATTTTAAAAATTTATTGTCAGTGATTTTCCAAAAGCAAAGCTTTCCAATTTAAGTCTCAAATATTTTTTTTTTCTGGCAGAGTTCTCATTTCTCAAGTAATTTTTCAATTAGAGTTAAAATGGTCTCATTGAAAAAGTATTTGTGAACTCTGAAGGAAACAATTTAAACGGGAAATAATGTTTTGAGGCAAAAAATGTAGAGATAATTAAAAAACATGCATTTTTCTCGAATGAAATTATAAATTGACCTTTCTTTTTGGTTGGGACAAACGAGGACAAAATTGACGGAGGAGTCAGTATGGTTGACAATTGAGTAAGATAATTAAACCCGGATCGGTCAGTGAACCAGTCGGGGTACTGAGTCAAGGGTCAGTGGGTCAGATTGGAGCTAAACCGGGACCAAACCAGTGAGAAATGAAATATTTTAGGCTTATGGTATGAAATTCTAAAAAAAAAAATTAAAAAAAAAGATTTAAAAAAAATTAAAAAATTTGACCCACACCGGACCGGTTTAGAGGTCGGGTCACCGGTTTCCGGTCCGGTTTGACCGGTCCAATCCGGGTTAGATAACCCTTGACAGAATGGTGCGTCGCCCAACACAGGAGGAATAAAATAGGAGAAGCAGCATGGACATGTTTGAGTAACAGAGAATACGATAAGGAAACAAATCCTGGAAACATGCCACAAACAATGCAATGAAGCATTGAGGAACAAACACAGAATGAGTGTGGTAATTGGACAAAACTCCCCCAAGCATGTGCGTTTCTAGATTATCGCGCGCAATTCATGTGCCTCAACCATGTAACAAAATAGAAATACACGTCTGGGTATACATAGAAAATCAGTAAAAAGTTCTCACTTTTTCCAATACTAATACCCTGCAAGATTTCATACACAAATACTCGAATTCGGTCAATATCAATTAGAGCTTGTTCTTCTTCAGATGATGGAAAAGAGTGAATTTCTTCACTCTCGGTTTCAGTCTGAATGAGGAAACTATGGCCTCGTGTAAAACTAATGAAGCAACTTTCACTCTCTCCAGTGGGAGACATGATGCCAACCATATCGTGAAGGCAATACTATTTATATACACAGGCCATTTATTTTCATTTAATACATGTGATTACTTTTAGTTTTCTCTCTGCCCCTGAACTGTCATCAGTTTATGAATGAATATTTTGGACATTAAAAAGTATGGGGCATTTATTTTAAAGAAGGTGTAGCTAAAATCCGTAAACAACAACAAAATAAACATTGTATTTAAGAACGCACAGTGATAGAACAACGAAAGGTAAAAGCACTCAATATAGACATGTTTGGGATCACGATTTCTTAAAAAATAAGTCCTTATTACGCAAGTCGAGATAAAACTCCTCTCACATACTTACCTCGTATACTGTGAATCACGATTTATAAGCACTTATTACCCAAAAATAAGCTATTCCAAACGAGCACTAGACAACTTAGGTTTTTAATAGGTATAACGTGCATTTAACAGTGTCATTTTATAGTGCACCCAGCACTTTGAAGTATTTTTTTAGGGTGTCAATCACCCCAAATTATATTTTTGTATAATTTTCTACTTAATAATTTAGATAATTTAAAGTGTTGGATGCATAAAAAAAACAGTTTATGGTAATGGACGCACCTAAAAAAAAGTACTTCACTGTACCATATGTACTATAAAAAATACTTCAGGCCCAAGATGCATTATAAAATTTTTCAGAGTGTTGGATACATTTGAAAAAATACTTTAAAATACTAGATCCATGTTATCCCCCTTTTTAATATCTCAAAATGGAGAGATGATGAGGCTTTTTATAGATAATGAATTGATGTCTTAAATTCGTGTTTCTTAAAATATTACACCTCTTCAATTAGGAAGTCATAACCATATGTTAGATCTATGAACATGAGGTTTTCATGAATCATAAGAATCACAATTTTTTGGTTTTAAAACATTCTAATAATAGCAGAGAAACTCTTTTTTGAGACACAATGTACACGACAGGAAGAAGAGCGTTTTTACACGGCGTTGGAATAAATATAACCATGTGGCTGCTTAGAAATTGGTGTGTTTTTATTAATCATATCTCTAGAGATCAAAACGGTCAAGTAGATTGTTTAACCAAGTTTGCTCATATCAGTAGTGAGTTTTTTGTTATCTTTGATCAACCATCATCTGTTCTTTCAGCAGGGGGTGTTTGATGATAGATTTTTAGGAAATGACTCTTTTTGAGTCGTTCTTATATTAATCTCTGATGGATTAATGGATTTCAGTAATTTACCGAAGAAACGTCATTACACACACCAACTTCGGAAAACAGAAATGAAATACAAGTGTCGTAAGTATGCAGTCCATGGTCAAGGGAGCGAGGAAGAAGGTAGGGGCGTGCCACTTTGGCAGTATAAAGTAATAAAATGAGGGAGTGTTGGCTCAATGTGCAGTAATCCGGCATGATACCATCAAACTGCATTAACGTCTCATTTAATGCCTTCACCTACGCTCTGTCCATACTTAGAAACACCAGTTTCTGCCATTTAATGCTGTCTCTCTCTCTCCCTTTTCTTGCCTGCAACCGCAATGGCCTGCAACCACAACTACCTTCTCCCACCCATTTTTCTCTGAGTTCCTTTCAATCAATTCACCTCTCCCCCATCACACCATGCCACTTGATGAACACTTCACAATATCTGAATGTTTATAGAGAGATCCAATTTATGATATCGAGATAATAATGTCCATTTCTTCATTCTTTTCAGAATCCTTGAAATTACTGGAGCTTTTCTCCTGGTACGTTTTCTTTTGACACTCAAGTGGGAAGCATAGTTTTCTCCATTTGATTGCATTCTATACCGTCGTTGGAGGGTCCACCTTTTCTGCACAGAGGAGTGGCTCTATAGCATGGGATTCTCAGTAAGACATTTCTTGATCTCCTTCTTGAATGTGAACCCATGGCAGCCTCGGATTTTCTTTGTCCTTTCAGTTTTTTTGTCGTGTTCATGCTGGTCCGTTTCCGGTCTGGGTTCCATGTCTTCCATTGCCATCTCTTACGGGGAAAAAGGTTCTGTCTTTTGTGGTCTGAGATCAGATGGGTCTCATACTGTGAACTGTTACGGATCAAACTCGGCCATAGTTTATGGAATACCAACCCATTTCCCACTTCTGGGTCTAACCGCAGGTGATGGTTTTGTCTGTGGACTCCTATTGGATACTTTCCAACCTTATTGTTGGGGTAGCAGTGGCTATATCGAAATGGGTGTTCCTCAACCTATGACGGAAGGAGCAGAGTATCTAGAAATCAGTGCTGGGGATTACCATGTTTGTGGATTGAGGAAGCCCTTGACAGGAAGACAGAGAAATATTTCTCTTGTCGATTGTTGGGGTTACAACATGACCCAGAACTATGTTTTTGATGGTCAGATTCAATCTATCTCGGCAGGTTCTGAATTCAACTGTGGGTTATTTTCCCAGAACAGAACTGTCTTCTGCTGGGGCGATGATACTAGTAGCAGAGTAATCAGTTTAGTTCCAAAAGACAAGAAGTTCCAGAAGATTTCTGCTGGTGGGTTTCATGTGTGTGGGATTTTAGAAGGGGTGAATTCCAGAACTATTTGTTGGGGAAGGAGTTTGGGAATTGAGGAAGAAATTGCAGTGAAACGTTCTCGGCAAGGCAACGTTGATTTGGCTCCAAATGAACCTATGCTCTCTGTTGTGGGAGGAAGATTCCATGCTTGTGGCATCAAAACTTATGATCATGGTGTGATTTGCTGGGGTTTTACTATCAAGGGAAGTTCCACAGTTCCTAGTGGGATTAAGGTATTCGAGATTGCTGCTGGAAATTATTTTACTTGTGGAATACTTGCCCAGAAATCTCTTCTTCCTTCTTGTTGGGGTGTTGGATTCCCTACTTCTCTACCATTAGCTGCCTCTCCTGGAATATGCCAGCCCAATCCATGTCCTCCTGGTTTCTATGAAGTTGAACAGCAAAAGGGTCTTTGCAAGTCCTCGGATTCTCGCTTTTGCATGCCATGTAATGGAGCTTGTCCTTCTGACATGTATCAGAAAAGTGAGTGCAATTATACATCTGACAGACAATGTGAATACAATTGTTCTAGTTGTTCCTCCCCTGAATGCTTCTCCAATTGCTCCTTTTCAGATTCCAGTGCTAACGCGGGAAAGAAAGATGAGAAATTTTGGTCCTTGCAGTTGCCAGTGATGATTGCTGAGATTGCTTTTGCAGTCTTCTTTGTTAGTCTTGTGACCTTAACTTCTGTTTTATATGTTCGCTACAAGCTACGAGGTTGTAGGTGTTCCATGGAAGGATCAAACGTGAAGAAACTTCATGGCAGCAACTCTTCCCTCCAAAAAGAGAACAGCAAGATCAGTCCAGACTTAGAGGAGCTCAAGATCAGGAGGGCTCAAACTTTTACCTATGAGGAACTTGAAAGAGCAACAGGTGGGTTCAAAGAAGAATCCATAGTTGGCAAAGGAAGCTTTTCGTGTGTATTCAAAGGAGTATTGAAAGATGGGACTGTGGTAGCAGTGAAAAGGGCCATAATGTCTCCCAACATGCAAAAGAATTCCAAAGAGTTTCATACAGAACTTGACTTACTGTCCAGGCTGAATCATGCCCATTTACTCAACCTGCTAGGGTACTGTGAAGAAGGTGGAGAGAGGCTTCTTGTTTATGAGTTCATGGCCCATGGCTCCTTGCACCAACATCTCCATGGCAAAAACAAGGCCTCCAAAGAGCAGTTGGATTGGGTTAGAAGGGTAACAATTGCAGTTCAAGCAGCCAGAGGAATTGAATATTTACATGGCTATGCCTGCCCACCTGTGATTCACAGAGACATCAAATCTTCAAACATCCTCATTGATGAAGAACACAATGCTAGAGTTTCTGATTTTGGCCTCTCATTACTGGGTCCTGCTGATAGTAGCTCCCCATTGGCTGAACTACCTGCCGGGACGCTTGGCTATCTTGATCCTGAATATTACAGACTTCATTACCTTACCACAAAATCTGATGTATATAGCTTTGGCGTGCTGCTCTTGGAAATTCTGAGTGGTAGAAAAGCCATTGACATGCAATACGAAGAAGGTAACATAGTTGAATGGGCCGTGCCTTTGATTAAGGCAGGAGATATCACTGCAATTTTAGACCCAGTTCTAAAATCTCCTTCTGATCTTGAAGCCTTGAAGAGGATTGCGAACGTGGCCTGTAAATGCGTGAGAATGAGAGGGAAAGAGAGGCCATCAATGGACAAAGTGACAACTGCTTTGGAACGAGCTCTTGCACAACTAATGGGTAGCCCAAGCAACGAGCAACCAATTTTGCCGACGGAGGTGGTGTTGGGAAGTAACAGATTACACAAGAAATCATCTCAGAGATCTTCAAACAAGTCAACTTCAGAAACAGACGTGGGAGAAGCTGAGGATCAAGGGATCGAGTTCAGAGCACCGTCGTGGATAACATTTCCAAGCGTTACTTCTTCTCAAAGAAGGAAGTCGTCGGTGTCAGAGGGGGATGTGGAGGGGAAAAATCCAGAAGCCAAGAACTTGGGAAACATGGGTAGTGGTGGTGGTGATGTTTTGAGGAGTCTAGAGGAAGAGATTGGGCCTGCTTCTCCTCAAGAGAGACTGTTTTTGCAGCACAACTTCTGAGATTGATTGATGTTTAGTGGAACGTGAAGGTGAGATTTCAATTCTCAGTTGTGTATCTGGTTTCTGTACCAGGGTCAGTGTTAATGCTCATTCTCAATCACCTTTTTTTATTTATACGTCATTGGATTTGGATGAGACGCTGTAAAAACGTGGTGGTGAAGTAAAGCCATGGATGGTTCCCCTGTGTCGCTACGCTACGTTAAATTGCGTATTTGAAAATTTTCTAAGACGTCGATCATATGAAATACGCACTCCCATCTTTTTTACAGAAGTTTGAATTATATGGTTAAAAAAAGTGGTTAGAATTAGTTAAAATAATAATTATGTCTCAAATGCGTTTTGTTTTCAAAGTATATCTTTATTTATGCGAAAGAGAAATTGAGTAAATATAAATATTATCAACCTTCTACTTAATGCAATGTATATAACTCATGAAGGGAAAAAATGGAAAAGGCTCGTTAAATGTTCAAACGAATCTTGTCAGATTTTTATAAAAAAGATTAAGATAATTTAAATTTTGTGCTCTTATAAAAAAGATGAGAAGGAGTAATGGAACAATTTCTTTCATAGGTATGGGCGTGTAGTCCTTAATATAAGGAACAAATCTCTTTTATCTGAAATTTTAAATTAGTCTTTTCATCTTTACCCATACTAAATATATGTCATATATTATCTCTCTGAAATAAATTTTCACTTATTCTATCTCTCATGGAATATGTTTATAAATAAGGGTATAATAGAAAAAAAAAATACATATATTACACATTTAACATCTCTCCGTGTTATTTCTCGTAAAAAACACGGGAGGAAGTATATTTTTTCCATGTTGTCCTTGCCATATTGATTTATATTGTTCTTTGGCTTCTCCTATGATATACCACTCTAATTCTATTTATAAGTCTCTTTTAACTAAATCTTATATACCAAGGAGAGGTAGTTAACTCAATGATTATAGGGCAAAATTTCCAACTATGCCCTAATTTATTAATGGGTATTTTTCAACTCTTTCTTCTCTATCTATCTTTAAATTATTTCTTCATTGATAGAATAAACAGGGAAAAAATTGTTACAATCTCATTTACTACACTGAAACTGAACTTATGAATATAATCAATTTTTTTAATAAAAAAAAACTTATAAATAGAATCAAAATAATAGGTATAGCGAGAGTAATACAGGAAACTTGCTAATATTTATATAGAGTAAATGAGTAAATGATAAGCCTCGTAAATGAGTTTCCCAACTATAAAATGATGCATGCCACCCTTAATTTAGATCACATATTTTTTGGAAGTCTTTGTAATCAGCGAATAAAAAATCGGACCGAACTGGCTTATTGAACCAATAACTGGTCAGTGATCCGGCCTAGTTCACCCATTGGCCCATCAACCGGTTTGAATCGGGTTAAGCCGGTATGAACTGGTTAAAACTGGGAAAACTGGTGGTTCAACTTTTTGGATCAGCTTCATTTTTTTATTTTTTTAATTATTATCTCGCGCTACTTTTTAGGGGAAAATGAAAGGTTGAAGACCAAGATGAGGAGAAAAGTAGGTAAAGAAAGAACAAATCTAAAAAAATAAAGAAGATAATGAAAAAAATTATTTAAAAGGATATAATAATTATAGGAAAGGAAATATCATTACATAAGTATAGGCATCATAAATAATACTTATATATTTTAAGCATTTTTTCTAAATATCTTCACTTTTATTTATAGAAATTTAAAAATAATACATATATTGTCACTAATAAATTGTAATATTTTAATATGGTTGATTTGAACACCAATTAAACCCCAATTGATCCATTAACTCTTAAACCTATTCCATGAGTGATTTATTGTCGGTTCGGTTTTTTTTCCTTATAGCATAACTCAGCTAAACTTTTTCTTATTGAAAGAGAGCATATGAAATAGTGATTGACTGATTTTTTCAAAGATATTTAATTATGGTTATCATGAATTGATTTTGTTGCCTACCACTGAGTTTCAGTTTTAGTTGAATTCTGAATCAAACCAAAGAAAAAGGAAGAAAATAAAAATAGTGAATTAATAATGGGGAGAGAGAGAGTGGGGGTTGCGTCGTTGCGATCAAACCTCACCCAGAGCGAGCCAATGAAAAACTCGTATTCTATTGCTTTTGATGAGCCTTTCTTCTCCCTCTTCACATATTCCTTATCTCTCTCCCCACCCTCACTCTAATCAAAACTTCTCTCCTTTCTCCTCCATTTCTCTCCCATGGCTTCCACTAATTCCCTCCACTCCATCCGCCACCGCCACCGCCACCACCAGTCTCTTCCCACCCGCCACCGTTCCTCCTCCATTCCCTCCTCCCCTCTCTTCCCCAGAACCGTCGCCTTCAACTCCTCTGCCTCTCTCTCCTCCTCCGCCACCACCCCCACCCCCTTCTCTGTCTCCCCCATCACCTCCTTCACTTCCACCTCTCAAACCGTCTCCTTCGACCAACTCCATGTCCACCTCGCCGCCGGTGACTTCCGGCAGGCCGACGAAGAGACTCGCCGCCTCCTCATCGTTCTGGCAGGCGACGCAGCTCAGAAGCGCGGCTATGTCTTCTTCTCTGAGGTCCAGTTCATCTCTGAAACTGACCTCAAAACCATAGATGCTCTCTGGAGGCAATACAGCGATAACAAGTTCGGGTACAGCGTGCAGAAGAAGATATTCGAGAAAGTAGAGAGGGACTTCACCAAGTTCTTCCTCAAGGTTGGTTGGATGAAGAAGCTTGACACGGAGGTGGAACAATACAATTACAGGTCTTTTCCAACTGAGTTCATTTGGGAACTCAATGACAAAACCCCTGAGGGTCACTTGCCTCTCACCAATGCCTTGAGAGGGACACAGTTACTTGGCAGCATTCTCAGCCACCCAGCTTTCAGTGCAGAGGAAGAAGACGACGCTGAGGACAGAGCAAGTGATAATGGGTCAGCCAGTGAAGTGAAGGATAAGGAGGCTGTGTCAAAGCCATTCACCAAGACAATCTTCAAACCAGACTATAGCTTCTGATAAGTTCTGGAGGAAAGCTAAGCTATACACACAGATTAAATTAATACAACCTGGGTATTAATATTAATAATTAATTTATTAAAGAAAGCTGTTGCTTGGTTGTACCTTTTTTGTCTTTATTTTTCAAAAATGTCTTTCTTCGTCCTCTATCGAAAGGCTTCAATATCTAGTATTGGAAACAAGGCGTGAAGCTATAAAATGGGACGAGGTATTATTCAATGTGCAAATGAACGGACAAAGGTGAAGCCTGCCTGCGTTGTTTTCTTAACTTGTTCTTATGACGTATGCTAATTAAGTAATTAGTACCGTGACAAGTGGGATTTTATTTTAGCTCTCGAATCCTAATTTAGCCCCGACATTTATTTCACCAAAACTTGCGATTCATGAACACGAGCCTATTTAAGAGCAACACTGAAATGCTCGCGTTACCTCTTTTGGTGGTAACGTCAAAACACGAGCCTTCCGCTTGCTGTCTCAATCTAATAGACAAAAGGGCATAATCAGTGGTCCGAGTATAATATATATCCCATTCATTAGAGTGCTTTGCCGTGTCGAGAGGTTTACGAATGGGTCAGATACAAAAATAAACCAGATGATGATTTACAAAACAGATGTAGATACAATAATCTCCTTCTACCCTGCTGGTTGTATTTCTTTTCCAGCCGTTGAAAACCTTAAACAGCAGCCCCAGAACTATTGCCGAAGAGAAGATAAAAATAATTCATAATGGGCAATTTTGTGATCAACGTAGTTGCAGTTTACAAGACACAAGGCAGGAACTGGATGCCAACTCCTCCAGCCCTGAAATATACAGCAAAGAGCTAAATTTTATTGCAAAATTGGAAATTTTTCTCCTCTTTGAAATGGTATAGCATACATGACTTACCAGGTGTTTACGCTATGCACAGAGGCACAGTCTCGTTGTATGCTGATGCGCACCATCACAAGAAAGTGTACATTGTGCATGAGTGTACAAACATGATCACGCATTCTGAAAATAACAGGAAACAAATATTGGTTAATATCGTTCGTCCCACTTGGTATAACTTTCACCTTGTTTTCAGAATCTTGAAGCAATTAGCGTTTTGTCAGTGCAAAATAAATTAATATTTCTCACAGGGCCATTCAACTTTAACTGGACGCCACCAATCAATGTGTGAAATTATAAAATTAATCAAAATTAGCCGGCAATTATAAATTTCACAGTGCAGCCAATTTACTAGTCCATGTCAGTAAATGGCTCACCGAAAAGGCAGGAAGAAAGAAAATGAAGACAAGTACATCACCATATAAGTTACTCCTATAATGTTCTTCAGCTGTACACAAATTAGAAAGGGAAGATACGAAGAAAGCATTGCACTGATCAAAGGCAGCAAATGAGATGCATCAAACACAAAAATTACTATTGAAGAAGCTCTTCACAATACAATAGCAGGGTTCAATGTCCACAAAATCATGGAAATTCTCGGTTTCAAATAATTCATCGATCACCTCTTTTAGTAAAATGTAACATAAGCATTTTATGACTACAGGCAGGACCATACCACTTTAACCCATGTTTTAAACATATAATTGTCTGAGTGTACTATTCCTGTCTGTTTCTGCAACCTAACTAGCTTTTATTCCAACCCAAAACACTAAATTCTAGAGCATAATTCAATTATTACCAAATGCTTTGGAGCATCATGAACGACTTCAGCAGTTTGATCTGTTCCTACACTTGCTAAGCAAGCTCCCTTGCAAGTCATATATTTCTTCATGCTGCCAAAAAAAGATTAGTCTATAACAGCATTATATCAAATAGAACAGAAACAAATATCTCCGATCTCAATGTTGCTCAACGCATCATCCATGGCATGGTGGTACTATCAACAGAAGGATTGGAGATTATTCGTTCATTTTAAAATAGAAAATTTTTATGAATGCAAATATAGTCTCATAAAACCACAGAATCCACATATAATTACATTTGACAACTCAAGTACAGTGCAGATAAAATACAGAGCAAACAATACCGTCAAAATATATTTTACGACACAGTTTAAAATGTAAAGCTACAGCTCCACTTACACGTCACATTGGTTAAGCACCGCAAGCTTATTTGGGACACACGATTGCCCTCTTACCTTGCAAACTGAATCACAAGATGCACCCTGCCTGTCAAACAAGTCATATGAAGTTACATCAAGAAGCAGCAAGAGTTAAACTGAATGGCACCTAAAACCCTCTCTCTATCTCTATCTTTAAAAAAAGTTACCTTCCAACAACAACATTAATGCCATTCAATCTGACCTCTTGGAGAATGCTATCTATCCCAGCTTTAAAACATGAAGAAAGAACATTTAATATATATATATATATAAATATATAGCTGCAAAATGCACAAAATGATATATTTGTAGCAAGACAATAGAAGCTTTTCATCACAAAAATAAGATATAAATTGAATCTACAAAAATAAAAAAAAAATCCAAAAAAAGATTTCTTCAAAATTCTGAGTTTTGCAAACATATATTTTTTTTCTCGTATCTCCAAAAGGTGCAACAAACTAGTTCCACTTAACAAACCCCACTTTCAAAATGCATGTGCCTTGTAGAACTAGAAATGAGAGGGATGGATGACAAGGAAAATAAGCAATATATCAAGATGTGGATCGTTTCTTGGTATGTTATCTAATCCAATCCCCCCCCCCCCCACACCAGATGTTTAAGGTCTGAGTTCACAGCACTGATTCAAGCAAACAATGTAATTCTGGTCATTCACATATCAAAAACACTCATAAAAGGTTCAATTCCAGACTCAATGTTCCTTGTTAACAAACAAGCAAAGGCAGTTCAAGATATGCCAATTCAAGTGTTCACAGCAGCAAAACAACACAAAATGTTTCTGGTCCTTTTTTTTAAAAAAGAAAAATAAAATCCTAACGAAACAAGCCTAATGTTTATTTGATTTGCACAAAAAATTTTCTGAAAACACACAGCTGTCACAAAACAAATTAACTAGCACCCAAACAATTGAAATCCAGGGAAACTAAGCTCAGGCAACGGCGCCACTTGATTAACTCTGTCGTTTGAGCAATCAAAATTTTAGGACACTAAAATATGCAATATAGTAATGCAACCTAAGCCCATTGTCTTAAAGAGCTAGAAAACCTTGAATTTCAATTGTAAGAGCACTAAAACAAATTAGAAGAACGAATTTGCTTTGCTGAAATCATTATCCTATTTTCTAATATTTATGGATTTTCAGAGTTTGAGAACAAAAGTGACAGAAAACAGAGAGTTATGATGAGGAAGAAATCAAATCTCAAATGGTCTCCCCAAAGAACTTCACCTAGCCTTCGTTGCCTCTCAAATTATTGGAGTTAATCGGAAGAAGAGATTCTGATTATGCATCCAAATATTCAAGGAATGTAATGCGCTTAAAACTCCTTGATGAACATAAAACCATACTCATTAAAAATCAATCAAACGAGCGATAAAATCTGATTCAAACGAGCCAAACATTATCACTAATTCTACTATAAAACAGGTAGCA
Organism: Inga laurina; assembly: GCA_963855925.1. NCBI lineage: Eukaryota > Viridiplantae > Streptophyta > Magnoliopsida > Fabales > Fabaceae > Inga > Inga laurina. The sequence goes on along the minus strand of OY979707.1, from coordinate 67,003,118 downwards.
TTATACTCCTAAACTCGTTATAGCCCATAAATCTTGATTTAACATCCATTAGGAACACACAATCAGTGAATAGCACAAATCAAAATCCAAGTTTCTGAACGGTAACAATAAATCCTAATCTATAAGAATAGATCGATTAAACTCCCTCTTTGGCTTTGAGACTCGGGCATCAGCTCTTCTCTTAGGGAAGGAAACGAATCTAGCTGCTCATGGAGCTAGAAATACCTTCAACGAGCAATGAAGATGCTTCTGCCATGGCTGCTACACTCCAGTCCGAGAAGAATCAAATATGGAAAAATGGAAAAATCCAAGAGATGAGAAAGGCGGAGAGAACGAAGCTGAAAGTGAGTCAGTATAATGAAGTCGTGGAGTTGTCAAAAAATAAAGTCATTACTCTTAGTACCCGAGTAGCTTTTCAGATTGGTCTCTGACTCTCCAAAGTCCAAATTCCTCACTTTCCCTGCATCCACGTGTCTAGCAAGGGGCTTTCAATTTAGTTAATGTGGGGCTTTCAATTTAGTTAATGTCCTCCAGCTGAACTCCATAAAGCTAGGGTACTTCAATTGAATTAATTCAGTCTTCATTTCGTTTCGTCAATTGCATATGCATCGATTAGCTTTGGCCTTCGTGCGAAAACTGTGATATTAATTATCATTGGAGACTGTTTAGGACAATTCATCTTTGCCAGAGTCTCTGCCACTGTGAGAGACATAAACTCGTCTTCACCTCAGTATGGAGAATCCACAGAAATCTGCGTCTCTGTGAGTTGTGAAGACAAACTCCACCTAACCCCAATCTGGAGAAGCGGCAGCTACGTCTCAGGTTCGGGAGTAATTCATTGAGGCCTTTTAGCATACCACATTGGTGCATGAATTTGAATTTGGTTGGATCTTCTAAGAATGGTAATGAATGCTCATTCACATAGTTGCTTTTTTTTTTTTAATGAAAGTACCACACATCGAATAGTATGAGCTACTTGATGAGGTACTTAAGTGTTTTGGTTCTCTCACCTTAACAACTAGCTTTTGAGGCGTGGTTCTCTTTGGATATCTATCATTTGGTATCAGAGGGATGGGTATTTAAGTGTCTTGGCTCTCCCACCTCAACAGCTAACTTTTAGGGTGTGGTTCTCCTATATGCTTGGATGTCTATTATTTGGTATAAATTATTTATAAATTTACCAATTTAACCTTAATTCTAAGTTTCACTTTTGGGGTGTGGTTTTCCAATATGCTTGGATGTCTATCATTTGGTATAAATTATTTATAAATTTACCAATTTAACCTTAATTCTAAGTTTCACCTCTCATCGTCATTATACTCAACCATTGCTTTCGCATCAATCATTTACCTTACCTCTCTTTTCTTCGAACGCTCGAGATGGCGATGTTAACTCACTCACTCTCCCTTGATTTGGTCATCTGCTAAAACATAATAATTGCTATGAGTTTATTTTAATACCAAATGAAATATTATAATCTTAGGAAGGGGAATTTGTGCAATTTATGTGGAAAGAGTGAAAGAGGTCAATTCTATTTTTACATATTGCTTGTTATACTTGGTTGATTTTAAAAAATATATCTTATTACTCAATAGATGATTAGTTTTTCTTATTCTTATTTACTCATATAATTGTTGTCACGAGACATTCTTGTCTTTTTCTTAGTACGCCCTAATATCACTATGAGAATGGATGTTAAGCTTTTAAAACATAATGTAGGATTGTAAATAAGCATGAAAGGTTATATATGCATTTGAATGTATGGATTTTAAAGGTTATTTAAGGGCATAAATTTTAAGTAGGCCTTTAAACAGGCTTCAGGCATTTCAAAGACCTAGGCTCATGCCTAAAAAAATGCCTACGTACAGGCTTAGACCCAGAGTCAGGCTTTGAATCTTTATTACAAGCCCGAGCTTATTTAGATAAAACCTAACCTAACCTAATCTATTCTCACCCCGATTTGGTGGTAACGTCAAAACACCGGTCTTCCGCTTCCTGTTTCAATCTTAAAGACAAGGAAATAACCAATGGTCTGAGGATAATATATATCCTACCCATTAAAGTGCTTTGCCATGTTCAAAGGTTTGCGAATGGGTGAGATACAAGAATAAGGCAGATGATGATTTACAAAACAGATTAATTATAGATACATTAGTCTCCTTCTACCCTGCTGCAGTATTTCTTTCCCACCCGTTGAAAACCTTGAATAAAAGCCCCAGAACTAAGGCTGAAGAGAAGATAAAAATAATTCTTCTTCATGGCTGACAGTATGAGCAATTTTGCGATCAATGTAGATGTAGTTTACAAGACACATGGCAGGAACTGGATGACAACTCCTCTAGCCCTGAAATATACAGCAAAGAGCTAAATTTTGCTGCAAAACGTTAGAGTTGGAAATTTTTCTCCTCTTTGAAATGGTATAGCATACATGACTTACCAGGTGTTCACACTATGCACAGGGGCACAGTCTCCTTGTATGCTGATGCGCACCATCACAAGAAAGTGTAGATTGTGCTTGAGTGTACAAACATGATCCTGGATTCTGAAAATAACAGGATTGGTTAGTATCGTTCGTCTCCCTTGATATTACTTCCACCTCGTTTTCAGAATCTTGAAACAATTTGCTTTTTTTCAGTGCAAAATATATTAATATTTCACACGTGTATGTATGCCCCTGCTTATGCATGCTCAATGTTTCAAAATAAACTTCTACATAAAGGGGCCATATCCTTTAATTTCCATTGACTGACCAAATTAAACAATGATTGATTCAAAGCAAATGTATTAACTTCAAATGTGTTTAGAAAACACAAGTTAGAGCATTGCGGGTCTCTTTCTCTAGCGGTGGAGGAAAAAACACAACATGCCAGAATAAGTATGCTCACAGCGCCATTCAACTTTAACCGGACGCCACCAATCAATGTGTGAAGTTTTAAGATTAATCAAAGCAAGCAGGGCATTATAAATTTCACAGCGCAGCCAATTTACTAGTCCATGTAAGTAAATGGCTCAGGAAGAAAGACGAGGAAGACGAGTACATCACCAAATAAGCCACTCCTATAATGTTCTTCAGCTGCAAACAAATTAGAAAGGGAAGATAGAAAGAAAGCATTGCACTGATCAAAGGCAGCACATGGGATGCACCAAACACAAAAATTACTATTGAAGAAGCTCTCCACATCTCGGTTTCAAATAATCCATCAATAACCACTTTTCGTAAAATGTAACATAAGCATTTTATGATAAACAGGCAGGACCATACCACTTTAACCCATGTTATAAACATATAATTGTCTGAGTGTACCATTCCTGTCTGTTTCTGCAACCTAACAAGTTTTTATTCCAATTCAAATCACTAAATTCTAGAGCATAGTCCAATTATTACCAAATGCTTTGGAGCATCATGAACGACTTCAGCAGGTTGATCTGTTCCTACACTCGCTAAGCAAGCTCCCTTGCAAGTCATATATTTCTGCATGCTGCCAAAAAAAAAAAAAAAAAAAAAAAAAAAAAAAAAAAAAAAAAAACTGGTCTATAACAGCATTATCAAAAAGAACAGAAACAAATATCTCCAATCTCAATGCTTGTATGACGTTACTTCTTTGGTCAATGAGTCATCCATGGCATGGTGGTACTATCAACAGAAGGGATTGGAGATTATTTGTCCAACTTAAAATTGAAAATTGACAATTCTTATGAATGCAAATATAGTCTCATAAAACCACAGAATCCACATATAATTACATTTGACATCTCAAGTACAGTGCAGATAAAATACAGCGTAAACAATGCCATCAAAATATATCCACGACACAGTTTAAAATGTAAAGCTCTAGCTCCACTTACACATCACATTGGTTAAGCACCGCAAGCTTATTTGAGACACACGATTGCCCTCTTAACTTGCAAACTGAATCACACGATTCACCCTGCCTGTCAAACAAGCCATATGAAGTTACATCAAGAAGAAGCAAGAGCTAAACCGAATGGCACCCAAAATTCTCTCTATCTCTATCTTTAAAAAAGTTACCTTCCAACAACAACATGAATGCCATTCAATCTGGCCTCTTGGAGAATGCTATCTATCCCAGCTTTAAAACATGAAGAAAGAACATTATATATATATATATATATAGCTGCAAAATGCGCATAATGATATATTTGTAGCAAGACAATAGAAGCCTTTCATCCCAAAATAGGATATAAATTAAATCCAAAAAAAAAAAAATTCTTCAAAATTCTGATAGTTTTGCAAACATATATTTTTTTTCTGGTATCTTCAAAAGGTGCAACAAACTAGTCCCACTTAACAAACCCCACTTTCAAAATGCTTGTGCCTCGTAGAACTAGAAATGAGAGGGATGGATAACAAGGAAAATAAGCAATATATCAAGATGTGGACCGTTTCTTGGTATGTTATCTAATCCAATCCTTTCCTCTCCTCCTCCCCTACCAAATGCACCTTTAAAGCCATTTCCGTTTTACAACTTGGCTTTGGAACCCATTTTTCTCCAAGTTATTAACTACATCAGTTAAGCAATAATCTAACAATGGCACATGTGATGTATTAAAAAATTCAATGTATTTGAATGTAACTTGCAAAGAACAATCCAACTAAAAAGTTTAAGGATATAAAACTTTTATTAATAACCTAATTCAATTTTTAACCATATTGTAGTGGTCGATACAAAAGATTTTGAATGTTAGCTAATTGTAGGTGAAAAATTATATATGCAACTTCAGGGTAAGATATAAGCAACCTAAGACAATAACAAGGCACTGGCAAATATTACAGATTCTTCAGTAGACTTACCGGAGGAATTTGATGGCAAAAGAAAACAGTGATGAAAGTCACTAAGATAGGCATTTTCATGAACCTGAAATATAAGAACTCTCTTCTGTTATTAAACAGCCAGAAACTATCTCCTTAAAAAAGAAAAAGCCAGAAACTATCAAAACATTCAGTATCAAATTATTTCCATTTTTCCTTATTAGATCTAAGTAACAAGGTAAGCAAAAGAAGCAGAGAGAATGTTTATAAAAAGGACATTTGTTATTCTTCAATCACTTCAGAATTTTATGTTCATAAATTCCTATTATTCTTACACATGCCTGGAACACTAATAACACTTATCTGACTTCTTTAGCCATGTATGTCCAAAAGTATGTTCACACACCCTGGTAATTACAATTTGTGAGAATATCAAACAACACAATTTAATGAATTCTAAATAAAAAACAGCTAAAACTGCTTGTGAAATAAACACACACGTAACACAGTAAATCTTTCCTTATGAATGCCCAGAACTAGACCTAATTGTGGGGCCTTCACACACTTTTGTCAAAAGGAGAAGTCCCCAAAAGAGGTTTTTGTCCATATCATAGCAAACTTGCAAAAGAGGCGCCATATACTTCTTACAACATATAAGAGGGTTAAAAGAAATCAACACACAACTTGAAGATTTGAATACATCAACAGCTCAATAGCAGGATCACAGAAGCATACTCACCACACTCTCAGAACTATGACGGCATCTCCCAGCACAGTAGTCAAAAACACTTGCATACGTTCCTGCCAATTATCAACTGGGAGTAAATGTACTGCGTACACACAATATAAAAGAATCATAGCCATCTAAGAATCTTGAGAATTGCCAAACAGCCTAGTAAAAACTGAAGGAAAAAACATCTCATTTCTTATGCTTATCAAGGACTGTATGCAGTATTATCAAAACAAATATATCACTGGTCAAAGCACATATCCAAGTGAGATAATAACCCCAATGCTCTTTCAAGAAAAAGGTTATAGAAACTTTACTTGCAGAGGCTGGCTTCGCAATCCTCACCATCAATGCATCTTCCTTATTTGTCTGTTCAACAAAGCCTACCCAGGATTACCCCCTTCTTCAATCACAATAAGGGAATGGGAGCCAAAACAAAAAACCAAAAAAGAAAAGAAAAGAACAAAACAAAAGAAAAGAAACCAAGACAGAAAGAGATCAACATGTAAGGAATTACCAGTGCAGGATTCAAGCAGCATGAAACACAATATTCATAAGAGTTGCAACATCGTGAAAGAAGATTGCATCCACTGCAAATATTATCAATGGCACGCTACTAATAGGCAATTCTCATGAAATTAAGTAGTTTACAATATTTAGAGAAGAACTCACTGACAAGAGAATTTCTCCCCAATTTCAGGGCAGCAGCGAGACTGTGAATCAACAGATAGAGCATTACACACATAACCTACAAAATGCAAGAAATCAGTTATGTCAGGATAACAGAACATGCCATGCGAGACATAATCAACCAGATGATTCAAAGACTGGAGGCATTTGCGGGCATTGAAACAAAAGTGCAGAGTTTTATGTTGATGTTGAACACAGAACTATGTAAAGAAGCCCAAGTTGAGCTACACAGATGATGACACAACGCACATCAACCATTTGATTCCATGTCTACTAGCATATAATATCAGCACATTATGGAAAAAGTTGGCGCATGAAAAGGATCGATCATAACTCATAAGCAACCATACACATCATCATGCATGAAATTTAATGAACTAGCTTAATATATTGATGATACTTGTCGCAGCAACAAATTAATATCATACAGAGATAGCTGTGATCACAGAAAGAAAAGCTCACCGTTGTCATCAGAAAGAAAGTATCGTCCTTGAACAGTAGTTTGGCATTGACGTACGACCTGAAACCCAATATCCTTCCTACCGCATTTAGTTGCGACAAGACCATTAAAAGAGGACTATATCAGCATGGAAGGAACTTGCCTCCGTTAAATAAGAGGGATGGGGGAAAGCTATTCAACCTAGGCATAAAAATCAACTCATGGCAAATGTCTTGCAACAAAAAATGAGAGACAAGACAGCCAGTATGTTCTTCTTCTATCTCCACTGTTTATGAAGCAATCTCCCCCGATAATTTAATATGCAGCGCAGGTAAAGAAAGAGAACGGTGGGGTTAAGATAAAAATATTTCCCCATAACTAATTCATCAAATTCATTTCCCAAGAGATTAAAAAGTAGCTCCAAGATATCTCAAAGTAGAGAAGCATTTAAAATAATTAGAAAGAAAACTATGCGATTAGATCTCCCCGTGCACTAAGACATTGCAATCATTTTTAAAGTCTTGAGTTTTTTTGGTCGAATCGTTATTGAGAATTGATTTGACCAAGAATACCGATGTCAAATCGGATATAAAAGACTTTCAAATTGAAAATTTATACATAAATCTCAGGAAATGTCCATTGGAAAATTGAGGGCAACTTATCATCTCATGTTCTGGATTCTCAATATCGTAAAAAGAACTTTTTTCTCTTTCAAGAAAGAAAGAAACGCTTAACAAACCATGCCAATTCGGTTACCTGATTGCAGTAGTTCTTAATGAGAACTGAAAGATCAATATATCCACCAGCATCAAGCGCAAGTGCAGCCAAGATGTGGAGATTGCCATTCGGAACGATCCGAAATCGGAAATGTAATATAGAAGAGTGTTGGATTGACAAATGACCCAGCCTCCTCAAGCAAGCTTCGCTCAAACACACCCAGGCCCTCCGTGGTTCTCTTTTGTGATTATTCGAGCAGGATCGTGCTCATGTCCGGCGCGCGCACTTGCCTTTGGTCCTGAGATGAAAATAACTGAAGACGGAGGGCTGAAATTGTAAGAGAACATTTTGCCTTTCCGTTTCCCTCCGTTTTCCCAGGCACGGTTGACTATGGAAGTAATAATTATTATAATTGGTACATAATTACATATTACTACAACTTAACCTTAATTGGTTTAAACTTTAAACTGCGCAGTTATCCTCCTGCCACAATAATATTATCCTTTTGCCGCAGCAATATGATCTAGGGAAAATCACTGTCAGGTCCTAAGGAAGCAAAATATTATCAGAAAAGTCCCAGAAAAATTAGAAATATCTGAAAAGTCCCTAGGGACTTTTCTGATATTATTTTCCAAAGTCAAATGACCCACATGCCCCTCTTCTATTATATATATCTCTCTCTCTCTGTCTCATTTGTTCTACGTTTTTGCTCTCATATGGGATTTTTTTCCCCAACTCCCTGCGTTCTCTCTCTACAGAAATGGTGGTGATGGTGAAGGCCAAAGCTTTGAGGTGGTGAAAGATTTGTGGGATGAGATGTAAGATAGAAGGAAGAAGAAGATGAAAGGAAGGTGGTGGAATTTTTTTTATCTTAAGCTTCCGCCATTTTTAAAGAAGGAAGGGATGAAGGTGATGATGATGATGAATAGTCCAACCCATCCCTCTTTTTCAACCTCATTGTGCTTTGAGAATGCTAATATGAAAAAAAAAAATTGTTGTTAATTCGTGCAGTGGAAGTTGTTAATGTAACAGTAGTAGTTGTTAATACGGAAAACGGGGTTGGACGCCATGGTGCTCTGTTTTTGGGAGAGAAAACAGAGGAAGTGGTGTGTTTGAGGTGGTGGGGTGCTATGAAAATGCTATTATGGAAAACAAATAAATTGTTGTTAATTCGTGCAGTGGAGGTTGTTAATATAACAGTAGTAGTTGTTAATACGAAAAACGGGGTTGGACGCCATAGTGCTCTGTTTTTGGGAGAGGAAACAGAGGAAGTGGTGTGTTTGAGGTGGTGGGGTGCTATGAAAATGATGATATGGAAAATAAATAAATTGTTGTTAATTCGTGCAGTGGAGGTTGTTAATATAACAGTAGTAGTTGTTAATACGGAAAACGGGGTTGGACGCCGCGGTGCTCTGTTTTTGGGAGAGGAAACAGAGGAAATGGTGTGTTTGAAGTAGTGGGGTGCTATGAAAATGATGATATGGAAAAAAAAATAAATTATTGTTAATTCGTGCAGTGGAGGTTGTTAATATAACAGTAGTAGTTGTTAATACGGAAAATGGGGTTAGATGCCATGGTGCTCTGTTTTTGGGAGAGGAAACAGAGGAAGTGGTGTGTTTGAGGTGGTGGGGTGCTATGAAAATGATGATATGGAAAAAAAAATAAATTGTTGTTAATTCGTGCAGTGTAGGTTGTTAATATAACAGTAGTAGTTGTTAATACAGCAAATGAGGTTGAGTGTTAGTGGGTGCTCTGTTTTTGGGGAATATAACAGAGGAAGTGCTCTGTAAATTGCCCAATTGGTCATATTTAACGTAAGGCAATAGTGTCAGAGAGAAAGTCATTGGAGGTTGTGAAAATAACTCAAAAGGTTGTTAATACACGCTTTATGAGTTGTAAATAGTTTAATTTGTCATACTTAATTTGAGGAACAATAGTGTCAGATAGAAAGGTGTTGGAGGTTGAGAAACAAACCGAACAGGTTGTTATTACACGCTATACGAGTTGTAAATAGCTCAATTTGTCATACTTAATTTGAGGAACAATAGTGTCAGATAGAAAAGTGTTGGAGGTTGAGAAACAAACCGAACAGGTTGTTAATACACGCTATACGAGTTGTAAATAGCTCAATTTGTCATACTTAACGTGAGGAAACATAGTGTCAGCGAGAAACGTGTGGGACGCTGTGAAACGAACTCAAAAGGTTGTTAATACACGCTTTATGAGTTGTAAATACACGGTTTATGCATTGTAAAAAGGTGATTTCGGTTTTGTTTCACTGTGGCATACTGAAAGCGAACACGGTTAGAAGAGGCCATTTTTTACATCATTTTGCTTTTGTTTCGCTATGGCAAAGCAAAAGCAACTGGCCACACCGTCAAGTTGTTCCGTATTAACAACTACTACTATTATATTAACAACCTCCACTGCACGAATTAACAACAATTTATTTTTTTTCCATATCATCATTTTCATAGCACCCCACCACCTCAAACACACCACTTCCTCTATTTCCTCTCCCAAAAACAGAGCACAATGGCGTCCAACCCCGTTTTCCGTATTAACAACTACTACTGTTATATTAACAACCTCCACCGCACGAATTAACAATAATTTATTTTTTTCCATATCATCATTTTCATAGCACTCCACCACCTCAAACACACCACTTCCTCTGTTTCCTCTCCCAAAAATAGAGCACCATGGCGTCCAACCTCGTTTTCCGTATTAACAACTACTACTGTTATATTAACAACCCCCACTGCACGAATTAACAACAATTTTTTTTTTTCATATCGTCATTTTCATAGCACCCCACCACTTCAAACACACCACTTCCTCTGTTTCCTCTCCCAAAAACAGAGCACCATGGCGTCCAACCCCGTTTTCCGTATTAACAACCACTACTGTTATATTAACAACCTCCACTGCACGAATTAACAATAATTTATTTTTTTTCCATATCATCATTTTCATAGCACCCCACTACTTCAAACACACCATTTCCTCTGTTTCCTCTCCCAAAAACAGAGCACCATGGCGTCCAACCCCGTTTTCTGTATTAACAACTACTACTGTTATATTAACAACCTCCACTGCACGAATTAACAACAATTTAGTTTTTTTCCATATCATCATTTTCATAGCACCCCCACCTCAAACACACCACTTCCTCTGTTTCCTCTCCCAAAAATAGAGCACCATGGCGTCCAACCCCATTTTCCGTATTAACAACTACTACTGTTATATTAACAACCTCCACTGCACGAATTAACAACAATTTATTTTTTTCCATAATAGCATTTTCATAGCACCCCACCACCTCAAACACACCACTTCCTCTGTTTCCTCTCCCAAAAACAGAGCACCATGGCGTCCAACCCCGTTTTCCGTATTAACAACTACTACTGTTATATTAACAACCTCCACTGCACGAATTAACAATAATTTATTTTTTTTCCATATCATCATTTTCATAGCACCCCACCACCTCAAACACACCATTTCCTCTGTTTCCTCTCCCAAAAACAGAGCACCATGGCGTCCAACCCCGTTTTCTGTATTAACAACTACTACTGTTATATTAACAACCTCCACTGCACGAATTAACAACAATTTAGTTTTTTTCCATATCATCATTTTCATAGCACCCCCACCTCAAACACACCACTTCCTCTGTTTCCTCTCCCAAAAATAGAGCACCATGGCGTCCAACCCCGTTTTCCGTATTAACAACTACTACTGTTATATTAACAACCTCCACTGCACGAATTAACAACAATTTATTTTTTTCCATAATAGCATTTTCATAGCACCCCACCACCTCAAACACACCACTTCCTCTGTTTCCTCTCCCAAAAACAGAGCACCATGGCGTCCAACCCCATTTTCCGTATTAACAACTACTACTGTTATATTAACAACTTCCACTGCACGAATTAACAACAATTTGTTTTTTTTCATATTAGCATTCTCAAAGCACAATGAGGTTGAAAAAGAGGGATGGGTTGGACTATTCATCATCATCATCACCTTCATCCCTTCCCTCTTTAAAAATGGCGGAAGCTTGAGATCAAAAAAATTCCACCACCTTCCTTCCATCTTCTTCTTCCTTCTATCTTACATCCCATCCCACAAATCTTTTACCACCTCAAAGCTTTGGCCTTCACCATCACCACCATTTCTGTAGAAAGAGAACGCGTGGAGCTGGAAAAAAAATCTCATCTGAGAGCAAAAATGCAGAACAAATGAGAGAGAGAGAGATAATAGAAGAGGGGCATGTAGGTCATTTGACTTTGAAAAATAATATCAGAAAAGTCCCTAGGGACTTTTCAGATATTTCAGATTTTTCTGAAACTTTTCTGACAATATTTTGCTTCATTGGGACCTGACAGTAATTTTCCCTATGATCTATATCAAAGATATATTTGGCCCAAAAATTTATGTAAAGATGTAGAGAAATATTTATAATCAGAAAAATACATGCAGATGCTAATAAAATATGTGAAAGAATTTTTAAAAATGAAAAAAGAAACCAAAAGGTTAAGTATTGTAAATTATTTATAAATAATGATAATGAAAAGATTGCAGTTTGTATTTTATTCTGGTGTTCGGAGGTCGAAGGCGAAATCCATAACGCGAACATGCGCTTGATGGCTTGAGTGGATGCCGGAGCGGTACAAGCCTATGTCCCAACTATCTCAACAAAGATGGCCGCCACCTGCTATCGCCACAACCACTTTCTGCGGCTAGTTTTATCTTGCCGGAAAATCACAGCCCAGGTCACTAATACTTCCACACCATCCATCATAGCTATGGCTTCATCTTCCGAGCAAGAATTCGTTGCCCATTATCGTGCCAAGCTCAACCGCTTTCCCAGATCCCATCACTTTTGGGACGCAAAGATCGCCTCTCGGGTCGGCGAGAAGCTGGGGTTCCGCCTCAGAGAAATTGGGGTCAACGCAGTTGAAATTGACGTTCTTGAAGAGCAATCTCGGCCGCTTCACTATCGAATGATGGTCCTCCCGCTGTTCGACTCCGTCAAATGCGCCGGCGTGGAAGTTACCGGAGTCGATAGATTGTCGGGTGGCTTACATCCCTGAGTAAGTTTTTTTTTTTTTTTTTTTTGTTGGAAAATTTGGGGTATTGTTTTTGGTCTCTACGCTAGAAAGCGTCGCTCTAGAAACTAGAAGGGGTGTGATTTTTTTTTTTCTTAAAATTTAAAAAGTAAGATCTTGAAAATAGTTTTTTTAAAAAAATTAATTTTGAAAGATTAGAAGGCAACATGTTTCGTTTGGATATTTTGTTCAACAGTTCTGAAATTTCAAATAACAAAAGGAAAATGTGCGGTTGGATGATTTGTTTTTAGTTGAAGTACATGATCATAGCGGCATAAAATGAGAGTTGAGTCTGTTGGACCAATTATTCACATTGAACATAGAATAGATTTTGGGTTGTACTGAGAGTCTGTCGGAATCTTAAGGCATTGAGTGCAGCAGAAAAGAATCCTGTTGATGCATTAGAGATCATTGATCAGTCAGAAAGTGTTGTTCTCAAACTACTGCTAGTTGCATCTGGGGCAAGCTTCCTTCTTACCATATCTATCCTGATTCCTCAAATATGCTCAATATACGAGGGACCAATGTTGAAACGGATGGTTTGAATGTGATATGTGAATTGAACATGATACAGTTCTGTGTTTGAACTTTGAAGTGTCAGACTTTCTCTGGACAATTCTTTTTTTGGGTGACAGGAGGGGGGGATTAGAATCCCCAAGACAAATGCGATTTCTTATTTCGAAGGTTCTTTAATGGGACAATTTTTAGTTATCTTAAATGACAGATGTTATTTTGTTCATCATAGTCCCAGAGAAGGACATCGTTCTGTTCTGTTCTTCTGTCCTTCCTTCTTCCCTTCAAATAAGAGACACAAAGCCACAGACCATTTGATAAACGACGATACCGATGTACAAGCATTAACAAGTTTTATACGTCGAAATGAACTTGAATAGCAAGTTCCTATCTACATCTACAGTTATTTCCCGAAACTCTGAGGAGAAAGATAGTTGACTTTGGTGTTGGTGAAGGTCTTAAAGACGTGCATTTCCAAGTGCTCTGATATTGATGTCTGGAATAACTCAATACCCCGTCCTCCAACATTAACATAATAATATTGAACACTCGATTGTCGTAGGTTTTGATTTGTATTCTATTCCTGCAATAACGAGGGGAATACTAGTTAAAGCGGATTTGATAGTGTTTATTTGGATTTCCGTTAGGGGACCCAAACTTAAGTTTACAAAACGCAGTTCCCTAACCTAGCAAGCTTCCTCCTAAAGCATGTTTCACAAACTTCATTTCCTCTCAAACGTGAGTTCCCTTCAACGCAACTTGATCATGCTTTTCCGTCCTTAGTTTGCTGATGGAGGTATAATGAGAGAAGCCACTTTTTTTTTTTTTTTATTGGTCAAGGATTTCCCCCTCGAGAATTAAAAGATAAAGGGTTTTCATCTCTCTAAATAAGTGCACTTTTCAGGATTAGAATTTATGTTTTTCTCATTTTGGGGTAAAACATCTTATCACTTTAATCAACAACTTGTTGGTGAAGCCACATTTCTAACAACCCATCAGTGCATCGAGACAAAACAAAGGACGACCTCACCAAATTTAGCTCGCTAAGATTCACATGTTGAGACGAGGAAATCAATATCCCCAGTCAATTAGAAAATGGAAACATGAATGGCATTACACTAAACTTGCTTTTAACCGAGCTTGAATTTGTTCAAATAAAATTCTGCAAACTTTATACGTACTAAATACAATAGTCAAGGTGAAAACTTTTTGCATGTTCTATCATGTATTATCTAAAATACAAATTTTTTTATTTAGTATTCCTAACTGACTATAAAATTTTTTTTGACCAATTAACCGAACTCTTCTAACTAATAACTTTTGTTATAACCAATCTAACTAATAGCTTTTATTAACAGAGTTTTGAGATTTTTACCATAAGTACTTAATTTATCTAATTTTCTTAATTTATATAAAGTAGCTAGTTTGAGTTTATTGAAAAAAAAGAGCCAACGGAGTAAACACAATAATAATAAGGGGAAATTGGGGAAATATCTCCCAGATATTTTTTAGTGTATAAAAATTTATCAAGTTCTTTTCACCAATAAAATTTTTAATGATGAGTTGTTTTCCTATTTTCCCAAATAATAATTGTTCAGAAAAGGCTAGCACAAAAATATGTTCAGAAAAGACCGTCTATGTTATGTTTCTTTGCTTTTTGTTTTTTAATTTTTTTGTCACTCCAACTTAAGTTCAAAACTGATCCAAAGTTTTTATCTATTTTGGAAATTTAAGTATGATTGTTTTAATATTTACAATCAAAAAATATGTCTCACATATTTTAAATTTTTAGCCTTCAATATTCGCTTTTTAATTATAAAATAATGAGAAATATATGAAGGATTTTGTACAAATATATTCTTAAATTTGAATCGTAAGATAAAAGTAACGATGGTAAAATTAAAAAAAAAAATGATTTTCCAAATGAACCAGGGTTGATGAGGGGAAGGAGGGAAAGCAAAAGGTCAAAATGGGAAAGGAAAACCTTCATTAAAGTTGAAAGAGTAAGGAGTTGAAAAACTCTATTATCCACTACATCAGGCTATACAATTGGAAATTATATAAAAACACACTCATATAGATATGTCGGCCAAATATATAAAATTATGGATAAAAAATTCTTTAGACTAAGTGAGACTTTCTATGCATGGCTCAAATTGTGTTATATTCTTTTTCTTTTTAATTTGAAAGCTATTTTCCATATCAATGTCCAGAACAATCAAATGGTCAGGAGAGAGTTGTTGAAGCCAAAAGTCCGAACCCCGTTTATCTTGTTTGGCCGTGGTGTTATTATTTCATCGTTCCATTTCTTGGAATTCCGATATAATTTGTTATTGGCTAAATTTTTATTGTATGGTTTTTTCTTCTAATATATGGCTCTTTCTCTAATCTGTTTGAGGGGTAACAAGGGCCCATAAGCAAAAAATATTGTGAGCAAGACATTTAATATCAGAACCGGGCCTCGGCCTTATAATTGGTGTCAGAGTCGGAGTCAGCCAAGCTCGAGTCAATGTGGGATTGGGCCAATGCGTATGTATATGGGATAGTGTAACTTTTTTCTCTTCTTTTATTTTTTGGCTTGCAACTTAAGCTTCATGTTCAAGTATTTGTTTATTTCCTTTTAATGTTTTAATTGTTACATTATGTCATTTCAAATTTGTGATGACATACTTATATTTTTTCCATCTCACATGCCACCTTTTGCAAAAAAGAAGATTGAATCAAATTCATCCACAATTATTCATTACATTATCAACATTCAACATAAAGTTTCCAAAGAAGAAGATCGAACTAAATCCATCCATAAACAATGAATTTCAATATATGGTATGTTAAGAATACTCACAAAATTACTTTTCATCCACCCTAACTCGATGAGTAGCAGATTTCTAACAATTCTTTAGATTGAGATGAAATTGAGTTTGTTAGCATGAGAGTTGCTCGCATAGTCACTGGCGAAGAGGAAATGGCTAAGAGAACTTCTAATGACCATTACTATCAAAATTGTTGCACAAACCGTGGAAACTAATGCATAAGCTATGGGCAATTCTAGAGCATGAATCATTGTATGAGCCAAACGGCCCCGCAAGGGCACTTGTGAAGGATATTAGCCGAAAACTACACGTCATACGGGAGAGGTCCACTTCATAAGGTCAAAATAATGAGGATGGAGTATTGGACAAATAGTGAGGCATATAAGTAAAAATAAATAGCTATCTGACAAATTTAACAATAACAACATTTTAGAGCTCTTTTAAAATCATTATACATATTTTTGCACCCAAAAATTGTTTAGGGTGCCAATAACTCTTTTTGAAAATGATAAATTGTATTTTGCTCCTTTACCCTCACTTTATTTGATCAAAAGTTTAACCAAACGGTCAATATAGAGAAATTTAATGAAAATAACATTTTATAGTCATTTTTGAGTTATTGTAGATATTTTTGCACTCAAAATTTGTTTATGGTGCCCAAAGAATAAAAAATCGGATTGGACCGGACCGGCCAGTTCGATCAGTTGAATCGGAAACCGGTCAGTGGTTTGATCCAATCTGCCCATTAAACCATTAAACCGGTGGTTCAACTGGTTGGACTGGTTTTATTTTTTTAAAAAAAATTAATTATCATTTTGTACTATTTTTTAGGGAAAAATGGAAGATTAAAGACTAAAATGAAAAAAAAAATAGGTAAAGAAAAAACAAATCCAAAAAAATGAAGAAGATAATGAAAAAAATTATTTAAAAGGAGATAATAATTATAGAAAAGGAGATATCATGACATAAGTATAGGCATTATAACTGATACTAATAGATTTTAAGCATTTTTTTTCTAAAAATCTTTATTTTTATCTATAGAAGTTTAAAAATATATTAATATATATATTACCACTAATAAATTATAATATTTTAATATGGCCAGTTCAACTACTGGTTAGACCCCGCTTGACCCATTAATCCTTAAACTTATACCGTGGTCGGTTCATTGCCTGATCCGATTTTTCGTCTCTTGATAGTGCCTATAACTCTTCCTAAAAAAAATGATATTTTTGCTCCTTTACCCAAAAAAAACCAAGGAATGAGCAACCATGCAACGTTTTGAGGATGGGAAGGAGGGAAAAGAAAAAGTCAAAAGGGGCAAATAAAATATTCATAAAAGTCAAAAGGGAAAGGAGTTGAGAAACTTTATTATCCACTATAAAAATTAAAAAGTAACGACCGTTATTCCCGTTAGAAAAGAACTACAGTTATTCCCGTAGTAACATCCCTTGATCCCGGGAAATTCAGATTCGTTCTTTCGTCATTTACCACTTCAAGATCAGGCTACAAAATTGGAAGTCATATAAACACATATATATTTGTCGGTCAAATATATGAATCAGAAATTCTTTCGATACATGGCTCAAATTGTATTATAATTCTTTTTCTTTTTAATCCAAATGTTATTTTCCATATTAAGTTATTAACGTCCCGCTCAGAACAAACATACGGCCGGGATAGAGTCGTTGAAGCCTAAAGGCCGATCCCCGTTTATTTTGTCCGGTGGCGGTGTTATTAATTCATCGTTCAATTTCTTGGAATTTCGATACAATTGGTAATTGAATGAATTTCTGTTGTCTGGTTTTTCACTTTTGATAACATGGCTGTTTCTCTAATCCTAATCATAGGGGCGTGTTCTCTTCTTGCTTGCGAGATTCTGGTTGTAATTCATCATAATGTTAATCTCTTTTTTGTTTCTAAAACCTTGAACTTGAAAATCCAATGGTTTTTGTCGGAATTTTTTAACCTCGCTCTACCTTAACTTGAAGAAATATGTGGGGTGCGGATTCAGCTCCGGTTAACATGATTTCTGGAAGGATCGTGGTGACTGAACTGCGGGAAGTAATGGAAAGTGTGGCGTTGAAGGTGCTTTTAACTCTGTTCTCACTGAATTTGCAGGTAGTGCTGGTAATTGTATAGAAAATGGGGGTCATGTCGAGGCAGGTTGTGCCCGCCTGTGGCAACCTCTGTGTCTGTTGTCCTTCCCTACGGCCAAGGTCAAGACAACCAATCAAACGTTACAAGAAACTGCTAGTTGACATCTTTCCACGTAATCAGGTAAAATCTTGAGCTTAAGGTACATCTTTTCACTTTATGCATAATCTGTGGGTATTGAGAAGAAGATCTCCGGTCTGTTCTATTTTATTGTGCTTGGCAGGTTGCGGAACCTAATGATAGGAAAATTGGGAAGCTATGTGGATATGCTGCTAAGAATCCATTGAGAATCCCCAAGGTTACGGTTTTTTTTTTTCAGAAGCTATCTTTGTGTTGATCTAGTTTTGCTTGCTACACACGTTTAGCAGTTAACCTTCTGTGTTTATTTTACGCTCCTTTTAAACCTTTGTTGATGTATTTCCCATCAGTTGTCAATCAACGGGTGATATGAATTGATTAATACAATAATCTATTCATTATATAAATTTCCCCTGTGATTAATAGTTGAATTTTGTGAGGGGTTTTTTTTTTTTTGTTGCTTTATTTGTCCTTTCGGGTTTATTTGATCCTACTAATGGGACAAAAAATCGGATGTTGGAGAAGATTTAGATCTTCATGCCTCAAGCAAGTATAAAAAATTAGTAAGGTCCTAAAATGGCCAATGAAACTATTTCTTCTGATCTATTTTATTAATTCCGTTATGTTCATTTGTTCAAACCATTTCATCAAAACCAGCGCAAAGGTTATTTCATGTCTGAAGTTGTTGTTGCTTAAATAACGCTGGTTTGTTTATATACTTCTGGAAGACAAATTTCTTCTGTTTTATCCTTGCAGATTTCAGATAATCTGGAGCGAAGATGTTACAAGAATTTGCGAAAAGAAAACTTTGGTTCAGTCAAAGTTGTGTTGTGCATCTACAGGAAAATGTTATCATCATGTAGGGAGCATATGTAAGTTTGGTGGCGCATTACTAGACTCTAGATCCCTTGGATTGCAATGATCTTTGAGCCCAACCTTAAAATGGCATATAATTTAAGTAGATATGACTTGGATGCATCTTATTAAGTTAAAAAAGCTAATTGGTGCACTTCTTGCTGGAAAGTGACTAAGAGGTTAGACATACTTATGGTTGATCCTATTTTAAAATATCTAAACGTGGTTGGAAAACCCAGGGGTATGGTTAACTTATGTAACTATATCAGTTTGATTTATACTTTTCACTTATAGCGAGTAGCATAAAACTGATAGTTCAATTCCTAGTACAAAATTACTAAACTTTAAGCACTTGAAATTTGCATAAAGTCGTGTCTCAAACATTTGCAACCACTCCTTCAGCACTGTGCTCCTGAAAGTTATGTTAGATTCATATTGATGAGTACAAAAGGAACAATTTATAGATTACTTTCCTATAAAATTCATTCTAATTAATACAGCTCTGTTATTTCTGAAGCATTATTGGATAGTGTATCTTTTTCCTCTACTTTTGTTTTTAGGCTTCAAACTTAAGCTTCATGTTCAGGTCTTTGTTTATTTCCTTTTAATGTTTCAGTTGCTACACACTGCCATTTCAAATTTATGACGACATACAAATTATATTTCTTGATCTCGCAGGTCACTTTTTGCAAGTGGATTATTAGTTATCATTCAGACTCTCTTAGAACAAACTCAAACAGATGAAATGAGAATCATAGGTTGCAATACCCTTGTTGACTTTATAAATTGCCAGGTACTTGGTTATTAAGCCTTCCTCCATTCAATTTGACTAAACCTTATAGATAATATCATTTTGGGGTAGCTCTTGTGCATGTTGTAAGAAGCTTGACCACCTATTCCAAGAAGTTTATTGATTCAAATTTCTAGGTCTCTAATTGGAAGTTGTTGAGGTTGGTTGAAGTGGACGATTCACATTTAGTAAATCAGGGTGGGGTTTTAGCATATTTGTGATGTTAACTGCATCCTAGTCCTAGAACCTTTCTGTATATTGCATTTGGTGGTCATGTATACATTTTTTAAGGGGACAAAACAGGCTTGTTGTATACAATTTTAAGGATTTCTTTTTTTGTTCAAATAATACTGATCTTCTGAATTTAAAGTAGATGGATGGTACATATATGTTCAACTTAGAAGGTCTCATCCCTAAATTATGTGAACTAGCTCAAGAAGAGGGACAGTGCGAACAAGCTATGTGCCTACACTCAGCTGCATTACAAGCTCTGTCCTATATGGTATTTCTTCTATCCCTGTTTTCAATTTTTATTTCTTCCAGGAGTTACTTTTTCATTGCCGTCAGTTTAGAAGCTGAAAGAATTGATGAATTATTTACTTTCCTCGCATCCTTTTTTTGGGGTTTACAAGGCAACTTGTACCTTCTCTTATAGTTGTCTTTTGTTCTTTCCCTCATTTTTTTTTTCCTTGTGACTAGGTGCAATTCATGGGTGAACAATCGCATCTTTCAGTGGATTTTGACAAAGTGAGTATTGTTTTGATACTTTCACCTTTTCAATTGTTGTCCCTTGATACAAACAGTGACATAAAGGGATGCCTAGAATTTGGTATTTTCTCGCAGAATTTTGGGTCTTCAGAATCGTTTGAACTTTTTGCCGCTGTCAAAGACATTTGTCATCATTCTAATTCTTGTTTTTTCTGTTGATTGCCTTGGTGTGGTCTGAAATAGATTGTATCCGTGACTTTGGAGAATTTCTTGAATTTCCCAATTGAACACAACCAGGCCAAGGAAGAGAAGCTGCATCCACAGCCTCTGAACCAGCAGATTGAGGGACATCAAAAAGAAGACCATCTTCTTTCTTTACCACAGACCAGTAATAAGGATCATTCATTTCTGAAGGTTGTAATGGGAACTGAAGGGGATTCAATGCTGTAAGCCTACTCGTACTCTTCCCTTCGTTTCTCTTGAAAAGTCATCATTCTTATACAGGGATCCAACAAACAGCCTTTATGCGTTCACTTTTACAGGGATACTACCAAAGATCCTACTTATTGGTCTAAGGTTTGCTTGTGTAACATGGCCAAATTGACAAAGGAAGCTACAACTGTGCGGCATGTCCTTGAACCTCTTTTTTATAATTTTGATTCTGAAAACTACTGGTCTCCAGAAAAAGGAGTCGCTTTTTATGTTTTATCGTGTTTACAATCCCTTTTAGCAGAGTCAGGTAACCTTGAGCATTTAGTGCCCTAACTTAAACAAATTTTATTCTAACTTATTCTCGCTTCTGCAATTAATTATCACCTTTTGAACTCCAGGAGACAATTCCCATCTTCTGTTTTCCTCTTTGATCAAGCACTTGGATCATAAGAATGTCGCCAAGCAACCTATTCTGCAGATTGATATAATTAATGTCACCACTCAACTTGCGCAAAATGTGCAGCAGCCGGCTTCAATAGCAATAATTGGCACAATATCTGGCCTCATTAAACATTTAAGGAAGTGCCAGCAAAGTTTAATTCAGTCATCTGGCACTGCAAATGATGCATATAAGCAGAATGCTAATCTACGGCATGCCTTAGAAATGTGCATATTACAACTCTCAAGTAAGGTATGTATCAATTACTGTACGTTTTTTTATTAATTATTATTAGAAAGAAGAGAGGTGTCCAAAAGAAAGAGTGGAAAATAAGATATTCTCACTTGATAGGTGCCAGGAAAAAAAAAAAACTTGCTAATGAAGAATCCAGTAATGCCAGAACCAAAAAGTGGTGCCCGTACTTCAACAGATCAATTTTTTCATAATTCATTGCTTGCATCCACATCTAATCAAAACCTCTCCTTACCACTGAGTATAAAAAAGGAATCCATTGAATCTTACTTCTCATGGATGTAAAGCATGCTTTTATAAGGAAACAAAGTATTTGGCTACAGAATGTTGGGTCATTCTTATCATACTGTGTTTTGTTTAACATTTTGTGAATAACAGGTTGGTGATATGGGACCCATTCTTGATTTGATGGCTGTGGTGCTGGAGAATATATCAACTAGTTCCATTATAGCAAAAACGACGATGGCAGCTGTTCACCAAACAGCGAGGTTGATAAGTTCCATCCCCAATTTATCATATCACAAAAAGGCCAGTGCTGTTCCTAAGAATTGAAAACGTCTTTTTCTGCATGCTGAGCTTTTGCAGAACTGTCTAAACATTTTGGCAATATTTTACTTTTCCAGGCTTTCCCTGATACTTTATTTCATCAGTTACTCCGGTCAATGACCCATCCAGACCATGAAACACGAGTTGGGGCACATAGTATCTTCTCTGTAGTGCTTATGCCATCCCTCGTTTCTACCCAGTTAAACCAGAAAAGAATGATGCCTCAAAATATACAATGTGAAACCTTCTCCATTGAGAATGCAAGCCTTATTGAAGCAGAACCTGAAAGAAAGGTAATGGAAGGGGACGACAGGAAACATGCAGTGTATCTGTATCTTGGTCACAGCTTTAGCTGCGCTCTCACTAATGGAAAAGTAAGTTTACTTTTAATCATCTACATTTTAACTTTTTTAAAGTGTTTCTGTTTTTCTTTCTTTTTTTTTTTTTTGTTTTTGGGGGGGGGGGGGGGGATGTTGGGTGTATTCATCCGGCTAAAATTTCTGTTTGTTATGCTTTGATTTCAATTATGCTTGACATGTGGTTCATTTAGTTTTGTAGTTTCTTTCTCTGAGTTCTTTGACAATCAGTATATTTCTAATAAAAAATTGCTTACCAAAATTTCAGGAGCTCGGTTCCATTCGGTTGAGCAGTCACCAAGTGAGTCTCTTGCTTTCTTCAATCTGGATCCAGGCAACATCCATGGAAAATGGCCCTGAAAATTTTGAGGCTATGGCCCATACTTATAGCATTGCTCTATTGTTTGCTTGTTCGAAGGTGAGATTGTGTTTTATACAAAATGCATTATGACTTGCTCATTTTCTCCAATTATTTATAGCACATCTAAGTTTTTATTACTGTTGGTTCCTGTAGACATCCAATTATATGCCTTTAGTAAGATGCTTCCAACTTGCGTTTTCCACCAGAAGCTTCTTTTTGGATCATGGTAAGTTGGAGATATACGTGGACAATCTTTTTGACAATTTTATCATTTAAAATATGAATTTCATCACTGTTAAGTATGGCTGATATTTTGATATAGTGGTTCTGTTTCAAAGGGTCGTACCTTTCTACCAGTCTGATGGAAAACTTATCAACTGAAATATTTTTTCCTGGTGTGTTTATCTATATGCTTGTTTAAGGAGGTTTACAACCATCTCAGAGGAGGTCTTTGTTTACCTTGGGAACATACATGCTGATTATTTCTGCCAGGGCTGGCAATTTTCCTGATCTCGTTCCAATAGTTAAAGCATCAATGGCAGAGACTACTGTTAGTTTCTTCAACCAACCTCTTAAAATTTGTCAACTTATTAAACTCATAAATCAACAGCTAGATCCCTTTCTTGAGTTAGTCGATGATATCCGGCTGCAGGCTGTTTGTTTAGAGTCAGAGAAGATAGTTTATGGATCTCTGGAAGATCAAGTTGCTGCCATGGAATCACTTTCTGCAGTTGAATTGGATGACAAGAAGTTGAAAGAGATTGTGACATCAAACTTAATGACTAAATTTGCAAATTTGTCGGAGGTAATATGAAAAATCTCTATTTTTGCTCAGCTTCCCAAATGGGACTGGCACTTGTTAGATGCGAATACTATAAAGCAGACACCATGTTTTTTAAGCTTTTCATTGAATGGAGATTGAGCGTACGAACCAATCATGATCTCGTTGAATTAGTCCATTGGTGAATTTAACATTCAAAAAAGTTTTTAGTGGTTGACTTGTTGAGCTTCTTCTCTAATAAGTGGATATGTTATTTCATTTTGATTTGAGGATTACCTTCTGTGTGAGGAACTGTCTCATCACGCAATACATGTTCCAGTGTTTCATGCCCACATTTGTTCTTAAAATTCTCTCTTAAACCAGTCTTTTCCCTTACGGACAGGATGAGTTGTTTTGCTTAAAGGAGCAACTCGCAGAGAGTTTTTTACCTGATGAGGCATATCCACGGGGAGCTCGTATGTTTACGGAGACACCAGGGCCATGCTTTCCTGTCGCTGAGGTTGAGTTTCAAGATTTTGATGCGGTAATATCCTGATAATTGCATCTTTGTTAAATGGTTCTTGAAAACTTCTTTGTTTGACAGTTGGATGATTGGTTCCAGATGATGATAACTCCAGTTGTTTCAACAGATGAAGAGCCTGGGCCTGAATCAAGTCGAATTCATTCAGATCATAAAACCTCAGTCTCTAGCAATTACCCTGATGTTAAAAGCGTTACTCAACTCTTAGAATCGGTAAAATGTGATTTTGTTTTGCTTAATTCAAATGTTATTGGATTTGAATCATTGTTTCACACATCTACTGGAGACTATTTTTTCCGTCTTACATGAGGATTATTGCATGTATAGGTTTTGGAAACAGCCAAGCAAATCGCACATTCACCCATTTCCTCAACACCTGTACCTTATGACCAGATAAAGAACCAATGCGAAGCACTAGCAATGGGCACAAATCAGAAAATGTCAGTTCTCCACAGTTTCAAGCACAAGAAGGAAACATGGGCAATAAACTTGGATAGATTTGAGCAAGTTTGCTAGAGAGTGACAGAGAACAGTTAATGTTGCATCCTTTACTGTTTTTCACTCCAACGTCGCAATTTTGTTCAAGAAGCCTCTCCAATATTGTTTTGTCGCCTCATAAGCTGGTAGCCTATGAAGTAAAATCTCAAGATCAGACACTCAGCTCAGAATGTTTCTGTTCAGTCGATTATGAGGAAGAAGATGGAAATGGTTACACTATGGAACAAGTAACAACTTCAACATATTGCTGCAAGATATACTCCATAGGCAAACCGCATGTACTACATCAAATATTCTGTTCGAGTTGCTTGCAGGCTTAATGCTAATTATTAAATAAAGTAGCACATCATATTTATTTATTTATTTTTCCTGTCTCTCTTATCATAAATCCAAAGTACAGTACTTGTTTATCTATAAATATAGTAAGGTGGGCAGTCCTTTCTATCTTGATAAAGATAGTAAGAAATACAACAATTGTTTACCAACAGAGTATCGCACATCCATATTCCATCATTTCTAGAACTGAAGACAGTGCTTGTACAGTATCCATTCTTGCTTCAGCCAATTGTTGATACAGTAACAGGGTGATTACAGCCTCAAGAAATACCTCAGGACGCAGATACGTGCTTTCAAGCAGTGGTTTGTTCTGTTAATCGTTTAAGTTCAAGCTTCTTTTCATATTCTTCGATGGACTTGAACAGCTCAGAGAAGTTGCCTTTCCCAAAGCCACCACATCCACCCTTTTGATATACCCTCCCTTCCTCGTCCTTGAGCATGCACCCAACTCTCTGAATTATCTCTACAAACATGGTTGGCCTGCCCATTCAACACAGGAAAAACTTTTTCAACTCGTAGTGCTATCTTACATTGGAGAAGCTCCGAGGTTTAAAAATGATGAATAGATAAAACCGGTTAGATTATTAGAACGTGCTTGGAAAAGCAGATATTATAAAGAGAGAATATGCAAAATTGCATCCATCTCCCTCCTCTAAATTCCTTCGACACTACTCTATGCAGGACAAGCACATCCCAAGACTCCTATGAAGCACTCAATTTTGTATAGTCATGTACTCGTACATTCAAAGAGATTGATCCAAAAAGAATGAATGTAGCCGGGACTTCTTTTCTCTTTTTATCTCTGTAAAGCCTAAATCATACACAGATGCTTCAAATTTCAGTACTCATAAACCTTATTCTAAGTTTCTAATACTACATACTTTATCACGTCATATGTTCATATAACGTTGGTATCAGTGCTTTTTAGGAGAATTTTGAACTCCAAATATTGAACTTCTAACAACAATGATAAAAGTTGGCTGATCAGATAATTCTGCTAATGCAAGTTTCCCTCTTTCAATAAAGTGTTGCATAAATGGCCAAAATCAAGGTAAATCATCCCCCAGAAAAAGCACAGCTATGATATTCTCAAATAGGAAGAGTGATAAGACTAATTACCTATCTCCAACAGGTTTAGTGAAAATCTGAAGCAAAGTTCCTTGATCATCTCTATCTACCAGAATCCCCAGCTCCTCACACTGCTTAATCTGCTCATCCGTCAACGCATCCCCGGCTCGATTCTTCAAGTTCTTGTAATACGTTGGAGGTGGGGAAGGCATGAACTCGAAGCCACCAACGAAGCTTCTCTGCCTCATTTCCCTCAAAGTCCTGAATATGTCTTCACTCACAAGCGCAAGATGCTGTAGCCCTGCTCCTTCGTTGTGCTCCAAATATGTCTGTATTTGACTCTTCCGCTTAGTCCCAAACACAGGTTCGTTCAGAGGCAGCAAAACCATTTCGTTATTGTTAGCTAAAACCATCGAGTTCAAGCCACTCTCGCTCGTACCCACGTCCTCTGCCGTGAATTCGGCGAACTCGTGAAACCCAGTAAAAGCTTTCACATATTTCACAGCTGGAGCCAGCTCCGGCACGTTACCCACCGCATGATCCAGACGCCTAATCCCGTAATCCAACAGCGGATAGGACGAGAGCTCCTCCACGGGTTCAAATTTGGGCAAGAACCAATAATTAGGGTCCGAGTCGGACACTTGAGACGGGTCCTTGTAGCTGACGTACCGCAACACGACGTCGCCGTAGAGAATAACTTCGGCGAGAGTGACTCGGTTATCGATGAGAACCGGGGAGCCCCATGGCTTGGCGCCATGGCCGACGCTTGTGTGAAATGCAATTTCTGCATCCTCGACTTCAACTGCAATGGCCCGAACTGCTAGGCCATGGGAGGCGACAAACGCGAGGCAGGATTCACGGTCAAACGTGGGGATAGAGGCCGTGGAGTTGGGTTCCAGGTGCTCGGAGGCGGCAATGGACGGAGAGTACGGAGCAGAGAAGAGGAAGGAGAGGTCGCCAGAACGGATGAGATAGGAAGCGTGAGTAAGGTTGCCGGTGGAAAGGTCGGATTTCGCTACAAGGGGCATGCCGAGACCCCACGAGAACCGGCGTGCCGTGTTGGTGGCGTCGGAGCACCAGAACTCGACGTGGTGAAAACGCTTTACTTTGAATCGATCGGATTTTGGGTTGGTTCGGACGAAGTTCTTGAACCCAACAAGCTGGAAGCCAGCAGCAGTATTACTACCTGGAGCCCCCACCGTCGACATTGCCGTCACCGTCACCGGAGCTCCACTTTCGCTTTCCTTTCCCATGTTTTTTGTTGTTGTTAGTGTTACTTCCGGATGTTGATGACCTCTGCAACTATATATATATTGGAGGAGCTAGTGGCGTTAGCAGCGTTGGGCGTTAGCAGCGTTGGAGTGGATTTTTGGCGTCAGAACACGCGGCTATTAATTGTGTGGCCATAAAATTTATTGAAATTACAAAGATTCCCCTACATTTTCAGAATCTACACTTTAATCTAAATTTTTAACCCTAATATTAGTTAAAGAATCTCAAATACTTAATTTATGTTATTCGTAATTATGTTAGAAGTTTTAAAATTATTATTTTACCCCATAATCTAATTGTATACTCCCTCCATCCAAACAATTTTAAATACTTATTATAATATTTAAATAAATAATTGGGTGAAGGTACAAAAATACACATGAACTTTTCCCCAAAGTGCGTCAAGCACCAAATACTTTTCGAAAGTACAAAAGTAACTATCAACTTTGAAAATTGGGGCAAAAATCACATTTCCGTCATGTTGACCATTAGTTTGACAAAAAACACTGATATGGACAATGACTCAGCTAATTTCAATCTTAACTGGCAATTTGATGGGAAAAACACACCTTTGAACTTTGTTTTTTTTTTACTTTTCCCCCCTCTCATATGATCACTGTTCTTATTCTCCTAACACAAAAAGCTTATTGACTCTTGCACTATCGGAGAAATCAAAACCCATAGGCCATAACCATCAAGAACACATCATCAATGAACATACTTAAAAATCAAAATGCAAACAAGCAAATCAAACTCAGCTATCAATAAGAAGGCAAGAATCAAGCCATATATACAAAATCATATCATCAAAGCAAAAAGAATATCAGATCCACACAAATATCTCCATGTCATTGAAAAAGATGGGGAAAAAACCAGAAGCTTCAAACATAGAAGCACCGTCTACCA
Organism: Inga laurina; assembly: GCA_963855925.1. NCBI lineage: Eukaryota > Viridiplantae > Streptophyta > Magnoliopsida > Fabales > Fabaceae > Inga > Inga laurina. The sequence goes on along the minus strand of OY979707.1, from coordinate 66,974,973 downwards.
ATCTCTTCTTCCCGATTTTCTTCCATCATCTTCTTATACTCGCCATATATTCATTAAAGCAGGGGAGTAAAGAAAAAGAAGCACAGCTCTGCCCTTGCATGGAAGAAAGAAACTAGAATTTTGAAATTTGGTTTTGTACCTAAAAAACCTTGCAAATCATTCTAAAAATCAGCAACAAAACAATTACAGCTTCAAGGAGACTCTGATCCGAGACTCGGGTTGGCGTAATCGAAAACAGAGGCAATAGTTGGGGCTCGACTTCTCTGGGAGTGTTTAAAAACAAGGAGGAAGGAGGTAAAGGGGGACTAGGGAAGGGATCTAGGAGGAAAACATGGAGACAAAGGGAGGAAGGGAGACACAAGTTAAGAGATAAAGAGAGGACAGAGATGAGGTCAAACCGTGGGATGTAACAACGAAAATGATGTCCAAGAGGAGGAGGAAGGTGTCGAAGGCATGCGGCGGAGGGGAGGAGGGCAGTGAAGCTAGGTTAGGTTAAAAAAAATTTTATTTCTTTATAATATTAAATTAATATTGGGGGCACATGTGGATTTTTCTTGTTTCTTCCTTTTTCCTTCACACCCAACAAGGACAAAAATTAGCTGAGTCATCATCCATGTCAGTGTTCTCAGTCAAACTAACGGTCAACATGACGGAAATGTGATTTTTGCCCCAATTTTCAAAGTTCATAGTTACTTTTGCACCTTTAAAAAGTATTTGATGCTGGACGCACTTTAGGAAAAAAGCTCATGTGTATTTTTGCACCTTAACCCTAAATAATTTTAAAAATATAGTATTAAAATTAATAAAATTTACATTTAAATTGAACACAAAGTATATTTAGTTGTTTTTAATTTATCCCTTATCATGTTAAATTCTTATCTCATTAAGTTTTTTTATATATGCTTAAAATATTTTTTGACAGACTTATGTATTAAAACCTTAAAAAATGCACTAAATCAATAAGTTCCCATGCTTAAGAAAACTTAAAATATAATTAAAAAATTCTATCCTTTTTTCTTAACTTGTAATTTTCAAATAACATCCCTATTTAAAAAAGGATGTTTTAATTCAAATATGTGACTTTCAAATGGGGTATTATAGTTCATGTTTGTTTTAGTTTTTTTAAACATATTTTTATAGTATTTAAGATAAATATGTGAGCACGTTTTTATCTCAATATATAAGAAAAAAATGTTTAAAAACACTTTTTAGATCTCAAATGAACACTTAATTCAAAATACATGGTTTAATGATTAACTAACTGTTAACAGGGTGTAAATAAAATCGTAAAAGTATTGGTGGATTTGTGTTACGGACCGTTTGTATAGATTTTTAGAATAAGGTGCCATATGTAATTAAGATAAAATAAGGGATCTGGGATGTATATTTCTCTATAATTTTAAATTGGAAAGAAGGCAAAACAAAAATGAATTAAAATTGGAAAGCGTGCCGTGTCTGCCCTGCCAAGATGGATAAGCCAAAAAACAAGATGAAAACGTGCTGAAACGTACATTCAGCATGGCGTGGCACTTCATTACTTCTGCATATGTATAACCAACTTTCATCTTGACTAATTGTGTAGAATGGTAGTTAAAAATAATAAGTGACTTAAAAATATTATTTTTTATATATATCTTTATTTATAAAAAGAGTATAATAGAGAGAATGAATAAAAAATATGAGAGATAATTTTTGGTGTGTGTGATAATTAATTATAAATATATGTATTTAATAAAGATAAAATAAGAAAAAGAAGCTTACATTTTCAAACAAAAAATAAAAATTATTTATAAAAAGGATCAGACACATAAAAGATAAAATTATTTATAAATAGGATCAGATGAAATATTACACCTTTTTTTTTTCCAGCAAGATGGAGAATTGCACATGACTAAGAAAGATCCAAACTATCCTTCAACCACGCATGTATTCGTATTAAATATAAGATTTATTTAAAATTTTTAATGCATGTATTCATATTTAATATAAGATTTATTTAATTTTTTTAAAAAATTAAATAAATTAATTAATCATAACATATATTATGTATTATTAAATTATCTATTAATTTATGAGTTACGCAAATTAGTTTTAAAAAAACAATAAATATAAGGGAAAATGACACCTAGATTCCAAGGACTTAACAAAACACTAAAAAAGACCTTTTGAAAAGTTGAAGATTGTGATTATTTCCCAAAATCTAATTTCATAGTTGCCTTCAGAAAATTTAAACTCTGCAGCTTCGAGAAGTTTAAAAACTTTTGTTAACCTTCATTCCCAAAAGAGTTGCTCTGCTTTGAGGTATCCCTCTGTGCCGTTTGAGTCGCCCGTCGTCGCTCCTCTGGTGCCCAAGCCTCCATCGTGGTTCCCCGACCAAGCCTTCGGTGTTCGTTTGCAGCAGCAATGTCAATCGGTCCACCCACAATGGAGGCTCCGTCGTTGTGCTGGAGCCCTAGTGTGCGTGGGTCGACTGAAGACCCAACCTCCGTCGCTCCTACAAAGGCACAAGACCCAGCATCTGTTGCTCTTGTATCATTTGATATAAGCATGTGATATAATTTTGTTATATCTCCATTTTTTTCGCTGCAATTTTTATACCATAAGCATGTTTTTATATGCAAGTTTCTCATGCTTTTTGAAATCAAAGAAAGTGATTACATTTTAGATATGTCATTATCTCCTCTTCTCTTTATCCGCACATATATATTCACATATGAATTTGATGAATGAGCATCTTAATCTTGTATGTATGTGGCATTTTCTCTCTCATATGTTGATGCTTGCATATATGTTATTTGTTTCATGCTATAATGCGTTTTTTTTACTTCAACATATATGCAAAATTTTATGAATGCATATACATGTATATATATTACTCATTCGTGTGATGAACATAACACAGCCTGATTCAGTTCTTTACATTGCTGATATTAAATTGTAATTTACTTCATAAATTACTTGTTCCTTATGTTGATATTGATATCTCCTTATATTGAAGAACTTTGGTCAGTGAAAAATGTTTAGATCTACGTGTCTTATGTTTGTGCTAGTGGGTGATTGAATTAGTAATTATGTTTCAGGCTAATTATGTGCATATTGTTGTAAATTGCACATATTAAGTTGTAAAAGGTCACTGTGAAGTTGTCATTGCTGTTTTGTGACTTGACAAATGTTTTAACAACTTGCAGAGAGATTGCATTGTTAACATGCTTCAAAGAGTTAAACCCAAAGCATTTGACAAAGGAGAAGAAACACTGAAGCATATGAACTGGGCAAAAGTGCATGTCCAGCCTGATACGTTAGTATTGATTTTTTCTTCCAACTCTTTGAAATTTAGGTTGTTTGTACCATTTGGTTGTTTTAAATTTAGAACTGTATATGTGGCATTTTGTTTTGCAGCGATTCTTGTAGTGTTCATATTCTATTATGGTTACACAGTTGGGATGGCTCTACACATGACAAAGAAGGGTATACCATGCCTCAGCTAATTGATGATCAAATTCAGCAGATGAAGGTGGATTGTTTATGGTAGCTTGTGACACATGAGCAAAACAAACATGCACAAAAAGTGTTGTCCATTGTCGTTCACAACCAATAAATGAAGAGGAAGGAAAACATGTAGATTTGCTCTATTATTTTATAGTAAAAACTTGTTATTGTGTACATATGTGGATATTTTGTAGGAACGTCTTGTTGTAGAAAAGGCATTAATGTAATACTCATGTAATGAGACGTTTAACAACTTCATGAGTTATTTTGAAAACTTAATTAATTATTTTCATAACATGTTATTATGGAATGATTTAGTCGTTTTTACAAGCTGCTTTACAGGACAAGAAAACTACGTTTTTACACATCAAGGTCACCACAACAATTTGCTTAGTTTTCAACTTGATAAGTCTGTTTTCACAACACTGCAAGTCATTTTAACAACTTCTTTCTTATATATGTTTACCACAACAAGTGGCGTTGTTTACAACTTGTTAGGCTTCTTTTACAACATGCGGAGTCATTTTAATAATGACTAAGCTCGTGTCTACATGAAACTACGCTGAACACTGAAAATGCATTTGTTCACTACTTTGTATTGTTTTTACAACATCTTCAGTTAGTTTTACAACTGCTGTTGTCATTGCACCGAGAAACTAACTATGGCCACATCACCACGTTTAGCACTACGAACGGCGTTGTTTACAACTTCTTAGGCTTCATTTGCAACATGATGAGTTATTTTAATAATGACTAAGCTTGTATCTACATGAAACTGCGCTGAAGCACTGAAAATGCCTTTGTTCACTACTTTGTATTGTTTTTACAATATCTTCAGTTAGTTTTACATGTTAAGTTAGTTTTACAACCCTTTTTTGTTATCGCACCAGGAAACTAACTTTGGCCACATTAAGTTTAACATTATAAATGACGTTGTTTACAACTTTTTAGGCTTCATTTATAACATGATGAGTCATTTCAACAACTTCCTCCAGGTGTTTATAATTTCACAACTTTCAACCGTCACAAGGCCATCCCTCCGTTTGCTTCCCCAAAAATAAAGCATTTCCTCTATTACATTGCCCAAAAACAGAGCATGGGTTTTGTATTAATAACTACAATTGCACAAATTTACAACACTTGTTTGTTTTCATCTCAGCATTTTCACATCAAATAACCACAATTACATTCAACCATTCCCACTTAAAACACAACAGTTCCTCTGTAACCTTCCCCAAAAACAGAGCACTCTAACATAAATACAACCTAACCAAGGTGAAACCCCAATTTCAATGGTCAAGATCATATGTGTAGCAAATTCTTAGCATTTCTTATCTACCACTTACCACATACTTCACTATTGAGCCCAAGCTCTAACCTTTAGCCAACCCCTTAATCTCAATCTAACCAATGTTCATACAGGAAAAAAAAATCAGTTCGCTGTTGTACCTCGATACCTGTAGATAGAGGCTATAGATTCTATCATTTGCCAACGACATTAACACCATGTTTTATCCCCTCAATGTTGCACCTCCAACATGTAGCGTCCGTACATTTTTCTCTTTCTTCTTAATCTAAAAAACCATGCCTTCCCTCCTCTCCTCCTTTGACTTTTGTTTAGGAATTTCAATGGGGTAATTTTGTCAGTTGACTTTAGGAAATAATCACATAAAGTCCCTAGGGATTTTTTTGATCTTTAACTTTTCAAATGACCTTTTTTGGTGTTTTGTTTGGTCTTTAGGACTTAGGTGTCATTTTCCCTAAATATAAATACTTTAAAATAATTTATTTAATTTCTTTAATTTTTTTAAAACAGTCAAAAGTAGTATATTTTTGTATGAGGAAAAGTATGGATGAATTAAGAATAAAAAAAAAAGTATGCTCGTTTAAAAAAAAGAGGTGTGATTTATTGAATATTGAAAATCGGTCCAACATCTGTGCAGCCATGATCTTTCTAAAACCTGCCATTCTACTTGTGAGGAAAAGAAAGTGAGCAAACAGTGGATTCTTTGCCTATGTTAACATTTGTTGATTGTGTGAGTATTCGGGTTATAACAAATGGTAAGAATTTTTTTTTTTCTGGACAATAACAAATGGTAAGAATTTAAGTTGCCATAAGTTAAATTTGAAAGACTCCATTGAAATCTTCAAAATAAATTTTCAATAATGATTTACAATACATAAGATAAGTATATAAGAGGAGATTTATCTAGATTTACGTGAATAAACACTTTTAGGGTATTCAAAAGTGATATCAAACTAGCACTAAGTCACAAATGACTTAAATGAGTTAAAATTTGAATGATCAAATGATTAATTTTTTCTCTAAAAAATGTTATATTTGACGTGGATACTATACAATTAAAATTAGGAAAATGTCATTTAAATACCATGAGAATTAACAAAACCACAAAAAATTTGTTAACACTTGAAAACGACACAAAGGTGATAGGTATCAAATTGGGATATTAAAATTTTGGTGAGTTTACTATTTTACCCCTAAGTTTTTTTTAAGAAAAAAAAAGGTGCCCCACCGGACCTTCAGATGCCGCAGCTCTGGGGGCCACTTTTTTCAGGGATGAGTTGTAAACTTTTTTTTTTAAAAAAATGTCTAAAGAGGTAAAAGGGTGGGATCTAACCCTTCCCACCCCTTTATCAAAGGGGGGTGGTGGTTATTGGGCCACCAAAGCCCCTTTGATATATATATTTATATATGTGTGTGTGTGTGTGTATGTATGTATTATTAAATATATATAATATAAATAAAGGCATAATGTCTCTACCAAAATTAGTGATGAAAATAACAAAATGTATAATAGAATTGACAAAGTCAGTAATGGAAATAAAAAAATTCCTAATGGTATTAACTAAACAAGTAATATACATATGTATAATATAAATGAAACCACAGTGGCTTTCACAAAATCATTAATGGCTTTCACAAATTCAGTAATGAAAATAACAATATGCTTAATTTATATTTTCATTACTGATTACTGATTTTGAAGTAATGTCTTTGAAAAATTCAGTAATGAAAATAACAAAATCAGTAATCAGTAATGGAAATATAAATTAAGCATTTTGTTATTTCTATTACTGAATCTGTCAAAGTCATTACTGATTTTATTATTTCTATTACTGAATTTGTCAAAGCCGTTATTGAGATGAAAATATAAATTAAGCATTTTATTATTTCCATTACTGAATTTGTCAAGTAATGGCTTTGACAAATTCAGTAATGGAAATAACAAAATAAGTAATAGCTTTAACATTCAATAATGGAAATACAAATTAAACATTTTGTTATTTCCATTATTGAATTTGTCAAAGCCATTGTGGCTTTATTTATATTATATATATTACTCGTTTAGTTAATATCATCAAGAATTTTGCTATTTCCATTATTGACTTTGTCAATTCCACTATGCATTTTGTTATTTTCATAACTAATTTTGGTAAAGACATTATGCCTTTATTTATATTATATATATTTAATAATGTGTGTGTGTGTGTATTAAAGAGGCTTTAGTGGCCCAATAGCCACCATCCCCCTTTAATAACGAGATGGGATGAGTTCGATCCCACCCCTTTATCTCTTCAAACATTTTTTGTAAAAAAAAAAAGTTTGCAACCCCTCCTCAAAAAGGGTGGCCCTCGGAGCTTCGGTTGGGGCGCCTTTTTTTCCCTAAAAAAAAAACTTACGGGCAAAATGGTAAACTCACCAAAATTTTAATATTCCAATTTGATACTTGTCATTTTTGTGTCATTATCAAGTGTTAATAGACTTTTTAGGGTTTTGTTAATTCACATGGTATTTAAATATCATTTTCCCATTAATAATAAATTTTAGCAGATAAATCATAAATGTTTCTTACTCGAATTCTCTACATACCAACAAACAGATCACCTAATTCATTATTTCCCAAAGGTTTTGGACAAAATGTCATAGGGCCTGTTTGGTATGCTGGAATTGGCCCCATGGAAATGGAAATGGAGGCCAATTCCATATCTTGAAGAAGTTTGGTATGATGGAATTTAGTAAAATTCCATTTCCACATGGAATCCAACTGAGGCCAATTCCACCCAAATCAATTCTATCAAAAAAGTTGAGATTTGCCAATTCCAGGTCTCATTTCCCACCTTACCCTCTTTGCTTTCAACCCTCACATCGCCTCACCCACCACCAGCACCTCACCAGCTCACATCGCCTCATCCCACAGCCAGCGACGACAGCAATAGGCAGCTTCCACCGATCTAGGTGAACGACGGCCTCCACCGTGCCCTCCCACATGTGCCCTCCACTGTGCTCAACAGTGAGGATGATAAAGAAGAAGAGATCTGTGCTCGACGATGAGAACGACAGCCACTGTGAGATTTGTTTGCACCGGTGGTGGCTCTTCGCCGGAGTTCTAGTTCGGCGCCTCCTTCGATTCCGATTCCGGCGACCTTTCTAGAACTAATCGATTACCAAATCTGTTTGAAGAGGAGGAGGAAGATATGAGGATGATGGAGAAGGCCTGGATGCCAGACAGAGAGGCATGGTCGGAGTAGAAGAAGGAGAGGGAGGGGAAGAAGAGAGGCGACGAGAGTTTCCGCATCCAGTTCCGAAGAGAGGTGAAGAGAATGAGTGGACTTTTTATTTTTTAATTTTAAGGGCATTTTGGTATTTTCACATAAAAATTAGGACTCATTTCCATGACATACCAAACATACTTTTAAACCTCATTTCCATTTCCATATCCATTTCTATTTCTAGGGGTGTTTGGGATCGGGAAATGCCATTCCCGATCCCGAGAAGGGTTTGGGAATGATTTTGATTCCCGATCCCGATCCCGAAAATCGGGAAATTTCGGGATTGGGATCGGGAATTTCCCGATTATGGATTTGCTTTTAAAAAAAAAAATTATATATTGAATTTTTTGTTATGTTTTCTTTAATCTAATATAAATATATAATTTGTCTAATATCATATTGTACCAAATAGTCTAATATAAATATATAATTAGTTCAATACATGCTTAAAGTTATCAATTCAGCAATAAAAAGAACAAAGACAAGAACAAAAAATTAGAATTATTAAATAAATAATAAATGAAATTAACTAAATAAATTAAAAGAATAGATATTACCTTAAGGGTGTTAGGGATTTTAGCATTTTTTTACATTTAATCTTATTTTCTTAAATATTTTTAAAAAATATACAAGTGTATATATATATATTTTCAGGATTGGGAAAAAGTCGGGATCGGGAATACTTCCCGATCCCAAAATTTTCGGGATAGAATTTTCCCCTTCCGATTTACTTGGGATTGGGACGGGAAGGTCGGAACAGGAAATTGATGAATACCTCTATCCATTTCTATTAAAATCAATTCAATTGTATTGAACGGGCCCATAATGTTTGGACAGAGATTTTGGGTCTCTCCCATGATGAGCTTACCCAAATTGGGAGAACGGGTTTTTCGGCCCAATAAGGTCAGTTAAGTTGAAGCTTAACTTTTATTTTTTTTGTAAAGCTTAACTTGTTAATGAACAAGGATAAATAAATATGGTGCTATCCACCCGGTCCGTCGAAGCAGTTCATTCAAGTTCAACTTTCGAGTTTCTACTTTCTAATTTCTTGGCCGAAAACCCAGACTTCGAGAGTTTTGTATCAGCGACCTTGGGAGCGATTGTGTTGGTTGGTTCTACTCGGTGATCGGCAGAAATGACGGTAGCGGCGGGAATCGGGTACGCTCTACTAGCGTTAGGCCCGTCTCTCTCCCTATTCGTCTCTGTAATTTCCAAAAAGCCGTTCTTGATCCTCACTGTTCTCTCCAGGTACACCCTTTCTGCTGATTGTTCTATCACATTTTCCTTGTGCCTTTTCTTTCTTTTGATCTTCACATTATGCTAAACTTTGGCATGAAAAAGTTGAGACTAAAGAGAAGTTAATACTTGAAACAAATCTGGAGTTTAATGTTACAGCTCATGAGAGCTCACCATCACACTTTCTGTTTTTCTCCTTGTTTTCACCTGAAATTCACAAGTTACAGAATGATTTTCTTATTACCGCATTTTTATGAACAATTTCTTGGTCAGAAAGCCAAGCATTAAAGGGATATCTGAATTTCTATCCGGTGAACATGTTTTGAGCGTTTGAATTGCTTATCTGATGTTCGAACTTCTTAAATAGCGTCAACCTGCAAATTTACGTCGTTTATCTTTTGGACCTCCGAACTTGATTAACAGTAAAAGAAATATTCTTCTGTTAGAAGTTGTTATTTTCTTCACTATACTGATTTTAAATGAGCTTCTTTAGCGAGGATGAACCGCGAGACTTGTTGTTTTATAACATTTCAAGTGCATTAGGTACTTAATACTGATGTAGTGTTTCATATTTCTGTATATAGTACGTTGGTGTGGCTTATAAGTTTGATCGTGCTGTCTGGAGTATGGAGGGGTTTCCTTCCTCTGAAAACAACGACATGGTGGCCTTTTGGAATACTTATATTGACGTCTGTTGCTTTCCAAGAAGGGCTTCGTGTTTTATTCTGGAAAGTCTACAAGTAAGTTAATATCTGTATGAAGTATTCTTATACATTCATGAAATCACGGTCCAGTCTTGTAGCGGATAATTCTCTCTCTTATTTGGGAAATCATAGCGTTGCTTCAAAAGTCCCTCTTAGTTACTCCTCTTTTCTTTTTTCTTTTTAATTTTAGATTTTATGTGTTTTTTTTTTTTTCTTTTGCGCACTGGAGTCTGGGAAAGTGGCTGATGGATCATGTTTACTTTGTTAATGTTTGGTTTGACATATTGCGTGATGGATTTAGACAACTTCAAGTGTGAAAATTCCAATATAGCTGATCGAATGCATAAATGTTATACTTTCTCTTATCGTGTTTCTTGACTTATTTGATTAGTTACTTCATGCTGATAGTTTCTACCCACTAGCCACAGCCATATGATGTAGCCATGACAACCTCATGTTGAATGATCTTGTATATTTTTGTTGCCTTTGCTGGTTGACGCTGAACTTTTTGTTTGAATTTTTGAAATGACTAATCTTCTTACTGTATGCTGTAAGGTGAGAATAACTCGTGTTCCATTTTCTAAATGAAAAGGATGTGACGATATTATTATGGGATAATGTAAAGAGTGATAACCCCCTACTTGATTATATGCTAATATCGAAGTGTTTTGTTAATGCTTTTGTATCTGGCCTAACACACTCACATTTTAATTTGTTCTATTGATCTATGCTCAGGAGGCTGGAAGATATTTTAGATGCTTTTGCTGACAGAGTATCAAAACCACATCTTTCACTGACAGATAAGATGCAAATTGCTCTGGGTAAGAATATGGAGGTCTTCTGATCTTGTTTCAATCGTTATTTAACCATCCCCAGAACCTAGCTGATCATTGGTTATTTTGCAATTAACTAATTGCTTTCATGAATTTAATTGGATATCATTCCAAAGAGAATATGGAATCATTTGTTGAAATGCTATCTCGATGGCTTATTGGAGTATGATCTTCATGATTCATTATAATTGGTTCTAATAACATGATTTATACATGTTCTTTGCAGCCGGTGGTTTGGGTCATGGTGTGGCACATGCTGTGTTCTTCTGCCTCAGCCTGTTGACTCCTGCATTTGGTCCGGCTACATATTTTTCTGATAGATGCTCACAGATACCATTTTTCCTTCTTTCTGGTCAGTTTTCTCCTCAGTAGATTCTTATATACATCTTTATGGCATGGGATTCCACATCTTTACAATTTTTAAAACTTTTGTTTATGAAGCTTGAATGTGTCCTTCTTTCATTAAATGCAGTAGTCAGTAAGCTGAGGGATCTGAGTATACTTTAAAGGAGAGAGAAAAAAAACGAAAATATTTTTTCCTTTCATAAACGATATTTCCTTGTAAATTTGGATTTATGTTATTTGTTTTTTAACTAGAAAATTTCATTTCTTTCCCTCATTTAGCTCACCGCTTTTTTGTTTCATTGATTTTTTGCAGCAATTATCGCTCTTGCATTTGTCACAATTCATACTTTCTCAATGGTAATTGCATTTAATGGATACGCAGAGGGGAACAAAGTGGACCAATATTCTGTTCCAATTGTCCACCTTGCTGCTGGGATGGTGGTAAACTCCTACACTTTAAATCAGCTTGCACCTGTAGCTTTTATCTAGCCATCCCCTTTCTCTTTTGTTTGTTTCAAACAAGTCTTTTACACAGGACCTGATAAACAAACTTTAACACAGGCGTAACTATAGCCTCTCATCTAGTTATCAAACCTAGACGAACAAGCTATTGCTTATTTGACTGGAATTCAATCAGTTAAATCAAGCTTTACAAGAATTTTTAACATTAAAGTAAATAGTATAAGATTATTTCTAAAGCTAACATACATACGGAATAATAACGGCTGAGATCATCCTTATTCAGCTGCCCTCCTCCGGAAATAAAGGTTGTATTGAGCCGAGCCTATTTTGTTTGCATGTCATTTGATTTGCTCGAGTCCTCATTCTTTGTTGATAGTGGAACTTTCAATCGGTATATTTCTATTTATAACTGGGGAATAGATTTAGAATCATCACTACCAATTCCAAACCTCATTATCATTTGTTTGATAGTGTTTTTGGTTTCACAATTAACATTGATGACACTGTCTGCTTGCCATATATATCAGACACTATTAAATTTGGTGCTGCACTATTTGAATAAAACCCGAGTTGTTGAAGCAAATCTGGAATTACATAATCATATCCTTGCTATAGTTTCCAATCATTTTTGAAAATCATATTTATGACACCAGCTTCTTGCTATTGGCTTATCAGACTCTCATAAACCTGGCACCTGGGGGTTGCACTGTTGGAATTCCTCTTCTATATTTCATTGCAATGCTGACCTTATTCCACTGTGGAAGAATGGCATGGAGAAGGCTGACAGAAAACCAGAGCAGATAGGGTTAGTCATGACAGTAACCTTTGTAAAATGTATTCTCAATGTATAGTTGATTTTCTTCACCATATTGGTTGGAACTTGGAAGTCGAACATTTGAGATACATGTTGGTGCTTAAATTTTGTGGGTAATGGAAAGTGTTTACTTGGTTTTAAGACCCCATTTTCATAATGGGCTAGTGTGTTGGACCTCCATTCAACTTAATTTTGTTTTTTAAGCTTAAAAATATTGAATATTGAAAATTAAAAATTAAAAATTAATAAATAAATCTAAGAAGATCATATAATAACAAAATTTATAGTAGTCTTACTGTAATTGGTAAATATTTTTTAATATTGTAAATCACTATCAAGATAAAAGTTAGCAAAAAAATGTTTTTTTTTTTATAAAAAAATTATGTTATCACACATTACTTGGTAAATGGTAATAATCCAAGTCAAAATAAATGGAAACATATATGGAGGAATTTTGAACTGTAGAAAACTAATTTGTTTGTTGAGGATACAAGTAAAGAAGTTTTATAATAGATAAAAGTTTGGACATGAATCATCAAATATGGTCAATAAAAGTATATTAATTCATATGCTCGGCATAAAACTAGCCTGCCCAATCATATAGGAGCATTAGTTAGCACCCTTGATAATCTTGTCTGTTCTTGATACCAGTATCATTATTTGGCAGGAAAAGGGTAATTAATATCGTTATTGAGAGTGATGGCTAAAAAAATACTCCCTCCAGTCTTAATTATAAGACAAAGTTGACTTTTTCAGAGAAATTAAGGAAGCCAATTAAATTACTTTAGAGTGTTTATATTTTTAGTATACTTAGATTATATATTAGTTTATTAGTCAAATTAATTAATTTAAAGAAAAAAATATAAATATAAATACTCTAAAGTAATTTAATTGGCTTCATTAATTTTTTCAAAAAAATTAACTTTGTCTTATAATTAGGATCGGAGGGAGTATCATTATTGAGAGGACACCCGCGTATAGAAGTATCTAGCGGATTGTTGAATTGGAAAATAGAATTTGAATGATGGTATAAAGAAATAAAATTAAAATATTATAAAAAATGGAAATGGATATAATTAATCCACCAATGCCCCCCCATATTTACACTAGTAATATATAAACATATTTACAAAGTAAAAAATAAAAGCAGAGAATAATGCCGCTATTATTTCCTACAAGATTTATACGGTTTCCAGCGAATGGTTATTGGTTGAGTTAGCTTGTATCAGAGGGAAAACGCACACTAGTTTTTGCATTCTTAAAACAGTAATTAAATAAAAGTAACACTGAATTCATAGTTACGAACAGTTTAAAATGCTAGAAATATAGAATAAGATAAATGACGACGATGTAAACTATGCAATTCCATTCAATTATCAATTAATATACAATAACAATATGTCCTGTTTTATAATAGGTAAGACAATTGAATTTACAATAAACTAACCGTGCATTGCACGTGCTAAAATCAGCTTAACGAATTACAAGCAGCAATCCACTATAACCGAGCGTAGAGCAATGCTACCTAGCTTTTGAATTTCTGATCTCCATTGTAACTTGCTAAGAAAATCGAAGCAATTATATGTGGGAGGAAAAAAACAAAAGAATGTTTGTGACCCAGAAAAATGACGTGAAAGAAAAATTTGGCTTCAGTTGGCCAATGCAGTCTCTATTGGATTACAGCATCTTTGATCACTTGTGAAAGAATTTCCAAATATATCTGTCAGACAAATCCTTGATTAAGTGAGCTCCAAAAATGCCCTCTTCATCTACCAGGCTCCTCAGATGCCTTGCTCCATTGTTGAAGCCCACATAATTCTTCTTTGTTGCAAGATAAACCACTCCATATGGAGGCCTCAAGCACTGACATGAAAAGGACAAATAGATGAATTAACAAAAACCAGCTGTTTAACAATCTGCAGTTGAAAATTGAAACAACCAAAAGGAGGCACTTCTTCCATAGAGACCGGAGAGATGGCATGTGTATCTACCATGATCGTGCATTTGTCTTGAAGTATATAACAGACTATGACTCCATATGTAGTGTCATATAGCACAGCATAAAGAACCAAATTTCTCAATATTTTTTCTTCATTTTAAGGATTGAGAAGGATTTCAAACACAGCAAATAAGGTCAAATTTGTATACTTTGTCGAATATTATAAAACTAATTAGCACGCCCAAGGTAGGGAAGAATGGAATGAATGTATATCTGCATTAAACTCGTTGTGAAACCATGCGCATGATTTTATGGGAAAATAGGAAACCAAGTATAAGGAAACAAACCTTTTTTATAAGCACATACAGCTTCTTTGTGGAGGAAACAGAATATGGTATCTCCGTCATTAAAATAACATCATAACCACTCTCTCTTTGGTCTGCCTCATTAGCTCTTTCCCAAGCACGGCTTCCAGAGAGCTTCCTAGACCTCCGCGAGGAAGTTTCCTGTCCCAAGATGCTACCGTCTTGACTACTACATGCATCCATGAAATCCTCCTCAGAAAAGCTCAAACTCATTGCCGGTGTCACCTCACACCCATCATTTTTCACAACAGACAACACAGCGGGCAGTTCTTCCCAGTCTCCAGCATAAAAGTGAACTGATGGTGCCAGTGTCTGTCTTGAAGGAGTCAGAGGAGACTCTGGCTGCCGACACTGCCGATCACGAGCCTGCTCAAGATTTGCAAGGACATTTGGTATAGTCGTGCATCTAATAGTTTCTGCATTATGATCTTGAAAGTGCACCAAAGATGCTCCCTGTGAAGTAAACCACATGGAGAACAAAGCACGTTTAGACTAACGTTAACTCATTGTCCTTTAAGCATGCAAGCCAGCATGAAGGAAAAAGAAATTTTAGTTTGTCTCATAAGAAAGACGTGTATGTTACATTTCAAGCACTCGAATTAACATCAGCCCAACAGCTACACAGCTCAACAACATAAATGCTCATATCTACCACTTAGAAGTACATTTCATTTAGACATAAAAACTGGTAATTAAAGTTAATGAAGATACTATTGTTTCTAGCCAACAAATATAGGCTACAATTCCACAAGAAACAGCAGAGTGTTCAGGCTAGATTTACCTTCAAGCATGCAAAGATCCCGGGAAGTCCGTTGTTGCAACTAAGCTGCATGAAATAGACAATAGGAGATAATAATAAATCACAATTCGCAAATACAACCAAACGAAAAATCCACAGAGGAGAGAGGAGGGAATTTCATTAACATATATCATGGATGCCAGCTTTAGTGACAAGAGGAGGAGGAACACTACAAAGAGAATCGAGAATAATCAAATCAAAGCATCATAGAATGGGAAAAAACTATGTAGACAAGTTACCTCGAGTACCCTTTTGCCCCTAAAGCTCAGTTGACCATCACGAATCTCATGCTTAAGAACACTCACAAGATCAATGGAACTATCCCAGGATTTCAGATGCCCTGCCAGGTCAATTAAATTAAGTAATACCGCCATACCTTGTATGCTTGTGTATGTGAATATAAGCAAAAGACACATCCCTTTACTAGACTCTTAGATCATTGGTTTTCCTATTTTTCCCTTTACTTTGTCTAGATATCAAAAAGATCTTCTTGCTTGATAGAATTGTTACTCTCTTGGGAAGTGTTGAAATTTTTTGTGGAGTATTGTAAGCTAGGAAAAGTTATCAGCAGTGCACCTAAAATAACGGATGTAAGTGCCGTGTTTAGATTAATAAAGGTAGAGGAGTCAGAGTTATAAAAACACTACTAAAAGTGTTTTAATAATTTTTTGTTAGGTCTCCCTTCCTTTTCTTCCTACAATTGCTCTCCATATTTTCTCAACATCATTAAATGCCAACTAGCTTTTGTTCTAGGTAAACTGTTACAAATTAACATGGATGCATTATTATTCAATTACTCCGTTGCCTGTGTAAGGGGAGCTCATGTAAATTATAAGAAAGAACACGTGAGTTTAACAAAGAAAAAGAATCAAGTGTTTGGCATCAATTTTCAATTTGTACACTGTAATATTACTTGCATACATACCATCATGCTTTGAGGATACTGTCTCAGAACCACTGACCCCAATGATATCAGCAATGCTGACTCTACCCTGTACAAGGTTGAATAAAGTATCAACCGTACTATCAAACAAACAGCCATACAATCATAAGTTGAAGCCTTGCAAAAAACTTGATTATACATAAGCATAAATTGTTATCGTTTAAAAAATATAAATAAACCCATTGGAGGTAAAATCAGTTTAAATTAACACGTCAGATGCCATATGATACCTAGCAATTATCAAACTAAAAGAGAGACACTTTGTCAAATTGACACTTGAAGAGATGAAACTTTATGGATATAAAAGGAACAAACAGAAAACCCAATCCAACAGCATCCTTTCACTAAAAATGGTTCCAAGAAAAAAAATTATCATCCATAAAGAACTCAATTGGAGAAAGACGTCATCCGATCATACTATCTTGCAAAAAGGACTACCTAAAGAATGAAATAGATTAAGATGTACCTTAAAATGGACCCCTTGAAAGTCTGCATTCTCCCCAATGTACTTGTAAGGGTGAACTGCCTGTACAACATTAGAAATATAAAATTTCGGCAACAATGTTATCCACATTGACCCCATCAACTGATTGAAATTAACCAGATAATGAGAATAGAAGTATACCTTTGATGGGAGAATCTCTACTGCTGGTGATGGCAGATGTATGTCTTTCTCTGGAATGAAGGTTATGCTGTGACCTCCGCGATCATGTGCCACCAAGCCAGACAAGCACTGTGTAAGCAATGATGGTGCACGCATTGCAGCAGATAGTAGAAAGAGACTTCCTCTGAGAAGATAAACTTCATATCATTGTGTAATCACAACATATAAAAACATCGACAAATATATTCTAAACCTTAGATGATTCCAAACCTTGAGAGCATATGACAGAAAAAAGAATAGAAAATTATGACAAGCATACATCGACTTTTAGCTGCTACCATACGATATACGGTGGAATATGCATGTATTAGGGAGCAGCTCCAGAAACAAGACATTGAACTCTAATCAGAAAAAGTGAAAGACTTCTCTAGCAAATTTCAGAAGATAAACGGGAAGTTAAAGAAATAAATTCTTCAAAACGCTTCTGGAAATGGTAATCTAGAAGCAGCCCAAATCTTCAACTGCTTACTGGGCTAATATTTTCCGTTTTGTGGTATAAAGAAGAAACACATGCCCGAAATTTACAGTTAGCCCATGCTTTGTAAATTTATTGGGAAGCTGCAGTTAGATACTCGCGAAATTAGAGATAGCGGAGAAATAAAATCCATATGTATGATTGTGAGGAAACCAACCAACGAAGACAAAAGGGGAAGGCAGGTTATTCACTTGTTAGGAATAAGATAAACAAATTTCAACTCAAGAAACACAAATCAATGATTCATCCGCATCACCTCGGCTGAAAATACAAACTAGATGAAAATCTAGAAATCGCAGAGATTAGGAAATCAAATATGAGACCTACCAGAGAAGAGAATGGCGGTGATCAGCAAGAATTTCGACACGAAATCTGAGAGAAGGAAGAACCGAGAAACACTTGAATCTATCTACCCAAGAAAAGAAAAAGGCTCCGAGAAGCAGACAAAACGGGACGTTCAAACTGCCAAGCCCAAGTCAAACAAGAGGGTGGAGAAGGCATGAAATTGGAAACAGAGAAGCTTCGACTGAGGGACGTGCTCGAATTCCAAAACGACCCTTTTGTTGGTGGGTAGGATCTCGAGAATACCCACCCGTGCGGGGGTCTCGAGGTAAATAAGCGAAAAAGACAAGGGCGTGTTTGGAGCTGGAAAGCGGCGGCTTGGTCGGCTGTCGTTTAATCATCCCACGTGTTCTTCAACCGGGCCCACAACGATGCCACGTGCATCTTTCATAAGTTAGTCATCATTGGGCCGCTGCTCACCTATGATTCCATTTCCACCATTTTTTGTAGAAGCCACGACGGTTTGAAGCTTTCTTTTGGAGTTTTTCAACGATTGTTGCTTCCACCTCATTTCCCTCTCCGCCAATTTTTGTGCTTTTGGTCAAATTTTCATTTTACTTTATACAAACTCGTTTGACTTTTTGCGTCAGGTCAAGGTGCCAGCACGACACAGGAAAAACTGGTAGGTACAATTTTGATGAAGGCCTTCCAAATCCATCAACCCTCACTTGTCCGTCATGGATGCACACTGAGGTATCGTGGATCACTTTGGTCTCTTGGGTTTCATTTTTGTCTACCCGAGACTCATGTTTCAAAAATAAGTTAATATCGACTCACTAAATATTATGTAGAGTTTAAAGTTTTAATCTTCTGTTTTGTTTTTTTTTCATTTGAAGGGAACACACACATATCAGCTATCATATTCTTGCAGAAAGTCTATTAGAGAAAACAACAATCTTAGTTAACAGTGCTAATGCGACGGGTATGCCCCGAAGATTTTGGCTGTGAAACAGAAAAATAAAAGAATGTCACCTATCCGTGTTGGGAGAACTAGCACATAGATTCATTCATCCAAAATAAGAACATCTCCGTTAAATTCTGAATCAAGGCCCTCATGCCCGTCAAATTCCTCAAGCCCAACCAGCTTCTCTATTGGAAGTTGTCGATGCAGTGCAAAATACCCCCTTTCCCAAGCAACAACTCTGTTTAACACGATATCTTTCCTTGTTGAATTCCTGCCAGCTCTGGGTACTCTTTTTGCTGAACTACTTGTAAACAATGTAGTACGCCTTGACGTTTCAGATCTTGATCTGCATTCAGCCTCATCACTGTTTTGTCTGCCCAACACAAGCCCTCTTGAACACCCTTTCCTGGGTTTTAACTTCGAGGCAGAGGATTTAGCAGGAGTACCAAGAAGATGTATATGCTTCCTGGGTGAGATGCAGAATGAATTCCAGTCTTCCTCAGAATCGCATTTAAAGTCCTCTTGGAATGGCCAGAAGAGTGGTTCATCAGCTATGACTTGTTCCGTGTGGGTTTGTAATAGAAGTTCCGGATCCCCTTGGCGATTACAACATAAGTTTGGAGAATCAAAATACTCCAATTCTGCCTTTGAACCTGAAATCCATTCAAGGTCTTCTTTCTCTTCAAGACTGAGCAAAGAATCCAAGAAAATAACTCCCTCTGAATCGGAAGAATCGATGGAAGTATTAGACTTGGTGCTAAAAGGACTTGAAGCCTTAAAATCTGAAATCCATTCACCATCTTCACTCTGGAGATTAATCAAAGAATGCCAATAACTAGCTTTGTCTAAATTTGAAACCACAGGAGAAGAACCGCTCTTATTGCTGAGAGGATTCGGAGGATTCTCAGACGAACATGCATAAGAATGCCCTGAATTACCGGAGAAGCTACGTGGAGAACCTATCTGCGCACATACAGCAGTCTTTTCGTTCTTCAAAATTTTCTGAGCTTTTGGGATGGTTATCTCAGGAAAGGGAATATGCTTAGTAGCATCTAATCTAGAGACGGAAAAAGGATTGGCGTTTTTGCTCCAGGAAATAGACGAGTCTGCCATCATCAAAAACCACGAGCCCAGTGACCCATCGGCACACAGGTAAAATGAAAGAGAGTAAGTTTTGTTCTTAACCGGGGACAAAGAACATATCCTGTCTGGAGGCGTATCTAGCCTAGAACATCGATCAAGGTCGCTACTTTCCTCTACTAATACCAGGGGACATGTAAAATAATTCACATTCTTCATAAGATCACAAAGCGGACATTCCTGTAGGGATCTTGTGTAGTGATTCCAAGTACCGGTCAGACTTATTGCAGTGGCTGGCATTGTCGATGATCACAGACACACTGTTACATTGGTTTAACCGGAAAGATAATATAATATCATTCTGACAGAAAGAGCAAGAGAAAAGACAAACACCAACTACAACGAAATCTCATACCAGGACACCCAATAATATCCGTCGTTGAAGAAAATTCCACCTAAATAGATGTCGTCCAGATGCAGATGGGGGAAGGGGAAAAAGGGA
The DNA here is from genome assembly GCA_963855925.1 of Inga laurina. Lineage (NCBI taxonomy): Eukaryota > Viridiplantae > Streptophyta > Magnoliopsida > Fabales > Fabaceae > Inga > Inga laurina. Next base: position 66,954,505 of record OY979707.1, on the reverse strand, counting down.
TCATAAACATTGTTGACTAAAAATGTTCGTATCAGTATCACTAATGGTTTAAAATTATGTAGTAAAACGACCAGTCGTGGGCTGGCCGTTGTTGTACCAGGTCAAGCACGTCATGTTTTATGAGTATTAGAAAGAAGAAGTCAGGCAGGACGGAGTGTTTGGAAAATGAAAGAGCATATAAATTAGTGAAAGTAAGGGGAAAAGGAAAGAAGAAAGCAAAAAGGATTGAGAAGAGATTATTTTGATAGCAGAAAGAGAGCATAGATTAGTAAAGCTAGAAAGAACAGGGTGTAAAGAGGGAGAAAGAGTGGGGGGTTAGGCTTGGGTGTGAACCAACGCGTTCTTATATGCTCGAGCACAGATTTCATTCATTTTCGGCAATTTCGTTTCGTCTCTACTTCTCTCATTCAATTTATTAAAAGAATTGTTTTTCCAAATATAAATGTTATTACTTGGTGGGTAATAATTTGTTTTCTAAAATTTCCATGCATGCCATTGATCATATCTTTTCATTTGAGATTCTACGCCTTCTAATTGTTTTGTAGATTCTATGTACATTATTAACTAACTAACTTTTTTTAAGGGAAAATATCACTAAAGGACCAATGTAGCCAATTAATATCATATATCCAAAGGTGATCCGGATTAGTCTAGGGTCGTTAATGTGCCTGAAAGATGGCCTACCTTAAGATACCGGATGCACACGCAAAAACAAAAAAATCATATATCCAAAAAAATCTGAAATCTCCCTGCATGACCTTGAAGCAAAATAAAATTAAACTTTATGTTCAAAAGACATCAATACCCCCTCTTTATTTATTTATTTTAAAAAATCAACATTAAATATGCATATAATATTTTTTTTTCCAATTATGGTCATATGTACAAAGAGGATAAGTGAGACCGAGAATAAATAAGGAAAAAATATAAAAGAGAATGTAAGGGGAAGACTGGAAAAGATAAAGACCAAATTTATATCAAATTACGTTGGTCAAGTACAACCAAATACCCAATCAGAACGTGCTATGTGTATTAGTAGTTTCCATGCCAGCATTTAACCCCTAACAGCAACTAAACCACAATTAACCTAAAAAATTGCTGAAAAAAGTTTTTTTTTTTTTAAATAATAGAAAACCCTAGGCAATCGTTGATTCTAGTGTGTGATTTATCATTGTGGGATTCTTTTGTTTTGGCTTTTTGGGCTTTTTTGATTTTGTTTCCCGTGTGATTCTGAAAATTCGTAGTTGAAGAAAAACTAGCAAATATAATGCAATTCTTTGGTGAAAACAGAATATAACTTTGAACTTTAGATCTTAGGACCTATTCGAGACTTCTAGTGAGAGATGCTTGTTCTGTTTCTCATGGTTTTTGGGAAGTATGATGTCATTTGCTTAAAAGCATCATGCTTTGGTTGCTTTATTCAGTACGGAAGGACTTCTGATATACGCATAAAATAAAAAGCCAGGTGAAGTGCGGATGGAAAAAAATGGAAATTAATGGTTTCTGAAATCAGTAGATGTTGTAAATTGTGGTAGTTGATGATAGGGGTTTGTAAATTAGAACCGAAACTAAAAACCGAATCGAACCGAACTTAATTTAGTTTTTTCAGTTTGGTTAAATTCGATTTTCGGTAACATTTCGGTTTTTATTATTCAGTTTTCGGTTCGGTTATTAAAAAAATATTTTGATTAAAACCGAAATATATATATTATATTTATATTTAATATATACTATTTGATAAATGCATGTTTTTATAATTAAATGGGTGTAAATTTTCAATAATATTAGATAAAATCTATAGATATTTTAAATCTAGTTAATTTATTTTATATATTTTACCCCCTAAATGTAATATTAAGGATAAAAAATAATCTTTTGTAAAAATTTAATTATATATATTTTATTTTATAGATAATAAATAAAAAATTCGGTTAATTTGATTATTAACCGAACCGAATCTAAATATTTCGGTTAATTCGGTTAATCGATTTTTGGTTCGGTTTTAAAAACTAGCTTTATTTGATTTTCGGTTATTTCGGTTTTTTACAGAAAACCGAACCGAAAAACCGAATACCCACCCCTAATTGAAAAAGAGTTGCACGATTGTTTAGAAGTCGCAATATACTGTAGTCTTAGGAGGCATCAGGCATGTATGGATCTCGTTGTTGCTCAATCGCCAATTTGTATAAAAATGAAACTTTTTTCAGATGATTGATGAAATGAGTATTGCCTAGGGTTCTCTATTACTCCCTCCGGTTGCACTATAAACTATGTCCTATATTTAGAATTGGAGATAGTATTGTTTTTTTAAAAACCGTTTTTCAGCAATTTTTAGGGTTAACTGTGGTTAAGTTTCTGTTAGGGGTTAACTGGTGACGTGCAAACCACCAATACACGTGGCACACTTTGATTGGATAATTGGTTGTACGAGACTTAAGTAACTGGAAGTTTAGTCCAAAAGATAATGAAAGAGTGTACGTTAAATGACAATTTGGTTTGTCCAAAAAAAAAAAAAAAGACAATTTGGTGGCCAAAAAAAAAAAAAAGGACATGACCATTATTTCTCCCTCTTTCATAAATAGAACAGCAGCGGCACCTAATTAATGCAATTTATTCACTAGTAAAAAAAAACGAAAAAAAGCAAAGGTAACTATATATCGTCACTGAGGGCAAAAATGGAAGAAAAAAAAATACTAAGATAAAATTAAAATCAAGCTTATATTTTAAACAGACTTACAAGGAGTATATGGGGACGGAGGGAGTATTAAACAAACAAAGATTAAATTTGCAGGAAAAAGAATTGACTAGAAAAACCCATTTTAAATATCAAGGCCGGTAATGATTGCGTCAACATAAATGAGACAAGTTGGTCCAGATGACCCACTTGCACTCTCACATTCACTGAATTGTTTGCCTTCTCAGTGTCTCGCCCACATTCGTCCCCCTGAGCATCTCCCCTGGTTTGCCTCAATCACGCTTCTTCTCCTCTGTTTCTCATCTTTCTCACTTCTTTCAACATCCATATATCTATCCCTTACCTTCCTTACGTTTTCAACAATCTCATCTGTTTCATCTCCTCACCACTCTTTTTCTATGATGATGAGCTTCTCTTGTTTCACGCCCGACATGTATCTCTCCCTTGCAATTTCAGTTCTGTTGGTTCTCTATCTGTTGCTGCTCGCTCTGGATTCTTCATGGAGCAACAGAGGAGTTGCATGGTTGCCCCAGGATTGCAGCTTCCCCTGTTCCTACACAAGGCGTGATGACGATGCTAGCTACTCAATGATTCTAGAGATTAATTCCAAGTTGAGATATTAATCTGTTTCTTGATCATGCCCACTAGTTACTAGGGAACATGAAGTTTCAGATTTTAATTTGAGGTCTTCCCTCATATCGGTACATGTATCTTATTCACTTGTAGAATCCAACGAATCTGTCTTCTTTAATGAATTCGTGTTCTCTCAGTTCATACCTGCGCTCGCTTGTTTCATGTCATGACCATAAAAGAAATTCCAAAACCACCTATTTGTTACTCATATTGGAGTGATACGGATCTTTAAATGTTTGGAGTTTGGATCTCTCTCCTTCAGAATCGAAGATTTTATTTTGGGAATCACAGAATCCCATATATGTTGAGGCATATGCATCCGAATATCCTCTCAATATTAGCGGTAAAAATAACAAACAAGGCTAATAAAGGCGAGCGTTGTGAACGTGATAATAAAATGGACATTTATTTATTTTGAGTCAAACAACATACATTAGTCTTGAAAAGGAATAGAAGCTCAACGGTCCTAAGAAAATGGCGGGACAAACTGTAAGAAACCAAAAGTGCTCCAAGCATTACAGTTCCATCGCATAATCTCCCCAAATATAGTACGCAAAAAACCATCTCTCTCTTTGTGTCTGTCTCAATGCCTGGTCTCTCATTTTAGAACTCCCATTTTCTCTCTGCTAGGAACAATGGTGCTCTTCCCATGGTTGTTATCCAAGTGATCCCCTCCTCCGTCAGATAATCATCATCATATAATTTCTCAAACCGCCACTAACAATTTAGTGTCGTCCATGGGAGGCTGCATATCCACGCCGGGCAAGGCATTCCTTCGCAGGAGGACCAAGGACAGCGCCAGGTCATGTACAACCAAATCTGACTTCCACGTGCAGCCGCCACCGCCGCCGCAAAAAGCCCTCAACCTTCGCCCCATCAACGTCATCGAGGACCCGGTCCCCGGCAACATCTTTGACAAGTACGAGTTCGGCAAAGAACTGGGACGCGGCGAGTTCGGCGTGACGCACAGATGCGTTGAGATTGAGACCGGGAAGGCATTCGCGTGCAAGAAGATCGCCAAGACGAAGCTTCGGACGGAGATAGATATCCAAGATGTGAGGAGAGAGGTGCAGATCATGAGGCATTTGCCAAAGCATCCTAATATTGTGAGCTTTAAGGAAGCTTACGAGGACAAGGATGCTGTGTATCTCGTCATGGAGCTTTGTGAAGGAGGCGAGCTTTTTGACAGAATCGTCGCTAAAGGACATTACACAGAACGTGCAGCGGCTAATGTTATTAAGACAATTCTTGAGATTTGCAAGGTTAGTTTGCCTTTTCTGTTTAGCTTGGATATATTTATATAGCAGTTTTTCCTCTCATTTGTTTGCGTCACACGTTGGTGTAATGAACATTTTTACAGGTATGCCATGAACATGGGGTGATACACAGGGATTTGAAGCCTGAAAATTTCTTATTTGGAGATGCAAATGAGTCTGCTCCCGTGAAGGCAATTGATTTTGGGCTGTCCACCTTCTATGAATCAGGTGCAGTTCTATTTATTATAGTCTAGAATCAATAAGCTGTCCTTTTTTTTTTTCTTTTTTGCAGGAAATTAGCCATAACGTGTGTTTTGGGTTATACATTACAGGGCAGAGGTTTAATGAAATTGTTGGAAGTCCCTATTACATGGCTCCAGAAGTCTTGAGACGCAACTATGGACCAGAAATTGATGTGTGGAGCGCTGGCGTTATCCTCTATATTTTACTTTGTGGAGTTCCACCCTTTTGGGCAGGTGGGCTCATTGATTCCCTCTCATTTTTACATATTAATCTCAAATGCAACAAAATCAAGTGGAAATTATTGAGTTCTGTTAAGAAAAATTGTGTTTTGAATAATGGGATTTAACTGGAACAGAGTCTGAGGAAGGGATAGCACAGGCGATCATCCGGGGAAACATTGATTTTGAAAGAGATCCTTGGCCTAAGGTTTCGGAAGAAGCAAAAAGCCTAGTTAAGAACATGCTTGATCCAAATCCATACAGCCGATTAACTAGTCAAGAAGTTCTTGGTATGTACGTACGTAATTAAGGTTGTAAGCGAATTGAAAATTTTGGTCACATGAAAATGTACTGATTGCTATTTTTGTCGGGGGAAGAACATCCGTGGATACAGAAGAGAGACCAGGGTCCAGATGTTTATCTAGGAGACCATGTACGAATGAGAATCAAGCAATTTTCCCTGATGAACAAATTCAAGAAGAAAGTTCTTAGAGTATGATTCTTTTAAATGCCTCTGGATAAATGATATCCTCGTATATCTTGAAACCAGACCAAACTGTAATATCTGGTTTGTCAACAGGTGGTGGCAGACAGCCTTCCAATTGAGCAAATAGATCGTATCACGCAGATGTTCCACATGATGGACAAGGATAAAAATGGAAACTTGTCGTTTGAAGAGCTCAAAGATGGTCTTTCTAGAATTGGACACCCTCTTCCTGATGCTGATGTGCAGATGTTATTGGACGCAGTAAGTTAATTTTACCTATTTTTCAGGTTGTGTGGCAATATAAAATAGAACGAGTCATAATCCGACAACTTATGCCCACTTGGATAAGAAAGTGAAATGTGATTTTTGTTGACGACAAAAGGCAGATACAGATGGAAATGGCACTCTGAATTGTGAAGAGTTCATCACGATGAATGTCCATCTGGGGAAGATAGGAAGTGACGAGCATCTCTCTGAAGCTTTTTGTTACTTCGACAAGAATAAGAGTGGATTTGTGGAACTTGATGAATTGAGAGATGTCCTGTTGGATGATGTCTCAGGTCCCTGTAACGACCAGGTGGTCCATGACATCCTATTTGAAGTCGACTTGGATAAGGTAACTAAAAAATGGGGCTCCTTGCTCATGCTCTGATTAAATGTAAGTTTAACAAGCTGGAATTTATGAATGGTTGTTTTGTTTTTATAAAGGACGGTCGAATCAGTTTTGAGGAGTTCAAGGCGATGATGAAGACAGGACCAGATTGGAAAATGGCTTCTCGCCAATATTCAAGAGCAATGCTAAATGCGTTGAGCTTCAAAATGTTCAATAACAAATCTGTGAAATGCGCCTTAGTTTCATGAGGAGGCATGGCTCGTGATCGAGATGTTTTCCTTGGTTCATACCTCTCTTGGAAACCAGGAATGTTCGAACATGAAGACACAATGTGTACAGTTGGTAGGTACACTCACAAGAAAATGGGGCACACAGACCTTTTGGGGGAGGCAGTAACGGAGGAGTTCTAGTCAGTCATGACCACTGTCAAATTATTTTTGTCACAGAACGTAATTTCACGACACTGGTCCTGAGAATGGGATATTCTTCAAACTCAATGCAGAAATTGAATTGGTGACAGGTTACAAAAAAAGTGATACCTAGGAATGTTTTTGTCTTTGTTTCTTGTGCCGATTTTATTTTATTCTTTATCTGCAGAAAAAATGGAGCAAATCAAACAGAAAGTTCCCGTCAAATGCATTTATGATAAAAGCTCAAATTAATACAAATCTAACCATTTTATCAAAGATAGAACACTCAAGTTGATAATTTAATACCCATTCGTATTCAGTTGACAAACGACTCAAAATAATACTTTCACCATAGCTTCAATGGACATGAATACTTTCCATGGGTCATACAAAGAGATCGCCACAAGACACAGGTCCTCCTCCTAAATGGATTTAACAAAATTTAAAGACAACATCGCATATCAGCTTTTTTTTTTTTTGGAAAAAAAGGCTAACCCCTATTTCAGTGTGATCGATTTGCGTCCAAGATTAACAATTCCCAATCTCACTTGAGAAGATATCTGGAGAAACGCTTGAACAAGGGCTTACAACTTACCATAGGAATCCTCAATAACGTTCTACAAAAACTACCAACCTCACAACTAGGATTTTCAGGCCTTGTTTGGTACGAGGCACTGGAAGGTAAAGATTGAAATTGGATCAGGAATTAGGTCAAAATATATTGTTTGATTTGATGGACTATGAACTAGGGATTGGGGATAACACGAAAGTGGGATTATTGCACAACCACCTCCCCCGGTATTGCGTTTTCAATCTTGGGGTTACAAATTTTAGAGACAAAAATATTCCTGTTTATAATTTTTTCTTGACAAAAATACCATCTATTAATTTTACTCTAATTTATAACTCATCACTTTATTTCATCGCTAATCAATTTTACCCTAAATTGTCATCTACACCTCAGCCATCAGCCATTGTTTTGTCCTGCTCAGATTTTGTGCCCAGCTCATCGGCCTCATTTGTTTCTATCCTCAATTGACAAAATCCTCTGCAACATTCAGGATCGATTTTTTTGTTGCGATATCGCTTTTTTGTTTTAATACATTTTTTTTTCTATCCTCAATTGACAAAATCCTTTCGCAGTTCTTTATACATCAACTGTTAAAATTTAGCTGCAGATGTTGATAGTAATATATTTTTTGTTTTAATATTTTTTTAATTTACAGTTAAGGGTATTATAATCTTCCTACAATTTATGCATAATTATGAAATAAAATTATTTTCCCAATCCCAATCCCACAAAATTGAATGCTTCGTACCAAACAAACAGGGCCTGAGAGTCAAAATGAAGCATCGCCCTCAGTCCCAATTTGTCGAGACCCCACCAGATTCCTTAAGCCTAAAACAATCTATAGGTAAACATAGATCCCAGTGCTACTCATCGGACGCTGGGAAAATTATCACTGGGCGTAATCAGGCGATTGCACACTCTGAACCTACACCTACACCGGAGGAGCATGAGTTTTGGACGCAGAGTTGCATAAATAAATTATAAAGATTGAAGCACAATTAGTGCCTTCCTATGCATTTGCACCTGCTGTTAGGTTTACCCCCCTATATTCCGTTTGCGTTGCTTTAAATAAATGATAATGGAGTATATGTTTCCACGTCAGTCATGGCTATATAGTAAAGAAACCAATGCCCTTGGCTCAAACAACACCTGAATGGGTAAGACTTTATCTTACAGATGCGGCAAATGGATTTACTGAAAGAAATGAGGACACAAACAAGCACATTTGTGTTCATCTCCAGCCTTTGTTGGACAAGATACTTGGCCATAAAGCGTGTTGCAGAAACGCCATACCTAATATGGATTGCTATATACACCAAATGGGATCGTGTTCAATGAAAGAGCAAGGAGGGTAACATGCTTTGGTGACTCAACACCCTTCTTTCATTCATCCTGCTCACATGTAATTAGCCTTGTGCTTGCGAGAGGCATTACCCCATGGAAGATCTAAATTTTTATCGACGTTGTAGATGGCACATTTGGCATGTGTTAAAAGACATAGTATTTGCATAGGTACAGTGATCACAATGCCAATTACTATCATCACTCATTTTGTTGGAACTGCTTGTTCGAGTGGTTCCTTTTCCTCTTCCACCTCTCCCCTTGCTGCTGCTGGCGGCATTTTTTGAGCTCATTGCTTTGCTGGAAGCAGCTCCATTACTGTCCACATCGGACAAACCATTCTCTAAAGCCCTAACCAAATTCTCAAAGTAGTTCCTAGTCACACTGCCAAAATTAGAAATCAAATAAGGTATATAATACCCTTCAACATCAACATATAATTACACTTCAAATGATTTTAAAAATATGGAAATAAAATATCTGTGAGAATGTCCTATTCAATAAATTGCCTACTCAAACCATGCTATGAGAACAGAGAATCTGACAACAAGATGATTTCCATCAACACGAACTGCATACATCTCAACAAGCAAATTACACTAGTTGGACAAGTGTGACTAGTTTTACAGCTTCAAATAGTTGTTCAATAGTGTGTCTTTATATTTCCAGGGAAGCTTTAAGGGTATGCTTTTTATGGATGTTGCAAAATAGGGGCAAAAGGTATATTCAACTAATCCCTGAAAACCCCCAACTTTCATGTTCCTGTGTTTGTCCTATTTTAGGGGTTTTGGAGGAGAAAGCTAACTAAGTCCCCATCAATTTCCACTACTATGAAATTTCAATGCTAGTAAACTAACCCGCTAAAATTAATCACCTCGATAAGTGTAAAATTGTGAAACTGAAACAGAAAAATATTTTCAACCTTCCATTTCCTACTCCTCATCATAACATTCGATCAAGGAGAATGAAAATCATTACTTAGTTTTAACCTCCAGCCCCAAAAAAAAAATCATGAGAATAAATAAATATAGAGAAAAGAGAAAAGCAAATGGCAGCGGTTAACAAAATTCCAATCAACACATACCTGGTCAGTCCAGCTAGCTTGGTTCGGAAGTCATTGAACTCTTTAGATGGGCCATCAGCATTGAGAAACTGCTGCAATTCCTTTTCAGCACATTGATGAAGTCTCTCCAAACCGGATTCTGCCTCACCTGGGAGCAAAAAGACAGAAGTATTATCAGTGGTGAAACTTAGAGCAAATAGAGAACAGTTATTTTCACTCCAAAAAAGAGGTTGCAATAAAGTTGAAGTTCACATATTTGACCTTGTAAGTACTCAAAAAACTGTTTTTTAGCATGCTCATGCTCTGGTAAATAGTACCCATAAGCATATGTCCACTTCAGCACTCGCCTACATTCAACTATCTGCAAACACGAAACAGGGATTAGGAAGTGGTGGAACCAACCACCCAAAACAAGTAGACAGCCAGAACACAGACAAAAAACAGGAGTTTTATATTGATGAATATTATACTGCAAGTACATGAGCTAATAACGACACGTACACAATAGAAATCACAACTTAGCACTGATTCACTCAAACGCAGGCTTACAGCACTCACAGGTTTCCTAACACATCCCAATCAAAACACAGCACATAACTTTCACCAGTACTAGAACAAAACTAACAGTCGAGGTTCACACAGAAGCACCAAACAAGAAGAATAGAAGAAACACAAAGGATCAGCACACAAACACATTATATCACAAGTATTGCCTTTTAAGAGGCCAAATCTCTCCTAAGATTTCCTTCCCCAAAACTTCACCCCTCCCGCAGATAGTCCACTTTTGCTATATACCCACTTTTACCTACTCTCCAACTGCCACACCTGATTTTCCATCATTGCTCATCTTTTTTGGCCCAAGCTTCTATGTTTTCTTTCACTATAAACTTTGGCATCTTTGTTTTGTCCTGCAGTCCCTTTCTTTTTTCCAATGTTTCTCCTTTCTCCTCCTTTTTCATTCATCTTTTTCTCTATGTTTGTGATGTCTTCATGGATTGGATCCAATCAAGAAGATTTCAAACACCCCTAAACAAAATCGTAGTTGCGGTAACAACCATCACCCAGTAAATATGGAATGAAATCCACTAATAAAATCAGTATCAGCCAAAATAGCCCCATCAAATGATTTGCCTCAATAAAAATTTTAAACAAACGGGAACTTCATGAAGAGAAGGGGTCTATGAAATGTGAACAGCTTCCTATCCTTGAAAGTAAGAAATAGAAAATAACTTGTGACCAAAAAATAAAAAAAGGAGGAGGAAAAATTTCATAATTCATAATTGAAAGTGGGAAATTTTACAATATCTGATGAAACCATTATTTACCTGTAGCCAGGCCTCAGTTACGAACTTAAGCTGTGACTCAGGTTGGCACTGTGTGTCGCTAAGCTTCTCAAGCTGCCAAAAAACAAGCAATTATAAAGTTTCGGGCTTCCGACAGCACTTACTGAACTATACATCAATTACAAAGTAAGAAGATACTTGAGGAAACCAGAAAAAGGCATGTCTGCTTATCGTTTGTTAAAAGGTTCAAACTAGCTGGCAGATGAATAATTATGAGAAAAGTATATACTGCAACTGAAGTAAGCAACGGCGCATGCACAAAAAGGGGGAAGAAAACAAAATTGATGATTTATCATATGGAGCGAACAAAATATTTCCAATTATGAATTTCTGAACAAAGCAGATATCGTTGTAACTTACATGGACCGTTTGCATTTGATGTAGATCAGCAAGAGCTTTCTGCCTTGACTGCGAGACCAGAAAAGATAGATTGCACATGATGATACTAATAGAGAATATCCCCAGATGTAAATATATTAAAAAACTTAACATAGAAAACCCCAAGGTAAATACTGCATCCAATAATTTAATAAAGTTACAACAGAATCAAGAACAATTTAAAATACTGAATTGAGAACCAATTTAACATCCAGCTTCTGTCCAATTAAATAAAAAAAAAAAAGCATCCATTAATAATGGTTCAAAACAACAAATCACTAGGATCTGCTCTTTCAAGATATTTTAAGAAAAAAGGAAGATATACCAAATAAAGTTCAATGAACTATTGAACCAAAAAATGTTGATTCTAGCATTAAAATTAAACAGCAAATAAAACGGGGGAAATGAAGAACGCAGGTATTAGAAAGATATCATCAAAATGTCAATTAAGTATTGACATGAAAGAAAAACTAGACACAAACAAAAATGTTAAAGACTGAATATTCAAAAATTGTCATTGATCAGCATAAGTTGGCGTTGCATACAGATTGATTGCTGGCCCACCGCTCATAATAATGTGTGTACTTTTCCAATGAATTCTTTGCCATTTCTCTTCTTCTTTCAGCTTCGTCATGCTGCATGCAGTAATAAGTAATTTATTCATAAAAAAGCTGTAACATTGCAAATTTATATGAGAAAGCAGCGAGCAAGGTATCATGAAAACTAAATCAAAATGAGTCAAGTAACTCAATCTCTTACCACTCCCTCTTGTTTAGCTGCCTCGTAACGATTGCAAGCATAGAAGCCACCAGTCCTTTCACCATGTTCTGACCATGCACCAAGGCATAGCCTATTTAAATAAATGCATAGCACTAAGTTAACAATAAGTCTGTACTATTTGAAAACAAAATACAACCATGTTAAGGGCACTAAGAAAAATAAGTCATTATTACTAAACAAACACAAAATAGATGACTTAACAACTAGAAACTGGTAACTTTTATCAAGGAAGAAAACAAAAGCAAGAAACAGAGGGCAGAAGCATGCTGCATTATTTTGTTGTAAAGGGCAGGGGCAGATACATACCAGCAAAATTCAAATTTACATGGGGGTGTACAGGTCATGTGCATGCACCCTTGGTTTTTTTCAATTGGTCTCTTGCACTTGGGACACGGCTTTGAGTTGGCAAGGATCCTGACGGCCATCAAATCAACAGTTAGCAAAGGATCCTCAAATTTTAAGAAAGCCACACCCTATCAGCATATACAATTACCAATAAGACAAGACGCTACCTTTCACTGTTTAGTGAAGTGCGATACAAAACACTAACTTGAGGATCATGCACAAAATAAAAGAAAAAGAAGTTCAGGTGGTCCACTGACTAAATCTGATATGGTGAAATGTAGAGAAAGTCAGAACACAACATTAACGTTCTGTGTCTTATGCAACTTCCATTCCATCAAAAGAAATGATGGATTCACACCCTTTCAGCTAATATTAATAATTTTTTATCATTATATCCCCCATTTGCATCGATTTGAAATTATAGATCCCAGCACCCACATTGAACCTACATTACTCAACTATGAACAAAAACCTGTGACAAAAAAATAAGTAAATAAATAAGCAAGAAAATAGTTTAAAAAATGCATTAAAAATAGTTTCTTGACACATCACAGGCACCATAAATCCCACATCTATGCCATGCAAAGATTCCTCAGAAGAAAATCAGGTCAGAAATCCAACACCTCAACCACCTTTCATGCCATCCTCCTCTTATCATAAAGATCACGGACAATTACCATCTCTGCTAACTTACAATTTCGAAAATAATACGTGCGTAGATAGTTATATACAAATAACAATACACAAACATACATATTTGAACAAATGAGCGAGGTAAAATAGACATGGCCACTGAACAAACAATCCCCCGACCAAACCCATGGGACAATGTGCTTTTCCATTCTTTTTAATCATTATAACAGATGAGGTCTTTAGGAGTTATAGATCTTGAATAAATGCCCAATACCTGCCATTTTTTTGATCTTTTGATTATATAGAGGAAATAATGGAGTCATAAATCGACAAATAAGTACACACTACCAAAGATTTTCCATTTTAAGGCTGAGATTAACACGCTCAAGAATCCTTATAGCCCATTTGGTTCGATTCCATGGGAGAAAATTACATGTAATCCTAATGCAACAGACCGATTACAACGTTTGATTGGTCTTATATAATGTAAAGATGATTACATTTTGTAATCCTGATTCCATCATTTGATGTAATCCGGATTACACTGCTAAGACTGATGAATGAAGATGTAAACATCCTGTAATCAGATGAAAAAAGCACTATTGTCATTATAATTTTTTAATTTGACCAAAGTGTCCACCCATAAATTCTTTTAAATATTAAACAATTACCAATATTAAATATTTGAAAAATTAATCAATTATATAAAAATAAAAAAAAAATCCCCACTAAAAATATTAAAAAATTATATTCAACCATTAAAAATATTAAAATATCTCATTAAATAATATTCTCACCATTAAATATTAAAAAATTACCATGAACCCCTTCATAAAATTTCCACCATTAAATATTAAAAAATTATTATGAACCCAACGCATATACTGCACAAATTGAAAAAAATTACTTTGAATCCAATGTGTACATTATACATATATGTATAGATAGGCATAATTTTATCTCTTGCTATATTATTCCCATATATTCTCATTGTTTATATAATCCAACCAAACCTTTTTATGCATATGCATCATCTTTCCTTAATGGCGAACCAAACAAATTCATGTAATCATCATTACATTACATTCCATTATATTGTATTACATTCCATTACATTATCTCTGATTCCGTGAACCAAATAGGCACTTACACATTAAAATAGGCAAAGTAGTAAAGACAAGGAATTAGCCAAGGCATAGTCAAGATAAGAAACACAAAAGCAACAAAATATTCGGATGAAATTCAAACAAGAGTTAACACATCTACAAGCTACAAATGTCAAAACATACTCCCTACCAGTTCATGTTCTCAGACTCTGCACTATTCTTCAAAATCCACTTTGCCACAGTGCCACAATCCACAGCACGGTGAGCCTCCTCAGTGCACTGTAGTTTCAATTATATTATCAGTCAGCATACCGACAATGATCAATACTACTTGATCACCCAAAGATAACTTACACTCCAGCAGAAGCAATAAGAACAAAGGCAAGTGACATCATAATTTCCACCACCAGCATCAAATGTAACTGCATATTCACATCCTGGAGCAGGACACCACTTGGTCTAAACATTGTAAAGGAAGCAGTGTATAAGATTGATGGGGTGGAGAAAAGAAGGTTGAAGGTATAATTGTATCATCCATTAAATGGTAGAATGATTAAAAAATGTTGAGCAAGTTATTATAACATCAATCATGCAAATTAGGGATTCATATTCCGGATTAGCCAAGGAATTATCAATGCGGTTCACACTCAAATACACTCAGTGCATTGAAGCATACAAAACAATCTACTTTTTCATTCTCTTTAATCTTTTATAACAGATGAGATCATTACATGTTAAAAATGTCCATATTCCTTTTGTTATCATTATTCAGATTCAATGCCAAGGACAGTATATACCTTCTTGTTGTCTTCGACATAGGACCTACAAAGGTAACGAGAATACTTCTGCTTATCCTCATAAGATGCTAATCGATCAATCATATCTTGACCAACAGCTGCACCACAGGAGAGATCAGGACACCGTAGCATCAAACATCCAGGACCATCATTAATAGCTGTGCCAATATATCCTAGCATGTAACATGATAAGGTCAGAAAAGAAGAACTCTAGGAAAGGATATTAAGGTATTAACTGATGCTTACAACATCTGAATAATTTGATTGGACATATTGAGAAAACAAAATAATCTAAGTCATTGCTACATATAAAAGATACAGAAGAATACCGGAAAGTGAGAAGGATACTACAAGCAAAATCCAAATAAATGGTTTCAAAAACTTTTCGGAAGATCCATGATTATAAAAGTAATAGCACTACAGCAAAAGTAAAGAGGCATACCTTCCCAACATGAGATGCAGTAGGGATGACCACAAGCAACAGACTCCATCCGTGAACAAGGATAAGTTTCAAAACAGATGCCACAGGTAAGCTGATCACACAAGAAAAATCAGACACATGAAACCATCGCACAAGCTTGTGAGGGATAAGAAATATAAAGTCCAAGTTATTCAACAAATTTTAAATTATACCTCCCTAGCATTAGGAAACTGGACAACTGGCTTTCCCAATAACCCAACTGTTCTTCGGACATGTTCTTCATTAGCAAACCATGCTTCATGCACTTCGCTGACATTCCTGCAATTCCAACTCTCATTCATACATCAGTGTACAAAGAACATCAAGCTGGAAAATATCACACAAGAGATGAGAGCACTAAAATGTTAAAATGTTCCACAACTCTGATGCTGATATCAAAAACAGACACAAGATATTAGAAGGCATATCAATTAGGAAAAGAATACAAAAGCTATAAATGCACCAATTATAGTGACGAAGTAAGATGGAGGCATCAACTCTCGAGATAAAAAGAACTGTCGCTACTCTTGAGATGTCATCCTCCTGTCTTTGCTGAATATCTGACTCCTTCAAGATGGTGAAATTTTGCTAAAAGATAGAAAGGAGTCCATAAATCAGAAGGGAACAAAAGATATCAGAAAACAATTAGGAACAAGCAACAGCATAGGTCTTGAACTCGAAATCATAATCGTAAAACTCATGTCCATGCCACGTGGAGTGGAAAAAAACTGGATTATCAACAAGAGGGGAAGATCATAGAAACTATCTTTCCCGCTTAAAAGTTTAAACCTATTTCCTCCCATGATATCAATTTTTTTAACAAATCAGTACTGCTTTCAAGTTTAGTTGATCATAAATATTCTTCCCTGCCACCTCTCAAACTATTAAGAAAACGACCACTGCGTCACCATCTCAGCAATTCAAGAAAAAACTTGGGGCTTCAAAATAACCTATTTTTATACCTCCACAATTTATTCCAGTGAAATCCTCCAACATTGAAGTCAATAACAATTTATAAGCCAATAGGCAGGCTAGAAACCAAATTGAGAGGGCAAATGACCTCGGAGCGAGTCATGTCAGATTCATCACCATCGTCAACGTAATCATCAGCACCATCATCGTAGTCGCTGTAGTAATCCAAAGGAACATCCTCTGTCTCCCCGCTGTAGAAATCATCATCAAGGGACTCGACATCGTTGGCATCATGCATATCATCCTCAGAGTCCATGGAGCGAACCCTAGAAATCGGAAGTCAGGTACAGTTGACAGGACCCAAGAGATTGCAGAGAAACGGTTGCCCCCGGGCCCGGAGGTAGCGGACGAAAATCTAGAATAAATGGCTTAGAAATTGGAAGAAAAAAGGGCAAAGTATGTTTCTTTACGGTCAAGAATTTCGTCGATCGGAATTTGGAAGCCCAACAGCGTTTCGGGAGACGGAAAGTGAAAAGAGGAGGAGGATGCAGTGTTTCGCTTCGCAGCAGAAAGAGTAAGAATAACGGGAAGAAGAAGTATAATTGTGAAGAAAGAAGTGCCTAACAAGGAACGGGTGAAGACATCAACCAACATACAGAGTTTTGGTTCCAGAAAACTAGAATGACATCCTAAAATCTCAATGATGCAGGAAAAAAAAATTAAAATCAATAAATAAAATAATACTCCTTGACTCTAATTATAAGATAAAATTGATTTTTGTGGACAAATTAAAGAAGTTAATTAAATTACTTTAGAGTATTTTTATTTTTATTTTTATTTTTATTTTTCAAACTAATTAGTTTAACTAATAAATTAATATATAATTTAAGGATATATAACATATGATATAATTTAAAAATATATAACATATGATATGATTAAGCAACTTATTTAACTTCCTTAATCTCTCCAAAAAAAAATTAACTTTATCTTATATTTAAGACCGGAGCTAATAGAAAATGTTGGAACATGTATAATAAAATGCAATATGCCCTTCTGTGTTTTGCTGTTTCTGCTCGGGTTAACATGGAAACTCCCCTTCACACAGCTACAGCTAAAGATGTGGTTAGATCTGGTCATAAGTGGACGTGGCACCGGTAATCAAACTTGGATCCCCTAATACCTGAAAATTCAAGTCATGAGGACCAAGGTTACCGGTTAAAGATATGGTTAGATCTATTAGCACTTGGGTAGTGTCATGCAAATTGTTTGTACATAATTAGTAGTACAATCCTCTATCACTCAAAAAAATTAAGGACCTGTTTGGTAATATGGAATTGAAGAAAAGGAAGTGGAACTAGAACTAGAATTGGAGTATATGTGTGTTTAGTGGGATGGAAACCACTTCCTCATGGAAGTCACTTCCATCCCACCCCCCAAAAAACTCACTTCCACTTCTTGTAGAAGTGGGGTTCAGACCATTTTACCCCTATACAACCTTTATCCCTGAACCATTGCCATCGTTGCTCATGACGAGGACGACGAAGGATGGCAAGGACGATAAGGCACTGCAAGGGCAACGACGGGCTGTGACCACGGTGAAGACAGCAACAATGCTGTTTTTGACAACGACGGCGAAGACAACGTCTCCCTCTGGCAACGAACACGAATTTGCCATCATCTCCCTCCAGCCATGAACGAGAATCTGCCATAGTCTCCCTCCAGCAACGAACTCAAATATGCCGCCGTCTCCCCACAGCGACGAATGCAGCTATGTCGTCTCATATTTCAAATTTCAATCTCCCTCCAACCTTTGGAATTTTGGTTTAGATTTTGATTTTAAACATTGATTTGGGTGTGATTTCTATTTCTGATCTATTTCTGGTTTATTGGCTAAAAGTTGCATTTTCGGCGACTAAAACACATTCTGTTTCCGATCTGGTTTCTGATTTAGATTCTCATTCTTCTACCTTGATTTTTGGGTCTTGCCTCTAGATTCATTTGTGGTTTGTTTTTTGCTTTAATTTCTTACTTGTTGTGGGAGTTTGATTTCTTGCTATCCTCTTCCTCCATGGCTGCCAGGGCTTTTTGTGGTGGCTGTCGGTGGAGGGAGGTGGCTGTTTTATGGTGGGTGGAGTTTCTACAAGGAGGGCATATTAGTCCTTTCAGTTTTAAAATTATTAGATTAATCAAAAATTATATCATACTTCCATGATGATACCAAACAAACTTTTGATCTCCACTTCCACTTCCAATTCCACTTTTACTTCCATAAAAACTCTTTCACCATACCAAACGGGGCATAAAAACCAAGAAAACCCCACGATCCACAAGCCATGGTGATTTACAGACCAAACTGTTGGTAAAAAAAGAAACTATAAGGCCTAACACAATTAATACTTAACTGGGTTCCTTAAACATCTATTCAAGGGTTTGATCCTTGACGATGTATATAGAGAGAGTCTAATAGTTAGCACTAAAGTCTTTTTGAAAAGTCTACAGTACAAGAGGATTAGTCATTACTATCAACGGTAGATACCCAGAGCCTATCAAAAAAAGAACTCAACTTACAATTCGTTACCTGTGAACAAGATTCTTCAATGTGAACGCTTGCTTTCGGTTAAGAATGTGAGCATTTGCTGGCGCCAAAAAAATAAAAAAATGTGATGTTTGCAAAATCCTGACCCTACTCTACTAACTTTTATCTTGCACTGGTGATTTGCTTCGAAAAAAAAAAAAAACAAGATGAACTCAATTCAAAATCCGCCTTAATATTCCACATCTTACAATACAAGATTAGAATAGAGAATGAACCTCAACATAATATATTTTTAATAAAAAAAGACAGCTCACTGCGTGAGACTCCCACCGGGTGCAATCTTAAGAGGAAAAAAATCATGCAACTTATCCCATTGTTGGATAATATATTTTTAATGAAAAAAGTAATTAGGTATGTTTCATTATTTTTATTTTTATTTTTTTTGGACAAGGTTTCATTAATTATGAAGATATAAAGGTCCAAAAATTAGTATAAGAACATATAAATATATATATATATATATATTTTGCTAGATAATAGGAGTAGTACCCTTTAATTAATAGTAATTTTTTTAATAATGTACTTAATTGAAAAATTCACACATATATAACATTTTTTACCTGTATTTTATATCAACGATGGATAATGATGAAATAAGTGATAGAAAAATGTACATTTTCACCAAAATATAAATAAACACAACCTAGGTACAAAAGCAACTCAATTGAACCGTTAACCCCTCAGGAATAGATCCGCATCCCCTTCCCAACATTCATACTTGCCCACCCCACAGGTTGAAGTGTTGAACTCAGCCAAGCTTGAATTGCAGCAGTTATGTTTTATCCCCAAGAGATATTATTTCCTGCGGTTCTAATTATAAGACAAAGTTGACTTTTTTGGAGAAATTAAGAAAACCAATTAAATTACTTTAGAGTGTTTATATTTTTAGTATCCTTACATTATATATTAGATTAGTAGTCAAATTAATTAGTTTGGAGAAAAAAATAAAAATATAAAGACTCTAAAGTAATTTAATTGGTTTTCTTAATTTCTCTAAAAAAATCAACTGTCTTATAATTAAGACCGGAGGGAGTATATTTTTTCTTTATTTAGTGGTATTCAAGACATTCTGGAACTCTAGCACCAACTGAAATGAAACATCTGGGTTTGGGACTTCGAGCTGTAAAGTTACAGGAACTAACGAGTTCACCCTTAAGCATTCGTAAATGACTTTGAAGAGTTGCAAGTCAGTCATCATGAGGATATTGAAAACACACACACACACACGAGACACCCAACTTACACACCGAAGACATTATCTTACAGGTGCTGCAAATGGATTTAATGAAAGAAATGAAGACACAAACAAGCACATTTGCGTTCATCTCCAGTATGTGTTGTACAAGATTCTCAGTTATTATAAAACCTGTTGTTGAAACGCCATAACTAAATTATAAAGTAGATCCCTATATACATTAAATTGGGTAGGGCAAGGAGGAGATAACAATGCTTCCGAGACTAACCCCCTTCTTTCATTCGACGTATGAAGTAGCCCAAAATAGGAGCCACCACATATTTCGACAGAAAAAGAAAACCATTTCAACTGTGTTAGACTTGGGTTTTGGAGAGGCGCTCCCCATGGGAAACCCAAATTTTCATCGAGGCTGTTGATGGCAGATCTGGCATGTGTTAATTGCATAGGTACAGTGCTCACTATACATTATCATCTGTCATTTTATTGGAACCGCCGGTTCGTGTAGATCCTTTTCCTCTTCCACCTCTTCCCTTGTTACTGCCTACAGCATTTTTTGAGCTCGTTGCTTTGCTCGAAGTAGCTCCATTACTATCTACATCAGATAAACCATTCTCTAAAGCCCTAACCAAATTCTCGAAGTAGTTTTTAGTCACACTGCCAAAACAAATGGATTAGAAATTAAACACCGTCCATGCCCTTCAAATTCAATACATGACACTTCAAACCACCTTTCAAATTCAATAATACAGAAACCATGCTAATAGAAAAGAGATCATGATGACAAGCATATTAGTATTTAAAAGGAAACAATGGCCTGAAAACAAGATGAGACCCAACAACACACAGTATTGTTTATTTTAAAACACAATGTGTAGTAACCATGCTACCAATTAGACGCCCACTCCAAATATGACAGCATGACTTCTGTTTGAAAGATTTTCAATAGCATGTCTATGTTTCAGTTAGGACTGCTTTTGAAAACTTAGGAAAATACATGATAAAGGAAAGGCTTTTATGTAGGTCAGAAGTTTGACTCTCTATACAGTCAAAGTCTATGAGAAGGGAGGTGGGAGAGTCACTTTTTGTGGTCTTTAAATATTCATACTGATCCAGAGAGTGAAGGGAGAAGAATTTGAAACTGGCCTTGGCCCCGTTGTTTTCGTTTATGTTGTGTGTTAATCTGAGGTTGTATTTCCACTTATGTGTCTGTATATGTATCAAAATAGTGTTTTATTTCAGGTCGCAATGTGTTTCAGTTCTTATTTTCATCTTCAAGTGTATACTTTGTTCTTAATCGAGTAAGAGTTCAGTAGTTTCTATATTGGGTCTTAACAGTTTCTAAGGAAAAATTAGGGATTTTCTTTGTTGGGTATAACCAAAGAAGTCATGACTTTTAACGTATCCCCAAAAAATTATCAAGCCTTCGTGTTCCTGTGTTTGCCCAGCTTCAGGGGTATTGGAGGAGAAAGATAACTTGCTACTCTCTGAAATTTCAATGGGACGAAACTAAACCACTAAAATAAATCAATTCAACATGGGGTTTTTTTTTTTGGGGGGGGGGGGGGATTTTGCAACCCTCCATTTTCTAATACCCCGACGAGGGGCAGGAAAATTGTCATTTAGTTTTGCCATGCCATTGAGGGATTTGGAGGGGAGGGGAGGGGAAATATTTAGGACTTGGATTTAAAAAAATTAGAGAAGTGGGGTTGAAAATTTTTAATTAATTTTTCTTACTTTTTTATTTTACATCTTATATTTATTAAAATTTTATAACCCCACTTCTCCAATTTCTTTAAATCCACCTCATAAAAATTTTCTCTCCCCTCCCTTCCCTCCTGCCAAACAGACCCTAAAGCAAAAAACAACTACTAGAGGCCATGTTAAAAAACAAGTTAAGTGTGTTTTTGGCAACATCCAAAACCATGATTTCAGAATCATTTTTCCGCAAATCGATACAAATCTCCTCTCACATACTTATCTCGTAGACCGTAAAAGCTAATCCGAACACACACTAAGCCTCAATCGGAAGAAAAAGTAAATAAATATAGGTAAACGGTATAGCAAATAGCAGTGGTTGTCAACAACATTCAGATCGACATATACCTGGTCAGTCCTGCTAGCTTGGTCCGGAAGTCATTGAACTCTTTAGATGGGCCATCAGCATTGAGATACTGTTGTAATTCCTTTTCAGCACATTGATGAAGCCTCTCCAAACCAGATTCAGCCTCACCTGAAAAAGGGAAAAAAAATAAAGTATTATTTGTGGTGGAACTGCAACAAATACAAATCATTCTAACAAAATTAAAATTGACATGTTTGACCTTGTAAATACTCAAAAAATTGTTTTTTAGCATGCTCATGCTCTGGTAAATAGTATCCATATGCATACGTCCACTTCAGCACTCGCCTACACTCAACTATCTGTGAACATGAAAATAGGATTAGCAAGTGATAGGAGCCAACCAGCAAATACACAAACAGCAAGAACACAGCCACAAAACAGATGAAATTATATTGATAAATATTATCCTGCAATTAAAAAAGCCACAACAGCAATATAAAATGGAAGTCACACCATTACATTATTTCACACTAGCACAGGCATACAACACTTGCATGTTCAGATACACACTTTCCATCTAATCCACAACGCAGAACTCTCACCAGCACTCAAAGCCATAACTAATAGTCAAGTTACCAGACAAACACAACATATGTGTTGGCTTTTGAACGGCCAAATCTCACCATAGTCATTTTTCCCAAAAGTTTCCCCTCCCTCTAATTCTGTTATATAGCCACTTCCACCTAATTTGCAGCCAGTACACCTATCATTGCTTCTCTTTTCAGCCCAAATTTGCATTATTCGGCAGCAAGTCCCAGGATCTCAGTTTTGTCGTTCAGCCCCCTTATCTTCTCCTGATGGTATCCCTTTCCCCTCCCTCTTTCAGTAATTAATGAAATCCGCTAAGAAAATTACTATCAGCCAACATGAGTCTCATTAACTGAATAACTTAAAGAAACATTTCACAGAAACTACATAAAGAGAATGGGGTTGTTGGCCAAAAAAATAAAGGGAATGGGATCATGAACAAATTTCTACAATCAAAAGTCGATAAGTTAAAAAACTTGTTCACAATTGAAAGCTGAAATTTTTCAATCTCTGATGAAACCATTATTTACCTGTAGCCAGGCGTCAGTAATGAATTTAAGCTGTGACTCAGGTTGGCACTGTGTGTCGCTAATCTTCTCAAGCTGGAAAACACAAGAAATGAAAAAGCAATTACACTAGGAAACCAGCCATCCAGCAGCACTTATTGAGCTACAAATTAATTACAAAATGAGAAAATTCAACAAAAAACAAGAAAAACGGATCTCTAGTCATATGTTTGCCTCAAAAGCTTCAAAGTAGCTCACAGATTACAATGATTAAAAAAAATAAAAGCATTTCTCAAAAACGTGAAAACGTATGCAACTTACATGGACAGTTTGCATCAAATGTAGATCTGCGAGAGCTTTTTGCCTCGACTGCCAGACAAGAAAAAAGACATTGCACATGATGATACCAATAGAGGATATCCCCAGATATAAATCTACAGAAAATACCTAGATATTTACTGACATCAAATGATATATACTATATATAACATTTCAAAATAATGAAATAAAAAAAAAATCAATATCTAATTTCAATTAATAAGACATCATATCCCTCAACAATGGTTTCACGAAAACTAACCACTTCGATTCCCTCTTCTTAGGGATTAAAAGGAGGGAGGAGGAGGAGGAGATGAACTATATGAAATTAAATATGAAATATGAATATGAACTAAATGAAATTTATTATGAAATATGAATATAAACTGTAAAATTAAGATTCTAGCATTGAATAAGAAGCAAATACAGAAGAAAATTAAGATCAGAAGAAAATAATTTACATTAACAGTAGTCAATTAACTATTGATATGGTAGAAAAACTAGCCAAATACAAAATTCTTAAAGAATGAATATTCAAAAATTGTTAGCTAACAGAGTAAGGTTAGAGTTGCATACTGATTGATTGCTAGCCCACCGCTCATAATAATGTGTATATCTCTCCAATGAGTTCTTTGCCATCTCTCTTCTTCTTTCAGCTTCATCATACTGCATGCAATATAATGCAATTAGATCATATGACAGGTCATAAGCAAATCAACCAGCCAAATCAATGGGAAAAGGCAGTAAATTCATTAAAATTGAACCAAAATAAGTTCAAGTTGGTACTTGGTGTCCTCACCACTCCCTCTTGCTTAGCGGCCTCATAACGATTGCAAGCATAGAAACCCCCAGTTCTTTCACCGTGATCCGACCATGCACCGAGACATAGCCTATTTAAACAGATACAAGAAAATCAGTTAACAAGCAAGTTACAAACATGTCAAGGACACTACGAACATTATTCATAAACAAATACAAATTCAACCCCGTAGTTAATCAAATTTCCATAAACCTAATAACTTCTATCAATGAAAAAACAAAAGTGCCAAAAAAATGGAAAAGCTTGCTGTATTATTTTTTAAAAGGGTAGGGGCGTGTACCAGCAAAATTCAAATTTACAAGGAGGTGTGCATGTCATATGCATGCACCCTTGGTTTTTCTCAATTGGTCGCTTGCACTTGGGGCAGGGCTTGGAGTTGGCAAGAATCCTGATAGCAATCAAATAAACGGCTAGATAAGTCTCAATTTTTTAGAAATCCACACTGTATAAGACATCAGTTTATATAATAGTCAATAAGTGTACAAGTTACCTTTCACTGTTCAGTGAAGTGCTGCAATATGTGACAACAATTTGAGTATCATGCACAATACAAGAGAACGTAGAATACCAGTATACCACATCCATAAATCCAAAAAATAAATATGCCCGACGTGGAAAAACATTAGAGAAAGTCAACATAAATATCTGAATAATTTTCATATCACAATATCCCCCATCCGTGTCCATTTTAAATATTAGATCTCATAATTAGGTGTGAGCATGTAACTCGAATTATAGAATAGAATTCTGTCACAAAAGAAAAGAATAATAAACCAAACCCCACTGCCCATGTCTAGGACCACACAAAAACTTCCTCATCAGAAAACCAAGTCAAAAATCCAATGAAACAATCACCTCTCTTGCAATCCTCCTCTTATCAAAGGGATGATCTTAGAGAATTACCATCTTCCTCAAGCCACTACTTGAAGGAAATAAACAAACATACAAATATGACACACGTGTAGACATTAACACGTATACAAGAAAAAAAGCAACAATGACACAGAAGCAATAGAATATCCTGATAAAATTCTGGCAAGACACAACATCTGTAAGTGCCATAGTCTATTCCCTACCAGTTCATATTCTCAGACTCCGCACTATTCTTCAAAATCCACTTTGCCACAGTGCCACAATCCACAGGACGGTGAGCCTCCTCAGTGCACTGTATTTTCAAGTTATAATGTCCGTAAGCATATCCAACAATGAAATCAGAAATGTAATGCTATTGGACAACCCAAAGACAACTCACATTCCAGCAGAAGCAATAAGAACAAAGACAAGAAACATCATAGTTTCCACCACCAGCATCAAATGTAACCGCATATTCACAACCAGGAGCAGGACACCACTTCGTCTAAACAGAACAAAGGAAGTACCGTGTGAGATTAATTTGACAATGGGACAGAGCGAAGAAAAGTTGAAGGTATAATTCCATCTTCCTTCAAAAACTAGAATGACCAAAGAATTTTGAGCAGGTGTGCATCAGTCACACACAACAGGAATTTGTATTCCTGATTATCCCTAGAATTATTAATGTGGCTCACTTAACTGACAGTATCAAGTGAGAAGAGATATCCATTTTCCTTTTGTTAATATTATTATATTCAATATCAAGCACAGAGCATACCTTCTTGTTGTCTTCAATATAGGACCTAAGAAGGTAGCGAGAATACTTATGCTTATCCTCAACAGATGCTAATTGATCAATCATATCTTGACCAACAGCAGCAGCGCAAGAGGGATCAGGACACCGCAGCATCAAACATCCAGGACCATCATTAATAGCGGTGCCAATATACCCTAACATGTGAAAAGTAGAGAAAAACATGATAATATCAAGAAGAAAAACTGTACGAAGGGATAGTATGTGGCGTTTATAACATCTGAATGACTTGATTGGGCAGATTAAGAAAACTAAATCACCTAAGGGGTAAAGATACCTAAAAAGTTGAGATGAATACCAGAAAATGAAAAGGCTACAAGCACGATTAACATAAATGGTTTCAAAATCTTGTCCAAAGATCTAATATTAAAAAAAGACTCGTACCTTCCCAGCATGAGATGCAGAAGGGATGACCACAAGCAGCAGATTTAATCCGTGAACAGGCATAAGTTTCAAAGCAGATGCCACAAGTAAGCTGATCGCACAATAAAAATCAGTGATGATACATAATCTGAGAAGAAAAAACAAAGTCCAAATCATTCACCAAATTTTGAATCTCACCTCCCTAGCGTTAGGAAACTGAACAACTGGCTTCTCCGGTAAGCCAACTGTTCTTCGGACATTTTCTTCATTAGCAAACCATGCTTCATGCACTTCGCTGACATTCCTGCATTGCCAACTCTCATACATGCATAAGTGTGCCAAAAACAGCTAGCAGCAAACATGTCATCAAATGCAGCACTAAGAAGAAAAAATGCTTAATAACATCATAATAATCTCAAAAGGACGAGCATATGAGAAGGCACAGTGATAACTACAAAGATATAAAGATGTAAATCTACCAATCATAGTGACGAAGTAAGATGCTTGCGGCCTCTGGCGAGATAAAAAGAACAGTCGCTACTTTTGATATGTCCTCCCCTTGTCTTTGCCGAATATCTGATTCCCTCAAGATGGTAAAATTTTGCTAAAAACAGACAGGAATCCATAAATTAGAGACGAACATATATCAGAAGACATCGAGGAACAAGGAAAGGCACAAGTCTTGAACTGGAAAAAATAAGCCCGTATCCATGCCACATGAAAAACAGAAACTGAATTACTAACAAGGGGGAAGGGATCACGGAAATCATGATTATCCTTTATATTTTAAACCTGCCCACTCCGCAAATACCAATTAATTTTCACAAATTATTAAGTTTATCATAAATATTTTGTCCTGCCACCGCTCAAACTATGGAAAAATAAACAATTTCCGCCGCACCATCTCAGTAATTCCTAAGATCACTCGAAGCTTCAAACTAACCTGTATTTAACTCCAAACTGGGTTCCAGCGAAATCCTCCAACATTGAAGTCAATAACAACCTATAAGCGGATAGGCAGACAAGAAACGAAATTGAGAAGGGAACTGACCTCGGAGCGGCGAGACTCAGGCTTGTCAGATTCATTGCCGTCATCAAAGTAATCATCAGCATCATCGTCGTAGTCGCTGTAGTAATCCATAGGAACATCCTCGGTCTCACCGCTGTAGAAATCATCATCAAGCGGCTCGACATCGTTGGCATCATGCATATCATCCTCGGAGTCCATGGGGCGAACCCTAGAAGTCGGAATTAAGGTAAGAATGAGATTGTAAGGCGGCGACAGGGGAGGATGAACAGCTGAAGAAAGACCTAGAGCAAGAGGAATCGGAAGAAAAAAAGGGCAAAGTCTGTTGCTTTATGGCGTGGATTTTCGTCGTCCGGACGAAAGGTTTAGAATATGGAGGCACAGGGTTATTTCTAGTGATGGAAAGAGAGAGAGAGGATAGAGGAGTGTTTCGCTTTGCAGCAGAATGAGTAGAAACAATGGAAGAAGTTATATTTGAGAGATGAGAAGAAACTCAGAAAGAAGTGTCCAAACCGCGAATGTGTTTCAGTGCTTTTTAAATCGGCCGAGGTAGAGTCGTGGTAAGGCAGGAAGAAACTATGTTCGCTATAAATTAGCCACGTTTTTTTAATTATGCGCTACCAGTAAAAAATTTTTTTTTTTGGCCAAGCCAGTAAAATTTTTTTGACTCTATTTATTATTTAACTTATCATTTACTTTTTTCCGGTGGAGTTATCAATATCATTTACTTTTAAAAATATTTCGCTATGTTCGATTGTCATATAAATAGTCCAAGATAAATTGGATATAGTGCACGTGGTTAAAAATATTGAACAGTATATTTTTAAATAAAACTATGTATAGTGTGTCATGCATTAGGGCCTTTTCTGTGTTCACTATTGAATGAGAGGTGCGTTTGCGGAAGAGTTTGGGCTCGCAGTATTTAGTGATGGGCAAATCCAAAAGCGATCATTTTTTGGGGAGATGGAGGAGGAAGCCTGTGGTCACTTTCTTCGTCCATCACATTGATGCAGGGCTCATTAAATGGCGCCAATAATTCTGATGCGTGTTTGGAAAATGTTTGGCACTTTGGCCTCTTGTACAACAAGACAAGGCGAAGGCGGTCTCACTGGCGATTCAAGGGAGTGATAGCCAATTCCTTGAATTGGCAAGATTTGTGTGGACTTTTTCGCGCCGCTTTCCTTCCCAGTTGAGGTTCTGAATTGGCTTGGATGCTTGGAGTGACGAGCCATGTTGAATACTTTCTTCTTCGATCCTAATTATAAGATAAAATTGATTTTTTTGAAAAAATTAAGGAAGCCAATTAAATTACTTTAGAGTATTTATATTTTTATTTTTTTCTCCAAACTAATTAATTTAATTAATAAACTAATATATAATCTAAGGATACTAAAAATATAAACACTCTAAAGTAATTTAATTGGTTTCCTTAATTTCTCCAAAAAAAGTCAACTTTTTCTTATAATTAGGACCGGATGGAGTAATTTTTTACGATATGACTTTTAACTTTGGACCAAGAAGAGAGATTATTTTGCTGTAATAATCTAATAATAAAAATTCCAAATATATTATATAAATTCCATAAAAGAAAGTAGCAAAGGAAGACTTGATAAAAGACTTTCCGCCATAGTGATTCTGCGTGTAGTATATCACATCCTATAAATTATAAAGAACAAGAAAGAGTCAGAATTAAAAAAGAATGGGTCGGGAAGATAAGGCACAGTAATGGTCTGGGAATAGTTATCACCCATCATGAAACTTCTAATGGAGCAAGTAAATAGGTTTTTCACATTACTACTTTAAGATCCGTCATATGCTGTTTATAGCCTCTCATGAAGGCTTATAATAGCTTACCAGTCAGGCAAATAATCATAAATCAAATCTTTATCCAAATCACTAATGGAACACAATCCAGAGATATTTTATCCAAAATATATTAGATTGATAATATTTAAAGCAATTAGATAATATCTAAAATATTTAATTTGACCAAAATAATAAATTAGAATATCCTTTATATAATCAATCAATAAATATATCTAAATACAATTTTGAATAAACAAACGAAAAATATTTTATCATTTTAATTAAATATCTAATGTTCTCCTACTTGGCCAGCAACCTAATGTCATCTAGTGAGTAAGGTTCATTTAAGCAATACTACAAGAATCATAACGATAAGTCCTATTTGATCAAATATTATCTTCCATGCATTACAAGTAATACCCTTACTTGATGGGTCAAAACTTAATGAATAAACTCAGAATGTTTATTTGGTTACAACTTATAGATGTGTTTGGTTTGAGGGGAGGGAGGAGAGGGGATGTGGGTTAAATTGCTTTTTTGGGTTAAAGATATTTAAATTTTGGGCAGGAATCCAAAATTTAAGAGAATGAGAGAGTAGATGTTGGATTTCTCCCGTCCAAAATTGTAATTTGTCACCCCTCTCCTCCCCTCAAACCAAACACATCCTATATGTTTGTTAATATCTCGTAATTTAAGTACCAACAATCGAGACCACAAACTTTAACTTCAATTTCATCACTGAAATAATAGCTTATCTAGATCACTAAATGTGATCTATCTCTAATGAGATATCTGATCATTTTTATATTTCTCTAAAAGCATGCTCTTCATCAAAGGATTTATGCCTTATGTGTTTATGACCCATTGACTCTGGTCATATAACATTCTTAATTTATTTGAATTAATTTAATAATTCTAAAAACCCTCTAATGAAATTCCTTAATTGATAATTTTGTAACTTGCCTCAAAAAATGACTACATTAAGCAATCTATGGTGGAATTAAGCAATCAATGATTGCTTAGCAATCTTACACCCCTCCATGATGCAACTTGTTCAACAAGTATAAAAATGTATCATAGTGTTAATTTTTTTATGGTCAACTCATTTTACAAAGCTAAATAAGCTAATCATTCTATTATATATAAAGTATGAAACTTAATTTACATTTGGTAATATACCACATGACTTGTAGCTTTTCAGTTATTATTCAAGTAAGAATATGCTTGACAATCCTCCTAAAATTTCCACTACTACAAAACAGAGATTTAGCGGCGCTGATCTTATGGCACTTCTTAAAACAAGCACCGGAGAAAATTTATATTTTTTAAAAAGGAAAATACACGTGGTAACTATGGCGCTTTCTGTGTCAAGCACCGTAGCTACTGAGTACCTACTATGGCGCTGACCCAGACAAGCGTCGTAGCTGGGTACATACCTTTAATGACACTTTCTCTAAAAAACACCATTAAAGGCATATATGATATGACGTAAGCTTATATGTGTGCTCATAATTTAAATCAAGTTCTTTAAATTTATTATGTCAAGTCTTCTAAGATCATGTGTCCAATTTATTTCAGTTAGATTTATAGTAAAACCATAACATTTCTAAAATATAACACATGTGTCCTATTAATTTTTAAGCTTATAAATATAATTTTTTAATTATTACTTATTTAATTTATTACGTAAAATTATTTTTTAAAAAAATATTTTCTATGGAAAGTAGCTTTAAAACCCATACAAAGCGGGCTAATTTAAAAAAAATTAGAAGTCAAAACTTATAAATAAATCATCCTTATTAAAAAATATTTTAATATTTTTTTTATAGAAAGCCTTGAAAAGCGCTTGGTATCCAAGGTACTAAAACCAAATATCTTGGATGGTACTTGGTGCACCAAGCGCCATCCAAGGTGCTTGGTGCATTTGGTGCCTTGAATATTCAAGGCACCGCGTGGTGCCATTCATGGCACCTGGTGCCTTGAATATTTAAGGCATTGAGGCCTTGAATTTGTAAGGCTATGAGCGTTTGTTTAAAAAAATTAAATTCGTTTAAGATTAAGAAATTATAAAAAATACGTGTTATGTTATTTTATTTTGTTATGGATTGTATTGTAAGTTATTATGGATTTTGAATTGTAAATGTAATTTTTCAACAAGGGAATAAAATAATTATCAAAAATTATTGTGGCAGCGTGGTGCAATTTTTTAAAAAAATAAATCCCTTAAGTAAAAGGCTTTTATTTTTTAAAAAATAAATCTCTTGTGCATACAAGTGTAGGAGGATACTTCTATTTTTTAAAAAAAAAATATGTGACACCTATAGCTGTCTAATATCTTGTATGATCCTTGTTTGGGAAAGTGTCATACAAGAGGTTAAAAAGATAAATCACCCCTATTAAAAAAAATTTAATTTTTTTAATAAAAGGTACCTTAGATGATGCTTGGCCTCCTAAACGCCGTCTAAGGCACTGCCTTAAATATATATTCAAGGCACCACATGTGCCTTGAATATTTAAGGTGTCGGGTTTAGAATTGGCAAGGCTGGGGTTTTTTTTAAAAGAAATTTAATTTTTTTTTTATATTAGGAAATTGTAAAAGATACGTGCTATGTTATTTCATTTTACTATGTATTGTATTGTAAATTGTTGTGAATTTTAGATTGTAAATGAAGGTTTCCAACAGGAAAATAAAATAATTATCAAAAGTTATTGTGGCAACGCGGTGCAATTTTTCTTAAATAAATCCCTTGAGTAAAATGCTTTTATTTTTTTAAAAAAATAAATCTCTTGAACATACAAGTGCCGGAGGATACTTTTATTTTTTAAAAAAAAAAATATGCGACACCTATAACTTTCTAATATCTTATATGACACTTGTCTGAGAAAACGTCATACAAGAGATCTAAAAGATAAATCACACATATTAAAAAAATTTAATTATTTTTTTAATAAAAGATACCAAGGATGGCATTTGGAGGCCAAGCGCCATCTAAGGTACTACCTTAAATATATATTCAAGAGCCTTAGAAAGGCGCCTTGAATTCAAGGCGCCACGTAATTCTAGTGTCTTGAATATATCAAAGCACAGTTATGTCTGGTATTTTGGATATAGCGTTTTTTTTAAGATTGGGAAGCTACAGTGCTTTGACGAAAAGTGTCGCAGCTGTCTCACCTTGTATAGGGTGCTATTTAATTTTCATAACCCGTCGTTCTTATTTTCATTTTTAGCTTCCCGTGTTTCCTCTAGCTTCATCATTTCCCATAATTTTGTTGTAGTACAAAGCTTCCTCTCTCATGTTTTTTTTTCTTGTCTCGACCTCCGCCAGAAACTCCATAGCGTGTAAGTGTTTTTTGCAACATTTGGTTAATGTTTTCTTTTTAGTTAAAATCTGTCATGAATCTTATATATGTGCTCATTTTTTTAGGTATTTATTTAAAGTGTCAACTTTGTCTTCTTGAACTTTCTATACATTGTAAGTTTTTTAATTTTTGAGCTTACAAATATAATAATACTTGGTTTAATTCTCTGTAGAAGTAATGTGTATGGCTCAAGTTTAAGCAACTTAAATGCTGGGGTTCTTTTATACTTGATACATGAAGACGCAATATTACAAAACATACGTGCTATGTTATTTCATTTTGCTGTGAATTATATTATAAATTGTCATGGATTTTGAATTGTAAATGGATGTTTCCATCAGGAATATATAATAATTATGAAAAATTATTTTTTAAAAAAACCTCCTACGGCCCTTCTCCAAGAAAGTGCCATTGGAAGTGACTTCCAACTACTCCTCCTTGAAGAAGCGTCGTAGGAAGTGCCACCTTCCTATGACGCTTCCCCAAGAAAGCGCTATAGATTTATATTTAAAAAATAATAATAAATAATTAAGTTATGACGCTTCCATATATTCAAGAAACGTCATAGCTTATTTTAATGGTGTTGGAAGCTGCGACGCTTTCCAAGAGCGATAGTGTTCTTTAAATTAAGCGTTACAACTTGTGTTTTTTATAGTAACGTTCTTTACAATGACATTACCCGTTTGTGTGCACATTTAAGCAAGCTTGCACCTTGAAAATTAGATTAGAAGGAACAAGATGATATTACAGACATACAGACAACCTAATCACATTCTTATAATAAATGTTACTCACAGCAACTGTCATCATCCATGAATGTTCAATTGTTTGTGATCATAAGTAACTTATGATATTCTCAAATATTTTGAGGATAATCTCTTTATGTATTCTAAAGGAATATCAAACTTAATCTAGTCATATCACAACTTTAAACAATAGTAACTTAGTCATTTGTAACACCTTAAGTCAAAATGCACAAGCATAAATGAATAATCGTTATGTACAATATAGATGAATCAACTCTCACTAATCCAGAGATATAATAAATCTCAACATGGTCTTGTATATAATCACATCATGATATGGTAATAACTATCGCTATTATGAGACTTGCTCATGACAAAATGAACCCCTATTTTTGCTGACTAAATTCTTTTTATCATTTATGTGACCATCTCTAGTAATTCACACACACATACACACACACGTATAGATCTCCTTATACCAAAATGGAAAGATACCAATGACATCTAAAATCAAATATAGATATTTAACTACAATAAAAATATGAACGAAATTATATATAAATCTAGGAGGAAATACTGCACGAGATCAATTCTTTATAAAGAAGTTATAGCAACCAACCTCATCTGTATTACTTAATGTTGATTTTATAAACAAACTTTTGTTGTGCTTACCTTATATATATTACAAATTAATGCCTTCGTTTAAAATTTTGGATCAATCTTAATATATATGTTTTAATCAAATTTCCTGAAATACATCACGTAATCACCGTGTTGCCAAATGTCAATCAGTATTAGTCTCAACGCAATCCATGGATAGATTGAAGCTATCAAAAAACAGGACTTGGCATATCAAAAGAAAAGAAAAGAGGGAGGTGGCGGCTATTATACATATCATCATCACCGTCTTCTCCACTTAGGAGGATCACTGTCTTCTTCAAAAAAAGGTGCAGAATGGGAGGTTACTTGAGGGGGGAGAGAAAGGCGTTCAGATTCCATTCTTCTTCTTCACGAAAAGATGAGAGGATTGTGAAGAAGAGAAGAGACAAGAGTAACTGATTGGGCTAGAGGAGTAGTTGCAGCTTAAATACGAGCCATTGAAAGTTGATCTAATAGTAAAAATATTAAATGGAGAGTAAATGGAGAAGGAGGTCAATTGAGACACCCCTCTTACAAAGAGATGCACGTTTAACTTTCTATCCATGGTTATTGCCTCGTGTTTCAATTATTCCGTTTTATTGTTCGCAATCAGGCTTGTTATTAGAATAATAATCAATTAATAACATTAGTATTAAATACATGAAATATAAAAAATATACCGTCAGCGTCGTTGATCATAAATATAAGTTGCGTGATTTATGTTAGATTGTTTTGCAATTTACAATGGAGCAAATTGGTTGCAATTACTAGCACATCGGAATAGTGTGTGTTGAATATTGAAGCCAGGCTGGAGCGGTGGGAACGTCGTTATCAGTTGGGATGAATCCACTGTGCCTGTTTGTTTGGGCATTACGATTGTTTATAAGTTGCTTTTTACGTAAATCGAGACACAACCCCTCTCACATACTTACTTCGTATACCGTAAATCACTATTAAAAAATAACTTATAAGCAATCGAATCGCTGAAACAAACAGGCACCTGTGTTTGTTTGGATTAGTGGTGGAGAAGAAGTTTTTTTTTAGATGAGCTTTTAGAAAAGTTAGAAAGAAAAAAACTCAGATTGTAGATATAGTTTGTGTTTGGATTGGTGATGGCAGAGGTGACTTTTTTTCTCTAACCTTAAACCTATTTGGATTAATGTTTGAAAAGCCCGTTTAAATAAAAAATGACTGAAAAATGCAGGAATTTTATTGAATATTACATATATAGATTATTTGTATATGTTGAGATAATTGAAGTAAAAAAATATAAATAAAAATTGATAAGAAAAATTAATTTTCAAGACGTTTGACAACCAATTTTTAAACGTTTTTTTAAAGAAATAAACAAATATCAAAAAGTGAAAATGATACAGATTTGTAATCATTTTATACATATATATTCCACCTGCAGAATGCGAAACGTAATGTCAAATTCAAACGATGATTAAATTAATATAGGAATTGAACAGTTCTCCATTCTAGTAGACCCTATTGTGCAACGTAGAGAAACTTGGTTGGTCAAAAACACAAATAAGTCAATATGACCACACTGTTGAAGCAGCTTCCCAGAAAAAAGCTCTAGCTGAGAGCTTCTATTAAACGCGGTTTTTTCTTTTGAAGCTCAGTACCACCTGCCGGGGTCCCTAACGGAGTGAAAAATAGTCAATTGGGCTTTTGGGTGCTTTTACCATCCACTTGGCTTTTTTTATAATCTCAATGTGTTTTCAAACAGACCCTTGGTGGCATAAAATGAAGGAACAGTTCAGAGTTTAAACCTCACAAAAGTCACAGCGTAAAGGGATTTTATTAGAGGGAAGACACAGGCACGCATGTTGTCGCCACGAAGGTTTCATCGTACCAGACACCCATGAAGACACGGACAAACCAAGGACAAGGCTAACAAGTAACAACATTCATTGTTAATTATTAATGTTCAGTGGTGAATTAAAGAAGAGAGAGAGAGGCTAAAAAAGTCTCTCCAGGCCAATGTTCTCGTCCACCTCTCTCATCATCGTCTCTATCCCACTTTGTCTGTGATGGATCGACCAATCACGACGCTATTAAGCTCCATTATTGATCACACGTACGTACATTCTCATTCTTCATGAGATGTGAAGGGATCGCAGTCATTAGCATATTGTTAATGTATAGGTGATTTTAGTTAAGCCGCTGCATGTTTGCAACAATTTCAGCACCTTCTCACCTTAATACTCACAAATTCATACTGCTACTCTTTTAAAACCCTATCATTGAAAAAAAGAGCCTAGCTTGATTTGTCATTAGTCACAAATTGACAAGCAATGCTGCCACTAATGACAATTCATGATGTCATTGATAACAAGTTAGGTATTTTAATTTATGAATAAATCGCTGATCTAAAGAGTTTAAATTAATTGTTGATTTCATGAGACCTGATATTGATAATTTATCTTTCCTGGATTTTAATATAATCCCAAAAGAAAAGTTTGGGTTGATCAGGGTTTAGTTTTAAATGAATCATATTTTTTAGTATTCATTTCATTTTAAACAAATTAAACACTTTTAATTAAATTTAATGAAGGGTTAATATCATCTTTAGTTTTTGAAGTTCAGAGTTATCTTGGTTTTGGTCCCTAAAGCTTTAAACGGGTGGTTTTAGTCTCTAAAGTTTACTCCGTTAAAACAATTAGTTTTTAAAGTTTCAAAAGGATTTGGATCTGGAGATAACACATTAACACCGTTAAATATGCTTATGTGGATGTTTATTGGACAAGCTGTAGTGGAAAAATAACATTTAAACATATTTTTAAAAGCTGTTGTAAAAAAAGAGGTTGAAGAACCATCGTCGCGGACGTCGTCTTCTTCGTTCGCGAAACACCCCTTCACGTTCTTTGTGGATTGCCCTGCGCCTTCTCCCTGAGCCTGCCGCATGAACTGAACACCTTCTTGCAACTCAAGCACTCACAACAGCGACGCCATCTGCCGGCCCCTGTGAGTTCGCCAACAGCAAAAGACCCGCCGCAATTTTGGGCTTGAAAGACACCTTGTGGTTGATGACGCCGGGTCGTTTCTTCTGTTTGCTTTGGCAATGCTGTTCTGGCCGGTGCTACTCTGAGTTGTGCACGAAACAGGCATGGCACTTGTGTCGGAGTGGGAGGTTGTGGTGATTAGACTGTGTTCACTATTGGAAAGACACCAAAAAAGTTTTCACGATGGAGGAGGAGGGGCTCAAAAACACGAACATGGATCGAGCCAAGTGATTATGAGTTCGTTTGGAATAGCTTATTTTGAGATAATAAATGTTTATAAATCGTGATTCACGGTATACAGAGTAAATATGTGAGAGGAGCTTATTATCCAAATATAAACCAAACCAAACACACACTATCACAACGTCTCAGTTGCGATATTTTAATAATTGCTGAAGGGCACATTTAATGTGAATCTGTTATTCGATCAAAGAAAGGTGAAGCTGTTATATGACCTCTGGGTTTATATTGGGTGTGTTTGGAACAGCAGTTGGAAAAATGGAGTTTGTCCATTTAGCTTTTGGTAATCTTGTTTTTGGTAAAAGCCCGATTGTGTAATGTGATTTATGTTTGGATTGGCGATTGAAAAAATAGAGTTTGTCAATTTAGCTTTTGCAACCTTGTTTGGATTGGCTTAAGCATAAGTGATTTTAGAGAGAATAGTAAGAAAGAAATTAAATTTGAAATTGAAAAAAAAAATTTATAAAAGTTAAAGTTGGGAAAATTGGAATTTAAAATTAACACAATTTGTCCAAAAAATATTACATAACAACTTGTATCATATGTCTCGTACAATGTGGTCTCTAATTGAGTCACGCAACTGATTCATTTGAATGGAAGATCGCCTACCATAATTTGATGCGGAAGGCTGTTCATCTACGCTATTATTATCTAAATCGACGAGATTCCCAGTCTTCTCATTAAATGTAGCGACGATAGCCTTCCATCCATCCTTTGTAAAATGCAACTCTTGGCGTTCTTTTTTGTAAATTTGCTCAACGTAGGCATACACAAAAGTTTCCATTGTCGCATCATCCCAAACAGCTTTATCCATATTGCTATGCCACTATTTCAACAATAGTCGCACCCCAAACAAACATAATTTAAAACAACCATTCCAGAAATGTACAAATTGACCATTACACACACACAACACTAAATGCATGTTTTTATTAATATGAATTAATATGAAGGCTAAAACACAACATCATTGAATAAAAATTATTAATACAAATTGATAAGTATGAATTACGTAGGATGGAAGATGCAAGGTTTCTGAAAAGATATATTGAGGTAACTCCTAAATCAATTAAAAAGATTAGATGAGATGGTGTTTCTTGATAAAAACTCTTTCTTAACAGTTCCCCCCTTAATCTATATTGATATATACTCGAATCTAACTAGTCCTACAGTTATATAACAAAAAAGAAAAGAAAAAAGTGGAGTAAATTGAAAGTCAAGAATAAATGTAGCTTCTTCGTTGAACTACAATTGATAGGCACATTTTTATTGATCAATTTTACATGGTCTGTTTCATATAACATTTTTAAAACTTAATGATATGTCCATAGTTAGGTATTGAGGTTACACTCAAGCACACATGAACTCCATCACTACAATCATAATTCATAAACAAAATAAATAAAGAGAAAGGGCAAAAATTTCTGTTACAAAAGGAAATGCTATGATTCTTAAACATAACAGAGACACAGTAATGCCGACACACAACAGGGATAAAACGCAAACAAGAGACACAGTAATAGTAATGCCGACATACAATACAGTAATCGTATGATTTAATACTCATAACATTCAATCTGTTTCTTAGTCCTTCAAATTGATATGAATTCGCTATCTTCACTCTTCACGGAAACTTTCAACGTGGGAAAGCTCGGAACCAACCATCAAATACTCAAGATATACAGAAAAACGAAAAGCCGTGGGATCTGATTCGTCCAAGCAATTTGACGAAAGCCGCGAGAGCCGGTCGGAAAGATAAGCATTTTAAAGTGAAAACAAAAATCAAGTACATAGTGTGGTAGATAATGCATGCTTAATTACCTGGAACGCAGAGTTTTGAAGGATTATGATAGAGTTGAGAAGTAAGGGCTCTTTTATCTTCCTGCCAGCCCATGTCGCATATTATATATATATATATATATCAATCAGCTTTCATACCAAATAGAGTAATAGAACGAAAGGCGAAAGACAAGTGAGCCAAAGTATATCACTTTACCTGTGGTGAGGCTATGATGACTGACAACAAGAGACAATGGGAGAAGAAGAGACTCGGATTCACAGCGGCATCATCGACGGGAAGAGATCTAATAATGGCTTAAAAATTAAAAAACGAAACAGAGCCTACAAACTTTGATAAAAAAAAACAGAGCCTACAAACACTCATCAATGGGAGAAGAAGAGAAACAGAATCATTCTACCAGATCAGAGCAAACCAGAATCACCAATGCAGCTTCATATACTTCCATAAAAGTGAGTCAAGAGGCCTTACAATAATGAAGAACACACCGGAGCAGACCAATGGGAGAAGCAGAGACTCGGATTCACAGCGGCGTCTCGACGGGAAGAGAGCAGACGACGACGGCGCCGATTGACGGACAGCAGATCCATTCTTGAAGGAACAAAATCACAAATCGGCCACTGTGAGCTCAGAAGCTCCGCACCGGAGTCCACAACACGTTGTCCTGCATCAACGCCGGTGACTCACAACTCGAGCTACCGGAAGGAAGAGCGACAGGCCCAACCACCGCCGACCACTACTCACGACAGCACCCACAAAACGCACCTCGAGCGATGGTGAAGATCCAGCTAAACAACCACCTTCGGCCGGCGAGAGAGGGAAGATCGTGCAGAGGAAGACGCCACTGGATTCACTCGAGATTCAGTTTGAGCCGATGTGAAGAGAGGAGAGGAGAGGAGAGAGAGAAAACACTGACAAGAATTAAATGCACCGGATAAATTCCAAACGCTCTGTAATAAGCTCCCTCAGGTAAGGCATGTTTGGGAGAGCTTAATTTGAGAAAATAAGCCCAATTTACGCAAGCCGAGAAAAAACTTCTCTCACATGCTTACCTTGTATACCGTGAATCACGAATTATAAGCACTTATTGCCCAAAAATAAGCTCTTCCAAACGAGCACGTAGCTTTGATTGAAAGCTATTAAAATGTCCAAACGCTATTTTGACCGTTGAGCCCACCAAACGCATGATTTATTTTTTCTTAATGGCCCATTAGCGTTTCACTCAGTCACTGAGCTTATGGGGGCCAAACGCCCCCACCAAACACACACATTTTCTTTCTTTCTTTTTTTTTTTCGGATTATAACAGCTTTTGAAAATGTAAGTCTAGAATTTATTTTGCCATATCAACTTGCCTAATCAGCATCCACATCGGCACATTTAATGGTATTAGTGCTACATAAGCTTAATTAATGGAGTTAATTCTGACTCTAAGTTATTCTGAAACTGTAGAAATTAACGGTTTGAAACAAATCAAATTTTAAGAATAAAAACCATATATTTAAAACTTTATGGATTAAAACCAAAATGACTCTAAACTATAAGAATATAAGATCAAATATAATATTAGCCATCTATATATAAAAAAGATAGTATTAACCATTTAAAGAAATTTATTGGTGTTTGCATTTAATTCCACTTGGGAGTGTTATTTTTTTTAGTTCTTTGTGTTTACATAAAATTTCATTGTAGTCCCTTAAGTTTATAAAGTGAACTTTTAATCCTTAAAACTTAATACTGTTAATATTATTAATGAAAAATGCTGACTAAGTAAAGTTAAATATTGACAGTGCAATACTGACTAAGAATTTACAATGGCAAAGAGATGTTTGCGATGTTGTCCTCCTCCTTTAAAAATTGGGTGCGCATTATTCGTTGCTGGCAAAAATAAGAGAGAGACAAGATTGGTGATAAAAGAACATTACTTCATTAGAAGAGGGCTGGAATTTCTGAATCAAAAAGATGAGGCAATGACCAAGGGAGGAAGAGAGGACACAGCGAAGAGGCAGCATACAATACTCTAATAATTTTTTATTATATTTTAAATAATTAAACTAGGAATTAAAAGCCAAACAATAAGACCAGAATTGCTCAGTCACCATGAAACTTTGCTTAGTCAGTATTTTCTGTTAGTAACATTAACGGTGTTAAGTTTTAAGGATTAAAAGTGTACTTTATAAATTTAAGGGACTAAAATAAAACCTTATATAAATATAAAGGACTAAAAGTATACTTTAGCGAAAAAAAAAGATAATATTAGCCATTTAAAGAAATTTATTGGTGTTTGCATTTAATTCCATTGGGGAGTATTATTTTTTTGTGGCAAAAAAACGGAGATAAATTTTTTGGGCCTGAATGGAGAGTATTCATTCCACCACGTTATTATATAAATCAAGGTTCTGAAATCCGGACCGGTCATTAAACCGGTCGGAGTATTGAATCAATGGTCAGTGAGTTAAATCGGAGTCAAACCGAAGAGAAAGTGAAGATTTCATGATTATTTATATGAAATCCTGAATAAAATATTAAAAAAAACCTATTGAATTGTCTAAAAATCAGTTAAACCGGGATCAACTATCCGACTGAATCAATCAAACCACTGGTTAGCTGGGTTCCAACTCAAACAGACCCGTTTGATCCGATATTCAAAAGCTTTGAAAACCACAGAATTGTTACTGATTGCTGGTCAAAGCACTGTGCGACTATGCGTAATTGATGGGTTTTCCTATTATCGATCATGATGATGATGATTACGGGATGTGAACCTCACTTACAATTTTGTTCCGTAATATCTATACGTTTTTTTAGGAATAAAATGTTACATCTATCTCTATTTAAACACGCAATGTCTATATGACGGGTCCTGGCCCAAACTCTTTCCTTTTCCTGGAAAAAAAAAAAACTCAAGAGTATAATTATATAATTCTATATTTATTTGAACCCATACAGGACATGTGACTGCTCTAATTTCTTCAGAATCAGTGCTTGATGAGTTTTAGAAAGCAGAGTACATAAAATAAAAGCCCATCATTTGATGTATTCTATTTACTCTATTTCCAACGAACGAGTTGCTTAAAAGTGAAAACACACATGTAAGCTGCCTAGGAGCCAAAGAGCATATATGCATATGGTAATATAATTGCCCTCTAAATAGCAATATTAGTGCAATAATCTCATGTCCCAAATGAAATGGCTCGCAAAGCTATTGAACATGAGAATGTCCCTCTTTTTCAACGATTTGTAGCTTTATAGGTCTCGTTCATGGGAGACAGATTCCTTGCCTTCTTGATTTTGCAGTTGACATTATTTATTCAGCTTTGCTAGATCCAGCCGCTGTGTGAATTTAGCTCAGAGACGCTAACACGCCAAATTACCAATTTGACCCCGCTCTTTTTGATTCTACCGCGCCTAGGTTCAACCAGAGTCACGTATTACACTACACTTTAATAAGGTCACAAGCCGAAGACTAGAAGAGCCAATCCACAAATATCTATCTTTTTTTCTTTTTCTGCTTTCTCTTGCCTCCCTCTCTCCCTCCCTCTCTCTCTCTATCTCTACTTCGCCTCTGTTTCATTTGGCCAGCTGTTTCTTTGAACCCGCCCTGTTCCTACTCGTTTTCTAATCTGTAATCCATTGATTCTCAGCGTTTCATTTTATGTTTGTATCGGGCATTTCGTAGTCAGATCAAAGTTCTGCCTTTTATGTTTTCTATGCCTTGAGGTTTTACTGTACAAATCTGCTTTGAATAACTTCTGGGTATTGTTTGATTTGGAGCTCTGAGAGCTTCAGCCGATTCTTTTTTACGGAGCGTTGTGCTAGTGATGCCAATCAAGTTGTTCTCATTCCTGGTCAGTATTTTCTGGCTCTCTTCTTTTGATTGAATTCCGATTAGAATTTGCTTTCCACTTGTCTTGCG
Source organism: Inga laurina (assembly GCA_963855925.1). NCBI lineage: Eukaryota > Viridiplantae > Streptophyta > Magnoliopsida > Fabales > Fabaceae > Inga > Inga laurina. The sequence goes on along the minus strand of OY979707.1, from coordinate 66,911,563 downwards.
TTGCTTTATCTTTTCAATCTGTGGTTTTTGAAATTTGAAAGCAGTATTGTTGATTTGGAATTATCTTTTCTTTTCAATTACAGGCCTATTTCATTTGTTGTTTATTTTAGATCTCTTAAGGTACTGTATAGTTTGAAGCCTATCTTGCTTATGTTTCGTCGATTCTTTTGCTTCCGTCTATCAATTTTTCATGTTTTCCCCTTTTTATTTAACCTAATATTCTTTTTGCATGTATCGGATTATAGATGTTGGCAAGGTGCCTGTGAAGTTTCAGCTACTAATCTAAAGTTCAATACTTGCTTCTCTCGTGGGTAGTATTAGTGTTCTTTTTGTCATATGACTGGAAAATTAAAGCATGAACTTAATGGACTATCAGATTTGAGACTATGAAGAAAGGCGAGAGCAACTGAGTTAGAAAAGCTCTTGTCTTGCTAATTGCTGTATAAACATGTTCCCAGCCAGTAATTTTACATACGATTTGTATCTTTTGGCAGCATACAGAGGAGATTATTTCGGACAAATTTTTTTTACTTTCGTGGTACTCCATATGGAGCTTATAAGTTTCTTTTTAGACATAGATATCTTACAAGTTTCTTTGTTATAAAATGAGTTTGCGTTTTCTTCACCTTGAAGTCCAATACGATGATCTCAATGAATTTTAAAAATCCTTCAGATTAGTATGTGCTTACCTGGTGGATATGGTAGACGAACATGTCTCCTATGTGATTGTTTATGTCAGTGACGTTGTTGATGTCTATCGTTGCTTTTCCATGTTAAGTGCGAAAATTTACTCAATTATTCATGTTTCTGGCGTGCTTGTGATCTTGTTAGTTTCTTCTTACGTTTGGGTACCTGCCAGACTTTGATGTCAAACCATTTCATTCCTTTTGTTCATACATGTTGGTTATTTTTTATTTTTTTAAGTTTTTAATTCAAACTTCCCATTTTGCTTTGTCTGGCTAAACTGAAAGCTACAAGGTTCATTGTGTGCATTTGAATGGCAGAGATCCTTATTTGCACAGTCACATCTTTACTAGGGGTTTTAAGATCATGGGCAGAGGTAGAGGAAAGGGTAAAAAGTTTACTGTTACCAGTCATGAGGATCCCGGAAGTGGCGAGGATGAGAAAGTTTCCACACAGAAGAGAAGGGGAAGACCGCAAAAACCACTGAAGGATGACTTAGATGAAGAAGATGTCGAAAAAATAGAAGAAGGCGAAACAGATAATATTAAGAATGGAGTTGACAAGGAGATGAAAAGTCCTACTGCAACAGAACAAGGAAAGAAGAGGAAGCGAAATTCACTGGTGAAAGAGAATTTAAAGTCAGTTGAGGAGGAAAAGAGTAATGGGAATCGATCCAGCACTGATAATTTGACAAAGGTTGATGGACTTAGGCAGAATGGAAGCAGGCGTAAAAGCACACCTCGTCGAGCTGCTGAAGCAGGTGTGCAATGCAAGTAATCAAATGGCAGGCTGAGCAGTGTCTTTCATCCTTCTCATTTTACCAGACAAATTAAGGATAGGAATTGAGAACTAGTAATCTTATTTCTTCATTTTATTTTGTACCATGTCTTCACTTTTTAGCAACAACAGGTTTCCTTTTGGTTGCCTAACATTAATTCCCTTTTGATTTTGAGGATTTGAATTTAAATTCCAAGTTGTTTTTATCTTGAATCTCATTACAATCAGGTTCCAAGCTTTATTTTTTGTTTATGATCATGGTTCTTGTCAGCGAAGTAATAATGCCTACACTTCTTTCTGATGAGAAGTCGTCTGGGGACAGCGACTCAGTAGAAATGATCTTCTCCTTACAGTGTTCAGTTAGACTCAAAGCCAGTGTTTGGTTGTTGAAACGAGTCTTTACCATTCTTTGTTCTTTTGCTCATTCCTACCAAATATTTGGTTGAGTTTTTCCATTAATCAGTTTCAGGAAGGATCCAGAAGTTTGCATTGTCGATTATGCTTTTGCCCTAATCTATGCATCATCATGCGTTCCCCCCCAGATATGCATCATCATGTCTACAAAAACATGATTGTTTATGTTTGGATAATAGATTTCCCTGGCATTTTGATGACATAATATGAAGTTTCTGCTTGATCAAAGTTGTAGTTACTTTTTGATGACATATATAATATGATGTGAAGCTGAGCTTTATACATGTAGCAACTATTGGAAGCACGTCGCCAACTTGCCATAATCTACCAATCAATGGCATATAAAGAACTTCTTCACGAGTGAGGGAATATGGTTGTTTCATAAATAATCTCGACACGGCTATTTGGTTAGGAATGCCGTATCATCAGACACTTGGTAATTAATTTGCGAGGGTGGTGTCCCTTGCCAGGCGAGAAAAGAACAGACACAAAAGTTTCGTGTTTCCATCTCAATGACCATGTCCGAATAAAGAAGCCTTCAAGCTGCAGCACTTGTTGATTTTTGACTCTGCTTCGGCATGTTCCGTTATCCTCTTTTTGTTTTTTTTCAAAAAACTTCTGCTTCAATTTCTCTTGTTTTGTAAATTCTTTTTTCATAAATTAGCATACGATTTGTCTCCCAAAAAAAATTGTTGGGGGACCTTTTATGCAGTTAGCGTTGATTTTAACTAGACAGTTACCAAATAAAAAGTGCATCAAATCTAAATCCTCTCTTCACTCAAGCTCCCTTGACTCTCCTCCCTTCTGGTCTGTATAACTTGAATTGTTTTTAATAGATGTAGTGTGTGTTTGGAACAACGATTGAAAAAATAGAGTTTCTCAATTTAGTTTTTGGTAATCTTATTTTTAGTAAAAGCCCGATTGTGTAATGTGATTTATGTTTGAATTGGCGATTGAAAAAATGGAGTTTGTCAATTTAGTTTTTACAAATTTGTTTGGATTGGTTTAAGCATAAGTGATTTTTGTGATAATGGTAAGAGAGAAATTAAATTTGAAATTAAAAAAAAAAATTATAAAAGTTAAAGTTGGGAAATTTAGAAATTAAAATTAACACAATTTGATGAAATAATATTACATAACAAATTGGATCACATGTTCCGTACAATGTAGTCTCTAATTGAGTCACGAATATGATTCATTTGAATGGAAGATCGCCTACCATAATTTGACGTGGAAGGCTGTTCATCTACGCTATTATTATCTACATCGACCAGATTCCTAGCTTCACCCTGACGAAACACCACGTCTTCAACATCATTTCTCATAATAAAATTATATAGGGCTATTGTTGCACAAACGATGCAAACTTATGTCTGGTAGCTGTACTTACACATGTTTTGTAATAATGCAAATCGATTCTTTCATACTCCAAAAGTCATTTCTATAGTTGACCTCAAATTAGAATGATAAAAATTAAAGGTCTCGCTAGCATTTTTAAATCCGGGTTGACGGCTAAATTCTGGCATATGATAACGCCCACACATATAGAGACTAAGGTAACAAAGTTGTGTCGGATAGCCAGCATCAACCAAATAATATTTCCCTAATAAATGTTGAATTCAATTCAAACTATTAGATAAATATAAGTGTGGCATGGCATGAAAGTAATTGACAGGAACGTGACTGAAATATACCTGCAGAATGTTTGCTCTAGGCAGGCGTACACAAAAGTCTCCATTGTCGCATCATCCCAAACAGCTTTATCCATATTTCTATACCACTATTTCAACAATACTTGCACCTCAAACAAACATAATTTAAAACAACCAGTCCAGAAACGTACAAATTTAGCATTACACGCACACAAGAATAAATGCATGATTTCATTAATATGAATTAATATGAAGGCTAAAATACAACGTCAGTAAATAAGAATTAATATAAAGGCTAAAGAGGAAATCAATTCATAAAGTCAGTATATTCTTAATCACTCCAAACTCACCAAGCATTTTCACTAAATGAATTCAGCATGAAATTGTAGAAAAGTATAATTCATTTCGTCAAATCAATACCAAAAGGCAATAACAAAGAATTCCATTCAATTTGGCAATCTCTTTCATAGTAATGAAGGATCACCGTTCAGTGTTCACTGACCCTATTATTCCTTTAAGAGAAAGAAGACATCATATACATTGAATATAAATAGCTCATAAAAACAAGTAAGTACCTAACTCCTATGCAGCTACTATTACTTAAAAGGCATACAGAATCAGAAATATCTGAAAACCAAAAAGTAGAGGGCTTTTGCTTTGGCTATTTTTTGCAACTATCTCCATTTTTTGGCTATTCTTCCTTATCTGTACGTGAACAAGAAAAGTTGTGACCAATGGTTTTCTAATATAAAACGGTATTCTTAATGATTTTCTATATTCCGATCCGCCCTTTATTCAAACTAATATTCAACTTTTTGAAGTTCCAGTATGCACTGTACATCACAAAGACAGGAAATTGAATGCCAAAACAGAGGTCACCTTGAAGACGCAGTCCAAGCTAATACTCAACATGTTTTCTTTACTTTATTTTCATTCTCACTTTAACTATTACTAAAAAAAAAACCAAAGCTAAGCAGATGAATGAGAGTTATGAATGTCCAAGTTCTATATGAAGAAAAATGCCAGAGCCATCGATATTCTCAAGTCTCTCTACCATTAAGCAAGACGAAGCAGGCATTTTGGTTAGGCACAGGTGTAATTCCACATTACAATAATACCAAAAAAAAATCAGAATGTTTAGATGGGTCACAATATCCTAAACCAAAATCAGAATCAAAGATGAAACATGTTGCTCATTCTCTACCAAATCAAACGTCTCTTTTGCTGTTTTTTAAGGGGGAAAAAATAGACCATCACAGCGTACAGATCGCAAAAGGCAAACAATGTGTGTGTGTTACACCCAAACCAGGCCAAAGCAAAGCAGAGGATGAACTTGCACAAACCAACCGACAACAACCGCAACATATCTTCAATGAATGAAGTTAAACCTTACCTCCAAAAGATGCCACTGCCGGAGACCAGATCCACGGCGAGAGAGAAAATGAAAGGCGACGCCGGCACCAAAGCAAACATCGTCGGACTTCAAGTCGAAGATGACAGATTGAAGACGACGAAGGACAGATCGAAGTTGAAGATGAAGCAGCTCTTCAGCTTAAAGATTAGGTGGACGCCAAGAGAGGGAACGGAGCTCAGAACACACGAGCCGAGACGGAACCATGAACGAGGAGGACAAAGACGAAGACGAAAAAGGAGCTATTCGGTGAGGAGGACGACACAGAGGGAAAGAGACAGAAAAGAATAAAAAGTAGGTGAGAGAAGTTGGAACATAATTATTACCTAAAGGTAATAATAAACGCTCGATGGGAAAGCTCTACATGTGAGCTTTAGGTTTAAGCTAGTTTTCAAATCAGAAGCTTAATGACCAATTGGGCCCTCCAAACACTCATTTTTTTCCCAATAGGCCATTGGCTTTTGGGCATGCAGTTGAGCGTTTGGGGGCCTAAACGCCCCCACCAAACACACTCGTAAATTATTGAGATGTCGTACTTTAATATCTCTAATGTTTTAAAACAATTATTAAGATGTTGAAATTGAAGGTAAATAACAAAATTATCAAAAAACAAAACCTTGAACATCTCAATAAACGAACCAACTTCAACTTAAACTTTTCTATAAAGAAATATTAAATCTAAATAATCTATTTAAAACACAAATCTATTTCGAATAGTCATTTTTATACACAACTTGTACATTTTTAATAACAATTAACAATACACTACTACTATCAACGTGGGTTAGCGTAATTGGTAAGGGGCTTGCGTTCCCTTAAGCGCTCTAGTCCCGAGTTCAATTCTTGGTGTAGCATGTATAGAGAAAATCTGTTTAGGAGAGTCACCCCCATCTTGGACCCGACAGCACCTAAAAGATTAGTCATTAGACTTGCTCCGGTATATAGCCTCCGTAGCCAAAAAAAAAACAACGCGCCACTACTATTTCTTTTCTTGTCTTGTGATATGGCCCACACCGACTCCTTGGGTCACTTTGACAACTTTCTAATGATAAGGGCCAGACTGTGCGTTCTGGAATGCATTTTATAAAATGGGCTGAGAGCAGAAATTACCCAAAAGTTCTCCTACCACTGAATCCTTAACTCCATGAACCCATCAATATCAAATGACAACGATGTCCATGGCCCTCCTTGGTTAACTAATCCTAGTTGATTAATCCTTGCTTCCTTCCTCAGTTCCTCGTCGTTGATTTCGCACTAGGATTGTATAGGACCATGATTTTTCTTAAAAGTATAATCATTTGATATTTGCACTATGTCATAGTGAGATATTTAGCTAAACAGCTGTTTCAAAATGATCTACTGCACCATTGGCAAAAAAAAAAAAAAAAAACATGATCTACTGCACAGGTTATGACAAGCTTGAGTAGTGATGGCCTGTGAGGAAGCCTTAATTGGTAGGTTCCCATTATCAGCATCATGCGATCAAGTGCTCAGGTTTCTCTCGTTGCTACAGTATCTGCTTAATTGCTAATGGTTCGTCTTAATTAATCAAATGAATTAAAATACCCATCCAAAACCATCTTCCTCTGGTTCAAGACTTTTTTTGGCCCTCCCTATTTCAGTCTACGATATGTTATGTGTGAGCTCATGCAGAGATTAAGAGATGGACAACAAAATGGGCACAAGAGTGTGGTGTGTGTTTATTTGGAATCAGATAGATATGCTACAGGGAACACCCATGCCAGTAACCCCAGGCTTGGAGAAAGGCTTGAGCAGCTCGTATGGGACGATGCCTGCTCCATTCCTATTCTTTAGCTTACTGTTTAAGTTCCTCTCATCAATAATTCCTTCGAGTTTCTTCAGTCTCTCTCTGAATCGTTCAAAGGCTGCCTTTATCACTGGATCTTCGCCCCATGATGGCTCCATCTTCTCCCCCATGTATTCCTCATCTGGCGAATGAGTTGACAGTATATCCAACACAGCCATTACTCTAGTTGCTTGAAGTTGCGAAGGAAAGCACTTCAGGAGTTCTCTTTCGGGCTTTTTGATGAATTTTTCCCATTCTTCTGGTGAAGGATCCTCATTGGGCATTTTCCTCCTTGCAATCGTTGGTCGATTTGGGAAGTAACCCCCATATGCGTATTGGCCAAAGTTCACAGCAGCATGGTGTCCAGAAGTTATCCATATGATTGTGCTGAGGATTCCGATGAGGTCTTTCGGGGTTTGAAGACGCGGCCACCACGGTTCATCCTTTTTGTCTGCATGGCCTACCGTTCGAATCTCTGTCCACCATGATTGGAGCTCTTGATCTGTTGCCACCAAAATTGGATCTGGGTAATAATGGTTAACATAATCGGTGACCCATTGCTTGATAGCATCCCATAAAAGAAGGCCATCATTGGCAAATGGGTAGTCTTGAATCGTCAGCCTCAGCCCGTGTGGTTGAAATGGATCTTCCACGGCCATTCCCCTTCGAAATAGCAAAACATCATATATAAAACCAAGACCGATTCCTTAGCCTTGTAAAACTCAAGAGTTTCATGGTAATTAGATTACCTTCTAATGAGATCTGCAGGGAGGGACTCCATATCAAAACGCCACTGAAGATCATAAGCGGCAGAGCTGAGCTCTATGGAGTATTTTCCAGGGGAGAAGGAGCTTTCAATGGTGCCCCCAGCATTAATAAGAGCCTCGCGAGCCAGAGCATTAATCTCCAAAGTGTACCGAAAATGAGGATGAAGTAGTCTATATATCGGGTGCATTTCGCTAAGTTGTCGGTTGGTGGATATGACATAGGGCTCTGTCACACAGTGAGTTCTTAACCTGTATGTAAAACAACAACAATGCATTAATTAATGGAAGCCTTCAGGTAGATCATAGGAATCGATGAAATGGGATAGGAAAGGGATGCTCTTAACCCAGCTCTAGAGGGGTGGGGAAAAGAAAGAATCAAGATAAATGTTATTTAGGATGACGACAAACCAGTGGCTAACAAGCTGATGATAACCAGAGTCGTGAGCAAGCACATGAGCTTTGGCAATTCTCCAGAGCCATACATCGGTGGAGTGCCAGTCAGGTGTAAATACTTTCTTCCATTGACCTTTTCCATCCATGGGTGGTCTTGTCAACTCAATTGCTAGAGGTCTGAGTGTCCCTGCTGGAGTCAGGAAGAATAAGGTTCGCGATCCATATAAGGTCGTCCCTTTGAGTTGTCGTACTTTGCTCACGTACGGCAACAACAAATCATGGTAGTCCAAAATGAACAGTTTCTTCTGTTCTACGGCCTGCACACGCATGCATGCATTAGTAATTCAAATTTTCGGAACCAGTTTATTTCAAGTTAATTACTTGGAGATTTACATGCACAGACAGACCTGTTCCGCAGTAAGCAATCCTCCAATTTCTTTGTTGATTATTTCTGAGGTAATTGCTGATTCTTGTGGACCATAGATATCTGGATCAAGTTTGCTCCTCAATGGCCATTCCTGCATTCCCAGGCAAGTTAAAACTAAAAGTAAAAGGTGAAGGAACGAGAAAATGTGACAAAAAAATATTCGTATACTCTCAACATCTCAGTCAAGAATAAAATTATAAATCGCATAGGTATTTGATTAAGATTCTATAATTGCTCAAGTAATTTCTAAAAAAAAGTGCGAGCAATGGATTCTTCAGCGTATTTTACCCCTCCACCTTATCAAATAGAAATGATAGTGAGAGGTAGCCTTCATAGAAATGTACTACTGTGGTATGTTTTTTGGAAGTTATAATATATATATATATATATTAATGTGTATATTACTGCGGCTAAAGGGTGATTTTGCTTGGGAAATGTAAAAAAGAGAGCAATTTTATCATAACCGTTATTCCAGTTAATTTTGACCATTAGTTAACCAAATATGCAGAGTACCATGCGTTCATATCATTTTTGTTAAGATGCACATTTACCGAAGAAGAAGTTTTAAATCTAACTTAAAAAAAATGAAGTAGATAACATATGATCTTCCAAAACAAATTTGCAACAAAAAATCACATGAATGACATATAAACTGTCATGTCAGCATATTTGACCAACTTAGTTAAAATTAACTGGGATGACCGGCAATTACCCCTTAACGCTGATACTATATTATAATTATCTTGTACTGTTTTTCTATTATAGTTAGATATTGTGATAGAAAATCACCAACCACTGAATGGGCGGCAAGTTGCAACCATTTGTTATTGGATATTGAAAATATGAGTGATGATTGATTACCGTGACCCTTGTAATGCAATTTGGGTTGAGACCAGCGACAGTCTGTCTAGCAAACTCCTCATCCCTGAACCAGAAAAATCGATCCCCTGCAAAGCAAAAGGATGATAGGTGGATAAGGCAGTGAAAAACAAGAGAGAAAAAGAGACACGTATATATATATGGTTGTAATAAATACAGAAGGAATAGTGATCTGACTGTTAATAGTCTCGGGGCACTCAAAGCGAAGAATACTGCGTGGAGGAGAAGAGGGAGAGGAGCCATTGTTGATGGGCCTGACGAGTCTGGGCATAATAGCTGCAAGGAGGCCTCTTTCTTGCTCGAGATTTTCAGAGTGAGGCAAGTCGAGGCCAATGCTGAACAGTGAATCAATGTCGTGGAAGTATGAGAATGGCAGATCCTTCTCTTTGATCACTCTGCCCAGAGTCGGAAGCAATATGAGCAACACCGAGTGGAGTGTCTTGGTTGAAAATGTCAGCTCCTTCACCTCCGAGAAGCATTCATCCCTCGGAACGTAAAATCTCCCCACTCTCCTCTCAGACAATGGATCTGCATTATACTTCCAAATTCATCATCAATTCATATCATTCTATTTTAATCACCAAGTCTCCATATCCCATGCGAAACTAAATGATTCACTACTCATGAATATGTTGACATATTTCAATTTTTCCATGCATTTGCTTATAATAAAATAGTAACTGTTTTTGTGCCATGCTCTAAAGTACGTGTGAAATAAAAACCACACAAATTTATATATCTCTATGAATATTTGGAATAACTTATTTTTAGAAAATAAGTATTTATTACATAAGTCGAGACAAAACTTCTTTAACATATTTATATCGTATACTTTAAATCACGAACTATAAATACTTATAAATAAAAAAATAAACTATCCAAACAACTAATAAATAAAACCGTAAATAATGTAATATAAAACTGATGAAACATTCATGAATAATAAATAAGAGGAAGACGTGCGTCAGAAGGAGGACGACCAGTACGGCAACGTCGGGGATAGGGACGTTCACGACCACCAAGAGGAGGTCTTTGGAGATGGAGGCTCTTATCAGGATCTCCGACGTCATTGTATACGCCAAAATCGTATATTCTCTCGAAACTCTTCCTTTCTCCTTCTCCGTTCCCTCTCAAATTCCTCAGCTCCTCTTCTCTGTACCTTTTCAAGCCACTCGGCGTCTCCGACGGTATGTAACTCTGCACCGTCACGGTTCACATGGAAACAAAATCAGAGCATGGCGGTTATTATCAAAGTCAAGAGATGAGGGACCACATTGAAAGAGACGTATCACTGACGCTCTGTTAGATAGACACTGATTAAAGCAAAGGACCACATGGGAAGGCTTATCTTTTTCATCTTACTCTGTTGCGGCCAAAACGTCATTTTCCTAAGTATCATTATTAAATTATACGATTCACGCACCATGAGAATCTTGTAGCGGGCGGGGACCACGTCAGTTTACTTCAACACACTATCAGTATCAAGATTCAAGACAAGCGCTCAACTATTGTTTTGTGGGTCTCTCTCCATAGTCCATACTAGTATATCATTCGTGGGCTTACAGTTGCATACTAGAATACAGAGAAAACTGAATAGATAATGTGTATGAATGAATTGAGTAAGATGAGGGGACGTAACCTGGTTGGTGAAGAAGACTCGTTTAGTAGGGTTGTGAAACTTGGAGTGAACCCAAGATGCGCAGTGAATAGGAACGGAGTGTTGATGAGGGAAGCCGTGAAGGAGAATAGTGTCGAGATACATCTCATGGTGATGCTCATTCTCCACCAGAACTGCGCCAATCTCCCCAAAGTCCTTTGGCACTTGAAAATCTGCCACGTACTCAACCCATTCCTCTCGTCGTTTTCCTTTGTGGGCATATGCCTGCATCGTCTCTTTCTCCTCTCCCGTCTCTGACACAACACGTTCCCACCCTCCATTAATCAATCACTTTCTCTTTCTCGTTTCTAAATGTGAGATCATTTAGCTTTTTAAATTCGCCTGGCCAGATTTTTTCATTTTTGCTTTCCCAGTTTTAGCCATGGCCGGCGGAGAATTAAGAATCGAATCAAGAGGAGTTTGTCCCTGATGCGCGTTTCCTGCTGCGCACCCTGCTGTGCAGCAAAAATGAGAGGCTTCCCAAGTGTTTTTTTTTTAATTCTTTTTTAGCATTAGATTCTACATAAAATGGGTGACAGTTGGATATTTTATGGTAAAAAAATGGAGCAATTTTCAATTTTCTATGATTTTTTAAAAATTTAGTGCTCAAAGTGAAAAATAAAATTGTACCATTTTTCTGAATTATCTTTGGAAAATCATAAAAAATTGAAAATGGCTCCATTTTTTTACCATAAAATATCCAACTGTCACCCATTTTATGTAGAATTTAATGGTAAAAAGAAATAAGAAAAAAATATTTGGGAAGCCTCCCATTTTTGCTGCACAGCAGGGTGCGCAACAGGAAACGTGCATCAGGGACCCCGGATCCGTTACAATGAGGATATCGAGAAGTTTCAATAATAAGTGAGGTGTTGTAATTTCTTAGTCTACTAGAACTTATTATTATCTGTGCTTCAATTATTATTGGGACTTATGGGTAATTGAATTATCTATTTCTGGGGATCTTATTGTAATCCCCTAAGAATATTCATAGATATATATATACACACTAAAAATCATTATCATCGATGTGTATATCAACCCACCCCCACACACACACAAAAGATAAACGAATGTATAACTGCTCATAAATCATACCCAACATAAGCTCAGTCTAAAACTGTTGAACTGATATGAGGTCCCCGGCCAGTGTGTATAAAGAGAAAAGGGCGTTCTGTATTTATTAGTGTACATCTGTGTTAACCAATTAAGACCACACATCAAGGTAGCCTGAGGACCCTTGCTAGCTGTGCTTGCCATTAGTACCATGCACAGGGACCATATTAACTCTTGTAGGGGCCTGCCAAGTGCCAACCTTTCTCCATCATCCCTGTCGTTGGCCCACTGTTTCCCTCTCTTTTTCACATTTATTTCGTATAAATCTTATAGAATTGAATTCAAATTTATATTATAAAACATACTACTTCATTTGCACTACCAACCAAATCTTGTATTTTGATTGGAGGGCTACTATATATACATGAACTGAAATTCACTCATTGCAATACCCTAAAAATTATATAACCCAAAAGAGTCCGCTCCTATTTCTCAAATTCAGTTTATGTCCAATTAACTATTACTTGACCACTACTCATATAGACTCATTTATTCAGTAAATCTTGAAGTTTGACGAAAACAATTGATTCATTTTGTAATTTTAAAATTTTAAGTGCATTTTTAAATATAGACTCATTTATTCAGTCAATCTTGAAGTTTGGCAATGATCTCCATGAAGCAGAGTAACGCATTTGATTCTACTGCTTTCCTTGCAGATGCAGATAATCTAAGTAATCCCCGTTCATTCACTCGTAACCAATTTTCATTGAGTTCTTAACTCCTTTCTTTTTTTAAAAAAAAAAAAACAAATTGTACCTTAATTCTTTTCTTTCCTTGGATTATTATTATTTTTTTTTTGGACAATCTTTCCTTGGATTATACTTCCATTTATTTAACAAAACAGAACCCAAGTAATTCAAGATATTAAAAATATCAAATTTATAGACGAGCAAGATCTAGCAAGAAGAGTTTTGTAAGTGAAGGTTTCTTTTACACAGTTGCTCCCTCCAACACACGACCATACTTGTCCTGATCTACTCATAGAGTACAGTCTGAAGAACAATAAAATTCCAGAATAGCGGGATCTTCTTTTTAACAAAGAGAAATACTGCTGTTATTGTAAAGAATTAGAAAAAACCCCAGATGTTTACTAAACACAGGTTGAAAAATACTGCCTCGACTTGCCAATAATGGCCAGTTTTTCAGTTTTCTCTCCAAAACTCATGTGATAACATATATATGAAAGAATAATAGACTCAATATTCAAAAAGCAGCAAAATTAAGGAACAAAATCATCACAATTATTTAATAATATCCGAAGAAGGAAGAATAAATTAAATACGTACCAGAATCAAGTTGTGAGCTAACAAGTTCCAAGAGGAGAGATTTTCCCAGCAGGTCGATGATGTCATCAATTCGTCTATCTAAGCTCAGGCTGGAGAGAAAACCAGCCTTGGCCAGCTTGACGTTTACTATGGCCTTAACCTTGAAGCTATTGTCTGACTCAGTAGTCTCATGAGTAACTACAGGAGAGCTCACTAGAGCACTGAGAGGAACAAAGATAAGACTCTTCTTGGCCTTAACCTTTTGGCTCCCAAGTTGCCTCTTCACGGACCTCTCAGACCATAGTGGGAGCGATAGGGTGTCGCAGCCATGGGCTAAAGTTCTCTCCAGAGAGCTGAGCCTCCGGTTGGCTTGGTGCGATTGGTACAGTAGTCGCGGCTTTATCATCATCTTTGTAATCTGCTTCTTGCTGGGGCGTAATAACTGGAAGCAGGTACTCTAGTTATATACTATATCTGACGACGACGATGACCAATTTCAAGTGTTGCGAGTACAGTAGCATGCAGTTATTTAGGTTTCACCAGCTCATTATTGAAGCGCCAGTGATGAAAGAGCAAGAATCAATGAGAGACAAAATAAAATCATACCAGTAGTTTAGCTTTACTGATGTTACTTTATTTTGTCTTTTTCCCTTTCCTTTTTGTGTCATATATATGTCTTCTTATCCATTGGCTCAATATGGTCCATTTAATTTAGGTTAGCTTGACTGAAAAAAAATAAGGCGTCCGTTTTATGTGTGGAGTTATAATGTTAATTTGTGTATTTCATATGTATTATTATAAAATAATTTTCAGTTTCAATTAAATTAAGATCAATAATCATGTTACTTACGGTCTATCAATAACACAATGTTAGGGGCTTGTTTGGAATGGTCATTCAAAAGCAACATTTTAATTGTAATATACTATGTAAGAGGTAATTAGGTCTTTGAGAAAGGTTTTATCTTAAGTTATGTAAATGAGCTTATGATTAGCTATTTCAAATAAGCTAGTAACTTAACCCCAAATCCAAATAGTAAAAAGATGTGGTGAGCAGTTGGGGGTGGGAACTTCTTTTGACTATTTAGTTAGGTAGAAATTAAATTGATTTTAATTTAGTATATTCCTGGGGTAACAAATTTTGATTAGTTTGCATGCAGGGACAAAACATGTGTGTGTCTAACATCACCATGCTTACGCAGAATGGAAGCTTTATTCCATGGAAGCTACTGGATAAAACTGGTAAACATTGAACAGTTTCATTATTATACTATGGTTGTTGCTGTTTTAGCGTTTTGTCTGGGCATGTAGTGCTCATTTAGAATAGCTTATTTTTTGGTAATAAGTGTTTATAAATCGTGATTCACGGTATACGAGGTAAGTATGTAAGAGGAGTTTTATCTCGACTTGCGTAATAAAGATTTATTATCCAAAAATAAGTGATACCAAACAAACACGTAATCTTGATGAATGAGAATGACTCGAGCTCTCTGAGCTTCTGTTTTCTTTTGATCTTTTGTTAGGGAGGGAGAGCCAAAACCCAAAACAGTCGGGGTAAAACAATGCATGAGAATTTATATATATATAAAATCCATGAGTTTCATTAGAACATATCAGGCATATTTTTTATTTATTATAAAATGCTTGCGAAGTCATCCCAACATTTTACACGTAGAATTTATAAGAAAAATGATTAAATCACACATTTCATTTTCTTTTGGTTGATACAACTTAAATAATGAAGTTCCTGACTCAATAATTAATTCGATGACTGGTAATAAAAAATAAAAAATGAGCAGTTACAATTAGAGCGTTGAAAAAAAAAATACTATAATTATTCAATCGGGAATGTTTGTGATGTAATTTAACGAATTAAGGCAATGAATATGGACACAAGTGCTCTTTTTTAATCAATCCATATTACTATTAGCTGTGGTAATATTCGGGTAAACATGAGCTTAATCTAGGAAATAGGATATAGTAGTCTGGTTATGCTAAAAAAAATTAAGGGCTTGTTTCAGACTATTCTCTGTTTTTTATTTTCAGAAATAATTTTGTAAAACAGTTTTTAGAATTAAGTTAAAAAAATCTCTTTGGATAATTATTTTAAAAAAATTATTTTTAAAGTGACATGGCAGTGCAGTCGTCGGTGATGACGTAGCAGTAGTCATCATTGATAATATAATATCAATAGGGAATAAATGGTGGCCTCAGAAAATAACAAATAAAAAAAATAACTAAAAACTGTTTTTTTTTAAAAAAAATACAATAAACCCGTTGTCAAAAAATGGTTTTAAAAAAAACAGTTTTTAAA
Organism: Inga laurina; assembly: GCA_963855925.1. Taxonomy (NCBI): domain Eukaryota; kingdom Viridiplantae; phylum Streptophyta; class Magnoliopsida; order Fabales; family Fabaceae; genus Inga; species Inga laurina. Next base: position 66,896,003 of record OY979707.1, on the reverse strand, counting down.
ATCAAACAGGTCCAGGTATGTCGCTTACATGAATGGAAAACAAAATTAACTGGAACCACAAAAATCTTATCCGCCTGAGGTTTTTCAAATTTGTTTTCCCTGAGGTATTAATTTCAATTGTCACTTCCTTCACGGGGCTCACAGCCAGGCCTGATCTTTTCAGTTGGCCTTTGGGCCATCGTTTATCACATGGAGGCGGGACGAATAATAAACACGAATTATTTTATAATATTTCGTTGTAGGTGATTTTTAGTTTTCAAGATTGGTCCATGTTAAACTCGTGGTACGGTCTAGTCCAAAAAAAAAAAAAACTCGTGGTGGGGAATGTTAGATGACGTCGTCCATATTACTCACAGGGATGACGGATTGACGGCCAGATATTTAAGGAAGTCAGAAGTGGACGGAGGTGGCTTCTCCCCTTTCGCCTTCCTCGCCTTTCTCCTCTTGCTCTTCTTTTCTCATCTTCGGCGTGAGATGAAAAATTCAAGGGCCCAGATTTTACATATTAAAAAAAATATTATTAGTTTTGCTTAAAAAATACAAAAAAAAATTTAAATTGTTAAAATTTAATCTGAAAAGAAGTATACTATTGCTATATAATAAAGGGTTAAGGTACAAAAATACTCATCAACTTTTCTCAAAAGTGCATCCAACACCATAAACATTTTTTATGTGCAAAAATACCCATGAACTTCTTAAAATGGGGCAAAAATGTCAAACCATTAATTGATACAAATATCCGTTTTGTGGGACCCATAATATTATTTTTTGAGGTGAAAAAAATACCCATGAACTTTTCTAAAAAGTGCACCCAACACCATAAACTTTTGAAAAGTTCGTGGGCATTTTTGCATCCAGAAAAAATTTTATGGTGTTGGGTGCACTTTTTAGAAAAGTTCATGGGTATTTTTGCATCTCAAAAAATAATATTGTGGGTCCCACAAAAAGGATATTTGTATGAATCAACAGTTTGACATTTTTGCCCCATTTTGAGAAGTTCATGGATATTTTTGCACTTAAAAAAATTTTATAGTGTTTGATACATTTTTGAGAAAAGTTCATGAGTATTTTTGCACTTCAACTCTAGAATAAATTTTCTATCCAATTTTTTCACTACAAATATAAACTGCCTAGAACAAACTTCAACAGTTAAAATTTGTTTATGTATTTTTAATTAAAATTATAATAATAGTTTTATAAGTTATAAAATCTGGGTCATTGAAATTTTCATCCAATACTGAAGATTGAAGATGAGAAAAGGAGAGCAAAGGAGGGGAAAAGGAGACTAAGGCCTTGTTTGGTTCAATGGATGAGGAGGGGAGGTAAAATGAGGGGAGGAGGGAGGAGGGAGGAGGTAGAGGAGGGTTGTGAGCTTAGTTTGGTTGGATGGAAAGAAAGTGACAAATAAGTTTTTGGTTTGGTCTATGAGGGGAAAGGAAGTAAGCTAATTAAATATTGATAAACATGTCATTAGTACATTATTTATATATCAATGTTATTATTTCCTAAGTTATAAATCATAAAAATAAACTCGTACCTCCCTTATATATGATAAAAAACTTTATATATATTTGAAATGATGATTTTATTAAATTTAATATGTTAACTCATCAAACGTAATATGTTTTTTAAATTTAAATCTAACCCCTAATCAAATCATAACCCTAAGATAATGAAGTTAATTATGATATAATCTGGTTATTATATGTCATTGAGATAATTGCGATAACGTTAAAAACATACAAATATCTGTGAACAATAATGGTTGAGAAATAGCTAACACAAAAACGTGAAAAAAGGAAATAACAAACACAACAAGAATTTGACAGAGTTAAATAGCAGAATTCATTTACTTAAACAACTAGATAGCAACATACTAGTTTAAACGGAATTGAATATCTGACAAAAGAATTAAGAACAATAAAATATACATTGGCCTCTCTAGAATTTTCAACGCAACTCGATGGTGTAGATTTTGAGGCGTTGGGAGGAAGATTGAGAAATCATTAGACGTTAAAACCAATAAAGAGAGCCATTGTCACAATTTTATTTCTTATTTTGATATTGAGTTTAAAGTTATATAGAATTTAATTATATCGATTTTATTAGATATATTTTTTATTATATAGATTTTATTATTTATTTAGTTGATCCTAATAACAATCATATGAATTTTATAATCATATGGGTAAACTTAACATAATAAAAAATTAGTATAGGTATTTTAGTTAGAATATGACATAATATTTCTCACCTTTCTAAAAAAAACCTCAAATTTAGAGGGGTGCGGAAGGAGGGGAGGAGAGTATTGAATTATTGATAGACAAAATGTCTCCCCTCCCCCTCATTCTTCTCAACTAAACATGCTAACCCCCACCACACCCCTCCCCTTGAAGCACCTCAAACCAAACAAATGCCTAAGGGAAAGGAGAGAAGCCACCCCTGATACGGACATAATAGATGAAAAGAAATAGGAAAATTTTCATTAAGGCCTTAAAGATGTGATATAATTTCAGTCAACTCCCAAAACTTTCTGAAATTTCATTGCACATCATGAGTCAATTTTGTAGGCGAAAAGACAATGATACATTTCTTTTATTTTTTTAAAAGGGCATTTATAAGATAAATTAAAGTATTTACAAGGTAAATAAAGGAATTCAAAATAACTCAGAAAATTAAAAATATTTTAGCCATTTACAAGACAAATATAAATATTTATAAGACAAATAATGACTAATACAGGAATTTAAAAGAACATAAGGAATAAAAACATTTTGACCATTTACAAGGTAAATATAAAAATTTATAAAATAAATATAAACATTTACAAGATAAATATGATAATTTATAAGACAAATAAAATAAAGATATTACTATCTTTTCATCCAAAATTTAATTTCATTTTAACCTTAAAAAGATACAGTGTTTCAGGGGTTTACGAAAATTATATCATAATAACTAAAATTCTCCCAAATAAATATTGGGGGTGGAAATTTGGGAGAAAAGGTGAATGATAATTGATACGACAAGGAATTAAAGGCAGTTTGAAAGAAAAGGCCGACAAAAGCCGTGTGGTCACATGAGAGTGGAGTGGATAGTGAACTGGTTTTCACTTTTATTGATAAGTGTTCAAATCCGAATCTCGCTCTCCAGATCTTGTTTAGATTTTGGTCCCATCGGGTTCCCTTTTGGGTTTTCCCTTCCTGTTTCCCGAATCTACCTGTGATTTCTTTTTTGATAACTATCTACCTGTGATTTCTAACTTCATACTCATTGTGTCTTAAATATAAAATAAAATTGATTTTTTAAAAATTATTAAGTTAATTAATTTTTTTTAAAATATTTATATTTATCATTTTTATTCAAACCATTTTGCTTAACTTATAACTTGATATATAATATTGATACATAAAATATGATATAATTAAGTAATTAATTTAGTTTTCTTAATTTCTCTAAAAAAAAGTTAACTTTGTCTTATATTTAGGACCGGAAGGAGTACTTCCTCCTCTTTTCTTTACTTTTTGGAAAAATCTCAAAAAAATATGTTTAAAACAGGTAAATCCCAAATCAATGAGGTGAAATTCTGAAATTCCATATCAGTGTTGTGTCAGTACGGAGGAGGAATCCAAGATTTTGAAATCTCGGTGAAAATACGAATGTGCCCTTCAGTTTGCCCCCTCTCAGCTCGGAATAACAACACCGTGCTCCTGATTAACAACATCGCATTTTACATTAACAACTCCAATTTATTCTTTCACATCTTCGTATATTATAACATAGCGTTGTTAATATAAAATATGGTGTTGTTAATCAAGAGAGAGGTGTTGTTATTGGCCTTGAAACTTAAATTATAAAGTTGTAAAATAAGAAACTGGAGTTGTTCATGTAGAATACGGTGTTGTTAGTATAGAGACCAGTGTTGTTATCGTGAACAAGAAAGTCGAGTTGTTAATATATAATACGGTATTGTTAATAAAGAGTCGGTATTGTTATTGTGAAGTAGAAAGTGGAGTTGTTAATATAGAATACGGTGTTGTTAATCAAAAGTGATGTGTTGTTATTCCGAGTTGAGAGATGGGACAACTGAAAGATAGATTCGTCTTTTCGCCGAGATTTCAAAATCTCAAATTCCTCCTCCGTACTAACACAGAACTGACATAGGATTTCTGAATATCACTGCACAGATTTAGGATTTCCCTATTTTTAAGGTGGCTTTCTGGGATTTTTCCTTACTTTTTTGTCCGAAAACCGATTAATATTATTAAATTGAAAATAACAACAAAGTTTGAAACATTCAAACTCAACGCTGAAAGCATCAACATGACATAAAAACTTCGTAAACACTATCCATGACCATCAGAATTGTTTGTAGCGTCTTTCTCCACGAGCAAAGGGAATTGTCTTGGGGTCTCCACATCTAATCAGAATGACACGACCTTCCCATTGAAATTCTAGCAACCTAATTAACAATCAAATTTGTTCTCCTGGGAATTATATTCTTCCTCCTCTGCTCAATTAATATAAGAGGTTTCGTAATTAATATGTGAATATTAAAAAAATTACTTATTTATATCAAAAGTGTATTGATTTTCCTGAATTGACATTTTTAATCATGTATATTAGAACCATTATAGATAAAAACTTCCTTCATACAAGGGTGTTCAAAGTCCGGGCCGGAAGCTGAAAACTATTATTAGTCATGGGAAAGTCCAAGTATCACTCGGACCAGGACTAGAAAATTCCGGTTTTTTTTTTTTTAAATAAACTTAAAAGATATCATTATATTAGTTAAATTTTTCATATTCTATTATTTAAAGTAATCATTTAAAAATTAATAAAACCATAATAATTACACAAATTGATATATAGTTGAAGAATAACATTATCATCATCACCTTCGTTATTAGATTTAGGGTTAAGGTGCAAAAATACACATGAGCTTTTATCAAAAGTGCATCCAACACCAAATGCTTTTTTTTGGAGCAAAAGTGACTCTGAGCTTTCAAAATAGGTGCAAAAGTCACATAACTCGTTATCTTGACTGTGAGTTTTAACTTTGTTGACTAAAAATGCTGATTAGTCATGATGATGTGGATGAATAATAAACAACTTGAAATCCCCAACGTTCTTCTGCTTGCGGATCCTTCGTTCGTTTATCCATGGCGGACTACGAGGGCCACCACCATCAGAAGGAGACGGCATTGCAAGCCTTGAACACCATAATCCAGCTTCACTTCGAGAAGACTCTGGAGAAGAAGCGCGCCATTGACCTCCAGAAGAAGGAGCTTCACAAGCTCTTCCAGATTTTCTTCATCTTCCTCAGCCTCGTCTTCCTCACTCTCTCTAATTCCTCTCGCCTCCAGTGCCGCCATTGCTGGATCCCTATCTCCCTCCTCTCCCTCGCCCACCTCATCTTCTACGTCTCCGTCGCCCAGACCCTCCGCTGCATCAACGCCTTCAAGTACCAGCGCCGATGCCACAAGCTCACCCTCGGATTAGCCACCGAGAAGCTGAGGGAGATGAAGATGAAATTGCAGAGCGGGAATGAGTGCGACGGAGTCGGAGACGAGGAGTTCGAGATTCACTACCAGGAACCTCCCGAGAGCTATTTCGGCAAGTTTAAGAGAAATTGGGCTCTCCATTTCGGCTTCTTGATCTTGATCTACGGATTTATGGTATCTGCTTCTGTTGTTCTTCTCTGTTTTTAGATCTGCTTCTGTGGCAAATCTCAAGATCCATATGTCTGAATCGAATTAAAACTTGTATCCAGTCACTTCATTTCCAATCCAGAAACATTAGATCTAGCCATTAGATTAAGACTGTGATGAATTTGTGTGGAAGTGAGAGGGGAAGCGTTATTATTTTCAACACATGAGCGTTATTATTTTCAGCACAAAAGATCCGCAAGCAGAACAACGTTGGGGATTTCAAGTTGTTTATTATTCGTCCACATCATCATGACTAATCAGCATTTTTAGTCAACAAAGTTAAAACTCACAGTCAACATTCTTGAGATAACGAGTTATGTGACTTTTGCACCTATTTTGAAAGCTCAGAGTCACTTTTGCTCCAAAAAAAAAGTATTTGGTGTTGGATGCACTTTTGATAAAAGCTCATGTATATTTTTGCACCTTAACCCTTAGATTTATACATCATATAGTTTGGATTAATGACACGACCTTCCCATTGAAATTCTAGCAACCTAATTAACAGTCAAATCTGTTCTCCTGGGAATTATATTCTTCCTCCTCTGCTCAATTAATATAAGAGGTTTCGTAATTAATATGTGAATATTAAAAAAATTACTTATTTATATCAAAAGTGTATTGATTTTCCTGAATTGACATTTTTAATCATGTATATTAGAACCATTATAGATAAAAACTTCCTTCATACAAGGGTGTTCAAAGTCCGGGCCGAAAGCTGAAAACTATTATTAGTCCTGGGAAAGTCCAAGTATCACTCGGACCAGGACTAGAAAATTCCGGTTTTTTTTTTAAAATAAACTTAAAAAATATCATTATATTAGTTAAATTTTTCATATTCTATTATTTAAAGTAATCATTTAAAAATTAATAAAACCATAATAATTACACAAATTGATATATAGTTGAAGAATAACATTATCATCATCATCTTTGTTATTAGATTTATACATTATATAGTTTGGATTAGTATCATGATATATGCGGTTTAACCACAACTAAAGATTTGATACTCACAACATCAAAGGATAATTTAATTTATGGGGTAAAAAGATACAAAAATAAAATAATAACTTAGTTTATAAAAAAAAAACTAAGACCGGGATGTCAAGGGTGATCTTGGTTCCTGTCCCAGTCCTGAACGGGACAGGAAATTCACATGACCAAAATGTCAGGGACCAGGCCGGAACTACCGAGACCGGGATATTTTGAACACCACTACTTTCACATACATAGTCAATAAGAATGATTTGGGGAAAATTATAAAATTTGAAGACATGGCAGATTAATGTATTATATTTAGAATAAAAAAAACTCTTTATCAAAGTCGTATATTTAGGGTGGGGAAGTATTTGAACTTCATTTAATAGATAAGGAAGTAGGAAGCCAATTACACATTATGGGGAGGATAATTGCATGTGAGGGAGGGAGTATAATTTAATACTGTAGTACCGTAGTTTTACTTGGTTCCATTGCGCAACTTTTTGAGAATTTATTTTCAAAAATTAATATACAAATTGCTTGGTTGATCTTACAAATAAATTTTTGAAAAAAATATTATTTTTATTGGCAAGACAAAAATACTTTGAAAATATGACTTACAGGGTTCATGCAATATGTGAAATTACTTTTTTAGATATGAGGGAAGTGTGAAGCATAATTTATCGAGATTAAGGCTAATTCTTTTCAAATAATCAAATATAATGTATTTCAGTAGCTTCTGAGGAGTTCAAATTCTCTTCCACCGGTATACTCAACATGAAGACCTACATGGTTAACCATGCCATATATGTTTGTGATTTTTTGGTTTAATTCTGTTAAAATTTTCATAAAATATTATAACAAAAAATGGAAAAAAGGTGTTGTTGATTTTAATTATCAACAAAAAAAAACATATTTCAAACGTTTAATTGTTTTTTAATTGAAACTTTAAAGGAAAAATCCCCAAAAAATACAAATAAAATTGACAAAAGACAAATAGGTACTATCAATATATGAAATCTTATGTCAAACCATAGGAGGAATCTAGGATTAACAAATATCTTCAAAAAGACTATTGCACCCCCTCTCTCTATTCATCAATCTTCTCCCTCCCCCCTCTCTCATTCTCTCTCATCATCTACACCACCCACCACCTCCTCCTGCTCCACTCACCCATCCACGACGTCAACCCCTATCACACCTTCAATCGTTCCACCGCCTCCTCCTCCGCTCACCCATCAACGGCGAAGTCCTTCTCTTGAAATCGAGACATCAGGATCGATAGGAACATCACCAATGACATTATCGACAAGTATAATGCCGCCAAAGATGCCATCGTGAAGATGTTGAACAAAGGACATCCATGGAGAAGAGGCACGCCGGTATTTCGGTCAGATCCTTTAGGGACGACAGTCAACGTGGTGAACACTACCATCAACTATGGCCCTAAACCCAATGTTCTTCCTTCTGTTCTTCCTCCTCCTCCTCCTATGCTTTATTTTCGCCCACAATGGCTACCACGACGATGATGGAGACTATGATCATGCCAGTGGATCTAAAGAAGACCTCACGATCAGCAATCATGACCCTTGATTTTGGCTAAAATTTGGTGTTTGATTGTAATATTCTTTGCCACGTTCATCACTGGGTTTTGTTGTTTATGGTGAAATGGAGCGAGGGGTTTTTGGTTTTAGGGACTCATTTTGCAGGTAGTGTGTTTCTTGGTACTGCGATGATGCATTTTCTAAGTGAAGCCATCAAAGAGAATATCCTTTCGCCTTCTTGTTGGCTTGTTCAAGCTATTTGATCACTATGATATTTGATTAACAACATGAGAATTTAGATTAACAACTTCAGTATTATGTTTCAAAACTTCATATCTCAAAAACCAATATATCAGATATAATTTTTAAGGCACAAGTTTTAGGGGTCAATAACAACATCTGTGTAGAGATTAACAACATGAAAATTTATATTAAGAACTTTAGTATCATATTTCACAACTTCATATCCTAAAAACCAACACATACCCAGGTATAATTTTCAAGGCACAAGTTTTAAGGGCTACTAACAACTTTTGTATGTAGATTGACAACATGAGAATTTATATTAACGACTTCACTCATGCGCTTCTATATTGTTTCATTTATCACATAACTTAGGGCAATTTAGTCATTTGTTGAGATTTGAAAATCCCAGATTCCTCCATCAATTTTGATAAGGGATTTTATATATTGGCAGCAACTATTTATTTATTTTTCCTATTTTAATTGTATTTTTGTGGGATTTTCCCAACTTTAAAAGCAAGATTTACGTGCCCATTTGGGTTAGCGGCAGGAGCTGCTTTTATAATGTGATTTACGATGTATGAAGTATAAGTACCTATTTGGATTAGTAGTAGAAGCGGCATTTCTAAAATGATTTAGGGTTTATGAGGTAAGAATTTGAGAGAAATTTTGTCTCGATTTACGTGAACGAGCTTTTTAAAGGTTAACTGAAATAGACTATAAGTTTGTGAGAGGAGTTTTGTCTCGACTTATATGAACGTACTTCTCAAATGCAACTCAAACAAGCCCTTAATCGATACACAGAGGCTTCTCAAAATACTCCCCGTTATTAATCAAACCACCAAAGGTTTCATGTTGCCCACTTTATTTTTGGTGATAAGGTTATTTGCTTTCCTTGCGTGCTTGTTGTTCTCTGCCTCTTTTGTTTCCCCAATTATTGTCAGTCCTTCCTAGTACTTCCTAAAGTGGCCCTATATTCTGGGGAGATGTCAACACCACACTACTATAAAAAGATGATTCAACGACCCCAATTCACGACCGTTTAGAAAAAATAGTAGTAGAAAATAATGTGGTGGCATGGTTGTAAATATGAGAGAAGGATTCAACGATTGGTTTTGAAAATCAGTCGTTGTAAGTAGGATTCAACGACTGTTTTTGAAAACCAATCGTGGTTAATGTTTCAACTACTGTTTCTTAGGAAACAGTCATTGAAACTCTGCAATATAATCCCTAAATTAGACCATTCTTGCCTTTGTTTAGATCATATTGTGTCGCGCCTCCCTGTCCGACCCAGACTTCCCCACTACCTCTTGCTCACACATTGCTCTTCGACGACTTCTCCGGCCATCGTCCTTGCTCTCTGCTCTTTGCCATCCTCCATTGGTTTTTTGAGTGCGGCTTAAGGCATGAACTCTTAGTTTTTTGAGTCAACTTCTCTGAGGAGATGGCTAGGGATCTTGTCAACAATGATCTTTACAAGCAAAAGGTCTTCTTTTTCTCAATTTAATCTATGAATGAAATTGTATCTGTTTGTAATTCTCTCTATATTCTTCGCCTTGTCTTACGCAATAGTGTCGCCTCTTCCTTTTAGGTATTCTCTGTTTTACCTTCTTATTCAAAGTGTGTTCTCCTACCTCTTTCTGTCTTTCTCAATTTAGTGATATCCTTTTCTTTTATTAGATGAATAAATTTACACCTTGTTTATCAATCTTCCTGCAATCTAATCTTTATTTGTTCCCAGAATGCTTGATATATAGATTGGGGATTCATGCAATTCCAGTTTGCTCTGCCTTATTTTGTTGAGAGAAACTACTTTTTGGGAGCCTCTTGACACTTTAATTTTTTTGGTGAAAAATCCTGGTATTTTTTATTCATGTGCTCTATCCGGGTTTTTTAATAGTTGTTGGCTCCATTAGTTCAATAGTTGGAAAAAGAATGAATTTTATTGATGAATGCCATTTTATTGACATATATAATTGTTTTAATCAAGCTTCTTTCCCTAACTATTGAAGCAAACCAACATACCAAGAAAAAGGGTGCTGATGGTGGACCATGTCTTCACTCTTTTCATTGCAAATCTAACTCCAAACTGTACATGAAGTGAATTGAAGCAAGCTTTTTTCGTGTGAGATGCCTCTTAAATAGAGGGATACTTTTCTGTCATTGTTATTAAAACGGATCTGTTGGATCCTGCTGCAATGTTCGTCATTTATCCACTTTGATTGATGAGAAAACACAATGTTATCAATCCAATGTTCCGAGTATCTTTGATCCAATATGGTCAAAATGTGTTCTAGAGGAAGAAGTTGAGAAATAGAAGTTCACCTTTATGTAAATGAAACAAGATAAATTTGAACATTTGCTGTTGACTGTGATTTCTTCCCAAATACTAGTAGTGTTATTTATTTTTTATGTTTTTCTAATCTTACGTAGTATTTTATTTTATTATTATAAACGTGTAATGTTACTTATATCACATGGTCTTTTTCCATGTTCACTTGAATAATATACCGCCTTTGTCCATTTTAAGCGTTGTATCTGCTTCAAGCTTTCAACAACTTTGTTTTATGTCCTAGAGAAGTGGTGACTTGAAAGATCAAATTTAACATTCTATATTGCTGAGCTTGATGAACCTTCCTTCCTAGCTACATTGTTCTATGGCATCATTGTTTTACAAATGCAAAATACACTTGGGGATGGTCTCTTGTTAAAGCAATGGGTAATCACTTATTTTTCTTAATGCGCACCATTAAGATATATGGTAGAGTTTGGGTATCACAAAGAAGAGCTCAAAAGTTGGAGACTTATTTGGTGAGATCAACAAGTATCTTGGAGTTGATGAAAGCTCAAAGATTGCTGCAAAACAAGTAGACACAGTAGGGAAACTTAGTCAGGAGATAGAACTTGTTACTAGAGAATGTGTTGTTGCTAATGATAATATGTTTAATGTATGAATTTGATTATTCCTCTACAATTAAAAAGAAATCTTTACGGGAATCTTGGTGATTAATTTTGTGTGTGTGTGTGTGTGTATAGTTGAATCTATTATGGGCCAATGGAACTCAATTTGATTTATATAATGGATAAAGAACGACCTATAAAGATATAACCCATGAAAAGCAAACAACATTTTACAAAAAAAAAAAGAGTGATACAACGATTATTTTTATTAAAACAGTCATTGTAACCCATGATAAAAATACCAGATGGCTGCTCGAGGATGACATATAACGACTGTTTTTTCAAAAACAGTGATTGTATGCCAACAACTATTTTTATTAAAATAGTCATTATAAACTATGATAAAAACACCAGATGGCTGCTCGTGGATGACATACAACAACTGTTTTTGGAAACACAGTCGTTGTTTGTCAACATACAACGACTGTTTTCTCAAAAACAGTCGTTGTAACTCTCTTACCACGACCGTTTTAAATCGTTCATCTAATTCAAAACTTTGCACGACACTCATATATACGTCCTCCTAAAAACGGTCGTCTAAAAGGCATAAAAACGATCATTAAAACCGTCTTTTGTAGTAGTGCCAGAACAACCACACTCTTGGATGTTCGTGTTATATGCTAGCTCAAAGTCATTAATATTCTTTCTTCTTTTTAGTTAAGGGTATGCGCTATTAGCCTGAAATTGCAAACGGAATCCAACCTAGTACGTCTTGCAAGGGAGTACTCATGTCACTAGCTAGGATACAAACCCATTGGAAAGTCACGAATCTTCTTTGTGCGTGTTTGTTTCACCGTTTGTGCGCTCAATCGGACTAAAATAGTGGCACAAACGGACTTAAACAATAAAAAGCATAAAATGAGTGTTTGTTTCAACGCTTGGATTTAAAGTGAAAAAATTAATAAGTTGGAAAAAGTTATAAGCCTCAAAATGAAGCTTATTGGAGCTTATGTGCGTGTGTGTGTGTAAAATAATATTGATAGGAGTATTTTCATATTTTTGGGGATCAATGAGGTACTCAAAATCACTTTTAATCACAAAAATTCTTTTATGAAAAATGTTCTAAATAATTTTCTCTTTCTTTAGATAGTAATCTTCTGCTAATTAGAGAATAATTTGGGAAAAAAGTTTAGGCAAGTTTTGAGTTTTGTTAATATATAACTGTAGAAATGTAGAGAATAATTAATAATTAATTTTAATCAGTTTAGATTTATCATTTAGTTGTTTTATGATTTTATAATCAATTTTGTTTAATAAACATGTCATAAATTAGTTTCTATATAATTTTTTTACTCATTAAATTTAGTTTAAATAATTTATTTGGATTATTGGAGGTATTATTGAGGTTTTAATTGGTTTATTTTGTTAGATTTTGAGCTATGTGACAATATGAGTTAGGATTTAATATTTAAATTAGAATTTGATATAATTTATAAGATTTAAGCATGAGGTGCACAATAGAATTTTTTTTTGGAATATACCAATTTGAATTAGAGTTTGATACAATTTTATTAAAATTGTACCATTACTAAATTTTCAAAGTTATTTTTTGAGAAAATTGTGAAAAAATCCATCCGTATGTAGATATCTTCCCAGATCCCATGGCAATTAAGTTGCCAATGAGAACTTTTTTCACAATTATCCCTTCATTTTTTCAGTTTTCATAATTTTTACAATTTTTTCTCTTAAATAATACAAAAGCCAAATTAAACATCATTCACTTTCACATAAGTTACTTATCCAATCGTCAATCCAAATACTCATCATTTTACCCAATCTAACTTTTTTCCAATTTTAAAATCCATATGTCTAAATAAAAATAAATCATTTATCCAATTGTCAATCCAAACACATCCTTTATTACTTATGCCATCCGTTCAAGTCACGAAACTTCTTATTTCTGCAAGTTTTCTCCGTAAAAACTATTCGACTATACACTTTATTATTGGCCAGTGAGCTTTTTTTGTTTTTTGGGTCAATCTGGGAGCCTGATTAAGGGCTAAATGTGTATACTGTTGGGAAATCTTTAATACTTTACCCACAAGTGTACAGTTACTATTTCCCTTGCTGCTCGAATTATCATCAGGGGCTTGCATCTCATTATTATGGTAATTCAGATACTTTAAATTGTTTTACCATTTTAAAAGCGATATATAGAAAAGAGAGAGTTATGGAACCAAACTTAATAAACTAAACATTGCAAGACTCAAAAGTTTAAAGCAATTTAATCTTTTTGAGAAAAATTTCAACGAGGGTCCATGATCAGGCAGTTCCAATAAATATGGAGTAGCATTATTACCATTAAACTCTCTCGTCTTATTATTGAAGCATTCAACTAGCACAGTGACGCCAGAACAACGTGAACAGTTTGGCAGCTTCAAATGGAGATACTGTACGGAACTCCCTTCCCGGTGACTCCATGTTCCTCAGAGAAGGGCTTCAAAAGCTCATACGGCACAACACCAGCACCGTTTCGGTTCTTCAGATTTTGATCGGCGTTCCTCAAGTCGATCAACCCTTCCAGCTCTTTCAGCCGCCCTTGAAACTGCTCGAACGAAGCTTTCACCACCGGATCCTCCTCCCACGACGGCTCTATAAGGCTCCCCAGATACTCCTCGTCAGGCGAGTGACTCGACAGAATGTCCAGCACGGCCATCACCGTCGTCGCCTGAACCTGCGAAGGGAAGCACTTCAACAGTGCAAGTTCCGGCTTCTTCATGAAAACTTCCCATTCCGTTTCGGACGGGTCCTCCGTGGGCACATTAGTTCTCGCAATCGTAGGCCGGTTCGGGAAATACCCGGCATACGCGTACTGCCCGAAATTAACCGCCGCGTGGTGACCCGACGTTATCCAAACAATAGTGGTCACGATCTCTACGAGATCCTTAGGCGTTTTCAGAACCGGCCACCAGGGCTCGTCCTTTTTATCCGCATGCCCTTTGGTTCGGATCTCTTCCCACCAGGCCTGGAGCTCTGGGTCGGACTCCACTAAACTCGGGTCCGGGTAGTAACGATTGACATAGTCGGTGACCCACTGTTTGATGGTGTCCCAAAGAACGAGGCCGTCGGTGGCATAAGGGTAATCCTCGATGGTGAGCTTTAAGCCGTGGGGAGCACTGGGGTCCTCCACCGCCAATCCCCTGTTGATGAGATCAGCGGGCAGAGCCTGTAAATTAAATTGCCACAGCTTGTCGTAGGCGACGGAGCTGATTTCGATTGAGTATTTTCCAGGCGTGAAGCTGCTCTCTATTATTCCGCCTGCGTTAATGAGTGCCTCACGAGCAAGAGCGTTTATCTCCATCGTGTATCTGAAGTGGGGATGCAGAAGCCTATAGATGGGGTGCATAACACTGAGCTGCCTGTTTGTTGCAATGATATATGGTTCCGTACAGCAATGGGTGCGGAGCCTGAAGAAAACACGGTTGCATGGAACTGATTAATTAATTGATATTCCAAGATTGGTGGCAATTATACTCCATCCATCATTCTTTTAGTATAAGATATATTTATCTAATTTAATAAAAAAAATTAGTTAAATGAGTTAAGACATATTTTTAAAACACTCTAGTTATTTTTTTTAATTTTTACTTTCCCTCCATTTTAATTATTATTGAGTAAGCATCAACAAAAATCAATTAAAAAAGTATTGAGATATATAAAAGCTATTTATATATTTTATATTTAGATCTAATATTACATCTCTAAATATGTTTCATATTTATAACAGGAGGGGGAGGGGGAGGAATGCAATGGGGCGTACCAGTGACTGACGAGTTGGTGGAAGCCGGAGTCATGGGCAAGGACGTGGGCTTTGGCGAGCCTCCAGAGCCAAATTCCGGTTGAGTGCCAGGTGGGTGTGAAAACTTGTCTCCAATGAGGCTTGTCCCCGATAGGAGGCCGAGTCAGCTCGATGGCCAGAGGCCTTAACGTGTCGTCTGGCGTGAGGAAGAACAATGTCCTTGACCCATATAGGGTTGTCCCTTCAAGCTCTCTAACCTTCTCCACATAGGGTAGCAACAGATCATGGTAGTCTAGGATGAACAACTTCTTCTGTTTTATGGCCTGATAAGTTTTACAACTTGATTAATTATCAAGCATATCTCGCTCTATTCTTTTATCTATATAGATATTTTAGGTTAAATAAATGTTTACCTCTTCAATGGTGACAAAACCTCTGATTTCTCTCTCGACGATTTCGGTGGTTATGGCTGATTCTTGAGGGCCATAGATGTCGGGATCTAATGCACTTTTCAATGGCCACTCCTACAGACGCCGCGCCGGGAGGGCTTTAAATATTGAAAGCGGTTAAGTGTTATTAGGAAATGGAGAGGTGGGACTATACGTACCGTAACCAATTGGATGCTGCAAGGGTTGAGACCTGCAAGAGTTTGCCTTGCGAACTCCTCGTCCCTAAACCAAAAGAACCTGTCTCCTGCCATCGTATATACATATATGTGTCCAAAATAATGAGTCAAGTGAGCAGTTTAAGAATAAAAGGATTGATGAGGGAAAATAGGGAAGGAGTAAATGAAGTACGTACGGTCCATAGGAGCGGGAGTCTCGAAACGGAGAAGGTCTTTTTCGGCGTCATTGATGAACTTGACGAGGCGAGGCAAAATGTTCCTGAGGAAGCCTTTGTTTTTGAGAGCAGGCAAGTCAATTCCTTCGTTGAAGAGAGAGTCAATGGAAGAGAAGAGGGGGAAGCCAAGAGAGCTGTCAAGGAGGGAGGTCTCGAGGGCGGGGACGACGGCATGCAACACAGAGTACACAGCGCTGGCAGAAAATGTCAGCTGCTTCACTAGTGCGAAGGCTTCGTCTCTCGGCACATACACGCTGCTGCTTCTTTCCTCTGATAATGGATCTGTCCATCTCCCATTCCATAATCAGTTATTTTCATTACAAACAATTGATCACAGCCCAAATTGCTCATCTTCACAATTTGTCCATTCACTTGCCTTAGCTTCCTTCTTTATTTCATTAATTTTTAATTTATGATCAATTATCCTTTATTAGTAAACTCCATTATATTAACAGCCTACTACTTTGGTCACCGCACAATGTACTGCTGGCAACAAGTAATAAAAGTGATTTTAGAAAATAAATTTTGAGCATAATAAATTAGGGGGGGAGTGATTTAGATAAAATTATAGTGTTTAGGTATTATAATCAATTCATTTTTTTTATGATCAAATTACTGAAAAGAACTTCGGTCAAAAAAAATTACTGAAAATAATATTAACTTTTATATAATTACATATAAAGGATAATATTATATTTTATGTATTATTTAATATTAAATTTTATAATAAACATTAAAAATGAAATTTAAAACCCCTCATATGAAATTTCATATCATTACTCCGGTTCTAAATATAAGATTTATTTAACCTTTTCTAGAAATATTAAAAAAGATAAATAAGTTATTTAATTATATCATACGTATGATTAAATTATATATAAATTTATAAGTCAGATAAATTAATTTAAATAAATAAATGATAAACATATATTTATAAATAATTGAATGAATGTAAATTAATGGTGGAGAGAGATAAGTAATATAAAGTTATGTATTTAATAATGATAAAAAAATTAATTTTTGAGAGAGAGAAAAAATTGCTTATATTAATAAAAGAATAAGTGATGGATGTGAACGAACGAGGGAGTCACCTTTCTGACAGCGGGGACGACCGGTTCGACAGCGCCGGGGGTAAGGACGCTCTTGGCCGCCGAGAACGGGCCTCTTGAGTTCCTCTTTGCTGTCGGGATTTCCAAGGTCATTGTACACGTCGTAATCATACACTCTCTCATAGCTCTTCCTTTCTCCGTCGCCGTTCCCCCTCACCACCTTCAACTCCTCCTCCCTGATCCTCTTTATCCCCGCCGGCGTCTCCGACGGCAAGTACGACTGCTCCCCTCACCACCACAGTCCACACATTAATTATTAGCACCAAATCCCATTCACTAAGTAATAATCATAATTAAATATATAGGTTAAAGAGTGTTTGTTACCTTGTTGAGGAAGAAGACTCTGTTGACGGGGTCGTCGTACTTGGAGTGAACCCAGGAGTGGCAGGAAAATCGAAGGGGACCGCTCTCTAAGCCCTCTATGACCACTTCCGAGACGAACACCTCCTTGTGGTGCTCATTCTCCACCGACAACGCCCCTATCTCTCCGAACTCGTTTCCCACCTCTAGCTCCGCCTCGTACTTCACCTCTTGCTTCTCTTCTCCGGTTCTGTGCACGAATCCTTGTATCGGCTCCTTCTCCCTTCCCGTCTCTGTTTCCGCCGTCGTTAAGGATTAGTCATTCACTCATTTCAATTAATTCATAAATAAATAAGTAAATGAATATAGACCAACAGTTACGAGTGGGAACGCAACAAACGTCTTGCTTCCCAATGTATGGGTTTAATTTGCGTGACACTGCAACTCTTGGTTCCTCCTTTTCATTCCACTTTGGCTTTGTGCATTCACTGAGGCACTCTCCCCAACACAAGTCCAGGACATAAACGACATAGCCAATTCCCAAGCCCCCCCCCCCCCCCTCTCTCTTCTGTTTTTTTTTTATAAAAGAAGCAAGCACGAGGCGTGAAGAGTTACAAAATAAAGATGAAAATTTCAAGCCGCATAAGCAGTTTTTTATTCATCTTACATATTTATCTTATCCACGAACAATTACTTCCAAAAACTTATCCATACTTGTAATTTTTACCCAAAAGTTTGACAACCGAATTTGGTTGCGGAGGATTCTAACTCGTACGAGATCAAGACTGGTCACTGAAAGATCTCTGCAATTAATGTCTCAGTATATTTGATATTTTTTTTTTCTCAAAACACTATGGTCCATATATATGGTCCAGATCTACTCATCTACCACCATATTAACTTATTAAGCACTACTCCACGAGTGGTGTGTGTGTGTGTGTCATACCAGAATGTGTCTAAAAGATTGAAGTAAAAGTATGTGAGAAAGAGTTTATGGAGTTTGTTGTTGAAACACTGAATACTTAACTGGGTTCAAGCTGGGCGCTGAGGAGCTCGACTTTAAGAGATTTTCCGAACAGCTCCTTGATATCATCGAGCCCTCGCTGGACACTGATATCTGAGAAATAGCCTCCAACAGTTCGCAGAACTGTTAGAGTGACTTTAACCTTGGTCGTGGTGCTTTCGCTCATGGCGGCGGCCACCGCTTTGGCGTCGGCGCCGCCGGTGCTGCACCTAACCCCAACCCTCTTGTGCTTCTTTTGGTTTGGGATTGAGAGTCCCGCCAGAAGTAGTGGACTCCTGCCACTCTGCAGATTTATCCATGGCTTCTGAAACACCAGAGGGCCACCATGGCCACAACTTGACTGTGTGCTCGTCTGAAGCTTCAGCATCATCTACCCAAAGGAAGAAGGGATCGAATTTTAAATTCGGGGGATAATTCTGATAGATCTCTGGAGGAAAAATATCCAGTAATTATTTGGGAGAGTGTGTTATATGCTCCCATGGTCTCGTGAACTATGTATTTATAGAAGACCTAGCTGACTCGTTCTGGTCTATTTCAGAATGATAGCTTCAAACAGAGAAATGAAATTGATTTTAGCTTCACGCTAATTAGAGATTCTAACATTTTAGTAAAAAAAACCAAAAGTTCACGCTGATATTTTAAAATTTGACAATTGACAATAATGTTATTAGATTTAATAGTAGTATTTCACCATTATGTTATTGTCAAGCTTTAAAACGCTAATTAGTGTTAAATTTCATAATATTAATGACAGATTTTAGATCAGTATCCATTGTAAAAATACTTAAAGACTTTTGATCATTTATAAAAAATATCAATGTCAGTTACTAACGAAGTCTTCCATATCAAAATTTAGAATAGAAATAGCAGAGACTATTTTTCCCCCAACGGGCATGGACTAAATTAACCTTTATTTTAAATAAGATATTTAGAATCTATTATAGTCTTAATTGAATTTCAATTCAAGTTTTTGTCTCTGTTTTTTTTTTTTTTTGGATGAAAAAATAAGACTTGGGTTGGGTGGGGCCCTTTCCAGTTTCCATTCACGACTTGCTCTGGCCCCTCTGCTTCTCGTTGCCTGCTCTGTTTTTAGGGCATCTTTGGGATGGCGTTTAACCAAAAATTACTTTTAGATGAAAAGCATGGGGCATCTACATACACACCGTTTAGATTATGTATTTTTGCATCATGCTTCGTTCCCAGATATTTTATGCAGAAGCAACATCTAGTTGCTTTTTCTTTGCTGAAGGTGGGGAGAGAAGAAGAAATATATAAAAATTATTCTAGATGCCCTTTTGTCTTTTTTAAATATAAAATTACTTTAAAAGAACTGATTTTACAAAAACAATTATCATTATTAGATGGTACAGCCCATGTTAGTATTTTCAAGTATTTTAAATATTAAATTAACTAATTTTTATAATTTTAAATTTTCTCTCAAATTATCACAATATATACATAATATATATATAGATATAGTATTTAATAAGATTCATGCATTTTTTAATCATTTTTCATCTAAATTGACTTTTTAAATATCCAAACAGGTTTAAGGTTAGAAAAAATCACTTCTATCATCGTTAATCCAAATATAAATCACATTTACAATATAACTTTTATAAAAATCAAATCATAAAAAAGTTACTCGTAACACCATTAATCCAATCAGCACTTGGGTTTTTGCCATGTCCACTTGCTCGTTCATATAGCCAAATTTCAAATTTTTATCCTTACTTAAATGACCCTATGGACCCACGTATTATGCCCGATAGTTAACCCGTACTATTATTTTTCTTCATAAATCGTTACCATGGCCGTCCGGTATCGTTTTTATATTGTTATTTTTTTTAAGTTTATTTTTATTGATGCTCTATCCACAACGAAGAAGGAAAAAGAATAAAAGAATTAAAGGAAATGATTAAAATATCCTAGATAATACCTATGGACCCACATATGATGGCCGATAGTTAACTCGTACTGTTATTTTTCTTCATAAATCGTTGCTATGGCTGTCCAGTGTCGTTTTTATGTTGTTAATTTTTTTTAAATTTATTCTTATTAATGCTCTATTAATGAAGAAGGAAAGCTAATAAGGGAATTAAAGAAGATAATTAGAGTGTATCACTCTGTTCCTTTTTATAAGTCACTTATACCTAAAAAGATTTATTGCTCATTTGGGATAACTTATTTTTGGGCAATAAATGTTTATAAATCATGATTTACGGATTACGAAGTAAGTATGTGAGAGGGGTTTTATCTCAACTTGCATAATAAGTGCTTATTGACCCCTAATAAGCAATACCAAACACACACTTATTTCAAAATATAAGTTATTTGTAGGGCCATAAATGAGTTTTTAACAATTTTACCCTTCATTAAATACAAGAGAGAGATGTAAATGCAGAGGGGTACCGGGAAGTGAGAGAGGATGTGCATCCTTCATAAATAAGGACAAACACGAAAAAAAATTTATTTATTTAATGCTTTTCTTGTTTTGCAAAAATGGGGTCTGAGAAATAGATTGATATCATATTAAATAATTTAACTATTTTTTAATTTAATTAAATTAGATAAATATGTCTTATATATTAAATATCGAAGTGTAGCATGAAATTTTACTAATTAATGCTCCATCATTTTGATAATGACTTGGTTCCTACTCCCCTAAGAAGATGTGCGTGCTTTTGATAATTTGATCCAGTATCTTTGTGTATGTGACATTCTGGTTTTATTTATAAATCTTTTTTAACTAAATCTCATATATCAATAAGAGGTAGTTAACTCAATGATTATATGATAAATTTTTAATTATGTCGTCTTTTATAAATGAGTACTTTTCAACTCTTCATTCTTTATCTATTTTTAAATTATTTTTTTATTGGTACGATAAATAGGAGCAAAATTGTCATAATCTCATTTACTATATTAAAACTGAACTTATAAATATGATCAATTTCTTTGATAAAAAATGATTTATAAATAGAATCATAATGATATCCGATCCGGTATTATTAACTTTTTTTAAAAGAAAATTAGAGTTAGCACATGTGTATTGAGCTTAAAATTCAGGGAACAGAAACTGATTCGTATCGGAAAATGATTCGGATGAGCGATATTTGTAATGACTTATTATAATTAGTCAATAGACAAGCGGATAAAATTGAAATGTGACAGGACGTGCGTACAGGTCGCAATTTATCAATATTTTAGAGAAAATTATAGTCAAGCCTCAAACAAAAAAAAAAAATGAAAATATTGTGACTTGAAATTTCAAAATATAAAAATGGTCCCATTGACTACATCAAATGCTGGTCATTGGTTATTGACAACACCAGAAGCGTCATTGATAAGTTTTTAAGACTATTTTTTTATTTTGAAATTTCAAAAAATCATTTTTTTTTATTTTTCCTTCTGTAGACCTGACTATAATTTTCTCTATATTTTACTCTTAGCCGGACAAGCATATTAATGTCTATAGTCATATCGGAATTAATTCACCTACTAAAATTACATTCAACAAAAAGTCTTATAACTCAGTAGTATGAGAACTCCCTTTTAAATATGAGGTCACATGTTTAACCCTACCCCTTAATTTTAAAAAAGAAAAGTTACATTCAAACTATAATAGTTAACTAGCATAGTCCCACTTAAAAGAATCTCTTTGTTTATTTTTTTTGGTTAAAGAATACATTTGATTTTTTATGTTTGTATCATATTTTATTGGGAGAATTACACGATAGTCCTATGGAAGCAAATATACGAAGAAATGGTCCCAAAAAAATATGAAATTACCCTCAAGTCCTAAGGGACCATTTTGTAATAAAATACAAATGAGAAATGTCAGAATTACCCCCTTTCAGACAAACAGTAAAATGGATGATTAAATGGTGTGAAACACGAAAATGACGTCTGGAAGAAGTCTAGAGATGAAGGGAAAGACTGAGTGGAGATTAATAACCATGGTTGAAGATTAAAGTAAGGAATTGATGCCATCCACTCTCTTGTGTTGATTATTCCATGTGACTCACAAATTCTGTTGAGTAGCTAAACATATCTATAGATTTTGTTGATTCATGTTCTCGTTTTGATAATGAAAATGGAAAAAATTATCTACTTTTGATGAGTATTGTCTTCTGTATGGTTGCAAACTATAAAGGAAAACCTATTAAATGCAATGGAGGTGCTTTGACAAAGTTTTCATCATGTTTAGGTATGGATTTGCATGCTATGTTTTTTTGGTTATTATGCCCTGTTTCCTGGTTCATGGTGTTGTGTTTCTGCAATATAAGAAGTAAGGAATAAAGATTGGGGGTCAAAAAGGTTTAGGGCTACATGACTTGATTTGCGTAGGAAAAAAGAGTTGTTAATGCAAGCAGCGATAGTTGTAAATGGAGGCGCCTTAACTTGTTAATGACAACTAGATGTCATATTTTACCAATATTCTAAAATCTTAAATCAGGTTAATGACTTAATTAAGAATTTTTTGAATTTACCAAATTAATTTAAAATTTCTCTATTTTAAGTAGCTTTATATGGGATTTCCCTTTTTATATTGTTAATCTTGTTTAAGTTTATTTTTATTAATGCTCCATCGACAATGAAGAAGGAAAGAGAATAAGAGAATTAAATGAGATGATTAGGATGTTTTAGGTAATACCTATGGACCCACGTATTATGGCCGATAGTTAACTTGTACTATTATTTTTCTTCATAAACCGTTACAATGGTTGTTCGGTTTAGTTTTTATATTGTTATTTTTTTTTAAATTTATCCTTATTGATGCTCCATCGATCATGAAAAAGAAAAGGGAATAAGGGAATAAAGGGAGATGATTAGAATTTTCTAGACAATACCACTTTGTTCATTTTTATAA
This sequence comes from Inga laurina, assembly GCA_963855925.1. NCBI lineage: Eukaryota > Viridiplantae > Streptophyta > Magnoliopsida > Fabales > Fabaceae > Inga > Inga laurina. The sequence continues at coordinate 66,872,681 of OY979707.1, read as the reverse complement.
GTCACTCATATCTAAAAAAATTTATTTCAGAATATAAGTCATTTGTAAGGCCATAAATGAGTTTTTAACAATTTTACCCTTCATTAAATATAAGAGAGAGAGAGAGAGATAAAGGGAAGTGAGAAAAGACGTGCACTCTTCATTAATGAGGGCAAACATGAAAAAAAAAAAAAAATATTTAATGCTTTTCTTGTTTGGCAAAAATGGGGTCCAAGTGATTTATAAAAGGTAACATATTTATGTCATATTAAATAATTTAATTATTTTTGAATTAAATTAAATTAGATAAATATATCTTATATTAAAGATCAAAGTGTAATACAAAATTTTACTAATTAATGCTCCATTATTTTGACAATGACTTGATTCCTAGTTCCCTAAGACGATGCGTGTGCTTTTGATAATTTGATCAAGTATCTTTGTGTATGTATCATTCTGATTCTATTTATAAGTCTTTTTGAACTAAATCTCATATGTCAATGAGAGGTAGTTAACTCAATGATTATATGATAAATTTTCAACCATGCCATCTTTTATGAATGAGTACTTTTTAACTCTTCATTCTCTATCTATTTTTAAATTATTTCTTCATTGGTATAATAAATAGGGGTAAAATTGTCACAATCTCATTTATTATACTGTAACTGAACTTATAAATATGATCAATTTTTTATAATAAAAAATGACTTATAAATAGAATCAGAATGGTACCCAATATTATTAACTTTTTTTAAAAGAAAATTAGAGTTAGGACATGTGCATTGAGCTTTAAGGTTTGGGGGACAGAAACCGCTTCGTATCGGAAAACGATTCGGATGAGCGATATTTGTCATGACTTATCATAATTAGTCAATAGGAAGACAAGCGAATAAAATTGAAATGTGATAGAACGTGGGTACAGGTCGCAATCTATCAATATTTTAGGAAAAATTATAGTCAAGTCTCAAAGAAAAGAAAAATGAAAAAAATGTGCCTTAAAATTTTAAAATGTAAAAATAGTCCCATTGACTACATTAGATGCTGGTCATTAGTCATTGACAACACCAGAACCATAATTAGCAAGTTTTTGGAACTATTTTTTTATTTTGAGATTTTAAGAGATCATTTTTTTTTATTTATTTGGGACCTGCCTATAATTTTCCCTATATTTTACTCTTAGCCGGACAAGCATATTAATGTCCACAGTCATATTGAAATTAATTCACCTACTAAGTGTTCGTTCGGAATAGCTTATTTTTTTAGTAATAAGTGCTTGTAAATCGTGATTCACGGTATACGAGGTAAATATGTGAGAGGAGTTTTATCTCGACTTGCGTAATAAGGACTTATTGTCCAAATATAAGCCCAACCAAACACACACTAAAATTACATTCAACAAAAAGTCTTATAACTTAATAGCATAAGAACTCCCTTTTAAATGTGAGGTTACAAGTTCAACCCTACCCCTTAATTTAAAAAAAAAAAAAAAAAAGATACGTTCAAACTATAATAGTCAACCAGCATAGTCCCACTTCAAAGAATCTCTGTGTTTATTTATATTTTGTTAAAGAATCCATTTGATTTTTTATGTTTGCATCGTATTTTATTTTAACCTCTTATAATTATAAATGACACTTTTAATCCTTTAATATCAACGGCTTTAGTCATGTTGAACTGAAAATTGCTGCTTGAGCGGTTTTAAGTAAGGTATTAAAATCCGGACCGGGTATTGAACCGGTCGGGGTACTGGGTTAAGGGTCAGTGGGTCAGATCGAGGTCAAACCGGAGTTAAAATGGGACCAAACCGGCGAGAAATTGAAGATTTTAGGCTTATAACATGAAATTATAAAGAAAAAATTTTAATTTTTTTTAAATTGTAACCCAGACTGATCTACTGACCGGTTCGCCGGTTTTCGGACCCGACCGACCGGTCCGGTCCAAGTTACATAACCTTTATTTTAAGTAATGAATGTACAGTTACACTTTTACTTTTTTAAATTTAATGTGCTTATATTTTAAAATGAAAATAAATCTGGCAAGAGACAAAAACAAGCGTCTTCCACAACGCATATTCCTCTCAAAACCCATTATCTGATTTTATTTTATTTTTTTTCTGGTGAATAACAACAATCAAGGCTAAGCGCCTGCTGCACTATTATTCATGCCATCAGACCGCAACAAATATTAAATAATGTCCAGTGGAAGTTGGTAATTGCCAGTAGCCCATACGTCAGACCCCACGTCTAGATTCTAGAGCATAAAAATCTTGACAAGCACAATAATGGTACAATAAATGAATAAGATATGTGTGAGCATCTTGAATTGTGAACCATGATAATGGTGTTCAAGATGCAATAGCCAAATGTTTCGAAAGGAAATAAAAGGAACAAAAAAGGGGAGAAGAGGGGGGACAAAGACTTGCAGGACTTCATTCATGGGACTGCTTGTTTTGGTGGAGAAGATGGTCGGTTCTGTAAGGATGAGTTAGGGTTGGATCAATTGTTGACGAGAAACCTAGAACAGTTGGTAAAGAATTAAATATTTTTCAAATTTTCACGTTTTAAAATATTAATTTATTAAGAGATTAACATATAAACATGCTTTATCATCATTTAATTGTATAATTATCATATAAAATTACTAAGTTGGCATCTCTCATTAAATAAAATTAACAATGTTAATATTAAAAAACTAAAAGTAATAAATATAAATATTTTAAAATAATTTAATTAACTTCCTTAATATTTAAAAAAAATCAATTATAATTTATATCTAAAAGATAAGAGTACTATTTAGAATGACCTATATATATATATATATACACACACGAGAAGAGAGAAGCGGGAGGGATCCAACTTTCCTCTCTTACTCTTCTTGTCCTTAGCTCCTCCCATACTCAAAACTAAAACGTTTAGGGTGTAAAATGGGAGGAGTGATCTGTTTTTTTTAGTAAGATAATATTTAGGCCTTGAAGTATTTTTTTTATAGCAGCTAATATTTAAAAATAATTTTTTTTTCATTATGTAATATAAAATAACTTTTTAGTAGTATTTAGTATCTTACAAGCTGTCTCCTTAACTATTTTAATTGTAACGAGCAACTTCTAAATTGCATTTAACACCATAAATTATTTTTTAAGCTACAATAAACAGTCTTTAAAATGTTTTTCTTGTTGCAATGAGCACCCTAAATTTAGGATACTAAGTGATGGATGCCTTCAAATTTAGTTTAGGATATGAAATGTATTGTTACTGGAAAAATGTTTCAGGGTATAATTTGTCATAGACTGAGTGTTACTAAACAATTATTTTATGTTACATACTGTATAAAAAGATATTTTTAAATATTGGCTGCGACAAAAAAAAAAACTTTTAAGATTTTGAATATTATTTTATAAAAAAAAAAGTGGATCCCTCCCCCCATTTTACATCATCCAAAACGGTGTAGTCGTGGGCATGTGAGGAGCAAAGGACGGGAAGAGTGGGGGTGGGGCAGCTGGATGAAATCAGGAGAGGATGATCCAATCATTGTAGAGGAGGGAGGGGATGGAATGGGGAGGTGGCGAGCGTTGATTGGAGAGTTGGAGCTCGCAATCCAACCCAGGGCTTTCCTAATCTTAATTTCCAGTATGCTTGGCCCATCTCCTTCACGTGGTTACTGTTTACGTAATTAATTAATTACCACGAAAATGATTGAAAGGGCTGGGGCATCTGATCCGTCCAATTAGTGGCTACCACAAGGAGATTAAGCAAATGCCCATATTTAACATACAATTAAAAGAGATTAAAATCTCTTGCCATAATCACAAAGAGACAAAACTCCACCGTTGACGAATGAGTAATTTAGGCCATGCAATCAACGTGAGCGAGCCCAGTCCTAATCAAATGATATATAGTATATACAGAGTCCAAACATGTTCATCTAATTGCGTGCCCCCGGTTGGGCACTTCCATATATATATATATATATATATATATATATGAGAAATACTTAAAAATTTTAAGAGTATCATCTCATATATATTTTGATTAATTAAAATATAATAAATAACCTTATTTTAATTTCATATGGTTGATGAGTCATCTAAATAAATTCAAATTTTATGATTTTGAAAAACATAAATCTCATGATTTAAAAAAATAAGAAACTCAATTGCCTCTCTTGAGTTGTTATTTTTTATAATTATATAATATAATTTTCTCTAGATAATTCATTAACTATATGAAATTAAAATGAGATGAGTTATTATATTTTAATTAATACAGATAAAATGACACTCTTAAATATATAAGTATTTCTATATATATACAGTGATCTACTGCTCCATTACAGAAATTTTGGAAAGGCCAGTCGCTTTCACGCTCACTCATTCACACGCGCGGAACTTGCGCGTGGGCGGCGTGGCTGTGATCCATATAATAGAGATGTTCTGCATCAGGGCCACGTGCATATATAACCAGCCATCAAGGGCCAGCATAATGCTGCCACCAACCCCCGGTGGAATCTTGGCGCCATCCAATCCGACAAACAATTTAATTTGTTTTCACGACTGGCTAAATTAACATATACTTCCCCGTTCCTAATTATAAATTTTAAACAACTGATTTCCATTTATAAGAAAAACAGTTAAAATTAGGTCAGCTTAATAAATATGTATTTTTTTTATTATGCCCTTGTTTATAAAGAAATAAATAAGAAGAATAATAAATGCAATAAATATTACATTTTTGAAAGACTTAAAATGAAACTTATATTTAAGGACACACATATTCATCTTATATTTTGAGACGGATGGAGTATTTTTCCACTCTTTCGGTCTTTAATATAAGACATAGTTAATTTTTTTTAGATAAATTAAGGAAGCTAAATAAATTACTTTAAATTATTGATATTTATCTTTTTTTATACCAAATTATTTTGTTTGACTTGTGAACTGATATAATATCAAATGACACATGACATGTTCTGTGATTAACTAACTCATTTAGTTTCCTTAATTTCTAAAAAAAATCAATTATATTTTATATTAAGGCCTAGAGGTGTAACATACATTGTAAAATGACTGTATACTAAAAGTATATTTGGGATAATGATTGTGGATTATAAAAATGTTTATGTAAGTAAGCCGTGACAACACTCTTATCACATATTTACCTCATATATCGTAAATCATAATTAAAATATGCTTTTAAAAAATCTAATCATTATTCTAAACAAAAACTTTTGATGCAGCTTATCAAAAAGCCCTTTAATTTAAAAAATCAATTTTTATAGCCAGAGAACCTATCTCCAGTTTCAACGAATCTGGCTTCCTCATCATAAAGGGCATCACTTTCTGTGGGTGGAAATGATTCCTGTCATCCCAAAATACTGAAAGCCTTGATGGACGTGGCAGTTTGAATTAATGATAGAACAGTAATTCCACGCGTGAGATTCATTTTACTTTACACAACAGAAGATTTAAAACAAGTGTTTTCCCATTCCTCCGGACGGGTTGACCACAAGAGACAGACGTGGGGCGGGCGATGAGATATAATTGGGTGGATACCTTTGCCCAAACTAAAACTCTCTGTAAGAAATCATATTTTAAAACCTCAGCAGTAGAACAAAATGTTTTTTCAGGGAAATTAAAACAAAAAAAGAACCAAATGCACATGCTGCAGTGACGACCTTTTGTAATTAATCAAATAGATGAAAGGATCAGTTGAGAAGAACTCACCCATACTCCGCAAGGGCCTGCCCGATCGAAGCATCCTGTCACTAGATAGTCTATAAATGAATGGCCATGTAAAATAACTGATCCAAACTCACCCAGGAATTTTAGATGGAACTAATACAAAGTTTTAGTTACAATTATTTAAAAGACCTTCTTTGTAATATTTCGGATCGTTTAAAATAAGTGCAACCTCACTTAATGCCAGTGTGGGGACATCTTGCAGACTGAGGAAGTTTGATCCGATTGGGGGAAAATTCAAAAGAGAGAGGAGGAAGGAGGGGACCACATGGCGAGTAGAAAGAAAAGGAGGGAAAAATATCAGGAGAGGGGACAAAACTTGGAAGGGGATGTATGGGAGAGTGGGACAGATTTGGAAGGAGGTGAAGAGGGAAGATGATAATGGAAACAAAAGGCACATCTAATTAACACGTTAGCCTAAGTGGTCGCGGTTTCCTACCGTGGGGTCCACGCCTGCCCTTACAAAATTTACTTTCCCACTCCAATATCCTTACAAAAACCGATTGTCCTGGATTTTGATGGGACCAGGCCGCCTCCCTCCAAATCCCCTTCATGCAGATGAGCCCGAGCCCCAGCCCACCAAACACTCCTTCCTTACTTCTTCTTTAACTCCCAAGCCCAAGCCCAAGGCCAGGCAAACAACGCTTTAGGGGGCGAGAAAAATTCCCTCCCATGAGTTTCAGTGCCTGGGTCAACCACTGAAACACATGTCTTTTGGGTTCATTCCAGGCTCCACATGCACTGTGCCATTGCAATGAGATGCAATTCAATTGAATAGTCCGGATTAAGTTTTCAATTTGTAATTTTTTTAATAAAATATTTCTTAACATTATGGGGAAAAAACTAACAATCCATATGTGGGATTGGGCTCATCCCTCACGCGACATGAATGAGATATCCTCAATCCATTATTTATATTTTCATTTTATAAATAATGGCTTTCTTTATTTATAAGACTAGTATTATATCTTGATTGAATGATGAAGGATTTGATATTAACTATTAATGAGTTTACTTTTCAAGATTGCCGCGCGAGGCCAACGAAAGTCGAGCTGCTAAGCTGGAGTCTGGAGAAAGGTGACATGGAGGGTGGGAGAAAGCGAGGGGCAAAGAAAGGTTGGGCGGGGAAAGCTAGCACCGTCAACTGCTAGCTTATTCCAATTTCAACTTGACTGCTCTGAGTTCTGAATCTTCTGTTCTCCTCAAGATCTACTTGATTAAGATTTCTCGGGTTCCATTTTTGGGCACTGGAAATGGATAGTGAAAGCCCAGTCGAGGCAAACAAAACCAAGTCCAAGACCCCCCGAAAAACAAAGGAAAGCCTTCTGAAGCAGAGTCTGTCTCTCGTTCTCTGTAACTGTTTGCTATCACTGCATTCTTAAACTCCTATCTTTCATTTGACATTTTCTTTTGATTCTCTCTTTCCCAGAATCTCCGGCCGAGTTCTTCGCTGAGAACAAAAACATAGCTGGATTTGATAATGTAAGTATGATTTGTATTCCCCTCTTTTCTTTTGCTAGGTTTTGCTCTGGATTATTTGCTGCGTCGTCGATTTCTCCTGATAAGTTAATTTGTTTGACAATTCACAATAAACTTTGCTACAAAAAATAATAAAGAGAAAAAAAGCAGCAGCGAAGATGATGATCCATTCTATGTCACGGGACACCCACACACAACAGCACAAGTGATTGCGCTCTTTAATCTATATTTTCGTGACATTTTCGCGCGCTTGCGCTTGTATATGTATTCTTTTTGCTCATTGAAATTCTGCGGATTTCAGCCTGGAAAATGCCTATATACCACTGTCAGAGAGCTTGTTGAGAATTCCCTTGACTCTGCAGAATCTATATCTGAGCTTCCTGTCGTTGAAATAATTATGTAAGTATGCATGTCTGTGCAAGCAGAAAAAAGTGTTATGGACAAGTAGATAAGTTGAGCAGGCTGACATACATGTACTGAGCACCTCCATTCATATGGGCTCCAGTAAAATATGCATTTATAACACTGTCCCTTAGTTTTAAGTTATCTTCTTTATGCATTCATGAACCATGTGTCACTTGGGCTCGGCTCTTGCAGTGAGGAGATAGGAAAAAGCAAATTTAATTCTTTGATCGGACTTGTTGACCGTGAACGGATTGACGCGGAATTATATGATGATTATGAAACAGACAAGGCTCGTGAGGTGCGTTTCCTTTTGTTGTGAATTTCTTGTTACCTTCGTTGTGTTAGATTCATACATTAGCAAAAGTCGGAACTATACTCTATTTTCAGGCATAGTTTAATTTTCTATAGATTTCCAAATTTTTTATTGTATAACTATGTTTTGCTCCCAGTATGTTGTTTTGCATACATTATTTGTATCAACGAGGTAGACTCACAAGCTGTTAATTTGTCTATGGCTGTTGATTTTACCTTGAAGGCTCTTTGTATTGGTTCAGTTTTACATTACACTTTTCCATGCAGAAACGGTTGGCAAAAGAGGCTCGTGCTCAAGAAATACAAGCAAAGAATGCTGCCCTTAGAAAGAAAGTGAAAGAGCCTGCAGCTTCCAAGGGAGTCAAGGGTCGAGGTGAGGCTTCTTTTTACAGGGTCACATGCAAGGTATGTATGGTTTCTACCCTTAAGGTTTCTTTTGCGGTACTGTATTAATGTCATGATTTATTAGCTTTATGCTAGTTAATAAAAATATTTAATTTCCTTTTGAATTCCAATATGAGATTCTTAATGGTTATTTCCTCATTAATGTCTTTCCTGCAATTGAGCTAAAGACAGACTCATGCCAGAAACTTATTGCAGGATAATGGAAAAGGAATGCCACATGATGACATCCCAAATATGTTTGGCCGAGGTCTGTCAGTTGCTTCCTGCCTCAATTGCTGTGAAAATAGGTTGTCTAGGCACTAGATTTTTCTTTTTAATACTATGAGAATGCCTTCAACATACCTATTCATGCAGTTCTTTCTGGGACAAAATATGGCTTAAAGCAGACGCGAGGAAAATTTGGTCTTGGTGCAAAGATGGTATGGGCAACATGCAATATTTTAATTTTTTTGGGTAGTTGACATGCCCTGGTTGCCTTTATTGATCTGTGTTACTGTATTATTCATATTTGCAGGCTCTAATATGGTCTAAAATGAGCACCGGGCTTCCTATTGAAATCTTGTCATCAATGAGAAACCAAAGTTATACTTCATTTTGCAGGCTGGACATAGACATTCATCAGTATGATTTTACGTTTTTGCAATCTATCTATCATTAAAGAGGAAAAAGTTATTGCAAATCACTTTATATTTCAACTCCCTCCCCACATAATAGAAAATGCCTTAATTTTCAGGAACATTCCACATGTGCATTTACATGAAAAACGGGAGAACAAAGATAGTTGGCATGGAGCTGAAATTCAAGTGGTCATAGAGGGAAACTGGACAACTTATCGTGTGTGTAATACTTAGTTGGGAAAAAATTTAGTTATTTGACTGCAGATTTCAGATTCCGAAATTATATCTAGTCATGCTGATGTATTTTACTTGGGGTTGGGGGACCCATAATAGTATTGACTTGTCCATATAAACTCCTTCCTTTTCATTTGCAGTCAAAAATATTGCATTACATGAGACAAATGGCCGTTATCACTCCTTATGCGCAGTTTCTATTTAAATTTGTGTCTGATGCACCTGAGTATGTATCTGTCTCCGGTAAAATTTTCCTCTCCTGGCACAACTATGCACCATTATCTTATACTAGGTCTTCTCTTTGGCAGCAAGAATGTCGCTATAAGGTTTGCTCGGAGAACAGATGTTATGCCACCAGTTCCTCTGGAGACAAAGCATCATCCATCATCTATTAATTTGCTGCTAATTAAGCGACTTATTGCTGAAACTTCAAAGCAGAACCTTTTGCAGTTTCTGCAGCATGAATTTGTGAACATTAGCAAATCCTACGCTGAAAGATTGATAGGTAAAAGAATCGGGGGCGTAACCATAATTTCATAGATCAACTTTGTGCTTCTTATGGACTTGTTTTTAGTGCTTGTTCCTTGCTTTAATTTGGTAAGGTGAGGGACGAATGTCTGCTTCCTTAGAATGTGATGATCTCTGGTGGAATAAATGAAAATAATTAATGCACTCTATCTTACTAAGCAGAACACCAGTTTATCCACCCATGCATATTGCACCATCTTTTATATTCTTCACTTCCTATCATCTTTTGTGAACTGTGTGGAATGTTGCCATTTGGTTTTTACATGTTATAAGGATAGATTAGCTTTCATTCGTTATTGTATTCTCAGACTTTTTTGTGCCCCCGGTCTCTCTTTTTAATTTTACAATATCCGTATATCTATGAAACTGCAATATCTCTCTTGTTTCATTTAATTTGATCATATTGACCTGTGGGAGTGACTAAAGCATGTTTATTAACATGAATTGCCTTTGCTTGTAATTGATTGATGTGGCAAGTTGCATGCTTTACGGCCAATTTGCATGTCCTTTTTTTTTTTTTTGGTTACTGAGGCTAATAAAAGATGCTATTCTATTTTGGGTTTTTGGCAATAGTTCATTGTAATTGAGATCAGGCAGAGCATAGGTTCATTTAGTCACTAGATTTTTTATTGTGAGTAATATAGATGCTCATTACTTGAGCTATTTTCTACTGTCTCTATTTCTATACCAGGTGAAATGGGTCCTGATTTTAGTCTAAAAATGGCTGTAAAGTCTTTGACTTCTCAGCAGATAGTACGCATTCATCAGTTGCTTCGTCAAGCCAAGTTTGATGATCCTAGTGGTGATGTAAGTTTTTTAGTCTGTAATACAAACCATATGTTGTGTTATGCCTTTCCATTAACTTTTTCATCTTAGATTACTTACTAGTGTTACTAGTGTGATTTGACGATGACATTGTACTTGATATATATTTTCAGTGTCTTAGTCCTGCTGGTGAATACAATCTTCGCCTGGGAATCATAAAAGAGCTGCACCCAGACATGGTTGCAACCTATTCTGGCAGGTAGTGATTTTGGTGTCAAAGTTTTGCTAGACCTACCTTTTCTTGCTTTCTATAAATTCTATATCTGTAATTGACATAATTTTGAACCTTGTGGGTGAATGGATGCTGTTGGGCCAGATGTCCACTTGGGATTTTCTTAATCTTTGTTTTGTGCTTTCCTTTTCTAGCAGTGAACGATTCCTATTCCTCAAAAGCTAATTTTTCTGTTCTTGCTACTTATGCAGTGCCCAAGTATTTGAAGGCCACCCATTCATTGTTGAAGCTGGGGTTAGTGTAGGCGGAAAAGATGTCAAGCAAGTAATTTTCCCTCCTACAAATATTTATATCTTGAAAGTAAATTTGAAATTATTTGTCTTAACAATTCTTTTTCTGAAGTACAAATAGTGTTTTACAATAAGCAAAGATAAGAAGAGTGAAGGTCAATGATTACCTTAATACCTGTTATCAAGGTTTCTTTAATGGTGGATTGGTGAAGGTTTCATTTTGTCCATCTAAAGTGTTACTGCTTGGATTGCTAGTGGTAAATATATTGGGAAGTGACTAACCCCAAATTCATTGGTGGCTCTTGTCATAAATGTGCTATGCTACTTGTATAAGATGACTGAAGATAAGCCAACTAGGTTAGGGCCCTTGTATTACATGGAGTTTGAGAATGAACCACATTGTTCGTGGTTATGAGTAGTGTTGCTTCCTATAGATACTATATATAGACATATATATGTATACACACACACAAACACACACAAATATACGTATACTTATATATACATACCTATATATATGTACACACACACACACACACACACAGAGGTTAAGGAAGTATCAAGTGCTTGTTAGATAGTGATGTTTTATTCTTTTCTCATATGATAGATCATCAGTCATGAAATTAATACTCCGTGTTTCTAGGGTCTGAATATATTTCGATTTGCAAATAGGATTCCCTTGCTTTTTGAGCAAGGCGCTGATGTCGTCACCAGGACTGCAATGAAGAGAATCAAGTAAGTGTACACAATAGCAAATTGTTTACTTTTGTTAATTAAATTTGTTATGTTATGAGGGAACAAACAACAACGGCAAAAAGCCTTATCCCACTTTGTTAGGTTAGGTACAGAGATCACATGAAAACTTTGTGCTCTATGAGCAACAAATCTTATATTATTCACCCAAAGATTTTGATTGATAACTTGTGCCCTTGGTTCAGGAGTTCAACTCCTGCTGTCTCCTCTCTTGATTAAAATTATATTTGTGTTTCGTCTAGCATACTTCGAGCTCACAGGTTTACATTTGACAGGGGTATTAGAGATATTAATCAAACTGATAATGGGCTTTCACTTTAATAGTTTAAACTTAGTTGAAGTTATTTTTGTCAATCACTAGATATATAAAATCTTGTCAAATACCTTTTCAGTTGGAACAGTTACAAAATCAACCAGATGCAAGATAAGATTGGAGTGTTCGTAAGTGTTGTGAGCACAAAAATTCCCTTCAAAGGAACTGGAAAGGAATACATTGGAGATGACATAACTGAGATTGCTTCTGCTGTTAAGGTTGGAAGTTTCTGAATCAGGACATCAGTTTGTAATTATATTAATGATATGTAAGCTGTAAGCTAACTATACCACTTATTTAGTATGCTATTCAGCAGTGTTGCGTCCAGTTAAAATCCAAGATAGTGAAAAAGATGCAGGCCCGAGAGCAGCAGGAGAGGAAACGAAATCTAAGCAAGTATGCTAAAGTCTTTTTTGTCTCTCTGAATTGCTGAAATCAATTGATTGATGCTTTGCTTTACTTTTGTTTGAAATGAAAAGTAATTTCAAGAAATTGGCAGGTACATTCCAGATGCTACTGGTGCGGTCTACAATGTTCTGAAAGAAATGGCACAGTTACATGCATCAAAGAAAAGTCGTTACGGTGATGACAATGAGGAGCTTCTGAGGAAAGTATCTGCTGGTTTAATTACCAAAGAAACACTGAGTGAAAAGCTTGCTAAATATGTTGAACAGGTACGTCACTTAGTGAAACGTATGCAGAAAAGTAAGAGCTTTATTACAAGTTACAAACCAAAGGGTATCTTGGGTCTTGGGTAGATGAAAATTTTCTGTGTGGAAGTCATGATCCGAAGATTCCCGCCGAAAGTTTATGTTCTAAGAAATATGGTTATTTTACGAGCTATAAAAATGGCCTAACATGCATCTTCAAGTAGTACCGCTATAGGATATTTTTAGAAGTTTTTTTCCCCTTTTCTTAACTTGGAATGAAAAAGAAAAGGAACGGGGTGAGTCCGCGGGAGGGTGCTTGAATTTTAAATTTATTACCGGAACTTAGTATAAATGGTGTATGCAGGTGGACTATGAAATGGCATTGGAGTATGCCACGCAGAGTGGAGTTAGCGAGGAACCCAGGGAAACTATATATATTCAGTCACTTGAAGCTGAAAACAAGGCGATTGACTTACGTGCTCCATTCTTTGTCTTCAGAGTCTTCCAATAATAGATGTGAAAGAAAATTTGATTTACCATATTTTAAGTTTTAAACTTGTATCATAGTATTATAGTACAAGGAGGAATAATTCTTGTATTTACTCTTTCTTTTTAAAACAAGAACAATGAACTTAATAGTGTTGCTCTAGACGCTTGTGCCAAAAAATATTGTTACCCTGTATTCTACATGTGTAATGTAGTCAGTAAGCAGGGATGGTATATAATGTTACATCAATCCTACGAACCTCGTTTTGGTCATCCTTTCCTTGCCATTTTAGTTTTGTGAAAAATTGTTTCTCGGCATTTGCCGCTCATGCGCTACACCTCAAGATGAACTATATTTGTTTATTAAATGGACAGATTTGATGATTATTACATTAATAAGCTTGTTTGTGATGGTTTATGAAGAGTTTATAAGTGTTTTTTACGTAAATTGAGATAAAACTCTTTCATCATACTTATCTCGTATACCGTAAATCACGATTAAAAAATAATTTTTAAAAGTTTTGATCACTATTCCAAACAAATAAATTATCTTGTTTAATTAGACGGTAAAGTTTGAATTTACTATCCAACTGATTTTATTTGTAAATGGTTCATTTATAAAAGTTGACTGTTAAAGTTCAATTCATTTAAACTTGATTCGTTAGACTCGTTAGTAAGCGAATTAGTTTTTGTCAGGTTGGGCTCCGACTAGTGATAGAGGGACACATTGTCCAGGCTCGAACAAATTCATGACTGATGGCTCAAATTTAGTTTTCTTGTCCAGATAATTAAATTAAATTTTTTAAAAAAGGAAAAACACGTGACCCGTCACTATGTGCACCTTCCGCCGGACGTCAAAATAAAAGCTAGGCGAAATTGGAAGGAACACGGCGAGATAAAATTTTATCAACAGACTTGCTGGATCATTTCATATCTTCCAATCGGAAATGGCGGCAAAGCCCCTGCAGATCGCCATTTTGGGCGCTGGTATATTTGTGAGGACCCAGTACATTCCCAGGCTCTCCGAGATCTCTGATCTCGTTCTTGTAAAAGCCATCTGGAGCCGTACGGAGGTACTACTTTTCTTAATAACAGAAATGCTCTGTTCTCACCAAACCTTGCACTAACTGAAGCAAGAATTAAAGTACTAGCTGTGCTTTTTTTCTTGCATAACTAACATTTCTCAAGAATTTTGACTCGGACTGAAACATTGTTCCGCTATCATACCAATAAGACATGCTTGTTTTCTTTGTCTTAAATATCTGTATAAAGATTACTGGGAAATTCTTTTGAGAAAAAAACCAGTCAGAGGAGGTTACTGGTAAAATAATCTTCTTATCTTGGTGCAACTTTCTTCGTAGGAATCGGCAAGAGTTGCTGTGGAAATAGCTCAGAAACATTTTCCTGGGTTGGAATGTAAGTGGGGAGATGGGGGTCTTGATGAGATCATCCAAGATGCATCAATAACTGCAGTTGCTGTGGTATTGGCTGGGCAAACTCAGGTGCTTTTCCCCTTCCTCTCTTTCTCCCATCTATCTATTTACGTAAATCACGTATAGATAATAAAAAGAATTGGTATTCGTGAATGGCTACTGGACAGATGGATTCTAGATCTAGATGTCTGATCTGCTAGCCATTCTTGTGTTCAGGAACATGGCTCATATTTGTGGATCAAGTGTCTTGATAATTTAACTGTTAGAAGCCACTTCTTGAGATTCTAGATGCAACTCCCTGAAATTTTATGAATTGCGCCAACTATTACATTACTATTCTTACAAACCGTACAGCATTTTATGATGGGATTTAAAATTCCTGCAATAGATGTCCAACTATGTTTAAACAATGAAAGTTGACGTGAATAATTTGGGGTCAATAACTGAAATTAGCAATATGGACCATGAATGACTCTAATCTTGTGCAACTTAATTCTTTTTCCCCCCAAAAAAATTGCGTCATTAAAACTTTAGAACATCTAGCACCTGAGGCAAGTTTAGTTTGTATGGGCAGGGTGGGATCTGGGGTGCGAGTTGAGGAAAGGGGAGAGAACCTATATCTAAAAGAAGTTTCTGAATATCTAACAGCGCTGAAGCATTTTCGTTTTTCTTTAGCATGTGAGTGTTCGTTACTGGCATTATGCTCTTTCAACCTTCCTCCCTATGTTCTCTTTAGCATGAAATGTAAACATGAAAAGAAACCGTGCTTCATGATGTGCTGCAAGTTCTATGAAATATTAGCTATGCTTAAATGCCAATTGTTCATTTTCTGCAATATATCCAAATTTGATGAAGATGAACTACAAATAACTGTGTCTAAACTTATTGATGGCTAGTTATGGATCAATTAATTGAATATAGATTATAGAATAATTGGACCTGAATGACCCCCCCTTGAAACTTGAATTCTTACGTCACAATTTGTATCCAGTTGTTATGCTTATGTGCTTTGAGATCCAAATCTGAGGAAGCTACGTTACAAAAAAACCATGCCAAAACTTATTGATGGATATTGAACCAAGAACTCAAATTTAGAGTAGTTTGACTTGAAAGCTTGAATTTATTTTACTTGAATTCTGCTGGATTTACAATTTTTTTGAAGTTATTTCGTACACAATCAATTTACGTAGGTTGACATCTCACTAAGGATGCTAAGGGCCGGAAAACATGTGCTACAAGGTAATGATTTTTTCAAAAGTAAAGTATTTTTACATGGTTGGTTTGCCAGTTTCTCTCATTGACAAAAGGTTAGTTGAATGTGCAAAGCACTTGCTTACCCACTTCACCGTTTTCTAATACACTGATATCTGATGGTAACTTCATTTAATATTTTTTGTCAACTGACTAAAATTTAATGTTTCTTTGTAAATGTTGTTTGCATGGGACTAATCTGGTCGATTGAAGAGAAACCAGCGGCAGCTTGTAAGTAATATTTCATGATAGCTTTTATGCAGTTTTTTATGATGGAACGTTATGTTTGTCCTTAGCTAAATCTACTTTATTTCCTTTTAATTGTCTTCCTAATCTAAATTTAGATCATATATATACCATTATTTTTTGTTGAAAAGTAATATAATTTACTGGTAATAAAAAAAGGAATAATTCAAAAGTGAGAGAGAAATATTGTGATGCTTTGATGAATGCCTTGGTTGTGCCTATTTGTAACATTTGGTGTTCAGATAGTTAGTTGAAAATCAAACTGGAGAACAAAATTTCAGGATTGCAAACTTCAATTTTAGTGGATAATCACTTCCATCCCTTGCTGTGTCGAGATTGCCAACTATCTTGTTTCATTAGTCTTATAAAATTTGTTGATACATATTATTTTCATCTCCAGTAAAGAGAATAAGCATGATGTCAATATTTTTATGTGCTTTGCCATCAAAAACAAAAAACAAAAAAAAATTACGTGCTTTATGAAATTCATAAATTTTAGCAGAGTTATATATGAATCTGATTTTGTAGGTACGAGCGAGTTGGAAACTGCAATACACAACTACAAGTCTCTTTCTGTTGATGTTCCTAGCAATTTAATTTGGGCTGTGGCTGAAAATTACCGGTTTGAGCCTGGATTTGTGGAGGTATTTTTTGTTGGAAAATTTAAGATCTTCACCTATGAATCTGGAGCCCCAATCACTTTTTTTTCCCTTTCCATTTCTTTAGAGCAAGAAACTAGTTGCTGAAATTGGGAAAATGATGAGCGTCCAAGTTGTCATTGAAGGATCAATGAACAGTTCAAATCCTTACTTCTCAAGCTCTTGGAGACGAAATTTCAATGTACGTGCTGTTACAAAGTTGCATATACTCTGTTTACTTTCAATTCAGGAGAGTCCTTGTCATGCAACAGTACTTTGGGATCTTGATCACTTCAATAAACTCTACTTTTGAATGCTATTATGTGTTACATAACAGTCAGATAATTCACATTATGATAGTAATGGTTAAGATTGAGAATCACTTCCTTTATCTCAAGTATCAATTTAGTATATGGCATGACTCATTAGGTAGGGAGAAATAATCCTACTTAAACTTTTTGAGGCGGTAGGAGATTATGGGAATTTATTGTTACCTGCTCTTGTTATTAAAGCATTAGATTATTCCAGTGTAATCTTCTTAAACTAGTATCGTATTCCTGAAGTGAAGAAATATTCTGTTTTTTTTTTTTAATTTTTGTATATGGTAGACGCATTATGTGGGGGTATCGACATGATGTAAATACTCTCAGTGGCTGTCCCAGAGTAGAGAAACTTATGGAAATATGTTGCTGCCTTCCCATTTTATTTGCATATCAGATTATTCTTGAAGTGAATTGGTGTTCTTTTTTATTTTTATTTTTTTCCTGGCAGGGAGGTTTCATTCTCGATATGGGTGTTCACTATGTAGCGGGGTTGAGAATGGTAATTACAAAAATTCTATTATAAAGATGTTCTGCATAACTAATTAACTAAATGACTATTATGGTCTGCCATTTTGTCTGCAGCTTGTTGGCTGTGAGGTACTTTCAGTTTCAGCTATGACATCTCATGTGGATACGACCTTACCTCCACCAGACAATATATCATGTGTCTTGTAAGTCTCTATTTCATGTAGTTAGCTTTATCTGATACAACTGAAAATCTAAGGCCTAGCATGTTTTGCCAGTCATCTGGAGAATGGATGTTCAGGAGTATTTGTTATGGTCGTCTCCTCAAGATCGCCCAAGGCATGTGGTAAATGATAATTCATCTCGCGTGCACATAAGTGAGACGCTAGATATGCCCGTTATTAATACGTGCACTCTTCTAACAAAACGCAGTTTATTGAATTAATGCCTTTAGATGTTCTGGAGAGTTGTTGGCATCAACGGAACTGTGCAAATTGAGCGTGGACTTGAAGGACAACATGGTTACCTGGTATTTATACTGACTTTTCTTTAGTTTCTGTAACTGGATTGCATGAGAAATTAAAATCTTTTGAATATAATACAGTCTCTTCATCTTAAATGAAGTTGCAAATTATTTTTGTCTAGGTTGTCTGCTATCTTCATTTATTTCATTTCATGATGCTATGACAGACTACATTTTATGGTGCTGATGGACAAAGCAAAAGCTCATTCTTCCCATTCAGTGGAGTGACTGAAGAATTTAAAGCTTTTATCAATGATGTTTCTCAGAGCACCCTTGAGGTAGTTGAGGTTCTTACTAATGCTTCCACCTGTCCAAATTCATATCCGAGTTTCATCCTGCGTTTCCTGATCTTATTTATAGTGTTTTGTTTACTCTAATAATGATAATGTAAGCGATTTGAGATTCTAGTGAATTATATTCTCGGTTTGATATTCTTGGCTATGAAGGATGGGTTGACAATAGCTTTTTTAGCTTACTAGATAACCACCTAAAGTTTCATAACGATCCTAGAACCTATGATTAAACTTTCTGCCTTCATTCTTGGTTACCATGTTAGTTTCTTTTCCTTAGTGATGCAACATTCTTGGGACGGTAGATTCAGGCGACTTCGTTGTTTATGATTCCATGCACGTTTGTAAGGAGCGATAGTTTTTAGTCTGAATTGCTTCGTTTTATGCAGAAGGAAAGTCAGTTTGAAGCTGAGCCCCGCCTCTCTTTCATCGAAGGCGCCAGAGATGTTGCTGTCTTAGAGGCTATGTTCGATTCTGGAGCCAAACAGGGGGCCCTGGTTCATGTGAAGAAGTTCTGAGATTATCACAAGGAATTCTTTTGACTGGTCAAGTGATACGATTTCTGCCAATTTATTTTCTGTGTCGGTTTTGAACGTTTGAGCTTAGGAAATGAATAAACTGGGGTAAATGAATTACTAGGTCACTGTCATTGGATGCAAATTTTGATGATGCTGTTTATATGCTCAAATAAAATATATAATTAGTTGTTGAATCGTGTTTGAATGGTTACTGTTCTCTACTCTTATTGTCCTCTTTCCCTCCACTGTTCATCTCAGTCTTTAAATTAAAATTTAAGTGATTCAGATTTAACGTTTTATAAAAATATTAATAAAATATCAAATTATCAAACAATAAATAAATAAATTCAAAAGCTACTAAATTTTAGTTATGATAATTTAAAACTGTAATAAAAAATATTTAAAAAGAATATCTTTATAAAACATTAAATCTGAACAACTCAAATTTCAATTTAAAGGTTAAAATGAGTAGTTGATGGGAAGAGGACAACAAGAGTAGATGATGGTAGCTAATTCCGAAACTTTGGGTGTAATTCTTAAAATTTGAATACTTCATCCGTCCTTTATTATCAGCTTTAAATTTGTGAATGAATATATTTTAAAATATAAGCTTCATTTTAAGTTTGTCTAAACATTTCTTGTGTTTTTTTCTAATTTTATCCTATATTTATTGCATTTATTCTCATTCTTATCTTTTTTACAAATAAGGCATAGTTAAAAAAAATATTTATCTTATCAATATAAATAGATTGTTTAAAGTTTATAATAAGGGTCGCAGGAAGTATTTTGCTGTAAAATTTTTAACAGGAATGACGCGCAACAATTTTTTTGGGTGAAATGACATGCAACGATTTTTCTCAATAAAAACAAAAAACATGAACCGTTTTAACCAAGGTATTAAAACCTGGATCAGGTATTGAATCTGTCGGAGTAATAAGTTAAGGGTCAGTGGGTCAGATCGGGACCAATCCGGAGTTAAACTGGCATCAAATTGATGAGAAATTAAAAATTTTAGGTTTATTAATATGAAATTCTAAAAAAAATTAATTTTTTTTAAAACAGAAACCTGAATTGGACCGGTCTACCAATCGGTTCGCCGGTTTTTAGGCCTGATCCAGATTCCACAACTTGGGTTTTAACCTATAAGATTACGGGAAATGGTATTACGATTTATTTTACCGAACCTGCTATCTGCAAGTCTTTCCACTCGCTTTTACCTGACGTCAAAATGGATCTCTGGTTTCAGGTTAAAAAAATGGATATTTGGTTACCTAACTTTCGACAGGTAACACCATTTGTTTTATAAAGTCATAAAAAAAGGTAAAATACATGGAGATCGCAAAGACTATATAAAAAATTATAAAAAAGTCTCATCGAAAATTTCCTAATCAAAAAGGTATTTAGGGATTGTACTGTGATTATTTCTGAATATGAAATTATTTTATTACCCCCATATGCTATTTTCACAAGCCTCTGTACCAATTTTAACAAGTTCGTCAGCTTATTTTGACAATCTTATTTAACTATTTTAACAAGTTCATTTTCCTACTGCCACAAGTTATAAAATGACAAGTTAATGTTGCTATTTTAACAAGCCTTTATATCAATTTTGACAATATTATTTACCTACTTTGACAAGTTCATTTTCCTACTTCCACAAGTTATAAAATGACAAGTTAATGTTGCTATTTTCACAAGCCTTTGTGCCAATTTTAACAAGTTTGTCTACTTATTTTCACAACCTTATTTGCCAACTTTAACAAGTTTATTTTCCTCTTTCACAAGTTATAAAATGAAAAGTTAATGAGATTATTTTCACAAACATTTGTAACAAATTTTGACAAGTTCTTCAGCCTATTTTGACAAGTTCATTTTCCTTCTTCCATAAGTTATAAAGTGGCAAGTTAATGTGGCTATTTTCACAAACTTCTATGCCAATTCTTACAAGTCCGTCTACCTATTTTGACAATCTTATTTACCTACTTTGACGAGCCCGGCAACTCCTCTTGCTCCTTTCCTTTTTTATTCAACAAGGATAATAAAGTAATTTCATATTAATCATAATACATACAGTCCCTCAAGATTTTTTTTTTATTGAGGAAATTGTTATAGAATTTTTTATGGTCATTGAGACCTCAGTATGAATTTTCCTAAAAAAAATAAGTGACATCAAAATCTTCGCTTCAGTTGTAGAAGATGAAAAATATAAACAAACATCATGTGACATAGGGACGGCTGGTATGAGGGCAGATAAACACGATTCAACGATCACTGTGGCAAACCTTAACCAGCGTTTTCGTGGACTGGCGTTTGCACTTTGCAGTTTGCACAATGCTAGTATCTTACTTTTATTTCCTTTATTTCTCTATCATGCGTCAAGATCAAGATCGCATTCCCAGGATCATCCAACTCTTTCTTTACGTTACCTGTATTTTAAATATATTCTGATATTAAATATAAGATAGAGTTAATTTTTTCTGAAATATTAAGGAAATAAAATAAATTAATTGGTAATATTATATATTGTGTATCCTTAGGTTTTATATCAGTTTATAAGTAAGATAAAATAATTTTTAAAAAAATGATAAATATAAACATTTTAAAAAATTTAATTAATTTTCTTAATATCTCTAAAAAAAATTAATTTTTATCTTATATCCAGGAGTGCCGTTAGTTGGTTCCTTTCTTTCTTACGATTTTGCCCTCCTTTTGCTCTCGTGGACTGTGCTATTTCTTTGTCCTAGTTAGAGACAAGGATTCCAGGCCAGCTGGACATTACAGAGAGACAGAACCATGCCCAACCGCACGAGGTTTATTCTTGTGACACTGATGACTACGGAGCTGTTTGTTTGGGTGTTATGATTGCTTATAAGTTGTTTTTTTACGTAAATCGAGATACAACCCCTCTCACATACTTACTTCGTATACCGTAAATCACTATTAAAAAATAACTTATAAGCAATCGAATCGCTGAAACAAACAGGCACGTATCGCCTCCATCTTTTCCTCAAAAATAAACGAGCAAATATTAAACAACTTTTTCATGTTCAACTTCGAATTGCATGCATAAAAAAACACGTCACTCAGTCACAACCGACCAGTATGCTCGCCCCGTCTGTCTGGCGTTTATGTCTTCGAAAATTGTGCAAGCGCCTTATAATGTCGATTTTGACCACATCTCTACTCCCATCACACTCTCTCACACACACACACACACACACACACACACACTCTTCTGACTTCTGAGCCTTTCCATGTTTACAAGCTCACTCCTTCTTCCAACTTGGCGATCGGGTTTGGGCCAGCAGCTCGGAGCGTGAGCCTTCGAGAAGAAACACACCCTGGACTACATCTTCTGAGGTTAGTGCTACATCTCTGTTTCGTGTTCGCTGCATTTCTCCCCTGTTTTACTCATATCTCTTGCATTAATTCTTTAATTTGGTGTGAGTAGTTGCTGAAGGTTGAAAACTTTGCCTCTTCCCTCTGGTGAGTCATGATTGGTAGTTGAAGTTGATGAAATTGGTTTACTTCTTGCCTTGGTTTTTGATTTGACGGGACCCTTTTCTTCCCAATGCCTTTTATTTATAATCGTCAAGTACAAGCTTGTCTAATTATGTTCTACACTTCACTTCAATAAATGCATTTTGTTTTAAGGCTACCTTGCTGTCTTCTTCGTCTTTGTGTCTGTTTGGTGGCCCAGAAGAAACAGACGTGCATAAAATAAAACCTGTTCTATGTTTACACGAAAGCTGTTTTTCCCCCTTACTACTATCTCGTCTGCTTCCATTTTTTATTACCGGTTCGCAAATACTATGCAAGTTTTTGTTCTTCCTTCCACCATTTATTCATTTGGATGAAATATTTTTCTTTTCCCTATACGGGTTCTGATATTTCCTCTACAAAGATTAATTTTGCTTTTCCTTCAAGGATTCGGCGGAGGCAGTCAGTATTGGGGTCTAAGATCACTGGCAAGTGGCTAGTTCCTTTTATTGTTGTTTCTTCTTGGTTGCTTCTTCACTTCCTCACCATTGCTTCGGATTATATTCCATGAGGACTTCATTTCCTCTATATACTTACGCCGAGATCCTTTGAAATGGTAAAATTGAAAGAGTATCTATTGTTTCTTAATACATGGCATTGTCCTATTTGCAGGTTTGGTTATTATAGTGTACTCTAGAAACGATGCAGAAGCCACCACAGCCTCAAGACTTTGCCCTGAAGGAGACCTCCCCCAAAATTGGGGCAGGGTCCTTCACAGGGGACAAGCTGTCATGCACCTATGACCTTGTGGAACAAATGTTGCATCTGTATGTTCGTGTGGTGAAAGCCAAGGATTTACCTGGGAAGGATGTCACTGGTAGTTTGGACCCCTATGTGGAAGTGAAACTTGGGAACTACAAGGGCCTTACCAAGCATTTTGAGAAGAAGTCAAATCCTGAGTGGAACCAGGTTTTCGCCTTCTCACAAGATCGAATTCAAGCTTCAGTTTTGGAAGTGGTTGTGAAGGATAAGGATGTTGTTGTGGATGACTTTGTAGGGAGGGTCTTGTTCGACTTGAGTGAGATCCCAAAGCGTGTTCCCCCTGAGAGTCCATTGGCTCCACAATGGTATAGGCTCGAAGACCGGAAGGGTGTTAAGGCTAAGGGAGAGATAATGCTTGCTGTATGGATGGGAACACAAGCAGATGAGGCATTTCCTGATTCGTGGCACTCTGATGCAGCATCAGTTGGTCTTGAAGCAGTTGTGAACATAAGATCCAAGGTTTATCTTTCTCCCAAGCTTTGGTATGTGAGGGTCAATGTTATTGAAGCTCAAGATTTGGTACCAAATGATAAAAGCCGGTATCCTGAAGTGTTTGTGAAGGTGAACCTTGGAAACCAGCTTCTGAGAACTAGAATATCTCCGAGTAAGACTATAAATCCTATGTGGAATGAGGACTTGATGTTTGTTGCAGCTGAACCATTTGAGGAACCTTTGATGCTGACTGTGGAAGACAGAGTTGGACCAAACAAAGATGAAATCTTGGGAAAGTGTGTGATTCCTCTACAGATCGTGCAAAGGAGGTTTGACCATAAGCCCGTAAACACTAGGTGGTTCAATCTTGAGAAGCACGTGGTTGGTGAAGGGGGACAAAAGAAAGACACCAAATTTGCAAGTAGGATACATTTGAGGGTGTGCTTGGATGGTGGGTATCATGTGCTGGATGAATCAACTCATTACAGCAGTGATCTTAGGCCAACTGCAAAACAGCTTTGGAAGTCCAGCATTGGAATATTGGAAGTTGGTATTATTAGCGCGCAAGGGCTGATACCAATGAAGACAAGAGATGGTCGAGGAACAACAGATGCGTATTGTGTAGCTAAATATGGGCAGAAATGGATCCGTACGAGGACAATTGCAGATAGCTTTGCTCCAAGGTGGAATGAGCAGTATACCTGGGAAGTTTTTGATCCATGCACTGTTATTACAATTGGGGTTTTTGACAATGGTCACATACAAGGAGGATCAAAGGATTTAAAGATAGGGAAGGTGAGGATTCGTCTGTCCACTCTTGAATCAGATAGGGTTTATACACACTCATACCCTCTTCTAGTGCTGCATCCTTCAGGTGTGAAGAAAATGGGCGAATTGCAATTGGCTGTGAGGTTCACAGGCTCATCTTTATTTAATATGTTGTATATGTATTCACAACCATTGTTGCCCAAGATGCACTACATCCATCCTTTATCTGTGATTCAGCTGGACAATTTGAGGCATCAGGCCATGCAGATTGTGTCCGTGAGGCTGAGCCGAGCCGAGCCACCTCTAAGGAAAGAGGTGGTGGAATACATGCTAGATGTAGATTCACACATGTGGAGCATGAGAAGAAGCAAAGCTAATTTCTTTAGAATCATGAAAGTTCTAAGTGGGTTGATTGCCATTGGGAGGTGGTTTGGTCAGATATGCAATTGGAGAAACCCTCTCACAACCGTTCTGATTCATATCCTTTTCATCATACTGGTTCTCTACCCAGAGCTAATACTTCCCACAATATTCTTGTACTTGTTCTTGATTGGAATCTGGAACTTCCGGTGGAGGCCGAGGCACCCTCCCCACATGGACACCAGATTGTCTCATGCTGATGTTGCTCATCCTGATGAACTGGATGAAGAGTTTGATACATTCCCAACTTCTCGCCCTTCAGATATCGTTAAGATGAGGTACGATCGTTTGAGAAGCATAGCAGGTAGGGTTCAGACCGTGGTAGGCGACTTAGCCACTCAAGGAGAGAGGTTTCAGAATTTGTTAAGTTGGAGAGATCCAAGGGCCACAGCTCTATTTGTGACATACTGTTTCATTGCAGCTATAGTTCTCTATGTTACTCCCTTCCAAGTGGTGTGCCTTCTCATAGGATTATATGTGCTGAGGCATCCCCGGTTCCGTCATAAACTTCCATCAGTTTCCCTCAACTTCTTTAGGAGGTTGCCTTCTAGATCAGATTGCTTGTTGTAAGTACTTTCATTAACATTTTAGCTGCTTCAACTCTGGGGGGAGACAATTATGCAGATGCAACAGTGCTGTTTCACATTATGTTCATTTAATTTTTAAGCATTCACTGAACTTTGGTTCCTTCATGACATATTTCTTTACTTCCCTGCCGGCTTTATCAGATAGATAGCTGCTTCTCAACGTGATCAATTCATAACATAACCCAACATGATACAAAATTCAAAACTACAGTCCATCATGTTCATGACTCTGTTACTTACTGCATGGCATTTGCTTGAAATGATCTACTTTAAATGAATGGACTTTTTTTTTTTTTTTTTGATATATGTAACTCCCCTCTGAAACTATGCATGAATAATTGCTGGTGTGTTGGTTGGTACAAACATAATCCAATAATCAGAGTAATCAGTATTCACATGCATCTTTTGGCAAAGTCTTGGCAAAACAGGCTTTTTTGTTTTCTTCAAGGAACAATTCATTTTTGCTGCTTCTTTAAGCTTAACGACAAGCGTAATCCCAGTAATCACTCTTATCTTATTCATCATCATTCTCATTTTAGCTAGGAGCAACAGTAACGCTTGCCTCCTGCGATACCAAGTGGCAAAACTCTACACATTTGAATCCATTTATGACTTACATGGACTTGAAACAATTTTAATATATATATATATATATATATATTTTCCTGGGGTCAGCCAAAATGAAATTTTGAGTGGTGTCATTTTCACAAAAAGTTGCCGGCCGGCTGCGGACATGCAATTTGATAGTTGGGGAATTAATTATGCCCACAAAGAGCTCCAACACGTTCCTAATCCTGCCTTATTAGCTCATCCGACTCGTTAATAAGCTCTGCTACGTCAGTGTTTTGCAAAGTCCTCTTAAAGATGGCAATGTTTAATTTTAATCAAAGCCAAAGTAAAATAAAAAGTAAGACATAAAATAAAAGTGAAGAGCTCTTTCGTCTGTCCCATGTCGTCCCTACATATCCCACACGAAGGAGCATCCATTACCTAGTGAATGCCTCATGCTGTTCAGTGTTTACCATATTATGAACAACATGAATTCATTATTTCCCCATTCATCCACTAATTTCAATCGCAATTACTTAATTGATTTGCTATGTATTTTGGATTTAGATTTGGTCACCGGTTACAATTTTGTTTTATTCTGTTTTAAACTACCTCTCCAATCTTTATTGCAAGACATCACTTCTAATCATTTCATCAGAATTACTGGGAACAAGTTAAATAATTAACTTTTTCTGAAAATAAAATAAATTTTCGATTTTGCTTATAGTTAAATAAGAAATTTCATATTTATACTACATTCTTTCTCATAGTTAACAATCTTATAAAAACTTAAGTCACTTATAATAAAAACAACTTAAAATATGATGCCATAGCTTTTTCTTGCTCTTACCCGTGCCAAGTGGCATCTCCTAAGAGCATGTAGGTCTTCTTTTCCAAACTTTTTTGCTAATTCAATTCAATTTTTTTTTTCCAATTTACAAAAAGAAAAGTCATTTTCATCAAAAAGGCATCCTTTGCATCTAATTTATCGTCATCATTTGTTTGACTTTATAATAAGCTCTTGTCTGTATGTTCTATATATATAAAGTCAGTTTCATTCATCACTACCCAGTCGCAATAATGATTAAAACGAATAACACCGCTTTTATTATTTAATAAGCATGGGCAAATTAGTTCCACCATGTGTACATGACTATAATGATACCAATTATCTTATTTCTTAAACTTGTAATTACCTTAAATTAGTCTTTTGGCACCATATAACCTCGTTCTCCCTTACAGTCATGGAGTGGCAAGTGTATATTATCTTAAATTTGATGGACAATGCATTATAACAAAAATGTATTATCATAGAAGTAAGTTTATCTAATATTTAAACATTTTTAATAAAAAACGTGTATTTAATTAAAGAATAAATCAGTACTAAAATTCCAAGTAAGAACTCTCGAGGAAAAGAATATGTGAGGGATATGACAAGAGGAAATGATATAAATGAAAGGGAATATACCATTGATCCCACCGTTCCCTTTGTTAATTAATTTGAGGGACGTGTTACAGTACGTCCCTGGGATCAGGATCCCAGACCTGCATCATTATTTTTTTTAATTGGTTTAAACATTAATTGACTGATTAACTAATACTGTATTTGTCTATTCAACGGGCGGTTTGTATATATTTAATGTAACTTTGTTTGTGACCAGTATATTTATACTCTTTTTTAAAGAAAAGAAAAGAAAAATATAAAATGCAAGCATATTCCGCATGATTCTTAAAGGTATCCTGTACTTGATATTGATTTCTCCTAGTGTCAACAAGGATTTAGGATTTTCTGAATTTATAGTTATTTTTTTATCTTCCACCAGATAGAGACTCTTTCCCTAACAACACTCACAAAAGATAGAATCATTCTCGAGAGCTAAGCTAACGTGGCACAGGCTAATCTTGGGTGCATCAACTCCTAAACCCATTCTCGAGACCTCCATCTACTAAAAAGATAACAAGAAGAACATATTCTTTGTTTTAACTTTGATCCAGTTAATTATTTTCGCATTTGAAATATATTAGTGAAGAGATGCTCATTCAATGTATATAACTTGTAAGGGAAAAATAGATTGTATGACATAAGTCGTGAGATAAGAATCTGTTTATTTATTTATATATGCATAGTTTCAAATCATGAAAAAGTTATCGTAACGACTAGTTATGGGGGTTGTTAGTTAGTAGTTACTCCCTCACTGTTCCCGCGCAATTTCTGCGTTTCTTACATGAACTGTGGAAAACAAAAGAAACAACGTGAGTTTTGGAACATACGCCGATGTATCCTGGATTTCAAGTAAGAATTGTTATTCGCACCCTGAAAAACGCATAATCGGTGTGCTGCGTACGGATAATTGTCATGTGTCACTGTTGGGGCGGATTCTTCGAATGGTGTCCAGAATAGGAAGGGATCGGGGGCGAATATCTTGTCGCCTGTTAGACGGAGAGATTCTCGTAGTCCCCGAAGGAAAGAGACCCCCTCTCAATTTCAACAGTGCTAGAATTTGTCTCGACCTGTTGACGCCATGCAACCTTGGACCCTCTTTCTTTATATATATAATAACAATCCGCTCTGCGCCTTTCAATTCCATGAGTTCAGTAACGCGCTTCATTACTTTTTCATGCTTGTTATCTCACATCCACTTGGAGCCACTCCGTGTAATTTCATCACTCTGGTTAGTTTTCTCTCCTGTGCGTTTGACCAATCATTTGTTCCCTGAGAGAGATCGTTCATTAAGTAGTACCCTATAAAAGGTAACAAAACAGAGGAAGAACTGCTGCTGACGATAGCCAGTTTGATTTTTCTCATTGCTTACATGTTTTCACACAAGTTTGTTGCATGTTTCACTGCGCCTTCCATGCTAAGGTTTACTACTTTAAGGTTACAGTGGCTCTGTAATTGCAGGAATACGCAATACGCCAAGTTGACTGACAAATCTTGAAGAAGAAAGATACACTCCTAAAGGTAACATCTCTTTAAGTCCACTCCTTTTTTCAGTATTTCTGGAAAATAAGCTCTGCATCATCTGAGTTTCAGCAACTTCCTATGACGAAAGGAAGCTGCATGTTTGGACAAGAATGCAGTTTACTTTCTTAAACTTCACAATTCTTATTGTAACTTCGGTGGGACAGAGCATGTTTTTCTATCAATGGAGTCTGTACCTTAGCTAACAGCTATATGTGTTTTATTCATATTACAGAATCTATCTCTTGCATTAGCTTCAGCTTAGGGTGAACATATTTGAGTTTCATCTTAAATTCTTCACAAGTCTTTCTGGAATCAGCTTCTCATTCTCGTTATTTCTCTCCTATTTACACAATGCTAACTCCAAGTTCTTTTGTACTTAATTGGGCCTTCGTAAAACAAAAGGGTTCGATGACATATTATGCACATAACTCCAGTTGCTGGGACTGAGTTTCTCAAGTGATCCCAATAGGTTCCAGGGGCAACAAGTTTTGGAATCCAGAGAAGATGGATCCAGCAAGATCAATAGAAGACCAGTTCTCCAAGTTGCATCCATCCTTGCCAGTAAACATTCGTATTGCAATAGTTGGGGGTGGTCCAAGTGGCTTGTCAGCTGCTTATGCATTAAGCAGGCTTGGTTATAAGGACATAACCGTGTTGGAGAAGCATCACACAGTTGGTGGCATGTGTGAATCGGTCGAAATTGAAGGTAAAGCTTCATATATAGCAATAATCTCTAGTTTATCCATTTCACTATTACTTGAATCTTGAGTTCTTGACTTGTACGTTGAATTAATCTCTATTTATATAGGGAAAGTTTATGACTTGGGCGGGCAAGTTCTTGCTGCAAGTAGTGCTCCTGTCATTTTTCACTTGGCTAAAGAGACAGACTCTGAATTAGAAGAAATGGATTCCCACAAGCTAGCTGTTATTGACTGTTTCTCAGGAAAATATCAAGATATTAACGTTGCAGATGATTACGTTTCTGTGATGTCACTTACATTGGATATCCAAGTAAGTCTCCTCTACTATTATTAGCCTATATATACCCCACATGTTACTTGAAAGTTTAAACCTATTTTATTCCTTTTGCTCTTCTGACAGGAAAGGGTCAAGAATTCTGATCGTATTGGGGTCCACGCTGTTAGTGAACTCGCCTCAGACTTAAGTCCAGAATATATTGAGCGACATGGACTCAAATTTGTTCCCAAATCCGTAGCCTATGGTTACACTGCTTCAGGATATGGGTTTGTTCAAGATATGCCATACGCGTATCTTCATGAATTTACAAGAACGTCAATGGCCGGAAAAATTAGACGTTTTAAAGGTGGATATACAAGTTTTTGGCAGAAGATTGCTGAATCACTTCCACTGAAACTTCACTGCAACACTGAAGTGTTGGCCCTCAGACGCAACTCTGAAGGTGTTACTGTTAATGTCAAGAATTCTGATGAAGTTAAAACAATGGAGTTTGACAAGATCATAATCTCAGGAAACTTTCCATTAAAATATGGAAGACCTTATAGATCCCCACCTTCAGCTTGCATAGGTACGTAAATTTATTGCTAGTGGGTGTTTTTACACAAGGTTTTTGGTGGCTTTGTCTCAACAGATGCCTAATGATCAAGCGTTGTGAACAGAGCACGAAACGGAAGTGATGGATGTGAGTGATCTTGAAAGGGAATTGTTCAGCAAAGTCGAGACAAATGATTACTACACTACTGTTTTGAAGGTCAAAGGGCTGGAGGATATGCCTGTTGGGTTTTATTATTTTACTGAGTTTATGGAAGATCCAAGCACAATTGGGAATCCAGTGGCGTTGCAGAAATTTTATGCTGACACTGACATATTCTTGTTGTGGTCATATGGCAACTCTGGTGATATTAAAGGACCAACTGTCACTGAGCTTGCGATCAAGGCAGTAGAAGCCGTGGGAGGAAAAGTTGAGAATGTTATTCTTCAACGTCGTTTCAAGTATTTTCCTCATGTTACCAGTCAAGGTATTTCAATTGTTTCTCTATTTTGTTTTCCTTCACCAAGTAAGGGCTTGTTTGGTACGGGGGAGGGGAGAGAAAATTTATTTTAGTTGAATTTAAAAAAATTAGAGAAATGGGGTTAAAAATTTTTAATTAATTTTTCTTACTCTTTTATCTTATATATTCTTTTTATTAAAATTTTATTATTCCACTTCTTTAATATTTTAAAATTCAACTTATAAAAATTTTCCCTCCCCTCCAAATTCCTCACACCAAACAGACCCTAAGTGTCTATTTAGATTAATTAGCACCAGAAAGACTAGATTTTGATAAAGCTGATTTATAAATTTTTTTTAATTATCATTTATAAAATTGATTTTCATACTTACTCATGACAATTAATTATCATAAATTCCTTTTAATAGCTTATGACTAAGCCAAAGTTTTAGCTTAAAAAATAGATTTTGGCATTGAGAAGGATATTTGGATCATTTTTAACAAAACAAAGTTTTTGTCATATATATGATTGATTATAAAGTCAATTCAAACATTATAAGAGTCAAAACTATGCTTTTTTAAAAAAATATTTCAATGCGCTTATACACGCCAAAATCAATTATGAATACAAAAAATACTTCTATGCATGTCAAAATCAATTATAAACTCAAAATCATGGTTATCTGATGAGTTACCAAACAACCGTATATGCATGTCAAAATCAATTATGAACCTGAAATCATGATTATCTCATAAGTTACTATTATCAATTTTTCAATTTCATAATATTGATCGTAGTACGCAAGTGAACGATAACTTTTTGAGATAGCCATAATTTTAGGTTTTATAATTGATTTTGGGATGTATCGATGTGTTTGGTTTTAAATTCATAATTAATTTTGACATATAGATGTTTGATTTTCAGTTCATAATTGATTTTGTCACGTCCAAGGTGTTTAGATATTTTTCAAGAAAACTATGATTTTGGCTCTCATAATTGACTATCATATGATTCCAAACAGACCTGTTACATTGCTAACTTGTGATGTTTGAATGCAGATATGAAAAATGGCTTCTATGACAAAATTGAATTAGAACTTCAAGGTTTGAGGAATACTTACTTTGTTGGTGGACTTATGGCATTTGAGCTTACAGAGAGAAATTCATCTTACGCTATGGCTTTAGTCTGCAAGAACTTTGGGACTAACAATGATCTGCCAATGTCTCCTTACACTAAGGTAATTTGGCATTATGCACATGTAAACGAATCAATACTTGGAAATGTGTAGCTTTTTTTGAATTTTGATTATTCCTGCTATTTTATCAGGCCAGTACTTACTAAAGGCATGTACTTTGCAGAGTTTATTTCCCTTACAAATGGAAGGCATGGAAAATTATCCAAAAGAATTAGGCGAATTGCCAGGAATACAATTTCCTGACTTGCCTAATTTGAGTAGCTATTTGAAGTACTGGGGAACTCATTCTATCACTCTAAACAGAACTCTCTACACTTGGATTAATGAAGAAGGGGCTGTGATGGGCCAAAGGACCTATGGAGAGCTTTACTCAAATGCTAACTGTATTGCTCAAAAGCTCTTAACAAGTCAAAAACCAGTTATCAAGCCTGGAGACAGGGTTTTAATGATCTACGTCCCTGGTTTGGATTTCATTGATGCCTTCTTTGGATGTCTAAGAGCTAAAGTCGTACCAGTCCCTGTTCTTCCCCCAGACCCAATGCAAAGAAGTGGGCAAGCACTTATGAAGGTTGAAACTATTGCCAAATCATGTGGCATAGTAGCAATTTTGTCAACAACAGCTTATCATTCAGCAGTCCGTGCAGGCTCAGTGAAAAATTTAATCTCACTAAGTGGAAAAAGTGGGAAGGCTTCAGCTCGGTGGCCTAATCTTCCATGGATGCACACTGATACTTGGGTCAAGAACTTCAAGAACCTAAGCTTGGAATGTCTAGCTGATCAATCTGAACCCCAACCTAGTGATATCTGCTTTTTGCAATTCACATCAGGATCAACTGGTGATGCTAAAGGAGTCATGATAACTCATGGAGGGCTAATTCACAACGTGAAGTTGATGCGCAGGCTATATAAAAGCACCTCAAGAACAGTACTAGTAAGCTGGCTTCCTCAGTATCACGACATGGGACTTATTGGCGGGCTCTTTACATCTCTTGTTAGTGGTGGTACAGCTATTCTCTTCTCTCCATTGACATTTATCAAGAAGCCACTTTTATGGCTTGAAACTATGAGCAAGTATCAAGCAACTCACAGCGCTGGCCCTAACTTCGCTTTCGAGTTATTGATTCGAAGGCTAGAGTCTGACAAAGATAAGCTTCAGAATTTAGACCTTTCATCTATGATTTTTCTCATGGTTGCAGCTGAGCCAGTGAGACACAAGACTTTGAAAAGATTCATCGAGCTAACCAGCACTCTCGGTTTATCTCAGAAGGTGATGGCTCCCGGATATGGCTTAGCAGAAAACTGTGTATTCGTTTGCTGTGCATTTGGAGAAGGTCACCCTATTATTGTTGATTGGCAAGCAAGAGTTTGTTGTGGGTATGTTCACCCAGGGGATGCAGATGTAGACATTAGAATAGTTGATCCAGAGGCTGGTGAAGAGCTTCAAGAAGATGGAAAGGAGGGAGAAATATGGATTAGTAGTCCAAGTGCAGCAATAGGATATTGGGGAAAGGAAGAATTGAGTCAAAAAACTTTCAGGAATGAGCTTCAAAATCATCCCGGACGTAACTACACAAGAACTGGAGATTTGGGACGAATAATAGATCATAAGTTGTTCGTCACAGGGAGAATCAAGGATCTCATCATTGTTGCAGGAAGAAATATTTACTCAGCAGATGTTGAAAGAACAGTAGAAAGCTCATCTGAGCTTCTTCGTCCAGGGTGTTGTGCTGTCATTGGAGTCCCTGAGGAAATTCTATCAGCAAAGGGAATTTCCATTCCAGATGGTTCTGATCAGGTAGGCCTTGTTGTGATTGCAGAAGTAAGAGACGGTAAACCAGTTGGCAAAGATGTGATCCAGCAAATCCAAACTCGAGTGGCAGAAGAACATGGAGTCACCGTTGCTTCAGTCAAGTTGGTCAAGCCCAGAACCATTAGTAAAACGACCTCAGGAAAGCTCAAGAGATTCGAATGCTTAAAGCAATTTACAGATGAAACATTGAACTTGGCACCACAGCCACTTTTGACAAAGAAAAGATTAGCAAGATCATTCACTACAGGAACATGTAAAGAAGGATATACGCCTCGACCCCAACTAGGATCAAATAAAACTCTAAGCGCTCCAAGAATCAGCAACCGACAAATTGTGGAATTCTTGAAGGGGCTCATTTCTGAGCAGATAGGCATTCCAATTGACAACATCTCTATCACAGTCAACCTGACATCATATGGAATTGACTCAATAGGTGTGGTCAAAGCAACTCAAAAGCTCTCTGATTTCTTGGGAGTGCCAGTGCCAGCCATTGACGTCTTCACTGCTTCCTGCATTCAAGAGTTGGCTAATTTCTCAGAAAATCTTCTCTTGAAATCTCAACCTCAACTTGTGAACAATCAATCCCATGTTGGAGAAGTTGAGATTGATTCTTCTGAATTGATTTTGGAAGTTACCAAATGTCGCCAATTTGGTGTTCGTTTCCTCCAACTCCTAGCACTCATTTATATGTCCATGATTCTAGTTTTTCCTGCATATCTATCAATCACTACCTTTTTGGGTTTCATCCAAAGTGTTAGTGGACTGGTAGATGGGATACCCTGGTTGAATTATTTAGTTCCCTTGACTTTTGCACCTCTTGCATGGATCCTTTGCATTGCTTCCACTTGTGTTTGCATTTCACTGTTCGGGACTTCTTTCCTGAGGCCAAATTATGCCCTTTCCCCTGAAATCTCCATTTATTCTGTGGAATTTATCAAATGGTGGGCACTTTATAAAATGCAAGAAATTTCTTCTAAAGTTCTGGCGGTGCATCTTAGAGGTACAATATTCCTGAAGTACTGGTTTGAGATGCTTGGTGCAAGAATTGGCTCTGCAGTTTTGTTGGATACAGTTGACATCACAGACCCATCTCTAGTTTCAATTGGAGATAAAGCCGCTATTGCAGAAGGAGCTTTGCTCCAAAGCCATGAGGTAAAGAATGGACTTGTAAGTTTCTTCCCCATTAGGATCGGCAGAGGTTCTTCCATTGGGCCTTATGCTGTTTTACAAAAAGGGAGTGTTGTTGGAGAAGGCAGTGAGGTGCAACCTTTGCGTAAGATTGAAGCAGGCCAACATGTGCCCAAAATGACAAAGCTTAACAATGTTAAGGTATGTTCTAATCTTTAATAATATTACATGAATATTTTAAGTTCAACACCCTGCAAATTTTAACTAAGATTCTTTTTTTTATCAAATTGTTACTTTTTGGGAGTTGAATTTTATTTTATTTTGGAAATTTATACTTACAAAAGCTCATAGTCATGTCTACATTTTTAGCATGAACAAAACACTTCTAACAGTTATGAAATAACTTTATTGAGTAAGGTTACTAAAACTTTTGAGTACATTAATTAAATAGTGCCTCTTTTAATCATATTTCAGAATGCAGCACTGCCTGTTGAAGCCATTGAAGCTGAATCTGCTGTTATTAACCATTTCATTGGAATCTATCTGATTGGCTTTCTGAATT
This sequence comes from Inga laurina, assembly GCA_963855925.1. NCBI lineage: Eukaryota > Viridiplantae > Streptophyta > Magnoliopsida > Fabales > Fabaceae > Inga > Inga laurina. The sequence goes on along the minus strand of OY979707.1, from coordinate 66,837,123 downwards.
CCCTTGCTGCTGCTATTGTCTACTTCCTATACACAAGGTTCTTCTCAAAACCCCCATCCTTTCAACACTTCTCATTTATTTGCCTATCTGGGGCCTTCCATTGGATTCCATTTACCCTCATAGCATATGCTACCATGTTTTCTCATGTCCCATCAAGTCCAATCATCTTCGCCATGTCATTTTCTTGTGCCTATTTGTTTCATGGTCTTATTCTCAGCTCTCTCACTTGCTTTATAACTCGATTCCTGGAATCTAGTCAAAAGCAAACCCATTTTAAAATCTGGCTTCAACATAGAATTACCATTGCTTGCCACCTGAGATTTGCAAGGCTTTTAACAGGAACAGAAGCCTTTTGCATATATTTGCGTCTTCTAGGTGCCAAAATTGGCAAGCATTGTTCTATTAGAGCCATCAACCCAGTTTCAAACCCAAAATTAATGTCGATTGGTGCTGGGGTCCATCTTGGTGATTTTTGTCGGATAATTACTGGGTTCCATTCTTCTCACGGGTATGTTAGTGAAAAAGTCAAGATTCAAGATAATTCAGTTGTTGGGAGTCAAAGCCTAATCCTACCTGGTTCAACTATTGAAAAGAATGTCATTGTGGGGGCACTTTCAATTGCTCCAATGAATTCTACGCTCCAAGAGGGCGGCGTGTACATTGGATCCCAAACAAAAGTTGGTAACAGAAACTCCATAAGTGCTTTAGATGAACGAATAGAGGAGATGGACATGGAATACAAGAAATTGGTGTCCAATTTGGCTGCAAATTTGGCTGCTACAACTTTGAAAGCTAAAGCAAGATATTTTCATCGCATTGGGGTTAGTGGAAAGGGATACCTAAAAGTATACAACAAGATAGAAGCCTTTCCACCACACAAGATTTTTCACCCTGGAAAAAGATACCCTATCATTGTTAGGCACAGCAATAGTTTGAGTTCTGATGATGATGCAAGGATTGATGCTCGCGGGGCAGCTTTGAAGATACTCTCTGAAGGACCTTCTTCTGATTCTGAGACTCCTCTCTATGACCTAACACTTAAAACAGGACCTGCATTCTATGCTCGCACCATCGCTGATTTCGCAAACTGGCTTGTTTGTGGGCTTGATGCAAGGAAGGAGTTTGTCAAACGAGTCCCACATGTTCGTGACGCAGTGTGGAATTCTCTCCGGCATGCTAACTCTTACGCCGAGTTGCATTACTACTCAAACTTTTGTCGGCTAATCCGCTTTACAGATGGCCAAGAAATGTATGTGAGGTTCAAGTTGCGACCTTTTGACAAAAGTATCAGTGAAGATTCAGGCAAGGTTGAGCCAAAAGGGATCCTTCCACCAGAGACAGGTGCTATTCCCAGGGATGAAAATGATACACGCCCCTTACTTTTTCTTGCTGATGATTTTCAAGAACGCGTGAATTCTCCAAGTGGGGTTCAATACATTCTTCAAGTACAACTCCAACCAATACCAGATGATGAAGCCTCTCGTGACATTGCACTAGACTGCACTAAACCATGGGATGAGAATGAGTTCCCATACATTGATGTTGGAGAGATAAGCATAAACCAAATACTTCCTGCTGAAGAATCAGAGAGACTGGATTTTAATCCATATCTTCGAAGCCAAGAACTTGATGTCATCCATGCTACTTCGAGCTCCCAAAGTGCTTCAATTGATCACGGTCGTTCCTTGGTCTATGAGATCAGTCAGAAGATAAGAAATAAAGAGCCGCTCCCAGAGGCCTTAAAGAACTTCATTGAGCAATCTGATGTGAAGATAGATCTATCAAATTGTCCCATGGCAGCACCGGCGGCACAAAAAACAGAGCAGCAAGATGTGAGCTTGACCAGAACATGGCATCAAACCTTGTCAGCAACTTTCATTCAACCATTACTACAAACCAGCTTACCTTATTTAGTGCTGGGCTTAGCAATATTCGGTCCTTTGAATTGGGTTGTTCAAGAAAAGAACGCCAAGAAACTCCCGGTCCATTGGCTGCTTCCTTTTTGTTGGGTTTTCTCAGGCACTGTAGCAGCATTGTCATGTGTTGTTGCCAAATACGTGCTTGTGGGAAGGAAGAAAGCAGGGGAAACAGTGGCCATATGGAGCCAAAGGGTAACAATGGATAGCACGTGGCAGGCGATTAGAACGGTGGTCGGAGATTATTTTATGGACATGACGAGTGGTTCATTTTGGTTTGTGGTGTGGATGAAGTTGATGGGGGCAGAGGTAGATACAGATCGTGAGGCCTACGTGGACAGCTCAGGAGTGTTATTGAACCCAGAAATGGTGAAGATTGGGAATGGAGGAAGTGTGGGGAGAGAAGCATTGTTGTTTGGGCACATATATGAAGGAGAAGGAGGGATGGTGAAGTTCGGAGAGATTAACATCGGAGAAGAGGCATTTGTCGGAAGTAGAGCTGTGGTGATGCCCGGCGTGCAAGTGGAACATGAGGGGATCCTCAGCTCACTGTCTCTTGCCATGAAAGGAGAAATCATCACGTCTAAGTAATTATGGCAATAATAATAGAATCATAAAAATAGGACGTCGTCTGCTCATTTGATTGACAGATGTACGTAGTGCATTGTTTCTTTGTTTGGTTTCTTGTCTTTTTCAATGAAGCAATAATATAAAAGCTCAGTTGTTATCAGTTGAGAACTTTCATCCGAATTCAACAAGCAAACAGTCACAATTTTTACTTGAATGAGACCCACTTCATTTTTATTTAATTAATTAGATTATATTATCTACTGCTTCTCATCATTCTAAAATATACAAGTAGCAAAAATATTTTCCATATCACTATAAAATCAATCCTATATATATAATTAAGATACAACATTTGTAGATAATAAAAAAATGGAAAGTATCCTACATAGATAAAATAAAAATTTAAAGAACGTCAATGCAAGTACAAAGTATATATAAAAAATGTAATGACTCAAATGTTTAATATCATGCAATCTTTTACTAAAATTTAAATTAAATTTTCTGATAAAACCATAAAACTCTCTTGGGTTATTTTTGCCAGATATGGATATATATAAATAGCAAATTGCTGAAGCAGCCTTATTATAATTGTAGCCAGCGGTTTGCGAAGAGTGGCACAAAGCAAAGGCTATCATGTGTTCAAAGTTCAAACTTTTCAGGCCACCAAAGCTCACTCAACAAAATAATTAAGCTTCTATACACAATAAATCAAACTGTCATTTTATGAAATGAAAATATTGGAAGGTAAATTGACCCATATATATGGGGCAGATGGCTGATAATGATAGCTTGTCAAAAAAAAAAAAAAAAGGAAGGCAGATAATGATATGCAGTAACAGACACGTACGATTAATAAGAAAACTTTAACGTGTCGTTGGGGAAAAAAGTAACGGTACGAATATGTATGACGGCGCCAATCACCGAGGAGCAAACATGTCTGTCCGTCCGCAATGTAATGCCTCCCTCTTCTTCTCAAACCCCATTCTACCCTCTCTCTTTTTCTTCTTTCTTTTGTGTGTTGCTGCAATTGTGGATTATCCTCCTGGTTAAATTGGAAACTCAACATTTCGTTGAAGCGCCAATTCTCATCGCTCCGTCAAACACCAATTTCTTCATCATCCTCCTCTTATTTTGGTCCTCACAACGTAATAAAAAGCCCTCATTCTTTATGCTCTCCTCTCTTTTTCTCTAGTCTCCAGAGTTTGGAGGTTCTTATTCTGTCTCCTTGTAGCTTCATCAATATAATATGGCCCTCCACAAAGCCTTCGCTTGGATGTTGAGCGTTCTGATCCTAACTCTGGCGATTTCACTATTGTTTGCTGAATCCCCTAATTCTTGTGAGTTCATGGATATTCTCTTCTCTCCGTCCCTTGATGCTGAATCTTTCTTTTTTTCCCCCTGGAGTTGTGTTTATTAAACCAAAGCTAGTTCCACTTGCGCAGGTCTCCCTTGTGCGACAACCATGGTAGGGAACAGAGCCCCTTCGACAGCTTCAGGCACAAAGGTATGCAACTATATATATATATATTGTATGTTTTCTTATTCACGTATTAAAACTTGAAAACCAAGAACAGGAAACCACTTCGATCTGCTTCTTCAGTCTCCTACTCACTATCTATTTTACCAAGGATTTATACATTTTGTAGGTTCGAAAGTTTGGGGAAGCTTCTGCTGGCACAGTGGCAGAGTCGGCAAGGAAAGTCCCAACCGGACCCGACCCTCTTCATCATCATAACAAGAATCCCACTGGCCATTGAGCTAATATCTCCTCGGTTGGCGTGTAGGGTTTTTTAAACTTTGATGCTTTCTAACCCATGTTACAGTCCCCTGCTTCCGCATGATCCCCTGTATACACTTTCCATTCTCCGAATTATACTAGTGACTCCAAGATCCCGAGAGCTATCTATATCAAGTATGTTTCTAATATAAAATGCTTAGCTAGTTTGGTTTGTTGGTGATTTGAAATTTTGTGTTGGGTTTTATCTTCTTGTGTGACACTGGGGGACAAGAAAAGAGTGCTCACTGCGCCTCCTCCTTTTCCTTTCTGGATTTGGGACTGAAATTTCGATTGGATGGGGTTGAGAGGCGTTATTGATCTCCGCTTGCGCGTCAGTAATGGCAGGAACTGATGCATTTTCGTACAATCTCAGTCGGCAGACTGGCAGAGTGTGTGTGAGACGGGGGGTTTTTGAATGTGCCCAAATGAAGCCTCCTATTCTGGACGTGTGTTTCTATGAAGGTTTTAACACAGCCATGGATGGATTGGACTTTTTTTTTTTTTTTTTGCTAAGCTTCTATGAAGTTTCTAAGATGTGGATTTTTTAACACGGCAGGAGACACTTCTTCTAATTGCGATTTGAACCTTAATTCAACATGCTTTGAGGAATTAGCTCATTATAAATTAAACATTATGAACATTGCTTGGACAGGGGGGAGGATCCCAGAATCCATTTCTTGGATCCTTGTGAAGGGCCATGGCCCATCATAATACTAGTTGGTAGTACTAATAGATGAGGAAAATAGTACAATAACCTGACATACTCTTGTTATATTATATTATATATATTGATTAGCGTGGCAACGGGGTAGTCTCCAAATTGTGGAGAGAAACTGGGCATGTTTTATAAATTAGATTTTATGGAATTCTTTTAGAATGATTGGGGTTTGATAGTGTTCAACCGGCACAGCCCATCCCGTGAAAAGGATCCAAAAAACAAAAACTGGTCTTTTTCAACCGGTGTCCCATCTCGTCTCCAAGAACATGCCGAGATTGGAACATCCCGTTCTATTCATATCACGTACATATGGCTATTACAAAAATATTATATGTTTTTTTTTATTTTAAGGATTTTAAAAATGCATATCATAAATCACACGGGAAAACATAAGATGTTTGATACAAGTCTTATATGATACGTAGAGTGAAAAAAAAAAATTTGGAGAATGTACAACTTATAAATAATACTCCCTCCTCTCCTTCACATAAAATCTAATTGAGAGTTAGATTTATTTCAAAATATAAGATTTCAATCCATTTTGCGTCTTTAAATTTATCATTATTTCCAAATTAATATTAGATTTATCTAATATTGCTCATGATACTTTAAGGCAATCATGTTACATTTGTTTAAATTAACTACTTTATTTTATTTTTTTAATCTATCCAAATTAGGTAAGTACTCCCTTTGGTCCTTATTATAAGGCGCCAATTAGTAAGTATTCTTGGTCCTTTTTATAAGACATTTGTAAGTTTCCAATGAGCATTTAATTTATCTCTCTATTCCTTCTCATATTTAATAAGGATGGTGGAAGAGAGTAATAATTAATATGATATTTGAGCTTAGTGTAGTTAGTAAGGGCAATATTAGGAATCACTTGGATTTCAGGACAACTTTAATGCTTTTAACTGTTTTTATTCATTTGTGAGAATTGATAGTTAGTGTCTTATAATAAGGATCAGATGGAGTAGCTTTTATACTCCTTCTGGTTCTTATTATAAGACATCAACTAACAAGCACTTTTAGTCCTTTTTATAAGGCATTTGCAAGTTTCCAAAGAACAATTAATTTATTTTTTCATTTATCCCCATATTTAATAAGGGTAGTGAGAGATAGTGATAATTAATAGATATCTGAGTTTAGCGTAGTTGGTAAGGGTAATATTGAAAATTACTTGAATTTTAGGACAACTTTAATGCTTTTAACTACCTTTATTGGTTTGTGAGATTTGATAGTTGGTGTCTTATAATAAGGACCAGATGAAGTATTAGAATTTTGAGGTCTTTAGCCCTTTTTACAAGGCATATGCTGACCTTAGGAGTACTAAATAATTTTTATATACGCTTATATTTAATAATGGTAGTGAGAGAATAGAAATCAATATGATATTGAAGTTTAAGATACTTAATAAGAATAATATTAAAAATACTTGAATTTTATGACAAATTTAACGGTTTTAGTTGTCTTTATTTATATCTGCAAACTAGTTAAAGGTGAAGCTACTTATAATAAGGACTTGAGGCGACTACTTATCTCATACCTAATGTAATACATAATTAACTAATTTGATTAGATTAGGAAATTTTGTTAAATTAGTTCGTATGATGTGTTTTTTCTAAAACATCATTATAACCATCTTTCTTAATCTCTTCCCCTTTTCTCTTATTTGATTATTATTGAGAAAATACTAACATGATTGATTTAGAGAAAAATAAATAAATATATAAAATATATATTACATTTAGAAATAATATCAACTCTCTAATTATATCACATATTAAAAACCAGGGGAATATATTGAAACCACTAATTGACACAAACTCACTGAACATTTGCAATTAGCAGGATGGTTTAAAAAACAAAAGATAGATATGGGAACAAATTGAATTGAGATATTATATTTATGGTCACGTCAAACTCTCAAAACTCTTATACTAGGGACTAGATGTAGAATTATTATACTCCCATATTCATAATATATATAAGTGACTTAAATTAATTTATAAAAAACAAAAAATGGTGGTTAATTTATTAAATTTGTATTAAATTGAACATTTTTTCCCCAATTTTATTCATATTAAACAAGGTTTTGAAAAAAATAATATAAGGAGTTACACTTAAGCATTAGTTATATATACAAAATTAAAAAATTGATTATTGTCAAAGTCACTTATATTAGACACCAGATAATTCTTCTAATGACTTGGATAATGGGAGGGAGTACATATAAATGGATCAAGTGAACTCGCTGGCATCACTGGCAGGGGAAAAAACAAATTACTGGCATGAGTAAAATCCCGTGGGGGCGTTCCCAAACGCACGACCCCAAAAAAAAAAAAAACCTACTGTTATAATTATCTAAAGATTTTTTTAAATCGAATTAAATTAGATAACTATATCTTCTATTTAAGGGAGGGGAGACTGATTATAAAGATAAAAGAGGACACGGGGATTTTGCTTGCGATCCTATTGTCTGGATGCTTTGTTTATTAGGATGTGACGAATTAATTGAATACGTGGCCTTCTTGATTGGCGCGACTGGTCAGTGGTGTGAGTGGGAAAACAATAAAGCATCAGAGATTCGTGTAAAGCGCCGAGCTAAACCAAGGACCCCAAAAAATATCTCCACAAACTCTAGAATCTTCTCCCCGCTTTTTTCCCCAGTTCTTTAAACAAAATATCTCATTTCCTTCCCTCCTATAAATATCAATGCACTTTTCCGCTTCCCACGCACCTCCCTGCGTGATCGATCACATGTCTTCTTCAACCGCCCCTTCCACCACTGGCGCCTCCCCTGACCACCTTCAAACGCCCACATTAGACCGCGAATCTTCCGCTCTCCTCCACTGCATTTCCGAGCATGGAGGCTATGCTTACGTCAGCATGGCCGCCCTCGGCGACTTCCGAGCTGCCGAAGCTGCCCGTGAGATGGCCTGGGAGCAGCTTCATTCGGGCCCTCCGCACTCTGTCCTCCCAGTTTGGCGCGACGCTTACTCTATGGCGTGCCTTCACGTTGCCAAGCACCATTACATCAACGGTGAGTTCAAGGAGGCTCTCAGGGGTTTGGATATGGGACTGATCATGGGGGGATCGCTTCTAAAGAAAGACTTGAGCTCTGCTGCTGACAAAGTATCGGAGAGGCTCAGGAACATTATGGCTTCCAAAGAAAACCACGAAGGCTTTGGGATGTCCGAGCATCGACTTGTCAGTCATCAACTTAACCAGGCAGAGGTGAGGCCCAGCACTCAACGTTTGCCTAAAATTATAAATGGTTACATTTATTCAGTGTATGAGTCCTTTGAAGTTCTTGAGACTGAAGTTCTTGTATAGTTCAGGGAGGGAATGAAGCAAGGGGCACAATTAGAAGTGTTTCTGGGGCTCACCTCCTCTTTTTTCTTCCAATCAAACTATTCTCTCTTATCTCTCCGAACTCTATAAGAAATTTACCATCAAGAACTCGAGGAAATCCTGGCTCGGCAGTTAGCGCCGTAATAGCCAAGGATTTGGGTAGTTTGCAGAGCAACTCTTGTTCTGTCACCGCACATACGAAAATGATTGTGCTACTTGCAACCGTCGAATTTTATGCTGTCCTATCGATATTGAAATTGCAAGTTCTTCTGTTTGCTTTACCGTGCTTATGAATCTAGATCTGATTGATATCTTTATTTCCAAATGGTTTTCACCCTTCTAATGTTTATATTATAGCTTTTACACTTGTAGGTGCACAAACTTCTACCCTTCAACTCCCTTTCTCATCAAATCGTGGAGAAGAGGTCTGCTCTGTCATTGGAAAGGTTCCTAGAAGATTATTACCGGTCTGGCTCCCCAGTTATCATCAGTGACTGTATAGCTCACTGGCCAGCCAAGACAAAATGGAATGACATAGATTATTTGAAAAAAGTTGCTGGTGATCGCACAATTCCAGTAGAGGTAATTTCTCTAATTATATGGTTGTAAGCTGCTTGAGGGAAATTCTGTTTTGAAAGATATGCTTTGCAGCGAATTGATCCTCCGAGAAATTTTTATATTGATTGCATCAATCTGGAAGTTCACTCATCTTAGAGGGAAATTTCATTGTCCATTTATTTGATTCACACTTGATTAGAACTTACTAGACTTGGATTTCGAGATTACTTTTTGGATATGCGCCATGCTCATTAAATCTGCACTAACGGAATGTGATGCGTGTTAGGATTATATTGGCAGTTTAATATAACCATAATACGCAATGGCTATAACTCAAATCCACTCACACAGAGGAAGGGGGAGAGAACCCAATTTATTTATATTATATTTGTTGCTATCGATTGTATTGATAAAATGTAGCATGCTCTGTAGGTTGGGAAGGGCTATTTATGTGCAGAGGGGAAGCAAGAGTTAATTACATTTTCTGAGTTCCTTCAGCGTATAGAGTCCCATGCCTGCTCTTCTGCCGGTCTTACATATCTTGCTCAGCATCCACTATTTGATCAGGTATTAATTTTTGAATGTTGGTACACAAGATTGGAAGTCAATCTGCTCATTACACTCACCAATGTTAATGACATTGCAGATAAATGGGCTTCGGAAAGATATTTGTATTCCTGACTACTGCTTTGCTGGTGGAGGGGAGCTTAGATCTCTGAATGCTTGGCTTGGTCCTGCGGGGATGGTAACACCATTACACCATGATCCACACCATAATATACTGGCTCAGGTGAGTCAACTGTAGTACTTTGGACTGAACAATTATAACACAAAGCTGTATTTGATATTCTTTCACCTTTCATTTTACACATACTGGTTTTTATGGCCTTCTTTATTTCTTTTTTCTTTTTTAGCAATATACTCAGCTTATTATTACTGAGAGGGACGTCTCCAACATTTAGGAATACTATTGCAGTATTAATGTGCTTCTTTTTAATCCTTCTTAGCTTGAGTACCGCTGGACTATACTCCTAATTATAAGCCTCTAAGTATTCCGCACAGCATGGATAACCCACTTCTAGTTTGGCAAAATACTAACTAAGTTCTGATTTACTGTAGTATGGTCTTGAATGAGGCACTTCAATATATTTGGACAGCATTGTGGTGTCCATATTTCCTTGTAACCAAAGGTAACATTATTATAGCACATCCTTAAGAATATGTAAAGTGTAACAATTTTTGAGCCTCATATGCATATGCAGATGATAATCATAAATTGTTATTGTGCATCCTTATCTTTTTTGATACTTTCTTTTATCTCAGGACGCCACATTGGATGCATGTCTGTTTGACCTTTTCTTCCTGGATAATGCCAAATTCACATACTTAAATTAATCGCCCGGAGACCTATTTAAATTAAACATTTAACAGCATATTTGGCTGAAAGTTTTTAGTTGTATTGTACTTTCAGGTTGTTGGGAAGAAATATGTAAGGCTCTACCCCCCATCTGTGTCTAAGGAACTTTACCCTTGCACTGAAACAATGCTTATGAATTCCAGCCAGGTATTTAGTTTTTTTGCCCTTTTTTCTTTGGTTAATAACTTGTGCAGGGTGCTTATGCCTTTGCATACCATGTTACCATCATTACCGTATAGCTATTTGATTGGTCATGAAACCCTAGAATTTTCTTCTCTTTTCTCCATCACTTTCCTCATGCGCTGCTCAAAGCGTTTCTATCTCACAATCTATATCTGGGATTGCATGTTTCCACAGCTTTTCGTGTTATCATTGCAGCCAAGTCGATCCCCAACTCACTCAGTACTTTTTATTTAAAAACAAGTAGTTCCTTTATTTGGTGTTTTATGAGAATGAATTGGTTGAAAAGGATGTTTTTTCCTGCTTAATCTAGAACTTATTGTCGACCGCTAAATAAGCTAAATAAGGCGAGAATTCTTGAGAATAGAGTTTGGGGTTTTGTTCTGTTATACTTTGTATGGGGTATGGAACAAAATGTGATAAAGCCTAGTAGACTACCAATCTGCGACAGACATATATGAAGTTTCAGATTTGGGAAGGTAATAAAATTTGGTGAATCAGGCAGAGTGTATTAGAATACATTAAAAAAAAGAGAGAGAGAATAGTCCCACATTGATTGCATAAATATATTGGAGTGAAGTATATAACCCAATGGTTGGTTCTATCAAAATTTATACAATCAATGTGGGACTATTATTATTTTTTTTTTATGTATTCTAATAGAGTGGTTGAATGCGGCATGCTTCCCAAGTTTCCTAAAACTGCAAGTTCTATTTGACATACGTGTACCCTTGGCTCTATAGATATTCATATTCTTGAGAGTTGAGATGAGGTGTTTGTTTGCTTTTAATCTATTTCTTTGAAAACTTTGCATCCGTTTTGACTGGAGGACTCTTATGTGTAGATTGATCTAGATAACATAGATGAAAAGATGTTTCCGGGGGTGCAAGACTTGGAATTCGTAGACTGTATATTAGAGGAGGGTGAATTGCTGTATATCCCGCAACAATGGTGGCACTATGTCCGCTCTCTGACTGCAAGTTTCTCCGTTAGTTTTTTGTGGGGTGAGGCCCAAGGCTCAGCTACATCCTGATGTTTTATCGCCCACGTCAAGTCGTCTTCTTCTTGTTTTTTTTTTGGAAATAAAAAGAAACATCTAAATGGAGGAGGGAGCAGATGCTTCAAGTGCCCTGCTAACATAACGTATCTATGCCCATTACTCATTTTGTATCAGAATGACAGTGAGCAGTAAGAAACGTGAAATGGATAGATCTTCACATTCACTGTTTGTAGGCAGGCAAGGTTTTTTTTAATATATATATATATATAGCTTTTTTCATTTGAAGAAATATATATGGCTTGGCTGTGGATCAGGCAGAAGCTCTTGTGGGGAAGGTGTGTACAGAGCCTTGTATGAAATCCAAGGACATGAACCGTGAACTGAGTTGCAAAACTAGCGAAGGCACATTTCTGATTATAAATTGATTAAACTGAGTTGCAAAACCTGCGCCGCCTCGTCTTTATCTTGTTCACGCCCTGCGATATAGATACTTACGAGCAATACTTAAAGGGCAAAAGACTTCACTAATTGTAACACCAAAGATAATTGCAACTGAAACCAGAAGATCAATTAAACTGCTTCCATAGCAAGTCTCGTTGCGAAGCTGCATCTTTCCAATGGGTGCCTCCAACAAGTAATACTCTGCAATGATCTACCTAGGACGGTGCAGAGGGTGCAAAGAAACATGGTAACGTATACGTGATCATGATATGAACGTTGTAGATATGACCTGCTCGATGATAAGCATCTTTTATCCAAGCGGACAACTGTGATGACCAAACTACACAAGTATGATCTCATACAATTTAAAAGTTACAGACCTTATGCGGAGAAACACTAAGAATGCTATCAAAAGAGAAAGACTACGAAAAGTAAAAGAAAATGAACTGTGACACTAGCTAGGCTGCAGATTTATACCTGCAAAGAACTTTACACTTCAACACCCTATCTTGAACATAAAACCCTGGCATCACCATCAGCTTAACCCTGCTTGGACACTGTGACCTGTGCCTATTGTTATTATCCATCAACATATCTTCCATGTAATGAGGATCAAAGCTTGTATTCTCCTGAACCCTTAAAATTCCCAAAGGTGGGTCGAAGGCAAACGCCAGCAAATGGAGCAACCACACGCATTTTGCTGCCACAAAGAAAGCTTGAAGTAGCTGTTCAGGCCAAGCTCTCGTCCAATTCAAAGTGGTTATAATGCTGCTCATTTTCTGGTCGCAGAACTTGCCAAAGTCTTCACTGTAATATCTGGTCCCCTTTCTCAACACCTCATTCCAGCTCAAATTCCTCAGAGCTGCAAAAGATGAGAATTGTGCTTGGCGATCCTGTTGCGGGTCCAGCAATCGTGGAGCCCCGTTCTTTTGAAACACGCAATTCTCAAAGTCTTGGAAAAGACATTGATTTATGAGAGCTTCGAAATGGTATAATACAGCCTTTGAATACTTGGAATTCAGAGACAGCTTATATGGTTGGAGAAGCACATTTAAGTTGTTCATCAGGAACTGATCATTTTCATCGATCTGGCTTACTAGAGCCTTGCAAAATTGCCTCACTGATAATCTTGATTCTGACACAATATGCAAGAAGCCCTCCACCAAATCTTCTCCATTTGCGTCAAATGATTTTCCTCTCTTGGGAAGATTACTAAGCTTTTCGTGAAACTGAGAATCCTTTGCCTGCGTCGCTTGTCTCAGAGCTTTCTTCAGCTGTTCACAGTAGCTCTCCAGATACTCAAGCTTTTGTCTGAGCTCCCCCAATGAAGATTTCATCTCAGACACTTCCATTAATGCTGCGTCTCTGTTCTCATTTGCTTCAGTGAGCTCCTTCTTCAGTGTCTCGATGGACATTATTCCCAACTCTTTAAGAACCTGAGAAACTTCCTCAGACTCTGTTCTGTTTGGGGAATTCTCATTCTTATGCTTCTTCTTTAACCGAGGAAATAGCCATGACATCACCCCCTTACCTTTGGGCTGTGATTGAACAGATGTGTGAGAATCCGTGAGGGGAACAACAATATTGGAGCTCTTCCTATTCCTTGTAGTGTCATATTCGCTAGTTACGGTCGCTGGCTTACATTTATTGCAGGAAGACTCAGACCTGATGTCCCCCAAACTGTTTCTTCTTCTGAACCTGAAGTAGTCATTAGCGGGTGATGTTTGAAGAACATTGATGTTGTTTGCACTAGAACCAGTTACAGATTTGGTATCATCAGCGGGACATATATGAGATTCCACTTCCCAATTCAGAAATCCAGAAGTTTGTCCCTTTCCTGAGGTTGATTTCTGCCTGTAATCTGGCAGAACAGTTTCTCTGAGGTTTCCTCCTTCTAATACATTCTCATCCCAGCTCTCTGATATTATTCGGTTTTTCACCGGGTTTTGGTGGTACCCTGGTAGTGGGTCGTCTTCATAGCTCTGTCAATGATTCTCAACTTTAGAAACTAACGCTCATTCAAAAGGAAAGTAGAATCTTGAAAGAAAAGATAGAAAACACTGTAATAGATAATGAACATCACAACTGTAAGCCTGGCCTACTTTGTTCATCTTTTAAGCCCCGTGACGTAACATATCAAATTAAAGCCAGAATTATAGAAAAGTTGGAAGTCAAGAGTCAATTGTTACTTCGCCTCTCAAGGAGTTTAACCCCAGGAGAAAGAAATAGAGCAATGACTGAGGATAAAAGAAAGACAACGATGCTTTGTATGCATACAGCTTATTCAAGTTTCAAGTTCAAGAACAAGTGTAAGAAGCACTTCTTAGAAAAGGATATTAATGGTAAGGCTTGAAAGAAGTCCTAGAGTGGAAACAAACACAAGAACGATATCAAATGTCAAACAAAACAATAGTGTTGACATGAACTCAGAATTAAAATTGAGGAATAAAGGAAGATGAATGCTTACAGGAGTGAAAACAGGGTAATCCTGAGCAGAAAACTGAGAAGCAGAGCGTGAAGGAGGGGCAGGAGATGGGAGTCTAGGATTGGCAGGGCTGCTTCCTTGTAATAAAGCAGCATGAAGAGCTCTTAGCTCCACAGCTTTGGATATGGCGTTCTGAATTTCCTGCCTGCTTATTTCAGAGGTGCCATTGTCTCTGTCTTGAAAATTCTGGGAAGAAGGAGCAGCCGCAGCCATGAAACACAGAAGAGGAAATGAGATTTGGATATGTGTGAGTTGCGGAGAAGATGATATCTATGGCAGAATGTGGGACAGTCAGAGAATGCAACGAGAGACTGATAGGGGCGCCTCAAATGCAGAGAGTTTTGTCTTTGTTCTCGTGAGAAAATGAATGGAATGGGAGAGGGTATGTGAAGAAGAGAAAGACAAAGACAAAGACAGGGGAAGAGAGAGAGTGTGTAAATTTCCGGTGTATATACGGGAGCATGAGCTGTGTTGAGTGTGAGGGCAGTCTAGGAATATGACCACAAATTTGAAAATTTACCGGAAATCAACTTTAGGTGGTGGTACCACTATGCACATGATTGCTTTAGTACCATGGTCGCTACTCGCTAGGTTACACCCCCAAATCTATCTACGGCCATGAAACACCCTTCCCTATTATGCTCCAACAAACCCCAATTGCTTTAAGCCTTTAACCCACAAATACGTCATTTTAGATTTTAGAACCAGCTCACGTCATTAGCTATTCAATAATCCTCCTCTTCCTCATTCCAAAAAGTAAAAAGAAAAAAAGAAAATTATACCCCTTCCGATCTATAATATAAAACATATTTACTTAATTTGATTAAATTAAGGAAGTTAGTTAATATGACATGTATTTTCTAAAACATTTTGGTCATTTTCCTTAATTCACTCATTCCCTCTTCTTCGTGATTATTGCTGAGGAGCATCAATAGAAGTAAACTTAAAAAAGATTGATAAATATGAAAACTGTGTGTTATATTTAGGATCAATATCAACTTTTCAAATATGTCTTATATTGAGGATAATAGAAAATATTATATTAACTAACATTATTAATTTATTCAAATTAATTAATTGAGTGCTACGTTTAGTTAAGCTAAGCACAAGAGAAGAACATGGCATTTAGCTGTGTGCTGCATTCACCAAGGCATCATCCTGGTCGTGCCATTGAAACTCGGTGGTTGAGGAAGGAAAACACGGTCCCTCCTGTTACAGCTGATAAAACTCTACGAATGAATATCTTCATGCTCAATTCCCTTCAAGTCCCATCCCTGCATTTCGATCACTTCCTCTGTTTCTCATTTTGTTGGCATCTGAATTTAAAATCCACCCTATCAGATTACAGAAGCTTTATCTTCCCTTGAAGGGACACATCTCAACATTTCAAATTCATATGGTCGACCTCATATTTGGACAATTTTAAGGCGTTTGGCTCCTACAATCTCATAATGTGCCGCGAATTCAGCGTCTTCGCTTCATTGTTTTCTTCTGAAAGCCTCCAATTAAGGGGAAAGGAGTGCCGAGGTGCAGGTTTTTCGCCCCCCAGAGCAAAAAATATTGATAACCTTCTCAACGGTCTCCACACCATTAATCTTACAAGACAGTGACACAGTGGGGACCAAATGGGCATTTCCAACCAACTTGATATCAGCAGTAAAAAACGTAATTTCTACTCATAATAATTTTAGCATATTAAGTTATTCCACAAGATGTCAAATATTTTTGGGAAAATCACTCTCAGGTCTCAAGGATCAGAGATATTAACAAAAAAGTCTCAGAAAAAAGTCAAATATTAGAAAAGTCTCTAGAGACTTTTCTGTGATTATTTCCCAAAGTAAAATGATAAAGATGCCACATTCTAATTGTAACTCTCCTTCATTCAAAATCAGACTCGTGCTTCAGCATCATTTGAAAACCTTGCCTTGCTTCTAGCCTTCCGTTGTTGCCGCTCCACTTTCAGTAGCCGTCCTTCTATGCTCCTCTCCTAGTTGCTGCTGCTTCGCTCCCAGTCACCATGCGTCGTTGCTGCTCCGCTCCAAGTCGTTGTCTGTTATACAACTTAATATTTTAATGGTATATGATTTACTATTCGGTTGTGACAGTACAGTGATAAAGTTGCAAAATTAGGTATCAACAGTTGTTTAAAATCATGATATGTTGTAGTTACAGGGGAGACATTAATTTTGCAGACTATTGCTGGTTGGATAGTTACCTTGTGAAAATAACTCATGATGTTGTGAAAATATACATTATAACTTGTGAAAACTGGAGTCAGCTGTTGTAAAAATTGTCAGCAGGAGTTGTAATCAAATAGGCACAGTAATGAGTTAAAATCATGGTTAGCTTTTGTGAAAGTGGGAAGGTGTGCAATTTATAAACTCATAAGAGAATTACAATTCACTTGTAAATGTAACTAATGCACTTGATAAAATAGGCATAACAAGTTGTTAATAACTTGATACATTATGACCAAGTCAGTTGTTCTGACAGCCCCAATAGGAAATACTAATGCAGTTGTGAGATCTTGCATTGCGAACAAATGTAGTTTCATCCAGTCATGAGATGAAGTTGTAAAAACGACTCAACATGTTGTTAACATATGCTTAAGAATTTGTAAATGGACGCTTAATGGGTTGTAAACAAAGCACTTCGCTTACTTAACGTGAGAAAACCTTATTTTTGTCCAATGTGAGGTAGAAGTTGTTAAAAAGACTCAACGTGTTATAAAGGGACGCTTAACGGGTTGTAGATAAAGCGCTTCGCTTACTTAACGTGAGAAAATCTTGTTTCTGTCCAATGTGAGGTATAAGTTGTTAAAAAGACTCAACGTGTTGTAAATGGACACTCGACGAATTGTAAACAAAGCACTTCTCTTATTTAACATGAGAAAATCTTGTTTCTGTCCAATGCGAGGTAGAAGTTATTTAAAAGACTCAACGTGTTGTAAATGGACGCTTGACGAGTTGTAAACAAAGCACTTCGCTTACTTAACGTGAAAAAATCTTGTTCCTGTCCAATGTGAGGTAGAACTTGTTAAAATGGCTCAACGTATTGTAAATGGACGCTTGACGGATTGTAAACAAATCACTTCGCTTACTTGACGTAAGAAAACCCTGTTTTTGTCTAATGTGAGGTAGAAGTTGCCAAGCAGACTTAAAGTGTTGTAATAAACGCTTGACGGGTTGTAAACAAAACACTTCGCTTACTTAATGTGAGAAAATCTTGTTTCTGTCCAATGTGAGGAAGATGTTATTAAAAAGACTCAACGTGTTGTAAATGGACCCTTGACGAGTTGTAAATAAAGCGCTTCACTTATTTAACGTGAGAAAACCCTGTTTCTGTCCAATGTGATGTAAAAGTTGTTAAAAAGACTCAACGTGTTGTAAATGGACGCTTGAAGAGTTGTAAACAAAGCACTTCACTTACTTTGTAAGCGAAGTTGTAAATTAAGCGAAGTGTTTTGTTTACAACTCGCCAAGCATCCATTTACAACATATTGAGTCTTTTTAACAACTTCTACCTCACATTGGACAAAAACAAGGTTTTCTCAAGTTAAGTAAGCGAAGTGCTTTGTTTACAACTTGTCAAGCATCCATTTAGAACACGTTGGGTCTTTTTAACAACTTCTACCTCACATTATACAAAAACAAGGTTTTCTCACATTAAGTGAAGTGCTTTATTTACAACTCGTCAAGCGTCCATTTACAACTTCTTAAGCATATGTTAACAACATGTTGAGGTGTTTTTACAACTTCATCTCATGGCTAGATGAAACTATATTTGTTTGCAACTTAAGATCTCACAACTGCATTAGTATTTCCCATTAGGGCTATTAGAACAGCTGACTTAGTCATAATGTATCAAGTTATTAACAACTTGTTATGCATATTTTATCAAGTGCATTGGTCACATTTTACAAGTTAATTGTAATTCTCCTATGAGTTTATAAATTGCACACCTTCCCACTTTCACAAAAGCTAACCATGATTTTAACTCACTATTGTGCTCATTTCATTACAACTCTTGCTGACAATTTTTACAACAGTTGATGCCAATTTTCACAAGTTCTAATGTATGTTCTCACAACATCATGAGTTATTTTCACAAGGTAACTGTCCAACCAGCAATAATCTGCAAAATTAATGTCTCCCCTATAACTACAACACATCATGATTTTAAACAACTATTGATACCTAATTTTGCAACTTCATCACTGTACTGTCACAACCGAATAGCAAATCATATAACATTAAATATTACGTCGTATGATGAACGGCAACTCGGAGCGGAGCAGCGATGCACATTGATTGGGAGAGGAGCAGCAGCGATGCACGGCGACTGGTAGCGGAGCGGAAGCGTCAGAAGGCGAGAAGCAAGGGCAAGGTTTTCAAATGCTTCTGAAGCACGATTTTGATTTTCAACGAAGGAGGGTTACAATTAGAATAGGGGCATCTTTGTCATTTTACTTTAGGAAATAATCATAGAAAAGTCCATAGGGACTTTTCTGATAGTTAACTTTTCTCTGAGACTTTTCTGTTAATATCTCTGGTCCTTAGGTCCTGGGAGTGATTTTCCTAATATTTTTTGCATGCAGGCTTGCACTCTTTCCTTTTCTTAATTAATAATGGGTGATGGAATGCCAAGTGTAAACCCTCAATTTTATTTAATTTATAAATAAATGATTATTTAATATCATTATTATTCTCACAATAAATTTAGGGTTCATTTGGTTTGATCTCATTATATCCTGTATTGTAGTGTAATGCGATGCAATGGTAATACAATGTAATATTAATATTAATTATAGGGGTGGTATTTGGTTTGATTTTTAAGCATTGTACAATGAGTTAATATTTTAACAATTATTTAAAATTAATATATTGACAAAGTTAATTTTACCCTTAATATAATCTTTGTAGAAAAAATAGTTAAGAGTCGGTAGCAACAAAGATGGAGGAGGAAGAGGTAGTAGCGGCGGCAACGATGGGTGTCACGCCCTTACCTTGTTTTAACTTTTTTTAGAGTATTCATGGAAAATGATATGCGGTTCGGTGGGCAACACAGGAATAACATGAATATACTGATAATAAGTGCATGATTACATAAATTTCCCATAGGGGTTCGTACATGATCATTACCATCAATGTAGCCACATAGGGATACTTTGGTATCTAAACCCGTCCCAGTGAAACAGAGACATCTTCTCGTCTTCGTTCCACCACTGCAATCCCCTCATATGGTTCTCTGCATTATTCTCAGCATATCTTCTGTCTTCTCCTATCTAAATTGTTGGTAGGGGAGGGTGAGATTTGAGAGAATTTTAGTAGGAAAACAATACCAATATGCAAATACGATAAATATTTAATGCATGACATGCTTGCATCACATAACTCATGCTCACACAATGACAAATCTGTAAGCTTAATGCTTCGAACAATATACTTATGGCTATAGCATAAATTGAAACAGAACTTCAAATCATTCATACATGTTTCACATAATCAAGCAAAGCAATAATATGCATTAACACATTAACACAAATATCATATACATGTATGAGAAATAAGTTCCCTACCTTAACCCTTTTCCGCCTTGAAACGTGTGCCTCGTAAAGCGTGTCGTAGCTCAGCTCACAACTTGGTCCTACAATTCTAAATATACAATCTAGAAACTTTCATAGTGTTTCTAGGGGTTATATGAGCCTATTATGAAAATTGACCAAAATGCCCCTGGGACCCCGCCCGGCCGTACCCAGTCCGACTGTACTTTTTCTGAAATTTTGACATGGGCTATTCTGATATATTTTTGCCCAAAGAATCCATTTCCAGACTCAAAATTATCAAGTTCAATGTTAAATTACAAAAATACCCTTGACAGCCTCACTTTAAGGGTTTCAAGGGCGTTTTCATAATTATGTTTTTTCGGCATTTTCCGAAAAAGTGACCAACTGTAACCCCACCTAATTTTCACTCCTGAACTCAATGGAACCATTAAATCATTGAAAATCCATCTATAAGCCCCTCCAAACTAGCCTTGGCTGAAATTCTCAATTCCCCAAGAAAATTTGGGGTTTTTCGGTTTCGGTTCCGCATACGTGTTTCTTTCTACTCCTAACCACTTTATTAATTATTACATTAGGTTACAAATAACATTAAGACCCAATTTGAGCAGTATAACCCCTAGGCCATGTCATTTCCAAATTTTAAAACCAATGGTAATCTGGCGAAATTTCATTGATTAAATTGCCCACAACAGCCAGAATAAGCAATATACGAAAGTTTGGAAGTTATCTCTAGCTCCCACTAGCTTTTTCTCAAGGTGGCTGAAAACCCTAGCCTTAGAACACCCAAATTTGTGCTTCCAACACCTTACAATACATGAAAGAGAAGCTTAGGAACAAGGTTATACGTGTTAGGTACAAATTCACCAAAGAAATTGACCTATCTCGCGAGATTTCTTCTCTTTCTCTCTCTAAAATTTCTCACAGCTTCTCTCTCTTGTTGCAGCTGAATGGCACTGTTTTGGGCTGATGGAGGAGGTGGATGATGATTTAATATAATAAATTTTATTTTCTAATTATTTACTAAATTTCCAATAATTTTGGATTTTTACAAAATTCCGGCAGATTTCCATCTAAACTTTGAAAAATCATAACTAATTCTAGAAAAATCAAATCGGAGTGATTCCAAAGCCTATAGAACCCTTATTGAGTCTAGTTTCAAGAAAAAATATAGAATTTTGCTAGATAGAATCACAAAATTCCCAGAATTTCAATCTTTGCATATTGTTCCAGAAATTTCACAGTTTTTTTGTGCTGAATTCAAAAATTCATAACTTTTTGTATATAGCTCTAATTAAGTCAAATGGCCTATCAAATTAAAGCTTAAGATGTCTACTTTCACTCTGTAAAATTGCACAACTTTTTATCATCATGTGATCATATAAAATCACATGACAAGCTCACCACCTCATAGGCGATTTCACCAAAAATATAATTACTTTCTCCAAAATTCACCATTTTACCTTCTTTAATACCCCAAAAATATAAGAATCATTAGGAAATAAATTTGGGTTCCTCTTAAACTGGGGTTTAGTAGTCCACTTATTTCAGGCTTATTTTCTAGCCTCAAATCTTAAAATTCGGGGTATTACAGGGGTAGCAGCAAAGGAGGAGGTAGTGGTGGCAGCGGCGGGCGGGCGGCGGCGAGCATGTGATGGTGGCGGCTGCAAAGGAGGAGGTAGTGGTAGTGGCGGCGGTGGGTGGGCGACGGCTGCGGAGAAGGAGATAGTAGTGGTTGCGGCAGAGGAGGTAGTAGTGGTGGCGGCGGCAGCTGGCGGGTGGTGGTGGCGACGGTGGCAGAGGAGGTAGTGTGTGGTGGCGATAGGAGGATGGAGGGGGCAGCGATGGAGGAAGAGGTAGAGACGGTGGAGGAGGAGGTGGTGGTGGTGGCAGTGGACGGTGGGCGGCGGCCCCTGTGACTAGAAGGTGGCGGCAATGGCAAGGGTGGAGGAAGAGGTAGTGGCGATGATGGCAATGATGGGGGTGGCGGCTGCAACAATGGAGGAAGAGTAGGTAGTGGCGGCGGCGGCGATGGGTGGAGGTGATGACAGCGGAACAGGAGGTAGTAACGATGGCAACTGTGGCCAATGTGACAAATGAAATGAGGCGAGTAAAACAAAAACATGGGAAACTCAAGGGTAAATTGGAATTTTTAAATCTTGCAATGGGATGGTAATAGGAATTCATAGGAAGAAGGTATGAATGAGGATTACCAATTTATTGGTAATCATCATTACCATGGTAAACCCTATTACCATGCTAAAGAGCAACTAAATACTCCTATCTTAGTAATGCATCATGATTACCATTGCAGGCAAGCAATGTGGTTGAACCAAATGAGCTCTTAAAGATATATTCGGTTTCTAATTCAAACAAATAAAAATAAAGATTCTGACAGAAAACATGCCGTAAAAAAATATTTTATTAATATATAGAGTTCTCGAATACTATGATTTCCTATAAGAAGTCTAAAAAAATATATGTCTAAAGGAAACTAAAGTGGCTTCATGTTTGCTGCTTTTGCTCATCTTCATATCGGCATGATTTCCAATTTTTAGGACATTATGACAAGATATGAGTGATACTAAATAAATAAGTTTTAACTAATATAATAATGTCCAACTGCTAATTTAGCATAAAACAATTTAAATCCTTGTAATATAATTATATGTGAATATGTATAGAAATATATTTATAAGTATCCACAATACTATAGTTTCATCACTTAGATATATTAGGGTGTCCCCTGGAGTGGATCCACAATAATTCATACAGAAATCTTACCCTATAGGATAGTTCACACAGCAATCCTTCTTATGGATATCATAATATTTATGGATACAATAATATAGTCTTCCTTGCATATTCCCGTACAATTCCAACAACTTTCAAATACAAGAATGAATCACATAGAATATAGTTAAATAGTAAAACAATTAAAATAATTTTGAGAAGTATAAATAAAAGCATGATGTATTACTTAGTAAGAAGTTCTTACTTAATTTTCAACAGTTCCCTTCTACCCTTTCCTATGACTTTTGTTTCTTTCTTTTCTTTTAGTCGTAAACCAAAACAGAAGAGCATATATATATATAGGCACTATAATATGATTCATCTTTTAGTGTGTGTTTGGCAATTGTTACAAAATATAGGTTTTGAATCAAAACTTAGGTTTGATTGACGAACACTCAAAATTTTTCCAAATCTATGTTTTGATCTCAAAATCGAGGTTTTAGGAAATGCTATTTTTTCTACTTTTTTTCTTATGTGGGCCCTACCCTCTCTCGCTCTTCTACTTTTTCTTTATGTGGGCCCCACCCCCCTCTCTCTCACATTGATCATTTCTCATTGTGGGCTCCACATTATAAAAAAATATATTATGATCATAATACCTAGACACTCTTATTTTATCAAAAACATTTTTTTTTCTCATAATCTATTCTGCTCAAAATCTATTTTTCAGAAGTTATTCTCCAAAAACTAATCCGAACACACCCTTAATGTTCATCCTTATCCATCCTGCATTTATTAGATTCTTATCCCATATTTTCTTATTCTCCGAGCAAGGCTATGCCAAAAATCCTGCTCAACAATCAAGTTTATCTATTTCAATAATTGGTGCTTTATCCTTTGTTTTAACTAGGGATGGAAACAAGTCAGACCCCTAACAGGGGTCTACGACCTAACCTATATAAAGCCTAATCTAGCCTATTTAGCTCAAGCTCAGACCTATTACCAATTCTATTTAGATAAACAGGTCAGACCTACTTTCATAAGGCCTCGTCTACAAGCCTACAGGCTTGACCTGTTTAACTTTTTAAATTTATACTATAATATAAGAATATATAATGTCATCTAAATAATTATATAAATTATTTATAAATTTATCAACTTAACCTTAATTTTAAGTTTCACATTTCATCGTTATTATTTTCAACCCTTACTTTTGCATCAGTCATTAACCTCCACCTCTCTTCTCTCTGAGCGCTCAAGATGGCAATGCTAACTCACTCCCTCTCCCTTGATTTGCGCCGTCCACTAAAGCATAAATAATTTATATGAGTTTATTTTAGTACCAAATGAAATATTATAATCTTAGTAGGAGGAGTTTGTCCTAATTTATATGGGAACAGTAAAAGAGATAAAATCTAGTTTTACATGCTACTTGTTATGCTTGGTCAATTTTAAAAAATATATCTCATTAGTCAGCAGACATTAGTTTTTTTTATTCCTATTTGCTCGAATAATTGTTGTAATTAGATATTCTTTTCTTTTCCTTACTAAGCCTTTATATTACAGCAAAAATGGATGTTAAGCTTTTAAAACATAATGTAATATTTTAAATAGGTGTTATATATGAATTTAGATGCATAGATTTTAAAGGCTATTTAAAATCCTATATTTTAAATAGGCTTTTAAACAGGTTTCAGGCCTTATCACATCTTTTAAAGGCCCAGGCTTAAGCCTAAAAAAACCCACATATAGGTTCAGGTCCGTACCTATTTAAATAAAACCTAACCTAACCTAACCCATTTACACCTCTAATTCTAACTTCCCTTCTCAGCTTTCTAGATGTTGTTCAATATTTTCTTTATTATTATATAAATATATTTTATGTCATTACCTAATCACTCTCATCGCTTTGTCCCCACCAGGATTTTTATCTTGTTAACTTATTTTATAATTTATTCATATACCAATCTTTAAATAGATGCAGCACTGTGTGTGCGTGCGTGTATATATATTCCCATTATCCCATATATATACGTACATTCTTTTTAATACTCTAATATTTTATATTTTCATATACTAAAATTATTATTAACACTTTTTTTTTTTTTTTGTAAGCAAGAATTTATGCATACATATTTCTGGATGTTACACCAAGTAGGACAAGGGAATTGTTTGAAAAGTTGATTTGTGAGGGGCAAACACGTTCAAAAGTTGGTAAGATTTGTCAACCACCACATGGAAAAAAAGCCCCTTTTCTTGCTCAATTAACAACATTAGCGCACGGAGCCAGATAATACTTAAAAGTATGCAACTCAAACATGTCACCGATTAGATGGTAAAAAAGTATTTCTTAATAAAAAAGGTCCCAAAGTGTAGAGGTAGGTAGTTTAGCAATATGACGCAGCACAGACGCATTTGGTGGATGTAGTGGTTGGGATTTTGGCATATATTTAGTCTTCTTCTAACCAACCGAGGATATTTTCTGTTCGTGCCTAAAGCAAAACACGATTGACTTCATTGGTAACGAAGGTTTGTATTGGTTTCCCTGTTTTTTGTGTGCGTTAATGGCCATCCAATGGAAGCAATTAATTATGAGTGGAAGGTTTAGGCGGGGAAGGTAGCTTTTTGTTGTTTAATAATTGACTTCATCCGACAAGTTTGTTTTTTTTAAAGGATGCTTCGTGATAACATAAAGGAGGGCAAGTCTGTCATCCACCTTGTAGTATTCAAAGCTGAGACAATACTAATTCCCTCGGCCTCTCTCAATAATTAAAATTAAGGAGACAGCTTTGTTCATGCCTTGTATTATAAGGAAAATCTGCTCACCAAAGACACCGAGAGAGACACAAATATGGGACCTTTCATGTCATGCTGTCAGTTTCAGTCATTAAACAAATGCCACACACTAAATCTTACAGTAACAGCTTCCTTAGAAATCTTATTTGCCGCTTAGCCCAAAACCAATTTGAAATCCAACAAAGAACCGTGCCCTGGTTCGTGTGGTTCTTTCGTTTTCATTGTCAGGCCAAGAGATTAGGCTATGCCTATTTTGTCTCTTTCTGAGCATCCAGAGGAATAAGAATAAAACAGGAAACAGCGAAGAAAGAAACCAGGGAAGCCAAAAGTACAACCAACTCCTCGGCTAAAGCAGATTCTCTTTCTTTTCTACAGCAGGATGAGTAATGTAACCTTTTATGGTATCTCCTCAAACATACTGCAAACTTTTACGGGGTTTTTATTTACGTAATACTTACGGGGACTCCTCCTTGGATCATGGTTTGGGTTTTGTCCTGTTTTGGTTGTTTGGGTTCTCATGGGACCAGATTCCACCTTTTATATTGTTACGTGTTTGTTTGTGATAGTTTATTTTTTATTTATTAATGTTTTTAAATCGTAATTTATGGTATACAAGATACGTATGTGAAAGGAATTTCGTCTTGACTTATGTGAAAAACATTTATATCCCAAAAATAAGTAAGTGTGATTAATTTAAGCTCACTCCACAGTTTCCTCTATTTTAATTTTATTGCTTTCTTAAAATAGCAATTAAAACCTTTAAAAACAGTTTTTCAATTGTGATTTACGATATACGAAGTAAATATATAAGAAAAATTTTATCTCAAATTACGTGAATAAGCACTATGAAGGGTAGAAAACGTGATCCGAAACAAACTCTTAATGATTATGTGTGCGTTTGGAATGGCTTATTTTTGTCCAAAACGGGCTTATAATTCGTGATTCACGGTATACGAGGTAAGTATGTGAGAGGAGTTTTTTCTCGGCTTGCGTAATAAGTGTGTTTTTACTGTGCAAAAAGCTTAAACAAACACGCACTATATGCCGTTTGATTCTATGGTTTTACTTAACTCCGCCTTCTGCTGATTTTTTTATTTTTTTTCCCTTGGGGTTTCTTGGTGGCAAACAATAGCGTAATGAAACAGAGCACTGGAGAGAGGAGAGAGGGAATAACTCTTGTTTTCTACTTGTAGTTTCCATGAACCTTCCGGGCCTCTCAAGCAACCAGTGATGATACAATTAACGACGTCTAAAATGAACCGCTAAAATTAGTTTCTATTTGATATAAACCGGACATAAATGGTAATATAATTGCTGCTTAATTTGCATACTTCTAAGAGGAACTTGGTTAAAAGTTTGGATTATGAACATGATGAATTATGAGAGTTTAATCATGAACTTGTAGTATAAATGATATACTCGTTTTGTTACCTAGTGTATAACCTATTTACCTAATTAATGTTATTAAATAAGCTAGTTTGGTAAGTTAACATGACTTTTTTTTTCCTACAACACAGAATATATACAATGTATTTTTTATAAGAAATCAGTAAGAGGTGATTTGAAGGTTAAAATGGGAGGTTAAGTCATTCCACAAGTGATAAAGTTTAGATATTTAAGATTAATTTTACAAAAAGATGGGGAAATTTATGGAAATGTTAATAATGAAATCCAGGCTGGGGTGGTTTAAATGGAAAAAACAAACAAAGTTATTTGTGTTCAAAAAATACCTGATAAAGTAAAAGAAAAATTTTACTGTATTGCTGCCAGCAATGCTTTATGGTTGTCAATGTTGGGTTGTGAAGGGGCTTCATGAGTACAAAGTGGAAGTAGTTGAGAAGAGGATGTTGAGGTGAGTGTGTGATCATATAATGAAAGATAAAATTCATAATGATATTGTGAAAGGGTTGGAGTGACATCTATTGAAGAAAAAATAGTAAAAAATGTTTGAAATGATTTGGATATATGTAGAGAAAGTCATTGGAAATACCAGTGGGGATGGTAGATCAAGTTGCCTATACTCCAATTAAAAAGGGCAGAGGAAGACTAAAAAGAACACTCAACGACGTTATTAAGCAAAATTTCTTAGTTAATAATTTATCTCGATATTTGGTTTTTGATCGAGCTTAATTGTCTAGTGGATAAATTTTTTTTGTTATTGTCGTCGTCGTTTTCTTAGAACACCATAACCATTTTCTTTAATTTCCTCTATCTTTCTTAGAGAGAGTATCAATAAAAAAAAATTAAAAAAAAATTGATAAATATGAAAAATATATTTTATATTTAAAATAAATATCAACTTCTGAATTATATCCTATATTAAGGATTAGAACACGGAACACTTTTCTTAAAGCTTTTTGGACCGAGAGGTTAATTAAAATTTTAGCCGAGCAGTAATGAGGTGGGCAATTGACTAGTCACTCGATGATGCAGGCAAATGGGGGACATGAGGCCCAATTGATGCTGAGATGACGAGGCAACTCCAACATCTGTCTATTCTTTTTAGCTCAAAAAAAAAAATACCGAAATGACTGTTTTTTCTTTTAACACCTCAACATGGGCCTGCTTATTGTTTGTTTTTTTGTTATTGCAAATAAAGATGAATGTTACCAAGGAGGTTGATCCAAGTGGTAATCAGCTCGGTTTCGCTTAAACAGAGTCCCGAGTTGGACATCCTGTGAATGCATAAAATCTTTATTGGAAGACTCACCCACCATGCTAGATGCACAATGCAGATCGGATCCAAATCAGCCAGGACGAAATTCTGGATACCGTTTGGATAACCCAAAAAAAAAAGTAAGATGAATGTTTATCAATGAATCGTCTGAGTTGATAGTAAAGTTCCTATGTGTTTGTACAGAAACCATTTAGCATTTAACTGTGTTTCCCCGATTTCTAATTTGGTACTTATGTTTTTTTTCATATTTATAAAATATAAATAATTCAACTTTATCTTGTGAGCATAGTCAGCGTCTCTGCAAAAGTCAACAGTGCTCATGGAGTAAAGGAAGGGATTAAACAAATAAAAAACAATGCATAAATACCGAATTAAAAATTGAGAAGAACATAGATACATGCAAAATATGTGTTTAGATTAGTTTTTAAAGAATAAGTTTTACGATTTATAAGGTAAATATATGAAAAGAGTTTTATCCCAGATTACAGAAAATGGTTTCTGAAATTATGATTTCTTAGAAACCCAATCAGTCATAGTTTTCCCTGAAATTATATCCTTTGCAGATGCCTGTGCCAAAAACTTGCCGCCTTGTAAGATCACAAACTCTCGTCTTCCAAAATCACCCCCGAGTTTTCTTCCCCCAATAAAGGCAAAACAAGGAAAACGAAATATATCAATCAACGTCAGTTTTTATGTAAACTTGATAGCTTCTCGTTCTGAAGGATGGATGGCAGGTGACATATAGAACAGCTTTCAATTTTTGGGTCTATGTGTAAAGTATCAATTTTAAATTGAAGCACGAAACCATGTTGTCGTGGGACTTCTTTGTGCGACACTCAACACCTGCTCTCAACTATGTATCAAACAGCAATTTTTCCCCCTTCTTCGTTACCGCTCCATAGAAATGGAAACAATTTCCAATTTCTCAGCCGTCTCACGAAAGAGGAATTATCACTGTCAACCCGCTCATAATGGATGTTGGGCACGTAATGAAAGTATCCAGACCGTGTGTATAGAAAAGGTTTTGCTGGTAGAGGCAAAACCAACTTTGGTGATCTCTGCGTGTTAGGAGGATTAGTTTCTAGTCATCGGATGAAGATACTGTCCGGAGTTTATAAAAAAAAGTATTTTTTGTTTGTTAACCAAACGTGTAAGATGTTATATTTTCTTAAAAAGAAATAGCATATATTGTATTGAAATCGGACAAAAAATGCATGTTTTTCCTGTAAACTTTTTTCTAGCAGGATATAAAAACGAGCTTTCGTTAATTTTCTTCCCTGAGGTGCTTTCGTTAATTCGGTTACATGGTGATAGGCATACGCACTATTTTCATGGTCATGCACCAACCAGGCTTATGAAGAAATTTATTGGTTGAATCCAAGATTCTGATGCCCAGTGGATTGAGAAGTACGAAGAAATTCATGATGTTGCAGCGCACTAATCAGGAAAGTTTATACCAATGTTAATAATTTTAAGGCCAATTTGGTGGAACAAACGTTGAATAATGTTAATATACCAAAATTGTCCCCTCAACATTTGACTCGAATAAATAGACCTTTATCATTTGAAAAAATTGAGAAGGCAATCTTTTAAATAAAGGCAGATGGTGTTTCAGGACCAGATGGTTTCCATGTTAGATTCTACTATAAGTTTTGGCCCCTCCTTAAATAGATGTTACTGTAATGATATTTTAAGTTTTCTCTACATGATTTCTTCTTAAAAAGCTAAACCATTCTTTTATTGTTCTGGTTTCAAAATGCAATGGTTCGACTACTTTTAGGATTTTCAAGTAATGTATCAATTACATGAATATAAAACTAACTGAAAAAAATATATAATCATGCGAGTATGTGTCATGTGAGTGATAGGTGGTTGTAGTTTTGATTTTAGTTATTTTCAAATTATGAATACAATAGATAATGGAGGAAGTTTAGTCAGGATTAATTTAATAATTTTAAATTTATATTATGATATTTGGTAGAAGTAATCAATGTTTTAAAACCCAAACCAGATATCGAGTCGGAGACGTTAGCGAGTAATAATTCAAACGGTTTGACCGATCAAACCATTGGGCCAACCGGTAATGTAATAATTGAATAACATAGTATTATATATATAATAATACATGTACAAAAACTAAAATATTAAAAAAATAATAATAAAAAATTCAAATTGATAAAAAAATAAGAGTATATAGATGAGTACAAGTAGATGAATAATGGAAAAAACAATCCAAATGAGAAGACATTGAAAAAAAATAACCTAAACAAGGCCTTCTCTTTCACTTGTTGTATCTAGATCTGTATTATTGTAATGATTTTTAAATTTGCCCCTAACTCTTCAATAGCATAGGACTCCTTTTTCAGTCCGGATGTTTTTTTAATATCATGCGCATATTTTTGGTTACCCTTAAAATAAGATATATTTAAAAATTTAATGAGTTTTAAGGAAAAATTATAACAATAAAATACTAATAAATAATAATACAAGATGTTTTTCTACTCTCAAACTCCCCTTTTTGAAGAAGTGGCTCCCATCCTCTTCTTCAAAAGAAAAGGATGGTCCTTTTGGATAGATATGAAAGTGACATCCAGCACTTTTATATTAATAATATATATACTAATAAAAAACAAAAAATCATAACAAAATATGAAAACCTAACAATTTGCACATTTAACAAAGTCAAAATGAATTTACTGCCACCCATGTGATGAGAGAGAGAGAGGGGATGAGAGACCTGTTGTGATTAGATGTAGGCACTTCATTTCTTTTTTCCCTCACAATTTCACCGATGCAATGAAGGTTCTCTGCAATTTTTACTTTAACCAGTGTCGTCGCAACGCAATCTCCATAATACTAAGGAAGAGGGGAAAGAAATGTGATTGGTAGGTTTTGCTCTATTTGTTATAGGTTTTTCTTCTTGATCTTCATTTTTATCCCTTTCTCCTGTTTACTTTTTTCTTCATCGTTTTATCGTTGCCATGGTACCCCACGAACTCATGGAAGCAGACGAAGAAGAAACTTCCTACAATAAAAACATCAAGCCGTCCGGTTTTCTTGCAACTGCTATGGGTTTCGGCTCTGATCCGGATTCCAGCTCAAATGGCGGTTCAGGGTGGCTTAAAATGGCCTAAATCTAAAGACAGTCAAAACATGCTAACCGAGTCGTAGAGATCAACGGTCGGACCGGCTAGACCGTCCGGTCCGGTCCGGTTTTAAAAACATTGGAAGTAATTACAATTTTTATCATCTTTTACAATGAATATAATTTTCTCTGAATCCTTTATTTTAATTTTTCCTATAGAGTATATATAATTAGAGGATGTAACCACATAAATTTCAGAAAAAAGTAAAATGGCAGGAGTAGCTACTTTAGCCTTTAATTTGTAGCGCCAATGCTCCAAAAAGAAAAGCAATAGCGCCAAACCCAAATGATTAGGAGAGGCCGACGTCAAATGGAAGTTAATTTAATTTTGAGTTGCCGCCCTCGGGGATCAAATCTTATTGGTCCCTTGTCTCACCTCACGGATTACTATCCCATTTTCCTCGCTTCAAATAATCTCCACCGTCCCTTGAGAAAAGCATCGACGATCCATATGCACTCTAACAACCCGCGAACCCAATGAAAATTCCGGCCCCGCTTATAAAACACTCGCCCTAGCCAATGCCCCCATCGCATCTCTCCTGCAATCATATTATCCATCTCCTCATTGAAATGGCACGAACCAAGCAAACCGCTCGCAAGTCAACCGGAGGGAAGGCGCCCAGGAAGCAGCTGGCGACCAAAGCAGCCAGGAAATCGGCTCCTGCTACCGGAGGTGTCAAGAAGCCCCATAGGTTCAGACCTGGAACGGTGGCTCTGCGAGAGATCAGAAAGTATCAGAAGAGCACGGAGCTTCTGATCCGAAAGCTTCCGTTTCAGAGGCTGGTGAGGGAGATTGCTCAGGATTTCAAGACCGATCTTCGATTCCAGAGCAGCGCAGTGGCTGCATTGCAGGAGGCTGCTGAGGCCTACTTGGTCGGTCTTTTTGAGGATACCAATCTCTGTGCCATTCATGCCAAGAGAGTTACTATCATGCCTAAGGATATTCAACTCGCTCGCAGGATTAGGGGCGAGAGGGCTTAGTCTTTCTGGGATTCATGCCACCATGCCATGTACTAATTTTAGTCCTGCTCTAGCTACGCATCCTAAGTTTTAGTAGATCCCATCCTTTGTAATTGAAATTCAATCTTCTATTGAAAAGATCATCTCTCGTCTTTTCTTTGGTTGTTTTTCAGTAGTATTTGATACTAAACGCGCCCAGTGTTTATGCTTCTTTATACGGTGGTTTTTTACAAACATGTAATTTATGACCAAGAGCAAACTGCTTCTAGACCTATATCATTTGTCTCTGCTAATTTCATGAACTGGATTGGCTTCTGGGTGTTAACATAAAGTTGCTGAACATGATTTTTCATATACTTTTACATTTTATTAGATCTGTTTGGTTCCAGGAAAATGAGCCGAGTGAAAGGGAAAATAAGATTTTCTCTCTTGTTGGTCGCCGTGTGGTTTTGTCATTTTTGGGGGAAAATATTTTTTCCTACTTTTCAGCCATATAATTACAAATAGATTCTGATCAAAATTGGCTAGCATTAATTTTCAAATGGGGACGGAAAATATCTACAAATACAAAAGGTTCTTGTCTTATAAATATTTTTACTGGCCAAATGGTGTCTTTTCTTTCTTTTTTTTTTTTTGCTTATTTTCTTGTTTTGTTTTTTCAAACCAAATTATTTTTTTTTTCTATTAACCTATTTTTTTTCCGGTGCAAATCATAGATTGATATGGTAGAATATTTTTCATTACTTTCTATTCCATTCCTTTCCACCTTTTTCTTTCATGCAAACGGGCTCTTGTATTAATATTGTTTTGAAATTAATATCAATCTATTTATTGAGGGTTGTATTGACGATAGATTAGGGGGAAATAAGGTAGAAGAAGGCATCAATTTTATACTAAGTATGAGTAATCATAGTAAGTGTTTGTTTGGAATAATTTATTTTTAGGTAATAAATGCTTATAAATTGTAATTCACGATATATGAATTACGTGTATGTGAGAAGAGTTTTATCTCAGCTTGTGTAATAAATACTTATATTCAAAAAATAAGTATTCCCAAACATGCACTAATACTATACTGTTATGTTTTCTTCCTGAGGTAACGTATCAAGAATGACAAGCATTTTCCCAAGAAGTTTGCAGAATAAGATGGGAAGAGGTATGGTAAATCATAGAAGAAATTTCAGACCCAATTGCTTGAGATGGAGAAGTCATGGAATCTGAAGGAGAGATCGCCTGCAGTGTCTCTCTGGAGCCTGGACTCTGATCCAGCACTGCTGCTAACTTCACCTGCTGCTGATGGTTGTGGAGTCCCAATATCATCGGAATCATTGGCTGGGAATTGAGCTTCATCTGGGAACGGAGACGGATCTCTAAATCTGGTGCTCCCTCCAATTGTAGAAGCCAAAGCTGGGTCCCACAAGAAGACGTGCATTAGAATGGGAGCCCTGGCGTGTCTGTGCAATGACAACTTCTGGCTCAGTGAAACTGTGTCAAAGCACCGAATGGCTCCTGTAGATGAAACCAACCAAGGAAGCACTTTCTGATTCGAAACTCTTGAAACTACCAATAACCTTGAAGTATCTGACGCTTCCTTGTACAAATTGCTGAGCCCTGACCGGGTCGAAGGTAGATTTTCTTGACCATTAATCACAGACGAGATGAAAATAAATCCCTGTTGTTGACACAGATATACTTGTTAGCAAATACTAATCCAATATCAGTGGCATTAATGCTTCAAAAGTCACGAGTTAATACCTCTTCTGTGCGACTAATGGCGAAGCCAAGCTTTGTGTCCGTCTCTTTTAGTTTGATCTCAATTGAGAACTCTTCTCCAATGGGAGCGTACCACAGTCGAACTGCTCGAACAACGCCTATATCTACCCCGTGGTAATCCTCAAAGCCGTAAAGGCTTGCGTTTGCGAGGTTTGCCAAGTCGGATAATGACCCTGCACTCACAGTTGACGAAGCTGTCTCTCCAGAGATCTGTCTCCCAAAAACGAAGATGAAATTTGATTTTATTGGGTCCTAAAATGAACGAAGAAGGCATAAACAGGTATGTATATGAGAATGGGGAATTGACCTTGGTAAGCAGGGACTCGGTTTGGATGTTGATGAAGACGATAGGAACCCCTGAAG
This sequence comes from Inga laurina, assembly GCA_963855925.1. Lineage (NCBI taxonomy): Eukaryota > Viridiplantae > Streptophyta > Magnoliopsida > Fabales > Fabaceae > Inga > Inga laurina. Next base: position 66,802,700 of record OY979707.1, on the reverse strand, counting down.
ACTGAGCAGCTTGAAGCCATGCATTTGCCCTGGCCAACGTGTCTTCTACATCATTATAGCGAGAAGCTGCACGATCCGAAGCTTTTGGAAGGAACAGTATGGAAAGGAAGTTGCTGGAATAGGGAACTGGTAGCAACCCCTGCATCCTCCTCTCCCACGGATACGACACATATCCATCTTGAGGTCGAGTCCTATTTAGTTCATTCACCATCCTTGCGGTCCTTGAACCTGCGCAGAAACAATTCATTCGTAAACATATAAGAACTAAAAGTTAATCAAGTCAATTGCTGGCCAAAAACAAAAACTTGTGGTTTGACTTCCAAGTTCCAACTCTGAATGACGTTCGGGTTTAGTGCTTCTGGAGCTAACGTGAGTTACACATGATAAGCATTGGAAGTAGTTGACCCACCTTTTGTATTCTCTAGACTTGGGCTGAGAAGAAATGCCCTGAAATATTAACTCGACGAATCGCTGTGTTCGAGTTTCTATAGGTTAATCTACATAGTGCCAATTGCTAAACCTAAACAGAACCTTATTGCAATATATTGGTGAATAAATGAGTGGTGGGAATATCCCCACCGACCACAAGGTTGACAATGCCGTTTTCCCTTCTCTAAAGCTTATTCCCATACATGTGTAAAGGATGGGTTTCCTCCTCCTTCTTTAAATAAGAGATTTCCCGTTTAAGAGCCCAACACTACAACCCAAGCGCCACATGTGTCGTTATGACTAAGGTCAACTTTCCACAAGTACCAAGGATCACGCCCCTTGGTGCCCGAGTGGGACCCAACCAAAAAAAAAATCGGCTTTCACGTTCACACGTCAGATTAATGCTTCCAATAAATATCATGAAAAAAAGGATTTAATGCCCTGGAAGTTCAATAAGACCTTATTTTGTTGACTGCAGCCGAAGATTTTAATTTCATCTCAATTATACTCTTAATTTATAATTTGCCTTCTCCCTTCTCAAATTTTTGGTGTCATCCATCAGCCTCATACTATCCACGTACATTTAGTAATATGTGAATATATGCCTATACCCATGGCAAAAAAAAAAAAAAAAAAAGAATATATGCCTATACAAAAATAATCGTCCATTCAAAATTTGTCAATTTTTTTGTTAGTTACCGTTAGAGATTAATATGACAAGGCGCATGTATGGAAATTCAAAACTAAGGGGTACACAACTTGGTAATCTAGAAGGAATTGAAAAGGTAATTAACTGCAAAGTCAAAAGAAGGCCATAGATATTTTTTTTAGGCTGACACGGATTATGCTTCTTGGCACCCGCGCATAAATGATAAAAGGGAAAACTAATTTGTATTCCTTAAATTTATATAATTTTTCATATGTATGTTAATTAACATTATATACAAATTTATTAAAATTAATTTTAAGAGATATATAGTTTTATTTAAAGAATAAAATTTGGTGGCCTGTCAATGACACCCACGCCGATCATTAGAAATATAGAACCTATTTCGCTGCCTATCTATGGACTCATTTAGATTTGGACCATCCAGATCTAAATGATCCAGATTTAGTTTTTTTTAAATTGAAGATTTTTGAATAAAAAAATTATTTTTTTAAAAAACTGTTAGTTAAGAGATTACTTTCATTTTAGATTATGTATCTATTAAAATTATTTTTTAAAAAAATAAAAAATAAAAAAATTAAATCTAAATAGTTTAGATTACCCTGCTTGGGAAACTCAATCCCTAGAGGATGAGCAGGAAACTCAATCCTAGAAAAACTGGGAGGCGGTGGCTAAAAGAGAAGCGGAAACGGGAAAGTATGAAAATATCTTCGGAGATTTTAATTTTAAGTATTTTTTAAAATATAAATATTAATGTACGGAGAGTTTACTCTGCAATATTCTACATTTTATTATTTTTAAAATAGTTTCAAAATGGAGAGATCGCTATATTATATGGAAGCCGCCAAATAAGAATACGGTATACGGGTAGGAGTCAATAGTGCATAGATGATTAGATACCAGTATCTCCGGTAGATTCCCGATAAGTTCGTTCTGAACGGAACATATCGGGTTCGAGATGCAGAACTCTAGCTATGAGAGATTCCATCCAAGGAAGTTTGACAGATAACATAACAAGAGTGCATAGCACGTACCTTGAAGCTGGAAGCACTCGGACTCGGTTCGGTCCAAGAAGCCGACTACGTAATTGGGATCGGTGATGGACCTGAGGACGTACTGTTTCTTGTCATTAGGGACAATACAGGCCTGCAATTCGGCGAACTCATGAGGCCCACGGCGGACCCGAACCGCTATGGAGGTGTCCTTCTTCCTGTACGAGTCCTGGAGGATCTTGTTGACGCCACTCTTGCCGTTCTTGAAGGGCGCTTTGAATCGGATCATGGAGTTGGGCGAGGATCCGATTCGGAGCTCCTCCACTATGTCGCCCGACTGAAGCATGTCCCCTGACCATTCCTCCGATTTGGCGCTTCCCCTCAGGCATTCGATGGATACCACTTTGATGTCTCGGGTGGGCGAGTCGGACCTGCTCTGACTGGCTCGATCCATGGTCATGTCTTAGGTTTCGTGCACCCCAAAAAGCCCCAACCTACCTATCACTTGGATATTTACTCGCTATCAAGTATTAATTGTGATGGAAAGAGAAAGAAAGAACCCGTTTCTTTATCCTATTGTACTCACGAGTTTTTATGAAGAGGAGGAGGATAGCCCCAAGATGTGAACCCAGACCTAACAGGACGGCTAGCTATTTAGTTCCCCATATTTGTACACTCGCAATGATTCAAGTCTGCCTTTGGATCAACTTTCTAGCAGATTTTGATGACTTACGAATTAAGGAGGTGATAGGAGTGTTCATGGCAATCACTCACAAACGATATAAAGTCATTGCAAAGGCAGCCTGTGAGAGGTTAATCGATGTGAACTCAAATTTCTCATTGGACGTTATTAAAACCAATAGAATATTGTGTAACACGAATTGACAAGCCGGCTCTCCTGAATGGTGATTACAGTGGAAAACTATATGCTGACTACTGTCATCAACCCTGTTCTTTCCATTTATTTTCCAATCATCTTCTTTGTATACTTGGAACTTTAATAATTTTAATTAGTGGTGCTGACGCCATACCTCTATTTCATTTTCATCTCGACAATATATATTATACGAAATTATATGAGTATACTCTACGATATAGGAATGAGTCCGGTCTTGTCTCTTCTTGGGTCTTGCACATGACTCGTTCTCCGATCCGCACCATACCAATTAAATGATCCCCTTGTGCAAATGTGTAACGTATCGTCTTCACCAACATAATGTAATGTAATAAATTCACACACCTTTAAGTTGAAATCAATATTCAGTCCAAAAATAAATTTGAATGGATTCTACTGCCTCTGCTCCCACCGTCCCCATGTGGCCGCTCTCTGCATCTATCTCTGTTCACATTATTTATTTAAGGAAACAGGTTCATTTTCATTGGGTGCCTCGCATTAATGTTTGTTAAAAAAAGGCACAATACTAACTGAGAATTCAATATATATTAGATGAAATTATAACAACTTCGAACAAAAAAAAAAAAATTATAACAACCATATAATATCTCATAGCCCCAGGGTCAGATTGTCCTTAGTTGGGACATTCTCGTAATTACATACTTTTATCTTATAACTAACTCATAACTAATACTGTATACTAATGTCTTTATTTATTTTACACTCCCCCTCAAGTTGGGGACCTTATATTCATAAGTTCCCATCTTGCTCAATATATAATCATGCTGTGAATTTCCAAGTACACTTGTTAAAATGTCAGCAAGTTGTTCCTTTGAATGAATATGTCCGAACTCTATCATGCCTTCAACCAATTTTTGCCTCAGGAAGTGACAGTGATGAAGTTCTTTGTGCTAAACATGTAGTTTTTTTTTAATAATCCTACAATTCAAGTAAGCTCAGCTACCACTATTGCCAATGCTCTATATTCTGCTTCAGCACATGATATTGAAACAATAGTTTGTTTCTTGGACTTCTAGCAAATTAACGATCCTCTCAACCTTACCAAGAAACTGGTAACATATTTTCTTGAATCAGGACAAGCCCATGATCAAAATCACAAAAGCAATCAACATTCAGTAAAATATCTGCTGAAATATATATTCCTTGGCTTGGACTATCCTTCAGTTACCTCACTAGCCTCAATGCAGCTCTCATGTGAGACTTAAAACAGGCCCAATACTGATTGAGAATTCAACATATATTATTAACCTGATGAAATTATAACAACCATACACTATCTCACAGCCCCTATATATATATAGGGTCAGATTGTCCCTAGTTGGGACATTCTCATAATTAGATACTTTTATCTTATAACTAACTAATAACTAATACTAATACTAGTATCTTTATTTATTTTACAATGTTTCTTGTATGGAATTCTTTGAAAATGTCTGAGTATTAGATTATTGGTATTAAAACTAGATACAGACTCCGTAGATGCAAGGGAATATTAAAATCGACACGTCCATATGTTTATTTTTAACGGTCCAGTTCAGATACATTATTGGCAACGGATTTAGAGGGTTTGAATGGAAGGCATGAAATCGTGTATAATGCGTCTGTTTTGTTGCAAATAATTCTCGTAGGACAAATACAAAGGATACATAGATAGGATCAAGGAATTGATGGATTTTGGTCGTAGGTTAGCACTGATGATAGTGGGGGAGGATGGTAGTTGGTCAAAAGCGATTGACCACAGCCATATAAAACCGACGGTATTCTTCTGCTGTTATGGATGTAATGTTATCAGCTTCATTCAACATTCAAGTTCAACCCACGTGCTCGCACCCTGTTTTTTATTCATTTTATTAGCGCTTTGAATTTGCTCTGACTCTTCCTTAAATAACACTCATTATACTTCTATTATATTTTAATTATTTTTTGGAATGGATAGTATTTTATATGATTTTCTTCGTTTACGCAGGAAAAATTAATCTTTGTTCGCATAGTTGAATTTTCCCCCCTAAACCTCTACTTTTCTAGATGATCAAGTATTTTTAACTGCTGAAATCTGGCGAAGATGGTTGCATGCACATGATAACATAGGCTACACTACAGGATCATGTGATGCAGGAGAGGAGAGAAGGACGACCGACTAAACTTTTGATTGTTCCAACCTCCAACTGTAAGCCTCATCCAATAAATATTTGCCAAACAAAGGATGCGGGCCGTGATTGAGGCAAAAAGATAATCTGGAGATTTTATTCTCCATTTTATAAATAGAAACTTGTACAAAGCACAACCTCTTATTTGCGAGGTAAGACGACAACGACGGTAAGGAATAAAATATTATGGAACACCCTTGACCGAAAAGTTGATTAGTCTGGTATGACCTATTTCATGCGTCAAACCAAATCCAATAACTTAGCTTGAATGAACTGTTCAAAGTACAAACTGCTGTGTGTTTGAATTACTTTCTAGAGAATAGACTTTATAATTTAAGAAATACGTACATGAGAGAAGTTTTATTTTGATTTACGAAAAAGGGGTTTTTGAAACTGCGGTTTAATGTGTGTTTGGGATAGTAGTAGGAAAAATGACTTATTATGATTCTGACTTATTAAAAATGACTTAATAGAAAAATCAATTTTTATAATATGATTTATGTTTGGATGAGCGATTGTGCTCATTTGGAATAGCTTATTTTTGGGCAATAAGTGCTTATAAATCGTAATTCACAGTATACAAGGTAAGTGTGTAAGAGGAGTTTTATCTTGGCTTACGTAATAAGGACTTATTGTCCAAAAATAAACCCAACCAAACACACACATATTTTTGAATAATAAGTGCTTATAAATCGTGATTTACGGTATACGAGGTAAGTATGTGAGAAGAGTTTTATCTCAACTTACATAATAAGTGACTTAATAGAAAAGATGTAATTGTAAGGAGCTTATTTAATAAATAGCTTATTCTACCCGTGATGTAATTAAAATAAGTTGAACCAAACACTACAAAAACGCAACACATTTTTATTTTAGTTTATTGCTGAAAAATAGACTTATTTATGCCCAATAAACTGAACCAAACACACCCTCACCCAAACACACACTTAATTGACAAGCCCCACAATGATATTGATGGCAGAGGAGTCATGTAACGATGCTCAAACAAAACTACTTGGCATACGAAGGGATGCGATCCCCTGCTATTCAAGAGATGCAACTCAGAACAACAGCATCTCCCTTTTTTTTTCTGTTTTCTTTTCAATCATTCTGGCTATAATTGGCATTATCACATGGTAATGAGTATTTTATAAATATAAATATAAATTTGTGACATCCACTGTTTGATATCTTGTGAATCTATGATATTGCCAATGTCAAAATCCGATGTCATGGCCATTGAATAATGACCAGGAATGTCTATGTGAATCTATTACTTTTCACAACTACACTCCTGATCTGCAAATATCTCCCAAACTACATTCTTTAAGATCCTCTTCTGCTCTTCATGTCTGCATGAGATGAGGATCGATTCGGTTTTGATGAAGCTGCTGAGAATTTACGATTTCCTGAAACTTTTTGAGAATTCACAGGACGAGAGTCCAAATGCTGTTCGAGTGCTCGCCCTGAAGAACTGATGGATTTTGCAGACTCAAAGTTCTGATTACCCGCAGAAGTGCAACTTTTGTTCAGTACATGAGCACCATCAACCTTGGCAATAGCTTTTTTTGAGCTGTTTAGAGGTGCACTATCTGAATCAGAAGATGAATGGCCAGTGCTACTATCCATATCATATAATAAGTTATCTCTCACGTGCGCAACCTGGTCATCACGTGAGTCACAGCTAGAAGAGGATGGTCTACGAAGTCTAGAAAGTTGCATAACCTGCAATAATTCGTCAAACTACTCTAAGAAGCATGTTCAATTAGCAGGGTACACAATCTACTAAAACGCACAATGCATTCAAAGTTTAAATGTAAAGCCGCTTGAATTTCTTGTTGGTTAATTGTCATGCTAATACTAGACATGTTGATGTTGCTAAATCAAAATTTTGACGTGTTCTTACCTTTTGCTCCAAAACCACCAACTCCTTCTTTAGTTTTGTAATTGTTGAATTCTTCCTTCGTATAATGTCTTCTAATTCAGCAACACGCTGTTTGAAATAGTTGTGGGTTAGTTGAATAAAGGAAACAAAAGTGGCAAATTGCAAGAATGAAAATGAAGACTAGTGAAGTTTGCAATACCTTAGATCTAGCAACTTCAGAAACGTTGAGAAGGTCAGTCAACTCCTTTATTTTGGTGTCCTTCTCTTTACAATCTCTCTTGAGATTAAAGAAATCTTGCTCCAAAGCCAGGCTGTTTAACTGTCAATAGCACAACACATGACAAAAAAAGCCACCAAGTAATTCTTATCTGATGGAACATATAAAAGGTTTAGAGGAGCTCTGCCGGCCAGATTTTTGATGACTCAATGACAAAAATTATTTAAAAGTTTTGGCGGTACCCATGTGACATAATACCTATGATCAACTTATGATGTATGAAAAATTGAATATTGCTACTGATCCATGTGACATAACACCTACGCAGGAATGTCAGAACAAATGATAAGGTTATGTAACCTGGATATCAGAAGCAGATGTTACACTTGAAGCCCAAGACAAGTCAGACATTCGCCGCTCTTCTTGTTCTTCATTAAATAAGGGTGTTCTATGCATCACTTCATTCCCACAAGAATCTTTCGTGACAGGGTTTTCCTGCTAACAAATTAAACGAGTCAAGTTTTTCAGCTGCGACGTTCAGTAAATGCATAGTTATTACCTAAAATTACAAAATTAAAGCAAACATTTAGTGGCTACTGCGCAAGTGCCAACGAAATTCATAGTGTAACCAACCGCAAATAAGTCAGAGTGTTGATCATTAAGCCAATAATCGCAATCAGCAACAAATTGAGCTTTATCAGAGCCACAGATTTCATTCAACACTATTTCTCCATCCTGTTGTAATGATTTCTTCATCGTCCCAATGGAATGTTCCTTAGTATGGTTCAGCAGCTCGCAGAGACTGTCAAGCTTCTCCTGCATGCTCGATAACAACTGATCCTGATAGATAGTCACAAAAATGATGAAATCAGAGAAGAAGCAATTCACTCATTGTGTGGGGTATCAGGTAAGCAAAATATAAAAAGGTCAAGAGGGAGTATGCAGGGCCTACCAGGAGAACAACATAAGTTTGACATATTATATATACTTGTTTATAATGTAACAGTACATCATAAGCCACTATATTTTAGGCAAGATCGGAAAGAATCAGTCCCCACATATCTCACTCAACTCAAAATAAAATGAAAAGGTGGGTCAAAACAGAATGTATATTTTCTCTCTGCTTCTTTAATGAAAAGGCACATAATAATTAAAGGGAGTATTGCTGAGGCCCAATAGACCAATCAAATGAAATGATGGGGGGAAAAAAAACAATTCCTGGTTAAATCAAAGTAAGCAGCAAAGCAAACAAATAGCGAACCCGGAGTTCGACGGACTTCTTCAGGTGCCATATCTGGTGGCTCTTCTTGGATTCGGCGGCTGCAACGCCGATGACGGCGACGATGAGGAACCTGTGGATGGGATTAAAGAGCTCCCAAGCGAGGGCCTCTTGTGGGGTTAAAGCACCCCCAATGGTTTGGACGGAACTGGCTTCTTCGGAGTTAACCAGTCTTCCCTGGAGCGAGACCCAAGCAAGATTGGTAGGCGAAGAAAAAGGCGGAAAAGGGTGGAGGAAGGTGGCGGAGAGGCGGCGGCCGGAGGGTTGGTGGATGGGAGGAAGAGAGACAAGAGGAGGAGGAGGAGGAGCGTCTTCGTCCATGGGATGAGCAGTAAAACAGCTCAATCGAATTCGAATATGGATTAGTGAATAATGATCGGCAACATTGCAGCATTCAAATTTTTGGATTTGAGAGGGAAAAGTACACTACGCATCATTCAAATGCGGCCCCATCATTACTATTGTAATTATATAGCACATATTTATTTTAACGATTATATTATTTGTAAGCTGTTTTTTATATAAATTAATATATAATTTCTCTCATATATTTATGTTGTATATCGTAAATCACGATTAAAAAAATATTTTTAAGCATTCCAATCGTTAATCCAAACGAGCACATATTTTTTCAAATAAGTCCTTTTAGTGCTGGGTCTCTCGTCAGAAGTTTCATCCTCTGTTTTATTCCGTTTTCCAGCCTGATTCTAAATTTAAATTTTTTTTCATAAATTTAAATATTATAAATATCAATATTTAAATTGTTATGCATATTAATAAAAATTATTAAATTAATAAAGTATTAAAAAAATTAAATTTTAAATGCATTTTCTATCATTCCAATTAAGATTCATGATTAAAGTAAGGCTAAAGTATACCTATAGTTATTTAAGTTTATATGAGGTATACTTTTAATCCTCTTAACTTTATAAAATATAATTTTAGTTATATAATTCTAATACCATTAATGTTGTTAACGGAAAACACTAATGCAACAAACTTAAATGATGGATCTATAAACTTAAGTGATAATTGTGTAATTAAATATTATTAATTTAAAATTTAAAATATGTAAAAAATTAAAAAAATATTTAAAATTCTAATGAAGTAGTAAATATCAAAATCTCAATTGTATTAAAAATTATAGTTTAATAATCTAAATATATTAGTGTATTAAAAAATTTTAGCTTAATAATCTAAATAGCAGAACCTCAATTTTATTTGCAGCTATTTGTCGGTTTATTTTAGTTTAGTAATCTAAATACATTATATTAAAAACTTAAATATGTTTTATCAGTTGCACAGTCGTTATTTGAATTTACTGTGTTAATTTTTTTTGTTAGCAACATTAATGATATTAGAAATATATGATAAAAAATATACTTTATAAAGTTAAGGGACCAAAAATATATATCATGTAAAACTTAAAAAACTAAAAGTATATTTTAGCCTTAAAGTAAAACAAATATATGATTATTAAGCGATTTTATGATTAATGTAATTGATAATTTTCATTTTTAAATATGGGTTGAAAAATCGTATGCTATTAATAATTGTTATGGTCATTATCAGGCATGAACAACCTATTAAATATTTGATACTGTTTATATATTTTCAAATATTAAATTATTTAGTAGATAGTTAATTTTCTTGCCGTCGAACAGGTATAGTTAATATTGTCGTTAACTACGCGTCTGTTTGTTTGGGCGATCAGATTGCTTATAAGTTGCTTTTTACGTAAATCGAGACACAACTCCTCTCACATACTTACCTCGTATACCGTAAATCACTATTAAAAAGTAACTTATAAGCAATCGAATCGCTCATCCAAACGAGCACTACATTTTTACGCTTATAAATAAGAATTGTAACACGTGATAGAGTTATGTGAGCAATGGATTTCAGCTTCTGAACGGTGCCGGAAATAAACTTATTAAAGGCTTGGTATAAGTTTTACTCCGTTATTTTTTATTAGTAGTTAATTGATATTGAATTATTGATACATTGATTATATTGTATTTAATTGATGTCAATATTATGGTTTGGGTAACCCATATCATTGCCATTTTTTTGTTGGAAATCTTGACATAAAAAGGGGCATATAAATCCAGTCATATGTACGTACTATTTCCCTTTTTTGTTATTATAATATCTAAATAATTAAATTGTGTAATTTAAAAAAAAGCATTACAATTAGTTAAAAGTAGTAAATAAATACATAGGACATGTACTTTTTTTGTTTCAAATATACCCATAGGCTAAATGAGAAAAGAGTAATGTGATGAGAAAGATGGTGAAAGAAAATGTATAGGAAAAATTAACCAGGAGTAATATTAATAAAAATGCATTTTGTAACATCCCAAATTTTATTCACCAAGAATATATTTTAATTATTATATATATTCAATAAAATGGTGAATATTTATGAACTTTGGATCTTATGAATTTTGAAATATTCATATTCATAAGAAAATGGGTAAATGAATTCAAGAATTGAATTAAATTACAAAGGTGATAGCAAAATTATAATTTTGCCAATTTAGCCCAAGATTAATTATTTTCCAATTAATTGGAGTTAATTTCAATTAATCAAGGAAAATAAAGGAAAATGTATAAATTGAATAATCTTGGTGGAATAAATTGAGATTTGTGGAGTAAAGTAAAAGCCCATATTTTTCTTTTATTGGTGGATATTTAGTAGAAGGGAAATATTTACTTGGAAGGTAAACATGCCAAGTGGCATCATCTAATGCCAAACAATTAAATGAGAATTTCTAAGATATGAGCACATGTGGAAATTGGATTAAAATATGATTTCTTGGCACATGTAGTTTGATTAATGGAATGAAAGACCAAATTGTGTGCATGAAGGGCCTTAAGACATTTTTGGGCTAACCAAATGGAGGAAAATTGGTTAAATTGCAATTGGAGGCTTATGACACAAGTTGGAAGTGGATAAGGCCAAGTACATAAAAGGTGTTGCAATCTCAACCATTGATGAGATCAAGGGTTAAGATGAAATAATTAAGAGAAATAAGAGAAATTAGGTGAGATATTTATGAAGCTTATGAAGCAAGGCTTCATCTTTCTCTTACCTTCATTTTCATCACTTGCAACAAGAAAAGGAGAGAGAGGGAGAGCTTGGGAAATCTAGAGAGAAGGAGGAGAAATCTTAAGGTAAGTTCTTGTGGATCCAAGTTTTAAGGCTTCCAATTTGTATAATCTCTTCTCTAATCTCTTCTTCTTCATGAAACACTATGTTTAGCAAGCAAATCTTGAGCTCAAGGAGAGAGAGAGGAGGACTCCTAGAGAGAGAAATTTCAAGAACTCAAGAAGGTAACTTCACAAATCCTAAGATTATGTTAGATGTGGTTATTGTTGATGATTATGGTTGGATTTGGTTATTTTGTTGAGTTTGTAAATTTGGAAAGTCCTAATCCTAAGGGGTTATGCTGTCCAAATTTCTTTGAATCATGGTTAAGAAGTGTTTAAATGAGTTAATCAAGGGTTAGAAGTGAAAAAGTACAAGTTTTGGAAACTAGAACACAAAACTCCATTTTTCCTTATTTTGACCAATATTTCGGCCAGACCAGATCTGGTAGTAGGAGTTGGATTTTCATGAAATAAATGGTTCCATTGGACTCAGTGGGCAAAAATATGGGGGGTTATAGTTGGACACTTTTTCGGTAGAGGCCGAAAAAGCATATTTACGAAAATGCCACTGAAATCACTAAATAGGGGCTGTTAAGGGTATTTTCGTAATTTGACCATGAATTTGGCAATTTCGAGGCCGGAAATGGATTCCTTGGGCAAAAATAAGTCAGAATAGCCCTAGTCAAAATTTTGGGAAAACGTGCCATCGGGCCGGGTACGGCGGGGCCGGGCCGGGTTCCCGGGAGCATTTTGGTAAAATTTCACCATAGATTAATATAAACACCAGAAACACTATGGAAGTGTCTAAACTGTACATTTGACGTTCTAGGACTGAGTAGAGAGCCCGAGGGATTGGCACGCAAATCGAGGCATGTTATTCAAAGATCAAGGAAAGGCGACTAAGGTAGGGAACTTACCTCTCTTGCATGTATTTGATATTTGTGCTGGTGTATCGATGCATGTTATTGCTTTGCTTGATTATGTGAAACATATATGAATAATTGAAGCTCTGTTTCTGTTTATGCTATGGCCATACGTATGTTGATTGAAACATTGAGCACGCAGATATGTCATTGTGTGAGCATGAGTTACGTAATGCAAGCATGTCATGCATTATGCACTTATCTTGCATGCATATTGGTATTGCTTTCCTACTGAGATTCCCCAGAATCTCACCCTCCCCTACCAACAATTTAGACAGGCGAAGACAGAAGCTATGCAGAGAGCAATAAAGAGAACTGTACGAAGGGAATTGCGATGGTGGAATGAAGATGAGACGATGTCTCCGTTTCACTGGGACGGGTTTAGACACCTAAGCAGCGCTGCGATGTTACATTAATTGTAATTATCAAGTACGGACCCCTATGGGGAATTTCCGTAATCGTGCACATAATATCAGTATATTTATGCTATTCCTGTGTTGCCCACTGAACTGCGTATCGTTTTCCGCAAATACTCTGAAATAGTTGAAAATAAAATGAGGGTGTGACACATTTAATACCTAAACAACTAAAGATAGGTTTTATTAAAAAAAAAGGACTCACGGATGGTTGCAATGGCTAATTAATTACAATCACAGCTCTAAAAATTTACCATTTGGATCCACAGTCACTTTTTTCTGCCCTGAGGATGCATGATCACATGACTAACAAAAGAATAAAAAAGTTGATTTTGTTTAGTAAAACGATCTATTTTCATAGATAATATTGCCGGAGAATTTTAAATTTATCTATATTTTTATATAAAATAATAATAATAATTTTATAAAATATTAAATTTAAGTCATTAAAATTGTAATAAAAAATGATCAGAAAGGAAAAAAATAAGCGAGAGGGAGAGGCCGTATTTTGTACTGTAGCGGAGAGTGTAGGGATGCTTTTTTCCCTCCCAACGAGCGCAGTAATGTTTGAAAACAATGTTATATTTCAATTTTCAAAGACGTTAATGATACGGGACCGCTTTGGAATGAATGAGACGGGGCATATCCACCCTAGACGGACAGTATTATTCGCCCATAAAAAACTTGCTATACATTCAATCCAATATACATATATATTTCATGTCAACACGTCAATATATCAATATATCCATTGTGATTCATGCATATATATGTCACCTAGTGAGTAGAATAAGAAATTAAGTTTGGTTTTCGCTTTAGCATAGCTAGATAAACAAACCATGGAGGAAAAAAAAACTTGACAGATTTTAGTTGGGATGTATTACAGGAGTAGTTGTACTTAGATGTATATATCCCATTAATTAATGTTGATAAATTAATAGTAGTAAAAAAATAATAATAAACGGGTCACTTGCTTGGTTAGAACTTACAAGGGAATGAAGGGAGAATGTAACTTCCTCTAGGGTAACATAATTTTATTGAGTACAGAAAACGTCAAAATAGGGGTCGGTTAGAGCCTTTAGTGATTGTTTGGCAATTTGTCAAATCTAGATTTTAAACTTAGGTTTGCACAACTTGAGACAAAATTTCTCACATAGTTACTTCATAAATTATAAAAACTATTCTTAAAAAATAATCCAAACACAAAAATTTGTCAAAATATTTTGACAAATTTTGGAACTTAAAAAAATAATAGTTCTATATTGTTTAGATCCTTATTAAAATTCAAGGTAAAAAAAAGATCCTAATTAAAATTAGCTAGCAGGAAATAATTTGAAAGAATAATTTGTCAAAATGCTTATGAAAAAATAATTTTGAATTGTGCTCAACATCATTTACATGAACAAAGGAAAATCGTTAATCCAATCAACAAAATTAAATAATAGTTCTATATTGTTTGGATATTAAAATTATTTGTTAGGAAATATTTTGAAAGAATAATTTGCATTGTCAAAATGCTGTATACTATAAACAAAGGAAAATTCTTAACTCAATATTCAAATTCTACAATTTGTTTCATTAATTTGAAGCTCATAAAATTAATCAATGAATTATGTAGTTAGGAAACAAAATTTGATATTACTAATTTACATAAAGCATTCATTAAACTCTAACGGTCCAATCCTTTTGTTAGAAATTGTATATTTTGTGCTTCAAAAGTATGAATTATTTTTTGTGCATCTTATAATGCCTACTTTCAATCCTACTATTGTAAATATAAAAGAGCGTAGGGCTTAGGTATATGCTGATGAGTGATTCTTTATGCAACATAGAAGTATATGTATATAAGAAATAGTCCACCATCATTCAAATAATTGGTTCAAAATTCAAAATATCAATACAAAAAATCTTTTTGTAAACAACGATGGAAATTTTGTTTGTGAGCTGTCCATCACTATCTAAAATCAAAATTTTTAATACACCGCTTCGGCCTTTTGGGCTTCTCATGCAAGATGGATGCATACAATGCGCTGTCCATTTTATACAATTACCTTATTGAATATCTAAACCCCCCCCCCCCCCCCCCCCCCCCCCCCCCCAAAAAAAAAACCAACTCTCAAGTGATTAATCAATCATTTGACAAATTTTCCAAACACCGGTACCTAATATATAGTATCTATTAAGTCCCAAGAATAGACAACCTGACCCTCTACTTATTTTGGCATCTCCGCAAACTCCTACAATTATATTAAGGGTTAAAGGTCATTTCTGTTCCGAAAGTATTCATTTGGAACCAATTTTGCTCCGTAAATTTCTCTAGGGGTATTCAAAGTATCCCGGTCCCGGTTGTCCCGGCCCGGTCTTGGATATTTTATCCCGGGAATTTTCCGTCCCGGCCGGGACCGGGACCGGGAAAACCCGGGACTGGGATATAAAAACCCAGGACCGGGACCGGGACCGGGATCACACCTTGTGATCCCGGGAATTCCCGGTCCCGGTTTTTTTTTTCTTTTTTCCTTAAAAAATAGGTTATTATTTTATTTTTGTATTTTTTACCCCATAAATTAAGTTATCATTTGATAAAATGTATATCACATATTTAGTTAGAGTTAAATTGTATATATCGTGATACAAATCCTAACTATATAATGTATAAAGATAATAACAAAATGATGAATGTGATAATAATATGTTATTTTTCAATTCTAACTCAATTTATGTGATTTTTATGACCTTATTAGGTGTTAAATAATTACTTTAAACACTAGATTATAAAAAAATTTAACTAATATAATTATATTATTAAGACTGGGAATTCCCGATCCCGGTCCCGGGAATTCCCAGTCCCGGTTGTCCCGGGAATTTCCCGGGACCGGGACCGGGACCGGGAATGAGATCCCAGTCCCAGGAAATCCCGGGACGGGAACCGGGAATGGGTTTTCCCGGTCCCGTCCCGGGATTTGAACACCCCTAAATTTCTCAAGGCACAATTTTGCCCTTAGCATTTTCTGACAGTTACTTGACCATTGGTCGGGGCAAATTTGCTCTGAAGTTAAAACTTTCATGGTATTTTGTCGTCCATGTCACTTTTTGTTAAGGGTGCAAATTTACCCTGAAAGTTTTAACTTATAAACAAATTTACCTTGACTAACGATCAATAAATGCCAATGGCAAGATTGCTTCAAATTTAACTCTTTTGGGGTAAAATTGCGCCTCAAAAAACTTTCAGAGTAAAATTGACTCCAAGTGAATACTTTCAGAGTAAAAATGACCTTTAACTTTTATATGAATGTAAAAGTTGCTAGAATAAGCATCTCCCTCATTCGTTCATATCCCGCCCTTGTTCCTAGCAGCTGAAAATGATCTACAAAAATATAGAATAAGAAATAAACGATATTAAGTTATGAATAGCATAATGTATTTATCATATTTCATTCAATACATGAGGAAATGTATAAGTTGCAACTGAAAATTATACTTTGATTCTAAGAAAAAATCAAAGCTAGAAAACTTCAAGTTGATTCGTCAATGGAAACAATATGCTCATATCATTAGTAAAATCAAACTTATATTGCGATTTTATATGGGACTAACTGAAATTCCTTGTACACATAGAAAGAGTATAGTACAACCCTTTTTTGGATCTTGAAGCTTTAATCAAGAAAGAGGTCACGTAGATCTGAAATCTAGATGAAAGCAAACAATTCTTTTTTGTTTTTATTAGGCATGCTAGTGCCGGCGGGCGTGCGGGATCGAACCCAAGACAAAGTGGAACAAAAGCTACGGGGTTGAACCCAAGACAAAGTGGCACAAAGGCTACCGGTTATGCCACTTGCGCCACTAAGCGTTGGTTTAAGCAAACAGTTCTGAGAAACAATGTTCATATCTATAGAAATAGGAATCAGTTAGCATATAATAAAGTAGGTACATATTTAGTTATGATGTTAACAAAAAGAAGTGGCACTTATACTACACCCCCCCTCTTTTCATGACTGAAGCTTTCGTGACATATTTGGCCACCACATTGGCTTCATGCGAAAAACCTGCTTGTTAACATGCAAGTATTATCACCTAAAGATTGTTTATGCATATTATGAATATTTGCCACAACATATCTTCAATGTGTTTAGCAAATATTCTGACTGAGATATCATACATAAAGATGCTAACCAATGTGCCTAAGTTTAACACATTATGGTAGCCGCTCCACCCTTTATTGAAAAAATATGAAATAGAGGTTAATTAAGTACAAAATATACTTACAAAATAATAACAAATGATAAAAAGACTCTTGCATGGATATGATGAACTCCAAATAAATTAGGATAGAAAACAATGCATAAGATTAAGATAGATTAGTTGAGTCTTCTTACAAGGTCTAGACTTTTGGGTCTTATTCACTGTCGCACCTACATTGTTCCAAAATTAACACCACTATGGGTGAAACAAACACAAGAAAAAACTAAACTAAAACTTGAATATTATTGTAGACATCTAAACCATTATTGTCGAAGAAGATAAAAAAGAAATTGGCGAAGCCAGCGTTATTGTCAAAAACTAGTGGGGAATTGAAATCTAAAGGGTTAAGGGGCAAAAATGCCTAATAAGTTTTGGCCCAGGGGTATTGGGTGTCTGGAAGTCCTCAATGGGGTTTTTTGCCCTGAAAGTTTTGGAAAGGGGCATTTTTACATCCACCAGGACGGAATTGCAACAGAAGTTGGACAGCGTGGAAGTTTGTCACACATAAGTTAGCCACGTCGGTTAACTCTTGGAATTTTGTTGAATTAATTTGAAAACCCTGGGCTGTTTCCATCAAAAGGGTTGGCTGATATATGTTAGAGAGTCAGAGGGTTGAGTGAAGAAGAGAGAAGATGGATGAGTTGACAGCGTCGACGGCGACCGGAGGAAGGAGGAGGCTTGCGTTTCTTAGAGGGCGTAGTCAAGAGAGTGAAAGCGATGGTTATAGTCATATTTGCTATTATGGTGCGGCAACTCGGCTGCGGACATCCTGAAAGGAGGCGAACCCAGGAAGGAGGTTCTTTAGTTGTCGAAATTATCGTCAGGTACAATTTCCAGGTTGTTTTTGTAGTTGTGTGTTATCTTCGAAATTATGTTTTCTAAGTTGTTTATGTACTTGTGCTTTCAAGGAGGGGCCGGGAGTATTTTAAATGGCATGATGATGAAATGGGAGAGAGGTCAACGGAGGTTATAAATAAGCTTGTTGGTCATGTTGACAGGCTATATAAGGAAAATATGCGACATAGAAGAGGGGGAGTTGATATTATTGCAGAAGTTGAAGCTCAGATAGGCATGATTGTTGTTGAAATGAAGAAGGAAAGGAGGTTGAAGGTACTAATTACTGGATTGGTAGCCACTTGGGTGTTAATGTTTGTTAACTATATATCCACTTAGTTGATAGCAAAGGTGGTTGATGTAATTTTTGTTAATTTGAGGAATGTATGCATTGAAAGACATTGGTGAGGTTGTATTATTTGGATGATGCATGTTTATTAAAATCAGTATCCTGTTTTTGTCCTCATCATTGAGTAAATAAAGGACTTGGGGCCCATTTGGTACAAGGAATGCATGATGAAGGAAAGGAAGGGAAGGGAAGTGAATGGAAAGGAAGGGAATATTGGAGGGAACTTAAAAAGGTATGTTTGTTTGGTAGACGTGGGAAGGTAACTTAGGTTGAGGGAAAATGAGACATTTGGTAGAAAGAAAATAGAGTGACAAAAATGAGAAGAATACGTGAAATACTCATAACACCCTTATAATAAAATAATAAAAAAAATAGGTTAAATTGATTTAACTCATTGTTAATCGATTTACAATAGTAAATAGATTTACTATGTAAATCGATTTACATAAATGTAAATCTATTTACCATGCAAATCGATTTAAAATATTGTAAATGATTTACAATATTGTAAATGATTTACAACGGGTTAAATTAATTTAACACTTTTATAAATCGATTTAACCCATTATAAATCAAATTTTAATATCATGCTTTGTTTTTTTGCTGTTTATTGCTTTATTTTTTCTCTATCAAAAGGACTTAGAACTCTAATCACAGACTCTGTAATTTCTGTCTATGTCATGGAAGGAAGATACCTCATTGAAGCAAGATATATCAGCAACAACAAATAATATAGCACTTGTTTCTTCTGGCTGTGAAGCAAATACTAAAGATTAAGTTTGTATGAGGAAACAATAAGTACATTGAACCCTAAAAATCAACTTATAAAATTGTCATCATGTTGATGCCATAAATTTGGCTAAAAGGTTGCCAAAAATTTACATCAAATTCCATATGAAGAGCCCAATATTTGGTCAAAATATGGCTTGAAAGTGTACAAGATATAAAAGCTTGTCATAGGAATAAGTTAACAAAACATGGCACATAACTGTCGTTGGCCTACAATTAACAACTAATTTCTATCGTCTTTCTCTTATTGCTTTGGCCTTGGTTCTGCTGGTATGAGAAATCAAGTTGGGCTCCTCGTTTGCTAGTAGCCTTGATGTTGTAATAGCTGGGTGTCCCTTCCACATAAGACCTAGAGGAGTGAATGGCAACTGAGATGTACTTGGTGGTGTTGTTCCATATTCATGATATCACTTTTGTCGGTCTCTATCCTCCTATAATACAACTCACTTGAGTTCTCCAAATACATCCAATACTCCGCACTACCTTTGGGACCACCCTTCCCACCATTCAATGCCATTAACCCTAACACCCAAACTATTAATCACAAAAGCAAAACTATATTACTAAAAGCAAGATGATTAGAAGATAAAGCAATGGCAAAAAAAGATTAGAAGAAGACAAAGCAATGGCTCACAAGGAATTTCACTCCCGATAGTTACTGAGTTACAAAGAAAGATTCCTTACTTGACTGACTTTTTAGGACGAATCTGTTGTTTGTCGCCTTCTTCACACACTCAAACCTCACATGCACCCACTCTGTGAGCTCCGTCGCTTTCTATGAACGCTCTGTCGGCTTCTTTGAACTCTCGACTCTTGTGATCGAAGCCAACCCCACCCACCTCTTAATCTCGTTTGTCCCCTTATCTCACCGCTTTTCTTCCTCTACAATCACATACCCAATTTTTCTATTGAATAAAACAAAATAACTCTCAATTTCTTTCAATAATTTCCAACATGGAAGCCACATCTTTGTTTACATTGCCAATTTTGGTTGACACTTGGCGCTTAACGTCTCAATTTTACCGTCTGTCCCAGTGGGGTAAAAATGCCCATTTTCAAAACTTTCAGGGCAAAAATGCTCCCTCGAGGACTTTTAGACACCCAATGCCCCTGGGCCAAAACTTCCAGGGCATTTTTTCCCTTTAGCCCAAATCTAAATAATAGATATCAAGATAGCAAAAGCAAAATTTCGTTGAAACATTAGCAAAAGAAATATGATACTGAACATGGTATAGAATTGCACCTTGCCTTCATAACTCACATTCGCATATTTGGACCAAAAAGAAGGAAGAAAATTTGTTATAGGAAAATTAGTTGGGTAGATCGATAAACTACTTTTTTTAAAAAAATAACTGAGGCTGAGTCATAAGATACCTGAAAAGCTTCATCGTTTTTCAAAGGTTGAAGTATTGCAAATTAAGTGAACATGAGAAAGAAGTTATCGTATCAAGATGAATAAGTTTGTGGAATCTTCGGAATTCGGAACCACCTCGAAAAGTAACATAACATTGTGTGGAGTTCAAAGGAAGTAACCGTCAGAAACTTCATTCCGCACACTACAGGGTTGGTGGGTTAGATTATCAGTATTTGTAGGCAATTTAAAAATGAAGATCATTTAATTAATAAAAAAATTGGACGCAAGGATCAAATTAGTTAATTACCCAGTATTTCATATATAAAGAGAGGTAAAGGGATGGTTAGTTAGAAAATATTTTTAAATATTCACAACTATTAAAAACAGAACAAAGAAATAAGAAAATTGTCAAATAAATATAATAGATATTGAAGAAGAAAATTTTGGGATGATGTGGTACGCTTTAGTGCCTGCTTTCAATCATGTTTTTAAGAATAAGATAGATGAGGAGAAAAACAAACATGAAGAACAATAAACGGAAAGGAAAATACCACTCAAGGCCCATCAACTTCGGCAAATTACACTCAAGTCCTTGGTCCTTGGCAAGAAAATTTTTTCTTCAATTAAAAATTCCGTCTGAGGAAATAGGAACAGAAATACAAGGGAAAATTACATTCAGGTTACTGATAAGAGAAAAAATGAAAAAAATAATCCCTTCATATTTCAAAATGAAAAAATGGTTCCATTGACAATATCAGATGTAGGTCATTGACAACACTTGGGCCACCATGGACAAGTTCTTGAGACCATTTTTTATTTTGAAATATGAAAGGATCATTTTTAAATTTTTTCTCTTGTTTGGGACTTGAGCATAATTTTTCCAAAATACAATCCTCCAAATGATGGACAATACATTTGTACATTAGGAAGCCTTGTTGTAAATTACAGATCGATGCAATTAGAAATTATGAAAGCTAAACTGTAAATTATCACGAAATCAATTTTCACATATGATCGATGTGAATTATAGTTGAATGTTCCTTAGGATTAGTAGTTGTAAATAACGAGCACTTAAGTTATATATAGTGGAAGATAGTAAGTTGTACTGGGTAACTTCAACAAGGCATGGGAAGAGGAAAATACACACAC
Organism: Inga laurina; assembly: GCA_963855925.1. Classification (NCBI taxonomy): domain Eukaryota; kingdom Viridiplantae; phylum Streptophyta; class Magnoliopsida; order Fabales; family Fabaceae; genus Inga; species Inga laurina. Next base: position 66,780,962 of record OY979707.1, on the reverse strand, counting down.
ACACACACACGAAATTTGTCACTCCCCATTCATACTGAGGCTAAGAATAACAAACGGAGAGTCGTAAAATTGAAGAATTAAATTGAAAAAAAATAAGAGTATGACTTGCAAACCATTCCATGCAGGAAAAAATTTTGCAATGAAAAAACATAGAGGAAGAGATATAAATATCAAAGCTTTGTCTCCCCAAATTTCAAAGAAGTGACTTCCAAATCATCCCAATAATGCATATAATATTATTTTGATAAAATATTAATAATTATTATATTTAATAATTGTGCATAGCGTCGATGGCAATCAACAAGGTAGATATGACAAAGAAAGGAGTACTTTAATCATTTTCACTTGTATTAGAAGAGATACAGTTTTAGTTTAGGAATTGGGATATTTATGTTAACTTTATGTTTAGGGAGGCTAAATTTTATACCTATTTATTTGCTTGATCCTTAGATAATGATGCTATTAAGTCTGTAATTTTTTATTAGCTACAGTGGCGGACCTAGGATCATGAACCAGTGGGAGCAAACTAATTTTTTTTAAAAAAAATGGACCCAATCAAATATGTCCAAGTTTAAACTCAGTGGAGTCAAAATATGGTAATTAGTGGAATTAAAGACACAAATTTTACATAAATAACAGGTAATTTTAGCACATTCAGTGGAGCAAGTGCCCCCACTCACCAATGCACAAGGTCAAGGCTGTGGATGATGAGAGGAAGATGGCTAACATAGGATTTAACTGTTTTCATTCAAAAAGAAAGAAATGACACCCAAATCCCTTAGTTATATGTAATCAATCAAAATGTTGAGATTGAATTGGTGTCAATATCATTAGATGAAACTAAATTGGCATTTTCCCTATCTTGTATATACAATGAACAATGTATGGAAGTAAAAAGAAGGAATAAGGAAAATGAAACGGCAGAGGATGGAGAGTGGCGTCATCACTCATCACTTCATCGGTCATCACAAAAGAAAAGCAGGAAAGAATGAATGGTAATGGATTGCCCAAGACGTCACACTCCCACCTGGGAACGTCCCCACTCCCTGAAAGCTCATTCATTTTTTTTTTTTTTTGTCTCTCTCTCTCATAAGCTTCTTTCCTCTTTATTCATATTATCAAATGAATCTCCTTCCGGGCCAAAAATATATTATCAATTCTCTTTCCCTTTCCCCTCCTTTTATTCTTGGCTTTCTCCGCCCTCTTTTCCCCCTTAATTTGAGTAAATCTTTCTTTCTTTGTTTTGGCTGATAGAACCCTTTTGTTTGTTCCTAATTAGGTACTGGGACCAGAATTCCCAATTACAGCCTCGTTACCTTCCTAGTTTTCTTAATCACCCACAGGCGTCTCCACTTTTGCTCCCCAATAACCCCAACTTTTTCCTGCCGACATCACTTCTCATGTGGACCACATCTCAACCTTTGCTCTTTCCCCAATTTGTCTTGCTCATACTGTACCTTAATGACTCGTATAGCCAGCGCCTTTTCGCACCCATCACATGCTCATGTTTTTATCGCATTCAACATTGCAGAAAGGTTAACTTGTTCTAAAACTTCGCATGTAAGATATCATATTCAGTCTGTCAAGAAAAAATGAAAAAGAAGGAAAGAAAGTAACGTGATCCAAAAGTAGGGTAAAGACATAATAATAACCTTAAGCACTGGAATCCAAATCGGCAATAATGGACCAAAAAGAAATAAAAGGCGGAGAGGCAATAGCCACCACTCAAATGGATCAGGATAATGAGATTCGAATATGGAATAACCACAATATGGAGGAAAAGGAAAAAAAGCAGAACTCAAGCCTCGTATATATCATATGGCCACGTCGGACCCTCCACGATGTTTGCCTTTGCCATTTGCCATTTAATGCGAAAACGAACCCCATACAACACCACAGTACGTCTCCTCTTTACTACTCCATCAGGAAACAAAGCAAACCCCTCAAATCTGAAACTACTCTTTTACCCACCCTAACACAAATTACTACTCTATCTTACAACATCAATTTTGTACACCCATGCCTCCTACCTGTTGCATCTTACGGTTAGTTGTTATAAGCAACCCCTCTCTATCTTGCTCTTTCTTTCAATCCTCCGAGCCATATTATTACAAATCTGTACAATGATGCAAATGCATGTATCCCCCCTCATCTTTTCCATTACTGCCTCTGCTTGTGTGGACACGTGCACTTTGCGTGACTGTCTGAAAGCGTCTGTACAAATATGTAGTAGGAAGAAAAGTGAGAGTGAGTACTCAATATCTCGTCAACGAGCAGTTTCTTCGTGCTGAAAAATATGGACGTTCTTGTGATGATCCGGTGTTTTACTTAACAACATACCTCAACCTGCTTTTGAAGGTCTTTAATGTAGTCTACAGCCAGGTCCAACATGTCTGCTGTGTTTGTTTGCTGCAACGCGGAAAGCGGGAAAAAAAATCATCATTCAATTTCCTTCGTTTTCACATGCTGGCTTACTAGTATGGAAACAACTTACTTTGTCCATGTTGGGAACCAGATCTTGTAGCTTCCTCATACGCTCACTGATCTTAGTTCTTCTAACCTGACCCCAATTCACATCCACATAACCATAATGACTTGGAATCAACGTAGTTTAAATATACTACCATTTGCCCCATTATAGTTTTAATTGAAAATCCCCCCCAAAAAAAAAACAGTCAAAATGTAATTTAGAATCAAGATACTAGATAGTAGGTACAAGTGAACCACACTGGGGGGGAATGTATAAACGAGAAAATGTATTAGTTCCTCAAGGTTATATGTTCAATCAGTGGATTTTAGCCGGACATACATACATACATATATTTACATACATACATACATATTTCCTTTATCGTGAGACGTACCCTCTCTGCAATGCTTCTTGGGTGAGTAGCACAGCCTCTCTTGGCACGAATTTTACAGGGAACAGAATCTGAGAACTGCAGAAACTTTTCAATGGCTGCCATTTCTGCTGAAGTTTTTGGCAAACTGAGGTGATGAGACAAAGGAGCAGGACGAGGCTGGCTGCCTGACTCGTTCTGTTTAAGGACAACTAAATCGGGTCAATGGTTTACCACCTGCAAAACATACATCAGAACAATGTTGAATCACTTTGTACCTGAGTCTCAGAAAATGTTTTTGCATCCTCGTCTCTAAATCTTTTTAGTCCAGCAGTATTGTCAGACAAGAGTGCAGAATCGTCCCAAGGACCTGCGGGGAAACCTGTGATAAACTCATTACCTTGGCTTTCGGCAAAAGATTCAGTGTCTTGATTTTGCTCGGGGTCGCCTTTGTCCCCAACTTCAGCTATGGATGACATTAGGCCTGTTGAGTATTTTGGCGGATTTTTCATCCTCATCGCAGAAGAGAAGTTTGCTTCTTCGCTCGCGTTATTACCAGCTCCCAATATGCCTGTGCCCCTCATAGAAGCGTAGCCTGCCAATTAAGCTTGCATAGCGTCATTATGACAACCTATTCAGGAAGTAAGAAAATGAAGATTGGGATAAATATAAGGCCCTCAACAACAAAACATCGAATATTGTACCCATGATAAGCTCATCCAACTTGTCCCTAATTCAACACCCTTTTTTTTTCCTTAGAAAGAAAAAAAGGCAACCCGAACAGGATCATCCTTTCTCATCTTTCACCTTTAATAGTTATTGCATAACTGGGTGTGCACATAATTTTGCAACCATGAGCGTGTGACGTTAAGTTCAAGCATCTCCTTGGCCATGTACAGAAAAGAAATATGGCTAACAAGCAGCAAATTTTTAGAAGTAAAAGATATTCCCAGAAAAGTAAACCTAGAGATATATATTTTCCAAGAATAAAGTAAAAAATAGTAAAAGGACACGGAAAATTGAAGGTGAAGAAGGAACATATTACTTTCAATGTTTAAGGTGGAAAAGAATCCTGCAGGTGAGCTATTGTGCCTGATTAGATTGGAATTATTTGCATCAGGAGTCTTCACATGTGGCAATCGATGACCTTCCGTCGAATAAACTCCGTCCATAGCCGATGATGTCAGGCTCTGATTCGGCAAAGGTGGACGTCCTGAGCTTTGGAAAAGATTCTGCGGAGCAGAAACAAAATTACTGATATTGCTATGCTGCGACGGCGGCGGGTGGAGAGCCACCGGTTCATTGTTCACGGAAGGCATAACCTGAGACTGCTGATCCATCTCTTCCTTCACTGCAGAATTTTGTCGAACAGGTGTAAGATATTGAGCTGGTGCATCTTCTGACTCGTTAGCCAAGCTATTCATTAACCGTGAAAAGATTCGCTCCGTTTCAGGGCTGGAAGGCTGATTGAACATGTCCTCGTAAAATTCCTTGTCTAAGATATTAGTGAAATACGAGCTTGGCGCCGATCGATACCGTGTCAAACCAGAATTCATCTGTTGCTGCTGATGACCATGTAACATTGAAGAGTGGTGCTCACGATCTGACTCCATTGCTCCCCGGGCTCGCTTCAAAATTCTAATCAGGTTTATCTGATTTTGAAGACGGAAAAGGCTTTATCCTTTTCTATGAGTTTTGTGGCAGCTTCTGTTTTCAGATCGACCCACGTTTGTTTGTACTCGGAAGAAGTAAGCAGGCAAATCCGAGGGAATATCTTGAAGTTAAATAATCGCTGAAACCAACAATTGTAGAAAGTTGAAGCAGATCTAAAACTAAAAAAAAAATAAAATCTGAGTGCAGATAATTTGGTGGGATATTAAAGTAGAGGAGAGAAGGCGATGAAAAAGAGAGGAGAAGAACAAGTTGTTGCCAGTTATTTGTTGGCTCTCGGAAATAAGCACCAAAAGTGAGGGTAATGAGTGAAGAAAAGAGAAGGCGAGTACTGTGTCCCGGAGAATGAATCACTCAGCTCATCAAAATCGAAATATAAGATTCGCAACAAAAGCAACAGTGGAGGGAGAGAAAGCATGGGCAAGGAAAGACAAGAAGCACTCAGCAGAATCTATGAAAATAGGGGAGAGGGAGAGGGGGAGAAGCATGAGGAAGGAAGAAAGGGAATTTTTGGCAAGAGAGTGATGGGGGTGGGGGTGCGTACGTGCGAATAGCCAATAACATGTGAACACATTCCATGAATCCGGGGGCTCAGATATTACTATGTTTCCAGGTCCCTTTTACGAGAATACCCCCAAAAATATTTGTATATTGTGGGAGTGAACCGGAGGGGAGCACAAAGCAACACTACACAGTACAAACTAGAGAAGAGGGAAGGCACCCCGGTGATTCGATGGATCGGTTTTCCTCCTTTGTAAAGTAAAAAAGAGGCTCCTTGTAGAATATGGATAATTGAACACATCTTAATGAATTAGATTTAATATATTATAATAATAATATTTTTATAATATATTAAATTTAGACCGTTAATATAATCCATATCCTGCAAAGCAATCTCCTCTGTAAATAAAGAAAGTTGGATCCGTGATTCGATCTCCCATCATCAAAGCGCCAACCCTTTTTTAAGTCAAAGATATCGTCATGTAAGAGACAATAATGTTTGAGAAACTTTTGAATATAGGATGTGAATACATCTTCTTATAGATATTCAAAATACGCCCCATAGATCACTATGTTGTTTATTACAAGTTCAGTAGTCAATTTGTTTTATCCCAAATATAATAAGTCAATCTTGAGAATTATTAATCATTATTTTTTTAATTTATTCCTATTAAAAATATAGATAAATGAAAATATATACCGCTTTTTCACCATACTCATACTGGTTTTAAACAAGGATAAATTTTAAAAAATTCAATTAATTTAAGACATGTTAAATGTTTTAACTTCCATTTTTTACATAAAATTTGGTTAAACTGAATTTAAAATAAAGCTTATAATGGTTAATGTGAAGAAATAAACACAGTAAGGTGCATGGGAAGGGCAAACCTGAGCTGTTGTTAAGACTAAGGGTGTATTTGGTTTAAGGGGAGGAGAGGGTGGTGAAATTAAAATTTTAGATAAAAGAAACCTAAAATTTACTCTTTCATTTTTTTAAATTTTGGTTCCCTCCCAAAATTAACTCTCTGATTCTTTTTATATTTTAGGTTTTCACCTAAAATTTAAATACCTTCAGTCCAGAAAGATAACTTAATCACCATCTCATTCCCTCCCCCATCCTCCACTCCCTTCAAACCAAACACACCCTAAGAATTCATAAATATGCCGTTTGGTGCAAGTCATGCATGATGCTATAGCCTATAAGGAGCATACCTGGGGAGAGGGGTGAAATTAATGACTTGCCCGATGGAAAAAAAGATCTCCTAAATAAAACAAATGTGAGCTAAGCTCAGCTGAACATTTGGAATAGAAATATCCCCACAGTCCGCAGGTGCTTACATATTTGATGCTTGTAATCAGACATTTGAATTAAAGGTTGATTTCATTGACAAAAACAAGAGATGCACGTAAAAAATAGTTGGAAACATTTTGTACAGGGTTAAGAGTATATTTGTCAATAAAGTTTTAATGAAGGAGCGTCTAACATAATTATATTTTAAAGGGGTAAAAATACGCATAAGGAATTAAAAGTGGAGTATCCAGCACAAAACAGTTAAATTTGATTTAGCGGCATTAAATTATAAAAGAAGAAATCTTTTAACGGCGTTAGGTCAAATTTAACGGTTTTGTATTGGATGCTCCACTTTTAATTCCTTATGTGTACTTTTGCCCCCTTAAAAACATAATTGTGTCAGATGCTCCTTCCTTAAAACTTTGTTAGTAAATCTACTCCTAAATCCTTTTTTATATTGTTTTCTGAAATATAGTTAAACTCTAGTTGCGGGTATATACTTACCATATACTTCCTTCAGTCCTAATTATAAGATAAAGTTGACTTTTTTTAAGAAATTAAGGAAACCAATTAAATTACTTTCTAGTATTTATATATTTTTTTCTCCAAACTAATTAATTTGACTAATAAACTAATATATAATCTAAGAATACTAAAAATATAAATACTCTAAAGTAATTTAATTGGCTTCCTTAATTTTTTTTAAAAAAAATCAACTTTATCTTATAATTAAGACCAGAACGAGTATATTTTTAAAAAAATTGGATGAATGGAGTAGTACCCAATGAGTAATGGAAATCAAACCCCAGGCCTAATGTCACATAAGCTACATCTTGTATCAGTAGATCTAAGGGCTTTTTTCATATGCTTACCACACCCTTTTATCTATATTATAAGTAGCTTTTCAAAATGAAATTTTAGTCGTTTCTACAAGACATTTTGATAATTTCTGCGAGCATTAAATATTTTTTCTCTAAATATACTCATATTTAATAATGTTAGTGAAAGAGGGTAGAAATTAATAGAAACATGACGTTGAAGTTTAGTGATTGTTTGAAAACTATCAAAATCATAATTGCAGAAGTTTTTTTTAGTAAGTTGAGATAAGACTCCTCTCACATATTTACTTCATAAATCATAAAAATTATTCACCAATAACTAATCAAAATAAAACTAATCAAAACGGACGCTAACATGATTGGTAAAAGGATTGGGTTGGAGTTTGTAACATACGTGTGCATTAATTAAAATTTTGGGAGAATTATACTCAGGTCCTAAGAAAAAAGAGAAATAAAGAAATGGTCCTTATAGATTGTAAAATGAAAAAATGGTCCTAAGGGGTTGTCAATACATGCTCATAGAGTTATTAACGAGTTATCAATACAAGTTTCTGGAATTGTTAATGTGACCATTTTTTTATTTTACAATCTATAAGGATCATTTCTTCATTTTTCTTTTCTTAAAACCTAAATGTAATTCTCCCTAAAATTTTCAATTTGAATAGGAGAATCTACATTGTTCTGGTGGGGCCACTCTCGGCGTACGGGGATGCGTGCGTGAATGAGAAGCCTTAATTTTATGTTATCTTCCATCAATGTATCCATAAAATCTCATATAAACTATATTTATAAAAGATATTAATAAATTGCATCTCTGCAAAATGAGGTGAAAATGCTTGCCACGATATTTTCGGATAGAGTATTGATATTGATTTTATTCATATGCCCCTCCATTTCTATTATTCTTGGCCTACTTAATATTTATTCTCTCCTCCAATTGAAGTGAAAAAATAATAATCAACTAAAAGAAAGAAACTTAGAAAATAGCCCATAATAGCAGTTGCATAAAATTAGTGGTCCCTGGACAAGAAAAAATTACATGGAGTTCCCTTCCAAGGAGGGGACATACCGAAAGAAAGAGTGTATATATGCTGACTTCCTGTTTTCTACCCTTTAATAACAAACTATTTGTTACTTTTCTTGGTGTTTTGACGTGGTTATGGTTGGATTAATTGTGTTTATTTTTATAGTATACTAGTTTAGGATCCGCCTAAGGCGCAGGCACACAAACATGAGATTAAAAGATATAACATGATAGTAATTTAGTATTTTGTATATAAAGTAACAAACTCAAACACAACATCTAGTTATATAATATAGGATAAATAGTTATAGAAAACCTCCTTATAAACTATATTAGAAGTTTGACTTGTTGGTTTCCCTTCTACATCTAAAATAAGAATCTTCAACCCCTCCTTTTGTCTTACATGTGAAACTACGACATATTATTGGCCATGTGTGAAGACTAAACATATAGTGTGTGTTTGGGGGCGGCGATTGGACCCCCAAACGCCCAATTGATCAGCAAACGCTAAATTGCCCATTTGGAAAAAAAAAATTGTGAGTGTTTGTTTCCCAAGGTGAGCAATCGAGCTTAATTCTATCTTAATAGCTTTTGTCATAAGCTCAATTTCTCAGCTTTTACTGATTTAACTTTTGGGGAGAGTGAAAATGATTAAAATATTTTTTCAGTTGTGTCCAATGTACTATCAGACTTATTGCAATTTTACCCTTAATGTATTTTTTTGCTACAAAAATTAATTTCAACTATTATTTGGTGCTTTTAACCCTTAAAATATTTTTTCAACTGTACCCAATGTGTTATCAGACTGATTGCAATTTTATCTTAAATATGCTTTTTCAGTTCCAAAAATTATTTTAAACTATTTTTTGGTGTTTTTAACTCTTTAAAATATTTTTTCACCCATTCTCTCTTACTATTATCACAAAAGTCGCTTGTGCTTAAATCAATCCAAACAAGTTTTACTTTTGCAAAAGTCATTTATACAATCGCCGTTCCAAACATAAATCACATTACACAATCGGGCTTTTACCAAAACTAAAATTACCAAACGCTAAATTGAGAAACTCTATTTTTCCCATCGCTCTTCCAAACACACCCATAATCTAACATCAAGCAAGCCCTAACCTTGGCTCTTACTAATTGTCATAACAAATGTAAGCATAGTTGGAAATTGTCACCTACTCAAGGTGAATGACAAAGTTGAATCTAAAAGTGTAATGGTGATTCATGGGATGAGCACATTGGTTGAGAAACTGTCTCTAGATATAATGTTAGCTTCAATGATATGTTTTTCTAATCTTGTGACAATCAATCGAGTTCCATTGCATAGTCCAGTGGATTTATCAATGTTCCTTATTAATATAATGGGGGCACCCACCTTCAGTCAAAGCTCATGATTTGGAAGACCTAACATAAAGATTGAATTCAATAACTCATCTGAGTGCATATCTGCAATAGAGCTAAGGGCGCCATCCTGTTTAGATACTCTATCAACACTTAAATAAATCCTTTCTTCACCAGGAAGCATATGAAGCATTGCATTATTGACTTCATCTACTACAGATAATGTAGATGTCAAAATGGTTCTATCATGGAAGTACAACTTATCATGTAAGTGGAGTAGCAAATTTGGATAAGTTGAATGTATAATGCACTCCAATGCATTTGTGGTGGGTTGCAACAGAAATTCACTTAGGATAGTGAATCATCGGTATCATCTTCTGTTGCCACATTACCATCACCAACCGTAAAAGTCTACTTTGCAAATTCAGCAAGCTCTGTAGTAGTACTCGTAGATTCAGCTGTCAATAAACGCATATTCTGTGTCAATGTAAAGACTTTGCAATATTTCCACAAATGAGGCATTAATAGCTGCAAACACAATATCTTCACGTGCAACCCTCGGAACAACTGGTAGTAAAATCTCCGCCAAGAACTACAACTTTACCACCAAATGGCTTATCTCCTGCACCATTCACATATCGACCAATTATATCTGGCAATGTCTTGTCAAGTGCTTTAAAGCAATATGTATTAGCCATTGGTGCTTCATCCTATATAATCAAAGAGGTTTGTAGTAGTAGTTCTGTTAGATGTGTCCCCTGCTTAATATTGCAAATAGAATTTTCGTTAATAGAAAGAGGAATAGCAAATTGAGAGTGAGCTGTTTTTCCCTTTGGCAAGATAAGGGATGCTATACCACTGCTGACAACATTAAGTACGAATTTACCTTCAACCCATAATGAAGTTGATAATGTTTTCCCACTACCACTGTATCCATAAACAAAGAAGAAACCTCTTGCAGAATCATTAACAACAATAGTTATATTGTCAAAAATGGCATTTTGCTCTGGTGTAAGGCTATATAGTAATTCGTGTAACTCTTCAAATAGAGCATTCCTGTCAAAATTCATCTCTTCTAGTATAAATCTATTCCCAACCAAAGTAGAGGCTGAAGCGTCAAAAGAAGGCATTGTTGAATAGTTACACAATCTTCTCCCATTTTTTTTATAACATGTTCCAGCTCAATCAAAGTAAGATTGTGTAATTCAGACCCAAGCAGATTAAAACCTGAGGAAACATGATTGACATAAGTACTGAGATATTGTGTAAGCATGATAAGAAAATCAAGATAAACAATTCATTGCGCATATAAGCCAACACTTGTGGTTAATGGAAACTATTTCTCTAATAAAAATCATATGCATGTAGGTACTTATTTGATAGAATATTATCGAACTGAAAGGAATACAAAATTGATTCTCTGAAACAAATAAGAAAAAATCCAAGTTAGACTGTTGTGGGTTTTAGAATAATAGATACTTGGGTATTAAAAAAAATCTTAGCGTTTACTATAAATCGTATAATTTTTATGGGAGGGAGTACATTATAATAATTTACTTGTTAATAATTGAATTAATATATTTTCCCAACTTTCAATATGATCAAAACATAATATTATCATGGATAAAAGTTATTGATTTCATAAAAGTACATATTAATTTAAGTAGTAAACCAATGTATGTCTTAAATATAAATACTCACCTAGATGACCAGTCAGTTGTCATTGTCTATATACTATGTCATCTGCCATTAAGTGCCATGATTGTTGTCAAACTACCTCAGAGCGACCAAGGCAATCACAAAATAGCAAGGTTCCAAAAAGACGCCGCAAGTAATATGGTGATGCCCACTGGCAAGCCTCTCTAATTGTATCTATATATTCCTTATCATCTTCAAGCAAACCCTTAGCATAGCAAGCAAGTCAAAAAGTGTTGTGCATAACACCATCAACTATTCGTATATCCAGAAAAGATTCAGGGCCCCTGATCGACGTTAATAATAATCTCAAGTAAAAGGCCTCACCAGATCCTAGGGGAACATAATACAATCTCCCAATTGAGAATTCAGATTTTCGTAAATCCCATTCCTAAGTATCTCTCTTGAATACAAATTTTGTGGGGAATTCGGAGTATGTCAATTGTTTAGCTTGCTTGTATTTTTTGTTTGTAGCCATCCATGCTTGGAACATTATTTACTTGTAGGTATTTTGGTTCAACACAATAGCCAAGTCATCTGTATCTTTATATATTACTGTTTGCTGGTCTGGTAAATGGAAGGAAAGCATTTCCACGGAAAGTTTTCTATAGTTAATGTCAAAACCAAAAATCCTTCACATAGCCTCACATGCTGACAAATATCTTACATCATGATACATCTTATCTCATCATGAATGACATTACCGTCTGATGAAGAAGATGTTGCATAGAAAGCTGTGGTAGCCCGATCATATCTCTTACTAACATACTCAAACAAATACTTGATGGACTCCCCTTGGTTGCCCCTCTCAACGTTTATATGTGCTTAATACTTCAAGAGCAAGTATGGATTATATGGTGTAACAAATCTATTATCTAACGGTGTTCCGTTCTTTAAAACTTCTCTACCATTATCCGATCTTTTATATCGCAGGAAACCATCTTTATGAATGACTATAGTTGAATTAAAAAACTTGGGAAAATGCTTTGTACACCTGCCATTATTCATATAAGGTGATATAGGGTTTGGTACTCCACATGGCCCATGCATGATGAAGTCAGTCACTGCTTCATAAAGTTCTGGATGTTCCTCTTTGTCTGGCTTCAACACTCAATTCAAATAAATTAGGCAATTTTAATAGGAAGGCATATAAAATTGTGGCACTCAAATAAATTGGGAACAGGCTGAGAAGTTTCATCATATGAAATTGATTTAATTTTTTAAAAAATATTTAATCTATATCTTTATTATAAATCAAAGAAAGAAAATTTAAAAAAGGAATTTAAATGATTTTAATAGAAATTCCTAAGAACATTGACAAGGTAGAATCAAAGTGAGAATTAAAAACATATAAAAAAGCTAAATGACCATATGAAAGAATTAAATTTATCTATTTCATATTTTAAAAAAAGTTTGTACTATTAATTTAATATTGAGCTTTGATTATGGTTACTAAAATTATTCTTTTATTATTTGATTGTCTTATATAAAAAGTGATTATTATATATGATAGATAACAAAACTATTAAACACACAAATTTCATTAAGTTCGATTGTTATACTTTAAAAACATAAAGAAATTGAAATTAAATTAAAATTTTAAATTTTAAATTTAAATTATAGATTAAATTAAAATTCAAAAATAGCATTTAGTGATTGCATACTCCTTCATCCCACAAGTATACTCATCATACATATACTAATTGTAACCCACCTATTTTTTTTATTTAAATTTTTTTAATAAGAGACTTAAATCAAATAGGAAAGAGGGCTTACATCAAATCATATGATAATTTCAAAAACTGGAACATGGGTACTGGTATCACGGTAGTTATTATATGGAGAACTTTTTTAAATTTTAAATTTATGCAATTAAACTAGAGAGAATTGCAAGGCAAACATGGCACACTATGGTGCCTGCTTTCAGCCCTGTTTTTAAAAATACGATATATTAAATGAATTTGTCATGGTGAATTAGTGATGCGGATGCCCGTATATAATAAAATCCAAGTATTCAAATTTAACTGGTCATGAAATCCAAGTTTTGTTTTTCATCGAGCTAGTATGGATCCCGTGCAATGCAAGGGATGTAAAAAAGATTTTTCATATTATAAATTATATAATATTAAGTTGTAATTAAATATTGAGCTCAATCGTTACTTCCTATAACTTATATGTTTCAAAACAACCTACTTGTAAAAGAATGCCAATAAGTTAAGTTAAATATTGAGCTTAATTGCTACTTCCCATAACTTATATGTGAAAGATATATAGTTGAAAATCATTATTAAAATTAAATAAAAATAATCAAATTTTTTCCTGGTAAGATGAACCGGAAATGAAAACGTGGGAAGTATCTAAACTCGCTAATGAACCTCTCACTTTTTTCGACCACCACATCTATTTTGAATTCTTCGCCATCCTCACCCTTGCACAATATTTATTATAGTATCGGAGATAAATGAAGTCTATGAATAGAAGCAGGCGACTTAAAAGAAAATAGAGGCATAAAAATGAATTGAAGAAGAAAATATAGGGGAGAAAGGCACTTTTTGAATGTTGCTGAAGAAGCAGCTTGCTGGAGAGATGATGATGGCGGTAAAGGAAGCAATAGCAGGAACTGCAAACTACACGATCTCTAGCAAATAAGGAAGCCTGAAACTCCCTCCCTCTTTTGGTTGACAATTCGTAATTTTGAAATTTGGAGAGAGAAAATTAAATCATATATGTTATTGATATAATAGAGATAAAGGGAGAGAGTGGGAATTTAGTTACAAAATATCTCAAAATCTTAAACTCAAAACATAAAAAATAAAACAAAGATATAAAATAAAATAGTCTCAAAATAAATATACCTTAAGAGACATGTGAGAAGTTTGTTAGAGAATATGTTAAAATCTTAAATTCAGAAGGTGAAGAATAAAATAAAATATCTTAAATTTAAAAGGTAGAAAATTAAGAGATGATGACGACGGTGAATGAAGCAATAGCAGGAACTGCAGACTACACGATCTCTAACAAATAAGGAAGCCTGAAACTCTCTCCCTTTTTTGGTTGACAGTTCGTAATTTTGAAATTTGGAGAGATAAAATTAAATCATATATATTATCGGTATGATAGAGATAAAGGGAGAGGGTGGGAAGTTAGTTACAAAATATCTCAAAATCTTAAACTCAAAACATAAAAAATAAAATAGTCTCAAAATAAATATATCCTAAGAGAGACATGAGAAGTTTGTTAGAAAATATTTTAAAATCTTAAATTCAGAAGGTGAAGAATAAAATAAAATATCTTAAATTTAAAATGTGAAAAATAAAATAAAGATATAAAAAATATTTTCAAAATAAACATATAATAAAAATAGAGGCGACGAGAAGTTGGTTACAAAATATTTTAAAATCTTAAATCTATAATGTGGAAAGTAAAATGAAGAGAGATAAAAGGGGTGGTTAACAAATATTTTGAATTATTAAATTTAGAATAAAAAGTTTGTTCCGAAAAAAGTAGAATGGAAAATAAATGAAATTTATAAAATAATATATTTTGAAAATAGGCATATCAACACTAAAAACCTATTTATTTATTTAGGATAGTTTTTAGCATACAATTATAGAACGTGAGCAATTAGTGCAATGATAATTATCATTAGTTAATCGCAAAAAATCTATTTTTCTCATGGAAAGAAAATTCAGGAATAATGTGGCACACTGTAGTGCCTGTTTTCAACCATACTTTTAAGAATAAAATAGATTCTCTCCTGAAATTCACAATAGAACTGTTACTTTGTTTTTGTTCGCGACCTGTTATTTCATTTTATTTTGTTTTCTGATTACGTTCGCGATTGACAGTTAAGATGTGGATTATGCTGGCCTTAAATATCTCAAATGACCACATTATTTTTTTAAAAATAAAAAACGAGCAACAGCTGAAAGCTCCCACCAGAATCTGTCCATATGTGAATTCGGTAGAAATTGTAGAAACGTTTTTTTAAGTAAAAATTGGATATCATACCTATTCAATTAGAAAGCAAAATAGGAGTTCAAACTCCTTTGTCAAAATCCACTCTTAGAAGATCAGGTGGAGATTGAGCAAGGATATAAAATGACTCAACCAAGACATATGACATCTTAACTAAATAATTTGCCAGAGTCAAAAAAATCCCTAGATCTATGCAGTAGAATAAACTGCCAATCTTGGTGTAAAACTAACCAAGTGTCCCCAATAATATCTCTATATAGGTGAGTTTCTTCACAACTCCTAATACAAAAATCAATAGTTGCTATACAATCAGTGTACACAACAATATTCCTAAATCCTCTAGCCCAACATAGACTCAAACCTTTCAAAATCCCTAGTAATTTAACAATTGCAGGGGGAACCGATGTAAGTCTATAACTGAAACCACAAATCCAATTGTCATTCTCATCTTTGATAGCTCCATCACAGCCACTCATTCCTATTTGCAGTGAAGAACCATCAACATCCAGTTTAACATGACCAAAGGGAAGATCCTAAGTAGTCTGCTGTGTTCTTTCGCCATAGAAGGTGCAATGGTCAATCAAGTCTTTAACACCCTTCTGATTATATTCCTCCAAAACTAAATTATGAAATGTTATCAAAAAAATAAATTATGAAATAAATGTATAAAAATTATCGAACTATTATTGTGGCATGTTACTCGTGGACTCGTGGTCCTTTGATAGTGACTGGGAGACCTTAACATGCCATTATTTGATGCTGTACATACGTGTTAAAAACTTCAAATTTAAAAATGAATTCTATCACAGTTGTGTTTTTATTAATCGGTCGACTGCCCATTCAAACATCCAATAATGGACAACTCATCTAGACGAATTAATTAATTAGATCACACCAATTAATAGATAGGTATCTTACTTAAATCTTGATCTCGGGAGTGTATTTTATGAGTAAGCTATTGTTGATTTTTATGTTAATCATGCCCCTCCCAGGCCGCGTCAAGTTATTGACGTGCCTTCAATTGGTAGACAACATTGTATTGTGGTCATTAAGTTGGGTGAAGGTCAAAATTATGAAGTTTCACATTTTCCTACAATATATATCAAGAATATCAACAACTATATTCGGTCACAAATATAAGATAAAGTTGATATTTTCTTGGAGAGATTAAGGAAGCTAAATAAATTACTTAATCATATCATATGTTATATATCCTTAGATTATATATTAGTTTATCAGCCAAACTAATTAGTTTGGAAGAAAGAATAAAAATAAAAATATTCTAAAGTAATTTAATTAGTTTTCTTAATTTTTCAAAAAAATTAATTTTCTCTTACAATTAATATCGAAAAAAGAATCGCTCATTAAGGATAATAAAGTAAGTGGATTTTTCCTTATAATTAGGAGCCGATGGACGATATATTATATTATTAGATGACTTGAGGGAAATTTCATATCATAAATTATAGGTAATAGGACCCAGCGGCCAGCGCAATGCATGTGCTTGATTAAATGAAAAGCGAGCAAAACCGCGGGGAAGGCAAACATTTTTGGGGATGATGACTCCAATCCAACATCAGCGGACAGCAAATTAGAGAAATATAAAATGAATTAATTAAGTATAACGAAGATTAGCAAATCCCATAAGGGGATTTTTCTACGGGTAAATTTATACTCAAGTCTTAAAAAAAAAGAAAATAAAAAAATAGTCTTTTAAAATTATAAAATAAAAAAAGGGTCCTACTACAACTCTATCAGCTGATAATTGACAACTCTAGAAGTGAGTATTTATAATTTCATAGGACTATTTTTCATTTTATAAGTTCAATGGACCATATTTTTATATTCCTTCTTTTTTAAAACTTGAATGTAATTTTCCCTTTTCTATACTATTGAATAGAAGAGGGGTACGTGGCGGGGCGTAAGGCGATGTTTTGGTCTTTGGAGTTGAAAAGGCACGTAGTTGAGGCCAACCAAGCAAAGTACGCGCACACAATATAAAATACTATGTGCCCACACACCCTATATCTTCTCAACCAATTCCATCGTGAGCATGTGCCGTCAACATCTCATATTTTCCTTATTTCTTTACAATTACATTATCGCATCGTCCTCGTCGCTATGAGACGAGTCCTGCTTCAGTGGAATCCCATATTTTACACTTATACGAGTACTTCTGCACAACGCACTCACCACGTAAAAGTAGTACGAGTGCTATCCGCTTCATCAGTTGTCTCTCTCAGTTGATGCTCCAGCACTCTCTCTGTTCTTCGTTCTTTGTTTTTTTTCGGCCAAGCTCTCTGTTTTTTCATTACCATCATTTGGAAAAATGACTCCATCGTAATAGTCTTAATTATGGCTTCAAAATCTGAAGTCCCTCGTTTCTTGTACGCTTCTGGGGCCTTCATTTATATACGTATTGATTAATTAACGTGATCACTGATCAGGTGCGCTGCGCAGTGCCACAGAGGTGTGGTTTCAAAGAATGGTAGATCTGATCTGCGCCTTCACTATAAGAATTTCGGAGCAGCGGTTGAAAAGTAGCTCAGCTTGTTTTTTTCTTAATGTCACATGATTTGCCAAAATAATACTACCTCCGGGATCTGGTTGGCTTTTTAAGAAATATTAGTGAAGCTAATTAAATTTCTTTGAAACATTTATATTTTTATTTTTTTTTAAATTAATTTGTCTCACATATAAATTAACTATATAAGTGAATGAAACATAATATATGTTATAATTAAGTAATTTATTTAGTTTTCTTAACTTCTCCAAAAAAATTTAACTGAACCTTATATTTAAAGCCGCAGGGAGTCATAATAATAGTGATAGGGTTTCGTACTTGTTTGATCTTGCCTTTTTAGTTAGTTTGGAGACCTTGTCATCACTTAACATATTATTATATCCCAACAAACCACTTATTAATTAAAAAATTAATGGTATAGATTTTTTTTTTTTTTTTGGGAAATGCGGCCAGATATATAAGAGTTTCCCTTTGAGCAACAGCGTGGAAAATGAGTCTGTCTATTGTCAAAAGTCATGGTATATGGTACGTGAAAGCCTCATCTCACAGAGATGGAGTGTCAAATACAACGGCGAAGAGGTTATCTTGAGAATGACGTGGTGAAAGAATAAGGAAAATTATATTTAGGCATGGATAAGAGAAAATATGAAAAAATAGTCTCTTAAAATATCGAAATTGCATTGAAGTCCTATAAGACTTTTTTACAATAAATTCCAATTCTATTGATAAGTTCAGACGCTTCCATTGGCAAGTCTATGAGTAGCCATCGATAAGTCCATGACTAAACTTTATTACAAAAAGATCCTGTAAGACTTAAATATAATTTTAAGATTTTAAGGGACATTTTTTTATTTTCTTTTTGTGCGGCTCTCAATGCAATTTTCCCAAAAAATAATGAATGAAGAGATCCTAACTTTTAAGATGATTGAATGATTTGAAATTGAATATGCATATGGAGCCCGCAGCTACTGTGTGGTCAGCATAATTACTTTAATGAGAGAGCGAAGGGAGGGTGATGAAAGGGTGGTCCCACTGAAATTGATAGATGAGAAATGAAGCCGCGTCGGGTTAGCGCCTCCTTGTAATTTAGAGGAGGTGACCCAAATTGCGTGACCAAATGAAATGTTAACTAGGGACAATCAATATGACCAAATTAAAATGGTGTTTAGGTATGGAAACTACGAGGGTCCATTCATTATTGGATGGTCATGTGGAATTGTGAATATGGTTAGGGCAGTGAGTAGGTTTGGTGGGTGAAAAGAGAAAACTCAGAGAAGTGTGCTTTGAGTGGTCGTGCCTTCACACCTGATAGACTTGGATCGCTCCCGTTTTGGGCAAACAGAGTTTGAAGATCACGGAAACACACCAGTACCGTTGGAGGATGGAAAACTGTGTTGGGCGGCGTATACATAATAGATGCATGAGAATGAGGTGTGAACAAAGTCAACAAGGCTTTGTCATTATCGCCCAAACACAGCCATGCCTTTTTAGGCATGTTTGGGATTACGATTTCTTAATAAATAAGTTATTATTACGTAATTTGAGATAAAATTCCTCTCACATACTTACCTTGTATATTGTGAAACACGATTTATAAGCACTTATTGTCCAAAAATAAGCTATTCCAAACGAGCACTCTTCCGTCTCTGCTTCTTTCCTTACCTTTTTTATTTCATTTCATGCCTCCTCGCTCATATCTTTACCCATCCGAAACCAGTCTAACACCCTACAAATCAGAAATACCTTCAAATAGGGACAAACATAGCGTCCAGTTTAATGGGATGGTTGCGAAGTGAGACTGGATGTAGGCCTAAAATAGGAAACCCCTCAACTTGTATAGATGAATATTGGCGACTTAGACCAACTAAGTTGGGCCTACAAATCGAAAGCCCAAATTTTAATCGGCCCTCTCACAAATAACAATCCAAGAGGACGCGAAGCCCGTTTTAACTTCATTTATATTCTTTGATCGAAAACACGAAAGTGAAAAAGAAAAGGAAAAGGAGAGGGAGTTGCCAGCTGAGGGACGTAGCCTCATAAGCCAAGTATCAAAAGACTCTTGTACTTTGGGGTCTTCGTGTTTCACGCTGCCTGCGTTCCTTCATATAATGCATTCGGCCAACTATACTGATGGTAGCATCAAGGAATTAATCGCTGTCGATCTCAAATATGCTTTCATCAAGTATCAATAATAAGCAGTGCCTTCGGTGGCTTAATTAATAATATAGAGAATCACACAGGCACGTGAAATAACCATCAACGTGCATGTCAATGGCACAGACACCACAAGCTCAAGTAAAACGGCTTTGCTTTGCTGCATATCCTTTAGTGGCGGGCACTGCAAAAACACTAGAAAAGTGCAATCCTTGATCACTTCTTTTGGTTGCAGTAAGCAACACTTCTACTTGGCTTTTCCATCTCACACACGTCAAAAGATATTTCTCCCATCATCTACTTCCATATCCTTGATCATCAGCCCGCCCCTACCATCACATTCAAAGTGACCATTCACAAAATTCCATGCGGCTCCTTTAGTTTCAGGTTCTTTTCTTGCTCGCTGCATCCTTACCTAAATCTGCACCACCCACAAGCTTCCAACCAACTCCATACCTGCTTATAAATTAATTGGCCTCACTCCCACTACTTCCATGCACCCCACTCCACCCTATACATTTATACGGTTTATTACAAAACCATGACTTCAGTTTCTTTGCTTCTTATAGTGACTGCACTGGCAGTTAGCTCCGTGGTCGAGTCCTGCCCTCCCTCTGAATGGGCTACTCTCATGGCCTTCAAGGCTTCTTTGAATGACCCCTACGTCGGAATCTTCCGTTCCTGGAGGGGCACCAACTGTTGCTATGGCTGGTACGGCGTCCACTGCGACCCCACCACGAGCCGCGTCGTCGACATCACTCTCCGCGGCCTCCTCGACGACCCGGTCTTCAAGCACCTCAACCGCACCGGCTACATGTCCGGTTCCATCTCCCCTTCCATCTGCCACCTCACCCAACTCTCCACTCTCTCCATCTCCGACTGGAAGGCCATCTCCGGCCCTATCCCTCGCTGCCTCCCTTCCTCCTTGCCTTTTCTCCAAATCCTCGATCTCTCCGGCAACGTCTTATCCGGTAGCATCCCCCACGACATTGGGCTGCTCCGCCAGCTCACCATGCTCAACCTCGCTGACAATCATCTCTCCGGGAGGATCCCAGGCAGTCTGGTGAATCTCTCCAGTTTAACGCAACTTGACCTCCGAAACAACGGGCTGGAGGGCCCCATTCCGCGTGACATGGACCGGCTCCAAATGCTGAACCGGGCTTTGTTGAGCCACAATCGGATCGCGGGTCCCATCCCGTGGACCATATCGAGAATACATCGACTGGCGGATTTGGACCTGTCTCTGAATCGAATATCGGGTCGGATTCCGAAGGCGCTGGGTGCAATGCCGGTTCTGGATACGCTGAAATTGAAGTACAATAAGTTAAGAGGGGGTGTGCCGGCGAGTTTGCTGAGTTCAAGAATGAGCCATATAGATTTGAGCAGGAACAAGCTAGTGGGGCGTATAGCTGACGCATTTCACGAAGAAACGTATTTTATAAATCTGGATTTATCCCACAACAAATTGACGGGTAGCATACCCAAGTCGATGAAGTTGGCCAAGTATATTGGTCACCTGGATTTGAGCCACAACCGTCTTTGTGGGCACGTTCCAAGGGGTTCACCTTTTAATCACCTCCATACGTCTTCCTTCCACAACAATCCACGTCTATGTGGAAGCCCCCTTAAACCTTGTTGATTCATGCATGTCTCACTCTGTTACCACGTGCGTTTGCTTTGTGTCACTGTTTTTTCATGAATGTTGAAGTTTGTTGTTGCCTTTGCTTGAGTATGGATAGCAATATAATATCACTCATTTTATGCTTTGCAATTCACTTTTTTTTATCCCTCTTGCTTTTGATACATTTCGTAATTATTCCTATAACGTCTGTCAAATTTTTTCCTTATTTCCTCTGTCTCTGTCAGTTTAATCACTGTTTAACAGCTGGGCTCTGTAATTTAAAGCTCCATTTTGGGATATACAGCTTTTTATTTTCGGCCAATTCATTTTGGGATCTTAGCTTTATTCTTTTGCAAAGTGTGTCCAGAGCGCTACATTTATTTTCTTCGCTCATAATCAAGCAGACCCCATTGCATCATACAACAAGATCAAATTCCAAACAAAATATTGTCATTTACTTGGTTTTACATGTTTTTTTTCATCGAAACAAAAAATATTCGACATCTTCAAAAATAAAGAAATGAGAGATGGTCACTGTTAATATAATAGTTGAGGCATATAGAGCCATAAAACTCTGAATGAGACAGTGCACGGTTCTTTATTACTTGTTCTCTGCAAAGTGCAAACAGCTAAAAACGGGCCAACCCATAAACAGCATAGCATCCAAACAGCAGTTCGTAATTACGAGTCATAAAAGGACCAATATATCCAATGCCGTATCAATAATAATAAAAAGGGAACCATTAACTAATTTTTTATAACAACTCTAGAAAACATTTTCTTAAAATAAAATCCTATTACAAAAAGCTTGACACGACTAAGTGCAATTTATTCATGAACAGTGACTAGAATCGTAATCAAGGATAAATATTGAGATAGGAGGTGTAAACTTCATCTCTAAAAGAGTGAATGGGCTCCATGAGATAATTCCTGTTGAAGCCATTAGCAATAAAGCTAATGGGATGGTACTCCTTAAGGCCCTTCCTGGCTACGAAAGAGGAAGCACCCTGGTTGAAGCCAGAGTTGCTGCATTTCAGTGTCACCTCTTGACCTTCATTATAGTCGACGCCACTATACAAATAGCAACCCTTGTTGCTGACGGACTCTATGGATATACTGCCACTTCGTCCGTCCAATCCTGGAACCACTCGGAACACTGAAGATTCGTCACCATTACTAGAGGAGTACCCAATCACAAAGGTGTTTTCCGGTCCTTGATGCATCAGGCGCTGCCCAGGAAGATGAACTGGTTCGATCCCGACCCGTTTGTTCATGACATGGCCCAGACTTGTAAATGGGCCTTTGTCAAGCAACACAAGTCTATAGGTCGAATGGGTTGCATTAATGGTGCCTGCTTCTGCTATTTTCTCCATTGTTATTGACACGTTTGAACCCAGGTCCAGGTTTGTCATCACGAAACTTGATGATGATTTCCCAATGTCTTGAGCGAACGTGAACAGGTGACTGTTGTTAATTGCTGGGATTGGAGTCATGTAATCCACTGGTTCCTTATTCGGCCCAACTTTGAGATCCCATTGATCCAGAATTGTGTGACCCACAAGCAGGAATGGACCATAAAGAATCCCACGAACAGAACTATATTGTGGGCTATTGTCTGAATTCATACATGAATGTATCAGCGTTGGGAGGATCAAGTTTTATATAAATATTATTACCTCCGAGAACCAATTGATTTTATTTTTAGAAATTAAAAAAACTAAATAAGTTATACTAATCATAACATATATCATATATCATTTTATTATATATTAATTTATAAGTCAAGTAGATTTATTTAGTTTAAAAAAGATAAATATAAATATCTAACTTCCTTAATCACAAAAAAAAAAAAAAAAAAAAAAGTGGCAGTATATTGATCGGCACACAATATATACCTTTCACGTGTTCGGATCTTAGAGTGATGGGCAAGCTAAGGGTGAGAGTGTCACCTGCACTCCACTTTCTTGTCACCGACAAATATGACCCTACAGTAATATCCACGAAAACATCAGATATCAATCTTAAATTTCCACGGATAATTATTTTTGTGGGACCTAACTGTATTCACCTCCATTAACTCGCTGGTTTAAAGGCTTGCCATTAAGTAAGGCATTAGAGCCATTCACGTGCGTCCATGCTGGGATACGGAGGTTCAATGTAGAAGACGGGGCTTGTCCCTACAAAAGTTAGGGTGCTTAGCAAATAAATGAACAAATTAAGTGGTGTGTTGGGAATGATAAGAGAATTAAAGAAAACACCTGAAGGGGAGAGAAAGTGAAGGTGACGCGCAAGAAAGGATCCGCTGAAGAATAAGGAGTAACAGTCTGGTTGAGTGCCACGTTGGCGGCATTCCAATGGAAAGAGCTAGAGATGTATTGAGCGACGTAAAGAGAAGGAGATTTGGCAACTTGTTCAAAATAAATGGAATCTCCTAATTTAGAGAAAGATTCAGCTGCAGTGCCATAGCAGCACCAGAAGGAATCAAACTGAGTGCCCCAACCATGAACAGATCTGGACTTGGAAACGCCACGACCTTGTGGCAGAAAATATAACATGACTCCAGCATCTGTTCCTCTTTGTATGCTTAAAACTCCATTTGTCAATTGCCGCTCGTAATAGTCCGCATACGATACATCTTTTGTCCATCTATACAGATTGCGAGCAACCTAAACATTGATAACATTCCAACGCATATTATATATATTAATTACCCTTAATTATATGCGTACCTTCAACATGTTATAAATCAAGCATGAATATGTGGGTTTTATTATATTTATACGTACCTTCAACATGTTGTAAGATGTGCAGGATTCTTCATTTTCAGTGCCTAGAACCTCGGCCATTCTATTGGGCAATCTCCTTCATAAATTTAAATTTTGTCAATAGATTATATAATAGATAGCAAGTCTAAAGTAGAGCTAGCTGAAAATAAATGACATCAAATATGTATACCAATGCTCCGACACGGAAGTTCCCCCAGTTGCATATGAATGTGAAGAGTTGACGAGATCCATAAAGTATGTTGATATTTGCTATCAATAAAGGAACAAATTAAATGTGAGACCTTGGAAAAAAATTTAAAGTAAATTCAATGCTCGAGTCGATGCATGGATATATATATTAAAGTTTAGTGAGGTATGTATATTAAGTTGGTTTTTCTATCAAAATGACTCAAGTCAATTTGATAGGACCAACATTGGGTTATATACCTTCACTCCAATGTTTATGCAGTCAATGTGGGACTATTCGTTTTTATGTATTCTAATATTCTCCTTACTACTTTTTTTCTTTCTTTTTGCCTGGGCTTGTACTTTTTTTTTTTTTTTTAAAATCTCAGAGCCCTCATGTCCACAATATTTTTTTTTTCAATATTCATTTGCTTCTTCTTCTTGTTTTTTTTTTTTTGTTGTCCCATTGATCGGATGGCTGTGATACCCATATTAAAGTTTAGTGAGGTATGTATATTAAGTTGGTTTTTCTATCAAAATGACTCAAGTCAATTTGATAGGACCAACATTGGGTTATATACCTTCACTCCAATGTTTATGCAGTCAATGTGGGACTATTCGTTTTTATGTATTCTAATAATATATACATATATAAGGAAAAATATATCTACCTGATAAAGTGGGTCGCCCACAATTTCATACCGCATTTGAGCTCCAACAACGATTGGGATATGAGTATTTGAATGAAGATCGGTTATATCACCCGACTACAAATTGCATTGGCAATGAGATTTAAAAGCTGGAGAAACTTCAGCAAAACTCAAGAATTAAAAGAATCATAGAAGAAACCTGGGTAGCGAGTAAGCCCATAAAGCAAGGCTTATCAAACAAGTGGGCCAGGGTTTGATACTTGGAATTTCCGGTGATGTTTGATAACCTGTAAAGGAGATCATTCATTCCACCAAATTCCTCATTCAGTAGATCATAGAAGCTGGGCAGAGTGTGGTTCCCCACAAAACTTGTGATGCGGTTATAGAAGTAATCGGCCATCCACGTCACCATCTTTAGAGCTTCATCATTCCCTGCCAATGTGTACTGATCCACCAGCCCCGCCATGATCTGTACAAATTTGATTACAAAAGTTTAACTATATATATATACATTGGTTCAAAAGCTTGTGTTAGTATAGGTGAGTGAATATACATATATATATACCTTGTGAATGGTGTAATAAGGAGCCCAGACAAACTTGCCACTCTCAAGACGATCAAAGAAGTCGGCCGGAAACGCAGAGAGATATCCAGTGTTTATTTTCTTCTGACACAGAGAAAGATTGCCAACAGTGGCAAACATGTTATCTCTGAGAGCCTCGTTGTGAGTGCTGGCCCAGATCTGGGCAGAAGCACTCAAATAATGACCAACAAAATGACCACGAAGCTCAATATCAGGGGCCTCCCATCCTCCATAAGGCTCTCCAGGAGCGGGCAAACCAGCAGTTTTCCTGAAGCTCCAAATCAATCGGTCAACGTCAAGCATCAACAGATATCGGAGATTAGTGTCCTGAGCAGAAGCATGAAGCGAGTCGTCATGCAGTCTGACGTCATGGAGAGATACTTGTTTGAGAAAACCCTGGGGAGGCGAAAAGTCACTTTGCTTCTTGATTCTTCTATAAAGAGCTTCCCACTCATATTGGGAAGCATCTTTCAAGGATTTTCTGGCCTTGGGAAGCAGGTTGCCCCAGGCGGATTCATCTGTAGGGGTGACGTGTGTTTGGTGGTAGTTTTCAGTTAATTCGTCTCTCCAAGAGTCGTTGTCTGATATTTGCATCAAGTATCGATCGGTGTGAGAGCCATGAACGATTGTACAGTCCTTCGCCGCCGCATACCCACATATTGCAAAAGCAACGACCGCCGCTATAAACACTAGAACACTCTTCGTCCTCCTCATCATGCTCTCTTCTCGCGTCAAACTGTCCTCCCCACCTCAACTCATTAATATATAGTTCATAGGATCATGTGTTTGATTAATTTCACAATTAATTTGCGATATTCTTCAAAAATTCAAACCGATTGAGAAATCGGCCGCCATAATCTTGAATATAATGAGTCAAAGATAGATTGTTTTTAAAATAGATTCCGCATAATCTTTTAGCTTAGATATATAATCTTATTCATGATATCTATAATTTTTGTTCATTTATCCATTCGTCATAGATTATTTTATAATATATATATTATTAATTTATTTACACCTTCTTTTATATATATAATTACTTATCCGCATATTTTTAAATGAAATATTTGATGAAAAAATTCCATGGATTTTTCTGATCTCGCAATTTATTGAAAAGAAGAAGATCCACTTAATTTATAAATAGTGTTTGTGTAGTTAATTACGTGACTACTCCAGTATTAGATCACTGGTCTCTTTTTTTCCTCCTCTGTTATCTTATAGGTAGGAGCGTTTGTTATTGAGGGTACTAGGTAGGTAGTCACCCCGTTATAGTTTTTTCTTCTATATATATTAGGTTTGAATAAGTAACTTTATTTAATAAATATTGAAAATCATATCCCTTAAAAAATTTAAATATTTTTTTTTACAATAAAATATAATTATTTATTCAAATATAAAGTTCCCCCAAGTGATTATTTTTCTTGGACCATCACAGGGAGAACAAGAGCACGTATGAGGGTAATATAAATGGTCTCCATTCTCCTAGGTATCAGTAATTGCTAATTCTCGCTTGACTTGGGAATCAAAAACGCAATCCTGTCTCCAAGCGTGTTATTGTCAGTAAGTGAAGCCTGGCTAGTATATAGTAATATATTTTGGAGTGTGTGTGTGAAGGGACAGAGGTAAATATGAGTACTTTTGACCAAAAGAGGGGAAAAGGTAGACATGATCAATACTATTGTGGCAAGGGAATCTCATAAGAGAACGCAGAACCAACTAGAACCAATGCCCAAATATATCAATAACTCATAAAAACAAGGCGACACGTACATGAAAAGGCCAGTGTGTCTTATGGAACTGCGGTGGGCATTGGTAAAATAGAAAAGGCCAGGAGCGTTGGAAGCATGGCCCGGTAGCTGGATGCTTCATCGGTGAAGAAAGATTCGTTACGAATTCAGAGGCCGGTGTGTGTCATGGTCAATATTGGTCGTGGTCAAGCCCACAAAACTCACTCATTAGGGTTGGTTCTAATGAAAAGTGTCACTCCCACGGCACGTATGGCCTTCAACCACATCAAGTTCTGACTAGAATTCAACTTCCTCGCTTTATTTTCTCCTTTATTCATTGACCCCTTTTCACAAATCCAATGCTAAACCCATACTGCATTTTTTGTCTGGCCTTCAAATGTTAAGCGCTTCTTATTATATGCTCTTCGCTCATCTATGTGATGAAGGTTTGACTGAATTCCCCTAAGCTAATAATTGTACTCAAGTTCAAATGACAACTAGACATTCATGTCCATGAGACAATAAACGATGGTATCTTTTATCTAATGCTATCCAATATTATATCCTGTCCTTAATTGGAGAGAATAAAAGAGTTAATTAAGTTATATTAAAATATTTATATTTATTATTCTTAACGTATATTATGATTAACTAGCTTATTTTGTTTTCTTAATCTTTTTAAAAAAAGTCAATTGACTCTTATATTAAGTGTGTGTTTGGATTAATTTTTTTTAATAATTTTTATAATTTACGAGGTAAGTGTGTGAGAGGAGTTTTGTCTCAGGTTACGTAAACAATGGTTTGAAACCATGGTTTGAATACACACTAAGACCCACAGAAAGGATAATTGTATACACAATTAAGAAATAGGATTCATTTGGTGGTTTATTTATGTCCACTAGAATTGGAGCTGGAGCTTCAATGAAGGAAGTGCAAAAATCAAGTAGCTGCTTCGGCCTTGTTGACCGTATATAAACCAAACTGTCCCATCTCATCATCGATCCTACATACTCTCTGTTAAGTGCTTGGGTGTGTTTCCGTGTAAAAGCCCGGATTATTAAATCACCATTCACGGAACAAGTCTTCATTGATCGAAATTCGGCAATTTTATCAAAACACAACAAACAGTAAAAACTAAAAAGATTCACCAAAATGTTACAAGTATTTATCAAAATGTTATATCAGAAATCGTTTTGCTGAAGAACAATATAATTTAAGATTTTTAAATAAGTCATTCAATTGAAGAATGAGTTATCTGACAGCTTTATTTTAAAAAATAAAAAATTGAAATCGTTCCCAAAGAACGATTTTATTGATGCACAACTTTTATTTCAGTGAAAATTATTAGTAAATGCCAAATTCATTAATTGCTCCTGTTTTTTTCGTCTTTCCTTCCTAGTTTTAGAGAAAATTGGTAACCCATCACCTAATTTTTTTTTTCAATTTTTATTTTTATTTCCTACACAATATAAAAAAATATGAATAGATTTTATAGAAAGATTACTACTCTTTGTCATGGTTATTAAATTTAAAGGAAATACATAAAATAAATTAAATAAAAATAATATTTATAGATATGATCTAATGTATCCAAAATCTAAGCTTATCTAATCATAAAATATGCAATTGTCAATTTCTATCTTCAAAACATTACATATTATATTTAAGAATCAAAGTAAGCTCTTCATTTAGCTCTATATTTAAGACCCTAGGTAGTATATCTTTTTCTTTTAATATGTTAAAGTTAGAAATTGACAATTGCATATTTTATCATTAAATAAGTTTGGATTTTGGATATATTAGACAATTTTCTATAAATATTATATTTATTTAATTTATTTTATGTATTTCCTTTAAGTTTAATTACCATGATAAAGAGTGGTAACCTTTCTATAGAATGTACTCATATTTTTTAATATTTTGTAGGAAATAAGAAGAAAAATTGAAAAACATTTTATTGAAGGGATGGATACCAATTGTAATTTTCTCTAAAACTAGGAAGGAAAGAGGGAAAAAACATGAAAAATTAATGAATTGGGTAATTACTAGTAGTTTTTACTGAAGTAAAAGTTATGCAACACTAACACCGTTCTTTGGGTGAATGATTTCAATTTTTTATTTAAAAAAAAAAAAGCTAATAGACTCTGCCTGTTTGGTTGGAGGGGAGGGGATGGGAAGGGATGAAAAATGATCCCCTCCTCTTATTTGATATGAAAAGTAAGAGGGGAGGGGGCCCAAAAAAGGGGCTCCAAATTCCTCCCACTCCCTCAAATTGGCTCCCTCCAAATTGGGGGGTTTTGGAGGGAGCCAACAATTTGAGACTATTTTACCCACATTATCTTTTCATATTCTCAATTATATCTTATGAGTCTTCAATAAAAATATAACTTCTTTTATCATCTCCAGTGTTTTCACACTAGTGTGTGTTTTTTCCAACCTTGTACTTCAACCAAATCATGAGTATGAATATCTCCAGCGGAATGAATGGCGATTAAAATATAATTCCGGTGATGATGATATTTTCGCAAGTGAATTTGACTGTAAAATATTATCCATAAATCTTTGTTTTGTTTTTACCAAGGTTATCCATAAATCTATAATACAAGTGTGAGCGCATAACATCAATTTTTTTTGCAACTCCTCTGCATTTTTTTTTCAATAGAAGGAATTTTTTATTTAATTTAATATAATAATTGCTGGAATATTCATATAATAAGAAATTAAGTTGAGGGAAATTGAAAACTATTTCTATTTTATATCTTCATCTTTTTTTTATAAATTATATAATTTATATTAAGGTATAAACTAATTTAAATAATTTATATAAGGAAAAATATATAATCTAATGTTTAAAGACAAAATGGTAAATTAAATATTATCTTCCCTCCCCTCCCCTCTTAAACCAAACAAAGGATGATTAAAAAACATTTTCCTTCCTCTCCCTCCAACCAAACAAAACAAGGTGATCCTCCCTCCTCCCATTCCATCCCCTCCCATCCATCCCCTCCCATTCCATTCCCTTCCCTTCCCTTCCTTTAAACCAAACAGGCCCTTTCCTTCTTCAATTGAAAAACTTCTTTGAAAATTAGAAAGAGAAGAATGATTTTTTATGTAGCATTTTGATAAATACTTCTTAATATATACCATTTTGATAAATCTTTTTACTGTTTGCAGTATTTTGATAAAATTGCCACAAAATTCCTGAATCAATGGTTTTTTTTCTTTTATTTTCTTGTTGATACCATAACTGTATGTACGAACTTAAACAAATATTCAACTACTTTCC
Source organism: Inga laurina (assembly GCA_963855925.1). Taxonomy (NCBI): domain Eukaryota; kingdom Viridiplantae; phylum Streptophyta; class Magnoliopsida; order Fabales; family Fabaceae; genus Inga; species Inga laurina. The sequence continues at coordinate 66,750,283 of OY979707.1, read as the reverse complement.
CTCACTATACGCCTTCAAATTTGAAACTGTTACATTAACTGTGGCTTACTCCAGCCAAACTCTTCTTACCTGATGATCGATCGCTCTGTTAGCTCCGAAACCCAGCAAATTTTCAGATCGTTTACCCAAATCGAAACAAATATCTCACTCTTTATACATTAAACATTTGAAGCACATCAAAATGACTTCAAAGTATAATCAACCCTTTGATACAACCCCTCACCCCTCCATTATTTAACTTCTACAACCCCTTCTTTTTTCGTTGTTTCTTTAATGGCCTACTATTGTAATTCTATGTACACAAATATATTACTAGAATGCCAAAAAAACGAATAACTAACTAATTCCTCCGCGCCTGCCTCAAAATTCTCCGTATGAGATATTCCTCTGATACTCAGAAGACGGCGATGCAGGGAACGACGGCGGCGATTTCAGGCTGCGGAAGTAATCAGTTATGTCCATACCGCTGGCCGTCAAGTCGACGCTGTCCTCTCTAGGCGGAATGAACGGCGGCCTCACTACCTCCGTCAGTAGGTCCCACTGTACCGCTCTGAAGAATTCGTGCTCCCTAATCTCGCACGCGCCTCGCACGTAGCCCAACCGCTTTGTGGGATCCTTCTCCAGCAACTGCTCAATCAAATCCGTCAGTACCGATGGCTTTCCTATGAATTCCGGTGTTTTCAACAGAACGTTCCGAAAAGTTTCCTTCCGGTTACTCCCCTTGAACGGCGTTGTACCATATAACATCTCGTAAGCTAATATTCCCAGGGCCCACCAATCAACGGCAAACTCGTGACCGTCGCCGCGCACTACCTCCGGCGATACGTACTCTTCCGTTCCCACAAACGAGTTAGACTTCTCACCACTTGAGAAACTCAGCTTCCGTCGACTCACCGGGCTGACTCGGGCCGACTTCGCCTTCTTCAGCCCCTTCTTACTCTCCGGTGCGGCGGGGAACCATCGCGTCAAGTACCGGCGGTTTTTCCGGCTGATTTCGGGGAAATTGTCTTGAGCTTGCGCTGACGAAATGACGGTTCTGATGGATTTGGGGTTGAGCTTATGAGAGAGATCGAAGTCGGTGAGAGTGACGTGACCGGACTGCTGAATGAGGACGTTCTCGGGCTTCAAATCGCGGTAGGCGACTCCAATGCTGTGAAGATGGTCGAGGGCGCAGAGGATCTCTGCCAAATAGAAGCGAATGACGGCGGGGGAGAAAACCCGATCAACTTGGCGGTGAAGGAGGAGGTGAAGATCACCACCAGGGCAATAAGGAATGGCCCAACCGAGAAGCTGGTCGGACTCGACGGTTCCCAGCAGGGAAGGGAGGAAGGGGTGGAACAAACGAGTGAGGACCTGGATTTCCCATCGGGCACGGCGATCGGCATCGAGGGTGGTGTGGTGGGAATTAATGGATGATTTGTCGAGGATCTTGAGAGCGAAGGGGGAGCGGGCGGAGGGATCGGTTGAGGTGTCGTGGACGAGGAAGACGGTGCCCATGCCACCCTTACCGAGGACTTTGAGCGCCCTGAGGTTGTTGAGGTGGAGCTCCGGCGAGGGTGGAGTTAAAGATTCCATGTGTGTGGTCGACTGACGAAGGACCGGCGCTATGAGCTTCCACAGATGGTTTTTAGATTTGGCTTTTATAGGACTTTCGTTTTCGTTTTCGTTTTCTCCCCATTTCATTGCTTTTTTTTTCCCCTTTCTGTTACTGTTAGTGACGGTCGTCCCCATTTTTTTCCCTCTCTTTCTTTTACCTTTATCACCCTTACGGGCCTTGCCTCTCTCCATTTTTTTTAGGGAGAATGATAGTGAAGTCCCAAGGAAGAAGAGAAATGAAGAAATGGTCCCTATAGATTGCAAAATGAAAAAATGGTCTAATGGAGTTGTCAATACAGGCTCCTGGCGTTGTCATTAACAACTCCAGGAGCATGTATTGACAACTCCATGTGACCATTTTTTCATTTTACAATCTATAGGAACCATTTTTTCATTTTTTTCCTTGCATGGGACTAAGTGTAAATCTCCTTTTTTTTTTTTCCTTTGAACTGGCCATGTAAGCTTGAAATCGTTTCTAATTGACTATATTAATTTTTTTTTTCAAATCTTAAAATACCCTGAAGCCATCTACAAGAAAAGAGTGTCTCTACTAATCCCTATTTCCATTTAATTTTTTCACCATTGAATTAATTTTTAATGATTGAAATTTATTCTGCAAAAATATTATTATAATTTAATATTTAGTATTACAATAATATTTTTAATATAGTATAAAATCTCCACCAATAAAAGTCAATCAAATGGTGAAGAAATTAAATAAAAAGGAAGTTGAGAGAATGGTTAGTAGAGACAACTCTTCCCCCACAAAATTCAAAATATTATTCATTCAGTTATTAGAGATAAAGTAATTGTGATCTTGTCATGGGAATTTTTACTTTATTCCTCCCTTAGTCATTCTTTCTTGAACTTAAGCTATTGATTTTGTCACGGGTCGTTCTATGAATGAGAATTTGAAACTGAATTATGAGTTTAATATTACATATCATGTTTCATAGAATCGGAGGTCAATAATTTAATTACCTAATAATATAAAGGCATGTTGTGAAATTACAAAGAGTAGTTAAATTTTAGAAGTAATCGAAGGTCTAGAGAATATGGACAAATAAAATTAAGATTTAGAGAGAATGATAGTTATATTGAATGTTTTTCTTTTTTGTAAAAAAAAAAAAAAGGGAGGGAAGAATGAATAATAAAGGAGGGAGTTTGACAAAGATGCACGGGAAGAGAATGAATGAAGTAGGAGCAAGAGATGGATATGGATGGATGAATATGTTGGGCGTTGGAGTGATTATGAAGTGAGCACGTGCGACACGTACAAGTAAGACAAAAATCATAAGGGATATAATTTAGAAATTATTTGTAAAATTTTCTTTTATTTTTAGAAGAAAAATATAAGAAAAAGGATAAAAATATATCATTTAAATTTTAAAATCCTAAATTAATTTTATTGATAATAAGAATAATGAGATTGATAAAAAAAATATAATAATTAATAATTCAGATTTTCAAAAAATTATTAGTGTAGGATTTTAAATTTTAAATGATATTTATTTATTTATTTCTTAAAATCATATATGAGTGGGGCGCTTAGGCTGGCTTGACCTGACCATGGAGAGGAGACTGGTGTCCGGAAGCTGACACCTTCTGGTTTGTTCACACATATAAATCCAAATGGTTTCTGAACAAGTAGGAGGAGACACCTCTTAGGTACAATTAATGAATGTCATTATTTTCAAATGTGAGGCTTATGGATAAAGACATTTATGAGACGTGCCCGTTTGCTCCTTATTCTGCCTCCCTCCCTACTTTCCCTATCCTCTCCTTTGTCCCTCACCCTCCAAACGACCCAGCCCTTCAATAATACTCACATCTATGATCTATGCCTACTCACCAATCTTCGTTTCAAGCTTCCATCCAAGCCAGCATTATTCACCTTATTAATTAGCCAACGTAAATTTTGGACATAAACTTCGTTCCTAGCTTTTTCGACCCCTTATGTCTTCTCTCTTCTATTCTTCCTTTGATCCTTTTCATAAGAATCTGATAACTGAATCATACGATTTAAGAAAACAGTTAAAATTAGTTAAAATAATAAATATAAAAAAAAATGAACATTTTTTTAGTGTGCCCTTGATTATATGGGGCATGAAAGGTAGAGAAAAAGAGCCGTGATTTGAGAAAATGTAGTATAAAACAAAGATGAGAAGAGGGCATTGAATTAATCAAGGGTAAAAAAGATAAAAATACATTAAATACCCATACAACCACATATAGGATCTCATAAAAAAAGTAGGATTATTCAAATTTCACAATATTATAAAAAAAAACTGAATGGAATATAAAAAGCCTCTTTCGGCATTAATGTCTCAATCATCCAAACACTACCTACCTATGTGAAATCTTAAAATCTGTAAAACTACAAAAATGTATAAAAAAAAAATCAAATTGCAGAGAAGACAGTTGAGCGATGGATGCTAATGAAGTTGTGGATTTGTTAAAAAGGGTGATTAGTGAAGGTGGTGGTGGCCGTGGTGATGATCGATTTGGTAGACGGTATACGTTAATCAAGGGTGGTGGGTTGATGGGAAAAGCTTTGGGCTTTACGCCAACATAAAAGATATTGAGGGAATATAAATAACAAGTTATACAAGTCTGTGAGTAGGTTAAAATTAAATAGAACTTAAGCTCTTGTTGTTGGGGGACACAAAGTGGTGACACAATCATTATGCTTCCTTTACCACGAGAATTGACATTTCAGAGCTTAATCTTCCCCTTGAAAATTAATTCTGACTTTTAGGATAAAAGTATGTTGCCTAAAGAAAAATCCTGAATTCGAAAATATATATAATGTGGAAAAATATGTGGTCATTTGGTTACATGTTTGGTGATCGTACTGTGGATGATGATCAAATCCTTTTGTTAACTGAACGTAGGAAGGAACGCACGGCTGCCTCTTTTGACATTATTGACTTATTGTATTACATGTACCATACGAAAAATACAACAATAACAAACTGCTAGAAGGATATTTTTTAGGGAACATTGTTCATAAAGACCTCATCAAAAATTTATTTATTAAATGAGACATAAGTGGAGATCTTTTATACATAAGGGAAGATTATTCGAACACAAGGAAATGTTACATAGAAAAAATATATCGCACACAGGGGAAGATTGTTAAATATAAGGGAAGATCTCTGGCACACAGAAAAGATTGTTTGCATCTGAAGGTCCTATTTAGCAAATAAGTTTCTAATGAGGTGTTTTTGAATATTTTCCCTATTTTTTTATATATTTTGAAAATAATTGTAGTGGAGATATAATCTGTGGGATTTTGTAAGATAAGGGCATAAGGAATAAAAGACAAAAATAGAGGAGAGAAAAGCAAGATAAAGCTGGGAATAATCAGGAAAAAAATAAAAGAGGAATAATGAAGAGGGTGGATGGTCCATGGACACACACAAACACTCATATGGAGCATCACATGAAGCATTTCAAGTGTTTGATTAGATAGCAACAACTCAGAAACATGTGGTGGGTCCTTCCTATGCTGCTCCGCTCCCTTACCTCTGTGTGTGTATGTGTGCCTTTTCCCCCCTTGTTATTGTCTACTCTCGTTAACAACAGATCAATGTAACATAGAATTGCAATTTTCTACAGTAATCATTGATCATCTATCATCCAGGATCATAAGGCTATTTTACTGTTTATCCGTTTATCGTCACCACCACACCAGCTAATATATATATATACAGTATATCCTACCAATTTTGATCCATCATGTATAACTTGATTCAATCTCTAAAAATTGATCAAACTCTTTTTGACATTATTCTCTCTTGATTTCTTTTTTTTTTTTGGGTTGCTTAACTATATGATACAATACAATCTCTCATCATTTATATATATAAAAAAATCTTGCGAAAATAAAGTAGGAATAATGAATGAATAAGAAGACTAATGCAGGTTTTGTTGTTAGAAGTGGCACTCACGTGTGAATCTTGGAGGATTGATCAATCTATTATTGTAATGCCGAGTGATCTTTCCGAATCTTTGATGATGTAGAGAGTTAATCATGTAGTTCAAAAATCATTGTTTTTTTTCCTATAAGAAGGGTAAATCTTTTGGGATTGGTTCTTACAATGGTGTCATTGCTGGTGAAGGCGATTTTCTTTTTACAGATTTCGGTGAAGAGACAGTGAGCTTTTCTGATGATCTTGTCGGCGACTACCCCCATTAATTTGACTATTATTAAGATTAATATTGTTGTTATGGTTACGGTTTATATTTTAGATCTTTTGTTTGTGGGCTTTTTTTATTTTCTTATTGAATTGTGTACTATCCTATCTTTATAGTAATGAAAATGTCATTATATCTGATAAAAGAAATCATGATTTAGGTTGCAATTAACAGCTGGTGCCCCATTAATTACTATACACACGCTTATATATTATAGCCATGAAATGAAACCATTATTTGATTTGGTAGGGTAGGGCTCCTACAGCATCCTCCCCACTTTAATTTCTCAGCCTATAAAACGCCAACTTATAATCAATCACCTATCTTTTCCTCCTACCTAGCTACAATTCATAATAGGTAATTCCTTCATTAATTACTTGCATCTATCCCATTACCATAAATTAAAAGCATGATACATAAAATACATACTACTTTTAGATATTTTGAATATAATTATAATTATTTACGAGCAAAAAAATAATAATTATCAAGAAATCTCTGCTCATATGCTGATAAAATAACAATTTCCTGAATGGCTGGCTGAGAATATCGCGTCACATCCATTATTGTAATTCGGCTTCTGTGCTGTGCATGAATTGCTTTTGAAGTAAAATTAATATGAATATATGGTAAATCTCTCACGAGATCGCTTAACAAGCTTTTTTAAAAGTGTGATCGAGGACACATGGCCAAAAAAATATAGTTTCTTCTTTGTTCTATTCAGAGAAAGCCAAGCTGCCATGTGCCGTAGGCAAGCACGCAAAAGCATGGCTCTACTGTAAATAATATAAATAAATATCGGCCACTACATGTGAGTAATATTTGTGAGTGAGGCTTAGTTAATTAGCGATTGATTGAGAAAACAAATAGAAAGTATTTCATGGGTTGTGAATAATATTGGTACCACAGACAGCCAGAGTATCATAGGCGACAGAGGGAAGGGACTTGTTGGCCTTTGGAAAAAGGATGCACATATCCTAAATGGTCGCGTGTGTGTAAAATTAAATACAAGTTGAGGGTTTAGATGCTTGTTTATTAATTTGTTTTGGGGTCATATGGTGGACTTGGAAACATGGGAACCCCACTTCTACAATTTTAAGAAAAAGCCTTCTCATTACCTTTGAAGTTTCACCCTTTGTGTTCTGGTCGGTCATCATTTGGTAGGAGAAAATATGAGCCTTCCACCTAAGCGCCTTCTGCATAAGATATTGAAACTTTGCTAATTATATTCCTCCACCCATGTCAAAGTTTGCAACCTATTTGTACTTTAAAGAAAAAGAGACCACTTTATACTTTTCTTGATGCCCTTGTCGGCCATCTTCCCAATGCTATTCCAATCTTCACCAATTTAAAATCTGGTTTGAGTGAAATACATATAAAGGGTGCATTGCTATATATTCTAATTACACAAAATTATCCATATTTTGTTGGGGGGCTTTTCCTCGGGCATTGAACATTCATGCATAAGTATGTGCGCACACAAACACAAGTACGTTTTTAGCGAGAGGCAAGAAACGTAATGTAATATATTCATGGAGGATGAATTGAAGAGGTTAATTTATATCTTGGGTAGGCCAACACTCTGGCACTGGTTATTTAAAGTCGGGAATTAAGTATTTATATTGTTCTACATGTGTGTGTGTGGGTGTGTGTATTTGGGTGTCTATATAAATATTGCTTGTTGAATATGGTGCTTAAAATTTCAGTTTCAAAGACCCCACACGAACACGCCCGATTGATATCATAGGTTATATTATTACTACCTGTTATTTTCAAATATATAGCAGTTGCGCACGAAGTATTATCATTAACCTTTACTCCAACGAAGGCTTTTGATTTTCTTTCAACCCCCTAGCTAGCCAGGCTTCTCTCACAAACCCTAATTATGAGGTTCGGATGCATATACTGAATAGGATCATTTAGTGGGCCTTTACTTTTTCTCCGAAAAGAAAGAGAGGGAAAAAAAGAAAGAAGAATGAAATGGAATTCAGTTATTTTAACATCATAGCATATATGCAGAGTTTGCTTTTGGGGAGGGTAATGGTTGCATCCACCTGGATCCCTAGCACATACGTTTTCAAGAGACTTCATGATGGGTGGTAGAAGATAAACCACTACATTATAGCTCTACCACAAAAAGTAACAAGTTTGCTTTTTCGTTCCGGTAATTCAGCTTTCTTTTTTAAACTTTTAAGGCTTTTGGGGGTGCTGGGCTCTTCATTATCATCGTTATTATTGTGGTCATTGATCACAAGAAACGAAATTCAAGTATAGCATCATTACCAAGTGGGTGAGGAGATTGCAGATATACTTTGGTTATATCACAATGATGTAAAACGTATGAATATTATGACAGTATAAGTAAAATGTCATTTTGCTTTTGCTATAATCAAAAGTTACTAGCTAGCTGAGGGTAGTGGTACTTTCATATTAAGATGCTGATTTGACAATAATGTGTACATGATTAGTAAGAAGGGTATATATGTTTTGTGTTGGAATGATGGAGTGAAAGTAAAGGCGGGGAAGTTGAGATATAACATGTTTGCGCTCAGAATCTAATAACGAATACATGTTTCTTTGAGTCCAAGGGACTCAAATTTTTTTTGTAAGAAATGGTTCGCCTTCCCAATATTGTTCATGTGATGAAGAAGAAATATGAGTATTTATCTACGAAAAGAATTACTAGATAAACACGTTAACTCGATGTTCCCTTGTATTTTAAATTTGGCATGTATTTATGATTGGGGAACATTTCTTTTCATCGGGCCGTTCTGGTCTTTTTGTTGTTGATACAGGCCCATAGTTATCCTCTTCTCTAATGCTTCTGGGCTTAACTGGGCTTCACAGAATCATGCTTTCCTTTTTTTTTTTCCCTCTAGAGACAAATGAGAAGGGTCTGTTCCAAAAAAATTGAGAAGGGTCGAATTTTATAACGGGCCCTTTCATCTTTCTATTTCTCTCTGGCCTCATGTGTTGCTAGATCAACCACGCAGTCCTATTATCTTTTTGATCCGAACGATATTGAAATGTAGTGATAGTATTTTTTATGTGTTGATATTTTTATTCAAATAACAATAGCAGCAAAGATATCTTGGAGGGTTTTCACCATTTGGCCACCACCCGGCATATCCACCACAATCGCACCAGCCTAAGTCAAAATTTGCCTCCGTTCCACTCAGTGAATGTATCTTCCAACTCAGTAAAAAACTTCACTTCTTTAATATTATGACATATTAGTCTGGAGTTTTTACCATTGATTACCTTTTATTTATTTTAGAATAATTTATAAATATAATATAAAAAATCAAGAACAAGCCACGTCACTTATAAGCATATGATTCCATTTTTAGGCTCTGTGCAAGTGCAATGGAATGTATCCACAGGGTGAGGCTTATTAAAACTCATTTACTGTATCTAAAAATTAGCAAAGTTTCCAACTTCATTACTCTTACTAAACACATCATAGGAACCGAGGAGCCAAGTTTAAATAACAGAAATAAATAGTACTAAATACCATGCAATATGAAAAAGACATAATAAATATTTCATATATGATCCAATATCCACGTCTTATAAAATTTTGGGGGGAATCTCCTCCCAGTGTGATAAAAAACGATCGGAAGGAGTAGTTTTATTTTAGTTAAGTGAAAGAGGAAAAAAATATATACAACGTACATAGAGGTAAATAGAATGGTAAAAGAATTAAGTATAAGGAAGACAGGAAGAAATATGGTTATTAAAAAGAGAGGGGAGAAGGAGAGGAGGGGAATTGTAAGAGTGCGCACTCCAAGCGAGAGGAAGCCCAATTGCGAAATGCTAAAAAACTCAAACTTCTATGCATTCCAAATCCCACTACGAAGGAACACATGCACGAGATAAGAGCCCACAAAAAGAGGATTGTTTGTTTGTTTGTTTGTTTTTGAGTGATATAGGTAAGATTGAACGAATAAGCTGACCCTGAGGACGAAGCTAAGGAAGGAACAAGCCTAATGGTAGGCTAACCAAAATTAGGGTTAGGGTTAGGGTTAGGGTTAGGGTTCAAATGAAGTTGATAAGATGAACACGCATTGCCCTTTTTCTTCCCTGTGCCTCATTTCGAGGCGACACGAGCACTTTCCCGGCGTTTCCTCCCACCTCTTTCCATTTCTCTGGATTCGAACCTCTTTCCCTCTCTGCCCTCCCTCTTTCCCTCTATTTACCCTTGCATCCCACTCATATTATTACGACGATTAATACGAAATGAATGAACATCTTGAATTAATGCGCAAATGAGTGAGATAAGGAGGGGCAGTGAGGTAATTGCGGTGGTCACAGGGCGGTCAAAGCTCTTTTGGGGAGAGAAGTGTTTTGTAGCGCAGGCATGCACACCGGATAATTGGCCCCTCTGGCACCAACTTTAAAAGCAAAACCCAAAGAGCGTGAGACGACAACCGACACGTGTCAGTCACATTCCTCTGAAACGGCGTGACTGACCACCTCATTCGTCTGGTTGACCGAATAAGGCCGTCGCCCACTCCTCTTCCTCTTCCCTCTGCCTCACTTCCACATTTTCCAAAGACAGCGAGTTTTAGAGAGAGAAATAGATTCTTCCTGTTCTTTTCAATTCTGCTTTTAAGTCCTCGCTTCTTTTTTAAATTTTCTTCCTTCTTTTCACATGCCATTTTCCCTTCTTCCTCCAACTCTATAATACAACAAAAGGGTTTTGCCCTTTTGCTTCCCCCCACTCCTCTCTCTCTCTCTCTCTCTCTCTTAATTTCTTTATGATCAGTAGTAGCCATGCGCCCCTGCGTTTCAGGGGTTTTGATTCAGGGACTTTCACTGTGTTTGTGAAGGTTTTCATTCCACATAAAACTGAATAAACTAATGAGCGGGAAAAAATATATATATATATATATAGCAAGTTTGGAATCGAAGACAGCGAGAGACGTGGGGTTTTGCTCCCTTATTGTGGTACACTTTGGTCAAAATAGCCTTTTCTTTAAGTGCAAGAATTTGGCTGCAACAGTGTGCGTCATCAATAATGGCAGGTACTATCCATTTTTTTAATTAACCCCCACTCTTATATATTATCATCATTAATTAATGTTATGGTGCAGTCCAAATATATACGATGGTTAGTCAGTTTAGATTCTTGGTGCTTTGGTTCCAACGTTGGTGATGGCTTTCCACTAGCTACTCTGAGGTATGAACTGCTCAGCCAGCCATATCAGTTTATAAATCATAGAAACATGGATTCACTGGCCCCTGTTCTGAAACTGTATACCCAGGAAATATTGACAAGCTAGGAATCCTTCAATCTCTTCTTCACCCACACTCACACATACATATACACACACACATAGCGGCGCTTTCACGATCTTCTCTCTCACTCCATCCTCTGAAGTTACATTTTTTTAAAAAATAAATAAATAAAGGTGACAAGCATGCATGACAGAAATGTGATCCATTCTTGCAGGCACTAGATCACATATCCTTAATGTGGATATTATATATTTATATCCACTTTTGCTTCACGTAATATATGGATTGTTTGGCAACTAGCTATAATAGGAAACAGTCTGTATACTAGTAAGTTATACAGTTTACATAAATTATCTTCTGTCTAAATTAAAAGAATAATATATAAATAAGTTTAGTGAACAGGTCACTTGCTGACAGCAACTAAGTAACGCGCACACACACCATATATATAAATATACATTTGGTAGACCAGTTCTTTCTGCTGTCTATTAAAGCATTGTGTGTATAACATAAAGTCAAGTCTGAAATTCTCAATCATTGGGAGGGCCCTTAGATTTGGTTTTCTTGTTTTAAACAATCTGGCATTACTACAGTACAGGATATATGTTTCTATTCATATGAGAAATTTTTGCTGACATAATAAAATTTAACTGTCGCACCTCAATATACATATATACAAGAAGAAAGTATATACAAGAAGAAAGTAACAAACCATTCAACTTTTAAAACCTTATATATATATATTTTTTATAACCAAGCTTAGTGAAATAGCGAAATATTGATGATGCCATCTGGTTAAGAAATAGGAAATTATGCGGCTTGTTAACACACCAGGGGACATGGTTATATTAAGCTAGAGATAGGTTTTGATTGAGCCATTTGTATGTGTACCTTTGAGGTTATTTAGGTGTCATTTAATTGTTGAGCGCAAAGGAGACTTTCAAATGTGGTAGCGATTAACTTTGGGCCAGTATATATTATTATTAAATTAATGAGGGAAACAACTATGTCTAATAGTTGCAATTTAATTCAATAACCCGAGATGTGTGTGCGTGCTTAATACTAATACTTCCGAAGTTTAACTTTCTGCACTGTTAGTGTAAGGGTGTAAGGCACATTAAAAAAAAAAAAAAAGATTACACATTCCGTAAAAGAGTTTCCTGCTGCCATGTTCTGTAATCATTTCATTTGGATATATGTGAAGATACAGTGGGTCAAAAATGCTAGGAGGGACTCTGCATAGAGAATGGTTAAAAAGATCTTATGCTTGCGAATCCCAGATTTTGGCCTAACATCAGGATGAACCAGAACGAACCACCGAGTAATACAAGGTTCGAGTGTGGATAGGAATTGGGCATAAACCTGACTTTCTTTTTAAAATTTTTAACCTATTAATTTCCACGGGCATCCTTTTGACGGGTGCAAAAACCGATTAGTCGGTCAACAGATTTCTACTTGGGGCCATAACCAAAGGAAATCCTTAGAATTATATATTATATTTATTAATTGCCATATAATCTAATCACGTTAATAAATTAACATTGTTATATCAAGAGGGGTTGGTCTTATTTTGAACAAGAGTAATTCTTACTCCTTCTTTCAGTACTTTTATTATTTAATATGTCATTATTATTTATTTTCTCATAAAATACTGCATGTCCGTACACAATCATCTTTAACACATGCATCACTCGGGGATCCACAACTTGGGGGGGTTTCTTTGGTAAAAACCCTATTTCCCCATCTTCTCTATCAATGCATAGACTGGATCGGAATTTTATTCTTTCTTTTTTATTGTTCATCAGTCTTAGATTTTTATCACTATTTGTTTATTTCTTAAAGTTGATTTCTTTTTGTCTTCTTAATTAATTATCTGAACTTAATGTAGTCTATATGAACTTTATTTGACGATGATAGATAGATATATTGATTGATAGATAGATTTCATGGTGATTGGAAATGATATAATTGTGACACGTAGCAAAAGTTAAAATATAACTAGATATGATGATATAAAACAGACAAAAAGGAAGTTTTTTTTTAATCAAAATAGGAATTAGTAATTTAATGTTGCAGCTGGAATAAATATGATATACTATGCTATATACTATATACTAGTGGTGTGTGTGGTTGAAGGGGAGAGGGCGAGAGGGAGAGAGAGAGGAGTCGGTAGTATAACTTTACGTATAGAGTGGATTCTAAGAGTGGGAGATGATTCGCAGAGTGTGGGAATGCTGGGCCTTCGGGAGTCATTTATTTCACGGAACGAGGACGTGAGTTCCAATACACCCAAGTGGGGCAAGAGAGAGAGAGAGGGAAAGATTGGATTTTTCCAGTTGGAATGGTGGGTTTGTCTCTGTACAAAGACTGAAGGAGTTTGAGTGACACTCGTGTCCTCCTCCTTTTATAAATATCCTCTAACGTAAATATTATTTAATAATCATTGTAGGCAGATTATAACTTTGTTTTTGAATCTCGGGAACTGGTGGTGGGAAAAGCGTCCCGAGTCCAAAAATGACCACTGAAAAAAGGTTGGCACAGTAGCCTGACCATTTTAATTATTTTAAGAGATAAGATAGATAGAGGCAGCAAAGGAGAGAGGGGTGCCCTTTAAATATTATGTGCCTCTCTTCTTATTGTTTTCTTTTCTTTTCAGCCCCCTCCCTCTATCTCCTCCTTTATCTTAATACCTTCAAACTTGAAAAGTTTCAAACACAGAAGAAACTAATAACCCCTCTTCGCTTTCACTTGCTTTAAATCTTTCTCCCTCCACCACCCCTGGGTAATCTTATTAACTTTCATCTCTCCACTCTCTTATCATATTCCTTTGCTATTATTACTTCCATATTTCTGATCTCAATATTGCAAGTTCTTTTAGATGCAGGTGATTATTCTTGATTTTTGCTGAAGCCATGGGCTCAATGAACTCAAACAACTGGCTTTCTTTCCCTCTTTCCCCTACTCAGTCTTCCTTGCCACCACAACTCCAAGCCACTCAGTCCCATCAGTTTTCTCTTGGCTTAGTCAATGATTCCATCGAAAACCCATTCCAAAATCACGGTACCATTCTCTCTCTCTCTTCTTTTGAGTTGAATAGATAATTAAGAGGTAACATAATAACTTGCTGTTTCAAGTATTAGGGCGCACTGTAGTCAGTGTGGAAGTCGACCTATATATCTGTTTTTTTTTTTTTTAATTTAAGTTGGATTTTTTCCATATATATATTAATCGAATGAGCAGATTGGAATCTGATGAATACACATACACACGGGGGGAGCAACGTGAACGAAGTGCCGAAGGTAGCAGATTTTCTAGGAGTGGGCAAGTCTGAGAATCAGTCAGATCTTGCAGCCTTTAATGAAATTCATCACTCGAATGATTCGGGTTACCTATTCACAAACACCAGTCTGGTACCGCCGATGCAAACCTCAGTGGTGGCCACATCTGCCAACTTCGAGTATCAAGAAAACAACAATGCTAACACTAACCTCCAGTCTTTGACATTATCCATGGGTAGTGGTGGTAAGGATTCTACCTGTGAAACTAGCGGTGACAATAGTACCAATACTGCTGTCGAAACTGCTGCCCCTCGAAGAACTTTAGATACATTCGGTCAGAGAACTTCAATCTATCGCGGTGTAACCAGGTAGGCAGCTTCTTGTTTGTGTCCTTTAATCAATTCATTGCTGCACAGAACAAATAAGCTATAAATTTAAATGAACTTGCTGAAATACTTTTGTTGCAATGGTGGGTGTAACTATATACAAAAACTTTATTCAGACATAGATGGACTGGAAGGTATGAAGCTCATCTTTGGGACAATAGTTGTAGAAGGGAAGGACAATCACGAAAGGGACGACAAGGTAAGATATACAAGAGCTTCTAGCGTTTATTTTCTTGCTTTCTTTAATTCCTTCACATTAATTTGAAATTTATAGCTAACTATTTCCATTTTAAGATACCATTTTGATTAGTCTTTTTCTTCTCTTTTGTTGTCTTGCTCCTCTTTCGGCCGAGTTCTTACAGTCTATTTGGGTAAGCGTCTCTCCCTTGCCAATTATTTACAACCTTTTTTATTTACCTTGTTATATAAGTGTTGCCCCTTTTTGGCAGGTGGATATGACAAAGAAGAGAAAGCAGCTAGGGCCTACGATTTAGCGGCACTAAAGTACTGGGGAACATCCACAACTACCAACTTTCCAGTAAGTTATCAATGTCCCTGGCCATGACTTTGTAGAGCGGTACCGACATATATACTCGATCAAGTTAGTTTATGAGGCTTTTTGTCGATGTTGCAGATCAGTAACTATGAGAAGGAATTGGAGGAGATGAAGCACATGACAAGACAAGAATTTGTGGCCGCCATACGAAGGTGAAGGCCAGCAATTAGCATGCACTAATTAATTATATTAATCACTAATCATTTAATAATATGCTTTGCAATAATTTTTTTCTTCCGTCGTGGTACCCATATGAATGTGGTTGTTCGACGTTGCTAACTGTATTCATTTTGTTCTAACTAACTACTCTATGCTAACCACTTTACAACAAACAATATTTAGACTTAACTAAATATATATACACTAATATTTTGTGCTGGTTATATATTGCAGGAAGAGCAGTGGGTTCTCTAGGGGTGCATCAATGTATAGAGGAGTCACAAGGTACGATAATGCTTGTGATTGTGCGTTCGAGCATTCTGTGTCATTTCTTCCTATATATCTTTTGCTTATTTTTTTTGGGGTTTCCTTCTTTTTGCTTTGTCACTTTGTAGTTTGTAGTAACATGTGTAACATATTTTATTGCAGGCACCATCAACATGGTAGATGGCAGGCAAGGATCGGTAGAGTTGCGGGAAACAAAGATCTTTACTTGGGAACTTTCAGTGAGCCATTTACGAAAGTTGCATGCAAATAATAAACATTGGAAAACAAGAACTAAATTAAATTGAGTGATCTGAATTAATAATTAATTGTAGGTACTGAGGAAGAAGCTGCAGAAGCATACGACATAGCGGCGATCAAGTTCAGAGGGCTAAACGCAGTGACAAACTTCGACATGAGCCGCTACGACGTGAAAGCCATACTTGAGAGCAACACTCTTCCAATCGGAGGAGGAGCTGCTAAACGACTGAAGGAAGCTCAAGCTCTGGAATGTTCAAGAAAGAGAGAGGAAATGATAGCTCTCGGGTCGACCTTCCAATACGGCAGCGGGAGTGGCGGCAGTAGCGGCTCGAGCCGGCTTCAACTACAAGCCTACCCTCTGATGCAGTTGGATCAGACGCAGCCATTGTTAAGCCTACAAAACCAGGCGGAGATATCTCAGTACTCATCACTTCATCATCCCAGTTATATCCAAACTCAGCTCCAGTTGCACCACCAAACTGCTTCTTCATCTAACTATAACTTTCACCCATCGCCGAGTAATAATGCTCAGCTGTATAATAGCTATCTTCAGAACCACCCGGCTCTGCTTCAGGGTTTGATGAACATGGGTTCTTGTTCTTCTTCTGTGATGGACAATGATGGAGGAGGGTCTAGTGGGAGTTACAGTGGTGGTGGAGGAGGGTTTATGGGGATGGCTCCTAATACGACGTCAGGTGGATCTGCGGAGGAGCTGGCGCTGGTCAAGGTTGAAAACTACAACTTGCCATCCGGTGGTTACGGCGGCGGCTGGCCGTCCGAGTCCATGCAGGGATCCAATGCTGCTCTCTTTACAATGTGGAATGACTGATTCATGAGGAAGGAGGAGGAGGAGGAGGAGGAGGGCTCCAACCTAACTACCAGACAGTTTTCTTCTTTTGTCTTTATTTTTTTTTTCACCTTTTCTTTTGTTTCTTATCATTCTCGCAGCCAGAAAAAAAAATTATGAAAAATTGGAGTTTATTTTGATGACAATGACGACTGGGGAGGAAGCAGTGTTGTTCATTCTGGTGTGCTATCTGTGTAAGAAGTTGTGTTTCACTTCGATTTAGGCCTCTTTGGTGGAGAAGAAGCACTGACTTATATACGACATGCAATATTTGCGATATGGGATGGGTCAGTCTTGCAATATATGGGTATGATTGAATGGTTACCCAAATTTTGTATGCAGACGGCTCACATTTTATAACGGTTTAAATTACTATAATCTTGGTTATATTTCTGTTGTTGCCGAGCCTCTTCACGTGCTCTTGTTAGATATATATTGAATTCATCGCGAGAATTAAGTAAACAAGAAATGTTGTCAGAATATATTATAGGAGAGACCCAGCATTATATTATTGATTGACCTCGGAGATCAAATCTATGCTCTTGAGATACATGCCTGTGAGCTTATCAAGATCAAATTAAATATCAAATGTTAATTATGTTGTTCGTTTTTAGGTTGTAGTGAATTATTTTTCCTCGTGGATATATATAATAATCTTGTACTAACGATTGACCTCGGTTATATCTATTTGTTTTAATTTTATTCTTCTACTCGTTTTAAATTTTAATTTAGCCTTCATAGCTATACGTTCCTCAATAATCATATATTTCGATGAGCCCATATTATTTATTCTTTCTGGCACATATAGCCTTTCGACCCTAATTAACTGTCATGTAATGTCTTTCATCATTTTAAATCCTGATCATCACGTGCACAAATAGAATTAACTAAAGAAATAATATATACACGAAGTGAGAGTGAGGGTCACTGGGATTTTATATGAAAATATCAAAATATATGTGTATGTGTGTATATTAATCTATGTTGTAGGTAGTTTTCATGTATATATAATCAGTATATATAGAAGAATATGAATATAGCATGCGAAGTCTGAATTGGTGTAGTTTAAGCTGTTCTTTTTTTAGAACAGTGGAAATAAAAAGGGGAAATTTCAGAAGCTGGAATGTATGCATGGAATGTGTTGGTGCGTACTGCATGCAAGACTGCAAGTCCATTTCAATACCTTATCACTTGGACGTGTTTATTGCTTAAAGAAGGTAGCCAGCCACAGAAATGAATTTTCGGTCAATGGTTTAACAATGAAGACAAATAAAAGTTGAGGCAAACCTGTCGTGGAATGAAAACATGTGTTTGATGGATTCAATGCTTGAAACACATATATGTCGTTTGTCAAGAAATCTGTAATGCGACGCCTTAGCTATGTCACACGCACACATATATATGATGTATCATAGTTCTTAACTTTCTCGCATTTCAAGCCTTATTGTTGAGTTTGTTGTCACAACTTGCATTCTTTTTTGTTGAGAGTCATGTAATAGCGTAAATATTAAGATATTTTGTTCTTTTGGATTTAGTTTTTAAATGACCCGGAAAAATAAAAAATAAAAGGATCCTGAAAAATGATGATAAGGTTTTAAAAATCAAAGTGTTGTCTTGTCATCTTGTACAATAAAAAAGCAGAAGTCAATAACTGAGTATTTGTTGGAGGCTGCTCTGTATAATTTGGTTGGTGATTTATGTAAATGAACAAGCTAGCTAGTTAGCATGATGCTATATGAATCTTGGGAACTTTCCAGAATTTAAACCGATTGATCTATTATCTTTATACCAAGTTCAAAGTGTATTATATCATTCTCAACTTTTTTTTTTCCAGTAATACATCATTCGCAACTTACATGTATGATACAAGATTCCAAGTTATTGTAGACTTTATTACACACACGAATATTGATAGAATAAGGAAGAAACAAGAGCCTTCTTAATATCATTGAATCATTCAATTAATGAGAGTATAAGTAAGAGCATTTATACAGGTAAGCCATAACCTAAACTAATCCTAGCTAGAATTTTATGGCCCAAAAAAAAAAAGACTAATCCTAAAATTTTAATCTAACATAATCTAAATAATTCTAATAAACTATTATACTTCTAAGATATACCAAATATCAACAAACAACAAATTAAAGGATATATAGGGTGTGTTTGTTTTGATGATTGGATAAGTAACTTATTTTTACTTAAACTTATGGAATCTTAGGATTGGAAAAAAGTTGGATTGGGTAAAATGATGAGTGTTTGGATTAGCGATTGGATGAGTAACTTAAAGTAACTTATGTAAAAGTTAAGATGTTTGGTTTGACTTTTGTATTAATTAAGAGAAAAAAATTGAAAAAATTATGAAAAATAAAAAAAATGAAGGGATAATTGTGAAAAAAGTTATCATTGGCAACTTAATTGTCAATGGGACCTCTACACACGGAGGGATTTTTTCACAATTTTCTCAAAAATTAACTTTGAAAATTTGGTAATGGTACAATTTTAATAAAATTATATCAAACTCTAATTTAAATTGGTACACTCCAAAAGTCTTTTCTACTGTGCACCTCAAGCTTAAATCTTAATTATAAATTATATCAAACTCTAATTTAAATATTAAATCCTAACTTATATTTTCATATAGCTCAAAATCTAAGAAAATAAACCGATTAAAATCTCAACAATATCTCCAATAATCCAAATAAATTATTTAAACTAAATTAATGGGTAAAAACACTATATAGAAAGTAATTTATGACATGTTTATAAAAAAATTGATTATAAAATCATAAAACAACTAAATAATAAATCTAAACTGATTAAAATTAATTATTAATTATTCTCTACATTTCTACAGTCATATATTAACAAAATTCAAAACTTGCTTAAACTCTTATCCCAAAGTATTCTCTAATTAGCAGAAGATTACTATCTAAAGAAAGAGAAAATTATTTAGAACATTTTCTCATAAAAGAAATTTTGTGATTAGAAGTGATTTTGAGTACCTCATTGATCCCCAAAAATATGAAAATATTCCTATCAATATTTTTTTATACACATATAGGCACATAAGCTTCAATAAGCTTCATTTTGAGACTTATGACTTTTTCCAACTTATGACTTTTTCCACTTTAAATCCAATCGCTGAAACAAACACTCACTTTTGATCAAAACACTGTTTAAGTCCAATTAAACACTATTGAAGTCCGATTTTCCCCTCCAAACGCCGAAACAAACACGCTGATAATATATCAACACGAAAATATATCAAATATTAGTATAAGATATAATAATATCTTGACAGAAAGGATGGGTTGATGAGAAGGCATTGGGTGTTAGAGTGAAGCAAATTTGTTCTAGTAAAAGCAAAATTTGTATGTCTGTATAATTTTGTTTGACATGGTTTGTGGTTAAAAACATAATTCAAATATATGGAAGTAAAGCAAGAAGATTGGGTTGTTAAAACTTCATTGGATGGGTCATATTTAATAGATTGGGTGTTCGGACCTCTATTAACTTTATTAACTCTTATATTGAAGGATATATCAAAAGAAGTAGGAGAAGGTCAGGTTTTTTGTATGTATGTAAAGTTGATACTTATTAATCAATGATATCCTTGTTGGCCAAAAAAAAAAAAGGCGAGTAGAGAGAGGAGAAGTAAGGCCAGGACTTATATTCGGATCTTCGGTGAGAAAAGGCCTAATCTTTCAACGGTTTTAGCCCAATGCTGTTAATGGGCCCATACCCAAACAAACATACATGGCCTTCTTGCTCTTCCGACAATCTTTTTCTCTAACTCCTTTCTTACCGCAGCAGTCGCCTAGTCGGATCGGATCTTTGTTTTCTCAGTACCCCTCTCGCCCTCCCCTCTGGGATCTTCCCGCCTCCGTTGATTTTGTGCCAAGGTATTGCCTTCTTCTCCCTCACTCTTTTCCTTCTCCATTAGCGTTTTTCGTCTTATCTCCCTTGTCCCCTGTTCCCCGCTTAAATTCCTTTTATCCATTTTTATCTAATCGTGTTGAATTTTTTTTTTTTTTGCAAAAATCCCTATCATTTCTGTTCCCAGCTCCGACCTTTCTACTTAAAGTCTATTTCTCTCGATACCTGGTTATCTATAAAATTACCACTTTGTTATTTGTGTTTATTATTATTATTTTTGCTACCTTCCTTCATAGTTTCTGGGTAGACAACTTAATGTTTGTTTCTTGAACATGTAAACCAAGCTCTCAGGATGCTAACGTACTCGTAAACAGCATGAATTAATGGAATTTAGTCTTTTAGTGAACCGTGTGTAGGTTGTATTGGATGAAGTACATGATCATCTGTTAAGTTTCTCTTAGATTTTAGCTTTAGTTAGTTGAATTATTTTTATTTAGGGCATGGAAGTCTTCTTGATAGTTGCTTCTGAACTAAATATTTCCTTCAATTATATCATGCATTTCAATAACGTTACTGCTTTATTTGGTGAATATAAATGTTAGGGACCATTTAAAATTTGTTTGTGGTTTAAGCAATGATCCTCATTCCTGGAATGCATGAGCTGAGTCGAAATTTCACGAGCTCACTAATTTGCTGTTGGATTTTGATGGTGAAGGAGAGTTATGGTGAAAGCATACACACAGGAACACACTTACAGGCACCCATGGGAACGAGTAACAAGTGCATCTTGGCGCAAGTTTGCTGACCCAGAGAACAAGCGTATATTATCCCATATTTTAGAAGTGGACACATTGAACCGCTTGCTTGACCTCCCATCTGGGAAGCTTTACACCACTCGAGCCATCACTATCCATTGTCCTGGACCATGGTTTGTCCGCAAAATTGTTGGTCAGGACATTTGCCACTGTGTTGAATCAACAGTTGTTGATGCACGGTCACGGTCAATGCAGTTAACCACACGCAACATCAGCCTCCAGAAGTTTGTAGAAGTGGAGGAGAAGATACGATACGATCCTCATCCTGACAATCCCAATGGGTGGACAATTTGCCAACAGGAGACTCGCATCCGTATTAAACCCTTGTCAGCTTTGGCATCCATGGCTGAAAAGGTGGAGCAGCGATGTGCTGAGAAGTTCCTTCAGAATAGTGCCAAGGGAAGAGAGGTTATGGAGAGGATATGTAAATATCTTGAAGCAGAGTCTAGTGGCCTTGCTCTGTAATCGTGTCTTGATGAGTTCACTTCAGGTTTGTAGTTTAGCTCTTAGAGATACAAATAAACGGTAAAATTGTGTGGAAGTTATGCGGAGAAGGTGGACCTGGGTCTGTTATCTGCTCTGATGCGGCAAAAGAAGCAATTTTGGGACAAGTGATATCATGAAAACTTGTGATGTTAGGATTGCTGCCCGTTTAGATTTATATGTCTTATCTGAACCTTGGTCAGCGCTTTAGAGAACTTGGACACGTCTCTTGATGATCTTGTCTGCCACCAATGCATACAAACAACAACAACAACAAAGGAGCATAGGACCGGGGGAGGGAAAATGTGTCTGTCACCAATGCTTGACTTAGGATTTGGGAGGATCTATTCTTTTCATTGATTTATAGCCTCCATAATTTCGTTCTATGCTAGAGGACTCCTCAAATTCATGAAAAGTTGTTTGCTTTGCGCCTTGTACGATTAAAACAAGGATTTCGGAGTCCATGCTTTGGTGAGAGCATCTTTCTACCGTGGCGGCAATCAAATTTTTTTTTTTTTTAATAGACACAAGTTTTGGTTTTTGTAGTTGGTGTCAACTTTGATCAACCTCTTATAAATGATGTATTGTTAATGTGGTAATAATATGTTACTGATGTGGTTATTATAATGTGTAATGATGTAGATTGAGGGAAATTGACCGTAAATTTAGCTGATTTTTTTAATAAAAAATCTACATTTGAATTGGCCATAATTTAAAAGAGTACGAATTATGCATTGATTTCTTTGATCCAGCATATTAAGATTACTGTTCGGTGTATATGGCGGTAATGTTTGTTTTTAGTTTTAAAGAACTCAAAATGCTGTCTCAGCAAGAACCATCATACATTCATGCGCATGGGCTCAAATTCTCAATAATGATTCCCGTGCAGGCCGATATTTATTTGCTGCACATCAATTTATATATACATCCCCGTGGAGGGCGAGATTGAGATGGTGATTTATGATTAGGCCTATATTTAATTAGGTGTTTCAAGTTACAGAACTTGAGATTTAATCATTGCTTCTTTGATCAAGAATAACGGCTATTAAGCAATCCCGATTATCCCACAGGTGGCAACCTCGCTTGGTAAGCTTTTACAAGTGTGACACTTTATTTTCGTCCGTGAGCTCTCTTTATAATTTGGTTTTTGGGTTTTGGTAGAAAGACGCGAAAAGAGTGAGTTGTCGTGGGAGCAAGAATCATGTGTGGAAGTAGTAATGGCCAACTTTGTGTGTTTTGTCTGAGTGGAGTTGCAGACAAAAAGAATGAGAAGGGAATATAATGATGCGTCTGAGGCCTTCACTTGGCTTGCACGCCATGCTTTTTGTTTCATTCTCGTGCCTCCTCAATTAATTATATATGTTATTCATCTCTCTCTTTCACATGCCACGCTTTACAGCCTTTCCTCTCTTCTTCTCTCACTACATCTGATTCAGAATGTGCTTTCTTCCACGTAGATGCCATGAGCTTATCTAAATCGTATCACATATTTGCATTATTCAACACACATGAATTTGAAGCTGCAGGAATGATTGGGCTGCTAGGCTATATTTTTGTGGTTATGCCTTCACACATTCAGAATGCTTTTTCCATTTTTGAGGAAGGGAAACAAGTACTACCTCCCATATACAATATAGAGCATTTCTATAAAAAAGACATGGTTCATAATATAAGTCACCTCCTGTTTAATGAATATTCTTTTCTTTGTTTTGCCCTTGTAATTAATACCCTCTTTTTAACTTTGCCCCATTCATTATATCCCCATTTTTATAAAATAACACCCTCAATGCAATTAAACACATTTCTTAAAAAGGGTAAAAATGAAAAAAAGTGGCATTTTGAGATATATTAAGTGTGTGTTCTTGTACCCTCAAAACCATTTTTTCAGAAGCACTTTTCCGCAAATAGAGGTAAAACTCCTTTCACATACTTACCTTGTAAACTGTAAAAACTATTTTCCAAAAAGTAATCAGAACACACACTAAATGACTTAACTGTCATTTTTTATTTCCTATGATATAGTTAAGGTACCCTATATTGTAGATCAGAAGGATTATTCTTCTTGTTGGACTTAAGGCTAAGGAGAAAAAAAGAAACAAATCAGCATTAAATGCTGTGAGAGGATTGAGAAACAAGAAAACTACTAGATATGTAATTAATCGGCATTTAATTTTCTGATTGTTATTTAAAGGGCAAAATAAAAGAATCATCCTACAATAAATAGGACAAATCACACCTTCTCATCCTGATCCCATAAATAAGGGTGCTTCCCTCGCTTTGTGAGAATAGGTGATTCGACTAGCAGCTTTGGAGGGTTTACTCGTCCGGTATAATTTCTACCCTCCACCTTTATTTTATGATGGTTACAAGACTAAAAGCTATTGGGATTGCTAGATTAAAAACAGTTTTTTTTTTGTGTTTGAAAAAAGAATTGGTTGAATCCCGAAAGGAAGCTTGGCTCATAACAAATTGGTTGGGATGGTTTTGTTTGGTCACCACCTTTTAACCACATTTATCTCTCAGAATTCAATTTCTTCAACACTGGCCAACCACTAAGATAGTCTCCAATGAGAATCCACTCTCTCTCTCTCTGTGAGCATTAACGTTAAGAACCCCATTTAATCTCTGTGCGTGCATATTGTTGGGTAAACTTATTGATGGGGTCTACTTGCCACCCTCTTAATAATAGAAACACAACTGCCAACTTCAATTTTTATTTCTTTTGTAGCATTCGTTCAGAATTTACTAGAAATCAAATAATTACGCAAAAGTAGTTTTACTCCTGCCTCTATATTCCCCAGAGGTATCACACATAATTTTCATAAAAGCGAAAACTTTCTTTTTTGGTCTCTCTCTGCCTCTCTCTTTGGTGGTAGTCGGAGAACTAACAAAAAAGGAAACATTAGCAGTTGAAGAAGAGGTGCGATGCAGCTGATCATGGTCTATCTAACGAAGTTGGCGTGTTCCTGAAACCACTGAGAAAAGCCAGAGAGAGAGAGAGAGAGAGTGAGGGAGGGAGGGAGGGAGGGAGGAGAGGAGAGGAGCTACAAAACACAGCCATTCTTTAAGAAAGCCGCTCTCATTCTCATTCTCATGCGCTGTTGTGTGTGGGAGAGAAGGTATCTGCCAAAGTGATTGTTGTCGGCGCTTTAATACCAACCCATATACCTTTGGTGTCAAATCGAGCTTTCCTGCTCTGCTTCTCATCCGAATTTTTAGATGCTCATCATTGTTGGCCTTTCCTACTTTCCTGATCACGATCCATTCACTCTCAGAACTATCCTCGCTGTTACCTTGCAATAGAATCGTGGAAGCTCCGAGATTTTTCTGCCCGGATAATCCATTTGGGGCAATCCTTGACGTTCGAGAGTGATAGGGCCTAATAAGGTACTCTTGTGGTTTTCTGTGTCCTAGTTTGTTTCTTTGGAAAATGTAAAGGCGCACTGCACTGAATAGCGAAATCTCGATTGATGAGTCACACATGTAAAAATGTCGCTTGATTTTTTCTGTACCTCGTTTAAAATTTATTTCGTCTTGAAAGATTAAATATTTGTACTTTAATTTGATATCGTACTGTATTTTCTGAACAGCAATACTGAACACGTTTCGTATGGATTTGTTGAATTGATTGGGATGAATTTGGGTCTAAAATACGCAATGATACCAGTGTTTTCCTTACTTGATTTGGAAATTCTTGATGTCGAATGATTAATTAAGCATGCTTGATTATGGGATATGATGCTTGAGATTGCAGAAACAGGTTTGGTTTCTCATTATATACGCTATGCACTGAATACCACTATGATTTAAGAAAATATGCAGTCTGGAAGGTGTAAGCCTTTAACCATCAAAACAGCTCTGGCTCCTCATTGTATACGCTATGCACTAAATGTTGTGTAATTGAATTGCAAGAAGTTTGTTCATAAATCTGTGGATCAGGCTCCCATATTTGATGCAAATATATGTTTGAACAGAAGCCTTTATGTTTTTTTGCTTGTGCGCCCCATTGCCTTTGCACTAACTCGTATATGCTGGCACTTAGAGTGTAAATTTCATGCAGAAGAGCAATTGTCTGACCGAAAGAATTCAAAATGAGTTGGAACACGCACATGGAGGTCCACTACAACAATATCAGCTACCCATACAATACAGCAGGAAGTTTTATTGAATATTTTGAAGGTCTAACCTACGAACACGTCAATTTCATTTTTTCTGGTGCTTCACATGCTCAGGTGCCTACAAAGACATAACCTAGATTCTACTTGAGAAATTATCTGTTCTGGTTTATGGAAACTATTGTACTATTTTCTTTCTCATTTTGTCTATGTGGATTCGTTGGGAAGACTTTGCTTAGTTTGATATATACTGCATCACTTGCCAAATTTACCATATTAAACCGACTACTTTTCTTTTTTTATACATAATAGGACAGTCCTCTGCATACTTATCTATATTTGAAATTTTTATTAATGTTCTTCTGTTGTGAATGAATGCAACCTGAAATGCTAAAAGTCTACTTTAATATTCTCAGGAGAGCTTGTACCCATCAACTACAAGCCTATACAAGTTTGACCCATCTGAGCTTGAGAATGCTTCATACTATCGTTACAGTGATGGGTATGAGGTGAATAATCATGAGCCACGGATGGATGAGCACAGAAGGCCTTTAGAGAACACAGTAATATTTAATGAACATGTTGCAGCAGCAAGTACAGAATGGGGTGAAGGTGTAAACACCACTGCACGAGACAATTCTGTTGAATGTAAGTTCTTAATTTTCATCTGGAGATGATTTTCTTGATATGCAGAAGGCCAATGCACTAGCAGAATTATTAAAACAACAAAATGACCTGTTTAGCATGTTGTAATTACAATTATTGTCATGTTTGGGGCGATCGAATGTAATCTAGTTTTGTTCATCCACTGTGTTTTGACCACATATGCATTCCTCTGAAAGTGCATGGCACTTGCAGTTTATACTCACACTGCTGTACTCTGGGGTAAGCAAATTTCTTTTGTCTTCGTTCCTGCATGATAATCACAATGTGTTGAAAGATGCTCTTGGAGAAACAACCGTCGTTCACCGATATTGATCCACATTAGTATTTTTAAGAGTACAGCTTCCTGCACATGGAAGTGTCTACTTGAACCTACTAGCTGAACTACAGAGCTTTTATTCATAGAGGAAGTGAACTTACTTCAATTAATCTACTCTCTCTGCTTTTATGTTTTGCAGCATTTTTGTATGATTGAAACTTCTTCTGTCTAATAAATTGGCTGATCTTTCTGCTACACTATACTGGTCATTTCTTTAAAGTAGACAACTCAACCTTGTAGGACCCTTAACCTTTTTGAGTTTTTCCCTCTTTTGTAGAGAAATGGCAATAGATTTTCTTGTTACCTTGCTATTTGCCACTTAAATTTGACTCTACATAGAGTCTAAGTGCTTTTGGTTTAAATTAATAACTTATTTTCTTTCATTCCAGGCCCAAGAAGACATCATAATTCCCATGACTTTCAGGTATTTCATCTGAAAGTCTTGGTGCATAAAATTATAAATTGCATTGAATATTTAAGTAGTTTGTTCCAGTTACCCATAGCTCATCCGTCAACGAGAAGCAAAATACAACATGATCTGAGCCATTTTTCAACACTTTGCAGGTCACTTGGCAAGACAATATCGATCCTGACAACATGTCCTATGAGGTTGGAATGGGTGGCTCAAAATTATTGTGTCATGAGTCTTTATATTTCTCTTTCTCAAATTAGAGCTGTTATATGCCTGATTTTCTTGTATAAAGTCTTTGTTCCAGAAATACACGTAGTTAGTCTTGCAAGATAAACAATTTAATTATATGAGCCTACTTTTGTGGCTACTTAATTACTATTACTTTGGTTGTTATGTAATGCCTCACTACAATAGAAAACCTTACCCTCTTGTGTTTATCATTGTGACACATGGAGATAATTACTCTTGAGGACAACATTGTTTGGCCAAATCACTTCACAAATAACCTGATATTCTTATTATATCTCCTTACTAGCTAAATTGCAACTGTAAAATCCATGATGCTTCATCTAACGGTTATCTCTTGATTACATTAAGTAGAACGGTTAATAAGGAAACATTTGCATTAGAAAGTTTCCTAACAGGACTTTTGACTCTTTAGACATTGTTTAATTCTTTAACTTTCTTCTCCCATGTTGAAAAATATTATCTTTCAGGAATTACTTGAGTTAGGTGAGGCTGTTGGAACTCAAAGCCGTGGTCTCTCACAAGAACAGATCTCTTTGCTTCCAGTTTCAAAGTACAAGTGTGGGTTTTTTTTACGCAAGAAATCACGGGATGAGAGGTAATATTAGGTTTGCAATTTTCCTTCTCTAGTACCTTTTTTGTTTTGGGTTCATTTTTGTCTAATTTCATTTCGAGCTTTTTGTATCAATCTTTTCTTCCTGGATCTACCAATTTTTTGCGTCTAATCTTTGAAGCTCATTTATACTGTGCTGCATGCTAATTGTTTTTAAGAGTTTGTCTTTAGTCACTACATTTACATCTTGTTAGTTTTGCTGAAATACTTGGTTCCCATAGCGTGTGGAAATTATTACAAATTAAAGAATAGGGTGGGGTAGAAAGAAAATCTGCAGTATAAATTCCTCTAATTAGCTAGAAATGTGGATAGCAACTTTTGCATCTTTGATAACCTCACATCTAACTGGAGCGAGATGTTGGATGATGAAAGATCTGCTTGTTCTACTGATTAAATTCTGTACTGTTCTGTTTGCTGTAATATAAGTTCTGCATTTACATTCACCAAAAGAAAAATTCTTCTAGGTTCAGAAGATTTTTAGGTAATACATGAACAATTTTTACCATTGATCACAGTCCTAATCTGGTCTAAAGTAGTCTTTTGATTGGCGGAGGTGTAACTTTTCTTTAACATAAGCTATAAATGAGAACAAAAAACTTTGTACGTTTAACTAGATAGATAGGATTGGTAACTTTTTATGATGATACAGTCGTTGGTTCTTTTGTGTCGGGATCATCTCTCTTTCCCTATTTTATGCTTATCTTCTTTAGTTATTATAATTTTTTTTTGGACCAATACAAAATGGAAATTTGAAACCAACACCAAATAGCAAAACCACCAAAAACATGAGTGGTACCTAAATGGTGGAATGTTCTATTAATCTATACTCATACATGCACACTTCTCTCACCAATGTGGGGAATGAACCCCACTCTTAATGAAGGTGGGGCCTCGGCCATACAATAGCCACTCCCACAGCAATTTACTAAAAAGTATGCATGCCTTGTCAATGTGTTTTTTTCTTTTTGACCAACATCAAATGGAAAAACCGCCTAGGTAGTCACACACACACATCTCACTGATGTTAGCAACGAAAAGACCAAGCATGACACTTGAAACCCTTGGGATATATATGCTTATGGTATGATTTAGAGAAGTTCTATTGTTCCTTCTCACGTCTATTATATATGTGGCAGAGGATCAGCTCAAATATCTAGATCTTGTCTTTGCTCTATTAAATTTAATTTGTTGATCTGATTTATCTTCTGGTTTAGATGTGTGATTTGCCAGATGGAATATAGGAGAGGGGAAAAACGGATCACCTTACCTTGCAAACATGTCTATCATGCTGGGTGTGCAACACAATGGCTTAGCATCAACAAGGTAAGACAAGGAGTTCATACTTGTCTATAACTTACCTCATTCTGGCTGTGCTCAATTTCTGTCTGCTGAAATATCTGACCCTTTATCTTGTTGCTTGTTTTTGCTCCTTTTCAACTCAAGGCTTGCCCTATATGTTACACGGAGGTTTTTGCTGATGTGTCAAAACGCAAATGATCACCGGCCAGTGAATACAAGAGGCCTGCACCCATTCGTGTTTCCTCATTGAGTTTGGGTATCTAGATAGATACAAAATTATTTGGTTTCTTTCTTTTCTAGTCAGGTATTATCTGGTGGGGTTTCTCAAGTCTACTTCACATGAGAGCTGTAACGTGGGTTAACTTAGAGGAGGAGGGAGAAAAAAAATATTCCATGAACATGCATCATAGTTGTGTTTGGAGAGGGTGGATTTGTTTTCATATTTTTTTAGTGTGCCTTCATTTAACCTGCATATGGCAACTCGAGATGTTGCCACAATTGTCGGCTATTTTAACGGAAACCTTCATTAACCTGTTTCTGTTGTGTGCTCAAATGAGGTCTGAAGCTTCCTTAAAGGCTAATTGATCGTAGTTTATTCTAAAGGGGACGGATTGAATGAACATAGTGATAATGAAAAAGGGGGGGAATTGAATGAACATAGTGACCCTCAATCATCGTATGTGGTCATTGCTTAACACACAAATAAGTTCAACATTGTGTAAAAAGTTATTTAATTTAGGAAGGATGATCACAAGTTGGTTTATGCTCAGGGAATCAAGCTGAAAGATCAAAATTAATGCAGAACTAGAGAAGGACTGTGCACACTAAAATGTATCATCCTTTAAGAGAAGGATTCATGTAAAGATGCTCTTGACTTCTCTCCATTGCGAATTTTCGTCCATTGCCTCTCTCATGCTTAAAGCAACGTCGTTATGCGTGTGAATTGAAATCCCCTTCCATGCTCAATAATCCAGTCATCCGCTTCTCTCCTGCTGGTTAAAAAGAAAGGTCATCCACTTCCCTCTTAGACTCAAACATGTGAACACAAATGGTTGTAAAAATATATCAAAAATATTTAACAAATTTCATGTTTTTTATGGTTTACATGGAGATTGAGGAGTCACGCCACTTACTTTTCAATATGATACTCATACAATCTTATTTATAAGGTAGTTTTAATATTCCATGTTTCAACAAAATTAAGAAAAACCTTAAATTTCATTAAAACTGCATTAAAATTTAACATTTTTTCAATTTTATCTTTGTTCAATATACATTATAAGAACAAAGTATATACTCCCTCTGGTTTTAAATATAAGGATAAGTTGACTTTTTTTTTTTGGAGAGATTAAGGAAGTTAAATAAGCTACTTAATATATTATTTGTCATGTGTCATTAGATTATATATCAGTTTATAAGTTAAACAAATTAATTTGGAGAAAAAATTATAAATATAAATATCTTAAAGTAATTTAATTAGATTCCTTAATCTCATAAAAAAAGTCAATTGAGTTTTATATTTAGGACCAGAAGTAGTATAATAATATATTAAATATAAAATTGTATAACCTCATGAAAAAACCTTGTGTTGGCAAAATAAACCATATAAAAAAAAACTTATGTTGGCAAAATAAACCATATAAAAAATTTAATGTAGGACTTATAAATAGGACTCATCACGTCTTCTTTAATAGACAAAATATTTTTAATAGGGTATAATTTACATTAAGTATGAATAAAATTGAAAAATTGTTAAATTTTAAGGCATATTTAATGAGATTTAAGGTTTTTCTTAGTTTCGTTGAAATTTATTAGAACTATCTTGTAAATAAGATCATATGAGTATCTTATTGAAAAGTAAGTGGTATGACTCGTTAATCTTCATGTAAACCATAAAAAAACATGGAATTTATTATATATTTTTAATAGAATAAACATTTTTTAATATTGTTTTTCAACCCTTTCTCTGTTCACATATTTGAGTCTAAGAGGGAAGCGAATGACGCTTTTTTTAACCAGTAGGAGAGAAGTGGATGACTGGATTATTGAGCATTCAAGTTCACATACAAAACGATGTCACTTTAAGTATGGGAGAGGCAATGGACGGGAACCCACAACGGCGAGAAGCCTTGCGCAAGTAAAGATACGAATGATCTCATTATGCAAGACACTATCTGACTCAAGAAGCAACTTCCATTCAAGACTTGCGCACAGCTTATGTTTATGCTTCCAAATATTGATCTCAGATGCCAAAAATACTCTCATTATATCTCTTATTTAATAATTTAATAACACAGATAGTTCAACTAATGAATAGTTACCTTCTGGGACAATTTTATTTCTTGAATTTAGATATAACAAATCAAACCAAACTATAGGTTCAAATTGTAAGTAAGTTGGTCAAAACTCACGAATTTAAATTTAAGCAAATTTATGATAGTAATGTAAACTCGTATCTTTAACTTGAATCATAAACTTGTAAGAATTTGTTGTTGTTAATAAATATGTTTTAATAGTGTATAATTAAATAATTAAAATATAAAAATGATGAAAAATTTTAATTTAAATTCAAATAATTAAAATTAAATCCATCAATGTTTATAATATATCATATTTAACAACAAAATTTCCATAAAACTAGATATATATCTCCTGTGCATTGCACGGGAGTGTTATTCTTAGAGGTGTTAATTGTGATCGCAATATGTCATGATACCACCTCTTTCATTTTTTTTTCCCCCGTCGAACTGCTACCTCTTTGATTTGAACGCATAGAAACAAACACAAAACTAATATGGGTGAAAAGGAATTATTGAGACATACATGCTGGTAGTACGATTAATAAAAATATGTTAGAGACGGTAATACACATATTGCGTGAACACTAAAATAATATAGTCATGTGAATTTTTTTAGTAAAAATCAATATCATTTAAGTTCTAAAATTAGTTGTAGCCTCTTTTAATTTCAAATGTAGGGAAAAATATAGGAGGCTTAATTAGAGGCAGATTAGCATTTTTAAATTTATAATTTAATATTTTGTCATTCTGAATAATTACAATTCTTTTGATCCTCTTCAATAAATATTATTTTTCCTAGATTCTTCACTCCCTATATGATGCATGGGACGTGCATGTGTGTGGGTGGGGGGTGATATTCTAATTATTCAAATGCAAATGACATCACTTCATTATATAAAGTTCATTGTAAGGTGTTTGTTTTTTAATAAATGTTTTGTTATATTTTTTGCCCATTTATTCTCAGAAAATTTCATTTCTTCCCCACCCCTAAAAATTCTTCTTTTGGATTGACGAACTTCACTGCTCATGAATGATAATATAATGATGACAATGAATTGAGTTGGCAATAGATGTTTGTCATTTTAATGGGTTAATGTTAAATGTGTAAAGTATGTTACTTATGATCAGCAAGTTATGAAAACTAATTTCTTCT
Organism: Inga laurina; assembly: GCA_963855925.1. NCBI lineage: Eukaryota > Viridiplantae > Streptophyta > Magnoliopsida > Fabales > Fabaceae > Inga > Inga laurina. Next base: position 66,717,201 of record OY979707.1, on the reverse strand, counting down.
TTGTGATGGAGTCTAGTCTCAGATCAACCAAGCTCCCAAATGCTTATAGAAAGCCTATCACATCTGGATGAAATTGATGTCCCGGTTAGAATAAAACAGTCTGAATTCGAATGAACCACGCTAGGACGGTAGGCTAACCATTCAAATCTTCATTTTTGGCTTCTCCATTGGCGATGTCATTGATCGAGACCAGGTTGAATGCGTGTAGAGAGATTGGGAAGTTATGTTTTTGAAAAGATGTATTTGAATGAAACATGATCTTCCAACGATATGCACATGTTTTGTAACCATCATTGTTGTCCAAGACTTCAAAGTTCTCAAATTGATAACCTTACCTTCTTCTAAATCATTAATATATCGTTTGATCTATCCCCTTTGAATAATAGAAGCCTCTATTCAATTACCCTATTTGCATTAAGCAAGTTGAATTAAGAACCACACATAAATTTCCTTAAGTGAATGTGGAAACTAAAATGCTTAACTTACTTATTTGTCGGCTAAAATCATACCGACTTTTAGACCTTAAATGGTAGGGCCTTTTTAACCATCGTCCACTTCATAAGCACCCTATCACTGACGTCTTTGAGCAATTCATGAGCAGTGTTTGCGATTGCCTTTGTTGATGCTATTGGGTTCTGCAAGAATAATATTCTGTATGTAAATATACTTTTTTTTATAGCTTCCAAATGTGTAATTACGTGATAATGACTTATGATTCATGAATTAATGTGTAATTTCATTCTAAATTTATTTTATTATCTATCTTAAAATTCGAAGTCTATGTAAAAGTCTAGCACGTGGTTTGTTTTTGGTTGGACGGATTATTAATCAGCTACTACAAGATTTCAAATGTGAATTTTTAATATAATTTATTGCACCGATAATCTAGTCATGAATATCCCTATAATCATGAAAGATGAAGCTCTTGGTTATGCTTGGACTAATAACTTAATTATTAATATAATTTATTGAGATCCCTACAATCATGGAAGGTGAAGTTACTGGGGCATACTAGGTTCACAATTATATAATTTTTAGGAAAATACTTATGTTAAGTTTCTTATATTCATTTCGTTAAGTTCTCCAATCACATGTGATTATGTGTCCAATTTTTGGATTATTATCATTTTACTATAAACATAAATAAAAGAAATAGGACACATGATTATGTGTGATTAAAGAACTTGATGTAATGGATGTAAGAAATTTGATATAAGTATGGTCCTAATTTTTAATATAATTTTGATTACTGATTGAATGTCTAATTTCAAAATCAATCTACTTCATTCTTGTGGATGGACAATTTTGATTGTGTGATTATCGGCCCTTTCAACCAAATATGAAGTAAACCATTTAACCCAAATGTGATCGATCACATTAATATACTTTTTAATATAATTTATTGCACTAGTAACTTAGTTATGGAGATCCCTAACTTTAATCATGGAAGATTCTGCTCCTAAGTATGCTTGGACCACATTAACATAATTATAATTCCTGATTTAATGTTAATTTTAAAATCAATTTGCCTTATTCCTTATATTCAAACCCTTATATTAACGCATGGACAATTTTGATGGGATGATTATTCAACTCGTTTTTGAGGTGAACAGGTTAGTAATTGGGTATTGCAAGATTTCTAGTATAAAGTTGATGATTCATATATTAAAGGGTTAAGGTGCAAAAATACACATGTGATTGGCCTCGAAATGCACCCAACACCAAATGCTTTTTTTAGGTGCAACAGTGACTATGTGGTTACAAAATAGGTGCAAAAATACCCTTTGACCATTAGTTTGACTGTTTGACCGTTAGTTTGACTTTTTTATCCTGAAAGTGATGACGGGTACGATGACATGGAAGCTGGAGTGACATTTTGAAAAAAAAAAAAAATCTTGCTGAAAATCAAATTTTCCTAATAAATCATATAATTTAATAAAAATTAGTAATATAATATATGATTGTAATGATTTTAATTTAATACTATTGGGAATCTAGGGTTGGGAAAAAATTGAACAATCAGTATGTTTTTTAGGGCAACAGCTCTGCTAAGTGAGTTAAGCACTCTGCACTCATATTTGAATCTACTTCAGCGAATGTGGTACTAAAATAGTGAAATGTGGGTAATATTAATTGCAAAGCTTTACCAGTCAGCAAGTTTTTTTTCCAAAATGTCACTCTAGCATCCATGTCATCGTACACGTCATCACTTTCAAGGTCAAAAAGTCAAACTAACGATCAAAGGGTATTTTTGCACCTATTTTGTAACCACATAGTCACTGTTGCACCTAAAAAAAATATTTGGTGTTGGGTGCACTTTGAGATTCACATGTGTATTTTTGCACCTTAACCCTATATTAAAGCTACTGAGTATAATCAAATCCAAAAAGTTCACGCAAAATTAAGAGTGAGTTGACATGATTTTATAAGCCAGAAATATAAAAACAGTAAACTTGATGTGTTTAACCGAGTTAACAACTAACACGAGTTTACCAGCGATTCGACACGACTGTGTAAACTAAAAACGTAAAAATGATAAATTCGAAGAACCAACTCGTGAGTTTGACAATAATGAATATAAGTATTAATAGATGCCATAATCCAATATCAATGAACACATGCGATAATTATTGAGCACTTAATTATTTTAATTAAAAGATTGCAACTTTGCCATACTGCAAAGGTATCAATTTATATAGAGCATTGGCATCGCATTAACTTCATAAAGAGACCGAAGGGAGTCACATATTATAGAGTTTAATTTAATTAATTGGGATCATCAATTTGTTAGTTGACGTGATAAGTGATTTCATAAAAAAGAGAACACAAGTTTGAATCATGGGAAGCACACTTGTTAAAAGAGATGTAAACCCTTTGCGTTATAAGCTTAGAAAAGAGAAACCCTTCATATTAAAAAAACGAAATGCATTATTTATTGTTGGGTTAAAGTGCAAAAATACCTATAAATTTTTTTTTTTCAAAAGTGTACACACCATCCTAAACTTCTTTTTGGTGCAAAATTAAAGTGACTAAAAACTTTTACAAAGAGGACAAAAGTGAAACCTCTGTTAAAATAGCTTAACCTCCGTCTGTTACATTGTAAAAGTACCAAAATACCCCCTCCCAGTAAAGCCGCCTTCCCCCTCCCGAACTCTCCATCTCATCCTCTGTTTGTTATTCTACTTTACTGATCTCATCATCAACAATCATCAATCCAAAGAAAACTACAAAACCAAACTACTCTACATCAATATGTTGGGCATCAAGAGGCATAAAGTGGAGTTGATCTACACAATCACATATCTCCATCATTGAAAAAATTGGGGAAAATATAAAAAAACAAATGGGAAACTCAGGGATGAAGATTGCCGCAAATTAATAACCTGTCAGAATCAAATCCCTAAAATATGCAAATAGAAAAGAGTTGGAAGCCAAAAACTGACAATTAACATAATAATTCACAAAAAAGCTACAAAATCGAATCAAGAAGCTACAAAAAATGAAGAATGAAGCAAGCAAAATAATTACATTGAACAAAAATATGGAGCTTTTAAGTTTGTGCTATAAGGTTGAAAGCTAAAGGGAAAAAGGAAATAAGAAACGATGAGGGAAATCGCAAATATAAGAATAGTTTTGGGTAGGCATTGAAAGAAAACTAGGATTGATGAGGAGGATTGTAGGGGGAGGATGCAATGGAGGAGGGGTGCGTAGATGGTTTGATAGGAATAAGACGGGAGGGGGTAAGGGTTGAAGAGTTGGTGCCGACGGCGGCAGTAGCAACGGACAAAGGCGGTGAGGGCGCGGGGTCATGAGATGGTGTTGATCTAGTCCATGAGAGACAGCGTCAATCTCATCGCCTACTGATTTGGCCCAAGGGGTCGCTACTGTCATTAGTTGTGGATGATGTTGTTGTCGTTGCCGGGAACAAAGAGGAAGTCACCACCGTCGAATGAGAAGGTAGGGTTTGGGGGGGGGGGGGGAGATAAGGGATAAAGGGTGGGGTAGTGAAGGAAATTTAAAAAATATAGGTATTTTTATTTTTTAATAATGTGGGGCCCACCATAAAAGATAACCGTCGTCTCTTTAATTTAACAGAAATGTCACTTTTACTTTATTTTTAAAAGTTTATGATTATTTTTGCATTAAAAAAATTATGATGATGGATGCACTTTTGGAAAAAGTTTGTGAGTATTTTTACACATTCACCCTTTATTATTTATAAACATTACAATTTATTAAAATTGTTTATATTATATATGAATATACGAATTAGTTTATCCAGTTTATTGGCGTTATATGTAAGAAAAGAATAAAAAAAAATACTCTAATTCTATTTATAAGATATTTACAATATATTTCTCCGGAAAAAAAAAATCTTAAATCCCATTAATTTTATTTAAAATTGAATCATTTAACTTTATTCTTATTCAATACTATATATTTTAATGAGAAGTCCAAGCAAATATCATTCTACAACACTAGTATATTCGTATAATATATTTAATGAGGTAATTTATTACCTAAGGAAAATAAAAATACTCCCCCCCCCCCCCCCAATAGGCCGGACTAGACTCTAGAGGAGTGCATGGCGTGGAATGCAGCTGACTTTGAGGCCAAGTTCTGAAAAGTTTAATTAAATAATGCATTACTGTTTTGTAATGGTGGAGATCGAAGGCGATTCATTCTGGAAATGTGTGTATGAAGAGATCCCCGAAGAAAGGTTAATCACAAGTCATTAAGTTGTCTGCTACAAAACTCACCGACAGGTTGAAAGCAAAAATGCCACTTTAATCCCCTTTCAGTTCTTTTAGTTTTCGGCTTCCATTTCAACTGAGCATTATCATCTGATGCTGTGTGGGCTGTCTTTTCTCCAAATCTTTGAACTTTCGTCCTTTCCTCTCCATGCAATTTTTCCTTTCTGAGAGAATCTGCAAAGACACAACTCTCACCTAAAGATTATCTAACCATTTTTAACTCTAGGTTGTACTCCTCTTGTTCTTAATATAAGAGTGAGTAGATTTTTTTTTATAAGAAATTAAGGAAGTTAAATAAGTTACTTAATTATAACATATGTTGTCTATCATTAGACTATATATATCAATTTATAATTCAAACAAATTAATTTAGAGAAAAACAAAAAATATAAATATTTTAAAGTAACTTATTTAGCTTTCTTAATCTATCTTGAAAAAGTCAACTGACTCTTATATTAAGAATCAGGGTTATTAAACTTGAATTGGACCAGCCGATTCAACCCAGAAAGCGGCAACCTGGCTAGCTAACCAGTCCGGGTGAACCACTAAACTGGTTCACTATTTTTTAAAATAAATTAATTTGATTTTTTTTTAATTTTCTTCCAAATTTCGTGTTAATAATATTGAAATTTTCACTTTCACATTGGTTTAGCCTCGAGTTAGCTTCGATTTTACTCCAATCTGATCCACTGACCCTTGACTCAGTACCTCGACCGATTCAGTATCCAGTTCGGATTTAATAACTTCGTTAACAACTAGAGCTAGTATTATAAAATGAAAGTCAGCCACCTGACCCTTAAAGACGCCCCCTAGACAAAAAATATGTTTCAATTTATATATGTGTGATAATATGAAGACTTTCATAGATAAGACGAACAGCTCATATATCTATAAGCAATTGCAGGCTTTCTTTGTAAGAAATAAATATCAACACATTGATGGGAGTTCTGACGTGGAATTTTAAAACTGCAGGGATGCATGCTTCTAATGCAATAAACATTACAAAATCCATTTTGATTTTCTTATCATATACTGAAACCTAGTAATTTTGTTTTGTTTTTTGACTGAATAATAGGATGACAGAAGTTTCTGCAATAAAGAAGCTGCTATAACAAAAGCACTAAATGCATGCCCCCCCCCCCCAAAAAAAAAAAGCACTAAATGACTCTTTTTGTTCACAGAATACTGATCTGTAGTTCTCTTGCCTTGATCTGGTATTAAATACTGCGATCTGTTGTCTGCACCAATGTTACTTCCTTGTCAATTATCTTATGAAGCGATCCCAGATGTAGCCGAGAAAGTAGACCACGTACATGTGGAAGTAAGACTTCATTTTTTAGCTTTTGTTTTTAGGGGGCCGGGATCTAATTGAAGGGAGGTCAGCGAGGGTAACATGTTAGAACATTATAACGGTAAGCTCCACAAGCTTGAAGTGTGCATGGGGCACCAACTCCCATACAGGAATTAAACATTTAATTTAGTACTCCCTCCGGTTCTAAATATAAGATAAAGTTGACTTTTTTTTAGAGAGATTAAAGAAGTTAAAAAAGTTACTTAATTATATCATATATTGTATATCCTTGAATTATATATTAGTTTATCAGTCAAACTAATTAGTTTTGAGAAAAAAATATAAATATAAATATTCTAAAATAATTTATTTAATTTCCTTAATCTCTCTTAAAAAAACTTAACTTTGTCTTATATTTAGGACCAGAGAGAGTACTACGTCTAATCCTAAACATAAGACCCAATTAACTTTTTTGGATAAATTAAGAAAGTTAAATAAGTTACTTTAAAGTGTTTATACTGATAATTTTTTTTTTCTTCAAATTAGTTTGCTTAACTTATAAACTGATATATAATATAACAACACACAACATATAATGTATAATTAAGTAACTTATTTAACTTCCTTAATCTCTTTAAAAAAATCAACCGGGTCTTATATCAATAACTGGAGGGAGCATATACTATTATATATGCATGTGGAAAGATATTGCAATAGATGAATTGACGCTAATATCATAAGAACAGTGAATTATAATGCAAGAGACAATTTTGAGCACGAAGTTTAAGACTAGTGGGGTTTAATCTTAGAAGTTTACCTGAATGCAGTGGAATGGTCTTTCAAGGGGTAATATGTATACCTCAATAAAGTTGAATGTTCGTATATGTAGGCCTTTTGTAGTTTTCTCAATCATTTGTATTGACAGAGACGTCTGGTAAGCTGAAGAAGTAGTTTATTCGCTTGATATTTAGTGTTGCTATTCAAAAACTACATGCCATTAAAAAAAACAAAGAAAAACTTGCGTATAACTTGACGTTGTACATCTGTACATCACCCTTCTAAGATTTTTTCTCATGGTCACCTGTGGTTTCTCTAACACAAAGGAAAAAAGCAAATCTAACTGCTCAGACACGCTTCTGCAATAATTTAACATATCCATCAGATTCTCATCCAGCCATTCCTTTGCAACTCTCTCCTTTGACGTAGATCTTAGCACATATTGCGGGAATTATCAAATGAATGCGAGACTTGGATCTCAAGAGTTCAAGTATGCTATGTTTCTGCTTCCCAAGAAAAATAAAGAAACCATAAATAAATTATTGCATTAATTGATGAAGATTCCAGGCTGTCAATGCATTAAATTGAGAAATCTAATCAGACAAGGTGGAGGGCTTCAGCTATATAAAGGGTTGGAATCCACATTGTGGGAAGCAAGTAGAGAAAATTGGAGATAGACAAAAAGATGATGGGAACCTGGAAGGGGCCGAGGCAGTGGCCTCTACTCATATTGGCAGCCTCCATATGCTTAGCTGCTATCAGTGTTAGTGCTCAAGACAAATCCTCCAATTCATATCCTCCTCCACCACCCCACTACCACAACCCTCATCCCCCAAAGCATGACCAACATCCACCCTCTCATCCCAAACCAAACACACCCCCGCACCCCCACCACCACCACCGGAAGCCCCACCCGCACCCTCACCCTCCTGCATATTCCCCACCACCTCCAGTATTCCATAAGTCTCCCCCTCCACCATCTCATTCTCCTCCCCCCTCACATCCCCCACCTCCCCCTTATGTCCACAAGTCTCCCCCTCCACCATATCATTCTCCTCCCCCTTCACATCCCCCACCACCCCCTTATGCCCACAAGTCACCCCCTCCTCCAGCTCATTCTCCTCCCCCTTCACATCCCCCACCACCCCCTTATGTCCACAAGTCTCCCCCTCCACCATATCATTCTCCTCCCCCTTCACATCCGCCACCACCCCCTTATGTCCACAAGTCACCCCCTCCTCCAGCTCATTCTCCTCCCCCTTCACATCCCCCACCACCCCCTTATGTCCACAAGTCTCCCCCTCCACCATATCATTCTCCTCCCCCTTCACATCCCCCACCACCCCCTTATGTCCACAAGTCACCCCCTCCGCCATCTCATTCTCCTCCCCCTTCACATCCCCCACCACCCCCTTATGTCCACAAGTCTCCCCCTCCACCATATCATTCTCCTCCCCCTTCACATCCCCCACCACCCCCTTATGTCCACAAGTCACCCCCTCCACCATCTCATTCTCCTCCCCCTTCACATCCGCCACCGCCCCCTTATGTCCACAAGTCACCCCCTCCGCCATCTCATTCTCCTCCCCCTTCACATCCCCCACCACCCCCTTATGTCCACAAGTCACCCCCTCCGCCAGCTCATTCTCCTCCGCCATCTCATTCTCCTCCCCCTTCACATCCCCCACCACCCCCTTATGTCCACAAGTCACCCCCTCCCCCATATCATTCTCCTCCCCCTTCACATCCCCCACCACCCCCTTATGTCCACAAGTCACCCCCTCCACCATATCATTCTCCTCCCCCTTCACATCCTCCACCACCCCCTAATGTCCATAAGTCACCCCCTCCTCCAGCTCATTCTCCTCCCCCGTCACATCCTCCACCTCCCCCTTATGTCCACAAGTCTCCCCCTCCACCATATCATTCCCCTGCCCCTTCACATCCTCCACCGCCTCCCTTATCTTCTTAAGGCACCACCTCGTCCATATGTCCACTAGTCTTCACCACCGCTTGGGCATTCTCCATACTCTCCCTACATTAATAATTGTCCACCTCATTCTATTGTCTTCGAGTCGCTGTCGCCTCCAAAAGTTTATTAATCTTTCTCTGATTATATGTCAGTTTGAATTGTCTCAATAAAGGTATTAGATTTGTTGTTTCTACTTATTTGTATGATGTTCACGATGAATAATATTGTTTACGATTTGGTTGGCGGCTATCTTTAATTACAATGTGACCCCTTTTATATTTTGCATTGTTTCGTAATGAAATTTAGGGCTGTGGCTTCATGAATTTTTATATCAAACGTTTTAATCTGTCATTATAGGTTAATATTGTTGGCTTTTTCTATTATGGTCCGTTCGCTATGAAGTTGGGTCTTGAAATTAAAATTTCAATGAAGAGTAATCAACCCGTTATTTTAAATGAATAAAGAAAAATGTTATAGCACCACTACATTGTTAATCTGTCATACTATCTATTCCCCGTGGCCAAGTGTATATTGCGCAACAAATTAAAGTTTACATATTCTATGTTTAAGGCTAATATTAATTATCTTATCACCACATTGAGTACAGTAAAAGAAAAATCTCATGTAGTCCATGGGCTTTAGCTTGTTTTCAGATTTTTTGTCCTGGTCTCTTCAAATGAACACAAGGTAACTTGTGTTCAAGTGGTTTTGGTATTGTTGGGGGCGGATGGTGTAGTTTAATAATATATCATCTAAATATATTTTGATTAAAAAAATTATATACATAGGTTTACATATTTAATGTAATTTTTTTCTAATGAAAATAAAATACATATGTATTTTTTTGGAAGAAAAAGTTTGCATATAATTATACATATTGGCTAATTATATCGTATGTATTAGTGTAAATTTTATTGTAAAATCGTTATATATAAAGTGGATGAAACTGAAAGTTTTGATATAATTAAAATCGGTTGTCCTAAATTACATCAACAACCTGTGTATTGATACAAGACAGTGTTAATAAAGTATTTCATTTGGCTTCCATTCATGATCTTTACTAATAATAATATTTGTATACTGTTTGACAAAATATCAACCTTTGAAGTTCGTTTCTGGTAATTTTCTCCACGTGAAAAAGCAATAGATTAGGGTTTTTGTTTTAGAACTTCATAATTATAAAAAAAACAGCCAGCCTAATTTATTTATATTGTAAGATTAGAGCTTAGAAGTAGAGATGGTAATAAAGAATAGAAATTCTTATTAAAAAAATAAAGAATAGAAAAGCCAGACTATTTATTTACAAGTTAAGTAGGCCAAGCCAAAATTGGCTCTTTACTTTTGGTAAAACAAAATTGGCTCATTATTTAATAGTGCGTTGATTTTTTCCTCATATTTCCAGCTAGAAAGGTTGCACAAAGGAGCCCCATTTATACTTTTATACTATATATTTTGTAGTAATATTATTGAAACATTATATGCTTTTCATGTTTCAATTGAAAAAAATCACATATATATAACATCATTATATTTATACGTATCAAAGCTTAATTGCAATATACTTATCATCCCGCAATTAAACTATCTCAATATTAAATTGAGGAAATATCTCTGCCAAAAAAATATTTATGACATATATTTGTACATAATTAATTGAGAATTGTGCGTTGGTAAAAAAATATTTAAAAAATGTGGTGCGTACCCAAGAGTATTATGGACTCACGGGAAGAGGATTCCTCTTTCATTTTCTTATAATCTTCTTGTAATCTCATCTCCACCCTTTAATCAAGAAATTGATGGCCTATATTTATTGTTGTTGTTGTTGTTATATTTTCTAAAACTAAAATTTATTTTTTTTATTGCAGTTATGAACTGTACAACTTGGATTTTAAGAGTTTGTACTTACTTATTTATGTTTATAGTAATAATCTTATAAAAGATTGATGGAGGGAAAAGCATATAATTTTTATAGTAATAATCTTATAAAATACCATTTGAGTCACCAAAACCCCAAAATGTCTAATAAATTAACATAGAACATATAGGTCATCAAAGATGTATATGGGATTTTGAAGTTAGATGTCTTTGCCAAAATGCCCCTCAAATTAAAAAAAAAAGGTAAGAACCTATCAAGTATTATTGACTACTTGAGTATAGACAATGATAACTTCATAATAGGTATTAGCAACTAATTAAGGTATAGAGATTGACCACTTGAACTCCATCCCCAAATGTCAATGTGTATACTTAAGTTGCTAATTGTTATTCTTAAATTGTCACTATCAACGACACCTAATATGGATAAAATATCTATACTCCTATCATACGTCGTTAATATAACTTTAATATAAACAATAACAACTTAAGAATAGTAAATAGCAACTTAAGTATAAAGATTGACAACTTGAGCCCCTCTCCGACTTAACCTATTCTTAAGTTGTCACTGTCAACGACACCTAATATGGATAAAATATCTATACTCCTATCATGTGTCATTGATAACTTTAATATAGGCAATGACAACTTAAGAATAGCAAATAGCAACTTAAGTATAGAGATTGACAACTTGAACTCCTCTTCGACTTGACCTAGCCTTCACCTCCAATGTCCTGCCTTTGCCACCTGCCTCCACCGCTCACTACCTCCCCCTCCGGCATCCCCTTCTACCTCATCTTCTCCCTTCCTTGATGTCTACCACCAGTGCTGAAAAACACAAACAAAAACCCAGTCACAAACCATAAATGATCATATCAACGCAACACCCAACCACACTCAAAAAACACAAACAAGATGCTTTTTTTTCAATCCAAAAAAATAACTAGGATTTAACAGTCTTTTGAAGGAGGAGGAGAAGGGTTGAGAGATTTGGAGTTGCACAATCTAAAAAATTACCCAGATTTGAGTTCTCTTTTTGACTTATGAAGAAATTATCAATGACAATGACGTTATCACCTTGCTTGATTAGACGATCCACCAGGTGGCATCTGACGAAGCCGGCTCCACCGATCACTAGAATCCTCTTCCTCTTTCCTCTTAGACCTATAGGCACCTTCCCACTTTCGCTCTTGAGTTTCGCCGCAGATTCCTTGAGTAGCACTCGACGAGTCGGTAGAACCGACTTGATATCGACGAACGAGTCAGGAATCAAAAAGAATGAGAGAAGAACTAGAAGAAGATGGATGTCTATGGAATGCAGAAGATGAGATCAAAGCTGAGATCTAGTGGTAAGTAACCATTGAGGAAAGGAGAAGATGAGATAGAAGGGGAAGCCTAAGGGGAAGGCAGTAAACGGTGGAGGTGGGTGGTGAAGGTGGATGCCAAAGGGGGAGGTTAGGTCAAGTTAGAGGGGGTGGCCGTAGAGTCTAAGGAGAAGAGAGATGAATTAAGATTATAATCTAAATGAGGGGCATTTTGGTTAAAACATTCAAACTTCAAAATTCAAGATTTCTACCATATCACCTTTCTTCCCTTTCCCTATTTCACAAAAAAATTTTGGGTTTTCCAAGTTGAAGTGATATTTATTTGGGAAAATTGCCCATAAAGACCTCATTCAAAAAATTTGCTAAATGGGACCTGAAAGCATTTAAGGGAAGATCTTTTGCACACGGAGAAAATTGTTTGCACACAAGAGAAGATCTTTTGCATATAGGGAAGATATGTTGAACACAGAGAATATTGTTTGAACACAAAGGAAGATCTTTTGCATAAAGAGAAGATTGTTTGAACACAAGGTCCCCCATTTAACAAATGAATTTCTAATGAAGTATTTATGAGCATTTTTCCCTATTTATTTTTCATTTTCCCAAGATTAAATTTGAACCATTTATTTTTTTTAACCCAATGTGAATATGATATTATGAGAAGACAATGAGAAGAAAGAAAATCTGAAAATGAGAGAAACTCAGCCCGAGATCATGTCAGGAAAAAAAAAAACACCTCATACTGTAGTTAACTCCATGAGAGAATATATATAAAGTAGACTACATAAATTTCTTAAAAAATATAGTATTTTGGAATTGACGAGACTCCATATGCAAGTTGTTCAGATTTTCTGGCACGTGGAAGACTAAGGAAAATGGACAACTTGCCATCCTTATCAATGAACAGAGAAATATTAAGACTATGAAGATGAACGCCAAACTTTCAGATGATGTTTCAGACACTATATTATTCTCTCAAGTGTGTTTGGTTTTTGGTGAATATATGCATGTGTGTGCGTAGACCCTGCGAGAGGCTGCGGCCTTGAGTTTCTTATAATACTAACTATTATGAGCAAGTTGTATAAATACATTCACATCTCACCCACCTAGCTACATATATGGTCAAATATTTGAAAGCAATAGTTCGTTGAACCCGGTTTATTGGTTCAATAAATAAATTATTTATAGTCATGTAAGCTACTTTTAATCCTTTTGCCAAGGACTTTTGCACCAATTCATGATTGATCCAGACCTTCATCGATTCCACCTGAAGGGAACAAGAGTCTCTTCCAGACAGTGAAACTTTTAAATTGTTGGATTTTAATTCGTTTATCGATCAGCTGGCGTTAATTTGCCTATATATATATATAGATATATATATCATTATTTCAATTAGAAAGCATGGAAAGGAATAGCTTTCGATCGGTTGTGATTTTTTACACGAGTATTTTGTGCACCGCGTACAAAAAAGTCAGCAAAAACCGACACCGACTATAATATAATTCTAAACAACAATATTTCAAGGTAGCAAAGTGTTAGATGAGCAACTGAAGTATGTCTAATATAATGTCCAAACAATACGATCGAGTTTTTGTCTTTTTTCATGTCAATCATGCAGAAGAAGAACATGTTCTAATGCAAAGTTTATATATATGGGGATAATATGTTGCTGAAATCATTATTGAAAGAAGAGTTTATTGGAAAAAAATTGAAAATGGAATTCAGAATTTGCAATTGAAATGAGAAAGATCTGCACAGGAATAAAAATTGAAACAGGGAATTTTGAAAACTGTAATTAAATATAATAAAAAAGTGAACAGAAAAACTAGTTGGATGAAGGCATAGAAACTCTAAACATCTTTTAATTAGATCTTGTCGCTAAAACACAAAACACTTTCAATTAAGCGAGTAATGAAACCACACAATGTGATTGCATGCCTGTCGTCTCTGTGTCGTGTCTATAAAACTTGCAGCTTTCCTTCCCGGAATCATGCATCTTTAAGAATAGACTTCAGCATTTGCACTCCTACCATACTGCTTGGACACAAAGTTGGGATGATTCTATCAAGTCAAAAATCGTAATTTTATTATTGTCTTCAGTTTTTCTTCGATTACAGCATTATTTTGTGCTCGTTAATTAGGACAAATGACAGGCGACTTCATCATATAATAAGCTAATGAACCAGTTTTTTTCACCCACCAATCATCAGAGTTAGGATATGATCTACATAAAATTGGATGAAATGTTTGGTTCATTAAATTAAAATACGAAAATATATGCCATTTGAAAGAAATTAAATTAAAGCAGAGAGAAAATTTTGCATTAGCTAGAAGCATTGCTGTCTCACAACTTTCCTAATAAATAATAATATAATTAGCTTACATCTTTAACAAAATGAATAAATAATGAAGAAAATATCAAAACATGCATTCTCCGACGCGCTTAAACGATATTATATTATACGCATAAAAAAACATTATTATATTATACTCCATTCAGTCCTAATTATAAGACAAAATTGATTTTTTTGGAGAAATTAAGAAAGTCAATTAAATCACTTTAGAGTATTTATATTTTTAGTATCTTTGGATTATATATTAGTTTATTAATCAAATTACTTAGTTTGAAGAAAAAAAATATAAATATAAATATTCTAAAGTGATTTAATTAGCTTCTTTAATTTCTCTAAAAAAGTTAACTTTGTCTTATAATTAGGACCGAAGAGAGTAGTATCTATATTGAAATTCTCTTTCATCCCGCCATGTTTGTCCTCACCAACTCCCTCCGTTGACTATATCCAAAACCCACATCGTGGAAAGGATTAACACAATAGTCAGATCACCACGATCTCAATTTAAAATACTAAAAGCAATAAGGCAGCTGCTTTCATCTTTGTAAACGAGTTAGTTCATACTTTGAAGCATTGATGCCAGGCTGTGTCAATTAATGCATTAAACTAATAAATTTTGGAAGCCATGCATGGTGAAGAACTGCAACTATATAAAGGGGTTAGAATCGATGTTGGGAAAAGCAAACAGAGAGAGATCGATCGAGTAGGAGAGAGAAGAATATGGGAAGGTCAATGGGGCTGAGGCGGTGGCCTCAACTCACACTAGCAGTGGCATTATGCCTGGTTGCTCTTAGTGTTAGTAGTAGTGCTGAATATGGTTCTTACTATGAAGACCATCCACCCTCCTACTATTACAAATCTCCACCACCTCCCTCTCATCACATTCATAAATATCCTCCATATGTCTACAAGTTCCCTCCACCCCTATCGCCTTCACCACCTCCTCCTTCACCTTCTCCACCACCACCATACGTCTACAAATCCCCACCCCCATCATCCCTCTCACCTCTTCTACCATATGTTTATAAATCTCCACCACCTCCGTCTCCTTCACCACCACCGCCATATGTGTACAAGTCTCCTCCCCCACCATATGTGTACAAATCTCCACCACCCCCATCCCCATCACCACCTCCACCGTCTGCTTCGCCTCCTCCACCATATGTATACAAGTCTCCCCCACCCCCATCTTCACCACCACCACCTCCATATATATACAAGTCCCCACCTCCACCTTCCCCTTCACTTCCCCCACCATATGTTTACAAATCATCACCACCTCCGTCTCCTTCACCACCAGCACTATATGGATACAAGTCTCCTCCTCCTCCTTCACCTTCTCCACCGCCTCCATACGTCTACAAGTCCCCACCTCTACCATCCCCCTCACCCCCTCTGCCATATGTTTATAAATCACCACCACCACCATTAGTCCATAAATCTCCACCTCCACTGTCTCCTTCACCTCCTCTTCCATATGTGTACAAGTCTCCACCTCCACCATCCCCATCACCGCCTCCTTTTTATGTCTACAAGTCCCCACCTCCACCATCCCCATCACCGCCTCCTTTTTATGTCTACAAGTCCCCACCTCCACCTCCACCTTCCCCTTCCCCACCTCCTCCTTATGTTTATAAATCACCATTACTACCATATATGTACAAGTCTCCTCCTCCCCCTTCTTCCTCTCTCCCTCCGCTATACTTCTACAAGTCCCCACCTCGGCCACCATCAACCTCTCCTCCACCTTACTACTATAAATCACCTCCTCCTCCACCTCATGGCTACAACTAGTCTCCATATCTCTCTACCTTCATGATGTCCCATCTCCCTGTGTTTACTAAGCTTGCTCTCAAACCAATTTGAATTGTCCCAATGATAATTTTGTACCCATTATTTCTCTTTGTATTCAATATTTTCATGAATATATAGGATGCACAGTAAAGTGATTATGGTTCATCCCTCGGTGTGATATATTATCTATGCTATACCATTTGTTATCGTGTGAGTTATTATAAAAGAGTTTGATTTCTTGATTTATTTATATATTAAATATCGTGGTGCTTTGTTGGAGTTAATTAGAGTTTTTTATTTCCTTGCATCATATATCGAACTCCTCAAAATAAAATTCAGGATCCCAGAGATCAAAACTTGAACGATAAATAATTGACGTTCATAAAAAATTAATGTCAATAAATTAAAAAACCAAAATAATGTGCTTAGAGATGGATCGCTTTGTTTTTATATTATTAAATAACGAGCACAAATTTTCTTATTATTTATCCCATCCAGTTATGATATAACATATCATTCACCGATTTACGTATGAGCTTCCAAGCATGCAAATATGTATACCACTAACAACAACGGATTCATCTTTATACGTAGCTTTATTGGACACCTCCACCAGCTATGTTGTCACTTGTCAGTTGGATGCTATATATATTCTCTGTAGGACAAAACTCATGAATACCCAAATAAATCACAAATTAGAGTACATGAATTTTCCTATATCAGCGGAAGACTTATAAGAATTACCTCTCGCCATTGCTAAGCTTTGATCGAATGGAGAACTCATGAATCCTGATGAAAGAGAGCTGCAAAAGAATTGAAGACAGGATATGATTGTCAGGTCTCTTTCTGACTGGCTGTGGGGCACAGCGATGGCAACTGGGTTAAGAGCCGTCGCCAGTCAAGGAACCTCAGATGAGCAGATTAGGTTTTTCCTTGTACGCTCAATTTAGACGGCTAAAACCTTATTGTGTATTTTCCACTATCAGAAAAACCACATTAATAGCCAAAAACCCTAATCATGAATTTGGCCTAAATCTGACTAGCGGCCACACTCTGGATATTTTAATTAATTACCTAAATAATAACTAATAATAATTATAATATATATTAAAATATCTAACATTCTCCCACTTGGCCCGTAACTAACGTCAATTGCCCTATTCAGATTAATTAAGGCTATGCTGCAAGAATCATGGCGATAAGTCCCCTTAAGTCGAGTATTATCTTCCATGTATTACATAGCAGCACCCTTACTTAATGGGTTAAAACTTTATGAATAAACCTTAAATGTTTATTCGGTTCCTTCTTGAATGTTTGTCAATCTCGATAACCAGGTACCAATATGAGACAACAAACTCCAACTTAAATTTCATCATTTATCAATACCTTATTTAGATCACTCAATGTGATCCAAGTCACAAATAAGGTATTTGATCCATGCAGTTCATTTGAGGATCTATACTTTATGTGTTTATGACCTATTAACTTTATGGTCACACAACACCCTTAATGGGTTTAAATCAATTTAAAACCACATGATGAAATTCTTTAACCGGAAATCTTATAACTTGCCTCCAAGAATGACTAGATTAAGCAATTCATGGTGGAACTAAGCAATCAGTGACTACTTAGCAATCTTGTACTCCTCCATAATGCAATTTGTTCAATAAACGTAAAGATGCATCAGAATGTTAACCATTTTATAGCTAACACATCATACTAAACTAAACAAATCTAATCTAATCATTCTCCTATATGTAGAGCATGAGACTTAATGTACATTTTAAAATGTACTTCATGACCTGCAGCTTTTCAATTATTATTCAACCAAGAATATACTTGATAATCCTCCTAAAGTTTCCTTGCAATGGCATTGCCAATTTGTGTACACATTTAAGCAAGCCTGCACCTATGAAACTGGATTAGAAGGAACACAATGATATATATATTAGAGACATGTGAGTAATCTAATTGTATTTTCATAACAACTACCATCAATCCATAAATGTTCAAATACATGTGATCATAGGTTTCTTATGATATTCTCAAGCATTTTGAGAACAGTTTCCTTATGTATTCTAATAGAATACTACATTTAACCTAGTCCTATCACAAATTTGAACAATAATGATTTTGTTATGTGTAACACCTTATGTCAAAATTCACAAGCAATGAGTAAATCATCATTTTGTTCAATATAGATAATTCAAATCCCACTAATCTAGTGATATAAATAGTATTATGATGCTTTCAACATTATCATGTATGGGATTGCATCATAACACATTATTCATCACTAATGTGAAACATGCATGTGAGGACAGTTTCTCAATTTTGCTAACTGAATTCTCCTCATAATTTATGTGGCCTTTCTTTTAATTCACACACATCTCTCCTTGTTACTATAATGGAAAGATGCTAATGGAATTTAGGGTTGCTCTCATTGTTTATGCTCTAGTCAGATTACTTAAATTACATGATGTATAATTGGTAGCAATTGCCAAATTTAAATTGTCATTTGGTTTTAACCCAATCTGCTAGAAGTTATATAATAAGAGCATCATCTATCAATTCAGAATATCCCTTGCTTGTTTCAGGATATTTTTCCTAATAATTGATAGAGTCTTTAATGTTGATGCTTCTTATTTCAAGCTTGACCAATTGAGAATTTTAGAACTTCATTATGTTTCACATCTACCTCAAGGAGAAGAGTATCATGTAAAATCAATGTTCCATCATGATTAGAGGTTACAATCTGTTATGTGTGATCATCCTGAATGAGTTTGACCACTCCCACTAATTATACCATTTCTTAATAATTTAGCATTCCAAAATTACTACACAACTTCTAAAATGGAAAGAATAACTCAATAGAATTCCCAAGATCTTTCTGCATCTTCACCAAAATTTGCAGTCGGAATCTCTAGGATGTTTTCCATTCACACCCTTTCATTTATAAGACAATTCTATATAAACTGAGTTTCCAACTTTCAGATTTTAAAAAAGGGTTTAAACATAGTTTTGTTGGAAACTCATCTAAGATATATAGTTGTCTTGAATGCATTCTTTAAGAGGAAAACATATTGGCTAAATACTATCCTCAACCATGTACCCATCATGTCATCCATCTCTTCTAATTGACTTCACTATATTAATCTGTTTACCAGATTAAATTATCCACTTCTACTTTATATTTTCTCAAAGTGTCAAATAACACTACTTAATTATAAAGCAAAAGATGTTCAGGCATTAGAAGAGTCAATTAAATAGATGAACTATTTCATCTGTTAGAACAAAACCAATGGCAAGTGTATATCCACTACTGCCTCCAATCAATCCATTAATCCTAGACAGATTAAACTTGATATATCTATTGCTTTATGGCTTTAATGTTGGTAGTTTGATGTCCCTTATTTAAAATCTCATGCTTTTCTAAAAGGGAGCAAAACTTATATAAACACATTTACAATGAATACTTAATGTTCATGCATGTATTCATGAAAATGAGTAATAAATCATGAGATAATAAACAGAAGATCTATTCCACCAAGATTAATGGAGACATCTTACCATATGATGGAGAACCACTTAATAGTCAACAAAGCAATGCAATAACATTTATGAGAATTTCTAAATATGTCCTTCAGCCTATCAACAATCATTGACTTTATTCCATTCTTTATGTATTTATAATATCCAGCTTTTAACTGAGATTACTTTATTGAGACAATAATGTTATCTCATTTCTCATGTTAGTATTATAAATACTAGAACTTTTCTTAATGTCAATTTTAGCCTAATGGCAGGAGTTCTCCTTATAGGCTTAATTGTCTCTAATAAATTATATCAAATTAAATAATTGAACAGATAACAATCATGCTGCAAAGTCAAAATTAAATCATGCTTACAAAATTACTATAAGAGGCAAGCAACCATCGCATATAGGTGTATGTTTACCAATGTAAATCATACAATTATAAATTCGTATAACTAAAGTCTACCTGTGGGCAAAGACATTAGCATAGCATGAATTTATCTCAAATTGGTGAAACTGGAATGCAGTTATATCCCCTAATACATGTGGGCTACTTAGAGAATATAATGTTGTTCCATTTCACCCTAATTAAAACTATGATTATAGTTATCTACTTGTGGGCAAAGATTAATTATAACCATATATTTAATTACAATTGATGTCTTTAAATCTTTGAGTGATGTATTTTGTTCATTAGAACAAAATAGAGTGTATGTGCCTAGTGAGGATGTTGTGGCTACTCCTCGATTCTACATACTCATCACAAAGACATCACATCATTGTGTATACTAATTGTACATATGATCATAATTTGATATGGTAAAACCTTATGTGATTACCTATGCATACAATATTCGTATAAGGATGCTGATCACTAATATCAAATATATACAATTTAAATGTCATATATGTATACACAATGTCAATGGGAATCCTAATTAATTAATTTAATCAACTTCTGAAGATTAATATTTTAAATCCATATATGATTATTTATGCATGTTGTAAGAGGGCGCTGTAGCTACCACTCTAGTATGCAAGTTAATCATAAATATTAATCATGTGCACTTAAATTCTGTATATGCACAACTTTATGGAGGATTTAACCAATTAATTTAATCAACATAAGTGACTAAATACAATCCTCCCACTTTGATTAAATTAATATTACCCATTAAATAGAGTTGATATTTTAAAACATAAAAGTGATTATCTATACATATAACAGAGGATGTTGTGGCTAAGCCTCTAGATGCATGTTAATCACAAATACCAACCTTGTGCATTTAAATTCCAAATATGCACAAAACTTTTAATGAGAATTTATTTAATAGATTGATTTAATCAACAAAATGTGACTAAATAATCAAGAAAAATAAATTCTCCCACTATTTTGTGCATCCAAATTAAAACTAATATATGCACTTCTTGATGGAGGGATTAATTAATTAATTTGATTAGCAAGGTCCCTAGATAATTAATTAGAAACCCTCCCACTGTTTTATGTATCCAAAAAATTGTTTAAAGGATTAATTTTGGCATATTTCAACTTAAATTAAGCTTTACAAAATTCGAATAGTTAGATAATTGCCTAAAGTTAATTTTCCAAATGTTTAAACAATTAACTAACTCAAAATAATTTCGTAAATTTTTTTTTCAGTATGTGAAAATTGCCAAAATTAATCATTTTCATTAATTTAAACAATTCAATGTGATATAATAAAAAATGCACATAAAACAGAAGTCAATTTAGTGAGCAAAACGCTTATTTATCCAAAAATATCTTTTCTGGAAACTCAAATTCATAGCTGAGGAAAATCAAAACGTAGGGTCCTGAAGATTGCTCAAACGTCATTGTTCATACAATTAACAATTTTGTTTAGAAAACTCCAAAACCCAAACTTAGAGGCCCACTCCAAAAATATTTCCAAACTTTCGGGAATGAAATGTTCAATAAGGCCGAAAATCCAAGCCCAGAAAAATTAGGAAATAAAGTCTGTTTTTGAAGTATAATAGTTTCGGCCCAAAAAAAAAGTAAGCTCAGAAACAGTTTCGGCCCAGATGCTTTAAATAGCAAAAAGAGGAAAAAAACAAAATTTTTAAAAGCCCAAAACAGGATAAAATCCATATTTTATTTCGGCCCAAAAGCTTCAACACAAAGACTGGCCCAGAACGCGCATCAGCCCACCTAGCTGATAAGTGAAACTCAGCATTTCACTGTGGTCCAAAACGATGCCGTTTTCACGAAGGGGAAAGAAGTCTCTCCAGAGTACAAAAACGACGCGTCGTTTTGGCAAATGGCCAAAACGCATGTCGTCTGTGTCGTCTTCCCTAGCGAGGCGGGTTACCCTACCCGACCCGCGACCCGGATGCAAATCCGAGACGTCGCCGCGACCCGCGAGCAGACCCCAGTGTGTTCGCCGTTGCCCACGATTCCAGGTTGCTCTCCGGCGATCAAAGGTCGGTCTTTAACACCCCACGTGGACCCGAATGTGTCCGCCGTTGTAACTTTATGGGGCATTTTTTTCCGGTGATTCGTGGCACGTTTCCAGTGATTGAGAGCTCCAAATCCGGCGTTCTGAAGCATAATGAAAATCAGAGGATCTGACGGTGTTTCCACCCTCCTTCCTTAATGAGCCGGACCCCTAGGACTCGATTCACCACCCAAATGCAACCTGAAAAGGTGTTGCCGTTGCAAGTAGCTTTCCGGCAAAGCTGAGCTCAAAACGATGATTTTAGCATTGACATTCTCGCAAAACAAGCACAAAACATTATCTCTTTCTCCGGCGTTAACCAAACAGAAGCCAGTCAATAAATTCGCATACAATCATGAAACAAAAAACCCACTATTTGAATTCCAAAACAAATGCTGAGGTTCCGATGGCAATACAATAATGGCGCAGGGCCTAAACACTTACAACAATAAATCGCAAGTTCTTTATTACCATTTCGCAAAAAAATAAAAAATAAAATAAAAATAGAAATCATAAGTTGAAGCTTTAAACCAGAATCATCTGAAAGTGTAAAATGGCTTCAGATCCCTCAAAATTTGAGGACGGTGATAGTGTCTTGAAGAAGAATATAAAATCTTCTCGCCCCGATGACTCGAAAGCAATTTAATAGAATAAACAATTTATTAATAATAAATTAAAAACTCAGATGAATTAATTTTTAGCAATAATATAATTCATTTATTTAAGAAATCTGATCTCCAATCCAAGTTATGAAATCCGTGTAAAATTACTACGGGAAGCTTAATTTAATTCCATACTTAGATCATCCCTGATCAAAGAGTAGAAGGCAGAGGATCAGAGAGCGTGGCTCTGATACCACATGTAGGACAAAACTCATGAATACCCAAATAAATCACAAATTAGAGTACATGAATTTTCCTATATCAATAGCGGAAGACTTATAAGAATTACCTCTCGCCATTGCTAAGATTTGATCGAATGGAGAACTCATGAATCCTGATAAAAGAAAGCTGCAAAAGAATTGAAGACAGGATATGATTGTCAGGTCTCTTTCTGACTGGCTGTGGGGCACAGCGATGGCAACTGGGTTAAGAGCCGTCGCCAATCAGGGAACCTCAGATGAGCAGATTAGGTTTTTCCTTGTACGCTCAATTTAGACGGCTAAAACCTTATTGTGTATTTTCCACCATCAGAAAAACCACATTAATAGCCAATAACCCTAATCATGAATTGGGCCTAAATCTGACTAACGAGCCACACTCTGAATATTTTAATTAATTACCTAAATAATAACTAATAATAATTATAATATATATTAAAATATCTAACATTCTCGACTTTCCCTTATCTCTTCTTCTTCATTTTCCCAAAGTATGTTGTCTTCTCCTTTCAATACATATACTTGGCTTGATTAGTATACTTTTTGGCCTACGCGCAAGTTCAAAACGAGATAATATAATGTTGTCGTTTTATTGTTTTCCAGATAATATATATTTGTGCTACATAATATATATACACTGTAAAATTGTACATCAAAATTAATGCATGTTTCTGTTAACTTCAATGTTTGGATATATGCGCGCGCGTTCCGGCATCTCATACAGGAAAATGAAGAAATTAGATTTAGAAGATCTTCCAGGAGGGCAAAATTCCCCCTTTTTTTTTTAACCAGGAAGGATGATTGCATTAATTCAGTTGCCGAAAGGCAAAGCAAAATGCAAGCTTTCGTAAATGGTGGCAAAAAACAAAGAAGAGTGTGAGATGTCTAAATAGAAGAGGAAAAACCAAGCATAAGAAAAACCAACAATAAAACATATATAGAAGGAAGATGGCGCGGTTGAAGAACTAGTCCATTAGGGCCCGCTTCCTTTGAAGCATGAACAACTAACCAATCTGCTATTGACTTTCCCGGTCGAGCGGTTAGGGAGAAAGAAAGAGAGTTAATATATATGTGTGTGTGTGTGTGTATAGTGTATGAAATGAGAGGCATCGAATAGTTCGTAGGCGATGGCATTAAGTGAAAAGGCCGGCGGCATAGTTCAACTCAATCGTTAAGGAAGTCTGATGTGAAACAATAATCATGGCTTTTTTTGGCAAGCATACAGCTCAAATGAGAAACTTTAGCCAGCAGTACTTGCTTAACTCTACCCCCTTCAAACAGTACTTGCCATTACATGGTCCCTACTTAGAACTCCTATAGCAGCGTTAGAGTTTTTCATTCAATAGATCTTGTGTTAGAAGAACTATGGCATCTGGGTTGGAGGCTTGATTGACGACAATGATCAATGATTCCTTTGATGGGTATGAATGCAATCTATAAATGTGCTTCAAGTTGCTGAGGCTTCTGGTTGGGAAATTCAGAGGTGATCTGTCTTCATATTTTTCTTTCTTTGAAGAGCTTGGGAGAATGTACGTAACTGTATTTTTTAAGAATCCGAGATGCTCGAGTGAAAAATAAATGGAATGCTAATCAGGACCTGCTCTCGTTCCCTCCTATATGAAAATTGCTAATAAATGCTCATCTCAAGTAAAATAATAAAAGAACGAAAAAAAGATTATGTCAGAAGTGGGATTTGAACCCACGCCCTCTTTCGAAGACCAGAACTTGAGTCTGGCGCCTTAGACCACTCGGCCATCCTGACCGTTAGGTCCTAAAATTTCTATAATTTTGCTTAACCATTTACATAGTTAGCAGGATTTTATTTTAACGAAATACAACTTTTAATCTATAAATATTATTTCAATCATCAAGTTAGTCCCTAAACTTTGATTAATTAAAAATAAATACTTATAATTCACTATGTCAAAGAATTACAAGGACTGGGTTATTTTGAATCAAGAAATAATAAGGATTGAGCTATTTTGAAACATGAATTGAAAAAATTTTCAGGGATCAAGTTATATTTTTTCCTTACTTTTCTTAATTCCAACAGAGTAAAAGTGATGCTTTTCTCAATTACTTTTACAGTTATTTATTATCTATTTTTTTGCCATCTTTATTATCTATTAAATATAAATTATTTTTATAAAAAAAATCCGTGAAAGTTGTGGGGGGAAAATTGATGTGCTACATAATTCCCGATTATTTCTATAGAAATATGCATAATTTAATTCAAAATTATTTTGTAATTGATGAAAGATTTCAATTTGGGCCTTGCATTCCTTTTTTAGCCGACGGCTTGCACTCTTTATTATTACTCTATTTTTTTAAATAAATAAATTATTTAGTTATCTCAATTCACTTTATCTCTCAAAATTATTTAAAGATAATCAGGATAAAAAATAATATTTTAAAAAAGCTAATATATATTTATTATAAATAACTAATTTAATTAATTTCTTTAATTTAGTGAACTACGCCTGTGTTTGGCATTATTTATTTTTGGGCAATAAATTCTTATTACGTAAGTCGAAATAAAATTCTTCTCATATATTTATTTCGTACATCATAAATCACGATTTATAAATACTTATAAGTTAAAAATAAGCTATCCCAAACAAACATTATATCTTATTTATAAAAGTGGAGGTAGAATATTCTTTTGGACAAATGAAAAGAAATCATATTAACTATGCACGTTATTACATTACAATATTTCAAGGCCATCGAAACGTTCATTAACTTTTACAATATTCAACACTTTAAACACAGAAAGTAAGGGTAAATTAGTGGCTCACAGGGACAACTCAGAACTCAGAAGTGATGAAACAAAGGAATGGGGATGGTCGGGTAAGGTCAAAGACGTTTTGGAGATGTTTTTAAGCCGAGCAAGACAAGAAGCAATCCCAGATAGTCATAATTGTAAGACGTCTCAAGTTCCTGAAACTTAGTAGTTGTCCATGGAGGATACCTAAACCAGAAATCTGTCAGGAAGCTTCTCCTCACAATGCCCTTCTGATGGCTGAACGTATCAAATGAGAACTTCCCATGGTAGTTCCCAAACCCACTCTCCCCAACGCCTCCAAATGGCAAGCTATCCGCTGCATACTGCAACCACGCACGAAATCAAAATATTACTCTTCTATACGAAATTTTGATGAGTTTCAAGGATAATACAAATACATACTTGAAGAATTGCATCGTTGAACGTTACACTTCCAGATGATGTTTCCGACACCATTCTTCCCCCAAGGGTTTGCTTTTTGGTGAACACGTAGAGGGCAAGAGGCTTAGGCCTCGAGTTTATGAATTTGATGCTATCTTCTATCTTCTCCAGCTGCAAATTTTCATGATGACGAAGAGCAGATATATCAATCGACATATTCTTGGACCGCTAATTAATGTCACAGTATGGAAATATAACCTTATGTCATTATCTCATCTTACTGTAATTATTGGAAGCAATGGACCAAAAATTTCTTCTGACATGATCGCCGCTTCAAGTGGCGGATCCACCAAGATTGTTGGCTCAATAAATCTGCAAATTATTTGTGCATTCGGTGAAAACAACTCAATTTATTCAGCAGCCAGTAAGTGAGAGGGTAGAGAGGATCAATTACAAGTGTTCTTCATCCATTGAGCCGCCATAAATTACGGATTCTATGACATTTGGATCCGAAAGAAGATTCTTCAGTCTGAAGAAATGTTGTTTATTAATTATCCTGGCAATGGTGTTGGATTCCGACGGCTTTTCTCCGAACATCTTTTTGATCCAAACCTTCATCAGTTCCACCTAAGGAAGAACAGAGTAAATATACAGAGAGCAGCGAAATTAGCGGCTGAATTGTAGAATATTGCTGAGGAAACGTACCAATGTTGAAGCGAATTCTTTTTCAACAAGAATATAATCGATTGCTATGCATGCCTGACCAGCACAAGTCCCAAATTTCCCCACAATAATTCGTTTAGCAGCCACCTTGGTAGTTTAATTAACAGAGAGCAACAATAACTTCCAATAAGTGTTTTGTTCAGGAAGAGAATAAACAGTTGTTAGCATACTCAAATAAATTGAATTTGTGAGGTAGTACTTCTCTGTCCCAAGAAGAGGATAGGGAATCAACAACAGCAGGGCATTTTCCACCCAACTCCAGAGTCACCGGTGTCAAATGTTCGGCTGCTGCCGACATCACAATTCGTCCGACACGTGAACTTCCTGCATACAGTGCCAGAATAAGAAGCAAGAGAGAGAGGGAGAGAAAGAGAAAGAGATGATGATGATGAGTGAGTCAATTATGGTAACCAGTGAAGAAGATTTTGTCCCATTTTTGGAAGAGTAATTGCTCAGCCACTTCTGGCCCTCCTTGGATGACCTTAATGGCTTTGTTGTCCAAGTAATCTGGGAGGGCAGAGGCCAGCAGAGAAGCACTTGCAGAGGATAGATCTGAAGGCTTCAGGACTACTGTGTTCCCGGCAGCTACTGCTCCTATCAGTGGCTCCAAGGACAGTCCTATTTTTTTTGGGGGGGGGGGGGGGGGGGGGGGGGATGATTATTATTATTATTATCAGTGAAATAAAGACATTAGACATACACATATATTCGAGAATGGCTGCTTTAAATATAATTTTGGTTGTGAGGAAGTAGCTCATGCTCACCAAATGGGAAATTCCAAGAGGACATAATGAGCACCAGACCCAAAGGCTCCGCAACAATTTGTGCACTTGTAAGGAGTGCTATTCTTGGCAGTTCAGCCTACCAAACGCCACAGAAATAATAAACAGAGTCAGTTTAGCTGAACATGTTTCTCATGTGTGTGAATGCACTAGATTGTCACCTTTTTGGGCGACATCCATTGTTTCAAATGCTTCAAAGCGAAGTTTAAGGACTTGATCAGAGTTCCTATCTGCATAAGCTATAAAAAACATGAGAGATTGAGAGGGCAGATAGGGGAAATATGATTGAAACAGAATGAGAAGGAAGTGACAACCTCGTCTCGAAAAGACTCAAGATGATGTTTTCCAATATCTTGCATGAGAGCATGGAAGATGTCAGGTTGTTTGTGGGTGAGAAAAGCACGCAGGCCTTCAAGCTGTGATGCTCTCCAAGAAGCTTCTTTGGTCTTGCCACTGTCATAATACTCCCTCATGCTTTCCACTTCTCTCTCCATTTTTCTGCTGCAACTTCTTCCTTCTCTTCCTTTCCCCTGCCTCTACTTATTTCTGTATCTGGCCGACATCACTGTAATCTACACCAATGACAGTGGATGATAGGCCCACTTCATCATTTTCCCTTTCAACTTTATTTGTTTAATCTTTCATTCACAGAAATGACTTGTGTCACTCTCGCCTGAGTTTAAATATGCTTGAAGTTGAAACTCAACTATTTAAATCAAACACAGTATTTGTAACTCTCATTTATTCGGTTACGTCTCTTATCTTTGTCTTCTTCTTTTCCTCCCTCAATGTCATCTTTCCCTCATTCTACCGGCGGCATCGCCTATTTAAGAGATTCACAACAACCTAACTGCATATGTTATACTCCCCCCGTTCCTAATTATTATAGAATTATATTTGGAAGTTGATTTTTCTTTAAAAGTAACCTAATAAAATATTAATTTTATTATCTTTTTCCCTAGGCTAAAAAAAAACCTTATATTTATATTATGCCCAATTAAATAGACGTCCTCTTGATAGAAAAATTTAAGAGGTAGTAGAGGTACAATGAAAAACAAAGGTACAACATAACTGATACCATTTTAAATTTTAAATAAGGACATTTTAAGAAATTAACTAATTTAACTACTATCCTTAATTTCTCTAAAATTAGATAACTATATTCTATAATTAAGACAAAAGGAGTAGCAGACATTAATTACTTTCCCTCAAAAGTTGCCCTACTGTTCATATTTCTCTCAGCATATAAGGATATGCCTGACAATTCTATATAATTCAAAATACTACTACTTAACGTATTGAATGCATTCCTTTTTTCTCCACTCATTCCGCTCCATCTATCTTAGTTGCCATTGATGAAATATCTTATATCGCCCATCAAGTTTTTTATGACAACAATATTTTATTTATTATTTTAATGAAATATATTTATTTAAAATTCGAAATTCATATATATATAGTAGTGTGTATCCTAATCCACTCTCCATCCATCATATGAATCAACTAACAATTGATGACTCTTAAATTGGCCGGTTTTAAACCGTTGTGCTAGGCTGAATTAAGGCAACCAACCGTTCTGTATTATATATATATATATATATATATATATATCTTATGATATAAAGTTTACTCAATATTAGATTTTTCTAACTGATTGGCCTTTTAGTAAAAGATTATGTACTTGATTAGGCAAGAGATCCCAAGTTCGGGTACTCCGAAATACTACTCCTTTATAGTGTAAATTACACTATAAACTATGTTCTATATTTAGGATTAGAGGGAGTATTAAAAACATCCGTACAAAAGATATTCCCTTTCTAAGGGTCAACTTGCATCAAATTCAATTTTTTTTACATGCCAGAAGGCAAAGAAAATTAAGAGGCCATCATCAAACTCACAATTCCATGGATAGTATGAGGACCTAATATCTGGACACTACAGGGTCACCCAACGCCTTCTTGGCAAAAAAAAAAAAAAATCTGCCGGACCGTTGTGATCTGTACATCAAATCAAATTAAATGGAATCTAATGTGATTTCTAATATTATATGATTTTTTAAAAACTTAAGACATTATCAATAAGTTATTAGTTGTGGTGATGAGCTCCTCACTGAAAACAGGAGAATACAAGGACAAATATTAATAATGCTCTTTGTTAGAACAGGCTGACACCTAAGAGGGGGGGTGAATTGGGTGTATTATAAAAACTTAACTACTTTGAAATTCTTTTCGTATCTTATGAAATCAATAAGTATGTAAGTAGTGAAATATAAAACCATAATCAGTTATTGAAATCATATATGCTGGAAATATAAGAGTTCAGGGAAGAGAAGATGCAAACTGTAATTTATCCTGGTTCGGTCCAATCCATGATAACCTACGTCCAGTCCCTAGGCTCCTCCTGAGATTTCAATCCACTATCCCCCTCAAGTTTAACCGGGTACTTGAGAACCACTACAATCTCACAAGTTTGATCCTGGCACTTGTGAAGCCTTTACAATTCTTCCACTGAGATATGAGCTCCCCCTTACACACTGTAAGGATACAATTTGTTTCCCACTCAAGATTCCCCAATCTTGAGTAACTCTCACAAATATAGAATGATTACAATGAAAGATTACTTCTCTCTATATGAAGTAGATAATGATTAACACTGAAGTACATGGTAGTAGTATTATTACAGTGCTTCGGTCAAGTAAGATTCAGAGTAATAGCATATCAACATTGTAGGCATGCGCTCTCTGCTCCGTTCATTTTGAATGACTCTTCTTTTATAGTTGATGAAGAGCATTTGACCGTTTGAGCTTTTCTTCTTCCCGTTGAGGCTAAAATATTACTGTTGAACTAGCCGTTGGAAGCTTCTGACACAAAAGTGCTTTCTCTGTCTTGTGTCTTAATTCTTGTTTAATCACCTGGAGAATGCTTAATCACTAATATAATATAGTGTTAGAGTGATTAGAATCAATAAGAACAAGTTACACAAAATTTCAATGATTTTCAGAAGTTTCAAGGTGATACTCTGTTTTCTGGAAAATCAGTTATTCGGATAACCTCTGTTGTATTCGAATAGCCTTATTTGATAATGAGTAATATTTGTTCGAATACTTTATCCTCTATCCGAATAAACTTTTAGAACTTGAAGTGTATTCCAATAGTGATTTCCTTATTCGAATAGTTGCCTTGTAAAACAAATAATATTATTCAAATAGTGTCATTTGTATTCGAATAATATTTTTCATAATGAACTTTCATATTCGAATATTCCAACCGTTATTCGAATAGTCTTTCACACAAAATATATGATATTATTCGAATAGTACTTGCTCTATTCGAATAGTGCACCTTTGATAATGAATCTTCACAAACGAATACTGCAACCTCTATATTTGAATAAACTTCTGAGGGTGTCACTCTTTGGATATAAATCCATGATAAATTATATATCATCGGAAAGCTCTCATCGTCTACATTTCAATGTAACAAGAATCAGCTCCAAACTCATTGTATATAGAAAGTTATGATCCAAAGAGTATCTACTGTTCTTAGACAATCTCTGAAATCATGAGTAGAAACTTCCAGAAGGCATAGCTCTTAGGATATAACTTCAAATATTCCAAATTAACTATCCATGGAAAGCTCTTTGAGTCTACTTTCATATGGCACTAGTTTCGTCTCAATCCGATGTATAGTTTGGGAGTTATGTCCAAAATACCAAAGCTGTTCTGAAATAAGACACTGATTCATGTGTAAACTTCAACAGATCATATCTCTCCCATCTGAACTCCTTTTAACTTGATCTTGGTGTCAAAATGACGCGTTGGAAGTCTAGTTTCATATGCCATTAGTTTCACCTCAATCCGAGTTATGGTTTGGGAGATATAACCAAAATATTGAATGTCACCCGTGCTAAAAGAAACAGAGTCTGCTGTTATTCGAATAGTACTTCTTGTATTCGAATAGAATCACCCTTTTTCAGTTATGGACTATTCGAATAGTCACTTCATTATTCAAATAATATTTGATTTTTTGTACTGAGACTATTCTGATAGTTCAGTTACTATTCGAATAGTCCTCTTTGAAATATGTTAAATACTGTTCTGATAGTCTTCTTATTATCCTGATAGTCATGTGATATTGGATGCTGAAATTTATCAAAAACTTATTCGGATAATCATTACACTATTCGAATAATACCCTTACTATTCGAATAGTTATCCTACTATCCGGATAACATGTTTAGAAATTGAGTTTGAAATCACCATGACTATTCGGATAGTGCCTTGACTATTCAAATACGTTTTCACTTGAATTATTTTCAGAAAGAATACTATTCGAATACTAATGTACTTATCCGAATATTATCAACTGTTAACAGTTCTCCTCTATTCGAATAACATATTCATTATTCGAATAATACTTTGTTTATTCGGATAAATTGAGAGTTATTCGAATATATCTTAACTAAAAACAAGTTTTACTATTCGAATAACAATTTAATTATTCGAATAATCCACAGTATTAAATCACATGAATCTTTTCAACCCAACTTGATATCTTCTCTCTTTGCTTGACTAATCTACAGGATATTTCATATTAAACACAGTAGTTAGTCAACATAGAAGATAAATACATTATGTAAACTTTTTGCTCTCAATAATTAATATCTATATTTGACATCATCAAAACTAATCATATCCAACACCCTTGTTGAGAGAAGTAATTCAAAAAGGGAAACTTTAACATAATAAAAAATAAAAAGACATTTATCAGAGAATGTGTTATGGTATGATTTGATGGTCACACACTATAAAAAACTTCAACCTAATAATTTCTAGACCCAATATATGTTCTATAAAAATAAGACGATATTTTTCATATTATCTCTTGAAATATGAAATATCTTATACATAAATTCCTTTAAATCAAATATTTTTTGTTGTGGGTTATATACTCTTTTGTTTGACATAAGAGATAAGATAATATATTTTTATCTGACATATGATGTTGCATCACGCAACACGTTTTTCTAAATGCACATCCACATCACCTATAAAAATAACAATTTCTTTATTTAAAATATATTAACAAGTATTTTTTTTTTTAAAAAAACTATTTTCAAGGCATTTCTGCATAAAAAAAATATACTCATCCAATCCTTAATGAAAAACTAATTGGTGAGTTGATCATGATCTTAAATACTACTATAAAACTTATTTTATATATTTATCAATTTTTTTTTAAATTATCTTTATTGATATACATCTCAATAAAATCAAACAAGAGAGAACGAGAAAACTAAGAAATATTATTAGAGTGTTTTAGAGAAAAAACATGATAACTTAACTAACTTTCTCAATTTAATTGAATTAGTTAAATATACCTTATTTAAAAACTAGTATATACTTCACATAATGTTATTGGTGTTTAAATCAACATTCCAATCTTGAATTTCTGATCTCTATAATTGTTTTTAATCTTTTATCTTAAGTTTAATATGATTGCAATGAATTATCAGGGCAACTGATGGTGCACAAAAAGGACAACATGCAAGTAAATGCCTCTATCCTAATTCCTAACCATGCAGGTGTGGGCTGCAGCACTGCAGCACTGCAGCACGTGGTCTGGATAAAGTGCTTTAATTTTTCTTCTTTTAAATGCGGGGGGCCTCATACATTCAAGTGGACCAAACATTCACGGAGTACCTATTAGCTGCCTGTTTAAAAATTAGAATTAGTTTTCTTAAAATTATCTTTTAATCGGAAAAATTATCACATTCTTTTTCAATCAGGCCCTTCTAAATAATTAGCATTCTCATGGGCTTCTGTAATGATATTTTGGCACTTCAAGATAAGTTTCGCCGTACAACTCCATGGAAATGGAAGATGCGCTGTTGGTGAAGCAAATAGTGTTGAATGTTACTCCGAACACTTGGTTTAACTGCTAACGTGTTGTACAAACTTAATTAGAAGTTTTGAGAATGCAACAGTGTTGAATATTTGGTGGTAGAGTTTTACCATCTTTGTGATTCTGTCTAGCTTGATCCCCGATAAACCTTGCTAGTTAAAAAAAGGTAGGTTTAGGGGGGGGAAGAATGCTGAATGCTCATAACCTTTTTTTTTTTTTTTTGCATCCAAATCAAGGTAATTAAACTCGGATCAACCATTGAACCGTCCAAAATATTGGGCCAAATGTTAGTGGATCATACCAGAGTCAAACTGAAACTAACACAGGGTAAGACCGGTGAAAAATTGAAGATTTTATGTTTATTAATATGAAATTATAAAGAAAAGTTAAAAAAAAAAAAACCCAGACTGATTTACCGGTTTCCAATCCGGACGCCCCGTCCGGGTTTCAAAACAATGATCTGAATCATCTCAAAATCTTTTTTCCCTCCCTCTTCTCTCAAAATCCCTTCTCCGCTCTTAAATGAGTTAGATCAAAAAATAATGATTTAGATATAATATCTTATAAAATATTACTTTAATATTACTAAGATATAAATAAACAAATTTAAACTATTAAAATTTATTCCAAATTGTTTACACCTGTAGTATAAAGCATTGCCTCTGGACCATCTATTATTCTTGATCCAATGGTGTACGACTACGGAGAATAAGAGATTCTAGAGGAAGAGAAGAAAGAAGATTATGAGAGAATCCAAATCCCAAATGTTCTCTTATTAAATAAAAAGTAGAAATAATCATATTTAAGGCCAGATATTAAACATGGCAATCTCTCGTAATTAAAACCCAACATTACGGTTGGCAAGATAAAAAAAAAAAACCCAACATTACGGGTAATCACCATATTGGGTCCCAAAAAAAGGACGAATCAATGGCCCTAACCAAAGGAGAGTTTGCCTACTGGGCTCAACTTCTTTTTCTTGGCCCAAAAAAATTTTGATAGCCCAACGAAGAATTGGTGGCTACTGCATAACGCATCAGTGACTCTGAGATTACTGGGCTGGTGACTGGGAATAAAAATCATATACATAAACCCTTGTTAATCCCCTTCCCTCCCAAGTCGGTTTGGAGAGGTGTGCCGCCTCCCAACCCTGTCTCCTTCACAGCAGCTGAGTTTATAACCTCCAAATTTTGGCCGCCATCACAAGTGTCTTGCAAAGATCTCGGTTTGCAGAGTCTTGCACAAATTAACAGGTGACGCTGCTGTCTTCATTTCTCCGAATATCTTTGGGATGCCTTATTTTTGTAAAGAAATTTGCAATTTTCATCTGTTGCATCTTTTTATATATATGCTTTTTGAGCTGAAAATACGACAACTGATTGAAATTTTTGCTACGTGTTTCTGCCTTTCTGGCCAATCGCAATGATTCATAGCCTGGATGTTTAGTTATCGTCCACTCCTGAATTGGGTTGGAATTTAAGTAGTTTCTAAATTTTAATTTTTTAAGCCTTTGTTTCTCCTTTCGTTCATGTCTGTTTTCATTTGGTTGTTGGCTTAATGGCCTCTTTTCTTTTTGTTTTTTTTTCCCACCATCCTTTTGCGGTAGTTTTGGACTGGGGCAAATAGAGAAGGGAAGGAAGAGTTTATTTTCAAACTCTTGCCTTTAATTAAATCAACTGCTTGCTTTCCCCCTGCCCCGTCCTCGATTTGGAACCTATCTAGGTTTTCTCTGTTTTGCTTGACCTCTTTATATAGCGTTCTCTAAAGAGTAGTATCGGCTCTGGAACGGTTTTTATGATTATGTCCCTCTTCCTCCTCATGATGACGTGTTACCCAGGCTATGGCTATTGTATCATTATTGTGAAAATTCTTCATTTTGTTACTTGACAAGCTATAGATGCTACTTTCTATTAGCTTTTCCAGCAGCACTGTACTAATCAAAGCTGACTTTAAGCTGAGAAATACTGCATGGTGGGATCCAAGGAGGAAAATATCAATCCCGCTCCAATTCTCAGTTTACTGCACCACTCTGGCTGCACCCCATGTTTACCCAAGGATCTTACTTAGATTTAATTCATGCAGATTTTTCCTTCTTTCTATATGGGCACTATTTAGAATGATGCATGTGATATCTGTCCTGCATATTTTTTCCTCAATGCTGTTCCCATGAAAAGAAATTAACTTGATTTCTGTTTCCAATACAGGCTGCTACGTAAAGATGGTGCAATATAACTTCAAGAAAATAACTGTGGTACCTAATGGGAAGGACTTCATTGACATAATCCTTTCTCGCACTCAGCGTCAAACGCCAACTGTTGTGCATAAAGGATATAAGATATCCCGCCTCCGTCAATTCTACATGCGCAAAGTAAAGTATACACAACAAAATTTTCATGAAAAACTCTCCACTATCATTGATGAGTTCCCTCGGCTTGATGATATTCACCCATTCTATGGCGATCTCCTCCATGTGCTTTACAACAAGGACCATTACAAGCTTGCACTTGGACAAGTCAATACTGCTAGAAATCTTATTGGGAAGATTTGTAAGGACTATGTGAAATTATTGAAGTATGGTGATTCACTATATAGATGCAAATGTCTGAAGGTTGCTGCTCTTGGCCGTATGTGCACTGTGATTAAGAGGATTGGCCCAAGTTTGGCTTATCTAGAGCAGGTGAGACAGCACATGGCTAGGCTTCCATCAATAGATCCAAACACGCGGACTATCTTGATTTGTGGTTACCCTAATGTTGGCAAGAGCTCATTCATTAACAAAATTACCAGAGCTGATGTGGACGTGCAGCCCTATGCTTTCACTACTAAGTCACTTTTTGTTGGTCATACAGACTACAAATACCTAAGGTACCAAGTAATTGATACCCCGGGTATTCTGGACCGGCCTTTTGAAGATCGAAACATTATTGAGATGTGCAGCATTACTGCCCTTGCTCATTTGCGAGCTGCTATATTGTTTTTCTTAGACATATCTGGATCTTGTGGTTATAGCATCGCACAGCAGGCGGCTCTATTTCACAGCATTAAGTCTCTGTTTATGAACAAGCCATTAATAGTAGTCTGCAATAAAACAGATTTGCAACCCCTGGAAGGGGTGTCCGAGGAAGACAAGAAGTTGATCGTGGAGATGAAAGCTGAGGCCTTGAAGACTCTGGTTGGTCAAGGAGGTGAGCCTGCAAATGATGAAAGTGTGTTGTTGACTATGAGCACTTTGACAGAAGATGGGGTAATTGCTGTAAAAAATGCAGCATGTGAAAGATTGTTAAATCAAAGGGTGGAGATAAAGATGAAGTCCAAAAAGATAAATGACTGCTTGAATAGATTTCATGTTGCAGTGCCAAAACAACGTGACCAGAAGGAAAGGCCACCTTTTATTCCCGCAGCGGTCTTAGAAGCTAAGGCTAAGCAAGCAGCAGATAAGGAAAAGAGAAAAACTGAAAAGGATCTGGAAGATGAGAATGGTGGTGCAGGTGTATACTCAGCAAACTTGCGGAAGAACTATATTTTGGCTAATGACGAGTGGAAAGAAGATGCACTGCCAGAAATTTTGGATGGGCACAATGTTTATGATTTCATTGATCCTGACATCCTGCATAGGCTTGAAGAATTGGAAAGGGAAGACGGGCTAAGACAGGCTGAGGAGTTAGATGATGATTTTGAGATAGATGGAAATGAGTTGTCTCTGGAAGAACAGGAAGCTTTAGCGGCGATAAGAAAGAAGAAAAGCTTGCTCATCCAAGAGCATAGGAAGAAAAAGAGTACTGCTGAGAGCAGGCCTATTGTTCCAAGAAAACATGACAAGGATAGGAAGTTTACTACAGAAAGAATGGGAAGGCAGCTATCAACTTTAGGGCTTGATCCCTCTTTGGCAATTGACAGAGCACGTAGCAGATCTGTTTCTAGGAGAGGTAGGAAGAGGGAAAGATCTCCTGAAGACAGAGGTGCTGATGTGATGGATATAGATGGTGACTCATCCAGCAAGAAGCAGCGTACTAGATCTAGATCAAGGTCCAGGTCAGTTTCACGCCCACCAACCGAATTTGTGCCTGGTGAGGGCTTGAAGGATTCTGCTCAAAAGATTAAGGCAGTAAAACTAGCAAAGAAATCTGTCAAGAAGAGGAACAAGGATGCTCGTCGTGGAGAAGCTGATAGAGTTATTCCTACTTTGAAGCCCAAGCACTTGTTTTCTGGGAAGCGTTCAATTGGCAAAACCCAAAGACGGTGAAAGAGACAGTAAGTAATGTGACTTGTTATGTTTTTACTTTTCATTATTGCTTGCTTGCTTCATTTTAATGTACCAAGTTCCCTCCCAATAGTAATTCTGAGACATTCATAAACCGACTTTCCTGAGCATGTGTTTGGTTACATTCTTATGTAGCTCTTTTCTGGGTATCAGACATTGGCATGAAATGAAATTCATCACTAGTTGATTTTCTTCTGCATTTCTTTCAAGGCAGTTGCATCAATAGCTTTCTTTCCATTAGCCAGATTTTATAGCATTCACTAGTTTTCTGTGAGTAATTTTTGTTTTCAATTTTCTGCAGCGATGGGTGATTTAGGCTTCTTGGAGACAGGATCCCGATTCTGTGAATGTCTTGTGACTGGTGCCAAGTTTGTTTCCGAATTGAGTTGCTGAAGGTCGAGTTGTTTGTAGCAATAGCATCCTTCTTGGGGGATGTCTTTTAACCCCGTGCAATTTTGTTCTGCTTTGTTATTTCCTTGTTTGCTTGGTACAATTTGAGATCTTGTAATGACTGTAGCCCGGCTGCTGCTAAAATTTTGTGATGACAAATTTATTAAATTAATTAAAACCTGGCCTACATTATTACCTCGCACACCCCCATATAGAAATTCAATGCATGAGCAAGGGATCGGATTAATGAAGCAAGTGAAGTAATTTCAACATGCGTAGACCAAATTTACATTTAGTCTGGGAAAGATTGTAAATTTATCGTCCTAGAAAGGACTCATTAAATAAATGTAGCGGTAACGTGTGTATTTCTGCCGCTTCTTTGTTTGTGTTTGCCCCCATTCTAACGGGCCAATGAGTGGGCCAACTTGTCTCAAGAAGGCCTAATTTTTGTCAAGGTAGGTGAGGCCGGAGACCGTATCTCGTATGTTCCAAACTCAAAGGGGGAGGTTGGAGGTTGGTAGAAGACTTAGAAGTAGTGCCGAAGAATTCCATTTTCATTGTGCCACAATGTATTTAAATTATTTATTTCTTCTTTCATTATTACAATATTTTATTTAAGGGTATAAAAAGACATTTCCAAATGACAAAATCATTATTTGAATTTCCTTCCTCACCTCATTTCCCTTTACAGGTATCAATGCCGCAAATGGAACATCACCTTGGCCCCAAATTTTTATAAATGACGAGGGGGGATTATTGAGGCCAAATATATATATATATATATATAAGATTGTCCAAATTCACCATATTCTCAGCAAGGGATGAGATCGGTTCACTTCCCTCACACACAGGCTGTGATAACAGAATTCAATAGTTGTGGCATTGTGAGTGGGAAAAATGGAACTGCATTTTCAATCAGCACCTGAATAAGCTGTGTAAGAATCATTTTTCCATTGGCCAGTTACTTTTTATACATAATTATATATCACTTCCCTTTCCTTCACAGCTGTTATTTGAGGCTTCCCTGTTGCTTTCGTACGGCGAGAAAGCCTGCCTGTACTCATATAACTCAATGACGCCAAAAACACAGATTCTTTATTCAGGTGGTGCCACCATCAACTTTTTTTTTTTTTTTGTTTGCCATTTATGTGGGAGTTTCTATCTGAATGTGAATGATGTATACAATGAAAATGTTTCTCATATGCCTCCCGCCATTAAAATAAAGGATAGGTCGTTACTATGGTGGTTGCACTTTCTTTTATTTTGGTTTGGAACCAAAAAGTTGTGGTCGGTGGGACCCATCTCATCTAACTAAAGTCATGCTTGCTTATTTCTGAGGTAATCAACCAAACCCCCCCCCCCCCCCCCCAAAGTACCAAGCTTTGGTGGGGGAACAAAACACACAAAACATGGGAAATGGCTCAAGCTATGGAGCCCCTGGATAACTCTACATTCTCATGACTACATTTTTTTCATAGATGTATTTGGAAACACATTCAAATACTTTATAGGAAAAACATTGTTTTTTCTTTCTCTCTTGAGTTGTGACCAACTTAAATTAAAAGTCCCTGTAGTTTATTAAGCTGATGATCAACTTTGATAAAATTTCCTACTCTTAGCAAATATAATTATCATATCAACGTTATATCATTGCCACACACACTGTATATCATCTCCAAAGATCTTGACTAAAGCTGACTATAATTTTAAAGATTAATCTCTTAAATTGAAAAATAGAAGGATCTCAGACTCAAGTTGAAAGTAATTCTAGGAATTGTCTAAAACTTATAACTTTTTCTCGTTCACACAGTGTATCAATGATACATTATTGTTACATCAGTAGTATGTCATCTCGTGAGATCTTAACCAAAGTTAATTATAAATCAAGGGCTATTTTTTTCAATAAAAATTATACAAGAACCTTGATCCAAGTTAAGCAAAAAATCTAAAGATTAAAAACTTTATTTTCCCTCATTTATAATCATAGTACCTAAGAAAATGTTATAATCTTATTTTGAAAAATGGACGCCTACGTTTTTATTAGAAAATGAAACTATAATTGTACCCTTGGTTATATATTCTGAGTGCTCCGAAAATATGTTTTTGTTTTTAATTGAGGATGCATTTCGAAGCAAACTTCAAAAGGGGTTTTAATTGTGCAAGTGAAATAGTGCAAAGCTTATTGGGATGCTTTTAATGCTTTTGTGGACATGAAACCTTCAACTTTTTTATCAGCAGAACCTATAATAATATCTGCTAAGACTGTGATTAATGATTATATAATTTGAAGTCAAGGCAATATGATGCATCGCTTAACGACATGAATTGGAACTCTGAGGTGGCCCAACCGCAGTATTTCCTTCGTCCTTTTAACTTAACCTCTCTTTTAACTTTTTCCTGTTCTACCTACACCTAAGCAAATCGTCAGTTGACATGTTGATACCCTCAAACAAATCCTTCACTGCCACATTATTCTTAGTTCCATAACTACATGATTTGACTTTGATGCCTGAAATGAATCATCCACCTTCTCTCCCCTTCACCCACTTGGTCCTTCTGGGGGAACACTTCTCTCTTCATTTTACATTATTCTCTCTTTTTTCTTTTCTTTTCACTTTTCACTTTTCTACTGTGTAGTGTTGGAACTTTTTTGACGACCCGTTTAACCTTTTGGAGTCTCTCTGTAGATTTGATGAGGCTTCAATGAAACCACAGATATGTATAAATATCCCCGGAATAACTAAGAAAAAGGAGCATGTTTCGCGCGTGTAATAAAGATTATTTTTTTATGTTTCTGGGTAGCCATCATTATACTCCAAACTAGTGCTTTTTCCAATTCTGCATCAGTGGAGTGTCATCTTATAGTTATTCCAATGATCCAATATGCTTTTGGAAAGTGCCATGACTCTTTCATCCACCACTTTAACTACCACTGAGCCTATGTAGCAGATTGCCCCCAGGCCTCAAGGCTGATCGAACCTGATTTACAAACGAGGACAATTAGCTAGCCACATTAATTCTAGAACCAAAATCCGTTAGCAATATGAATTATCTAGCCACCAGAATTATTATTTGAAAAGAGATCAGACTTTGGCATCTCCAATTCAGACCATGTTTTGCAGATTGTATTGTTCTGCGGCTTATGTGAGAAAACTGTGCAATTTACAAACTTCTGCAACTGTCGTAATTGGTTCTATAAAGATGTGTGAGCAAAGTCAATGATCAGGTGCACCATTTCTTTCTTCTTTTTCTCGCATGATTCACCTTTGTTTGGAAAGAATAAGCATGACAAAAGAGAGAAGGTTAAAGTTCAATCACTTCCTTCAATCACAATTCATTGGACTCTTTGATAAGCCATTGCAAGTTTTCAACTTCCTACGTATCTGATCTCATTGGGTTAAACTAACCCACTTGTTTCATGAAGAACCAATAATACAAATGGTAAAAGCAACAGCTTATGTGATTTACCAGTCACTCGCAGATCATCCAAGGGTCGTGATTGCTTTCATAATCAGGTTACCTTGAACTCTCAGAACTTGTGCTGTTTAGATGAGCATGATGATAAATGGCATTAATTGGTCCGGTTACGTTATTTTCTCTCCATTCATTGAGCGTTATGTAATGGCACTGCGAAGTCAGAGAAAGCTCCAAAGGTTTTCTTTTGTCATTTTTTGAGGGCTGAAATATGTGAATTTGAGTCAGTTTTACTTAATCTTGGTTAAGGTACGGTGAAGGTTAAGCTTAAAGCATGTGGATCATATGGCCAAAAGTAAATTAAATTAGGAAAAGAAAAAAAAGGCAGGGTGGTGTGATGTGCATTATTGATGAGTAGTATCCGTCGTATATAGCTTTACATGTATCCTTCATCATGGATCGATGTTCTTTGTCTTCAACTACACGTGTGGGATAGGAGAGATGGGGAGGGAGATTATGTGAAATGGAAGCAAATAGCTTGGCTTGGTTATAAAACAAGGCAACAATAAGCTAAGCTCTGGCATATAAAAAAAATTATATATAGGTTTTATTTTGGTATAGTTAATTTAGTTTTGTTTATGGCAAGGCTATGATTCAAGAGTGATGATTACCTTGTGAGTGAAGGAAAAAAAGAGAGGAAAAAGACAAGGGGCATGGAGTCAAAGACAAGACGAGGAGCTATCCCTCTCCAAACCGTTGTCTACTGGACTCATCAACCAACCCTTTCTCTCTCACTCTTCCCTATTTTGTAAGCAAACCCCACAACCATCGCCATCATCATCATTCCCACCCCATGAAGCTTCTTTCTTTTCTTCTCTCTCTATAAATCCTTCCCTTATCTACATACATCACACTAGTTGGATTAATTATAACGGGAAAGTAGTGTTGTGTAGCTAGTACGACAACATGAGGAAGCCCGAATCTGGAAAAAACAACAATAACAATAACAAGCTGAGGAAGGGGCTGTGGTCACCGGAAGAAGATGACAAGCTAATGAACTACATGCTAAACAATGGACAAGGTTGTTGGAGTGATGTGGCCAGGAATGCTGGCTTGCAACGATGTGGCAAAAGTTG
This sequence comes from Inga laurina, assembly GCA_963855925.1. Taxonomy (NCBI): domain Eukaryota; kingdom Viridiplantae; phylum Streptophyta; class Magnoliopsida; order Fabales; family Fabaceae; genus Inga; species Inga laurina. Next base: position 66,674,398 of record OY979707.1, on the reverse strand, counting down.
TCGCCTTCGCTGGATCAATTACTTGAGGCCTGATCTTAAGCGTGGTGCTTTCTCTCCCCAGGAAGAAGAACTCATCATCCATCTTCATTCCCTTCTCGGCAACAGGTCCTTAATTCTCCTTCTCTTTTTAACAAGTTCTCTAAATATTTCCTTACTGTCGGGTTTCTTAATTAATTCCTCATCAGATCCAATCCTATGTGATGTTTATTAAGAAAAGAATAATCTAATGATAAAGTTTATTTTATCTTAATATGTTTTATGTCTGCTTGACATATATCTATCCGTCCATGAAGAAGAATTCTCAAGATAAAGTATTGTTGTTAATTGAGTGCGTAATATGGGTATTTTTAATGTGTGTGTGTGTCTGTGTCTGCGCCTTGTTTGCTTGTGTATATTGTAATGGTCACCTCCGTCTGAAAAAGTCTGTGATGTTAAGGTGATAAATGTTAATCTTGGTAAAAGAGAAGGAAGTGACTTTTAAACAATTTTGAACGGGTAGCTTTTTATAAAAGTTTTTCGATAAAGAAAAGAAGTGATCTTTATGTTTTAAACACATATACGCAGAGAATATATATATTTAATTTAAATAAGTCATCACATACACGCTTTGCTTCTGCTCACCTAACAATATGCCCATGTAGTTATATATATATACCACTCACTAACTATATAGACAACAGGACAATTGAAAATGACAGAGATCTTTTGATGTCGAAGTATAGCTAGCTACCTCCTCGGTCTAGATATACATCCTACATGCATTGAACATAAAGGGTTATAATAAGGCGGCTCCTTGTAGCTGAAACCTATGGCCTTATGAGTCTTCGATCTCGTTGAAGAAACTCCTCATAGTTGCATGTTTAAGAATTTTGTATTAGCGTCCATGCAAAGCATTCCTTGAATACGTTCATAGATTGAAACAAACATTAATTTCAACATCACCACCTACCCAGCTTAACTTAATTTTTACTATCAACGAAGCTGACTTGTTCCTAAATGTTTTTCCTCCTCTAAAGATGGTCCCAAATAGCAGCGCGCTTGCCCGGGCGAACCGACAATGAAATCAAGAATTTCTGGAACTCTACAATAAAGAAAAGGCTCAAGCTCATGTCATCATCCACCACCCCAACCTCACAAAATGCAAGCGAGTCTTCTTCCTTATTATCTGAGCATAATATTAAAGACCTCAACAATGTCATGGGAGGTTTCATGCCTATCTTCAACGACAACCTAATTGAGAGATTGCCTTTGCTCGAGCATGGACTAAACGCGCAAGCATCTTCAGACGGATCATACTTCCACATTAATAATGGAGGGCCTTGCTTCACACAAAAAGGGGTTGACCACAACAATGTTAATAGTGGTTTTTATGTAGAAAATGGAGTTTTTGGGATTGGGAGTGTAAATATTGGAGCAGAAGGGGAGCTGTTTGCGCCTCCTCTAGAGAGTGTTAACACTATAACTGATAACCTGCAGAAACTGGAGAATAGGGACACTAACGTTAATAGTTACTTGGACAACATAAACAGCATCGTTAATAACTGCAACAATAATAATAATAGAGCTGAGAATAGAGGTGGCGTGATGGAGAATCTTTTTCAGGAAGAGTTAACTTTGGGAGAGTGGGACTTAGAGGACTTGATGAAAGATGTTTCATCCTTTCCCTTTCTTGATTTCTCAAGCTGATGATCATTGCAACTTCTTCAAAACTACGGACGTACCAGACTCTTCATTAGTATCCTAGAAGTGGCACATGGACAGATCTCTCCTTAAACCTTGTAATGTTGTTTTTTTTTTTTTTTTTTTGCCAATGTCATCATCAGGCTCGGATCACATTCAAAGATTACTAGTCAGTAGCTATAGTTCTGAAATAAAGGTCATGTTATCATACCTGGGTATATATACACAGTGATCATGTATTTGTGTATAATCATAGAGCATTTAATCCCAGGAAACGCTGTATCTCGGAGTCCAATGTAGTTACAATAATCTGTCATATACACTTGTGAATACAAATAGTTATACATTATTTTTGTTGGGTCAAATTCTGTGATATAAAGTTGTACAAAACAATGTTGGGATATATGTGTTATACATTATTGTTGGACGTAAGATTCTTCTCTCATCATCTGGTGTGCCGCCCAAATTCAATTGTCATTTAGCTCGTAATAGAGATTGTTAATTAACCATATATATTTTGTTAATTAATGCTGGGTCTTTGAAGTCAGAAGGCAATCAATAATAACGTAGGGTTAGTGCTGATAATCATCAAGTGATTACGTATACTTTGAGGGCTTAATCATTCCAGTTTGTCCACTTGGGAGAAGAATTCATTGAATCACGGTAAACGAATATACTCATTTTGATTGCTTTTGATGGAGTTGGGGATTTGCGTCTCATATTATATATATTTGTTAGTTAAGCCTTAGTGGTTGGATCTTGTAGGAGTAATTATAACTTGAGCTTTGATTTCAAAACCAGATAGCTGAATATAATTATCATATTGACGGATTGATGTGCAGCGAGAAATAAGCCATAGTGTGTGGAACATTTTATAAGAAGTGAATATAAAGCAACTTCATATGAAATGACAAGTTGGCCAACTAATATAATTAACGTGCAGGACTGATTAATTGATGATACTAAGAAAGGGAAGTGCTTTTGTGTGAAATGACATGGTGGCCAACTTGATATCATTTTTTCAAAGCAATTTTAAACGACCCATGCCATCAGTAACACATGCAAGTGTTTGTTAATTGTTTTAAGGTAAATAAATTATTTAATTTCTAAGTGGTCCATAGTCAATGAAATTGTTTCGGAAAAAATTCAATAATATGGATTTTGAAAACGGAGAATTTATAATTTAAATTAAAAGGCTGGTGGAAAAATACTAGAATTTAAAATGAGCAAGATGCATTTGCAGGACTAGATAGTATATGGTAGTTTTGTTGAAAGGGCAAATGAAAATATTATGAAAAAAAAACACCTGTAGTCGTCGCCTGAGAGATTCGAACTCTCGCGGGGAAACCCCATGTACTTAGCAGGCACACGCCTTAACCACTCGGCCAAAGCGACTTGATGTCTAAGTGGTGGTTGTTGAAGAAGTATAACGAACATTAACTACATCTCTGCTTCCAACTTTCTTTCTCTATCAAATATTTTCCAATTTTATTTATTAATTCATTATATCTTTGTCTGCGCATGGTTATCATCTTATTTGAGATAATTATATTTAAAGTACAGTCAGACACTAAATATGTATATATAAAATTCAAAAATTGATTCATAATATTGTGATTTGTAAAAGGTTAGTTTCTTCAACTAGATCTAAACCCTAATAGAAACTTGTCCCATGCACATATATATGACTATAAGCGTTTTTTTCACATACATGCATCATTTGACAAAAAAAACTTACATACATCTTGAAAAAATAATAAAATTTAAAAGCTCACATGAATTTTATGCGCGCCTGGACCCTATTCAGAGGACCTAGCCTCAAATGTTAATTCCTATACGTGACAATGTTGCATCAGTCCTTGCTCGTTGGGCCCCAGAGCCTGCAACAAGCAAAAACTAAATCACATGTAAGTTTGATTGGGAACGTGGTTTTCACTATTCACACAAACAAGCAAGATATCAAAGGGGGTCTTGAGATTTTGTTTGATACTCCTTCCAATCCTAATTGACTTAGAGAAAAAAATAAAAATATAAATACTCTACAGTAATTTAATTGACTTACTTAATTTCTCCAAAAAAACCAATTTCATCTTATAATTAGGATCAGAGGGAATAGTCATTGACTTGGTGTCTCGTAGAATCAAAAAGGTCCACTCTTTTGGAACCCAGGTGCTGCTTTTGGTATTCTGATAGTAGGAGCTGATTTAGCGTCTGGGTCATTTCTTATGCAAATCAAGTGTTGCTTCAAATGATTGTTTTTTTTTTTTGTATTACAATGACCAAGCTAACTTGGATAGCACGAATTACATTATATGAACTACTTTAAAAGGGGAAAGGAGATCTGCCCTAGGGATGCTTCAAATGAATTTGAATATACGTATTTGTGGATGATGTCATAGCTGAAAGGATTGGCGTAATTCTACCTTTGGACTTGGTGTTTGGATGCTGCCATTTATATTTGTGGCGGCTTTTTTTTTTTTCTTTTTTTGGCAGCTGATATCTATGCATCTGTCGTTTAATCTGCCTCTCTCTCTCTATGTAAAAGAAAGCTGGTTATTGCAGTGGGAATTCTTTATTAATTAGGTGTTCGTTTTTTCCCATGCCTCTAACCTTCACTTCTGACAGAGAGGCGACAGATGCAATTGGACTAGCATTGGTCTATTTTACCACTACTCGGTCGTTTTTTTTATTAAAGTTTACCAAACATAAATACCACTCTAATCCTTATTTACCAAGTCTATTTGCAGAGAAAATTTTTTATCCTAAAAGTAAGTCTAGTTGGAATTGATTGGTTTTCAATTTTATCTTTATTTAATTCTTATGAAAATAGAAAAAGACAAAAGAGGCGTGCGAATGATTTATAAATATAGACAGAGAGAGAATTTTAATAAAGATAGACTTTAAAAAAAAAAAATTTAAACTTTTAATGCATATTTATTATTTAATAACTAATAATAAGGGTGCTTTCATTGTCAAAAAAAAAACGATAAGGGTGCTTTATAGACATTAGTCTTCGGGTTTAAGACGTTGAATTGTCGGGTGTAAAACAATGGGATATCATACTCAACATAATGACAAGTAATTTATAAATAAATATCTTCATATTTTAGAATTATTGCGCAGGATTAAAGTCTTTCTTCAAAAAACCAGGAGGGGGAAATACATTCAAAGAAATTCAGCACTAAATCAAAGAAAATTTTATAATTACATTTAGAAATTCTTCAAAACGTTGACCTTATCATGGGTAATTGTTAAATTACATGTCTCGTGAACGTTTCAATCATTATACTTTTAAAAAAAAAAAAAAAGATTAACCCTGTTCCCACAAAATAATTCAAAATTTAAGATCCATATCTATGGATAAATAAAATTAAAATCAGTGCGGAGAAGTTAACGGAACTGAACACTCATGCAAAGTTGCATGGAGGAATGGTAACGTGGCACCACAGCTGGCAGTTGTGACTTTTGACTTTGGTGTTTGACTAATGTCGATGTTGAGCTACCTCACCGCAACCTCAAGCCCTCAACACGAGCGAGGGAAATCCCCTGCCAGCGGGAAACGATCCGGCGGGGAGATCCTCCACTCATAGGTCGCCACGTGATCAGGTCCCACTGGGACCCAGGCGCCCCCACAACATCTATCATCCTCTGTCTGTCTCTCTCGTCCTTTTGGGACGGACATCTCAACGCTGCAACGACATTCCCAAGGCGAAAAGGTGACGATCCACACCCTCCACCGTCCCCTCTCCAACCAACGGTCCATGATCTCCCCTGCCTTTCTTACAAATTTCCCACTCAATTCCTTTCCTTTCCGTTCCTTTACCCCTACCGCCATCTGGTGCTGCTCTCTTTCCCGCCGCACCAGACCCGATCCCTCCAACTCATGGCCTCCGTAGCCCTCACCACCACCGCCTCCCTCCCCGCCCTTCCATCTCTCCGATGTCGATCCTCGAACCTCGTTCATTCCAAACCTTCGCGGTTATGCTGTTCGGCCTCAGGTTCCCTTCACTCTTTTAATTTCAAAGGAGTCAAACAGAACTCTTTCCCGTCTGTTCCACCCCTGAGACTCTCCAAGTCTGGTTTCAATCTCAAAACCCATTGGAAATACCATTCTGTTAAAGCCTCCGCTTCCGGCGATTCTCTCGTTTCAGCTCCACCTCCGGCTCCGGCGCCTCAGCCATGGCGCGGCGCAGCCATCAAGCCTTTATTAGCCTCCATCGCGACTGGGGTTCTTCTCTGGTTCGCTCCCGTGCCTGCTGGAGTCTCAAAAAATGCGTGGCAACTGTTGGCTATATTCTTGGGCACCATCGTTGGCATTATTTCTCAGCCATTGCCCCTTGGAGCTGTGGCTATACTGGGTTTGGGCGTTTCTGTGCTGACCAAAACCCTGACATTTGCTGCAGCATTTTCAGGGTTTGGCGATCCCATCCCGTGGCTCATTTGCCTGGCCTTCTTCTTTGCCAAAGGATTCATTAAGACAGGACTTGGCAACCGGATCGCTTATCAATTTGTATCTCTTTTTGGTAGCTCATCCTTAGGGCTAGGATATAGTTTAGTTTTTAGCGAGGCCTTGTTGGCACCGGCGATCCCTTCGGTTTCGGCTAGGTCAGGTGGAATATTTCTCCCGTTGGTGAAGTCCCTATGTGTTGCTTGTGGTAGTAACGTGGGCGATGGGACTGAGAATAAACTTGGGTCTTGGCTAATGCTGACTTGCTTTCAAACTTCGGTGATTTCATCGGCAATGTTTTTGACAGCAATGGCAGCGAATCCCCTGTGCGCCACTCTGACTGCCAATGCTATTAACCAGACAATTGGGTGGTTGGACTGGGCGAAAGCTGCGATTGTCCCCGGTCTGGTGTCATTGGTATTGGTACCATTGATTTTGTATGTGATTTACCCGCCAACAGTAAAGGCCAGCCCAGATGCGCCCAAGCTTGCTCGGGAGAAGTTGCAGCAGATGGGACCAATGACAACTGATGAGAAGACAATGGCTATCACTCTATTTCTTACGGTACAAAGATTTCGATCTTATTCTTTTTTAACGGCTAAACCGACTTTTCCTATATGCCATGTTCTTACTTTTTACCTAGAAGCTATTAATTTCATTGTGATGGATAACCAACACAACATAGCTTTAAATTACAATGATACCTATTTAGAGCAACAAGTCAAGTTCACTATTTCCCTTCTGAATTACAAACCGTGGTTATGCTTAAATCTCATCAGAACTCATTATATACGACGCTATTATTCTCAGACGTCTTGTAAAACGATTTCAGAGGTTTGGGTGTAAATCGAACATTGTAAATGTAGTCTGTTTGCGGGCTTAATGCATGTATGAGTGTACAATTTGTTATGCCAGGCTTATCATAAGCATGATGTGCCTTTGTGGGTGTGCGTTTTAGTAATGTGACTGGGCAAGTGTTCAGACATCAGTTGTGTATCCTACTATCCTCTCATTATTTGGAATGTTTGGTTGTGGTGCGAAAACAAATCACTGAGTAGCTGTATTACTCTATAGTTTATTCCCTGCCTCTTGAGTTATAAATCTGTGGTATTTTACATTCCTAAGAATCTTCTATTTGTCTTAGTGACTTATATCTTCTCTTACTCTGTTGTATCAGGTGGGGCTTTGGATTTTTGGAGGGGCTCTGAAAGTAGATGCTGTATCTGCTGCCATTCTTGGATTATCCGTACTTCTTGTTACGGGGGTTGTTACATGGAAAGAGTGCTTGGCTGAGGGTGTTGCTTGGGATACCCTCACTTGGTTTGCTGCCCTCATAGCAATGGCTGGGTATCTGAACAAATATGGTCTTATTTCCTGGTTCAGTCAAACTGTAGTCAAGGTTTTCTTCTGTCTCCTTTCTTGCACATTAACTTCAGATTATGAACGTTTGTCGATTCTAGAGAACATGGTGCCTGTCCTAGTCATTCTTTTTTTCTTAAAAAAAATTATGACATCTGTTAGACAATTGGTAAAATATTTCATGGCTTTGTGTTTTGAGATTTACATTAGATCCTTTTATGGCTATGCTGGGTCTATGTCTTGTATATGGCTCCATGCTTTCATATGAGGCTGTGTTAGAGATATTAATTATCGCCTTATAGCTCAAGTTATTAGGATTAAATGTTCCTTGACAATCTTCTTTGCCTTGAGTCTGGTTTGTGTTATATTTTTCTGTTTACTTCTAATATGTCATTCAAATCAGATATAGTAACCCTTTCTATGTTCTGCAGAAGCTAATTTAACCTTTAACGAGTGCATTATCTGATATGAATTGTTCCGTCTGCTTGTTAATGTAATTCTTGGAATAGAAACTCCATAATGCATCTTAGTTTTATTTCCCTACGGCAGAAATGAAAATTCTTTTCTGTTTCTGCAGTTTGTGGGTGGATTGGGTCTCTCTTGGCAGCTATCATTTGGCATTCTGGTTCTTTTGTACTTCTACTCTCATTACTTCTTTGCAAGTGGAGCGGCCCATATTGGTGCCATGTTTACAGCCTTCTTGTCAGTTGCTTCTGCACTGGGCACTCCGCCATTCTTCGGAGCCGTAGTGCTGTCTTTCCTATCCAACCTCATGGGTGGCCTCACCCACTACGGGATTGGGTCAGCACCTGTATATTTTGGAGCCAACTATGTTCCCCTTGCCAAATGGTGGGGTTATGGTTTCCTTATTAGTATTATAAACATTATTATCTGGCTTGGAGTTGGAGGAGTTTGGTGGAAGGCCATTGGTTTGTGGTGAAAAGGTCAGTTTGATGACCCAAATTTTCTAGTTTACAGTTTCTGTACACATTGAGATGCATTCTCTTGTTACCGTTAGCAGTTGAAACAAGCTGTTAGCCCTTCACGATTCTTTTTAGAAATAATCTTCAGGTGATTCTGATGGAGATTTAGGTTGGGAACTAGAATACAATTACTCAATTTGGATCTGAAAGCATAAATGATATATGTATGAAGTTTATTTTGGGACACTTTGAGGAACCTGCCATTCAATCAGTATTCTGAAAGAGTTGTGCGCTTGATTACATTCCTGTTCTCTTGAATTTTTGTTGACAATTGTCGTGAATGATCAACCGGGGTCATTGGGATGGTGTTATTTCCATCAAGGAGATGCTGGGCTCTCTTTGGAGCAGGGATAAGAATTATTGAAGCATGATGTTTCTCGCAAGTGATATGCAGTACAAACTTGTTCAGTTTATTCGTAATATGATATGCTGTGATGATAGTTTGCCTGAGATAAGCATGTCCTACCGTTACGCGACTTTATTTTTGTTTCTACTTCTGAAGAGTTTTCATGAATTTATGTTGTCGTTTTGATAGTAGTTTTACTTTTATCATTGATGATGTTGGGATCAAAATTATAGGTATGTTTGGATTGACGATTGGATAAGTAACTTATTTTACTTAGACTTATGGAATCTTAAAATTGAAAAAAAGTTAGATTGGGTAAAATGATGAGTGTTAGGATTGATGATTGGATAAGTAACTTATGTAAAAGTGAATGATATATGGTTTGCCTTTTGTATAAGTGACTTTTGTATTATTTAAGAGAAAAAATTGTAAAAATTATGAAAAATGAAAAAATGAAGGGATAATTGTGAAAAAAGTCCTCATTGGCAACTTAATTGCCAAATGAGACCTTGGAAGATATCTACACATTGATAGATTTTTTCATAATTTTTTCAAAAATTAACTTTGAAAATTTGGTAATGGTATAATTTTAATAAAATTATATTAAACTCTAATCTAAATTGGTACACTCCAAAAGTCTTTTCTATCATGCACCTCAAGTTTAAATTTTATAAATTATATCAAAGTCTAATTTAAATATTAAATTTTAACTTATATTTTCATATAGCTCAAAATCTAACAAAATAAGCTGATTAAAACTTCAATAATACCTCTGATAATCCAAATAAATTATTTAAATTAAATTTAATAGGTAAAAACACCATATAGAAACTAATTTATGACATGTTTATAAAATAAATTGATTATAAATCATAAAACAACTAAATAATAAATCTAAACTGATTAAAATTAATTATTAATTATTCTCTACATTTCTACAGGTCATATATTTACTAAACTCAAAGTTTGCCTAAACTCTTATCCCAAAGTAATCTCTAATTAGCAGAAGATTACTATCTAAAGAAAGAGAAAGTTATTTAGAACATTTTTCATAAAAAAAATTTTGTGATTAGAAGTGATTTTAAGTACTCCATTGATCCCTAAATATATGAAAATACTCCTATCAATATATTTTATACACATACATAAGCTCCAATAAGCTTCATTTTGAGGCTTATTACTTTTTTCAATTTATGACTTTTTTACTTCAAATCCTATCGCTGAACCAAACACCCATTTTAACTTTTTCACTGTTCAAATTCATTTTTATCACTGTTACAATCTGATTTCACGCGCAAACGTCAAAACAAACGAGCACTGTATATATCTAGCGCTTATTTATTAAAAGAAATGAAATTCCACTCAAAATTACATCAAGAGGGTTAACATCCACACGAAAGAATAACTGATCTGTGAGATATAAGAGACCGGGTTGAGCTCAGCTTAATATCTGGCTCAAAACCCACCCCCTCGTGTGACCTGAATGGCTCAGTTGTGACCTAGCTAGTTGATGGAGCCATCGACCTACATATGGCTTTGCGTAAATGTTTATGTACCTTTGTGGGATCTAATTAGGTACTATTTTTTGTGTTAAATATAACACTCAATTGATTTATTTTTGAGAAATTAAGGAAATTAATTAAATTACTTTAAAGTATTTATATTCATCGTTTTTTCTTCAAATTAATTTGTCTAGTTTATAAATTGATATATAATTTAATCATATACAACATATAATATGATTAAGTAATTTATTTAATTTCATTAATCTCTCTAAAAAATAGTTAACTAGATCTTATATTTAGCACCAAAATTAATATATTATATATACATTAATACATGTAACCAAGCCTTGGAATAGCTGACATACTTGATGGCCTCCAGTGTGAGTGTTCATTTGAAACAGCGATTAGAGTATTTAAAAACAGTTTTTCAATCATGATTTACGGTATACGAGGTAAGTATGTGATAGAAGTGTTCTTTTGACTTATATGTATAAACATTTGTAAACTTTTCAAAAACTCATCCAAACCATATAAATGTTCTATTGGAATAACTTATTTTTAGACAATAAGTGTTTATAAATTGTAATTCACGGTAAACGAGGTAAGCATGTAAGAGGATTTTTATCTCGACTTACGTAATAAAGACTTATTTTTTAAGAAAACACTGAACCAAACAAACCTTAAACCATTTTAAGGCGTTTTCCCCGCTTTTGGGCCCAGCTTAGCCTGCAAGAATTAAGCATGCTTGAATCTGAACATAATAAAGTTGAATAACATTAAAGTTGAAAAGCCAATTTCGACCCAAAAAAACAAAAGTTGAAAAGCCAAGACCTTTGTAATTGGTGGCATAGTTAGTTGTTTTATTTAATTAACGAATACGGCCTGCACATGAGTTATATATCCATAGAAACAAGCAATTTGTACTAAAAGCTGGATACGATCTGCGAATCCAACATTCACTGACGGAGCTAACATTGCTTTGCTTTGTTTATAATTGAATACTATGCCCAACTTGTGTTGTTGGTGGATTGCTTATCCTCAAACCACTACCCTCATCCCCACACTTCTATCTTTTCCCACCTTTAGCTTTACCCCTTAAATTAATATAATTTAAGACCACTTTTTATCCTCAATATTTAATCAATAGGAACTTGACAGATTCGTGTTTTTTTTTGTAATTAATCATCTAAAATTAAAGAAACTCAGTATTAAAAAAAATTATTTAAATTTAATCCTGACCCACTGGGGCAAAAATAAAATACATCTGAATTAGATCCATGCCTTTTCAATCTGCACAGCCCTACTAAAGTTAAAGAGAGACCTGTTTCAAGTCCTAACCACAACTTTTTTTATAAGAATCCGTGATATTAGTGGGGGCATCCATCCCTCCATTATTTGGCTCAGAATGTCCGCTGCGGCGCTGCCCTCCAGTCCACACGACTCGGTGCATGTTTAGGTGCTCCTTACAAAAATCTGTGTTGGAAATTATTCAATTTAAATAATTCATCTAATAGAAAAACAATCTTCTTAAAAAAAAAAGAAAAAAGATTAGGGAAAGCAACCAAACAGGCATTCAATAAAAATGGGCCTTGCAGATCTCTAAACGGTCATCCACGTGTAGATGTAGCGGTGGCTGTCAATGTCAGCTTTACAACCTTTTTTATATAAAATTTTGCATAAAGGGGGGGTCAGGCAGTGTCATATATTGCGTGTACCATTCTGATTCCTATTATAAGTCCCTTTTACCTAAATCTCACATACCAAGAAAAAGAAGTTAACCCAATGATTATAAGGTAAATTTCCAACTATATCCTCATTTATAAATGTGTACTTTTCAACTTTTTCTTCTTTATCTCTCTTCAAATTATTTCTTTATGGGTACAATAAATAGGGGCAAAGTTGTCATAAGCTCATTTATGTACTGAAAGTGGACTTATAAATAGGACCAAATTTTTTAGTCAAGAAGGACTTATAATAGGGACCAGAGTAATATCTAAGTAGTGGATTTATTCTACAAATGCAAATAATTGTGTCAATTATTAGACATGATCATCATATAAATACTTCCTCTGCCGCCACTTCTGGCTTCTGGTCGCATGTTGCCTCGTATAAGTTGTCAGCCTTCAAACGAATACGAATTTGCTCTTTGCTAATAATTGCAAATATTTCGATCACTTAAGTTTCTTCCCAATAAAGCAGTGTTTGCTTTCTTACTCAATTGAGGCAAAAATGGGTGGGCGAGGTTCCTTGACAAGGATGATTCGCTAACATTACTCTCACTCTTGAATTTTTCTGGTCACCCAACAAAACGAGGCGTGATGCTTTTTGCTGAGCTTGGATTCCATAATACGCAACTTCGTGCGTCACACATTCAGATTCAGACGTGTGAAAGGTATATTATATACAATCAACAAGCTAATAATTACTTCTTCCCCTATCTTAAATATAAGATAAAATTGATTTTTTTGAATAAATTAATGAAGCTAATTAAATTATTTTAGAGTATTTATATTTATATTTTTTTCCTTCGTATTAATTAATTTGATTAATTAACTGATATATAATCTAATAATATATGATATATGATATGATTAAATAATTTATTTAGCTTCCTTAATCTCTCCAAAAAAATCAATTATGTTTTATATTTAGAATCAAAAGGAGTAATATTTATCATGATAACATCACCATAAAATAAGGACGACACTTCGAACATTTAAAGCGTATGCAAATGTAATTCTACGTTAGGTTCTTTTGAAACAGAATCGATTTAACGCCCACAACGCAATAAATAGATTTAAGTTAGAAAAAGGCAATGAGATAAATTATACGTGCAAGAGAGAAGTACGTAGAGTTTTATAATTTGGGTGCGATATATGAACGTACTTTGTGATAAGGGAAAGTATTTTTCCCCTGTCTGTAATATTTTTCTGTATATTTTTATCGCTCAATTGTTTTATATTTTTTCTGTGCAAAAAAGAATTGTATTTATTTTCTGCTATTTTTAAAAATAAAAAAATTCGTATATATAGCCAAAAGAAAGATTTGTCTTGAAATATTTAAAGTCCATTTTAACGCCCTATTATAGAATTTTGTTTATAATAACTGCATCACACACTAAATTGTAAATTTAACAGTAGGGGCGAGAGGTGGCATTATATTGGGAATTGTGTGAAGCTTTTTGAGATTCTTCAGCTGTCTCTATTTACATCGCACATTTAACATTTTTCACACAAACCAATAAAAATTTTAAATCTCACATCATCTATGATAAAATTCAACCATTTTTTAATTTCAACCCTATTTAATATATATAATATTAAATGAAAATAAAATTAATATAATAATAATAAATAGTTAAATTATACATTATTTTAAAATTTTGATAAGGTGTTTTATAATATATATTTGAAACAATGATTAGAATATTTAAAAACAGTTTTTCAATCATGATTTATGATATATAAAGTAAATATATGAAAGAAATTCTATTTCGATTTATGTAAAAATAACTTAAATACTTATAAGTCATCAAACCATACACTCACTAGACGGGGGGGAAAAAAAACTTCTTCGTGCAGAGGAAAATAGAGCGGAAATCCGGGGCATGAAAGAGAGAAAGAAATAACAGAAGTCTCTCTCGTTAATAGAATACGCAACAGTCCGAGTACGGACAAGATTAGCTTGAGGCTTTCCTATCTTCATCGAGGCCTGAGCGTAATAATGAAGCAAGCACCAAAGCATGTTCCCTCCTCAATCCTCATGCTTCTGAACCCCGGACTGCCACATATCTTTGCGTTTAGCTCTAAATAAATTAGTAAATTATTATCGCCGATTCTATTTATAAATAATTTTTTTATTATATAAAATAAATTAATAGTTAAAAATAATAATTATTTCAAAAATATTATATTTTTTTATATATATCCCTATTTATAAAAAGAGTATAGAAAAGAGAATGGATAAAAAGTATGAGGGAGAATGAACATTTAATAAGAGTAAAATAAAAAAAAAACTTATATTTTCAAAAAAAAATAAAAATTGTTTATAAAAGTTACTGATCATATTAGAGCGAAAGTTACTTGTAAATAAATAAGATAGGATGGAGTACGAGGAAAGCTGAATACCAAAAAATACCAAACAAAAAAAAAGTACTATATATTAGTGGAGCTGCTTTTCATTTCCACAAGTCCAGAAAACTGAAATACTGAATCGCCCCCTCGTGGATTTCGTGACCCTCCCTCCCACATGGAAACCTCTTTCGCCCGAAAAAAACTCTGCTTTTGCTTATTTCCTGGTTCTAACCTCCAAGCGTTTCTAGCCCAGTGTGTTACCAGCCGCGCATGGTTTGTGTGACGGCCATGTCCTGATCTCGTTTGATACTCTGCCTCTGTGAGAGAAACTTGCTTTTCATCTGCTTTTTCCAGAATTAAATGTTCGGACCCCCATGCATTGTTTCAATGGCGTCTCTGGTTTTGAGAGTTGAAAAGTCCCACCCTGATATTAAGTCCTCATTGCGAAGTTCCTCAAGTGACCTTCAAAGCTGTTGAGTAGAATTTCCCGTGAGCTTCCTTTGAAAGCGATATAGGTAACCTTTTTCCTTTCCCTCCCCACTTTTTGACTCTGAGTCAGCTTCTATTCTGTGCCAAGCATCGGTGAATAACTGCGCCTTCTCCTTTTTCCCAACTCTCCCTCTTATTCTTTGACATATTCGGTCATGCTTTGATTTTTTTTTTCTCGCGGTTGTTTCACGACACGATATGGAGAATATAATCAGCGTTTTAATTTCTTATTCAAGCGTTTAATATGCATCATGTGGTCATTGCATTGGCAGGAATTCTTTGCTTTACTTTCACTTGCTAACGGCGATCCAAATAACTCTGCCTCTGCGCGTTATCAACTACTCCTAATAAAAACAAAGCAGCGAACATCGCCTCTTGGAGATGGCTGGGAAGGATAGTTTATATTCTCCGGGAGACGAGAGGAGAATATTAATTTTCAATTTCTTCAAGGATGCCAGGTATGATGTAATAGTATTTTTTTGAATAAAAAAAATCTGTCTTGTTTGAAGGTTCCATGCTTGAGAACCATAACCAGTTGGTCTTGCCCATCAAACCGGAATTACTTAGTAATACTTTCTCTGTTTAAGACATCTTTTGGCTGAAAGTTTTCATCTAATATAGTTGATATTTCCTCTTACACTTCCTTTTCACCCTCTAATTTAAGAAGTGATACTGACTGCCGAGGGCCTGAGTAGTTATTAACAGGGGTTATATTTAGGTGAAGTCACTCAAGTGTTATGTATTAAGTGCCTGTGTGTGCATGATAGCCCTATAAATAGGACAGAGGACATCTGCGTATACCTTGTTCTTTTTGAGTTCAATTCTATTTTCAGCAGGTGCTGATATCAAATGTGTTTTTCTTTTCATGATATGCCTACATGTTATTGGTTTAACTTTGACTGCAGACTAGTTTTCAAATCTGACAATCTTGGTCGTGAAATATTATCCATCGCATTGCCTGCTGCAATGGCTTTGACAGCCGACCCTATTGCCTCACTGGTTGACACTGCATTCATTGGCCAAATAGGTAATTTTCATGTCCTTGCTGTTTTTACTTGGAGCAAATCTTACCATGGCGAGGACAGTTCTTTGGAGAAAGTAACAGAGACAAACAAAAGATAAAGCATTTTTAATCCACTTGAAAAATGGAGAGGGAATATCCTAAATAATAAACAGTTAAACACTATCTTGTGGGTATGACATTGAAGATAATTCGTTCTAAAGTTGCTCAAAGACATAGTTTTGGTCGTCAAGCCAAGTATCCTATGTTTGTAAACTGTCTTGTAATGCTCTTGGGATGAAATCATTTTGTCCATACAGGTCCTGTAGAGCTCGCTGCTGTAGGAGTTTCCATAGCACTATTCAATCAAGCATCAAGGGTTGCGATATTCCCACTTGTCAGTGTCACAACTTCTTTTGTGGCTGAAGAAGATACTCTTGGCGGAGTGAGTTCTCAAGCAGAGGAGAATGATAACTTGGAAGAAGGTGCACGTGTGGCAGCTGAAACCAAAGAGTTTATACCACAAAAAGGTACCCTTCTTCCATTCTTTTGAAATAAATAGATAGAGCTGGTTGAGCATCGCCCAGGTTTTCTTGGGTTCCACGTATTCTTTGGAGCAACTATTTATTCCTCCACCGGGCTATGAATATTCATACCCTTTCCCTTTTCTTGGTCAGATACTTGTGCAGATGTTCACGACTTAGATTCAGTTGGTGGCAGCTTGAATATAGTTAAAGCGGAGCGTAGGAGAAGGAATATCCCTTCAGCTTCATCAGCTCTTATTATTGGTGGCATTCTTGGCATCATCCAGGCTATATTCCTCATATCTGCTGCAAAACCTTTGTTGAACTTCATGGGAGTAAAATCAGTAAGTTCTTTTAGGATACTAATTTAGAGCATGTTTAATGTAACTTTTGGGATACTTTGAGTATATAATACAGATTATTATTTGTACAGGATTCCCCTATGCTAAATCCAGCTCACCAGTACCTGATATTGAGGTCCCTCGGTGCTCCTGCCGTGCTTCTTTCATTAGCTATGCAAGGAGTCTTCCGAGGATTTAAAGACACTAGAACTCCTTTATATGCTACAGGTTTGCCTTAATTATTTTCCTTGCGTAATCACAATGACAGTGTCACAATCTCTCGCTATCATCCGATGTTCATTATTTTCCTTCTGATGTAATCCAGTGGCTGGAGACGTTACCAACATAGCACTAGATCCTCTATTCATGTTTGTATTCCGCCTGGGTGTCAGTGGTGCAGCCATTGCCCATGTTATATCTCAGTATGTTTTAACGTCTTATTTAATTTCTATTTAAATTCACAAACTGTACATATTTAACAAATGGATGACTCTGCAAGCTTCTTTATGCAACACTATCTTACTAGTCATCCTTTTCTTCTGGTCTTCTCCATTTTTATTGTTTAAATGTCTGGGAATTTAGGTACCTAATTTCAGTTATACTCCTGTGGAAATTAATTGGACAAGTTGACCTTATCCCCCCTTCCATGAAGCATCTGCAATTTGATCGATTTCTTAAAAATGGTAAGGGTTTATCTTGCTTGAACGAGTGATCTTTAAAAAGAACAGAAATTATAGTTATATTCATCAATGCCTTTATCCCGTGAATTATTTCTAAACTTGTAGTAGACTAGTGATGTGGTGCTCGAGACTATTATAGAAATAAACAGAAGTTGAATAAAATATTTTCCTTGAAGTTGGGTGTTAAATTAATTAGGCAATTGATAGTTTACACACATTTGTTGTTTTGTGTGTGTGTGTGTGTTTTTTTTAATGCAGGTTTTCTATTATTAATGAGAGTCGTTGCTGTAACATTCTGTGTGACACTTTCTGCATCACTAGCTGCACGGCAAGGATCAACATCTATGGCTGCATTTCAAGTCTGCTTGCAGGTTTGGTTGGCAACATCTCTTCTTGCTGATGGGCTGGCCGTTGCTGGGCAGGTTTGATACTATTAGTTCCTCTGTCAAACTCCGTTATCTCAAAACTTTCCTTAAATAATCTGTATCTTCTTGTTTTACAACATCTGTGCTAACATGTTGGAGAACCATGAAAAGCATAAAGAGCAGGGGGAACAGGCTTGGACATGGAACACTGAGAACTAACTTCAGTACCGTTATTTTTTTCAAAAGCGTTAAAATATTGAAATAATCTGTGCAGTTGAATTAGATGATCCAGCTCAGCTTAAGAAATCCTAGTGAAACATATTTTGAATTCAGTCAGTGGTCAAATAAAGTAATGTGAATTAAGGCGTTTCAACATGATTAACTATCTGTTGGTTCATTTTCCTAAATTTAAGGAAATTTTACTTGGATTTCCTACGTCCTGAACTGTAATCCTCCCTTAGTTCTTTTATCTTATCATGGGATGCGTTCACCCCTCAGTTATTTGGCATTATGTCCTTCCTTATCAGCTCCACAGTAGGTCCAGACATTTTGAGGTGCCACTACTAATTGCATATACTTGAAAGTTTAATTGATTATGATTACCTATCTCACTCAAGAAACAACAATAAAGAAGGAAATAACAAAAATACAAGTAAAGACTAAAGAGGATATTATATCTGTTATAGAAAGATGCATTATTTCACCGTTTTAGCTCTTCTTGTTCACAAAATCTGTAATATTACTTGGGTTTCAGGCAATCCTTGCTGGTGCATTTGCTAATAAGGATCATGACAGGGCTATAGCAACCGCGTCCCGGGTACTACAGGTGATTTACAATAACATGAAGATAATCAAGTCCGCCAACATAGAATAATCTAGGCCTATATTTTTTTCCCCATATTTCCTCCAATCAAAACTTGGTTTATGTAATGAACGATTACTCTGCAGATGAGCTTGGTTCTGGGATTGGGGCTAGCGATTTTCCTCGGGACAGGGCTGCATTTTGGGGCTAGACTATTCACCAAAGATATTAATGTCATCCACCTTATCAGTATTGGAACTCCGGTACTTTATTTATGTTCAAATTTGTAGGTTCATGGATCTGTATCTCTATGAAAATGAAGGAACTTACAAATATATGAATTTCTTATCAGTTTGTTGCAGCCACTCAACCCATCAATTCTCTGGCATTTGTATTTGATGGCGTTAACTTTGGGGCATCTGATTTTGCATATTCAGCCTTCTCAATGGTGGGCATTTTCTTCCATCCTTTCCTTTTCATGCCATAAAAATGAAGGACGCACATCTATATGCTTTACTCAATACAACCAAAAAAAGTTTCAGAGCAATCTAACAAGGAAGAAAACTGCTGTCACTAAGTAACAGGAGAAGTATCCATGAAAATAGAAGTAGATTCATTACGTTACAATCTTTTTTGTCGCTCTCAGGTTGCGGTGGCAATTGTAAGCATCATTTGTCTACTCGTGTTGTCCTCTGCTGGTGGCTTCATTGGTATCTGGGTTGCTTTGACCCTTTATATGAGTCTCAGGGCATTTGCTGGCTACTTGAGGTAGTTATGATTCTCAAGGATTTTCTTTTTCTTCTCATCTTTTGGTCGTCTCCAAGTTCGATATATTCAAGAACTAATATTGGTGCAGGATTGGAACGGGATCAGGGCCTTGGGGCTTCCTTAGGAGCTGATGGTTCCATCATCATATTCGACCCTACTTAGGCGGCAAGAAAAGTTTTGTGGGGTTCGATAATTTATTAGGTATATAGATTCTTTTGAAGGAATGGTGCTATGTATGTATATTGGAATAATCTGCTCAATATGTACAGAAATATATGATCAGGCTCTCTCATTTGACATTTGTAACTGGTAAAGATTCGTGAGTCGATATCATCGTCGCTCTTTCCCCCTCGGCTTCTGTCCGCGCCTGGGTTTCAGGGACCTGGAAGTCATTGGATGTTCTTCCGAGTGAGACAACAGGTCAAAACATGTCTGGTGGGTCTAGGTTACAACATCCTTAACTATTAACTCCTTCAGTACAAGCGATCGTTTGCAATAATTTATTTTTAGACAATAAATAATTATAAATCATAATTTATGATATATGAGGTAAGTATGTGAGAGGAGTTTTATCTCAACTTACGTAATAAGTGTTTATTCTTAAAAAATAATCAATACCAAACACACACTAATACCTTAGAAGTTTTCTTTTCAATCGCAGCCCGTCACTTTGAAATATTTTGTTTCTGTAATTTTATAATTAACAATTTAAATAATTTAAAGTATTTGATACACTTAATAATAAGGAGAATTTCAGCTAGCAGCAAAGATGTTGACTGAATTTCAGTCAACTCTTAAAAGAATTTGAAACTTCACTGCACCTTTTTATTAGAACAAATTTCGTGGTTGAAATGATAATGATGCTCTTCTTTTTATATTTTTAGAAGAGTATTCATAAGACAGATAAATAGATTCAAAAGAAACGGATGAGTTAATAACAATATTTAGGTCATTTATCAGACAAATAGGGGGATTTATGAGACAAATAAGAACATTTACAAAATAAATAAAGATATTTATAAGACAAATGAAGGAACTCAAATAACATAGAGAACTAAAAACATCATGGCCATTCTTGTCAAAAAAAAAAAAGTTATGGGCATAATTGTCTTTTCACTCACAAGATAAATATGGAAATTCACACAACAGATGTAACAATTCACAAGACAAATAAAGTAAAAGTATGATTGTCTTTTCACTCATAAAACTTAATTTCATTTAAACCCAATCTGATGTAGTTAAGTTTCAAAATCTTTTAGAGGTTAACTAAAATTAACTCACATCCTTAAGAGGCTAACTAAAATTTTCCCTAAAAATTATTATATTTTAAGTTGTTGATTGCACAAAAAAGATAATTTAAAATATTAGATGTCCTTAAACAATCTTTCTGGGCGATGGATAAATCTTAAAAATATTTTAAGGTGATGAATACATTACAAAACATTTTAGATCATTAGATGCATCTAAAAAATATTTTGCCTACCTTAACCTGTAAAAATATTGAATATTGATATGAGACTCAAATAATTTTTTACAATATAACCGCTACTTGTTCTTAGGGGGGATTCAAATATATGCAAAATTATACACTAATGAAACAAATTAGCAAAGTTGTGGGCCAAAAAATAAAGAAAGAAATCAACAAATTAGCAAAGAAATCGTTTTCTTAAAACACACATAATTTATATGCTTAAATAAAACAAACTATGATATAATTATTTCAATATCGAGAGAGACAACTACGATACTTAAATCAGGATCCTTATATCTATTGTGCTAAGTTTTCGGATCGCGTAAGGCTATTTGTTTTGGTTTTTCATTTGGGTTTATGAATAAATGTTAATATTTCAAAAATAAGACACATGAACACACATGATTAAAGAATGTAATATAATAATTATAAAGAATTTGATATAAGTATTTTCTATTAATATTAAATTTTTTTAAGTAAAAGTAACATTGTACGTTATAAGTGAAAATCATACACTAATAATTGTTGCTATTTTAATTTTACAACACTAAATTATAAAATAAGTTACAACCACAGGGATTGAGTCGTATTGAGTTAAAGTTCATAAATCGAGTATCAGTCAAGCCAGAATTATATAATTGTATAATTAATTAAAGTGTAAAGACTAAGTTACAGCTAAATTAAAACTATTGACATGATAAGTTTAGCTTTGCTTAAATAATTTTATTAACCCAACAGGAAAAAAAAAAAACTTGACTTAAGGCCTTGCTTGGAATCAGAGAAGATGGGAGAGAAAAGAAAAGTATGATGAAAAATATGGAAGGAAGAGAGTTTTCTCCAACTTGGATAAGAAAGAAAATAAGGGAGAAAAGAAAAGCATGAAAGAAAATGGGGTGTGGCACCCACCTTATTTTCCTCTCAGGATTTCTCTCCGCAAGTGGAGAGATTTTATGAGAAAAGTTGGTTCCCTAGTGTGCCCTTGATCCTTCAGATTTTTAGTATACACTATATTGTCACTAACACAAGGCTTCAGTACCTCACTTATGCAGAATGTATACTTTGTTATATGCATAGATGATTAAACTTCAAGAAAAATCAACTTGCCTACGGTACGCATTTAAAAAAAAAATAGATTTATTCATCTTCTTTTATTATATTTAATTTGAAAAAATTATCCATTTTTTATCTTTCACCTTAAAAAACATTTTTGTTAAATTATTTGGTTTTTAAACATATCTTTATTATTTTAAATTATTTGATGATGTTAGTATTAAAATGATTTTATCATTATGATGCTTAATTTAATTTTAAATATGATTATTTCAATGTAGGGGTAAGAATATTTTCGTCATCAAATATTTACTTATTTTCTTTTATTTCAGTCTTATACCACTCAACCAAATAGAAAGAATGGTAATGTTCTCTCCTTTTTATTTTCTCTCTTCCCTATTTTTCCTCCCATCCAAGCAGAGGGTTAAGGTAAAGCGGGGAAAAAGCAAGGGAGGAAAACGGAAAGGAAAACACCTCAGTCTCAGTGACCTAGCCCTCCTAAACGTTGTCGTTTCGTATGGATGAGCTCCTTGCCTTGCCGTCTCTCGTATAAAATAAGTGTCGCGCTCTTCGTGCCCCATCTTCATAAACCCCTCCGGCCATCGTCCTCTCGCACAACGTGATATTTGCCACTGCGAACGTCCGGTGAACCCTTGGATCCTGACTCCTGAGGTTCAAGGTACATTTCCTCAACTCAGGTTTTCTGCTCCCAAATAACAAGCTACATGATCTTCGATAACTTGGGAAATTCTCTTCCTTTTCAGCTGATTATTTCTTGGTTGGGGTTTAAGTTGTCGAACCGAATCGATCGCAGTTTTCGTCAATATTCAGGTACTCGATCTTTTGGCCAAGTTTAAAGGTTACATCTTTTCGCCATGTTGTGCTTCTTGGTCGCCGAGACGTCAGAGGAATAAGTGATCAATCGGCGCTGTACTCTTCATTTCTTGCCCGCTCGGACTGAATCCCCGTTCCGCTTTTCTTTATCCCAAATTTGTTTAGAATTATTTGGGCTGATCTTTGCCTTTTTCTTTGGGTGAAAACCGATGCTGTACCGACTTTAGGGCAATTTCTGATTACTTTTTTGGCTTTTGCATGTCTTGTTGAAATTGAAAGTGACCCATTCCTGCGTCAGAAATAGTAGTTGTTGTTCTTGCTTTCATGCCTTCATGTGGGCGTGATTAACGGTGAGATGGGGCGGTAGTTAGTTCATTGTACGGAAAACTAGTATTTTGCTGATCATTCCTCTTCCAATAATTGAAGTGCCCGTCTTTCGCGTTATATAACGTCGAGCAGAATGCTTTCAGTTTGTTTCGTACATTGGTGCTCTGATACTTGACCTCATGTGTTCAGGTTTATTACATATGCTTGGAGCTGAATCCACACTTATAGGTCAACATGGGATTTGATAACGAGTGCATAGTAAACATTCAATCCCTTGCTGGAGAATACTTCTGTCCTGTCTGTCGTCTTCTTGTTTATCCAAACGAAGCATTGCAAGCTCAATGTACTCATTTATACTGCAAGCCATGCTTGACCTACATAGTGAGCACTACAAGGGCTTGCCCCTATGATGGATACCTAGTGACTGAAGCTGATGCCAAGGTTGTTTTTCTTCTATTCTCTACAAAGTGTTCCTGTGCGAACTAACTTGTTTTCAATTCTGGTGCTTATGTATGACTGCTCATTGCAGCCTCTCACAGAGTCAGATAAAACACTTGTTGAAACTATTGGAAAGGTAGCAGTGCATTGTCTGTATCACAGGAGTGGATGCACATGGCTAGGGTCTCTGTCTGAGTGCACATCTCACTGTTCTGGATGTGCTTTTGGCAATTCTCCTGTGGTTTGCAACAGGTGTGGGATCCAAATAGTGCATCGTCAAGTACAGGAACATGCACAAAACTGTCCTGTGAGTGCCATTTGTTAGTCTTACTTACTAATAGTTGATTATAAAAATTTTTGTAATGCATTTAATTTTAGTAGGGTTGATTGTCGTGCTTGTTGATTGCCAGGGGGTTCAAGCTCAGGTGCAACAGTCAGAGGCTGCCCAGAACCCTTCAGTTAGTGGTGCAGATGCTTCTACTGATCCAAACCAGGCTGCTGCTCAGGTTGGAGCAACAGCTTCTCAAGCTCTTACTTCTCAGACTGTGGCTGCAACTACTGCACCTGGGCAGGATTTGAATATGCTAGCCAACACAACTCCTCAGACTCAACAGTCAGTTCCGACTGCTGTGCAGCCAAATGCAGAGCAATGGTATCAACAGCAGCAATATCAACAATACTACCAGCAGTACTCTGGATATGACCCATATCAACAGCAGTATCAACATCAGTATCCCTATCAATCGACTGTGGCTCCACAGTACCAGCAGTACAACCAGGCTTATGGCCAGCCCCAGCCCCAATCTCAATCTCAATCTCAACCACAGCCCCAACCTCAGGCTCTAACTCAAGCTCAGCCACAACTTCAACCACAGACTCAAGCACAGGGACACTCACAACCAATTCCTCATGCACCCGTGGCCCTGCAATCTCAGAACCAGATGCAAGTTAGCCAACAACAGCAAGTTCAACCTACTGTACAGCAGCATAGTCAGATTCAGTCACTGGGGAACCCATCTGTCCATGGCCCCCCTCAGCCTCAGCATTATCCATATCTTCAAAGTCAACCTAACCCGTCTCAGCCTCAATCCCAGCAACCTATGCAAATGCCTCAATATCAGCAGCCTCATCCTCAGATGCAACAATCACAGCCTCAAGTTCAACAGCCAGCTCAGAATTTTCCAATTTCTCAACCTCAATCACAACATTTGCAGCCTCATGCTCCAGTTCAACATATTTCCCAGTCCCAGATGCATCCGCAACAGCCCAACCTCCCCGGAAATCTTCAGCCTCAAACGCAAAATACATCAGCACATGCAGTGACAGGTCATCACTCTTTTCCACAACCTCAGGCACTTCAGAATATGCAGATGGGAGCCCCTCAACGTCCTATGAACATGCATCCTTCTCAAGGTGGGCCTCCACCCCATTCTCAGCATCATGGCCAGATGCCGAATCAGTTCTCTCAGCAATTTCCAATGATGCGTCCCCATCAAACTCATGCTATGTTTCCAAACCAGCAACAGCCCGCATTGTTTCCTGCACCTGTTCAGGGCCAACAGCAGCAACTTTATGGTCCTGGTCAACAACCTTCTGCCCAAGCCAACCACCGTCCAGTTATGCAGGCAGTTCAACAGCCGATGCCGCCACAGCCTTCTGTTCAACAGCAGTTACCTATGCCATCTCATCTACGTCCCCAAGGTTCAGCTACTTCATTTCCCGAACATGCTCAAACTCATCCACAACGGCCTACAAATGTTGCATTATCACATAACCCTCAATCCAGTCAGCCTCAAAATGTTGTGGGAAGGCCTATGATGCCCAATCATACAATGTTATCACAACCATTTGCACAAACTGCCAATGCCTCCCTAGTTAGACCGATGCATGCTGGGGCTGGCCACTTGCATGGAAATCAGAATATGATGGTTGGGCTCAATAATCAAGTACAAGTGTCTTCAGAGCTGCTGTCCGGAGCATCTGATCCATACAGCAAACAAGGTGCACTAACTGAGAAAAAATCTGATTCTGCTTCTGGAATACCTGGTAAAAGTGTCAAGGATATGGATAAAATGCCTGCATCAGAATCAGAAGTAAAAATTGAAAAAGATATGAAGCAAGATGAAATTGGGAATGAGCAAAAAGGTGAAGGTGTGCAACCTGTGCAGACAACAGGCATGATTACCTGTGCATTAGAAAATGGTAATGTGTTGAATAAAAATGCTGTGAAGGAAGAGGCTGCTGGAAGCACTTGGCAGCCTTTAATTGGAGATAAATCAGGTGATACAGCAACTGGGCTTCAAAATAATACTGTCAATGAGCATTCTGGTGTGAAAGTCAAGGAAATTCAGCAGAATGATGATAGGTCTACTTCAAAACCTCCTTTGGATGCTGATAATACTGCCTCGGCTGTAGCCCAAACCCTTGGTACTCCTCAAGGTCATGGGGTTAATGAACATGGAAATATAACTCCACTTGGTCATGGGCATTCTGGTGGGTCTCAGCTTTCTTGCCCAGCTCCCTTCGCTGATCAGGGCAAGTATGGTAGTTCTGCAGGGCAAAGTTTTCCGACTCATTCTAGTGGAATTCCAAGTCGATACAATCAAGGTCAAGCACCTTTTCATCTTGGTGCATCCAATTTGCCAAGTGTTGGATCTCATGTAAGGCCGCATTTTGGTACTGGAGATATGCATGGTGGAACAAGAACAAATTTACCACCGCATGCTTCTGAATCCTACCCGCATCACAGGCCTGGTTACTTGAATGGTCCGCATATTCTTGATTCAAATGAAGAAAGGTTCAAGGCTTTTCCTGCACCTCATGCAGATGCTGAGCCCATTTCAAAATATGGGGGCAATTCAATAGGTCCGCATAATAGAGGTTCCCACAGGTTAAATAACAGTAGTGGTAATCCTGCAGGTGCTGCTACCTCAAGATTTTTTCCTCCCCCCTATTCTTTAAATGATGTCAGAGATAGACCAGTTACTTTTCATGATGATGCCATGGTGAAATCAGATACAGCTCATCGCACTGATTATCTTGGAATAGGTTCAAGACATGGGCCGCATCTAACTTCACGAAGTCCAGTTGGTGAACATGCTGAAATGTATCTAGGGAGAGCTGGGGTCCATTCTGGTGGTATTGTTAGCAAGTCAAGTGTTTATGACTTTGATGGAAGGGATCCACGTCATTTTGGTGACTCATTTGGCCCTGCATTCCGTGATAGTAGATTTTCTCATTTGCCAAGCCATTTTCACAGAGGTGAGTTTGATGGTCCTGGTAGTTTGCGAATTGGTGAACATCCAAGGGGTGAATTCATTGGTGAAGATGACTTTAGTGGCCATTTCCAGAGGGGTGATCATTTGGGTCCTCATAATATGCCAAGAAATTTGCCATTGGGGGAGCCTCTTGGTTTTGGTGCCCATGCTGGTCATGTGCGATCTGCTGAACTTGGTGGTCCTCAAAGTTTTGAATCTTTCATTAGAGGTAACAGGTCAGGTCATCCACGGCTTGGTGAACCTGGGTTTAGGAGCAGCTTTTCCCTTCCAGGGTTTCCTAATGATGGTGGACTTTTAACAGTTAAGTGTTGATTCATTATATATTTTTTTCCTGCCCATCATACTTGATGAATAGTTAAGACTCTTGAGCTATGAAGTTGAGTCAATTTAATTTTTAATATTCTTGGAATTTTAAGATTTTCCCCTTACCATATATTTAAACATGTTCTTTTGTGTTTTTCAGGGAGATATTGGGTCCTTTGATAATCTGAAGAGAAGGAAGCCAAGCATGGGGTGGTGTAGGATATGTAAAGTTGACTGTGAAACTGTTGAAGGCTTGGACTTGCATTCTCAAACAATGGAGCACCAGAGGATGGCCATGGATATGGTTAAAAGCATAAAAAAGAATGCTAAAAAACATAAATTGTAAGTTTATTTTTTCCGACTGTCAGATAGTAGTAATTACAATAATCTCTAGCACTTGTCATTTTGGAGACAATGATTTCTTTGATTCTTCTGGAAAACTTTAATTGTCCCTTGATAAGATAAATCTCTTTATTGCTTTGTAATGTGAATTATTCATTTATTTTTGTAGAGCACCCAGTGAACAATCCTTAATTGAAGATGGGAACAAGTCAAGAAATACTAGCTTTGAGGGCCGTGGAAATAAGCACTGAGCAGTAGTGGTTTGCTGCAACTCTAGTCTTGTGTCTCACTCGTGCACTTTTCATCAAAAGATGTTCCTGTGGCATTATTGCATTTAGCAATACTTATGTTTCTATGACATTTTTCTAGTTGAGGTGGTTTATTTTACTTTTGTCATTTCAGGTTGCTGCCATGTTAATGGGATGGTTTTTGGATCTGAAGTACTGTGGCAGTTAAGTTTAATGGCTTTTGAATTTAAAATCCATAATTTGAAACTAGGATAGTTTTCTCAATTTGTTATAGCGAAGAGTTTCTATCTTCTCATTATGCTTATAATGAGGTACAATTTATCTGGATAGCAATTTTGCCCTATCTTTAAAGCTGCCCCATGATAATTTCACATTCATTGTAACTGAATATTCTAGTCTAGGTTGTCTTGTTCCTTGATACAAAGTTTTAAACCTCCTGATCTTCTATGGTTATGTCTGTAGAGTAACTGGATGTCTAAGAATAGAATATTACCCTGTTGTAGACTGCAGTACACGCATTCATAATGGGTTAATCAATTACATAATAATTGTCAAATTTAGCTGCGGAAACATACTGTGTAATCTGAATTCATCGACTGGATCATTGGGAGAATAAATTTAATGATGCAAATTTGCGTCGGAGTTCTGATTAACAGAATTTCCATTACGAGCTACATATTTACAAAATTAGATTTGGTTTCATACTAAGTTTAGTTAAACTCAACTGTTGGCTATGCATAAAACATATTTAACTGAACACTACTTATAACACATGTAAAAAAGAAAAGGAGGAATCCAAAATTTTAAAATTTATTTGTTCTTTATGATGAGGGATTTCCTTGGTGACTTGAAAGGAACATGATTTGACCACTCGAATCCTATAGAAACACGGTGATTGACAAGATTTCTATCTAAAATCTTCCTAGATTTCAACCTATATATACACTGGAAACCTGATAAACTTGCTTAGGTGGGGATAAACTGAGACCTGGATCACAATTTCAGAAGAATCAATCTTTGGCCTCGTTTTCATAGAAAAAGCACTCCTACTGTAATGAGATAATATGATCACGCTATTCTTTAATGCCCCTACTAATTGTTGGGGGTAAAGATGGATTTTTTTATCCTTTTTTTAAATACTCATAATTAACTGTTCTACACCAAACTGAACAGCAGAAGTTTATGATTAATATTTTTAAAATTTTGAACCGACCCTTCTATTTCTTTCCTGATTAACCATCCAACAAGAAGCTTGTCCTTTTCCAATCCTTATTATTTGCTACCTTTTTCATTTCATGCCTTCCCATTCAAAGTTTTTATACTTTGCTAGGCAGTAGGCTTGAATTTCCTTTTTTAGGCTAGACCTTATTATGAGCCTGTTTAGGTCTTCAATTGTACTCCAATATTTAAATGAAGGTTACAAATTGTTGGACAATTCATATTTTAATCATTTGGACTCTGTTGTTACTAGAGCATTGACATTGTTGTTCTAGTTACAACAATTTTAATATTTTTATCAATGACAAGACTAATCTTAGTATGCTTGTGGGCAAGGAGAATGGTGTTGTGTGCTAGAAGTGCCGTTTGGTGGTACTTCCATAAGCCATGTGAGGGTTTGGAGTAAAAACTTAAGAAAGATGTCTGTGATTGATTGTTGAAGGCATGGAGTGGGAAAATTGTGCACCTTAAGTTTGGGATTATTTGTTGTGTTTGAGCAATATGAATTATTGTTCTTGTAAATAGTCCGATATATTGCTGCAGTAATGTTGTAGAGCATGAGTTCTGATGCTTAGTTTAAAGAGGAATTTAAATAGAATAGTGGCTCGTAAGTCGGTTGATTTTAACGTATGCTTGTTAACTAGGAAACTTAGACCGCATCTATCTTCAATGCAATGTGAGTTCAGTTGTTAGCTTTTGACGGTTCTTTGGCAAGTATAGTTCTGAATGACATTACAAATTGCATTCATTTAGGTTAAGCTTGGGGGAGTCAATTTTTTTAAATAATATTGGGAAGAATATGAAACATTAATACTGGTCAATATAGAATGCTTTCCCCAAGTAAAATTCACCTTTAGTGCATTTCTGTCCTTTCTTTTATTTGAATTGCACTCCAAAATTTCAAAGTTGGCTAAGCTTTTTTATGTGATGTATTTTGTTTATTTGTGGTAAAATTTCTTTTCTATAATAGATTTTGAATTCGTCCTGTCTTTGTTCGGGGAAGCAGACGACAAAAGGCTGAAACTTCAGTGGAACAATTTACCTGGTCGTCTTTGTCTGTGATGTGGTAAGACTTTGCGGGTAGCCAACTTACAACCCAGTGTTGAATTCTATGATTGGTGATATTTTTTGGCACCGCCTTTTGTCTTTTTCAACAAATTATTGCATAATTTGTTCTAAGGTTTAAATTGCTGCAGTTGAGGGCCTGATATTTGTATTATTTATGAATTAGCTGAGGTGAATACATTTGTCTAAGAGTCTGGCAGAAACAATTCGTTTTAGTGATTGTAAGTGGGCTAATTAACAATCTCCTGGACGAGTCATGAATGAGCTGTTAATGATTGTAAGTGGGCTAATATCTCTGGTTTGAATTTGCTTGGGTTATTAATCAAACAAAGATGAGGATTGGGGGGGGGGGGGGTTGAGTGAACTAGGAATGATTGTAAGTGGGCTAATATCTCCGACTCATGCACCTAGATGAATTCTGAAATCATCAAGAACAGTGCTTGGAATTCCCTTTGTGATTGTTGCATATTGTGATGCAGCAATGGGAGATCTGTATAGATGTTCCATCAAATCAGAAGCTTCCTTTCTTGACTTCAACGTAGAAGCCATAGGGATGGAAATGTCCTTAACATTTTCCTTGTTAGCTTTTTCGGAAGGTTTTTCACATACTTGGTTTTAACAACTTAATTGAGCCATCCTTTTGAGGATTTTTATTTCAATGCCTTGAAAATAACTAAGAGAGTCAAGATATTCAATGAAAATCCCCCGCCCAGCTTTTCAATGACATCATTAATTCACTGATCCGAGGAACCTGTGATGAAAAGCCAGAGCTGCTGCTTCTTTTAGGTTCTGATTCTAAATATTTGGAGCCTGAAAAGTTAGGACCATTTGAAACAGGAAACTAGCTGTTGTACCAGGCTCTTGTTCACTAGCTGTTGAACAATTGCTTCAATTTAATTATTTCTATAGTCCATAACTAAATTCAGCTACATTCCATTAGCAGGTTTCCATTTTTTCCTTTTGGAACTAATATTTCAACACCCGATTGAGTTTGTGGGTTGGGGGTGAGTGTTATGATTGATGTGTATATGATGGCTGTAAAATTAACAGTTTGGGTTTCATATAGATTTTTTGACTCATAATGAAGAGAATATATCCTGATGGTACAATGATATTAGATAAAATGCAATCATTAAAGTTTGTCTCCCATTATTCCTATGTTGTTGAATGTCATGTACTATTTCCTAAAATCTCATTTTGCTAGTTAAGATTTTGTATCATCTTTCAATCTTTTGATCACTGTCTTTTGGGTTCTAATTGAATCTGAGGTATGCTTATTTGCAATTCTGGGCTTCAAACTCTGCCTCGCCATATATTTTTTATTCAGGTTTGTGCTTTTTAATACTTAATATTTTGTTAATAGACTCCATTTGAACTTGAAAAAGATCCTGTTGCGTTTGAGAGAGCGTAGCATTGAATCCCTCTGAGAGCCATGTGGTAATGATTAAAAACTTTGACAATAGATGGAATACTGGATAATTGGAAGCAATGAACAAGAGAAGTGATTGCACCATTTGTTGCTTTGGGGATGTGCTAGGGTTTTAGATGTTAGACAAATAGTTGCAGGGAAGTATGTATTTTAGTTCTGCATGCATGTGAATTTGTATATACTTGCTACCATTATTTGAGCAAGAAACAAGTTTATGAACATCTAATTCAAAATTCTCACATAAATAGGGAACAATTTCTTCCTTCTCTGTAAAAGGTATGCATTTAGTAGACGGGGGCGAATTGAGCAAATATATAATAATCCCTTGATATGTATGGAAATCAGTAGTGTCGTGAAGGTGTATATCTGGTCCTTGGCGATGGGAAAGCGATTTATAAGACATTCAAAAAAATATTATATCAAATTTTACACTAAAATGAATCGCAAGTGAAGTTGAAATTGGTAATAGATAGGATTTTGTGAGGCGTACAAGTCTACCCTAATATCTGGTTGGAACATAAGTTTTAAGGAGATTAGCGTAACTCGAGGCACGGCCTAAACAAAGTTTTGCATAACCCAAAAAAAATGGTGTTCAGCTGATTGCATGGCCCCTCATGTGCGATGTATTATTCCATTATATTCAGAGCTAACGTTATCTTGAAGTTGGGAAACATTTTTTTGCAAGGGGCGTGTGAATGAAGAACTTGCTTGTTTGGATATTCTGGGTGCAAATTTATCATTGTTTTAATGATATTGGAATTGATGTAAGTATGCTAAACGTTTCGTGATGTAATGTTTATTGAGAGCAATGGAAGATGTGTTATTTTAAATTGCTGATTCCCTGTCTCCTCTAACAGTCGTTAGCATACCAGTGGATAGAAGTTAGGCGAAGGGATGTGTGAAGGTTGCAAATTATTTTCGCCGTGTTTGGGTAATAAGTTGAGGTGTTAAGCGACTTGCTGCCCAAGGAGTCGCCGTTGTGGGACGCGGGAGGCTCAGTAATCACATAATGCTCCGTCACTTGAAGTTGCTATAGTCTCACAATATATTTTACCAAAAATAATTGTCAGTTATGCAGATTTGAATCAAAATAAAGGGGGGGAAAGAGGGCTTGAAAGCAGCCCCGGGTTGTAATTTTATTCAGTGACTCAAAATGTTGCACTTGTTTAATGTTATTATTCCATTTATATTGTTAATATTTGCTTTAAGAAGCATTAGTATTTAACCACATAGCCTTGCCATGAATATTTTAATAAAGGCTGAAAACTATTTACAAACCTTATTATTATTAATGGCCCGAGGAACCACCATTCTTTTTCTTAAAGCTTGCGAATGGTTTTTAATGCTATTATAAGCTCAAAATTTTCGTTTAGTTCTAGTGATTGCATAAAAAATATTAATAGTACTAACATAGATTTAGTTTAGATGTGAGGCATCGTTATATCCTTCTAGGTCTCGAATTCAAATCTCGTAGGAATCATTTGTGTGGAGAGAGGTAGTTATGTGCTTTGACTGGTTATCAGATGATAATATCAAATAATTAAATAAAAAATGCTAAAAATAGAATGATATGGATATCAAAACCAAAGAACTGCGTAGTTTGATTTTTAAATAGTGTCTGAACGAAAATGTGTCCCATGAATATCTTAACAAATGCCGAAAAGTATTCATCAAACCCAATTATTATTCATGGCCCAATGAGGCCCCATTTTTTTTTTTAATATTTTGCCTGCTAATGATATGTTCCTACTTTGTGCGCAAAGCGGCCCGTTTCTGTTGTGAACGCCGGCGTTTCACTCACTTGATGGCGATGGTGGAGTGAATTGGGGCAGCAGCCGCCGGAGGCTGGGGTGATTCGAGTTTGGCATTGAAGGTGAAACACCGGAATGGGGACTGCTCTCGCTACCACACCTCAATCTCTTCGAAGCTCTCATTTTCTCAGATTCTCATTCAACCTCTTCAGAAACTTGACTTCTGCTTCGTCTTCGGCTTCTTCTGCTTCTCAGAACCCTGCTTCCTCTAAGAAATCCAAGACAAAGAAGAAGAAGAAGAACTTGTTCGAAGTCGCTCAGTTCTTGCCTAACTGGGGAATTGGATATCGCATGGCCAAGACTCACTGGACTGACGTCTCTTACGAAATCACCAAAATCAATCTCTACAAGGTCTTTTTCTGCCTTTGAATTTTGCCCTTCTCCACCAATGAAACTTTTGCCTTGGTTTGTTTAATGACTTACATTTTATATCTCTATTGCTTTTGCAGGATGGAAGGCATGGCAAGGCATGGGGCGTAGTTCATAAAAATGGTCGGTCCTAACTTTCCTACCACCACTTTTTTCATACATTTTTTGGTCCCCCACCCCCTCTTGCCCTGTTGTCATCTTGGTTTTGCCTATCATACTGGTAAAGCGATTATCTCTGCCAGTATATAAGTGGATCAGGACAATTTTTGAAGGCAGAGGTTATATGCTGCAGTAGTATCCTTCAATGGGACTATAGGTCAAGATTGCCTTCCTGATGGATGAATTGTTTCATTGTCAGTGATTACATGATGTACAACTGCTTTTTCTCTGGGTATTCAAGAATTTGGTCTCATTTGTATTATGTGTCTCATAACTTTTGTTCCTTGTATAATTTTTCTTGTTATACGATAGTCTTTACAATCCGTGCTATTTGCAATATTTCCTCTCGATCCCTTTAGTGGAATCTATAAATCACAGATAAATAACTATATGGATAATCAATATATAGCTTTCGAATTCCTTTTGGCTAATATTCGTTGCTAATGCTGTTTCATCCCCAGCCGGGAAACTTTTTATGAATCATTCATCCGGACTTAATCGGTTGAATTGATGCTTATTTGAGTTTATTTCTGTTGCTTATGGGTTCGAGTACTTCAAAGTATATTAGGTGAATGTTGAAGAAAAAGATGGCAAGAGTCTTAAAAATGATAATATCCAGCAGTTATTCAATATGGGAAGACGAAAGTGACGCACTTTATTATTCAATGATCGCATTGCACTTAGTATTCAATTTCTGAAATCAATGGCAGAATAACAAAGTGGGAAGTGTAAAGACATTATTATTGTGATGTGCTTCTTGCTAGATACTATCACCTTGTTTGAGAAAAACTTCCCGAGGTGCATTTTTGTATTAGTTTAGCATGTATAGTTTTTGTGCTAGTTTTACTAGTAAAAACTTTAGAACTGAAGTTATCTGAAGACATAACTTTGTAATGTAAACATTCCCCATTGCTAAAGTAGTTGATTGTCGGTGTCATCGAGCTTTTCTAATATGTTGCAAACAACATATTGCAGGGGTGCCTGTGGCAGACGCTCCCAAGAAGATTAGTGGAGTTCATAAACGATGCTGGATCTACATTAAGAATGTAGTAAAATCGCCAGAAAGCTCACCAATTACTCAACAGGTTCAGCAGACAGTGGCCTAAAAGTTGAAACCCTAGCCAGCTGATGTGTTCCTTTTGCTCTAGAGACTGCAGTTGGGGGCATCCTTTGAATCTGCGACAATGCTGATACTATGCGTAACATGTTTAGGCATTTTATGGTCTCTTGGTATTTCATATTTTCATTTGCTCAGTGGCGTCTTGTGATGAACAGAACACTGCGTATGGATCTGCCGGAATATGAAATTGATTAATTGAAGTTGTTTCTATCAATTTCTTGAGTGTTTGGTATGACAATTCTCGCTATATCCAGAAAACAAATATGATATCCTGGTACAAAGGGATGCGGAAAATTGAGCTTAAAAACTAGGCTGAAAAATGAAGTGAATTTTTTTGTTTGCCAAAGAAAAAAAGTGTGGAATGAGACATATTTCTTTTATTTTTCAGAAAGATAATAATGCACTTTTTTTATTTTTCCATTTTTTCAAAAGAATACTTATACGATAAATAAAGAGATTTATAAGATAAATAAAGAGATTCGAAAGAATCTAAGAAATCAAAAACATTTTGACCATTTACAAGAAAAATATGGAAATTTGCAAAATAAATATGGGTATTTACAAAAAAAATAAAGAAATTCAAAAGAATATAGATATTTAAAAACATTTTGACTAATTATAAAACAAATATAGAAATTTATAAGATAAATATGAATATTTTCTTAGAAGACAAATACAGGACATCGTCTTTTTACCCACAAAAATTAACTTTTTTTTTAATTAACAGTGAAGTTTCAGAAAATTTTATGGTCAACTGAAATTAATTTGTTAGTTCACTGAAATATTCGCAAGACGATAATCAGGGTCAAAAAATGACCAAGTGTCACTTGTATAATCTCCTGCCACTTGGCGGGGCTACCCTAATACTACCATACTCCACATGTTGACACGTCATTGTCTGCAGTGTCCTTCAGCTGGTCCTAAATGGTCGTCTTGGCGCGGGTTAAAATCAAATCTCCGGGGTTTTGTAACACTTGTTCATTTTAACATCGAATCTCGTCCGTTTACTGGTCATGTTACTATCTTCACTGTAATTTATTCCTTAATCCTTTTGTGAATCCTCTAGGGTTTTGTGACACTTCATTTTAACCACGGTGATCAAATTTGCGGACCCTGGACACTGGTTCCGTCTCTGAGTTAAGTCTAACTCGTTCCCCGATTTCAGGCCTTTGTTTCTCATTTCGGCGTGTTCGCTTACAAAGTACTCGAAATTTCCTTTGGTTTTGCTTTATCCTTTATTTTTATCTTCTGAATTTTTCTAATCTCTTTACTTGTGAATTTTAGGGAGCAATGGCTGCCAACAACAATATGCCTTCGGCCTTGGATAAAGAACAGGCAGGTTTTCTTCTTCCTTTTGTTTTTGGTTTTTCGGATATTAAGCTGTGAGGAAGGAATTGCAGTGCTCCGTCCGATTCTGCTTAGCAATTATTTGTTGCCCTCATTCACAATTTGAAGTCATTTCTTCAATGTCACCATTAACTATTATTTTCCTTATTCACAGTCTATTGGTTTATTCGATGCCATACAATTTCAGCGTGAAGTTTTGTTTAGGTTGATTAATTTGCTTGACCAGTTTTGCATGTACTTGAATATTGTTGTATATGATGTTGGTGCAGATATTTGGAATGGCCGAAAAGGAGATGGAATATAGGGTTGAATTATTTAATAAGTAGGTTTCCTGCCTCTGAAACTCGGTCTTCTGCAAATTTCTATGGTATTTTTTTCTTTAGATTATACAAATTATCCTTCAAGGGTTTGTGGAAACCAGATTACTCATTTGTAATTATCTCAGCCTAATTTGTTTACATCAGTTGCATCTTTTTTCCTATGGTTAATCATGTGTTGTTTTTCTTGATCAGGTTGACCCATACTTGTTTCAACAAGTGTGTTGAAAACAAGTAAGATAACTCATTATTGAAACATCATAATTTGTGTCCTTAAAAGGATTTTTCATCTGCATTCTGCAGTAGCATTCTGAGGATAATGGTCTAATGATCTGCATGGTTTATCACTTTATCTTACTAGGTACAAGGAGTCTGAGCTAAATATGGGTGAGAATAGTTGCATTGACCGCTGTGTTTCGAAATACTGGCATGTAAGATGCTGCCTATGTCTCCTTTCGGATTTATTGCCTAGCCATTTTTAGGTTGCTTTACCTATCAGTTGCTCATTGGTTGTATGCAAGGAGCAAGCCTAGTGGTGTTGTAATTGAAATTTCTCATATCGTCCATAATCTATGGGCATTGCATTTTATCTAATACATGTATATAAATCTGTTGCTGGTTAGGTGACTAATTTGGTTGGTCAGCTGCTTGGTTCTGGACCTTCTGGTAGGCCTCCGATGTGATCAAAGCCTGGAATGTTTTATTCTGGGATTTACTACGCCTGAGCTGCATTGATCGACTGCAAAATATAGAAATGCTCTGGATGTACTTTATTTTTTGTGTCCGTCTAATTAATTTTGAAAGGGATCGAGTCTGTAATGAATTGGAGCCGGTTTAGGTTTCCCAACAATTCACGAGGATTTTTGCCTTGATATCAATTTTTCATACATCTTTCTACCAAGCTTTTGGGTGACAACAACATCACAGTAATCAAATGTCATATCTTCGGAGGCAGGGGATAATTGACCGTTGATTGCTTCAAACGACTATTCCAATTGGAAATTTAAATTTGCAGTATTCAGGCAAGAAAATTAACACGCGCGCAACCATACACGCACATGCTATCCATTATGAACTTGAATCCACCTGGAACTGAAGCAAAATAACTTGTCTGTCGAGAAATTAGCTTGACCTGAAAACGGGATAGCTTCTGAAGAACATGAGGAATTTGAAATTCAAAGCATTCAAAGGGGCAACCAATGAAATGATAATCAGCAGGATCATGGGGATGTTGCTAATTGTAGAAGCTACCAGAAAGAAGCATACATACAATTAAATACTTGTAAATTTTCCCTGATAAATAAGGGGAACATGAAGAAAGGAAAACGACTATACACTTTCAATTTCTATGCTTTCTAGTTTCCAGCATTGTGCCATCTTCAAGACTTTCCCGTGCGTCATTGTCCATTCCAAGGCTGAAGAGGGCAGCTGCTTGAAGATAGAAAGCAGTGTGCCACGTGGGTGACACTGATTGGGCTTGCATGGCATCTCCAAGAGCTTCTTGAGCCATGTCGTTCATCAAGTAACATAAGCAGCGCCTCGCATACACAGTTGGCGATACCATAGTCCCTACATCGATGAACTACACACAACACAAAAACACGCATCAACATTTTCTATTTCAGGACAAGGCCAAGTAAAATGTGATCACAACTCAATTCATTAGTGAGTGTTTGGGAAACCACAAAACCGTAGTTTCAAAAGTCTTTTTCCGTAAGTCGAGACAAAACTTCTTTGCTAAACATGCTATTCTCCAAAAACTAATTTAAACATGCTTACTCTGCTAACTAAACCTAATCTACTACTCATAAAACGCATTTTAGTACATCATGAAATCAGTTTTACATGTCATGAGTATTTCACCGAACTGCATAAACGTTAATCATGTCACGTTTTTCATTTTTCATCTTTTTAGTCCAGTGTCAACAAAAATTAAAATCTTAAAGTTTCCATCATTTACGAGCACTGAAAATTTAACTTCCTTGCATTTCTAGTTATCTTACTTGTGTGTAGCAGTCAATGGCCGTAGAGAAGTCTTTGGCACGAAAAGCAGAATCTCCTTGCTTCTTAGAATTCAGAGTTTCTTGTATTTGATTCGTCCACATTTGGAATGAAAGCTGTGATACAGGGAAGAAAAAAAAGGATAGAAAACCACAGGTGTTACATAGAAATTGAATGTTAATGAAAATCAATCTTACAGCAACAAATTTTGGCTAGCACACAGACTTGAATGATAAATGGCAAGTCCACATAACTTGACGAAGAAAGTTGAATGGCATTCAAGTTGTCATGAATAAGATAGTGGCACCATTTCTTCAGTAATTCTTATTTTCTTAAGGCACATGTCATGGCTATAGCCATAGGAAGATGATGTTGAACAAATAAGTAAAGTACAGAAATCTCATAAATCTGAGTCACAAAATACGACATTTGGCGCCAAGGACATTTTTTGTTAGTGTAGCCAAAGAAATAATCATTTACAAGGGAAAAGAAAAGAACAGCCACTCTTAGCATTCTCGTGATAAAATTATACCAAAGGAATAAAAATTATTGATTACCTCATTTGCAACATCTTCGTCATCCTTGTACCCAACCTTTTCCAAAATTTCATGTATTGCCGTGAAGTCTCTTCTAGAACAAGCTTCGCCAAAAGGTGTCAATGAAACTGTTTCCCTTGTTGATGAAGTCCCATCTGGTATGCCCATCAAAACTTTTGATGGTACCTAGTCAATAGCACTCAATGTAAATCACATGCATTTCCCATACTTCCATTGGCATCACTATCATGTACAGATCTATTAAGTAAACCTAAAACTTGAATCATTTGCAATAGAAGAACTTGAGACTACAAAAAAAGGCAGGGAAGAAGGAAAAGCTTACAGAAGTTTCTTTCTGAAGAGGTGCTAGAGCAGTCACGAGTGACTTGGCATTAGGCCTCTCACGAGGTTCATACTGTAAACAACGTGAAGCTAATCTCACTAGTTCTGTTCCATCATCACTTGAAAAATGACCTTCCAAACATGAATCAATGAGCATCAAAAAGTTTTTCCCTCGTATAAGATCAAGTGCCTGCGTGTAAAAGGATTACATCTCCTAGTTTAGATATCAACATTTTAACGGTAAGCTAAGATCATTTGTGAAATCCATCATCATATGTTGAATGATCCACATCCATATAATTGCAAATCCAGTAAAATTCAACCTCAAGTACGTCAAAACAAAGCAAAGAACCACATTGTATCAAAAAGAAAAGAAAATAGAAGATGAAAGCATACATGACTCGGTGGAATATGTTTGCCACTGAGAAGATCAAGCACAAGGGTGCCAAAACTGTATATAACACTTTCTGGGGTAATCCTTCCTGCCAAATTCAAACACAAGTTTAGCTCAGTTAAATAATTATAGTCAGAATGTCTACAAAATTCAATGGGCATGCCCATCATCCTCAACTTGGGACACAAGCAAAAATGCATACACGTCTCAAGAGAATCTAGTACACGATCATACATAAGTTGTTGATTGTCAGTTATTACCAGTCCTCAAGTACTCTGGAGGGGTGAAGGCTAAGTTGGTACTATAACTCTTGCCATCCCTGCTGTTCTTCATGAGCCCAAAACAGGAGAGTCTGGGATTGCCATCCTGTCCACCATTGATCCCAGGTAAGAAATAGTTGACAAGACATAAGGATTCAAACGATCAAGGTTAAAAAAAGCTTAAGTACCTGATCAAACAGAATTCTGTAAGCATTAAGATCGTGGTACAATGCCCGTCCTCTGCTACTGCAGTATTCCAAAGCCTGTGCTAAGTAAAAGGCCACTCTCAGCCTCATTGCCCATTTCATAGGCTGGGTCTCCCCTATCAGAGTAGTTCGTTCAAATTACAAATTAGGGATTTTCGCCAACAAGAATACTTGATAAACAAAGTCAACTAAAAAGGGGCAAAAGTAGGACGAAGATTACTTCAATTGGTTTCCCTCTTTGCTTCTTAAAGAAAATGCCTGATACTAGTCGACCATTATCTCAAAATGCTTAATTATCTTCCTAATAACTTAGGTTGCCTAGTTAATTATTGTTAGATTGGATTTCCCCCTAATAATTGGTTTCTGATGAGCAATAATAGCAACCAATAAAACTAAACCAGCAAACCATCCTTGCATTTTAAACAACTAAAAGAGAAAGAGCAACTCAAGTGAGGAATATGGAATAAATAATTAAAAATTACAATGGAAAAGATGTTTGGAGAGAGTTTCATTGGGCATAAACTCAGCAACAAGCAGTCTCTCTTCCCCTTCACAGCAACACCCAATTAAGTTAGCCAATCGCTCATTCCGCAGCTGCCCCACTTCTCGTGCTTCCTCCTACAAGTTAAACCAGCCACAGCAAACATGAACTTCCACTCGCAAAGATAGCTAATGCCATCCATATACATGCATGGTTCAACATAAGAGAAGTCAAAAACCATATAAACATGGGTGAAAGCAAAAGGCACGAACCAGGAATTGTCGAGGATCAGGCCAAGCCGACCTGTTGAAGCGCTTCACAGCAACCCACCCGTCATCTTCAAGCTTCCCTTTATAGACAACATTGGGAGCTTTCTCACCGTGCTCTGACACGATGTTATCGGGTGAAAATCCAGAAGTGGCACTACTTAGTTGATCCAAGCTATATTCTATGATTCCAGGCTTCTCATTCTTGTTCCCATCATCTGTACGCCCAGTTCAAAATTTCAGTGAAAGGAAAAGAGGTAAAAAAAAAAAACCAGTTAGCATTTTTTTGTTTTCCCGAGAAAATAAACAGTGAGAAAACCTCACCATTGTCAGACAAGTCATGAAGATTTGATTTGATATTAGAGGACCACCAGCATAGTGAGAATTTCGAGCAACGACCTCCCATTGGTGAATATGCAATTCCTTACAAAACTTTCCGGAAGAGACTAGAGTGTAGAGACGAATAGCGATAAGTTGGAAATAGTGAATAGGAGGGAATTCGTGTATGCTTGGGGTAAGAGAAAGCAGAAGAGAAAAAATCCTCTTCTGAGATCCAAGGGTTTGTGCCTGATCTTAAGAATCACCCCCGCCACACCAGCTCTTCATCATTCATTCCCTCTTCTTTTCCAGCTTTCCTTTTCTCCTGTAGCCTGTAGCCTGCACTCTGAGCTCGCTACTACTATATCTGTTTTGAGAATATATATATATATATATATATATATATATATAATATATATATATATATATATATATTCATTAATTATTGTTTGCAGTTTGTCTGCTTTTTTTTAATTCCTTCCTTTTTTTTTCGGCTTGATAAATGATAATGGTTCCACAAGACATCCCATTCCATTAATCCATTCACACGCTTGCCTCTGAGCCCACCACTGACAATACATGCCACGAGGTGGTGGTGGTGGTGTTGACAATCTGGCTCTCCCTGGCCTTTGCTGCTATTTCTCCCTTCTAATTCTCTGTTCTGTCTATCAATATAATCACCCAACAAACACAGCATGTGCAGAGTAAAAATTGTCGAGATGTTTTTTTTTTTTTTGTTTTTTAAATTATATATAAGAATTCGAGGGAAAATATAAATCAAGTACTACATAGTAAGTATTCAACTCCCTTCATTCTTCTATTCTATGACAATGTTTACAAAATTTATAAAGTAAGTACTACGTCTGTTTCGCTTTTTTAAGAGTTGTCGTTTCATATTTTTACAGATAATTTTAAAAAGTTATCTTTTAAAATTCTATAAAATATCTTTAACATATATCAAAATTATCTTATAGGCTGGTGGCATTGATGCTTCCTGGGTAAGTGATAAGAGAAAGATGGTGAATTAACAGCGAAAAACCAGGGCAGTAAACATGATTTTCCCTATTAAGATAAAATTATTTTCCCTATATTAAAGAGTCAAAGTCAAAATACATGAAGATAACAATGAACCGGGCAAAAACGTTGCCTGCTATTACATCCCATGTGATACCTGCATGTTATGAATAGCATAATAAATGTGCTGTCCTTTCATCGAGATGCCGCGACAGGAGTAAAAATTAAGGAAACCTTAGAATGTTTTCTTAAGCATAATTAGTATGAATTAATACTGATACAAAATATATATAATAATACTATATAGTGATTTATAAATAAGAAACCATATATATATATATATATATAATTTATTTCAAGTTGCCTATATTCATTATCAAAATTTATAAATGAATTTACAAGTGCACAAACTCATTATAACAATTAACAATAATAAAATAATAATTTTTTATATGTAAATTTATAAGTCATAATTTACATTATAAAAGCTTGTACAAAAATATATCGGTATTCATAAGTGAATTTATAAATGTTCATCCGCATTTTAACAATTAACAATGACAAAATAACAAATGTGATTGAAATACTTAATCTAATGTATATCATCAATTTGACATAATTTTTTTCTAAATAGTGTAACTCGTTTCTCATTTTCTGCCATCAACAAAATTTGCACTATATATAAATGAAAGATAACACAACTAGAGGTATGGATCATAGACATTGAGACCACTCAAGACTTTACTTTAAGAGACTAGATAAACTAAAAATCAGCTGACTGAATATAAGCTCAAAACATCTCTGCCATCCCTTTATTTCTTACAAGAAAATCGAGTATTTAAGTGGTATATAACCCTGTAGTCATATCGGGCCTAAAATAATTGATGAGGGAAAACGCACATTAGAAACACTGTTCACTTACACGAGCATAGCGATATGGTTGATGCTAAATGAATGATTAATTTTATAGATACCAGATGAAGTGAATGCATAAATGTGTTTAAAACCTTTAAAAATAGTCACTTGTAGACTTTATGAGATAAAACCTTCCTTACGTATTTATCTCGTAAAGTGTAAAAGTATTCTTTTTAAGCTAATCTAAAAATGCACATGAAAATAGGAGTGAACATGAGATACTGGGAGGAGCAATTATGAGTGGGGAAAGGTGGAAGAAATAATACACATTCTTTTTAGAGTGAATGTGGTGTCACAACCAACCCTTTCTTCATCATAACCTTTATTTTCAAGTGTCACCTGGTGGTCCTATTTCCCTCAATCATTCCTTCATACGCCTCTTCTTATTCTGAGCTTTTAATTTACAATACAAAACCCATCCCT
This sequence comes from Inga laurina, assembly GCA_963855925.1. Classification (NCBI taxonomy): domain Eukaryota; kingdom Viridiplantae; phylum Streptophyta; class Magnoliopsida; order Fabales; family Fabaceae; genus Inga; species Inga laurina. The sequence continues at coordinate 66,630,754 of OY979707.1, read as the reverse complement.
TATTCATCACTGTATCCAATCAAAAAAAAAAAAAAAAACAGAGACAACGTACAGTGTGTGCATTTCTTATATTAATTAAAATTGGCCAAGATTTGAGCAGACACCCCGGATACTCGCTGGGATCTGCCACCCAAATCTCCAACATGACCCAGTGACCCATCTCAGTATGTACCCTTTTTTCCATCCTCTGATTCTTCAACTTTACACATTTCCAGTTTAGTCTCTGCAAATACACTTGTTTATTGCGTGAAAGATTCAACAACGGCTCATTCAGTGAGTGAAGGACAAGAGATATGAATGTTTCTGTAAATTTATATTTAATAATTAAAAGAGTTTCATGGAAGGAGAAAAATAGGAGCTCATGAGGTGACAGTGACAAAGAGAAGAGAGTGGAAAAAGGGAACAACTTTATGAGAAGCAAATGCTGAGGAATCAGAGGGGGCAGATCAGCTTTGAGTGTTGGAGTAGAGGGGAAATTTATGGTATGAGTAAAAAAGGGTTAAAAATGAATTCACCTTTTTCATGGGAAAGCAGCCTATGAAAACTCCTCTATGCTTACAACTACGCATCCTATTTCATCCTTCTGAATCCCTACACACTTTCGGAGAATGTCAATGAAAATAACTTTAAACACTAACAATTCAGAGAAAAAAAAGGTAATGTCACATCAAAGTTTCTCAATTTTAGAAAATATAAAATATACTCCCTCTAATTCTAACTATAAACAATTTTCTCTTTTATAGGGCTGGTTCCTTTTATTAGCAACTTTTATTTTTTGTCTAAAAATATGAGCTTCTTTTTTCTATTTTACTCTTATTAAATAATCATTCTCTCTCATATCTTATATTCATCATTTCTCATATTTTTTATCTATTTTCTCTCCCATACTCTTTTCATAAATAGAGGCATATATGCAAAAAAAAAAAAAAACATAATATTTTTGACACACTTATTATTTTTAACTATTAATTCTTTTTGCGCTATTAATAAAAAAATTATTTATAAATATACGCTTACGTAGTGTAACAAAATTATTGAGGAAAAGTTGACTGGGAACCTGCCGGATTTTTTGTGTGATAATCAAAATCTTCATCCGCATTCTTAAAAAGAAGAGAGGGTTCTAGTTAGTCTAAAGAGGTACCCATATTTATTATCTAATAGTATCTCAAATAGAATTGTCTCCGATAAGAGAATATATGTGCCTTGTCGAGAGAGAGAGAGAGAGAGAGAGAGAGAGAGAGAGAGAGAGAGAGAGAGAGAGAGAGAGAGAGAGAGAGAGAGAGAGAGAGAGAGAGAGAGAGAGAGAGAGAGAGAGAGAGAAAAGAGACACATTAATACATGTTTACATTAATTTTTAGAAAATAACTTTCATGACTTATGAGATGATTATGTGAAAGGAGTTTTATTTCGACTGATAAAAAAAACCTCTAAAACTATCATTTTGGTGTTTCCTTTTTTTTTTTTCCAAACATTTTAGTGTTTCCCAAACATACAATACATACACGTGGACAAGCTGCATAAATCAATAAGTAGCCTCGTGGTAACATCAATTGGCTCAGGGGGGGCATCACGTGCTTTCATCCCCCAATGTCTTGTTTTCTTCTTTCTTTTGAAAAAACTATTACAGGTTTAATATTAGACATGTAATTTAGGCTGTTCATTTCTGCTCCTTTAAATCTCTCATTACAAAAAATTACAAATCTCCATCAAAGATATTCTACGTGAGAAACACTTACTAGATTTCAGTTATACTTATAGCCAGCTAATGCACGTTTTACGTGACATTTTATTCTAAAAAAATTACGCATCCCCAATGATGTTTAGTTGTGTTATATCATAGCTCATTGGATCCAGTTAGGAATGTACTGGATTTTTCTTTTCTTTTACTACTGTGTTATTCTCTTGTTGGAACAATGTTTAATCTGATAATTATGCATAGGTATAGGGGGTTGTATGGAATATATAAGAAATCTGATTTTCACATCGAGAGACGAGTAAGGACGTATCAATGATGATGAGCGCGAAAACGTCAGGAAATAATTTTTTTATTTATGGTCGCATAACAAACAAATCAGAAACATGCCGGAAGCCAATACACAACAAAACCATACTATTCACACTTCACTTAATTGATAATCACTGTCTATCTCATGTTACACTTGAATACACAACATTTCTTCTGCTGTAAAAACAACCAAAAATGAAGGAAGGAAAAGTAAGGAGAAGCACATCGATCTCGCAGCCCCCATGTCATATTTCTACCTTATTTGAGGGCGCCTGTAATGGACTTCTCAGAAACTTAACTCTATGCAGCAGACATGAACAAAATATACTGCGCACATGCCAAATTACAGATACAGCATCAAATTGCAAGGAGACATGTCTTTACTTCTATATGCTCATAGCTAATTTAGACTCTGCCAACTGGGGAAAGCGGTGGATACGAGATATAACTTGCAGGAATATCCTCCAACTTTCGCAAAACCTTTATCCCATCATTTTGCATTGATAGGGTTTCTCTTGGGGTTTTTCCTTCAATGGAATCTCTTGATCCAGAAAGCTCATATGGCATCTTACAGTCCCTTAACGCGATGCAGATGGAGAATGCTTGCAAGGGTGAGAGGGACGAGTCAAAAGCAACTGAATATATTCCATGCGTGAAGGGGGTCAAACTGAAAGCAGGCACGTGATCTTGTCCATTCACCTATTGGTTAGCAATGGAAGTTAAAAAACCATTAAGAAAAATAATTACAGGACTATGAGAGAATCACTTTAACCTAAGCACAAGGAGTACCTGGAGGAATAGCTCAAACTGTTCTGCAAAAAAAGTTTTGGAGGGTTTTGAACCTTTGCAAACTCTATTTTCATTTTCAAGGATTTTCAGTTTGCAACCCAAGTCCCACCCACCACAGTCACAAGATCCACCTGATTTCCAGCGTTCAATCAAGGACGAAGGTCCGCCTCTACTTGGAAGACTGTGAACCCCACTTGGAAGCACAACTGTTGCATGAACAAGTTGACTATCATTGCAGCAACTCCCCTGATGTAAGCCGATAGCTTTGGGTACTTTAAGAACAATGGCCGCAAGTTCATCATTTGGTTGATAATCAGAGGCCTCCCCATTCCCCTGCTTTGGTTCAACAGAAAACAATACGAACTCTTTCACAGTGGAGAAGTCCACACAATTCTGGCCAGTTAAATCATACACGTGAGAATTGGAAACCTTCATTTGGGCAACAACTTGGTGAATATAATTTGGGCTTTTGCCTTTGCCCGTTTGATTCATCCAATTGCCATTCTTCTTCTTAACTTCCCTGAAGGAGAAAAAAGTATAGATACAGCAGCAGTCATCTTTCCCCGAGGTACTTAAAGTCTTGACTTTAGCTACAAGAACATTGTTGTCATTGTCAACTGCAAATGTGAACAGGGGATGGCCATTTTTTACTGCAATTCTTAGAAGAGCTCGAAATGTTGAAGATACATGATTCTTTCCACTATAAAAATCACAGGCATTAATAGAGCTACAACTGACCCTACGGTCCCTGTCCAATTCTTTCCCTGACTGCAGATGGGAATAGGCAACATCGGCGTTATTTACCAATCCTGGATCTTCCTGACATAACTTCACTGAGTGACGGCAGTTTGCTTCTTTTGGTTTCAATAGTGGATCCAGTAGCCTCCTCAAAGGGCTTATCCTGCTTCTGCCAGCATCAACGGAGGTATTTCTGCCTGAAATGCCTGAGCTAGTAGAAACTCTCACAGTTTCTGAACTAGATCTAACAGCTGGCATGGAGCTCGTATGTGGTACATGTAAACTCTCTTCGCAGCTGGAACCTTTGCTTGTATAACCAATGCTGATGCCAAATCGACCAAACGAGGAAGAGCTTCTTGACTTTTCAGACTTACCTTTCTGGCCTAGTCCCTGAGAAGGTCCATTGGCAGATGAAATTGCAGCTCCTGTCTGTTTCCTTTCTTCACCTCTAGTAGATCTTGACGGGCTTGTTCCCATTTTAGATGATAGGAGAACTGAGGATGCGGCTGTGGGAATTCTGATATTCCCTGCATCCAAGGAACTGGACCCTTCAGCCGGAGAATGGTTAGCCTCAGTATCGTCTGGTAGTGGGCATGAGGGTAAAATATTGCAGTCTTTAGGGAAAAGTTCTTTAGATTTTTCTGAAAAGCTTGTTCTCTTAGTACTCCCTAACTTTTGACCAAAAGATGTTCTCCTATCAGATACACCAAAATGATTATTCTGGGGAATCTTGTTTGGCAAAGGAGGATCAATAGGCTTGCTTTTCCTAATTATACCTTGTTCAACAATTTTTACATCTGGTTCTTGCAAAGTCTCCATTCTTTTCTCCAATACACTGTCTTGAGTGCCCTTTTCTAACTTCGCACGACTGTCACATTTTTTGTCACTTGGCAAGATTTTACTCTTCGTACTAATGTTTGGATACAGATCTTTCTTGCTGCCGGCTTTCAGTCTCCTAACATCAAGGTTTTGGGAAAGATACTCATCTGATCTAACCAATTTGCTCTGGGCATTAATGTTACCAAGGCCGCCTCTAAGATTATGACGATTCCCATCATTTTGTCCTGAGGTTTTGCCACCAAGGGAGATGTCTTGCGTGGTAGATGCCATAAAGTAAGATTGCAGTGATGGACGACTTAACCTCTGACAAGAAGCAGACGGACTACGACCATCGACAGAATGACCAGAGGATCCTTCTGCTGGGACAGAAGAGGATGAATTACTGTCACTAGTGGATGTTGAAGTCCTCTTACCCTTATGGGGCATATGTTTATGCCTATGTTGCCATTGTTCAAGACGGGACCAATCAAGGACCCCAACATTTAAAGCTTGCTCATGAATATTTTTTCCCCTCTCCAAATAACCTGGCAAATTAGACATGTACTTAACAAGCTCATCGTCTTCACTTGCCCCACTGAAATTTACTTGCTTTTGCTGATTCCTGGAAGATTTTAAAGTGCAGTTTTCCACACCTTGGAGACCAGCACAAGACAAAGCATTTTTTTCTGGTTTTGACTTGTCATACAGATTTCTGCTCATGCTGATTGTTCGTTTCCTCAAGTTCCTTTTGAGATCTGACAACTATTCCATGGGCTGCATAGATATTACAGGCCCCAGCTCTGAAACAGTCTACCGCCTCAGCTTTGAAAGAGGTTGCAATCAGGAAAATTCCTGCTGTTTGTTTTTCAGCTGCAGGCAGGACTGAATTACATTTTGAAAATCAAACTAAATGAAAAATTGCTTGGGTAGAAAGAACAATAACAGTTCGGAAAACCTTTCAAAACTATACGAATTAGTGTGTCCTGTACCTTTTGCGAATCATCGCGTAAGCCAAATGCAAAATCAACAATCCGTATAAAAATTGCAGGGAGATAGACTTAGTATTATCAATCAATATAAAAGATAAATTTACCAAAATTCTCACCCACTTTCAACGTAATTTGGGTGGGTAGGAAAATAATAAGATCAGATGAGGTTTCTTCAAATGAGAAAGTTCAGATAATGTTAAGAATTCATGATAAAAGACATTTTTCTGCCAACAGCCCCTGCCCCAATCCGTGGCCTAATTAAATGATAACCGTTAAGGTTGTAGCTAAAATGTTGGAACATACGGCACTGCATTATCATTTGACTTTCATTGACTCCTAATTGTATAGCATGTGAATGAGATGACTCACATAGCTCAAGAGTACAAAAGGCGGGGATGCTGTACAGCAGATTGACGAAACTGAAATACGTTGAGCCCGGGTGAATGAGATCTCTAAAGCAACGAAGATGACCGAATTAAAATTTTGAATCTAATGCGCGGAAACAATTATGTCACGAAGGTTGGATGAGGAAGTTAGCAGTGACACGCAACAGGAAGTGGTCCCTGCAAAACTATTTCGAAAATGTAAGAGATAAGGCGCAATGAACCCTCTCGATCCGAATCAAAATCTTTTGCGGCAACTAGCGAAAGAGACAAAAATGCCCAGCAATTCAAAATCAATAGCTCCCTCGTCATTCAAATTACTGAACAAGAGGACCTTATTTCCTTCCGACTTCGAAAAGAAACGATAAAAATAATTCACTGAGAGGAAGGACTTTTAAGAGCATTGCAATTCTAAAGAAAAGAGGATCCCAATCCCTCCCTCCAGCCGTGATGCCAAATCAGGTCAAACATATAAGCACTGACAAGGGAAATTTTGTAGAGCCTAGGAGTAAGAGCTATAACAACGATTGCCAACATATTCTTAAAAGCAGAAATGTAGAAAGAAAACAGAAAATACATACCAGTTTGCGAAGAAGAAATGCAGGAGCGGGAGAAGCAATAACTGAGGAAGGTCTGGCTTGGATGCAAAGCAAAACGGGTGTCGGTGCCCCGCCAGTAATAGAAAAAGGGAGACCGAAGGGTAAGAAGATAGCCAATGGCGTCGAAAATCAATGCTCTGAATTTAGGACTGCAAGGCCTGACAGAATATATGGGAGGAGAAGAGGGCGAACACACACTCCAAAGAGAGAGAATAGTAGATGGAGAAGCCGCGCGTGTTTCTGATTTGCTCCAAAAACAGACAGTTCATAGGAGGGAGGGAGAGGGGGAGATGAAAGATGAGCGCCTATCGTTTTCATCAGACGGCCATGGAAAAAGGAGGAAAAAATGAGAATAGTAGAGAGTACTAGAGACGGGATGGTGACATCATAATGTGGAGGCCCACACGAATCGCTAATTTATTGGCTTTTTTTTTATTCTAGTGATTCCCTACTGATCTCGTAAGAGACTATTGATGAAATGGTGGGCCCCTTTTAGTTGATAATCACGCTCGACCCGTTTTCTTGTCGTTTTCTGCTCTGCTATCTACCTCCCAGGCCCCTTCCGATTTTGCAGCTTCATCTGCGTCTTTGGACCATGGCCATATTTTGCAGCCTCACTCTTCTCCTCTTGCGTATCATCATCAATTTAACGTTTTAGCCTAATTAGAACCGGATGGTTGTAAATCTGTACTTCTCATGGATTATAAAAAAAATGGAATTCAGATTGCATGACATGAGTATGAACATGGTGTAAAGTGTAAACACGTTTAGAGCAAGCAGCAGAAAAATAATATATAATACAGCTTAACTTTCGATTTGGGAATATAAATTGATGTAATGAAGTCAAATATATATATGCCCCTTGTGTCTGTGATTTGAGAGTGAAACAACCAAAAAGATGTATAAAAGAATTGGCGCAAAAGTTAGACATCCTTTGGAGGGAGGGCGCGCTGGTTATTAGATAAAGTGGTTACTTTAGGGCACGATCTCAAAAAAGCTAATCAGAAAATAGGGAGATAAAAATTAGAGAAATGGATTGATAAGACGGAGGCATCATACGAGGAAGAAGGAATGGGGGATAAAAGCTGAACATAATTATTAGAACTCAGATCCTAAACCCCTGTAATCGTGCTTCCCTATTTTCGCTTTAATTACTTTTTTGTAAAAGATAATGCCATATTGCCAGCACCACAATCTTGCAACATCACATAGTTGTTGATATCACAACAGATTATGTACTCATTGTGATCCTGACTCCCTCCTAAATTATAAAAGTGGAATAACTTATTTAATTATATTATATTTACTATTACAGAATTAAGATATAATCATCATAAAGGATGTCTCAAATTTAAATTAGGTAGTTAAAAAGGCAGGCCGTGGTAATTTCGTAATTATATATATGTAGGGGAAACCTTTAGATGTCCCAAATTTAAATTTGTGATACCTAAAGTTCTTCCCGCGGGCAATATAAATTTTGGCAAAAAATTTTTAGCATCAGGAGTAGGGTTTAGACGTCCCAAATGGCATTTGGGAGGCCTAAAGGTGACTTTAGGCGTCCCTGCGCATACATCTTCTCCATTCTCCACCCACCATCCCTCCTTTTTGACCAACTCCCTCTTTCATTCATTTCATCGTCGACGCATACTACCCCTCCCTTCTTCAACTTTACTCTTCCTCCTCCCTTCTTCTTTCAGTAAAGGTCATCGACCCACCTCTTCCACCATTCCTTCTTGATTTTTTCCTCCACCTCCTTTCCATTGAAGACGACGCACGCACCACCACCTCCTCCACAGTGTCTTGGTTTTTGCTTTCCATTGTCGTCCACACCGCCTCCTCCACACACAGTGGTCTTCTTTGCTTTCTCCACCCTCCGGCGTAGCTCCTCCACCATGCATAGCCGTAGCTCCTCCACCCTCCGGCGTAGCTCCTTCATCAGGTTAGTTTATTTTCTTTCTTTCTTTTTTAACAGAATAGTTTATTTTCTTTTTGAAATATAAATTTAGTTGAAGAAATTATTAAATTAAAACTTGCAATGTGAAACAGGACGTTAAATTTCTTGTTGAAATATAAATTCTAGCTCACATAGAAATGAGTTTGTTAATTGTGCTTATATATTGGCTAAGCCGGACGTTTAATATTTTTAGTGAAAATAATTGAAAACCTAGCCAATAGGAAATATCACATTAATATAGTGTTTGTTTGATATATTTGGAGCTTGGAAATGTTTGTTTTATATGTTTGGAGGTTGGGAATTGAGAGGGAAAATATGTATATATATTATTATAAATAAATGGAGCTTTTGAATGATTTTGATGAAATTAACAACAATTAAACAGAGTAATTTTTGTTTCTTTAATATGATTGATTTTATTTTTTTTAGATTAGATCAGTAAGATTATTAATGTAGTTTCCTTAATATAATATAGTAAGTAGTATGATTATTATTCGTGTAGTGGAGAGATAGGGTTACTTGAAATTTTGGGATGTCTTACTTTTAACAGGAAATGCTGTCGAAATTTTTGTTGAAAAAAGTGAAAAAAGGCAATCACATCATATATCGTTGACAATTGTACTAAACGTGTGAGTGTTATTGGAATGGCTTAGGTGATAACAAAATGGATCACAGTTTGATGAATGCTTTGAGAACTAGTGAAGAATATGAGAAAGGGGTGGAAGAATTTATTGAATTCGCTAGAAATAATGCTCCAGCAAAAAATGGGAAGTATTTTTGTCACTGTGTCAATTGTTTGAATGAGAGTCTACGGGATGTTGATGTCATAAAGGATCACCTCCTTTGTGATGGAATAAATTTGTGATACACAAGGTGGATATGGTATGGTGAGGAAGTAACGGATTGTTCGTCCCACAAAAAGGAAGATGTGGATGTTATAGATGAAGATAGAATGGAGAAAATGATTCACGATGTTGAGGTAGAATCCTTTGCACAATCGCAGGAGTATGACAGCCTGTGGAGTGATGCAGAGACACCATTGTACCCTGGGAGTAAGTACACGCGGCTGACGGGAACATTGCATTTGGTTAACTTAAAGACAACTTGTGGGTGGACCGATAGTAGTTTCACATTGCTGCTTGAACTATTATGTGATATGTTTCCAGAGAATAATGTACTTTCAAATCGTATGTATGAGGCAAGGAAAATCCTATCTACGATGGGTATGGAGTATAAAAAGATACATGCTTGCCCTAATGACTGCGTACTGTACAGAAATGAGTATGAAGGTCTTAGTGAGTGTCCTAAGTGTAAAACTGCAAGATACAAAGTGAAAAAAGATGGTGGTTGTGGTGATGTGACAACTAAAAGGTAATCTTTAAAGGTTATGTGGTATCTTCCAATAATACCACGTTTTAAATGTTTGTTTATGATTGCAACAAAAGCGAAGAAGTTGAGATGGCACTCTGATGAGAGAATATCTTATGGGAAATATCTTTGGCACCCAGCTGACTCTCCACAATGGCAAAAAATAGATGAAATGTCCCCTCAATTTTGCAGCGAGTCGAGAAACCTTCTGCTTGAGCTTTGTACAGACGGCATCAATCCGTATGGAACTCTTACTAACACACATAGTGCGTGGCCGGTTCTCCTTGTAATATACAACTTGCCTCCCTGGCTATGTATGAAATGCAAGTATATGATGCTATCTATGATGATTTCTGGACCAAAATAGTCAGGGAACGATATTGATGTCTATTTGGCGTCTTTAATTGAGGACTTGAAGAAGTTGTGGGAGAAAGGCGTAGATGTATTTGATGCTTTTAAGAAGGAGTCTTTCAAGCTACGTGCAATGATTTTTACAACAGTAAACGACTTCCCAGCGTACGGAAACTTGTTAGGGTACAGCGTGAAGGGTCATAAAGCATGCCCAATATGTGAAGCAGACACGCACTTCTATCAACTAAAGCATGGAAGAAAAACTGTCTACCTTGGTTACATGAGGTTTCTTCATCAGTTCCACCCATATCGTAGGCTAAGAAAGCGTTTTAACTGCTTACCGAAGCATAGAATGGCTCTAAAGTCATTAACCGGAGAGGAAGTTGTTAGAACCGGCTGACACCTAAGAGAGGGGTGAATTGGGTGTAAGATAAAACTCTTAAGAACTTTGAAAATCTTTTTGTATCTTAGAGGAAGCAATAAATGTGAAAATAATGAACCATCAATCAATAGTTAATATATGTTGGAAATATAAGAGTTTAAGGAAAGAGAATATGCAAACTGTGATTTATCCTGGTTCGGTTCAATCTGTGATGGCCTACGTCCAGTCCCCAGGCTCCTCCTGAGATTTTCAAATCTACTATCTTCTTGTTTAATCCGGGCACAAGAAAAGCCTTTACAATCCCACAAGTTTAGCCGGGTACTTGTGAAACCTTTTACAAATCTCTCACTGAAATACTCCCCCTTACGGCAAGTCTTATGAGCAGAGCAATCCCGAAGATCTTCCTCTCCTGCTTACTCATGCAAGTCTTATGAGCAGCAACGTTCTCTCCTACTTACACCCCTGTAAGTCTTATGAGCAGCAACGTTCTCTACTGCTTGCACCTTGTAAGTTTTTTGAGTAGAATGTCTTACTGGCAATTCTCTCTACAGCTTCCCCCTAAGGAAATCAACCCTCTCAAGGTCTCTCTACCTTGAGATTAACTCAGAAATATAGTTGAAAGTGTTTACAAACTCTCTCACAGAGTGGATATAATGCTCACTGAAGTACAATACAAATAATCACTCTCTCAATAATAAGTAATATAGAAACTGGAAAACAGAGAGTGTTTAGGTAGAAGCAAAGGATTCATATTTCTATCATTTTTCTCGTAGTTGCTCGCTATCTCCGTTACCCATCGACGTTGAATGCTCTCTCATTTATAGTTGATGAAGATGATGACCGTTGTGAGCATTCGTCCGTTGGAGTCATTTTGACTGTTGAGCATATTTAAAAAACGAGCTACTATGAGATTTCCGTTGCAAAGCAGAGCGTCACGTTGAGGAGCGGTATGTCTCATTATGAGTTGTACATCACGTTATGGAGCGGGATGAATACGTTTGAGTTTCCAGACAATCTCTCATGGTGGGTCAGTTGCTTGTCGTGGTTAGTAGCTGCCATTCGGTGTGTAATGATGTCGCCCGCCACACTTGACTCTTTCATTTGAATCTGTAATCTCACCGTTAAATTTCTTGTTTCACACTGCAAAATGCTTAATCACTAATATGATGAAGTATTAGTCATGGGTATGTTGGATCATTGGTCAAAAGATGAATTTCTGGCTTCTGTGACTCATCATGTTGAGTGAAGATATTTGCCATACGTGACCTCTGTTCTTGAAGATGCAATCCAAATATTTAATCTCCTGTTTTACACTTGAAATATATGTTAGTTAATGTTTAGGAACAATAACAAGTGAAAACATAATGACTGTATAACATTTAACCATGTTTGAGGTGATTGCTGTGAGGCTTTGTTTCGTTTCTGGATTCTACCAAGTTCTCACTCGGGTGCAGTATGGCTCACTCGAGTGCATTTGATATTTTCACGTTCTAGCTTCCTCTCGGGCAAACACTTGCTGCTCTTCACTCGCTAGTGCTAGAGTGCAATTCTGGACATCACTCGAGTGCAACACGTCCTGCTCGAGTGCGCCTCTTGTTTTCACGTACATGCTTCTTCTCGAGTTAACACTTTCATGTCAACACTTGCATGTGCTCGAGTGTAAAATAGTCTAATGCTCGAGTGTGGATCCTAGTGCTCGAGTGTTGTAAATTTCTTCACGATTCAGCTGCTTCTGAACATCACTCGCACGACATTTTTCAAGAGTGCGTTTTTGCACTTGTGAGTGATGTGGGGCCACATTAGAAAAAAAATATTTATTTGATTCTAATGATGTATCATAAGAAAGCCCTTGCCATATGCATCCCAATGCAAAAAGAATCAGCTACAAACTCCTTGTATTCTGCAAGTTATGATCGAAAGAGTGTCTATCGCACTAGACTGCACAAGCGTAAACTTCTAGAAGGCATATCTCCTAGAATATACATTCAAATTAGGCAAATTACCTATCCATGGAAATCTCTTTGAGTCTAGTTTCATTTAGCACTGGTCTCGTCTCAATCCGATGTGTGGTTTGTGAGTTATGTTCAAAATACTGAACCTGTCTTGAAAAGTGACGGTGATTTCAGTGTCATCTTCCACGGATCATATCTCCTTCATTTGAGCTTCTTTCAATGTGATCTTAATGTACATTTTTTGTGTTGTGAGTATTCTTTCATATGCCACTGGTTTTGAGTCAATCCAATGTGTGATTTGAGAGATATGACCAAAATACTGGACCTCTATCAGGCTAAACGTAAAACAGAGCTGAACAGAGTAACCGAACACTCGAGTGTGTTCTTGCTTCACTCGAGTGCTACAATGCCACACTTGCTACAGTGAATTTGCACTTCCTCTTTGTACCTCGAGCACTACAGTGATTTGTATGCTACAGTGCCTCACTCAAGCACTGCGTTTCCTCACTCGAGTGATTGCTACAGTACCGCAGCTACAGTGACAACTACTACAGTGCCAAGCAGTGCTTCAGATTTCTGAAATCTTCAAAATTACTTCTAATAACTTGAATCTTGATATTCTTGATAGATCTTCCAAGTTCTTCTTTCTCTAATATCTTTCTTTTTAACTTTCCTCTTGATAATTATTCTCCATAATCTGGGTAGGCAGCTTCTTAACTATCTTCAGTTTCTTTCTTCTTCTTCCTTTTGTTCATTCTTATCAATTCAATAACTTCTTTGTATATTTGATAATTTTGTCTCCTCATTCTTCCTTCATAATTCTACAAGATATTTCACATTAAACACAATAATTAGTCAAAGAAATACATTATATAAACTTTTTGCTTTGCTCTTATCATTTCACATCTATATTTGACATCATCAAAACTAATCATATCTAACATTTACTTTGCTCTTATCATTTCACATCTATATTTGACATCATCAAAACTAATCATATCTAACAGAAGTTTACAGTTGAGTGGAACGTATCAATATCACTTTTGGTAAGAATCAGAGGATTACAGGTGAGAAGAACATATGGAAGAAGAGATTCATTTTCTTTGATCTTCCATATTGGCGTTCACTTGACGTGAGACACAGTATTGATGTAATGCATGTGGAGAAGAATGTTTGTAATAGCCTTATCAGTACGCTTTTGCACATACCATGGAAGACTATGGATGAGATTTGTGTGAGATTAGACCTTGTTGATATGGGAATAAGAGAACGGTTACATTCACAACTAAGAGATGATGGCAGGAGGGCATACATGGAGCTAGCAGCGCATACACTATCAAAAGCAGAGAAAAGAAGTTTGTGTGGGTGTTTGCATGAAATTAAGGTACCGCAAGGATATTCCTCGAATGTGAGAAGATGTGTCTCAATGGATGATTTGAAGTTAGTGGGAATGCAGTCCCATGATTATCATGTGTTGATGCAACAACTATTACCGGTAGCTATTAGAGGCATAATGAAAGATGAAGTACGAACCACTGTAACAAGATTGTGCGTTTTCTTCAATGCTATATGTAACAAAGTCATTGACACTGAAAAGTTGGATGAATTGGAAAATGAGGGTTACATTATTTTGTCACAACTAGAGATGCATTTTCCTCCTTCATTTTTTGATATAATGGTGCATTTGGTAGTTCATTTTGTAAGGGAGGTAAGGCACTGCGGTCCAGTTTACCTGAGGTGGATGTACCATTTCGAGCGATGCATGAAGATCTTAAAAGGGTATTCTAAAAATCCTTATCTACCAGAAGTCTCAATAGTAGAAAGATATGTAGTTGAGGAGGCTATGGAGTTTTGCAAATATTATATGTCAGGGAAGAAGGAACAATTTCAGCATGAAGAGGGGAGAAGCAAGGGAACACGAGGATTGAAAGTGAAGAATGTTCTTTGTGAAGAGGTGTTGCAAGTCCACTTGTATATCCTGAATAATATGGAAGAAGTTCAACCTTACATAGATTAACTCAAAAAGACTTTGAAGAACAAGAATCCAAGGAAGAATGACATGCAGATTGCTATTGAGCAAAATAAGATATTCATGCAGTGGTTCGAGAAAAAGGTTTTGCACGAGACTGGTGTGTCTGAGACAATCGAGTGGCTAGCTTGAGGGCCTTCATTTCAAGTCATTACTTGGACCGGTTATGATATAAATGGCTATTTTTTCTATACGAAAGAGCAAGATGACAGAAGTATCATGCAAAATAGTGGGGTCATGGTAGAAGCTGAAGCTATGCACTTTTCCAGTTCGAGAAACAAAAACCACATAGTAGCGTCTATAGCCTATTATCGAGTTATAGAAGAAATATGGGAGATGACATACAATAAGTTCAAAGTTGCTTTATTCAAATATAAGTGGGTTAGCAATAATGTTGTGGTAATAGATAAATAATTTGGATTTGTCTCAGTCAATCTTCGAATAGTTGGCTATAGAGATGAGCCCTTCATTCTAGCAAGCCAGGCGAAACAAGTGTTTTATGTCACCGATCATGTAAGCAAAAACATGTCTATTGTCCTTAAAAGTAAAAAACAAAAGTATGGTGATCCGACCTTCAACCTTGACGACACACCACCTTTCACAACAACTCCACCTCGAATAAATGAAGTAGAATTGGTATATGATAACGAATATGCTGTAAGAAATGACCATGGTGAAGGACTATGGGAAACGAGTAAGACCTTAATTTATAAACGAGAACTGTGTGTTTTTTTGTTTTACTCCCGCTTAGTTTATTTTATTTTTATTACAATTTATTTACGTTTCTGACGATGCTTTTTGTGTTAACAGGAATATGGACAACTCTAGTGATGACGAAAGGCGTAGAGAAGACGAAAGCCCTAGCGATGACGAAAGGCCTAGAGATGAACCCATTGCAGGAAGGAGGGTTAGAGGTTATACAAAGAAGGGAGCATTGGTTGTACGTCATGATCATCAATAAGAGAGGCTGCATATAGACTTCTATGACAATCTGAATCTAGTTGGTCCTGAGGAAGACTACTTCATTAGCTACGTAGGGTTTTTGGGTCGAAGCAAAATGCGCATTACCTACGATAATTGGAGATCGGTTCCCCTAAAAACGAAAGACATGATTTGGCAGCAACTTTTGGTATATAAGTTTTGATGCATCTATAGTAATTGTAGCTTTATTCCTATTGTTTCAAATATAATAATCTTATGTTTTACCTTGCAGCAAACATACGATGTCCCATACACTAGGGAGATGTACAGGCACTGGATGGATGAGGTTCGTATACGATGGAAAGGTTTTCAAGAACAAGCTAACAGAAAGGTACATTCGAGGGGCCCAGAGGGGTTAGGATCCATGTACACATTATTCGTATTTGTCTCTAGAAGACTGGAGATTGTTTGCGGCATCACGGGCAGATCTTGAGTTTTTGGTAAGATTTCTGTCATCATGATATAGAGCTTTTAATTTTCATATACTTGATATCGTTGATTTATTTTTTGTTGTTTTTCATTCATAAAAATTAATTGCAGCAAATACACAGAAGCAATCAGAAAATAAATATCAATATTACATGTCTCGTGGTGGATATCGAAAGCTTGAGCGGCAAATGATGCAAGAAGAGTTAGAGAAAATGAAAGAAGAAGCGGAATCTGATCCTATCATTGTTATCCAGGCCCCGGTACCTCTTCCACGTCACAAAAAATGGAAAGCAGGGAGGATTAAGGCTGGGAAGTACATAAATCCGTGTGTTGCTGAGGTTGTTGCGAGGATTGTAAGTAGTTATACCATAAGTACCTAATTTTTTGCATATCGAGAGTGGTTTTGATACATTTACGATAAACTGTATGCTACAGCATGAACTGGAAGATCAGAGTAGCCAATGTTCATTCAATCCAAGTATACGGATGGACATCTTGTCAACGGCTATTGGGAAGGGCGATGACCTTGGTCGTGTTCGAGGAGAGACACGGGGAGTTAGTGCCGTGAGGTATTTTGGACGAGACTCGCGTTATTTGTCACAAGCTAGACCTAGTAAGGACCTTATGGCCAGGATTCGAGAGGACCTCGAACAAGAGCTCGAGGCCAACCTTCGCGACAAGCTTCGACAAGAGCTGTTGCCAGAGCTTCAACTTGAAATGGCAAAGATGTTCGAAGCGCAAAAGGCAAGGGACGGGCATAGAACTCAGGAATCCCTGGTCTTCAATAGCACCAAAGGAAGTTACAACCGTCTGGAGGAACCACTTGGCGACCCTTCTCCTACTCCAGTGTCGGGAGACCCTTCCACTCTCTATTTGGATGATCCACTGTTGCGTGTTGTTGCCGATGCTCTCGTTCACACATGTGCTACCACCTAGCATCATCAGCAAATTCCGCAGGATTTTCGTAGGGTGAATGTGACGAGTGTTAGAAAGGGGGAAGAAGGTACAGTCATCCCTGTTCCTGATCCATAGGTTAGTACGTTAAGTCAGGCGATATGATCTTTCATCCTTTGGCCTCACAATCTTATTGGTTCAGACGCAACACCTCCAATGGTAGGAATTACCTTACTATTATTGGAAATCTGTTGGCATCCTAATAACAATTTGTTTTTTGATGTTCTAAAAGGATGACGAAGATGCGAAGAAATGACCCTACTTAGCACGGCTGCAATAGATCTACAAGGGCATTAAACAGGTTGACTTGAAGATGCCTCAAGGGATTGTGGGCCTTTTATTGGAGTATCCCTACACGATTGACAATACATATCTCAATCAGTTTATCAGGTTGGAGGAGATAGATGCAGGCTGGGTGAAATTTGCAATTCGGTAAGTTTTTTTTTTTCAATTTTCCCATAGAATTAATTTAGTAGTTTTTTGATTTCATACATTCAATAATTCATTCCTTATTTTAATTCTATTATAGCATCTTCCACGGTCTCTGCATAAACATAGAAAGACGTGATTGGTATGGATTCTTATGCCCTCCGAATACGACAGGGGATACCAATACTGTGGCGCATAGGACTCACTATGTCGGCTACACAATGGGAGAGACAAAACTTCGTTGTTATCTAGCACCCATTGTTCAACGGTTCGTATTTTCATTTTGTCAATTTAAGAAGTTTAATAAATAATTTCCTTGTCATCTAACTTCATTTTAATCTGTACATGTTGTTATAGTTACCACTGGAGTTTGTGTGTTATATGTTCTTACCGCAACGTAGTCTATTGGTTTGATCCCTTGAGTAAAAAGTCAGACAAAGATACAAAATTTGTCTTCGACACATAAGTTATTCTGTTTGTATTTCATTTACTCTTAAAAAAATGAATAGTTCTAATATCTGTTCATTTTGATTTTCATGATAGTGCTTGTCAAACATATAGAGTCCTAGGCGGGTCACGCGAGGGTACAGTTGTTAAAAAGTCAAAATGATTTTATCCGATAGTAAGTAGTTTCGATTCTAATTGTTTCATTGACGGTCGTTTTAGACATAATTTTATTGATTTTAACAACCAATTGCATGCCTTTGATTTAAAATGCCTTCGACAACCTGACAACACTGAATGCGGATATTATGTTATACTTTATATGTATAACATCACTTAAACTGGAATTACTAGCGATTTTGAAAAGGTAATCGCTTCTTCATTCTTAAATGATAATATTTTTGGTGTTCTAATCGAAATACTAATTAATTCATTTACTTGATTCATTTCATCAAAGCTTATTTTCTAATTTTCAAATTTTTGATAATGAAGATGCCTACCTATGTGAAGACCTTAATTTGATCAGAGACCTTGTGGCTGGACATCTTCTTCAACATATAGAGTAGTAAACTTTTTATTTATATCAGTTTGTAGTTGTGTGATGACAGCGTTTTAACAATTTCTGGTTATTATTGTTGATATATATAGTAGTAGGTTGTATGAGTTGTTATTGTATGTATATATAGTAAAGATTGTAGTACTGGATGTCCTTACCATTTTGTAACGGATATTGTGGTTTATGTATCCATTTTCTATTCTGTTTCTGCAGTTTGAATTCATTG
This sequence comes from Inga laurina, assembly GCA_963855925.1. Taxonomy (NCBI): domain Eukaryota; kingdom Viridiplantae; phylum Streptophyta; class Magnoliopsida; order Fabales; family Fabaceae; genus Inga; species Inga laurina. Next base: position 66,612,377 of record OY979707.1, on the reverse strand, counting down.
GATAATGCAGAATGTAAATGATCATTTTAAAAAAAAATCAAACCTTTTAACGTCCCAAATTGTCATTTTTTTGTGACATCGTTTCTTAAAACATATTACGCCCCCCACATAGACGTCCCCCGTTTTTGGATGTTAAAAGTGCCAAAATTGGAACATTAAAACCTTTTTTTATAGTAGTAATTCATATATCAGTTTATATATTAGATAAAATAATTTTTAAAAAATGATAAATATAAATATTTTAAAATAATTTAATGAACTTTCTTGATATTTCTAAAAAAATTCATCAATATCTTATATTTAGAATTAAAAGAAGTATGTTATAACTTTTTTTTTTTCACTGGATAAACGATAAACCTATATATCTTGTATCGGCTTCCATCACGAACAGAGCATTATAACAGAATGATTGCAACGTAGATTACGACCGGAAGTGGGTTCATAATTTATATGATTTATAATATCATATAAAGTTTTGATTATGGCCATGGGGGACAAGTCGGACAACTGTCAGATTTTGTTATTCGGCTTATGGTTATGGTCCGTAGCCAAAACCACTGATGAAGTTCTTAGTGTTTTTTTTAATAGTACCATAAAATCTGATAATATAAAGTCGAACGTAAAAAAGAATACAGAAAACGTTAATGATGTGTCACGTTTTAGCGTGTAATTATATTATTTTAATTTTTAAGTGAAAACATAAACAGCGATAAAAAAATGACAGGAGAGTTTTACAAGACGTGTTGGGTGTTTGAGACAATCGAATCCAATTTGCCAAAAAGGTTTATAACTCCAGTTTAAATTAAAGTCGAGCTGATCAGAGCTCTCAGTTAAAGCCAGAACTCATTATGTGACACCAAGTCACCAGGTTACCTTCTGCCAGAACTTAGATCAATTTGCAAGGAGAAGTTTTTGGAGGATCAAGTTGCTGTTATCATGCATGCTTGAATAGCCTGTTTAGATAGCTTTTATTTCAAGCTTAGCTTGCCATCTGTGTAAAAAAAAAAAAAATTATGTGACACCAAGCGATCGAGACTCTAGTAACCTACGTGAGTGGCTCATTATTGACAGCAAAAAAAATGACCTATACCGGCCTAACAGATAAAGATGTTTCAAGTGAGATGGAATGGTTATTTTATTATTCTGTGGGCAATGCGAGAAATGAATCCAAGGGACTCGCCGGCCGCCAGTTAGACGACATGCAGCCGGGGCTGCATCTCGGCAACAGCGACGGTAAGAGCCCCCTGTTCCAGTGAGGACTTTACTTGGCCGGCGTCCGCCTCCTCCGGGAGTTTGAACCTCCGCTCCACCTGCCGACACAGTTGTCAGTCGTCTCCACGCGCCTCTCTCCGCTGATATGTCAGCCGTTGGCAACGGCATTACCGCCGGTTCATAGAAGAGGGCCGGCAAGCTCTGTTCTCACTTTTCTGACCTGTTCTGACCGCATCCCGGAAAGACCAAACTTTGAAATTCAGTTTACCTTAAATTCTTTCATTCATAATTATTTGTCCAGAGCACATCAACTTTCAGGAACCAAAAAAGTGACAGGTCCGTATGTTGAACCGATTCTAGAATAAACACTTGTGACACAAATACAAGTATACAACCACTTCCTCCTCTTCTAACGTACTGTTTATCAGTTCATCTCCCATTAAATATCAAATTTTCGAGTGATATAATCTTACTGTTACGTACAATTATTCAAAATTAAACGGCTATACTAAATTCAACAAGATAATTTACCTAATTTTTATTACAGAAACTAAATATAACAGGGCGTGTGGTAGAGAGGTGATGGAGTACATCCGTAACGAAATATAAAACAAACAAAGATAAAATAGGAGTATGTATCTCATGAGATTGACAATATATGGTCCACCAAGTGAAGTAATGCCCCATGGGAAGAGCCACCCTGTGTCACAGCTTGCCTAAGCTGACGCTTCAGTTCTTGCGCTCTCTCCCACATTTGCTGATCCGCCATGAGAGTTGTCACAGCTTTTTCCACTTCTATCCTGTCCATGACGACGTCGTGGCAGGACCACTCTACACCCACCTTCCACACATGGCTCACTAGCCTCGAATTCACCCTCTGATCTCCAAAACAGGCTCGGCATATCACTGGCTTTCCTTCGTACAAACTCTCCAGCGTGGAGTTCCAACCACAGTGACTCCAAAACCCTCCCACTGCCACGTGTGCCAGAACCTCCTTCTGTGGGGCCCATCCCACCACGCATCCTCGTTTTTCTATCGCTTCTCTCACTTCTTCGGCCAATGATTTTACCCACTCTTTGACATTTATGCCTCTCCCTCCTCGAACCACCCACAGGAATCTCTGCTTGCTATTGGCTAGCCCGTGAGCCATCTCTGTTAGCTCTTTTTCTTCCCATGTTACTATGCTGCCTGGACTCACGTACACCACTGATCTCGGGGCTTGCTCGTTCAGCCACGTCATGCAACTATAATCCTGTTCCAGAAAGCTAGAGCGTGAATCTGGAGCCATGCTGTGAAACGGGCCTATGGGGAATACAGGGACTTGGTGTATTTGCCTTAGCTCATCCACCCTTTCACCTTCCAGGCAGTCCGCTGTGTTGAATATAACACCTACGGATGACTTTATACCACGATACACTCTATTCAGCTGATTTTGCAACTCATCAGAATTCGTCGAATTGAAAGTAGGTAGATCTTTAAAACGCAGCGGCTCCAGCCCTGGCACCACCCTTTCATCTACGTATAGGCAAAGTTAGGAGCTGAAGATATCGGCAAATTTACCCCACATACTAAAAACCGTACAAGATGAACAATATTTACCAAAATACTACATTTGAAATTACTCGTGACAAGAACGATTTTAAAATTTTGAAGAAGTCGTTCTTCACATTGTGTGTCAGCACTGGCCTTTTAAACATCAAGAGTGGGAGAGGGGCAGAAGTGGAAGAGAGACAAAAGAAAAAAACGGGAGAGAGAGAGAGAAGTGAGAGGAGATATCATGTAATGGAGAGAGAGGAATGATAATAAAGTAAGATCGTTCCTGTGAACAACTACGATTTCTTTGCAATTTTAAAATCATTCTTGCCAAGAATGATTTTAAGTGCAGTATTTTTGTAAATATTTTCTATCATGTAGTATTTTGATAATTTCTTTTACTGTTTGTAGCATATAGGTAAATTTGCCGAAGATATCTGACCGTGTATGACTAAGAATTGAAGAAACGGCTTATTAGGAGGACAATACGTACCTTGGAGAGGAAGGCAACCTTGGGCTAGAATGCGATGAAGATAATGGTAGGCCATTACATTGGTGAGACTAGTGGTTCGAAGGTGTAAAGTAGGGAAGCAGAGTTGTTGAGCCACAGATTCAACGAAATACATGAAACCGTCATAGATGATGCAGGCGATGTCATTTTCAGCGGTCAACTGGAGCAATAACTGCCTAAAAGGAGAAACGCAGTTAGCGGCAAGGGTAGAAACGAGAGTCGAAAAAACATGGGAGGAGATGGAATAAGTAGTTTGATGGGATAAGCCATCAGAGAAAGGGAGAAACTGGAAGTTGGGGTGATCAGAAGGATCTGGAGAATTGAAGAGAGTGTGAGCTATGGTGATGGAGAAGCCATTAGAATGAAGGATGGAAGCCAATTGAAGCATTGGGGTTAAGTGTCCTTGAAGAGGAGCTGGAACCAACACCAAGTGCCGTTTCTTCCCTTGTCTCTGCTTTTCCATCTTCACTGCTACTCGATGGGCAGTTGCAAGGCTTTGGGGTTTTCTGTTGTGATGACCGTATTTATAATCTGGTAAGTACGACGCTTATTGTCAAACCATTAGAAAACTCAATTCTCTCGCAAATGCATGCATCTTTAATTTCTGTGTTATTGTATTCCTTTCCCCTTTATTTTTCGTCAAGTAATTTTTTTTTTTTTTTTCCAAAACTGCAGGCGGAAAATATTTGCGTCAACACTGTCCCCATACTAGCTAAAAAAAGAATAATCTAATCCCTAGGAGCCATTATTAAGTCAATTTAATTAGATGATATTATTCGCTTTGGTCCCAGTTATTCACCACGCTTTTAAAATGTGTACAGAAGGAATGTATCTATTATTCTAATTTTATTTATAAATTTTTTTTATCAAAAAAATTTGGCCCTATTTATAAGTATAATTTTAGTATAGTAAATGGGATTGTAACAGTTTTGACCCTATTTATTATATTAATGAAGAAATAATTTAAAGATAAGTTAAAAAAAAATAGTTGAAAAATAATCATTTATAAATGATCATATAGTTAAAAATTTACCTCATAATATTAAATTAACTACCTCTCCTTAACATATGAGATTTAATTAAAAAAAACTTATAAATAAAATCAGAATAATAAACCACTCCTAACGGATATGGGGCATAAAACTTTATAAGAATTACTAAAAAATCATTTTTAACAATTATATAATTAATGCCCTCCATTTTAAAAATAATATTCTTAGGATGACATGTACATGACAACATGCTTTACTTGCCCATACTATTGTCTGACTCAATCACGTGCACATATAATAAATTATACAATTATATAAGTTGGAGAGGTACATTGCATACTTATCTGACTCAATATAATCACGTGTCTTAGTGTATAATTATACACTAATCTGAAACCCATTCTATATACACTATAATTTTTCTGGAGCATGCTCCTCAGCTCTTACAACTTCTACTAAATGGGCATTGTTGTATTTAAACAAAAATGAATTGAGTTATGGTTTGAAAGGTCGTACATGACTTAAAAAGTAGCTGAGCGACCATGCTACTGAGGCCTTCCCTCCCTAAACAAAATGCTGACTTTTAGTCGTTTACCCATTCAATGAGCGGGCAGCTGAGTTGATGTGGACATTGTCCAAATCTCTTTTCCTTGTGACGGAGAGAGATTGCTTAGTGCTTTCTACTTATATTCAATCACATTTACTTAATTATTCGAATTAAGAAATCAGTTTTACATAATTATGTCTCTTTGAAGTGGGACGCACTTCACTTGTCTGACACGTGTGACTGACGCAGTGTAATGTAGATTTTGAACAAAACGCATTGACGATTTCATTTCATAATTAACATTATTAAACTAGAAGCGTGCATTTGCCCCTCGGAACGTGATGTTTCTTTTTTCTTTTTAATTTTATTATTTCTATAATTTCATAGAATATATTGACTTTTTGGATCACTTTAAAAATTCTATACACTTGAGGGAATTGCGTGTTTTGATTCCCTTTCAGTGATGGCCAGACGATTTTTGAAGGGAAAATGGCACTTAGGTCCCAATCAACAGAAAAAATATCACAAAATTTTTTTTGAAGAGTCAATTTTCTGATATGAATTCCCAATGTCCATTTATAAAAATAATCTCCAAGCAATTTAACTACTGTCATTGTTTACAATATATTATGCTATGTTTATAATATCGTAAGTCATAATAACAACATAGTCAGTTACGTTTATAACATGTATATAAAATGTATGATTGTGTCGGGTTTACAACTTCTTCAGTTACGTTTACAACTCATTAAATATAGCATAACATGTTGTAAATGTAACTGACTGTGTTGTTAATATGACTTGCGATGTTGTAAACATAACATAACATGTTGTAAACAATGACATTGGTTAAATTGCTTGAGGGTTATTTTTGTAAATGAACATCGGGAATTTATATCAAAAAAGTCCCTGACCATTGATTTTTTAAAGGGACTTTTGTGATATTTTTTCTGTTATTTGGGATCAATGTGTCATTTTCCCATCTTTAAAGCTAATTTTGATGCTTCACTGAGTGTCACAGAAGTCCGCACCATTATTGCGCCTTCCTTATCCTGAACTCCTCAATAATGTTTTCTCTGGTCAACTTTTTAGTGCATGCCCTTTTCGCTTAATAATTAATGTTAAATAGTTTGACGATCAATTTAATGAAATATAATTATAGTATAAGGTCTATAAACAATCTGTTGCTTAGCTTGGGTTTCTCGTGGCGTTCAGGAAGCACGTAATGTGCAGATTAATATGCCAGTGTGGGGTTTAGGGATATTTTGAGACTTGTAATTTTATGGGCAGACTATAGCATGCAGCTAAATTACTGTTTTTATGAATGTTTTTCTAGTACCTCGTAAGGATTCTAGCTGTGAAGTTATTAATGTTTTGATTTCGACGCATGGTCCTCCTTGTGTTTTTGTTTTGTTGGTAGTAAAAGAATGGAATAAAAAGTACTTAGTTGAACTTAATTATCGATGAATTGATCATACCTCCTGCCCAAATATAAAACCTAACTGATTTTTTTAGATATTAAATAAATTAAATAAGTTACTTAATATCATATATTGTGTATGATTAAATCATGCATCAATTTATAAGTCAGACAAATTAATTTGGTGAAAAAGCAATAAATATAAATACTTTAAGTGCTTATTTCGGTTTTAAATACAAGACAGAGCTGAATTTTTTTGAGAGAGATTAAAGAAATTAATTAAATTACTTTAAAATATTTATATTTGTTATTTTTTCTCTAAACTATGTTGTCTAACTTATAAATTGATATATAACATAAAGACACACAACATATGATATGGTTAAGTAACTTATTTAGCTTAATATCAATTCTGTTTCATATTTAGAATCTGAGGGAGCAATTTAATTAGTTTTCTTAACCTTCTCAAAAAATCAACTAATTCTTATATTTAAGATCGGAGATTATAGGTGTGCTTATACGGGTGCGCGTGGAGTTTTTAACTCGGCGCCTCGGCCTTGCTCGGAGAAATTCCTACACGTCTCATTTCTCGGCTTTCTTGCTCTAGTTTATGGTTTTGTGATTTGTCCCTGGCAATTCTGCTTTTGTACTTGTTTAAAGTGGAATCTTTTTTTGCTCTTAATTAATTAGTTGTCTAGTGAAATATCACTCTGGTCTTATTTAATTTTTTTTATTTATAAGTTTATTTTTAAGATAGTAAATGCATTTTGTATTTTTTTACTTCTATTAATTATAATAAATAAAGAAAATTTATTCTTTTTAATTTTTAGAACTAATTATAGATAATGACGAAATTGAAAATTTAGCCCATAATTAATAAATTGACTAACTCTCATTGATATATGAGAATTAATTTAAAAAAACTTATAAATAGGATTAGAATAATAATACTAAGGAGAGAGTATTTTGATAGTGACTATCCATGACTTCTCCGTTCTGCGCATAACTTCAAACCCCTTGGGCAAATCCGAATCTTAATCGGAAGAGTGTTGTGCATGGCCTGCCAGTATTTGACTTTGAGGTCGATAGAATAATCACCAAAATAAAGGGAAACTATTTGCGTTACCAAGTACATGTGCGATATATATATATATATATATATATATTTCGAAACAACTTGATGAGGTTAAGAGTGGGAATAAATTTTGGGACTTGGGTAACGAAGTTTAATTTTCGCATGAAAAACATACCCTGGCTCCATGATTTCAATTTCATTTGTCACACACACACACACATCCTATCATCTTTTTAATTCAACATACCAATTGATCTTTTTTTAATTTCTTATAGGACGAATTGATCGTTTTTATCTTGGAACTTGGAAGTAATTAAGCGGTACAACGATTCCATCGATACGCATCTTCCTTGATTTTTTTTAAGAGTAAAGGATAAAATGATATTAAAAAGGAATTAGAGGGTCTTACAAGTAAACTCATCACAGGTACAAAATTTTCTTTTTAGACCATAATATTTAGACCGGTTATAGAGGATAAGGTCTAAAAAACTTGACCTGTGACAATTTATAATTATATAGAACTTTTAAGACCGGTTCTCAAAAAAACCGGCCTTAAAAAAATTATTTAGGCCAATTATAAATAAAACCGATCTACAAATATCAAAATATTTAAAAAAATTAAAAATTTTAAATTTTTAAGACCGGTTATTAATAATAACCGGTCTTAAATATCAAACATTTAAGACCGATTTTAATAAAAATCAGTCTTAAATATGAAAAATTTAAGTATCCGCAACCGATTTTTCACTGTAATCCCTTCTACTCATCTGTACGTTTGACTACAAAAAAAAACCCTATTTAGTTTTTTTAAAAAAATATCACTTTTAAGACCGATTGTTAAAACAAGACAAAGCTGTTAAAAGGGCATTTTTTTTTAAAAAAAAATAGGGCCTTTTTTAAAAAAATATATCAAAATATTTAAAAAATTAAAAATTTTAAACTTTTAAGACCCGTTATTAATAATAACCGGTCTTAAATATCAAACATTTAAGACCCGTTTTAATAAAAACCGGTCTTAAATATGAAAAATCTAAAAAAAAAAATTCCACCATTTTAAGACTGGTTTTATATATACTCGGTCTAAAAAATTGACCCTAAATTTTTGAATCTCCTCTTTGTCGCGCCTAAATTTCGCTCTTTATATCTGAAACCTTTCTTCTTGATGCGATTACTCTATGAGCTCGGTTATTTTCGTTCATCTCATTCTCATGTTTGTTGCTGCGGTGCTCTCACCCTTGCACTGAATGAGTTTGTCGCCGCCACAACCTCGCTTGCTCTGATCTCCTTCGTTGCGACTTTTATCTTTCCCCGTGATATCCATCCTTCATCGCAACCTACCTTGGCAGCCTCACTTCTTTGCTGCCATAAGCTGCTTGCTCCTTTGCTTTGACCCAGATATGCGTGAAGAAGATGCAATTGATGTTATGAGGTTTGAATAAACTTTCCTTTTAAACGCTTAATTAATTTGTAAACTAATTTTTGAGTATTTACTGCAAGGTGGCGATAGATGAAAGAAGAAGAAGAAGGTGCATAGCGAAGCGCCTTGCTTAAAACAATTCCTTGTCTGCTTTCTTTACTAGAGGAATAAGGATCACGAAGAGAAGAGAGATCCTTATGGGTGTGCCTGAATTTTGTTATAAGAGCTATTCTTTATCTTTCTATGTTGTTTGATGTTCTTAGTGAACAATACAGGAATTCAGGTTTTCAGAAATTTTAGCAGCGGGATTCACAGTCACAAAGAAGGTGTTTTTGTGAAATCTGATGGTGGTAATTTACTTGGAAGTATTTGCAATCGATTTTTCACTGTAACCCTTTCTACTTATTTGTACATTTGACTACAAAAAAAAGCCCTATTTATTTTTTTAAAAAAATATCACTTTTAAAACCGGTTGTTAAAATAACCGGTCTTACTTTGAAGACCGGTTATTTTAACAACCGGTCTTAAAAGTCTTGAAAAAAAAAGGTTTTAAACCGGTTTATAAACAACTGGTCTAGCAAGTTTGGACTTTTTAGACCTGGTCTTTGAACAACCAGTCTAAAAAAAGTTATTTTTAAGACCGATTTCGTTAACCGGTATAAAACATAGCAAATTTTTAAGACCGACTGTATCAAGACCGGTCTAAAATGTCATTTTTAATCCGCTTTAAAAGTGATTTTTCCATTAATACATGTACGGGTAAGGGGAACAAATCTAAAAAAAAATTGACATTCTTGCATTTGAATCACTTTGCAAGAGAAAGAGGAAAAACTCTTAAGGTAGTAGTTTTTCTCATAAGGAAGTACATGCTCTGAGTTGAGAAATGCCGCGCGCCTTGATTCTTGATTTTGAGTAAAAGTAGGATATTCACTCCTTTTCTTTTGTTTCTTTCCCTTATCTCCCCTAATCTGTCGCGTGTTACAATTATAAATTAAGAAAGTTTGGGAATTGCTCGTCATAGGATTGCATAGGTAGCATGCAACACAAGATGATGATTATTAAAATGTTAACCAAAAAGCTGATGAGTCATCAGTTATGCCTAACTATATCATATGACTATGGTTTAGTTGAGTTATAAAAGCTTGCTTAAGCATTTGCTTGCTGTACACGTGAGACTATTAGCATGTTAAGATTAGCTTATTTTTCAAGAATAAGCACTTATTACGTAAGTTGAGATAAAACTCCTCTCACATATTTACCTTGTATACAGTAAATCACGTTTTATAAACACTTATTGCCCAAAAATAAGCTACATCAAACAAGCACTAAGATGCCTACGGATTATAATACTTTGTGATTGTTTGGGGGATCAGGGGTGGGTGATGCCCCTCTGGATGTGCTCCCTGCTGCGTCAAATTATTTTTCACAGTTCTTTGGATCATTAGATTTTATATGAAATGGGTGACATTTTGATATTTTATGGGCAAAAAATGAAGTTGTTTTCAATTTTTTATAATTTTTCAAAGATTCAGTACTTAAACTGAAAAAAAATGCATCAATTTTTTGAAATATATTTGAAAAATCATAAAAAATTGAAAATAACTCTATTTTTTACCCATAAAGTATCAAAATATTGCTCATTTCATGTAAAATTTAATGATCCAAAGAATTATAAAAAATACATTTGGGAAGGCCCCCAAAATGAAGGCGTAGCAGCGAGCGCATCAGGGGGCACATCACCCACCCCTAATCCGCGTTTGGGTTAGTGGTAGAAGCTGTTTTTCTGACGTGATTTACGGTGTACAAGGTAAGTATATGAGATGAGTTTTATTTCGACTTACGTTAACGTTTTTCTCCAACACTAACCGAAACATGCTCTTTGTATTTTCACATCACCTGAATAATATGTCCTTGATCAATGACTCCCCTCCACCGTGTCCGATGTCCTTTTATTGGGGCAAGCCTATTATACCCTTCATCCGTTCGTGTGGGGACAATGTTACAATAGTGTTTGAATACTAAATGAATTGTGTGTTTTCTATTCACAGGAAGGTACTATATATATAAAAGTGAGGAGCCTAAATATTAATTGCTCCTAAATAAGGGGATCATATCAGTCAATCAATCCCGCTAATTATGTTAATTGATCTAATAATAATGATAGAATATTTCCTTAACATTGCCCCTCAAGTTCGAGCATATATGTTAATCATGCCCAACTTGTTATAAAGATACTCAACCTGTATCTCAGTTAATGCTTTTGTCAAAAGGTCTGCTAGCTGATCGTCCGATCGCACATGTCCTGTAGATACAACATTTTCTTTGATCTTATCCCGAATAAAGTGACAGTCGATCTCAATGTGCTTCGTTCGCTCATAGAACACAAAATTCGATGCTATATGAAGCGTTGCTTTATTGTCACACCAAAGCTTTGTAGGTAATGTCGTGACAATGCCAATTTCCTTAATGAGCTAAAGTATCTATACAACTTCTTATACGGATTGTGACATAGCTCTATATTCTGGCTCTGTGCTTGATTTAGGTGCAACCCCCTGTTTCTTACTTCTCCAAGATATCAGGTTGCCACCAACAAACACACAGTAACCCATAGTAGATCATCTCGTGGCCTTGGATCCTGCATGATCCGTATCACAAAAACACTCAACTTTAGTGTTTTAAGGCTTCCTATTGTGCCACTGTCGAAGATGCCATGAATTGACTAAGTACACTAACCGAGAAGGTTATATCAGGAGGAGTCACTGTCAGATAATTCAACTTTCCAACCAATCTTCTATATCTTTCAGGATATGCAAATGACTTCAGTTTCTCTGAATCAATCTTCTTTTTCAAGTCATCAAGAAGTTCATTAAACATATTATCATTCAAGTCCAGCAATGGGTTTGGAATCATGGGAAGGCTACTTGGTGCAACTCCAAGCTTCCCATTTTTCTTCAGAAGGTCGGGAACATACTTCCTCTGAGTCAACAGAATGCCTTTCTTGTTTCTCATAACTTCAATACCTAGAAAGTACTTCAATGGTCCTAAGTCTTTCATTTGGAAGTGAAGGTTGAGAAAAACTTTAAGTACAAAAATTCTAGAAGTATTACTCCCTGTAATCACAATGTCATCAACATATACAACCAGAAGAATCATACCTGTATCGGTCTGCTGATAGAACACATAATAATCACTCTTGCTTTGGCGCAATTTGAACTTTTGAACCACGTTACAAAATCTATTAAATCAGGCACGTGGACTTTGTTTCAGACCATACAATGACTTTATGAGATAACAAACTTTTCCAAGCAACAAAACCAGGAAGTTGCTCCATATAAACTTCCTCAAGAAAGTCGTCATTAAAAAGGCATTCTTAACATCCAACTGATGGAAATCCCAACGATAGGTGGCAGCTAGAGAGACAAGAAGACGGATGGAAGTGAGCTTAGCAACTGGGGAGAAAGTCTCAGAGTAATCAATGCCATAAGTTTGAGCATACCTTTTAGCAACAGTGCGAAAATAGCACCAAACAGCACCCCAAACAGTGTCGCTACAGTGCTCCGAACAGTGATGGTACAGTGATCGCATAGTGCACCGAACAATGACTAATGAACAGTTCCGAACATTAATTGCTCCTAAATGAGGAGATCGTAATGATCAATCAATCCCGCTAATTATACTAATTGATCTAATAATAATAATAAAATATTTCCTTAACAGACAACAACGTTCCATTGGCCATCGGCTACTTTTTCTTTGTGTTTTATGGATATTCTGCTGCAAAATCTCTCTCATTTCTACCTTTGGAGGCCATGTTTCAGCCGTTGGGTTCAACTCCTTGCCCACACTCTTGGGATTTCTTTTTTTTTTTTTTTTTTTTTTGCATTCCTATCTTCTTGGTGATTGCAGCTGGCAATGCAATGAGATTCTTTTTAATTCTTTGCTAGCTGCTAGTGTGAAATCACATATCATTAGGGTGGGGGAACAAAATGACATTTTATAAGTGTCTATATACCTCTTTTCTTGATGAGGAGTAATTAATTAGCCTAAAAGCGACGTATTTTAAAACTGTGGTTAATGAAAAAGAATTTTTTAATATCGCGGGCTAATGAAAAATAAATGTTATTATCTCCGATCCTATTTATAAGTAACTTTCCTCTTGATTATGTAAAACGAACTGGTAGTTAAAAGTAATAATTGTGTCAAAAATGCCATGTTTTTTTTCATATATGCCTCTATTTATGAAAAAAGTATATGAGATATAATAGATAAAAAGTATGAGAAAGAATGATTATTTAATAAGGGTAAATTAGTAAAAAGAAGCTTATATTTTCAAATAAAAAGTGAAAGTTGCTTATAAAAGGGACCAATCCTATGAGAAAGAAAATTGCTTATAAACAAGCGCGGAGGGAATAATATATTTTATTCAAGTGCATGTTTGTTCCCTTAACAAGAGAAATCGAAAAGGCAACGAATTGATCATTATTACTTTTGCCATACGATGAGTATCGTTGATTTTTATCCCTTGGGTTTGATTAATTGGCACAACGATTCCATCTACATCCATTTGCATCTTCCCTGACTGGATTTTGAGTAAATCGGGAACATTCATTATCTTTTAGCTTCTTCACCAGTTGGCCTGGTGACAACGTCGCCATGTTCGTCTTTGCTCTGCTCTGTGTGTTTCTCATGTCACTTCTTGTGGAGTGCCTCTCCCATTGTCGCCTCCTCAAGCCCGGTTCAAACCGCCTGGCCTCCCGCTTGGTTCAGATCGTTGCCCTTACCCCCAGAGACGCCCTCGCTTATCTGGTCTTGTTGGCCGGCATGTCTTTCAACGTCCCCATGTTTTTGGTAGCTGTTGCCGGCCACGCCGTCGGCTTCTTCTTCTTTGCCGGCAGGGCATTTCATGATTTTGATCCTCCTCCCACCACTTGTTAATTCCTATTTTCCATGTATTTGAAATGTTGTTCTGTCCCTAGTATTGATATGGAGCAAGTTTACCTATCAAGTATGAATCTTTTTTTGCCAACTATCAAGTATATTCCTCTGCGATTAAAATGAACTATTTTTGGGAATCTTGATCATTATTGTGCCGATGGGACTCAATTATACTACTCCCACCACTTGTTAATAACATAGGTAGCGGGATTGGCAGGTGATAGGTGAGATGAGAAGAGAAACAAGGCGAAAATTGAAATGTGCATGGCTCCAAACGAAGAAGGGAAAAGAGAAATAAAAACAATCTGAGCCCGTGAGTATAGCCATTTATTGAGCCAGAGAATCATTCCAAATATTGACCTTTACATTGCCACTCATTTGTAAATAAATGTTTCTTTAAGTTTATACGTACCTACGAGGAATGCTATTGAATGGTTTAGATTTTAATGGTGTTTTATTAAAACACTCTTAATTCTTTTGTTTTTCCGAGGAAAAAAAATGCATGGGCTCCATTTTGAATTAGATGTTCCGTGTCAATGTATAAAAAGCTATGTTGGACCTCCATTTATAGGCTTCTTCTGGCCCGACTCCATTTATAGGTTTTGAATAATTCAATAGTAGCTTTAATTATTGGTTCAAAGTATATGCATGATGTATACTGATAATAATAGCTTAGTCCCTGGCAATGATTTAACCTCGTCCATCATTCCTGGTCCAAAAAAAAAAAAAAACTTGTCCATCACTCCCTGAGTCAATCACTTGTATAAATTAAATTCATGGTAATTTTTTTTTAAAAAAAAGAGATGATGTCATGGTTTCAGCGTGGTTGAAAGGTCGCACGTGATTTGGGGTCTGTTTGGGTTAGCGGCCCAGCGTCCAAAAGCCACGGTGGGGAAAAAAAAAGCGCAGTTGGGGCATGGGAGTGTTTGGGTTAACGTTGATATACACTGAGCTTTTAGATCAGAAGTTGCTTCTTGAAGAAGCCCCACCAAGTGGCTTTTTCTCCACGGTTAGGCAGGCACGGTGCATTTTAAACCAAACTCGGAGGACAAGACCCGTACGGGGCAGCACATCTCAGGGATACAGCCAAGGTGCAAGACTTGTTTTATATAAATGTTTATTTTAGAGCCTTCACGATATAATAATAAGAAGCCCTAAAAGAATATTAAAAAAAAATCATGCTAATCAAGGGAAAAAAAGGAAGGAGAATACCATGCATCCAAATTGAATATTATGCATCAAATTAAAGTACCATCATGTTTTTTATTATTATTATTAATCCGGTTGATGTAGCATCCACATCAACTATCCGTAGATTATCTTCAACACAAATGAATCATGTCCGTGATACTATTGGAGACCAACTTGTTAGGGGTAGATGATCCAATAATGAGACATTTCATGTATGCATTCTAATTTAAATATAAATTTATCCTTTTTTAATTAAGTACTTTCATGTATTTTTCTTTTTTCTTTCCAATAATAATGTCACCTTTTTTATTTTATCGAATTTTTTAAATATTTTTTTACTTCAATTATCACAATATATACAACTGATATATATATATATGTATGTGTATGTATTTATGTAGTATTCAATAAGATTCATGCCCTTTTTAGTGATTTTTCATCTAAACGGGCTTTTCAAACATTAATCCAAATAGGTTTAAGGTTAGAAAAAAAGTCACTTCTACCACCGTCAATTCAAACACAAATCACATTTATAATCTGACTTTTCTAAAAGCCCATCTGTAAAAAAAACTCTTTCTCTACTGCTAATCTAAACAGATATTTATTAAACAGTAGGTGAGACTTAAGAGTGACCCTAATCACCATATGCTTCAGAGGCCTCCCCAAATGCTGACTTTTGCCAATTCAATGAGCGGCCCGCTCTGCTGATGGTTTTTCTGACTGAAGCTCCGCTGATGTTGACATCTTCCAAAGTCCAAAACTCTTACTATTAGTTCATCACATTTTACTCGCTTGACACAGTCTTTGTTACTCAAATTTGTCCTTAATTTTGATCCCTCATTTTTATAGAACAAATTTAAGGGAATAAAGATTGTATTAACCCTTTACTTAATCATAGCCATTAATTATTTGAATTGGGAAGGGAAGAAAATAATGAGCAGTTTTTAATTGTGTCAGTTAAAAAAATTGTGTCACTCTTTGTAGTGGCAGGCACGAAGGGTAGTGTGGATTCAGAACAAAACGCGTCACTGATACGTGAGGAAATGGTGTATTTTGGTTCCCTTGGCCGGACGATTATTTGAAGCTAATCTTGATGCTCCGCCCAGTGTCACACAAGTCGCACCATTATTGCGCCTTCCTTACCCTTAACCCAATAATGTTTTCTCCCACCAAATTTTTGTTGCCCTTTTCACTTAATAATTAATGTTAAATAGTTTCACGATTATTTATTTCAAGAAATATAATATAATTAAAGCATATATGTAGGGTCTACAATTTGTTGTTTAATAACAATGTTGATGTCACGCCATATATATAAAAGCATACATTAAGGTGGACATTTCAAAATGTGAAATGTGCGCTCCTAATATACGAGAACTAGCCATTTCTTTTACACCCTCTAATGTATCAATGCACCCGTGGCTTGTCCCGTTGTTCGTTGAATATGTTTAGATCGATGCTTAAAGTCATATGATTGTTACCTTAATTTATTTTTACTGTTCTTAAACATGAAAGAGGAAGAAATTAAAATATTTTAATATAAAATAGATTTAATTTTATGTTTGTTAATTTTTTTTATTATGGTCATCCCGCTAAGTCGGATTCCTACATTCTCGTATATTTGTTAGTTTTAGTGATAAAATAAAATTTAATTGGATTATCTTTTTATAATCAAACCAAAAATATTTGTATTTATTGTAATCAAATTGTATCACTTTTTTTCAATTGATGAAGAGTTTCCCTTCTTCAGATTTAGAAGGTAAAGAGTTTTTATTTTTTTTCAATAAATGCGCTATTTTAAATGGTTGCATCACTTTAATTATAGCTGTGTGACTTGGGGAGACGGACAAGGAAGCTAGAGTGGTTGGGACTTGCAGAGTGCCACCGTGCTATTCTCCAATCCAGGCCCTCCTTTTAATATATTTCTGCTCTCGACGCACATTATCTTCCGTATTCACCCACCCCTCATCGCCAAAATGGAAGGCATGTCAATGACACCTCCTCCTCCGTCTCCGTCGTCGTCGGCTGTGGCGGCCTCCATGAATGGCACCGCCGGCATGCAGCACAAGATGATGATGCATATGAGCCTTTATTGGGGAAAGAAGGCTGAAATTCTCTTCTCCCGTTGGCCTGGCGACAACACTGCCATGTTCGTGTTCTCCCTCCTCTTTGTGTTTTGCATGGCCCTTCTGGTGGAGTGCCTCTCCCATTGCCGCCTCCTTAAACCCGGTTCGAGAAGTCTCTCCTCCGGCTTGGTTCAGACCCTCGTCCTTGCCCTCAGGGTTGCCCTCGCCTTTTTGGTCATGTTGGCCCTCATGTCTTTCAATGTGCCCGTGTTTTTGGTTGCTGTCGCTGGCCATGCCCTCGGCTTCTTCTTCTTCGCTAGCAGGGCTTTCCATGAACCCGACCCGCAAAAACAGTTTGATCTTCCTCCCACCACTTGTTGATTAGAAATGTTGTTTGCTTATCAGGTATCAATTAAATCATTCCTCTGCAATTAGTTAAAACGGAGTATTATGTGCCGTTGTAGATCAATTTGGTTTAGGTACGTTTAGCCGTGAACTCGTGCTGCAAGAGAATCATTTCAAAATTTGACCTAGTCTACATTTTTACAGACTCAAATTCGTGTGCTCTTTCTTATCTCTTAATGAAATGATTACATAATGCTGATGGTAGGGCTAAATGTATCATTCTTAAGTGACCGGGCGGTAGATTAATAAAATCATTCCATATGAAATGTTTTAACTTTTGATCAGTTAGAATATTTTCAAGTTAAGATTGTACGTCTAATCAATTAGATATATATGATTTTGGGTATGGATTCTCTTTTAATCTTTTTTCTCCTTTTTTATTCAAAATCTCATCTTCATTATTAGCTTTAAAAAAATTAGATAATCTAGATTTAATATTTTATAAAACTATCATCTTAAACATAAAAAAATAAATTTAAACTATGAAAATCTGATCTACACCATTTATAGTTACAATACAAACAAAATTAATAATAAAATTAATTTATAAAATACTATAATAATAGTTTTACAAAATATTAAATCTGAATCATCTATTTTTTGATTTAAGGGTGGAGATAAGATTTTGAGAAAAAAGTGAGAGAAATGATTCAAGAAATCTTCTCTCATATGATTTTATATTTTGATCGAAGATTTAGATATAGTATTATTTAAAATTCAAAATTTTCAAATTTAAAAAGGTAACCTCCAAGTATTTCTAAAAAGTTATATCTTATTTATTCATACGTGCGTGTACTTTTTTTATAAGAAAAACAACATACACCGGCTCCATTCAATTCATTTTGAATTGGGTATGCCATGTACGTATGTATGTAAAGCTTTGTGAGCGAGGCCTTCATTTATAGGCTTTGAATCACTCGATAATAGCTCAACTGGTTCAACGTATATGCATGATCTGCACTAATTAATACTCCCTTTTATTTAAAATAGAAGCTTTAAATTTTACCAAAAAAATATAAGCTTTAAAGTACTGATTTGTGTTTATACAAAAATCAGTTAAAATTAATTAAAAGTAACAAATATGTAAGATATGCATTGTTTTTCTTTAATATGCCCTTATTTATTGAGAAAATAAATGAGAGGCACAATAAGTAAACATAAGATGAAAAATAAAGTAGGGAAAAAGAGACGAGAGAATGCGACAAAATTGGGGGGTATTAAATCATCAAGCAAATCCAAGTTGTAGCTTAAAAAAAAAAAAATCAAAGCCCTTCAAAATATATAGCTTAATATTTTGAAGTGGGTGAGTACAACACTACAACATTTTGCTATATTAAGAATCAGAGAATTGTTAATGCATTTTATTAAAGTGAACGTTTTGCGGGGAGAGGGATGTTTTTTTTTCTCTCTTAATTTATTTTCCGTTGAATGTATTTACTATTAAATAAACTTTAAATGGTTGAGATTTATCATAATAGATTTTTATTATAATAATATTATTTAATATTATTAAATCTCAACTATTACAAATTGATCTAATGATAGATATATTTAATAAAAAATCAATAGTAGAAAAATCAATAGAGACACCCTCTCCTGCTTCGTGCACCTGATAGCCTGAGTTCAGAAGGCAACAAAGTTTAGTCCTACACAGTTATGTTCACGAGTAGCAGTTTAGGAAGGCAACCATTTTGCATGTTTGCCAAGTTGAACCCAAATGTGTTTGGGCTTTTGTTACAGGCAATTTCTGCCAGCTTCATCCATTAACATCCTCCGAATTACTACTAACACATTACATATTCTCTTGCCCTAATCATCGCATGACACGAATTCCAAATGGAGTCAACGAAACAGCACGCCTTGATATTTTCATTTGTAATAGGCTTGATATTTTTGTTCAAATATGGTTATAAAAAAATAATGTCATATTCAATTATAAATTGTGATGGTTAGAACAGTTTGGTTTATATTAATTATTCCATTTGTCTTTGAAGAAAGGCGTTTCTATATTCTGTTGAAGGAAAAGTTAAATATGGATTTTTTGTTAGTTCATGAAGTTGGTAAATATGACCTCTTTTTGTATTGGACTTTCAAGAAAATAATGAATCATCCACAAATAAGAGTCTGAGATCTTTGGGTGCAGACAAATAGGAAGCATATATTATACATAAAAAAAGAAAAAAAAAACAAATGATACACCACGTCTAGACACTATGAACGATATTTTAAATTAAGGAACAAAGATAATATTTTTTAAAAATAAGATACACTACAAAAAAATATTGAATTTCTGATAGAATTTGCCACATAATTCAACTTTTCCGATGGAATCCGTTCCCTCACAAAAAAATATGTGACAAATGAATTTGCGACAAAATTAAATTTGCAACCTAATCGATTCCACCGCAAATGTTTTTTATTTTTTATTTTTAAATGCCACGTGTCAGCCCCATAATGGGCCATTTGTTAGTTCCACATCTGAAAATGCTTCTCCCCCAATTCAAACTAGTGACCTCTTGCTCCTAGTGCCTTTGTGTGCGAGCTTTTGCCAATTGTGCCGAAATGGACCTGTGTTATATTATTACATAATATTATATATATAATATTGTCATATATATAATAATAATTTAAAAAAAAAATTTAAAAAAAATTTATATATTTATGATTAATTAATTTCAAATTCAACAAATTTTTAGTTTTTAATGAATATTCTTATAACTATATTTTAACCAATTTTTTAAAATTTAAATTATATTTTTAATTAAAATTTCTTAATAACTAGTGATTTAATTTTAAATAAAATTAAATAATAATGAATATCATAATATCATAAATATTATTTTCATAGAAAATTTTAAATATAATAATAATAGTAGTAGTATAATTTTAATAAGTAAGATTAAATATAATTACTTAATAACTAATATTTTAAAGTTATAAATATTATTTTTTATTAATTTATGGATATAATATTAATAAATAATAATATAATATTCATTATTAATAATTTTTTATTTTAAATTAAATTTATTTAATAATTAATGTTATAATATTATAAATATTTTTTTGTACATAAAAAAATTTTTCACAGAATTTGCCTTGTAAAAAATTCTGTAACAAATTTCATAAAAAAGTGAGTGTTTTTTTTTTTGTAGTGATAGAGTTCCTAGAAAAGGTATCATGAGATTCCTCCAAGTTTTTTTTTTGGGAAAAGATTCCTACAGGTTTGATATGTACGTGACATGAAAGACAGGATCAAACTGGTTTGAACCGGCCACTTATCCAGCTTGGTGGGAAAAGTCAAATCGTTATGAATCAGACTAGACCGGTGCAACCCACTAAAACCCGGGGGTAATTGGCTAGGTTGAGAAGGTTACCTAGGTCACTCTTTTCTTTTTAAAAAAAAAGAGCCCAAAAAACACGCAGTGATTCTGAGAAAGAAGAAAATGAAAATAGTAGAAGAGATATGAAAAATGAAGTGAAAAAGTTTGTAGAGTCACAGAAAAGAGGGAAAAAATGATTTCAGGGAGAGGGATGTGGGAATGAGAGAAACATGAAAACATCCAAGAGAGAGAGAGAGAGAAAGCCGAGAAGGAGGCCTGTGCGAGCAAAAGTGACCAGAGAACATAAGAGAGAGAGCGCTGAGGAAATGAGAGTTTGAAACCGGAATTTCAAAAGAAAGGAGAAGAATTGTGCGTCTGGATTAGTTTTTTTCAATAGTTTTTACGATTTACGCAGTAAATATGGGAGATGAGGTTTATCTCAGATTACGTAAATCATGATTTAGAATATTACCAAACACACACGAAATGGTTTGGCGGCTGGCTTTTTCTCTGGTAGCGTGTTTCTTTTTAACCTGGATCATTGATAGCGTGTTGGGCTGTTGGCCGCTTAATCTTTGGGCACTAATTACATTCAAATAAATAAATAAATATATATATATATATAAAGAGGCTGAAGAAAAGTATAATATATACTAGTATATGCTTATATGGTATATATATTATTCCGTGACATATTTGATATTTCACATTATCCACATATCACATTTTTAAATATTTTTAGATTTATTGTTTGTCATTTAAATTTTATAAATTTTTACATTTATATTTATATCTTTATTACCATTTAAATTTTTTTCCAACGTTTATTATTATTTAAAGTAATTAATATATATTTTATAATATATCACTTTAATAATTACCGATCCGATCTCGAGCTAACCCACTTATCTTTAACTTATTATTTTACCCTTTTCAGTCACCGGTCTGGTTTTTTTGAACCTTGGATATGCAAAACAAGGATCGGGCCCTGGCACCTTGTAATAATTGCCTTTCATTTTCTCGCAGTCCACGATAACACGACAAGACTCCATTATTGGGATAGTTAGCGTTGCATGCAGTGCAATATTGCCGTTATATAGTATTTTATTTCTGATTCAATTCAGATTTCCGAAATCAAATCAGTCCCTTTCACTTGGGGCATCATTGTCCACCAACCATGTATAAATGTTTAAAATATTGGCGGAATCTCTCCCAAAAGATACTCCTCCTACTCACCCGACTTGCAGGGATCTGTGTCATCCTGTCAAGTGGTGGTGCCGAGTGCCGGCACCCATTCAATTATTATAAATTCATTTTATCCTTTTTGGAAAAAATGGTGGTTAACATTTACACGGAACGCTGAATTAATCAGCATTCGATTGAAGCTTTTTTATCATAAAGTGAGGCCCACAACATAACGATGTGGTCTTGATCCAGCATCGAATATGATGTTGACGTGACAAATGAATTTCTCATCAACTAAATCAGTATATTCCTTCAGGCTCGTTCTCTCCTTCATACGTAAAATGAAAGAAGGATCAACACTCAACTTTCATGAGAACTAATCAACACGCATGTATGTATTTACTGAGAGAGACTATTCTCTTTGAGAAAAAAGAGAGGCAAATGGTGTATTGTAAGCTCGCTCTATATACAGGGTAGATAAACAAACTTCAAAAAGTAATTTTCACTCCCACAAACATAAATAAACAAAAATAAAGGTTAAAGTGTAAACTTACCCCATAAGCTTTTGCTTATGAATAATAATGTTGTTTCGGAAGTTTTTCTTGGCTGAAGGTTAGCCTTAAAATGTTAAATTAAAGCAATATTTTCCCTTTCTGTTACAAATATTAACAATCAATCATCAATTTTTTTTAACAATCAACGGTTTTTAAATAACATTGTTATTTTTTGAAACTCTCTGAATGATGTTGAACCCAAAAAATGCTTTTAGGACAAAAGTTCTCATGAGTAAGACCTTTTAAGATAAATTGGCATCTTAACCCTGAAAATTAAATAGATATATCATATGATATGTTTCCGCCGCGCCGCCTGGAATTTTAGCCCCTCCGACCAGCCTTTTGATTACTTTTGGTTCAATCTTAATCCATATATCTACTTAAGTTTCTTTGTTTCCACGTCATCTCACCAATTTTCTTCACGTCTTCTTCTTCTTTTTCTAGTGACTTGTATATGCATTCTTTTAGAAAGGCGTCACAGGTTCACATGCCTCTCACACAATATTAATTATAATGTTCTCTATTCACTCAAAAGAACAAACAAATCAAAGTCCTCCATATGTAATCCCATGATGTTCCTCCATCTTAACTCATGGCATAAAAATACGTGTCCCCGACATAAGAACTCGTGATCCTCTAATTTCAACTCATTCGTCCAAATCCCCAGCCTAACATCAAGCAAAAGTTTATTTAGCACGAATAGTTTAATTTGTTGCTGATGGATGAGTTCATTTAAAACGTGAAAAGTCATCTATTAATAGCCTTGAAAAAAATAACTTACAATTTAAATTCTCTATTTTTTTTTCAACCCAGACTTCACCTAAATTCCGAATCTTTACCCAGACGTTACTGCTTGGAAAAGTTAACTGGAAATCCGGATTTTCTCCCATACTTTTCCCTTCCCTTGCGCCTCCCTTACTTAAAAAAGCACTGTTTTGAGTCCAAAAAACAGGGGGTTGGGTCCTTTTTTTAAAAAAAAAATATATGTACCATTCTGAAGTATTTTTTCAGTACCGTCCAGTATCATGAAATAATGTTTTCTACATTTAGTATGGTAAAATATTTTTCTAATTGCAACGAACAGTCTAAACTTAAAATACAGAGTAGTGATAAAAAAATATTTCAGAGGATAAGATGCAAAAAATAATTATTTTAAGATATTGGGTATTATTGAAAAAATTATTTAAGGTGCTGAATGAGTTAAAAAAAATTATCATTGGATGTTACTAAAAAATACTTTAGAATGTAGTTTGATAGATAGTAGTTACTACTGAAAAATTATTTAAGGTGCTGAGTGAGTTAAAAATTAATTTACGATACTGGGTATTACTAAAATAATACTTTAGAGTATAATTTGATAGATAATAGTTAGTGCTAAAAAAATATTTGAGAGTGATCAGTGTAATAAAAATTATTTTAAGATATTGAGTGCCACTTAAAAATTATTTCATAATACTGGGCGATACTGAAAAAACACTTCAGGATGCTACATATATATATATATATATATATATATTTTTTTTAAAAAGGACCCCAACCCCCTGTTTTTTGAACCCAAAACGGCGCTGTTTTAAGTAAGGGAGGCACAAGGGAGGGGAAAAGTATGGGAGAGAATCCAGATTCGTTAACTGGTTAAGGTATGCGAAAGGCACCGCTTGGTAATCACGAATCGATTTTATTTCCTCAAAAAACAACAGCATTACTATTCCTTTGCGTTTTTCATAAGAAGGAATAGCATCTTCCATGGATACTTTAGACTCTGAGAACATGCATGGTAACGAGTTTTGTCACCATCGCTTACGCCCACCAGCCTATTATTAATTAGTAATGTAGCATTTGATGTGTTAGGGCTATTTTTGTTGGCCAAAATTATGGTGAAAGCTAGCTATATGAGTTATTGTCAATTATTAAGTACACCTAATTACGATTGTTAGTGAAAGAATAGGCCACATCAACAAAAGGGGTGGGATTGTATAACTTTTTGGAGTGAAAGCTAAGTTTAACAGACCACTTATTAGGTAATAATTTGTTGGCAAAATGAAGGCCAAGCAAGAAAGTTAATTAATTAGTTACTGTTTTCGTGATTTACTTAAACTCTATTGACTTTGAGGTAAACCGAATCCGAATAGAATGATTCTTGTTACTATTTTTTTTTCTAGTTCTAATGATAAATTTGATCTGATCTTAAATATGGAACATAAATCTTATTTTTCTCCCTCGTTTGCTTTTTTTTTTTTTTGACATCACCCTCATTAATCGGTCCCAAAAAAAAAAAAAGGCATCACCCTCGTTAATTTTCTATCCTTTCCCATTCTCATCTTCCACATAAATATTCTCCTTAAACGAGGGGTATTCTAGACAAAGTGACGAACAATTTGTATATAAAAAATAACCAATGCCCTTAATCTTCATGAATTAATTAAATCTGTGTTATATTTAGAATAGAATAGCCACGTCGACAATAGTTGAATATCACAAGCAACTCTTTCCGCTTTTGCAACTAAAGTGATAAACAATATATAAAAGGTTATAATTATTTTATTAACAGGTATAGTTAAAATTTCAATTTATGATATTCATCATTAATAGCTCTTTTGATTTAATTATGTGGGAGATGATTATATATAATCCTGATACAATAGATCGATTATAGTATTTAGTTAGTCTTATATAATGTAAAGATTATTACATTTTATAATTCTGATTATATCAAATGATGTAATCATGATTCCATTGCTATGACTGATGAATGAGGATGCATGCATCCTATAATCAAGTGAAAAATGCACTATTGCCATTTTAATTTTTTTAATTTGACCCAAGTGCCTACCCATAAGTACCGTTAAACATTAAATAATTATCATCATTAAATATTTTTAAAAATTAATTAATTATATAAAAATAAAAAAATTTATATTCCACCATTAAAAATATTAAAATATCCCGTTAAATAATATTCTCATCATTAAATACTAAAAAAATTACTATGAACCCCTTCATAATATTTTCACTATTAGATATTAAAAAATTATTATGGACCGAATGCATACACTGGACAAATTGATAAAAAAAATCCTTTGAACTCAACGTGTATATTATACATATATGTGAGATGAGAGTAACTTTGTCTCTTACTATGTTATTCCCACATATTCTTATTTTTAATGTAATCCAACCAAACGTCTTAATTTATTCATATGTATCATTTTCACTTAATGGTGAACTAAACAAATTCGTATAATCATCATTATATTACATTCTATTACATTATTTCCAATTCTGTGAGCCAAATGAGCACCAAATGAATTCTCAAAGGTTATGAACTAATTACAATTGTTTTGGCCAGGTGGCTATATATTTAATTGTATCATTCGGGCACATCAAGAAAGTGCTGAGTCGGTTGTGTTTTGACAAAAAATAAATTATGTTTTATTATTTAACACTTCTCATTCTTAAAAGAATTATAAAGTTGTGACATATAAATAATGGTTTTTCTAAAAAAAATTATTGGAACATATATATTCAGAATCATTTCAATATATAAATATGAAAATTTTAAATGAATTTTTTAGTTCTTATTCAGAGGATAGTCCTAAAATGATGATGGATACAGGCACGGAAAGATTCAGAGAAAGTAGATTCAGTTGGACTTATCAACGGTCACGATTCGCACACCTCACTCACGCCTCTGGTCTCGCCACTCGTCACCCCCTACTTCCCTCACCCTATGATTGACTCCAGCCCACCTTATGCTTATTCTTTAATTGTCTGGTGTATCTTTTTTTTTTTTTGCCAAGAATTTTCTGGTGTATCAATCACTACATAAAGACATTTTTTTGTTTGCAATAATAAAGGAAGAGGACAGAGTTGTAGGACACGTATATAAATTAAACAAATTATAGAAGTCCTCTTTGATGGGACATAGTTACTCCATTAAGATTGGAACTAAACTAATTGAGGATAAACCACCAACTGAAACACACGCACTTGTATATTAAAGAAATTGTACCTTTACTCTGCATGCTACACAAGTTTGTAGTCTTTTAGCTAAATCAGCATTGAAGGAACACACAAGAACAGCCAGAGTCAATACTGCTAGGCTCAGCATATTTATTTATTTATTCCAATACAAAGGATTTATTAAAATGTATCCTTACTAGTAAAGTCACTATCTTTACCCCAGTCTAACTCAGCTAAGCTTTAGCACTGGCCTCTTCTTTTGTTTCATCTTTACACAGAAGGCTTTATTATCACCCAGTAACTGTAAAAATTCACTCCATCCCCTCTCTCTTATTGTGTCTGACTCTGACCTGAGAGTCTAACCCGACCAAACAAAACAAAAATACAACACAGCCAAATCTAGAAAATATTCTCAAGCTGGCACTATTCACCTTTGAGTCATCCTAGCGGTCCATCTAAAAAGATTCCCCTCTCCCTTCCTGAATATTGATTTGATTTTAAATTTTTAACAATCAACCTGACAGTGGATTCCTCTGTCTGCTTCGGTTCTAAAACTGCCAAAACAGCATTATCATGAAGTGCTTCAATAAGTCCATTCTTGAGGCAAACTCGTCTCGTTCTGCATATTTGCTGGCTCCTCCTTCCATGATTGTCGTTTCTGCAGCGAATACATGCCATCCTTGTTATTCACCAGAACTTCTGCAAAAAGCAAAAAGATCACTATGCTTAGTCAAGATGGGCAAGTCACATATTCGGTGTATATATGCATTAGTATCACCATCCACCAACTGCTACCCTATTTTTCTATTCTTAGGTGGTTTTTCCCTCAAGTTTCAATACATGTGGTTGAATAATAAATATCAGAAATTGGGGGTACCTCGCAGAGGAGGGAACCCACTGGCTTTGGGTCCAGGCGTGGCGGCCATTTGGTCAAAGTGGAGCTGTAGTGCCTGCACTACTCTGGCCGGTATCAGTACAGTGGAGCAACCTGACATGTACACATCAACCTTTTTTAGATGCAAATATCTAAACCACATCTTATGTTTCTGCCATCAAATAAGAATCTTTTCATGTTTTTTTCCCTTCCCTTGTTATGCCACCACCAAAAGAATCTAAACTTCTTGGATCAAACTTGCATGTGCTTCATTTAAGAGAATATTCAATCGCCCGCAGGGGCTCAGGGGATTCCGGGTTAAAACGCATCTTTCAAGGGAAAAAAGACAACAAATTCGGACACAAAACTCGCATTAAATCGTTAAATTATGATTTTTAATATGGTTGATGTTCCCATTTCAGAGCCAACTACTTCAACGACTCCTGAACTAGAAGAATGGACAACCAAATCTTGAAGCAACTTCACGAACCGAATTCACATCTTCCCTATTACCTGACTTCTTGCGTGACTCAGACGGAGCTGTGTTCACGCGAGGCAGGAACACCCCGGTCCCACCGGACCCGGTTCTCGGACCCGACCCTCCAAGTAAAACCGCTCGCGTGCCCGACCCGGATGCTTGCTGCTGGTTTGGTGGCTGCTGCTGCAGCGGAGCAGCACCGGTGCTCGAAGTGAACAGGGGCGTCGGGCGGTTCCGGCGAGCATTACCCGACCCGACGCTGTTGGCTTTGCTTTTCTTCTGAACTTGCTGAATCTGTTCGCTGGGTTCGGTTTGATGCGAAATCTGGGCTTGGCTTTCCGGATATGTAGCGAGCTTTTGCTTCATAGTCTGCTTTTGATTTAGGCAAGATAACTGGTTCATGTAAATAAACCGTTCAACGAAGTGAGTAATTAATCATCATAAGTCATAACGCTGAGTAATTCTCATTTTCCCCAAGAAGAAGAGGATATTACGGTGTATTTTACCTGAACTGCTCGGATTTGTTGGTCAATGAGAGCTTGGTTGAAGCTGTGATGATTCCCATAACCGTGGAGGTATTTTGAATGCCCTCTTTCGTCGATGTTCATCTTGTCAAACATCCCAACGACGTCGTAAGCAGTCCCCGGACAAGAGTCTTTGCCGTCACAGGGCGTCGCCGGCGGCGTTGGTTCCAGAGAAGAGCCTTCTGGACTGTCTTGGTTTGAGCCAAACGGCGACCAGAGAGTGGATTGGGATGAATCAGTTGAATCCCACGACTTTACGGGAAAAGAAAGAATAAGAAGGGACAAAACAGGGGGAAAAATTAAGTTTTAGAGATTACGGAAAAGAACGTACATAAAAGCAACCAAAAAAAGGGATTCTTTTTCCAATTGAATTGATGACTTATGAGCAGAGGAGATGAATTAAAAAAAAGCAGAACCATTACCATCTCCAAATCGCTAGAGCCAATGCCTGACAAGTGGAATTGGTCGTCATCCTGAAACATGAAGTGAGCCATCTCGCGAGTAAACTCAGAGATGAAATCGTCGTCCTTATCACTGTTGCTCGGTGCCTCGGCGGTGGCGGGAACGAGAGAAGCTATATGGGATCCAAACTCGTCGGAGTCGAAAGCAGAGGATTTTTGGTGGGAGAAGTTGTGGTATTCAGAGAGAACATCATCATCGTCCCTGTCAGGAACTAACTGAGAAGGAAGCGTGGATTCACGAGTGTGGAGGTCAGCAGCCATCATAAAAAGGGAAGCGCGGTTATGGCAGAAGCCAGATGGGATAGATGATTGGCAATAATGATTGTTACTGGTGGTAGAAGCTTCAATAATTAGTTGATACCAGAGAGAACAAACAGAGAGAACGTTGAATTTTGATTAAGCAGAAACAGAGAGGAAGATTAATGAAGGAGGAGTCGGTGATGAGGGGTGAGAGGTTGGGGTGGGGCCAGCGGGAATGTCGGAGAGAGTGAGTAAGTAAGAGAGAGATGCAAAGGTCGACCGGCTTTAGTAGTTGGGCCGTACGGTTCACACAGCTGGCCGGCTCACCTCAACTGCCATTTGTTGAAGATTCAGCAGCAGAAGTTGCATCCACGAAACCACCCCTCCGCTCTCATCAATTTGCCTGACACATCTCCGTCAAAAATACCGAACCAACTCAAATATACAAATACTAGGACCAGTTATCCTGATTGTAATCGAAAATAGTACTCCTATTTAAACCTCATAGTGGATTTATAATATATATGTATTTAGGGGCATTCAAATTAATACGTGAGGTAGATGGGCGACAATAATGCTAGTTGAAATCAAGACGTTTGTTGGCCAAAATAAAAGAAAGAAGTTTATGTTCCGAGTTATTTTTTTATGGGATAAGAGGAAGGGAAGTTCTCTTGCGGACGCTAATGAGCCAGAGTCGTTCCTTTTAAATTAAGTTCAATTAAATGTTTTTCTAAATGAAAGATTAGGTCTTTCAATTTGCAAGAAGTCACGTGGGATTAAAATATATGTTTGCCTTGCATGAAGGTTGAATTATGGAAAAATTGGAGCTAACCACAGGGAAAGGTGGTTCCAATGACAAGGGACATGGGGGGGGGGGGGTGTGCTATTTGTATAACCAAAAATAGGTGTTTGTCGCCAGTTTTAATGGTTTAGCTGCTAGATTAAATTTGGCATTGATGTGAGTCCGTTAAAGTCAATAAAGTCAGCTGAGTGTTGTTTAGGTGTGCCTTACTGAATGCATATTGCCTTCCCACCACTTTAATCCGGAGCTGGTAATAGGACAGCTTCATCAAATAGTGTTATTATGAAAAATTGTTGCATAACACCACCCAAAGCTGTCACTGATTGACTGAATCTTCCAAAGCAAAGATGGGAGGGAACATGCAAAGCATGAGCTTTCTGCACATATTTAATTAACTTCAAAGTTTCAAAAGTGAGATTCGTGGCTTTGGTATATGGTTTAGTAGCTGATGGAATGATTCACGCTAAAACAAAAGCAAACAAACCAAAAAGAAAGGTAGTTCAGATAAGACTGGTGAAGCCCCATCATCTACCATTCAACCAAAACTCCACTTCAATTATTCAACTTTTTTTATTTCGTCTTCCCCTTGTTAGTTAACATCTCCTGCTTTCTATTTTACAGCTACAACTACAAGTGTACCACACTCTCTCACAAACTATACATGTGATTCATTTTATTTTAAATACATTTGTCCTGTGTCAGTTTGATGAGAAAGTTAAGCGACTTGTGATAGATAAATGCCAAAACCACCAAACAAAAACCAAAGTCAAAGATAAACACTCAAAGTGGTGTTGACGAAGAGCACGATGGTATCCATAGTGGGTGGACTGAGTGGATAAAGTTAGACTGAAGTTTCAATATTTTTCTTCATTAAAAACAGAAAATACTGACTGAATTTCGTCTCTTGTGTGATGAAGTCAATAAGAAATGACCACCACGGCCAGTGCTCAAAATGTCTGTTTGGATACAGGTTTGGAGGCTTCAATATGTGCCTTTGGAGGAAGATAGTGCTCAGCTTTGCAGCTCATTTGCAAAGAAGGGGAGCAGTACAACGATGTCCAAATGACCAGTACAAGTAGCATCACATCCGATACATTCATTTCCCAGAAGTTCATTGTTTCGCATTTTCAGCAATTCATTTTCTGCGTCAAACTTGGCCTTGTTTACAGTAATAAACCTGCTGCCACACCAAAATAAAAAAAGATGGTACCGCATTTTGAGGCCATATCTTTCAAGACCTTGATATGCCTTGTTCCATGTAGGGGTTTGGGTCAGAAGGGGACCAGGCTTCGTCCGCACTCCAGAGGATCTTGCGGCGAAAGGAGATTGTTTTCCCTTGTACCAGAAATAGCGACAAATATTGTTTGTGAGCTCGAGATATCAACTGGTCGTTGTAGTATAGTGGTGAGTATTCCCGCCTGTCACGCGGGTGACCCGGGTTCGATCCCCGGCAACGGCGTTTTTTATCTCTTTTTTTTTTTTTTTTTTTCAGTTTTTATTTTTTCCCTGTTTTTACCTTTCCCCTTCGGGCGTTCCCTTTCCCGAGCAAGCAAGTTATTGATGCTAAATTCAATCTTCTACGCCACCATCACACTTGTTACAAGCAAACACTGGTCAAAAAGCAAAATCTCTTCGGAAAGCAAACAAAATGATGACCATCCTCCTCGTGCCTCCACCACTTCCTCCACCGGGTCACAAGAAATGTCCGCCGTGTCACGTCGCAGAATTACCACGACGAGCATCCACATAATGGCCTTAGATGGCATCGTCAACGTAAACTCACTTTTCACCTTAGCTCTCTTCCTCGGCATCACATCTACCAACACCTATTCCACCCTCGTCGACGCCGGCACCGCCTGTGCCGCCGGGCCCTCCGTCGCCGAAGGCCTCATCACCTATCACGTCTACTCCTTCAGCTCCTTCCTCTTCTCCAGCCTCATCGCCTTGGCTCTCAAACAAGTCATCAACACCAGTAAGGGTGTGGAGGAAGCCGATGCTCTGGGTGTTGCCGGAGTGCGCAATGACGCCTTGAGCTTCGTTGTGAAAGTCGACATTTTGGCTCTGAGGATGGGGACTCTCGTTTCGGCGATTGGATCGGTTTTTGGATGTGGGTTCTTGGTCATGGCTCTGGTGAATCTTGTGCAGATCAAGTTGGGAACTTTGGCTTGTGGGAGTCACTACACTTATGCAGCTGTTGGTCCCCTGCTTTTTCTCGTTCCCTTGGCTCTAATAATCTACATTGTTCTCGTGCTCTACGCGTTTTCTCGCTGAGGCTTTCCATAAATGCCTTCGGTGTTTATGGTGCCCCTGTGCGATGTTCTGATGCAACTTTGCAAACTTAAAGGCAAGAACAAGTGGCGCCCGATGAATCATGTGGATTATGTAAATAAATTTGAACTGGTAATTATAAAGGTCCAAAAATAGAGAATGGGTTTAAATTGGCATTGGATTTTGGGGTGGTTCTGAGGTTCAGAATTTGTATGTACACATGGTGGCTCTGAATTTTGATATCTCTGCTGCATTATCTTGTTCCAGTTCATAGCTATCTTGTTCGTCAGCCGGTGCCGCTGTTGTGGTCAATGCTGTTCACTATTGAAATCCGGAGATCAAACTGAATTCAACCAAATAACCGCCTCATGCATTGAAATGAATTTAATTTTGTCACAAGTCTATAAATACCTTGAGAATCAGTACAATTTTAATTATTTTAAGGAGCAAAATATTCCAGTTCGTGTACATCATATATTTCTACTGCTGGATCAGATATGTTGTTATCTGGAAGGAGGTCTTGAAAAATCTTGTTTTCCTTTTGCTATTAAAAAGAAGATATGCTATTAGTCCTTTCAAGTTTCAACAAAATTCTGAATGCCAGTTCATCAGGAGGAAGTCCTGATAACTTACTAAGGGGAAGGTACTCTCTTTATTCTACTCGTTCCCATAAATGCATTACTTCGTCCATAAGTTTAGATCTTACCATTGTAATAATCAAGTCCTTGTATAGGTAGACATGGTGCTTGAACCAATCGTTGCTACTGCATCAACTGAAACATCCGAAATGGATTACTTCTCCGAGCCCTCAAGTATAAGTATAGTTTTTGTAACAACAAGAAATCCAAGCATCATGAGAGAATGGCAAATGAATCAGTTCATTGAAATTATAGCTGAACGATAATAAAAGTTTACATAAAAACTTTCACTCTTTTTTAAACTTGGCAGGAGAACTACTTTACGTAATATGGCCTAACTGCTGGCCAAGTCCATTGATAGTGACTGCCATGGAAAGTATCACATAAAAGATAGCAGTTAAGGAAGCGAATGGGATTCTCTGCTAAGTTCCCCCCACAGGATGGTGACATGGGTGCACAACAATTTAGAGAAGCAAACTTCTCTGAGAAATTGTTGTCAGTAGTGGGAGAACTTAGACCAAGCTTTAGTTACAGAAAGCAGCTAAGAAGAAATGGGAGGGAAAGTACATTGAAGGAAAATAATAAAATTGATCACATGATGCTAGTAACTTAGTGAGTGTGTTGAGCATGCTAATTCAATCTGTAATTGCTTTCACAAACCAAGATTTTAAGACTGTTAGGCAAGAACTCCATTAACAAACGTATCTGATGTTTCTATATATACTTGCTCAGAGGTTCGGTTTATATTGATTGCTGATAAAAGCATTGCGAAGCTTGGTATGGATATTAAGGGACCATTCTGCATGTATGAGTCCATTCTGCATTTTTAATTTTCTGAAACCTAACAGGGTACGTGACAGTAAGAGGGACCAGAAACTGATGTCTGATGTACCACATTAGCATTAAAGACCGAACGAATTGTGGAAGTAAGTGAAAAGAGGAAAAAAAAATGAAAGGAAGACAAAAGCGAGACACCAAGCCATGAGGTTCAATGCAATGCACCTCCCTGTTGTTGCTCAGGGTCCTTGAAAACAGCAATCTTTTCCATCTTCAAGAGTTTCCCTCAATTAAGACCAATGCTTTTTAAATATTGTTGAAGTTTCTTATTCCCATTCCAGCATCTCGTCATCTCACCAATGTAGCCTCAAAGAGGAACTTAAAGATATATTTGGAATTAAATACTTGCATCTTGCAGGGCAGGACTGGCTTGTCCAGAAAGAAGTTTTTGTCGGTCATAAAAATATCTTTGGGAAAAAAATAAAGAAATACTATTTGAACTTCAAAATTCTAAAATGAGTTATCAATTGTTATATTCTTATAGTCAATACCTATACTCTTGTAGTTAACAAGATTGATTTGGAATTTTGAAATTCAATTGATTTTTTTTTTTTTTTATCTTTTTTCTTATATCTTTTTTGGAATAAAAAAGCACTTGAAATGTGCAAGGATTATTTAGTTCATTGAAGCATATGCCTGAAATCTTTAAAGAGTAGCTCTAACTAATGAAGACCTGCCTCTACATCGTCCCCTCATCGCCTATCATTGCCTATACCATACAAATTCACTACCTCTTGATGCAAGGCTGAATTATTACTTTTGATCTCATTAGAGAAATATTTATAAAGGCTTTCTGCTTGGAGTTTTGCTAAACCTCAATTATTTTTTGCGTGTTTGGGTGTCATTAACAATTGTGAGCATTATTCGTTGACCCAAAAAGCAACATTTGCCTAAATTCAAAACGCATAAGAGGAAAGTGTAAATATGTGGAAATGAACCTTTGATGCTACGGCGATGTTGTTCTCACTTTTCACCATGTCTGGTTTAGATTTTAGATTTTTTTAATAAAAAATTTAACACAGTCAATTGTCACTACTTGAGAGTTCACAGTTCAAATGTCATGTTTATTTTTTATTTTTTTAAAAAATAATTGAATGTGTCATTTAAAATTTAAAAATGAAATTCCAAAGAGGATATATGCTTGGAGACTGCAAAATGGCAATAGAATATTGAGAAAGAAACTGTCCTTCCAAAATATGGAAATACAATCATATCCTAGCAATGCGTGCTCCTCAATCTTTTAACTAAAAATGAAGGGCACCATTATCCACCAACCTTAATTGATTGTATGCAGGATTTGAACAACATCATTGCAATCAATCAGCACAACTTTGCATTATGGAGTAGTATTAGACAGTAAGTAAAAGCAATTTAATTAGAAAATATATACTCCCTCCAGTCCTAAATATAGGACATGGTTTATAGTGCAACGGAGGTAGTAATATAATATTCCGAAATGACACAAGGCACATGTGGCCTTTCATCCACCATATAGTGCTGCTCATATTTCCCATCCTTTACCTTTTCGGTAAAGGATATGATCTCTCTATCTAAGCTCATTTGTTGGTATAGTAAAAGCATGTTTGGATTGACTTATTTTTTAAAAGTAAATATTTATTACGAAAGTTGAGATACAACTTTTCTCACATACTTACCTTATATATCGTAAATCATGATTAAAAAATATTTATAAATAAAAAATAAACTACACAAACACGCGCACTAATCCTGTTTGCACTTATTCTCCTGAAATGTCATCCCATTTTGTCGTATCATCATTATCATTAATAGAATAAGAATTCTGACTTTGTCTGGGAGATTTCGGCATATTCAGTCATTCACTTTGAAGTTTGAGCGAACATTTTCTGATAAGAACGCAGAATACAAAGTGGTACCCTGTTCTGACCAGGGTAAAGCTAAGCATAACAGTATGCGATTTGAGTTTGAACTTTTCAAACACTAAAAACAGTCGTTAGCAGAGTTTCCCAACCAACTGTCTTGAATTTTTAGTAGGTATACCGGAGTATCTCTGAATAGTGTGATAAAAATATAAAATACACTAACCAATTAGTATGACAGCTCAGACGAGCCTGTACTATTCCGAAGGTCATGTAATTAACTAATTAAGAATACTACTGTATTTGTTTGGTAGGAGTAATATACAATGTTTGTTTGAGATACTTTAATTTTAGTTTATAAGTGTTTTTAAATTGTGATTTACGGTATATAAGGTAGGTATGTGAGAAAAGTTTATTTTGACTTAACGTGTGTTTGGTATCCCGTTTTGGAGCATATAAGCCCATTTTTAATGGAAAAAAGCCCGAATGAGTTGGATTTTTTTTTTTTTTTTTTTATGTTTGGTTTAGCTTTCTATAATTGTATCACGGGTATAATAAGTTACTTGTTAAATAAATCTCAGTGTACTCGTTTGGAATAGTTTATTTTTGGACAATAGTGCATATTTGGAAACACTTATTTTTTTTAATCTAAGTGCTTATTACGTAAACCGAGATAAAACTCCTCTCACATACTTACCTCGTATACTGTGAATCACGATTTATAAGAACTTATTGCTCAAAAATAAGCCATTCCAAACGAGCACTAAATGCTTATAAATCGTGATTCATGGTATACGAGGTAAGTATGTGAGAGGAGTTTTATCTCGGCTTGCGTAATAAGGACTTATTGTCTAAAATTAAGTTATACCAAACACACACGCAACAACTTTTCTATTAAGTCACTTATTATATAAGTCGAGATAAAACTCCTCTCACATACTTCCATCGTATACGGTAAATCATGAATTATAAGCACTTATTGTCCAAAAATAAGTTATCCCAAATCGCTCATCCAAACATAAATCATATTACAAAAACTGACTTTTTTATTAAGTCAGAATCATAATAAGTTATTTTTCCTACCGCTATCTCAAACATACATTTATATAAATAACATTTATAAATAAAAAATAAACTATCTTAAATTACCATAATCAAAAATATATTCTGTTTCAATGGTTTAATTTAATTATATATATTAAATTTAAAAAGCAAGGCCAGGACACCACCAGGCTGCGTGTGTGGAACAGTAAAGAGCCAGCTCAAAGCCTGACAAGAGGTCTTGTCCCGTTCTCCAATGCGACCCTGTTCTTCATCGCAAAAAAATAATCACTATATAATACGAATCCTACCAATTATTCGCTTCCTCTCCCTGGTATTTCTGTCTTCTCTCTCTGGACCCCTTTCTCCCCAAGTCGCCTGATCTTTTCTCCTGATACTCCGTGCGGTTCGTTCGGTGACCCAACCTTCCTCTAATTCATCTTCCCTCAAGACTAACGACTCTTCCACACACACCATCTATTTTCTCGATCAATCCGCCTCCCGGTAAGTTGTTTCGTCCCATTCGTGTTTCGCTGTTTTTGGTTTGATCCTCGATTTGTGTTCGAGATTGATCCAGGTTCGATCTGATGTGTTTGAGGCGCCAGGGACGACGGTAAGACTATGGCGCATAGGGTAGACCAGGAGTATGACTATCTGTTCAAGATCGTTTTGATCGGCGACTCTGGTGTGGGCAAATCCAACATTCTTTCCAGGTTTACCCGAAATGAATTTTGCTTGGACTCCAAATCTACGATTGGGGTTGAGTTCGCCACCCGTACTCTTCAGGTGCTCCCTCTATCCCGATTTTCAACTTTGAAGTCTCTAATACTGTAACCCATGGGGTTGTACTCGGATGTATATCCGGTGCTGTTTATTAACCAGGATCTTGTGATGAGTTGTTTGTGGCGTATGCTTTAGAACAAAGAAATCATACATCCTTTGCAGTAGTTGGACGAGATTTCATTTAAATGATCTCAACGACCTAGGTCTTTATGGCTTATGCTAATAACCAGTTGACGAGCGTCAATTGAAGTGGAAGCAACAATATAGGATCTCGGGTCTTGTTTGCCTTTACCATTTTGCGAATATAAAATAAACGGGAAGAGCTCTGTTGCAATTTGCGAAAATAGTAGAAAAAACTTTAATGCGGCCCTATCCCCGGGCGTAAATTTTCAGTGCGCGTGTTTTCCTCGTTTGTGGGATTTAATGAAAAAGGACTGTGTATCATGTATGGTTTACCTGTATCAGGTGAATAATTTTGCAGGTAAACAATTTGGATTCTATACCCAACCACCTTTTTGATTGGTTAGAACTATTATGGAACAGTACGTTATGGGGTGTTGGAACATGCCTCACTTTTACCTCGGTATGTTATTGTGAATGTGCGGGGGTATAAGTGACCACAAAGAAAGCCTGTATGTGTCGTCCAGTAACGACAGATTTGAGTACTTTGGTGGACATCTCAGGCTAATTTGTATTTTTTAACTGTATTATACATTGATGAAGAGGGTTAAAAGAAGATAAATTCATCTTAAACTAGTATTAGTTGAAATTGTTGTTATACATTGAATCATTGATCATTCGAATACCATAATGAGAAAGTATTTTGGGACTCCTTTTGATATACTGATCCTATCGCATTATTTTACTTCATCCTGTTTCCTCAACAGGTGGAAGGAAAGACTGTCAAGGCACAAATCTGGGACACAGCAGGTCAGGAGCGGTACCGTGCCATCACCAGTGCTTATTATAGAGGGGCTGTTGGTGCACTCCTCGTATATGACATAACTAAGAGGCAAACATTCGATAATGTTCAAAGGTGGCTCCGTGAATTGAGGGACCATGCAGATTCTAATATAGTAATCATGATGGCTGGAAACAAATCTGATTTGACCAATCTTAGAGCTGTTTCTGAGGATGATGGTCAAGCATTGGCAGAGAAGGAAGGTCTTTCATTTCTTGAGACATCTGCTCTGGACGCAACCAACGTTGAAAAGGCATTCCAAACCATTTTGACAGAGATCTATCATATTGTGAGCAAAAAAGCACTGGCCGCTCAGGAAGCAGCAGCGAGTACCACCCTTCCTGGACAAGGAACCACGATCAATGTTGCAGATGCATCGGGGACAACTAAAAGAAGTTGCTGTTCCACCTAATGCGTCATTCGAGGAATGAAAGAAGCTGTTAGTAGATTTTTTTTTTTTTCATGTTTCAGTTCTATTTTTACCTCTTCTGTTTCATTTATTTTTCCTTTTAAATAGGCGAGAAACATGAGGAGTACATTTATTACTATATTGAGTTGCCTTGTCCTTGAGGAAAGTCACTGATTTTTCCCCCTTTTAAACGTTAGTGTTGCTAGTTTTTTGGATGTTTGCTTCGAGTTTAAGCTAGCTTCCCATGTATTCATAGGAAATGGGAACCTGCTGATATATATATATAGTGTGGTCAATGGGAATCGCGACAATGTTAGATTGTGTTTGCTTCTTGCGTTTGGCTGTGAGTTTTCAGGGTATATCTGTTTTGAAACTATTTGACGTACCATATGATAATCTCTGTTCCCGAATCTAGCGGCCACTTCTGGAGGGAGCATCAAGCAGGGTGTGTTTGTTTTGGTGATTGGATAAGTAACTTATTTTTACTTAAACTTATGGAATCTTAATATTGAAAAAAAGTTAGATTGGGTAAAATGATGAGTGTTTGGATTAACGATTGGATAAGTAACTTAAAGTAACTTATGTAAAAGTGAATGATGTTTGGTTTGACTTTTACATAAGTGGTTTTTGTATTAATTAAAAGAAAAAATTGTAAAAATTATGAAAAATGAAAAAATGAAGAGATAATTGTGAAAAAGTCCTCATTGGCAACTTAATTGTCAATGGGACCTGGGAAGATATCTACACACGGAGGGATTTTTTCACAATTTTCTCAAAAATTAACTTTGAAAATTTGGTAATGGTACAATTGTAATAAAATTATATCAAATTCTAATTTAAATTGGTAC
This sequence comes from Inga laurina, assembly GCA_963855925.1. Classification (NCBI taxonomy): domain Eukaryota; kingdom Viridiplantae; phylum Streptophyta; class Magnoliopsida; order Fabales; family Fabaceae; genus Inga; species Inga laurina. The sequence goes on along the minus strand of OY979707.1, from coordinate 66,573,049 downwards.
ACTCTAAAAATCTTTTCTATTGTGCACCTCAAGCTTAAATTTTTAAAATTATATCAAACTCTAATTTAAATATTAAATCCTAACTCATATTTTCACATAGCTCAAAATCTAACAAAAAAAACCAATTAAAATCTCAATAATACCTCCAATAATCCAAATAAATTATTTAAACTAAATTTAATGGGTAAAAACACTATATAGAAACTAATTTATGACATGTTTATAAAAAAAAATTGATTATAAAATCATAAAAAAATTAAATAATAAATCTAAATATATTAAAATTAATTATTAATTATTCTCTACATTTCTACAGTCATATATTAACAAAACTCAAAACTTGCCTAAACTCTTATCCCAAAGTATTCTCTAATTAGCAGAAGATTACTATATAAAGAAAGAGAAAATTATTTAGAACATTTTTCATAAAAGAAGTTTTGTGATTAGAAGTGATTTTGAGCACCTCATTGATCCCTAAAAATATGAAGATACTCTTATCAATATTATTTTACACACACACAAGTACATAAGTTCCAATAAGCTTTATTTTAAGGCTTATGACTTTTTCTAACTTATAACTTTTTTCAACTTAAAGTCAATTACCAAAACAAACACTCATTTTATACTTTTTATTGTTTAAGTCCGATTGGGTACCCAACCGGTGAAACAAACAAGCACTTAAGATTGTGTTTGGCACGTGAAAATTGAATTGTGGGAACAGCCAAGGTAAAAAAAGTTACTACGTTCTAAATACAAGACAAAGTTGATATATTTTTTTTGGAGATCAAGGAAGTTAAATATATTGTTTAATCATATCATTTGTTATGTATCCTTATATTATATATTAATTTATTAATTAAACTAATTAGTTTAAAAAATATATATATAAATATAAATACTTTAAAATAATTTAATTAGCTTATTTAATTTCTCTAAAAAAATCAATTTTATCTTGTAATTAAAAATGGGGGGAGTATGTTTTTTAGACTTGGTAAATGACAAGTGATTTCTTTCAAGGGTTTCTACGGTTTTCAATGTGAGATTTTTCTCTTTCTTGCTCTCTTTTTCATTCTCATGCTGTGTGACTGTTATGTGACTATTATCGGATAATAATCTAAAAATTATAAGAGAAAAGAAAAAGAAATTTATAAAAAATGTTAACAATTAGAAAGTCTTTTTCTTTGTTTTACCAACATAGAGTTGGTTTAGCGATCTAAGACTTCATTAAATCCTTTTAGGTTTTAAGTTTGAGTCCAAGAGAAGTTATTTGTGTTGGAAGGGAAAACCATGAGCCCTGAAGCCGAATACCTGTTGGAAGTATAAAAAAAAGAAAAGAAGTTTTTTTCGGTTTTTGTTTCCCCTCTTTCTAGCAGATAATATTCGATTAGGAATTCAAAGCCTTGCATTTCTTTTTATTAATTAAAAATTGTGTCAAGAAGATGAAGACGGCATGAGTTGAAATACATAAAATTTTAATGGATGAATCTTAAATTTTGGACTCGCCCTTTATTTTATGTCAGATGAGCATTTTTTTTTTTTAAAAAATTTGATTGTAACTTCTTTTTTTTGGTCGAAAGATTGTAACTTCTAGTTCTAGAATATCATGTTTGTGACGAGCAGCTCATTGCAAAATCTGTCAACAATTTTATTTTTTGGAATAAAGCCCAATCACATTATTTTACTATAAATCGTCCAACTACCTTTATTTCCCCACTGGTTTAGGTAGAATTTTGATCAGATCAAAATACCATTTATTTTAAATAAACCCCGAATTTTCCAATGTTTATCACTACCAGTTTCCATAGGCATAGCAGCCAAACAAATATTTAGTGTTGATTCAGTCCCCAGAAAATGTAAGGTCATCATCTTATATCCTAGTATCCTGCCAAACAACGCTAAAAAGCAATAGGAATATATATAAATATTCGAAAACTTCGAAAAAAGAGGGGGAAAAGCAACTGGGTTTCTTGTGAAGGGACGAAGGATGCAATAAATATAACTCCTTATAAAGGTCTAAAACAAATCGAAGAAGAAAAAGAAGGGCCTTCGTCTTTCAGCCTTTCAGTTGGTTTAACGTGAACTGCTTCTAATGGACCTCTTACTAGCTCCCTTAAAATGTCATTATATTGCCGCGTCATAGAGCAAACATACATTGCACATCTGTAACAAAAATAAATAAATTGATCGACTTCAAAAGGCTGTTAGCTGGGGTGAGATGCCATGTAGACATGGACTTGCTAATTTCGAAGGAGTAAAGAGTGCCGGAGGGTTTGAATCATACAAAATCCATAGTTTGGGATTGGGAGGTCAGAGATCAGCTTTTGAACGGACGGAGGGCTCACTGCACATGCTGCTGAGTAGAAAATTCTGTATGTCTAAATAACCACGGTTGTAATAAATATAGAAAGGGGAAATGCCTCATTCTTATTCAATTTGTATGGTTACATGATGAATTTTGTGTGCTTTTTCACAGTAATGCCTAATCCTGTCGAGCAAATCAGGGGAACTGACCCCAGGCTCGGCTACTACATGACAAGAAAGAACATTTTTCCCTACAGTTATGGCCCAAATGTGCAAGTCGTGGATATCTCGCACTCCCTTCATACCCTTAAGGTCATTTTCCAGCTTCACGATATCGATCTCACTTGGTGTCTTCTCCATCAAAATGCCATAAATATTATTGAGCGTTGACACTGTAGTTCCCAGAGATATAACACAGAATATTAGAGTACACAGCAGGTCAACCACTAACCAATCTGGTTTAGCCCATATCACAGCTCCAGCAATCATCACCCCCACAGATTGAATCAGATCAGCCATGACATGCAGATAGGCACCCTGCAAATTTATGTTCAGCACATTTCTTTTTCTAGGGCTACTTGAAACTAGACTAAGCTCCTCTTCATCTGTCGTGCTATTATGATGCTCCTCCTTTCCATGATCATGATTAGAGTGTCCCCATCCATGGTGATGGTGATGGTGATGGTGGTGATGACTGTGATCATGGCCAAGCCATAAGACCATAATTAAGTTAAGAACAAACCCAAATGCTGCAATTGAAAACATGAGCACACCATTCACATTGGCCTTTCTGTAAAGAAGTCTCCCAAGTGCTTCATATGTTAGAAAGCCAGATATTAGCCAAATTAACTGCACAGAGAAAAGAGCACCCAGAACCTCAAGCCGATTGTATCCAAAAGACTGACTTGGGGTTGCCTCCCAGCCTGATGCCCATACTGCAAAGAGAGAGATAGCGAATCCGGCAATATCTGAAAGCAAATGGGCAGCATCACTCATAACAGCTAGGCTGTTGGCTTTCAAACCACCAACAACTTCCACAAGCATAACCATTGCATAGAAAACTATGAGTCCACAAAGTTTCTTTGCCGACTTTGATGACTCTTCTGATGCCAGAAGACTGTGTTCTTGTCTGGAAAAAGGGCAAACAGAACTGCAAGATGACTCTGTAGCCCCAGGAAGAATATCAATTCTTTTGGAGGCAACTGGCATCTCTATTTCCTGAATGGAAGTTGCTTCTAGGACAGGAGTTTTTTCATGTTCCATTTGCTTCAACAAACTGGTCATTCACTCTGGAAAATGAATACAACAAAAATCATTAGAACCAAGCATTTATATAACAGCATCATCTATTAAAGCATTGAGAATCAATTTTCATAGATTAGACTGAGTTTGCGCAAAATTAAATCAATGGTGGGTGGCGGAATGCGACCAAGTTTTTGACAGGGTCAACTTGACGAAGCATTGTAAAATGTTTAAATTAGTGGGAAAATTACCGACGGGCTTGACAATGTCAAATTGAACGACCGAGAAGTTAACAGTAACACGACAAAAAATATGTCGTTGTCGTTGAATCATGGCTATGTGGTTCGAAGCAACATCGCGATCAGCTAAAATTATTTGAGCAAGGAAAAAAAGAAGCAATCAGAAGTGACAAAATTAAAAGTTCAAAAATGGCGGGGACAGTGAAACCTAGCTGATATCAGTGAGTAGGAAAAGGGGATTAGGGTTTCAGAAAGCAGGAGTGTGGATCTCGCCAGAGTGAAAGGGCGACTACCCCATGATCGCGGACGTAAATAGCTAATCCTCTCTCGAGTCCAAGAAGGGGGATCGGCCGGCAACAGAGAGAACGTTGCTAAAAATTGCAATTTTTTTTGGTAGAAAACTGAAAACTACGAAATGAGAAAAAGAAGGCCTTCGCAAGTGAGACAGGTTCCTCAGAAAATATTCACCTGTTGATCGTGGTGCTCGAAATTTCTTGGGAAAATCACTCCCAAATCTTAAGAAAATAATATAATAACAGAAAAGTCTCTGAAAAAAGTTAAATATTAGATAAGTTTCTTTTCTATAATTATTTTTCAAAATCAAATGATAAAATTGCCCTTAATTCATCAATCATTTTAGAATTGATAATATCATCAGTCATTTACAACTTCATCAATTATTTTGTCGACATGTTGTTATGTAATGAGTTAATTTCAAGTTTGCTAAGTTTCTACATTTACAACTATCATTGTGTGCTATAATAACTGTTTGAGTGATTTTTTACACATTTTTTTGTTGCCTAAATGAAATGATCTTTTCCAAAATCCAAATATAACAACTGCATATGTTTTGTTTAACCACTGGTTATACTTGTGTTTACAACATGTTTAGTATTTTTTACAATATATTTTTCATGTCACAATAAAACTACTTGTTTAACAAATGTTCGCCATTGCAAATTTTTTAGTTTACAACTCGTTAAGTGTGTTTTCACAATATGTTGAGTCATTTTAACAACTTATTTCTCATGTTTGAATAAAACTATCTTTATATAGCACTGAAAATTTTTCAGTTTACAACTAGTTAATCGTGTTTTTACAACATATTAGGTCTTTTTTATACCTTATTTCTCGTGTGTAAATGAAATTACCTTTATTCACATCTCCAAGTTTAACATTGTAAGTTGCTCAGTTTATAACTCGTTAAGCATGTTTTCACAATATGTTAAGTCATTTTAACAACTTCTTTCTCATATTTGAATAAAACTACCTTTTTACACTTTCAAGTTCAGCACTGAAAATTCCTCAGTTTACAACTAGTTAAATGTGTTTTTACAATATATTAAGTTATTTTTACAACTTATTTCTCGTGTGTGAATGAAATTATCTTTGTTCACATCTCCAAGTTTAACACTGCAAATTGTTCAGTTTACAACTCATTAAGAGTGTTTTCACAATATATTGAGTCATTTTAACAACTTTCTCATGTCTGAATAGACTACCTTTTTACACCTCTAAGTCCAGCATTAAAAATTCCTCAGTTTACAACCAGTTAAGCGTATTTTTACAACATATGGAGTCATTTTTACAACTTATTTCTCGTGTGTGAATAAAATTACCTTTGTTCACATCTCCAAATTTAACATTGCAAGTTGCTTGGTTTACAACTTCTAATGCATGTTTTTACAACATATTGAGTTATTTTTACAACTTATTTATCGAATGTGAATGAAATTACCTTTGTTCGTATATGCAAATTTGACACTGCGAATTGTTCAGTTTACAACTTCTAAAGTGTGTTTTTACAACAAATTAAGTCATTTTTACAACTTATTTATCATGTGTCAATAAAATTACCTTTGTTCACATTTCCAAGTTTAACACTACAAGTTGCTCAATTTACAACTTCTAATGTGTATTTTTACAACATCTTAAGTCATTTTTACAACTTTTTTATGCCTGACTGAAATGACAAGTTTCAAAACTTCAACTTTCACACATACAAATTGCTTTTTTAACAACTGGTGATGTTTGATTTTACAACATCATGAGTCATTTTTATAATTATTTTATGTTTGATTGAAATGACAGATTGCTATTTATTTTGGGGCAGAGAACTTAGTGTGCTGTTTATTTTTTATAAAAATGGAAGAGTAAGGACGAAAAAGGGGAATGGATTGGACTATTCATCATCACCATCACCTTCATCCCTTCCTTCTTTAAAAACGGCGGAAGCTTGAGCATAAGAAAACCCCACGACCTTCCTTCCATCTTCTTCTTTCTTCTATCTTACGTCGCCAGCGGCCTTCACCATCGCCACCAATGCCGCTGGTGACCTCCAACACTGAGCTCTGGCCTCCCTCTCTCACGTCTCATCTTTCACTACCTCCCTTCCTCACACCTCTGGCACTGGAAACCTTTCCCCATTTACCACCAAACCATTGCCTGCACAGAGAGAGAGAGAGCACAATGAGTTCAAAACACAGAGGTGATAGGTGAGAGCTAAGAGCTTAGAGACGAGACCACCGTCTCTGAAGCCACACCACCACCTTCACCGTCACCCTCATCTTCCTCATCGGATCTACACACCACCGCCGCCCATTTCCGCCATAACCACCAACAGCGCTGCGAGTTTGAGTTTAGAGAGGAAGACGTTGAAAATAGGGAAGATTGCAAGAGAGAGCTTCGATTGGAGCTCTTACCGCTACCACCATCGGACACCACTATCTCTCACCGGAATTACCACCATCACTGTTGCAGAGCACCATTTGACCTTTACCATCTTGCTTCGGGGCTCAGAGGAGCTAAACTACGCAGGGAAGACTCAGAAGTGGGGAGAGAGAAATAATTAGAGAGTTTTAAATTCTAGAGGGTATTTTTGTCATTTGACTTTGGAAAATAATCATAGAAAAGTATCTGGAGACTTTTTTGATATTTGACTTTTTCCAGAAATTTTTCTGTTATTATTTTGCTTCTTTAGGACATGGGAGTGATTTTCCCCAATTTCTTTGGTTGAGGCAATTATGATGATATCACTTCTTGATTTGGCATGGACATGTAACTTCAAATAACAAAACATCACCCTCAAACCAAACACACCCTAAAGGTAATTTACCTTTGTGGGCGGGAGGAACCCAAAATTTATGGGAAGGTAAATTTTTGGTTCCTCCCTCCCGAAAAGGTAATTTACCCCCTCCCTCCCTCCCCTCAAATCAAACACACCTTAAAGATATTTACCTCTCCCAATAAGTGTATTTCCCATTATTTAAACTTGTATATTCCTTTCTATTGGGGTGAGACTCCTTACCACCTCAACTAAGAGTTTGTTGGTAGTTTAAACGTTTTTTATTAGAATTTTTTGTTAATAAAATGCTAGCCCAACTTATTTTAATGCATAGGTTTGTTTAAAATGACGGTTAAGACCTTCAAAAAAATAATATTTTAGTTGTGATTTACGATATACTATGAGATAAGCGGATTTGGTTGCGGTCCGCTGCCTAGCGGTCCGCTGCCAATCCTTTTCTCCCAAACTACACCGTTTTGGTGTAGTTTGGGGGTAAAGGGGTGAGTTTTTTTTTTTTAAAAATAAGATATAGTATTTTGAAATATTTTTTTGGAAGTATCTAGTATCTTAAAATATTTTTTAAGTAACATATAGTATCCTAAAATAATTTTTAGTACTTTAATCTCTTAAAATATGTTTTCAGTTGTATCCAGTGTGTTAGCAGATTGATTGTAATTTAACCTTTAATGTATTTTTTTAGTTCCAAAAATCACTTTAAAATATTTTTTTGATGTTTTTAACCCTTTAAAATATTTTTTTGGTGCTTTGAACTCTTTAAAATATATTAAGAGTTAAATTACAATCAATCTGCTAACACACTGGATACAACTAAAAACATATTTTAAGGGGTTAAAGTACTAAAAATTATTTTTAAGATACTAGATATTTCCAAAAAAATATTTCAAAATACTATATCTTATTTTTTTTTAAAAAAAAAACTCACCCCTTTACCCCCAAACTACACCAAAACGGTGTAGTTTGGGAGAAAAGGATTGGCAGCGGACCGCTAGGCAGCGGACCGCAGCCAAATCCGAGATAAGCATGTAAAAGTTGTTTTATCGCAACTTATATAGACATATTAATGATAGGTACCTACAAACAAACACATCAATTCAGCTTTATGATCTCTGCCATCTTTTTGTTGTTATATAAGTGTTTATTTGAATTAGCGATAGAAGCTTTTTTTTACGTGATTTATGGAGTATGAGATAAATATGTGAGATGAGTTTTACCTTAACTCGTATGAACATGCTTCTCTAACGCTTACCCAGACAAACCCTAAGATTGTTGTTCTAAACAAAATTTAATAAATTTTCCTTCACTGTTTTATCCCGGAATTTGAAGGGCCTAGACGCCATCCCAAAAGCTACTTTTGAAATGAAAAGCAGTGTACCGCACTGTATATGCTATTTGGATTACATTTTTTTGCATCATGTTTCGTTCCTAGTTGTTAGTTTGCTTTTTTTTTTTTTTTTTTTTTGCCATCCCTAGTTGTTAGTTTGCTAAAGCAACTCCAAGTTGCTCTTCCATTGCTGAACGTGGAGAAAGAAGAAGAAATATGTTAAAATTACTCTAAATATCCCTTTGTTTTTTTAAATTTAAAATTACTTTAAAAAGACCAATCTCACAAAAAAATTTATCATTATTAGATGATAACATGTTATTATTTTCAAGGTTTTTTAAATAATAATTAAATATTTTTGTAATTTTAATTTTTCTCTTTAATTAGCACAATATATGCATATAATAAATATATATAAATGTAGTATTTAATAAGATTCATACCATTTTCAGTCATTTTTTATCTCCACTTATTTTTCAAATAATAATCAAAACAAGTTGAAGTCTAAAAAAAAATCACTTCTATCACTGCTAATCCAAACAGACCATAAATAGATGATGTTGTGACCCTAGCATTAAATCCCAACATTCATTGTCTTTGCTTGTTTGGCATAGAGATATCAAAACGGGGAGAGAATGAGAAAAAGAATTTTGATATAGTGATGTTAATATGTAGATGAGTCGTGTTCCCGATTTCAAATTCTAGAGATAAAAAGGCCTCAAGTTTTCCCGTGAGTGCAGGCAAGGGACCGTTTTAGGCTTGGAACTTTGGATTATTTTTCAAACATTCTGTCTGTATCAAATTATATATTAGCATTGTGCCAAAAAAAAAGTTATAACGAGCATATTAGCAATTCTGCCTTAGATAACTAATAAATTGTGGATTGAGGTGGTAAGAAGCCCCAATCCATAAGAAAAGAACATAAGTTTGGATCAATAAAATTTTTGAATGAAAATAAATTTCACTTAACAAAATTTTAATATTCCTCTTCTCCTAGATGTAAAACTTAGTTTGAGAGTAAATTTTAGTCCAAAATGTAATATTTTTTTCATTTTACCTATTATGTTTTTTTTTTCATTCCACTTCAAAGTAATTTGACTTAATTATAAACTAATATATAATACAATATTACACAATAAGCATTTTAGAGAAATCATATCACATATGTTAGAATTAAGTACTCATTTGGTCGTTAATGTAAGACCTAATTAACTATTTTTAGTAGATAAATGATGTTAGTTAAATTAATTAATATGATATGTATTTTTTCAAAATACCTTAATCATCTTTCTTAATTTGCTCATTCCCTCCTATACTTAATTATTGTTGGCAGAATATCAATTGGATTAGTTTAGAAAAAAATTGATAAACACATAAAATATGTTTTACATGTATATAAGACTAACAGCAACTCCTTAATTATATCCTATATTAAGGTTTCAGAATTATAAAGCAAGCCATACTTATCAAGTGAGGTGGGAGTAAAATTAGGTGTTTAGGTTGATATTTTTTCAAATGGGCTTTTAGACCAAAAACTATTTTTTTAAAAAAAAAAAATCTGCTAAGACCTGCTTTTTACAATATAGATAGGCTTTTACCACTGTTAATCCAAACGTAAATCATATTCATAATTTAACTTTTATCTTATCTTAAATTTATAAAGATCAGATTGAAAAAAAAAAAAAAGCTATTTCTACCACTGATAATCCAACCGGCTAGTAGGAAATATATTTATGGTAATATGTCTAATAAATCATAGCCTTCAAGAAATATTGATGAGTTGGAAAACCCAAAAAGAATAAAAATGTCTGAGCCCGGGTTCGAACCGGGGACCTCTAGTGTGTGAGACTAGCGTGATAACCAACTACACCACCCGGACGCTCACGGTCCAAGACATTGTTGTTTGATTCTTGAAAAATCTGTATCGTCTTTCCCTCCATGCCGTTGTAAAGAAAACCGCGGGGAGAACCTGGACGAAGGACGAAGATCAACATCTGAAAATCTGAAGCAATGGAAGCACGTCATGCGTCCCTTGGTCGACGGACGGTAAAAACTTTATCTTTGTCTCTCTTGATATTCTAGCGGCTCCTTTACGCATCGCCTTCGGCATGTTCAAAACTGGTCCTCTGTCCTTTTCAATTCATTCAATTTGTATTTTCCACATTGTCAATTTCAGCGTCGTGATTCCTATCAGTTTATGCATATTGTTCAATTTTAATTGAATTGTATATCAATCCTACAGTTGGAAGAGATTCGTCAAAAAAGGGCCGCCGATAGATTAAGCAAAACTTCATCTGGACCAGATCTGAGCAAAATCCCGAACCCCACTGGTCTGTGTTTTTGGGCACAAGAATCTCTTTCGTCTACCATTCGATGTGTATCTGTTACCATTTCCATTTACAATTTCTGGAATGAAAACGTTTTCTTTTTCCTTTTTGTCCTTAGAAATTGCGGGAATGAAGAAGTCGGAGAGCGCAAATAAACTGTCTGATGTAATAAACATTTCTATCAGCAAGTCTTCATCTCATCGTCTTTATTTCTTATTCTTTAATAGTCAATATTAAAAATTGCTTACAGACGGATATTAGTTCTTTACTGTCACAAATAAAAGACCTGCAGAAGAAGAACATAGATTTGGAGGAAGAAAACAAGAAAATAACTTTAAAGGTAAACTTTTTGATAAACAGCTATAATTGATCCAAAAGACGAACGCCTTTGCTTGATATATTTCTCTCATTTTGCAGCTACAAACAATGGAAATTGACCACAGTGCAATGCAAAAGCAGCTGAACGACTTAGTAAGTCAAAACGGTTGAATGATATTTTAATTGATTTGTGTGTTTGGTACTGCAGATTACCTATTAAATCCAAACCTATTACGTGTTAGTTAGTTCAATTAATAGCATTGCAAGTCCACAGTCTGGAGATCTGGAAAATGGCTCTGCCACATTGTATCACCTTTTTAATATGGTCAGAAACTATGCATTATGCTTTATTTGTGATGATGCCTCTGTCTTTGGTAGTTGGTACTTTGAACTTTTGTGCTGTTTGTTTTAGTTATATAGATATTCTGCCAGTCACTGATTCTGTATTTTAGTCCTAAAGAGTAAAGCCAATATTTGTTCATCAGGAGCAAAGCACTGTGCCATCTCTAAGGAAAGCTCTTAAGGATGTAGCAATGGAGAAAGATGCTGCAGTTGTTGCACGGGTAGTTCTGTCTACATACCATGTTGCCTCTCCCTGCTAATTTTTTAATCTTTAAACATGTTCATGTGATCATGTGTTGCAGGAGGACCTTTCAGCCCGGCTTCGTACACTGAAGAAACGTTTGAAGGAAGCAGAAGACGAACAATATCGTGTATGGGAACCTAACTTTCCTAAAGAACTATGAAATGCGGGACATTTCTTCTTAATATTTTATTGCTTATCTTGCTACAGGCAGAGGAAGATGCAGCTGCTCTGAGAGCAGAATTAAACTTAATTCAGCAACAAGCAATGACTAGTACTGTTGGTACAATGTCACTACCTGGAATCCCACCGGAACAAATTCAAAAATTAGAAAACGAGCTCACAAGTTTAAGATCAGAGCTGCAGGTTACTTTATGTTATCGACATCTTCTCACCTTTTTCTTGAGTTTCTTTTTGGTTCTCTAATGGTGCTTACAATCTACAGCGAGAATCACTGTTGAGGCAGCAGGAACAACAGCAACTAGCCATGGACCAAACCCGCATTGCAGCACTGATCTCTGAAAAGCAGGAGTTGGAGGAGAAATTGGACTCCATGTCAAGAAAGGCCGCAGGTTCTTTCCTTCAAACTTCACATAAAATCTATGCTGTTCCATTTATGTAACTGTTTAGCATGTGGCTGCTCTTGGGTATCTTGTGCCGTTGCTTCATTTTTATTTCCTCAGAAGCTACAGAAGAGATTGATCAAAGCATTATATTCTTTTGCTCATCAATCTTTTAGTACTGCCACTATGTTATTTTTGTGAATAAGGGGGGAGGGTTGGAGGCGCTAGATTGTTGACTTGTTCTTGTCATGAAATCCATTAGCAATGTTTGCGTAGCTGAGTCTCCTCTTTTCTTATTTCCCTCTCTAAATTATGTAGATTCATGTTAATCCTCATATAAATCCCATAAATTCTTCATCAGCATAATCACTAGTTCCTTAAAGAATTCATTACTGCCATAATCTCTTCTTTTTCAATCTTAATTTTCTTATTGAATTGCCACACCGTAAGATTTGATGTTGACTCTAGTTTACTTTGATGCAGAAGTCCCAGAGAAAGTGGGGGAGAAGAAATTTTCTGTGGTGAGTAAACTTCTCTAGTCCTTGGTGGTGGCTTGTTAGTGAATTTATTCTTTGAGACTTACTCTTGAAGTGATAATGTATGGCCAATATTTGGTATATGTTTTTATGGGAAATCTCATAGGGTTAACCTAAGGAACTTATCTCAATCTTGTCCTTCTCATAATTATCGTGTGTTGCTCATCTAATCTCTTTCTGATATTGATCAAGTGATGAGTGAATTGGAAATTTTTGTTGTTCTGTTCTTAATCTTTCTTTGTTTGAATATTCTAATTTCAGGAAGACAAACTGAAACTAGAGAATCTGCTGCACGATATGGCTTTAGCTGTTGAGAGGTTGGAAAGCAGCAGGCAGAAGCTCTTAATGGAGGTAAATTCTATCTGGACATAGATTAGCTGCTTTATCAATTATATTCCATCCAATGAGTAGTTTCAATTTTATTAATAATCTGATGAGGTAGCTGCTTTGTCATGCTGGCAGATTGATTCACAATCTGCTGAAATCGAGAGGCTTTTTGAGGAAAACTCTACCATCTCAAGTTCTTATGAAGAAGCGGTTGGAGCCGCAATGAGATGGGAAAATCAGGTAATAATCAGCAGCAAGGCATATGATAAGATTTGGTGCGTGGTTACTGGTTTAGGGTATCATCTATGCTAACTTTGTTTAGTCGCAATGTTTTTTTATTGTTTATTTTTATATTTTCAGGTAGAATTACAGACCATAGGCTCTGAGCCTGTTATTCTCTTCACTATCATAAGTTGATGGACAAATTTGATTCTAACTGGAGACCATCTCCTACACATTTTTTTTTCATCTGTAGAGAATTAAATAGTTATCAGATAATAATCAGTGACAAGATTCGGGCCAAGTATTTTGTTTCTTATACTGGTGTATGTTCTGTGTTTAGTCCATGATGACCTGTATTTTAAGGTATTGATGGGGCCAGACCACAAGGTTTGTATTTTTTTTTTTAACAAGAAAATGACTGTGCTCTCATGCAAGCCATTAGGTGAAGGATTGTCTTAAGCAAAATGAAGAGCTCCGTGGGATTCTAGATAAATTGAGAATGGAACAAGCTAGGGGCTTACTCGGCTCGTCCAACGATGGAGCACATTCGATTGTTTCCTCAGCATCTACAGCAGAAATGGTGTCTTTAAAGGTTGGTAGCTTAAGCGGCGCGTGGCACATTTGTTCCGCCACGTGGTCATGTTGTCTAGTACAACAATGGGACTAAATAAACTATTGGGATTACAAGAGTAATATACTCTTTTTTCCCTTTTTACAAGAGTAATCTAATTTTACCCTTTTTTCCCTTTGAAAGGGTGAACTTGTGAAAGAACAGAGCAGAGCAGAGGCTCTATCCGCACAAGTCATGCAGCTTTCTGTACAACTTGAACAAATCAAACAGGCATATGATGGTCTGTCACGCTTGTAAGTTCCTTTCTCCTCGGATATTAGATTGAGGCCTGCTCTTTGTTGTCTGAGTATATGTTTTTTAAATATGATCTTTGAATATCGCAGCTATAAGCCAGTGCTGCGCAACATTGAAAGTAGTCTTGTAAAAATGAAGCAGGATGGCTATTTAGCTGTGCGGTGATGGCAGTGAGCCTTTTTTGTGATGATACTTATCGGGGATGAGAACCATTCGTCTGGCAGAGTCGAACGTGAGAACCACCCCTCACACAGAGCCCTAGACGTGTATTTATAAGGCGTGTAACATTTTTTTCTGTACCACCATGAAGAACAAGTATCAAAGCATTGAGGCTTATTGAAGATGATATTGATGATAAATTTTTATTAACCACATTGTTGGCAAAAGATTCCTTTTATAAAACATTACTCTGGGCATCCAGGTAAGAAAACTACTCCCTTAGATTCTTCTAAGATATATTTGAGGAATTAATCTTAGTTCTAAATATAAGACATATTTTTTAATTATGATATTTTAAAAAATATATATCATATTAACTAACTTTCTTAATTTTTTTAAATTAAGTAAATATATCTTATATTAAAACTGAAAGAGTAATAATGTGGGCTATAATAGTGATTCAAAACACTCTGTCAGTGAGAATATAATGCAATGGAAACCATCTGTCACGGGCCAATAGTCGCCTATGATTGACATCCACTTGTTTCTCCCCAATACATGCCTCTTTTTATGCTCATGGATTTGATTTACAATAATTATATGCGCCGTTCCAATATTTTAAAGCATCGTCCCCTGTGCCTTATTCCTGCCTGTACAGGTTCAACCTTAAAAGACTCGAAGCAAACTTATCCTCGACTATAGCTTGTGGACCAACTTCGGTGAAGCTCAAGTTAAAATTCCATAATTAACGATGAGAATACTTATCAACTAAGCAATAATGCGCTTAGTGCCTACCACCCTGGAAAGATTGTAGAAAAGAAATGAACAGAATAAAACATGATAGGACTTCATCAACCATACCTCCTTTTGCCCCTCTCTTTGCTAGTGTATAAGAGAGAAATTAAGCCCATCAAAGTGCATAATTTCGTGACCTTTCAATTTTGAATCATGAAAGTAAAAAACGTCTGTTTCTGTATCCGGATCGGAAACCAGAAGAGAAATGAAAACGAGCTGGGAGATGCAGAGAAACCTTTCGAGCAAAAAACGTCCGATCATCATCACAAGTCTCAGAAGAAGGGAAAAAGTAGAGGGCGTGCCTCTGCTACACTGGTTGATGATGCTGATGATGGCGTTCCCGGAGCCACCACTACCGGTGGCTCTGCCGACGTAGAAGTCACTGCTGCTGTGGTGAGTGCAGTACACGTGTCAGCAATTAGTGCGAACGAAGGTGGCAGTTCTCATGGTCACGGGGGTGACTCTGGTGGTGGTGATGGTGGTGGGTGATCGGTCAATCATGTCATTTACTTATTTCCCTGGTATTGTTCTGCTATTCTATTTTGAGTTACTTTCATCAAGATAGGCATGTTGTTAAATGTTTCCGTTAATCCCCTTACTCTGCACAAGAATAAGAGTTTATAGGAACCCACAAGCTATTAAAGCTTAACGCCGTACCATGGTTTTGTGAGTAACGGGCAGAATATCATAAAGCGGCTGAGTTTTGCATTATGTTGCTTCCGCTCTGTGATCTTATTCCATTAAGTGGAGGCAGAGATATTTGTGTGCGCGATGTATATTCATACTCTGTTTTTGTGCTGTTATTATCGCTTCTCTTCTCACTGAATCCTATCTGATCATCTTTCCTTGTTTGAAGCAGTTTCCAATTTGGAACCTACGGATCAAAAATCAAAACAACAAAGTAAACTGATTTTTGAACTTGTAGGAGCAGACAGCTTTAAAACCCGCACACAGTTAAAGCCCATACATTTCGATATGTTGCGAGTCCTAGTAAGCTTGTTCCAAAACCAATATGCTTTTCATAAATCCCATCAATCTTGACTTTAAGATAACCATTTTTTTTTTACTTAATACTGAAATTCATTAATCCATCAAAAGATTAATACAAGAGGGCGACCCCAATAATATTCAAAAGCTCCCTCATCAAATACCGCCTACTGATAGAATAGGTGGTGGGTGATCAAGGATGACAAAAATCTCCGTATTACTATGAGCAAGTCTAGCTAAGAAGTCTGCTTGATCATTTTGCTCTCTAGAGATATGACTTATAAGTACACATCATTCTCTAGATAACCATAGCCTAACTTCTTAATGACCTCCTTAAAGGGGTGATTTTCATCACAACCCCTCACGAATAAATGCATTGCTTCAATACAATTAGGAAACAGACTAATATCCTTAATATTTCTATGCCAACAAATTTGAAGGCCCTATATGATAGCAATAATCTTTGCCACCACCGGAGGAACTTGGTACTAAAAGGAACTTGTCAAAATAACTAAATCAGTTGTCAAAATATGCATAGACAATTGTTAAAATGCTCATACGCAGTTGTGATACTTGGGACTTTCACTTGTGAAACTTCTAAAGTCCTCCAGTTATGTAAATTAACTTGTTAAAATAACTCATAACTTGTAAAACTACGCACAGGCAATTGTTAAAATGATTATAGAAAGTTGTGAGAGTTGTGACTTGTGAAACTTATAAACTCCTCCGGGTATCAAAAGGAAATTGTCAAAATAATTGAATAAATTATCAAAATGCACAAGCAGTTGTTAAAATGCTCATACGTAGTTGGGACAGTTGAGACTTGTGAAACTTTTAAAGTCCTCTAGGTATGTAAATTAATTTGTCAAAATAATTCATGAACTGGTAAAAATATGCATAGATAGTTGTTAAAATGGTCATATGCTGTGCCTCTCCTTTTTTTATTCAATGGGGGCAATTTTCGTCACATTCCCAATTAATCACAATGCAATCCCTAGGAAATTTTTTGATTTGGGAATTTAGTTTGGGACTTTTTTGTAGTTTTTTGGGGTCTTTGGGACCTGTCAGTGATTTTCCCAATGAGATTTTAGAAGTAGAGAAAAAATACATTAGTCACTTGCATGTATTAATTACATAGACCAAATTGTCAAATAAGCATTAATTAGTATTTTGCAAGTGACTTATATTGTTGATTTAAAAATCCTTTTAGAAATAACTTATATTATGGACAAGAAGGAGTATACTCGATCCATCCCCTCAATAATATAAGTCACTTTTAGAAGAATAATTTAGTCTACAATATAAGTCATTTAAAAAGCAATTAATATTTATTCATCAATTTTTCCCATATAATTAATGTTTACGTAACGTTCTCTCTAAAACTACTGATAATTTAACTTTTTTAAAACTTATTTTAAAGAATATCTTTAAAAAACTAACGATGGTTGAAAAAGAATTCAACCAATCATGTAATATTCACAAATTTACACATGTATCCGCACAAGTAAGATAACCATTTCTCAGCCCAAATACTAAACATACAAGCACTCAACTAGTACGAAGTTTTTAATTTTATATTCATTTTTCAATAAAATCTAATTCAGTGGTTAAGTTTGTTTAGCTAGCTGGTTATACCGTTATTCATAGAACTCCAATTATCATCTTCATTTGCCATTGTAGTTCCTTCCCCAGAGTCTGGAAATACAACCAGAATGGCTTGATCAGCTGTAGGGAATTCAATTAACTTCATTTTATCGGTGGCTTCAGCCAAGACTTCTAGTTCTAATATGTAATTAAACGGATTCCAATACTTATATATTTAAGACGTAATTAAATATTGAGAAAAATATCAGAAAAAGAATTTTAAAATTGTAAAATTTTAAATTAGGTATTTTCAAAAAAATAAGTTACTAATTGTTTATCAGGTTTCGTCATTCCCTTATCAACTCTTAGAGTCTGTTTGGTGTGAGGGATTTGGAGGGGAAGAGAGGGGAGGGAAAATTTTTATAAGTTGAATTTTAAAAGATTAAAGAAGTGGGGTAATAAAATTTTAATAAAGAGAACAAATAAGATAAAAGACTAAGAAAAATTAATTAAAAATTTTTAACCCCACTTCTCTATTTTTTTTAAATTCAACTCAAAAAATTTTTCCCTCCACCTACTTTCCCTCCACTTCCCTCAGACCAAACAAGCCCTTAGTAACAAACATGATTTGAGATTTTATAATTTTAAAGTTCCTTTTCTATCTTTTTTTTTTCCTTAATATTTCTTATTGGGTGTTATTTAATGAGAATTAATTTTAAAAAGATGTTTGGATGAGAATTTGTGAACTTGATCGACTTTTATGCCACTTTTTTAATCAAAGTTAAAAAAGCCACCATTTTCTATTGTCACATGAACTATCTAAATTGTCAAATATTTAAAATAAAAATTCGATGAAATTGAAGACTAAAGACACTAGTATATTATTAGTAACGAATTTGTATCTTAGATCATTTAAAAATATGTTTAAATTAATTCAAAAAAATAGATAGCTTGTAATAAATTTCCAAAGTAGATCAATCAATCAATATTTAAATTGTCTAATTATTTCAACTAAATCAAAAGTGATGTCAGGAGATACCAATGGGTGGAAAGCTTTTACCCTGATATTCAGGGATTGGCTACCCTTTTATGCTGTCACCGTTGTTTTCCTCCTACTACTTATTTCAATCTTTAGATTGAAATTTAAATTTAATGTTTATAACAATATTAAAAACAATATCAAATAATTAAATAAATTCAAAAACTGCTAAATTTTAATTATGATAATTTAAATATGCAATAACAAATATTTAAAATAAATATTTTTATGAAATATTAAATCTGAATCACTAATATTTCAATATAAAGGTTGAGATGAATGGTGAAAAGAAAGAGAATCAAAAGAGAACGATAAAATCGTATAGCAGTAGTAAATCCCTAATATTTGTATATCACACAGTCTAATTGACTACATCATTCATTATGCAGAGACAACAATTTTAGTTATCAACAGCTTCAAAACAATTTTACGTTATCATGTAAATTTCTTAATTTTATTTTAATATTTTATGACTTTAGAATTAGATACGTAGGAGTTGGGGTTAGAGTTTGTTTAGTGCTGGATTATAGCACCTACTTAGACTTGCATTTTCTCAAGGTTAATTCTGTTTTTTTTTTTTTTTGGCCAACTTCTCAAGGTTAAATATATATTCATATGCTGACCCCACAAAAGATAATCTATGTTAATTTATCTGTGTTACAAGCAGGCTTGAGTTGAAAATTATATAATCATATTTTTAGTTCAAATTTTACTATAAATCATATCTTATATTATTTTTAGTTCTTAATATAAAATCTCGTCTACAATTTGTATTATAGATCAGATCCAGTTCTAAGGATGTTAGGTATTACTTAACCCATATTTTTTGTTTTCGTTTTTATATGTTATATGCGTTAATTGTTAATATGTTTACTCCGGATCAATTTATGTGGAAGAAGATGGGTAAAAAAAATTATGTGGAAGATTCTCTATCAAAAAAATGTTATGTGGAAGAAAGGATTGAACGGCTTAGATCAACCCAACGTCATCGATGATTTTTCCTTTTTCTTTACTTTTTTTTTTTGCCAACTTTTCCTTTTTCCTTACTACTACGCGGCTACGCCCCATTTTTCACTTTTAATTTTTTTGGTAATCTCACTTTTCATTATTATTGATTATAATTTTAATGATCCAGATCTTTTTTTTTTTGGGAAAAACATCAATACCATTAAATAAAAAGATTACACATCATGTTTCTGACTGGGCATGATTGCAGAGAATTGAAAACATTACAGTGGAATTTTACAAGCCAAGGAAATTCTTCAAAGAGAAATGAGTAAGAGAAGTACAGATATCGGCGTACAAAAACGTTGCTTTGTGCCCCTCCTTCGGTAGTAGCTGTTTCCTAATGAGTAAGGAATATTTGCCCATAATATTTCTTCCATATGAGAGATTTGACTGATTAATCTTAAAAGCAGATTCATGATTGACAAAGAAAAATGACTACTCTTATATTTTATCAAGAATATAGTTCAACCATCATTCTGAATATTGTCAATAACCTGAATTTATTGTGGGGCAGAAGAATGAGATGATCCAGATTTGCCATAAATTGATAAAAGATACTATCAAATCTGGATCATTAAATCTTACAAAATTTTACAAGATACTATCTTATAATTTTATTGATTATAATTATAATTATATTGTTATATAGGAATATATAAATTCATGTAAAATTTGATTTAAATAATTTATAACTGTAAACTATTATAAAAAATTTTAAAGTTAATTTCATCTTTGGTCCTTATAATTTAGAGTCATTTTAATTTTAGTCTCTAAAATTTCAAATACGTGATTTTAGTCTCTCAATTTTATTCTGTTTTAAGTCATTAATTCCTAAGGTTTCAAAAAGGTTTGCAGAGAAAGTTCAAGATCTTCATTGGGGTTGATAGTTCTGGAGATTATCAGCTGTGGCAGTCTCTAATACTTTTATTTTCTGAGTTTTGGTCACTTTTGTCAACTCTCTGACCATAGTTCAACAAGCAGGATCATAGTAAAACACAATTGCGTGCAGAACTCTTAGCATACAAGAGAAGGTGTCCAACTGTTCCCACATCATATTGACGATGCTTAAGTTCAATTTTTCAGCATGGAATGACGGTGCAATGACTTGTTTTTATTCAGAGAAATAAAACAAGTCCCAAGCTTCGATCTTTTGGAGCAGGTTTCTGTGGGATGTAATGGGAATTCTTGGGGTTCTGCATTCTTGCAAGAATTCAAGGTGAGGAGGCCGATGTAATTGTTTCTGATCTTAATTCATAGGCCATCAGCTTGGCTTTATATTTTTTTAATTATATAAAAACTTTTAAAAATATAAGTTTAGAATTTTTTTCTACCCAGCATGCCCAATCAGCATCCACGTAAGTATATTCAACGGTGTTAGTGCCACTTAATCTTAATTAATCATGTTAACTTTAACTACAAGTCCTTCTTAAATTTAATGGACTAACAATTTAAAATAAAGTAAACTTCAAGGATCAAAATCATATGTTTAAAATTTCGAGGATCAAAGCCAAAATAATTATAAATTTCAGGGATTAAAGATGACATTAACCGAAATTTTTATTATTAGATCATGTCAAATTTTAATAATTTAAATTTATTTATATTTTTTTCATATTAAAATTATAAATACTGTAATGACCAGTGAGGAGAAGGAAAGAGGAGGATAAAGAAAGCCAATTTTATTTTTTGATCGATAAAGAAAGCCAAATTCAGGATCTAAATTCTAAACGCATCGTCAATTTGTTTTCCAAGCTTTAAGCCCTAGCCCCCAACGCTCACGTACCTGTTCTGCTGTAGAGTCATGGCGTCCCAAAATCCTTCTCAACCGGCAAAAGTACGGTGGGGCGAACTAGATGAGGATGACGGCGGGGATCTTGATTTTTTGCTTCCGCCGCGACAGGTGATAGGCCCCGATGAGAACGGCATAAAAAAGGTGATTGAGTACAAATTCAACGAAGATGGCAACAAGGTGAAGATCACTACCACCACTCGTACTCGCAAGCTTGCTAACGCTCGCCTCAGTAAGCGGGCCATTGAGAGGCGATCCTGGGCTAAGTTCGGCGATGCTGTTCACGAGGATGTTGGCAGCAGGCTCACTATGGTCTCCACCGAAGAGATTCTCCTTGAGCGACCTAGGGCTCCGGGTTTGTTTCCGCCTTCATATGCTTGGTTTTGTTCGGTGAATAAATCTCCCTTCTTTTCTTCTACGGTCGAGTTCTGTTGGATGAGGATTAAGATTGGGGTGTGGCTCTTTTGAGCGAGTTTTCTATTTCTCGTTTTATCTCCTTATCTTTTATTATAGTTAGATCGATTGCAGTTTTTGCGATGCTTATATTAGATGAATGAATAAAGAAAATGGTCGAGTTCTTTTGTTGTATATTAGATGAATGGATCTAGTTCCTCTAAATGTTCTTATTGGTAACAAGACATAAGGAAGATCTGGTTTGTGCTTTCCTCTTATCGGCTTATAATGTCGAAGTTCGACTTTAGTGTCGGGTTTCGAAACATTGTTGACTCCAAAACAGGCCCCCTCCCGCTGATTTTTTCTTTGTCCTCTATTTTTTTAAAGTCTTTTCTGTCAGTGCACCAGAGGAACAGTATATAAAGTGCGGCATACTCCAAGTTAGATTGTTTTTAAAGACTTGACTTTTTCTGTTAGTGCGCCCTCCCATGCGTTTGCTTCTAATTACGTGTTGAAACTTGAGCTGGGCTTACATATTATATATTTACTGTTAGTTCTTAATGAGATTTAGATGAATTATCCTGGATAGTAGGAAAATACAGTGCTGATCCTGAGTCTTCTTGATATGTAGGTCTGTACTGTAGGATATGCTTATAAAACGTTAAATGCACAGGTTTTTACATACTTTATTTTAAGTTGCTTTTGATATGTAAATTAATGAGTTGGAGGAAGAGCATAAAAATACATTTGCATTTTAGTAGTTTCCCTCGTTCAGTTGTCTTTGGGAAAAAATTGAAGAAAGTTGGAGGATATATATGTTGTCCTTGCAACGTTATTTTCTCTTGTCTAGTGGTCTAAGAAATATGTACTTCGTATTAACTGCTCACAGGGCATCAACGGCTTAACTTTAGCCCATAACTTGGGAACGGCTCACAGGGCACTTCCCTCTACTTAAATAACGTGTGTGCTTGATTCATTTCACAGTTTGATATAAGTTGAATTGGGGAATCCCTTGCAATTCCCAAGGTCTCCTGTGATCTGCTATAGTCATTAGCTTCTGCCTCCCTTGGCATTGATATTATTTTGCAGCGCATGCAAAATGGTGCCTTTGAGCCTATAATGTGCTTTGATTTATCATCTCTCTGACATTTCCATTGTTAACAGGTAGCAAACCAGAAGAACCGAAGGTTGCTGGAGACCCATTGGCTCAATTCCAAAAAGGTGCTGTTCTCATGGTTTGTAGAACTTGTGGGAAGAAGGGAGACCATTGGACTTCAAGGTGTCCATACAAGGATCTTGCCCAGCCGATGGAAGGATTCACTGATAAGCCTGCTGCATCAGAAGCTGCCACTACGGCTTCTGGTCCAACCAAGGGAGCATATGTTCCTCCTGGTATGAGAGCAGGTGCAGAGAGAACTGGTGGATCAGATATGAGGCGAAGGAACGATGAAAATTCTGTCCGGGTCACTAATCTCTCTGAGGATACGAGAGAGGCTGACTTGCTTGAACTGTTCCGTCCTTTTGGTGCTGTGAGCAGAGTCTATGTTGCTCTTGATCAAAGGACTCACGTGAGCAGAGGATTTGGCTTCGTTAACTTTGTGAACAGGGAAGACGCCCAGAGAGCAATTAACAAATTAAATGGATATGGTTATGACAATCTCATCCTTAGAGTTGAATGGGCCACTCCAAGAGCGAACTAAATTTTGTGGTACTGCCCCTTGTTTGAAAACTGATAGGGCCTATCGAATTTTGGTACCAGCATTGTATTTTCAACAATTTTTTAGATTTTATGGTTATTTATTTTAAGTAAATGTTACTAAATTTGCGTGATTAATTACTAGTATGTTAGTTGATTTCTTGCTTCTGAAGTACTATTTCGGCCATTTCTGCTACGGTTCGTGGTCACTCAAAAGTTGTGATGGAAGGCTTTCAAATGTTTGTGCTGACTGCTGAATTCGGGCATGTTCTTCTATAAATGTTACATACCTTAACGCGAAAGTAAATGACAGAAACGAAGAGGTGGGAAAATTGGTTAGCTCATTAATGAGGTTTTTATTTTGGCCAGATTAATGACGAGGTTTTTGGTATTATATTCATTGGGTAATAATCTAATGGGAAATTAATTACTCCCTCCGATCTTAATTATAAAATAAAGTTGATTTTTTTTGGAGTCATTAAGGAAGCTAATTGAATTATTTTAAAGTATTTATATTTATATTTTTTTTCTACAAACTAATTACTTTAGCTAATAAATTAATATATAATTTAGGGTTTGGTTTCTCTCATTATCCATTTTCTCATCATCCCTCATAATCTATAAATCATGTTCGTCCAATCAATCTAAAAGGTAAAAGATGAGCCACATCATCAAGTTATCACTCCTTTCACTTTTCTCTCCCCTTCTTAATTAACGGTTCAAATGGCTCCTCTTCCCAATCAACGGTTCAGATGGGTTCATGAGGGATGATGAGAAAATGACATGATGAGAGGATCTGCTTCCTATAATCTAAGGATACATAACGTATATTATGATTAAGTAATTTATTTAGCTTCCTTAATCTCTAAAAAAAAAGTCAATTTTGTTTTATATTTAGGGCTGGAGGTAGTAATTGCTTAACTAATTAACTTAACAAATGGAAAATGGATCGTTTTCGGTTTTGTGCTCTAATACGCAGTTTCAAGTTTCAACGGAGTGGAGAAGTAATTGCTTAACTAATTAACTTAACTAATTCACTTTCAAAATGTCACTTGACTTCATTGTCCATAGCGAGTTTTACTAGCTACAAGCAGCATCGGTTATATCGACGCTAAGGGAATGCATTTAGATTTGCGTATCCGAGGTTTACATGTAATATATATATATATATGTATGAAGCAATCGTAAACAAGTTTCTTATATTGATTGTGACATGACTTTGTATTCCGCTTCTATACTTGATTTTAACACAATTCCTTATTTCTTATTTCTCTAAGATATTGAATTTCCACCAACAAACACATAGTAACCCGTAGTAGATCGTCTTGTAGCCTTAGATCTTGGATGATCCGCATCACTAAAACATTTAACTTTAGTGTGCTCATAATCTATATAAAGAATACAAAAATCTGGAGAGTCTTTCAAATAATGCAAGATATGTTCTAAAGCTTCCCATTGTGCCACTGTTGGTGATGCCATAAATTGGCCGAGTCTACTGACTGAGAAGATTATACCAAGACGAATCACTATTAGATAATTTAGCTTCCCAATGAGTCTTCTATATCTCTCAGGAAATGGAAACGGTTTCAATTTCTCTGGATCAATCTTCTTCAAATCATCAGAAAGCTTATCAAACATGTTAGCATCAAGATCCAAGAAGGTATTCAGAATCATGGGGATACTGCTTAGTGCAACTCCAAGCTTTCCAATCTCTTTTAAGAGATCGAGAACATACTTTTTCTGAGTCAAAAGAATACCTTTCTTGCTTCTCAAAACCTCAATATTAAGGAAGTACTTTAATGATCCCAAATCTTGTCTGAAAGTGAGAGTTCAGGAAGACTTTAAGTTCTGAGGTTCTAGAAAAGTTACTTCCTGTAATCACAATATCATCAACATATACTACTAGAAGAATCATACATGCATCATATTGTTGGTAGAATACAAAGTGATCACACTTGCTTTGACTTAACCCAAACTTCTTAACCTTATCACAACATCTATCAAACTAGGCTTGAGAACTTTGCTTTAGATCATACAG
Source organism: Inga laurina (assembly GCA_963855925.1). Classification (NCBI taxonomy): domain Eukaryota; kingdom Viridiplantae; phylum Streptophyta; class Magnoliopsida; order Fabales; family Fabaceae; genus Inga; species Inga laurina. The sequence goes on along the minus strand of OY979707.1, from coordinate 66,547,632 downwards.
TGACTTTTGGAGGTAGCACACTTTCCTATTCTCCCCCTGAGCAACGAACCCAGGTGGTTACACCAGATAAACTTCTTCAAGAATGTCGCCATTCAAAAAAGTATTCTTAACATCTAATTGATGTAAAACCCAATGATGTGTGGCCGCCAAAGAAATAAGAAGATGAACTGAGGTGAGCTTGGCTACAGGAGAGAAAGTCTCGGAATAATCAATACCATCAGCTTGGACATACCCTTTGGCAACAAGTTCAGCTTTTAGCTGTTACAAGGAACCATCTGTCTTAGTCTTAACAACAAATATCCACTTACATCCAATGGCCTTCTTTCCATGAGGGAGATCAACAAGAGTGCAGGTAACAGCTGTTTCCAGTGCCAAGAGTTCTTCTTCCATTACAGCATGCCAACCAGGGTGAGTCAGGGCTTGGTGAAGGGTAGTAGGTGTGAAGATCAAATCAAGGGTGGCCACAAGAGAAGATGAAACAGGGGGACAAAGACTTGTAGGATACAAAAGATGAGATATGATAGGTATAGTCAGCATATCTTTTGGGAGGATAATGAGGACGAGTACCTCTTCGAAGGGCAATGGGCAAGTCATCAAAAGTATCAACTGGAGAATCAAGAACAAGTGGTTTAGTAACAGCAAGAGGATGATCTGCGGAAACAGGAGCAGGAACTAAGGAGGCATCAACGGAATCAATCGACGAAGTAGGAGCTGGCGAAGGTGAATTATTGGCAACATCAACATCATTCAGGTTCCGGAACATCATCTTGTATTGGTGAGAGAGGGGCAGAATAAATCAGGATATCATTAGATTCATGCATGACAGAGGGAGACGTAGAGACTGTCAGAGTCTTGAAGAAAGGAGAGGGCTCATGAAAAGTGACATCAGTGGACACAAAGTAACGATGGAGATCAGGAAAGTAACACCGATAACCTTTCTGATCTCGAGAATAACCAAGAAAAACACATCTTAAGGACTTGGGATCAAGTTTACTAATAGTAGGATGGACATCTCGAACCAAATGGACACAACCAACTTAGTGGTGGGAAACAAAATGGAATACGGAATATCCCCACCTAGAACAGCCGAAGGCATTTGATTGATGAGAAAATAGGCTGTAGAAACAGTATCGGCCTAAAACATTTTAGGGACGGAGAAATGAAACATGAGAGCTCTGACAGTTTCTAAAAGATGTCGGTTTTTTCTTTCAATAACACCATTTTGTAGGGGTATCAACACAAGAGGATTGATGAAGAATACCATGATTTTGCATGTACTCGGTGAATAGGGCGAAAAAATATTCTTTTACATTATCACTTCATAGATTTCACATGTGTTAAACTGGGTTTGAATTTCAGCACAGAAATTATTCAAGTGAGTAAATAATTTAGAATGTTGTTTCATTAAGTAAAGCCAAGTGGTTAGAAAAAAATCATCAACAAAAGTGATAAAATAATGATAACCAATTTTAGACAGGATTGGACAAGGACCTCAAACATCAGAATGTACTAACTCAAAGGGGGATGCAGATCGTTTATTGACGCAAGGTGACAAATGTACACGATGGTATTTGGCAAACTGATATGACTCACAATTTAAAGTAGACACAGAAGAGAACTGAGGATACAATTTTTGAAGAGATGACAAAGACATATGACTTAGATGACAATGAACTTCAAATAGAAATAACCCACCAGAACAAGCAACAGAATGTTGCACCTGATCATCAAGGATGTAATGGCCACCAGATTCATAGCCTTTACCAATAACCTATTTCATCGTGAGACCCTGAATCAAACAATGGTTAGGAAAGAATGTGATAAAATAATTTAATTGTCGAGTAGGTTTACTAGTAGACAAAAAATTAAAAACAAGTTCAGGAACATAAAGGACAGAGAATAAAGGAATAGACGGGGTAGGTATGATAGTGTCAGATCCAAGAACACGAGAATAAGAACCATTGGCAATGGTTATACCATAGGGATTGGCATAAGATGCATACGAGGAGAACAAATTCTTGTTATTTGTCATATGATCAGTGGCACCAGAATCGACAATCTACTTAGAGGAACAAGTGGCAAGACTAGAAGTAATGTTATTTGTAGCAAGAGCACCTAAATATCTAAACTTAGATTCAACCATCATTAAACAAAAAGATGTACCAAATAACAAATAAGCAAAGATGCAACTACAACAAATTCTCTGAGCAAAAATAAGAGAATCACACAATCATAAATTCCAGCAACAATCTAAAATATCTCAAACGAGGCTTTAAGGTCCTTCAACCACAACATCAAACATCACACTAGTGACCAGTACCTTCAAATTTGCAAATGACAGGTTGGTTCTTTAAATTACAGAAATACCAGTTCAGGCCTTCAAAATTTGAAAATGACAATTTGGGCTTTGAATTTCAGAAATACCAATTTTGGTCCTTCAAATTTTTAAAACGAAAAATTTGGTCTCAATGGTAAATTGAAAATTATATCACGTCCAGGAACCAAATGTAATACTTAAGAAGACAATTTGGGCAGTAGAACACCACACAAACGGGTCACACAGAAATATCAAAAAATCAATCAATAGCACAATTTGCCACAAATGAACGAAACCGTAAGAATCCAGAGATATTGCAATATCACAAATGGGACAAGGGAACCACAGAAATAGATGTGCTAACCCAGAGCAAAGATATTAGCAACAAAGTGCAACTAACGATGTAGAGACAGAAGTGAAGAACACAAGCCAAAATGCAAACTTTATTGGATGGCCACGAGACTTCAAGGGTGGGTAGAGGGGACAGAGTCGATCAGGATGTCAAAATCACCGTCGCAAATGGAGGTCGGAGCTGCAGTCACGGTCTGTGCGTGTATCTGGGTGGCGAACTGTGTATGGCGTGTGAGACGCCAAGCGCAGTCGGATGGAGGCCGAATTTTGGTAGTCGGCCGATCTTGAGGTGCTGAGTACAGGGATGGGGTGCGTGTTCTTTAAATAAGTGGGTAGGTATATGATCTGAAAAAGCTTGTAAGTTTCTACTTTGTTGAACATAAAGAGCATATTGACTGACGGGAAGAACAGAAAAATCAGAGGAGAAACCAAAGGAATTTAGGAGGCTCTTATACCATGAAGCAATCATAAACAAGTTTCTCATTGATTCAATTAGTATGTACAAATATATAATTACAAAGAAGCAAAACGTTTCTACAACGACTATACATTAAACTACGTTACACTATGTTATGGATTTATTTTTTAACTTTCTGGATACACTCTAACAATATATATATATATTTGAATAAGTACTGCAAACATTATCTTAATAGAGATATTACATCCATCCTTAAAAGGGGTTTTAACCTTCATCAACGTTCACCTCTCGAATAAATTGAGGAGGTTGATCAAGGAAACAAAAGACCTCATCTAAACTATGAAAGTACCTAGCTAACTGATCAACAGTGGTTATGTCTTCTCTATAATTGTGAGTGATCACAACCTGCCAATCTCTATGAAAAATCATCCTAATATCATATATAATATCCTTGAAAGAATGATCATTATTACAACCTCTCAACATATAGTTTATAGCCTCTATATAATCAGAGATCAAATAAATCTTTCTATACCCTTTAGACTAACACAATTCAAGGTCCTGAATACATCCAAGAATTTCAGCAAAAACAGACAGAACATTTACTAATTTGCAGTTGAAGCTAGAGGTGGTAATATGAGTTGGGACCGTGGGCTAAGCCCGCCCAACCCGATAAAATTAGCAGTTTGGGTTCTACAAAAATGGGACCATATTGATGCGGTCTTTTTGGGTCCGAACCCATATGGTCTCAACCCGTGACGGGTTGGACCACCTGGTTAACGGGTTGGCCCATTTTTTTTTAAACCAAGAGGGAAGAGCCATTAGCCAAGGCCCAACCCCCAAAGTCCAAAACTGTCACTCTAGATTCCAGCCTAATACTCCCACTCCTTAGTCCTTACTCCTCAACCTGGTCAATTCTCTTTTATTTTTGCTTGAAACAGTCTCTCACTCCCTTTAGGGGTGGGCATGGTGTAACCCCCTGCCGTAATTATATCCGAAATACGCGATTTAAAGTGAAATAGAGACCAATAAGAACAAAAATTTATTATTATAAACCCATCTACCAGATGGGGTTTTCACAATCACCTTTCAAAATCATTTATAACCTGGTCTCGCATTCACATTTCCGAATACAATTACTACACAAAGATAAATCACATTTAATATATCAGAGTACGCAATGTAATAATTCCAGCAATTCTGGATTCCATTCATTAATCAAGCCTTACAGGGCACAATCGCCCATACAAGCCCTCATATGGGGATTACACAACAAATTTCAATACAAATAATCAAATCCTTATCCACATATACTCATCCAAATAATTAAATACAATTATCCAAATATACATCCCAACTAAGATAACCAACTACCAACTTCAATCCTGAAGGAGTCTTCATCGCCCTTAGCTGCTCGCTATATCCTTGATCTACTACCCTGTCTGAAAGGTTAGTAGGGGAGGGTGAGATTCTAGAGAATCTCAGTAGGATAATAATATCAATATACATGTATGATAGATGTTTAATGCATGACATGCTTGCATCACACAACTCATGATAACACAATGACAATTTGCAAGCTCAATGCTTCGAACAATATACCTATGGCCATAGCATAAATTGAAACATAACTTCAAATTACACACAATTATGCAAAGCTAAGACATGCATCAACACATTAACACATATATCAAATACAAGCAGAAGAGATATGTTTCCTACCCTCTTTCCACGTAAGCTCCAGCGCAGCTTACTCACGACCAGGCGAATATCGAACCACGTTCAGGACGAACATCAAACCCTATAACCAAACAAGGACATAGGGTTAAATCCCTTTTCCAATTCTTTAACTCTCAAACACTTTATGTTGGTTATCATTCACGACCTTTAGTTGGCTAATCAAAGCCCAAACATATGCCTAAAGGCTTGGGAAACACTTGACCAAAGATCACCTTTTAAAAGTCCAAAATGCTGATTTTTTGGGGTGGGCCACGACCCACAATCCTTGGGCTGCGGCCCAAAACTGCCCAGAAACATTTGGGCTGCGGCCCAAGAAAATCCGGTTTCTGGCTGAACTTCCAAAAATCATAACTAATTCCAAAAAAATCGAAATGAGGTGATCCTAAAGCCAAATGAAAGCTATTCAAGTCCTCTACACTGGAAAAATACTGGCCAATACTGGAAATCACCATACAAATACAGAATTCCCAAAAATTCAAGACTGTCCCAAAACAGAATCCATTTTCAACCTCCAACTTTGGACAGCCATAACTCACAGAAGACAAAACGAAATGGCACAAATTATGTGTCCATTTTGAAGCTTGGGATGTGAACTTTAAGACTGGAAAGTTTCATAATTTTCTAACATCATTTGCCCAATCAAAACGTCCACACAACAAGACTTCCCAGACAGAACTTACACTGGACAGAATTTCCAGTTTTGCAACAATGATTCCGATGGTTCCCAAATTCACACCAAATACCATTTCCACATAAATTTACACAAGGAATCCATTGGAAATACCAAATCAACCAAATTCATATTATATTGACATGTTTCACAATGAATTGCAACATGTCACACGATTCACAATACCAACTCTACATTACAATCTCTTTCCATTTCCAATTCAAAACCGATTTCAATGATGCCAAAACATAATATGACACCATTTTCATCATAAAAAACAATCCAATTCATCTAATCCAAACCACACGAAATTCATCACAAAATCAGGGCAAATTCTACAAATCACAATACTCAACCATAATTCACAAAACTTAGATCAAAAGGTTTCAAATACTTACCTCTTCCTCTTTCCCAAACCAATTTCTTGATTCTTCATCTTTCCAAATTTCCTCAAGCAACAAAACACCTCCTCTCACAAATCTAAAACCATAGAGATGAAGCTCTCATCACTATGAATAAGATTATAGAAGAGGATTTAACCATTAGAGGACAAGAAGCCAACCAAAATCTCACCTTTTGATTTCTCTTTCCTCCCTTTGTGCTTGGCGCCATGAGAATGAAGAAGAGAGAGCATGAGATCAGTTTTAGCTCCCATTTAGCCCACTTAACCGACCTAAAAGGGAAGAGAGGAGAGAGGGAAAAGTTTGACATCTTGACCTAATCCAAAGGTCCACATTTTGCCACTTGTCTCAATCTCACCACATCTCCTATGAGCTCACATGCACACAAGCACATGGGATTCCACCCTTTGATCTATTACACAAATCAATCCTAACCATTGATCTTGAAGTTACCAATGAGTTTCCTCTTCGGTAACCGATCAACTGGTCGGTAACTTTACCGTTTTGCCCCTGATTACGGTAATTCTCATTGAATCACCATCAAACACATCATATCTTTCCTTTTAACCATAATAGGCGCCCTCCCCATATTTTAAGTCAATTTAGAGATTAATCCATAATTGAACTTAAATACAGGGTTTCGGCATTGCTCACAGCACTTACGAATCACATTCGAGTGCCAGATCACATCATAGTCTCCAAAAGGGTTATTTATCACTAACCATATCCACTTTTGGAGTCATTAACCCTTAATCACAATTTGGGATCTTGCTAAACCAGGGCTTAGCAGTCCACTAATCTCAGGCTTATTCTCTAATCTCAAGTCTCAGAATTCGGAGTATTACACATGGGTTGGGCTGGGCAGGGCGAGACCCCTGCCCGATGCCCTACCCAAAGGATGAAAGGGCTGCATTTTGCAACCTGATGCCTGGCTCTACCCGCTAAAAGCTCTAACCACTTTGGGCTGGGTAAGGGTGGGCTGGTTAGGGTGGGCTTCCCTGCCCAAGTGATAACGCATTATCTTGTCCACTTATAAAAAAAATAATTCCTTATGAATTTCATAAACATTCATATAGTTACTAATACCATATAAGTCTTAACTTCACCCTAAGTAATATAAACTTCAAATACATTCAATGATTTCACATCTTGGGATATTTCAAAATAAGTCTACAACTTGAGTCTTGAAATTTAAAAAATACCATATGTCTTAACAAATATCCATACTTTAAAAATTAAACAACATCCATAATCCATTATAAATAAGAAAACAAAATGATTGTAATTAAAGTCGTGAAGTCAAAGTAGTTTGCATCAATTCAATGTCCCAAAAGTTGATCAAATGATGAAGCATCTGGAAAGAAAATAAAAAGCAACTATAATTTAATACAGAACAAAGTAAAGAAGAAAGGAAGACTCTATTTATAAATAGTGTTTAGTGGTTAGGACAAAAAACAGAGGATCAAAAGAGTATTATACAATAGACAATATATATTTTAAATAAAATATATATATGAAATAATATTTAATTGATATGACATTTTATATTTTAAATAAATGAAAATAATTTTCAGGGCAGAGCCAAATCGGCAGGGCAGCACTCCTTGCCCGATGCCCAGCCCTGCCTGGTTATTAGCTCGCCCAAAGCCGCCCAAAATTTTGTCAGGTCACTTTTTTAGGGTTGGACTGGGCAATTTTTTACAGGGCTAGGGTCGGCGCACCGGGCTACTGGGCACCATGCTCACCCCTACTCCCTGTCTCTCTCACGGCTCACGCTCTCAGTCTCAAAAATCAGAATCCCCCGAGTCCTCGACTGGCTTGTGGATTTATATTTATTTTGCTATGTATGGACTTGTGATAAATGTTTAATTTGTAATGTATTTTTAATTTTGTTATGTTTAGGTGTATAGAAAAAACAATCTTATTGTATATAAAAAAAATCATAGTATATTGTTAAAAAAAATTGAAAAACAAATATAGGTTGACCCGCCAATCCAGCGGTTATTAGTAGAGCCGGGAAAACGGGCCGAGCCCGTCGGGCCGGCCCTTTTAGGCCCTGGCCCTTCAAGGGCCGGGCTTGTAAATTGTAGCCTGAAAAGGAAGTCGGGCCTAAAAGGGCCGGCCCTGTAGGGCCTCGGGCTTAAAAGGGCCGGCCCTGGAGGGCCTCGGGCCGGCCCTTTAGGCCCGTTTATCTTTTATTTTTTTTGCTTGGAAAGGGAACTATGTTACATTTTTGAATTGCCTTATGGATCTATATGTCACTCTGTCCTCATATTGTATAGAGTATGATTTTTGAGTATATTGTTTTGTCTAATTGAATCATATTGTGATTTTTGAGTATATTGTTTTGTCTAATTGAATCATATTGTGATTTTTGAGTATATTGTTCTGCCTATTTAGAATAAAATCATATTATATACTGTTCTCCATGGTGGAGTATGATTTTTTATGGAGGTTGTGATTATTTGACTACTTGAACTTACTACTCAAAGTGAAACACAATCAAATGTCCTTGAAATTGATGATAGTGGCGAAGAAGGTGAAAATGATAGTCGTTATACTCATGTTGCTTAGATGTTAGAGTATTTAGCTTCTTGCCTTTTTATACTTTGGCTTTTGTGTGAGTTATTTATGGACATGATTTTACCTTTGATTATACATTAGTAACTGTGTTTGTTTGTTGCAAGAGATGTGTTATTTAAATCTTAATGTTGACAACATTTATATATTAAATTAGAACTTTAATTGTTGTTATTTACTAATTATATCTCTCTGGGGAAAATACGTAAGAAAAATAGTTAAATATTGTGAAAAGAACTTTCGGGCCCTGCTGGCCGGCCCTGGCCCTGATGCTCTCGGGCCGGGCTTTGAAAAACTGCAATTTTCTTGACCCCGAGCCCTTTAGGGCCGGCCCTGTTAGGCCCTGGCCCGTCAAGGGCCGGCCCTGTAGGGCCGGGCCGGCCCTGATTCCCAGCTCTAGTTATTAGTTGGGTTGGCTAAATGTTAATCCATATTGATGTGGTCCTTTTAGACTCAAACCTATATGATCTCAACTCATAACGGATTAACCCAAACTTACCAGATCGGACCATATTATCACCTCTGGCTGAAACCATCAAACCATCTATCATTTTGATCTCAAAAGTAACCTCCAAGCCACGTGCAAAATATCACTCATGCTTTTTTTTCTTTCTGTGATGTGATATGCACAAGATTATAGACGCTCATTGCTTTCAAAAAAGAGGGTCTCCTATTTCTGTTCAAATTATGGACAATGAGACAACACCCCCCCCCCCCCGGGGCCCAAAAGCCAACGAGATATCTTATATCTCCGCCATCTTGTTTTTTAGCTTTATACACCGACAACCTTGACAATATCAAATTATTTTATATGAAGCTTAATATAATCATTAAAAATATGCTAAATATATTTCGAATTCAAAAGGATGACTAGTCATGAATTGATGAATATAAAAAGGATCAAATATATTGATGAGAACTTATGAATAGTACAGTATAGCATCTCAAAATAAAATTTATACTTCATCCGGCCCTAATTATAAGATAAAGTTGACTTTTTTGAAGAAATTAAGGAAATCAATTAAATCACTTTAGAGTATTTATATTTTTAGTATTCTTATATTATATATCAGTTTATTAATCAAATTAATTAGTTTGAAAAAAAAAATAAAAATAAAAATATTCTAAAGTGATTTAATTGACTTCCTTAATTTTTCTAAAGAAGTCAACTTTATCTTATAATTAGGATCAGAAGGAGTATAAAATATATTGATGGAATGAATGGTTTGAAGTTTAGTGGAATTTGAATTGTGTGTGTGTTTGGTAAAGCTTTTTTTAATAACTTCAGGAAAAAAAGTGAAAAATAATTTTTAGAGAATAGATTATGAACAAAATAGATTATAGGAAAAAAATAATTTTAATAAAATAAATAGATGTTTGGATGTTTTTAAGAAAACCATAGGTTGAGAATCAATTAAAAAAATTGAATTCAAATACTCCAATGAGAAGAACCTTGTGTTGATGAAAAAGGCATAGGTAGGAAGGTAGGCGGATGTAATATGTGACGTGTGAATTGAAAGGCAAAGTTAAGAGTCTAGTCTAGCCTACACAGATACAGTGCAGACAAACTCGAAATGGGTAACTCCTAGCAATAGCATACATAATACTGGGTGGAGCTGGACGCATCTTGCTCATCTAGATAAGATCTGGATAGTTTAGATTTAAAATTTTTTTTTTTTTATAAAAAAAATTATTTTAATAGATGGAAAATCTAAAATAAAAATAATAGTTACTTAATATTTTTTTAAAAAATATGTTTTATTTAAAAATCACTAATCAAAAAAATTAAATATAAACTGTCCATATCTCATCTCAACGATCGAGACGAGTGAGCTCAGGGAAACAGTTCCGTGAATGAAGACATGAAGTGGTGGCACTAAATTCATCGACTGATAGAGAACTCGTTGGGTGATGCATGCAAGGTCATTGCAATTGCAAAAGCGACAAGGGATGTGATATTCACCCTGGTCTTTTGTATTCCTCATTCAACCCACCCGTGATATTATTCTAATCACCTTCCTTTTTTTTACTATATATTTTAGGGACAATTACAATGAAGTCCCACACAAGAAAAAAAATGAAAAAATGGTCCCTAAAGTTGTTAATGACAAGTCGAGGAGCGTCCATTAATAAGTTGAGGAGCTTATACTGACAACTTCAGGGACCATTTCTTCATTTTTTCTCTTGTATGGGATTTCACTGTAATTACCCCTATATTTTATTCTATCTAATGATCTTTCTACTTAATATATAATATGTGTCTTATTTCGACTCTTTTATCGGGATGCTATAAACAAACATATTACCGAAATATTATAAAGAAGAAAATATTTATCACAATGATATGCCTAAATTGTTCTTCACAAGAACAAAGTATTTCAAATAATGCAGAACTTGTTCTTGTGAAAAATGAGTTAGGGTTTGACAAGTAGAAATCATTTTTCACAATAATGATTTTTAAAATCATTATTTACGTGAACACGTGAATGATTTCTACATAATGTGACTTTTTTAAAATAATTAAAAACAGTTTTGTCAGAAATATTCTTTTGTGCAAAATTCTTTAGGTGTTTGCAGACCACTCCTCCTTCCTAATGCTTCTCCTTCCTAATGCCTGATTATTGAGATAGAGTTGTTCGAGACCGACGAAACATTTTACTTGCTCTTAAAAAACAATGATTTAACATAAACCCTCAACATGCTCCACCAGCAATTGAGTTGCCTCGACCACGAATTCCTCATGACAGATTGAACAACTGAAGTGATAGTTACTTGTCTACCCAATCACCTGTTAAAAATGAAAATGTTAGGGAACAAGAGCCTCCAAATTTTAGTTAGCCTTAGTACATATCAACGTCGTCATCATCCCATTTCACCTCTTCTAACCCTACGTGCCCATCTTTTTTAGATAATCATGCATTATTTTTTATTGAATACAATATTTCTATTTTTGAGCATGGTGGCCCGTCAAATGAAGCATTTGCCACTTCTAGACAGTCCATTTCTTTAAATGATCACCGTGATTTGATTTAAATATGTCAACTACACAAATAAATGAAAAGCTTGAATCTTAAGAAGTTGACGTATAACAACAACGAGCACAACGTATACAGAGGAGAACTAGATGCGGTATAGGAAGTCACTATTTATAACGTTGATTCATTTTTATTTTTTACTCACATAAGCTTAATTATTATTTAGTATTAATTTTTTAATAATTTATTTGATTAATGTACTCCTTATTCCATTTTTGTAATCATTATTTGTATTATCATGTAATTAAGATGATACAGTCATAATTTTTAGGAAATAATAATCATTCAACAATCATTGTGTTTCTGGAAAAAAATCATCGTGTAAATGAAATCATCTTATTTATTAAGAGAGAGGTTGCCGTTTATTATGAGAGAGAAATGTTACGAAATCATTCTTTAAGTTATGAAGTTTAGAAATTGTTCACCTGAAGAACGATTTTCATTTGGTTCAATCGGACACTGTTGAATCTGATATTGAAGAGATTGTTCTTTAGTGAATGATTTCGAAATTTCATTACCTAAAGAATGATTTTGACTGTAGCATTTTAGTAAATTCTTCCCACCTTATAGTATTGGGAAAATCCTTTAAAAATACCACCGAAATAGGCAAATCTCAATTCAATGTAGCGAAATTCCAAAATCTCGGTTCAATGCTGTGTCAGTACGGATGAACAGTGTGGGTATGCAAAAAGACGATTTTGCCCTTCAGTCCTCCCTCTCGCCACTTTAGAATAACAACATGAGACTCTTAATTAACAACTCTTGATTCTTGATTAACAACTTCAGTTTCTTCTTTTTACTTTCACAATAACAACATCGGTCTTGTTATTAACAACACCATATTCTATATTAACAACTCTCATTTCTTGCTTCATAACTTCGTAATTTAAGTTTCAGGGTCAATAACAATACCCGTATTTTACATTAACAACACTATATTTTTTATATATAAATACGTGAAAGAATAAGGCGGAGTTGTTAATCAAGAATCCTGAGTTGTTAATTAAGAGTCTCATGTTGTTATTCTGGAGTGGCGAGAGGGAGGGATGAAGGGCAAAATCGTCTTTTCACATACCCGCACTATTCATCCGTACTGACACAACATTGAACCAGAATTTCAGAATTTCACTGCATTGAATCGGGATTTGCCTATTTCGGTGGTATTTTTAAAGGATTTTCCCTATAGTATTTTAGTATATTTTTTTATTGCCATAGCCTTTTGGTAAAAATCCCTCTTATTTCTTAAACCTTGTGGGATACACCAAACAAAATTGTAGAATCTTATAAAAAATTAATTTTTTGATGGAAAGTAAATTTAAAAAAGTTGAGTTTACTTTAAAATTTTTTAAGAAATTAAGTAAGAAAAAGGGAAAATGACATTTAAATACCACTTCAACTTCTAAAATCCAGAAAAGCCCATTAAAACTTGTAAAGGGCAAAGAAGGGATAGGGTGGGAATATGGGCTTTTCATGTTTTAGCTTAAAGACCAAAATGCCCTTAAGATTCACTTAAAGACGAATTGAGTAATGAGATTGACTAAAATAGTAATGTTTTTTTATAAAAATCATCATAGTTTTGACAAAATCAATAAATACTAATAAAATGTATGAAATGATTGGCCAAAAGTTGTCGGCTGTGACCAATTAAGTAATGGGATTACCTAAAACATTAATGATTTTGACAAAATTCACAATGGGTTTGAAAAAATCAATAAGTACTAACAAAATGCATGAAATGATTGGCTAAGAGTTTTGTGCTATCACCAATTGAGTAATGGGATTGACTAAAACATTAATGATTTTGACAAAAATTGTAATAGTTTTGACAAAATCAATAGGTACTGTCAAAATGTGTGAAAGGATTAGCCAAGAGTTTTGGGTTATGATCAATTGAGTAATGTGATTGACAAAAATTGTAATGGCTTTTATAAAATCGTTATGTACTAACAAAATGAGTAAATGCGTTGACTGATTTTGTTAATGGTATTGACAAATTTAATAATGGTAATGACAAGTGTAGTGATGGCGCTGACAAAAAACTATAAATGTTCATAACAGCAACTATCATGCAAATGATCAAATGGCTTGGAAACATTACTCATTCCACATATATCTAATGCATACAAGTCATCCACCCCAGGGAACATGTTCCTCCCATATACATTACTTACGATAAATTGTCACCATTAACAAAAATATTAATGGTAATGACAAATACAGCAGTGACATTTACAAAAAAAAACCAGATTCTGTATGACAGCAACTATAATACACATAAAGTGAATATTTGAAACTTTTGAAAACACGAAGATGTAGTTATTTAAAACCTTGAGGTCATAATGAATCTTGGGCTCAAACTTTCTGGTTTTGAACACGCCCAACTTGAACTGAATCCTAAGATCCAACTTCACATCGAGGTCATTAAACCTTGAGCTCTTTTGGTTATTATATTATGAAGTCTAATCAGTGCCCAGAGAAATCAAGTTTTGACCTTTGAACTTGGTGCTCAAATAGCGAGTGGTCTCGTGGCCCATATACAAAGGCGAGATTTCGTTGGAATTGAAGTTGCTGTTGATGAGTCAAGAATGGGACGAGTGCGAAGGGAGGATGGTCGGGGAGGAGTTCTGGGCTGTCAGAGGGGGGAGAGAGAGAGAGAGTCAAAAGAGGAAGATGACTGAAGAGAAGGGACAATTTCGTTATTTATCTCAAACATTTAAATTTCAGATTCCTATCATATCCCTTCTCTATCTTTTACAAGTTTGAATGAGTTTTTTATGGGTTTTAAAAATTAAAGTGGTATTTAAACGACCTTTTCCCTAAAAAAAAAACAGAGAGAGTCATACTTTCTTTTCTGTTATCAGTTTTCACCATCTTCTGTTTTAGAGAGAGAAAAGAAACGGCCGGGGAGGCCCAAGAAGAGCCCAGATTCCCCTCGATACAGTCTGTATATCTGGTGATGAGAGCTCGGCGTTGGCCCTTGCCTTGGCTTTTTCTCCATATTCATCACTTTGCTCTCTCCCTGTCGTCTTACTTTCACATATCTCGTTCTCTCTATTTCATCAGTGGCCGAGACCTCCGCCAGCTATGGCTTCTCTCTTCCAATCTGGCTGGCAGGTAACACTTCTTTGTCATGAACTGTATCGCATTTCTCCTCACTTCTGTTCTAATCGTTGCCTTCAAGAAATGAAATCTTGATTTCTAATTGTTGCTTTCGAGTTTGTCTTCTGCTATCGTCTTGAGAATTTTCTTTAGCTTTCTAGTTTCTCACTATGGTAAAGATTGCAAGTATGATGTTAATATTCGATTCATTCTCGCATTGTATAAGTAGCAGATTTCAAGGTTGCCAACCGATGATAGTCAGCATTCTTTGTTATTCTTGACTGGAGCCGACTCTCTGATTTTTGTTTTCAAGAAAAATGTATTTGCTATTATGTGTATGCATTGTCTCGGGTGGACTGATGAGAACAGGAATGGAACGCAAGTGCTGGATCATAGACCATTTGAACGTTGACTTGCTTTAATTAATAATTATAAACTTCATTGCTTTGGATCCATGTCAGGCAAACACTTCGAACCAAATCTGGTGCTTCTTTAGTTGCCTTCCTGAAGTGATGAAATACTCTGAAGTATGAACTCTGTTGGCGACTTGAGTTACTAAGTATTGAACAACTTATCGATGTTAATAAAAGGCAAAAAAGAAAAAAAAAAATGTTGAACATCGACTAAACTAGACAGGTTACACCTGTATCCATAACTTGTGAATAACATGGTTACTGTATGACGTATATATTGAAATATTGCATGCACTGAATATTGATTCTGAACGAGCTAAGTCAAACAATTTGGCAAGATCACCGAATATTTGTTTTAATTTCTTCTTCCTCCTTAGGGGAGTTCCCGTAGTTCATCCTTTATAATGACAATACAACTGAGTTCTAGTGAAGCCTGGTTACATAGTTAGTTAGAATGACAAAGCCAATATTTAATTGGTGTCTTTGTGCTGGAATGTCAAGCTTATATTGTCACATGTAAGATATTGCTGGTTGGCAAGTTGTGGTTCTGTGTTTATTAGATTTTCAATTGCTAAACTACAATTGAACAAAATTATAATTGATGCTCTGAATTTGATCCTTTTAGTAGTTTGACTTATACAAGAGGTAAAATAATTGTCTCGTTTTGACGATGCAGTATTTGATCACACATTTCAATGACTTTCAACTGGCATGTCTGGGAAGTTTTTTTCTTCATGAGAGTGTCTTCTTCTTATCTGGACTTCCTTTCTTATGGCTTGAGAGGGCGGGATGGCTGACCAAGTACAAGATCCAGGTTTTCCTTTCTGTCATATTAACTGGACTAAATGAAGTTATCTTTAACATGGTGGGAATGTATACATATACCTGTGGATGGAAAATGTCTTGATATCTAATTCAACTTTCTCATCTTTCATGGTTCTAAATTTTGTCGATGTTTGACATTTTTGCTTCCAAACATATAATCTACCGAAAGGAAGTTAAAATTTAACCTTGTTTTCTGCAGTTTTGTAGTTAAATTATCCTTTACTTGCACTGTATGACACCTGCATGGTGCTTATCATTTTTCTCTCTATAACTCCATATTATTTCCTTCTTGGAAGCTTCTATTTTGCTTATTTGCTTATTTGCTTAGTCTCATCCTGTGTGATTGACTGGTTGATAATGCTTACTTCTCTATAGGCAAAAATTAACAGCCGTTCAGCTCAGGAAAAATGTATCAGCCGCTTAGTGCTGTATCATTTCGGTGTCAATCTTCCTGTTGTGATATTTTCTTACCCTGTCTTCAAATACATGGGCATGCGAAGCAGTCTTCCCCTGCCTTCCTGGTACTTTCAGGTTTTTTAAGAGTACTGTCATTAGTCTGGACATATGAGCTCCATGATTAGAGATTTACCTTTATCTTCTTATTACTCTTACTTGACAAAAATGAAATTTGCTTTTAAATTTTTTCAGGAGAATAGTTTTGTTTCATATAATCTTCTACTTCATTTTGGAGGACTTTGTATTCTACTGGGGTCACAGGATATTGCACACAAAATGGCTGTACAAGCATATACACAGTGTTCATCATGAGTAAGCGTTACTTAAGTGTGTTGTAGGGCTTTGGTTTCAGGGCAGTTTAATATGATCATCTATAAAGTAATTAAGAGTTAAATTGTAATGATTTGTTTCACTAAATGTTTTAGGTACGCTACACCGTTTGGACTTACCTCTGAATATGCTCATCCTGCTGAGATACTTTTCCTTGGATTTGCTACCATTATTGGTCCTGCTATTACAGGGCCCCACTTGTTGACTCTCTGGTTGTGGATGGTTCTGAGAGTCCTGGAAACAGTTGAGGCGCATTGCGGGTACCATTTCCCCTGGAGTCCCTCAAACTTCTTACCGTTATACGGGGGGTGAGTATTGAGTTCCTCCTCCTTGACAACAGACGCGTGGTTTATCCTGCTCTTCTTTGTTCTTAAAATTTGTATCCCAACTTGCAGAGCTGATTTTCATGACTATCATCACCGCTTACTGTACACCAAGTCTGGAAATTATTCATCAACCTTTACTTACATGGACTGGTAGGTATATTGGATACATTCTGCTAACAACTTCAGCGATTTTATTCAATGTTAAATCTAGGATGATCTAACTCACATATTACGTAGGTTTCCCCTGGAGTAACAATAACCTTTTCTATATGGTTTTGGTGCTTATTCCATGTGCCCATATCAGAGTTCTCTCCCAATGGTTAATACTAACAGTGGTGCGATTCTCTTGTTGCCTATCATGTTAGGATATTCGGAACTGATGTTGGTTACAGAAAGTTGAAGGCATTGAAGAACACAGTCGTTGAAGACAAAAGCGAGCTAAAGAAACAATGATAGCGAAATTGATTGGGGGTATATCCGGAAGTTCAGAACATAGATTCTCATTTTAAGGGCATATTGGAAATCGTGTGTCCCATCATTGCCTTGGGTGTTTTTGTGTTTGGTAGCTGTTATTGTCCTTCAGCATGCAGAAGGCTTTATTTGCACAACCATGCACTGTTATTCAGACAACAGTAGAAGTGTTTTACTACGATGGTTTCAACCTTTTCTCATCTAATAGTAAGACTGATACACCATCCATCCATCCATCTCTCTCTCACCCACCAATCTATCTATACGCTCCCATCATTAATATAAGATCTATTTACCTAATTTGATTAGATTAAGGAAGTTAGTTAATATGACACGTTTTTTCTAAAATACTCTAAACATATTTCTTAACTCCATCCGCCTCTCTTATTTCATTATTGTTGAGAGATAATCAAAATAAGTAAATTAGGACAAGATTAATAAATATGGGAAATAAATCTTACACTTATGACTGATATCAATTTTCTAAATAGATTCTACATTAAGGGGAGTATCTATTTCTCTTTGGTATTCAGCATTATTAGGCTAAAATAAAAGTAACTCTTCTAATATAGTAATTTTTTCTTAATTCACGCGGTTTTTAACTTCAAGCGCATACTACCCTGTTTAATGGGTACTAGGATTTTTCTTCTCAACTGAACTATACTATCTCTCTCTATTTGCTATTCAGCACTATCGGGCTAAAATAAAAGTAATTATTTTATTTTAAATTTTTTCTTAATCACACCACCTATGAGTCTTTAGGAAACACACAAACCGTGGTTTCAGAAATTATTTTCCGCAAGTTGAGATAAAACTCCTCTTACATACTTACCTCGTGAATCGTATAAACTATTCTCAAAAACTAATCCAAACACACACAAGTGGTGACAACACATATAATTTAATATCAATATAAAAATACACACAGACACAAGTCATATTTTTTTTAAACTATGAATAATGTTCATTTTGGGTATCGTATGGTATAATATTTGCAAAAAAAATATATCTAGTGGTGTGTGTGCGCAAGTCATTTTTGTTATAAATTATGAACAATGTTCATTTTAGATCTCGTATGATATAATATCATTCTTTTACTTCCTTATTTCTGTGAGCATATATAGAAAGTGCATGTTGTGAATAATTATCTCCCAAACGTGAACAAAGTAAAATATTTTAATAGCTGGCATTTCCTTCGTACCGAGTGATGAAATATGCTTGTTGCCAAAGCACATTTCGACTTGCCTTCCATATAATTGTAAAGTTACGTGCATTGCTGCCACAAACTATGCAATCAATATATGCAAAAGACAATAGTCTTTATTTTGTCATGAAATTTGTAAGAACTCAATTGTAGAACCGTTATTCAAACTGCAGTTGCTATATACATTATTTGTTTCCAAAGACTGCCCAGAGCTCACAAACCAAACACTGTAAATCCTCCGTCGATGCAGATGATCTGTCCCGTTATGTATGAGGCTGTTGGTAAGCAGAGGAATGCCACCATGGAAGACACCTCGTCTGGCTCCCCAATCCGTTGCAAAGGGATTCTCTTGATGAAAGCCTCATGAACCTTTTCTTCTTTGAAATACTACAGGAAAATGATTCTTAATTAATAAGCCCCATATAGAAATTACACAACAACAACAACATGAGAAGAGAATCAAGGATAGAATAGAATTATTACAT
Organism: Inga laurina; assembly: GCA_963855925.1. NCBI lineage: Eukaryota > Viridiplantae > Streptophyta > Magnoliopsida > Fabales > Fabaceae > Inga > Inga laurina. The sequence goes on along the minus strand of OY979707.1, from coordinate 66,528,508 downwards.
CTTCAGAGAGGCGTGTCTTAATGGGGCCTGGTGCAACGCAATTGGTCCTTATATTGTCTTTTGCCCACTCACATGCCAGGTTCTTGGTTAGCTGGTTCATTGCTCCTGCATTTCACATAATTCTCTTAACGAAAATTTCCCTCCCGCATCTCATCTTCTTGTTGTTCTTCTTTTTTTCACACTACAAATGAAATAATTAAAGTGATTAATTATTACCTTTTGCTGGACCATATATTGATGTTCCGTTTACAGCTGACACCCCACCAACGGAGGATATAAAAACAATGCTTGCAGCTTTTGAAGCTTTTAGAAGAGGGTGTGCAAGTTGGCTTATATGGTATGCTGATTCCAAATTTGTACTCATCAGAAATGAGAAATCCTCTGTTGTATAGTCTAGGGTTGGTTTTGGTATGTTTGTTCCCACATTGTTCACCTAATTCAACACGTGATGAAATATCACACACTAGATTACCAGAAAATTATCGGTAACATTTCCGACCCAAAAATATTTCGAACTTAAATCTACAAAAAGATAGATAGATAAACTAATTAATGGTGCATGTATCAGTCATGTTCCATGTTTTATGGTAGCATATAGTTTGGTCTGACCATGGTCTAGCCTAAATTTTATGAGTTAGTTACATTACTGACAAGGATATTGAGTTTGCCGTGAAACAGAGAGGAAACTTTAGTTATAAGGTCTTGTCTTTGAGCAGAGGACACCATATCGCAAACAGAACCAGTAACTTGAAATCCCTTAGCGTTCCATCGTTGTAAGCATTCATTAAGATCAGATTCATTCCTGGAGCAAGTGTGTACCACAGCACCCAATTGTGCCAACTCCTCCACAATAGCATACCTAATAATAGCATATGCACAACTGATTCACTATCTATAAATAAAAATTCAATAATTAAACAGAATCATACATAGGAAAACTCTCCCCCAAAGTTGTCTTGCCTATGTATAATGGCTTAACTGGCCTAGCTGCATGTGATTGTGTGTTTGTGTGAGAGAGAGAGAGAGAGACCCGATTCCTTTGGTTCCACCAGTAACAAGAGCCGTCATGCCCAGAAGAGTCCACCTGTTGTTACAGCCAGTAGTGTTTGCCTCCGCCATTTTTTTCCTGCTCAGTTCTTACTCTGTCCACCTCCCACTCGACTTTCCCGAATACCTTCTGTACCTTATCCTTTATATAATACTCCTCCTGTATTAAATATAGGATAAAATTTATAATACAAATTACACTATAAATTTTATCCTATATTTAACAGCGAACGAGGTAGTAACATAATCATCCACTCACTTTAAGAAAGGGTGGAGATTGCATCCTGACGCCCCAAAATGACCTTCATGTTCCCAGAGATATCTTATCCGTTCGTTTCAAACCTGTAATTTGACAGGTATGCTCAGGCATTATGGTCATTTTATGAAAAGGCAATTCCCGAAAAGAAGTAAATGGACATATGCAAACACTTGTATTGACTATTGAGGTCGGATTGAGAAAAATCGGATTGAGTTTCCTGCTCATCCAAAGAATAAATAGGGAAATCTGTATAGTTCAAATGGATACTTACAATCTAGATTTATTTTTTTTATTTTTTTTTAAAAAAAAATATTTTAATAGATACAAAATCTAAAATAAAAATAATTTCTTAATTAACAGTTTTTCAAAAAAAAAAAATTTATTCAAAAATCATCCGTTTAAAAAAAATTAAACCTGGATCGTTCAGATCCAGATTTAGACAAGCGTAGTACGTACACCGAAACGGTCCAATCAAGTTACTTGCGTGTTGGAAAAGTGGATTCTGAAATTGCTGGGCTGTGACAAGTTTGAGTGGTTGATCATATATATATCCCAAATGATGTAATTGGACGGCAGAAAATATCATTATTTTTTTCTTCGAGCTCTGCCTTCTTCTCTTGTCCTTTCCACCCCTCATTACTTGGTCCCGTCCATTAAGCCATTTATGAATTTTGAAATCTTGCCGTTTGTTCCAATAATTTCAGCTAGTGATCTGGCATATGCCAAAATTTCCACACACTAAAGATTTGTGCGAGAATTGGAGTCAGAGAAAATATTAAATAATGTGATTCATGAAGCTCTCCAGATTTTACGGTTGGTCCTTTTTAGTAATTAATAGTCATTTTTAAATGATTTTGACTATTCTAATATGCAGTACCTTTTCTCCAAATCACCTTTGATAAAATCCTAAATCAATATCATTTGAAAATGTAAAATCCTAAAGAGTTTATTAATACTTTAAAAATACTTAGAGGGTACTAAATATCAAATTAGATTTTTCAAGTTTTGATATATTTACTATTTTATCCCTTAATTTTTTTTTTAAATAATAGCGGTGCCCCCGCCGGAGCACCACCGTCGGCCGACCAACCAGGACCCCCGACTGTCGGAACTCCGGTTGCTGGCGATAGGAACTCCGACTGGTGGAAGCTTTTTTGGTAGGGAAGGTTTTTTTTTTTTTGAAAAAAATTTATAGAGAAATGGCAAGGGGTGGGGATTGAAACCATCCCACCCCTTTAGAAAGGGAAGCATGATGGCCATTGGGCCACCAAAGCTTTTTTTATAGATATATGCATTATTAAATATATATATATATATAAATAATATAATTAAACGTGTAGTAGTTTTGACAAAATTCGTAATGGCGTTGACAAATTCAATAATGAAAATAACAAAATTCATAATGGTATTGACAAAATCGTTTGTTGATGAACATTGACTTTCATGTTTTCATCAGCATTTTTGCACAAAACGTTTTTGTTGAAACCATTACAATTCTTGTCAAAATCATTACTAAACTTGTCAATCTCATTACTAAATTTTTTAAAATCATTTTATTTATATTATGAAAGTTTTCATAATGGAATCTCATAATGGGATTGTCAAAACCATTACTAAACTTGTCAATCTATTATTAAACTTGTCAATCTCATTATTATATTTATTAAAATCCTTTTATTTATATTATGAATGTTTTCATAATGGAATCTCATAATGAGTTTATCAAAACCATTACAATTCTTGTCAATCTCATTACTGAATTTGTTAAAATCCTTTTATTTATATTATGAATGTTTTCATAATGGAATCTCATAATAGGATTGTCAAAACCATTACAATTCTTGTCAATCTCATTACTAAACTTGTCAATCTCATTACTGAATTTGTTAAAATCATTTTATTTATATTATGAATGTTTTCATAATGGAATCTAATAATGGGATTGTCAAAACTATTACAATTCTTGTCACTCTCATTACTAAAATTGTCAATCTCATTACAAAACTTGTCAATCTCATTACTGAATTTGTTAAAATCCTTTTGTTTATATTATGAATGTTTTCATAATGGAATCTCATAATGGGATTGTCAAAACCATTACAATTCTTGTCAATCTCATTACAAAACTTGTCAATCTCATTACTGAATTTGCTAAAATCCTTTTATTTATATTATGAATGTTTTCATAATGGAATCTCATAATGAGATTGTCAAAACCATTACAATTCTTGTCAATCTCATTACTAAACTTGTTAATATAAATAAAAGGATTTTAACAAATTCAGTAATGAGATTGACAAGAATTGTAATGGTTTTGACAATCCCATTATATGAGATTCCATTATAAAAACATTCATAATATAAATAAAATGATTTTAACAAATTCAATAAAGAGATTGACAAGAATTGTAATGGTTTTGACAATCCCATTATGAGATTTCATTATGAAAATATTCATAATATAAATAAAATGATTTTAACAAATTCAGTAATGAGATTGACAAGTTTAGTAATGAGATTGACAAGAATTGTAATGGTTTTGACAATCCCATTATGAGATTCCATTATGAAAACATTTATAATATAAATAAAATGATTTTAACAAATTCAGTAATGAGATTGACAAGTTTAGTAATGAGATTAACAAGAATTATAATGGTTTTGATAATCCCATTATGAGATTCCATTATGAAAACAGTCATAATATAGATAAAATGATTTTAACAAATTCAGTAATGAGATTGACAAGAATTATAATGGTTTTAACAAACTCATTATGAGATTCCATTATGAAAATATTCATAATATAAATAAAAATATTTTAGCAAATTTAGTAATGAGATTGAAAAGTTTAGTAATGGTTTTGACAATCCCATTATGAGATTCCATTATGAAAACATTTATAATATAAATAAAATGATTTTAACAAATTTAGTAATGAGATTGACAAGTTTAGTAATGATTTTGACAAGAACTGTAATGGTTTTTACAAAAACGTTTTGTGCAAAAATGCTGATAAAAACATGCAAGTCAATGTTCATCAACAAACAATTCTGTCAATACCATTATGAATTTTATTATTTCCATTATTGAATTTGTCAACGCCATTATAAACTTTGTCAAAGCTACTACACGTTTAATTATATTATATATATTTAATAATGCATATATCTATTAAAGAAACTTCGGTGGCCCGGTGGCCACCATGCTTCCCTTTCTAAAGGGGTGGGATGGTTTCGATCCCCACCCCTTGCTATTTCTCTATAAATTTTTTTCAAAAAAAAAAAAAACCTTCTACCGGCTGGAGCTCCTATCGCTGGCGACCAGAGCTTCCGCAGTCGGGGGTCCCGGTTGGCCCGCCATAAGGGCGGCAGCGGCTGGCCGGTGGGGACACTACTATTATTTTTAAAAAGAAATTTGAGAGGTAAAATGGTAAATGTGTCAAAATTTAAAAAATCCAATTTGGTACTTAGTACCTCTAAGTCTTTTTAAAATATTAATAGACTTTTTAGGGTTTTAAATTTTCAATTGATATTTATGTAGGATTTTCCCATCAACTTTGCATGAGGAGGTCTAAAAAAAATTGATTCGTATTTAGTACGTAGAACCGGTATATATATCTTCCTCGTTGTTTTCACTGTTTTCAAAATAACTCTCAAATTTAATTAGTATCATACCATGTTTCTTGAAAGGCCTACGAAATCGAGTGGACAAAATCTTAAACACAGTATATATCACCTCTAAAAACCAAATTTTGTGAAAGCTATAGGTAGAGTCTACGATGATATATTTCTGATCTACACAATCTGAGGACTTTTTCTTTGGCCAAACACAATCTTATTAGGTATTAAATTACATTACCATCTATATACGTATATGTATTTATGTTGTATTCATTCTGCAAAGCAAATAGGCAATTAAATTTTTCCCACCTAGGCTATGTTGGTGGGGCCAAATCTCCGAAGAGTATAAGAATAAAAGATGAAGAATGCCTCAAAGTAGGATTGAATGAGAGAGTTTGAGAAATGCACTCCGACAACCTGATTTCATTAAAGGCGAAGATTACAATATAAGAGAAGAGGTCTTGCCTCTGGGGTTGGCATGTGCCCTTTAATCGTGTGGGAGTATAACAGCTTCCAACAACTTACAACAACTTGGAATTGCCTCGTATACATTGACCTATAGTCTAATATTCCCTCTACTTAGCTTGTTCAACAGGAAAAAAAAATTACAAATATCGGGCTTCGTCAACATCTTCATCATCAAAGTCATGAAACCAAATGTAGCGTACGACTGCCTCTTGGCCCATGACATCGAGTCGTGAGCGAAAATGATCAAACAAATCAAAAGACAGTGGTTTGGTAAAAATATCAGCTTCTTGTCCTGTTACAGGCGCATATCCGACCTGAATTAGACCAGCTGTTATCTTTTCACGGTCAAAATGTAAATCAAGTTCAATATACTTTATTTATTTTAAGCTTAATTCACATCCACTTATTCCTATATAATAGGGTATAATTTGGATTGACAAGCCAATTTTCTGTGGCATACAATAAAAACCTTTGAGTATGGATTACACTTCTAACACCCAAGTCAAGACAACAATGACATAAATTGATAATTTAATTTTATACTTGTATGCACTCAAGGATAAAGGTAATAAATTTGATCTTTTGTTGTGTAATTTCTAATGTGTATTGTCTGATCTGTCATAAATAAAGTGATAATGTAAGGTATTTATAGATCATGAAGTGATGATGCCTTGAAGTAGTATCTCTTAGAGCAATACTTCTTTAATAAAAAGTCATAATCACATGTTAGATTCAAGAACACTTATGAACCAATACAGCTTCAATAACCAATAGTTATTTAAAATAACTCTTCCATAAAGAGTCACACCTTTATAGTATGCAGGATTTTTTTAAAAACTAACATAACCTTCCATCAAGTAATAGTTACTACACCTTTTCATAGGTGTTTTTACAAACTAAAAGAACATGACATTTAGTGTTATAATTCCCTACTCAACCCCTTCATATAAATGGTTGAGGTGCAATTTTATTAACAAAGTTTATTTTGAGGGACTTCTGACATAAATAAGTTTTGGAAGGGTGCAAATTCACCAAAACCGTTAAATTCACCAAATGCGGATAGCGTTTTTTTTTATATATAATTTAACATCCGTTTAGTCAAATTTAACGATTTTGTTAAATTTACACCCTTTCAGAATTGTTTGTTAGTATTTTTGTCCCTTCCAAAACTTATTTGTACCAAAACGCTTCTTGAGAAAAACTGCACCCTTTTAAATTGTTTGTTAGTATTGTTAGTAAAATTGCACTTTAACCCTCATATAAATTCTTTAATTTATAAAGACATGACTCTTTTAACAAATACATCACTTCATTTTAAAATATTCCAACCACTAGACTTAAGAAGCCGAGAGTTATTCAAGCATGAAAAGGGTTTTGTGCCTGATGGTGTTGTTTGACTTGTTTTAAAAAAGATGTATGATTGCCATAATATTCCCATGAATGCACGTGGATAAATATAGGACCATCATATCATTTATAATTTCTTGTAATAATCTCAAGACTTCGGTACCATTTCCTCTGCACCCGTGGCTTCCACGTGGATATGTATTTTTGTTGCTGTGTGTGTGTGTCACTGTGTCTGTCAGGGTGGCACATGATCAAGGTCTACTTCTTTTTCCAGCTGCAAACTCTAACTAAGCTTGGTTCCTTCTTTTGTATATAATATTTATTTTCATTACCATACCCAGCCAACTCCTAGCTAGTTCGTTGTTGAGGACGGCTTGACGCGATTGATTATTTTATTTTTCCTTCTTGAGATCCAACAAGAAATAGCTCCACAATTTTCTCTTTTCTTTTTTCCCTCTCCACGTGATTAAAGGAAGATGAATACATACATATGGATATATAGGAACTGAAATACATGTGTGTGTGTGTGTGAGTGGACATATAATGCAGGAGCAGAACTCTTGTTTTGATCTTGTTTATGCTTGGTTTAGTACGTAGTCAAAACATAATCATTCATAATTTCGTATAATTAACAACTAAATACGACTGCGTGCCGTCTTATGTTAAACTAACCTTTGGCTTCCCTTTATAGTCATTTACAGCGGATATATATATATCCAAGAATTTATATAACTTAAAAGTATGGGGGTCATTGGAAAATTATTTTTAAAATTTTTAAAATTTGTGGCTATTTTATATATTATCTAATTCCATGGTTTATTTTCAATTTTTCATAGCGGCCAAATGGGGTCTTCTAAAGAATTTCGTGATTCTGAAGATGACCTTTTCCGTCTTCGTACGAACCAATACATCTGAACGCCCAACAAATCAAAATTATTTTTGCTTATTTTTTTCCATCAATATTTTAATTTCAAGCTGGACTTTGTTTTCAATTGGTGATTTGTTCTTGACAAGTATCAAATTTTTTGAGTCTTCTGTTTGTTTCTCTGTAGACTATACAGAGACAAGCCCCAATAAAACTCTTGATGGTGAGGTTTTATGAGATGAGATGATTAGCCAATAGGAGAGATCTCTAAAACGGACAAGCTGTGTAGATAAACAAGCTATATATTCCCAAGGATAAAACTTAACTACATCCGATCTTTAATATAAGAGTTACTTGATTTTTTTTAGAAGGATTAAGAGAGCTAAATAAGTATTTTTATTAAAGTATTTTTATTTATCGTTTTTATCCAAATTAATTTATCTTACTTATAAATTGTTATATAATCTAATAATACATAATATATAATATGATTAAATAATTTTTTTAATTTTTTTAATATTTATAAAAATAGTGAAATGGCTCTTATATTAAGGATGAGAGGGAATAATTAATATCTCAAAAGCATGACCAACCAGGTCTCATCACTATTTATCGCTGGATACAACTGAAGCTAACGTATTGCGCAAGTTACATGCCAGAAGAAGGCAGGCCTGGCTCCCCCATTATAGTTGGTATATATATTGACATCCACTTAGTTTCCAGTTGACCATCTCTCTTGGCATCATCATCATCATCTCAAAATTATTAAGAGCTTGGGAGGTTAATAATGGAGTCTGAAGATAAGGCAACATCCTCGTCAGACACAAAGCAAAGTGATGAGCAAGGAGCAAGTCAAGTGACAAGGTCGTACGAGTGTAGCTTCTGTAAAAGGGGATTCTCTAATGCACAAGCATTGGGAGGACACATGAACATTCACAGAAAAGACAAAGCCAAACTGAAGCAATCTTCAAACCAAACTCGTCGTCGTCATCAGCCTGAATCTTTGGATGTTCACAGTAAGGTCGAAGCATCAGACAGAACCAATGACAACGAAACCTCCGAACTTCACATAAAGCAGCTTCCTTTGTTTGCAGAAACACCTAGTGGCGAAACGCAAAAGCCAGAAGAATTAGGTCATGTCCATGATAGAGAAATTGCTGAAGAAATCAAGGGTTCATCGTCATCGGATCTAGACCTTGAACTCAGACTAGGGCCTGACCCACCCTCTCCCACTATTGGTACCAGAAAATTTTTTTGATCTCAATGCACAAATCTACACATGTCTTGATTCTTCCGCCCAATTTTTTTCATCATCAATAAGTCTCCTCCCTTTTGTTTAAAATTGATCATTATTGTTTTGTACTGGAAAATATTTTTGTACCTTTTTCCTGCACAATCAATTTCATTACATCTTTGCTTTTAACAATAATTTAGTATCAACTATATGGTAAGTCCTGTGTATATGCATGGCTTGGAGTTTGAGGAATGAATTGGATCGTTATATTTATATACAATTTATTATAGAGTTTATGTTTTACATTAATAAGTACTTACTCTTTGTTTGAATTTGTAATTTTGCATTTTATTTGTCTTCTTTTTTTAAGTGGGTAGGGGGGATCAAAGCTGCACATAATTTACTCCATGAAGTGTGAGCTAAGTCATGAGTGCCATTAAGTTGCAAGTATTTAGTTATTTATCTTATGAAAAGTTCTCTCCATTTTTTGTACAATAAAATTAAATCTATACTTTCTATACTTGGATTTGTTACATGCATGCCGTATTCCAAATGAAATACTCAATATTAATGTAAATTGAAAAAAAGAATACAATTCTTTCGGTAAAATTTTCGTAGAATTTAAGGGGGGCTGCAAAGGGTTAAAACATATATAAAGATTATTTTTATGTTCATTCACTTTCAGTTTTCTCTATTCTCTGTTCCAATTCTATGAAAACTTTTAACCAAAAAGAAATTCAAACATCCAGACTAGCTCTGTATGGTAATTAAAAGAATTACGTATCTTCAAGAGAAAGAGAGACTCGATCGAAAAATTTCAGATCAACCTCCGTGGAGACCTTGAGAAGTGATTTTCAGACATCAAATTAATTAGAAGTAGCACTAAGGCCTTCAGAATTAAGAAATGCATGTTGCTGAATCCAATCCTCCACTAAACTCCATGTATATAGAATTAGAGGATATAGATAAAATCGATCGGGAACTGCATATATGCGTACTCTTTTAGTCCTTAATATAATTGAAGAGTTAATATTAGTCCTAAATATAAAACAAAATTTTCATATTTATCAATCTTTTTCTAAGTTACCTCTATTGATACTCTTTCAACAATAATCAAGGAGGACAAAGAATGAGAGAATCAAGGAATGTGACTAGGATGCTTTGAAAAATACATATCATATTAACTAACTTAACCAACTTCTTTAATAAAAAAAATTAAATAAATATACCTTATATTAAAAACCATATGAGTGTGTGTGTGTGTGTATGCATAACTTCTTTCGTCGTTAAAAGCTAAAGAATGTTCCCTCGATAAGAACTAGCTATATGATTGGCAACAACAAGGCAACTTGCTTTTCGCAACTTGTAATAACCAAACCATCAAATTTTTAGCTCGGCCTGATATGCTGCGAGGTGTCGTCAAACAGTAAGGAATTACATATATACAGCAGCTTAAACCCAATTTGTTTCTCTCTTTTTCCGTTAAATAAGTTTCAAAAGATTGTACGTTTAGCTGTCAGAGTCAGGGCCGTCGACGTGACCAGAGGCCACAAGATACGTAAAGGGAAAAATATTCTTTCTTTTTTAATTATTTAATTGCTGAGCCATATATAACGTTGGCATCAATATCTTTTGGTATGTTTATTATGATGATGAAATTGTTTATTAGCTGTTTTTTATATAAATCGAGATAAAATTCCTCTTATATACTTATCTTATATACCGTAAATCATGATTAAAAAACTACTTTTAAACATTCATGCTCGCTATTCTAAATGAGCACTTTATCAATTACATTCGCTGAACTCTACAAGACGTTACGTACCCAAGAGATTTACAATATGAAAGGTTATTCGATTATGAAGTTGGTAAATATACACCCTCTTGTGCCTTGGGGCGTGACACAGCCACACATACATATACGTAATCTTTCCCCCTATTTCCCAACAAGTTTGTTCTCAGTTTTCACCAAGAGGTTTCATCATTAAAGCCGAATCAGCCTGGGCTTTTTATTCTCTTATTAAAGCGTCCTTTCTGCAACAGCAGTCACCCCCTTCTGCTTTAGCTTTCACGTAGGCTTCTCTTCTGCCATCAGTTGCTTCAAGCAAATTCATTTCAGATATTAACACAGAAAACAAAAACAACAAGCCATCGCTGACGTATGGCTGTCACAACACAATCAGTTTCTTCCAGAACTTGCGAGTTCAGGGGCCAAGACTGTAAGAAAATACGGATGTGTGGAGCCTATTGATTCTGCATTTCGTGAAACGCGATGCTAGAGATACTCTAATGCTGATGAGATACTCTATTGATTCTGCATTGCGAGATCGCTGGTATGGTACAGACAAAATGGAAGTAACTCCCTGTGAGCTTAGTACCAATGCAAGTAGGCTCCTCATCCTGTCTTTTCTTCTGCTTGCGTCTAGTTTATTTGTATCTTTATTTTTACTCTGCATGGGACATATAGTGTTCAATCAGCGAAATAGTCGGAGACCGTGGGTAATACCAAAGGAGTCCAAAACAAATCCTGCCTGCCTTTCAAACAATACTAGTGAGCACAGTGCTTGCCTTATTTGAATCTTTAGTCCATTTGGAATTTGGGTAAACTTTAGCTTATTTTAAAGTTCATTTGATCCCATATCAATGAGAATCTGCGTTTTTGTGAAGCGTATAAGCAACACATTCCTCCTCTTGAATGCACCAGGTACGTGGTAGTTTTCTTAATTGATTTTGTATACTATTAAAAATATTGTTCTTGCATGGAAAGCTTTGAGCTTTCTTTAAAAACCACTGAGAGCTAGCACGTTGCTAGGCGCCACGTACTCCCGAAAGTGGAATTTAGTCTTTATATTAATGAGGTTTTTGGAATGCCATTTTACTTTGAGGTTTCACCTTGCCGATACACTTTTCCTGTGAAGACTTTAATCGAGATGACTTAAAATTTTTCCAGCGGCTAATGACACCATGTGGGGTAAGTAGAGCCTAAATGAGCAAACGACACCAATACTTTATTACAGTTTGATCAGGTCAGGATATCAGTTTTCCGCGCTTGTTCCCAGTTGAATTAAGGTATCACGCCACCCAAAAATCACACGGCAAATGTGAAACGTTGACGCCTCTTTGGTCGTTTTGGGTTTAAATGTAAACGTTCTCCCATGCACTGTTCGTCAAATTTTTCCAACTAAACGCGAAAGAACATTTCCGTCAAGACGATGGAAAGGAAAGGAAGTTCACACCATCTTGGTAAGCATGGAAGCTGAACAATTTCGCAGCCAAATGAATTTGTAAAAAGAGAAAAACAACAGCAAAAGGACGGACCGGAAAGTAAGTTCACAATTTCACATGTAAATTATTATTCACTTTGGCAACCATGCAACCTTCTTATAAATGGAGAAAAAGCTAAGATGACCCTTAAAAATAAACATTATAGTCAACACAGTTGAAATGATGAATCCCATTCGACCATGTAGGGATATAAGGTCTAAAAGAACGGAATCCCAATGTTCCTACACATATGGTCAACATAAAATCAACAATATCTGGAAAGAATTTATGCTTGTTTGCATTCTTTGAATACTAGTAGTAGACATCAATGATATATAGTAACTGTAGAGAGCCGCACTGTTCACTGCCCATATGACCATAAGTGTGCGTTGAACCCACTCTAGTTACTTTATCAAAGTGATTTGCTACATAAATGATCAGAAAACCCCACTTACTGGCATGAAAAGAACTGAATGGATTTAACATAGACTTAACACATGGAAGCAAGAGACTGAAAACAAAAAACAAGAGAGCACAAAGGGGAGAGAGTAGGGTATTTGAGTGGGAACAAGGCAGGGAGGTCAAAACAAGCACTTCATATGAAGCAAAAAGAACCGCCAAAATTCTACAAAGACGTAAACATATTTACACAAAACAAAATTGAGTATATATGCATGACAACGTCTAGATAATCTTACAAATAACCCCAAGAATCATAGCACCATGTAGAATTCCAGAAAACAGTCCAGGACACTGTCAACCTCACATGGAGCTTTGAACAATATACAGGGAGAAACGACTGCCTATATAAATACAGCAGATTACCGATCTAAAGACGAATTCTATTTAAAATAGCCTGTAAAAGTTGTAAAAGAACGAAGCACTTCACCTGAATGGAAGTTCAAAATGAAAATCCGCACATGATCTGCTCACCAAATCATCTAGACTTGACATTAAATTCATCTACCAATTGACCAGAAAGCCAATTCAGTCCCAATCTTGTTAATAATATTCACAAGGCCTTAGAATATATATTGTCTCAATAACAAAATCAATCAACACCAATAACATTATATATAACCATAAAATACAAAACAAAAATCAGCAGGAAGCAACCAGAAAACCCTACATAGACTACCTGCGAAAGCAATACATAAAATTCCCAACTATGGGAAAACATTACCAGTAAAAATCGGGCAATATTGCACTCAACAGATTTGCTCAGAAATCCTCATTTATCCATTTCCGCTGCCAGCAGTAAAGGTAGACTACATCAAACAGTTACCAATCAATAAGAGAACAGATACATTTGAAAAGCCACAAGTTTCCTAAAGGTAAACAGAAAATTTGCAACAAGGTCTTAAAGGATATAACAACTTCAAAATGAAAAGCAACATAATTAGTGATTCAAGCCCTTCTTTGCTTTAAGTGATTCAAGAGCCTTATTTCGTAATTCAATCTCAAGCTTCTTCTGGTCAGATGGGGTCTCTTCATTATCATTTCGATGAAAATCCATTCTTTCAGCCTCGTCCTCTTCTGAAGTATAGTCATCTGTTTTGCTTTTTATTTTCAGCTTCTCTGCACGCCGCTCATCCTTTCTACGACGTCTCTCCTCACGTCTTCGACGCTTCTCCTCCTTACGCAGTTTCCTCTCCTCCTTTTTCCTTCTCTTAGCCTCTTTCCTGTTCTCTAACTCAGAATCATAGCTGGATTCTTCATCTGAAGAAACCTTTCTCTCAGACCTCTTGTGCTTTCTCTTCTCCCTTCCTTCTCTTCTATGCCTACCACTTTCTTCAGAATCAGAATCACATGAAGCACTCTGTTTAACCGGAGCAACTTCTGATTTGCGATGCTTATCACTACCCTTGGATAAACTTGAATGCGAGTGGTTCTTATCACCAGACTTCTTGCTATCCACATCATATGATTCAATAAGCTTCTCAACAGACAAAGATTCCTTGTACATTGGAGACTTTAGTTGAGTAGGAGTTTCAGCACCCCTTCCAGAAGATTTATCACTGCCAAGAAATTTTTTACACCATAAGACAAATATGTGCAAGGTAGACAGATTAGTAAGAATAACTGCAGTATGCCAACCAAACTACCTCTTTATTTCCCGCCCTTTCTTCCTCAAATCAATATTATCATTATGTCGCTGAGATTCGGAACCCAGACGCCCTGCTGCCCTTTCAGGAGAGAGTCTATCCTCAGTACGAGCCTTTGCAGGTGAAACTTTTTTCTTACTGTCAGGGGACAAATATTTCATTTTCCTTTGTGAAGACTTTGATTTGTGATCCCTGGTCTCTCTACAAACGCAGAGAAAATAATAAAGTAAGTAATAACAGTAAGAAGGCAATTGAACAAAGGAATTCAAATACTACGGACAAACAAGACAAGCAGAAGATATCCAATTAATACTAAAACCTAGAATATGTTTCTTCTGCTCCTTCACTTGTTCCTGGGCTATCATTCCTGGGCTTCTGGATTCTTGATTTCTGAGGACGACTCAAATTTCCCTCTTGGGTCAACATCTCCCCTCTTCGCTTCAGAGGGCTCTCATGTGGACTAAATGACCAAAACAAAGTACACATAAACACCCCAATTTTACAAATGATTGAGTTGATTAGAACATTGGTTGAGGAGACAACAAATTACCTACTGTCTTCACTGACAGTCTTATTCCTTTCTTGCGGAGATACTGACCTGGTTGGAGACTTCTCAGGTGAGGATAATGAACCTTGTGATTTATAACGCAATAAGTTGTAATCCTTATCTCTCTGAACATTCCTAACAGGACTTGAGGATTGACGAGCGGCAGGTGACACTCTGTCTTGCGTTCTGTAAGACAGGTATATTCTTCGTCAAGTGTACTTGTTAAATGTATAAATGGTTATATGACATTCCAACTTAACAGCTTTACTCTTTAAATGAAATCATGCATATCCCAGACAAAACAAAATTATTCAAGTATCATGCTAGACATCATTATACCTGACTCTTCCTTCAGAAGACTGCACAGGACTTCTTGCTCGCCTTGGAGCATTTCTCCTCACTGGTGATGGAGATACATGTGTAGGAGACTTGGAACTCCATTCACCTGAAGAAAGAGACCTCCTTGGGGAAGGACTTGGAGACCATTTACGATCAGAAATGGGAGATCTACGCATCACAGGTGATGGAGACCTGCGTTGTGGGGTTCTACTTCTACACCTTCTTCTTACGGGGGAAGGGGATGGTAGGGGAGAGGGAGATCTCCGACGTACAGGTCTTGGTGACCTTCGTCGCTGTATTGGTGATGGTGATCTGCGATGACGTGATAGAGAGGGTGACTTGTGTCTTCTCACCGGAGAAGGTGATCTGCGTCTTCTCATGGGAGAGGGTGATCTGCGTCTTCTTACTGGAGAAGGTGATCTGCGTCTTCTCACTGGAGAAGGTGATCTCAAAGGGGAGGGTGATCTACGTCTTCTCACAGGAGACGGTGATCGGCGTCTTCTTGCAGGAGAGGGTGATCTGCGTCTTCTCATAGGAGAGGGTGACCTACGACGAAATGGAGAACGCACTCTTCGTCGCAAAGATGGTGACCTGTAATGTGAGCGAGACCTAGATCTTCGCCTAGAATAAGATACCCTCCTCCGAGGAGACCGCCATGGTGAATGCCTCTGAGGAGGGGAAATAGATTGTCTTCGTGGTGAATGGCGAATCCTTTCAGAAGAAATGGATCGTCCACGGGCTTCTGGCAACCTGGATGTACTTCTTGACCTTTGTCTGTCACCAAATAACAAACTTGTTACCACAATTTGAACCCAAAAATAGGAAGACAAAAGTACTCCTGTTTTGGGAACCAAAAGAGTGCGCTTGTTACTGTGGTTGAGGACTGTCTACATGAAAGGAATAGGCGGGGAAAGAAACAAGCACCCACCAGCTGGTCAAGTTGAATAAAATAATAGGACCTCTAACGGGTAAAAGTAACATGTACAAATCAAGCCTAAGCCAGCAAATTTAAAAGCATACCCTGAATAACTTCGGGAATTTGAAAAAGATCTACTCATTGACCTAGAAGGTGAGTCTCTGCCAGCATGGAACATCGATTTATGAGCTTCAAAGATAGAACACATAAATAGATTAAAACATACAATTTAGTAGAGCATTACCGGTTAGGTGAAGCAGAAATTGCTGGTGAATGAGGAAATCTAGAATACCTATTACAATGTAACAGCTAGTTAGTAATCCATAAGCCAAAAAGAAGCTTTGAGATGCTAAGTCGAATTCACCAGGATTCTCCCCACCAAGATACCCATTTTTCAGTTAAAGGCAATCCTGATATTCAATTTAAATTTAAGCCTGACAAATTCAGATATCTACAAATGGCTTTTATCAAGAAACTCCACGAAAATGCACAATATGTGAAAAATGACTTCGCATGACAACTTAATCCTGACACAATTCTACCATGAGTGAGATCAAAACCCCATCCCAGTCCATACTTTGAAATTTGACTGGCTATCATCATAATAGTACTTGTAAAGGACACAACATCCAATTTACCTTTTCCTTGATCTCACACCATTCCTTTTCTCAGTTTCTTTTCCATCTTGAACGTAATCTACTGAATCCCTGGGCTTCAAGACTTGGTCTGATGCAGTATCAGTATCCTTGGCATCAAATCCACCGTCCTACAGCAGTTTGAGGTAAAGGACATGAACCCAAATAATTGCAGAAGCTAGCTGAATACCATGAAAACATAAACAGAAGTTAAAACCAAAAATGCAGCTCTATGAAGTGCAACTCCAGCATGAATAAAGTAGTATTACCATCTTCTTCACCCTCTCTTGCAAGAATTCTCTACCTTCCTTGTCTCTTTTCTTCTGAAGTTCACTTGTTATTTTATCATTTTCAACCTAAACCATTCATGGGAAGTAGATTCGTCAGAGGAAATAAAAATTGTGGAAAACAAATATACAACAAGAGAGCTAAGTGCTTGGCAAGATTGAAATGCACCTTCTTCTTCCTGAGTTCTTCTTCTTTGGCATCCAAGAACTGCTGTGGAACACCACTGGCATTTTTCTGTGCACTGAGAAGAAGTGACCAAAGCTCTTTCATAAACTTCCCTGTGTTCTTCTCCATAAATCCAGTAATTTGTATTTGGACCTCCTTCCCGTTAACTTCCTGCATCACACCAATGGACATGACAAACACATGAGTAACCGTAAATATGTCCCAACCTCATCGAATATAAACAGGGAAGGGAAAGGGCAAAAGGTGAATGCACATTGATGATGGCCAATTTTAATTAGAGAGGAATAATAATCTGCTGCAAATCTAATTAGTAAAGCAACATACCTTAGCATCCAGAAGACTATGAATGAAGTTGATGAGCACCTCATCCTCGAACCCAAGAAGTTCAGTCACCCTTATAGTGATCCAAGGCTTTATTACGTCCATATTCACCTTAGTCATGTCGACCTTAAACCAATTTTCCAATCAAAATTCAACAAACGATAAAGCGAGCAAGGAACAACGTGTACTATATAATTTATCAGGACCTTGCATATCCCAATTCATTTTCTTACAAATTTCAGAGGCAGTCTGCAATTGCAAATATTTGACCAATAAATACAAACAGCTTAGTCACAATAACGCACCAGGTGGTCCAGCTCAGGCGCGAACTTCTGAGATTTCAGCAGTTTCGCCTGCTTGTTAGAAAACCGAGTGTCTTGATCCGCAGATGTACCCTGAATACGGAATTCAGCAGATGTAAGTAAAGTAGTAAACAAAGTGATCAGCGCCCAGAATACATATCCTTGCAGGGTAAATTCAGTAGAAGGCTTAAAGTTGTTATTTTCAACGGCGAAAATCGGGGCCCCCTTTACGCAAATTATCCCCATCCCAAATCTAAATAGTTAAAGGTTCAAACATTGGATATAAACTCACTCTAAAGAACCCGCCCGACATTTTCTGATATCTAAAGGTTCTGAACGGAGAGAAAAATGAGCAGCTGAGATTATGAAAACAAATCAATATGCGAAGAAAGTGGAAATCTGAAGCAGCACTCTGGTTCTACGCCATGTGCATGAACAGGTGGAGATGCAGAGATAAATAATGGGAGAAATGGACGGTATAAAGACGCTGAAACCAACTCCTATAGGGCGGGAGCAAAAGGGTGCTTCACCGCGGAGGCGTAATTAGGTTCAGTCTTCGGGGGTCTGCTCCTCTGCACTCCGCGAACTCGCGAAGAGTGCCCTAATTCAGCAGTTTCATCCTCCGCATATTTAAGTTCCACTTTTGCCCTTGGAAGCAAATTGTGCACTCTTGTGCATCAAATTGCTCATCATCATCGTCGATGTGAATATAACATTGGTTTGGATTAGTTTTTTATAATAGTTTTTATGATTTATGAGGTGAGTGTGTTAGAAAAGTTTTATCTTGGGTTATGCTAACCTAAGTTTGAAACCTAGGTTTGGAAGAAATTCAAACACTCACATAGAAACAGATCATATCGGGATAAAATGTTGGCAAAAAAAAATATCAGGACAAAATATAGGAAAAAGGATAAATAAAAACTATTTAAATTTTAAAATCTTAAATTAATGATTTTCCAAAAATTTTAATTATCAATTGTTATATTTTTTTATCAATTTTATTACTCTTATTGTCAATAAAATTAATTTTAAATTTTAAATTTTAAGTAATATTTAAGTGTCTTTTTTCATGGAAAATAAAATATTAACAAACCTCTCTTTCGTGTAAAATATGCATGGTGAGAATTGTTATATCGTAGAGATATACAGCACGTATATAATGTGTTCTATTTGTATGGATGATGTTTAAAAAAAATAAGATGTGCGCGCGCATGAATTTCATACGTTATATGTTCGTGTGTGTTTGGCAAGCACCAAAACCATGGTTTACGTAACCTGAGACAAAACTCCTCTCACACACTTACCTCGTAAGTAATAAAAACTATTAAAAAAAGCTAATCCAAACACATTAAGTCTACTAAACAAGTTGGCACTGTTCCCCCCCCCCCCCAACTGAGTTGGAATTTTTTGCAGAGTTTTGGCTTTTTCAACTTGCATACACATTATATTCTTCAACTCAGCTCCTAATATTTTTAAATTGGCTCAGTACAACTTTCGATTTTTACAATTTATCCTAATTTTATTTTTGATTCCTAAATTTTTAAAATATGGGTTTTGGTCCTTTAAACATGATCTATTTGTAACATTAATCCTTATAGTTTGAAAAGAACTTTGGGACGAAGTTAACGGTGTTAAATTTATATACATGTCACTGATATCATTAAAGTTGCCAATGTGAGTCGATGACTAGGTAAGTTTTGTTGATGTGGGCATATTAAAAAGATAAAAAAAAAATCAAGTATGAGAGACAATCTCGCAGCATCTTCCCAAGATCTGGGTAAATTCATACACTGTTCACCTCCTCATCCCTGGATCCAGCGTTCACCTCTTTCCTCTCCATCCAACTCGCAACATATGAGAGACGAGCTCATAACTAAGAATCGTACGTTAAAAAGATTATATATTTGATAGAAGATTTCAATCCATTTTCTTGATTTATACCATTACTGCCTTGCTTGAGATTTATGATTGCAGTTTTTAAGAGTCTGGATCTCCGAGATAAGGGCTATTGAATTTGCGAGGAAGTTTAGATCTTTAGGAGAAAGTCTCCGAAAGAGAACAAAATAAAAGTAACCAATAAATGGAGCACTGCTAGGGATGAGCAAAAACCCGGTGGTCCGGTCCGGTCCGGTTTGGCCCGAGCTGGTCCGGTTTGGTCTGGTTCAGTCCAAATAAGTAATATAATGAAATCGGACTAGACTGGACCAGACTGACTGGTCGGGTTGGACCGGGTTCCAGACTAGGGGACCAAACCACCTAGACTGGTCCAGTCTGGTCTAAGTCAATTTTTTAAAAATTATTTTTATAATTTAGATGTTATTTTTTATTTTTTATTTAATGTTGTTAGAGTTTTTTTAAGGATTTATAATCAAGTTTTATTTTTTATGATGGTTTTTATATGATTATAGGTATTTTTATTATCTTAATTATATTTATCATGTTTAAATCTTTTTTCTCAACATATATTTTTTATTGTTGTTGAATATTCTTATAGATTTATAATGTTTTAATTTTTGGTGACATATTTTTTATTATTATAGGTATTTTTGTGGTCCTAATTGTGTTTAATAGTTTCAAATTTTACCTTCCAAAGAGAAAAAAATAAAAATAAAAAATATTAAATTTTGGTCTTGGACTACCTGGACCAGTCCAGGTAGTCCACCAGACCCGGTCTGGTCCAGCCCGACCTTGGGTTGGTGCTGGACCAGACTAGACCACGGACTAATTTATGCAACCCGAGATCTTCTCAAGACCAGACCTCGGGTTGATGTCAAACCCGGTCCAGTCCGGTCCATGCTCATCCCTAAGCACTGCTCATACTTTCTACAAAGCAAAATATACTTTAAAGCAAATCTCTCCATTCCATTGGCTTGAAAAAGGATTAAAGGAGGAAATTAAGACTATTTTCTGTTTTTTAATAAGTAAAAAAGAGACCGTGAACTTAATTAGTTCCTCATAATTCCCATAAAGTTGGGACCAGAAGTTTTCCTTGATAGGAGGGTTATTTGATTCCTGTTAGTGAGAATTGAAGTTTTCGATTTTGTGAAGATAAATTGATTAAATTTTGGCAATAAACGAATGATGGACATTCCATAGTCAGATTGATTTTTGCATGTTTGATCATTTATTCTTGTTTTTTCTGAAAGGAAGAAGTTGAACCTGATGTTGCTGAGCATGCATCTATGAAGACAATAAGACAGAAGGGTGATGGGTTTACATTAATTCGTCCTTTCTAAAGCTTTATCTCGGTTCTTCGAGGCGTTAACTAGATGAGATGCTATGGGCTGAACAGATACTGAAGAGGAAGAGGTGAATGCCAAATCTAGGAGCGAGGAGGTGAACTTTTTTTCCTTTTTTGTTTTTTAATATGGCCATGTCAACAAAGTTTATCCAATCATGTAGCAAAATCATTAGCCCACATCAGTAATTTTAATGGTGTTAGTAACATATGAGCAAATTTTACACCATTAACTTCATCCTGAAATCATTTTCAAACTACAAGAACTAATGTTACAAGTAGACTAAAACCCACACTTTGAAATATCAGGACAAAAACCAAAATTAGGGTAAATTGTAAAGACAAAAAATTATATTAACCTTTTTAAATTTAAAAAAATGAATATGAGGGAATTGCTTAAAAAAATGATCACAACTACAACTTATAAAAATTTCAATTTAATTTCGAGGATTTTCCTCTTGTAAAGGGGGCCTTTTATATTTTAACTTTTTTAAAATATTAATAAATAAATTTACTAATTAATTGACATTTTTTTATAGTACTAATTAATTGACATTTTAGAATGTTCACATGCTAAAAGTATCATTATCCCCATTCTCGTTTTTTTCCCTCTTTATTTGACCGAGGGTGGCCATCATATTACATGGGCATTGAAGGGGTAGAGGGTGTCAGCTGCACACTCTGTTGCCCTCTTATTTTGGGAGTTTTCCCAAATATATTTTTTATGATTCTTTAGATTATTAGATTCTATATAAAATGAGTGAATTTTTGATATATTATGAATAAAAAATGGATCTATTTTCAATTTTTTATGAATTTTTAAAGATTTTTCAAAAAAATGGTGTGCATATTTTTTTCACTTTAAATACTTTTTGTGAAAAATATTTAAAAAATTATAAAAAATTAAAAACATATTCTTTTTTATCTATAATATGTCAAAATTTCACTTATTTTATGTAGAATCTAATAATCTAAAAAATATATATCTAGAAAGGCGCCAAAATAGAGGAACAGCTGAGGCACCAAAGTTTATCTGGCTGGCTGGCTGGCTGGAAGGAGAAAACGCTAGAAGGAAAAAGAGGGTGCGGTCGGGGCGAGTGGCCCAAGGCCCATCGGATCCATTGCCCGGTAACGGACAGAGACAGAGATAGAGAGCGGATCACAGGTAAAGGCGGTGACCCGGTAGCATGGCAATGGCATGCATTTGTATGATTTGTATCTGTAGACTGTTGCCTTTGTCCAAAACAAGTATGGGGCGGGAGATCATCGGCGTTGTGGTCTAGCCACATCAGAAAGATCAGGACTAAGCAGATTTCGACACGTGGACCCATGCTTATAATCGGATGCAAACCTATTTATATTCCACTCTTTATTCTGTGTTTCTTGTCCGCCTCTTACCCTCTTCTTCTCTCTCCTTCTGTCTCTCTTCCCCCGCCGTTTTCCTCAGCTCTCACTGCACACCCTCCCAAACCCTAGACACCTTCTCCGCAACCTCACAATTTTCCATACTCCTTCTGGATCTCGCTTATTGAAGTATCTGTTTTCTTTTCCTTGGTAAAACCTTTTGTATCGGTGTTCGAGGAGGATATTTGGAGATACGCCGCGCTTCGGAATTGTCGGCGATGGCCGCTTCCACCACCAGCCAGGTCTATATCCAGGTTATCGAAGATGTCATGAACAAGGTTCGCGATGAGTTCATCAACAACGGCGGTCCTGGCGAGGAAGTCCTCAAGGAACTTCAAGCTGTAATTTCTCTTCGCGCCTTAATTTTATTCATTTCCTCTTGCTATTCTTCATGTATTGATTGATTGATAGTATTTTGTTAATATATATACCATGAAATCTGCGTGGATTAGTTTGGCAATATATTTTCCTTATTGGCTGATTGACTTAGGGCTTGGATCTGATCTGAGCATTTATTGAATTTGTATTCTTACCAAAGCTCCATTGTTTTATGCTTACTCTCTTTCATTTTGCCTTTGTTGATCATTTAGACGTGGGAAACAAAAATGATCCACGCTGGTGCTATTCTCGGGCCAATAGACAGGTCCGCTGCAGCTAAGCCTACGCCCGGTGGTCCGATAACTCCAGTTCACGATCTAAACGTCCCATATGAGGGGCCCGAGGAATATGAAACTCCTACCGCTGAAATACTTTTCCCTCCTGTGAGATTTATCCCATATTTGAGAATTTGCGTCTAATGATTCTCTTTAATTCATTTATTACGTTTTTATTTTCAATTATTGTATTGTTTGTTGATACGGGATTTTGTTTGCACAGACGCCTTTGCAAACTCCAATTCAGACACCTTTACCAGGAACTGCTGACAACTCCATGTATAACATTCCTACTGGGTCTAGTGACTACTCAACTCCTGGAAATGATTCTAGCGGAAATACTGACGTGAAAGTTGGAAGACCTGGCCCATACATGGTAAGCTCATTTTGTTGGCCAACTCGATGATGATTCATCACTGAATTATGCTAGTGTAAGATGGGTGGTTCATATTTTATTTTTCCTATGTATCAAACATGTGCGCTTACCATCTTCTCTCTTAAAATCGTGGCTGCTGGAACATTTTCCTTTGGATGTGACCAACGATCTAATTCACATAATCTTCTTGTAGCAACCTTCTTCTCCTTGGATGAACCAGAGGCCTCCACTTGATGTCAATGTTGGTGAGTCCTTGTTTATTTTGAAACCGTGTTTAGTAAAAATGACTTTACATTGATGTTAATAATGGTATATATTGCTGTAGCTTATGTTGAAGGGCGGGACGAAGTGGACAGAGGAACTTCTAATCAACCTCTGACACAGGTAGGCAAGTCTGTAAGATATTTTACTTTAGAAGAATGTCTGTTGCATAAGTTGAAAGTGCCTCATGATGTTCCTGTTATGAATTATTTTATAACCAACCATTGATAATCAATTAAACATGTATTGTTTTATGCTCCCTCCGGTTCTAAATATAAGATTCAGTTGACTTTTTCAGAGAGATTAAAGAAGCTAATTAAATTACTTTAAAATATTTTTATTTATCGTTTTTTCTCCAAACTAATTTGTCTCGCTTATAAACTGATATATTATTTAATCATATATAACATACAATATGATTAAGTAACTTAATCAGCTTCTCTAATCTCTGGAAAAAAAAATCAATTAGGTCTTATATTTAGAACAGGAGGTAGTATGTTAATTTAATATGGGGAAAATGACAAAAAATACCATTTTAATTACAAAAACCCCAAAATGTCTACTAAAGTAGCAAAAGAACAAATAAGTAATTTAGTATGAATTAGGGATTTTGAAGTTTGAGTGTTGACAACTTGAGTATAGGTAATGACAACTTAAGAATATCAATTAGCAACTTGGGTGTACCCAGTGACAATTTGGGGAGCTCAAGTTATATACTCAAGTTGTTAATTCTTATACTTAAGTTGCCAATCCCCAAATTTTAAAATCCCAAACTTCTACTAGATTACCTATTTGTCTTTTTACTAATTTAGTAGACATTTTTTAGTGTTTTTTTAATTCAAATGGTATTTTTCTATCATTTTCTCTTTAAAATAGCTATAACAAACCAATGTCAATAGTTTTTCTTCAAAAATACTTTACAACTGATTAATTATTAAAACAAAGGCAACCGGCACATAATATCTAGTTTTGAAATTTAAACAATTTATCCACCTGTAATTATAACCACCGAGTATTCTTTTATCGAAGTAAGAGAATGCTAAGGTTTTATGAGAATCAATCCTTTAATTTTCTATAAAAAACCGTTTAATGGATAAGAAAAATTAATTGGTCCTTAAGGTAATAGTGCTTGATAGATGCACACTGCAGGATAGGCAATGTAAGGTTGTTACACTAAGTTTATAAATATAATTATGTCTACTCATGAAAAAGAACAAATTATGCTTGTTTAGATGAGGCACTGGACATATGTGGTCCAGTTTGCTTCAGTTAGGATTGCTCGTTATTAAGTCATCCAATAGATTTCCTTTCTTGTTGCAACAACATTTTATAGATGCTTTTGCCTGGAACATTCACTCCCATCCAATAAATTGAGCAACATAGGACCACCTTCACATTTAGAATTTTACTTGTTATTAACCTTTGAGAAACATCCAGGACTTCTTCACTGCATCTTCAGGAAAGCGAAAACGTGATGATTTTTCTTCACAATATAACTCTGGTGGATATATACCTCAGCAAGATGGGGCTGGAGATGCTACATCTGGAGTTTTTCAAATTGAGGTATGATTTGTCATCCAATCAGCCAGTATCAAATGGATATCAGATAGTTTGGTGATCACATATGAATTTGCAACTTGGGTGTTGCATCACATTAAATGTTCGTTGTTATTATTTTCATTTGTCATCATTATTGTAAAGTGGCATGTCATGCGTGAGTTGATGCTGATCATCGATTCAAATTTCAGTTGCAGAACACTTAGTGGTATTTATTGGATACCCTGTATTTCTTCCTTCAAGGCGGCTTTGGCTTCTCTCTCTCCAAAATAACCTTGACTGCTAGGTTATTGCGATTAATGAACATTAGTGTAAATCACGCAGGTTTTCTGTCAACCAAACTGAGCTTTCCGATAGACTACTACTTGTGGTGTAATATAAATCAAATGAAGTAATAACTCTGTTAGGCATTGTCGAGACCCATAAATCTATAGTATTGGCCGGTTGTTTATGAAGTCTTGCTGCCATGCCATTTAAAGCTAGACATATCTCCTTTGTCTCATACAATCGTCCTTGTTGTTCCTTTTGCCACTATTGTGGGGTTTATGAAGTTTAGAAAGCAAAATTTGTTTTAAAACTAACTATAGTGAATCTTCTTACCTATATAAGTAGTGAACCTTGTAGATGTAAATAAATGCATACAGATTGGATTTGCCTATTTTTGATAAGACCAGATTTACTAGCTCTTTGTTTTTGACTTGTTCATTTAATCTTTTGAAGTTGTCTATTGTTGGTTGAGTGATGGCAAGACCAACTCTGAATTTCCTTTTGTTTTCATGGATCAAAGCAGTTGAATGGGCAAGGTGTATAGCAATTTATTATAAATTGCAGTTGCAGATTCTGCCTTGAGCTAGTCCTTTTTTCTTGGGTTAGAATTTTGGGTGAGGAAAAGAATTACGTATTGAACTTATTTTATTTTCTTTTAATTCGGGTGAAATTAGTTACTGAGAGCTATATCAAATAAGTTTAGAAATTTTGATGCTGGAGAAATTGATTTATGCCAGTCCTTCCTACTTCAATGTATCTTATTAGCAGTGGGGGATTGGATCTTTTTTTCTTTCGGGGATTTTACTACAAGTTCATAATATGTTTTGTATTCTATTAAGATTTTATGTAATATCTTCACTTCCTGGAGGAAAATTTGAACATCTGAGCTTTTAGACCTTCCCAAGGTAGTTCTGGCCCCAAGTCTGGATCTTGGTTAATATAATGTTGCCTTGCTACCATTCTTGCATAATAACTATTTTCTGATAGGAAAGTCTCTTCCCTTTCTTTTCCTCTGTTTCTGGGGTGGATTGGGACAAGGCAGGGAATGGTGTAGTCTTGGCGTCTGTACCTACAATGCATTAGACATTAGTTAGAAAGTAAGATTAGGTGACGGAGAAATCTGTGAACAAACTTGGATAACTATTTCTTCTTTAAACTGTGTTGCCCAGCCACTCTGCATCTTTTGATCTGTAGTTGGTTTGATACTGTTGTTCTGGGGCACATGAGTTGATTTATGTCATTTATCTATGGTTCTCTTTTTGTCATGAGAGTATTATCCAAACTACTCACATGCCACCACTGCAAATCCATTCAACTGTACTAAGAATGGCTTTATTCTACAATGGATCAATCTGATTGTGCATGGCAACACATAGAAGCCTGATCTCAATTATCTTCATTGTGAATATGACGAACATTATAGAATGCAACCTTCCCAGCTTCACTCTTTTAAGTTGCTCTCTAGGTTTTTACAGTACATGATACATGCATTTCTGTCTGTTGGCCCACTGACTTGCTTGAATTGGAAGAAAGGTTTATTTAGCTTTGAAACTGTTTCATATTATGTTCTTTTAGGTATCTGGAGGGAGCATCTCTGTTGGTGCATGTCACAGTTCTTCTAAAGGAAAATCAGCAGCATGTTTGGTGAGGCCAGCTTCAAGGATTCCTCAAGTTGATGGACCAATTCCTTATGATGATGATGTGCTTTCTACTCCAAATGTGGGTACCGATACCGATATTTTTTCCCTTCTCTTTTTAAAGCATGTGATGGACACCTTTATATTTGCTAGGCCCCCTGCATAGAATATTCATTCATCTTACATTATTTGCATACTCTAATTAATTGTAATTATTTGTTTTCTTTCCATATCTTTTTTCTATCAACCATCTCATGTTTGTAGGGGCTTAGGATATACTGTGCAGATTTTTTCACGGACTTGTTCATAATATTAGTTCTGTATTTGTTGGCATTTCGTTTGTAATTTGAATTATTGCTTGTTGCTTAGTTTGAAAGAAAGGGACCTCTAGATGTGCGTAGATCATTTTGGTAATTGATCAGTAAATTCATAGATTTGTGCGCAGTTACCTGTTTAATTCCATGTAAGTTCATGTGAAGACTAGCGTTTTCACTTTTTACATGATTTGGTGACTGAACCAGTATATTTAATAATGGAAGGTTTATATATCTTGATTTGCCTATTACCCCGTGTTATTCTTGGTAGTCATTGAGCGTTTCGCAGTTGGGAAGGAAAAGGAAGGGAAGGAGTTAGAATGAAGAGAAAGATAGCTGGTGGAAGATAATAATGATTTAAGCGATGACTTTCCTTGGGAAAATTAACAAGGGAAATGAAATGGGATGTTGAATGGAAATTGTCAAAGTAATAAATAAATAATATTTGCTTATATTCTAAACATAAATTTCATAAATACGGTAGTAACATTTTCAATTTACTCTCGTAACTCCATGCCTACCTTCTTTCCGTAAGAAATTTAACTGGAATAGTGCCTTATATGACTTTTTTAAGTATATGATATTTCTGCCCTAAAAAATTTCAGGGAACATAACAGTCTTCTCACGTCTTGCATCCCTGCATCTTCCTGGTTTTATTTTTCAGATATACAATTATGGAGGAGTGTTCAGTGAAGACTACAACATTGCAAATACACCAGCTCCTCCTGGTAAAAAATTGGCGTGCTATATGTTGGTGATGTTTATTGCTCATCATATGCGTATCTATCTCTGATGTTAGTGATGCATCGTCTTCTCAATTTTTAGAAGTTCCAGCCAGTACCCCTGCTCTTGTTGCTCAAAATGAGGTTGGAGAGGAGGAGGACGACGACGAACCCCCATTGAATGAAAATGATGATGATGAGTTGGATGATGTGGATCAAGGAGAGGATCAGAATACCCAGAATCTTGTTCTGGCCCAGTTTGACAAGGTGACAACATGAACTTTCCACTTTCTGACATGGATGTTGAGTGCACTGTAGTGCGATATGTTAGATGGTTGCTTTCTGAATATCTCAACTTTTTGAAACTAATGATTGTCTTGCTACTAATGCAGGTGACGCGTACCAAGAGCAGGTGGAAATGCACATTAAAGGATGGGATCATGCATATAAACAATAAGGACATTCTCTTCAATAAGGTGTGTTGCTCACGACTGTGAAGAAGACTGATCTTACCTCATTATTTCAGTCATCTGTTTGTCATATTTATTTGATTTGATGGTTATTATGCACATTTTTTGCAGGCGACAGGAGAATTTGACTTCTGATTTTTGTCATTTTATCGTGATTTGGTGGATGTATGTGAAAGCATAAGGCAGGGGGTGTCATGGAGTGTTTCAAATCTTTTCTTTGATTATAAAAATATTAACTGAAAGCTTAAGGAAGAGAGATATCCTTAATACTTTCGACTTTCGAGACTGTTATTGATGTTGGGCCTTTACATGAGTAGGTGGTATTCTGAGGCATTACCTGGAGTTTACCATATGTCAAGTGCAATGTACTTAGTTCCATTAGCGCTGTATCCTCGGACATTTTGGTTAATTGAGAATCGCTTTGT
Organism: Inga laurina; assembly: GCA_963855925.1. NCBI lineage: Eukaryota > Viridiplantae > Streptophyta > Magnoliopsida > Fabales > Fabaceae > Inga > Inga laurina. The sequence continues at coordinate 66,499,438 of OY979707.1, read as the reverse complement.
ATGATAACGGTGTTTGATGTCGTCTCAGTCATCTTTCATGTAGTTCTACGTGATAATGTTAATCTTTGAATTTGAACTTTGAATAAAGCAGGAAAGGAGTCCTTGAATTGAATATTACCAATGGACAAAATGTAGTTTTATCCCCTTCGGAGCCAGCTTTTTATTTTTTAGGCTCTGGAGAGCCATTATGAGAGGGCATTAAATCTGGGGCATGCTGTGTATGGAGAGTATGCTTCTTGTTTTGGTACTGGCTTCTGTCGTACGTTTTTGGAATGGAAACTGCGGGTATTTGGTACTCATTGAGAATATATCCAACAGAATACAGAATCAAACCACTCATCTTCCACTTCCTTTAAAATAAATCGAAGGCCCCAAAATCATCAATACTATTTCATACCTATTCTAATAATAATTTGAAGCGTTCTATTGTTATGTGATAAAATGACAGACCCGGACCAATGCTTGATTAATAAACGAAAATAACAGACACTGACCAGTGCTTGATTAAAAAACGATCTGACTTCGTTAATAATATTTACTATCTTGATGGCTTTGAAAATGAAAATCAGATGAGTCCCTAACTAAGGTATGGTAACTTCGAGCATTGCTTGGGAAAACTTTCAAGACTGCATTTCCAATTCCCATAGAAGCCTTGTTTCCATTCGCCCTTTCATCCCAGATTGCTCCTCCACTTAGGCCTTGTTTGGTTGAAGTTTTCCGAGGGAGGGGAGGGAATTAAAAACACCATTCTGCGTAAGAGATGCCACAACCTCCAACTTTGAGGTTCAGAATAAATCTTTTCTACGACCTTTTCTGAAAGACAAACCGTCGCATTGACCTGCCGTTTTCATAAATGATTTGATGTTGGCCTCACAACCTTTCCCAATTCACGATAACTTGTAAAATAACAAACCATGGGATATCATATCCTTGTTATTCCCCCTTTCTTTACCTTACATGCCGGTTTGCCACTAATGCCTGATAGTCGAAGCATCTATCAAGTCATTTAATAAACAATGGCAGTAATATGCTAGCATGATCCCAGAAGAAGAAAATCCACAAGCACGTGTCTAAGGTCGAAGTACATTTGACATCTATTTCTCAGATATCAATTATTGGCCCTTGTAATCTATAAAAGCTAACGTTCTTTTAATACCCTTGGTTTCAAATTTTGAAAGTAGTATTAATATAGAACTCTGTTTAGGAGAGGAAGGAGATTGGTTTACGTTGAAGTTTGATTTCCCCAAACCTTAAACACAACACGCGTCTGCGGTGCAATTGAAATTGAAAGGATTGCAATTGATGTGAAAGCCGATCCTAAAGAAAATAGTCATAATGTCAAAAGAAAAAAATAAATGAAGGAATCAGAAGGACGGGGGAAAGAGGCATCCCTCCAATCCAACCCAGTCAAAACAGATAAGAAAAATATTAGATTTCTCCTAACTGGAATCCATAGATAGGCATCAAAAGCAAGGGGTGATTGTGATTCTCACTTCACTGGCCTTGGTTAACAATGGTACATTGTTTCTGGAAAAAACTAAACAAAGATGAAGGCTCAGGAAATGGAGCCATAGCTGGGTGCTGCCAGCCCGAGGATGAAGGCAGACCGCCTTGGACACTGCTAGATCGTTGGTTGTCATTTCCATTGTCTGGAGTCACCATCAATGACGGCTGTGGAGATATGATGAGTGGGGATAGCAATGGGATTGCATTGGAAGATTCATTAGAAGCTCCAAAACCCAAAGGGAAGCCATTGCTGATCTTATCAAGCTCAAGTGACGTTGGAGCACGCTTTTGTAACCTGGTAGCATTTTCCCCTGCTTTGTTTTCTTCCATTTCCTCAATCACATCGAATCCTGGGACACCAACCTTATCTGGACTATAAAATGTTTAATGTAGCTCTGCTATGCTACGGATCGTATCGTATCTAGATGGTGTTGCGGAAAACAGGGGTAGGAGTTAGAGATGGCGATGAATTACTGAAAGATCAAGGGGGCCGGGGCCCTACAGAAATGATCATACGTTTGGATGATTAATAGAGTTTGTAGGAGGGCTATTCATTTAATGTTATGTTTAGTGCAACTCAGAATATGCTAATAATAAGAGATTGTCTTTTATTTGAATCCACTTCTCTCCGCCAAGATGGGAACGAAGTAACGACATTAGCCTTTCATTTCATGCCCGCCCCTGCCTCCATTGTCTGAAAGTAATTTTCTTTAAAAAAAATTCTGTAAACTCTTTGAGGCGGAAGAAATGAAAGAAAGATGTATAAATATTTTATCACACCCTATGCCCAAAAAATTTATTATTTATTACATTCAAACTTGAACTTATAATTTTTTTTAAAAAATGTATATAATATGCTTTTTTAGGGTAAAAGTAGCAATGTACTACGTCTATAATATACTTTGTTTTTTAAGGAAAAAAAGCGAAATGAATTGACTAACGGCCTGTTTGGTTTAAAGAGAAGGGATGGAATTGGAGGGGCTCATTATCCATCCCCTCCAAAACCCCCCAATTTGAGGAGAACAAAAATGAGGGGATGAGAGGGATTAGGAGCCTCTCCTTTAGAGGCTCTCTTTCCAATTTTTCAAACCAAATAAGGAGAGGGGCTCATTTTTCATCCCCTACCCTCCAATCAAACAGACCCTAAAACATAGCCAGTGACCCCAAACAGTGCGGACAAAGAGATAACGAAGACATAGCTATCAAGCAACCGATTCCACTCACTGATTCTTGCCTTCTTCGGGGATCGTATGGCTTGCTCTGCCTCCACTCCTCCCCCACTCAATTTGATCAACCTCTCTCTCCATCACCGGACAACAAAGCGATCGAAAGCTCCATTTTCCTACAGTCATATTAATCCTCGTCTAACTTCATCATATAAAGATCATTTCGCGCCCACCTGCGCCCATTTCCCGATTCCTCCTTCCTACTCTGGTCGAAGACTCAGATTCTATGTGAGAACCCCAAAGCTGAGAATCTTATCAGAGTTTCAAGCTTTTTTTTTTTTTTTTAATTACAGTTATGCACTTTTGTCTTCTGGGCAGGTTGGAGCGCATAGGGATTTTTCTTCGGGGGAACCACCTGAGTCGCTTGCATCTGACGCAACATCACGAGAAGAATTTTCTTGGTCCTCTGTAATTCTTCCGTACGTTTCTGTCAATACTCAATCCTCCTTCATTCTGAGTATTTCACTCTCATGTTAAACTCAGACAAATATGAAGCTTGGCCACGTCTGAAGGCTTTTTTCACAGCTACTTCATTGGGAAACCTGATTTCACTCGCTCATTGCTCCTTTAGAACTGAAACTTTGCTTATAAAGCAAGACTTACTGATTTGTACGAAATTATGCCTCTATTATTTGGACAACATCAACTATTTTCAGCCGGAAAAAGTCAATCATGCAAAGAGTCAAGTGACGCCAGTAAACAAAAATTAGAGCCAAGAGTCCTAATGTAATTAACTAGGTTCAATCCTGCCTCTTTCCTTTTCCCATTACCAAATCCCAAGTTTTGCGCTTCCTTTGTAATCGAAAGTTTAAAAAGGTCAATCCTAGTTCTAGGTGATCAAACATGGCAAATTTTGTGACGTATAAGCCCCTTATCGTTTTGATTTCAATTAATTAGCGCCTCATTTCCAAATTTTAGGTTTTTGTTTCCTGCGTTGGGTGGCTTATTATTTGGGTATGATATTGGAGCCACCTCTGGTGCTACGATTTCACTGCAGGTAAATCTGTCAATGGCTGTATTTTTGTTGCATTTGGTTTTATCTTTTTGTATAAAATAAGTAATCTATTCTTGCTGCCTTGTTGCTTGAATTCACAGTCCCCTGAACTCAGCGGCATAACATGGTTCAACCTCTCTGCCATTCAGCTTGGACTTGTGGTATAATTCAGTTTCATGGCCGTGAAACTTCTTGTACAGTCCTGAAATGCTTATTGTTGTCTATACTGATTACAATGTTACCTCTATCACCTACCATAGGTAAGTGGTTCCCTGTACGGAGCTCTTCTAGGCTCCCTTCTTGCATTTGCTGTTGCTGATTTCCTTGGTAAATTCCTTTGCTCATTCAATTTATACTGAAATTGAAGTTTATTTTTGGGGTTATATTTTTTTTTTCATCCCTTCTGTTGAATTGGCTGACATTAGGGAGGAAGCGAGAACTCATCACTGCAGCCTTTTTATATGTGCTTGGTAGTTCGGTCACCGCCAATGCACCAGAACTTGGTGTCCTCTTAGTAGGAAGATTACTATATGGCCTAGGCATAGGTTTGGTGAGGTCCTTTGATGTGTTTGTGCTTTCTGTAATATTGCTGATAACTTTGTAATCTTACAAATAGATTGCATTACAGGCCATGCATGGTGCTCCTTTGTATATTGCAGAAACTTGCCCATCACAAATCCGTGGAACTCTAGTATCATTAAAAGAACTCTTCATTGTCCTGGGGATTCTGGTATCATATGAATATCTTATGTTTACTTTATTCACTACAGACTTGACTTAGTTGGAGACTATACTTCTCTGCAGCTGGGTTATTTTGTGGGAAGCTTTCAGATTAACACGGTTGGGGGATGGCGGTTCATGTATGGAATAAGTGCTCCTATTGCTGTGCTTATGGGGCTTGGAATGTGGATTCTTCCCTCATCTCCACGGTGGTTGCTTCTCAGGGCAGTTCAAGGGAAAGGTTCATTTCAAGAGTTGAAGGAACAAGCAATATTTTCCCTCAGCAGATTAAGGGGCCGACCGCCAGGTGACAAAGTTTCTGAGAGGCAAGTAGAGGAGACCCTTGTCTCATTAAAGTCTGCATATGAAGAAGAGAAATCGGAGGAGGGGGGTTTCTTGGAGGTGTTTCAGGGGCCCAGTCTAAAAGCCTTCATAATTGGTGGGGGTCTGGTCTTATTCCAACAGGTAGTTCCACTTGGTGCACATGAGTATACTACATTATTATTTTGATTGTCCTTTTTAGTCATGAGAAATTTAAGGGAAAGTGGAGAAATCCTTTTGGGGTTTGTCTGACTAGATTATTAAAACAGATAACAGGCCAACCAAGTGTTCTATATTATGCTGGTCCAATTCTTCAGGTACCTTTATCTCTAACTTCATTTCCCCAGTCTTATGAAATTAAATTTGTTCATTTCCCATCCTGTTGTTGACTTATAATTATCTTCTGTTATTAATATATAGAATGCTGGATTTTCGGCTGCATCTGATGCCACAAAAGTTTCAGTTGTTATTGGCTTATTCAAGGTATACCATTTCGGTTTTCATTTAAAATTGGAAATGGTGCTTCCTATGTGACCCTGATCATTGTTTCTTATATATCAACACCTGTAGTTGCTGATGACTTGGATTGCTGTCTTGAAAGTCGATGATTTGGGGAGAAGACCTCTCCTGATTGGAGGCGTCAGTGGCATTGTATGCATCCTATTTTCTTACTTGAGATAACAGATTCTCAGAGTTGTTCTTTTTTTTTTTAAAAAGGATTCTTCCAGTATTCCTGTGCAATTTTTATTCCACTTGTCCTTGGTTTTGTAGGCCCTTTCTTTGGTTCTTCTATCAGCATATTACAAATTTCTTGGGGGGTTCCCAGTTATTGCTGTAGCTGCTTTACTTCTCTATGTTGGTTGCTACCAGGTAGCCTTCTGGCCGTTGGCCCTGCTGCTATCCTCTTATAAAACAAAACAAATAGAAAAAGAATCTTCTCTTTTATAACATTTGGGCACGCGTGTTTTGCAGATATCCTTTGGGCCAATAAGTTGGCTTATGGTTTCAGAAATTTTCCCACTTCGGACAAGAGGAAGAGGGATTAGTCTTGCAGTTCTGGCCAACTTTGCTTCAAATGCTATCGTGACCTTTGCATTCTCTCCATTAAAGGTCTTTTTATTCTTTAGTTTTCTTTTTTACTTAGCTGTCAATCATTTTTAATTGTCCTGGCCACTATTGGGATTTAGTTCATCATTTTCTTGTATTGCCTTGTGTTAATTCTGCAGGAGATTCTAGGCGCAGAGAACCTTTTTCTCCTTTTTGGTGCTATTGCTTTATTAGCACTCCTGTTCGTTGTATTTTCTGTACCTGAGACAAAAGGTTTGAGCCTAGAAGATATAGAATCCAAAATCTTGAAGTGACAGCTTAAACTAGCACTGGATGATCACAACGCAGCAGGATCATTTGTATTCATGATGATCAGGAGGGTCGCCATGCTTGTTAACAATATTTCACACTAACTACTGTATGTAAAAATAGATACATAATACATTAATGAATGATCTTTAGGATCTAAGTATTTGATATATTTTCAAAAATGCCAATAAAGGATACTGAATATACATACACAAAAATGCAGAAAAGAAATCTTAAGGGAACCTTCAGTTGGCTTGAAGAATTCTGCCATGGGCTTCCTCCTGACCAACTGCAATTATTCCATAAAATAAATGTCATGATATTACAAGAAAACATTCTATACATGTCTAATGTATTTGGATTAGTTTTTTAGAATAGTTTTTACGATTTACGAGGTAAGTATGTGAGAGGAGTTTTGTCTCGACTTGCGGAAAATAGTTTCTAAAACAACAATTTGGATGTTTCCCAAACACTCAAGGATTCTAAAGATAGAAATTAAAGAAGGGTGGAGAATAAGAGGAACAAGTCCAATACCTTCACAAGCGTTGGTGGATACTGGGATTTCAGGTGAAGTCTGTGTGACAAGAGATTGTGAGGGTTCATCATTTTGGAGCAAAGAAGTGACGGCATCTCTGAACTTCTCCACTACACCTTTATCTCCAGGAGCTTTTCTAGGACTCATTGCCTCAGATATCACCTGAGACAAAGCTCTGTCATCCTCCCCTGGCTCAAACTTATTCATCAAATACTCTTTCACTGAAATACCCTTGTCCCATATTTGGTCTCTGTAGCCATTAGGCGCAGAACCTTGTGGAGTCGCCGGAGCTGATGAAGCATGCGGAGGCATATTTGAGGCGTCATGAAAAGTTTTAGAGGCAGTCCTGGCTTTGGGAGTTTTCGGAGAAGAAACTTTCCGAGGCGTTGTTGGGGCCGACGAAGATGCTCGCTCTGGGGGTTCAACTGAAAGGCCTGAAAACTTGGAGGGGAAGGAATGGGTTATTGTGTAATCAGGAGTCGTCTTGCTTGGACCAGCAGTATTATGAGCTGCTATTATCTTGGACTTGGAGGGACTAGGAGATGCTTCTTTATCTCCTTCAACTCTGGATTTGACGCAATTTGGCTGTACATGCTTCTCAGACATTGCGTTTGCTCTTGGACGCTGTCTTGCTTTCTCCTTGTATTGTTCAGGGGCCAGCTCCGACTCATACACTGAAAGGGTCGTGAAATCCACGTTAAGAAGGAAACAAGACATGATATTAATGCGTTTTTTAATGTTAATCCGTCTTTTTCCCTAGGCCAATGGGATATATGACATAAAGAGTTAATGATTGAATGACATTACTGGGGGCTCCGAGGTATTCATTATCTTGGTCGACATCGTCATCTTCGAGGGGGGAGGGAATGGCGTTATCGTCGTGCTTCTTCTTGCTGAGAGTGTGGCGCAATTTCTTGGCCTTCTCTTTGACTTTAGTGAGGACTGATTCCCAGCGCTTGGACCTGTCGGAGGGTGAGCCCTTGTACTTAGAGGCTTCTGCTCCTATGTACTTGACATAAAGCCGTCGTGAGTTATGGTTCTAACTAAATTAACTAACATTGTTGTGGGCTGAGAATATTACCTTGGAGTTGTTCGACGGTGGAAACATGAGATTTGGAAGTATCCGCAGGGTCATGTCTGTGGAGTTGAGCCATTTTTGCCGATGAGAATGAGAAAAGAAGAGAAGCTTTGGTGAGAGAAGGTAATAAAATATAATTGTTAAGATTCAAGACATGGGTGGAAGAGGATGGATCCGGAGTTAATGCAGTGATGAATGATGAAGAGATCAAGTCGTGGGGCTTTACCCATTTTGTTTCCTTCCTCCTAAACCTCACGTTTATGGCTTTCATGAAATAGTAATCTGACCTGGTCTCCCCTCTCACGCTTCCACTTTACTTATCTTTAGTTATTATTTGTGAAGAATAACGTTCTTATAGTTGAAACGCCACCAAAAATAAAATGGTTAAATGGGTGGTGGACTTCAGGCTGACTGCCAAAATTTCATTCAGATCAGATAACCTAATTTAGTTTCTTATATCAAATTGATCGGCACTGCATGTCCATTATGGATTCCAATTTAGTTATATTTCTTAATTTAAAATAAATGATGACGTAAGGATATCTTGTGCATAGGCCTCCCTATGTAGAATACTCCCTCTAATCTTTAATATAAGATTCAATTGACTTTTTTTTAGAGAAATTAAAAAAGCAAAATATGTTAATTAATAATAATATATGTTGTATATCATTTGATTATATATCAATTTATAAGTTAAACAAATTAATTTGATATAAAAAAGTATAAATATAAATACTCTAAATTAATTTATTTAGTTTCCTTAATATCTTCAAAAAAATTAAATGGGTCTTATATTAAAGACTAAAGGTGGTATGTATAATGTATTATACCAAAAAATTGTAGGTTAAGACGATAAGCGTCATCACCCTTATAAGGAGGAAAAGATAAATTCAAATATCAGGAAGTATATTTATTAAAAGAGAGGCAAAAATCTTTTACGCTTTAAATCTTAAGTGGGATTATACCCTTCATTAAATAAATAAAAAAAAAAAGAATATGTATCATGTGAAATGGGCTCTATTTCCGATTATGCCATGAGGTGGTGATGTGTTGGTGTTCAACAAAATGAGACGGGGCATATGAGGATGTCGGTACATAAAAAGAGCATACATTTGATTTGAGATAAGGTGTTGAAATTAAATAAGAGCAATGAATCGCCTCACAACGTAGGAATATGTTGGGAAGTGGGATTTGGCAAAGGTAAAGACAGAAAACTGACAGCAAAACGGTGATGGATGATGATGCTGTTGGACCAAGAAAAGAATTGCACGCCGAACAACTACACACTTGCTTCATAATGCCAAATCAGCATTTCACTTCTTTTTCCTCTTCTCATCTCAATTATACATATATCCGATGCTGATTATATATCTGGATCTAATTCTAATGCTTGCAGATTTAATAGATGTTACTATCTCCAATCCTAAATATAAGACATAATTTATAGTACAATTTATATTATAAATTATGTCCTATATTTAAGATTGGAGAGAGTACCACACTTTGCACATTACTTGCTAGTTTACTTCTTTTTCCCCCTTTCTCTGTGTGATCTATTTTTGAACCCCAATCCCCAATCGTCACCCAAAAAAACAAAAAAAAAAAAAAAACACAAGCAACCTAATTTTTTCTTAAAAAACAATAATAGAGATTAAACTCTCATATAATGCAAAGTAAACATATATTTTACGCATCTCATCTGATGCCTTATTTCCAACTTCCATATTTTAAATTACCCCGTTTGTCATTAGTTACTCAGCGTCCTCCAGAGATTGGTTGCTTGACTGCATATATTCCCCTCAAGACAAAGCCAGCGCTTGTCTATTTTTAATAAACTATCATTTGGGTGCCTATCCTTTCTTATCACGATGACTATGTGATTATTATTATCATTATCATAATGGATTTCTTCGTTTTTAACCAAACTTTTTCTAATTCCCAAAGAAAAGAAAAACATTTATGGTCCAGTCACTATACTCTATAATTTATTGCCGGAACCTAGAAGCTTCTCTCCATATTTTAACCCACAAACCTAATCCCTTGATTATAATAATGGTGGCCATTTGCTTGCACCTTATCCCCAAACCTTACATCATTCTTTAATACACGACACTGACATTGAGTAGTAAGGTATTAAAACTCAGACCGGGCATTGAACCAGTCGGGGTACTGGGTTAAGAGTCAGTGGGTTAGACCGGGGCCAAACGGCCCAAACTGGTGAGAAACTGAAAATTTTAGATTTATAGTATGAAATTTTAAAGGAAAATTTTTTTTAAAAAAAATTTTGAAAAATAATATGAACACGGACAGGACCGGTTTACCGGCCGGTTCGCTGGTTTCTGGTCCGGACCGGCCGGTTCGGTCCAGGTTCAATAACCCTGACATTGAGTGCTTTTCTTATTCATCCGTTTCTCAAACCCCTTTGATTTCCCTCCAACCACCCAGCTTCGCTCCTCATGCTTTGAGTCTTTCTTTCTGCTACTTCCCACCAACACCGCTAACGTTAAGACTTATAGATCACGGCATTTGAAAACGTAGATGAATATGGTTCAGTAGGATATATAATGGTCTACGTTTCTTCCGTAGGGTGAAAGTTAACATTCGTGTCACTAGAACTCGTCTTAAAGTGCGGAGGATATAAAATTAATCCTTACCACCTGACTGAATTATCCCAAGAGCTAATGTAACACATATTTCAAATGGAATATTAATTTGAGGTGCTACGAGTTAAAGTTGCTAACGTTTGCCCAGGCCTTCTCTTATTCAATTTTGCATTGGTGCTGAAAAAGAGAGTCCACAAATTCAGGTAACACAAAACATAGTAACACTAATGAATCGGAGAACCAGTTAAGATTTAAGAATGTACTTCAGAAGCTGCAGTAACCTGGGAAGACCAGAAGCATAATTCCAGATATCTCCTACAATTACGAGATACGGTTTGTCAAGAAAAGGTCCGTGAATTTGCTGAAACGGTACATAAATAACTCAGACTCATGTTTGGCTTCAGATCCTGCAATTTTACTTCTTTAAGAATGCATGTGAATGAAATCCAGGGCCGCCAATAGAGCTGCATCCCATACTTCCAAATGTAGGACATTTGTTAAACTTTTGAATCTACAAAATAAAAAGCATAACAGGCATCATTTTTCTGCAGCCAAAAAAAATCTGGAAGTCTGACGGCAAAATCAATTTTATTAATTGGAAAGGCAATAATCTTGCAAAATCAGGCAAGTGTTGGCGTAAACGCAGAAGGAGATATCCGTACCTATATCTGTAACAATAAATAAATAAAATGTGTCACATGAAGCTTCATAGAACCCTTAACCATATGTCCTATACGTTGAACAGCAAAATATCCCATCGTTCATCATAGAAATAGTCAATCACAAAAAGGAAATCTTGGAACTGATGACAACATCAAATTAGTTCATCATTCATCATTCCAGCGAGGTCGAATAGTTGATTTAAGTAGAGAACGAAATGAAGCTGTGGAAAAAGACACACAGTGACCCAATAATAATTTCCTTTAAGTTCATCGCTTAATCGTGCACTCTCTCTCCAGATTGTAATGAACAACTATATAATATAACCTGCTCATTGCACATCCTGCTTTATAATTATAAGCCGGCTACATCGATATAGAAATGAGAAACACGGTATATTGGACGCTCTGCTTCGACACATCGCATACAGAGTCTCTCATAGCCATCTATTAAGTTTATGAGACTGAGTTGTTGTAACCATAGTGAACCTGAAAGGGCCATTACTTTAGGCCATATGACCAATGACCTTTATCTCTATGTGGTTCTCAGTTCTGAAAATTTGTTGTGGAAGCCAGATTTTCTACAAGCCACTTCGATTAATCACATGCAAATTATGTTCAACTGATATGTCACTTAAGGAAAGATAAGCTGAACATATTAGTAGATTAGAAATGAATTGTACCAACGTCATTATTGTTTCAAGTGAATTAGACACTCTTTACGAAATTCCTGATCGGTTCCATTTATACTGTCCCATACCACAAGGTCAAGTAGACGGACAAGGACAAGATTGATGGAAAAAAATGAAGAAAAATCAACGATGCTCACCGTTATTGAGTTGTTGACAAATTTCTGAATGAAAGCTCATTTATCGTTAGTAGTAACGTGACGGTCCGATACAACCGAAGCAAATTTATTCCCAGACCAATCCCTTTGCTGCATCATATTATATGGATGTGAGTCGAACCCATGATTGGCCATCGGCATTCCCATGTGAGCATGCGGATGACCCTGACCATGGGGCATTCCAATAACCGGCATGGGCATCATTGGTGGTGGATATAGCATCGGAATCGGGACCGGAAGATGCCCGTTTCCATGAGAGTGCCCACCCCCACCAGAATCGTGTAAACTTTGCGGCACCGGAGTGGAAGCGAAGAGCTGGTCCGACGATGAAGGACCCTCGTTGGATAAACCCTGCATCCTCTTCAAATAAAGCCGATACTTCTGAAGATGGCTGGCGACATTTTCTCGAGTCAGTCCTTCGACATTCATCAATTGCATAATCGTTTTCGGCACCGCGCTCTTGATTCCCAGGTGAGCCACCACATCCACAAAGCGCTTGTGTAACTGCGGAGTCCATACAAGCCGGGGCCGCTTTAAGTTCCGGGCAGACGGATCATCCATCGAATTCTCAGTCCTCAGAGCCGAATCAGCTTCTTCGGTGCAGTCGATCTTCCTGAGTTTCCGAGAATCAGACCCCGACCCCGACCCGTGCCGGTCGGCCTCTTCGTCGGCCTCCACCACGATGGGGTCCCGACAGCCGTCATCGTTGAGCGACTTATAATTATTGGAGGAAAAGTCCTGAGAGCCTCCGCGGCGAAGACAGGTCAGAGTATTCTGGGAGGCGCGATTAACGTCGAGGGGAGTGCGGCCGGGCTCCGGCGATATTCGGAAGGCAGAGGCGAGCTCCGGCGGGATCAAGAGCTGAGAGAGGGGAGTGAGATCATCAAGGGCAGGGAGGCCCAACTCCCACTCGAGGACTCTCTCATCATCATCGGGGGCAGCGCCGTCGTAATCGGTCATCTTGACCTCCTCCCCCATTTATAGAAAGACAAGTTCCGGTGGTAAATCAAGATTGGGCGTCGGAGAGACGGATTGATGAGGATGGAGTCATGTGATACAGGGAAAAGATGGAAAAATTGTAAGATATGGGATCGAAAGCAGGTGAAGAAAGAAGCAATGAAATTGAGGGAAGATATTTGTGAGGATCCGGAGAGAGTGATTGTTTGGGAAACGGGAAAGAAGAGGGAGGGTACAGAGAGGATTGTAATGTAATAATATAAATTGCGCACTTTTCACTTTTGATTAGAGTGGAAAAAGTGAAATATCTTAATATTAATGGTTGCCGAGGTGGAGGGCTTAGCCAGATATTTTAGATCTTCTAAATATCTATTTCGTCCTTCTTCGTTCATTGCACCTTATTTGTTTACGAGTCCCTCCATTCTTAAAGATTCTCGTCCCTCCCAACTGTACCCCTCCAATCAACTTCTCCCGCGTCACCCATATCAAAAGATCCCACCCGCTTTCATTCCAAACCCAGAGCGTGAGTGTTTACTTCTTCGCCTCTTCTCCATTTCATTCCGCTTTTTAATGATATATTAAAAGTATATTTGGATCCGTTTATTCTTAAGAAATAAGTGTTTTTCATATAAGTCAAGATAAAACTTCTCTCATATACTTATCTTATATACCGTAAATCATGATTTAAAAATATTTATAAGTCAAAAATAAATTACCTTAAACACTAAGGCATAAAACATAAAGGGGTCAAAGAAGGAAGGGAAAAAAAGTGTTCACGACAAAGGCGTGCGATACCGACTTTGGAGCTCAATTCAAAGGAGCACACGCTAACCGAACCCCAAATGCACGGGTCCGGCAGGCTACACATGGAACCAATTCCCAGTTCCCACACATTTGGATTTTTGACCAAGCAAAATCTTTTTTAAAAAAAATTTCTAATCAAATTTACTGATAATGCGCAGTTGTGCACCTCACAAAGAATAAGCCACGAGAGTAAGTGAGTATTTGGTAATTTTCTAAAATTAGGTTTACATAACCCGAGATAAAATTCCTCTCACGCACTTATCTTGTAAATTATAAAAGTTATTCTCAAAAATTAATCCAAACACACTATAAACCGTGGATGTGCCTATTGAGTGTGTACCAATATACAGCATGTAATAAAATTGACTGGTAAAAAGATAGCATTATTTATAAGTGATTTGCATTACAACTTATTTTTAAATTTCAAACAAGTATACAATAAAGAGTATACAGTCTCAAACTGACATCAATCAAGTAGTACAATGTTTGGCAAAAAAAAAAAAGTAGTAAAATGAAGTTTTTGCTTGGCAGTACAAAGTAATAATGAAGTTCTTTTTTTTTTTGGTACAAGAGACCAGGCTAGGCCCTGAAAATTAAGGGAATAGTCGCCAAAAGGGAATTCAATCTCAAACTGTGGTTTTCTACTAAAGTCTTCATATTAATAGGATACATATTCAAAAGTACGGTGCCGGATAAATCCCTTTTAGCTAAGTTATCAACCACTTTGTTTTGGTCTCTATAAACATGAACCACTTGTAAATCCCAATGGAACTTCATCATGCCTTGTATCTCAATGAACATCAAGCTACAAATCTTATCTGTAAAATCATCCTTGAAAATTAAATTATTTACATCAAATTCTAGAATTACCTTCTTGACACCAATATCCCAAGCAAGCTTTAAGCCCTTAAGTGTTGCCCATTGCTTAACTTCAAGGGCACTACAAAAGTCATGAGTAAATCCAGGAACCTCGATAATGAAATTTTTTGGTAGAATCCATGTGTTGTTTATATTCCAGTTGATAGTTAGAGACTAATCATTCCAAGGCGTAGAGATTATCGGAATGGGTCTTGCCTCTTCAACAAAACATTTTTCATGCACATGCCATGATTTGAAAGCGGGACATCATATTTAAGGGACTCAACGATCTAACAATTGTATTATGATTTTATTGGTAACCTTGATAATGAAGCTGTTATTGTTATATGGAGATAATTAGAATATGGACATGATACAAGTGAGGCCGGAATGGAGCAAAAGGCCCAACCCATAATAAAGGGCGCGAAAGTCCAACAAAAGGTGAGCTACATGGAAATGGGGGAAGGATTGCGATTGCGAGCAGATGAGCCATGGCTACCACGTTAGCATCCTTCTCTCCACCAATTCCCACCTCTCTCCCCTCCTTACCTCTTTCTGTAACTTTCCTCTCTCGCCCACCCTTCGTTCTCACTCACCCTTCCCTTTCAATTTCTCTTCCCAACAAAAAATTCCGGACAATTCGTGAAACCCCTCCACGTGCTGCGCCCTCTGAAACCACCGTCGTTCAAACGGCCAAAGACATTGTCTCCGCCGCCGATTCTGACGACGGCGTCTCCTCCGTCATCTCCGCCCTTCTCTTCGTCGCCTTCATTGGTCTCTCCATTCTCACTCTCGGGGTAAACACTTCATTCTCTTCTCTCCTCTCAATTTCCCCATTCTCATCCTGGGACGGCCCTTTCTTGTGCAGGTGATCTATTTAGGAGTCAAGGATTTCCTGCAGAAGAGAGAGAAAGACAAATTCGAGAAGGAAGAAGCTGCCAATAGTGGCAAGCAAAAGAAGAAGAAGAAGCTCAGAGTTAGGGCTGGACCTAAAGGATTTGGCCAAAAGATTATTGACGACGAGGACGAAGACGATTAAGCCCTGTCATCGCCCATCTAAACCTTCCCATGAACTTGAATTCTAGTTTCCTTAGCCTCCCATCTACGTTCATTGGCTGATTGCACGTCTTTGCATTTATATCGCAAGCAGGTTCATTTTGTCATTTTGGTCAATGAAAGTCGTGTATTACGTTAAAATGCGGCCACACCAGAGTAGATTCTTTCTTTCTCTGTTTCTTTTTATTCAGATAGTAGAGTCATTTTTAATTACACTTTTAGTGTTCAGTCCTTCAGAATTCAGATGAAGTAAAATTATAGGCAGTGATTTCTTTCTTAATAATAAAACAGAATATAACTTTAAAAAAAAATGAAATACAAGAAAATGAGTGTGATGTGCACTTAACCGCTCTTCTTCTTTTTGCTTATTTGTTCAGGATAAGAAGTACTTTGCCGTGTCAGTTACAGAAATCCAACAAAGTAACGGTTTCATAGGATGGAAAGTAATGGAGGAATTTTCCCACTTTTTAAAAAAAGTCATTAAACAACGAAGACGACTCTCCCTTGCCACATGGCAACATTTTGTAGAGTTACATCTCCATTTGACACAGTCAATTACTCTCCGCTGCTAAAGCCCTCAGGGGCATTCAATTGAAATAAAAGCCTTGGGCAGCAAAATGCTTTTAGTAAATCGTGTTTCGTTGTCAGAATCCCAGCACAAAGGCCATCAAAAGGCCATCGGGAAAAAGAACACAGATTTGCGTGAACCTTCATTCAATGTTACCTCTAAAGAGCAATTCATGTTTGTACTATTGCTTTTAGTAAATTACTGCTTTGTTAGCATCCTTTTTTTTTTTTTTTTTTGCCAAGCTTTGTTAGCATCCTATGCTAACAAAGGATCCAAGTTCTAATCTAAGGACCTTAACTTCTAACGCAAGAAGCCGAGAAATATGGAGGAAATCAACACAACACACTCAAATCTGATTTCAAAAGCTCAACTATCCGCATTCTTCTCCGGCATCTCAAGATAGGGATGAGCATGGACTGGATTGGACCGGATTTAATATCAACCTAAGGTCTGATATTGAGAAGATCTCGGGTTGCACAAAACAGTTCGTGATCAAGTCTAGTCCAGCACCAACCCAAAGTCGGGCTGGATCAGACCGGATCTAGTGGACTACCTAGACTGGTCCAGATAGTCCAAGACCTAAATTTAGTATTTTTTTATTTTTATTTTTTTCTCTTTGAAAGACAAAATTTGAACTTATTAAACACAATTATGACCAGTAAAATACCTATAATAATATAAAATATGTCACCAAAAATTAAAACATCATAAATCTATAAGAATATCCAACAACATTCAACAACAATAAAAAAATATGTTGGGAAAAAAAGATTTAAACATGATAAATATAATTAAGATAATAAAAATACCTATAATCATATAAAAATCATCATAAAAAATAAAATTTGATTATAAATTCTTAAAAAAACTCTAACAACATTAAATAAAAAATACAAAATAACATCTACATTATAAAAATAATTTTTAAGAAATTAACTTGGACCAGACTGGACCAGTCTAGGTGGTCTGGTCCCTTGGTCTGAAATCTGGTCCAACCCAACCAGTCAGTCTGGTTTAGTCTAGTCCGATTTCATTATATTACTTATTTGGACTGAATCAGACCGGACCGGACCGGACCAACTCGAATAAAACTAGACTAGATCGGGCCACCGGATTTTTGCTCATCCCTATCTCAAGAGATGGTGGACACATTTTAGAGATCATAGCGGACCATTTTTCCCTCTTGGGCTTTTGTCCTCGCCAAGGTTTTTTGGACCGGACCGGACCGGCCGGTCGGACCGGTCGGACCGTCGCCCGGTCCTTGAGGCGGTCCGGTCAGCCGTTTTGGGCCGTTTTGCTTTTTGAGCCGGATTGGGCCGGCATTTAACCGCCATTGGGCCGCTGGCCGCTATTGGACCGGAACCCGGACCGGGTTTCCAATACCCGTCCGGCCCAATTTTGCTTTCTTAAAAAAAAAAAAAATTTTGATTCTGAAATCTGAACTTCAGTGGCAGACGGCAGTGAGCGAAGTGAGAGTGTGAGACAAAAAGACAAAGAGACACTTTTTCACTTTTTGTGTGAAGTGGAGAATCGAAGTTGAGATTTGAGAAGGGAAACCGGGTACCCACTGTGCCCTAGGTCCGAATCGGAAAACGGAAGCGGAGCAGCTCGTCGTCGCCGTCGCCGGCCTCCGTGTGTGGCTGTCGTCGTCCTCCTTCGTGTGCTACCGACCGTGATTCTTCTCAGCTCCCAAGTTTTGTTCGCCGTGGCACTGTGACTGTCGCAAGATTTGTGCGTCCACTGCGTCGTCTTCCTCCGCCATTTGCGCCGGCACCCACCGCCGTGCGTGGCTGATTTGTGCGTCCACTGCGTCGTCTTCCTCCACCACATCCAAACCCCCGAAACTCCTCCCTCACAACGTCACGGATGAGCTTCTGTATGGTCGACTCTCTCTATTTGCTCTTTTCTTTTCAATGCTCTGTTTTTTCAATGTAAGGCAGAGTATATTGAAAGTATATTGAACGTAAGGCTTCTGTATTGGTATTTGGTAGACAGTAGACTCTGTAGCTAAATTAATTTTGCTATGCAAAAAACCTGTTCTGGATTTTCTTGCCAGTTTTGAGTTCAATCGTAGATTACTTGAATGTTGCTAAATTGGAGAGGGAATATGATGTAGATGACATGGTTGCTTCCTATCTTCTAATGATAGAATTCTCTAGATGTTTATAGAGTTAATCGATTTGCATAGCTTGAGAAACTCTATGCTTGGAATAATCTCAATTCTCAACTGTAAAAGAAAAAAAAAACCTTCTTTTCGTTTTCATTACCAGTAATTCAGTAATTAGTATGCTCAATGAACAAGTAGGTGATGACTTTTATCATAGGCCAAAAGCTAGGCTTACCTACGGTGGTTGTGCACTTGTGCAATTTCATTTAGTTACTTGAACTTAAAGTCTATCAAGTGTTATTCCAGAAAAAAAAATTATTGCTTAAAATATGCAAGTTCTACTTGGAGTCTTGGACTAAAGAAAATACTCATTTGATCTTGATTTTTGTTTAATGGAGTTGTTAAACTTTCTACATTGTTGTTGCATTAACATAGAAATAATTTGTTTTAGTTTTGCATTATAATGTGACTTTTACTGTTGTGAGTGCACAAGTCCTGTTATAAGTATAAAACTATGGCTAATTGAGCTTGTTTGCACATATAATTTGTTTTGT
Source organism: Inga laurina (assembly GCA_963855925.1). NCBI lineage: Eukaryota > Viridiplantae > Streptophyta > Magnoliopsida > Fabales > Fabaceae > Inga > Inga laurina. The sequence goes on along the minus strand of OY979707.1, from coordinate 66,480,689 downwards.
TTTGCTTTCATCCAAAAAAAAAATCCTACTTGCCTGAAATTAAAAAGTCCACACGCATTCTAATGAGCAATATTGCACACCTACTTTTCCAATGAAAAGTGGTGGTGGGAGGGGTATTTGCTTGATGCAACACGCATTCTAAAGCTAAAACAACGTATTAAGTAGTGTTATTGCATTTGAAGTTTTGTCATTATTAGTGCAGCCTGCTTCTCTCTTTACATTCTAAAGCTAAATTGGCTACTTTGCTTTATTTGTGGATTCATGAATATGGTGGAATAACACTAGTCCATGTTCAAGCTCCTTTCTCACATGTGAATTGGACGCTTCAATATTTTAGTTATTCTATGCGTTCATAGACAAACATTACAAACCAATTTCCTTTTAGGAACAGAAAAGGCATGAATCTGCATAACAATTGATTTATAATGTGTTGTAGGAACTAGAAAATGTCATCCCAAGCAGAACAAGCATGTACTACTGCTCCCTCCACCCAATTTGTTAGATCAAAGGCCGATCCAACATGGGAGCATTGTTCTCAAGTGCCCAACAAAACCCCAGGTGGCAAACCTCGCTTGAAATGCTTGTATTGTGGAAAGGAAGTTGCTGGGGGAGGAATACACAGAATGAAACAACATCTTGCCGGAATAAAAGGGGACATCATAAGTTGTAAAAAGGTTCCGGGAGATGTTCGTTATCGATTGAACGAAAATTTGAAAGAAATTGAAGAGAAAAAGGGAAAGAAGCAAGATACATTTGAAGAAGACAATCCATATGGACCTAATGTCACACCATCAGAAACACCATCAGAAGGGGATGCACCAAATTTGGAAGAAGTTCCTCCTTCACATTCTCAAAATCCTCCTACAAGATCATCTGAAGTTTTGAAACGAAAGGCACCTGTTGCACCTACAAGATCTTTCTTTGCCCCAAGGACAACCCCGGGTGCACAACCAGGAATAAGAAGTGCATTTGCGGGTAAAGAAGCTGTGCATAGAGCAGACATGGCTATGGCTAGGTGGTTGTATGATTGTTGCATTCCAATTAATGCAATTAATTCAATGTACTTCCAACCTATGATAGATGCTATTGCAGCTATTGGCCCTGGTTATAAAGGCCCTTCTTATCATGCATTTAGAACAAAACTATTACAAGATATGAAAAAAGAAGTTCAATTGTTGGTTGATGAGTGTAGGAATTTTTGGGCTGAAACTGGTTGCACGATAATGGCGGATGGTTGGCAAGATCAACGCAACCGGCAATTGATTAATTTTCTCGTTTATTGTCCTAAAGGAATTGTCTTCATCAAATCTATAGATGCATCAGACATTGTGAAAGATGCCCAAACTTTATGCAACTTGTTCGTGGACATGGTTTTGTTTGCTGGTGTGGATAATGTTGTCCATCTTGTTACTGATAATGCAGCTAATTATAAAGCTGCTGGGAAATTATTGGCTGACAAGTATCCTTCTATTTATTGGTCTCCATGTGCTGCACATTGCTTAAACCTGATTTTGTCAGACATTGGAAAAATGGAGATTGTCACACGTTTATCTACACGTGCATCTTTGATTTCAAAATTCATTTACAACCATGGATATTTGTTAGCTTGGCTGAGAAAAAGAGAAGGGTGGAAAGAAATAATCCGGCCAGGAGCAACACGATTTGCTACCACTTTTATTGCTTTAAAAAGTATTCTTGAGCACAAGCATGACTTGCAAGCCTTGGTAACCAGTAAGACATTTGTTGACTCTAGATACTCAAGAGACCATAGGGCAAGAGATGTGATTGCGGTTGTATTGGACAAGGTATTTTGGAATGATTGTTTGGCTATTGTTGAAGTTGTTAAACCTCTTGTACGACTTCTCAGAATTGTAGATTCTGATGACAGGCCTTCACTGGGATATATTTATGAAGGGATGCACAGGGCAAGGAAAGCTATCAAATGTACTTTCAATCGCACAAAAAAATTGTACAAGCCATTCACAAGTATTATTAAGCGTAGGTGGGATTCTCAGCTTCGTCAAGATCTTCATGCAGCAGCTTATATCTTAAATCCTGCTTTTCTTTATGATAAGGCTAACTTCTCTCAAAAGCCAGAGGTGATGCAAGGATATCTTTCTGTCATTGGTAGGAAAGTCACATCTAACAAGACCAAGTTTTTGCAAGAAGGTATAATATATCAAGATAAAAGTGGCACCTTCAATAATCCCATGGCTCTTGAATCTGCAAAATCAATGCGACCTGGTAAAATTCCTTAGTTCTTAATTCTTATACAATTATATTATACTATATGAATCTGACTTTAATTATTTTTTTTATATTTGATGATTTTATTTTAACATGATAGATGAATGGTGGAGGTATTTTGGAGGTAGTTGTCCCAATGTTAAAAAATTGGCTATTCAATTGTTGAGTCAAACTGCTTCTTCTTCTGGTTGCGAAAGGAATTGGAGTGTCTTTGAAAGGATACACTCCAAGAAAAGAAACAGATTGGAACATAAAAGGCTAAATGATCTTGTCTTTATTCATTACAATTTTCGTTTGAGGAATAGGTATATTTTTCTAACCTTTGCATTTTACTACTAAATTTTGTATTGGTAAAAAAAAATTAATTAAATGGCTTCTAATAATTATACCAATATTTCATTTTCATGTGTTTTTATAGGGTTCTTAATAAGAAAAAAGACTTTGATCCCATTGATTATGAAAGTATTGATAAAATTGAATATTGGATAATGGAAGAAGTTGAGTCTCCTCCACTTTCAACACTTTCCGCTGAAGAGATAGAAGAAGATATCATTTATGATGATACCACATTGCCAACACCAAAAATTACCATCAATGATGAAGGTTAGATATTTTAAATTGAAGAGAAAGTATTGTCTGTTTTATTAAACTAATGATCATTTTTGTTGACTGCACAAGGTTAAGGGAATCATATTCTTGTTTTATATTTTTAGATATATACCATAATTATCAACTCTTTGCCATCTTTTATCAATTAAAACGTTATTTTTCATTTACAAAGCTTAGATGTAATTCCATATTTTGCTCTTAAGAACAGTGAGTTTTAGTTAATCTTATTGAGAGATAGTAATATGCAATTATACAATTATATGTTACTAATTTTTATAATTTGGTTTGCTCCACTTTATTTTATAAAGATGTTTTTGAAGACCAAGGCAATGAGGTTCATCCTCAAATTCAAGCTGGAATTGGAAGTTCTGGGATTGGAGTTGAAGGTCTTGATTTTGGCTCATTTACTCAAGAAGATGATGACATTTTTGGTCCAAATACTTTTCAAGAAACTCATGCTTGGATCAATCAAGAGCCACCAAATACCAATGTTTAACAAGGCATGAAGTTATTATTATTTGTGCTTTTTGTTAGGTTAATGGTTGATGTAAATGTTCATCCTTAAATAGTGTTTTGTGACTTTACTAACTTCATATGAAGTTAGACTAATGACAAATTATTGTAATATATATATATATATATATATATATATATATAATATTTTTAAATTTAATTATTACGTCACCGGTCCGGCTTAACGGCTCAACCGGTCCAACCGGTTGAACCTTGACCCGCTGACCTTTCCGGCTCGACGTCCGGTCCAGCTTTTAAAACATTGGTCCTCGCCGATCGAGGATGGTATGAAACAGGGACCTCTCTCTCTCTTCTAATATAATGTTTAATTCTTATAATTTGTTTTTATTGTAGTTTTAGTCTTTATAATTTTAAATCATAATTTTGATGATTTAGTTACTTAACTTTTACTCTATTTACAACAGTAATCCTTATAGTTCAATAAGAACCTAGATCCAAATTTTACGGTGTTAAGTTTGTTTATGTATTATTAAATCCCTTAATTATATTGACTTTGCATTTGACCGGCACGCCATTTTAATTAAAAAAACATAAAGCAGCCTTCATCTTCTTCACTTACACCCTCTGAAGTTTCCGACCCCCACTCCCGCACTTTCTTCTTCCGCCTCCTTCAACTTTCATATAATTTCTTTTCATATCTTCTCACAGGAAAGGAAACTCCGAAACCGAACTAGAATTCACAAAGCAGCACTCACAAAGACCGTATTTGTCTCTTGACAGAAACCAATGGTGTGAACATGCCATACCTAACTCTTTTTCTTTTTCTTTTTGAAAAAAAAAAAACCGAAAAAAGAGGTCTAGGAAAAGGCTGTTTGTAGTTTGTATCGGACGGATGATGAGTAGACAGAGAATAGTTATTGCGTTTTGGTGGCCGCGGGTTTGACAATAATACAGACCCATTAATGCTTTTATTTTTATTTTTTTATTTGCAAGTACGAGTACATAGGCACATATCGTCGTAAGCTGGCTTGAACAGAGAGTCAGACGAGGGAAGGCAGAGTTTGTTCTGTGGACGCCTCCACTAAACTATGTCTTCGGCTTCTTGGCATCATACTCACATCATGTAATCATACATCCTTTGTTCTATTTGTTTATTTATTTATTAGTATTTTAATTTCATTACAACTCGCATTATTCTAATGATGCCAGATAAGGATATAGAACTACCCCCGTTTGAAATCATCAAAACTTGTACATTCTTCGAATAAGTTCCAATTGCTCTGCTTCTTCACATAATATTGTCATTTTCTACAAGTCATTTCTGTAGAAAACAAATCGCATGGCAAAGACCTTTAAAAGTTCAACATTTTTAAGAAATAAAGCACGATCAACTAAAGTAAAGAGGCGCAAGGAATTTTATAAAAAAAATACCGAGTAACCTATACGTTTTAGGAATGCTGATAAGATTATACAAATTTTTGGTATATTTAGAAGTTAGAATGAATTTTGTTCACTGATTAAAAATGATAATTGACATGATTGATAAAGGGGATAGGATATAAGATTATGAGTAGAAATCGAGGGTTTATCTGGCACGAGGGATTTGGAGGGAAAGAGAAGGAAGGAAAATTTTTTATAAATTGAATTTAAAATAATAGGAGAAGTGGGGTTATGAAATTTGAATAAAGAGCATATATATGATAAAAGAGTAATAAAAATTAATTAAAAAATTTTAATTCTACTTCTTTAATCTTTTTAAATCCAATTCAATTTTTTGTTTTTTTGATCTTGTCAGTTTTCCTCCCCTCCTCTCATACCATACAAACCCTAGGGTGGTATGAGGGATTAGAGGGGACAGAGAAGGAAAGAAAAGTTTGTATGAGTTGAATTAAAAAAAATTAGAGAAGTGGGATTACAAAATTTTAATTCAAGAAAGATGTAATATTAAATAGTAAAAGAATATAATTAAAAATTTTTAACCCTACTTCTCTAATTTTTACAAATCTAATTCTAAATTTTTTTTCCTCCCTTCATTTCCCCTCCCCTCCCCTCATGCCAAACACGCCCTAAGGCATTTCACACATATCATTTGGTGTTGCCCCTTTTTTTTTTTTTCAAATAACAAATTCACACTTTCAAAAAAAAAATCTCAAAAAGAAAGTTGGTAACACCTAAAAAATATGGAGAATGCTTTAATAAATGAAAGTTGATAAAGAAAGTAGGCCATCAGTGTTTTTTGGCATGGAGGTGAGCTTGGGATCAAATCCTACCTTCACCATTTACCAAAAAAATTATTCTCGTACAAAGGAAGTCTGAAGCTTTTTTTAATAGTTCAAGGATACTCCTGTCTTTTCCCTCCAAATATAAAGTCCTATTTTAAGATCCGGCACCTACTCTAACATTATCAATATTGAGAGCACCGCACTATCTTTTTAATAATTTCCTATTTTTATCAGGGGTTTTCCCTTTAATTTATACGTATTTATTGATTTTCTGAGGATTGACTCGAACTTAAACAAAAAAGATCAAATCACTCAAAGAAAAAATTGAAATGACGATGAATGGGGGCGCTGACGAATAACGGGCAGAGCCTAATTCATGAATGTGAGAGGCGTGAGTTGTGAACAAGACAGAACCCAATAATTGGCCGCGTTCACAAAATCATCCCTCTTTCCCCATCTTTTTCTGTTTCTGATGCTTTTGCTTCTCTCCCTGTCCATTTTACCAAATCAAGTTTGCTTGTTTGAAATAATTTATTTTTAATTTATAAGTGTTTATAAATTGTGATTTATGGTATATGAAATAAATATGTGAGAGGAGTTTTACCTCGACTTAACTAATAAGGATTTATTGCCTAAAAATAAGTGATGTCAAACATACTTTTAGCTTGTTTGGCTTATCTTTAATTACTCATACTTTTTTTATCTATTCTTTCTCATATATTATACTCATTATCTCTCATATTTTTTATCTGTTCTCTCTTCTATACTCTTTTCATAAATAGGGGTATATATGAAAAAAAAATATGACGTTTTTGATATATTTATTGCTTTTAACCACTACTTCGTTTTACGTAATTAAGGAAAAAGTTAGAAAAGTTATTTATAAATAGGACCGGATGAAATTTTTTTTTTCTAAAATAACACGCACTTTGAATTAATACTGACACTGACCGCATTAATATGTTGATTATATTTTTTTAATCAGACGAGATAATCCATACTTGGTCAATGAATAATCCCAGCATTAAAAAGAACAGTTCTAAATGAAGTCTGGAAACAATTCATAAATTCCAAGATTAATGATTTCGAAATTTCATAATAGTATCATCTAGACATCCAGTATGACCCATTGAATTTATGGAACCTGTTACTGACAGCTCTATCCCTACTGTGAGATTATTTGGATCCTACCATTACATTTTTTTAGGGGGGAAAAAATGAGAACGTGGATATTTTGGTGGGCGATGGAACGATGGCTGGATGCCTCGTTTAAGGAATCTTCTCTCTCTCTTTCTGGGGCTCTATTTGAATTTCAAACTCGGCGTCTGCGTCTCTCTCTTGAATCCACGCGGTCCATAATTCCCTTCCTTCTTATTCTTTTTTTTTTTTTTAACTTTCACTAACTTTTTAGTCCTGGTCTCCCTAAATTATGATTTACGGCTTACCTCAGTTACGGCCCACTGCTCGCTGGGGGGATCCTGGATTTCTATACTTGCCTTTTTAATTAGGATTCTTTATTTATTATACGCTTTATATCACTAATTAATAGTATTAATACTTGTATAGTGAAATATTTTATAATTTGATTGAAATTAACGGAAAAAAGATTTCCAGTCGTGTTTTTATTTTAGAGGATGCTTAAAAATATTAACTACGATGAAACTTACTATTAGTCATGCCAAAAATTAATACCAGTACAGTATAATTTATTGGCCACCGGGGTCTAGGTCTGTAGGGTATTAGCCTCGCCTCACACGCCCCCCCAATATGGAATAATGACGAAGAAGGAGCTCTTAATCTCATCTGTTAATCGTGCAATTAATTAATCATTCACCCAATCCCAGCTCCCCAATGCCGTCACCCCCAGCCCATTCCTCTAATCTAGTCTCCCGTGGCCAGAAATTTCCAAGTCTTTTCCATCATAACCGCGTGGGCCACACGCAAACGTTTCTTTCTTCAATTCCTCTTTCACGTTCCTCTGTCCCTTATAAACCACGCTCTTCCCTCCTGCTCCTCCTAGCTCCTTCATCTTTTTCTCTCTTCATCCCTGCTCAGTCAACTCTGGATCTCCTCCATAATCACCGATGATGAACTCCGACTTGGCTCCTCCTCCGTCCTCCCACTGGTGCTACAGCTGCACCCGCTTTGTTCGCCTCTTAGATCGAGATGATGTCGCCTGTCCTCACTGCCAAAGCGGTTTCGTTGAAGAGATCCACAACCACCCTTCCTCCGATCATAACCACCCCAGCCCCTTTCCTCCTTCCATCTTCCCCGATTCAGCTCCTACTTCCTACGATTTCAGCAGACAAGGGTTCCGCCGAAGACGCCGCAACGCCGGCAACAGATCTCCCTTTAACCCTGTTATTGTTCTCCGTGGACCCGTCGACGGAGCCGCTTTCGGTGGTGACCAGGAGGAAAGCAGCTTCGAGTTGTACTACGATGACGGTGATGGCTCCGGCCTCCGACCCTTGCCGCCGGCTATGTCTGAGTTCTTGCTAGGGTCAGGGTTCGAACGGCTTCTGGAGCAGTTTGCCCAGATCGAAATGAATGGGTTCGGCCGTCCCGAGAACCCGCCCGCTTCCAAAGCAGCCATAGAGTCGATGCCTACGGTTGTAATTGAGGAGACCCATGTGGGTTCCGATGCCCACTGTGCCGTTTGCAAGGAGGCGTTCGAACTCGGGACGGAGGCGCGTGAAATGCCCTGCAAGCACATATACCACTCGGAATGCATCCTCCCGTGGCTTTCAATGCGCAATTCATGCCCTGTCTGCCGCCACGAGCTACCGTCAGATCGAAACACTGTAGACAGTAGAATGTCGGGGCAAATCGATGACGAGACAGTAGGATTGACGATTTGGAGGCTGCCTGGAGGGGGCTTCGCGGTTGGAAGGTTTTCCGGGGGTCGCAGAGCCGGCGAGAGTCATTTCCCTGTTGTATACACAGAAATGGACGGTGGACTGAATACAAATGGAGTTCCGAGAACAGTTTCCCGAGCAGCAAGAAGCGCCAGAGTCAGAGAAAGTCGCGGCTTTGGCAGAATTGTTCGCAATTTCTTGTCATTCTTTGGGAGGCGTTGGTCAAGGTCGGGCTCATCGTCGTTAACTGGTTCTGATCGCGAGTCCACGAGTTTAAGTCGTAGCCATTCGATCTCACTATTCGGTAGGAACTCAGGTAGGCGCAGCCGAACTTGGGTTATGGAAGATTGAATTTGGAATATATCAATTTTGGGAAGAAAATCGTTAATTTGGGCCTACATTTTCAGTGAAGAGATTCATTCTGTATATAGCATAGAACTATCCAAGTATAAAATTTGTAATTTTGCATCAATTAGTGGATGTGTCGAAGATTGTGAACTGGGTATGGCGAATTGATTGGGCAGATTGCAATTTTTGTGGTTAAGAAAAGTGTGCTCCTTTACATAGCTAGCTGGCAGTGACGGTAGCAGAGAGAACCGACGGAGCATAAAGAAGGAGCGAAAGCGATGCTTATAGCCATAGGCCGGCCTCTAAATTATTGATTCGCTCATGCCAAGTTTATCCTGTGGCATATTCATTGTAATCATTCTTTCAAGATTATGTCTTTTATTTTTTTATGCCAAGTTTCAGTTTGCAGTATAGAAAGAAAAGTTGTGACAAATTGCGGGGAATAAAATAACTCCAATTGTTGCTTTGGACTGTGATAGGTTAGGTAATGGTTGGGAATGGGTTGGGGGCAACAAGTTGCAGAGCCCTAAGCTGGGCATAGGCATGAGGCAGTAGAAGATGCATATATTTCAGGGTGGGTGTACTTTCATTTCAGGGTTGTGTTGACCGAGTTGGCCTCCGTGTTCCTGAATCATGAAAGGGATGGGTTGGGTTGGGTATTGGCTGCTCTAGAAACGTTCCACACGCCATTTTGTGAACCCCACCACCCTTTGTTCAGGACTTCAGTTCACACGTTCCTCTTGCTCTTTCTGGTAAATTACCCACGGGCCACCTTCTTTCTTCAGCACTTCTATTCCTTCCATTCTTTCTCTTTTTATTTTATATTCCTTTCCATTCACGTCCACTTACTCCCCCACCAAAACTCTATCTTTTGCACACTCTTCCCATCACACGGTCTGATTTCCCTAAGCACCTAAACAAAGCATTTTTGAAATTAACATGAGGCCAACCGCGTAATAATCCATTACTTCACCTTCAGGTCATCAATATCATCGAATCATTTGCATACCAATTTTTTTTTTTTATTTACAAAATTTGTCTAGTTTTCCTGGAGTTTCAGTTCCATCAATCCAACTTGTTTTACAAGGTGCCAAAAGAAGATAATCTTTTCTTGTATGTTATAGATATGCAAAATTCAAAAGACATTTGAAGAAAACATGGCATTCTTTTTTATCTTTTTCTTATATGATGATATCATCAAACCGAACTGAGTTTCAAAAACTGAACATAAACTTTACAAAACATACAATAATACAACAATCAAGAGTCAAATTTTAAAGCTAATTTTAAACAAGAAACTATTTCAATTTTGATTAAAACCATTTTCAAAACTCTAAATTGAATATTAATAAAATCAAAGCTTTATTTTGTATTCGCAGCAGCGAAAGAAATGGTGTCAGGCAAAAAGAAAAGTTACTAATGTAATAATTGCCTAATGCATTCCTCGGTTATCTTATAAAATAAAAATGCTAGTTAACTTGAAAAACAGTTACCAATAGTTTGCCAAATACCAAACAGCCTAATCGTGACATTTCAACGAGAAGTTAAATCCAAGTGCTCGAGTATTGGCAATGGCAACACCTACAGCCAGGGAAGGAGCAACTCATCTGAACGCTGACGTACAATGTAATCCACAAAAATATGACAAGGCGGGTCATAGAAATTTGGACCAGATTGGCCATATTAGCCCACCTCCCCCCTGGTTAACAAAGTGATTTTTTTTATTTCATTTTTATAAACTTAAGATAGAATAAAAATTAAATGTGATTTATATTTATATCGACAGTAATAGAAGTAACTTTTTATCAAAAAAATAGACTTTTAAGCTTTTTCTCATAAACTACTTTTGAAGAAGAAAAAACTCAGTTATCAGAACGTCAATCTAAACGCTCCAATTAAACACCACAGAACTTTTTTTGCTTTTTTTAAAAAAAAAGCCACGTTTGAGAATTGAGATGATAAAAGGACATCCCAAACATGCTCCTATATTGTTGCCTAAACACTTAAACAGGAATTGAGGATGCAACATTGTTGTTAGGAAGCTAAAACAGACAAACGACACCGTCCCCTGGCTTAAAAAAGGGGAAAACGACGTCACCCCCCGCTCAATGCAATATGGCAGTGTATGAGTGTATCTTTTGGGCTCAATAATCATATGGGGAGCTTCAATCAAACGACGTCGGCTTAACCTTGTTTCATGCCGATCAGATGGCGTGGCAGCGGTTCCATGGAGAATCACACATTCACACCAATTTGTCACCTCCTGTGGAATCTAGAATTCTCTTGTATTTATTATCCAAAATAAATTATCGCTAATGTTTCTTTTGAAAAAAGTAAAATAGGTGAATAAGTAATCGCATCTATAATTTATGGTTGGGAAGTGAAGTCCATCACCACCAGCAACACTGGAAGGGACAGACCGGCCTCGCATTTGAAGATCTAGTCTCTTAATTCACCTCGAACGAGTACCACCACCATCTGTAAGTTTTGTTCTTTCAGATATTTTCTTTTTCAAAATTATTTTCTGCATTGAAATCTCGTTGGTTGCTGAATGCTGATAAAGAATTGCCGGGAAACCAAGAGGGAAGGGAAGCACTGTTATGCTTTTTTTTTTTTACATAAAACGTAATGTCTGAGAGCATTCTAGATAATCCTGTAGTCATCTCGTATTCTCTATCATTTTACTCTCTCTCCACAAGCTGGGACCGCATTAGAGCTCGCAGGTGTCGTTTTTCCTCTCGATGATTAATCCTGTGCATTCTTAAATTCCGCCAGTCCCATTAGGTTTCTCGAAAAAGAGAGAAGTGAGGTATTGTTGGTTTTGCGGTAATCGCATTCCTAACCTATTTTCCCTCAGAATGCATTAGTAGTATCTCACTCAATTTCAGTGCATTGCATACGCTGTTAGTTTTAGAGATTATTATTTGCACTATATTCACCTGGTTTCCCCGATTTAGCATGAGGTGGGATAAAGGTGCATTAAGTCATTAAAATAATTAACACGAATGGGACAGCCATGATTGTAGTCTTTATAAGTCACAGTTATATAAGTATGTGATGAGTCATATAAAGTACCTTAGGCCATTGTGGTGTGAATGTGATTAATGAAAAAGTCTAATAGTCTTAACCTCAATTTTTATTTGTAGAAAAATTAGTGATCCTGATAAGGAATTTATGAGTGTGATCGTTAATTGTGTCTCTAGCTTTGATCTCTGTTTATGTGCTCTTGCTGATGATTGATTGCAGAATTACTTGTAACTTGGTCATTCTTCACAGTCAGTTCAAAGACTCGGGACTGGCATTATTTGCCGTGTCAGATAACTAAACGCAAGCGCATTGATATAATTTTCTCTTGTATTATATATACTGGCAGGTATAGTGTCTTTGTGACTTGTTGGTTGAAAGAGTAGCTATAATGAGTTTCATCTTCCGAGGGAGCAGGGGAGATATGGAAAGTGGATTTTCAGAATATGTTCCGGAAAGAACCACGATGGTATATATTGTTCCTTCGAACATTAGTCTTCGTGCCAGTTTTCTTCCAACAAGCTCAGATTTTATTAATGTATTATTTGACCATAGTTCTTCTGATTTTCTCCTTCTTCCCATCAGCGTGTCCATCCAGCCCGGCCAGTAAATGGCAATACTCTTGCTTTTCTCATTACAGGTAATTCAACAGCCTCTATATATGATGCTTTTATACTCCTTAAGAATATATCCCTAGTTCATATCTGACGTGATTATTCTGCAGTTATCTTGCTGTTTATGATATTGAACTCTCCCCAGTTGTCACATTTTTTGGTAAGAAATCACTACGCATTTTATGAGAAAATTTTGACTTTTGAGTAGTATATATCGTTAACAATGAAATGAACATGGATGCAAATTGATTGTAGATGTGGCTTATGCTGGTTGTGTTTGTGATGGCCACAAGCCTGAGGATGTATGTAACTTGGCAACAGCTTCAAGCGCAAGCAAGGGCTCATGCCACAGCAGCTGAATTGCAACTTCACGTGCCACCATCAATAGCAATTGCAACTAGAGGACGCTTGCAAGGACTCAGACTTCATCTTGCACTTCTTGACCATGAATTCGATGAGCTTGGTATCATGCCTTTGACTTTAACTTATTTGTGATTTAGTATTCTTTTTAAGATCAAGGTGCTTCTAAAGATCGCAGACTAATGGATGAAGGTTCACCTAATTCTTCTTCTTCTTTTTTTTTTGCTTGATACTGAGGCAGATAATGAAACTTTGAGGGCTCTGGAATCTGACACTGCTCCTAGTACCACTTCAATGACTGATGAAGAGATAAATGCCTTACCTGTTCACACATATAAAGTTCCTGTCCCAACAAAGTAAGTTGTGATAGATAGTGTTTTCAAGAAAATAATTGTGAATTCCGCAGAGGAAGGCCTCCCTTCTTCCTTGTGTTTGGGTAGGTTTTTTTGGTCCTGTACAGGTTGGTGACTGCCAACCTATCCAGATTCATTACTCTTTTGGGGTATGTTTGTATTCAGAAAACTGGAGGAGTGAGGCAGGTTTAATTTAGATTCAAATCAAGTGGGAGGTCTAAAATAAAAGCTTATTAGGTCAAGGAAGTGATGGATAATTAATTATTCTTCAGGCAAAACAGATATGCTAGAAGAACGAGATCTGGTGTTAATCCCTAGTGTAATTTTAATTTTAAATTAAATAACATGGAGAAGCAACAAAATTGGTAGGTGATAAGTTGGTGTTGAAGTACTAGCTGATCGGTTACTGGAGGACCGGTCAGAAAAGGAGTATAAAAAGAAGGTTCTAAAGATAATATGTTCAGATGTATGTAAAAGGGATAATATGTTCTGATTGTCATAGCAAGTACAATTTCCCCCCATCGTCTATGCCATGTTTGTATAAAGAAGTGCTGACTCATGAAAATGACATGGCCCAAACTTTGTGTTTTTCTGTTGACAGGGATGGCTCAGCTGGGTTGGCATCCTCTTCTCACACAACTGAGGTCATACCTCTATCACCTGTCTTTCTTTTCGTTAACTTGTTGATTCTTACAATTTCTTTGGCGCTAAAAAGGTGGTTATTATGGACAATGATGACGTAATTACTCTCTTTTACTCCTGGCTGCAAGCTTTATTCACTCTCTGGCGATATTGCTGCTTAACCGACTTTTCAGTAAGACAGGACAAACAGTTCTTCTTACTGTGTGAGTCTCAAAACTGGACCTATGACATTTTTCAATTATAATGTCATATATATGCTGCTAGTTTTGATATCATTTTTTTCCCGTTTTGTTTTGGATCTTTGCAAATTATGCTTGTTTGTAATGTTGAGTAGAGCCTTGGCTGAAATCTGTCTGAGGAAAATATCTGTAGTGTAAAACATTTATCTGATAGGAGAAATGGTAGAAAATTAAATGTGCATGCTTGCTTAATCATGTTTCGTTCTTGGGACTATTATAAGCCAAGATCGAACCAGACTTAATGGAAAAAGATATACTGAAACAGGACGGATTCTCTTATTTAATAAATGATGTGAAAGCACAGGTAAAGCAAGATAATGGAGGGAGAGAGGGAAATGTGAAGGGTCCAGAAGAAGAGCTAACGTGTAGTATATGTTTGGAACAAGTCAAGAGAGGAGAGCTAGTCCGTAGCTTGCCATGTTTGCATCAGGTTCTGCTTCTTGCTACTGTATCTGAAGTTTTCATGCTCTTTTTAATTCTGAATTTGTTTTGCTTCTGTTGTTGCTGCTAACTCGTTTGATTTGAAAGAGGATCTCAACACCCTTTCAAATGTTGATTATATAAATACGTGTGATTTGCATTTAAGTGATTTATTATTCACAGTGCTTTGTTTCTTTGCCTTGGGCTCAGTTTCATATGATCTGCATCGATCCATGGCTGCGACAGCAGGCAAAATGCCCTGTGTGTAAATTCAGGATGGGGTCTGGATGGCAGGGAAATAGTGGGGTCACTCGCTCTGAAGGTTTAGATATTGTGTAGGATTCTTCAAATGCATCAATATTAATTGTGGCTATGTACGTACGATTGTGTGTTGCGCATAGTACATTTTTTAAAAATATATGATAGTTGTCTTTGTTATGTCTCCGTAAATTTTATCCGACCGTGGACATTGGAAATTAATTTCAATGGTGAAAAAAAAAAGTTTAATTTTTCATTCTTCTTTTTTTAAAACCTTTCTGGGCATTGAATAAATCCCCTTGAGTTTGGGCCTTCCTTCACCATAAAAGGAGGATATTTGCAACACATGATGAAGAGCGAAAAAAATGATTTTTTAAACTAAGAACTTGAACGGTGGATCATGTATAGGGAATGCAATTTTCTTTTAAAATTAAATGCACATAATTCTGAAGTATGATAGTAAAATTGTAGTTCAACTAATTTTAATTTTATGATTTATATCGATTGGAGCGCTAAGTTGTGTCTTTGTTGTCAAATTTCAATATGATTCAAAATTAATATATTCAAATAATAGTTTTGTTTGTATTTGGATAGAAGAATATTCAACTAGATAGAGTACTAAACATCAGATAAAAAAGCGGAGATTACTAAGCATAATATAAGAAGGGGCTGATATTTAGGAGGGATTTTTGTCTTCATGTTTGCCACCTTAGTGTGTATTTGGGATAGTGGTAGGAAAAATGGCTTATTATAATTCTGACTTATTAAAAATGACTTAACAGAAAAGTCAGTTTTTCTAATGTGATTTATGTTTGGATGAACGATTTATTTTTGGACAATAAGTGTTTATAAATCGTGATTTACGCTATACGAGGTAAGTATATGAGAGGAGTTTTATCCCGACTTATGTAATAAGTGACTTAATAGAAAATTTGTAGTGAGGAGCTTATTTAATAAGTAACTTATTCTACCCGTGATATAATTAAAATAAGCTGAATCAAATACTGCAAAACCGCAATATGTTTTTATTTTGGCTTATTACCCAAAAACGGGCTTATTTCTGTCCAATAAGCTGAACTAAACACACCCTTATTCTCCTAGATGTTTGTATAATGATTAACTGATTATGCCATATATCATTGTAAATTAGTTTAAATAGGAAAATATTAGGTTAAGTTCTTTTTATACATTTCTTCAAATTCTCTAATTACATGTGATTATGTGTCCTATTTCTGAATTATTATCATTTAACTATAAACTCATATAAAAAAAAAAAGGATATATGATCATGTGTATTAAAGAACTTGATGTAATGAATATAAAAATTTTGATGTAAGTATAGTATATTTAAATATATAGTAGTTTTGGTAACGAGATAGGTTTATTTCCTATTTATACCGCAAACACTAAACAAAACATTGATTAGGTGTCTTTTGCATAATCCTTGTTTTTTTTACATCTTTTTATAAGGTATATTTACTAGCATGTCAAATTTATCTGATGACCATCCAAGAATTCATTTCTCTATAGTGAAGTTCCCTTCGTCCTTCACTACATCCACGCATTTGTCATTCATGTCGTCATCATCTTCCAAAATAGAAAAGGACGTGGAGAACGGGGACGGGTATGATTATATAAATAATTTTGTTACAAATTAAACTTGGAAATAATTATTGAATATTAATTACCAAAAAAATTCTTGTAAAAGTTCAAGGTCAAAAACCCCAAAGAAAAAATTTCTATTAATATCCTGAACTAATTTTTTAGCCATATAAGTTATCGTTGACTGCAAGAGTACTACTCAAGACTACAATGTTTTATATGCCCTATAAGCTTAATATGTTAGTAAACCGATGGATCAATCTTACAACAGGATTAAATTTCGGTTAAATATTCTTCCCCATATGGTGTAGTACAAGTGATCCGATACATAACCTAGAAAAGTCAAATTGCAGTACAATCTACATATAGTACGTACCAAACCATACAAGTGATATTATACAAGCAAAACAGGCATACAACATTTGTATTCCATGGCTGCCCTAAGGTCAACGCTTCTATTTCTGTGCCTCATTGGCTGGCACCTAAGTCCGATCGAAGCTCACGGAGGCAGTGACGATCACGGTGACGAAGAGACGGTCGTAGGTTTGCGTTCGAGGGCACTGATCTTAGTAAAAGTATGGTGTTTGATAATTTTACTAGTTAGCACCTTCGCCGGCGGCATCTCGCCGTACTTTTACAGGTGGAACGAGACGTTTCTTCTTCTGGGAACTCAATTCGCGGGTGGGGTTTTCTTGGCAACGTCCATGATTCATTTCTTGAGCGATTCCAATGCGACCTTCGGGAATCTCACTACCAAAACATACCCTTTCGCTTTCATGTTGGCTTGTGCGGGCTATCTGCTCACCATGCTTGGTGATTGTGTAGTGATTTATGTGACGAGCAATAAGGAGAGGGAAGCCAAAGTGTTGGAACTGGAAGGAGGAAGAACACCCCAAGAACAAGCCCAAGAGATTGCACTGGAGGCTAACCCCATTTTTGTGAGGACTTCTAATGTTGGAGACACCATCCTTCTCATCCTTGCCTTGTGTTTTCATTCGGTTTTTGAGGGTATTGCTGTCGGAGTTTCAGGTATCTCAATAATCAATATATATCTCTGTGTGTGTTATGGAAACCTAATAGGTATCATAGTAGTTACCTTCACAATGACGATTTTCAATTTTCTATGTAAGAGCATCTTGAGAATAAAAGTTTTCTGGCTTCGATTTAGCATTAGGTCTTTCACAAGCAGCCAAAGACTCCTAGCTAGTCCAGCTAGCAATGTAAGCTTCAACAGTTAAGTTAAGTGTGTCTGTTTGAATTAGTGATAGAAACAGTTTTTCCAACTTGATTTAAGACATATTTGAGTTAGCGTTGAAAAAACACGTTTATGCAAACAACAAAAAAAAACCTCTTTTTACATACTAACTTCATACACTATAAATTATGTTATAAAAACAGCTTATAATCCAAACAGGCACTTAAGTTACTTTTCAAACGGGCCCTAATTTAGCTAGCTAGCTACAATAACTGAAACTTTTACGTCTAAAGATGAGAACAGTAATATTGAAAAGAAGAATATGTCCTAAACGAAAATAACACACAAGTAATCAGTTGATTCGACTCAGCCCGCCAGCTAGCTAGCAGGGGTACGTAGCGTACTAGGAAATATATGAGACAAGGGTGCGCCAAAAACATAATATATACAAATATATATAGAGATTGTTAATTAGTGTATATGAAATATTATAGGGAGCAAGGGGGAAGCATGGAGGAACTTATGGACGATATCGCTGCACAAGATATTTGCAGCGATAGGAATGGGGATCGCTCTGCTGAGGATACTGCCAAAGAGGCCATTTTTTACGACGGTGGCGTATTCCTTGGCGTTTGCGGTGTCGAGCCCAATCGGAGTTGGAATCGGAATCGCCATCGACGCCACAACAGAGGGACACACAGCTGATTGGATATACGCAATCTCAATGGGCCTTGCCTGTGGGATATTTGTATATGTAGCAATCAATCACTTGATATCCAAAGGCTTCAAGCCCTCCACAATTTCCCCTTTCCACTCTCCTTGGTTTAAGTTTCTTGCTGTCCTCTCTGGCGTCACTGTTATAGCCATTGTCATGATATGGGACTGACTCCTCTGTGTGTGTGTTTGCCCTATGCAATTCTGTGGGTTGCTGCTCTGTATTACATGCATATGTGTGATGCTTCCTTGTCATCAGATGTTGTTTCATATCAACATCATATTGTACGTTAATTTTCTGTGTTTGGAGGGAACCTCGTGCGTAATAATATGATCTCCTCATTTTTGTTGTTGCTGTCGCTTATATATCATATAGTATTATTTGTACTGCATCAATTTGCTTCAATCATTCCACGGGTTGGACAATGAGATTGCCCTTATGTGTTGATCATCATGTGGGTAGGGAAAAGAACACACACACACAATCTACTGAGGAATGTTCCCATTAATCTCTTTCTATTTCCTCCCCATTAAATGTATCTATCATTAGATTAATTTTCAATTATTAGGATTTAATAATATATAAATATTATTATAACATTAAATATAATAAAAATCCCCATGATAAATAATATTGTAAATTCCAACCATTAAAATTTGATTTAATAGTGAATATATTCAATGGAGAGGAAATTGAAAATATAGATTAATGGAGATATTCATCTCCCAGTAAAATGTCCGAGATCGCTGGAATATTTCTGAATTTTTTGCTCTAGTTTGTTGTTACGGTCTTAATATTAATTATAATTGCTTTTTGAAACATTTCTTTGTGTAGTGTGGTCTAATTTAAGGACACTCATGCACACACATGGTATATATATATATATGGTATTATATACATGCATATATTCATTTTCAATAAAAAAAATTGTTTTTGTTGGTAAATATAAACACAAGATAAATGAACACACACACACACACACAACATGCCAGCGATCCATATGAAGCCTATACATGTGTATGTCTCTGGCAATCCGATATATATTTCATAAGTCAGTTGGTATCATCTTACACACACGCACCATATATTATTATTATTTCAGCTGAGACATTAAATTTATGTCTTGTCTCAAAGGTTCTTAAGTATTTCATCTGATTCAAATTGTTTGTCACTTTGACGTGTCAAGATGATTATTACATTAGAATTTCAATAAATCATTATAATAATATTTTATGTTATCCTTTAATGATATTCTTAGAAAAATTACTATTAAGTTTTACCATAATCTTGCTACGTTATCTCTGATCGTATTTTTTGGGGTTCGTAAAAGAACGAAGTGACAAAAGATGCTGATCTCTTTTATTACGCTATTTCAAATATAGTGTCCAGTTGTTGTGCTTTCTTCTTCATTCAATAGGGATCAAACTCTCTCTTAAACTACCTGGTAACCGGTTTGTCTGGGTTAGCATTGAAGAAATACGTTCACGCAAGTCAAGGTAAAACTCTTCTCACATATTTACCCCGTACACCGTAAATTATGTCAGAAAAGTAGCTTTTACCGTCAACCAAACAAACACTAGGTTTTGATTTCAGTTCCCAACCAATGTAAATAGAAAGGAGGAGATCCCACTACCCGTTTCTGGGCGACAATATCTTGAAATGGAAGAGTACCATTTTACTAGAACCCAAACAGACCCATCTTCTACCGTCAACCCAAACTCTTCTCATATATTTACCCTGTACACCGTAAATTATATCAGAAAAGTAGCTTCTACCGTCAACTCAAACAGACACTAGGTTTTGATTTCAGTTCCCAACCAATGTAAATAGAACCCAAACAGAGTACCATTTTACTAGAACCCAAACAGACCCATCTTCTACCGTCAACCCAAACTCTTCTCATATATTTACCCTGTATACCATAAATTATATAAGAAAAGTAGCTTCTACCGTCAACTCAAACAGACACTAGGTTTTGATTTCAGTTCCCAACCAATGTAAATAGAAAGGAGGAGATCCCACTACCCATTTCTGGGCGACAATATCTTGAAATGGAAGAGTACCATTTTACTAGAACACCAAGTTACTAAATGTTGTCATCAAATTAAATATTATGAGATTTAAAGTTATATACAAATTATAAGTGAAATGTCTATATTATTTTATTTGTTACCAGGGCTTTAGGATATGCTGTGTCTCGGCCAAATTCATGTTACTTGTGTTTAAAAAAAAAAAAATGTACGGAATCAGTTTAACCATACATTATATTCGTATAAATAACTAATAGTAGTAATATAATTAATGCTCCTTCAGTCACGATGACATTCAATATCAGTCACAACAGAAGGATCAAACATATATATATATATATATATGTATATGTATATATAATTGTCTATCATATACAGCACTATACTTGTCACGCCTGGAAAATTTGGGCGTGACAACCGAAATATGAGAAAACCTACTTCCCTTAAGTTTTACTTATGTATAAACTTTTTCATTTAAATTTATGGATAAACTTACAATGCATAATATAAAGTTTTGTTATATTTTATACAAACAGAGTCTTTAGCTATCTATAGAAATTTTGGTAATACGTCATTTTTACAATTTGGGACTTTCCAAAAGTTCCATAATAGCGTTCTCAACAATAATTCCACAAAAAAAAAAAAAAAAAGCCCTACAACAATCACACAAAATATATGACGAAGGTAAGGATTCTAACTATAGTTTATGTGGAGCTCCTAAAATTGAATTTACAAAATATAATATATAAGTTTAAAGTTTACATTGAACTGACGATTTCCCAGTATATATCACACATCAACATCAAATTAGCATTAAAGCCCCTCAATAATGAGCAAGAGTACAAGTTAGCTGCATCAACTTCAACTGAGAACAAAATATTTTCCGGTGAAAAATGTCCCAATTTAAAATTAACCGAATAGTAATAAAATATTTATAAATATAACTTAAACAACTGTTTAAAATAGCATGAGCATATACTTTATAAATCAAATAATTCCATGCAAATATTTAAACCAAACAAGATATGTCTCAGTGAATTAACAATTAAAGTCAAATTGAATTACAGCCTTGTAAAATAACAAGGCAATTATGAATCATTGAATTGATAAAATCAAGTAGATAATAAAATGCTCTATTTGGAAGAATCAATTTTAAGACAATAAATCTTGAAACTCAAATTTTTTCATAGGACTTCATCAGAACAAATAACAAGTGAGGATACACAGTACACGAAGGTAACTAACCAAGTGTAGCATGAAGCCATGAACACAAGCGTGAACACACAATCCACGAGGATGAGTAACCAAGCGCAATCGGAGGCCATGAAACAAGCATAGATACAAAATCCATGAATAATAAGCGTGAGAATGAATCCCACAAATATCAAGTGTGAATACTATGCCAACAAATGTCAAGTGAGCTCAAAGTTAACCATGGCACGCCAAGAACTAACAGTACTGATCTTAATAACCAGCATTCTAAATTTGGTCCTCTCAAAACGTTTTAAGCATGCATGGGATCAGTTTAGCATTAACAAACGGAAAGGTTCTTCAGTTCTTCTTCAAAAATGAAAGCTCGTAAATAATATTTCGTAATAAAAGATCCCAACATGAAAGTTTCAAAAATAATATCTCAAAACTATACCTTTGAAATTCGATACATAAACATTCTTTATTCTGCAACATAAACTGTCATATTTTCTATTTGGAAAATCTTTTCACTATATCTGTACATAAAACACATTGATCAAATATTGCGCTAACTAGGTCATGAATTCAAATATTATAATTAAGATATAAGAAATATCAATAAATTTAACTTCCTTTAAAAAATGAACGGGAATAACTGAAATACTTCAAATGACACAATAATTAAGATTATAAAAAGAATTATATTAAAATACATGTGAATCTATTTTAAACCATAGATTAAGATAAAATAAAAGCTTATAAATTAATTGAGACTCTGTTCACTCACCTGCTACTCTTCTAATATACAACCTACTCCTATTAAACAGCTTCTGAGCTATATTCTGCCTTTCTTTCCTTTTCCTTCTTTCTCTTCGCACTGGTATGTGTGCTTGAAGGAGTCTTATTCTTCTTCTCGGTTCAGATCGTTGCTGCCATGTCCGTGTTGGCACAGAGTTCCCTCTCCTCCTCTGTTTCTTTTGGTGTTCACGCTTCTTTCCTTCTCCTTGTTGTTCATCCGCCACTGCTGTGAGGGTCCTACACCAAAATTTGTTCTCTTCTTTTCCTTGCCGTCACCATGTGCGTGGGTGGGTGTGTGCAAATGTCATTTCCTTTCTCCTCTTCTTATACAGCGGTAATACTGCCCACTCATCTCACTGATGCAAGGAGGAAGGAATGGTGATCGAGGTTTTGGGGGTTCGAAAGATTTCTTCTTCTATTTAGTTTTGTAGTCGGTGGATTGTGAAAAAAAAAACTGAAGGTGCAATTCATCTTTAAAAAAAAAAAAATCGTAAGGATATTATAGTAATTTCATGAAGATAACAACAAAATAAACACCCTTTTTTTCCTAACACCAAATCTGACTCTCGCCCCGCATAACAACCAATCAATGTAATGCCACCGTACCACCAATTCCCCCTCCAACCTTTTTTTTTTGGTAAAAATTGGGCATTATGCCATCTATTTCATATATCAACCAAAACAACCTCGTGGGTAAACAACACCCACCTGATCACTGTACAGAAAAGGCACCACCTCAAGTGGTGGGCTATCATAATATACTACATTGTTCTCACAGTTGTAACTATGATTAGCTAACCAATCCGCTACTGCATTACCTTCCCTAAGTATATGAGAGAAACAAACCTGCATATTTCTTCTTCTCCGTCTTAAATACGAGCTAAGAATCCTGTTATTTGACTTTCCTTGAATCCAAGCCTCCTGTATTAAGTGTATTGCTGATGTCGAATCTCCCTCTACTACAATTCTGGGGATGCCCAACTCCTGTGCCAACCTTTTTTTTTTTTTGTCTACAGCAATTAATTAATTAAGTACTCACTCCAGTCCTATTTATAAATAAATTTTTTTCTCATAGGATCAGTCCCTTTTATAAACAATTTTCACTTTTTATCTTAAACTATAAGCTTCTTTTTCCTATTTTATCCTAATTAAATGCCCATTCTCTCTCATATCTTATACTCATTATCTTTCATACTTTTTTATCTATTTTCTCTCCTATATTTTTTTTCATAAATAGGGGACATATATGGAAAAAAAATATGACATTTTTGACACACTTATTGCTCTAACTACCCATTCGTTTTGTTTAACAAGGGCCAAATTGCTTATAAATAGGATCGAAGGAGTATCTCATTATATATATGTATGTGAGCATATTCCATGGTTGATACATGTGAACCTTATAAAGATATAACATGTATGCTCCAAAAATTTCACATTTTCATTTGATAGTGTTCAACTAAGTTTAAACATAACAATACAAGATTAATACCAATTATTTTCCATATATTTCCTTTGACTTCAAATTTTTTGTTTGTTATTTAGAAAAAAAATTGAATTCGTTATCTTTTTCATTATTAACTTACTTGATCAATTAATTATTGTTGATTTTAATATTTTTAAAATTCTTGGGTCGTTACAATACTAACCTGCAGTCTCATTTTAGTTTGTTTTTACAAAGTAAAACGTACATGTAGACCAATCGCACAAAACTTTTTCTCGAAGTAAATTGATTATTGATATGGAAAGAATATTTATAAGCCAATTACCCAAAAGAAAACAGATAATTTTGTGAAGGTAAAGAACGTACCATCTTCCAATACTGAGTAATAAGGACATGAGATAAAAAGACAAATGGGAAAGAAATGAGGTATGAATGGGACTTAGTTTTAGTGTTAATAAGTACTATGCTTAGTTTTCCCAACTCATCAGATCTATCATATTTAATTTGGACAGTTTAAATCCGAGTTTTTGAAAGCCTATATTTTTTTATAAAAATTATTTTAATGGGTATAGAATCTAAAATAAAGATAATCTCTAAACTACTATTTTTTTTAAAAATAATTTTTTTATTTATAAAATCATCATTTAGAAAAAAAAAACTCAAATCTGAACAATCTAAAATTAGATTTGGACAATTTAAATCTAATGAATTGGGAGAATTAAGCACAATGCTTAACAGTGAAACGAAATTCGCTATGAATCATAGTATGATGATGAAGAAGCTAAGATGGTCAGATAGGATCCATTGAGACTGACTGTGAGCCTCCCCACTTTTTTCCCACTAGATTTCTAGAGAAATCAATGAATCACCAGAACTAATAAATAAGAATTTGGGAAAATGATTTTTTTTTTTTGAAATTATAAAATCTCAAATCAGGTATTTTTTAAAAAATAAATTATGAATTGTTTATTAAATTTCATCATTCCCTTATCAATTTTTGTTAACAAACCTAATTTTAGATTTTACAATTTTAAAATTTTTTTCTTATCATTTTCTCTAAGAATTTTGGCCAATAAATGCGCCCACATGATGGCTTCCTTTTATCGCAATTAATGCTCAAAGGTCCCAAATAAGGAAGCAGCTTTATTTTAAAGAAATAATGCAGTTTGCCTAATTCCGTTGTCAGAGATTAGTCGCTGCGATCCTTAATTGCCATAGATTTCCCCTTAGCCAGCATGTGTTTGTTTATGAAGGTTAATAGGGTTGGGTAGGACTGATTAATTAATGGGAGATTGACACAAAAATATCATTTGAACTTCAAAATCCTGCTGACAAGAATGATAATGGGATTAATAACAATGGTAATGAGATTGACTACGTAAATCTTTATCAAAGGACTAATTGGGGATTTTAAAGTTCAAGTAGTATTTTTTTATCATTATTTATTAATTAATATACTCCGTCTATTCCATAATACTAAACATTTTAATTAATTGACGAGAAACAAAACATGATAATTAACTTATTAAATATGTTATGAATTCATTTTTTTTTTTACCCTCATCAGAAAATGTACTTGAAAATGTAATGAGTACGCAAAATTAGATATGAGAATTAATTATATGAATAAAGTTGAAAAATGAGTATTAATTATCTTCTAGAAGTGTCTTATATTGTGGATTTGCCGGAGTACCATACAATATATATATATATATATATATATATATATATATATATATATATATATAGCAGTCCCTTTACTCATGATCTCATAGTCAATAGATTGTTTGTGGATGGTTCTTTAATTGGCCCGTTGATCATGGTGAGACTCATTGAGACCAATCCCTAGAGATTAAAGTGGAAGCTCTGAGAGTGAAAGTTGAGGGGAATGACTGAAGACTTGAAGAAGCTTTTTTAATTTGTCACCTGAAGGAAAGGTGGGAGAAGTGTCCTTATTCTCCTTTCTTTTACCTCTGAGTTAAGCACTTCCTTAAGACTGATTGGTTGAGAATGATACCATCACCAACCAGTCTCCCACCCAATATCTGCTTTGCTTAACAAGTCTAAATGGTTGATTTGGAATTTTCCTGATGATGTTCCCTTCTATTTTGTTGTTGTTGTTATTGTTATTATATTGTTGATTTTCTTTCACTTTCTTAAAAATCTCCCTGGGTAAGGAATTTAAGTGTAGTTATACAGTAGATATATATATATGCAGGTGATGACGGATTCTGTACACTAGCTAGCTAGCCCTTAATTAAGAAAACCCATGAAAATTACCAAATTACCTCTTCATTTTCAACGTTTAGTTAGTTCCGATTGGAATTATTTAATTGTCGTTAGCTTGTAATATCCTTGTTTTTATCCTTAGATTGAATATATATTCATTTCATATTCATCCATCATCCTTAATTAATCTGATTACGTTATATATTAATTTTCATTTCTTTTTATTTTTTCGAACAGAATCAAGTATAGATATAAACTTTAATTTGATTTATATTGCATAGTACGTCCTTACAAAGTCTTGCTAGAAAATAACATTTCACCTGAAGTTCCGTAAACTCTTGATCCTTTTTGTTTCTTTTCTTTTCTTTTTTTGCCCCAAACACAAAGCTCACATTTCAAAACGATGTATCATGATTAATAATAAAAAATCAGAAAATATCCATCAACCCCAAACACATAATGGGCACATCAATAACCATAAAAAAGATCAAGTAAACTAATTAGTCTAAATCGATCAGCAGGTACTCAAACTACTTTAACCTTCCATTCTCCAAACAAATCCTTAAAAAATTCCTCCATTATAATCTTTTCGAAACCCAAAAACAGATATATACTTGTTGGGTGTTTCGCAGAAGCATCCTGTAAGGAATATACCTTTTATGCATATAGTTAGCAGTTTCAGCCACGGTATGGTATTATGTCAGCTTCTAGCTATAGCTCCTTTCAAACACTTCCTTCTCACGATCATGTACTTCTTATATTGATTTATTTTGGGTTTTAGTTTGATCTATGGACACTAGGTAGTAGCATCCTTCCCAAAAGTAAAGTTGGCTGAAATTGACGGGATAATTAATCCAGCATCTACGCCAAACATTCAATATAAGAGAAATATAATCAGAGATTTTATACATTATGCCAAAAAACAGATAAGAAAAAATGGCTGCGCTTTGATGCCTGCGACTTTGCCTAAAGAAGTGAAGGCAAAAAATTATCTTTCACGAAAATAAAAGGTTTAATGATGTCAGTAGTAAGTGAAATACTTTTGAATTTCGAGTGGTTCTGATGATATGGATGGTATAACCGTTATTTTAAACACGCGTCAATGGCTTCAGGTTCCGTTTTCACATTAAAATATTCTAGACAAAGAAAAATATTCAAAGGGAAATAAAAGGGGTGAAATTAAAGTATGAAGGACAAAAAAAGATAAAAATAAACTACCGTTAAAGACACTCCAAAACTAGAATATACAGTGGGACCATGCAGAGAGTCGTAGTAGGTAAAAATCTTTTCCTGTAGGCTTCGAGTCCAGATCTCTTGGATTGCTTCGTTCTTAATCCTGGAAATTTACGAGATACCTAACCGACCAAACGCTACTCGGTAATTTCACTATATATAACCCCAGTAGTCTCTCATCACTTTCTTGCAACTATAATATCACACTTAATTATCACCACCGCTTGTGGCGGCAAAGGAAGAAACACCTGACGATGTTTAACGACATGAGCCCTACCTCACTTCATGCAGCATTAAGTTTTTTGGTCTTGGCCACCATCTGCTTCCTCTGGAACTTCTCTGAGGTTTCTCTTGCTGCTTCAAGCCATGCAGGCATCACAAGGCACTACAAGTTCGATGTACGAATGATCACTCTACATAAATGCTATATATAACTAACTTCAACTCAATTCTCTCGTGGAATATGGCTATTATATTGAATTTGATTCGATTTTTTTCCCCTACAGGTGAAGTTGATAAATGTTACAAGGCTATGCCACACAAAGAGCATGGTGACAGTGAATGGAAAGTTTCCGGGGCCTCATGTTCTTGCCAGAGAAGGGGACAGGTTATTGGTCAGAGTGGTCAATCACGTTCCAAACAATATCACCATTCACTGGTAATGTAATTAATATTGGACATGATCTTCCATATTCTTTATTCATGTAACGTAAGTAGATAAGAAAATGGACAAGAATGAATAAATGAATGGGTAAACCGATAATTACAGGCACGGAGTGAGACAAGTGAGGAGCGGATGGTCGGACGGGCCATCGTACATAACTCAATGTCCGATTCAAACAGGGGCAAGCTATGTGTATAACTTCACCATTGTTGGCCAAAGAGGAACATTGTTCTGGCATGCTCACATATCATGGTTAAGGGCATCCCTCTATGGCCCCCTCATTATTCTGCCCAGGAGAAATGAATCTTATCCATTTCCCAAACCCTACAAGGAACTCACCATCCTCTTGGGAGAGTGGTGGAATACAGATCCAGAGGCTGTTATCTCACAAGCCCTTCAGACAGGTGCGGGTCCCAATGTCTCCGATGCCTACACCTTTAACGGACTTCCCGGGCCCCTCTACAATTGCTCTTCTAATGGTACGTGCTTTCCTTATCCCTTAACCTCATGAAATTTGGAGGGTTGTACTGAGTGAGACAGGGGTAAAATAAGAACCTCTGAAATACTATTGTTGATCATTGGATAAGAGAAGGTACAAATAAGCCTTTATTCAAGAAAACCTAAAACTAACCATATAATATCCATAATTAATCCTAATCCTAAGATATAAGATATAATGAATATTAACTAATAAAATCAATCATAATAAAATAAAATAACAATAATAATAATTAACTAAATAATCTGAAATATGTTGAAGCATTATCAGCATAAACATAGTCCGCGACAAAATTCTCAGTTTCCTTCTTCTTCTTGCTTAAGTATTTGATTTGATGGTTGTGATGATGGACAGACACGTTAAGGATAAAGGTGAGAGCAGGAAAGACGTACCTGCTCCGACTGATCAACGCTGCACTCAACGACGAGCTTTTCTTCAGAATAGGGAACCACAGCCTCACTGTGGTGGAAGCTGATGCGTCTTACGTTCAGCCCTTCACGTCGGACACCGTCCTCATAGCACCCGGACAAACGACAAACGTTCTTCTCCGAACAAAACCTTTTTACCCTAACGCCACTTTCTTCATTCTAGCCCGACCCTACTTCACTGGCAGCGGCACTTTCGACAATTCCACTGTTGCTGGCATTCTTGAATATCAAAACCCCTCCAACATCAACCATGTTGGTTTGAATAGTCTTCCCCTCTTGAAACCAGCCCTTCCAGCGATCAATGACACGTCTTTCGTGGCCAATTTCAGCAGCAAATTTCGTAGTTTGAATAGTGCCAAGTACCCAGCCAACGTGCCCAAAAAAGAGGACAGGCACTTTTTCTTCACGGTGGGCCTTGGGAGCAGCCCATGCCCGAAGAACCAAGCCTGTCAAGGGCCCACTAATACGTCCAAATTTCAGGCTTCCATGAATAACATATCATTTCCTCTGCCTTCGGTGGCAATCCTGCAACAGCATTTCTTCGGGCAGGCTAAAACTTACACCTCTGATTTCCCGGCTTTCCCACTTACACCATTTAACTATACGGGTACTCCTCCCAATAACACTGGAGTGAGCAACGGAACCAAGGCTTTGGTCTTACGCTTTAATACCAGCGTGGAGGTCGTATTGCAGGACACAAGCATTTTGGGAGCTGAGAGCCATCCCTTACATCTTCATGGGTACAATTTTTTCGTTGTAGGTCAAGGTTTTGGGAACTTCAATCCTATGAAAGACCCACAAAAGTTTAATCTTGTGGACCCTGTGGAGAGGAACACTGTGGGTGTGCCTTCTGGGGGTTGGGTTGCAATACGCTTCTTGGCAGACAACCCTGGTGAGTATATTATTCTATCTCTGTTCATTGTTAACGTAATTTAGTTAAGTCAGATTCAGTAATTCAAGTTTAGAAATTGAAGTAATGGGAATGAGTATTTTTTGATTTGATATGTGGGGAATGAATGAATGAAACAGGGGTGTGGCTGATGCACTGCCACTTCGATGTACACCTGAGTTGGGGGCTGAGGATGGTTTGGATTGTGGAAGATGGGAAGCTCCCTGATCAGAAGCTGCCACCTCCGCCGTCCGATCTCCCCAAGTGCTGATTTCTACTGTTTCTTCATCTCTTGCACTTCTTTTCTTTCCCATTTAAGTTATTCAAGTTACGGGATTTTTGCCGTGACTTCTTTTTTACTTATTGCTTCCCGGCCTCTTCAATAAGAGTGAAGAAAAAACGAGGATTGGTGTTCGACTTGTGTTTTTGCGTGGTGACAGTTTGATGTTCTGTGACACTTTTTCATTGCACCTAACTCTTGACGGAATTTCGCGTACGAATTGTATTGGTTCTCCCAAGTCTTTTCTTTCAGAAGAACTGAATCAACTGATGAATAATGAGATTTATTTAAGATGGTATTTCTTCTTCTTTCCATGGTTCTCGTTAATGCTCCCACCTTTTCGGCTTTTCCCCTGCAAGTTTCACGTGAACATATCAATAGTTTTGGCGAGAGAGGATTTGTAAAATCAAATATACTTCGCAGTTCACGCGCAGGATTCTCGCAGGCCCGCCTCATTATAAATCACTTAGTTAACCTTTTGATTTTGATTTTTGAGTCTTAATATTAATAAATTTAAATAAATTATTTTAAAATATTTATATTTATTATTTTTTTAAAAATTATTTTATCTAATTTATAAATTGATATATAATCTAATGATACACAATATATAAAATGATAAGTAATTTATTTAAGTTCCTTAATCTCTAAAAAAAATCAACTATATTTTATATTTAGGATCGAAGGGCATAATATTATTTCTCGTCTTTAATACAACAGTTAGTTGAGAATTGGATTAGTTTCTAAATATATGACTCAAATCTATTTTGTCTCTCAAATTTGTAATGTTTTCATAAAATATCCCTATTGATTAGTTTCTATCTAAGGCTGCCTTAGATGGAAACTAATCAAGAGGGATAATTTTTAGAAAAACTAATATAATTAATTTTTTTAATTTATCCAAATTAGTTAACCAACTTTTATATTAAAGAATTGAGATAATGATATTCAAGCGGTGAAAAACCAGTTGTATAGGGGAAGAGTTTCATATATTCCTTCGTCATGGTTTCCATGTAAACGTGAGAGACGAAGGAATGGCTGCTTCGCAAATGTAAACATTAAGAAACGCAGATAATAAGTAAAATTAGGCATCTGGCAAGTAAAAACAAAAAAAAAAGCTGATGGGTCAGATATTATAAGCCTCTCTTTGTTTTTCCTTTGTTGGTAAGGAGCTTCTATGTGGCCGAAAGATCAACTTCATAAGCGGCCTTGAACAATTTTTAGTGAAGCCCAGCAGTAGGAAAACTGTAACGTCTGATCAAAGCAAAAAAAAAAAAAAAGCCATTTTGCGAGAAAAAGATAGATGGAGTGGTATGGTGGTTAGGAAGAAGAGAAAAGGAAATCAAGATTAATTGTCACCAACTTCCAAAATTGAATAGCTACAAAGTAGTGTAGCTTCAAATTGCAAAATTCCTCCTTGATGGTGTCATTGAAGTCAGGAGAAAGAACAAAAGTATAAACCAAGTCATGTAAGTCTACGTCGTCACATTTTGAACCGAACACGTCGCCGTTCAGATATGTGTGAAAAAGAAGACGGAATGTGGCTTGCATTTCCTAGACAGATCTAAATACTCTTTTTTTATATTTGGTGTCTCCAAAAGAAAAATGAGAATCTTTCTCTCCTTTACTAAAAAGAAAAAACCCCCCTTCTAAACCAAAACACACAGAGCAACTGAGAGAATAATGTGCAAGCAAAACATAGAGTCATACAGACAACAAAGACGGGATATTGACACATGATGAGATAGAATAAAAAGCATACAATACGATAAATCAATGTACATGTGTAGTAGCCTAGGTAAATTTAAACCTTCAACTCAACTTAATTAGTGGTCATTACAACGGAATCTATATTGAAAAATGAGAAAGAAAAGGGGTGGATCAATATGAGTTAAAGCCAGAAAATGTGAAGCTATATATACTTAATTGCTTGAAGAATTAATCTCTATG
Organism: Inga laurina; assembly: GCA_963855925.1. Classification (NCBI taxonomy): domain Eukaryota; kingdom Viridiplantae; phylum Streptophyta; class Magnoliopsida; order Fabales; family Fabaceae; genus Inga; species Inga laurina. The sequence continues at coordinate 66,448,877 of OY979707.1, read as the reverse complement.
CTTGTGCCAGCAAACTAACATGGCAACACAGCGCCTCATAATGTAAAACCTGGCTTTATGTTCCTTGGCTATATCGGTGCATTTTTTACCTATAGAGGATGAGTTCTTTTGGGAGAAGCTCCTTTGAAGACTGGACTTTGAGTTGGAGGAAGAAGAAGAAGCAGAGGAAGGAGTCTTTTGAGAGAAGCTTCTAAGCAGAGGAGAGTGAGAAGTGGAGGAGCTTCTTGTTGAGGCACTCCTCGCAAATAATGACTTGCTCTTATTAGAACTTGAACCTCTTTCCTTCTTTGATACCTTCCACTTTTCGTCCATCACCTACACACCAACTTATGGCGATGATCACCCACTTTATGTTTCTCGCCCTTTACTTTCTCTGTGGCTTATTTACTCTTCTTTTCTTTTTTGAGGGGGAAAAAAGGGAAAACTTGTACTGTTTTTGTGAATTTAAAGGAGCAATATAAGGGGCATATATCCCAAGGTAGGTTTTAATTTGTTTTGAGGGGTTGTGATGGTTAGAGTGAAGATGCCTCTTGCAATAGCAGAAAATGTGCCCACATGGATGAATGATCCCCCCTGACATCACTCTGCATCTATCCTCGATAGTCAAAAACAGTGCTTCAATTAATTACATAATTAATGATTTAATTATGTTCATGAATCCCTCTCGTATTCCTAGGAACATGACTCTTGTTCGTCAATTCCCACTTTAAATAATCCGGCTTAATTCTGAGGTTTAAAATATGGCATGTGTTGGTTTAATAATCATGGGAAAGCATTATTCCGAGGGTGAAACAGAGAAATGGAAGATACGGTCAATCTCGTGATCACTCCAACAATATTCCATCTTCATATGCGTAGAGTCGGTGCTGTTTGTTGGGTTCTGCATCTACATTTGCTTCGCCTATAAAACTTAAGACCATTCCTATACTTAATTATTATAACATTAGTGGCAACGGTATATATATATTACGATTGATTGATACTGTTTCCTTATAGATTAATCTCGAGGGGCTTGGATTCACATGCACATGGCACTGGTGTAAGTAGAGCAGTAGTTAGAAGCGTTACACAGTGATGAAGCTGTACATTATTTTGATTTAAATATTCTCAACTAAGCTGAACTTGGCATGTGAAGGATTTGATCTGAAATGTTTTTTCTTTTTAGGCTTATGCAGTGAAGAAACCTTCGTGATGAAGAGTATAATTTGACCGGTCAAAAACTTTGCCGGGGGTGCATGTGCATGGTACGCTAATTAATTAATTTCGTCTGGTGATCAAAAGGAGAGTAAAATAAAATAGAGAGGTCTTTTTTTTTTTTAAGCTTTGAGGAGGTTTAAACTGATGGAGCCCAGATGATGGCTTTTTGAGAGGAGCGTGTTGCGATAAGAGCAAAAAAATTCAAAAAGAACGTACGGGAAAGTGAATAATATGAATGAGTTGAGGGACAATCAATGAATGGCGAGCAAGGATGAGGAGTGGTCAAAATCAAGTCACGTGGTGTGTTGCGGTTGGTGGAACTTGCTCATTTCAGAATATTCTGTTAGGAGCTGGGGCAAGAGTAGTGGCATGTGAGTGGCACGTGGGATGGTCAGGGTGGGGACGGACGCCTCCATATATGGTAAATAGGAGATAGGACATGGCCCCTAAACTCTTCAAATTTAAATTTAACCCACCTATGAAACAAGCACTGTAATCGCGAAGGTACATATCGCATCAAATCTGTCTGTGTTTTACACTTTTACTTTTATTCTTAACTTTGCATTTTGACAGTTATATTATTGGAAGGGTTACTATTTACATACTACTTTTTTTAAAATCTTAGAGGGACAGATTCTTCTGCAGAGTTTTTTATATAATGGCCGAAGGCCACTACGTATGCTACTGGACCCCAGCTTCTTATTATTATTTTTTGCCACAAAATAAAATACTCATAATTTCACCAATCATCAAGATCTCACATGTCCATCACAATACAGATAACTCTTGGGCATTGGCCTCCAGCTTTCATTATGAGGATTTGCTATAAATCAAACAGAAACATCCTCTTTCTAATTCTTCTTCAGTCTTAATCTGAGTATCTCTCACCCACCGAAAAATTACAGAACATTCATAAAGCACACTATAATAAAAGAAAATTTGTGTCCGGATCGGACTCGATAGAAGTTCAATCGCACATTCATATTAAACAGGACGGGATATATATATGTGACACCACTTCAAATTAGATTTCAACTAATAGATGATCTTGATATTTTAATTTATTTTGGTGTCAACTATATATATTCATGCTAGTGTGGCCGCATAAAGCAGCAAAACAAACACAGAGACCGAAAAAGGAAATTAAAAAGTCACTCCTCCATGAATTATATATATATATATATATAATTTGCATGATATGTTCTCTTAGTAGCTCCTCATTCATATTGATTGCTGCTGTATGGACTCACTCCACATATCTGCTTTATTTATGCAAAAGTGATCCTCCTGTCTCGGCTCAATGCCAACTATATTTTTTTCAAAGATATTATTACCTTTCAAGCTGCAATGCTTATAAGTTAATCTTTCTCCATACATAACATCATGAGGAATATATAAAATGCATGCATGTGAAAGTAGGTGATAAGGGGTCAAACTTCAGTCTGCACAAAAAGAAACAATCACAACAAGAAGACAAATCTAGGGTTCTAAAGTTTCTCACCATCATGTTAATTAGCAAAGCAGTCCACAAATCTTCAACATGGATATCTGTCAATGATTCGGCTTCATCAAATCTCGGACCATCATTCAGGACAGGAATTTCCAAGCGCTTATATATGTGTTATATATAAATTAACTAAAGTGTGTGTGTGTGTGTGTGTGTGTGTGTGTGTGTGTGTGTGTGTGTGTGTGTGTATTCGTATGCAGTAAATTATTGCTCCTTATGTCTCATTCTCAATATCAAATATTCTGAATGGTCACCGTGGCCCATAGCTATGCAGTAGAGCCTCAACTATATAGAGATTTTGATTCTTGAAAAATACATCGCACTATAATATATATATATATATATATATATGATCATATTATTCATAAATCAATGTAAATTACCTCATACTTCAGGTAGAGCATATGTAGCCGAATATATTGGTTTTCTCTTCATTAATTTCCAATAAGTCGTCATGAATAATGAATATATATGTGTATATATATATATATTTCTAATAAGATTCAGAGACATCTTGAGGGAAAAATTTTTCTGCATCCGGGTCAGTCTACGAGTTTGATTCTGCGGAGGTGAATGAATGAGTGAATATACAGAGGGGTAGAGCGAAGACCTAATATAAAAACTACATATACATAGTGAAACGGATCATAGCCATATTTTTTTGGTCATATCGAATATTCCCAAGGAGTTCAACTCGGTACAAGTATTTAATTCTTATTGAAAAGAAAAATCGTTTCTTTAACCTGTGTTTCTGACAAGGATATCCCAATTTGAAATATCCACAATCAGTAGCCAAGCACCTTCGTCACCATATATATATATGGATCTTTTACAATCAACAAAAGCTTCAGCTAGCCTCATACATATAAATCAAATAGATACTGAGGTCGTAATTAACTCTTAAATTATACGCAATATCTCTACTAACATACCGAGCTTCAATTTTGATTCTACGAAAAGTTTGTTAAGCATATGGTCCTATCCGTCTGTGCAGCCTCAAAGTATAAAACTTTCCAAATGCTCTCCATAGTTCCTCCTTTGATGAATTAACTAACAACGGATATGGCGTTGTCAAAAGTATATATCTATCATCTTTAATAATGCTGACATTAGATTATATAAGTAAGGCACCTCGATCAGTATAGTCAAAGCCCATTATCAGAGACAGCTTTTTCTCTCCGATAAGCTAAACTGAGTAGAATGAATTACCCAATTGACATCTTGTGATTCTTGTTCATTTTTTGTTCCATTATGCAAGAGATTTTCAAAATTCAAACATGTATATATGTTTGAGCATTTGTTTATATACATGGAGAATCTTGTACTTATTATCCAGATAGATGAACATTTGTTTTATGAAACACGTACTTTCGTTAGAATCCCACCACAAAGAGGCCAGTGATCTCATCAGAAAATATACCTTACAAGCTATGGTTTGTGTTGGACTCAGACATTGATTTTCTGAACAATATTAATTACTATAATTAACCACCGAGTGATGCACTTGGACAGGACAAGGTCTTGATGAAAATACAATATATATTAAAAGAGAATGCCTCAATAAATCAAAAAGTAGAGATATTAATGCTTTTTAATTAAATCTCTGAAATCTTAATGCAACAAGGGCTCTGTATAAACCTTGCGTTCTTCATGTATCTGATCCTATATATAAACCTTGTCGAAATTTTTTTACTTTTCGGGCCTCCAGCTAGTTAACAAACAAAAAGATGACAGAGAAGCATGCAGGACAAGCAAGGATATGTATGTGTTGGCCTGTGATCATATATAGACAGAAAACCTTACCTTGATTTCATGAAATTCAGAATTCAGATTGAGATATTGGTCGGATCCTAAATTAAGCGGGAAGCAAATAGTCATAGATTTGCTGGTGCAGCATCATCAAGATTCCCACTACCATAAGAACTGCCATATAATGGAGAAGTGTGAATCTTAATGATGCCGCACCCGCAGATCAGACTGTGGTCTTGTGAGATGAGTCATCTTCTCCATCGGGAACAGTTGATGATGATACCAAGCTATATATATATACATATATATCTGTGTGTGTAGAAGATTATAAATTACTACCAGTGAAGGAAAATAAAGAAAGGCATAACATAATTAATTAATAAATATAAACAATAAAGGTAGTTAATAACCCAGCCTGATAGATATTGATGCAGAGATGAAAGATCTCCTATCCCGGGTGTCAAGGCTTTTCTTAATTAATTACTGGCACCGAAAGTTGACAAATAATTAAGCAAAGCCTAAGATTTCTGAAATTTTGAGATTGGATTTGCGGGGTGAGAATCAGATGAAGAAAAAGGGTTTTGTATGAGGGAAATAGCAGCTAGGAGAAAGTCAGTTAGAGTTATTAATTCTCGTGTGTGTGTGTGTGTGTGAGCGATCGTATTCGGTTCGTATTCGTAGCAATCCCCAGAAAAAGAAAACACATGCACGCCCTAATAATCATGTATATATACCTGACTTCAGGAAATTAAAACACAGAGCCATATAAAAAGCTGCTAATCAGAACTGTTCTTACCTTATTCAACCGCGGTCCTTGGCTTGTAGCTAGTTCTAAATACATGATCTAAAAATCACAGAGGCCTAGCTGGCGGCTTTTGTGTTCTTGGTAGACTTCAGATAGATGATGGATACATCCTTATATATACACCAGTGATCTCAAGTTCGCTCTTTAACATCTTTACATACATCTATACATCTTTACACGTGTCCGTTTTCTTCTATAGGCCTGATTCTGCAATATATATCAAATCGCTTAGTAAATGTTTGGTGGCAACACATGTCATTAAAAAAAGAATAAGAATGGGGTAGGCTGTTCCATGTTAGCAAGGTTTATTATAGTATATATACCTGTTTGTATTTCCTTCTATTAAACTTTAAACATAAATAAGTCAATAAAGATTGGTCCAACTAATAAGGAGTTTAATCATCACCCACAAAATCTTGAGTTCAAATCATATTGGGACTCATATAATTCATGAGGTGGTCCGTGATCTTGAAGAATTTTCTTGAAAAAATTGCATTTAGGTTCCAAATAAAACAAATTATTATCATAAGGTTTTTTAAAATCTCCAAATTACTAGCAAGTCCCAGGGATTTGAGGTAAGATATTCCAATTGTAAAAAAAATGCCCTCACCCCTAATTCAATAATGTCATTATTACACGCTTCCTCACTTGTTAATTCATTCTCTTTTATTTATCAACCAAACCAAAACAAAATTATATGGTAGTCATGATTCAAAATATGATATAAACATATCATATAATTTGTTTTGGTTTATATATATTTTAAGCACGCATGAGTCCAAACCAAGAGAAGGTTTAAAATATATAGGGCATGTTTTGGTTGACATTAAGATTGATTATAAACTGCTTTTCACGTAAATTGAGACAAAACTCCTCTCACATACTTACCCCGTATACTGTAAATCACGATTGAAAAACTGTTTTTAAGCATTCCAATCACTATTCTAAATGAGCACATATTATACTTTACTTGGTTGACAAGTGAAAGTGCATGCAAAGGGTAATAACAAGTGGGCGAGCATGTAATAACAATTTAATGAGGGTAAGGGTCAAGACGTATTTTTACAATTGAAATCTGTTATACCCTCAAGATCCCTGCAATTTCAAGAGACCGTAAGTAGTACTCCCTCCGGTCCTAATTATAAGATAAAGTTGACTTTTTTGGAGAAATTAAGTAAGCTAATTAAATTACTTTAGAGTATTTTTAGTTTTATTTTTTTTTCTCCAAACTAATTAATTTGACTAATAAACTAATATATAATCTAAGGATGCTAAAAATATAAACACTCTAAAGTAATTTAATTGGCTTCCTTAATTTCTCTAAAAAGGTCAATTTTATCTTATAATTAGGACCGGAGGGAGTAATTTGTTTTACTTAGAACTTGTGCAATTTTCCCAATTTTCTTATGTAAAAAATTGCTGGCCAGAATATGCATAGGCCTTCTAATTAGATCCTATTTCAAGACAACAACTGGCATAATAATGTGCTTACGAATGCAAATAATTAGCATGTTCCTTTTACTAGAAGACGTTAATTATTTTATTTTACTCTTAAAGGAAGTGTGTGTGTGAGCGCGCGCTTGTTACAATGAAGGATCAATGTTATCGAAGTCATGAGTTCTAAACCGTGAAAAATAGCTTCTTTAATTAGTTAACGATGTCCTTCATAACTTCGAAGAGAGTTTAACTAATTGAACTATAAACATCCTGCATATACAGCAAAGAAAGAGAGTTAATTAGATACTTAATTAACTAAGGTTTATGAGAGTAGGATCGAACAAAGATTTCGTTACTTTTAATAATGATACATGATGTGAAATTACTGATCAGTACGTACTATGATTCATATTTATAATTCAAAAAGACGAAGTTGCGTTTTTTTTTTTTTTTTTTCAAAAAGATAGCATCAAAATCACAGTCATCAGTTTGACACACACATATATGAAATGAAAATTGATATACAGGTACCCACACATACAAATAGTGAGCATATTCAATATTACCATTACTTTAATTATGCTTTATCTTTCTTTAAAGACAATATTACATATGCTGAGCTATGATGAGCTGACTAGAAAAGGGACAAGTCCCTTGTGTTTATCTGAAACACTGAAAGTCACCGTTAAAGATTATATTTATAGGCCATTACGTGCTTTTATTTTTATTTATGTAATTATTTATTTATTTGGCTTCCTTTGGCCTAAAGTTTACAGGGTACTATAATAGTCATATGTAGTGAGTGGCTTATTGGTTTAGAATATATGTAAGCAAAGTTGAAGCTAGTGGCGCACAAGGTGCAATAGAATGATTACACAGCATGCAGGATGACGTGTAAAGTAGCAGCAACATATGAAGTAGAATTAGTTATGGCCGATTGCTTTTTAGCTCTTGGCCACTATTATTTTCTCAAATAAAGGGAATCCAACCGGTACTATATGTGATCACAATCCATAATCTCGTAAAGATTAGGCACTGTTTTAAATCCATTTCAGCATCGATATTCTTAACATATCTTGGATAATGAAACATAAACCAATTCGTAATTCGGTCTAAGTTTTATTTAATAAATGAAATATAATAAAGTGAAAATAAAATAAATTATAAAAAAGCTACATTTATAAATGATAATTTTTTTCCTATAGTAAAATATAGTGTGTGTGTGTGTGTGTGGCCCTCTATTATATTATTAATTTCATGAAGTGGCCATAATTGGGCACATAGAAATTAATGGTGGACCCGTCCAACGAAACATTGTGGGCCGTTTGCCCATTTTGAAAAAGCCGAGTAGCAAATGAGCAAGGTGGAGGCCTAACCCTTGGCCCATTTAGGTTCCTTTTCCCGTCCAAGCGTATAGACAACATGACCGCTGCATGGGACTACAATAAAATATACTCCCTTCGGTCCTATTTATAAGCAATTTTCTATTTCATAAAGCTGATCCTTTTTATAAACAAGTTTCACTTTTTGTCTGAAAATTTGAGCTTTTTTTCCTATTCTACCCTTATTAAATACTCATGCTCTCTCATATCTTATACTCATTATCTCTCATACTTTTTATCTATTCTCTCTCCTATACTTTTTTCATAAATAGGGGTATATATGAAAAAAACATAACATTTTTGATACACTTATTGCTTTCAACTACTAATTCGTTTTACTCAATTAAGAAAAAAATTACTTATAAATAAAACCGGATGGAGTATACAAGAAGAACAGAGTATCATTGGAAGTTATGCCATTTTAAGAGTAAGAGAGGCGTAAGAGAAACATGACGATTGAAATTTTCATATAATATACCCCCTACGGTCCTAAATACAAGATAAAGTTGATTTTTTTAGAGAGATTAAGGAATCTAATTAAATTATTTTAGAGTATTTATATTTTTATTTTTTTTCTCCAAACTAATTTGAAAAGAAGGTGAAGTTGAGTTGAGTAGAGCAAACTAGAGATGACCAAAATGTCCAACAGATATATATAAAGATGAGGATGAAGGCGTAAAATGAAGCTGGGCTGTTGACATTAACTCAGCATGAGTGGGGCAGGCGACTGCTTAGGCTGATGCTGCATGGACTTCCCTGTCTGCTGAATATATAGAGCTGTGAAAATGGTGCTCAAATCATACGGTAAGTTGTCTCTCTCAGTTGGCGCCAAGCCACGTCAACCTATATTGTGCATTATTAACATTAGCTGAATTAGCTTCCACAGAGTAATGCTGATTTTCACGAAGTGTGAGAAGGCTAACTTAATAGTGCCATATGTTAGACGTAGGAGAAAGACACCGTGTAGTGTTGCATTTAGTGGGAGAAAGCAAAAGAATTGTGGCGTGGGGCCATCTTTGAAGGAATACGTGTCATGCAGAGAGCTTCCCCATTATATAGAGGAGGATCTAGCGGTGGCATTACATATATATGAATGGTGGGTGTAGAGATGCCAGAGATTTTATTACAAGTATTCATTCACGATTTTATTACAAGTACCACCAGCTTCTTTCTCATTATCACACTTCCCAACTTCATCTCTGTCGCTTCATCCCATATCTGCCACCCTTTTCATCTTGTTTCCCCTTCACTATTGTATGACTTTCACAATTACTTTCTTCATTCTTGTTTCAATACTCAAATTTCAAAAACATACAATTAATCATGCTTTCTTATTTTTAGTTAAGCAAATACCATGCAATCATTACAAAATAAATCATTGATATTGCTCAAATTTTTAAATATTTGACAAATATAATTTTAATACATTTTTTATTGTTTTGGCCTGGTGCTTCACGTTTTGGACCTTTTCTCTCTATTTTGATCATATCGTCAAAAATATAAAGGTTTTTTTTTTTTTTTTGCAAGGGTCTTGTTGTACTAGCTAGGAACTGGATTAAGAAAGTTTTCCAATGATTTGCCTGATTTGGATTTTAAATCAATCAAGTTTTGACTACTGGAAGTTAATCTTCAAACTAGCTCCTATATATGAAAATTGACTTTGCCCCACAAAATCAATTTCAACTAACCATCACTAAATTAATTGTGTTAACATCACATAAGCAAAGTTAACTTCGGCAAGTGTGAAAAAAGAAGAAGAAGAAGAAGAAGAAAATATTTATGAAATAATCCACAAGAACCAGTGTTTTGGACGGTATAGTTATATAGATGAAGGATTAAAAAACAATGAAAAGAAAATATATGGATTAAAATTAAAACTTGCTAAAAGCGGAAGGACTTAGATGGATTTAATCCAATTCATGTGGTTAACAACCACAGAGCTTCAATTTCGACTTTTGCAGTTAAACATGGCCGCTTCACTAGTTTAATCGCTGTATAATCATTCTATGTTCAATGGACATTAATGCAAGGTCTAAATTAATATCAGGGGAAAGTTTACCATTAAACTTACTAGTAGTGGCCGTGCGTGGCATGAAGATTCTCTCAGAAGTGATAGGTCCCGAAGTAATAGAGTCTAAGTACGTAATTGAATTGATTACTAGTTAGTTAGTCTATCGTTGAATATTGTTACATCACAGCTATACAAGTTGGACACGTACTTATGTATATGAAGCCAGTATGTATGTGTTTGTGTGTGCCTATATCAGATTATTATTGAATAATATTGAGCTTTTCTTCCTCATTTTCTCGTGTTATCAAGCCCCTCAATTTAGATGGATGGACTCGACGGGTTGGACTCATTTTTCAAACTCTGGTTGAGAGACATGAAAGGAATGAAGTATTTTTGGAGCGCATATATATTTTCAACACACATTCCGACACACGAAGGGCAATACGGGAAAGAAACAGAGTAATTGAAGGCAAAGGACGGCTGTCCCAGAATTAAACCAGAGAGACAGCCACAGCCATATGCGGTGAGTCGAGGAGGCCGGAGCTCTATAAAACAACCCCCTCCCATTTTCACATACACACCACCCTCTTCCCATTAGTATTCATTCTTCCACACTCTTTTCACTGTTTCTTTCTTATTATTATACCTAAGCCATGCAAATCCTCTTCTTGTTCTTCTTTTCTCACCTTCTTCTTACCTCCTTCTTCCTCGTACTGTTTTCCTTCTTCCTTGTTCCACTCTTCATCCAATGGCGTCGCTCCACACACAAACGCCTGCCCCCCGGTTCTGTTGGCTGGCCCTACATAGGCGAGACCCTCAAGCTCTACACTGAGAACCCCAATTACTTCTTCTCCAACCGCCAAAAACGGTACCCCTTTTACCCATTATTATATGCTAGTCTTCTCCCACCTTGATTTGATATCACACCGTGTCTCTGTAGAATGTATTTGACATTAGTACTCTATCAGGTACGGTGACATATTCAAGACCCACATATTGGGATGTCCCTGCGTTATGATATCAAGCCCTGAAGCGGCCAGGACTGTGCTCGTAACTCATGCTCATCTGTTTAAGCCCACCTTCCCTCCAAGCAAAGAGAAATTGATTGGGCCTGAGGCCGTCTTCTTCCAGCAGGGTGCTTATCACTCCATGCTTAAGAAGCTCCTCCAGGCCTCCTTTTTACCCTCTGCTCTTAAGAACTCTGTCTCTGAGATTGAGCAAATTGTTCTCAAATTGCTCCCCTCATGGAATCACACCACCATCAACACCCTCCACCAAATGAAAAAGGTGAGTCGTCCCTTTCACGTTTCCTTTAGTATTTATATGTCGGTTACAAACATCGTGTGCTTTCGGAGTCTCAGAGGATATATCCTGTTTGTTTTAGTATGCTTTTGAGGTTGCGGTTATTTCGGCCTTTGGCGAAACTAAGGAGCTTGAAATGGAAGAAATCAAAGACTTGTATCGTTTCCTGGAGAAAGGTTACAATTCCTTGCCTTTGGATCTTCCTGGAACTTCCTACAGAAAAGCAATGAAGGTAATAATATCAAGTTTTGGACTTGAGCCCTATTTCTTACTGTCACACCCGCACTGCAATGCACATTCGTCTAATGGAGCTTCTGGAGAACTTGTTAAGTATTTAAACTATTTCTATTTTCTAAAGGCGAGGAAGCTTCTGAATGAGACTATAAGGAGGCTGATACGTAGGAGAAAGGAGAGCGAGAAGCATGAAGGAGGGTTAATGGAAGTTCTATTGCGAGCGAGGGATCAAAAGACGCATCAACTCACTGATTCTCAGATTGCTGATAATCTCATAGGCGTCATATTTGCAGCCCACGACACCACCGCTAGTGCTATAACATGGGTTCTCAAGTATCTGCACGATAATGTCAATCTTCTAGAATCTGTCACGGTATAATCATCCTAATTCTCCTCGACATCAATTTCACCAAATCTTATAACTTTAAATGTGCTCCGTATTCACTTGTTAGCATACTTTCAAATGTTGTAGAAAGAACAGGAAGAGATTAGGAGCAAACTTGTTGAAGAAAATCGGGGACTTACGTGGGATGATACCAGGCGCATGCCATTCACTAGCCGGGTAACTTTATTAATGAAGCGAAAGATATGATCAAGGTTGTGATGTGGTTAATTTGCTGAAATAAGAATGAGAAATTCTCAGGTAATTCAAGAAACACTGAGAAGTGCAAGCATACTGTCATTCACATTCAGAGAAGCTGTAAGAGATGTTGAACTGGAAGGGTATTCAATTCCTAAGGGTTGGAAGGTGCTTCCCCTCTTCAGAAGCATTCATCACTCTGCTGATTTCTTCCCTCAACCGGACAAATTCGACCCTTCCAGATTTGAGGTAATTAAATACGAACGTTACATGCATAGAGTGACGATAATCATAATTTCCAAACCAAATTAAAAACCTTGTTTCTACATATACCAGAGAGTCATAAAGCAGGAGAGTGCTTTTGTGTTATCCGGTAATGTCAGAAACATAAGGTCATCAGTGGCTTAGATTATCCTTTGGGTGAGGTCCTTTTCATGTCCTCTGAATCTTCTCCCCTGTTTGGGTGATTCTTTCAGAGCACGTGATCTAGTTTTGTAGGCTAGTACAAATGATTTCAGGAAATGGCTTTCTCTGTTCATTTAAGTAGCTAGCTGGTACATTACACTGAAAGAGAAAATGGACCTGACCTTAATGTGATGATGAAGGTGCCACCGAGACCAAACACGTACATGCCATTTGGAAATGGAGTCCACTCTTGTCCAGGCAGTGAACTCGCTAAGCTTGAGATCCTCGTCCTCCTCCACCACCTCACCATTTCTTACAGGTATTTTTCTGAATCCACCACATTGATTTCACAAGCCAAACACGACGATATATGCCTTATGAAACCACCACCAAGTACACACATCTCTGATCTCTCTGCTTAAGCGTGACTGGGCGATGACTGTAACCGTAGCGATAATATCGATCAGTTCATAAATTTCAGATGGGTCCATAGTCCATTGCTAGGAAATAGATCTTTTACCAACCTTTACAAAAGTAGTTTGTCTGCTACCCTAGATCTTAGTTGACATGTCAAGGTGTAATTGTTAATGGTGGTCCTTTTGCAAATGGTGTTCCTTAGGCTGTGGAAGTGGTCTTTAATTGGCGTTAAAGTGAAACAAACAATATAGGGTTTCCAACTTTCCATTGCAATTTGAACAACACCACCACCACCTCACCGGCCAAAGGTTGTTTAAAACACTTTAATGTTTCCGTATTCCAACACGTATACGTGGCTAACCTGCATGATATTATTGTGGCTAAACTTAGAATAAATATATACAGTTTTATATAATTGGGCAAGTTGCCATCTCCATAAAAAGTATTGTATATAAGTAGGCCAGCCAATCATTACCAAATACCAGATTCACATATTTTCATGTCTGTAAATAATTAATTTGATGCATCCACACCATGCAGCCTGAGCTAGAGGCTTAAAAAAGAACGAGACATGTCACTGTGTATGCCACTTGATCAAGGTGTGGCGTTTGACGATGTCTGTATTATATACTTTCCTGGTGAATCAAAGTATTGTCCTTAAAATTTACAAACAATTTTATTTGGGGAAGTATCTGTATATATCAATTAAAAAACTTTCGAATGGAGCAGAAATAACAGTAAAACGAGTCCACGCAAATTGGCAGCTGCCAAGTCTTGATCAAATGACAGAACCGCGTGTTGAGAGCCAGCTGTGAAAACTGAAAACAAAGACAAAGTCCCATGTTGTTTGCAGTCAAATTAAAACAACCAAGTTTTACTTGACACCACACGTCCCTCTGAACAATTCCGCGCCACATCATCTTTTTCACTCTGTCGTCTGTCTCAGATATTCATTCTGAAACCTGACCCCACCTCCTCAATTTTTCCATTTTAATTTGCTTCAGAGGGTCCTAGATCGTTACCTTCAAAAAATAAGTAGACCTGGTGGTTGCATTAGTCCCAAATTGACTAGACGCACAAACAAATTTGGTGTTCCGATAATCAAGTAACAAGGAGCTTGGATGTTTAAATTTGCCAAAAATGTCTTTTTTTTTTCCTAGACGGATTTGGTCAATTTGGTACTGATGCTATTTTGATGGTGGCTTTAGGTGGCGAGTTGTAGGAAATGAAGATGGTATACAGTATGGTCCTTTTCCAGTGCCCAAACATGGATTACCAGTAAGGATAACCCCGAGGAGGAACAAGACACTTATTACCTGAGATGTTTCAGATTTCATTTCAGGCTTGGGAATTAAGACCACGACTCAACAAACATGTCCAAACCAGTGGGGCCTAACCAGTGTATTTCACCCCAATCTATCTTCTTCCCAACTTGTTTTTTAACTTTTCTTTTGTCCTCCCAACACATGGAAACCTCTTGGGGTGGATTTAGCACTGATTACAGAGCATACCCATCTGTGTAAAATTGTAAACTGAGTTTCTGCAGGAAAATATATATGATTTTTTATAAAGAATTTCCCAAATGGAAACATGCATATGTAAATTTGGAATGAAGTTCGTGAATATATCTCAAGGATCAAAGTGTAGTTTTTACTACACTACGAAGGGAATCTAAATTATATTTAGGACATCAGATAGCTTTTTTCTTCTTTAACATAGATTAACTGGGAGATTAAGTTCTAAGAAAGGAATAATATGGTGGACACATAATTTAGTGTGGCCCAAGTCTAGTTTATCTATTTATCTTCTGTCACAGTGAACTCAATCCATAGCTTCTTATAGATTGGCTCAATGAGATGTGGACATAGCCGCATAATGTTGACAACCAGGAATCCCGTTGCACAGCACGTGGCATGAGTGGGTTGATGATAAATCTCCACGTGGGCAGTGTTTCAGCACCCAAATGAAGCTTACGTGCCTAACTGACCGTGTTGTATTGGATTTGTTGTAGGCAGAGGTCCAAGACAAAAAACTTGACATATTTTGTCAATCCTTGAAAGATAAAAGACAAAACCTGAAGTCTCCATATATATACATGTATTTATACTACTTGTCCATCGAATGTGAGAAAAGTCAATATTGCCCACCAAAAATCAATTCCCCACAAACATATTGTATGGTCACAAATCATTGTCCAATTATTTTTCTGAAGAGATGGAGTGCCCTGTCTCTTGCTAACATTCATGATAAGCAATGAAAGATCCATGCTTTTCACACAAGCTCGCTTCTTTTCCTCAATAATCATCTGACTAAATCCGATATCTAATATGTATATTTCTCTCTTACATCGACGAGCACCGTGGGAGGGCCTTATCCTCTCGTTGTTTGTTTGTCCCCATTTGTCTTTCACAAATGACTAATCCTGCCTTTAATCTGGATTGGAGATCATACGATAACTATTCTTGTATATCTGACAGTTTATCGCCATAATATTCTTATGTTCTTAGGTTATACTGAGAAAGCCTTTTAATCGTTGGGTGTCGTAATAATTTCGGGTTTCCTGGGGCAATAAACATGAGATGTACGTGTTAACGATAACTTCTTTGCTGTAAAAGCTTGAAAATTTGAATCTTCATACTTCAGGAATTTTTTTGTTTTGGACCGATTCATTCTTCAGGTCTGTCTCTTTTGACAAGAGCCTGATGATGAGAAGTAAAGGGATTAGGTTAGATGACCTTACAAACAGAACAAGCATGTCTCAGAAATCATGTCATTGATCCATTGCCACAGGTTTTGTGCTTCAACTGAAAGACAAAGAACATATGGATAACTTCTAAGAGAACTTTGCATTAGAATATACCAATTTGGGGAAATTCCCACAAGCATGTTCAGAAAATAGGTTGGCAACTTTCTGGCTTCCGTTTCCTGTCACATAGAGCAGATGATGCTTGTTTCTTAGGTTCTTCGTAATTAATGTAAAGGTTGAGAAAAATCAACTCACAGTCTGTTTTTAAACTTTCAATTTTACTTATTGCAGGAGAGGGTCGGAAAACTGTGAGCCAATAAGTTGTTTGCGACATTTAAATGCTAAACATTATCAAGTTGGTAAGTGACAGACGTTGCTGGGACTGGTTTTTGGGAAGCACAAGAAATGAAGAAGAAAACAGTGCCTAATATCTTAGAGGTGTGCGCAGCACTTACCTCTAGGCTTAATTCATCTTGACATATTTTTATCTAATAGGGTGCAATTAGAATTGACAAACGAATTTCCTGCAGGATATAATAAAGACCCTTGAGTATGGATTGTACTCTCAACACTCAAGTCAAGGTAATATTGACTTTTACAAAGTGTGAATTTGATTTTATCTTTATGTGCACTCAAAAATAAAGGTAATGAGTTTGATCTTATGTTGCTGTGTATTTATCTGATGTGTGATTTTACAAATGAAGTGATAGTGCAGTGTATTTATGGATCATGAAGTGGAGCCTCTTAGAATAACTCCTCTTTAATTAAAAGTCATAACCATATATTAAATTCATGAACCCTCATAAACCAATATAATATAAAATAACTATTGGTTATTTAAAATAACTCTTCCATAAAGAGTTACACCTTTATAGAATGTAGAGTCTTTTTGAAAAACCAACATATAACTTTTCACTAAATAATAGATACCACCCATTTTTATAGGCGTTTTAAAAACTACAGAGGCATAACTACCTTGACGAACTATAGTGTTGTAACTTTCTACATAATTCTTTAGAAAGATTCCTTAATTTATGAGAAGGTGACTTTCCAACAAACACATCTCTTTATTTTGAAATATTCCATCTATAAAGGGTTTATATGAAGCATCCACTGGTTAGAGGGTTAACAATTACAGTCTGCGGGCTCAAAGTGAAAGAGAAATAAACGAACACTAGATAAGTCTATAAAAATATAAAGAATATCCAAATAATAGCACGACACAGCTACGCAGAAAATTGATTATCAAAATTCTTTAGGAATATGATATTGGCATCTGAATGATCAAGAATATATTAACATTAAGTGGAGCGAAATAGAAAGTTATAATGAAACTCGAGGAATAAGGGACCCCCACCTGGCTCTTTAATAGAAATCCCTAGTATTCTGAGTTTTCTACTGCCACCGTTATGGGCTTTTAAAGTCTTTACATGGTCAAATATCCAACCCAAATCCGATATGATGACATAATAGTCATTTAAAGAAATTTGAAGAATAGAGTCATGGACAGCTCTTGAAAGAAAAATAAAAAATAAAAACAATAAAGGGGAAATTAGTTGGAAGAACTAAAGAAAAGAAATATCTATTAATAAGGATATGAAAAATTGTAATTACAGAATTAAAATATAAATATTTAATTACAAAATTAATCAGGACTAGATTCCTTACATTTTCCTTTTTTTGTTATAAAAATTTTCTATATCTTGCTTTAACCCCATATCAACTATTTGATGGTTAATTATCTAGTGATATTCCCTCCTCACTAGCGTCTTAAAATTGAATTGGCTTTTATTTAAGAATTATCCTCCCTATATGCCAAAAAAAAATTGACTCTAGTGATATTGAGTTATTGACAATTTATTTAGAAATTTATTATTTATTAATTTTAAAATATTTTAGTATGTTTCATTTCTATAACCATTGTACCAAAAATCGGACCGGACAGATCAGTTTGACCAGTTGAACCAGGAACCGGCTAGTGGTCCGATTTTGTTTAATGGTTAAACCGGGGAATTGGTCTGAAACCGATTGAGCCGGTCAGAATCGATAAAATCAGTTATTCAACCGGTTAGACCGATTTCTTTTTTTTTTTTTAGGGGAAATTGGAAGTTAAAGACCAAAATGAAGGGAGAAATAGGTAAAGAAAGAATAAATCTAAAAAAAAAATGAAGAAGATAATGAAAAAAATTATTTAAAAAGATATAATAATTATAGAAAAGGAGATATCATTGCATAAGTACAGGCATTATAACTCATACTAATAGATTTTAAGTATTTTTTCCCTAAAAATTTTCATTTTTATCTATAGAAGTTTAAAAATATATTAATATATATTGTCACTAATAAATTATAATATTTTAATATGACCGATTCAACTACAGGTTAGACACCGGTTGACCAATTAACCCTTGAACCTGTGCTGTGACTGATTCATTGCCTGATCCGGTTTTTCGTTCCTTGTCTATAACATTCTTTTTTAGGGTGTATTTATTTGTTTAAGGTTTTTTTAACGAAAAATCACATATTTTTAAAAGAAATATATTATAAGATTTTTTTTTTAAATTTTTTTAAAGCTTTTAAAAATAATCAAAACATAGATTTCTAAATATTTATAGATTTTAGAGGCTATTTTAATTTTGACAGCTTTTAAGATTATCTGATATATATTATAAAAATATTAAATTGTATATAGATATTTTTTAATAAAAAACATATAGAGATAGCATCAAATTTGATAGTTAACGGTTAAATAGTTGAGATGGATTAGAAAATGTTAATTTTGTAATTGAAAATTTATATTTAAATTTTTGTTTCTTGAAAATAATTATTGGGTTAATATTATCTTCGGTCCTTTAAATTTACCCTCATTTTTATTTCAGTCTTTCAAGTTTTAAACCTTAGGTTCTTATCCTTGCAAATTGGTCCAGGTTTTAATTGAGTTGTAGGGACCAATGTTTTAAACAAAATGAAACTTGAGGGACCAAAATCAAAATGAAGATAAACTTAAAGGATCAAAGATATATTAATCCATAATTATTTTTAAAACCCTTATTAATAAATATTTTTTTAAGTCATAAATATAAAACTCAGTTGATTTTTCTGAAAGATGTTTAAAAAACTAAATATATTATTTAATTATAATATATTCTTATATTATATATTAATTTATATTTATTAGTGATTGAGTGTGACTCTGACCAATTAGTTTGAAAAGGAAAAGATAGATAGAAATATCTTTAAATTTATTTATTTAACTTGTTTAAAAAAATTAATAGATGTTATATTTAGCAAAGTTATGGAACCCGGACCGGCCGGCTCGGAAACCGGCGAACTAATCTAGTTCCCAGTCCGATCCGGGTTCAAATTAAAAAAAAAAATTCATATTTTTTCTTTAAAATTTCATACCATAAGTCTAAAATTTTTAATTTTTTATCGGTTTGGCCCCAGTTTAACCAACTGACTCTTAACCCAGTACCTAACCAGTATAATTTCCGGTCCAAATTTTAATACTTGATATTTAGATAAAAGGTAGTATTTTGATTTTTGTTGTTGGAAAAAAAAAAAAAAAGAAAAGAGAGAGAGGGAGAGGGAGAGGGAGGTAGTGTTTTGTTTCCTTCGTCCTTCGCCCCAAGCCCCCAATGCTCCCTGCAATAAAATCCCTCAAAAAACCCTAATTTCCGTCCCAGAACAAAGAGATCTTGGTTCCCGCTGGGAAGACATAATTTCGAGTAGAGTTGAAGCTTCGATCTTGGCGGGGAAGTTCGGAAATCATAATGGCAAAACGTGAGCTCTCCAGCACGCTCAAGAACTTGAAGGTACAAAACTAGGAATTTGACGCGCTCCTTCTGTTTGTTCATGTATAATGGTTCAAATTAGCCTTTGATGAATTTTAAATGTTTCTTCGGTTTTCCTGATTATTTTTTGTTTAAGTTTTAGTATCCTTTTGTTCTTTTTTGACTTAATCCGGGTGTAATATTTCTGTTTCGACAGTTCATGCAAAGGGCAGCTCTGAGGGAGGAGAAATCCAAGAAAGAGGATGAAGTAAAACCTAATGGCAATATTTTTGAAGCTACCGCAATAAGTAGAAAATGGTCATTTTCATTTTCTTTCATCCTTCAAAATGCTAATTTGAACTCCAATCCTGCAAAAGACGTGTTGAGTGTGCTGACATAGTACCAAAATTTTCTGAATCAATTCTCACATGTCTAATTAGCGTAATGGCTACTTGATTGAAGGTTTCCTGAGTTTTTTTTTTTTTTTTTTTTAACTTTGCTATATTCTCCTCATTCCTTATTTTGCTTTTATATGTCTTAAATCTGCTCTTCTTTTTAACAATAAATATCTCTCTTGTCGAGAGATGCTTCTGATCATATGACCCAAAATAATCCAAACTGATCAAGGATTGACAGAGTGAACATTATAGGTTTTACTAACTGCTGAACTGATTCTAGTCTCCTGTTGCCAAGTCGTCCAAATCTTATCCATGGCTGTTTGCCATTGGCTATATTTCCTTTCTGTTTTAGTATTACCAGCCGTGATACATCTGTTTTACCTTGTATCTTATTATGTTTGGCTAATGAGCGACCTCAAAAAAATTCTTCCCGAAATTTGAGATCCTGTTGAGCTATCATTAGTGAAATGGCATTCTTTTAAAGAGGGCGCCAATACAAGCACTTTGTATGCTGAGCTTATTTTTGCAACTCAATTACATAATTGCCTCCGGTCTGATACTAACTTCTGCATATTCTCATATTCTGATTTATTTTTTAAGTTTCTTAACTAGCCATTTCTCTCTTCAAAATATATACAGCATCGTCATAATGGAAGGTGATCCCCATCCGGGAGCAATTAAAGGTCGGATGTCGTTTCAAAGTTTTAATCCACGTATTGATGTGAGTAGGAAGATCTAGAAATCTGAAGCTTCCCTATTTAATTTGTATGTCTTGTTCTTTCATTTTCTAACCGCGAATTCTCTCCCATATAGAGATTGAATGAAGAAGAATCGGGGCTCCATCAGACAGCAGCTGAAACATCTATTTCTAGGAATCAAAGTGTAAATTTTTCTACTAGGTAGGTTCTCTTTTCCAATAATTCTGGGTGGATATATGATCTTTTATCGTATTTAACTTGCGTTGGGGTGCTTCACCCCATCCCTAGTGGAAATTAGTCAGATGGTTCTCCATCAGTGGTTTGAATTTTGTTCCGAAATCCAGACAAACATTGCATCTTACATCTCCAGATCTCTAGATTTTGACTCTGGTTAACTGAAAAATTCTTTCACGTTTGATTCAGAGAAAATGGAGCTCCAGTTGATGGTCCAGGTTGTGCAAAGCCGACAAGTAATGAGGTTGATGCTGATCTCAAAAGAAAACAGCCTGAAGTAATGTCTGAGGCACAATGTCCAAATAAATCACCCAGGGATGATAAAGGCTATTGTCATTCGTCACCTAACAACAGTTTGGGGTCTTTCAAAAAACCGAAGGGAGGCAAGTTAGACTGGAATGTTCTTAGACCACCCAAGTCTTAAAACCGGAATAATATGAGTGTATTCATACTTAATTTAGTTCTCTTTACACCATGTAATATGTTCAGGACTAAGTATGGATGAGATACTTTTAGATCGTATGGTGTGTTTGTTATTCTTTGTAATCATTGTTACCGTGGGCTATGGGCCCTTTCTAAATGTGCGCTGTTCTGGGCAGTGGGGTGGGTGGCTTTGGTCCGTTCATTATAATAGCAAGGACGCTGGTAGGCTGGCCATGTCATACGGACCAGTTGCAGGGCTTCTTATGTGCTCATGGCAGCTCCTTGTGTTGGATAAGTTAAACTATTTAATCATTATTACTCCCTCGGATCCTAAATATATGATAAAGTTTGTAGTGTAATTTGTACTACAAATTACGTCCTATATTTAGGACCAAAGGTAGTATTATATAGAGTATTAAATTTTAGGATACAGCTTTCTGATATATGTGGCCACTTTCCTGCAATTACATCATATACACACCAAGCTAACCTAAAATATTGAAGTAAAGTTGGCCTTTTTAATAGCAAATTGAATAACTTCTCATTTACTGAATGATTGCTATGTATTTTTTTTTAATTTGCCTAATTTTTAAAACAATGTTTTAAGAACAAATTATATATATAATTGTCTAATCTTCAATTCTTCTCTTAATGGTTGTCATAACTTCCCAAATATCTTTTTTTTTTTCAATTTCAAATAAAAAAGGCCCAAAAATTCATTTTCTTCATGGATTGGTTTTACTCTAGCAATTGTGCACGATCTGAAGTTGTTTGGACTGGGTGCGGAACTCATGTCTACATGTAATTACTGACTATAAGATCATACTATTCAGACCTCACATTTTTATGCGGGTTTCTGAACTCTCGTATTAAAAAGCAGAGCAACTATATGCTTGAGAGACGGGAGAAATGAAGAGTAATTTGACACAATACTACATCGTTACGTACAAACAAGACATATCTTTGTACAGACTTCGTCTAGCGATGAAAAAGCGTTTCAATTACTCTCTACATTGGAAATCTTCCAGCAGGAAAGTAATGACAGATGTATGCATGCTAAGCTTCCCGAGAAATCGTTGCACGACAAGAGAATGGCATGTTACACTACCTAGGAACCAATAAAACACTATCCAGTATCCTATTACGCAGGTTTCCAGATAGAAAGAGCATGAATGATACGCCCTTTCCATCCCATCAAAACCCACCTGCTGTCTTCATCCACATCAAAGTCCTTGTGATATTCGGTTTTCATCTCTTGAGCTTTATTAAAGATTTGTGCATCAATGCGGAGTTGCTTGAAGCCAGCTCTACGATTCCTAACCTGCCACTGCTTGTAAGTCTCTGGCCTCTCAACCCTTTCTGCCCCCTCGAACGCTATAACATTCACGGCGTCCCTTGCAATGATCCCCTTCTCAAACCACAACCTCTCTGGATCTTCCCGGGGCACGTTGGCCTCAAACATGTCAAACAAAGATGAGTAGTGGAACAATGCCTCCCTGAACCGAGTGACGAAAAATGGTGCATTGTAGGTGCCATTGACAACACCATGTATGAACATGTTGGGGTTGATCTTCCTTATCAGCTTCAAAACAGCATCCCTTGGACAGTTCACAGCCACAGTTTCATCAGGCACATTCTTCAATCTGTACAAACAATTGACCACAGTTACTTCGTTTCTGTCGATCTTGAGATCCTCCAGCCGGATGGTTTCCCAATTCTGTGCGAAGCAATTGTATTCGAAAGGGACGTTGAACCTCCTGCAGTAGTTTGCTAACCTTCTTCCTGTCTCCTCGATCCTCTCTGCAGGGCGAAACCCTGATTGAGGAAACTCAATTCCTGTGATACGAAGCTTGGGAGGACCACCTTGTCTTTCTGAAAGACGTTGGATAAGGCAAGGCCACTGAAAACCATAGCAAATGCCAAAATCAATAATATGAAGGTTACTTTCATCTCCTACCAGCTTCAGAATTGTTCTGTTAGCCAAGAGATTTGAGATCCTGGGGAAAGGAGAAGCTGTGATGTATAGTTTGTAAGCTTTTAGCATCTCAGCAGCAGTTGCTCCGTTGTCATTGGGGTTATATGATGGTGTCCCAGCAGCCAAACGCGTCTCAAGACCCTTGGCAAAGTAAAAAGCTAAACGTTCAAGCCCATCGCCAAAAGGGGAACAATGCTGCCTAATCTGCTTGAGAAGCTCATTGGCATTCCTTTGGTCAAAGCTTGCAGCAGCTTGGGCACATTGGGTTAGTAGAGTCCACAAATCCACTGATGTCCCTTTGTTAGACCCTTTCTTTGAACGCGTTGCCTTCCCATTTGATCCTCCTGAGTCAATATTTAGATGGAATGTAGCATTTTGAGATGGTTCAGGTCCACTTGACGGGGATTGATCAGTTCTGCGTTTGCAGAGAAGTACTTCATCAAACATTTCCGTTGGCTCTGAATCATTTAAACTAACCGCAGAAAGTTTGCTGCCTCTGCCCTCTTCTTCGTTTATAGAATCACCCATCCAATGGGTTCTCTTTTCCCTTGTTCCTCTGGATCCTGAGTTTCGCACGGAATCCCCAAGATTCAGCTGCAGGTTGCTCCGATCAAGGGTTCCTCCGTATAGATCGGGAGGCAGATCTGAAAAATCGAGGATGTTTTCTGGGGAATTAACAACACTGTTCACCCAATCGGAGTCAGATGTATTATCAGTGGTATGGCTGCTGCAGCTCTCGAAACTATGGGTAGGTAAGAAGTTTTGATCATCTAGGCTATCAGCGTTTTCACCATCGATGCAATCAGAGCATTGACGAGGAGAAGAGGGGTAACTACGACCGAGGGCATCGTAGAAAGATTTTTCAGCAGCCCGGAGTGCTAAGCAATCTTGCAACATACAAGGCTTGCGCTCCAGGTCATCTTCTTCATCCAAGAGGATATCACTTATGAATCTGAGAGCCGGATTGGAATATTTGTTACTGTCCGACGATTCTTCGTTCGTGATCGTGCTAGAAGAATGGCCCGACTCACTATGAAATTCTGAATTGGTTGGAAAGGACGAAGCCTCGGCTTGATCATCACGTGTAAACCCGTTCATGGGGTTCTGGTTTGGAAATTCTGAAATATCACCATTTTCAAATCTAAATCCATTTAGGCTACCAGGAAAGTTTTCCAGAACAGTATCCATAGATACCAGTTGAACAAGAACCGGACCAATAAGTCTGACTTCAAAATAATCAAGGCTGTAAATTGTATATGAATAAGAATCAATATCAAATTTGAAAATTGAAACTCAATCAGCCAAGGGAACTAAAGATTCACCGAGGCAGCAGATGAACAAAATATACACGGAACTTGCAGAGAAATCAAATTAGCAATAGTATATGAAGATGAGAAAACTAACTACCGGGACTAATTCAACTAGACGAGATAGATCAAAACGAAACGAAGAAAGAGGAAGAATCAGGAAGAGAAAAAAGAACAAGTGAGGGATTAAATCATAAAAGAGAGAAAAGAAATGGAAACAAAAACAATACCTAGAAGATAAGATGGGAGAGTGAGGAGTAACCGGCAGATTGGGTTCGACGCGGAGATGGGCTTCTTATAAAACTAACTAAAGAGCCATCTCTGTAGCAAAGAACCTTCTAGGAAGGTGCTCTGCTAAGGCAAAGACAGAGACAGAGACCGCCGCCATAATTTTACTAATTAACTAATTACTACTCATCGACAGTAATTAATTAGGGATTTTCTACGTGATTATTGGATTATCCTCATAAATACTCCGAACTCCGAAGAATAGCGAGGGCACGAGCGGAGCATTAATCATATCATCTTCGCTAATGAACATGTAGTCCCGGGCGGGTCCAGAAATTTGTCAATGTCCCCTCACACAAAAAGTTAATTCATATACTATTTTATAACATAATGAATTTTTATAAAATTTAGACAATATTATTTTTTAAGCAAATTTATCTTTGGGAAAAAAAAAAGACAAAAGAAAGGATTTTGAAATTACAAAATTTTAAATTAGGTTTGTTATAAGGAGTTGTTAAAAAAATGACAAAACTTGATAAACAATTCATAATCCATTTTTTGGAAAATCTCTAATTTAAAATTTTATAATTTTAAATTTTTTTTCTATCATTTTTCTTTTATCTTTTTCAATTCAAAGCTGTGTTACAACAGGATTTTAGAGAAGTGTAAGTTGAGTTTTGAGGGACTGCCTCCTTTATTGTATATAAAAAAAAAAAAAAATCTGTTTAAGATAGTCGATAGAGTAATAAAAAAGAGATATAATTAAGATGGGTTTATCATGTGATGAGAGTAAATTTAAAAGATTGTTACTGTTTTTAAGAAGTTAAAAAACTGTAACTAATTTTAACAAGCTTATTATTTCTTAATTTTAAAAAAAAAAAATCTCTGATATGTACGGTACCTTTTTTTATGAATACATGGTACTTCTAAAATGAAAGTAATATATCAGAAATTCTTCTAAATTGACTGACAGTTTAAACTATAAAAAAAGACTAATTACAAAATCAGAGAAAGTGTAAAATACTTAAAAATAACATAAGGTATAGAATATAGGAATGAGTTTCTGTAGCGGTTTGGGAGGAGTACTGTGCTGTTCATAAATATAAGATTTATTTAATTTTTTATGAAGAGATAAAAGAAATTAAATAAATTATTTGATTATATTACATATTATGTATCATTAAATTATATATCAGTTTATAAGTTGAGTAAATTAATTTTTTAAAAAATTATAAATATAAATATTTTAAAATAATTTAATTAAATTTTTTTTTTTCAAAAAACACAATGATTGCGATCTTGAAGACTCTGGAAGGTATGGAAACTTGACTAACAAGGCAGTGGACCCATCCCCTATTCTATTCATTTAATCCTTATCTTAGTGTGAACGCATTTTCGTAAAAACTAAAAAGTATAGATATTATGATTCCCCTGTGCCTGGCATATTTCTATTCAAGCGGGGCTATTTATTATTCACACGTCAAATCAGAATGCAAGATGTTGCACTTATAAGCCTCGAATTTAAAATTTGAGTTAAACATGCAACACTGCTATTCTATTTTTTATTAAACAAAAAGCTATCCCCACCTCCACCCCCATTTTTAAATGTAAAAAGCATTGTTTTGGAATCTGGATCGGACCGGTCAGTCTGGTCCGAAAACCGGTGAATCAGATCATAAACCGGTCCGGTCCGGTGACCAAACCGATTCACCATGTTTTTTATTTATTTATTTTTAAATTGATTTTTTAATATTTTTTTATAATTTCATATTAATAAACTTAAAATATTCAATTTTTCACTAGTTTAATCCCGGTTTAGTTCCAGTTTGACTCCGATCTGACTCACTGACCCTTGACCTAGTACCCCGACTGATCCAGTGACCGGTCTGGGTTTCAGAACCTTGGTAAAAAGTGCTTAGATTATTTTATTAATCCAAAGTTATAAGGAGCTTTTATCTTGTGCATTGATTATATTATTCTACTTATATCTTTGTTAAATTGGGAGTAGTATTAATTAAGAATCATTAAAGCAAGCTGAAAGTTTAAACATAGAATTAAATTTGTTTGTCCAAAAAAATCAATTAGTCTCATGCTTAAGAAAATTACAACTTTTTTTCTTATAAAAATCATATGCATTTTCTTATTGCAAACAATCTTATCACAGTCATACACTAAATGTGAACATCTCTTACTTATAGACTTATAGTGAAGATTTGAATTTTAGTTGGTCACTTTTCTTAATTTTCATGAGATGGTTATTTTTGTGTGAAGGATGATTATTTGTTTTTAATCTTCAATACTATATGGATATATGGTTGGAAAAAAAATTACTGTGGATAGATTAAAACTTCATAACGTGAGTGGAAATCGAGAGGGCAGGTGAGAAGTCAGGTTTTTTCCCTTGAACAAAATGTCATAATATTATAAGTCAACAACTTCTTACACATAATATTAACAACTTATTCCTTAATAATTAGCAAAAGAAGTAAGAACATAAGCAAACTTGCACATAAGATCAACAAGCCACTAAGCCTGATGCGTAATAATCCATTAGCAATACATTAGCGCCCCAGTCACCTTGACTTCCTTCCTCTACTATTATCATCGACTTTCCCTGCTCATCTCGCTCACCACTCACATGAACTTTCATATTAAAATTTGAGAAGTTCATATTTAATGTTTTTCAAAAATATTTTTTTATTGTGGTTTTAAACTATCAAAATTAAAATTTATCAGTTTTTTAATTAATTTATTTATTAATAATTTAATATTTAATTAGTAACTTCATTACATTCTGCCCCTCCTAAGCCCTTTCACAATTTTCATATTCATTTATTTTGTCTTCGTTCCCTTGAAAAAAACTCTTGCTCCGCTGCAATTTGAGCAGCGGGACGAATAATATACTTTGATATATATAACTTCATGTTTTTTTAAATATAGAACTGGATTCATACACTCGTAAAAGAGTACGATAAAAAACAAAAAATATTAAAGACTACTTAGGTTCCAACATCAACAATCACCCCTTGATCAGGGGTGGTTGATCTAGGAAGCAACAATTTTCCCTAATAATAATAATAATATGAGACACCTTAGCTAATTGGTCTGCCATAGTGTTCTCCTCTCTAGGTACAAAACAAACTAAAACCGTCCAAATTCTAGACAAGAACAACATGATATTATCTTCGGTTCCAATTATAAGATAAAGTTGACTTTTTTTTGAAGAGATTAAGAAAGTTAAATAAGTTACTTAATCATATCATATGTTATGTATCCTTAGATTATATATCAGTTTATTAGTCATACTAATTAGTTCAGAGAAAAAAATAAAAATAAAAATACTCTACAATAATTTAATTAGTTTCTCTAATCTCTCTAAAAAAAGTCAACTTTATCTTTTATTTAATAACAGGGGAGTATCATTTACAATATCCTTAAAAGAGTGGTTATCATCACACCCTCTGGAAATCAAATTAAACAGTTTCAATACAATCAGAGGTAAGTAGGATTTTCTTATATCCCCTGTTCTGGCGTAAGTTAAACCCTTGTAAGATGCCTATCAACTCTGCAATCACTGGCGGACATTGGTAGGTTTACATATGGAGCCACGCATCATTCATTCCACGAATCACTTCTCCATTGCCACTTCTTCCTGTTGCCAAAACGGACCCATCTACTTCCAGCCTCACAAAGCCCTCCTTAAGAACAAAATATTCATTTCTCATTGACATTATTAGTTTTGTTAAAAGCAGAGTGAGAAATAAGCTCTTGGTTCTAGCATGCAC
Source organism: Inga laurina (assembly GCA_963855925.1). Classification (NCBI taxonomy): domain Eukaryota; kingdom Viridiplantae; phylum Streptophyta; class Magnoliopsida; order Fabales; family Fabaceae; genus Inga; species Inga laurina. The sequence goes on along the minus strand of OY979707.1, from coordinate 66,420,284 downwards.
AGAACAGACTAGTGTTGACATTTATCTGATCTAGATTGGTCCCTTCTCCGGAAAGTTTACTAATCTGGAAACCCATATGTCCCCGCAGATGTATCTAAATAAAGTAGACCAATTCACCTTCTTAGTGAAATCTCTACCTGCTCTTTCTGCAGGTTCAAATGCACCCAAGCAGCTTCTTGCTTAGAATAAAAATCAGAACGAAAGGAGTTGCCTCATGTTTTCAAGGGCCCATGATGTGGCACAACCAAATTCAAAATCCTATTAATATTAATAAAATGGGAGCAATTGCCGCAAAACAAGGTTAGCCATCCCCGTCAAAAAGGAAATTGATAAATACTAGTCTGATCTTATTCATAAGTATTTTTTTACTAAAAAATCTGATTCTATTTATAAGTCAGGTTTCAGTATAGTAAATGAGATTGTGACAATTTTGTTTCTATTTATTGTTCCAATGAATAAATAATTTAAAAATTGATAAAGAAGAAAGAGTTGAAAGGTATATATTTATAAATGAGGGCATAATTGAAAATTCATCTCATAATCATTGAGTTAACTATCTCTCCTTAATATGTGAAATTTAGTTAAAAAAAATTTATAAATAAGATTAGAGTAATAAAAAAAAAACATGGCGACAATATAAATGACAGGAACTTTAAGATTTTTCCTTCATGGCCCAATGTGAAGGAGAAATTTTCCAAACAACAGAGCATACAGACAGGGCATATGCTTATGTGTGAACTTGCCCTGCCCACTGAAATAAATAAAAAACAAAGTTGTTCCCTTTCTCTGGATTGGTGAGGGCGAAACGGAACATGTCAACTTCGTTTTTATGAAGGGTGACAAACTCACAGTTGCATCTTCCCACCAAAGACATCATCGTAAATTGTGCAGTACTTGTGATTTACTCCCTCCATCCTATTTATAAGTAACCTCTTCTTAATTACGTAAAATAAATTAATAATTAAAAATAATAAGTGTGTCAAAAATATCATATTTTTTTCATATACACCCTTGTTATGAAAAGAGTATAGGAGAGTAAATAAATAAAAAACATGAGAGATAATGAGTATAAGATATGAGAGAAAACAAGTATTTAATAAGGGTAAAATAGGAAAGAAAAACTTACATTTTCAGACAAAAAGTGAAAGCTGCTTATAAAAGGAACCAGCCTTATGAGAGAGAAAGTTTCTTATAAATAGGATCGGAGGGAGTATTTTTTTTAAGGGCATCCCACATCTAAAATATTTTATGGTGCTTGTAGCATTCTAAAGTATTTTTTTCAGGTGTATTCAGCATTTAAAAGTAACTTTTCGGTACATTCAACACCTTGAAAAAATAGTGTATCCAATACCAAGTCACAAAAAATACCTTAAAGTGTTAGATGCTTCAAAAAAAAAAATACTTCAGGACTTTGTGTGTGTTCGGCATCCTTTTCAAAATCTAGGTGTTGAATTAAAACCATGGTTTGGTTGATGAATGATTTTTACGATTTACGAGGTAAGTATGTGAGAGGAGTTTTGTCTTGATTCGCAGAAAAGAGCTTCTAAAACCGTGATTTTGGTGTTACCCAAACATATAAAATTTTTTCCAAACTAAGGTTTTGGGAAAAGCTATTTTTTTTCTCTCTTGTATGGGCCCCACCCCCTCTCTTATTGGTCCTTTTTCCTTATGTGGTCCCCACTTTCTCTCTATTATTGATCCTTTCTCATTATGTGGGCCCCTTACTATAAAAAAAAACTATTCTAATCACAATATCCAAACACTTTCATTTTATCAAAATCATTTTTTTCTCATAATTTATTCTCCAAAAACTATTTTTCATTTTTTCTCTGAAAACTCTTAACCAAGAACTAATACAAACACATCCTGTATCTGTACGTAGTTTAACCCTGTGATTCCCTTTCATAGTTGTCAAAATCAAAGCGTAAATAGTTGTCCACCGCAGATTGCCAAGTAGCAACACCACCTACTACACTTGAATGAGAGTTTGAATTTAAGACTGACATTGACATATTTAATATTTACACGTGTGCGCGCATTTGATTGTATAAAATAAAAAATGAATAGAGTTTCATCTATTAAGATTAACAAATTACAAAATGCAGGGGAGAGTCCTCCAATATGTATTAGACATTTAGACATTTAAAAAAATAGTTTTAAATTAAAAAGAAAAGAAGCTTACTACTCTTGCTTGTCTTTTCAAAGGCCCAAGAGTGAAGTGAAGGCGGCTGCACGGGGATGGGGAGAATGAGGAAAAGACAACGGAGATGGCGGCAAAGGGAATGGGACAGGGGCCCACAAGCGGAAGGTAGGAAGAATATTCCCAAAAATTAGTAGCCCCGTAGTTCACTCTCTCTGATGCAAACGCATCATATGGTTGGTTCTCCGTTAAGGAGAGTCCCAGAACGCAACTTGGACCGAACAACCACTCTACACGTCCCTGCCTCTTTTGACCCTCCACACCCCCATTCCAAATTTCCAATTATGTAGACCCCAGAACCCTTTATCTCTATAAATAAACACTCATCTCCTCCCGAATATTTTTGAGAAATTGGAGAAAGCGACCCTACTAGAACTTTTGATGGTGAGAATGACCTAGCAATTATTTTCTTTTCATTAGTTGAATTGCAATTGAGGACTCTTCTCCAACAGACTATAATAATTAAAATAACCAAATCTATTATTTAAAAATAGGATGAATAGAGGGGGGGGGGGGACTCTCTCAAATTGAGTATGAGTCCATGGCTGGCTTGAAAATATCTCCAAATTCACAATCCAAATTTCGTCTTGTTTCAAGGGAACGAACATTGTTTGTTTTGGGACCCATCGTCCGTGGGTTCAGTTGGCGAGGGGATTGGACAATGAGTGCCTGGGTGACCCCCTTGGCATGAGTTCGATCCCTGGGAGTGGCATTTAGTTATGCCTCCAGTTGCGGCGTTTGGGGAGGCATCTCCACAGCTAAGTGAAGCTGGGGTGAAAAAATAGGGGTGAAAGTCCTCTACCTACCTGTGTGGATTGGGCGGCTTGCCAACCAGGAGCCCACAGGGACAGGCCTCCAGTGGATCATGAGTTAGGGGCCCTGCCCTTGGATTGGGTTAAGCCCGAACCCCTTCCTAAAATTTTTGTACCAAAAAAAAAAAAACATTGTTTGTTTTGGGTGCATCAGAGAATGCTTTAGACACAAAGGAATTATTATAGTTAGGCCACAATTGTGAGGTGTCAGGTCATACATCCCATCAGCAACAAGAACAGTTGAAATGGGTGTCGTCAAACACTATAATGGATGAAAGAATCTGTGATAGATTGGAGGAAAGCGACAGCATTGAATAAGGAGGGGAGAAAATACAAAGTAATCATGTACTAAAATAAAAAGGTTGAAAAGTGGATCATGCCCATTTGGTGCACTCTCCATTATATTGCAGGAAATCCCGCCAACAACCGCCCACCCACCCTTCTTTTTATGCTTTTGCTTTACCCTCCTTCCCTTTAGTCTTTGGCTTCCCCACTGGTGCATCATTAATTAGTTAATATATCAATTTAACTTACCGATTTTCCAAGTAATCCTATCCTCCTCCCCAAAAGCTACCCTTTTGTTCCCGCCTAACCATCTCCACTTCACTTCCTTCCTTCCTTTTTTTCAAACCAAACTGTAATATATACATATATATAACAACATTGCTTGTAGCTTGATTACATTGATGATCAAATAGTACATGACAGTCACAGAGAGCAGAGATCTCTAAGACCATTTCACTTGCCCTCCCATTTGCCTTACACTACAAACTTTCTATCTCACTGCAAAAGCTACCGCCAAAAGGCGGGTTTCATAAATCATGTAAACATCAGGAAAAAAAATTGGCGAGACTTCAGAATATCTAGCGGATCAACCAAAGTTGGTCAGAAGTTGAGAAGTAAATTGGGAGCACCTGAGTTATCATGACCTGAAATCGTCAAAAGTGCTAAAATAAGTCCCTCCATTACACCATCCATGCTGGATTAGGTGAAATAGCCGCCAATTATCAACAGAGGAAAAGAATTAAGCAGCTATATATAAGTACTGCGAAAAGCATGGATTTATAAATGATCCTTGGGAACATACCTAAAATTACAGAATGAGAGATCAGAAAAAGTCAAAACTTCATCAGCTAGCATCTATCCTTATGATGGCACCCAACATGTGGAAGCACAAATGATGCGGCCCTTCCAGCCCTGAAGCATCCAGTTGTTGTCTTCATCGATTACAAAATCCCGGTGATACCATTCCTTCAACTTTTCGCTGAATTTGACCATTATCTCCTCTGTCAGTGGCAGCTGCTTGAAACCCGCCCTCGTTCCCCTCACTTGCCAGTGTTTGTATGTCTCAGGCCTCTCAACCCTCTCGATCCCTTCACACGCAACCACATTCATAATCTCCCGACCAAAAAACTCCCTCTCAATCATCAGCCTCCATTCATTTTCACGAGGTATGACAGTGTCAAACATATCATACATTGCAGAATAATGGAACATTGCCTCTTTGAACCGTGATGCAAAGAAAGGGGCATTGTAGGATCCATTCACAATGGATTGAACAAATATATCAGGATTCATCTTTCTGATCAAGTTGAAAACTGCATCTCTAGGACTCTTCACTTCAATTGTCTCGTCCAGTAAATTCTTAAATCTCTGCAGACAGTTCACAGCAAGCAGTTCGTTTCTCTCGATCTTGAAGTCCTTTAACGGGATGGTTTCCCAGTTTTGTGATGCTATGGCTGTGTATTCAAACGGAACATTAAAACGTTGGCAATAATTAGACAGACGTCGACCGGTCTCCTCAATTAATTCTGCTGGACGAAACCCAACTTGGGGCAATTCTATCCCTGTAATGCGTAGCTTCGGAGGCCCACCAGATCTTTGCGAAAGGAACTTAATAAGTATTGGCCACTGGAAACCATATTGAATGCCAAAATCGACAATATGTAGAGTTTCTGCCTTTTCAGCTGCTTGAAGAATCATCTTATTTGCAAAAAAATGTGCAAACCTCCTGAAGGGGGAGACAGATATTAGAACTCTGTAAGCTCTCAAGATTTGAGAAGCAGATATCCTCTTGGAGCTTAGAGAGGCATAGAATATTTGGGTTCCAGTACCACAGCCAGACAAGCGTGCCTCAAGGCCATTGGTAAAGTAATGAGCCAGCCTCTGTGATGCATCACCAATTGGGGAAGAATGCTGCCTAATCTGCTTTAGTAGTTCATTGGCAGTTCTGCTGTCACTTGCAGACACAGCTTGCGCACATAGGGCCATAAGAGTCCTCAAATCTACGGTTTCCTTCTTCCTGCCTTGTCTCCTACCGCGGGTCTTCGCCCCATTTGATGAATTTGGCTGTTCACTTGGCCCATTGGCCTTGTCTGTTCCATTCTGCAACCATTTGTGGTGTTCCTCGCTTAATGGAACACTCTCAACACTAAGCAACACCTTATCAAACATATCTGATAGCTCACTCTCGTCCACATACACTGCCGACTGCTTGTTACTTCTCCCTTCTTCTGTATCACTAGCTTCACGTTCATGATTCTTCCTACCCTTTAATCCATGTGAATTCTCCCGAATATTTCCCACTGCCTTTACAGCCGCTCCCATTGACTCTGGAACCATATTGTTGCTCTCCGGATCAGTGACAAGTTGAAGTCCTCTGGGAAGAAACTTGCTAGCTTCTTCCAATCCCCTTTTAAATTGTGAAACAGATTCTGCATCAGTAAAGATATTTTGAGCCAAGATCCTAGCAAAAGAGGAATCCGCATCTGACAATCCGTTGCTGATGTAAGTATAAGCACTCGGAGGTTGAGAGGGTTTCTCAGAGATGGGTTGACAATTTAACTGGGACGCATAATCACCAGAAAATGGAGCATCAGAGAAAGAGGGCTTATTAGCGCCATGAGACTTGTTGGCGCTGCTACTGTCAATACTACAACTACAACAGTTATCATCTGTGCTATTAAGATTCTGATGAATGTCTAGGGGATGCTGATTGGGGGATAGAGGATGACCTTTTCTGAGAGCGTCATAGAATGATTTCTCCGTGTCTTGTAGACTCAAAGGATCATAAAACATGCTTGGTTTCTGTTCAAAGTTCTCTTCCATAAGCATTTGGCTTATGTACCTGATAGTTTCTGAAAAGTCAGCGTCCTCCAGCGAAGGATCTGGCGGCGAAGTTTTAGACACAGCTGCCACATCTGACATGCCTCCTACAGGGTTTATAGTCGAGGATGAAACTAACCGCTCTGATTCTTTATATTTCACGCTGCTATGCAGGGAAAAATTGACCGGAGCCGCATAAGGTTGATACAACGGATCGGTTGTGAGATTAAGAAGTCTCCAATAGTTTTCGTCGAGTTCCCAGTCGTTGGCTGGATGCGGGAAATAATTTGAATCGGAGCTGGGGGCGCCATCATCAAGTTTATAACCATTTATAGAACCTTGACTTCCATCAAAGTGAAGATCCATGTTCAAGGGCCAGCAGAAAAGCTAGACCCAGAAGCACTAATACACGAAAAGCTTGGTAGATCTAAATCTTATGAATAAAGGAATTAAAATATGAACAAAAACTGAGAAAGAAGGTAGGCATCAGAATTAGACGAAAGAACGATCATCGCAAAAAAAAAAAAAAACGAAGAAGACGAATCCAAATTAAAGAAACAGCAAAAGATGGGACGAACTAGAAAAACACTGATCGGGGTGGTAAGTCAAAGTGAACTTTAGCAGGAGTTATGCGTTGGATGATAGTCCGGAAAGAAACAGAGAGAAGAAAGGATGACGATTGAGAGGGCCTCAGAGATGAAGTATAGACGAAGCTCAGGCGAGAACACGATAATTTAAATAGTATGTGAATTGTTTTTGGTCCATAGTGGGAGGCTGGGAGCTAATAAGATAGAGACCCCCAAAAGAGGAAAAATAATAAACGAGCGACAAGTTTTATATTTTTTTCCTTTTTTTATTGATTTCTTATTGTTTCCTTACTCAGCATTAATTCCTATGTTCATTATGTATTGATTAGAATTTATGTAAATGCTGATTAAACTGCATGTAATTTGTCACAAATCACAACTCACCAGAAACAAAATAATAAAGAGATTTTTAAGAAATAAGATTACCAAATAAATTTATTAGTTAAACACTTAAACTACATGTAATTTGTCACAACTCACCAGAAACAATAATCCCTTCATTACATAATATAGAGCACTTCTAAAAAAAAGTCATGGCTCAAAATATAAGTCACCTTTAACTTAATTAATACTCTTTTTCCTATTTTGTCTTTTTAATTAATACTCGTTTCCCAACTTTACTCATTCAACTCATTATCTCCCCTCTCTCTAAAATAACATTTCCAATATAATTAAACACATTTCTCAAAAAAGGTAAAAGTGAAAAAAAATTTATATTTTATGACATATTAAATGATTTAACTGTCATTTCTTATTTCCCGTGATATAATTTAAGTGTCCTATATTGTAGATCAGAGGGAGTATTATACTTATAATCACTTAGTGCCTCTATATATATATATAAAAACATGTCTAATGTGGGTTGCAGTAGAAAATGCTTTTACAACATGATTTATGATATACAACATAAATATGTGAGAAAAATTTTATTTTGACGTGAACGTGTTTCTCAAACGCCAACTCAAACTACCTACCTTCCCACCTATCATCTACCACTTATTTTAATTATCATCTTTATCATTCAACCATGATCACTCTTAAATTGAAAATTAAATTTGTTTACTTAATTGATCATCAATCTCGTTTAATATTTTTTAGCGTACGCAATTTTGGATAATTGTCAAACTTAAATGTTTTTATCGTGATTTTTTTTCCACTCATAAAGTTTAGCTTATAATATTATTCAGCGCGATTGGTATATAGATCTGAATCTGATTAAAAGTATAGAGATTTGAACCTTTTTTTGGTGCAAAAGATTTGTACAATTTTGACCACATAACAAGCTAAGATATCTTAGGAATAGTCATACAGTAATGAAATATAAGATTTTCATTCATTTCAATCGAGTAATCAGTAAATTAATTAATTTAATCAATGAATCTCATTTAATTTTAAAACTATGGCAACTGTAAATGCATTATCCAAAAATGAAAAGGAAATAAAAAGAAGACAATTGACCCCGTAAAAAATACGTCTATGAAGAGTCATATCCTGTGTCATAGTGTACCAGGGAGATAAGAATCGTGTTCATCTCAAATTCTCAATCGTGCAATTCATAACTTAATCAGTCTCATTGAATTTTCAAAGCGTGTTTGTTCACCAGATTGATTTTCTCTATCAAAACTACGGAAAGTGTAAATACATCATGTACCAGTTATAAAAAAAAAAAAACGATAAGTCAAATGTAGAGTTTTGGCCCCTTTTTTGAAAAAACAGGAAAAAACATAACATCTTCAAGCAGAGTCATACCTTGCGGCATTGATAATGATGGGATTAGAATTGTATTTTATGTCAATCATGGAATTAGTAATTAATCGTGGGTTGACGATTTAGAGTTACAGGGGGGGTGGAGAAATACATAATTACCCACTTTTTGGGATAGCTTGCTCGCCAAGGCTTATAGAATGATTCTTGGTGAGCAAGTATACAATACCAGATGGGATGTTGCAACTGCTCATTTTTCTATGTGCCACTTTTCTCAAACAAATGAAAGCAAAGCAAGGCGAAGCCATCTTTATGTTTATTTTATTTTCTGTTGACCTACAACCTGAACGTCCAAGACCCAAGTTCATTTTATGGTAAAGGACAATGCAACGATCGAGGCCATTGGAGGAGAAAGCATGCTGTGGCATTGACAAAATGTTGGGGACATATAAGTGAGTGTTTGGGTAAGGAGAAAAAAAGTACTTCAGGGAGAAAATTCATGGTTTACAACCCACAGCAAAAGACATGTTCTAGAACCCACAGCAAAGGACATATTCTAGTACCAAGCAAGCCAAATATTTTGAGATGCAGCGTCAGAAGAGGATTCTTCTAACGTGCAGCAATATGGAAAACCTACAGCAGCAAGCCAAATACATCGAAAGTGATGAAGTTTCAGATGATTCAATGGATGATAATTCTCACATGCAGCAGGGAAGGAATTTTAAAGTCAAAGAACCTAAATTCGTTGACAGTGATGTTGTCTCAGCTGATGCAATGGGATATCATTCCGATACACAGCTGGGGAGAGAGCTTAACAATAAACAAACTGAAGACTCAAAAAGAGATGGAGTTTCAGAGGATTCTATCTGTGGTAGTTCTCTTAAGCAGTGAAGGAAGACTTATAAAAGCAAGCCAGCCAAATATGATATGGATGCAGATTTGTATTAGGGGGCAAAAAACCATGTCAGAATTTATTACGTTTTTCAATCTAAAATATAGTATTATTTTGGATAATTACTATTTATAGATGATTTTAATCTATACAATTTATTGTTTGAGCAATTTTTTTTTTTTCATGTTACATAATTGACTAACGTTATAATTTTAATTTTGCAGATAAATTTATTTAATTTCTAGTATTATTATGAAATTTAATGTTAAAAATATTTTAAATAAAATTTTACCTTTACATGCAATTATTACAAAAATTAATGTTCTTTTCGATAATTTGAACATGGAAAAAGTGATTATGATAACAATATCTAGATACTATAATTTTATCAAAATCACTTTATTTCACATGATCTATTCTACTATAATCTATTCTCTAAAATCACTTTTATCATTTTTTTTCTCAAAAACTATTTTCTAAAAGTTAATCCGAATATTCTTTAGAAGATCCAAAGAAGGTAGGAAATATTCTTGAATGCATATCCAACAGAGGACTCGAACTTTTCCCCCATATAGATAGTCAACCATTAGTCATAGTTGCCTTGGCAACTAACTTGTATCAAATTTGATTTCCAGGAACAGAGAAAATTCCCGCTGGGACACTTCAACCCCTCAAGTGGACCTTTGTTGCCCGGCAAAAAAAAGTACACGATCTTCCTGTTTTAATGATCATGTCATCCACGTACATCTCCGTTTCTTTATGGTGGAATAGAGTTACCCTGACTCTGTGGTAACTGGTAAGTTGCCATGAGACTCAACCTTTTTATATTCAAAACCTTTGTAGCAGCCACTTTTCATCTTCGTAAACGCATGTTAGTGAAATTTTTGTGGTCAATGTACATCACTAAACTTAATTGTATACCTCGAGTTCTGTCAAACCTTTAACTAGACTTGAGTAAGGAGCCCGCAACTCGATAAGCCCGCCCACACCCGTAATAAATTTATCTATTTTGGGCCCGCCCAAAACAGGCCCGTAACGGGCGGGCAAATTACCCGCCCATTTAAGCATTAAACGAGCGGGCTATGGGTACCCCTTTGGACTGCCCATACCCGCCTGTTTATTTTTTTTATTTATTGGTTTTATTAAAGATTCAATAGAAATGCAAGGATGATGTATGTTAAAAAGACTGATTATGGAAAGATGCCAATGCTTTTATTGAATGGCTTTTGTTAACAGTTTTGTTCCTTTAAATTCAAAGTTTGAATACTCTTTTTAGTTGTAATTTAAGGCTTAAATTCTAATTGTGAATGTTACTATGTGATGTTTTAATTTAAATTAAAAGGTAAATTGCAGACAGTTATATAAGTATTATGTGTTTGTTAAATGCAAAAGCGCAATACTATAGGACTTAAAGTATGACAATGAATTATTTTACACTTTGTAATAATATGGGTTTTTTTAATATCATATGCTAAATGGGTTGCCCATTACCAGCCTAAATTTAGACGGGTATGTCCAACCTATTTATTATCGGGCTATCTCAGATACTTAACGGGTACCGGCTAACCCGTACCCATTAAGACATAAACGGGCGGATAATGGGCTAACCTTCGGATCAGGAAGGTCAGCCCAATCCGCCCATTACTCATCCCTATCTTTAACAACCCCTACAGGTTCATAAAGAGTTGGGCCATATTTCATAAGTTGATGAGTTAAAATTCTGTTGCCTAATAACTTGTTGGCAGGAATCTGTACGTCCTTCTATATAGGCTCTTTAAGCCTAAAAGGATCCTGAAAAATTCTTGAAACCAAACTCATATAAACACTTTCTTGTAAATATATAAAACATACATGCATATATAATGAATAAGTTTATTAACACCGAATTCAATAAAACGTCAGATTAAAACTCTGGTGGCGTCCCTTAATTTTGTGCGGGTGCAGCATTCTGACCCATTAATTTTTATATAGATGATACCTTTTTTTTTTAAAGGGAAAATCGCTCGTTAAGAACTTTAAAAATGTTAATCGATAAAAAGATATTTTAAATATTTATAATTTCAGAAAGATGTTAAATCTAAATTATCTTTATTGAAATTAAAAAGAAAAGGCTAAATTACCCTTACATTTTTTTTATTAAAAAAAATGATTATCCTCACTAGCTTCGACGGCTTACTTGCGGGCAGTCGAAGCTGGAGCTGAGTAGGAATATTCATTGGAATATTCCTTTCCTCTTGGGAATATTCTCCCGAAATATTTCTTTAAGAATATTTATTCTCAAAGTGATAGGGGTGGGGTTGGTTGCACAAAAAGTGTATGACCATTGGGCTACCAATACACTTTAACATAAGGAATGCATATATATATATATATAGAGTAACATTTGATCTTTAACCAAGTCCACTAACAAGTTTAAATAAGGAATTGGTATATTGAGATAAAAAAATTCACAAGTTCAGATAAGAAATTCGAAATTTTTGTTTTTTAAGTAACAAATTCACTTACTCTCTCAGATCATTCTTAAATTCATATAAAGAATTCACAAATTCAAATAAGGAATTTATCCACCCCCACAAATATAATTACCTTTTTCATTACCAATTTGTCCACCCCCATCACTTTGGGAATAAATATTCCCAAGAGGAGCTCCAGCCACCGGCAGGCGAGCCGTTGGATGCTGGCAGGTGGGGGTAATTATTTTTTTCAATAAAAAAAATAAGGGTAAATTGATCTTTTCCTTTCAATTTCAGTAAAAACAATTTGAACCTTAAAACTTTCTGGAATTATGAATATTCGAAACGTCTTTGTGTTTTTTAGTATTTTTAAAGTTCTTTATAAGGGATTTTTCTTTTCTTTTTTAATATACATCATTTAAATTTTTTTTGCCAGACATCATCTTAAAATATATTTTTATTTATAGTATCCGGCTTCATTTGTCAATATAATGACAAAAAATCAGCCAAAAGAAGCTGATTGGCAAAAAATATCATGCTGATGCTATTAAGTTTCGAAATCTTTTAAATATCTATCAATGGCAAAGAAAAACCTGCTTGATTAATTTTTCTATAAAAATTGATAGTATAGTACTAAATTATAAAAATATCTGGTGGAGTCTAAAGAAATAAAACTGAATTGTGCACTAGTATAATATTTTCCTGGCCTGAAAATAAATTTGTATCTGTATATAACTCTTTTTTTTTGCCAACAATGTATTTGTATATAACTATATATTATAATAAGCCCGATATCCACAAGACCACGACAAATACTCAATAGTCAATACTATGCTACTGTACACATCTGTATCAATATCTTTTTCCTTTTTTGCCATGATATCTATATCAATATCCATATTTCTTGCGCATGAATAATTTGGTCCGCTAATTCAAAGACCCAAAGAAGTCCTCCTAAATTTTCCCTGAATCTATTCATTTGCGTTAATCATAATCATTAAATTTCGCCTCAAACAAGAACTTATCGCTCTTGTTCATTTGCGGGCGAGTCTACTAGAGTTGCCGCGCCAGAGCGTGGGAGAGTAGGTAGAAAGCAGCTTGGCGACCTGATTGAACCGCGCCAACGATTCAGATCTGATTCCAGATCTCAATTTTATATTCCTCACTCCTCACAGTCTTTTGCAAATTTGTTTAATCTTTTTTTTCAATCTAAACACTTCCTCTAAACCCTAGCCTGCCTCCTCTCCAGTATTGCTCCTGCTTCGTCATTTAACTACCTTCTCGTTTTGATTCTCAATTGCCAATAAAATTTCGAATCTTTTTGTTATTTTGTTTGCCCTTGCTGCTTGCGGAATTATTGGTTTCTCACAATGAAAGAAGGAAAATCGATTAAAGTCAATCATCAGCAACAGCACCAGAATGGGCACCTCTCGCCTTCCAAATTCGCTAAATTGCTTGATCCTGAAGCTTCGTGGGATAAGGTTCGCACTTTAATATATTCACTGAGGGTTTCTTTTATCTATGCCTGTCTTTTTCGATCTATTCTGTGTTCCGATTGTTTTTCCGGGCAGCTTACAGGATATTGGATAACCAAAATCATTATATTTAGGAATTAAGAATGATAAATCTAAAGTGCCAACCCTTTTCTTCTTCGGTACTTCGATCGAAGTATTATTACGCATTCAAATCTTCAATTTTGGTCAATATAAATAAATGAAGTATCGTATTAATATAACCTTAAATTCCTCAGAAGTGTAGGTTGAGGAACATATATTATATATCTGCAATTTGGCTATTACATATCTCCTTTTAGTTATTGGTAGTACTATTCTGTTCTATGTAATTGAATTGACGCTAACAACCATTTATGTCTTTTCCCCCTCTAATAGGATCAATTGGGAGATGTTTTACATTGGATTCGACAAGCCCTCGGCCTTATGTTCGGGTTATTATGGGGTGCTCTACCTTTGGTTGGGGGATTATGGTTTATCCTGTAAGTATATTGCTTTTTAAAGTAATCATGCTTATGTCGGAGTTGTTTTATTAGGATGATAGATGACATTGCCAAATACTGAGCTTTTATCTAAATTTACTCATCTGCTGATGTTGATTGCCTTGTGTCTATAATTTGAGTGTACATATAGACTGGAAACATCTCGTACTCCCTACCTTTTTCTTTCCCGTTAAATGGATCCAGACTCAATGCTGTCTGTTTATTGGGAGTCTGGAAGATGGTTGTTTTACCAATGATTGTGACAAGACAACATTGTAAAAGAAGTGGTGATAGTGGAATGCAAGTATATGACTGAATGTAGAGCATCTCAATTTCTCCTTGAGGACAAGAAATGCAAATTATACAACTGATGATTTATCTCATCTAATTATAATCAGATTTTGGACATCTAGCTTAGAGATCTGACATTAATTAAGTAAAAATATTAGATACTTTTGCATAATAAAAATGCTGCTCTGGATTTGAAATTTAGAAGATTGCCTATATGCTTACCCATGTTATGTATCGTGCCGCAAATGTTCCCCAAATATTTGAGGTGGCCTATTAGGCACCATCGACCAGCCCATCTTTTGAAGTTCTTGTTACATTTTGTTTGGGTTCCCCCCATTAATCCAATGCATTCTTGTGAAGAATTTAAATATTTGTATGTCCATTTTAAGAAAAACTCTTGTAAGTCTTGGATTTTTTTTTTTTAATCGTTGAGTTGTAAGTGTAAGGTACATACTAAAGCGATTTGTTGACCTTGTGGTGCAGAAATCAGATCATTTTGGTACCTCCATGTATTGTATGAGATTCGGTGACTTCATTTATTATGTATCACCATTGGGATAACATGCTCAGGCTTAAATTACCGTATCTCATGGGGCATGCTTGCTTTTATAACTTTAGGGAAATGATTAGCCTCTAGATGCTATTATCTAGTGCTATTTTATAGGTGGCAATGCGCTTGTAGAAAAACGCACAGCTTTGACATGAGCTACACAATAGTATTTTCATTTGAATTTATTATTTTATCATTTTGTAATTTTTTTGTCTTTGTTGCAGTTTTTTGGTGATATCCTCTGGGATCATATATGGTTATTATGCAGTAATATTAAAGATTGACGAGGAAGAGTTTGGCGGTCATGGTGCGCTCCTTCAAGAGGGTCTTTTTGCTTCTATTACTCTCTTCCTGGTAATTTGTTGTTGTGATGTGGTCCTTATTCTCTTCCTGCTCTCTTCCTAGAAAGGGTCTCTCATATTTCCCCCCAAAATCTGACTCCTTTTTTCTAACTTCTGTGCAGCTTTCGTGGATTCTAGTTTACAGTTTAGCACACTTCTGATTGGCAGGGCATTGGAGGTTTTGTAAATATCTCCAACTGTCAGTGGCATTCACCAGATGTTACTTGATTTTATGAAAACAGTGAGAAGATCACTCGAATGGAAATCATTTGTTTTACTTCCTTGATTGTAAAACGTTTTGATTTTGCAGAGCATGGACAAACCGGCTTCTGGTTTCCGTGGTAAATACTGTATTCTTCATGCATTCCTAATGACACCACGTGTTGTAGCAAATTATGGGCTGCGGAAATCATGGCAATTAACATTCTGCCTTAGTTTATCCCTGAAATAAAGTTTGCTTGCTGGCATAATTCTGAATTTCTGATGGACCTTGTTGACGGCTTTCACCTTTCCTCTTTTAAATTTGATATTTCCTAACTGTACAAGACTACAAGTACAACCTTTTAGCTTAGTTTTGCACAAATTTTATCAATTAAATATTACATTTTTGGTTGTCTCATCTTGGACTACCTCCAAGGGATGAGGATATTCTAATTTACTGAAGTAAACCTCACGGATTTAGCAAATAGGTGATCATAAAGATGAAATGTAACAAAATCATTCGATCTCGCTAGCTTGCACGATGAATACATAAATCTCTACTTCTATGGATGCAAAAATAGACTTCTGCTCCCATTCGTCTCACAAGAAAATAATTATTAAGCGATTTTAGTAATATTAGTATGTTAACATTTTTCTCGTGAGCCTTTCAAGAATAGAAGGTTGAGCATAAGTAAATTTCCACAACGCTTAAATGAAAAGGAAGGAATTTTCCATCCATCTCCGTTAAATGACTGTAAGCTAAGAATTAGTGCACGTTGGCTAAAATCAAAGCTGTTTCATAACAACAATTGAGAATAGGACAGAAACTAATGGTATTCCCATCCATACTATACATAACTGTAGTAACTACTAACCACAATGATTTAATCCCTTGTCATTTTTCTTTCTTGCTTTTTTTTTTTTGGGGGGGAGGGGGTGTTGGTTGCGGGATTACAAGTTCAAAACCGTTTTCGGCGCTGGGATCTGCCTCAGATTGAAACCAGGTAAATACGCCCGTAAAACCATTTTCTTCCCAGTCTTGAAACCGATGGCTGCAAGATGAAAGCATCGCTCAATGCCAAACGCTTAATATAAATATAGGATTGTCATGCTCAAATTACTATACTCAATGAAAATTGTAACCAATATGATTTCATGACACCCCCAGCTTTACGCAACAATTCAAACGCGATTACCTCAACTTGGGTGTGAAATTCTAATAAGCATCCGCACACGTGACAATCTGCTCTGTGGGGAGAATCACTAGCCCTGTCCATCCTCACAAATGCGAATACCTGAAGGAAGAATGAAAATCTGAGTGTCTCCAGCTGGACAAGTTGGAACAAAGTTTGAGGGACAGATATTGAACAGAAATCACATATGCAATAGATTATGCGTACAATTCACTGACCTCTTCTCCACAATTTGGACATGCGCCTTTTAGCGCCACCAACTCATTGCTCCACAGACCTTGAAGCACCTTAACTGAATAAATGGGTAGTTGAGTCACAGAAACAAGGTTCGTGACAATGTCATGAACTAGTATATTACAGAGTATTACTTATGATACGGGAAACTTTGCTGAGGATTCAGCCCTAGGAATTGGAAAATTCAAGACTTCAGATGAATATGCAAGATTAAGAATATCAAGAAAAAAATTTTCACCTGAGGCTGATGCAAGTGGATAACCAATGACACACCCCAATGCCATGAAAACAATGCTATTCACCGTGGCCAGAAATCCTAGTCCAGATGCTAGGTTAACATAGGATAATCCAGAATTGAAGGCAGTATGATAAGCCATGCTGACAGTGTACAACATAGGTCCAAGGCATATTGTGCTGCCAAATGCAAGGAAGACGGTCCATGTGCTGGCTAATGCAAAAATCATAGACAGATCTGCCTGCCCTACAAACACACCATTCAATATTTAGGTGGACGACAAAGACTCAAGGACTAGAAGCCTGATCATTATTTATATATATATATATATATATATATGTTGACATATCACTTAATATGCATCGGATAGCAATGGCATTGCATCATATAACACAAAAAAATTACTTCCTCAGGCAATAGCAGGATGTGGAAGCCAAGTGTCACTCGCTCACTCAATCAGTAATGTCGGCAAGTCATTCAAGTTATATGGGGCACCACGCAACCCAAACATACGAACTCAATGACCATAAGCAATAGGTTTCGACGAGTTTGGATAATAGGAGACAAGTGCGCGTGCGCACAGTTTTTCTGGATTTCAGGAGAAAATTACCTCAGCATCAGCATATGTTGATTGCCTCCTGATACTGCAACGAGGATATTTAACTACAGATTTTGAACCATACCATCGCAGCTTTAACTGTTTCAATAATTTATCTTACATTAACAAGGTCTATACAAAAACCATCTATATGAAGTGAATGCTATTTGAAAAGGTTAGACATCGAATACCTCTACTCTATCAAACATGTCATCAACTATCAAAGGCTTTCCACTGTAATACGCATCCCGCGCCTATTCACGGGGAAAAAATAGTCAGCATATGAAAATTCTCATTATCGCCGTTCGCCACACTAAAAATGGGAATTAACACGAAACAGAAGGGAAAATACACAAAACAGTTCATAAATATACAAACTTAGGATAACACCTCTCCTTCAAATTCTCAATTTCACATTTCCCCCTGTTCCTTCCCCCCATACCATATCCACATAATCTCAAGTAGGCTTTAACTTGAGCCAAAATTGAATTCAGGGGTAAGATAGGAAGTTAAAGTGAAGTGTTACTTGGAGATAAAGAGCTTCGAGAGTTTCTTGGCTGGCCGACTCGATGGGGCCAACGTAGATGCAGTGAGGTCCCTGGGCGAGGTCGTCGCAGGTGGGGGAGACGGAGGCTCCATTACTCTTGGCGGAGAAACGAACGGAGAAGGAGGGAAGAGGGCGATTAATTCTGGGGAATTCTAAAAGAGTGGATTGGTGAGGAGGGAAGGAGGGGCTGGTGGCCGCCATGAAACACCGAGGCAAACCGCTTTGGTTCGGCGACAGTTTGAGATACAAGACATGATATGACATGCGGGTCCAGCGGTTGCGTTTTGGGAAAGAGTTTAGAGTGGGAATTCACCATAAGCAAAGGAAAGCTAAGCGATGGACGAGATTGCCCCTCGTCCCCTTCTGATGGTTGCCATTTGGCGCCGTTGGGGGATATTTCTGTTAAGGCGATTATCTTGCAAAGACACAAATTGATAATTGGGATTTGGAGGACAGAGACATCCACTACCCTCGCCACACACACACACACAAGCAAGCAAGCACTCCGCATCCAGAAATTTGATCCTCTACAAGACCCCAAAAAAAATTGGAAAAAAAATAAATAAATAAAGAAAGGCCTTAGTGGAGCAATACGGATCATTGTCACAATTGCGTTTGCCGGGAGTCGAACCCGGGTCTATTGCTTGGAAGGCAATTATCCTAACCGTTGGACTACAAACGCAAGCTTGAAAGGGCCATTCTTCGATTACAATCTAGGCACAATCTTAAGGGACGAAGAGTTCGAAAATGTTGCTACTTCGTACCTCGTACCTTATATTTCTGTCCATTAGCAGTTTAGAACTTGAAGAGTAGCAAATGTTCACCTATGAACTTAAGAGGTTTTTAATGCTATGATTGAGTCCAACAGGAGTACAAGGGGATGCGGGAAGGACCTTATGAGCCTTGTAATTTTGAGCTCTAGTAGCTGATGAAGAGGTTCATAGAAGATCTGCTCCGGCTCCGGCTGCACGCATCCTTGGGTTTGTCCATGTAGTTTTTAACACGCTGGATATTTGATCTTATGGCATTTCAGGTAGCGCATGAAATCCAAATGTACAGATATATGGCATTTGTTTATTGTTCAGCTCTAAGACTCTTTTTGTCTTTCTATTCTGCAATACAGTCAACAAAAATACCAATGGGCTTAAATAAGAGCCCAACAACTTCGAGCCACAGCTGGTGAAGGATTTCAAAATATAAACTTCATTATCCATTTCCAACTCACGCCCTCACTTAATCGGTGAGGAAGATTTCTTTTCTTCTTTTCTTTAAAAAAGGTATGAAACCAGGTCTAACTTCAACAAACTAAAACTTTTCCCTTTCACTGAAACTATTGCCACCAGCTCTGTATTCAGTAGCTGGCCCTGTTTATACCATCTGAATGAAAACGTGGGTAAACGAAGTTAATAGGTTAGGCTTGGAATGGGTATATAGGAAGGGTAAAATTGCTTAATTAATGCATCATAGGGCGATGCCTAGTTTATTGAGTAGTAACGAATCAGAATTCAAAAGCTGTAATTAGTTTCTCTTTCACATCTTCATTGAAATATAAATAATATCGGTTGGTAGTTCACCACTATTGTCAGCATAATCCCAAAAGTGCATCAATTTGAGGGAACTGAGTTAAATGCTCCTAACTTACACATGAATTTTGGTGGTTTTCATACTATTTCAGGAATCTAATTCCACAACTCTGCCCTTTCCTGCCCTTTTAATTTTGCTGCATGCAAAGGTAGATGCAGGGGCCCCACTGTGGCGGTTAATTCGGTTGTTGCAGCTGTTGGCACACATATATATGCTTGAGTATAGGAATACTTAAAGAAGGAAAATGCTCTGCTTTAGAATCCGGGGCCAGTGAGGCAAATGAAGAAAAGGCAGAGACACTGTGATGAGACACTATCGTATCAGGACAAGGTAGCTTTGAAGATAGGCACGATGCTTCTTCATGAAACTTTGCTTCCTTGTGAAGAATAATTTTTTGTGGGTTTGTAGGCAATAGGCATAAAGAATCCCACTGATTTCGGATCCGAAGCTATTCAGAGAACAACCAAATGTGACCACAAATGAAAGCACAAATGATGGCGTTTGCATGCATGCCCACTTCTGCTCACGCTATCATGATCATAGTTGATGAATCTGGAGCCTTTGAAGCTTGAATTTAGCAATGTAAAATTCAAATGACCAGTAAATTAAACATTTACTTGTAGGTTGAAAAATTGGCTTTTGGAATATTTGTTCAAGCGGTAAAGGCACAGAGACACCTCTCCTACCTCTAATCATTAACTGACCCTTTCAGTTATACGACATATATAAAAGCCTCTGTGGTGTATCTGAACAAACAATGCTTGTGACTAGACATTATGATTGGCTCCAAACAACTCTCGACCAATAATCTTTCTTTTCCTAATAATATAACAAGTAATAATGAACTAATCCCACATTCCCTCATTTTTCAATTGCAGGTCTATGTTTTGTAGAATACAAAGTGAGTCCTTTTTTGTAGCTCAAAGCTTAAGCAATCCCCATGATGCGGTCTCTTGATGATATTACCTATTCTATACGCCGAAACATATCTTTCTTTCTTTCTTTCTTTTTCCTTTGTATGCTTTGAGTGAGCTTATTCTTGAGGCAGAAGTATGAGGCATTGATTGGCTTTAATTAATTGACAGTGAAACATGAAGAGTAAAGGCAGGAAATTAATTGAAGGGATATTTAATTTGGCGGGGGATGCAAAGACTAACGTTGGAGGCAAAGTCAGAGATGAATGACTCTGTTCTAAACAAGCATGTGGCATGTCTTGCAAAGGGTGTGACTTACTTGAGATCTGAGTTACACATTCCATACGTGAAATTAATGCAGCTGTATCTTCAATCAAGCCAGGATTGGTGGAAGAACGCATTCAAAGTTTCAAACACACTCACCGAACTTAATAAATCAACAAATTAAAACGTATTCAATGGTCAGCAAACGAGACAAGTTAACATATAATCGCTACCTAAGAGATCTCCATTTTAGTCAAAAGCTTCTTTCGCTGTATTCAACTAATCCTATTAAGTTTATCACACGGGTCAATGATTTATCATTAAATTATATGTCTGTCATTTCCAATTCCGATAGTTGCTCCGACTTCCCATGTTGACGTACGTACTCTTGTTGTTATGTATGCGTTGGTTTGTACATGGCTTATTTGTTAACTTAAGACAGATCCAAACACAAACTTAAAGCTCTTACTGTACAAAATTCTTCAGCTGCACAACATCCAATTGGGAACATTCCAAAAGCACAAGGAAATAGCCACGTCGAACACTTTCCGAGGCTCTTAGTTTAATACGGGGATCGTTTATTTGTTGACCCAGTAATTATTAGTATGAGTTTAGGAGAGAGCAAAGTGACCCAAAAATAATCAAAACAGAGAGCGAGAAAGGGAGATCAAACAAGTTTTGACTCGAGGATGGAAAGTAAATACTACTATATGAAGCGATGATTTGAAGATGAACACAATTTGACATCACGATAAACCTTGTATTACTAGTGAGTGTTTGGTTGGGTTTATTTTATCTAAATAAGCACTTATTACGTAAATCGAAATAAAATTTCTTTTACATACCTATCTCATATACTGTGAATTACGATTTATAAGTACTCATTGTTCAAAATTAAGCTATTCCAAATGAGCATTATGCCAACCACTTCCAACAAATTCTTGCAACAATCAACGTTGTTATATTTAAATATACAAATTAGCAATTCCAATGCAAAAGGGAAAAAAAAATGTAAGTAGCTGAGAATGTCCGCCAATAAAGAATTTTAAAATGCGGAATTGTGAGTCTAAAGTTCAAAATAAAAAATAGCTGCAGAAAATGTAGAAATGGTATTTGATGAAACGTGAGAAGAGAAAAAGTGAGTATTTTTTTGGTAAAGGAGAATTGTTGACGCGGGTATGCAATATCAACCAAAGTTTTAACCCACCGATGACAATATGTCCAGGAGTCGTTGGTTAATTGACGACTTGATGGGAAAAAAAGAGAGGGTGGGTGTAACTATTATTTTAACTTTTTGAGGCCATCTATTATTTTAATGTTCATTATACCGTGTATGGTCACTTTTATATTAGGGTGAATACCATCCACACCTTAACTGTCCCTCAAATGCTAAATATTGGTTTTGGTCCTTTTATTAATAAAATAGTTTAGATTTTTATTGGCTCGTAGATACTAATATTTTAAATAAATTAAAATTTAAGGATCAAATATTATATTGACATTATATTATAAAAAAAATTGAAAAAAAAAAATCCTCTACTAAATTTTTATATTCCAACAAAAAAATAAGGAAAAAGTCCTATAAATACTGCCGAAATTAAGAAATTTCGTTTCAGTGCTGCAAATTTCAAAAACCCGATTCAGTCCTGTGTCAGTACGGATGAACAGTGTAAAGGGTGTCAAAAGACGATTTTGCCCTTTAGCCCTCATTCTCGCCACTTTCAGAATAATAACACGAGCCTTTTAATTAACAACTCCGGATTCTTGATTAACATCTCCAGTTTCATTTTTTTACTTTCACAATAACAACACTAGTCTTATTATTAACAACACCGTATTCAACATTAACAACTCTCATTTCTTATTTCACAACTTCGAAATTTAAGTTTCAGGGCCAACAACAACACCTCTTTCTTTATTAACAACACCGTATTTTACATTAACAACACTATATTTTTAATATGTGAATATGTGAAAGAATAAAGCGGAGTTGTTAATTAAGAATCCAGAGTTGTTAATTAAGAGGCTTGTGTTGTTATTCTGAAAGTGACAAGAATGAGGGATGAAAGACAAAATTGTCTTTTGACACTCCATGCACTGTTCATCCGTACTGACACAGAACTGAATCGGGTTTCTGGAATTCGTAGCATTGAAACAAAATTTTCCTATTTTGGCGATATTTTATAGGGATTTTCCCATTTGCGTGATTTTCTAAAAAAAAATATTTCTGAGGAAGGGACCTTATTTTGGCGGGTAATGGGACTGCCCATATCAGACAGAGAACGAGACGTGGAGGGTTATGATTGAGCCACGCATACCATATTCGTTTACGGGAGTTGGATGCACATGGGTTTGTGGCTCTATTTGCCTTTTTGATAGAAAGCGCAGGCAAGTGAGATTCTTGGATTGGATGTGACTTCACAGACCTCAATATCCAAATTTTATTTTCACTCATATTTAAGAAATGTAGTATACTAGTTTTAACTTTTTTTAGGCCATCTATCATAATGCATTAAGTGTTTGTATGGAATAGTTTATTTTTAGACAATAAATGCTTATAATTCGTGATTTACGGTATACGAGGTAAGTATGTGAGAGGAGTTTTTTCTCGGCTTGCGTAATAAGGGCTTATTTCCCAAATATAGTGCGTGTTTGTTTAAGCTTTTTGCACAGTAAAAACGCACTTATTACGCAAGCCGAGAAAAAACTCCTCTCACATACTTACCTCGTATACCGTGAATCACGAATTATAAGCTCGTTTTGGACAAAAATAAGCCATTCCAAACGCACACTTAAGCTCTCCCAAACAAGCCTAATCTGCAACCAAAATATCACCATTATCACTGTAGATGAATATATTATTTGCGTGTACATAACAAAATCCAAACAAGCGTGCAGGCATAAATACAAAAAGCGCACTACTTAAATATATATAATTATATTATTAAGGGATTATTTTCTTATCAAAGATATTATTAAGGGATTATGGATCAGTAACTATCTCGCGTTCACGACATGACCCATAAACAGTGGCACCACACACAAGCACACGCACAAACCAAATGCCCCACCCCCTCACATGACAACTTCTCAATTGGTAATCATCATATTTCGAAATTACTAAACCTAATTATTACAATTACACAAATTGGGGTTTTTGTGGGGGTGCATGTTGTCCCTCCCATTGTTTTTGGGCTCAACAATTTGAACGAGTGTGTCCCCGTTTCAAATACAAACAGTGACATGAACCCCTATCTCAATGTAGCAGGACTCACAGAGGCTCAAAGTAATGTGCTTCCGTAAATATAACTTAACATGATGGACATAATTCACAATTTCCCTCCTTTTCATGAAGTGTGTTGACTAAGTGAGCTGAGAAGGTTCCCGAAAAGACAAATGCATTCATCATAATCTTGTATTAGATAATTGGGGTATCCGATGTGGTTAACCTAATCACTTTTGTAACGTGTATCCTAAAATTGTAGTGTAAAAGAGTGAGGAGAGTATTGTGGATTCTTGGCTAGGCCATGAGGGAGGGCAAGTGAGTGCGTGAGAATGGAGAGAGGTTTGTGTTTGAAGCATTTGACGGGAAAGGGAGGCCCACTCACATTGAAAGCGGGCTCCAAGGACCGCTGATCACGGGAACTAATGTGGGACCCACCATCCCTCCACCAAAGATTCAAAAAAGCCTTTGATTGGATCCTCTTAACACCCCATCAAATCTCCACTGGGTCCATACCCTAAAGCCGCTCATCACGCATTCACTCCCCTCCCTCTATGTACCCACTTTTTACCACCCCGATCTAATTTTTTTTTTTTTTTCCTGTATGCTTGGGCAACTTTAAAATTATAGTTTTAGAATTGTTTTTGGTAAAATGAGGTAAATTTTTTTAAAAGTTTATCTTATAAGTTGTAAAAATCATCCTTTAAAAATTAATCTAAACACACACACAATCATAAAAGTAATTCTCTAAAAATTAAGATTAGTTTTTAAAATATAATTTTTACGAGATAAACATATGAAAATACTTTCTTCAGCTAGCAAAAAAAAAAAAAAAAAGAGGCTTGTACAACCAAGGTTTGGGTGTGTTTTTTTTATTGAACATAAACTTACTCTCCGTACCTAATACAAGTATCTTCCCGCTTTTGACCCTTCCCTTTTCCCTATTCCCAAAAGCTCCATGGCCTCGTTTCGTCCATCCGCATACATTGTTTACACGCACTAGATTTGGTTGACTTATTTGTCCCTTGTCTAATAAAAAAAAAGGGATTTTCATGAGTGGCTGGCTCATTAGTTATTAGAGCGTACAAAGTAGTAGTACAAGCAGTCTCCCACAAATCAAGTGTTAACAATTTACAACTAAGATGGCATTGAATAATGATCAATAAAGTTTTGGAAAATTTCACATGCTGCCCCTCCCCCTCCTTCCTCCATAAGTACCCCTACCCACTGCTCTCTCCATCCTCACCTTCTCCCCTTTGCCCTCTTCTCTAGAGCGTTCGATACTCACTCACTACCACTATGGCTCTCCCCATTCTGCTCTGCATTGCCTCCCTCTTCTCATTCCTCTGCCAAATCGAAGCTAAAATCCCTGGAGTTTACACTGGTGGTGCTTGGCAATCTGCTCATGCTACTTTCTATGGAGGATCCGATGCTTCCGGCACTATGGGTTTGTGCTCTCTAACTCCATTACACATAATGTGACTTCCAGTTATGTCACTCTCTTTGAATAGGGGGAAAAAACCTTTCCCCTGCATTTACTCTCTTCAAAACAGAGCAACACTCTGTTCTTCCTCTTTTTCTGGTCAGATAGCGAGATGCGAGCTGAAATTGAGGATTTTTTAGTTGTTTTAGGTTTACTGACAGTACATTACTAATTATCATGACAATGTACCTTACAAACCCATTTCCCCACCGCAATTTCTCTGCTCATAGCAGAGCAGCACTATGTTTTTCCTGTTTCCAGTAAGATGTCCGGTGATGAACTTAATGTAAGCTCTTTTGGCTGAACAGGTGGAGCTTGTGGGTTTGGTAATCTCTACAGCCAAGGGTACGGAGTAAACACGGCGGCATTGAGCACCGCACTGTTCAACAGTGGCTTCAGCTGCGGTGCCTGCTTTGAGATCAAGTGTGCAAACGACAGACAGTGGTGCCACTCCGGCAGCCCATCCATCTTCATCACGGCCACCAACTTCTGTCCACCAAACTACGCTCTTCCAAACGACAACGGCGGTTGGTGCAACCCTCCTCGTCCTCACTTCGATCTCGCCATGCCTATGTTCCTCAAGATCGCCGAGTACCGCGCTGGCATTGTCCCCGTCGCCTACCGCCGGTAACCCACTTTCTACTTCTCACATTTACCTCTAAAGTTTCAACCTTTTTACATAAATGCTTCCGACAGTGAGTGACTTTTGTGTGTGGATTTGTGTTTTTGCAGTGTGCCATGCAGGAAGCGAGGAGGGATAAGGTTCACGATCAATGGGTTCAGATACTTCAATTTGGTGCTGATCAGCAACGTTGCGGGTGCAGGGGATGTCGTGAGGACGTACGTGAAGGGGACGAGAACGTCGTGGATGCCGATGAGCAGAAACTGGGGGCAGAACTGGCAGTCAAACGCGGTGTTGGTCGGTCAAGCGCTGTCGTTTAGGGTATCCGCCAGTGACAGGCGCAGTTCCACTTCATGGAACATTGCTCCTCCTAACTGGCAATTTGGTCAAACTTTCACCGGAAAGAATTTTCGGGTCTGATGAAAAAAGCCCCGTTAAAAAAATATTATTTCAAAGAAAAAGGCCCAAATTTTTATGTGTTACTATATTTCTCCAGTTTGACTGCCAATTTTCATAGGGAATGGTTTTTTTGACTGGCTGTTTTGGAAGACCGTGGAGGAATTATTAAAAAAAAAAAAACAAGAGTGAGAAAGGGATTCACGACTTGTTGACTTTTTATTTTATGGTGGGTAGGTGCGTGGGGCTCTACTTTGTACGGTGAGAGTAACTATACATGAAAGGGGGAAATTGTAGGGAATGCTGAAGCGGCTAATTAAGCAAAGTGGTAGCCCGCAGCTAATTAAGATGATTTATATATTTTTATGTAATGTAAGCATGTGTCCTGTGGTTAGTTAACTTACAGTTCAATGGGAATGTTCAATCATATGGTTTGTTTGATTCACTGTTGTTACTTTGTTGATTTGATGATTTCCCTTGTTTATGCGTAACTAGAAGGACAGACTTGTCGTTTGCCATCAAGATCCCAACTACTCCACCATAAAAACAGATGGGATATTTAAAACAGAGCAATGAGGATTAAATGCAAACATTATTAAAATACTCGTATCCCATATCTATCAAATTGGTTACTTGATTTAAAGGGAACCTGGAGAGCAAAAAGGCCTGGAGGCCATTTAATAACAGACCCACTGAAGAGTGTGGGGAGAAAGCAGGGCACGTTCTGCTCACTAGAGAGAAAATCCCAGGATAATTACTCTCTGCACGAATTTTGATATGACTTTTCAAAACTGTGAAAGCTGTGAGCATTTATTTGTCGTGTTCCTATCATTTTGCATTATTGGGAAGAAGAAAGGAAAGAGCATTATGTTGGGCAATTATACCATGGGGAGAGGCCAGGCAGTAAAAAAGAATCAGGGAACAGTGAGGAAAATGTAAGAAAGCATGTAGGAGACAAAAGCATATATATAAAGATGATGGTGCCCCCGTGAGTGCAAATAAAAGTCACGTCAAAGTGTGAAGAAGGAGAGTGCTATTTGTTGATTAATGAATTGCAAGTAATTAGGGGGTACGTGGTGTCACTGTTGCTAGCTAACTTAGGATACCTACCTACCTACCTACCTCTACAAAAGTTTAAAAAGCAAAAGTGAAGAATGGTTTTGGATAACTTCCCTCTTTTTTCATTTCACTGCTTCTGAGAGATTCTTTTGATTTCATGAGCATTTCAGATTGATTTGTACGTAAACTAATTTAGTAAAAGAATTCACTTGTTGAAAGAACATTTCGAGTCTATGTTTTAACCTTTGTTAACTCTCTCTTTTTAAAATATATTTTGTTTTCTGACAATCCATCTATTCTTAGATCCCAATTGAGAAGCTCAGCGTGGTTTCTTTTCTTTTCTTTCTTTTTGGACATCGTTTATATTTGAACTCAAGATTTCATTTATGAAATGAAACCTATGCATTGTGCAAGATGCGGTTACTGCAAAAAACCATTCAAGTGACTTGGACCCTTTATCGCTTGACTGTAGAATAATCATTTATAACAGAGTAAAGGTGCAAAAATAGTAATAATATGAGCATCTAGTGGTATTAATATTTGATGGGGTGCAAAAATAATAATAAATATTTTTTAACGTGCTAAATTGAGAATGCTGATCATAGTGACAGTTATAGACAAAGGAAGAGCAAATGAGCTCCACTTGATAGAAATTACTTGTAATAAATGGTCAACGTGGTCAAATTTATTGGCATTATCTATTTAATTACCTTAAAAATTGTTTATTATTACTTTTGGACCTTCAAATATTAATTCTGTTAGATACTCAAAATACAAAACATTATTACTATTTTCACACCTTTACCCTTCATAACAATGGTAAACTGTCAACTCGAACTGCATCGTGAGGGCTTAATCAGGGGTTCTGAGCAGAGAAGCTGAGGGCATTTCAAGTTCAGAATCAGTTAATCAGCTCAATAGACTTCGAGGTGGATGTGGATGCAAATTGAGATTGGCAACCGTAAAAGGGCTCTGGCAGTTGATAAGATAGATAATAATATAATATGCATAACGGTCTGTATCATTACTTGGGTCAAAATTAACTGAACAATTGAAGTTCTGAAAACCTCTTGGCCAAAAAAAATGTGAAGCCCTTGGGCTCAAACGAGTCATTTGCTGGAGGCATCCCAGTTGAATAAAGATGACAAAATTGACGCAATGCAGCTGCTATGAAACAAATGATAGACTAGTTTTAAATGAAATTTAGTGGATACCAAAACTGATATCAAAGTTTGGCATGAGAGAATTAATGTTCAACATGTCATTCTTTGAGCATTCCAAGCATGAGCCTTGTGAAATTACTGACCAAACCTAGTTCTGTAGGATATGAATTACAAATCTGCAAATCAGTTCTAATTCCAAAGGTTCATAAAAAAAAGGGGTATTGGGCCCTCTTCCGCTTAAGATTTTGTTTCTTATTCTTCCATTGAGTCAGTAAATATTTAATGCCCTCCTTCAACGAGGCCTTCCTCCCTTCCTTCGAATTCCAGAGCTCGCGGATTATGTACCTACCACTAGGATTGTACTCGTTCAACTCCAATAGGGCATTAGTCACTGCTTTAAATACCTCATCCCCAAGCTCATTCTTTAAAGCTTTCAGTTTCTCATCTTCTGCATTGATAACTTCCTGCGTAATACATCCAATGTAAATTAAATAATGTCACATGCAAATAAACTTCAGCACGATTCATCAGCAATCAGTAGCTTGCACCAACACATATTAAACAATGCATACCGTCTTGCATCTATACAACAAATATTGTACCGCCAAAACACAAGGCTTACTTTTTTGTCTGCGATATCATCCTGAATGTTCTTGAAAGCAATTATGATGATTATCTAAGGTTAGACATTCATTTAATGAAATATTTGGAAGAGATTCCTCATGGCACATGATTTGAAAGGTAAAAGCAAAACAAGCGCAGAATTGCTGGAATGGGTCTCGTTCTCTGAGTCCACAAGTCTGATATATTCCAGATCTAGAAGGGCACGAAGAAGATTAAAAGCATAAAATAGAGTTACGGTAGTGGTGACATACGTCCTGTCCGTTATGGTGAGGACCTCCAGTGTACCGCAAGACTATGTTACTATAGCAAAACACTCCAAAGTCAATCTTCAGATGTTGATATGAAGAAAATATCAATCTGAGAAGCCAAGGGATGATGGCATTGATCAAGAATGCCTGCAGGAGGTTGAATCTGTAATGGTTTAGATGAGGGTTTACACGGAGGAAGTGGTTATTGACATATTGTGGAGCACCCAAGAGGAAAACTAAGTGCCTGATTGAGTTGGTGTTGTAAAGAACGTTCACGTAAATCAAGGCAAAACTCATCTCCCATACTTATCTTATATACCGTAAATCACATTGGAAAAGCAGCTTCTACCGCTAGCCCAAACATGTACCAAGTATCCTAGAGTTTATCGAAAGAGTGGCCTCTGGATGCGGGAGTTCAGACATCGATCCAAGCCTCTTGACAGCATCAACTAAAGAAGGCCATGATTGGGTCCATCTGCCAGATTTACTACTAGTGTACTATGATGAATGGATACTACATAGCATTGGCAACTATAGCGGGAGAACTATCAACGTAGATCTTGCAATTTCACACCAAACCAGGGAAGGTTTACAAGGTTGAGTGTGCAGATCAACTTTACTAAATCCCTGCTACCAGCCTTCATATCAAAGAATAGGAAGTCTGTGATTGACCATGAGATGACTGTCCTAACCTGCTGGACATACTGGTGGTGTTCTGAAAAATTAGGGAGGACAATTCTATGGGCTATGATATGACTGTCCTAAACTGCTGTCATCAGCCATGAGAAGCCTCTATGAGCAAGGTAAGTGATCACGCCAGCAACGGCGTCAATGAAAAATACAACCATGGTATTTCTGAGTTCATTTCTCAGCTAAAATAGAATGAGAATTTTCCTTTTCCATGTTGGTTTCCTTGTTTCTTCTTTGGGCTTAGTGCCCCTTTGTTTCAAGGAAAAAAAATCAATGCTTAAAAAGAATGATATAATGAAAGGATGCTGGATATGAATACGGCCTAAATTCTCATTTCACAGTAAACATGTTCCCAGGGCTTGAAATTTCAGTGAACATGGCATGATAAACATAAAAAGAAATTTTATCTCACAAGATACATTATTTTGACAGTTAGGATCATTGTACCTTCAGATTCCCACGTTCATCCTCTACATTTTTGAAAGGGTGCCAGCTTGGATCTCCTAGATCTGCCTCCCACTGCGAACACAACTGTAGTGCTAACACCTCATCATCTGGACCTTTTCCCTTAGCTGAAGTTACAAATGGCTTATGGTCGAGCTCTCCCATTCTTTTCACAATAATATTACTATTACCAGGGCGAGTACTCAAATGTTCTATGCCCTGTAAGCAAGGAAGTTAGACTACTTCAGATAAATTACAAAAGAAAAGGCCATGGCAACAGCAACAAAGAGTAGTCAATGAAAGAGAATTTCAAGACATCTTTTTCTAGACTAAAGTAAGAATCATTCAAGTGAAGAAAAATAACAAAACAAGTAGATCAAGATCCTCCCCACTGCAAAACTGCACACATACACACAAAAAAGAGATAAATATAGTCCTTGATAGCACCCTACTCTAGATGTCATGCTTCATTACAAATGAAATGTTTTCAACAAAACAAGATGTAAGCTGGAAATTCAAAAAGTATATTGTTCTGAGATTTTCCAAATATTCCACACAAATTTAAATCCTTTGTTGCTTGTTGGGTAAATAATTAGTAAAACGGAAATTCCATGTT
Source organism: Inga laurina (assembly GCA_963855925.1). Lineage (NCBI taxonomy): Eukaryota > Viridiplantae > Streptophyta > Magnoliopsida > Fabales > Fabaceae > Inga > Inga laurina. The sequence continues at coordinate 66,389,018 of OY979707.1, read as the reverse complement.
GAGTATCGGACTGTTTGACGGGAGTAGAAGGCCTATAATGTAATAACGCCAGCAAGGCCATTCACACTTCCTTGAGTAAGAAAAATTATACCTACATTTATTAACTCCTTGCGAGCATCCTGCAATTCGTCATTGGTTTTACGCTCCTTGACTATAAGGGTCTGTTGCAGTTCCTCCACTGCTTCCAACTCCTCCTCTTTATCCTTCAGATCCTCTTTAATTTTATCCATTTCTTTCTTCACCTTAATATCCTCATCCTCGCCCATGTGATTCATTTCTTGCAGAACACCCAGAGCTCCTCTCATCTGCTGGATGTTTAATTCCAACTCTTGTTTGTCATCAAGTTTTCTTTGCAGATCAAGAATTCTTTTATGCAGTTCTTCCTTTTGTTTCTGCAATGTACGACCACTGAATATGAAATTAATGGATTGGTGGAAACTAAGGGGGAAAAACTGAAACGCTTCTGTATAATTGAACAAACAAAAAAGAGAAAATCCAATCACATTCAAAGGAATGGATAGATAGAGAAAATGGAATGCATGCCTTTTGTTTGTCAGCCAAACGCATCACTCTCTGATCAGCCAACTTCTGCTCCATTGTTGCCCTCTCATTCTGCAGGATGGATGGAAAATGAAGCGCATCATATCTTGAATTATTAAAGTAAGGCAGCAGGTGGGATCGTGGCATCAATATTATAGCAGCTTATCCACAAATTTAAATGGACAAAGCATACCATTTTCTTCTGGTGAAGTAGTTTTTGTCTCTCAGTATCATTTTGGGCTTGACGGTGTCGCAAATCCTTCTCAAGGTTCTCCAAATTTATCCTCTGAGCTTCCAAATGCAGTCTATCTTCCTCGTGATCCCTAAGGATCTTCTCAGCATGATCACGGGCCCTCTTCTGCATGTTTGTTATCTCTGAATGGGCATAATAAAATATAAGGCAAACTACCATCAAGAATAAATCCTAAAAACTAGAAAAATAGCTTCAAAGTTTCAACATACCATTATTAAAATGTTTAATCAGGTCCGCCTTTTCACCCATCAGTTTACTCAGGGAATCATTAGTCTCATGGTATTTGCTTTGGACCTCCTTCAATTGCATAGTTTTCTTCTCCAAAGTTTGAGTCAAACCTTGGACAAGCTTGGATTCCTTCCTCTTGTCCTCTGACTGTTTATCAGTAACAGATTTTAGATCCCCATTTCTACGAAGGTGATCACCAATTATACTCTTTGCATGGTAGTCATCATCACGAGCCACCCATCCATACAATCTGTCCCCTCGGTTTCTTGTCTTGAAATAATCCGTCTTACCACACTGATCCACTTCAAAGCTCTTCTCAAAATCCATAGCATTATTGAAACCATCAAATTCTTTGCTAAACTCTACAATAGCAAAACCTGAGTGACCCCAACGATTCCACAATGGATGAACTCTCACTGGATTGAATCCTTTTCTGGAAAATTCTTCCTTCAATTTGGTACCACTTTCAGCAACATGCCGTCCATCTTTCAATTGAGTTTTAATGTTAGCCACAATACCCATCCAAGGCCATACAAACAACTGGTCGCTGTCAGGCTTAGGACAATCAATTTTGGGAACAGGTTCCAGCTTTGGACGATCAATTTTGGGAACAGGTTCAGGCTTTGGACGATCATTTTTGGGAACAGGTTCAGGCTTTGGACGATCATTTTTGGGAACAGGTTCAGGCTTTGGACGATCATTTTTGGGAACAGGTTTAAGATATCTTTCGATGTAATTCTCAAGAGCCGAGTGCCGAGCTATGCTTCTTAAACTCGAGCTCTTTGATTTGCAAACACTTGACGCATGTTGCAAAAGCTCCTTCAGGTGGTAATCGTTCTTACTACTCGAATGGCAGAAGGGGCAACTATATTTTGAATCAGAGACTTTGAGTCGAAACTCACCAGCCTTCAATCCTTTATAGTATTTATACTCATAATCCTTCAACTCAGATTTAGTCATATGATCTGACATACCGGACAATTGCAACTGAAATTCATAAAAACGCCCAGGCAAACCATATTAAAGTAATGAGAGAAGAGACACAATATGAAAAAAAGAATAACATCTTTATTCAGTTTAAATATTAGATCAATTGTACTACGACCAGAGCTACAACAATACCAAGAGATAAACAAAAGAATGGCCCGCTAACACCAGCGCACACTTCTACCCGCGAATGTCAGGCAAAGCTTGTAGGCTAAGAAAAGCCCGAAGAATGAGAAAAGCAAAGTAAGGGAAGAAATAGAAAAGTTGAAACGAGTATTATACCTGACGGTGTGAAAATGTGAACCTGGAAAGTCTTCTCGGCGGTACACAGGCTTCCGGAGCTGTTCAAAATAAACTCAAGACCCTGCAGAATCAAAAGGCATAACCTAAAACATCTCAACGAGTAGCAGAGAAAAAGAAGGAAGAGTGGGGTGTAAAGGGCTCGAACAGACGCCAGCAAAGTCGAAATGGCGTTACAGAGAGAGGGTTTTGGTTGATGAAACTTGGAGAGGAAGGTCCAAATGAGTGGCCTCGTCTGCCCTTCGGCCTGCGCTGATACGTAGCAAAGCAATGTGCGTGGAGTGGCCAGGCCTCTGACCCCGGTGTACTAACGTTACGCCCCATTCCCAGTTATGCCCTTTTATTTGTTTTTTTTTAATTTATAAATTAAAAGCATGTTTGAGTTTGAAATCACTTAAATTTTTTTTGATATAAGTACTTATTATGTGAGTCAAGATAAAATTATTTTCATATACTTATTTTATATAATGTGAATCATAATTTGTAAATATTTATAAATAAAAAATAAATTATTCTAAACAACTGAGTTGTGCGATTTTTTTACCTTCAGTGTGATTTATTTAAAAACCAATATTGAGCTACACAGTAGATTCCTTCCACCTTAAGCACAAGCAATTTAAAAACCAATTTTTTACCTTCAGTGTGCTAGAAGTTTTGCCGCCACCCTACGCATCCCATGCATTAACGTCTTTGTGTCCATGATTATGATAATTTTGTTCCCTTTCGGCCACACCACTCTCTATCCCCAATAGCAAAATAGCATCAAATTTTCTGCCGGGGAGCGTTTTAATACCCAATAGCTGGATGAACTCCGAAGTCCAGACACAGCAAGACAATAATAGGAAGGAGAAGAATCACTTGAAGGGGAAAAAAAAGGGAAGGAGAAGAATCACTAACGTAATCACCGGCGAAGTGGAGCTCGCTGCCGTCGACAGGAACGACGGATATTGGACACCGCGGGAATTGCAAGGGGTTTCAGACTCGAACTTGAGAACGAGAAACTAAATGATAAAATTGAAAGTTAAATGCCAATGAGGAAAGAAAACTAAATGATAAAAATACCCCTATTTGGATTAGGGACTGTCCTTGATCGCTATTTTTGGGATTAGGCAGTTTTCAAATTTATTCATCTTTGCCTCGATCCTTACGCACCAGTGAAAGATAATACCATCACGCCAAAAGGAAAAAAAAAATTGAGGGGCAGTTGCATTTTCTTTTTTGTTTTGCTCAAAAGGGGCCGTTGCATTTTAGTTAAAGGAGCTGCAACTTAAAAAAGGGAAAATAAAAAATAAAAGCAATCAATTAATAAACCATCCGCTAAGGCCATGAGCCCATGGCCGTTAGCCCAGTATTAAAGAGCCGGGGATTGAGCCCATTTTTTCCTCAGTCACATATGCATTTAAAAAACAAGTATTTCACCACTTTCGTCATTACTTCATTCACTTGTCTTTTGAACGGTATATCCTGCAATCTGCGAACTCAGATCAGATACCCCGTTATCATTTCACCATTATGTATTCCTTTTCTAGCGCCCACTCCAAGGACACATAGAGATAGAATGCCTTAAAGAGTTAAAGCTTTAACTCTTTAAGCCCGTTTTGATTGCTAGACAGCGTGCCCTCTGCAAAGTAATGGTTTGTTTTTAACAGGTTAGACCAACTGTGATCAAATCAATCACAGAAAAACTGTTGCCAAATGTTCTGATATATGCTAGCAGCTATCTTTAGTGACCCCCCATTCCCGCGTTTGCATTGGACCTACTCCTGCATAAGAATGTTATTCCAACCTAAAAAATATAACTCAAACATATGACATATCTTAAAAAAACTTTCATTATTAATTTTTTTTTTTTTTTGGTAAAAGTGAGGGCGTAGCCCTGTTGCTAATACATAATTACATCAATGGTGGGGAAATTAATCCCAATCTCTCTTTATCAAACAGATTCTGCAGAAAGCTCGGGCAAGACTCAAATAGTCAGAAGTAGTCAAACCCTTTTGGCAAGTCGATCTGCAAGCTGATTTCTTCCTCTTGGAACATAAGGAGTGTCAATTTCCCATGAGAAATCCATAAATCTCTGAATTTGAACCACCAGCAAACTGCACTCGATTTTTCTGTTTCTATCTCTCAGCACTGTAATTAAGTTTCTTGCATCTGATTCCAATATAACCTTCCTAAACCCCATATATCCCAGGCCATGTGCAAACCTTTGAACACAGCCCACTGTTCAGCTTCAACAACAGAGCAAGGTCCCAAAGTATAAATGATACCAAGCACTAAATGCATATTCCCACCTTCCAGAGAGTAATGAAATAGCAGAAGCCTGGAATAGCATTGTATAAGCCCAAATAACAATAGGTTTAAATTACTTTAAAATTTCCATATAATTATAAACCATTTTTGCACAAATATTATTTATAAATTCTACAGGGGAATTGCGAATTCTTCATAATCATATCACATTTTAAACAAGGAGGAAGGGTAAGGCAAGGCGGGGGAGAGATTAGATGCTTGTAAGTAACATTTAAATCCTGTGAAACTAATTACATGTGTGACGGATAGGGGTTTGGTGTTTGAGATCTATCATATAATGATCACACGACATGCCGATCACACTGTAGATGTTTCAATTGTAGCAGGAAAAGATCAGACATAAACCAAACACAAGTATAAAGCTTATCACTATTACTGATTTAAGAACGCCATGAATGAGCCAAGAGTGACAACGAAAGCCCAGTGGCCTGGGTTGGATGGGAATAATAATGGACATTGGACATTACAACACCCCCATTCTTTACAGCTACTTGTCCAACCCGGTCCCCACCAATGCTCCCTACCAAGTTCATTACTCGTTTTGAGAAATTTATTTCATGTCTGCATTTAACTTAAGATCATTTCGTCTCTTGTACTCTTAAAATATCATAATTCAGACTTCATGTTTCTAAAAACAAAATCATATTTGTCCTCAAGGGTACAAAAGGATAGAAACAGGCCCCATCTGTGTCTTTCCCCCCTTAGAAAAAAGTACAAAAACTTCTTCCGAAGTTGACCATCAAAATGGGGATGGAAAAATCACTCACATCCCTTTTCAAAGAATGAATGCATCTCACAGAAAAATTGTATATTCATTCAATTTTTTAAAAAGTAGCAAATTACAGTACACCGCCCACTACAGTTGAGGGGGGGAAAGCCAACTATACTCCATGGTCTTTGCAGTTTGCATTACATCCTTCCTGTCACAGCTATTTCTATTTCTATGATGCCACCCAGAAATACTCCAGAGATGCTCTTGATTTTTTGCGTATATTAACTGAAATACGATACTCTTCCGATCATAAATATAGGATTGTCCTACGGTTTAGTACCAGAAGTAGTATTAGATATGTACAATCTGGATAACTATGAACATACATGACATTGTCACAAAAGTTTCAAGCATAGAGAGCGGAAGCAGATGGACGGGGATAAGCTGTGGTGGCCTTTTCATTCTTAACGTCACCTTCAATTTTTCTGCGACTGGATCTATTCACAGAGGGCTTTGGTTTGTCTCCATTTACATTGGGAACTTGAAGCTGCTCCAATGCAGAAACAACGTCGTCCATGGTCGGCCTCAACTTGGGTTCGATCGAAATGCATCGCAATGCCAGAGTAGCTGTCTTGTGAGCCTCCTCTATTGTATACTGACCTTCAAGACGAGTATCCAGCACATGACAAAGTTTACGTTTGTTTGCTAGATATGGCTTAGCCCACTTCACCAAATTGCGTTGTCCTGATGGTCGACTCTTGTCCATAGCTCGACGGCCTGATATCATTTCTACTAGTACCACTCCGAAACTATATACATCACTCTTTGCAGTCAGGTGACCTGCCATAAGAATAAGCCATTATTACCAAATGGTAACAAACGAAAATTAACATAATTTGATCACTAACATGACCAAACATTACCGGTGGCTACATATTCGGGAGCTGCATATCCATAGGTTCCTAATACTCTGGTGGAGACATGACTTTTGTCCTCTGCTGGTCCATCCTTGGCCAGCCCAAAATCAGAAAGTTTTGGATTGTAATTCTGTGGCCAAATTAACAAAGGTTTTGTTTTCAGATATCATATTAGTATTGTTCTTTATGAGAGAGATTTTAGGGGGATTCATATGCCACATACTGAGTCAAGCAAGATATTTGAGGTCTTCAAGTCCCTGTATATCACTTTCGTTTCAGCACTGTGAAGAAATGCAAGCCCTCTGGCAGCACCAAGAGCGACCTTCAGACGGTGGCTCCAAGAGAGAGGTTGGAAATAAGAGCCCCCTGTTACGACATTATTATGAATGTTAAACACGATTCTCTAGTTAAATCAATTGAAAAGTTGGCTAAGGTATGAAGGACTCACTCCTAAATAAATGATTCTCCAGGCTGCCTCGAGGCATAAATTCATACACCAGAAGACGGTGTTCGTCTTCAAGGCAATACCCGATCAACTTCACAAGATGGGGATGACAAAATTGTCCCAGAAAATTCACTTCAGCCTAAAGCAGAAAAAAGGAAAAACAGGGCAAACCAGCTCCTTTGAGTTTAGCTTACAAGAGGACCAACCATACCCGCCTATGATGCAAAAACTGCACTTACCAACCACTCATTGTGACCTTGCAAGCTATCTTGCTTAAGTCTTTTCACAGCAACAACAATGCCAGTGCCTGGCTTGGCGGCAGTAAGGGACTGCTCATCAATCCATCCTTTGAAAACTGAACCAAAACCACCTTCTCCTAAAACACTATCGTGCCGGAAATTTCGTGTGGCCGCTTTCAGTTCTGCATAAGAAAAGCTTTTCAAATTGGATGACTGCAAGATTTCACCCTCACTCCGGCGAGTATGAGTCGATGAGGCCTTTGAGACATCACTTCCTGTTCTGCTCAGATCACATCCATCTGTGCTCACGTATTTTGAATTCAGCGCTACAGAAATTAACAACATTAGCACAATCAAACACACCCGCAACACAAAATTTCATTTATTTTTCCCATATCTGTCAGAGCCACTCGAAGAACTCAATTTCATCTCATGAGAAGAAACAGGGGTGGGTTTGCCAATTAGGGGTGTTTTATAAGCAGAAAAAAGAAGAGGGGAAAAGAAAGAGTAAAGCCAGGCAAAATATAAATCTGAGAAGTCGATCACAAAATGAAACGATCAACATACATACAAGCGTACAAGGGCAAGAATCGAGAAATCAATAGCATGGACACCATACACTAGGGTTGTGCCACAGAGAGAGAGAGAAATCTGAAATACCTGTGTTAAACTGGCTCTCAGCTTTAATTTGGGTGCCCAAACAACTTCCCATGTCAGAAATAAACTAAAACCTGGGAACACAGAGACCAATAAGTTCCAGAAATCAATAAAAACGAATTGAATAAAGAAGTAAAGAAAGATCAGAGGTCGACAACAAAATAACATGAATTAAGAATTCAGGGGACGCACCAGTTTGGAGTGAGGTTGAAGGAAGAGGGATTCATAAGAGGGATAAAGGAGAGAAGAAAGAGGATCTATAGGAATGCGTGTCGTGGCGCCTGTGGCGAGACTATTCAAAGTTAAAAGCAAGTTGAACAAACAACTCGAAAAGTTTGGATGGACTGAATAGCAAAGACACAGAAGGTGTTGGAAGTAGACGAACAACGAAGGTGAGTGTGGTCGTCTTCAAAAGGGACCGCTTTTTGGTTGGATTTGAAGAGCCCCACCCTCTGTCGTACAATGTATACGCAGCTCAAACCTTTATGATTAGTCTCTCTGAGATGGGAAGAGGGATTAGCCAGAAGAGTTCCCAGCACTTGGAGCCGTTGGATTTTATGGATCTGGGTGGCTGGCTTGAGTTACCAGCGATTTCTTGTCTGTTGTTATGCACGAGACTGAACTTTCTTGCTTCGGCCACGTGCTATTGACCTCTTGGAGGCACTAATCAGAAATCGATATTCTTCTTCTTATCAACCAGCGATATTTTCTTCTTCTAAAGACTCCTTCAAAGTCTCGCATGCGCTCATGTAAGGAGTATTAGTGACTGCAGTTTTTATACAAGGATGGAGTAAATGATGATGCCTTGATGCTTTTGAACGAGTCAAATAACATCACGAGCAAACTGATCGTGTCTTAAATCCACATGACGTGTCATCTTGTAAGCAAAGATAACTTCACAATCTTCATCTTAACCGGTAAATTTGGGATGCTTTCTGGAGTGTGCATTTCCGCCGGGCTAATTGAGAAAAGAATAATTACATGTTATTTATTTCCTTGATTGGAAAGGCGTGCATTTATTTTTATGATTACAAATTTGTAAATATTATTTCGGGGCATTTGCATGAGTAGTTATTATAATAACACGTGCTTTTTAGATTTGCATGTTAGCAAATGGACGAATGGAACATTGGGAATATATACAGCAAGCCAATCAAGTGTTGTCCAAATAAGTGCAGCTGCAGCCAAATAAGGGAAACCTTGCCTTGCCCATCTTCATTTCTTGGATTGGATGCCACCTCACACAACATGTATAATAAAAGTTTGTTTGGAATGGATTGAAACATTTAAAAATAACTTCTTAATTATAGTTTATAGTGTATAAGGTAAGTGTGTAAGATAAATTTTATCTCGACTTACATCAATATATTTATGATAAGCAGTTCTAAATAAACACTAAAGAAAGTTGTTTTTTAAGAAAAGAAATCAAATGCGTCAATATAATCACAACAATAAACTAATGCTACATTCGGCCATTAATGTAATATCTAATTTGTAGTGCAAATATCTCGTGTCATTGATATAAGATCTAGTGTGTAGTATAATTGTAAAAATATATTGTATTACATATTAGATCTTATATTAAAGACACGAGATAATATTTAGAGCATCTGGTACTAAAAATTATGCATTTATGTAAATCATCGTATAAACAAATGATTCACTTGATTGTATGTAAAGTAATCTTATTTTTTATCAAAGATTTTATAATTTAATGGTATGAATACTCCCCTGCTAGTGGAAAAAGTCAAGGATTTAATCTCGCTATTGTAATTCATGTGGTTAATACATGCCTTTATAATTAAGAGAGAGAGAGAGAGAGAGATCTTTGTTTTTATATAAGCACTGTGGCCCAATTATTGAAGTTCATCCACCCTATTCGTGGATAAAATGGAATCCCATGTCGTGCGGTTGGCGTACTTCCCAATGAATTATTTTTTAATTTTCTTTTATCCATTATCCATATGTTTTTTTTTTTGGACTGAATCCATATGTTTTTTTTAACCAGCAATCGATCATCCATATGTAATTTTCACCGATTATCCATATATACTAGTATATTATAAAGGATTAAAGTTCATTTTTACCCTAAAAGTATTGGCTCATGGGTAATTTTATCTCATAAGTTTTGTCTAATTAGGGATAATTTTTTCTCGAAAGTTTCATCTAGGGTAATTTTGTCCTGAAAGTTTCAAATATGGGGCAATTTCGCCCTATATGTTATATCAGTTAAGTTTAACCGTTAGTTAATCAAATTTTAGAGCAAATTTGCTCATAGGTCAAAACTTCTAGGACAAATTTGTTGTTATTTTAGAGGTAAATTTGCTTTGGAAGTTTTCACTTTAAAGCAAATTTGCCCATAAATTTGGTCAACTAATATTCAACTTAACTGTGATAACAGTTAAGGAGAAATTGCCCCACATTTAAAACTTTCGGGGTAAAATTGTCTCAGATGAGACTTCCGGGATAAAATTGCCCCTGAAGCAATACTTCTAGAACAAAAAAAAAAAAAACCTTTTAACTCTATTATAAAACCCATACTATTTAATGAACCCTTAGTCATTTTTTTTTTTTTTTTGGGTAAAATTAGCCACGGGACTGGCTGGAGGCCTGGGTGAGTGAATTTGAATTCCTCCATTCAGTTTTAATCACGGGAAAAAGATAGGAGCAAATTTTTGAATTTACAAAATTTAAAATCAGGTATTTTTTTAAAAAATAAGTTGTAAATTGCTTATTAAGTTTTGTCATTCCTTTAGTAACAAACCTAATTTAAAATTTGACAATTTCAAAATTCTTTTTGTCTTTTTCCCTTTAATCATTAGATTATGATTTAATGTCATTAAATAAATGTCACTATTTATTTAAAATAGATAACTAATAATGATGGTGGTGGGGGTGGTGATAAAAGCCTAATTTGGCAATATATAGGAGGCATTAGCATTATATGTGAACCTAGTGCACCAAATCTACGGACAAGTGCCCCTCTTGTCTCATGCATTTTTTTAAGAAATTTTTTTGTCTTATTACTTCATGCGCTTCACAATTCAATAATTCACAGTTTCCATTTAAATGTTTCGCTTCAAAACGATTGATTAGTTTGTAAAAAAAACCCATTAATTGCCTCTTTTTTTATGAAAGTAATTAATTGACTCTTTTCTTAAATTAAATGTATCATTTTATGTACCGCACAAATCTAAAATAAAAATGTATTATTTATTATTTACGGACATTAAAACTTAATATAAATTTAATATTGTTTATTCACGATGATTGATAAATTAAGAAAAAAACAAAATGTAGTAGAACGTGCAAAAAAGGACACTCAAATTGGTTTCAGGCTTTCAGCCCCAAAGGAGGATAGGCTCCCATATCTCAACTCCCGGTTGCTAGAAGAGCGAAGACTACTACGACCGCAAATACCGCAATTACACGGAAAGAAAAGTCTCAATGTATTGCACCCAAGATAGGTAATCAGTATGTAGCCACAAGCTACCTACTAACCCCTTCCAATGGGCATGATACTATTTTTCCATATGATAGAACTTAGACCGGACTGGAACTGGTTAACCGGCTGGTAGATCAGTTCAGTCCGGAATTATTTATTTATTTTTTTTTAAATCAATCTTTTTAAATTTTTTTTTAGAATTTTATATTAATAAATTTAAAATTTTTAATTTTTCATCAGTTTGGTTCCGATTTAGTTCCAGTTTGACTCTAATATGACCCGCTGACCCTTATCCTAATACTCCGACCGGTTCATTGATTGGTCCGAGTTTAATTACCTTACTATTTTTTTCAAACAAAACTGAAAACTTCACAGTAATTCTTAACGAGAAAAAACCAATACCAAAATTTATTCATTGTGAATTTCTTAGAACAAGCAAGATATTTGAGGTCTTCAAGTCCCTCTATATATATCACTTCTGTTTCAGCACTGTGAAGAAATGCAAGCACTCTGGCAGCACCAAGAGCGACCTTCAGACGGTGGCTCCAAGAGAGAGGTTGGAGATAAGAGCCCCCTGTTACGACATCATTATGAATGTTAAACACGATTCTCTAGTTAGACCAATTGAAAAGTTGGTTAAGGTATGAAGGACTCACTCCTGAATAAATGATTCTCCAGGCTGCCTCGAGGCATAAATTCATACACCAGAAGACGGTGTTCGTCTTTAAGGCAGTACCCGATCAACTTTACAAGATGGGGATGACAAAATTGTCCCAGAAAATTCACTTCAGCCTAAAACAGAAAAAAAGGAAAACTCCTCTGAGTTTAGCTTGCAAGAGGACCAACCATACCCGCCTATGATGCAAAAACTGCACTTACCAGCCACTCATTGTGACCTTGCAAGCTATCTTGCTTAAGTCTTTTCACAGCAATAACAATGCCAGTGCCTGGCTTGGCGGCAGTAAGGGACTGCTCATCCATCTTTTGAAAACTGAACCAGAACCACCTTCTCCTAAAACACTACCGTGTCGGAAATTTCGTGTGGCCGCCTTCAGTTCTGCATAAGTAAAGCTCTTCAAATTATTGGATGACTGTAAGATATGAGTCGCCGAGGCCTTTTGAGACCTCACTGCCCGTGCTGCTCACATCACTTCCATATGTGCGCACGTATTTGGAATTTGGCGCTACAGAAATTAACAACAATTGCACAGTCAAACACACCCATAACACAAAAATTCCATTTATTTCTCCCATATCTTTGGACGAGATTAGTTAGCATCAAAGGAAGGCAAAAAGAATGCTTGAAGATGACAAGTTGAGATGTTAGAGCTACTCGAAGAACTCAATTTCATCTCATCAGCATAAACAGGGTTGGGTTCACCAATTTGAGAGAAGAAGAGGGGAAAAGAAAGAATAAAGCCAGGCAAAATATAAATCTGAGAAGTCGATCACAAAAAGAAACAATCAACATACATACAAGTGTACAAGGGCAAGAATCGAGAAATCAATAGCATGGACCCCCTACACTAGGGTTGTGCCAGAGAGAAAGGAAAACCCGAAATACCTGTGTTACACTGGCTCTCAGCTTTAATTGGGTGCCCAAACAACTTCCCATGTCAAAAATAAACTAATGCCCAGGAAAACAGTTATCTTTAAGTTTCAGAAAACAATATAAATGAATTCAATAGAGGAGTAAATAAAGATCAAAGGTCGACAACAAAATAGCAGGAATTAGGAATTCAGGGGACGCACCAGTTTGGAGTGAGGTTGAAGGAAGAGGCTAGATTCATAGGAAGAATAAAGGAGAGAAGAGAGTGAAGGGTTTATACGAATGTTTGTCGTGGTGCCTATGGCGAGACTACTCAAAGTTAAAAGCAAGTTGAACAATCAACTCGAAAAGTTTGGATGGATTTTGAATAGTAAAGACACAGACGGTGGAAGGAGACGAACAACGAAGGTGAGGTGGTGGTGGTGGTCGTCTTCGAAGGGATCTGCCTTTGGTTGGATTTGAAGGGTCCCATCCTCTCTCGTACAATGTATACAAAGCTCAAACCTTTATGATTAGCCTCTTTAAGATGGGAAGAGGGATTAGCCAGAGGAGTTCCCAGCAGTGGGAGCCGTTGGATTTCATGAATCGGGGTGGCTGCCTTGAGTTACCCTCGATGTCTTGTCTGTTATGCAGGAGACTGAACCTGTTCAGAGCTTGGACCCCACGATTGACCTCTTGCAATCACTAGTCAGAAATCGATATTCTTCTTCTCTTCGACCAGCGATATTTTCTTCTTCTAAATGCCCTATCGCAGACTCCTTCAAAGTCTCACATGCACTCATGTAGGAGTATTAATTACTGAAGTTTTTATATAAGGATAGAGTAAATGATGCTGCATTGATGCTTTTGAATGAGTCAAAAAACATCACGAGCAAAATGAACATGTCTTAAATGTTGGTGTCAACCCCCTCACCGTACACATGGTTAGTGCCAGCATCTACATAAACACAACAAATATATAGTTCAAGTTACATTTAAAAGTGCTGTTTTTATGAGATATTCCGCAACCCTTCTAGTAAGTTATGAAGTGACATTTTTTAAGATAAAATGAACCCTTCCTGCAGAAAATAAGATAACAGAACTACAAAAAAATATCAGTGTAACTCAGAAGAAGGAAAGGAGGAGTGCTCGAGGATTGAGCTCAATGTCACCTAGACCTCGATGCTGAGTACTCAATCCTACTGACCTTACTCCATACAATTCCTTTTATAGGCATAAATCATGTGATCGTTGAGCAACAATAATGGCCAATAAAGACGGTTTTAATGACAATTAAAATGACAAGTACAAAATAAGTGTTAATGACGATTGAATGTAATAAAACCTTTTAATTGTCATTGAAATCGGTCAATTAAAACTCCAATGGTTAATTCGAAGACTCCTCTTATCAACATTTTTACTAATTCAAGCTCACATTTAATTGTATATCACGATGTTCCTGATCTTGAGTTATATAAGATTTCTTCCTTTGACACATTCACACACAATACTTACGACAATCCTCTACATGTGTCAAGAGAAGCTCGTAACTCTATTGGCTGAGTTACACACATAGATATAACCATTGAATCTGGTGGTCCTTGAAACTTAAAATCAGACCTAGACTGATACTACTTAATATATAGAGATGCTAGTGGTCCTATGAACTTACAACTAACACTTCTTGGTTGTATACTAGAGGCATTAAAAATCAGATTATACCCCCACATGTCCTATTGTTAACGCGTTTTTGCAAGTTAAAACGGTCATGCGAGTGTCCTGGTATTTAATGAATGCTCTAGAAATTTCACTACGATCTCATAGGAGCGACCCCACTTTTTATTCGTACAGGTGATTTCATTAATTATACCTGTAAAGAGCACACCATCCCATATGATTATGAAATCATTAAGAGCTTTCACCCAGCTTCATCAAAATGCATTCTAGCACTGTCTCATGCCATAGGAAGGGACCATTTATTTATTTTAGTGCTAGCAAAACAAACAAATGACTTTTCCTTATCCATTAAACCTCCTTCATGTGATCATCAATCACAGATATTGGGTTACCATTGCTGTTATCATTAATCATAGATATTGGGTTGCCATTGCTATTAATTTCAAATTGGCTTTAGTCCCATCTCTTTCAACTAATTTAATTCTTCCCGGGGTTTTGTGAGTGGATCTACAGGTCAACTCTTTGGCCTCACAAAATCGATTGAAATAACTCCACAATTTTTAAGCATGCTTATTCGCATTATATCTCAAAGGATTTTCACTTGCACCTTTGTTCTCTTATAATGGCTATTGCTATTTGGCAATCGCAATTCATCGACACTAAACGTTAGTTTTACTCCAAAAAATTTGCTTAGAAGTTTTCAACAACTTAGTCTTCAAATTTAGCAAATTTCAAAATAATAAAATCTGACTCACATAATAATTTATTTTGACTACTAATTGATTTTCTCACAAAAAAATTGAAATTTAATAAATATTTGTATATCTCAATATAACGGGACTCCATTGTACATGATACTGACATTTATAGTATTCACATCATTAATAATATATGCTCAATCTCCATATAGCACAAGTTATATCATAGGGATTAATATCCTTTAATGCACAATAAATTTTCAACAATGTGTGTATACTACAAGTCACTTTAAAACCTATATTAGCATCATAAGGAATATTTACAATAACTCTTGAAAACCAAACTTTAGAGATATTTCTCAGAATTATATGTCATCACTATTTCCTTCTGATTTCAACACTCAAAATCACATTTGCTTTACATATGCTTTCATATTAAATTTTGAAGCCGCATTATAAAACATATACTATATGTGTTAGAAAAATTCAATATGCGCAATAGTCATGCAAATCCACACATCATGAAATTTAAACACATTTATATTTCTACTAGATAAATGATTAAATTTACATGCCACACAAATAATTTACAAAATTTGCTCTCAACTGCAAATAACAAAGCCTCTATATAATTTTGCAATTGAAACACATTTTCTTTCACCATAATAATTGTAAGGTAGCTCTACATATTAGGCACCCCCACACTTTTAAATACTCATTTAAATTTGAAAAATATTTTCACACTTTATTTAATTATTATAATTAAATTAGAATCTCACACCATATAATCTCCTTCCATTCTAATTAAATTAGAATATTCTCAAATAATGTCTTCTCACCATCAAGATTAGTACAAATATTTTGAAAAACTCCAATTATCCACATTCAATACTTTTTTTTTGTTGTTTTCTCAAACCCACCGACGTGTTCAAATACATATTGCCACATATATAATTACATATAAGTACTGTTAGTGTCATCTCAAAACATTACAATTATACCGCCAATAACATTAATAAACCCAAGAGATATTACATTCAAGAAATTACA
This sequence comes from Inga laurina, assembly GCA_963855925.1. Lineage (NCBI taxonomy): Eukaryota > Viridiplantae > Streptophyta > Magnoliopsida > Fabales > Fabaceae > Inga > Inga laurina. Next base: position 66,373,032 of record OY979707.1, on the reverse strand, counting down.
ATAAAGGAGGTTAAAAATTATTGGAACCAGATTGATATAGTCCTTAACTAAAGAGATAAAATCTTCATGAAAGGAATCAACTCCACCCACGGATATATAATGTGATGATATAAATAATCATAACAGCGTATGTTTATTAGCCTTAATATCCCAGAAAAGATTATATGACGAGAGAGCCTTATGTTGAAAAGGAAGTTACAATCAGAATCATGAATTCCAATCAAAGCTCATCAAAGGCAATCATCGGATAAAACAAAAAATAGACCCACACAATTTCGAACTTGAGAAGTCTTATTCTTGTTCCCTTTTTTCCTAGAAAAACTTTATCGACAAAATATTCTACCTTTCCGATTCCAAGAATATATCTTATTCTTCTTTGGTGATTGCATGGCAGTACTAGATTTCGCATATACCGGGGATATATTAAATCATACGCATACATTAATTTTTCTTCTTCTATATAAAATTCAAACAAAGTTTTGGTTGAAGATTTAAGGAGAAGTAAAAGATAAAGAAAACAAACATCTTTTAAAGCTGATTTTATACTTACTTGGTATAAGATGAACCCAAAAATTTTAATAAAGCTATTTCTTTTTCAGATGAATATTTTTTAAAAGAAATGATAAAAGCTGAAATTGATTCTTTTAATCAAAACAAAATGTAGGTTTCAGTAGACTTAATTGCCTCCAGGAGCAAACTCTATTGGTTGTAAATGGGTTTTTAGGGGGGGGAATATTTTCCTAATGGAACTATTGATAAATATAAGGCTAGATTAGGTTCCTCATTATTAAAATAAATTTAATTTTTCCATTAACTAAATGCTCCAACGGAAATAGATCACAACGGTCATGTACATTTTGTAAGAGCAATAACATCCTTTTGACGTTGCACCTGTAAATGAAATTAAATATTGCATATGATAGTGTAATCTCACTAAAAAACCTCCAGATGTATGCTTAAATCCGTAAAACCATTTTCAGAGGAAACCATGAAAACAATTGGCGGCATATTATACAATCCTGTCAGTAGCTTGTTTAATAAACATATGCGTACCTTGAGATGACTAGAAAGCATAAAGGATGTAACAATCTCGACAAAACCTGTTAAGCATGTCTACTATTTCTGCGGAATCTCACAAATCAGTTTCATCACGAGTCCCTCCAAGCAGCTCTGCCACACTATCATGGTATTTATGCTTGAACTTTCCATTTGAAACATGGTGTCTATGAGGTCTTTAAGTGAATCCGATTAAAGAGGCAAATTCAGACATGATGGTGCAAGAAGGTGGAGATCACTGCTTCGATACGATCCTGATTGGCCTGAGTTGCAGAGCAGAAAAAGAAGGCACTCAGTCGCATAATTCTTCTGTTTGATTAAACCGCAATTGAGTTAAACGCTTATGCAGCATTGATGCGTGCATGTCTTCGACATTTCGCAGATAAGTGCCCTTTTTCACATCTTAGTCAAATGAACTCCTGGTTCTTCAGCGGAGAACCAGTAGGATTAATCATATCATATTGCTTTCTAAGGATTAATAAGGATTTGGGGTGTCACCTGCGTGTCTTAGTAGCTGCCCCTCTGCTGCGCTTCTATTTTGGGGCCTTCCCAAATATATTTTTTATAGCTCTTTAGATCTTTAGATTATTTATAAAATAACCGACATTTTGATACCTTATGGGCAAAAAATGAAGCTGTTTTTAATTTTTTATGATTTTTCAAAGATATTTCAGAAAAATGGTTCATTTTTCTTTTTAACTTTAAACACTTTTTTTCTGAAATATCTTTGAAAAATTATAAAAAAATTAAAAACAATTCCATTCATTATCTATAAGATATTAAAATATCATCCATTTCGTTTAGAATTTAATAATCAAAAGATCCATGAAAAATATATTTAGGAAGGCCGCAAATTGAGGCCGCAAGTGACACCCCAGATCCATTAACTAACCAGATCTTTGAGGAGCGAAAGAAACAACTTATTGTTATTAACAGGCAAAACAAATGTGGCTATATGTCCCAGAAAAGGCGATCACTCGGAAAGCCGACGAAGAAGAAGAGCGAGCCGCATATATATATTTTTTATCTTGATCAAATCGCAATAAGGTACAGGTACGCGTGGTTTTAGGACATTAACCAGAATGTGAATTTATTTCTGTTGGAGGCCGTATTGTTAATAAATATATTAATTCGATTAATTAATTAATAGAGTTATTAGTAAATCTCATATTATCTCTCAATTTTGCAAATCTCCTATTATCCTCATTGACAATATCCCCTAAGATTAGGGGTGAGCAAAATGAAACCGAAACCGAAGACCGAACCAAACCGAATTTTATTCGGTTATTTTGGTTGTTAATTATTTTTCGGTTTTTTTTTCTAATATTTCGGTGTTCGGTTCGGTTACTCTAAAAAAATTTCGGTTATAACTGAATAACCGAAATAATATAGGTAACATATGGGCTGGGTGTTTTATGATATGCCTTTTTGCAAAAGCCCAACTCTACACCTTATTAGCCAAGCCCAAATCTCGACCCAAAAAAAAAGACGCACTCTCCTTATGTTTCAATAGGTAAACCTATTTTCATTCCCTCTCACTCGACATCACAAATTCACAGCCGCTTCCGCTTAGAAGTTCGAACTTCGAAGACAGCGTCCTTTCCTAAATCCACCCTCAAATTCCTCTGTAGCTACGGCGGCAAAATCCTTCCCCACAATCCAGACGGCGAGCTCCGTTATATCGGTGGCCATACACATGTCCTCTCCGTCGATTGCTCTGTTTCTTTTTTCGAGCTATTGGGGAAGTTGGGAGAGCTATGTAGCTCAGAATCTGTGACACTTCACTGTCGATTGCCTACAGAAGATCTCGATCCTGTGGTTTCCATCAGATCTGACGAGGATCTGGCAAATCTGATCGAGGAACACCATCTTATTGCGCCTCCGTCATCAGTCAAGGTTAGAGCGTTCCTTTCACCGCCGAAATCATTCTGAAAAAAAGCCCCTATCCCGTCTTCGTCATCTATGTCAAGATCTTTGCTTTCCATACTTTTGCTTCAGTATTTCAAGAACAAGTATTAGGATGTGTGTGTTCTATGACTTCTGTATTTGGATTTTATATATTGTTATGTATTTTATTCATATGTACAAGGCAAATAATAGTATCTGTTCATGGCTTTTGTGTGGGTTCCTGAATGTTTGAAAGAGAAATTCTCTCAAAAGTGGTGTAAGTGTCTGTTAATTTCTCCCTATTTCTCGATTTGCTTGCTGGGGCCTCACCATTTTAGGTGAAAAATTTGTTTCAAGAAAAGTAGGCAGTGTGAAATCAAATTTCGGTTAATGGAACAACCGAATCAAAATTTTCGGTTAGTTCGGTTTCGGTTAATTTTGTAGATCGGTTTTGGTTCGGTGTTGAAATTTGACTCTATTCGGTTTTCGGTTAATTCGGTTTTCACCGAAAACCGAACCGAATAACCGGTTGCTCACCCCTACCTAAGATTGTTTGAGCCAACCCCGTACACTGTATAAATTGTTGGTAGTAGCACCTAGCATAGGGAATTCGGGCTGGCCCAACGCGGGTTAAGTCTTATACGGGTCGAGCCTATGGCAGGCTGCAGCTGCACAATGCCCTTTAATCGGGCTGGCACGCTTGAGAATGAATTTTTTTATTTTACCATTTGGCCCAAATCAAAAACCGTTAGATAAAAGCAACCTGATTTCATGTTTTGACCCACATCTTATCTAGGGGTGAGCATCGGTTTTTCGGTGAAAACTGAAATAACCGAAAACCGAACTAAGCTAATTTTATAAACCGAACCGAATTAACCGAAAAATTTTGGTTCGGTTCGGTTAATAACCGAATTAACCGATTTTTTTTATTTTTTATCTATAAAATAAAATATATATAATTAAATTTTAAAAAAATATTTTTTTATCCTTAAAATTAGATTTAAGGGTAAAATATATAAAATAAATTAATTAGATTTAAAATATCAACAGATTTTATCTAATATTATTGGAAATTTATACATATTTAATTATAAAATATGCATTTATTAAATAATATATATTAAATATAAATACATTATATATATTTCGGTTTTCGGTTTAAACCGAATTATTTTTCAAAAAACCGAACTGAAACCGAACACCGAAGTTTTAGAGTAATAAAAACCATGGTTCCCGGACCCGGACCGGACCGGAAACCGCCGAACCGGTCACTAGACCGGTCCGGGTCCCAATTTAAAAAAAAAAATTTTTAACTTTTTCCTTTAGAATTTCATACTATAAGCCTAAAATTTTCAATTACTCACCGGTTTGGTCCCGGTTTGGCCCCGGTTTGACCCACTGACCCTTAACCCAGTACACCGACCAGTTCAATACCCGGTCCGGGTTTTAATACCTTGATAAAAACCGAAATTTTACTGAAAATCGAAAAAACCGAATTGAGTTCGGTTCGGTGAGGTTTTTGGTTTCGGTTCTAATTTGATCACCCCTAACCTTATCTATCCAACATATCCAACAAGGCAACAATAATGATAATGAGCTCAAACTGCCAACTTTAGGGTTGTTTTTGGTATGTGAAGTTCTCAGATTCCCAGGCAAATCTTCCCAGCCCAAACTATTGTTATAAAATATATAGTTCATCATTCTTAATAAAAATAAAAACATGCATATCAGTATATACAATGGGTAGAATGAGCTTATAATGAAAAAAATTAACATATGCTGCTCGTAAACCTCCGAGAGCAAGCATTAACAAAGAGAAGCTCAGAAGCATGGTGGGAAAAACCACACAGAGATTGGTTAAGTTTGTAGATTATACAAACCACACAGAAATGATATGTTGTAAACCTTTAGGAGCCCATAGCCATTAAATTGGTTAAGTTTCCAGATTATACGAACCACACAGAAACCAGGCAAAAACCTTCAGAACAAATCATAGTTATAACTTAAAAAGGCTAAAATTCAGAATAAAGACTTATACATAGAGCTAAGTGCTAACTAATTGAAATTAGCAGATCCTGTATTTAGGGTATATATTAATCTAATGAGGCAAGGAGCGAAGGGGAAGACTGACAAAGGTAGTCAAACTCAAACCCCACCACCCACCATTGGTCAACTGTGTTGAGCTAGGCAGTTAGCAGAAGAGATGACTTAAACCATTAGACAAGAGGAAGCTTATATGGATCAGTGGATGATTAGGTCATTAAGGTTTGATTTCAGTTTCAGATGGTGCCCCCTGGACCCTAGTGGCCAGTCATCGATTCGCCGGACTACTGACCCAAGAGAGAAAGAGGAAGAGCCGAAGAGGGAGAGGGAGAGGGAGAGGGAGAGGCGGAGAGCTCTGTGACTGGTTGACTGCTACGAAAGGAGAAAATGAGAGAGATGAGAATAAAGAGTGGCTGAGGGCTGAGGCAAGGGAGGGTGTCACATCAAGTGAGTACTGAGATAGTGAGATTAGATAGAAAATCATAAAAAAAATTTTTGTTTTGTGGCTAAACGGGTTAGCCCGTTAACCCGTGGGTTAACCCGATTGACCCGAGGATTAAACGGGTTCAACCCGTTTGATTTTGGGGCATGTTTTCCTAAGCCCAAACCCGTTAAAAAAAGGCCTGGCGGGCTGGGCCGAAATTATCGGTACTGGTAGCACCTGCAGAAACACAACAAACATATAGTTTGAGTTGTGCCCAAGGGCATTGTCCTTTGGAGATATTCCACAACACCTTAGTAAATTAGGAAACAACACTCCTCAGGATAAAATGAACAATTCGTGCAAAAAGAAGGGTAAAAGAACTACAGAAAGATATCAGTATAACTTAGAAGAAGAGAGAGGAGGAGTGCTTGGGAATAAAGCCCAGTGTCACCTACACCTTGGTGCTCAGTACTCAATCCTACTAACCTTATTCCGTACATTGCCTTTTATAGACATAAATCATGTTACCGTTGAACAACAATAATGGCCAATAAAGACGGCTTTAATGACAATTATATTAAAATGACAATTACAAAACAAGTATTAATGATAATTTAACATAATAAAACCTTTTAAATGTCATTAAAACCGATCAATTAAAACTCCAACACTTAGTTCGAAGACTTCTCTTATCAGTATTTTTACTAACTCAAGCTCACATTTAATTGTGCACTAGGTGTTCTTAATCATGAGTTATATGAGACTTCTTTTTTTGACACACTCACACACAATATCTACAACATTAAATCCTCATGACGTGTCATCTAAGCAAAGATAACAAAGCAACCTTCATCTTAACTTGTAAATTTGAGATGCTTTCTGGAGTGTGTATTTTCGTCGGACTAATTGAGAAAAGAATAATTACATGTTTTTAAAGTTATTTATTTTCAGAAAAAATAATTTTTTAGTCCCTATAATGTTTACACTAAATTATAAAATGGTTAAAACTATAGGGACTAGATTGCAGTTAGTCAAAGTTTAGGGACTAAGTTACAACCGAATTAAAACTATAGGGATTGAGTTATACAGAGTGAAAGTGTAGGGACTGATCAAGTTATAACTTAGGCAAAATTATAAGAATCAAAATATTAATTTTCCCTTTATTTCCTTGGTTGGAAGGGCGCGCATTTATTTTTATGATTACAAATTTGTAAATGTTATTTTGCGGCAGTTGTATGGGTAGTTATTATAATTACATATGGTATTTATGATCTATATGCAAACTAATAAATGCACCAGTACTATGCATGTTAGCCGATGGATGAATGGAATATTGGGAATAATATATAGATGGAACGAGACAGCAAGGCAATCAAGTGTTGTCCAAATAAGTGCAGCTGCAGCCAAACAAGGGAAACCATGCCTTGCCCTTACTCATTTCTTGGATTGGATGCCACCTCATACATGTACGAGCAATAAAGATTTGTTTGGAATGGCGATTCTACCATTAAAAAAACTTTTATATATTTATGATCTATAAGATAAACATGTGAGGTAAATATTTTCTCACCTTATATAAATATGTTATGATAAGCAACGCCAAACAAACACTAGTAAACTTGTCTTTTAAGAAAGAAATCAAATGCGTCAATGTAACCAAGACAATAAACTAATACTATCGGTTTTTAAAATAAAATCTAGTTTATAATGTAAATAACCTATATCCTTAATATAAGATCTATTGCATAATTACTCTAATTAAAGACTAAATTTTATGCTACCTCCTAGGGGTGTTCAAATCCGGGATTGGGACCGAGATTCCCCACTCCTAATCCCGGTCTCGGTTTTTGGCCGGGATGCAAATTGCATCCCGATACTGGTCCCGGTGATCCGGGAACTGAACTGGAACCAAACTGGGAAATCCCGATTTTTTAAAAAAAATAAATTTAAAATATATTATTATATTAGTTAAATTTTTTATAATTTAGTGTTTAAAGTGATTATTTAACACTTAATAAGGTCATAATAATCACACAAATTGATCTAGCATTGAAGAATAACATTTTATTATGATTATTATGACCACCTTCATCATTTTCGTTATTATCTTTATACATTATATAGTTAGGATTAATATCACGATATATATAATTTAACTCCAATTAAATATGTGATACACATTTTATTAAATGATAATTTAATTTATGAGATAAAAAAAATACAAAAATACAAGAATAACTTAGTTTTTAAGGAAAAAAATTTAAAAAAAAAAAAAAAGAGAGACCAAGACTGGACCGGGATTACAAGATGTGTGCCCGGTCCCGGCCGAGATGGGAAATTTCCGGGATCAAAATGTCCAGGACCGGACCCGGACAACCGGGACACTTTGTACACCCTTACTATGTCCAAGTCTAAATATAAGATCCGGTTAAATTTTTTTTGAGAAATTAAAAAAATTAAATAAGTTACTTAATCATATCATATGCTATGTATTATTATATTATATATTAGTTTATAAGTTAAATAAATTAGTTTTGAGAAAAATAATAAATATAAATCCTTTAAAATAATTTAATTATTTTTTAAAAGTCTTCAAAAAATCGAATGAGTCTTCTATTTAGGATAAAACGAAGCATTAAGAACCAGGTGTTTAGGATAACTGTTACAGTTAGTCATTTATGTATGCGAATAGATGTTTAAACAAATAAATCCAGATTCATGGTAATCTTACTTTATATAGAAACACTATGGCCCAATCATTGAAGTTCATCCCCTCTATTCTGGATAAAATGGAATCGCATGTCGTACGGTTTGCGTACTTTCCAATGAACGAATTTTGTTTTTTTTTTAACATTTGAGATGCAGTTTTTAAAACTACATGATGTGTCTTTTCTTAACCACTCGGATGATGTGAACGGATAAGATCAAGACACCGAGGGCGAGGGATATTGAGAGACACAAATAGGAAAAATCAATCGTTCTCCAAAGGAGGCTCACTCCTTCTGCGACGCATTATTCTCTCACCCCTGGACGCTCCATTCGGAGAGGATCAAATCATGCAAGGATTGCAAGGTAAGTCAGTTTTCTCAAACCCAAATCCCTAACAATTTCTTACTTAGTGTCGTCAATCATTCCGTCTAGACTAAACGCGATCTTTGATTTGCGGGTTTTCTTGCTTTTCGCCACAGATTCCATGGCTTTAACACGCATTGCTAATGAGTTAAGGATGCTAGCGATGGAGCCTCCCGTTCCCTTTACCGCTGGTACTCTTCAATATCGTCTCTAAATTTTGGTTTCACTCATAGCTTACAACGTACCGGCCATATTGTGCTGTACATATAGTATGATTATAATCGATCAGGACCAAAACATATATGTGATGATACCTGCAATTACTGAATGAGTATCTAGGGTATATATGTTTTCTCTCTCCTTATGATTACTTGTTAGTGGTAGTGATGAGTAATTTGTTGTGCATATACGTACGTGCAGTCCCTGTTGGTGTAGATCTGTTTCATTGGCAAGCTAAAGTTATGGGCCCAGCAGACAGTCCTTATGCTGGGGGTGTATTCCTGGTAAATATCCGCTTTCCCCAGGACTATCTATTAATGCCACCCGAGGTAATTAACTCACACCTCTTAATTTTGATTGACTCCTTGTGAATCAGCCAATGCACTGAGTAATTGGTTGCTCTGGATAGGTTTCCTTTGAAACAAAGGTCTATCACCCAAACATTGATTGCAACGGAAGTATCTATTTTGACATTCTGAAGAAGCGGTGGAGCCCTGCTATTACAACTTTAAAGGTATGTCTCTTTCTTACAAGTCTCCCTTGACAAACCTTGATTTAACTAGTGATGCGTGTAGGTGCTACTGTCAATATACTCACTGCTTGCTGATCCAAACCCAGATGACCCTTCGGATCTTGAGATTGCTCCAATCTACATCAACGACAGAGCCACCTATGAGGCTACTGCCCGTTCTTGGACTCGGGATTATGTCATGAACTAGTGTAGCCCCCTTCTTTTCATTTGCTTTTGTTCAGCAATAGTTTAATTTCATAATAATCCATCCAAATTGTGTGAATCCCCTACCTAGTTGCTATTGATTTCAATTTCAAACCACGTTATTTTACTTTTTAATCTTACTACTATAAATAGCTCAGCATGCACTTGTAGAGGGACTATCGTACAATGAACATGTTTGAAATGCCCATAAGTTATACAGTCACTCCTCATGGCTTTAAAATGTGTCAAAATGGGGAGATATTCAAACCCTTGATGTGGGACATTAATAAAACCACATTGAATTGAGCCTGGTCCTTATACCAATTGTAACATCCCAACGTCTCACTTCCGATGTTGCCTACTTTGGGGCCCTATCACCCAGTGTTATATCCCACATTGGATGAGGAGTAAATGAAAAACACATTATAAGAGTCTAGATACCTCTCCCTCTCAGCGCATTTTAAAGCTGTGAGAGGTAATAAGGCCCTAAAGCGGACAATATCGAGAGCGAGGCGCTACGATGTTATCATTGGTATCAGAGTCAGGTTCAGGACGATATTATAATTGATATCAAAGTCAGGTTCAGGTCGAATGTGACTGCAGTTGATCATTGTTGCCAAAGCAGAAAACCACAATGATAAAACATTATTGTTGCCAAAGCAAAAAACCACAATGATGAAACATTACCAGCTTCTCAAGAGGTTAAGGAGACCTCAGTTGATCATTGTTGCCAGCTTAAAAAGGGGGGGGGGAAGAAAGGATGAGACAAGTTAAGCAAAGACTTTTGCATAATGATATTGCAGGTCGTCCTTTCACAAAGAAGGATATTGATTTGAGAAGCAGAAACACACAAACCTTCATTATTGGCAGGTAGCTGCCCCTCTCAGCTTTAAGGCCCTATCACCCAATGTTATGTCCCACATCAGCTAAGGAGGAGAATGAAAAATACCTTATAAGAGTCTAGATACCTCTCCCTCTCGGCGCATTTTAAAGCTGTGAGAGGTGATAGGGCTCTAAAGCAGACAATATCGAGAGCGAGGTGCTACAATGTTATCATTGGTATCAGAGTCAGGTTCAGGAAGATATTATAATTGGTATCAAAGTCAGGTTCAGGTTGAATGTGACTGCAAACCACAATGATGAAACATTACAGCTTCTCACGAGGTTGAGGAGACCCCAATTGATCATTGTTGCCAGCTTAAAAGGGGGGGACGAGACAAGTTAAGCAAAGAGACTTTTGCATAATGATATTGCAGGTTGTCCTTTCACAAAGAGGGATATTGATTTGAGAAGCAAAAACACATAAAAATGTGACTGTAGTTGATCATTGTTGCCAAAGCAGAAAACCACGATGATGAAACATTATGTTATCATTGGTATCAACGTCAGGTTCAGGAATATATTATAATTGGTATCAAAGTCAGGTTCAGGTCGAATGTGACTGTAGTTGATCATTGTTGCCAAAGTAGAAAACCACAATGATGAAACATTACCAGCTTCTCACAAGGTTGAGGAGACCCCAATTGATCATTGTTGCCAGCTTAAAAGGGGGAAAGGACGAGACAAGTTAAGCAAAGAGACTTTTACATAATGATGTTGCAGGTTGTCCTTTCACAAAGAGGGATATTGATTTGAGAAGCAAAAACGCACAAACCTGCATTGTTAGCAAGTAGCTGCCCCTCTCAGCTTCGGGGCCCTATCACCCAGTGTTATGTCCCACGAGGTTGAGGAGACCTCAATTGATCATTGTTGCTAGCTTAAAAAAAGGGAAAAAAAAGAAAGGACGAGACAAGTTAAGCAAAAAAACCTTTGCATAATGATGTTGCAAGTCGTCCTTTCACAAAGAGAGATATTGATTTGAGAAGCAGAAATGCACAAACCTGCATTGTTGTTAGTAAGTAGCTGCCCCTCTCAACTTTGGGGCCCTATCATCCAGTGTTATGTCCTACATCGGTTGAGGAGGAGAATGAAAAACTCCTTATAAGAGTCTAGATACCTCTCCCTCTCGGCACATTTTAAAACTGTGAGAGGTGATAGGGCCTCAAAGCAGACAATATCAAGAGCGAGGCACTACGATGTTATCATTGGTATCAGAGTCAAGTTCAAGACGATATTATAATTGGTATCAGAGTCAGGTTCAGGTCAAATGTGACTGCAGTTAATCATTGTTGCCTAAGCAGAAAACCACAATGATGAAACATTACTAGCTTCTCATAAGGTTGAGGAGACCTCAGTTGATCATTGTTGCCCCCTTAAAAAGGGGGAAGGATGAGACAAGTTAAGCAAAGAGACTTTTGCATAATAATATTGCAGGTCATCCTTTCACAAAGAGGGATATTGATTTGAGAAGCAGAACCAGAAACGCACAACCTGCATTGTTAGCAAACAGCTGCTCCTCTCAGCTTCGCCCCGCTGCGCTTGGTACTTACCAAATGTTTTTTTGTATTTCTTTTTAGTGTTAAATTCTACATAAAATGAGTGACATTCTGATATCTTATGCGCAAAAAATAAAGTTATTTTTTTATTTTTGCATAGTTTAGATTCTAAACCATTGTTTGGGGTTGAACCCATGGTATGTGAGAAACCAAATTTTTTTCTTTCTCAAAAGTTATTCTCCAAAATCACTTTTTTCACTTTTTTTTTGGAGAAATTAATTAAGCTAATTAAATTACTTTAAAGTATTTATATTTATATTTTTTTCTTCAAACTAATTAGTTTTTACTGATAAATTAATATATAATCTAAAGATACATAACATATGATATGATTAAGTAACTTATGTAGTTTCCTTAATTTCTCCAAAAAAAAAAAGTCAACTTTGTCTTATAATTAGGACCGGATATAATATTTTTATTGTTAAATATTTTTATATATTTAGTAATATATCATTGAAATTGTATGAACAATATGGTTGAATAATAAGTAACTTATGTAGTTTCCTTAATTTCTCCAAAAAAAAAAGTCAACTTTGTCTTATAATTTGGACCGGATATAATATTTTTATTGTTAAATATTTTTATATATTTAGTAATATATCATTGAAATTGTATGAACAATATGGTTGAATAATAAGCTCTTTTTTTTTTTGGTTAGGCCAAGGGTGCCTACTGTTGATAATGATGGTTAATCCTCTCACATCATAGACTTTTTGGAGTTTTAGTCTTGGCCACAAAAATTTCTCTATGCATACCGTCAAGAACTGAATCCTGACTAAATGTTTAAGAAATCCAGATAAGTGCCCGTTATAATTATAAGATCATGGGTATTTTTGCACCCAAGGAATGTAAATGGTGCCAGGTGCACATGTGACATATGTAGATGGGTATTTTTGCACCTTCGCCCTTAAAAAAATAAATAAGTTACTTAATCATATTATATGTTGTATATTATTATATTATATATTAGTTTATAAGTCAAACAAATTAATTTCAAAAAAAACAATAAATATAAATCCTTTAAAATAATTTAATTAGTTTTTTAAAAATCTTAAAAAAATTGACTGAGTCTTATATTTAGAATAAAACGGAGAATTAAGAACCGGGGGTGTAGTATTTAGGATAATTGTTACAGCTAGTCATGTATTTATGCGAATAGATTTTTTTTTTGTTCACCCGGTACAGTTAGTCATGTATTTATGCGAATAGATTTTTTTTTTTGTTGTCCACTCGGTTCACCAGAGCTTTGCCCCGATTACATCTGGATCCGACCCTCGTCGCGCACCTGGCTATGGTGGGAGAGTCTCCCAATGAAAATTGTTTGCATGCATAAGGCTAGAACCCGAAACCTTACTTAAGCGAAACCAAACCGCTTACCACTTAGACCAACTCCCATTGATATTTATGCGAATAGATGTTTAAACAAATAAATCCAGATTCATGGTAATGATATTATATATAAACACTATGGCCCAATGGCAAAAAAAAAACACTATGGCCCAATCATTGAAGTTCGTCCCCTTTATTCTGGATAAAATGGAATCCCATGTCGCACGGTTTGCATACTTCCAAAGGAACGAATATTTTTTTTAACATTTGTGATGCAGTTTTTAAACTACATGATGTGTCTTTTCTTAACTGCTCGGATGATGTGAACGAATAAGATCGAGACACCGAGGGCGAGGGATATTGAGAGGGACAACTAGGAAAACTCAATCATTCTCCAAAGGAGGCTCACTCCTTCTGCGACGCATTATTTTCTCACCCCTGGACGCTCCCTCCGGAGAGGATCAAATCATGCAAGGATTGCAAGGTAAGTCAGTTTTCTCAAACCCAAATCCCTAACAATTTTCTGACTTAGTGTCGTCGATCATTCCGTCAATACTGAACGCGATCTTTGATTTGTGGGTTTCCTTGCTTTTCGCCACAAATTCCATGGCTTTAACACGCATTGCTAATGAGTTGAGGATGCTGGCGATGGAGCCTCCCCTTCCCTTTACAGCTGGTACGCTTCAATATCGTCTCTAATTTTTGGTTTCACTCATAGCTTACAACCTACCGGCCATGTTGTGCTATACATAGTATGATGATACATGCAATTACTGAATGAGTATCCAGGGTAATATATGTTTTCTCTTTCCTTAGGATTACTTGTTAGTGGTAGTGATGAGTAATTTGTTGTGCATATACGTACGTGCAGTCCCTGTTGGTGTAGATCTGTTTCATTGGCAAGCTAAAGTTATGAGCCTAGCAGATAGTCCTTATGCTGGGGGTGTATTCCTGGTGAACATCCGCTTCCCCTAGGACTATCCATTAATGCCAACCAACGTAATTAACTCACACCTCTTAATTTTGATTGACTCCTTGTGAATCAGCCAGTGCACTGAGTAATTGGTTGCTCTGGGCAGGTTTCCTTTGAAACAAAGGTGTATCACCCAAACATTGACTGCAACGGAAGTATCTATTTTGACATTCTGAAGAAGCGGTGGAGCCCTGCTATTACAACTTTAAAGGTATGTCTCTTTCTTACAAGTCTCCCTTGACAAACCTTGATTTAACTAGTGATGCGTGTAGGTGCTACTGTCAATATACTCACTGCTTGCTGATCCAAACCCAGATGACCTTTCGGATCTTGAGATTGCTGCAATCTACATCAACGACAGAGCCACCTATGAGGCTACTGCCCGTTCTTGGACTCGGGATTATGTCATGAACTAGTGTAGCCCCCTTCTTTTCATTTGCTTTTGTTCAGCAATAGTTTAATTTCATAATAATCCATCCAAATTGTGTGAATCTCCTACCTAGTTGCTATTGATTTCAATTTCAAACCACGTTATTTTACTTTTTAATCTTACTACTATAAATAGCTCAGCATGCACTTGTAGAGGGACTATGGTATAATGAACATGTTTGAAATGACCATAAGTTATACAGTCACTCCTCATTGCTTTAAAATGTGTCAAAATGGGGAGATATTCAAACCCTTGATGTGGGATATTAATAAAATCTCATTGAATTGAGCCTGGTCCTTATACCAATTGTAACATCCCAACGTCTCACTTCCGATGTTGCCTACTTTGGGGCCCTATCACCCAGTGTTATATCCCACATTGGATGAGGAGTAAATGAAAAACACATTATAAGAGTCTAGATACCTCTCCCTCTCAGCGTATTTTAAAGCTGTGAGAGGTAATAGGGCCCTAAAGCGGACAATATCGAGAGCGAGGTGCTACGATGTTATCATTGGTATCAGAGTCAGGTTCAGGACGATATTATAATTGATATCAAAGTCAGGTTCAGGTCGAATGTGACTGCAGTTGATCATTGTTGCCAAAGCAGAAAACCACAATGATAAAACATTATTGTTGCCAAAGCAAAAAACCACAATGATGAAACATTACTAGCTTCTCAAGAGGTTAAGGAGACCTCAGTTGATCATTGTTGCCAGCTTAAAAAAGGGGGGGAAAGAAAGGATGAGACAAGTTAAGCAAAGACTTTTGCATAATGATATTGCAGGTCGTCCTTTCACAAAGAAGGATATTGATTTGAGAAGCAGAAACACACAAACCTTCATTATTGGCAGGTAGCTGCCCCTCTCAGCTTTAGGGCCCTATCACCCAATGTTATGTCCCACATCAGCTAAGGAGGAGAATGAAAAATACCTTATAAGAGTCTAGATACCTCTCCCTCTCGGCACATTTTAAAGCTGTGAGAGGTGATAGGGCTCTAAAGCGGACAATATCGAGAGCGAGGTGCTACAATGTTATCATTGGTATCAGAGTCAGGTTCAGGAAGATATTATAATTGGTATCAAAGTCAGGTTCAGGTCGAATGTGACTGCAAACCACAATGATGAAACATTACCAGCTTCTCACGAGGTTGAGGAGACCCCAATTGATCATTGTTGCCAGCTTAAAAGGGGGGACGAGACAAGTTAAGCAAAGAGACTTTTGCATAATGATATTGCAGGTTGTCCTTTCACAAAGAGGGATATTGATTTGAGAAGCAAAAACACACAAAAATGTGACTGTAGTTGATCATTGTTGCCAAAGCAGAAAACCACGATGATGAAACATTATGTTATCATTGGTATCAACGTCAGGTTCAGGAATATATTATAATTGGTATCAAAGTCAGGTTCAGGTCGAATGTGACTGTAGTTGATCATTGTTGCCAAAGTAGAAAACCACAATGATGAAACATTACCAGCTCCTGAGATTGCTGCAATCTACATCAACGACAGAGCCACCTACGAGGCTACTGGCCGTTCTTGGACTCGGGATTATGCCATGAACTAGTCTAGTCCCCTTCTTTTCATTTGCTTTTGTTCAGCAGCAGTTTAATTTCATAATAATCCAGCCAACTTGTTTGAATCTCCTGCCTGGTTGCTATTGATTTCAGTTCCAAACCACGTTTATTTTACTTTTTATGGTTTATAAATAACATGGTGGTATCCTTATATGCCTAGTGTTTTCTGCGAACTTGGTTGATCTTGATTCGAAAAGGCGCACAAGAGCCGGGTTTTCAAACAAAGCTGTAATGGAAGAATAGTCATTGATGACGCATGTAAATCTGTCCATGAATTGTGCATACATCATACTAGTCACCCGTTTATTCTTCTTAATGCGTTTTATTATTCAATACTATCTCCGTTTTTCCATGCATCCTGTGAAATTTGATGTTTGCTGCTCTCTCTTTTTCTTGTAAATAATGGGCTGTTAGATTTATTACATTTTGACGATACAAAATTTTTTTTTATACAATTATTTAGTACTTAAAAGAATCGAGGAAAAAAAAAGGAAAAGAAGGTGAAGTGACACAATGTTGTTGATTATGGTCCCAAATTCTTAACTGACAAAGTATGCCCGGGTTTTTTTATCTTACTACTATAAATAGCTCAGCATGCACTTGCAGAGGGACTATGATACAATGAAATTCTACCAACATTTTGCATAATCCAAATGTCCCAACAGTTTAAAACGATAGTGAATTGTTCAAGTACATGACTCAAACGCCATATATTATCTCCTCTAGAAAAGTCCCTTCCTCACAAAGGCTACGCTGGTGCAGAAATATAATCAAAGATTTAAATCTCCTAACAAAGTGCGTATCTAATTTAGGTCCAACTCAGGCATCACCTTGACCCACTACGGGAAGAATCAATGCCGTTTTCACTAAATATTACAAAACATGAAATGTAAATAATTCAAGATATGATGCGCTTCACTTGTTACTAGCTGAATTGCTTTTCTTCCATACATCATGAGAGAATTAGTAAGCTTATCAACTATTGGACATTGTGCTTTCTTGAATTGCTTGACTGAGTACCTACCAGCAGTGTGAGGAACATATGATCAACCGAAGAGGTATTATTAACCTGAAAAACAATCAAAAGCAGCTAAATGAGTTAGCCAATGAGAAACTTTCTCAAGAAACCTTACATAAGGCATATAAATGTATAAAATCCGTGTGAAGTTCCGAGGCAGATTTTAATTAGACAGATGATGTATGTGTGTATTAAGTAATATGATACAATTTTCAAGCACTATCAAGCAAGAATTTGTCGATATTTCCGATTAAATCTTCTTGTTCCTAGAGGTTCAATAGGAAAAATTTGCTATTCCCTTCCTTCACGGAGAAAGGTTTATTCCAAGCCCCAACATACAAATAATTCTTCATTTTCAATATCTTTCAGAACACAAGAAAAGATCAATTTACTCTATTATTTATAGAATATTATTTAGTAGTAAAGGAATCGCATAAAATTCCAAACCTGACCGCAAACTGGCAGGGAATGATAAAATTTGCAACAATTTATGGATAAATAACATTTTTATCATATAACACCACAAAATAAGAATAATTATAGCAGTAGCGGTGGGAGAAATATAGATTAACTAACAATTTCAATGTTAGAGCCTATTAACTCTTCAGTAGTAAAAAAAAGCCCATTAATTCTTCAGTCCTTAAAAAAAGCCTAATGATTGGAACATGCATGTTGCAGTCATTTGTTGCCACTCTCACCATTGTGGACAGGACCAACGTCACCCAAAACTCCCATTTTGAACATGTTTGAAATGCCCAACAATTACGCAGTGAATTAAAAATTATTATCTAACATATATCCTACCTACCCTCTAGCAAATAAACCCATACAATATAACCTACTATAAACAAGGCATTTACACACCGAGGCTCCCGGAGAAGTCTAACTATAATACTTTCTGCGGCAAATGGGACACTCAGCGCGCTGACGCAGGGCATCCCTGATACAGCGATCATGGAAAATGTGACCGCAGTTAATCACTGTTGCCGGCTTGGTGGCTGTCAGCAACGGCTCCAAGCACACGCAACAATTGTCGTTGTAGCGGATGAGCTCATCCACTAGGGCGGATTGCATTTGCAGCTTCTCACGTGGTTGATGAGGGGTGGAGGCCGCGACATCTACCAAAAAAAAACAGAGACACAGAAATGAGAAAGCAGAGGATATACAAAAAACTGAAAAGCAGAAAACCACTGTTACAGTCCTGTGGGAAAAAAAATACAGAGAAGCAATGAAAAGCAAATGGGACTTGTGATGATTATGTGAGTGGTGTGAGTGAAGACGAGACCAGAGTATGAGACGTGTGAGTGAAGATGAGACCAGAGATAAGAAGCTGAGGATGATGACGACGTTACGCAGACGATGAAGCTCCTGGGGAAGGGGATGAAGAAGAAGACGACAATGAGGAAGAAGCTGTGGTGAGCTCGGTGGTGCCTCCACTGATGGCGACAGTGACGATTCCGACGAGAATGACGCGGAGCAGGGAGCTCAGGAGATAACCACGGAGGCAAATGTTTTAATGTTGAAAACTTGAAAATTGGTGGTCCCCTAGCTTCCTGTCGTGCCAATTTTTCCGCTGAGGATTAAAGTCACTTATTTAATATTTTAAAATTCAATTGATTTTCTGCCAGACAGTCCGAAGCCTAGAATCAATAGGGTTAGTGAAGTATATATGTATTATTACAATGAGGTAATCCCTGTATTTGCCCTTTTTTTTAATCATTCATGAACACGGTCGATTGTGTATGTAGCATGCATATGATTTCATGTTGAAAACTTGAAAATTGGTTGTCCCCTTAGCTTCCTGTCGTGCCAATTACTTTTCCGCTGAGGATTAAAGTCACTTATTTAATATTTTAAAATTCAATTGATTTTCTGCCAGACAGTCCGAGCCTAGAATCAAAAGTGTTAGTGAAGTACTATATATGTATTATTACAATGAGGTAATCCCTGTGTTTGCCCTTTTTCTTAATCACTCGGGAACACGGTCGATTGTGTATATAGCATGCATATCATTTCATGTTGAAAACTTGAAAATTGGTGGTCCCCTTAGCTTCCGGTCGTGCCAATTACTTTTCCGCTGAGGATTAAAGTCACTTATTTAATATTTTAAAATTTAATTGATTTTCTTTTTTTTTTTTCTTTTGATAAAGAATGAATCAAAACAACATCCCAAGGGCTCTACCCTAATCATTACAAAAATTATGATTAACAACATCTTCTAGAAGCAAATGTTTAGCTTCAGTAGGTTCTTTGTGAACTATAAGAAAATCAACCGCCATATTCCATGCTCTCCTTGCAAAGCAATCTGCCACCCTATTCGTCTCCCGACAACAATGTAGTATCTCCACTTCCCACTCACGTTCCAGCATCGATTGAATTTCCAAAATTATCGTAGCATCAGGATGTTCATCAGAAACCGCTCCTTGTATAAGCTCCAATACATGGGTGCAATCACTTTCAACAATAACATTCCTAAATCATCCTTCCCAAGCCAACTTTATACCCCACAGGATTCCCCAGGCTTCTGCTGTGATCACAGACCCACTTCCAATTCGAAACATAAATCCCTGAATGCCAGACAGTCCGAAGCCTAGAATCAACAGTATTAGTGAAGTATATATGTATTATTACACTGAGGTCATCCCTGTGTTTGCCTTTTTTTTTTTAAAATCATTTATGAACATATTTGTACGGTCGATTGTGTATATAGCATGCATATGATTTATTATGTGTGCATATGTTTGCCAGTGAGGCTATTTTTATTGTTGTATTGAATAAATAATAGAGAGGGTGACCAGTATGGTTGAATAAAAAGCTTAGTAAATACTCCCTTCGGTCCTAATGGAGCTAATTATAAGATAAAATTGAATTTTTTGGAGAAATTAATGAAGCTAATTAAATTACTTTAAAGTATTTATATTTATATTTTTTTCTTCAAACTAATTAGTTTGACTGATAAATTAATATATAATCTAAAGATACATAACATATGATATGATTAAGTAACTTATATAGTTTCCTTAATTTCTCCAAAAAAAAAAAAGGTCAACTTTGTCTTATAATTAGGACCGGATATAATATTTTTATATATTTAGTAATATATCATTAAAATTGTATGAACAATATGGTTGAATAATAAGTAACTTATGTAGTTTCCTTAATTTCTCCAAAAAAAAAAAGTCAACTTTGTCTTATAATTTGGACCGGATATAATATTTTTATTGTTAAATATTTTTATATTTTTAGTAATATATCATTGAAATTGTATGAACAATATGATTGAATAATAAGCTCTCTCTTTTTTTTTTTTTTTTTGGTTAGGCCAAGGGTGCCTACTGTTGATAATGATGGTTAATCCTCTCACATCATAGACTTTTTGAAGGAGTTTTAGTGTTGGCCACAAAAATTTCTCTATGCATACAGTCAAGAACTGAATCCTGACTAGATGTTTAAGAAATCCAGATAAGTGCCCGTTATAATTATAAGCTTTATTACATGTAAATAACTTTTAACAAAAAAAAATTGCTAAACGAAATGGACCACTAAACCTTGCCAAAAAACGTTCATGGGCCCAATATAATGTGGGGCTTCGGATTGACCCACACTGGGCTGCTCAACTCTTCACAATATACGGTATAGGACCAGAATACATCTTGTTCGGGCATCTGAATAGTGGGCTAGGCCCATGAATTCCCTTTGTGTTTCTTATAAGGGCGGTTTTTAGGTGGCAGCTATATTTTATTTCAAGGGAAAAAAACAAGCAGTAATGATATGATATTAAAACAAATGGAGAATTGTACAAAAAAAAAACGGAGAAGGATTTGTATTTACATAACTGAAAATTTTGTGGGCTATTGATTTTATGTTCATCCTACAAAATAATCAATAGTCAGAAAATAATTCAAAAGATAACAAAGGAAAGCAAGTCAATTCAAAGACAATTCTAAATTGAGAGAAGGAAAGGGAATTTGATAATAACCTCCAAGTGTCGCACGATGCTATCGTTGAGGAAGTCATAGCTCAGCTAGGCGGAGTTTCCAATTTGGGTGATTGAATGAATTCATTGTTTGTGAGTTATGACTTATGACCCTACAAATATAAAATTAATAATCTAACTTCACGTTGATCCCACGTCGCTGTGCCTCAGTTTCTACGTTCCATTTGAGCTTTTCATATATGGCCTGTTAGGCCTCCCTCTTGTAAATTAAAACTCCTTTTGGAAAACGGCAATTAAACTGCTTCACAATTCAAACCCCACCGTCCCCACTCATTCTTCAGTTAGATTTCTTGACTTTATACACCCAAGAGCTTTCATGGATTTACTGTTTCGAACACTGAAAATAATTTTCAAAAGAAATTACATTTGGATAAAACATCATTTGAAAATATCAAACTTCTATTAATACAAAATTCTCCTTTGATTTCTTCTCCTCCCTTACATCGTCAACCCCCATTTTCTATTTTCTTTTCTCCATTTTTATAATGGATGAAGCCCCACCTCATTTGATTCATAAAACTTGGTTGCTGGATCAAGTTTTAGATATGTCCGCCCTGTTGAGAAATTAACTGCAATAGCAAAATGGGCACGCCCATATTCCATGAATTCAAGAAACAGGCTTCTTTCTTCCTCAAGGAGAAAATCAAGACTGCTAGATTAGCTCTCACTGACGTTACCCCTGCTCAACTGTATGATTATTCCCCTTCTTCTTCCAATTAATTTTTCTATTATTGATCACTTCTTATAGTTCTGGTCATGGTCTTATAGATCGCTGGTTTTGTTTCTGTTTGATGTTTTTTTTACACTCGCAGGATGACAGAGGAGGCTACAAATGGGAATCCGTGGACTCCAGATTCCCCAACACTCAGATCAATTTCAAAGGCTGCTTTTGAAGTTGATGATTATTGGAGGATTGTGGAGATTCTGCACAGAAGGTTTCTCGCCCTTTCTCTCTTTTTCGTTTTTTTCCCCCTCGGCATGTTCTCTATCTATATGTGAATTATTTACATTGAAAAGTGATAATGGATGATTGAGTGGGATAATGTTGAATCAGACTTGTTAGATTTGAAAAGAAGAACTGGAGGGCCTCTTATAACTCTCTGATCGTGATCGAGCACCTGTTGACCCATGGACCCGAAAGTGTTGCGCAAGAATTCCAGGATGACAAAGATGTCATCAGTCAGATGATCGGCTTTCAGTATGTCGATGAATCAGGGTACGTTTCTTGATCTTTCTGTTGGTTTCATTAGTATACCAAAAAATATTCAACCAAAACTCCAAAAGTTCTCCATGAATTTTGCCTAAAAACGGAATGAGGCTATCGGAATTCCAAGTTCCTCATGAATTGTGTTGTGCAGATTCAATTGGGGTCTAAACGTCAGAAAGAAAGCAGATAGAATATTGAAACTGCTAGAAGAAGGACATGTTCTTAAAGAAGAGAGATATCGAGCTCGAAAGCTATCTAGAGGCATTCAAGGGTTTGGAAGTTTCTGCCAACGCTCATTTGAACAATCATCATCGTCATCAGCACCATTTCTCAGAAGTAATTCCGATTTCAGCAGCCATGAAGACCAAAACTCTGACTCAAACGGAGTCCAGAACGATGCGGCTCAAAATCAGATGGTACAAAAGCCTGAAACAAGTATAAACGAAAACGTGGTTCCTAACAGGGACGAGTTGCATCTATGGAACTTGAAAGGGGAATCAAATCCACTTCTGGATCGTGGCAACGAAGATTCCAGTCTTGGTATCTTCAAAGGGGAAGATGATCACCCCTTCCATGCAACAGAGAAGCATGCCTCTGTTTCTCTGCTTTCTGGCAGAGATGGAATACTACAGGGTTGTTGAAGCAACATAGACATCTGTATGGAGCTACAAGTCGCTTTATAATTTCGATCGTTCCCAGTAGAAAACCAAACAAAGGTCTACGACACTATTGGTGTATGTGGGTACACCGAATGCTTAATTACTCCGTTCGTATTTGAACTTAGACATCATCTACAGAGCAATTAATATAGCCATGTATCTACTTTTTAATTGAAGCAGACATTCGATCTTCACTTCACTGGCCACCGACCAGTAACGTTCGAGAAGCACAGTAAAACGATCCTGCTCTTTTAGCTAGGCTTATTCATTTCTTGCTTCAGTTGATGACAGCTTAGTTACCACTATGTCCTTAAGGTTAAGAGACTTGATTATAATCAATACGCTTAAAGTAGCAAAAGTGTCAATCCAGTTCCGTAAATAGTTCACCAACCTAGAGAAATCTTTAATGGCAACTCTGTATGTACAATATGTCAGATTGATCGTATATGACTTGTTCTGTAAAATAGAAAGGCCAGTAATGAACTAACTCTACCATTAAATGAGCTCCAATGATAAAGCTGGGGTCGCAATAAACCAAAGGAATGCAAAACTGACATTTACAAATATTTGCAACATATATAAATGAATCAATACGAACTTCAGGATTTGCAAAGCCAGTCTTGAATTGCAAAACGAAGTGCATGATTGGGCGTCAGATGCAGGTGATTCAATATTAAATTAGTCATGGGAGAAGTCTCATGACCATTTTGTAGCCATTCACGTATGGCTTCCCCTTCGTAAGTGAATCCGTCTGCCGCAACCTGGGGATCCTGCATTATTTCCTGAACAAGGAACCCAAAGAATTTGAGCCATGTTAAATACCACAAATAAATGCATCTTGTCCAACAAACTAAATGGGGTTCTATAATTTTGCTTAGTTTTAGAATACCCAAAGGCATCAATCACCTGACGGATCGGACACAAGAAAAATGATGGCACTGGCCGGTCTTCTGAAACATGCAATTGCTCCAATTCCCTCACCAAAGTGGGTGTTAGCTCTGGTCTTTCTCTGCCTTGTTGCTGACAGCATTGCAGTCCCAGTTCAACCAATTGTGTAGCCACAGCTGGAGGCCATTCTCCTGCTGAAGAATCCAAAATTGATGACAATTTTCCACACGATACTGCCTTGCGTACCTCACCTGCTAACCCAACTGGAATAGTCCTGCCGGTGAGGAGTTGCAAAATGATAAGTCCAAAGGAATAGATATCAGACTTTGGAGTTAGTATTCCAGTCCTGTCAAACTCTGGATCTGTATATGTAGAAGTTCTCTTTAGCTCACCACTGAATCTGAAACTAGGACGATAGAGTGACTCCTCGGTCAACAGTCTGCAGAACCCAAATTCGCATATCTTGCAACTAAGCGCAGAGTCAAGAAGTATCGTTTCAGGCTTTAGATCACCATGGACAATAGTTTTAGGTTTGGAAGTGTGTAAAAAGCAAAGAGCGCTGGCAATTTCAGCAATCATACGTGCTCGGCTATTCCATGTCAGAGGGGAATTGTTGTTTTTCCGGAATAGGAGGTCTTGAAGACTCCCATTGGGTAAGTACTCATACACTAGTGACCAGGCTTCAGGGCAAACACCAAGCAAAGTCAATAAATGAGGATGCTGGAGACTACCAAGAACTTGAACCTGGAACACACGGGTAGACGTTAGTTGGACCAAAGAAACAAAACACATGCTAAGCATCCCAGGAAATGGAAAGAAGGAGATCAACATCTTAAACTAACAACATCAGCAAGTGATAAAAGACCAATTATCACATATTTTCAGAAGATACATCGTAAGAACTTGGAAGAGTCTTGTGGCCCAAAAAAAATGTGGGGGAGATCATTAAAGAGAATGGGAATAGCGGAATGGAAACAGCAGCAACACATGGCAAATACAGGGAAGAATTTAGTAGATATGATGGACTGGCATCTGTAGCAGCGCCTAACACATGATGCAGGACGGGGAGGCATCACATCTCAGCATTTTAACTTCTTTTTAAAGGACTCGTTCATTCTAAAGTGTTTCAAAACATTTTAAAACCAGCTGAAGGAATTTAAGGCTTTAAGGTCTAAAAGCATCCAAAGTTACTCCAAGAACATACATTTGTAAATTGCATCTAACAGGGCTTTAAGCACTTTTAGGACAAGCTAACATGTCTAGCCTGATTAGCTTCAAAGGTTCTGCAGGTTCTGAGAAGCAGCTGTCCCCGTTACGTAAACCATTTAACCATTTATGGACAATAGTAAATACCTTGAGATCTCTGCATTTCTTCCTCTGGTCCTCTCTAGGACTCAAGCATTCACGATAAATAATTTCAAAACCAAAAAAAAAAATGTTATGGGCAATTAACCTCTTGATGAAACTCAGTCGGTCCTTGCGTGGTATGCGGATGGAACTTCCTTATAGCAACTGTTCTCCCCAGCATTTCCCCCTTATAAATACAACCAAATCCTCCCTGTGCAATTTTGAAGCTCTCAGAAAAATTGCAAGTAGCATTTTGAAGATCTGAAAGTGAAAATTCTGCTAACTCTGGTAATTCTTCAGCAAATCCAATGACCCCATGGCAGTGTGCAGCTCCAATATGTCCCCGACTTTTCCATCGCTCAAGCCAGCGGAGGGCTTCCATTTTTTGCCTCCTGATCTGCTGCTTTTCTTGCCACAGGGTTGAGATGGATGCTTGAATTAATAATAACTCATCCGCAGTTTCATCATGCCTGCAGTTTGCTTCCTGTGCACGACTATCCAGAAGGGCAATATTTCTCATGGTCCTCTGTAGCACAGTAGCAAGTTCTTCACTCTCATCCAAGAGCTTTTGTTGCTCCTCTACTGTGGCTTGCAGTGCACTCTCTGCCTCCTTTCTTAGCTTTACTTCATATGTATAAGCCGATTCAAGCATATTGACCTGGATGAAAGCAAGAATCAAAGACAAATTCAACTCAAAAGTTTAAACTGTTGTGAAGAATCAAACATTTTTATCATAATCTGAAATAGAAATAATTCACAAGGTTGGAACAAAAGTCACGAGGCTCAGAATATAATCATGCTGAAAAATTAATATTGTCATTTATCACTAATTATACTTTTTTTTCCAGGTCCGTTCTAATATTTCGACCAAAACAAGTTTACTAAACAGCCCAAAGGAACCCAATATTATGTTGATTGCTTCTCTCTTTTCATTGAATTGCTTTGTCAGAGTTTCTTTAAAACATAAAAAAAAATGAAAAGGTTAAACTTGATGCTTCCCGGTAAGGCAACAATTCAATTGTCCAGTTTCCCTTTAGTAAAACGAAAGACCATGGGCTTCTGTGATAATGGTTATACTTACCTTCTTTACGGCCTCCATAGCTTCTGCTTCAAGTCTTTTGCATTTCAAAAGCTCCACTAAACCCTTATCTTGTGCAGCCTCGACTTCTATTTTGGCTTCAGCAAGTAGAGTAAGAAGTCTATCTTCCTCAACATCAGAAGAAATCTCTAAATAACCCCCACTAGAATTTTGGGGAGAAAACTGACTGGTACAAGTAGATGATTTGGATGATGAAGTTGCATCTGTTTCTAAGATTTCACCCTGAGACCAACTACCAGTTCCAGTACAGATTGCAGTTCTTGCAGAATTTGATCTATGGAATAATTCACTCTCGCCATATTGTAATGATCTAGTTATCAATCTGTCTGAGGCAGCAACCTCAGGTTGAGATTGTGAAGACAAGGAACAAGGATTTTCAGAAGCTTCCCTTGTCCATAAGAGTTTACCTTTGTGGATAAACCATATCTCACAGAATGGGGGAGCATTCTTGGCAGCATAATTTGCTTTCTTGGAATTCCTTTTCACCTTCATGCGACTACATTTTATCCAATCATTTTTTATAATAATCAGAAGTCTTGATTAATTTTTTCATACTTAGCAATGTAATTTTCAGTGAAGAATCAGTATACAATCAAAGCATTACTTACTTCTCAGGCACCGCTCCTATAACAAGCTTCCTAACACCATGCTTGATAATTAAATCAACAATTCCTTTGTGCACTTGCTCAGCTTCACCTATCACACTGGTTGCCTTAACCTGAAAGAAGTTACTTTTAAAGAAATCCATTAATAGCAGATTTATTACCCATATTGTATTTTCTCTAAAAAGGAAATATAAACAAATTTCAACTGTACTGTTGTCAATATTTTGAAAGCACAAGGCATTAAAACAAAGTGAATAGTTAATAAAGAACTGGATTTTAAAATGTCTCGCAAAATGCAAAGTTTGGTTCTTTTCCCTCACAAAATAAACTTTCAAAGGTGGTTGGGGATGCATTTAGTGCTCTTCCCAAGAATCAAATTTGTTCCCTCCATGCTGCTCTCAGCAACGTCAGAAAAGATTTTTTTTTTTTTTTTAAAAACGAACTATGAATCTGATTGCATGTGATTCCCTAACACACAATTAGTAGATAATAATATACTCCTATAAGAGTGTATTCACCGGAAGGTAAATGGAAGTCTTTGCATTAAGATAACTAATTTTTCTAGATAAATAACCGGCACACAATTTTTTAATACAGAAACAGAGCCTTAATTTTCACGATATGCAAACAGCTGAGATAGAACTCGGTTATACAAATTAACAAAAAGAGATTACCTCGGGGATTAGTCGTTATTTTACACCAAAAAGATCGGATGTACTTGATCAAGGAAAATTAAACTCTACAATTCCAACCCAATATGGTAAAAACTTATAAACCAAGAATAAAGCAAGAAGGAAAAAAATATTAACTTTCTTAATCAGTGAATATAGATAGCTGAAGACATGGATACCTTAGCTGCACGGCAAATGCTCAGGTAATTTTCCAAAAGCCTCATGGTCTGTTCTCTTTCCTCTCTTCTAAAAGCAGAAACGACTTCAGGATTTGCTTGGGTTGCAGGCAATTTTCCCACTGCTCAACAAATCGAAATTAATTTACAGTTTAGGGTTGAAATTTGGCTAGAACGAAAGACTAAACCTAAGAATTTCCAAAACAGAATTGAGCAGAGATGAGCTAAATTGCTATAGATAACACTTGGCGGTTCCCCAATTATAGGCTACAAGTCAATAAAGTTCCAAAGGGAGACGAAATCACACGAAAGGGTGGATGCTCAGACTTACAAAGAGTGGGGATCATAGAGGAAGGTTGATGAACATGGAGAATGCAAATTTCTGAGTTGCTAAAGCGGCCAAAAGTCCATTGAAGCAAATGGGCAGCTTTGTCCATCGACTTTCCGACAGCAACGTAGACGGATTCAGTACATACTGCCATGGGAAGGGGTGGCTGAGAGGTGGCGGCTCCGTGGAAGGCGAAGGGCGAAGTCAGAGTGAGGAGTGGCGAGAAGCCATGGAAGAGGTCTCCAGTAACCACAGACGGCTGATGGTGAGGAGGATGAGAAAGGTTCAAGAGCTCCATGAGAGGAGAAGCGAGGTGAGGAAAGGGAGGGAAAGCATTTTGGGAGCTGCTTCTTTGATTTCTCTCCTTCCCAACTGGAAAACTAGCTTGACTTTTGCGCTGACTCCAACGCGTGGCCGTGTGCCGGTGTTGCGTTCCCTTGTGATACGGCGGAATTGAAAATCACTTCATTGGTTCTTACAATTTTTTCCTTTGCCAGCTGCCAACTTACATTCGTTGAACCCTTCAGAAAAGTTTGTATCAGTCTATCATCCATAAATATACGACCTCCCTGCCGAGGTTGATATGAAATTTATTTAAATAACTTAAGTATATTAAAAAAAACAGTTAAATTAGTTATTTATTAAAAAATAATTACTTATTCAAAATATTCATCAATATTTTTAGATTATCTTTTTGAGTCACTTGCATTGAAATTAACCATTGATGCAAACTTTTTTAACATATGTAGTCATTACCAACTAGTTCTTATGTCTGGGACAGGAGATATCAATTGATAAAAAATCATCTTATTCCTAGCTCAAGTAATTACATTAAATCATATATTTTAAATCATATATTTGTAGAATTTAAAATTAAATAACTAATTTGTGTGTAGGCATGTAGTAAACGAAGCTGAATGAAATATGTTTACCGAAAAAATAAAAGGATTCCAATTATTCAAGGAATTTATACATGATATTTTAACTTTCTTAAGAGAAGTGATGCTGGTGATGAGTATACTCGCATTCAAAAGGGATGACAATGTGTTCAGAAACAAAAAATTATGAAGTCTTGTTGACCAAAGAATGAAAAATTATAAAATAGGGCAATAGACATATTTTTGTAATTTTCTGAAAAGGTAGAAGTTGTGTTGCCGCTCACATCACAGAATTTTAATTATGCTCATACTTTTTTTTTAATCTTATTCTTTTTTCAATAATATCATCATATATTAATGATCTTTCAGTTTATTAGTTTTTGTTTTGTTTTTCCTTACTAAGGTCTTCTCTAACATTTTCCGTTTTGTAACTGCTTCCCTCCAACCCATCAGCATCATACCAAACTAAACGACGCAGCCCATCCATTTTGACTGAGAGGGTATGAAGGTAATTTTATAGTAATTTCATGGTGGGCTGGTCCCAGTCACCCACCACAATCCTCCAAAACCAAAACCGGGGAACGGGGATAATACGGTACGCTCATCTTGTCACCCTTCCTTTTTTTTTTTTTTTGGCCAATTGTCACCCTTCCTTTTAGTAATTGCTAATCACAGAATTATGACAAAAAAAAAAATTAGTAATTACTGTTTGGGCTGTGCAACGGGCGGGCGGGGCTGCCCCGCGGCCCAACCCGCGGCCCGCCCGTTTATCTTTACACGGGTACGGGGCGCCCGTACCCGTGGCCCTACCCGTTTAACCCGTAAAAAAACGGGTACGGGTTAAACGGGTTTTATAAACGGGTAACGGGGCAACCCATGAAAAAACCTGAATTGTTTTTTTCCTTATCCGAAAACATCACACTGACTGAGCTGAGATTCAAAGCTCAGGATCAAGGGGAAAAAAAAAACTAAGACTGCTCTGCAACTGAGATTGAGCACCACGAAAAACAGCAAGCATTGATGAAAAAAAACAGCAACTCAGCAAGCATGAAAAACAGCAAGCATCTGGGTTGCCAATGCTTGATCAGGCAAGAGGCTTATATATGCAGAAACCAGAGAAATTCATAAGCAGAACTAAGTTACAATAAATTAAAGGGGGAATCAACAAAGGAAACATAGAAATTCCAGTACAATATATTAAAATTAAAAACCCAAGTTTGCAACATTAAAACAACAGAAATCCTTCAAGTATACGAAATGAAACCACAAATATTGGAGCTTGGAAAGTAATACTGTGATTCCTCTCTAATACCAGCAAATGCTCAGTCTGAGAATTCTTCTTCAATGCCAGAGGACAGATGTAACTAGCATGAGCAGAAGAAAAAAAATATAAACAAATCAAACTAACATAGCATACGGAGGAAATCAAGCCAAAATCCATTCCATTAACTCAACAATTTGAAAAATTTCAAGTAGAAAACCCTTACAGATTTTAGCTTTTGCCGATGGGAATTGGGAACCGGGAATGAGAGCGAGGTTGGGGCCGTGAGAGTGAGTGCGTGCGTGCGTCTACCGTTCAGGGCTCCCAGCGTTTTCAAATCAAGGTCTGTGGCTCAGGGCGATTGCGATCGAGAAGGACCACTGGAGGCTGGAGCAACGACGGCAGATAGCGATCGAGATTCTAGAGGGAGCACTGGAGCAGGGAGGGCCGGACCGCCGGAGGGATTGCTGGACCTCGACTGGGAGTGGCCGTGTGGGAGGTAGTGGGAGTTGCGGGATCGCGGCGCACAGGGAATCGCCGGCCGTGTCTCGGCCATCGGGGACTCGGTCTCAGGGCGTGGTGCAGTCGTGCGGCGCGGAGTGGGGGCCTGGCCGCCTGGGGGGTCTGTCGGGGTCAGGGGAGACGGAAGGGGAGCGAAGGCGAAGCACTGTGGTGTACTGGTGTAGTGGTGTGTGCGAATTGGGGATTTGGGGTGGGGGGCTGTGCGAAATACGAATTGGGGATTGGTATTACCCTTAGACGGGTTACGGGCGGGAACGGGTTACCCGTGGCCAAACCCGTTACCCGCCCGTTATGTTTAAACGGGTACGGGGAAACCCGTTTCCCGTTCCGGGCCATACACGGGCGGGCCTAAACGGGGAAAATTCCGCGGGTTGCGGGCGGACGGGCGGGTTGCGGTCGTTTTGCTCAGCCCTAATTACTGTATTTCTGGAGCACTCATCGTCTAAACAAGCCACCAACTTGTTTAAGATGTGACCACAGTGTTTTTTTATCATCCTTTAATTTTTTTTGTCTGGTTTTAAAAGGATATTTATTTTCAATATTATTTTAAATTATATCATTTCCTCTTAATATTAATTTCTTCTTATATTTAATTTCAAACTTAATTGGAAAAATATTTGTTGTTCATATTTCATTTGTATTTTCTTCACTTGACGAGAATCTCAAAAAATTAATTTATCTCCAAAAACTATTGATCAAACTAAAAAATCTTAAAAAAATCGGAATGAAATTAAAGAACAAAACTTACAAAATAGAATGAAATTAAATAAAAAAATAAATATTTCAAATAAATACAAAATAGAATGAAATTAAATAAAAAAATAAATATGTTAACTAAAATGAAAAACAAAACATTCGCATTAGCATAATTCAACGTAAAGAAAAATTCTGAAGTTGCTGTTTTTGTTTCTTTTTCTTTTTTTTTTTTTTTGACACGAACAAAGCTGCTATTGAGAAATGCGTAGAGCCTGCTGAAGAATTTCACTCTTCAATCAGTTAAAGTTATTTCAGCTTTTATTTTTAATTTTTATTTTAATTATTATGTTTTACTTCTTTTAATATTATTTTGTCTTTTACAAAAATAAAAATTGCACTTTAAGACTTCATTAAAAATTTATTTACTAAATGGAACTTGAGGAAATATCTTTTATACATAAGGGAAGTTTGTGCAAAGACAAAGGAATGTCACATAGGAAAGATATATTGAACACATGATAAGATTGTTTGAATATAAGTTAAGATTTTTTACACATGAAGAAGATTGTTTGCACCTAAAAATCTTATTTGATAAATAAATTTTTAATGAGGTATTTTTAGATAGTTTTTTTAAAAAAAAAAAAAAAAAAAAAAAAAAAAAGTCTAAAGCGCATGTTGCATGGTATTATTTATTTAGTTGGGCATTGATTATCCTGATGGGCCTGGATGGCGCTAAGAATTAGATGTAATTAGTAAATGGGCAAAAGGTCGTTAAAGCATGGCATCGACTTGTTGGCATTGCAGATCAAGTGTTTAATGAAAGAATTGCAATGGTAAAAATAAAAGAATTAGGAAATAATTTTTTGTTACAAGAATTAGGAAATAATTTAATCCAACCTCAAGCAAACTCCACCTTCTCCTGAACAACACACGGTAAAAAGAAGAAAATTGAGGAGAAATTGGCAATCCCTGAAAGGTGCAATTGCATGAACTGCCAAATAGGAGAAGGCCACATATATTTGCAGCAAGCTCCAGCAATACCACTTAAAACTTAAAAGCATTTCCTGTGCACAATTGAAGGCCCAGACTCATCGTACTCTGCCTTGGCAATCCACATCTGCATTCATTTCAAACACAATTAGTTCCCTCTATAATTAATACAATATGTTCTTCATATAAGATTTTGTTAACTGTGTAATTTATACTACAAACGAGATATTATGTCATGGATAGGAGGGATTATATGTTATCATGAAGCCACCACAATGAATGGTAGTATATAATTAGAAGAGGCACCTGTTGGAAAGTGCTGAGAGAAGCCAAGATGGAGCCACCAATCCAGACACTGTACTTTCTCTCCGGGGGAGCAACCACCTTGATCTTCATACTGCTGGGGGCCAAAGCAGTGATTTCCTTGCTCATTCTGTCAGCAATTCCGGTGAACATGGTGGATCCACCGCTAAGCACAATGTTTCCATACAAGTCCTTCCTGATATCAACATCGCACTTCATGATAGAATTATACGTGGTCTCGTGAATGCCCGCAGCTTCCATTCCGATCATGGACGGCTGGAACAGGACTTCAGGGCATCGGAAACGCTCAGCTCCGATGGTGATGACCTGTCCATCCGGTAACTCATAGCTCTTCTCAACAGTAGAGCTGGTCTTGGCAGTTTCAAGCTCTTGTTCGTAGTCAAGGGCAATATAAGCCAGCTTTTCCTTCACATCCCTCACAATTTCACGCTCAGCGGTGGTGGTGAAGGAATAGCCACGCTCCGTCAGAATCTTCATTAAGGCATCAGTGAGGTCACGCCCTGCCAAGTCAAGACGCAGAATTGCATGTGGCAGTGCATACCCCTCGTATATGGGCACTGTATGGCTCACACCGTCTCCAGAGTCCAAAACAATACCTTCACAAATCAACCAAAAACAAAACCAACCCAATAAGATAGCCTCAAAGACTTTTGATGTTGAGGAAATGAGAATAGAGAAGGATGACTAACCAGTTGTACGGCCACTGGCGTACAAGGAGAGAACGGCCTGGATTGCGACGTACATGGCGGGGGTGTTAAAGGTCTCGAACATGATTTGGGTCATTTTTTCTCTGTTGGCCTTGGGGTTGAGGGGTGCCTCTGTCAACAAAACTGGGTGCTCCTCTGGTGCCACACGGAGTTCGTTGTAAAAAGTGTGGTGCCAGATCTTCTCCATGTCGTCCCAGTTACTCACAATACCATGCTCGATGGGATATTTCAGAGTCAATATACCTCTCTTGGACTGAGCTTCATCCCCAACGTATGCATCTTTCTGGCCCATCCCAACCATGACTCCGGTGTGACGTGGACGCCCCACAATGCTCGGGAACACCGCCCTTGGAGCATCATCTCCGGCGAATCCAGCCTGACATACAGTTTAAGTTTGCGTTACTTTAATTTATCCACTCACATCATTCACTGATATATAGTAATCACTATCGAATTTCGAATATCAATCGTACCTTAACCATTCCCGTCCCATTATCACAGACGAGTGGTTGAATATCCTCAGCGTCCGCCATTTAATATCTCCTGCTAGACCACGTATGCGATTTCAATTAGAAAATTGTGGCCACTCACATGAGGAAAAATATTGACACAGTATCCAAGAGAAAATAGAATCGAAATATATAGTTGGACTGTTTGAAATCGGCTTAGACCGTTCATGAGTAGTATGACTTAGCTTGCTCCATTTTCGGCGATCTCATGGCAAGTGCGTCATAAACTCGACATTAGAAACTCGCCCTTGTTGCATCCAATTATCTTAATATTTCTACAAGCCTTAATTATGAAACAAACCATAATATATCCTTGTAATATTGTATCATTGCTTGTTCTGTTCAATGGGTATAGCAATATCAAGAACCCTCCTAGGCATTTGAAAAATCGATTCTCGGTCCTTCTAAGTTTTATACAAGGAACAAGGAAAACAAAAAGGATTTGTTGGAAAGGAGGAAACAAGCATCAGTTGGCTCTACCGATAGTAATATCCTTGCTATTGACATCGTAAACCAGAGTATCATTGTTGTCTTCTGATTTATCTATATCAGAACACCGCATTTGCATTATGATTAATGGACAACAACAATAATATTTTTCGGGATTGTAATGCAGCGATGAATAGTAATAATCAATTGACATTGAATGTAACGGAGGAGATTCGAGTTTGAGAAGGGAAAAAGAACGACGAATGTTGTGGGAGAGAAATTCACCTGAAGATTGGATCCCGTAGAGAGAGATAGCTAGAGAGAGAGGAATCAAGGTGGGATGTTATAAGGTGGGTTGAAAATGAGACGCAAAACACGCGTGCCCAAATGAAAGCTAGCCTTCAACGTGTTTGAGCTTATAAATAACGTTCACGTCCACCACATTGTTGAATCGTGTCAGCGAGGCTCAATCATTGAAACGATATCCACGTTCCTCCTGACGCTTGTCCTTTCCATCCATGCGGTCAAACTTCTATTTCAGTCACTTCTTCCACCCTCTCCCCCCAAACAAGCGTCTCAAATTGAAGGGAAAAAAACAAAAGCCACCGTTTGTCCATTTAAGGAAGTTTATGTGTTTCCTAATTTTGGGGTCAGGGCAACAATTACCAAATTTAAAGTTTGAATTTTGCGGAGGGAGACAGTAACCTAATACTTCTGGTTCTGGCCGCATATGTTAATTTTTTTTATAATAAATAAATGAAGCTCCTGCAAACAAAGTTCATTAACGTCATTTTACCATAGCTGTATATATGTATATAAAGTAAATTCCAAAAGAATCGAGGGGGGAATAGGTTGGTCAGGTCGGGTGTAATGTCCTAACATGTAGAGAGATAACTTGGGGATCCAAGTGAATGGGCCCAACAAAAACATGGGCCTTGGGCCATAGGCCTTATATTGGGCCTAATGTGATTAGCAAGCAGCAAAAATGCAATGGGAGGGAGGGATGAGATGATGGATAGGGAAGCGGGGGACACGATGATGGGGGAGGTGAGGAAGCAGAATGATGAGGCATGAGCATGCATTGCGGGGGGCAATTATGTCCCATCCCATATCGCACTCGGTATTAACTGTGTGTGTCCTTCTATACTATTCTAAATATAAAATTTAATTGATTTTTTTTTAAGAGAGATCAAAAGAGTTAATTAAATTATTTTAAAGTATCAATTGATTTCCCCCACCCCTTCATACTATTTTGTTCAACTCCAACTCCCTGGTTACATTTGCCAAGTCCTTCAAAAAAAAAGAAAAGAATTACTACACACTCAAGTCTTTTGAGTTATCAATTAATATATCATTGCCTGTTGCCATGTTCTACCCTAGATCTTACCACTACATACATGCGTTGCTCACTTGCTATGAGATTTTTTAATGATCATATCGTTTACGTGGGATTGCACAGTAATTATCCCGAAAACACCTTAAAACGAGCGTCATATCCGTTTCCGCTAGTTTCGTTCCAGTGACCACTGTTTTGTTTACAACCACAAATTATGTATGAACTCAATCATACCACGTACATCGTCAGAAATGAAATAGCCAGCGTTGATGTGTAATTTTCAAGGTTCAAATAAAAATAGTCACGAGGCTACTGTATTCCAAAGCAGGCATTGGCTTCGAACGCCGGGGGATTCCACTTTCGTGACACTTTACTATTTGGTTTTGTTATTATGCTTAAAGATACGAGGATAAAATATAGGGAGGACTAAAGACCTGACACTGTTTTTATCATATGTAAACTGGATTTATATGTATTATCTATGCCCCATGTCAACTTGTTAAACACATCTTGGACGTTTCCATCTGTCCAAATGCCACACATACACACGGGCATATTTCTTCAAATTAAACCAAATGCATATATATTATCATTATTGAAAGAATCTGGATTTACGTCAGAGCTAATATTAGTCAGGCAAACAGTATTGAATAATGATCATCCTCCAAAACAAAATCAAATCGCTGTGAATAGGTGTGTAATGATGTTGTTCGAAAAAGAGGATTTCGTTTTCTGTGGTAAGAGGGTTAAAGCAGCCACACCCGGATTAATTTAAATTTGGATGAGGCACAAATGAAATCCATGTGAATATAAAGGGAAACATTTTGGATTTGGATATGAGGAAACCTGCGAGTGCCTTTTAGAGACTGATCATTCAAAGGTATTAATAAGGTTTCCATTTTCTTGCCGTTGAAAAGGAGCCGTACCTGTTTATATTTTTCACCGTCAGAAACAAAACGACTGTGATGAGTAATTAATTAATTAATTATAAATTATTCCTTTCATTTTATTATTTTTCTATAACAATATTTATGAGTGCGTGTGACCACTAACCTGGACGTATCGAAATCATTTGAAAAATCGATTCTTCCTCTCTCATTTTCTTTTCCTTAACACGGTTCCACCTGTTTCTCTCTTGCAGATGTTGGCTTGGGCCAAAAACTTAGGGGAAGTAACTGAAGATCTACACCATTTATGTTATCGCTCTGTCTGATGTTATTTTGATATTAACTATTATATATATAGACTTCACGATTCACGATTGGATTTGTGTGTAAGTTACTGAAATAGAGGGAAAATTAGAGTTTCGATCTGAATATTATTAATGATTATATAAATGAGAGTTCAAATAGTCTTTTGTATAGACAAACTATAAGCCAATAGGGTAAGTGGCTAACAATAGAATATAATCCAATCTAATTAAGATATATTCCATATGAGAAAATATTAGTACGTATAGGATATATATCCATATGAAATCATGTCAAACATTAACCCAATTTAACATTTAAGATAATGATGGTACATTTTAAATTTAAGACAAAATTAATTTATTTTTTCATCAAGTAGAATTAATGCTCAAACTAAAAAAAACAAAGAAAGAGACAGGTTGTTATCGATAAATTATTGGTTGAGATGGTAAACGGTCTCACTTAAAAATTTAATGATATGTTAAAAATATCCATAAATCAGAAAATTTATAAGATTGAAGTACCGAATTTTTTTTTTTTTGGCAAAAGAATTACTCTCTAAATAAGGAAGAGAAGAAAATGAACAGCGGGCACGTCAATTGCGTTGTGAAGTATAGTGAAGCACGTGGATAGATGCATGAGAAATTGAGAATCTCAAGAAACCCAAAGAAAACAAGAAAGGGTGTATAATAAAATGTTAGTTTAATGGACCCATTCCCTTTCAGAGTTGCTATTTTTATAGGGAGGGGGGGAGAGAGAGAGAGAGAGCGTGTGTGGAGTGTTTGAGAATATTTGAGAGTGGGTTGCATCGGATCCTTCGCCGAATTGGGGGTTTCAAATCAAAAAGGCTGTGTTGTAACTTGTAAGTCATGAGGCATCCCACACATGAACTTCGTTTGCCTCTCTTCTTGCTAAATTCCAAATACCCCTTCCCTCCCAATATCTCTTCTCTCTCGCTCTCTCTTCTCCTTCACTGTTGATTAATTAATTCCATATACTGAGCTTTCTTTCTTCTCCGCCGCTCTTATGTCAACTCAATTCCCATCCTCCTCCCTCATGGCCGTCCCCAATTCCCAAGCTTTTCTCTCCGACAAAGATCTCAACGTCCTGGTAACCCCCGAAGATCCCCTGCGAGGGAGAGACGATGATCCCGAAGACCGTGGGGATAAAAGACGCCGTCCGCCTTTGAAGATCACAATTCCGACGTCGTTTGAGGACAAACACGATGATGAGGGCCTGAAGACTCCGACGTCTGCGATTCACAGAATATCGGAGATTCTGCATTGTCCGCCCGCACCGAGAAAGCCCAGATCACTGCCGTCCAAGAAACGAAGAGCCTCTCGTCCGCTGCTTCTGCTGGATCTGCCCACAGAGGTCCATTCTTGGTTCCCCACACCCTTTGTGATTGATGTTGGTGGCCAGATAAAGAAGTTCAAGAAATAAGTGTTGTGGAATCTTCCAGATTATATAGGATACACTGGTGCCCAGTGCAGGTGGTAGTTGTCCCGGATGGATTTGTAGAAAGTCCCATTTTTAATTTTGATTGCCATATTTTATGCAGCTGCGAAATTCATCAAGCTGGTCTATCATGGTTATATAATTATAATATATACTTTTCCCCCTTGTTGTCAGTTCTTGTTCATTCATGTATTTTCTACCTGGGGGAATAGACGACATAGCGAGATCTGAAACATCATAAGATAGAATGGATGGATGTATTTTGGAAATTAAAGTACTATGATGTGATGTAGTATTAGATGAGAGTGAAGAAAGTGAGATGCATAGGATTCTGAGGAGAGGTGTTGTGTTTGGCATTGACTTTGAGGAGAGAAAAGAAAAATGATGCGCACTTTGACTTTGCAGCAGGAACATATGAATGAGTTTGTGTTTCTCTCTCTCTCTCTCTCTCTCATGGGGGGCCTCCTGGTAAATGAGTAGTGCGAAAACTCATGCTGCGATATATTCCCTTTGCATGATTGACACTCACTACAAACACCCTCGCCTCGGTTTTAAGATATTCCTCTATTATATATAGTACTATATTTATATATACATATCACTCTCGCTTCTAGGCTGTCCTTACTTACCTTCCTCGTATTCTTTACATCCTAATCATTCAATAATATTACCATATATGCATATTATATTGCTCTCCTAGTTTGTCCATGTTCCACACCATGTTTCCTTATTAATTTGGACCCCGTGTGGTTTTGGGCATATGGAATATAATGCACTCTCATATGTATTCCTAAATACATGTTCTTCTTAGTTAATATGGTAACATCATAATAGTTTAAGATTTTGTAAAGATTGCTGAATCATGCACATCTGAAGTTTGGAAACAAGGTAATTAAAACATGGAACTCCGGTAATTTCACGGGTCAGAAACTAAATATACTTAAACCGCCTACTTTATGAAGGAAAACAACTATATTATCTCTATGCTTTATTTTATTTTCTCTTGGCAAACAACGAAACTTATATTAACACTATGTATGTTTTATATAACGTAATAAATTAAATACAGAAATGCCTCATTGCGTTCACTTTTTTTTACAAGTTTGACTTGTAAATGTACATTTGACTCCTTGTAAATATGAATTTTGTAGAACTTATCTG
This sequence comes from Inga laurina, assembly GCA_963855925.1. Classification (NCBI taxonomy): domain Eukaryota; kingdom Viridiplantae; phylum Streptophyta; class Magnoliopsida; order Fabales; family Fabaceae; genus Inga; species Inga laurina. The sequence goes on along the minus strand of OY979707.1, from coordinate 66,333,417 downwards.
TATTTAATTTTCTTACATGTGAATATGGGTAATTTTTTCTATTTATTATCCGTTGCTAAAATAATTATTTAGACAGCTTTCCTTTTAGTAAGACTTGGCACGCAACCTCGTCAAATTAACGACCAACTCGCCAGTTGACAGCAAGTTTCTTGGACACGTGTATTGCCTACCCCCATTGAAGCTGGGTGCGATGCCCAATCCCATTGGGGCAGACCCAGGTATATCATTTTGTCCATTAAGCCCATCATGTTGCTACGGGCTTTTTCCTGGTCTCTGTGGTTCAATGCTGTCCATGTGACCAGAATAGCGGGCCTAGCCCACGGGCATGGGCTCAGGAATGACTTTCTGCTAGTTCTGCATGTGAAACTGACTGTATGAAAAAGTAAAAAAAAAAAAAAAAAACAAGAACCCAAAACACATCTCAAGTCCTAAAGACTAAACATGCCATGGAAGTTGAGCATCAGCAAAGCTACTTTTGGAAGTGATACTGATTTTGGATGTCTTGAACACCTGTGCTTCTTGTAAGCCCACATCGATCTATTTCCGTTTTTGGGACTTCTCTTAGGATCCTCCTTCTTTCTTATACATGCCTCATGCATATATGTACAATCCCCTGTTGATAACAACAAATGATAGCTGTAACAAACATGTCTGACATGTCTTTCCGTATATTAACTTCAAATGTATATATTATATGCTGTCTTATAATTTATTGGATAATAATTAATGAACTGTATCGTCCTCACTCGAAAATGCTCCATGTTGGAACAAGGGCATTCCAGTGCCCATCTATGAATGTTTAGCATAAAGACGCCGTAATTAACTCAGCGCAGGAAAATCTGTGAGAAGAAAGTTGCCATTATATATATCCAGATCGAGAAAGATAGACTTGTTTTCTTAAATTGAAGGGGTGACCACTAACTACTTATGCTTATCAGGGGAAATAAACCTACGACTTCCCAGTTATCATGCATAACCCTGGACCTCAAGGTCATTGGCAAGACAAGGACATACAGTAATTAACAAGTGATAGAGATATATTTTGTATACCAATTTAAGAAATGGGCAGACAGTAAAAGGATGGAAGCAGGTGATGGCTAAATTCACCGCCCATGCCAATGAATAATGATCCATCAGACTTTATCACCAGTGCAGAGAGTTAACGTCGAAGGAAATGACCCTTCCTTGAGTGGTGTCTGACACATGAGGTAGCCTTCTGCCCTAAACATTTCAACCATCCCACCCCTCATCATTGTCCTCCCACAGTTATTCTCTTGACTTTACCCTTTCCTTCATTTCTTTTATTTTTAATTCCTCCACTCTCTGTGGGTCTACACATCCCATCTTTAATCTCTTATTTTTTTTTGATTAATATAAGACATATTTATCTATTTTGATTAGAGTAAGGAAATCTAATTAATTAGTTAATAGGATATATATTTATATATCCTAATTATATTATTTAATTCTCTCATTCTCTCTCTTTATTGATTATTGTTGAGAGAACATCAATAGAAAATAAATTAGAAAAATATTCATAATATAAAATATATGTCTTACATTTAGAATTTAGATCAACTCCCTAAATATGTATTATATTAAAGACTAGAGGTGTTCAAAGTGTCCAGGTCCCGGTTTCGAACATTTTGATCCTAGGAATTTCCCGTCCTGGCCAGGACCAGGATCTATTAGAGCCGGGATCGGTCACACACCTTGTGATCTCGGTCCTGGTTTTTGTATTCTTTTTTTTCTTAAAAACTAAGTTATTATTTTATTTTCTTATTTTTTATTTCATAATTTAAGTTATCATTTGATAAAATGTGTATCACATATTTAATTAGAGTTAAACTGTATATATCGTGATACTAATTCTACTATATAATGTATAAAAATAATAACAAAAATGATAAAGGTGATAATAATAATAATAAAATGTTATTCTTCAATTCTATATTAATTTGTGTGATTATTGTGACCTTATTAGGTATTAAATAATTACTTTAAACACTAGATTATAGAAAATTTAACTAATATAATAATATATTTTAAATTTAATTTTTTTTTAAAAAAACCTAAATTTCCCTATTTAATCCCGATCTTGTCTAGCATTATCGGGACCGGGATCAAATTAGGACCGGGACCGATATTAAGATGCAATTTATATTCTGACCAAAACTCGGGAGTGGGGGATCTGATCCCCGTCCGGATTTAAACACCCCTATTAAAGACGTTAGGGTATTTCTTATTTCCTGTCCTTACTCCTCTGTGTCTTCTACGACCTTGGATCTTTCACAAGTAATTGAACCATTTTTCGATTCTCTCTGCCATTGATTTGACGAGATAGGCTCAAGGCTAGCCTCTGGTGGTTTTTATTAGAGTTTACAGTCATCACCCACTGAATTCTAGGACTGGGTTTGCAAAATACCCCAATTATTGGAGGGTCAACATCAACAGCTTCACTCACACTAGTGATTCTCCAACATCATCGTCAAATACAGACTCAGAAGTCCGTAAACATATATAGAGTAGTAACACCTACTGATGAACAGGCGTTTGAGGTAAAAAAAATTTCCCCCCTCTGCCTCTGAAAATTCCCGTACCCTCCATCAAAGGACGCAATTATTTGCCTGTTAATGTGGGCTCTGTGAAGCAATTTGCAAATACTGAGGATGGTCATGTGAAATTCTGACGCCTCTACAGAATATACCACCATTTTCGTCAGCTGGAGCTTGTCTTTTTTAGCTAATTCCATATGGTTATGTTACATATATCGGCATTTAATAATAAATCAGTGTCAGTTCCAAGAAAATCATTTCATTTTGCTGGCCCAAAAAACACCATTTAATTTTCCACGATGTTTTGGAGCAGAAATGTCATAATGAATTTCTGGGTGGTGCATGCCTGCATGGACGAGCCTGACCATATATATATTTGAGGCATGGCCGTCACGTGGTATTTTGGTGAAGATGAAATAATAATTTAATAATGCTGCTAAATGAAATTATATAACAGAAGAGACCAATTAATTAATTAATTAAGGAAACAGGATTGCTGCTGTGTTGATGGGCCTTAGCGTATGAGTGAGATTGAGTATCCGTGAAGGGCTCCATCAGTACATTATGAATGTATCACAGAAAGAGAAGAGAGGAGTTGAAGTTGCAGAAGCCTATGTGCATGCATGTGTCGTGTTTTTGGTATCTAATATTCGTAACTCAGTGTCCTTGGAATCTCACTTTCACACTGTAGATGCCATATCACTTGTCACTCTCACTTCTTTCTTTTCCCCCTCTCATCTAAACACTCTCCCCAACCACCTGTATAATAATTTAATCCATAAAGTTGATCACACACTCTTCAATTATTTTTTAATATAATCCCTGTTCCTAATTTTTTTAAAAAAAAGGATTCAAGACTTTTACAGTACTTTATACAGTAGGTTACTTGAATAAAGGTTACATTGAATCTGTCATCCAAGACAACAAGCAGGGGTTTTTTGGTTTCTTATTTTATTTACATAAGCATGATAAAAATCCCTCCTTTCATTATTTATTTATTCAAATAAGTGTGTGTCTGGTATTACTTTTTGAGGGTCAATAAGCACTTATTACGTAAGTCAAGATAAAACTCCTCTCACATACTTACCTCATATACCGTAAATTATTATTTATAAGCACTTATTATCCAAAAATAAGTTATCCTAAATGAACACTAAAACCACAATTTTGAACGAAAACGTCAAGTGATGCAAATTAAAACTACACATTTGAGAAGGGATTTTTGAAATTTTAACAGTGAAAAGCATGTTATATGGATTTAGAAGAAGAAAGCAAATCACGAAAAAGAGATCAATTTTCAACAGTGGAGGGGCGGGGCAATTTTTTGAGGGAATTGAAAACGATGATAGGCAGATCGCCGGAGCTTTTCAGAATCTTATGGTTTTTCGAAAATGATGTCCGATCACAAAACTTGCGTCGAGACATGTCTTTTTTTTTTTTTTTTTTTTTTAAGGAAATTATAAAAATTTGGAGACATAATCGGGAAGGGAGAAAAAAAGTGGGAAAAAGTGAGTTTTGCTTTATGCAATGTATGTATTGAAGGGAGGGATGTAATTAAGGTGATTGTTCCCCGAATCAGAGATGACATGATTCCTTTTTTTTTTTTTTTTGCCCTCAAAGAAACAGACATATTTCCTCAACTGACACTGACCCTGATGGATTAGTTTATGCTGTCCGCTTGCGAAACTGGAACTTGATAATCGGAAATAGCCAAATAGGTCAATTGTATGGTCGTTAAATAAATATATATATATATATATGCGACTATATGTACTACAGTAATTGTAAAGATATTTTTTTATTTTTTTTTGCCAATAATTTTAAATATATTTAGTGTTTGTTGTTTTTATCCATTTAAAATAGATGACATCTCTTCATGCATTTCCTTTTCATGATACAAGCTAAGCAGTTGCATAAACCTTATTATTCTGACTTTGAGTTATCGTAGCCATCATCGTTGTAACAGCAAAGGTGGCTTGTGATTAAATTAAAGGACTAAAATTTTACAGACACGCCCAAAGCTAACGTAACCAAAACATCAGCACTTGTAGATACTTTGCGTTTAGAATAACTCATGAAAGATAACAATGAACTTATGCGTTATGCAAAGTTAGAAATAAGTTATACTTGTACTCAATCAATTATTTTTAACTTATGAATAAAGTGCGATTCTTTTTTACATTTTATTATAATTTATGGATTATAAATAACTGATCTGTTAGCCATAAAATTACAATATATAAAAAGGTTGACATGGCAGGAGTAGCTTAATATTGCTGAATGAAAAATGGATTTAGGCCACAGACTTATAGTTGCATCTTCTAGAGAGAAGAACATAAGTTCACATATTAAGAATATGTTCTAAGTGTCAAAAGGGATTAATCTCAAGCCCGGCGGTGATTTGAAAATATCCTAAATAATTCATACATAAAAATGAATTAGGATTTTATATTTAGAACTAAATTTAACATTTCACATTGATGGGAGAGGGTGTTGTTGAATTTTTTTTAAAAAAAAAGATGAGTTAATTGAGGCGTTTCTTGAGATAGAGGGACTTTGATAGGGAGGGTTACAAGAATACCAATAATGTTGGACTTTGCGTATTATACACAGCAATCACTCTCTGCATCCCTCTGACTCACTCTCTTCCCTCTTCTCTCTACCCCCAAACATATATTTTCCACCCCAACTTGTCGGCAGGCACCTTCATTCTAATTCACTCCATTTCCCAGTTAACGTTTCTTAAATTTGTTTTATAATTCATACCTACATATTATTCATGAGTTCTTTCTTCTTTCTAAATTTCCCATTAAAAACATAATAAAAAAAATTACTATGTTAATTTTCATAAATTGCTTGCCTTTTATGTTTAAAAATTGTTTTAATATGTAATTTATAAAAGAATAATTGAAATGGGAAATAGACGTGATCGATGATTGTTGATTGATGAGTTACGTGAGCCTTACAAGATTAGAGTGATAAGATCATGATGAGGGCACCCGTGAGTGAACGAAGATGGGAAACTTTTACACAGAGACCTCCAAATGTAATTGAATAGATATGGTTGAGACGTAGCCTTCAGTGAACAAGTCAAACGCTACCTCGTCTCTACTCCTGCCCGACCCAATCTTCCACTTGGCCTTCCATTTTCAATACGCACATAAGCCTATCACTCTCATCATCACATGTTTACAAATATCTTTATTTCTTACTTTTCCTTTTATCTTTTTCTTTCGCATTAACAATATATATTTGGAAAACTGCTGCGCTTGACTGTCCCTTTCAAGCCCTTGCACCTATTTAAAAAACCCTCCCACCCAACCCTAGTTGGTACAGATTGGTACATCAAACACGAGACTTGAGTTTTAGCAATTAACACTAACGCCACGTACATCTATCAACCTTTTGATATTTCATTTTAACGTGTCAACATTCATCAGATCGTCTGACTTTGTCTGGATCCCTGTGACTGAGTCTGATTTTGTGTTACAAAAATCTTATGGGAAAGATCAAAAACTATTCAACCAAAGGGGACATGATCACATGCCCAGCAACAGCAAGTCAGGCCTTTCATCTCTACCGTATTTTATTCCATATTCTGGTACAAATGATAAATTAAAAAAAGTAACTTAATTATACATCTCAGAAGGGTGATTATTCTATCCTTCATGCATATATATAAAAATATTCGGTGGGGAAAGAAGATCATACTGTGCCCTATTTACCCAGGTGACCCTGACTCTTCCCCGAGAAGACTGCTCTAACATCCTCAAAATGAAGCCGACACCAAAATAGTCTTCATTTTCTACTTTCGAGAAACAGAATTTCTCACTCTACACAATTTACGTATATATTATAGACGCCCTGAATCATCCGGGGCACACACGATGCTTCTTCATTCTCAAGTAATAATATTACATGACACGGCCCCCACAACCACACATAGTACCTAACATGCTGATGCAACTTTAACTCACTTTGCTTATTCCCCAAAACTACTTAATAGATGGATTTTAGATGCGCTTTGCTTCTCCATTAATTCTCCTTCAACCTTCTTTTAGGCTTGCCTCTTAAGCAGGTTACTTTACCTTGTCCATATGAAATTACTAACCACCGGCCGCAAGCAGAAGGAGGCATCGCTCACTCTTTATCAACCCACTCATTGTCCACAGCAATCCTTCCAGAGCTGCGTCCACTCATCTTTCCGAATGATAGTCCCTTGAAGCTGTTGCTGCTGCCTTCATTCAAGTTTCGGGCTTTCTTTGACTTGCTTAACTTCGAAGAACTGACATCCCCAGCTTCTAGATCTGTGTCCTCGTGACACTCTATCTTCACAACCACCAGTCTAGCTATGGTGCTTCGGCAAAATGGACAAACTGGAGGAGTAAGGCAAGCTGTAGCAGGATTAGGCTTGTTGTGGCAACAGAGGGCTAAAGTGCATTGTGCACACATCTGGTGGCCACAGTCCTGGACTTCAATTGTGCACACCTGCTCAAAGCAGATGCAGCACAGTTCTGGCTCACTGGCCTGCATTAACACAATGAATGAATAACAATTCAAGCCAAAATCGTGATTTATTATTCAATCCTTAAACTATGAACAGGCCCCTTCTTGCACTGGATTTGAATAAACATCCTCCTGAAGATGAACATGTAAAAGTACAAAGGCCATCGCTAAGGATAAGTTCTAATAGATTGCTCGCAATCCAGAACATCAGCCAATATAAAAGAGAAAGAAAATTAACGCGTTCAAGCATGCATGGCCACATTAAGAAATATATTTTGATCAGAGGCATGTTCTGATAAAATTCAATAGCATACATAAGAAATATCAGGAAGTTTGTCTAAATGGAGAGGGTGTTAAATTACCTCGGAGATATTGTCATCTATCCCATTATCAGCATGTGATGGAGATGGAACAGAGTAAGCGCTTCCTTTCAATATATTTTTTTCCCTTTCCCTGTTTGCGTCCATCAAGGCCCGTTCTAATAATGCCTTGGCATCTGGATTGAGTTCACTGATGAACTTCAAAGGTGAAGGCCAGACAAGAGGTTCAGCAGATGTAGGATTTAACAATGCTGCACATGCTCCATGCTTGTGCTTCAGAGCAACTACATATGGTATCCGCCTGCATAAATACACCATTCAACATGACGGCAGGTCCAGGGATCTAAGAACTAAAGTTGGAAGTAGATGACTTGTGGAATGATATAAATCTATTCTGCTTAGGGATGGTAGTTTGATAAATAATCGTAGTTACTCCTAAACTTCTAAATTGGGAAAACGTGAAATAAAACCACCAGAGGACTCAGAGGGCCCATCTAAATAAGAAATGAAATTACCTTTATTAGATTTTCCTAAAAAGACTTGCAATTCAATCATTATTATTATCATGACAATATTACCATGACAATAAATGATCCAACAAGCCACATAAAATTAGTCCACACGAGTATGAAGTATAAATATGCCAATAAGTCTCACGCACAGAGATTTACTTCTATAAACAATGAAAATCAGTATTAAGAAACTATACTATACCCTGAAGCATCCCGTTGAAGACGATCTGCACCCCATGCCAACAGTTCACGGATGCAATCCAGAGATCCCCCTCTGCCAGCTAGATGCAGAGGAGTGCTCCCTGGACAGCTGCAAGTAGTGATTCATTAATTCACAAACCTTATCAGATTGAAATTCAAATTCAAAATTATCATAAAAAATTTTGAGGATCATTACCCATATCCGCCCGTTGAAGCACAGACAAGAGCTCCATTATCTAATAGGATATGCACACATTGAGGCCGTCTCTGACGGGCAGCTAGGTGCAATGGCGTCGCTCCTCTACCATCCCTAATATTCACAAACCGAGCAAATCCCCTGCAATGGATCCAATATAAGACACAATTAGAAACTAACAACCAGAACGAATGCAGGGACATGTTGATACTTAAACCGAAATCACCGACCAAGAAGCAGCCACTGGACTAGACTGTGCCGCAGAAAGAATTGCTTCAAGGCAAGAAGAATGACCATAGTAGGCAGCATAGTGCAGGCAGGTTCTACCGTAAAGCGAATCAAACATCAATACCTGAGAAATTAACGAGTGAGAAAATACACGCAGACGAGACTGATTCATATAATCATTCTTAATAAATCAGGGGATGGAATCATGGGCAGATTCACCTACATTAGCTCCAACCTCAAGGAGTTTTTTCACACAGGCGATCTTTCCGTTCATTGCAGCCAACATGAGCGGAGTCTGGAGAGTTTAAATCGAAATTAAGGATACGCGCGGCAAAATTTGAATGAAAAGGAATCACATACATTCTGAAAAGATGAGGTAAAATGGGAGCAATAGGCGCGGAATTACCTGCTTTTGACGATTCAAGACGTCTGGATTCACAGATCCATCTAACAGCATAGACAGAATCTGCGACTCGCCCAAAAGGCACGAAGCCCATCAAATCAACACCAAGAAAATGTTAACGATTAACACTTGTAATAGGCCTATGAACGAAAATCCCAGAATGACATCCACTTAATGACCAAATGCCTCCAAAAATTGAATTGGTTAGCAAGTAAGAAGAGGAAAACCCACCTTGATCTGGCCATTAGCAGCGGCAATATGAAGAGCAGAATGGCGATCGTAGACGGTAGTGTGGTGCACAATAGCTGGTTCTCTCTGTAACAGATTTCTGACGGTGGAGATATCTCCATGCTGTACCGCAGTGAAGAGGCCATGTTCATGGCTCCCTGCGCAGCTCAGACTCTGACCCATCCCTTTCCCTCTTTGGTATATCTTCTCCTGCAGAGAGGTGCCACGCCTCAAGCCAGTGCCACCTCCCCCAGAGAAGGTGGCCTCGATTGCTCAATGTTATAAATAAAGTTCACATTTAAGTTGGAGATGTGTGGCAATGGGAAGTAGAGAGAGAACATCTAGAGAGAGAAAGGACAAGCCCCTGGACCTGCACGAAAATGAGAGAGAGTGCTAGCTGACCGTGTCAGTGATGAGCGACTACGAAGACTGACGTCGGGCAGCGGTCAGATTCCTCATCGGGCTACGATCCAGGATCCACTGCCCAAAAACTTAGCTAGGGCTTATTCTGAGTTATTGGACCAATCCACCCGGCCTTGAATATCAACGGTTGAGATTGTCTTGTTTTTGTAAGAATAATTGTGTTTATGTATGGTCCATTGGTCCCATCCCCCATGTCTTTGATTTATCCATTTTCGTTTTTATTTTTATATTTTGCCCAGACGAGCGCACTTTTTTAAACTGCATAACAAATTAATGTTATTGAATTCCATTTAGATGAAATCAAGGAATAAAATTAAATAGTAAACTGAGACAGGTTGATCTATCATGGTATCATAGCACTTGTGGTTTATTTATGTCACGGATGCAGCAAATTTAAATTATTAAATTCAAAATGAGGAAAATTAAATACTGATAAATTACGTATTCATGAATAAATAAAGAAAAGTCACACGCAGCGATGCACACCGCAAATAATTAACATCAAAGATCCCAGCAAGATTGAATCAACCCTGTGTTATAAAGTTGGAAGAACAAATTAAATTATAACTGACACATGCATGAGATGTGAAGATGTGATCTTGTGTTAATGAAATGAGGCGTGATCTGAGAGGAAGGAATAATAACAGTGATGCACTCAGATAAGATATTTTGTTAGAAAGGATATTTTATATGCAGTGTATGTTTGAGATGTGAAAACCGTGTGTCACTTATCTATTTCTTGCAGAAGAACAATTGCACACGCCAAATCATGTGTCATTCACTTATTAATTAGTTGAAAGGTCCAAGTTAAATAATGAAACGGAATCGGATTATTAAACTAAGTATGTGTGAAAAGGGCAATAATTGTATCGTAGTGAAGCGTATTATATGGAAGAGTAAGCAAGTCAAAAGGATCAAATCCACATAAAGTTCGGACTTCAAAGTCGCCTTTCGCGTCCCCCCAGAATTTAAAATGAATGGAGCCCATTGGCTCTTTTTGTTATCTTTATTTCTTCAATATTCAATATTGCATATGCAGATCAACGCAACCTTAATATTCCGGTCAAACGAAACAATCTTTCCAAGACTCCTCTTAATCTCATGTCCCTAAAACCTAATATTGAAACCGACATTTTTAGACCATATATAACGCCTCTTGTACTAATTATATATAGGACAAATATTCAAGACTCTGCTTAGTCCTAAATACCTCTCTAGTGCTTGTTGCAGGACTCTGCAGGAGAAAAGTTTGGTATTAAATATAGGGTTAAAGAGTAAATTTGTTTTGAAAGTTTTTACCGAGGAGCAATTTTACTACGGAAGTATAAAAAAGGGAGAAATTTTGCATTTATCGTTATCTCAATTAATTTTGACTATTAATTGACTAAATATATTAAGTTGATAGTCTGTATATTATCCACATCATTTTTGTTAAAGTGTAAATCTGTGTCGGAAGTCCATCTATTATCTTGCAAAAGCATTATGTAGTCTTAGTAAGAGATGGAGGGCGGGCCGGGTTAAGGATTTACCTTGTGTGTCAAATTAGTTAATTTTACTATGTAATTAGAACTAGATGACGTAAAGTAGTTTTATTTTTTTGATCCCTTTTTCTTATTCAAATTTGCTTTGCTTTATTTCTCTCTCTTCAAGAGGTGTCTTAATTTTCTAAAATTTCAAAATTCTCATCATAAAATTATTTGAGTTTTTGCCCGCGCGCACTTAATTATATTTGTATGACTTATAACGTGTGTGTGTGGGTGGGTGCCTGGGTGGTGTTTTCCCATTTTGCTGGCGCGATTATCTTCAGCGGTAATAAAAATGTTTTTTTTTTGTTATTGGGGGCAACAAATTACCCAGGATGACATTTTTCGTGTGACTCGCTCCAGCCTAGTTAAGCCGCCATGATTTGTTTGGAGCTGGCAATTTTTACAATTTAACTGAATATCAGGGCAAGTGGTGACATGATTTCAAGGAGAATGTTTGGACTTTCAATAAATCCGTAACATTTACGCCTCCACAAGCTTGTAACCTAAACCCACCCAATCACACGCGCGCACGTACAATGTAGTTAATTGTTTGGATTGGAACATAGATGCCACGTTGATTGGGTCAGGTGGAGATGTAGGGTCTGAAACAAAATCAATTTCAGCATCTTATTGTACCTACTGTTAGAGTCGTTTCTCATAATCTGCTTTTTCTACGTTTGTATTCGGGACGAGCAGAGTAGTTCGTCTAATCTAGATCATTTAAATGGGATTTGAACGAATCAATTTTTTTTTTGTTTTTTTTAAAATTATTTTAATGGGTACATAATTTAAAAATATAATTTTTTTATTTTTATTTTTATTTTTGAATAAGAAATTATTTTAATGGGTGCAAAATCCAAATAAAAATAAAATCTTAACTAAATTAAAAAATGACTTTTTTTATTAAAAAATAACCAGTTTAAAAAAATCAAATCTGAATGGTCCAAGTAGAACGAGTTTTTGGTGCCTATCCAAAACGATTCCGTTTGTATTCATGAATTCATATATATATATATATGCGCGCGCGCGCGGGGGACGTAAAAGGATGCATTACTCATATCTTTTTTGTTGATCTTCCCTGCATGGTTACGCTTACCAAATTATCATGCCCCTGACGCCACTGTGCATGCTTTGCTTGCTGCCTATCCCAATTGGATGATTTGGTGGGGAAGCGTAAAGAAGATCCTGATACCCCACTCATTTCTAACGTGGTTCAAATGCATATATATATATATATATATATCACAATAATAATGCTTAATAATTACGGGAAAATAGCCAGTCATGAGAGCTTTGCAACTACTTTATTCGTTGAGTGTTTTCTTCTATAAAGAGAGATCCATTTCTTCCTCTTCATTCATTCTCCCTCCCTCTGTGGAAAAAAAGTAAACATTGACAAGTCATCCAACCCCTCCTCTTCCTCCAACACAAAGCATGTCGTTTTGCATAATGCATTATGCCTTTCAGTTATTGGGGGCGGAGGATCAACAGAAGAAGGCGGGCATATATATATGTCGTTTCATTGCTTCCCTGCCGTCGTTTTCATGCCTGATTTAATAAACCAAGCATCAGGTGTTGGTGTTTTTTATGACGCAGACACAATTTAATTATGAATTGCCACCTGTCTTTACCCAAAACATCTATATCATTATCATGCTCCCATCCCCATCTTCAGTAGTACAATATATATGTGTGTTGAATATGCAGGTAGATATACTGGCAACTAATTTGTCATTTTTAAAAAAAAACATGACAGTGATCGAATATACTCTAACCTGCATAAGACTTGTTTTTGCAATCCAATCACAACAGTATGTTTCGATAGAATTGAAGAGTATAAGCCACAACAGTATGTTCCTATCTTTCATCTGACAATGCAACCATAGTATTGCCAAACCACTCTTAATTCCGAACCTCTCCATTTATGTGGATTGTTGAATTAAAAAGCAAAAAAAAATTAAACCACTGGAATGACCAAGAAGCCGGACCTGCCAGAGCCCAGTATAGGAGTAAGTATGGATGAAGAATTGGGAAGGCAAGCAGGCCCAGGCTGTTCACTTTCTTTGAATTAAGCATGGGGCTGTTGGTTGAAGGCCCCCAAAATTCATTTAGGATCAATGATTTGGGTGAATAAAAGTCCATTTTCATAACAAGACTCCCATGAAGCCCTGATTCTTATCATGTATCAAGGCCTACTTTGTAGAGCCCATGGGCCATGTAGTGCCATTCCAGTATCAGACCCGGCTCTCATCCTCCGCCCACAACCAAACAAGATAACGGAAACACCGACAGCCGAAAGGGACACGGCCGATAACGTTGGGTCCTGCCTCCCCATCATGTTCCGTTTTAATTCTAAATTCTACAGACGTTAACCTCTCCCTGTCCTCTTCCCTTCTTCTTCTCCACAAAAGTCCAGCTGTACTAAACATGCATCCACAGTATTTTACCCGTTTCCCCCTTCAAGTTATTATCCATTCCAATACGATATTTTTTTTCCTGTTGCAGATATTTCCCCCTCCATTTGCCTCATGTCATCTTCCTCTTATTATAATAATTTTGTCGTGTCTCGTTTGTGTTTGGTGCCTAGTAGTATTTTTTTTTTTTTTGAGAAAAAAGGGACGGAACGAATCAAGAGAGAAGTTAAACTGAGCAAATCATCATCAATTATCTGGTGGGATGTTATTATAAAATTAAGTAATGTGTAAAAATCAATTTTAAAATAATGCTTATTTTTGTTGGATAACATAGTGAGGCTGTTGGCGTCACCACCTCACACCGTACAAATTGTTAGCCACAGCACCTGATGAAATACAATAAATAAATAGTTCGAGTCACGTCCAAGGACGCTGTCCTTAGGAGATATTCCGCAACCCCTCTAGTAGATCAGGAAGCGGCACTCCCCAGGATAAAACGAACCCTTCCTGCATAAAGCAAGGTGACAGAACTGCAGAAATATATTAGTGTAACTCAGAAGAAAGGAGAGAGGAGAGGAGCTCGGGAACCTCCATATCACTAGACCTCGGTGATCTCACCTCGGTACCCTTGAACTTACTCCGTACATTGCCTTTTATAGGCAGAAATCATATGACCGTTAAGGAGTTATAATGACAATTAACAACGGTTTAATGACAATTAAAACGACAGTTACAAAATAGGTGTTAATGACAATTTAATGTAACCTTTTAAATGTCATTAAAACCAGTCAATTAAAATTCCAACGGTCATCTCTAACGGTCAGTTCAAAGACTCCTCTTATCAGTCTTTTTAATAACTCAAGCTCATATTTAATTGTATACTAGGGTGTTTCCAATCTTGAGTTATATGAGACTTCTTCCTTTGACACACACACACAATATTTACAACAATCCCCCACATGTGTCTAAGGAAGCTCGTAGTCCCATTAGCTGAGTTACACACATGGATATAACCATTGTATCTGGTGGTCCTTTGAACTTAAAACCAGACCTAGACTGATAACACTTAGTACACAAAGATGTCGGTGGTCCTATGAACTTAAAACCGCTCATCTCTTAGGAGTATACTAGAGGCATTAAGAGTCAGATTATACCCCCACATTTTCCGCTGTTAGCACGTTTTTGCACATTAAAACGGCCATGCGCGTGTCCTGGTATTTAACGAATGCTCTAGAGATTTCGCTACAATCTCATAAGAGCGGCCCCACTCCTCATTCATATAGGTGATTTCATGAAATGTACCTGCAATGAGCACATCATCCCGTAGGATTATGAAATCATTAAGAGCTTTCGCTCAGCCTCACCCAAATGCATTCTAGCACTTTCTCTTGCCATAGGAAGGGACTTGGTCATTTAGTTTAGTGCTAACAGAACTAACAAACGACTTGTTCTTACCCATTGAACCTCCTTCATGGGATCACCAATCACAGAGGTTGGGTTGCCATCGTTGTTAATTTCTTATTGGCTTAAGTCCCATTCCCCTCGATGAATCAAGGATTTGTTTCCTTCCCAGGGGTTTTGTAAACGGATCCGCAAGGTTCACAGCTGACCTTACATAATCGATTGAGATTACACCATCTTTAAGCAGCTGCCTTATTATATTATGTCTCAATCGAATATGTCTACTTTTACCATTAAAGGTTTTATTTTTAGCCGTAGCTATCGCAGATTGGCTATCACAATGTAAAGACACTGATGGTGTTGGTTTTTCACCTAGTGGGATATTCGCCAAGAAGTTTTTCAACCACTCAGCCTCAGTACCAGTCAACTCCATAGCTATAAACTCTGAATCCCTTGAGGAACTAGTTAAAATAGTTTGTTTGACTGACTTCCACGTTATGGCACCACACAAATAATTCATAAAATTTGCTCTCTGCAGCAAATAACAATACCTCCACATAATTAATTTTAAACCACAACTTGGTTTTATCAAATGATGAGGCTAGAAACAATTTGTAACTTTAAAAATTTATAAGGTATCCCCACATATTAGGCAGCAATCTTAGGAGATATTCCGCAACCCCTCTAGTAGATCAGGAAGCGGCACTCCCCAGGATAAAACGAACCCTTCCTGCATAAAGCAAGGTGACAGAACTGCAGAAAGATATTAGTGTAACTCAGAAGAAAGGAGAGAGGAGAGGAGCTCGGGAACCTCCATATCACTAGACCTCGGTGATCTCACCTCGGTACCCTTGAACTTACTTCGTACATTGCCTTTTATAGGCAGAAATCATATGACCGTTAAGGAGTTATAATGACAATTAACAACGGTTTAATGACAATTAAAACGACAGTTACAAAATAGGTGTTAATGACAATTTAATGTAATAAAACCTTTTAAATGTCATTAAAACCAGTCAATTAAAATTACAACGGTCATCTCTAACGGTCAGTTCAAAGACTCCTCTTATCAGTCTTTTTAATAACTCAAGCTCATATTTAATTGTATACTAGGGTGTTTCCAATCTTGAGTTATATGAGACTTCTTCCTTTGACACACACACACAATATTTACAACAGAGGCCAGCTAAAATCAACTTGTTGGAATACAGTGCAAGTTACACCAAAGAAGAAGAGACTGAGCTGCCAAGCGAGACAGTTCATTTTGAGCAGTATAGTTTGGTCGGAGGGAAGCACAAAAGTGGGGTTTAAACTTTAGAGGGGGATATGAGTATATGACTATGAGCTATGAATCGGCAAAAAAAAAAAAAAAAAAAAAAGGCTTTGAGGTATGAGCTGTCCTTATAGGGGAATGAAGATCACATGCACCCGCGCCGCCTCGCCGGGGAGCTCCAATGGCGGGGTCCCACGCGCAGGTGACCCTATGATCCAAAGTGGACGGCTATGATTCCCCCCAGTGTAGAGCGCCTGGAGGCTTTGTGACAGGGGACGCCTCCATCATTGCCTCCACCCTCCGCCATGTGCTGCAGATTCTATGTGGGTCCCTTCTCTTCATTTTTTCTCGTTCTCATCAGTGCCATACAAACCTTGCAATGAGCCCGTGTCCTTCTTCTTCTTCTTCTAATGAATGATTAACGTAGACCGATCATACAAAAACCAAACGAATCAGTAGGGGACATAAGAAGTCCTATTTGTCCATCTCATCATCAATCTCTTTACATCCTAGGCAAACATCGTCAAAGGACTGCTCATGAACTGTATGTTCATATGTTTCACAGCTACGTGTCACTCCTGCATTTTAATTACTACGAGTACTAATTTGTATAAGTTAATGTTTGCTTGGGAAGTTAGGATTTACTATTGATACAATTATTAAACCCAGCTCTCATTGGCATCTTCTTGTTCAACTTATGGTCCAACTCTTCAAAATTCTTACTAAAAAAACAGTTAACTTTCATGTTAGAATCGTTACGTGTAGAATAATTTACCATGCTGAGCTTTAATTTTCAAGCTTCTCCAGTTAATTAATCAGAATTACGGTATTACGCAGTACTTTCCTTGATTCTTTCAACGATGAAATAGTCAATCAATATACCCATGAATTTGGCTCATTTAACCTAACAAATTATTTCAACGATTCAGCAGCGCTTCTTCTTCTTCTTGCTTTTTATTTTCTTTTAAAAAAATTATGTAAGCTCTCGAACAAGTCTTATGCACAGATAACAATTTCAAAAAATAAAATAAAAAAATTCAATATCACCTACCTGAATCAACTCAAACTAATTCCAATTAATTAATACGCACCAGATGGTAATATAGAAAATATGGGTGCACTCAACCTGGAATGAATGATCTGAAACAACTATCAAATTTTAAAAAATATAAAATTTAACAGTTATTTGTAATTCTACCAAATATAAAAAATATTTAAAAAGATAATCAAAGATCACCTCTACTGACGTGACATGGGGAACAAGTTTGTTCCGCGATCACATATGTTCCAGTGATGACGTAAATCTGATATTTATATTTTTTTATAAACAAAATATAAAGTAAGTGTGATTATTACTCAAACAGGAATTAAGGGAGTAAAAATAGAAAGGCATATTTGTATCTGAGAATATTTTAAATAGCGAGCTATATCCTGGCAACTTTGAACGTACTCGCTCCAAGCCTCGAAGCCGAGTGGAGGTGAGCCGAAGCCGAGTGGCGGAGAGCCGGAGACCACTTCTGGGCCTACCCCTTAACCGCCTCCAGGCACGCCTATCGTGCTTGCCCGGGAGGGCGGGCCCACCATTTCAGACCCGCAAACACCGAAGCCAGGCTGGTTTCTATCTGACGGTGCGAAAAACGCGTAACTTGATTACGTGCGGTGAGGATTCCACAAAATCTTGAAACGGTCTCGCCAATCTGTTTGACTTTTTGGTGCTCAGGACACAAGGGACACGCCGAGAATGGCCCATACACACGTTGGCCGTTAGGTAATTACGTGTGTCAGCCCAACCATCTATTGACACCTGGAACATTTGCTTGCCCACAGCCCCACAATCACATCCCTCTGAAGGCTTCCTTGAGCCTCGCTTGGCGTACGGTTTCGGTCGTGCTCTTTTTTCAGTCCATCGAAACCACTCATCTCTACAATTTGTTTTAAATCTACTATTTACCATTTAATAAGCATGGTTTAATTAACATTAATAATACAGAGAGAATACGTATATTCATATAAAAAAAAGAATAGGTATTTTGTCAATCTCTTGATATCCGATTACCATTTATCAGAGCTCTTTTTGTCGTAATATAAAAGCAAGTTTCAAGACTAAATTATTAAGCGAGGCTCTCGTGTGAGTTGTCGCAGTGCTCTGTCCGCATATCCTTGACACGGTAATTTTCTGATAACAGTTTATCTTTTAGTTCCACGGGCACAAAAATTACAACAGCGAAAGAATTAAAATACCTCTCATCATATAATATGATGCTTCATGGTAAAAAAAAAATATAATATGATGCTGTATCCCACTTAACCACCATCTATCAAAAAATCAAAGACACCTGAAATCATGCAAGGGATTAGAAGAAAGTAAAACATGAAAAGTCTTCTTCACACTAATGGTGGAGCTTAAGAAGAATTTGTCACTGGTTAGGAAATTCTAGAGAGCAAAATATGTCAGTTGTCAAAATCAATTACCTATTCACCATTATCAATAATAGATTTAATTATAAATAAAAATTTATCGATTAGTTAAAAGCCCTCGTATTTATCTCAGTCAAGTGACACACGACCAACGCGTGTATCTCATTATTTAACTAAAAATGATAAAATATTCAACAAATCATGAAACCATCCATTTAAGAAGATAAAACTCCCACTGAAATTAATTTATAAAGTGTTCCACTTAAGTGATGCTTGGAGTGAATGATGACCTATATATATTTGGGTCGTTGTATCTACCTTCAATGCCAAAAATGCGTATCGAAATCATGAAAATTACTATCTGGACTATCTTTTGATAATGGGGGATCGGATAACTCGTGCCCACCCCGCAAAATTAATTTGATGTGTGGATTTCGGAAAAAACCAAGTAGTACGAGAAAACTTGAAGATCACGAGATTATCGCAATCACTAATTGTTTGGTGTTATGTGCATGACAATATTAATGGTCGGCGCGTCAGGTTGTTTGAACTTTGAATGATGATAAGCTAGCAATATAATGGCCCTTGTGGCCTTGTCACTGATAAGACATGGGCCCCACATGCACAGGGCACTTGTTCTTGCCCGCAATTTTGTTGCGTTATGGACCGTATATCCCCTAATTGGATCCCTCTCGACCTTTCTCTTTCTTTTTGTCAGGTCGTTGATTTCCCCTTGGCATTTCCCTCTGCCTCATGCATGCAAGCACCACCACATCCAAATCACCACTAGCCAGTCTTTTATAATGTACACCAGTTAAGGAATAACAATTAATTTATTAAATATGTGTTCAATTAATAAAATTTTTGAACTTTATTCTTATTAATAAGGTCTTGAATGAGATTCAGGGAAAAAATACGAATGACCACATTGAAGTATTAACTGCAAGAAAAAAACAAACACTACCAATATATATGGTCCTCATTATAAGTGTATTTCTTTTTTTCTTTTTCCCAACTATAGGTGTGTTTCAACTGATTATCACTTATCAATGAATGAAAGTTAAGTTATTAAACATATCTTAAATTGATAAACTTTTTTAAACTTTTCCTTATCAAAATTGTATAAAATCACTCTTACCACTCTCCCCTCTTCCGTTTTTTTTTTCCCCAATCAAGAATTCAATAAAGGTAAAATTAGAAAACATTCATTAATAACCCCTGAGTCAACTTATATCCAAGACTAAGAATTTAATTCAAAATAAACTTATAATAAAGACTAAAGTTGTAACACTACAAAAAAACACTCGATTTCCGATGAAATTTGAGGCGGAATCAGTGTTTCCCACGGAATTTGCAACGGAATTTGTTCCATTACTAATAGACGTGTTGCAAACAAATTTGTGACGAAATTGAAATTCTGTTGGAAATTTCCTACGGAATCCATTCCGTCAGAAGTTCCAGCGGAATTTTCAATTCGCAAATTCTGACGGAAATCAATTTCATCGAAAATTTCTGACAGAATTCGTTTCCATCACTAATTTTAAAAAAATCAAAAATTATTTTTAAAAATGATTTTTTAAAATTTATAAATGCCACGTGTTTGCTCCTTAGAGCGCCACGTGTCACTCTCCCTTGGCTACCACGTGTCAGCACCTCATAATTCCTCAAAGAGCCTCTCCTCCTGTTTGAACATGCGACCTCAGGCTGCCAAGGCCTTCACGCTTGAGTTTTTGCCAGTTGCGCCGAAATGGATCTATGTCATATTATTACATATTATTATATATATAATATTATCATATATATAAACATACATACATATAATTAATTATTAATTACATATAATATTATTAAAAATAATGAAAAATTTAATAAAAATGAATTTTTTATATATTTAAATTAAATATTTTGTATTCAATTTATTTATAAATAATAATTTAATATTATAAATATTATTTTTAATATAAAATTATAAATATAATGTTAATAAAATATATATTAATAAATAATAATATAATTTTAATAATTAAGATTAAATATAATTATTTAATAATTAATATTTTAATTTTATAAATATTATTTTTTAAAAATTAATAAATTTTAATTTTTCTGACAAAAATTTTCATAGGAAAACTTTATGACAGAAATTTCTATCAGAATTTGTCACGAAAAAAATTTTGTCAAAAAACTTTGCGACGAAAATTTCCTTCAAAAATCCGTCAGAATTTGCCTCAAAGAAATTCAGTCTGAAATTTCTTTGGTAAATTTGTGACGGAAATTTCCTTCCAAAAAAATTCCATCAGAATTTGTCACAGAAAAGGTTCTATCAAAAATTATTATAGATGAAAGCATCATTCTAGCTTTAAAAAAAATCCTAAACATGATTTTCAAGGGCTCCCTTGTTAATTTTGTGTTATCCATGCCAAAGATGAGAGGAGGAGGGAGAAAGAGGACGAGAAAATATGATTTTCTTATTTAATCAATTAAAATTGAACACATGGGAAAAATTCCAACTTTATTCATAGAATTATAGGAACAATAAAAGAATAATATTTTAAATTTAAACTTAAACATAAATTCTAAACCAAATCATCACCCCAAAATTTTAAAAAAATAATTGTAAATATATTTGCTATTCCGTTATTTATCTTATTTTCAAGAATATAAATTACCACCTGTTTTTTATTTGTTAGTCACAATTTGCAGGCGTCCGTAGGTAGCGCAGGGCCCAGCAATCGGTGATATTGATGGAAGCACTGGGATTCAGTTCCGTGGTAAGAAAAGATAAAGAAATTGACAGTCGCCCAGATGAACGCTCCTTGGTCAGTCGCTCGGTGTTCAGACGCATTAATTGCGGTTCTTTTACCAACGTTTTCAACCGAATTAACCGACCCTTACCTCCGCCGCCGCATTAGCCGAAACCGCCTTACCCAAGCCGAAGTGCCTTGAGGGCAAGTTTGCAATCAGCATTCAGCTCAGCAGTTGCTATATTATATTATTATAGTCATATGATATTGATCTTATACGGTTATACTAACCCCGGTTGACTCCTAACCCAACCTTGGTTAGCTCACTTGGCGTCAGCCGCGCCACGGCAGGGAAGAAAAAAGGCAAAGTCTTTGCGCGTGTTCCTCACATTCCCTCTTTTGCAATCTCCCTCCCTGTCTCAATTCTAAAACCGCTCTTTCTGAAAATCCCCTCTCATTGACGACTGGTATGACCAGTCATCCTGATTTCCGCGAATTTTAGCGGCAAGTTCGGAGATTTTGGAGCAGCGTTATCTGTTTATTGCTGCTGATTACTTGGTTTCGGGAAGCTGAAACGCTCGGTATAGTGAGATCTGATGCTTGAAGCTGCCATGGAGGAAGACAAAGCAGCTATAGTGCAGACCTCAATTGACTTGATGAATGAGATAGCTGCGATCTCGGACTACAGGACCACAGTCAAGAAGCACTACTGCAATCTGGCAAGAAGGTTGAAATTGTTGATTCCAATGTTCGAAGAGATAAGGGACAGCAAAGAGGCGTCACCTGAAGAGACCATGAAAGCTTTGATTTCCTTCAAGGGAGCTTTAGAATCGGCCAAACAACTTCTTAGATTCGGGAGCGAAGGCAGCAGGATTTATATGGTGTGTTAGTATTATTCGATTCGTCTTAATGGTCTTTGCGTTTTTTTCTTCCCCCTTTTCAATTCCTTGCTTGGTATATTGTTCTTCCATGCGATTTCATCATAAGTGGTTTGATTTTTGGATATATTGATCTTTTGGTGATGCTGTTTGTAAGAGCTATTGAGAAAGCAACTGCGGGCTCCCTTGCTCTATTAATTTATACGCCACCCTGAATTGATTTTGTTTCAGGGTAAAATTTCAAAACGCAGTCAATTGAGCACAAAGTAATTTCTTGCTCATTCATATATGCGAGGGAGGAGCGATGTTCTTGTGCGGTCGTTCCTGGGTTGCGATCAATAATGCTAACCCAGAAGCCAAAACTTGATTTGCTTTCTATCGCATATATTCAGATAGAATAGGGCTGAAAACTGATGGATTAGAAGTGGTTTTCTTTTCCAAAGCATTGTTTTTTAACCGTAATATTGTTCAGTGATGGACAGTTAAATTTTGTTGGCTATGAGTACGAGGATGCAAATTAATTTTCGGAAAGAATTGGCACAAACTTTCAATTTTCAGATCCATATGGCTTTTCGTAAGAGATCTTCTGCTCTTCAATTTTCTTTTTCTAATATCTCATCTGTAATCATATTATCATATACAGTTTATAGTTATGACCTCAAATTTCAGTTTTTGTCCGTTTTCTACCCATAAATTTGCTGCAATTCGATGTGGAATGTTATGCCATGTTTTGCATCCTATATATATAGATATATTAATTAGCTGTGTCAATAGAACATATTCGTTTTCATATTTGTTAAGGAGGCCTCTTTATCTTGCAGATTGTTTAGGACACCTGTATCCATCCTTGCGATTTATTTTGTCTACACTAGTTCTGTGTTCCCATATAAGCGGGTTAAAACTATAACCTTTGCAGTTAAATAGTTTATGGAGTCTTCCATTTAACAGGAAAGAAGGTGAAATCTTAAAAAGGAACAAATGTATCTATCTGTTATGTTGTCCAAGTATGTCGAAGATTCCAGACCTATATTCTCTCAATCAATGATTCTAGCAGGATGGGAAAGTTCCAGACGAGAGAGGTTGACAGAAATCATTTTAATAATGTCAGCGGTGTAATGAAATATTATATGTGGCTACTAGGTTTCATAAGCTTTGACTTTACCTGAATATTAATCCAGCGCACCGCTGGTTCTCAACCTTTACTTTGGAATTTTGGAGCATATTCTATTCCCAGCTTTGGACATTAAAACCGAATCATGTTCCATTCCTCAGATATATGCTGGGGAAGACTTAAAGATATGCATGAACTTCTTAAGAATTTTAATCGTCATAGCTCTTTTACTATTATCAAACTATTTTAGGTCCCAGGTGAATCAAGTAGGTCATTTTGTATCAGTACCATTTGAAATCCAAATAATGTCATTTAATTGATATGTGTCATTTTAATTTGTATAAGTGGCATCATCTGATCCATGTAGCGACCTCCCTTTAGTGGGACAAGTTTTGTTGTGGTAATGTGCATACCGTGGTTGAAGACATTTTTTAAAACAATGCTTTCTGTTGCATTACTTTAGATGTCTTAGATGTTACATTGCCTGCTAAAACTCCTAGCTAATACCTTCTGTCATCAAAACAAAATGACTCTGTATTATGTTCTCGTCATCTTCTTCTTAGTCTTTTAACCTTTACTATTTTGATTACAGGTCATAGAGAGGGAGCAACTTATGAAACAATACCTTGAGGTGACAGCTCAATTAGAACAAGCCTTGAGTGGAATTTCATATGATAAACTTGACATATCAGATGAAGTTAAAGAGCAGGTAATGTTTTCCTGTTTCGTGTGAATGATGTTTTCTTTTTTTAAAACTGTTTCATTCACTTAAAAAAATGTGTTTCTAGGTTGAGCTTGTTCTTGCACAATTCAGAAGAGCCAAAGGAAGGGTTGATGCGCCTGATGATGAATTGTACGAGGATATCTTGTCACTTTATGATAAGAGCAGTGATGCACCAACAGATCCAGCTGTTCTAAGGAGATTAGCTGAAAAATTGCATTTGATGGGAATATCTGATCTTACACAAGAGTCATTAGCTTTGCATGAGATGGTGTCAGCAAGTGCTGGAGATCCGGGGGCAAGTATTGAGAAGATGTCTATGTTGTTGAAAAAAATAAAGGATTATGTACAAACAGAGAATCTAGTCATGGATGATACTGAAGGTGGAAAAGGCCTTTCTTCTTGCAGTAGCAGCCATGGGATGAGTGAAAAGGGTCATCAAACCCCTATTATCCCCGAAGATTTTCGATGTCCAATTTCCTTGGAATTGATGAAGGATCCTGTTATTGTTTCAACAGGACAGGTATGTGAATTCTGAGACACTCTCAGACAGAAAAGTTCCGATGCTGTATACTTAGCCACCATCCTTTTTGTCGCTTCCAAGCAAAAGTTCAGAACTTTACTTAATCCACTTGAATGTAAAGTTTCAGCAAAATGAGTCATGCTGTTAAGCAAAAGTTTTTTCGAATCTAATTCATGAGAAGCTTTGATACGTGCAGTTGCTTTTTATATTGAAAAGTCTCAGGGAAGCTTTCTAGGAATTGGAAATATTGGAGGCTTTCACTAATGTGATACTGATATATATGTAGTATACAACTGCTGCCAAATGTTTCTAGTTCATACTTGTTGATTTTTAACCCCACTGCAGAATCAGCATGCATGTGTGTCAAATGACCACTGAAATGTATTGTGTTCTCTTGACTGCAGACTTATGAGCGTTCTTGTATTGAGAAGTGGTTGGAAGCAGGCCATGGCACCTGTCCGAAAACACAGCAGACACTTGCTAGCACTGTTCTCACACCGAATTATGTCTTAAGAAGCCTCATAGCACAATGGTGTGAAGCCAATGGCATGGAGCCTCCAAAACGACCCAGCAGTTCCCGGCCTAGTAAGTCAGCATCTTCCTGCTCACCAGCTGAGCGTAGTAAGATTGAAAATCTTCTCTGTAAGCTTACATCTGGTAATCCTGAAGACCAGAGATCGGCAGCATGTGAGATCCGTCTGTTAGCAAAACGCAATGCAGATAACCGCGTAGCCATTGCTGAAGCTGGTGCAATACCACTCCTTGTTGACCTCCTCTCTATTCCTGACTCCCGAACTCAAGAGCACGCTGTAACAGCTCTTTTAAATCTTTCCATTTGTGAGAATAACAAAGGAAGTATCATATCTTGTGGGGCAGTTCCTGGCATAGTTCATGTGCTGAGGAAGGGGAGCATGGAAGCTCGGGAAAATGCAGCAGCCACGCTTTTCAGCCTCTCAGTTGTAGATGAAAATAAGGTTACTATTGGATCCTCAGGAGCCATCCCACCCCTAGTGACACTCCTGAGTGAGGGCACCCAAAGGGGTAAAAAAGATGCTGCAACGGCACTCTTCAATTTGTGCATATACCAGGGCAATAAGGGAAAAGCGGTGAGGGCAGGTGTTGTTCCTACACTAATGCGACTGCTGACAGAACCCGGTGGGGGAATGGTTGATGAAGCATTGGCCATATTGGCAATATTGGCTAGTCATCCAGAAGGGAAGATTGCAATTGGTGCTGCGG
Organism: Inga laurina; assembly: GCA_963855925.1. Lineage (NCBI taxonomy): Eukaryota > Viridiplantae > Streptophyta > Magnoliopsida > Fabales > Fabaceae > Inga > Inga laurina. Next base: position 66,307,597 of record OY979707.1, on the reverse strand, counting down.
AGGCTGTACCAGTTTTGGTAGGGGTCATTGGGAATGGATCCCCAAGAAACAAAGAGAATGCAGCTGCCGTTTTAGTACACCTTTGTTCCGGAGATCAGCAATATCTCGCGCAAGCTCAAGATCTCGGGGTGATGGCTCCATTGGCGGATCTTGCTCAAAATGGTACAGACAGAGGCAAAAGAAAGGCTGCACAATTGATCGAGCGAATGAGCAGATTCCTTGAGCAGCAGCAGCAGGAGGAAGTTCAAACACAGACTGAAGTGGAATTTCAGAATGATGATATACAGCCCCCTTCTATTACTAACCTTATTGATAGTTGAGTTTTTTGTTCACTTTGTTTCTTGCTTGTATTTTAAGTACTGAAAGAGGCCTTCTTTGGAGGGAAGGGTGGAAGATCACCTGTCCACTCCATTAAGTTATTCATTTGTTTGTGTGGGATACAGAGATAGAATACAAAGACATTAAAATGGGGGAGAGAAATCAAAGAAAAAGGTGGGATGCATCTTATCTGAAAATGTATAATTGTAACGTGTATTACTGCTATCATCCTCAAATTTTAATGAAGAGATGTTTCATGTACTTGAACGGAAACATGTGGTGTACTCCCTCCATCTCCCTTTGTACGAGAACTTTCGGACTCTTTTTTTGTCCTGAAATATAAGAGAATTGAAGGAAGTTAGTGGTGTCATTAATGCACCTTCTCCTTTTGACCCTTTATATTATTACCAAGGTAACATATTAAAGCATTTAACCAATATAATTAATTTTTCTTTGGTACTGAAAAAAATGGGTTTTCCGATATTTGGACATGGAGGAAGTATGATTTTGCGATACAGATTATTAACTGCAAGGAGGAAAAGGACAAAATTTACATGTACTGTTTATTGTGTGAGCACTTTTTCTACCCTGGCTATAAATCAATGCTTCGTGTTGAACAGTACTTTACAGGTTGCCTATCATAATTCAATGGAAGAACACAAGAAAAATAGTCAACAAAGAGTGTGTTTAAATTATTTAATAAAAACAACAACCCAGTCGATGGCCATAACACACATACACAATCAGTCAAGTGGATTGAACTTTAGTCCAAGTGATGGTCATTGTTAAGTGGTGCAGCAGAGTTTCCGGCTGAAATTCCTGTTTAATTTTTTTTTATCAAGCACATGTATTTTCCTAATAAAGATAATCCTATTCAAGTAATTGTCAGACAGAAGAAAAGAGTGTCTCCACTAAGCTCTTTATCTACTTCACTCCATTTATTATCTCCACCATTAGACTGATTTTTAATTGTTGAGACACCATTTCCCATCAACACTAACCTGTTTATAGTTTCATCTTGATTTTGTGGTTCTCAACTTGTGATTTTTTTTTTTAAAAAAAGAACATGAAGAAAGAAGGCTGATTGATTGAGCCGCCTCAATTGAAGCGGCTTTCTTTAATGGGAAAATTCCAGAAAAATACATCCGAAATAGGAAAATTCCTAATCAGTGCTATGAATTCCAAAATTCCGGATTAGTCTACTGTCAGTACGGATGAACAGTGCGGGGGCGCCAAAAGACGATTTTGCTCTTCAGTCCTCATTCTCGCCACTTCAGAATAACAACATACTGCTTTTAATTAACAACTTCGTATTCTTGATTAACAACTCCCGTTTCATCTTTTTACTTTCACAATAACAACATCGGTCTTGTTATTAACAACTCCGGATTCTTAATTAACAACCGCATGTTGTTAATAAAGAAAGAGGTGTTGTTTATTGACCTTGAAACTTAAATTACGAAGTTGTGAAACAAGAAATGGGAGTTGTTAATCAAGAAACCAGAGTTGTTAATTAAGAGCAGCGTGTTGTTATTCTGAATTGGCGAGAATGAGGACTGAAGGGCAAAATCGTCTTTTGGCGCCCCCGCACTGTTCATCCATACTGGCAGCGTACAGACCCAGAATTTAAAAATTCACAACACTAATTATGGATTTCCCTATTTCGGATGTATTTTTCCGGAATTTTCCTTCCTTTAATGCCCCATGCCTTGACGATGTCATGCCCATTTTCTTTATCCGTTGAAGTCTCTTTTGGGCCTTCTCTTTCGGGTTTTGATTGTTTCTCAGTCCACAACTTTGTCATTAGCTATGGCGGCCTTTTCAACCTGGTGATTCTCTCAGACGTATTCCCAATATTAAATAGTATGGTCAACAATTCAACATTGCTCGTTTTCAAGTGGCCTACTCCACATGTTACAGGGATTAAGAAGTACTACTAGTCAATGATCTAATTTTTTTTCCCTTTATATTTGGAAAGTTTTTCGTATCAACATACTACGCAACTACAATTTCTCCTTCTTCTTCTTCTTCTTTTTTTAATATTTCTCTGTCGTGGATGTGTAAACATCTGCCAGCGTCTCTGGTTTACAACATAAATGAACCGGAGAGAATTTGAATTCTTTAAAACTTTTAAATGTCAAATGGAAAAGGATAAACGAATAATAATGTCGAAATTCATCATTGACAATATAAATAAAAATTAGTAATCAAATTATAGACTCATGAGTAAATACAATAAAAGTGATATCTTGAATTTCTAGCCGTTTTTCTTTCTTTGTTTTTTTTTTGGGCCATGTAGCTTTCTTTCTTTCTTTGTTTTGATATTATTATTCAGTATCCGGTTTAGGGTTCGTGACTAGTCCTTCCATAACAAATGTCTTCTCTGAGATTTGAACTCGAGACTCAGATGAATCTAACATAGCTTTACACTATCAAACAAACTATTTGTTAGTCAAATAGCCGTCTTTCTTCCCGTTAACTAGTTGGTACGAGTAACTTGTATATGTATCTTTGTTGTCATACTACGAGTATTATTCATGCAATTGTTTTCCCATTGGAGGCATTAAAAGTTGGTATACTAGTATATCAATTTGGTAAATGGTAGTCGAGGATAATTACTATATGTTGACTTTAATTGTCACTTTTCCAAGAAATTCGACATCACCCGGCACAAATCGTATTTAATAAAATCCATAAGATAATATTCATTTTTCTTGATACTGCATCTTAAAAGAGATTTTATAATAGAATCTGACATATAACATGCTTCTGAAAAGAAAAGCGCTATAAAAAGAATATGTCTTATAAAACTTCTCCGTTAGGAAATTTTCACTTGAGAGTGTATTTTTGAAAAAAGTGCTATCACATACATACTCTTTAATTAGAATAAGATGGACTGTATCTGATGGTGCAAATTTACACACACACACACACACACACTTCTTTAATTTCTCACTTACTTGAAATCCTTCGTCATCTCTTTCTCACTTGAACACAGGTATCGATATTGTACGTGGTTCTCTAGCAACCATCGTCTTCAACCTCTCATATATATCACGTGTAAAATTTTGAGGAGATATAACGGCAATGGCTTGCTCTCAATGTCGAAGACATGCTAGCTCTCACCACCGTCTTTAATTGGCAATATTAGCATGGAGAGAACGCATTTTGCAAAACGATCTGTGCTTTTCCACCTGGATATATCTGCGATTGTTGATTGTGTAAATTTCATTTCTTTTTCCTTTTTTTTGAGTAACTGATTTAAAATTCGCTCATAGCTTAAAAATTCTAGGTATCTAGTTCTCCTAATTGTTTTTTTATAGCGTGTATCCTCTTACTAGAAATAATATGTTCCATATAGAGTTTAAAGTTTAAACATTAAATTAAATATGAGCGCGTCTTCGCTAAGGACTAATCAGAAGGAAAAAAAAAACACTTCTGACAGAGAAGTGTTATCCTTTCATTCACACAGACAGCCTACAAGATAGGATTCCAATAATGCAAGAGCGTCGGTTTTATTAGGAGGGAATTATATTCTACGTGCAAGATACAATATTTTGTTACACAGTGTCGCCATGTAGCCTCCACCGCTGATAACTGGAAAGGTACCCAAAAAGAGAGTATGACAGAGTTAGAAGCACGCAGGAGAAAACCAAACAGAAATGCAATAATGATGGTCTATTGGGAACCATTTGGCTGAGCAGGGAGAGCTCCTCTGATCTAGATGGGATCTAGATTGTTCAGATTTAATTATTTTTACTTTTTTTTTTAAATTATTTTAATAAGCTAAAATAAAAATAATCTCTTAACTAATATTGTTTTAAAAGATGGTTTTTTTATTTAAAAATCAGCAGTTAAAAAAATTAAATCTGAATCATTCAGATCCCATCTGAACGGCCTAGATAGAAGGAGCTATCCCTGCAAACGGGTCCGGTCTAGTAGTGGTTTACAGTATATGATTATGAAATGGAAAGGAAAGGAATTAAGTAAAATTTTAGGTGATTCTGCTGTGGAAAACATTTGGGCAAATACTGATATTCATGCATCGTATACTGATATTCCATTTCATCGTATATCCCTACAAACGGGTCCGGTTTAGTAGTGGTTTACAGTATATGATTATGAAATGGAAAGGAAAGGAATTAAGTAAAATTTTAGGTAATTCTGCCGTGGAAAACGTTTGGGCAAATACTGATATTCATGCATCGTATATGCAATCTTGGTAGTATTTCATTTCATTTGTGTCCGTTTAATCCCTGTTTATGTTTTGATGCTACCTTGAGACTCGGAATCGTGAGCTTACCACTCTAATCTTATTTATAAGTTCTTTTTAACTAATTATCATATATCAAGGAGATTTAGTTGACTCATTAACTATGGGCTAAATTTTCAATTTCACTCTTATTTATGATTGGTTCTGAAAGTCAACATGAATAGATTTTTTTTTGTTTATTGCAATTAATAGGGATAAAAAGGTACAAAATGCATTTACTATCCTGAAATTAGACTTATAAATAGGACTAAATTTTTTATCAAAATATATTTATAAATAAGATCAAAATGATATTTTATAAGAACTAATGCCATGTTTAGTAGGATGGAATTGGGATGAGAGAAGTGAAAGTGGAAGTGGAATTGAAAAATAAAACTGTTTGGTACAATTGATCTCACTTCCCTAAAGAATCTGATTCCACCAAAAACGGTGGAAGTGACTTCCTACCCAATACCCATGGAAGTCACTTCCAGCCCCATTTCCTCCCTGAAAAAATGGTTCCCTGACCATTTTACCCATTAACCCACTCCTCCCATCATTGGTTTCGTGGTCATCATTTCGGCACCCATCACCATCACAGTCACCGGCACCCAACCTGCAACTAGATCCTCCATCTGCAGCGAAAGTCCTCCACCAACGACAACAATGACAGACCTCCACCAGCGATAGCAGACACGAACCTCCCCTAACTACAGTAGTGACCGATCTCTACTAGCGGCATTCCTCTGTCATCTTTAACCTTCGCCCCCACTTTAATATACGACCTTCAACCAGCGACAACCCTCCACCAGTGAACACGTTTCCATCATTGTCTCTCTTTGGCAGCAAACGTGACTTCGCCGTCGTCCCCCATAGCAACAAATGCAACTTTGTCGACATCTTCCTTAGACAGCAAACGCGACTTTGACAGCCCTCCACCATGTCGACTTTGTTCATCCAAGGTTTCAATTTCCTTCTAGCATCTGTTGATTTTGATTTCTATTCAGAAAAAAAAAAAATTTGGTGTGATTTCCATTGCTGATCTGGTTCTTGATTTAAAAAGGAAGTGGAACTATGATTTGATTTATGGTTGAGTTTGGATTTGATTTCTCCGGTAACAATGATGGACAATTCCGATGAATCTTGGTTGTGGCTGTGGATGCATTTTTGTGATCAATGGCTGTTGGTTTGCTGGTTTTCAACTGGGGAGATTTTTTTCTGGATTGGGGGTATTTTGGTATTTTTATATTATTAATACATATTTTAATTAAAATTTATATCTCACTTTCATCAACATACCAAACATACTTTAAAACACACTTTCACCTCTACTTTCACTTTTATTTCTACTTCCATTTTCACTTCCAATTTCATTAAAAACTTTTCCACCACACCAAACGGGGCATAAGAACCACAAGGACCACGCTGTCAATTAATCAATACTACAAAAAATATTGCCGGGGCCCTTTGCCGCAAGATTTAAAAAACCGAGGGGCATCTCATAAAAGCACTGTTGACACATCTCTAGCTGGCAACATCTCCATTTGGCCTTTTTATCATCTTCCCTCCCCTTTCATTTCTTAATTATAACATTAATATTTAAATTATTTAGATTTAGTTTCATACAAAATATTTTTGTTGTTGTTTTTATTGTAGAATTAAATTATTCATATTAAAATTTATCCATTTACATCTAAATAATATTTTTTTATAATTTAATATTTTGATAATAATTTAAATGTTGATTTGATAGTTAGAAAAATGGATGAGAATAAAAAAAGGAGAGGTTACACTATCAGCAAACACTTTAGCAGCATGAAACTTTCCATGCAAGTGAGAGGTCATAGCGTCGATCCTACTTGCTTCAGACCATTAGTGGTTGTCCCTTTAATTAAAAAAATAGAGTATATATCACATCTTTTAGCTCATTTTTCCTACTATTCAGATCAAATTTAAATATTAAATTGAAATACAATATATCACTTTAGTCTTATTTATAAGTCTAATTTAAAAAAGAAAATTGGTCCCTAAACCTACTTTCAGAATAATAAATAAAACTGTTATAATTTTATCTCCATTAATTATAATAAATTTCTCTATAGAGAAGAAAGATATAAAACATACTTATTCATGAATGACACAAAAATTTGAAAAATCTATCAATTAAATCCATATTTATTGAGAACTAGGTAAGTTAAATTTATAAATAGCACCATATTGATAATAGTATAACGAGGAAACTCTGAAGGAGAGGAGAGAGAAGAAGAGGGGGAGAGAGAGGGTGAAAAAAGAAAGAGCGGGTTAGAGTGAGACGAAGCGTGCATGAGTTTCCGAACCCTTCTGTGGATCGTACCCTATAATTGCAGGTTTAGCCCACACCTATCTGCTTCCTTTTCCTTTATCTCTGTCTCTCTGCCTTCACATACATACCACACCTTCATCATGTTCACCCGCATTTTTGCTATCAGGGTTTCCCATTTATTGCCTCCGTCCCATTTCACAGACACCCCCAGAGTTACGTAGCTTTCGTCTGTCTTCGTTTTTTCCCTTTATTCGTTCTTCCCTCTCAGCATTGGTCCTCTCAAAAGTTACACTGTGTCCGCTCCCCCCCCCCCCCCCCTCACATATTGATGCCTTAGCTTTTTCAACCTCTTTCATTAATTTCCGGTGAGGTTGCAATAAAGGTTGTCATTATTAGTATACAAGATCATCCCCCTCTTAATTTGAATGCCATTTATTATCACTATCATAGCACAGTACTTTTGTTGGAAAGCTCAGTCTCACTCTTATTTTTTTGACCGTAACCCCCGCTTTTTCTTTTACGTACCTTTGAAATTTGAAATGCATGCATACATACATATAACCCCAAAAGCAATTTCATGATTATTATATATAGCGTTTAGAACCTTTCATCATTGTGGAGAAAGGAGTTCTAGAATACTCCTTTGCTTCAGTGTGGTAGAATATGGAATTGCATGGTTTTGAGTGGCATTTTGGCTTCTTCTTCTCCTCTCACATAGATACTAATAAGTGCTTCAGCTTTCAAACCTCAAGCGAATCCAACAACCACGTACGTCACATTATTTCGTGGATCTTACACACCAAGCATTATTACATCATAACAACTCTTGACACTTGACTGATAAAAAAAAAGTACGAGGCTACCGCGGCTTCCTAGGAGTTTAAAATCTGCCACTTATGATTCCGAGAATTTCACCACCATGCATGGAAGAGTACTCCTCAATCAGTTAGCAGAAATTGCCACTTATATTATTATAAGTTATAACTACTTCTGCCAACGCCTGACTGAACTACCCATTCCATAAAATCAGAGAGCTACATAGTTTGATTGATCGAGCCACAGATAGAACTTAAAAGCGACTTTGTGTGAAGTAAGTGTAATAAAGTCTTTTGCCTTATAATTACCATATACCCATATATAGATGCTAACTTTTTTAATGCCACTGATCATAAAAACATGAAAAGAATAACAACATGCCTTTTCTTTTAATGTTTTTCAAATCTCACATTTATTAAAAAATTCCTATAGGAATTAAAGACTTGGCACTTTGTTTAATTCCAGAAAACTATATATATATATATGCTCCATTACCATGACAAAGAATATCTATATCCAAACCAAGCCAATGTTGGCTTTGCACTAAGTGTGTTTTTCCAAAGATGCAATAAGCTTGTCAAGAGGCAGCGAAAGAGGAAAAAGTGTTCAACTTGAAATTGTAACTAAAGAGAAAACACAGCATCTCAGCAAAAGCTAACGTGGAGTGGCACATTGTTCAGTAATACTGTTTCGCTTTTCTTCTTTGCGCTTTATCGTGCTCATATGTGGGCGAAGACTGGTACTCTCTATAGCGTGACCTAGATCGAAGCAGGCCATAAATATAAAAAGAAAACACAAGATCTGATTATAGAAAAATCCCACAGGAAAGATGCACCATTACACGAACGCAGTTATACAAACCAACCCATATAGTACAAAAGAGACTCCCATGCAAAAAACAAACGTAAAGAAATATCAGTTACAAGCAGCAACATAAAAATATTTAATTAAACAAGAACAACACCAAGATAATAATAAGATCCAAATTCTACCATTGTCTGCGTTAACATTTTTTCTGAAATACTAATTTTGAACTGAGTCGATCGAGTGCTTCAATTGCCATCATGGCTTTTGTTTTTGACCATAATGTAATGGTCAAGATCATGTTAACTTATAAGATGTGGCCAGTGGAAGAAGATGCAAGACCCGATAAATCAGTCCATGAATAGTACTGATTATTACCTATTGGTGGTCTTGAAAAATTTAGGGCTCCATTCTCTTCCAATTTAACAGGTGGCAGCTGAGTTGTAACCCTAGAACTTGAATCTCCGATCATTCCATTTTGTCCTAGTGCCATGCCTTCACCTTGAAACTGGTGGTGGTAAGAAGAGTCAACTGAATTATTTGACTCGAACCCACTCAAGAAATTAGGGAATTGCTGTGAGCGCCACTGGTTGTGATCTCCTCCGCCGATTTGAAAGCCCATGGGCTCATTCTGGGCTAAAATGTCTCGCAAGCTCAGGCCCATGTTCCCTAAGCCGTGACGGCCGCCCAGGTTTTGTAAAGAAGACATGAAAGGCAAGTTGGAAGGCGGCTGCAACTGACCGATCAGCTCGGTGGCGGAGGCCGCGTCAGAGGGGATTGCACTGGTGGCGGCGGTGGGGAGAACGGTCTGCTTGTTGTCAGCGGTGGTGGGTGTGGCGGCTGCCGGAGACTTGGAGCGGCTCCTTTTGCTTTTCTTGTTTCTCCTGCATCCGCCTCCGACTGGAACGTTCCTGAGAGCGCCGCCTCTTGTCCAGTATCGCCGACATGTCTTGCAGAAGTGACGAGGTTGAGACAGGCTGTAATTGTTGAAGTAGCAAAATTTGGTGTTGCTGGATTCACAACGGGGACACTTTAGGGCTGCCTCCGGCGGTGGTAGCTTTGCTTGCCGGGCCCGGTCAGCCATTGAACCGGGCCGGACTGAACCTGCACCGCAATCTCCTCCAGTATGAGGAAGCAGCTGAGTGCTTTCAGTTCCATTCGATTGCAGATGACTTTGTTGCTGCAAATCAAAACAGAGAAAACCTCAAAACACATAAAAATAAAATAAAAGAAAAGATTCAGGATGAAGTAGTATGATATGAAAACACAAAATCTGGTATATTCAAGAAGATATTACAAGGAATAGGAATAATAATCTTTGGGGAAATAAATTAGCTTTTTAGGGTTCGGAGGATGTATGTGGCTGAAATAAATTAGAGGGAAATTGGAAAACCTTACCAGCTGCCAATTGGGAGGATCTAAATAGACTGGAATAGAAGAGAAAACCATGGTGTATGTATGTGGTGTGATGATCTTTTTATGGTTTTTTTTCTTTTTCTAAAGTTTGATGGGTCTTTAGAGAGATGGTGGAGAATCAAACTGAGGGAATACCAGAGCAGAGAAAGAAGGAAAGGGAAAAGGAGAATTAAAGAAGAGGGAGGAGAGGGAGGGAGAGAACTAGAAATTAAAGCAAAGCAAAGGGGCAGAGAGAGAGAGAGAGTGCTTTGCTTTTGTTTACTTTAATTTGCTCTTATATTATTATTCTCTCCTATGTTCTCTATCTCTTTTTGTTCTATTATATTTTTTTTAGGGTTTTAAGTGGAGGAAGTTTCTTAACCTATAAGCCTTCTTTATTGATGGGGTGGTCAGTACAACAGTAAATACATATGTTCATGAAAGAGGATAGTGGCTGACGACACCGTATAAAGAAAAGTTAATTATCACTGTCTATTCTATACTAGTAATGGTGGGATCACCTCACGTAATCAAACAATTTTAGCTTATCCACGGACCTGACACATGCACTACTTGCTTCATATATGCATAGAGCTACTTTTATTCATTATTCATTAATTAATTAATTCAACGTGCAAAATGGGGGCTTTAAAAGAAAGAAAGAAATCTGTTGAGCTCAAAACCCTCCGTAAAGCGTTCAAGGTGCAAATATATATATATATATATATGTATATGTATGTATGTGTATGTACATGAAATTAACTACCCGGTTCTACCTACCATAAAGGCAGTGTCTTAATTTGTAAGCGGGTGGAAAAAAAAAAACACTGGCTCTGGTGTATAATGCGGGTAAGCAAAATGGAATTTAATTAGCTCTCCAACTGATGCAGTCAGTAGTGTTCTTCCAGTCTTTATCGTACTATATTTATAATAATTAAGGGCTATATGTATGTGTGTTTTTCATGAGATTTAGGCGTTTGAACCCGCAGCAAATTAATAATGATTATGATGATGATGTTCTGTCAACGATGGTCATATATAGAATCATATTTAGTGTAAGAATTGTCAAATTCAAACTCCAAAAAAGTATTGATAGATAACTTTTTCTCTGGAGATTTGTGTTTTTGATTTGGCCAACCAAAAAAAAAAAAAACAAAGAAAGAAAAGTAGCCAAGAAACTAAAGCTGCTAACATAAACTTAATTATCTAGCGCACCCATAATTAAAACACATACAAGTGATATTTTGTTTATACCTATAAGCTCACATTTACCATTGACCCTCCTACCAACCAAATTAATAACGCTGTGATCAAATAATTTTGAGGTGTGTGTATATATATATATAGCTTCAAACACACATTTTCCCTCTAGCCAGTTCTGGATTGGTAATACGACATATAGTGGATTTTAACTATACAATAATATGCAAATTAAAAGACGCTTCGAGTGGACTAATTAATGAAAAGATGGACAGTTTAATTCAGAAAGAAAACATGAACATAAGCGGAAAAAGTTTTTGCAACATGATTAAAGCGGTATATATATCCATGTAATTAGGGCTTGTCTTCATCGGAATAATGGCTTTACTTTTTGTATGCATACCTAACACGGTTAAATTCACAGCTTAATAAAAGTTGTAGGGATCCTTCTTTTGAGCACAGAGCCAACAATAATGACATCAAGTGCTTAAATAGAATGTAAAGTTTATCCTAATGTTTATATCATCAATATCTGTTTATTTTTCCGCTTTAAGTGGCTCTCTGTAGACACTCTATCCATGTATAATTGCCCTTTAACTTTAGAATTGCTTCAATTATTATAATACATTCAAAATTTAAGGACGTTTAATTCATTAGCTCGTGTCTTTTGTCTATTTTTGCTTTGCTTTTTGCTGTTAAGCCCCCTTTTTTTCCGGTGCAGAGCCCCCTGATGTGGTGGGAAAAAAAAAAATAACATTCTTTTCGTGAGTGGCGAGAGTCACTCTCAGATTCGGACCCTTATTGGTGTGTGCATGAGTAAGGGACAAAGGAAAGTGATGAAGCAGAAACTTATCATCCTCCATTTATGTTGTTTCTTCGGCCATAAGAAATTTAGATGTCTCTCATAATGATAGGTTTTATTAATTCTTATTGCTCTTTTGGCACGACATGGCAGTGTTATGGTGCACTTGTTCGTCAAAAATGTTAACTTTCATATGGAAAGGTTTTTGGTCAGTTTGACTGAAATAATAAAAAGTGGCTAGCTGATCGCTACGTCGGGTGCTAATATTTTAATTTATGATAAATTAATTTGGGTTTTTGGTCAGTTTGACTGAAATAATAAAAAGTGGCTAGCTGATCTCTACGTCGGGTGCTAATATTTTAATTTATGTTAAAGTAATTTGGGTGCACAAATCATCATCACCTACAGCGTCTGGTAGACTAGCTATCTTTTATTACTGCAAGAAGTCCAAATAAAAAAAAAAAAAAAGCCATCGCGACAATACGGCATAAAAAATATAATATTGGCCATATTGTCATGAGTATGCCATCTTAATTCTTAAGTATGTTTTAACAAGTTATCCAAAAAAGCATGTATTAAAAATCAACCATTTAATTATCAACTTAGACAAGTGTGAATGCAAAAGCTATCATCCGTTAAGAAAATATGGCAGGGTTTAGGTCTCAACTATACATACAAAGAAACTTAATTAAAAGACATAAAGTTAATACAATATCTGGTCCTTTTAATTTACATTCGTTTTGATTTTGATCATTATAGTTTCAAACCATAGGTTTTAATCCCTTAAGTTTCTTTTTAGATAAAACATTAGTTCTTATATTTTAATAAAAATTGAATCAGTTTATCCTTTTCAGGACGAAAATCTATAGTTTGAAGTTATATGGACTAAAATTAAAATAAAAATAAACTATAAGGAACAAACATTATAATCACCCAAAGAAATATGTTGGACACTTCATTGCTTATTGCTTGTTTGGGAGCACTTAAAATAAGTGTTATTGTACTGACAAAACTTCTATCATATATTCATTTCCTATGATGCAGAATCACTATAAATTAGTAGAGAAATAAGAGACTTGTATGCATCTCTCCATTGCTTTGGACGGTGCAAGATTTAATTAATTTCCTGCTGTTCACTCGATCAGCTTAAACTTTCATATAGGATCGTGAGCATATGTGATCCAACCACTCACTTCTTTTGAAGTGAATTTTCTGGCTCACAACATCAACCACGAATTTAATGTACCGATCTTTCTCCTTTCCTTTTCATAACGACCATCACTTGTATGGTCACAGCCATTTTCATCCCCCCATTATTGCTTCCAATTTCCGATATGTTTTGTCGCTCTTAGGGAAAAAAACAAACGAAAAATAATAGCCGACTTTTGTTTTTCTTTCGATGAAGAATCGTTAAAGTATGCATGAGATTAAGATGGAAGCAAAAATTAAAATAAATTTAAAATGCAGTCTACTATAAAAAAGAAAAAAACGAGGGTTGTACAAATGAGGAGATTATAACGAGATGTAGAAAGAGAGGAAGGGGAATATAATGGTGGGGCCAAAGGTTTTCCGTGTGATATTCCATAATATATGTAATTATAGAGCAATCTATCTGTTAAGCCACACAAAAAAAAAAAAAAGTGCCAATCGTCATTTTTTGTTTCCAATGGTGTGGTCGGCAATCCTTGCTTCCACGCCATCTTTTTGGCCCTTTTGCCGGCCGCTTCCATCAACTTTCTTCATACTTATGTATTCTCTTGCTCCACCTCTTTGCTCACTACTGTTTCCCAAAACTGGCAAACCCTTATATATATATATATATCCATCGCCTTCACAGCCTCTTTATAATTTATTATCATTTATGCATCTTCCTAATCTTCTCTACATGATCTTCTTATCAACTCTCCTATCATTTAATTCGCAGCACGCAGATACGAAGTTTGTTCTTTCATTTTTTTCTGTCCTGTCAAACCTCAAAAAAAATTGGAAAAAATAAAAAGGTTGAATGTTACTTGATTAGCATAAAGGATCGATGGCGGTTCTCGATCAGAAGTATAGCTATAGCTAGGGAGATCGAGAAGTATTTTGTTGAAAACCAAAAAAAGAATTATTCAACCAGTATATACATATCTGGATCAGATGTAACTTAATTGTAAACTAGTTAAATTAAAGTCGTTGTCCATTTCTGGAAAGAAAGGAAAACGCAGAGGACAAGTTCCTTGTATCCGTGTTTGTTTAGAATTGTTGTAGACCGGTGACAAATGGATCATTAGTTGGGCACACACAACAACCTTTTATTAATTAATTAGCTAGTTTCCGTGATTATATTTTGAATTTTGGATTTTTGTCTGGGAATCTAGCGCGTCAACGACTTCCTCCCTACATGAAGTTTGGCTATTTAAAGTGTGGAAGATACGATATGCCCCTCAAAGAAGAAGAAATCTGGAAGATATCCTTTCTCTTCACGGAAGAAAATTCATGAAGAATTTTAATATAATGAAACTCAATGCATTGGTCATGTGAGGATAGATATAAATTTTTACCAGTAAGAGAGAACGGACATATATGTTTTCGGATATGCATTGGCCATCTGGCGTTTTAAATAAGTTTGATCTACCCCTGACCCCTCATAAATTTTCTGAAACTAGGATTATTAGTTCATATAAGTTAGGCCGGTGTGTAAGAATTTTTTCTTTGCCCGCAAAATATATAATGTATTAACGTTTGAAAGTGCAATACATCATACTAGCAATAAAAAGGAACATTCCTTCTTATTAGACTCCCTCCAGGCAAGAGTTAAATAGGGATGCATCATAAGAAGCCACAGCAAAGCAGGACTTGGTCATACAATTGTAGTATGGAACCGGTTTCTGCTTTTTTTTTTTTTTTTTTTTTTAAGCAGGGAGAGCTAAGCATATATGGATTATTTAGATTTGATTTGGATGGTTCATATTTATTTTTTTAAAAAGTCTTTTTTTTTAAAAAAAAAACTCATTTTAATGGATATAAAATCTAAAATAAATCAAATCTAAACGTCTGGATTAGATCCAAATAGTCTAGATATGCTTAGCTCTCCATGCTAAAAAATGTTCTTGGCAAGGAACTAGTTCATTGAATCATTGTAGTGTATATATCAAGGTTTGTAAAATCGGACTGGACCGGCTGATTTAGCCCGTGAACCGGTGGTCCAACTGGTCCGGTCCTATGGGTGAACCGTACCAATCGGTTCACCCATTTTTAATTTTTTTTTAAATTGTTTTTTATTAATTTTACACGTAATTTCATATAAATAAACCTGAAATATTTACTTTCTTACCGGTTTAACTCCGATTTGACTCATATCTGACTCACTGACCCTTAACCCAGTATTCCAACCAATTCAGTATCCAATCCGATTTTCAGTACCTTAGTATATATTGAGTTTTAAAGTGCCAAAAAAAGAGTATCAATTGATTGTGAAAATGATAAATAAATTATAACCGTGTATCTAAATATATTTGGTACCGGACGACAATCATAAATTCGACAGACATTGCAAAATATCTAAACCTTGTGACAGCACATTATTTCATTGAAAACAAACAGGAATATAGGAACAAATTAATTAATTAGGCACAAGGAATAATATCATAAACTTGCAATGATCCAACTTGAATGAATATAGATGATATGTATAAAGGAGTGGAAATAATGAAATGTCAAGTAGACGTAAAGCATCAAACAAGTGTCTTTAGTAAAGATGTGGGCTGGGATGATATCCCTTTGAAGTGACAGCAATTTGTCATTCCATTATGCAAAGCCACGACAAGGGATACGTTGACCGTCCATATATAATGAGAAGTGTACATGATATTGATCAAGATTCGTCTCCATCCCAGTTCGTTACCAAGCACCAAAACCCAAGACATCATCAGTAATATCCTCAATTCATAGAATTAGCCACTTTCTATTTATTACAAGCCAGGAACGGTGCACGGATCAAAAAAAGAAGAAGAAGATAATTAACGTTAATTTAAGCGCACTTGGAAGTTGAGGTGGTATCCACTGAATTTGATGAGTATGTTTGTGGACATTTGTAAGGTAGAAGATTAATACAGAATTTTTTTTTTTGGTTCAAAAAATACAGAATATATATTGAGAGTGATGATATATAGATTTATAGACATGTAAGAGAGAGTGGGGGGGATGATTGCAACTTTTAGGAACTGTTAAAGGGACCAGAGATTGGGAAGGAAAAGAGAGGAAGGTGATGTTGGTGTTGGAATCTGATTCCCTTGCATGCCTCTATCACTGTTTTGGACAACTAGCACCCCACCACTATGCAGTATCTTACATTTTTTTCTCCCTCTCAAATAAACCTCTCCCATATCTCAAATACTCATTCTGATCCATTATATAAGGTACTTCTACGAGAAAGACATGATTCAAAATATAAGTTACATTATATTTAATTAATGCTCTTTTTCTTGTTTTATCATTATAATTAATACTCACTTTTCAATTTTATCCCACTCATTATATCCCCTTCTTAAAATAACACTTCTAATGTAATTAAATACATTTCTCAGGAAGAGTAAAAGTGAAAAAAATGTTGTATTTTGAGATATATTAAACGATTTAACTATCATTCTTATTTTCCGTGATATAGTTAGAATTACTTATATTATGAATTGAAACGAGTATATCACCCAGCAGTAGCACTTCCTTCCCTCTTCGTTATTTCTCGTTGTCATTGTTTTTTAGTTCGCAAAAAGGCATCCAATATTTGCAGTTGCAGCCTTCTCTCTCTCTCACGCACACACACAGCGAGAGAGAGCCATGCACGTGCATGAGGATTACAGATGGAGGGCGGGTCCCACTCAAAAAAGTATGAGACTGATTGATTCCCAACACACACCAAACCAGAACGATCTATATGCTAACTAAAGCTATTCATCATCCACTTACTGATCTTATTTACTTGTCTTTATTGATTTTATCTGCAAAAAAAAAAAAAAACAACAACAACTTATTTCACGCATTTATGTAAAGTTCATCTGTGTTCATCAATTCTCTTCCAGGGGAACTTGTGTCAATCACAGTACTGCACATGCATGCATCTGACGTGGTCATATATATATATATATATCATATCACTGGTTATTGCCTCGCTCCTTTCTCATCTCTTTCTCTGCAGCTTCGGCCAAAGCATATTCCGTTCTAAAGTTTCACTCACGTTATTTATAGTATATATATATACCTCATAATCCATGAAAAGATCAAAAGCAGCACCAACTTTGCCTCCAAAATCTTTTATATAAATGTGTGTGGGCACCATATATTCTCGGCGCCCCACTTGCGCCCCCAGACCTTCCTCCCTCATCAATTACTTACCTTATCATTCATGCAGCACTGATATTTATTCGCTAACTATTTAAATTCTTCGTGGAAAACGAGTTCTTCCAACTTTCTTGACAAATTTATTCTCCCGTTGCTTTGATGGTGTTGACTGTTGACCAAGACTCACAAATTTTCAATCATGTTCAACAACCTAAAACTTCTCCTTAACATGCATTAACAAAATATGAAAATTATGAAGCTTGTATAAATAAGGTTAGATCATACAAGGCTAATGATTTGTTTTATTATAAAAAAATAATATTTTGATCTCACAATTTTTATACACCCCATGCATCCTGCATTCATTGGTTTTAAATAACAATATAATAACCTGTCGTCGGTTTGAAGTCCTACATGAAAGATTGCCGTATGAAGAAGCTCTGGGCCAAATCCATATGGACTTGGCCCATAGTGATTAGGGCCGAATAGATAAAGCTCTTCCTTTAACAAAAGCAAAAACATAAAGCTCTTCTTCTTGAAATGACTCATGGGCTTTTTACAGGCCACCGAAATTAAAGCCTCGTTCAGGAGTGGCCCCTCGCAAATAAAGCAGAAACAACCACATGGAACGAGCAGAAGAGTGATATGATTAAAGGACTAGAAAATCTTGCTTTAAGATAAAATGGTACGAAATATTTTGTTTCAAATCTATTTTTAAAAAAATCATGAGTGGTATTCTTTAAATCTATAACGAAATTTTTTTATGTTACGGGGGAAAAAATATGATGCACACTTTTAGAGTGCACGAGCAATAATTTTGAAAGGCATGAGCATATTAATTTTAAATGTATTGTTTAACGTATTTTTACGCAGCTTGGGTATTTCATCGAAAATTTCCCAATAGGATTCGGTGAAGGGGCAAAAGTCATGATCCGACAAAGAAAATTAACAAAATTAATTGCTTTCCAGTTTACCGGATTAGTTAAAAAAGGAAGCAGACAAATAAAAGACAAAACCTTTCTCGATCTCAGTGTGGGTTTGAGCAACTCTTACGGTAATTTATTTCTAAAATCATGGTTTCAGAAAAACAATCTAAACACGAATTTCTCATAATCAATTTTTCTATCAAAACTATGTTTTTGTTGTAAGCTAGCCAAACATTTTGATTTTCTCCAAAATCTATATTTTTGTTAGAAAATGTGGAAAACTATAGTTTTTCTGTAAGTTTTTTTTTTTTTTTACCTTTTCATAAATTATTCTTCAAAATATATTTTTTAAAATTACCTTTTTTTAAAGTTCTGAAACTCGTACCGGTTACATGATCGATTGGGGTATTAGGTCAAGGATCAGTAGATCAGACCGAAGTCAAATTGGAGCTAATCCGGGACCAAATCAGTAAGAAATTAAATATTTTAGGTTTATTAATATGAAATTTAAAAAAAAAAAATTAAAAATCGATTTTTTAAAAAAAAAAACTGAACCGATCAGAATTTCAAAACATTACTTTTTTCACTTTTTTTTCAGAAATTATTCCTCAGTTGATCCAAACCCACCTTTAATGGTCTTGACAGTGTTCGTTTTTTGGGTCATTTTCTCTGAACCACGGTGGGGCCCTATGTCAAACTGATGTGTTTATGGAGATAAGATCAAAACAGATGAGAAATTAAATCAAAAGAATTCACAATCAACGGAATTCCCTACTTATCTTCATACACATGCATTGTATATGTTTAGCCGTGCTCAATTTTAAATCAGCGTCCTTGAACTTGAAGATAACATAGTGCAAAGTATCGCTTCACCTCAAATCAAAGCAAGAGAAAGAGACTGAGACAGAGAGAGTGAGCTGGCCAGCCTTTGTCAGGTTCAATAGCATATTCTCACTCTCCCTTCAATTATTAAAATCAAATCTCATGTATTGTTCGATTCTACGTTTGATGACATGAAAACCATGAAACAACACTCCGAATAATAGACTAAAGAAGCATCGATCCCTCTTGATTTAAAAATAAAGCCTGACTTAAGACTTAAGCCATAAGAAAACAGTTTTAATAGAACGGACTTAAAGCCATCAAGAAATAATGCTATACTGTCAATAAAATATTCTTCTGTGTGTGTGGGGGCTTTGATTTAGTGGAATGGGTCATCGTCTACTTGTTAAATCCACATCTTCCAACTCACAAGTGACCGGAGAAGAGGTGGCGACATGATTTATTAAAACAAGAACAATAAATGCCTAACATTTCTTAAATTTTGATGCCGTTTTTGTTTGTGATTCAAACAAAGGGAACAATTTAAATTCTAGACAGGTTAGAGTCGAGTGGGACCGACAAATAGACCCTTAATATCAGGACCGTTTCTGAGCCTGCCCTGATTTCAAATGCAAGAAACAATCCTGCTCGATTCCCAATTTTCCAGATATTACGCAACCATTCTTATCCCAGAACTCAACGATATCTTGTTTCTAATCATTCAAAATTTGAACATAAATTTATAAACATAACAACTCTCGATGGACGGTAGATTGTTTGGGTTGGTATTTTTCACTTAAAAAATTTAAATTTGAAAAGCAAGAGAGCCTAACCTATACTTTGTGGGTTGGGTTGGGGGTAACTTTCGGCCGAGTCGCGTGACAACAGCGACATTTCTTGTTGTTTAGGTAATAGTTCATCGTATTCATATAGTCTCCATTTTCGATTTGAGTTCAACCCACCGTTTTCAACGTTGTCGTTTTCACCCCCCTGGAGCCTTCCATTGAATCAAATCATGTTTTGGTTTTGATTAGGTCCTAATTCACTGCCCAATGGAGGCCGCTTGCTACTCTTCTCTCCCCACACAATCTACTAAATTTTGAACGTTTGATTTTGAAAGCCCACTTTCCTGCAATAAAGTATTTGGAAATGAATCGATAAGGACAAAAAGCTTCATCGTTACGAAGAAGGGGGTAAAGATTTTTTTTTTTTTTTTTTGAAAAAAAAGTGCAATTCTTTTCGAGAAAGTCTAGGGACAAATACGATTTTTCAACACCCTCGACCTCCCAGCAATTCTTACCTGGACACCACTCTGATCTCTGCGTTTTCATTGCAGATTCAACGTTACGCTTCCACCAAGTCAAAACAATAACCTGCTCTTATGTTTACATTTGACCTTTTAGATCTTGGTACAATGACGAACTTCTCAGAGTTCATCTGAAATTAAATCTCCATTTCAAGCTCTACTCATTTTATAAAAACACCACAAATGAGGGTTGCACGTTTCGTCTTAGAAAAACAACAAAAGCAAAGGCAGAGAGGCACGTAGGACCAGCCTATGCATATGCTAGCTAATGAAATGGTTATTGGATTTTTTTTTTTTTTTCAAGAAGAAAAAAAAAACAAGTGAATGATTCAATCTATTAAAGAAAGAAATTTGGTAGCAAACAGCCATCATTCACATGAATGATTAACTGGTTAAGGTCACAGCAAACATGGGAGGATTAGACAAAGAACGTAATGCCCCCACCAAGTTCTTTCATTGCCGGTTCGCTAGACATGCGCTAATCAGGCGCACAAAAAAACAAACGCAGACTAGAAAAATCATCATACTGCTATGTAAATTGTAGTAAAACATGAAATTAGTACACAAGCCATTTAGATGAATTAATCTGCATATGGAGGAAGAAAAAAAGAACAGAGGAGACGTTGGAAAATCTAGCGAACCATCGATTCCTTCTCTAGTGGTTTGAATGTTGTAGGAGACGTTGGCAAAGGAAGAACCTGATGTTGCTGAACCTCTCTCTGATCCCTCTCTCTGTTCTTGATAAGTCTAAGAAACGACCCATCTCTCTCATCAATCACCGTTGTTGGATTTGGAGAATCTTTAACCCCAGATTCTGAAACAGTCCCTTGATTGCTCTGTGCCCTTCTGTGAGCTTCTTCAATCATTCTTCGGTACAGTTTCTCCTCTGCATCTCTCAGGAACTTAAACTTAGGAGGAGGCGAAGATCTAAATCTGTTAATTTCTGGTTCTGACAATGATTCAAAAAGAGGGTTGAATCCTTGGTGCTTGTAAGAATCAAGAGGGTGGTTCAAAGGGGATTTCAACGGCGAAGAAGGCAGAGGAGTGAGAAATGGAGCATCAATTACAGCCATAATATCACTCAAGCTCCTAGTTCTTGACCCTTTTCTTGATTTCCCATCCTCAGATTCCAAATCCTCCTTGGTCTCCTCCTTAATTGTGAAGAGAAATCTGGGTGGGCCAGCGAGATTGTGCAGCCTCATAAGCTCTGATTCTACACTATCTTCTCCTAAGTTCTTCAATACTACATCCTTGTTAGTAGCAGCAGCAACACCCAACTCAACGTCAGTTGCTAGAATCTTCGTTTCTGGGCCTCTGGTGGTAATTTTCAATGAAGATAGAGTCTTCCACTTCCAGCACGCCCCGTAGAGCATTCGCTTCTTATAACTGCTCTCATCGTTGCCGATCTCTGCGTGTGTTCTTCTTCTTTTCCGCCATAACAAATAGTAAAGCTGAGCAATAAGAGCCAAGAAAAGAAAGCTAAATACCACACTCAGACCAACACCTATCCCACTGAACGACATCGTCTTGGGTTGCCAGATACTTCACATCTTCATAACAACCACCAAAAAAGAAGGCGCCGTATTTTAGACGAAAACTATGTTCTCCCAGATTTGCAGAACAGATAAGTCACAGAATTGACGAGAGGATACCAAAACTTCTGGGGATTTCAAGGAAAGTGTGGCGTGAGACAGTGAAGTGATGAAGGGAGACCTTCCATTAATGCCAAATCTTGTTCATTTATGGGAGTCACGTTGTGAAAGACAGAAATATATTGCCAGAAAGACACGCCTAGGAATGGGGTATTAGTGGGAATGGTAATTTCTCGGGGACAAGAGGAAAGAGGAAATTAAAGGACCATATACATATCTTGTACGCTAAAGATACGAACAACGCGGAAACCCAGAAGCAGAGAAAGATTGTGGAGAGCCAATGAAAGCTTAAAGCTTAGCTTATAAAGGATGCCACTACGGAAGTGAAACAGAGTCAGATTTCTTATATTTTGGGGTGAAAAAACCTGTGAATTGGAGCTAAAAAGATAGGGGTTGGGACGTGGAGAGGAGTGTGATAAGGGTTAGAGGCTTGGGCGCGTGGGGACACTGCGTACGCATGGGGCAGCCAAGTCTTTGGAGGATTGTGGCTAACAGGTCTATTTGTGTGGTTGCAGGGCATCTTCCCTCACATGGGCCTTATTCTGCCTTAATCATCCTGCTTGCCAAAGGACATTTAAAGTCCACTCTCGTAGTTTTTTAACTTAATTCATATGGAACTATCTTTTTAATGCTATAGGTTTTAGGCTGGTCCTATGTTAAATTTTTCTAGGCACAATTATTTTCCAATTGGAAACAACCGATTCAAAACACTTTCCAACATTAAATGTAGTTCTCTCTTCAAATAGAAATTTGAACATTAGTTCATATTGTGAGAGGGTTAACACCTCTTCTGTGAATTTTTATTAATTATCTCAATAAATCATGATGACTAGCATCAAATCCTAACTTTAAAGTATTTTTCTTGGCAATAGCGTATTCCAAAATAATATTTTTTGCATTCTATACCATAAATTATTTTTTCCAATGGTGCACCTAGTTTTTGGCAAGCTACTAACAATCAATATCCTAAACTAATTTTTTATACATTCAGCACTCTAAAAATGTTTTTCTAATTTCAACAGGCACCTCGGAACTTAGGATACTGAGTGTTAATAAAAATTATTTCAAGATATTAAATACACTAGCAATTATTTTAAGATATTGGGTATTATTGAAAAAATAATTTAGAACAATAAATGCACTAAAAATTAATTTAAGATGCTAAGTATTACTAAACAAATTCTTTAAGGTGCAACTTATCATATACTAAATATTGCTGAAAAGGGTGTAATTTTGGGCAAATAGAGAGGCAAAGGATGAGAACAGCAAGGGAGAGAAGCTGAATCCGATAACGATTGTGATGAAAATAATTATAGGAATGATAATTAAGATGTTGGGCGAAAAAAGGAATCATAATTAAGATATTTAAGGTAATTGCATATCGGCCACGCGGAAAGATATTTAAGATAATTGCATATCGGCCACGCGGAGGATTGCATGCAATGATGACGCGGCTAGAGAACAGGACCAAAAAATACAACCGGGAGACAGCCATGAAAATTTTGGCTGCGCTTTATACCATTACCCTGTGCCGTAATAATTACCATTATCAATAAGTTTGAGCAAAAAAATGACATTCTTCTTCTATAATACCAATCTTCTGACTTCCTCATTCTTTTTCAGTCTGACATTTTT
Source organism: Inga laurina (assembly GCA_963855925.1). Taxonomy (NCBI): domain Eukaryota; kingdom Viridiplantae; phylum Streptophyta; class Magnoliopsida; order Fabales; family Fabaceae; genus Inga; species Inga laurina. The sequence continues at coordinate 66,284,048 of OY979707.1, read as the reverse complement.
GGGTGCACTCTGCCAAAATCAGAGAGAATAATATAGGATAAATCTGAATCTTTATTATATCTGATATTGTGGTATACAACTCATATTTATAGTTCTCATTATCTGACTCATAGTAATCGTAATAAACTAAACAACTTGACAAAACTGTTTAAGACTGTTTAGCTAACACACTCAAGTCGTTTTCCCCACTTCTTTATTGGGTGCGCGAATAGATTTGGTTCTTGCCAACTCCACAACGCTCGCCGGCGACCCTTTTTCAACCATTTATATCAGCTGTCTGACTTATTTCTTCACACACACACACATTTAATACTAGTTAAGTCGTGAAATGATATGACAGCTCCATATGTTTCTATAATCGTATATATAGGAGTAATTTTCAGAATCCACCTTAACACACAACACTAGATTTATTTTATCATAAAACTCTCATGTGTAGCCGCAGAAGCCTACTGAGTCCTCTCATCAATATATCAATACCGGAATACCCACGTCACCGCATCGACGTCAATATAACTCATTATTACGCCCTACTGTTGATAAAATTGTAAGCTACTTTGAGAGTGCTATATATTTACAACATTTGTACTACTTATAATGTACTTCCTGATCTGATATAGCAATCATCTTTCGGAATAAACTGACAGCAATATATATATTCATTTTGCAAAGAAGTGGAATATTAATTGATTTTAAAAACTGTCCTTATCAAAACGTTCTATAATTAAAAAAACAACTATATATTATTTTTACATCATTCTATTATTTTCTAACCATATCTTCTTATCTTGGCAAGATCATTAGAATGACCGTTGTTGAAATTCTCGTCAGAGAGAACAGGTGTAACCAACGAGTGGATTATGTGGACAACTTGGATCTGATTAAGTAAGTAATTAACAAGCTAGGTAATAAAAATTATAAAAAACCACATTTGCAATTGTGTGGAGAAGGGAACATGAAGCATTGGTAACAGACATCCGGTACATAAAGGTCCCATGAGCTTTTCATGATGTGTCCAGTGATAGTTGCAGTACTTACTTAAAAAAAAAAAAAAATCTTAAAAAGGACTTTTTAGAATATTTTTCCTTAAAGATCTTGGCAACCGATAACTACTGGTGGGCTAAGAAGAATAAGCCCGTCAGCTAGGCGAATTGGGCCCACTTCACAGCATATAACTATCATGATATGTAACCCCACCCCGGTATGAATGATTAGAGAGCAAAACATAAACTTGATATTTAATAAAAGCAAATTATGTAAAATTATTTTTTGAGACAGTTTCATTTCTCAAATTTATAAACTCCAGCCACCTGCTGTTCAAAAACTAAATAAATTTAGGCTTAATCTCAAATTATAAATGAACCTATAGCTCTGTAAGACATGAAGAGTCGAATTCTTGTCAATTAAACTCCTAAAAAATTCAACATTTTAAAACTTTAGAAGCCTCCTTTGATTTTAAAAAGGCAATATATTTTTCTCCTCTCTTTTTATATAACTTCGAAGACTTAAAAAAAAAAAAAAGACTTACATCCTCCAAGAAAAATGCACCAGCTGAAGCAAAGGAGGGATGTCTTGAAGCCTCGAACATTTCTCCGAGTGCGAATGGTTCGAATAGATTGTGAAATAACCGACTGTATAGCAAAACGCTACTTTTTCGATATCTTATCACATAAATCCTACCAAACAAATATTTTACTTCCTCTAATCCTAATTATAGAACATATTTACCTAATTTTAAAGAAATTAAAGAGAATGGTTACATCAGTTAATCATATTTATTTTCTTAAACTGCCTTTATTTAAAATTTAAAATTTAAAAAAAAAACAGTAGAATCGAGGTGTATGTGACATTAATGAGTTGCAAGCATTACTCACTTTATAGAATACATAGGTGTATTCTTAAATTATTATTGTGTTTAATTATTATTGAGAAAGTATAAATAAGGGATATTTTGAGAAGAAATTGACAAAAATTAGAACTTTATTCTATAATTAGGACCAATATCAACTCTCAAACGTTATCCTATAATCAGAACCGGAGGGAGTATCTCATAAAACATTACCTCTAGTTCTATTTATAAGTAATCAACTCAATAATTATGGGGCAAATTTTCAACTATACCCTCATTTATGAATGGGTACAATTTAATTCTTTCTTCTCTATTTATTTTTAAATTATTTTTTTATTGATACAATAAATAGGAGCAAGATTGTCACAATCTCATTTACTATATTGAAACTGGACTTAAATATGACCAGATTTTTTGATAAAAAAAATATCACTTATAAATAGGACCAGAGTGGTATTTGATTGATCCAAAGCAAGCGCGCTGGTTTTGAAGGTGCATGCAAATAAATAATTAAGATCTTTCTAAATAATGGCAAAATAATAAAGATTTTTGCCCAAAAAAATGCCAGTATGCCATGTTTATGAACATATCAATCCTTTTACTTGCTTGCCAAAATAATTTGAATGTTATTCAATTTTTTCCCCGTTTTTTGACCTTTATTCAATTTTCTTTCTGGGAGCATGAGACTTTGCTTTGAATGCATTTTAAGGAATAAACAGTAAAAATTAAGATGTTTACACATGTTGATAATATGTAAGGACAAATTTTAAAAGTCTCAAATGACACTTACAAAACTACCTACAATTTATTCATCAATGAAATCCTTGTTTCATCACAACGATTGAATATCTTGTTTATTTGTGGGAGACTTACAATTTTCTTTTGATTATGCATAAACAAACCATGAAAATATAAAAAAAGAAATCCTCAACCCCCTCGTTCCTCTCTTATATATAAGAGACGCGCCATTCCAACAACAATCCAATCAAGCACTCCACAAACATAAATAGGATAGTGAAAATAATACGAGAGTTTTGATTAACAGTTTGAAATAATTTAAGTAGACATTTTGATCTCGCAATAGCCTAGCTTAAAATATGTGGGAGCACATACTATATATATATAGTATAATGTGTCTTATTAATTTTATTGCTGTTCTTTTCCAACAAGGCAAGAGAGTTAGCACGAAATGTTATGATCAATATTGCTTCCGTTTTGAAGAGGTGCAAAAGGAATAACATTTTAAATGACTACATGCATCATTATATATTATCACGGAAAAACGGAGCGTCTATATATGGCATCGGCAGTGGCATTTCACAATATGAGATGAAAACGCCCCAATAAATTATATATCCAACAAAAACACTGCCAAATTGTACATATTATCACAGTGATTACCTCTCAGAATATGAAACAATTAAGACGCGCTCCAAAAAAGATGCATGCGAACAAGTTTTTGGCACTGGCCTTCAATTACTTTCGATGCAGACAATCTTGGCCTGAAGAAGAAAGGAAATCAAAGAAGGGCTGCTTTCCTTGCGGGCCATTATCTTCTTCATCATTGTAATGATGAGCTGGAGTAGCATCAACAGAAAATGAATTAGATTTGTCATCCAGAAAGCCAGTTGGCTGCAGAGGGAAAAGCGCAAGCGTTTCTTTGTTCTTCAAGTGCCCATGGATATGGTCATCCGACATTACTGTGTCCTGATGGATCTGTGGGTATGCCTCACAGTTTCTGGGCATCCTCCTAATGCCTGTCCCTGCTGGCAGAAGCACTTTGGGTTGTTGATGATGAGGAACATACCCCATTTCAGTATGTGGCACATAATATGGCCTACATATCACTGAAATCAACAAAACTCAAAAGAATAAAAAACGTAACAGAGAAAAAGTAGTAACAGCTGGAAAAGAAGCACTTTAATACATATAATTCCCCTCACATTATTTCTAACGACCACAATTTTTATATATGCTCTGGACACTATAATAAGAAAACTAATGTTTTTTTTAAAGCATGAACTATATTCATCTGGATTTTTTTTTTAAAAAAAAACACACACACACAATGCAGTCTCTAAATCTGCTTATCATGAATTGACCAAGCAAAAGAGAAAGGCGCTACAGTTTTTTTTTTTTTTTAAAAAACTTATTATGAATTTGCATGGAGAAAATAAAAGACATAGGAATACGTAATGGGTTAGTGATGAAAAAGAAAGAGAGGGAACCATTAGGGCAGAGCGGTGGGGGAGAGAAGAGAGGAGGAGGGGAATGAAGGAAGCGATTGAAGTAAGCAAAGGATTCTTGCTTCTGCTTCTGACGCTGCCTGGCTTTGTGATTCTGAAACCAATAGAACACATTCTTGCCTTCTATGTGCCCAAAAGCCCTTAGCCTGGCTGTTATTTGCTGTATCTCCTCAGTATTGGGCGTCCTTACCCCTTGCTTGTACAGATTCTCCAACATACTTACTTGCTCCTTTGTTGGGTTCCATCTCGATCCCCCTACTCCATTATTATTATTGTTATTCCTCCCACCACTCGATCCATTAGTCTCACTCCCCTCCATCATCGCACAAGCTCCTCCAATTGTCTTGCTCTATAGTAGTAGTAGTAATCACGTATGGCTCTCGGGTTTTGGAGTGTATGTGAGTAGAAGTACTACTATTTTATAGAGTGGTGAAAAGGAGAGAGGAGGAGTCAAATGAAATTGCCAGAGGGAGGATTAACATGCGTATGGTTTTTGGTGCACATAACATCTCTGAAAACATGGCGCGTAGCGGCTGGGGAGATATGAATGGACAGAGAGAGAGAGAGCGGTTTCGTCGCCTTGGTTTGAAGAATATTTACGAGAAGACAATAATTGCTGAAATGGCCAGTAAGTAACGAAGGTGGATGAGGGTGTGGGAGTCTCTCTCTCTTGGTTGTACCAAGCTCATAATGTGTTGTGTGTCTCGGGAATGACAGAGGCAGATAGAGAGAGAGGAACGAAGGTTACCACGCCAGTGAAGGAAAGAGAGGGCAAAAGAGTAAAAGAGAGAGGGTTGGGGTTGAAAGGTGTTGGGTGGGGAGTAGGGTTTTGGGAAATGAAGTGAGGGCAGATAGGCTCAGAGAAGAGAGAGATTCGTTTTTGAAGCGTAATAGCTAGGCTGGCTCATACAAGCGTTATCTCTCCGCATTTGATTTTCCTTTTGACTTTTCACTCCGCACACTTTCATCCTCGTTGGCCCTCCATAACATAACCACATATTTTAGTCTCAGCATGTCATGCGTAGAGAACTTTATATATTTTTTTGGGTCCTATTTATATGTAATTTTTTCTCTCATATGATTGATCTTTTTTATAAATAATTTTCATCTTTTATTTAAAAATGTGAGCTTTTTTTCCCCCTATTTTACCTTTATTAAATGTTCATTTTCTTTCATATCTTATACTCATTATTTCTCATACCTTTTATCTATTCTCTCTTCTATACTCTTTTCATAAATAGGGGCATATATGAAAAAAAAATATGACATTTTTAACACACTTATCGCTTTTAACTATCAATTTGTTTTGCACAATTAAGAGAAAAGTTGCTTATAAATAGGATCGGAAGGAGTATATGTTATTAACATAATCTCAATCTAAATGTATATAAGAACAAAATTGGACAAAACTTACATACATGTTTTAATAACAGTGAAAAAAATATATCGTTCATGCCTTCAAAACAACAAATACTATTATTGTAGTATTTGGAATATTTAGTTGGAAAAGTATAAGTTTTTCAATGGAAGTGAAGTGGTTCGATATCTTTTCGATAAAATACATTTGAATTTTATATGTTAAATAAATTATATTGAGAGAGTTTGTGTGTGTTTGCCAACAAGAGCGTTTATGTATAACTCTACTGTTTTTTCTTTTTGGGTCCAAGTATAAGTCTCCTGTTTGAGCATAAATTAATCAAATATAATGCTGAATATCACATGACTGAAATTAAAGTTCTTTTTTATTCACATAGTTGTATCATCTCGACATCTCATATCTTCTTCTAGTTTTCATAATATGGGTAGTGACAGCCGAATATGACTTGCGTGAGATTTTATTTTACATATTTCACAGTATTTTTTTTTTATACGAAACAAAAAAAAAATCAAAAGCGAATCCATCCTTAAAAGAAGGAAAGCAAAACGGACAAGAAGCAAGGGTGCAGCAGAAGACTCACAGCGTGAGTCAGTGAAAATGGTAACTAAAGATACAACAAATCAACCCAAGGCACAAAAAAAGCAGAAGAAACCTCGAAATACCCGGGCAAAGCTTGAAACTTTAGGCTTGAGACCATGCAAAAATACACGAGTCAAGGCTGAAGACGAAGCTACACCAAACAAGACAAAGAAATTGCCAAAGCAATATGTAGTGTGCATGTGATGTAGAAAGATGCGTGGTCAGAGTCCAGGAAAATAACTCAAATACCAGTATGAAACAGCCAAGTTGGAGTCGGAGTTAGGGGCCATAAATGGGATATTATATAAAGTAAGTGCATGCCAGACAAAGTGACAGAAATAGATCAGAGAAACTAAGATAGTAAAAGCATGCAGTGATAGGTGTGAGTGAGTGATATGATGGGTAGTATTATATTCATGCGAGATATTGGGACTTTTTGGGGTGAATGATCAGAAGATGTGAATAATAATAATAATAATAATGAGTGCAATTGGGAAGGGCTCAATAGTCGAAGTAAAATGGGGTTGGGTGGATAAATGATAATGGGGAAGTTGGTTGCAGGGCTACGAGGTCGTCGTGTTGCGGAATTGCACAAAAAAGGACTATTGAGGTGCCGCCACTTATGATTCTCAGAGCCAGCACCTCGTGAAACGGAGGAGTGAAAAAGATGCACCAATCCCTTCGTTCTCTTCTGCCACTTTTTCCATCTCAGAATTCGATGCAGATTGGTGAAACCATGCATGCTCGCTCCCTCTCTCCCCTTCGTTTTCAACCAATGTCCCACAGAGAGACTGAACAAAAATACTCCTTTTATTGTTTACGATACGACGCAAGATCTATCCCATGCATGCTCATCCATCTGTATATCTCGATGAGCCCTCCAACTTAGATTTTGCTTTTTACCACTGCTTCTTCCAATACGACAATGCCTTGCTTGCACATACACCTTTGTTTAGCCATATAATCTCAGCAATTAAATTAAAATTTCAATACTGATTTATTCATGTCATTGTATTAAGACGTACGTCAGGAGAGTATTGAGGCGTCTCAGTATGGCTAAAATAAATTAAGAAATTTGTAGAAACTACTATAAAATGGAAACATTATTTACGCTAGATCTTGATCAACAGGATTAGAATTGTGAATCCTCGCCTACCGTTAATTCAAGGTTGGATAAGGCTATAAATCTAGCAACAATAGGATGACAAAATTAGAATATTACCATAGATTTTTCAAAGTCGTGTCGTTGATTATGTTTCCCACGCAACTTTTTTTACCACGGTTCGTACATGGCCAGATCTATATATTTTCCGCCTACGATGAACTTTTAATAAAGGGTTAATTAATCTGTAGATCTTTACAGTTTTTAATTAATCTGTAAGTTTTTATAGTTTTAACCCATTTTTAATTGAGTTCTTATAGTTTTTTTCTTTTTTATTAGCCACTTATACTTTCACTTATTTTTAATCAGGTCTCTGTAATTTTTTTCTGTTTATTATGTCCTTATAGTTCCACATGATTTTTAACTTGATCCCTATAATTTTTTATTTATCAATTTAATTTAAAATTCAATAAAAAATAACATTAAAATATAAATATAAATATAAATAATAAATTTAATTTAATAATTACATAATTATCAACAAATAATTAATATAGTGAATTCGTATAAAATGATGTTTTCATAAAATTATATTACTATGTTTCCAGCTTTATAATTATAAAATAAATAAAAATAAGAACTATAAAATAAATATTATAAATATATGTTTGATGACAAATTTTAAATATTATTAAGAAAATTACTATAATAACTTACTATTTATAGAGTATTATTATTTATACAATAATATTTAAAAATACTATAATTAATAATATTAAATTTTATATTTGTATAATAATATTATTGGAATTTATAGATTAAAGAAGAAAAAGTTATAGGGACCTAATTAAAAAACAAATGAAACTACAAGGACCAGATAAAGAGAAAAAAACACTTTAAGGACTTGATTAAAAACAAATGATGAAAGTATAAGAACCAGATAAAAAAGAGAAAAAAAAACTATAAGGACCTAATTAAAAATTAGTTGAAATTATAAGGATCTGTAGATTAATTATCCCTTTTATAAACTATAAGCATATTTCCAACGTTTAAATATGTAGAGAAATATTGAAAGAATAAAAATAAGGTTTGCGTGATATTATACTAAACCACTAGACAACGCTAGTATGTTTCTCGAAGTTTATTAAAATACATAACCATTTTTTAAAAAAATTAAGGTACGCAAACCCATGTGAACCTTATTAATAAAAAAATGCAGTGGTCTGCGAGTAACAATGCTATTCCTTACCCACACACCCCCGTTTTCATAATATTCCTTTTATATGATTCTTCTGATCTTTAATATAACATATATTTATTTAATTTGATTAAAATAAGAAAATTGATTAAGTTAGTTATTATGATATGTATTTTTTAAAACATATTATTCACCTTTTTTTAATTCTCATATTCCTTCTCCTTCTTAATTATTATTGAGGGAGTATTAATAGGGATAAATTAAAAAAAAATTGACAAATATAAAAATTTTACATCATATTCAAGATCACTTTAAATATATTTTACGTTAACTGAGGGGAGGAGTATTAGTATAAATGTATAACGGAGATGAGTGGGCAAGAAACTTGATTGTAAGCCTCGACTTGAGGCGCTGGAACCCAAACCACATGTTTACTTACCCAAAAAATGTTAAGACGTATTCACGAATTATGACACAAACAGCCCATAAAAATGAATAAAGCATGATGGGCCCAACTGCCAAGCTAAAGCACTCACCGCTCCTCAAACTCGAGTCTTCTAACATATGCAAAGAAACATTAGCAGTTCTCCTTCACATTTCCAAACAAAACATAGTTAAGCGTTTTATAGAATAAGAGAAATTGTATGAGACATGGAAAAGAGGGAGAGGGGGGTACAACTAAGGCAAAAGACGAGACTTGGGGAATGAATGTGGGCACACCAAACTTGTGGCGGGGGTGACGAAGCATGGACAGGGGTGGGGCTGAGGCAATGTTTTTCATTTCAGGCGCACAGGAGAGGTGGTGGAGAACTGATCTATGAAGTCCAACGGCCCAGATCTTGTCTTATTAGCAAAAATTGAGAGGCAGTGGAGAGATTATTAAATGGAGACATTCTGTACCGCTAAATTTGTGGATCGGCAATTAGATTAAGCATTGAATCGCATTATTCGTAATCCTATTTGGATAGATTCCTTTGTAGAGTATCTCCGGATGTCCTGGGCCAAAACTAGGGACATTCACACATCCTTCGTGAGGGCCAATCGGGCCAGCAACCCACATGCGAGGAGGTTACTTCTCTGGGGCCGGCCCCTCAAGTATTATGTTTAAATAGCAGAGAAGGGGCTAAAACCGTAAAATGACTAAACACAAGAATTATTTTGATCGTTAGTTTTAAATCCAGCAACCAGTTGATTTGAACCAGATTCGGCTGACATTTGATCATATTGGATATATATTTTTATATATTTTGGTTGATTCTCCAATTGCTCACGAACCTTGAAAACTCGAGACTGAAACCAAAAAAATACTTCAGGACTTGATATTTTTAAGTTTACAAAGTACCTACAAACAGCCAAAAGGACACAAAAGGGAAACGCCAGCCGCGACACAATTGTAATTGTTGGCTTAGTCCACTTCCTCGATCTTGGGGCCAGCTCCAGATCCGGCAGCCGAAGGAGCATCCTCATCCATGGCTCCCCCGGCGTCTCCCCCAGCGCCTTGATATATCTTGGCAATTCTGGGGTTGCAAATGCCCTCCAACTCCTTCAACTTGTCCTCTAATTCGTCCACCTCAGCAAGCTGGTTCGCGTCAAGCCATCTGATGGTCTCCTCAATCGCATCTTCAATCTTTTTCTTATCATCTTCAGGCAGCTTGGAAGCTATCTTCTCATCCTTTATGGTGTTCCTCATGTTGTATGCGTAGTTCTCGAGCGCATTTTTAGCCTCCACTTTCTTCTTATGCTCCTCGTCCTCCGCCTTGTACTTCTCTGCCTCCTGCACCATCTTCTCAATCTCCTCCTTTGAAAGCCTTCCTTTGTCGTTGGTGATCGTAATCTTATTCCTCTGCCCTGTCGTCTTGTCCTCCGCAGATACATTCAATATCCCATTGGCATCGATGTCGAAGCAAACATTGATTTGTGGGACTCCCCTTGGAGCAGGGGGAATGCCAGACAACTCAAACTTGCCAAGCAAGTTGTTATCACGGGTCCTAGTACGTTCACCCTCGTACACCTGAATCAACACGCCGGGCTGATTATCAGAGTAGGTTGAGAACACTTGCTCCTTCTTGGTGGGAATTGTGGTGTTCCTGGGAATCAACACAGTCATGACTCCTCCGGCAGTTTCCAAACCCAGGGACAAAGGAGTGACGTCCAGCAACAGAAGGTCCTGCACTTTTTGATTGCCTTCTCCAGTGAGAATTGCAGCCTGAACGGCAGCACCATAGGCCACAGCCTCGTCGGGGTTAATGCTCTTGCAGAGCTCCTTTCCATTGAAACAGTCTTGCAACAGCTGTTGAACCTTCGGAATTCTAGTGGATCCACCCACAAGAACGACATCGTGGACGCTATTTTTATCCATCTTTGCATCCCTCAAACACTTCTCCACGGGCTCCATACACTTTCTGAAGAGATCCATGTTGAGCTCTTCAAACCTGGCACGAGTAATGGTTGTGTAAAAGTCAATGCCTTCATATAATGAGTCAATCTCGATGGTTGTTTGCGCGGTGGATGAGAGAGTCCTTTTCGCCCTCTCGCACGCTGTTCTCAACCTCCTCAAAGCTCTGGGGTTCCCACTAATATCTTTTTTGTTCTTCCTCTTAAACTCCTGAACAAAATGGTTCACCATTCTGTTATCAAAATCCTCACCACCCAAGTGGGTATCACCAGCAGTAGCCTTCACTTCAAAAATACCTTCTTCAATGGTGAGAAGGGAAACATCGAAAGTCCCACCACCAAGATCAAAAATAAGAACATTCTTCTCACCAGCACTGCTAGCTTTTTTGTCAAGCCCATAAGCGATGGCGGCAGCAGTAGGTTCATTAATAATACGCATCACATTTAGCCCAGAGATAACACCAGCATCCTTTGTAGCTTGACGCTGGGAATCATTGAAGTATGCGGGCACAGTAACAACAGCGTTTTTCACAGCAGAACCAAGATAGGCCTCGGCGATCTCCTTCATCTTCATGAGAACCATTGAAGAGATCTCTTCGGCCGAAAATTGCTTCTCCTCTCCCTTGTAATTGACCACAATCATAGGTTTGTCACCAGGACCAGCAATCACCTTAAACGGCCATAATTTGAGGTCACTTTGCACCGAAGAATCGCTGAGACGCCTACCAATCAAACGCTTGGCGTCTGCAAGAATGACATATAAAACGTATAAAATCAGAAATAAGAATCATCATTCCCTGAGATCCAAAAAAGGAGCAAAGTAAGCCTCGTTCGCCGTCCTTCCCAACTACATAGTGTGTGACTGTATTTACTTGCTAAACAGAAAAAATGGGGGGAAAAAAGCCACATTCTGACTTTAGATTGCATCATTGAGAAATACCAAAAAAAGAAAAAGAAGAACAGAGCCATAAATCCTCTGTTTCTATTCACCAATGAAATATCTTGTCTCTACGGAGTTATTAGCGAGAAATACCAGAACCAGAAAGATCAAAGTACCAAAAACAATTAAGCAATTATGAGAACAGGAAATAGGGAAAATATGAACCACTGCTGGGCAATCTGGAGAGTTATTGACGACCAGAGCACAATACATATACTAGTCCAGAACAATATCTATAGTTACAGATTAGCCAAGCTCCTCTGTTTTGAGAAAAATAAAAAATCCCCAGAGACTAAAATGCTGCCACTAATGAACCGTTGCAAATCGAAATAATTCAGGCAAAATCACAGGCTAATACATGCAAAATCCCAGTAGACAGAGGTCAGTTGTCAACCAAATTAAAATCTCAGTAAAGCAATTTCTTAGCAATTCTCACAACAACAAAGCAAAGCAAAATCACCGGGAAAAATTAAAACAGGCAACAATTCCTATGTTAACTATCCAAAGAAAAATAAATAAATAAAATGATCAGAGGTTCATACCGAAAACAGTGTTGGTTGGATTCATCGCGACCTGGTTCTTAGCGGCGTCTCCAATCAACCGTTCGGTGTCCGTGAAAGCGACATACGATGGCGTCGTCCTGTTACCCTGATCATTGGCTATGATTTCGACACGGTCATGCTGCCAGACGCCAACACAAGAATATGTCGTCCCCAAATCGATTCCAATCGCCGGACCCTCGCCTTTCCCAGCCATACTCTTTCAAGTTTTGAACGCAACGATTATAAGCAAAGCAGTTTTCTCAAGGTGAATTGTGTAGCTGGGAGAGAAGGCAGGTGTTATAAAGGAATAATGTTGGTATTCTGGAAGGTTCCGTCAGTGAGATGTGAGCCGTCGGATCAAGAATTAGAACGACTTAAAATGTTTGCCTAAAAGCAGAGGGCTACAAATTCTCTGAATAAACTCAATTGGTTTGTTACTCGAAGTCTGTAGTTGATTCGAGAAATTTCTGATTGCGTGTGCGGGGGGGCAATGGCACGCGCGGTGGGAGAAATCGCGACCGTTGATCAGAGGCTTTGGCCTTGTAGGATTTGCGTTTCTCTTTCTCCCGCGCTGTGGCTCGAATGACTATTGAGGTCGTTGGGGTTAATTCAGTGTGGTTAACCGGAATGGGAACTGCGCTTATCTTTAGGGGTGAGTATGGGTAGGGTTGGGCAAGGCGAGACCCCTGCCTGATACCCTGTCTGAAGGATAAACGGGCTGTATTTTACAGCCTGATGCCCGGCCCTACCCATTAAAAGCCCTAATCATTTTGGGCTGGGCAAATGTGGGCTGGGCAGGATGGGCTTTCTTGCCTAAGCGATAATACCTTGTTTTATTCACATATGAAAAAATAATTCCGTGTAAATTTCATAAACATTCTTGTAGTTACCAATTCCATATGTCTTAACTTCACCCTAAGTAATATAAACTTCAAATACATTCGATGATTCCACATCTTGGGATATTTCAAAATAAGTCTATAACTTGAGTCTTGAAATTTAAAAAATACCATATGTCTTAACAAATATCCATACTTTAAAAATTAAACAACATCCATAATCCATTATAAATAAGGAAACAAAACGATTATAATTAAAGTAGTGAAGTCAAAGTAGTTTGCATCAATTCAATGTCCCAAAAGTTGATCAAATGATGAAGCATCTGAAAAATAAATAAAAAGCAACTATAATTTAATACATCACAAAGACACAAAGTAAAGAAGAAATGAAGAAATGAAGAAATCTACTTGTAAATAATGTTTAGTGGCTAGGGTAAAAAAGAGAGGACCAGAAGAGTATTATACAATAGATAATATATATTTTAAATAAAAATATATATATGAAATAATATTTAATTGATATGAAATATTATATTTTAAATAAATGAAAATAATTTTCAGGGCAGGGCCAAATGGGCAGGGCAGCACCCCTTGCCCGATGCCCGGCCCTGCCCGGTTATTAGCCCGCCCAAAGCTGCCCAAAATTTTTTCGGGCCACTTTTTTAGGGTCGGGCTGGGCGCTTTTTTACAGGGTCAGGGTGGGCACACCGAGCCACTGGGCACCATGCTCACCCCTACTTATCTTCTTAACCGGAAAAAAAAAAAAAAAAAAAAAGCAACAAATCGGATTTGGTTGTGCCGGTGAAAGCATACAGTCTCCCGCCTTTTTTTTCCTCGTTTCACCCTTCAATTGGTCTGGCACTTATGACATGTGAATTACGATTTTATTATTTTTAGTAATAAATACATGTAGTAATTTGTAGTTGTAATTGTAACTCTGTTTTTTATTTTAATACAAAGGTAAGCCGAAGCTTGAAAAGAAGTAACTAGGCTATTTTCTTAGATACAGAACAAATGTAACTCATCCTTTCAAAATCAAGGAATGAAAAATCGGACCGGGTAATGAACCGGTCACAGCACAGATTCAAGGGTTAATGAGTCTATCGGGGTCCAACCGGTAGTTGAACCGGTCATATTAAAATATTATAATTTATGAGTGATAATATATATTAATATATTTTTAAACTTTTATAGATAAAAATAAAGATTTTCAGAAAAAAAAAATGTTTAAAATCTATTAGTATTAGTTATAATATATATACTTATGCAAATATATCTCATTTCCTATAATTATTATATTTTTTTTAAATAATTTTTTTCATTTTTTTAGATTTGTTCTTTTTTTATCTATTTTTCTCTTCATTTTAGTCTTCAACTTTCCATTTTGCCCTCAAAAAATACAAAATAAAAATTTGGAAAATTTTTTAAAAAAAAACAAAAAAAGAAAAGTGGGCCCACGAGCTGGCCGCAACCTGCATATTGCGGGTTAGGATTGGCATTTTGCCAGCCCGCAGAAGTGTGAGTTGCACAGGCCCGCACCGCGCGGGCCGCAGGTTGGTGTGGGCTAACCTGTATTCCCAACTATAGTTTCGAAGTATGTATTTTATAACTTCCTAAGATCTAGGTTCTGCATTTGATCAATATGTAACTTATAAACTTTGGTTGACTTAATATCAATTTGTCTTTTATAAAAAAAAAAAACCCACAAAAATTACTGAATCCATTTGAAATTTATTAAGCCCTATAATACTTATGCTCAGTATTTTTTGTAACACCTTAAATCGAAACAACCAAATACTTAACTAGAATATTTCAGATATCGCCAATAAAGATGTTCAACATTCAAACAATAAAAAAACAAATCAATTCAAATAAAGCCCATGTCACAATGTTAAATTAAATCCTCAAAACATGTCAACAAAACAAAATACAGTGTGTAAGTCTTAGGGTCATGGTAATAAAAATGACATAACATGAGCTCTATGAGCATAAAAGAGCCTTCAAGACTCACTCTATAGATGTCTTCCCTTACTCCATACTAGAACAATCACCTGAAAATGTTAATAGATAAGGATGAGATTCCACATCTCAGTAACTACTGAAAGTTTCTACCGTACACAAGCAGATCACATGATAAAAAAAACTGATTACATATATATTTGTATATATCATAATCCTCATACAAGATAAAAACAAGTTTAATCATCATTATGTCAATCTGTATTCTCATCACAACATATAATATACAATTATGCAATATGCAATATGTAAGATACAACCTCCCTTATATCACCGTCTATCCTTATTCCGCTGACTGGAGCCATAGGCTAACACATAGTCCAACAAAAACCCATCCATTTGACTGGATTGTCCCAAGCTCACTAGTTCTTAAGATACACCCGGCCAAAGGTGTAGAGCTTAAGTCTAAACTATGACTCTCCTCCTTAAAAGAATACAACTAAGGATGTGTCATATGTCCCACAGCTTCAATGCAGTCCCGGCCAAAGGAAAACATGGAAGAGGGGGCCCTGACAAGTGCCATCTACTGTGCACTAAGTGATGGCATACCACGTAGTAAAAAATCTCAACATACAAATCCCTCCCTACTCCAACCCATAACAAATGCAACCGCTATGATAGTTATATTCAATCATGGGTTAAGGTGCAAATTTACCGACGAAGTTTTGTCTGAGGAGCGTCTGGCACAAATATATTTTATAAGAGGCAAAAATACCAATGAACAATTAAAAAGGGACATCCACCATAAAAAGCGTTAATTTGTACTAACGACGTTAAATTATAATAGAAGAAAATCTCTAACGGCGTTAGTACGGATTTAATAGTTTTTGTAGTGGGTGCCCCTTTTTAATTGTTCATTGGTATTTTTGCCCCTTCTAAAAGATATATGTGTTAGACACTCATCGGACAAAACTTCATTAGTAAATTTGCACCTTAACCCTTCAATCATTAATAAATATAATATCATTAAAAAATAAGGTACAATAAATCATGCTTCCATTTATAGCAAATATTATCACACATTCAAATATGTCTAAAAGAAAACAATAATCCAACAATACATTAGTTATAATTAATTTATTAACCATGTAAATAAAGTGAATTATAAAGAAATTTACTTGTAACATTACTTACTTGAGAATTTACAATACATACGTGTATACATATAATTTAGTCCTTTTTTTTTTTTTAAAGATAGTCATTCAAAATCATACACAATTCACAAGTATATGGAAGAATATTCAGAGTTACGTGTTACTCCTTAGCTTACGAAAAATTATACAAAGTTACTCCAAAACTCTCAATGAGAGTCTACAAAGTCACAATATAAACATCTATTAATATATATTACTTGAACTATTCTACAGTTGCTTTAAAGATCCTAAATACTTAAAACTACCCACTAAACTAATATTTTATACACATATAAGCTCACTAAGATTTAGGCCCCCAGATTCAACTATTTATTAATTTTTAAGGTATAATACAAAAGGGTTTTAAGAATAGAGTCAAAAAAAATAAAATAAAAGAATTATATGTATGCACCAACACAAGAAAGAACCGAATAATAGATGCGGAGTATTGAAATTATAAATAAAAAGAAACACCAATAGCAACAAAAAAAAAAGAAATTTTGCTTCAAGGAATCTCTAAAGAGTTGCTTTTTTTTTTTATTACAAACTGGACATCTACTATTCTACTCAAGCATACAGCGAGATGCCTACAGAGAGCCTACAACCTCCGATCATAATCCACCAGTTGATACGGAGGTGGAGGTTGTTCGAAGATACAAAAGTTTCCTGTCATCCCATGAGCAGATTTAGCCAGACTATCTGCCAAAGACAGATCCTCCATTGGGACATTTACAAAACAGACCTGCCAATCTCAATAAAGTAAGGACCTAATCTCATCAACAAGGTCTCCGAACGGATACTCCTCTTCACATCCTCTAACTGCAAGATTAATTGCCTCTATACAGTCGGAGAAAAGACATACCTTCCGGATTCCCCTCCACCAACATAAGTGTAGACCATGAATCATACCTATCAGCTCAGCTACAGCAGGTGGAACAGCAGATAGTTTACACGAGAAACCACATACCCAATGATAAGTGAGGTCCTTTATAACTCCACCACATCCGCTCCTACCATCTCTCAACACTGATCCATCTACTTCCAATGAAAAATATTCTTCAGCCTCATTCGGCCTAGATTCAAGGGGAGTGCGCCCTGGGTTCGCTAACACTCCCCTCGAAAGTAGGTCTTGATCAGCACAAGCTCTAAAGAAAGTAGAATTAACATTTAGATCTTCACCGGAACTTGTGGCTCCAAACAGCTTGTTACACCTAGATACCCAAATATCCCAGCAAACGTAGCCAAACAGGATCGGCCATTGAAGCCTCCTTGTATAACCCTTGCCCGCCTCATGAGTCAGGTTCCATTTGATCCAATCTGTCCCTTCCAATGACACAAAGGTACTCCAATGCTCCTGAGCCACCAAAGCTTTCCATCTGTCCGCTGCATTTAAACAGTCTCTAAGGAGATGCATGGTATCTTCCTTCTGGTTGCACGAGAATGGACAAAAATTTGATTCCTGTAATCCTCTGCTAGCTCGAAGTTGCGCCGTATGAGCCCTTCCATGCGAGACAAGCCACATGAATGACTTGATCTTCTCTGGCACAGACTATTTCCATAGAAGTTTCCATACATTGTCCGCCATTCCATATGTACCTGCAGAAAGAGAGAAATATGAAGATTTAACAGAAAAATGGCCATCCGAAGATGGTTTCCAAAAAAACATATCCTCTCCTCTCTCCTCACAGGGTGGGTGAGCACAGGTAATACGGTCGATAATCGCTGGTGAAAACCATCTCTGGAGTTTCCGTCTATCCCAATCTCCACTCAAGACGTAATCCACAACCCTTTCATTTCGGTCAATGAGGCCCTCAAATCCCGGCACCAAATCAATTAGAGGTATACTCAGGTTTGACCAATTTTCAAACCAGAAGGATGTTTTTTTACCATTCCCAATCCTCTTCCCTAAACTTTTCCTGAAGTGATCCCATACAGCACACACACCCCTCCAAGTTTGAGAGTTGTTTCTCTTTTTCCCCACTTCCGGTACCACTGTGTTGTCACAATTATATTTAGATCTCAGCACTTTAACCCACAAAGCATTTGGGTTAGTAAGCAAACCCCAACACAATTTTATCAAGAAAGCTTTATTCTGATTTCTAAGATTCCTGATCCCTAACCCCCCTTGCTTCTTTTCCTTCAAGGCCATCTCCCAAGAAATCAAATGCAGCTTTTTAGTCCCATCCTGTTCACCCCACAGAAACTTTCTACTATGGCATTCCAACTCGTTACACAAACCCATAGGGAGGAGCATAGTCTGCATGTAATACGAGGGCATTGCTGATAAAACAGCTTTGATCAAAATAGTTCTCCCAGCCATGTTTAAACATCTACTTTTCCATCCCGATAACCGCTTCTGACAATTTTCAAAAATTGGGACAAAAGTCATCCGAGAGGCTCTTTTATTGAGCAGAGGGATGCCTAAGTATTTGCCCAGATCCCCTGTAAGACCCACTCCTAATCTCTGGCTCAAACATAAAGCTCTGTTGAAGTGAACACTTCTTGAAAAAGTCACTTTAGTTTTAGCTTTATTCATCTTCTGACCCGATACTTCACAAAATTTCTCAATACATTCTAACATCACATCAACCTGACATTCAGTAGCTTCCCCA
Organism: Inga laurina; assembly: GCA_963855925.1. Lineage (NCBI taxonomy): Eukaryota > Viridiplantae > Streptophyta > Magnoliopsida > Fabales > Fabaceae > Inga > Inga laurina. The sequence goes on along the minus strand of OY979707.1, from coordinate 66,265,217 downwards.
AAAAGAAGGAGATCATCCGCAAAAAACAAATGAGAAAGCTTAGGTCCTCTAGAATTTAATTGGATAGGCTCCCACTCACCATCATCTACTGCATCCTGTATTATATGATTCAATCTTTCCATACATAGAGTGAAAATGTATGGGGACATTGGGTCCCCTTGACGAATACCTCTGGTTGGGGTAAAGATATCAGTAGGTTCGCCATTCCAAAGGACCTGGAAGGTGGAATTGGTAATACAAGCCATAATAATTTCACATAACTTCTCATCCAAACCAGCAACCCTCAGAGTATCTGTAATAAACGGCCATTCTAGCCGGTCATAGGCTTTTTCTAGATCAACCTTAACTGCAAGCCATCCAATTTTCCTCCTTTTTGATCTCATAGAGTGGATCACTTCCTGAGCTATAATAATATTGTCGGTACTATGCCTTCCTGCAATAAAGCTACTCTGATGATGCCCCACCACCTTCCCCAAAATAGACTTGAGTTTCTGGGCAATAACTTTGGTGACAATCTTGTAGCTAACATTACAGAGAGAAATAGGTCTGAACTCTTGTATTGTTTCCGGCTTCTCTGATTTTGGAATAAGCACAAGATTGGTGTGGTTAATATTTTTAACTGGTGATGGATTATCAAAAATCTCTTTCACCATAGAGATCACCGACCCTTGCAAGATATTCCAATATTCATGGTATAAGAACGCTTGAATACCATCCGGCCCAGGCGCTTTAAAAGCTCCAAGATCAAAGATTGCTGCTTTGATTTCCCCATCTGAGACTACACCGGATAAAACCCTCAACTCATCTGGAGATAGGACAGGGAAACTATTGGCTGTTGAAAGATATGAGCTGGGTTTATATATATATATATGACAAGTTTGTGAGGGGGGATGAATGGTCAAAAAGAGGAAATAAATGAATATATACACACATACACGCACAGATTGACAAGAGAGAGGTAGTTAGGGGTTTCTTGCTGAGCACACAGTATATATGCATACACCCTTATAGTATTGCACAGTGGGAAAAAAAAAAGTGCTTGGAAAGTGAAAACACACACACACTCACACACAAACAATTAAAGAGAAGATAGTGGTTATGCAGATTCAATAAGATATTTGATATGCGCATACATACCCATAATATGATGACGAAGAAATAAGGGATGAGTTTAATAAGACAAAATAAGATAAAATATTAAAGAAGGGTGAAAGAGGCAAAACATTTGATTGACAAGACATTTTTGTTTATTGTAATGAATGGCTGGGTAGATGAATAGGTAAAGTGAAGTAGAGAGAAAAATGCACCTGTTGTCTATCACAAAGAGTGATGCGGCACTGAGGGAATATGTGGGTGAGAAGAAGATGGTCTTATATAACAGTAGCTCTAGGGTTTAACTCATTAAAATAGTATTTTTTTTTTAAATAATAGTAACAGTAATTTTTTTGACAGCATTTTTGTTTTTATATTATTTATTCCAACAATCATATATGTTTGCACATACATAAAGAATATTTATTTTAAGGATGTATTTCATTTGCATGATTATTTTTTTTATAAAATAACTATCTATAACTTGATATTTCTTTGAATAAATAATAGATAACAAGGATGTTACAATATACTTACTCTTTAAATATGTAAATCCTAAGCCACAACTAATTTTGAGTACAAACAAAACAAGGATGTTACATTTTTCACGCGCAAGGAAAAAAAAAAAAAAAACAAGCAACTACACAACAGAGCTTTCTGGAAGTTAACTGTGAGAAGATACACTTTGTTCTACTCGGAAGCTGATATTAATCTGGTTGGTATCATTGATTAATGATTGGATTAGAAGTTAATCTGTTTTGATACGTGATTCAATTGCTACGGGGAAACACGTTTATAGGAAAGCAAGTGTGTTAATTGGCAGTGCACGCTTCTCATGGAGAATTGGTCAGTTCTAGATGACCCCTTTTATGCATTTCAAATAGCCCTTGATAACAAAATGATGATACAGATGTTGTTTACAATGACTTGCTGACTTGGGGGAGAACACTAGACTTGTTGAGAATTGGTGAAATTTTTCTTATATATGTCGAAGTCTTAAGTTTTTGTGAAAGTAATAGAACTTAATTTTTAAAATTTGCATTATAAATTAGTCCATACATTTAGAATTAGAGAAAATATAACTTTTTGGAAGTTTAAAAGGTGGTGGGCTAAATTCCTTCTTAGGATGTCGGCTGAATTCTATTTTTCATGAAAACAATTAGGTATTTTATAAAAAATTTAATTATAAAATTTCTATACAAAATTTGTAGAAATTAAGTTATTTTGAGAGACTAGTTTAAAATTTTCATAGTCTTTATTATATCATTCTTAAAAAAAATATAACCCACTTGCATGTTGCATCGAGTTGAAGCTTATGCTACAATTAAATGTTATGGTAATTAGTCATGAACATATACTGTGTGAGATGGACATCAGATGTTATAATCTACAATTGGTCAGTCTACTGATTTGATAAATGTAGTTTGAGAAATGATTTGGAAGTCATTGCTTCCATTGAGATTGAGGCTGTTGATGTGGAAGATTGTCCAAGATATCTTACCGACTTTTTAGTGTTTGTTTGGGTTAGCGATAGAAGCTGTTTTTCCAACGTGATTTATCATACACACGGTAAGTTTGTAAGAAGAGTTGTATCTCAACTTGTGTGGATGTGCTTTTTCACCATTAACTTAAACGGCCCATAAATGCTAAAGCTTGGGCATCTGACAACTTTAAAGGGATGTTATTTTTGTGTTATAGATAACGAATCTTTAGAGTATTTGTCTCTTTATTGCCCATCTTCTAGAGCCGGTCTCTGGTAATAATTTGCGAATTAGGATTGATGTTACTCCTTCAAAGACTTTGATTCAACGGAAAGTCACGAGGATGGAAGCTCGTAATAATTCTGGTAATTTACATGCTTGCTGTTTCAAATGTTAGAGTCTTTGTGATTTGCACGAAATAGCTTGTGTTCTGCAAAGACGTGATTCACTCCTCGACAAGTTATACGAATGGCAATGGCCCATGCACGGCCAATTGCTAACACTACTTAAGCCCAACAACAGTCATAACCCACTATTGTTGTGCATGACGAGGGACCAGGTCCTACGCTAAGCAATCCTTTCACTAGTGCTACTTGTATCATTGGAATTTGTTCTTCAATGTTAAAAAGTCTGATCTTGTAAGGCGCAGCATTTGCATTAGAATATGCTTCAATTAGGCTAATTTTTATGAACAAGTCATTGCTCCTCCAATCAAATTGGGAACTCCACAATGAGTTTCATCTTCGGACGGCAGTGCATTCGTCAGCCACAAACCTTCCCTTAAGTTAGTCAACTTGCAAAGAAATCACATTAAGATTATAACTAAAACTATGATAGTTCCGTTAATTATAAATCTTTCCTATCTATTACAGAATGTGTAAAATATTACTCGTATAAACCATTGTAAGTTTTACCTTTATTTCGTAAATGCATAATTGATATTTTATCCCCAAAAAAAAAAAAATTCCTGACCACTAGTTTAATGCGTTTACAAAGGCGAGGTCGTGTGTTGGATTTTCTCTGAGTTTTTTTATTTGATTAAGGGTGTGTTTTTATTAGCTTTTGGAGAATAGTTTCTGGAGAAAAAATGGAGAATAGCTTTTGGAGAATAGATTATGAGGAGAATAGATTATAGGAAAAAGGTGATTTTGAAAAAATGAGAGTGTTTAGATGATTTTATCAGAATAGCTTTTTTTCATGGTCAAATGACTAAAAAGGACATTAACTTTTATGATAATTACATGTAAAGAATAAGATTATATTTTATACATTATTTAAGGGGTAAGGTCCAAATTTAATAGCCAAGTTTTTCCTGAGGGACATCTGGTACAAATAAATTTTAGAAGATGGAAAAATAACAATGAATAATTAAAAATGAACAATTAAAACCCCTAACAGCATTAAAAATGATATATCTTACCCCATTATTTAACATTAAATTTCATAATTAATACCAAAAATGAAATAAATTTGTCTATATGTAATGTTAATTAATTTAACTAATTTTTCTAATATAATTTAATTAGAGAAAGATGTCTTATATTAAGGATAAGAGGGAGTATTAAAATTTTAAAATTCAAAAAAAAAAAAAAAAAAGATAGAAAAAACACTGAAATTCGAAAAAAAAAAACAAAAGATGAGAGAGGGTGTGACATGGGACCCACATACAAGAAAAGAACCAATGAGAATGAGAGGTTGGGGCCCACAAAGTGCAAAAAGTAAAAAAAAAAAAGCTTATGCCCAAACCATGGTTTTGAGGTTCAAAATCATGGTTTGAGGTTAAAATAGCTTATTTGGAAAAATTGAGTGTTCTTGTATTTTTTCCTCAAAACCATGGTTTTGAGAAAAAAACACTTTTTTGGGTATAGCCGAACACACTCTAAAAGTATTTCCAAAATAATTTTGCGTTTCAGAGTTAAATAATTTTTGTCTCTTTCATTAAGTTCTTTTTTCAAGAATATAGTGCATGTTTGGGAACACTTATTTTTTTAAATATAAGTGCTTATTACGTAAGCCGAGATAAAACTTCTCGCACATACTTACCTCGTCTACCGTGAATTACGATTTATAAGCACTTATTACCTAAAAATAAGCTATTCCAAACGAGCACTTAAACTTATACTTTTCTTATTAGGGGATTATTTATATGAGTTGGATGTCACCTAATAAAATCATTCTTTTATCGTTATATAAACCATGTACTAAAATAGTAAAATCTAAATTATTTGTTTATTTCAATATATTTTTTAATTAATATTATTATTACTAGTAGTTAATGGAACAGGAGTATATTTTTCTACCGTTATGACGCGTCACGGAGGGATTGGCTGAGAAAGGTTGGCATCATCATCCAATTTGGCTCGCAAAATAGACGGATAAATGAAGAATATCTATTTACATCGACTTCCACTACCAAAGCTTCCTCATCCCTCTTCCCCCACCTCCTTCTGTTAATGAGAAGCTGAACTGTATTTGTCTCATCCTCCGTAAGCTTCTCTTCCATGGCGAAGACATTAATTTCCTCTCCTTCGTTTATCGGCACGCCTCTTCCTTCTGTCTCTCGCCTTGGTCTACACTCCTTCCCTCTCCCTCATCGTAAGCTGGTCAGCACCAGAGTTAGATTCAGCCTCCACCAAATCCCCCCTATGCACTCCCTCACTGATTCATTTGACTTCAGTCAAATCGTTACTAGAGCTGAAGCGCTTCTTTATACGCTTGCTGATGCTGCGGTTTCCGCCGATTCAGTTGCTGGTGCTGCGGCATCGACCTCCACAGATGCTGCTGCACAGAAGAACGGAGGCTGGTTCGGTTTTATTTCTGAATCCATGGAATTTGTTCTTAAGGTAACCGTTTTAGATTATGGAAAACTCTAAGCTATTCTGCGGCAACATATATATCAGACGAAGATGCATAATTGTTAGGAAATAAGAATTAGAATTATATATATTTATATGTATATTGTGCTAACTATGCAATTTTAATACTAACTAGGCGACTAATTGTCCTAGTTAAGTGACTGCACTAGGCGGTAAAAAATAACGAAATTTGTTATCCAGGTTATGCAATCAGCTTATGACCGAAAACGATTTCTATAACTAAATTGTGCTGGGAGGACACTGATTCTGAAAGAAGCGAAACGTTAGATTTTGTGATGTGTTTACTGAATGTATATAGAAAACAGTCATGCATACGGGGTTGACTAGACACTCTGTATCCTTGGCAATTGCTGAGTTGCAATTTGTTCGAGAAATCATAAATTGCCCTATTTGACACAGGATGTATACCAAAATCTTAGTCAATGTCAGTTATGACATGTATGTTATATGCAAACCAATAAATGGAAATGTATTCCCCCCGTATAACTGTATCTTAAACGATGTTTTTTGTTTTCAGGTGTTAAAAGATGGCCTGAGTGCTGTGCATGTTCCTTACGCATATGGATTTGCTATAATATTGCTCACTGTTATTGTTAAAGTTGCTACACTTCCCTTGACAAAGCAACAGGTTAGTGCAAATTCAGCAGCTTGAAAGAGCCAGTTTTAAGGTGCAAAATTTTTCATTTTCACCGAATTGTTCGCTCCAAATTATTAGATGCTCCCCCCCTGCAGAAGTAACAGGAATTTTCCCCATAAGCCTGAGATACTTCTTATCCAAACCACTATGATTAAAGCACCAATGCCGTACAACTGAAATCACATGGCAATTATATGATTTGCTTGACAACATTGTGTTTAAGTGCTGATTGTAATAAATATGTAGGTTGAATCAACACTTGCTATGCAAAATCTTCAACCAAAAATTAAGGCCATCCAAGAAAGATACGCTGGCAACCAGGTGAGTGATGTTGGTGGTTGTGTAGCATGAAAAAGTCGTTCATTCTGATTTGAGTAAATATTGTTTTATTTATTGAAACTGTAGCATGGTTCTCTCTAAACAAGTCATTGGGTTGTCTTCTTTTAAGGAAAGAATACAACTCGAGACATCAAGGCTATACAGGCAAGCTGGTGTCAATCCATTGGCTGGTACGTTCTATCTCATCACTGCGGTTCTCTTGATCTTTGTCCTGTTCCTGTTCTCTTCTTATTCTTCTTGGTGCCACTTGTTTCAATAAGCATTTTGTCATATGAGGTTGACCACTCATAGAATCAGAAATAGGTGGCGGACATTTGTTAATAACGTATAAGATGGTCTGCAAGCAGTAATTGTTATATCAACCCCCCTCAGTTAGAACTGGTGTATATGACTATTTTACGCTGTTTTGTGTTCTTCATATGTACTTCCTCAATTATCTTTTGTTTTGTTTGCATGTATAGGTTGTTTGCCGACTTTGGCTACAATTCCTGTCTGGATAGGTCTCTACCAAGCCTTATCAAATGTGGCAAATGAAGTAATTGATACTATAAAATCTTTATCAATTGAGTGCATATTTTTAGGGATAAATTATCCTCAGATATTGGATCTGATTTTTTCTCATTCTGGGAAACCTGTTACTTGAAGGGACTTTTTACTGAAGGATTTTTTTGGATCCCCTCTTTGGGTGGTCCTACTACCATTGCTGCTAGACAAACTGGATCTGGAATTTCGTGGCTTTTTCCATTTGTGGTAAGAGGAATATCCTTCCCCTTCGTTGGTGAAACTGTAATTTATTCCTGGTACTTTTTGCTTGTATAGCCCTTGCTATGATTTTTGTTTGATGGAAAAAAGAACGAAGAAAGAAAGTTGTGGTTTTCTCACATTACACCTTTTACCCTTTATGACTCCTTTGGTCGATTTTTTTGATGTGGTTTGTAAAATCATATAACTTCAAATTGGATACGGCATCCTGCAAATTTGGTGGTTGACATTTTCATTGCAAGCTTGCAAAGAGTTTTGCATATAATTGGTCTGTTCTGCGGCTTCTTCCGAATACTTGCTATTTTCCCTTGTCAATTTATCTATCCGTAGTCACTCTCACTGTTTATTCAGTTTTTTCTTTAACATCCCACAGCAACCTGTATTAAATTTTCTGTTACCACATTCATAGCCTTACTTGTCCCATATGAAGTATTGCTTTTATGAGATTGATCTGTATTTCATTTATTCACTTGTTGCAGTCATCTTTTGAGTGGGAATAGATGCCCTATTCTCTGTCTATACTCTATAGCTTTCACTGATACATAGCGTCTTAACAAACAAACTGTCATGTAGGATGGTCATCCACCATTGGGCTGGCACGACACTGCAGCATATCTTGTTTTACCCGTCCTTCTTGTTGTTTCTCAATATGTTTCTATGGAGATAATGAAACCCCCCCAGGTAAACTACGACTTGTCCTTCTGTTCAAATCCTTTTAGACGAGAGTCCTGAGTCTTCAATGACTTATCTTAACAGACTGATGATCCAGCTCAAAAAAATACACTTCTTGTTTTCAAGTTTCTTCCAGTCATGATTGGTTACTTCGCGCTGTCTGTCCCTTCAGGGCTATCAATTTACTGGTTAGTGTTTCAGAACTATGTTTTCAATATTAGCCACTTTTTTATTCTATTGCCTCAACTACCTGCATTTTTTTAACCCTTTCTGGATAGCAATATTCTAATTATAGATCTCTTGTACCATAATCTCTATTTCTACCTGTTTTCAAACGCTTTTGGTTTTATCCCTAAACATGCCTGCTCAATGCAGAAAGAAATATGTATGAGAACTTCAGTACTTGTTTGGACAAAGGGTACCATGTTTCTCAAGCAAATAATGTCATGTTGTCAGCTAATCCAAAATCATCTTATTTTGTTGTCCTAGGTTTACAAACAATGTTTTAAGCACAGCACAACAAGTATGGTTGCGCAAATTAGGAGGTGCAAAGCCTGTTGTGAATGAAAATGCAAGTGGAATTATTACAGCAGGACGTGCTAAACGATCAGTTTCTCAGCCTGAAAGAACCGGTGAGAGGTCAGTGTTGTATGGTACATAATGTAGACTTACCTTTTCAGGTCCTTCTGGAGTTTTCTTATTAAGAATTGGTATTCTATAGGTTTAAACAATTAAAGGAGAAGGAGAAAAAGAAGTTAAACAAGGCACTGCCTCAAGAAGAGGCTCAACCTCCGGCTTCTGTTTCTGATTCTGATGGCGGTTCAGATGAAGAGAGTGATGACAAGGTGAATAGTCAAAACTTGTGTAGTGTTGATTGAAGTGTTATGCCATTTGAGCTCCCAGTTTATCATGAATTCAGTTTTTTGTTTTTATTTAAAGAATGAAGAAAATGAGAAACCTTGCATTTGGACTTGGCAAGAAAACCCTCAATTTTTTTTTTATATTTTTGATTAATTAGGTAATAATAACAAAGAAATTGCTGGGTCTAACTAAGTTCATCTTGCCTGCATTTATAGGGTGACGAAGTTGCAGAAGAAGCATATGCTTCGACAGTGAACAAGGAGGTTCCAAACTTGAAGGAAAGAAGAAGAAGCAAGCGCTCAAAGCGGAAGCGGGCTGTATAAAGATGAGGTTGTTTGTAGTTTGCAGGAAGGAGACTTGCATATCAGCAATAGATTGTATCTTAGCCTCCTGTGCCATTTTTGGACTGGCTTATTCAAATTGAATATGTAATTTAATCTTGCAAATATCAGTTCTCGATAAGTAATATTATACATAGTAGCTGAAGAAACTTGCCTTGTGGGTAAATTTTCTGTCTTTCAACGATTAATCCTCTGCTAAAAACAGAGAATCATAACAAATTTATTAACTTAGAATATACTCCCTCCTGTTCTTAATGATAAAAAGAGATATTTGGGAGTTAATCTTGTTCTTAAATATAAGACACATTTTTTTTATATCTGTCAATATTTTTTCAAGTTACCTCTATTAATGTTCCCTCAACACTCTATTAATATTCTCTCAATAATATTCAAGGAGAAGAAGGAATGAAAGAATTAAAAAAGATAATTATGATATTTTAGAAAATATATTTTATATTAACTGACTTTTTTAATCTAATTAAATTAGATAAATATGTCTTATATTAAAAATGGACGAGTATAAAGAAATGTGGACAGCTTTTGAAGCAAAAGAAGCCATGACTGCGCTTATTGGAGCGGAGGACCATGTTTCATGAACAAAATATCGAGCTGATTGCATGACGTTGTGACTTGTGATTTGGTAAAGGAAAGGATGGCCCAGATAAAGTGTGAAGGTTTAAGAATTCGAATCAATGCAAAAAAACACGGTGATTTACTAGGAAGTAGAAAAAGAAATAGGAACGATATTGGGATTCTACTGAATGCAGAAAATACTTAATGATAACTAATATAACAACTTATAAAGTACAAATATTCAGGTATTAAACCCCCATTTTGTACAACCACCACGAAACCGGGATCTCCCAAGACTCCTGAGAAACTGTGACTCATGTCTCCGTTGACGTCGAATGGCTGAATTCATCTTATCGTGGCTTTATGTTTTAGATGGCGGTCGGTGATTCCCTACCGGATTCGGCCCTGACGGGCTTTTATGGGTCCTTTTATCTTCGTTCTGTAATTCCCAAACAATAACATGCATCAGATTTATGTCGTATAAATATTTAAGCAAGTGGCATGAATGGGTGATTCTTTACAAAGCTTCATGTGCTTACTGAGGAAAATGGTAAAACATATAGATGGCAATTTCAGCAATCATACTCCAACGTAGTAGTAACATTACAAGTTTGAAATAACTACATAAAATTTGAAAAGCAGTCGAATAGCTGAGAAGTAAACTTCTTCCGTGACAAACTCTTCACTATTAAAATATTGAGAAATTTTTACTTGAACTTCTTAATGAGGAGAAAATCTTGAACTAATATCACATAATGAAGATGATAAAACCCTGTCTTGGTACTAACCCATGAAGGTATGACATGCCCAGAACGTGGCGTCGAGCTGGATCGTAAGGTTCTGAGCTTGACATGAACTGGTGAGAATGAACAGAGAAATGAGTGGAAGTTAGTCGTAGCAGCAACAATGCTAGCAAAAAACCGTCAGTATTTTTCTGCATAAGCAAAAATAATCGGAAGTTAAAGACTCTAGAAAGAGGCATATACCTGATGGAATGGCCTGAGCATTGGCAGTGAAATAATTGAGCGGGGAAGCTGCAAGTAGAAAACACAGTAGGAGAAGACGGAGGAAGACTTGTGTTGTCATTTTTGGCATTATATTGCTTGAAGTGGAGAGTAGCAGAATTATGGTGTTAAGAGTGAGAGAAGGAGCAGTTCTTATGTGCCGCGTCTTTTGGTATATATAATGATAACCAAACTTGAATTCTGATGGGAGAATGTTTGTTAAAAAGATGCCAGGGAATCCAATGCCAATATTTGCATTCTGATTTGATATTTGATAAGATTGAGAATCTGGATTCATCCTCATTGTGGATTGACTTCTTACCAGTTATCATTTCTCAGTTATCATTGCTTCCATGATAACAGCAAAATAAAAACACAATTTTACAAGTAAGTACCTTGCTATCATTTCTCTCTCGAGTGCTTAGCCTTGCTGTCCTCACACCCTCCCAATTCCGTATTCTTTAAACTAATTTTCCAAATCAAGTTTTGAGCAGCACATTTTCGTCCAGTCATTGCCTACAAATTTTAGAGTATAATTACTTAAAGGCGAAAAATCTTTTACCGTGTTGTTCTGCTCATTCTCAAACATGAGATATGCGTCTAAGAGTTGGAGTGCAAGTTTGGCATCCTTATTCATCGCACTTTGGCGTAAAGTAGAATTATCTTGTAGTTGAAGGCATAATACACTAGTTTTGCTTTTTGTACATTTTTAAAAATTTAAAAAGAGCTGACAAAGAGTGCTCTTGCTATATAGCATGATAGACAATATGGGCTTTTATGAGAGACATGATGAAGATTTTTAGTTATAAAGTCAAATGTTGTTATGATTGCCTAAGTTAGAATTGAATCAGGACAATCACCGAAACTGAATAGTATATGCACACGTCTCCAAAATGTTCCGCGAACCAAAAAATTGCGAATCCCCATGAAATTAGGAGCACCATGATTAGCTTAATTACCCTGATTTGCTTCATAATTTAAACTTTATCCTCTTTGAACCAATCATGGCTTCCGAAGTTCAGCCGAATGAGGGGTGGGGGCAGATTGTGACTCGTTTTCATGGAATAATTATAGCTTATAAAATGCTCTGATAGCAACGGGCTGGACAGGCCCACTAGTTATGGTGGAAAAAAGACCTGGCCCATTAGTAGAGGTCCAGAACTAAATGCCATCCCGGCTCATTTCTAATTTAGTGGGCTTAATGTTTCGCGTGGAGTTTTGCCATGAACGGACGCTTCACTACAAGTCTCCAATACTAAAAGTTTGTTCCGGTATGGCATGCAGAACATGTAATTCTTAAGCATATTTGTTTGTGTACACGTATGTATGATGAAAACCATTTTTAAACGAACCGAGGTTATGTTAATGAAAGAGGTTATAATCACTTAAATATGAAGTCTTGTACCTGATTTGCATTTGCCCGTTGTTTCTCACGTTGTCTTCTTAACCGAGACGATTGTTTTTCATGCTTTCAGCTTTTGTTTTTCAATTCAATGAGCAGGTAGGAGATCAAACGGCATTTTAGAAGAGCTAGCTTTTATACCACCACTGGGCTGTGATTTCCCATATCGGAGTGGTGTGTTTTGGGTGAAAATAATTTCGGCAATGGTTTGCAGCTCAAAGTTTCTGTGAGCTGTGGGGTGGGCAGAAGAAAAAGAGAAAAGTGATAGGCCGACAATTGTATCGTTAACCGAGCTTCTTATCCGTCTGCTCCCCCTTTTTTTCGCCACCACTTTCACCTATAATAGAACTCATAACGGGCCAGTTTCTGAAAAGGATGTTGCAAGAACTAAAATATAGTTTAATTTATTTTCTTATTTGAAAGCAGGCTCATGCAGCCGTATGGTATGAGACTCAAGCCAGGAGATAATTTAAATTTTAAATTTGCATGCCTAATTAGTTTGCTCAATAGGAGTCGGTATTATTATATAACAGCATAGAAGCCTCAAGATATTTGTTTGTTTATATTTCCCGCGCACAAAACACCAAGGATTCTCAAAGGCCCCACTGTTTGTTTATATTTCCCGCGCACAAAACACCAAGGATTCTCAAAGGCCCCACTGTTTGTTTGTTTTGCAGTCTCAGAATCACAGTTGTTCCGCAGGTTTCTGACCACTTTTCTAAAATTGAAACAGCGAGGGCAATTCCGTCATATGACATCCCACCCCCGCGAAATCCCCAAAACAGGCCTCTGCCTCCGCAGCAGTACAGAACCAACCAGCAAACACGCGAATCAAATTCGGCTCTTCTCTCTATATATAAAACGCACCAAACCCTCCTTTCTTAACTGCGATAGCCCCACAAACCCCAGCCATGGCTTCTTCTTCCTCAACACTCCCTCTTACAGGCCGTAGCTTCCTTCCTCTTCCTCGCCGCTCTCACTGACGCCACCATCCTTACCCTTGTCAACAACTGCAAGTTCACCGTCTGGCCCGCCATCCAACCCAACGCCGGTCACCCCGTCCTCGCTAGCGGCGGTTTTGTTCTCTATTCCCTCACTCACATCTCCATTCCCCTACCCGACCAACACTGGTCGGGTCGGGTCTGGGCCAGAACAGGCTGTGGCTACTCCGGTAACCAGTTCTTCTGCGCCACCGGAGACTGCGGTGGTCGTGTGGAGTGCAACGGCGCAGGCGGCGCAGCTCCGGCGTCTCTGGCTCAGTTCAGCGTCCACCATGGCGCGAACGACTACTCCTCCTACGGCGTGAGCCTTGTGGACGGCTTCAACATCCCCATGACGGTGACCCCACACGAGGGTAAAGGCGTGTGTCCGGTGGTGGGTTGTCGTGTGGATCTGCTTGCCACGTGTCCTCCGGTGTTGCAGCACCGTGTACCGCAGGGTCACGGTCCGGTGATGGCGTGTAAGAGTGGGTGCGAGGCTTTTAGGACGGACGAGCTGTGCTGCAGGAACCATTTCAATAGCCCACAAACGTGTAAGCCTTCGCTCTACTCAGATTTCTTCAAGCATGCGTGTCCTGCGACCTTCACTTATGCTCATGACACCCCTTCTCTAACGCACGAGTGTTCTTCCCCAAGGGAGCTCAAGGTCATATTCTGCCATTAGAGTGTGAACATGGTTGTACTGGTAACATCCTCATCATCTGGGTTCGTTTGAATAAGAAATGTAAGCGTGTTTGTAATCTTGGGTTAAACTTAATTCATGCTCTAATGAATGTAATCCCTCTCTTTGAACAGCTGCGTTCAAGTCCTTTGTGGTCCTGTTACTGTGTTTTTGTGTTTTGTTCTCAGATTAACTCTCGGCTAAGGAAGTTTGCATTAGGAGGCGATTTTAATTAACATTGATGTCATGAGTCATCCATGCGAATGCTGGATGTAAAAATTAATTATTGGTTAATTAATATGAGTGAAATTATGACTCCCTCAGTCCCTCGAATGATGTGGACAGATAAGGAAGAAATTAAGAAGGGAAAAAGGCGGGAATATCTGTAGGGGTACCTGCAGCTGCAGGATAGACTGATAATAGAGGTGGGGTTGGCAGAGTGTGCGGTATGCCATGGACTGACAGGGAAAGGATTAAGGGAGGACATGAAATTTAATTTAGAGTTTATGAATTTTAATTCTATTTGCAGTTAAAGTTCGCTTATTTTAATATATTGATGGCAAGATTTGTAAATAGTTTGAAGGTGATCATTTTTCAGCAGAGTATATAGTGAATATTTATTTGAAATAATGATTCTATATTTTTTCATAATAAGAATATATATAAAAAAATATGATATTTTTGACACACTTATTATTTTTAATTATTAATTCGTTTTTAACAATTAAAAAAAATTATTTGATTATCAATTCGTTTTTAGCAATTAAAAAAAATTATTTATAGATAGAAACGGCGGTCGCATGTAAATAAATATAATATTTTTGGCTCCAAACTAGACCCAAACAAGTGTTAAGCCTTTTCAGATATATCCGAACAAAGCCCAGTCAGCTTCGTTGGCTCTTATCTAGAAATTGCGAATCTCTGATTAGTGATTTTGTGGGTTTTTGTGCATGTCACGTGCTTGCATGCCCTTTGTTACTCCTTTTTCTTGTTCTTTTCAAACCTTGATTGACGAGGACGGAAAAAGCTCTGCTATGCAGTACTAGTGGCTTTTATTTTCATTATTTTCTTGATGAAGTTGTCAGTGAAAATAAAGTTGGCAATGCATAATTATGTTGCAAGTTGCCAGAAATCGGAAATTAATCAGGCTTTGTTGTGGGGGAAAGGAAATGACTGGTACTCTTTTCAAGAACTTTTTTTTTTTTTATTTTAACGGGTTTGTCTTAATAATAAGTATTCTTTTTTTATTTTTTTATTAATTAATATACTTAAATATATTTTTCTTCATTATTTTTTTTATTATTACTCTCTCTTACCCATTTATAAATAGAGATATTTTTGAAAAAAAATAAATTTATTACATAATCATTATATTTAACTGTTTTTTAAAAATGATTGGATTGAAAGATTCTTATAACAAGGGATGGAGAGAGAAAACAAAGTCAAACTAAAGTCTTAATGTGGGATTAGACCCTGGAATGATACAAGGCTTGTTTGAGTTAGTAAAAAAAGTTATTTTTATGACATGATTTATAGTGTACGAGATAAATAATTTTGACTTACGTAATGATACTTCTGGAAACGCCAAATCAAAACAACCCATAATAGCATTAAGTGTGTTTAGATTAGCTTTTGGAGAATATATTCTATTAAAAAAGTAGAGAATAACTTTTAAAGAATACATTATGAGCAGAATAAATTATAAGGAAAAAATGATTTTGATGAAATGAGAGTGTTTGGATATTGTAATCGGATTAGTTTTTTTTATGGTCAAATTACTAAAAAAGACATTAACTTTTGTGATAATTATATGTAAAGACTAATATTACATTTTATGTATTATTTAATGGTTAAGGCCCAAATTTAACAGCTAAGTTATTTCTGAGGGGTGTTCGATACAAATAAGTTATGAAAGATACAAAAATAACAATGAACAATTAAAAATGATGTAATTTAACAAAACCGTTAAATTTTACCTAACGACGTTAAATTATAAAAGAAGAAAACCTCTAACGGTATTAACAATGATGTATCTTAACCCATTATTTAACATTAAATTTCATAATTAATATAAAAATAAAATAAATTTGTCTATATGTAATATTAATTAATTTAAATAATTTTTCTAATATACTCAAATTAGATAAATATGTTTTATATTAAGGATATAAGGGAGTATTAAAATTTTAAAATTCTAAAAAAAAAAAAAAGAAAACAGAAGAGAAGATATATCGAAATTCAAAAAAAAAAAGATGAAAAAGAGAATGGTGTGGGGCCCACATCATAAAATAGGAAAAAAAAAATTATGCCAAAACAATGGTTTTGGTTCCAAAAGGGGTTATCACAAAAATGGAGTGTTTGAGGTTTTTTTTTCACAAAACCATGGTTTGGCCCAAGAAATATTTTTTTTTTCCAAGTATCCAAATACACACTAAGGGTTCGTTTGGTTCGAATCCATTACACCTTGTAATGTAATGTAATGTGATTCAATGGTAATGCAATGCAATATTAATTACAGGGCTAATGTTTAGTTTGATTTTTAAGTAAGGTGCAATGAGTTATTATTTTAACAATCATTTAAAATTAATATATCACATAAAATCTACTTTACCTTTAATATGACGATGGAGAAGAAGGTACTAGTGGCGAGAGGCGGCAATGGTAAAGGTGGCGACAATAGGATTTGGCGGAGGTTGTGGCGGTGATGGCAACGACGACGGAGGAGGAAGAGGTAGTGGCGACAGTAATGGTGGGGGTGGCGGGGAAGGTGGAGGAGGAGGAGGAGGCGGTGGTGGTGACGAGTGGAGGTAGCAGCGGCTGGAGAAGGAAGAGGTAGTGGCGACAGTAATGGTGGGAGTGGTAGGGACGGGGGGAGGAGTAGTGGTGGAGGCCACAGTGAGGGTGACGGCGGCTGCGGCTGGTGGAGGCTACAACAGTGAATGAGGAGGAGATGGCGGCGGTTGGAGTATGCAACGGTGGAAGAGGAGGAGGAGGAGGAGGTGGCAAGTCGAGGGTGCGGAGGGGGAGGCGGGGGAGGTCGATGGAGACCATGGAGGAGATAGTGGTGGTGGTGGTTGTGATAAGTGAAATGAGATAAGTGAAACAAAGACATATTGAACTAGAGGGTAAATTGAACTTTTTTAACCATGCAATTGGATGGTAATGAGAATTCATAGGGAGATGAGGTATGTATGTAGATTACCAATTTTTTGGTAATCATCATTACCACGGTAAACTTTATCACCATGTTAAAGAGTAACCAAATATTATTCTCTTAATAATACAATTATAATTATCATTATAGCCATATAGGGTGTGTTTGGAACAACGATTGTCAATTGGGCTTGTTTTAATTGGGCTTGTTGTGATATTACTTTTAATAAAAGCTAAATTATGTAATGTGATTTGTGTTTGGATTGACGATTGTCAATTGGGCTTTTGCAAAAATAAAAAATTTGGTTGTGTTTAGAACAGTGATTGTCAATTGGGCTTTTGTGATAATGATAAAAGAGAAATGTAATTAAAAATTATAAAAAATTTATAATAGTTTAAGTTGGGAAATTAGACAATTAAAAAATGCACAATCTAATTAAAATAATATTACATAACTAATTGGATCACATGTTCCGTACAATTTGATATCTAATTGAGTGACGAATTTGATTCATTTCAGAGGAAGATCGCCTGCCATAATTTGTCGTGGAAGATTGTTCAGCTATACTATTTTTATCTACCAAAAATATTTTAATTGGTTAAAAACACTCAAAAAATATTTTTTGAGTGGGTACAACTTAAAAATGGGTAAAATTATAATCAGTCTGATAACACACTTAGGTAATGGATACAATTAGAAAAATATTCTAAGTTTTAAAAACATTCAATGTCAGAACTCATGAGAATCCGAGGTTCCAGAACTCATGAGAACCCGAGGTTCCAGATATGCGGGCCCCACCTCCATTGCATTTCTATTCATTCTTGATAAGCTGGTGGGTCCCATAGAAGTTCATGATAATTCACATGAAAGAGAAACCTTGGTGGATCCCACAAATTTATAAAAGCCCAATTGCAAAAGCTTAAAACTCCTATTTGTGGCTTTTGACAAAAAGAGTGTTTCCCTCATAAGCCCAATTCAGCAAAAGGGGTCCCAAACATCCGGTAAAAGCTGAAACCCTCTAAAAGCCCGATTGGCCTCCTCCCAAACACACAATAGATTGAACCAATCGTGCTTTAAACATGGAGGAGATGAAAAGCGAGAAAGGAACGAAATGCTTTGTACGCCTTGGCCCCTCTGGTCTTGGGGATCACGTTATGATAAATACGAACAGCAAAAGCATGTTTCTTCATTCCTTGCCATTCATTTTCGCTTAAGTTTAGGCACTTTTTCTGTTCCATAATCCTATAAGCAACTTTTAAAAGTATGTTTTGATCCATAATATAAGTCATTTAAAAAATAATTAATATTTATTTATCAATTTTATTCATATAGTTAATACTTAAATATGACTTTTGTATGTTGCCTCTCATTTGAAACTTCATTTAATATGGGTAAAGTTAAAAGAAATTTTCATTTTATGACATATTTAATAAGTTAACGATTTATTTCCTAGTTCTAATAAATTAGTTGAAGTTTCAAATAGTATGGATTGGATAGAGTAGATTGATTTGATTAATATTTTTACTTTTTAATTTTTTTAATATTATTATCCGGTATTCGGTTCGGAGTTCGTGATTTCTCTCTCCTAATACATGTATTTTCTTTGAGATTAAAACTTGAAGCCCAGAGTGATCTAATGAGACCTTGCACTGCTATACCACACATCATTGAAATATTCAAAATGCACTAGATAGTTTAGTTGTTAAATAGGCCGGCGCAAATTATCTCATAGTTGAAGTCCTAAACCTAACCTATAAGAACACTTTGTCCGTGAGTTTCACAGGGCCCAGACAAGCATTCCGAGCTCGATCCAATTATGTTACAGAGTGCAAGATTGACAAAGTTCAAAATATCTAAAATTGGGGGAACATTCTGCATTTACTTGGTCAAAGGTGGGTGAATTAATCAATGACTGGGGTCATTGGGACTACATCAGATCAGAGCAAGTAGGAGTTTAATTACCTGAAAATCACCCTATGAGATTTTTATACATGGAGAGGATGAAAAGTGTTTTTTTATGGCCAAAGCTGCTCGAGTGAGTTCTCAGTAAGAAGTGAGTTCACATGACATTCTGGGCTGGAACCCAATCAGATTTGAATCTACACATGGGTTCATTAGTGTCCTATACTATAACAGAGTTTATTGTGATATTGTTGAATGAGCTCGTCGCTTTCTTAATTGGTGAATTTGTTTCTTGACCTTTGATCGTTACTATTTCCTTATTTTACCATGTCAACACTTCTTCCTCATCGGAGGAGAAGCAATGCAAATCCCTATATGATCATTCCACTCACATTGTTTTAGCTCACTTGTATAGTTTTCTAAGACATGCGTCCTCTGAAAAAAAAAAAAAAAAGTGGTTATTTCTTTTGACATGATTACCTAACTTAAGTCTATTTGAACATTGTCAAGCTGAGTTGAGAATAACTCCTTCAAACATAATTTTTGTAACATTCGTACATACTCAAATTCGAGATTTTATGTTTAACTGGTCAAGGTCCATTCACTGGAAAAGTTGCGCTTAAACCATTAACATAATCATACCAAGTGCCTTAAGGCTCCCAAACATGGTTTTATTTCCAATACCCCAACAATATTTGAAACTCAAGGTCTACTTTTACTCATATATATATATATAATGTGATTTGAGTCTTAAGGTTCATAAGGCTAAGTAAATATACCCCCAAGTTTAAAGAGTACTCGCAAACATACTTGAAAATTATCTCCTAAGAAGATTCTCACATAGGTGGTGATACTTAAATTCTATACTTTGAGTTATAATCAAACTACTAGTTTTATGTTAAATTTAATCAAATCCACCTAGCTAAAAATACACATTGATTGAAGTCAATAGAGTGGAGAGTAACGTAAGAACATCATATTATCTTGATATTCTGGGCTAAAAAAAAGGATGTAAACCAAGTGCAGCAATGAATTTGATGTCTTCTCTCTAAAAACTTAACCTTCTCATTTCAAATGGCACTTGGCTTAGTTGTCTGAACTTCAGATTTTTGATTGGTTCCATGTCACAAGTGGTCGTTGTAGTGGTGCCAATATTTATTAAAATGACCTCATGATCAGGGCACCGCCCTCTCCACCGTATTGCCGTCGAAGTAATGGAGACGTGTAGAAGTTTCTTGCTTCCAAACCTTTTTGTCCTAAATAGGGTTGAGGGTGAATTTTATTTTGGAAGTTTTTTTAGGACAATTTTGTCCCGAAAGTGTAAAAAAGGGAGTAATTTTATCCTGACCGTTATTCCAATTAATTTTAATCGTTAATTAATTAAGTGTGTTGAGCTCCACATATCATCCACATGATTGTTTGTTAAAATGCAAATTTATATAACACTAGGCTTTAATAAATACGATTAAAATCCCCTTAAAAAAATAGGGGACACATTGCAAGCGCTTACATCAAAAGGTTACCCTCAATGTCTATACTCCTTCTTCAGGCCACTATTCAAATTTCGAAGTCTACGTTCCAGATTATAATTTCCAGATGAAATAATTGGTGTTTTGAATATCACCATGGCTGCCTTGCCTACCATTCAATGTCGTTTTGATCTTTTGCTCATAAGTATAGCCTACTTGCGCCGCGGTGCGGGCTTGACAAAACATTACTCCATCTAATATTCTCCCTCCTCCGATATTTTTATAATTAATTTTCTCCCTCTTAGGATTAATCATATTTATAAACAACTTTCTTTTTGTTTCTCAAAATTTAAGCTATTTTTTTTATCTTTATTAAATACGTATTTTTATATTAATTATCCCTACTCACAACTAATCTTCTTTCATGTACTCATTTATTATACATTCTCTTCCATATTTTATATCCATATTCTCTCATATTTGTTACTCATTCTCTCCCATATGCTATTTTCATAAATAGGGGCATATTTGGAAGAAACATGACATTTTTGACACATTTATTGTTTTAACTGATTTTAACTGCTAATTCGTTTTAATAAAAGTTGCTTATAAAAAGGACCGGAGGGAGTAAGATTTAGTCAATCAATTAAATGAAAATAAATCATTAAATTAATTATTATTATTGTTGTTGTCGTTGTTGTGTGAAAAACTGTGTGGTACTTTTCTCAAAAATATTCCTTCTAATCAGGATATTAAATATAAGAAACAAATATAATCAGAAAAACCATAAAACTAATTAGGAAAAATTAAGGAAAAAATGTTAAATGAGAGAGACATATTAATGTTCTATGTTTATAATCAAAATAAATGGTAAATACCTAAATTAATCTTATATTTAAAAACGGATGGAGTGTATCATTTTAATAAACCCGGGTGTCTGCGTTATATTAATCTAATTTTTAATATTAATCTAAGTGTATAGCTTACTTATGATCGCATGAATGATTTGTTTAAAATCAGCATTCTCAATTAGGGATTGAAAGAATCAAGTGCATCAATCATGGCATCAAAGTTTCTTGGCCTACAATACAATGTTCGTGACAGAAAGTAATTTCTCTACTCATTAGCTAAAATTTTCTGTTGGTTGCAATTCTTCCTTTTCACGCCTCCTTTAATCAAACCAAATGTCTTTTGTCTGGTAGCCTTCTCTTTTCAATGGCATTAGTATTTTTTTAAAAAATTGATTGAAAAATAACATTTAAATGACAATATGAATATAGAGACAACTTAAGGTCCTCATATTTTTATTATGTATACTCAAGTCTCTAATTGTTATTCTTAAATTGTTATTGTTTATATTCAAGTTGTCAACACCCAAACTTCAAAATCTCATATTATTGCCAGATCACCTATTTGTTTTTATTTTATTTTATTTTGCTGGTTTATTAGACATTTTGAGATTTTTATAATTTAAATAGCATTTTTCTGTTATTTTCTCTCTCTTCTCCTGATCACTAGAGACGCTTGATTTTTCCTTATGGCATCATCTAGACATGACCCTTAAATATTATCAAAAAATAAAAAATAAAAAATAAACAATAAACAATAAACATGATTCTTAGAATCTTTCAATGGGCATACTAGCCAGTAGGAGTATAATTTTTGTTTTGGTTGTTATCTATTGCAATCCACTTCAAAACACACACAGATTAACCAACAATAACCAATGATAAATAAAGGATATATTTAATTTAACCTCTATCGAAAAAATAGGATGCGTTTATTGATATAAAATGTACTTGACCGAGAGATGCTCGAAGCTGGCGCCGCCCCGGAGGTAGTAAAAAAGGAAGGTTCCATGGGAGACATCAGAAGCAAAATAAATAAAAATTTGAAGAGATAATTTGAGGAAAACAATATTTTAAAACATTTCATGTGTGAATTAACAGATTAATCAAAAAAATTTTGAAGGATTGAATTTAAAAATGCATCAATGAATAAACAAATGAAATTGTAGTCTCGTGTACCAAAACAAAATGAGGTTGTAGTCTACTAAATTAATAAGGTTCAGTAATGTGTTTTTTCTGGGAGAGGGGTGTGTCAACTGATTTCCTTCTTCATTTACTTTTTAAATGAATATTATTATAATAATAATTTATTATGATAAATCTCAATTATTAAAAGTTAATTTAATGATGGATACATTCAATAAAAAATAAATGGAGAGGGAAATCAATGAAAACACCCCTCATCTATTTTTTCCCACTAAAGTAAAGTCCTTTTTTTTTTTTTTTTTTTTCCGATACTCCTACAACTAAAGTAAAGTCTTTTAATTAGCTGCTCGAGAAAACATTTTCCATCCCGGTCAGAAAAGGAAAACTTTCTATAAAAACCACGACCGGTGAATTTTCATTTTTTTTTTTCCTTCTTCTTTTTTATTTTTGTAAAACACACGATAGGTAATTTAATCGTGATGAGAAACCAGACAATGCAACAATAATGATTAATTAATGAGATAAAAATTGCCCTGAGAGGATTCTCCACAGGATTAAATCGAACGGTGGTTTATAGGTGTCAGCTTGTTTTGAATAACTTATTTTTAAGTAATAAGTATTTATAAATCGTCATTCATGATATATGAGGTAAGTATATGAGAGAAGTTTTATCTTAACTTATATAATAAATACTTATATCCAGAAAATAAATATTTCCAATCATACACTATAAAAATACTCGAGAGGAGCGCAGTCGAATCTATTTTCGGCGTCTACAATCTCAGCAACTCCTTACGTGGTAGCCTTTGTTTAGGCGTTATAGAATGCAGACAACAAGGAGGCCGCATAGGATTGGGAGAACTGTGTTTCCATTCATCCTTTTTTTTTTATTTAATATTTTAATCATTAAATTAATTTTTAATAATTGAGATTTAATGATAAATATAAAAATGTTATTATAATTTTAAATAATTATAAAAAATTATTATTAAGTTTTTACTATTAAAGATTAATCTAATTGCTGAAATATTAAACGGTGAGAAAAAGAGAGAGTGACGTCAATCAAAACACCCGTTTACGCAAGGATCGAAGCTCCCAATTGCACCACCCGGGCGCATAGGCAACAGGGACGGAAGATCCCGCATTGAGGAAGCATCTCTCTATCTATAAATAATCGAAGTGTCGGCTTTCGAATTTCCCAGTTTCTTCACAATCTAGGAGCTCCCTCTCTATTCCCTCTCGTTGGAGCTATTTCTATCTATCTCCGTCGGTTGATGGCATCGCAAGCTAGCCTTCTCCTTCAAAAGCAGCTAAAAGGTTAGCGATGACAGAATTCCTGTCTTTGCTTGTGTGCTCCTATTATTAATCTGTCGATTGGCGCGAAGGGTTTCGCGTGGATTTTCCGCGGTGTTCTAATTCAACTTCTGCTGGTTTCAGATCTTTGCAAAAACCCAGTCGACGGCTTCTCCGCTGGTTTATTAGATGAAAACAACATATTCGAATGGAGTGTCACGATAATTGGACCTCCCGATACTCTTTAGTAAGCCCTCGTTACATTTTTCTTTCGTCTCCTAACTAAAATAAATATGATTTTCTATCGTGAATTGGAGTTTTATATTTCCCTTGTATATCCAGTCACAATTTTTTATTGGTTCCGAAAGATAATACTTTCAAGATTGGGTTGTAGTGCTTTAGTCTTGGGGATTCTTTATGGCTTTAAAATTTGCGAGATTCCTTCTTGTGTACCCTTGTCATCATGGCTTCATCAAGAGAGTAATTGACGAATCCCTTGTTCTTGCTGGTCGTTTTAATTTAAGAGGTTGTAGGGAAGAGCCAAAAGGGCCGGGGGTAGCGGTTGGAGTACCGGAGTTTCAATATCGTATTGGCCCTTAATAGATGATTAGAGGAAAGGGATAATTTTCGAGAATGATAAGGGGAAACGTGATGAAAGTAATTTAGACGAAATTGCTTAACTGTATCTCATGTGTTGCAAAAGGGTTACACTTCATCAAACTGCGCGCTATCTTTCGAACTCTCAAGATTGATATTTATCTCCTGTGTTGCAAAAGGGTTACAGTTCATCAAACTGCTTGCTATCTTTCAAACTCTCAAGATTGATATCTAGATTCATTTGCATTCATCAGATTGTCTTAATGTGTATGTTTTATCTTTTCTTCGTGAATCTTAGAAAATGCTTCTAATTCATCACTTCGCTTGCCTCTTGTTGGTTGAGTTCTGCTGATTGTTATTTGTGCACCTTCCATTTTCCTTTTGTCATTTAAAAGTTGCTGACTCCTGCTTCATTGTCTTACAGTGAGGGGGGGTTCTTCAATGCTATAATGAGTTTTCCATCAAATTACCCGAACAGCCCTCCAACAGTGAAATTCACTTCAGAGATATGGCATCCAAATGGTTGGTTTTTGGGATTTTTTTGGGGGGACTCAATTCTCCTGGTCTGGTTTAAACGACACATAATTAACTTATATTGCTGTTCCATTTGTAGTATATCCTGATGGACGGGTTTGCATATCAATTCTTCATCCTCCTGGTGAGGATCCAAATGGATATGAACTTGCGAGTGAGCGCTGGACACCTGTTCATACAGTAAGTGATAATATAAAACCTAAAAAAAGGAATGAGAATTTTCCTTTCATTATCAGTCTTGTGGCCTAGCTATGTTTTTGCTGACTAAATCAAACTGGCACTAGGTAGTAGATTTGAGACCAGCATAACTACAGTTGAACGTATGTATGCTCTTGTAAAATAATTAAGCTTCAACAATGTAATTTCTGGATAGGTACTAGAAACTCACTATATGTTGTAATTATTTTACTGGTATCAATTGTCTGGTTTGTCATGCAAATCAGATATGATGTGCGGATGAGGTTTGCTTGCCAATGTTCTCATGCAGTACTAGCATTGCATATGATGCCAAGTCAGAGAGTTGTGAGCCTATTGTTAATATGCATATTTCCTTTACTTGATATGCTTATCCCAAGTGACAGAAGATTCCAGTGCTTTAAATTAATTACCCAAAAACACTTGATCATTGGAGATAGTGCATGGAAGTACTATAGTACCGGTTAATGTGGTGCTGTATTTTAACATTCAAAACTTTGTGCCTTGTATTTTATTATAATATAGAAGAAGTTTGCATGAAAGTTTTCCTATATGATTAGCATCACATCTGATGGTAGGTCATGTCAGGTTGGAGCTCTTTAGAGAAGTATGTATGGCACTATTAGTAGAATAGATATTATGAGCTGCATTTGTCATCACTCATCTGGCTGGAAATTTTTGCACTTTTCTTCGTAGCTAGTCTCTTAAGTATATTCATACTGAACGTCACATGACTTGTATGAGTTACACACACCTGTATATTTTGTGATTTGTGTTTGTTTAAGACTTCTACCCCAAAAAAAGAAAAGAAAAAAGACCTTTAAGATAAATTCCAAGGTTGGAGTGCAATCTTTTCCGCACTATTTACTGAATAGATATAGCTAAAATGCTAATGTAGAGTATAAAAGTTTAATGCCTCAAAACTAATTGGGAGTGTTAAATTTCGAGGTTGATTTGCTATTTCCTAACTTTGCTGGATATCTGTGGAAATGGTATGTCTCTTCATATCCACTTCTAGTGTTGATTCTCTAGTACATGTTGCTTGTAGAGCTATTTACAACCTTGTCCTTTTTTGCCAAACAAAAGTTAACTGGTAATATTGTGCATATTATCTTGCAGGTGGAGAGTATAGTTTTGAGTATCATTTCTATGCTTTCCAGTCCTAATGATGAATCTCCGGCTAATGTTGAAGCTGCTGTAAGTGTTTTCCATATTTTTGTTTTGTATTTTGTTCTTACATGGTTGTGTTTCAGCGACTTTCTACTCCCACGTTTTGCAGCCTAGATATATTTTACGTTGTTTTGTTCTCTATGTACCCTAGAGGGACATGAACAAACTAAAATTTTTTCTGTGAAGCTGCAAAGTCTTTGCAGCTTAGCAATAAAGTGGATTGCCTATTGCTATCTTATGGACTTGACAATTCTAGCGCCCGGATAGGTTTGGTTGTGTATGTTCAATTTATTTCGTAGTTATTTCTTCAAGCCCAGGCACTTAATTCATAAGCAAGTTTTTATTTACAATGAGTCCTCAGAAGTATGCCAACACCATAGTCGGTTCCAAACGCTTGGAAAAACTTTGCACAGGGTGCCCCGGGGGGGGGGGGGGGGGTGGTCCAAGATTCATTTTTTCAACATGAGGGAGACACAGGTCCCAGGTACACGTACAAAGCTATCAACAGAGGGGCTAATACACTCAGGCTTGTCCTCTAAATACACGACATTAGGACAAAGACTAGATCCTAACTTAGACATAATATCTGCCAAGCGATTGAGAGCTCTCAGAATATATGAGAAACAAACATCCCAATTTAATTATTATGGACATATTCTGCGAGTCACATGCAATGAATGCCATGTCCTTTCTTAATGCATAAATTGCACTAGCCACAGGTAACAATGCCAGGATATCCATCACTTAACTTGTCCTGCTCTTAGTGAAGTTCAGTGCTATGCTGATCTGATTTTATGACACGCCATGCATATATGTTTATGTGCCATGTCTGGGACAGTCTGATGAAATATCAAATCCACTTGGAAAAATTTATCAGATGGTAATTCCACTTCAAAAAATGTGTACTTCTACTTTCTTATGATGTGGTTGGCTCTCTCAATATCTTGTCTAAAAGGATGTGATATATATGCCAATATATGACATTGTAATTGCTTGTTGCTTTAATCACGAGTGCCAAAATGTTCTTTTGTGGTTGCTCTGAGACCTATATTGCATTTTATTGTTGCAGAAGGAGTGGAGAGACAGGAGAGACGATTTCAAGAAGAAGGTTAGCCGCTGTGTGAGGAAATCACAAGAAATGTTGTGATTCATTACTGGCGTCTGATCCTGCCTATTGTGAACAAACTGGAGGACATATGACTATGTGTAATGGATTGATTCACCTGTTACTGCGGTTGATCCGTGTAGAATGCCATTGGAAGTTGTCAACACACATCTTTCTTCAGTTCCGTTTTGTTTTTTTCTCTACACGGCCACTTGTCATGACTTGGGAAAAAAAACAAATGTATTGAAAGTGTTTTAGCTGGTGTTTGGGGTGACTAGTTTATTGCAAGATTACTTTGTTCATTTCCATAACCTTATTCTTAAATTGAGTTTAGGGGCCACCAAGTTTTGTCTTTTGCTGGACATTGTGATTCTGTGACTTGCCACCATCTTCCCGTTTTTCATTTCAAACTGTGGTGTGGCGATTAAAAAACTGTATATTTTCCTCACTTGTATTCTTATTTTCTTTCCAGCAAGTGGTATAGTGGGGATGGCCTCACGGCGCGGTAACAAAGGATAGTGTAGTCTCGAGAGATTGTCCTGTCTGCTCTTTTAGTACTTCTTTAATTACCTTGCAAACCTTGCTATTCGCAAAATTCCACTTTAACAACGTTAGGGTAGAGCCTTTTTCTTGACGTCTCAAGCAAGGGAACGTAACCAGCTGGTAAACTATGATGAGAAATTTTTTAATAGATATATATGTATGGACATATTGATATAACTTGCGAAGAGAAACCTTTAACTAGGTTACATGTCTTACGGAACTCAGACCTGCTCTGTTGTCATCAACCACCTCGTGCAAGTGGGGGGAGTTTGAGGACTTGGTCAAAATTGTTGACACATTCTCGCTTCCTTATAAACAAAATAAATGAAAAACATCCAAATCTCAACTGGAGTTTCTTTACCTAATAAGTTCTTTTGCACAGTCTCAATTATAAAGAAACGTGTAGTAGTGCATTATGTACATACTAGTAGTATATTTTATCATTGGTTGAATGGTTGTCCGTTGCTTTAACAATTGTATACTTCAACAACCAAGAGTGTTAACGATTCCTTTCGTAAACAGGGAAAAGGGGGCTTTGAGACATGGAGCTAGATAGATCAGCTGAAGCCATATCAGAAAACTGGTATTCTTTTACTGGGTGCAAAAAAGAAAATTTAGAATTTTCAAATAACGGACAAGCTAACAAATAACTAAACCGTGGTATAATAGCCGCAATATCATCTATCACTGTGGAACCAGCACCGAAGGCGCCCATCTGCTTCTGGAACTTAACAGAGTCAGGAACATTTACTACTGAGTCGGCTTATTGTCTCCTGGAATCCTTGAACTGGGATACATCTGAAGCTATATGGACTCGGCTATGGAAGCTCCCAATGGCTCAGCGAGTTAGAACGTTCTGTTGAGTATTACTCAAAGGCAAACTCCTCACCAATGTTGAACGACACAGAAGAGGCATGTCTGATGATAACAGCTGCACACTATGCAAAGGATTTGAAGAGAACATTAACCATGTCTTCAAAGGATGCAAAGGTTTAGATACATCCTGGAAAGTTTGTGTTTTCATTACTTGCTGGAAACCATGGGAAGCAAGGAATAGAAGAATCTTCAACGATGAACCCTTCACAGCAGATGGAATAGTGGCTCAGATAAAGTCCATAGTCATTCATACTCTTAATAGTTACTCTAGGTTCAATTCTCTATTGTAAAGTCAGGCTATGTAATCAGTAGTCTCTGTGAATACATAGTTCATTTTCGTGGATGAAATTTTCCCTTTTACTAAAAAAAAAAAAAAAGATAACTAAACCATGGTATTTTGTACGGGGAGATTTGGGGTAATCTCATAAAGCCATGTAATTGATGAGTACGTGTTGGCATATCAAAGCCACCTGCATAGGTCAGCTTGCACTTCATGTTGCCATTGAAAATCAGTTTGTGCGCGTGCGACATGGGAAACGTCAGACGCAGTGAACGAATTGGTTGTAGGCCACGTACAATATATCCATACCAATAATCATAAACACATGATTGACCATTTTAGAACAACTTCTCTTTACTAATGGTCATGTAGCTTAGGGACATCAAACATGAAATCTCCTCTCTAAAATGGGAAGTTGCGAGAGTTCAATTTTGATAACTTTAAATAAACTTTTTTTAAAGGAAAAAAGATTCTTCCCCTGCACCATTTGTATGGACTCTTGATGTGTTTGGTTTGAGAGGAGGGGAGGGCAGGAAAGGGAGGGTTAAATTACCTTTTTGGGTTAAAAATATTTAAATTTTTTGCTAGAATCTAAAATTTAAAAAGAATGAGAGGATAAATTTTGAGTTTCTCCCGTTTAAAATAATAATTTACCACCCCTCCCCTCAAACCAAACACACCTAATGTTGGTGGACACAGGATTATGGGCTAGTGAGGACATCAATTATATAAAACGTGAAAATTGTAACAAAAAAAAAAATCGAAATGGGTTAAGGGATTCAAAATTACTTATAAGCTCAGTGGGGGCAAGGCAAATATTCAATTCTTGCAATGCTGGGGGCATTTGTCCACCCCCAAATCCATACAGGTCTGCCACTGATCGACCATAGATCTTTGTTAATAGTATTTTGTATGCCTAAACAGTCGATTTATTAGATAATATCTTGATCGTGTTGAGACTGTAAGGAACGTACGTGTTCATCATATTTCTTCCTCTTCTCCCTTAGCTTATAGAGTTGAAGCAATTCCAAATATAGAAACCATATCCAAAAACCAGATATTTTTTCTCGGAGAGTTTCATATCATAGAATTGAAAAAATTATCTCAATATACACAGAATAATATTATCTAATCAGTTTTACGTTTATCCTGAATTTCAACTCTGTAGGCTGTAAGCTATTACGGTGCGTTACCATGTCCCAATGAAACTATTGAAAAGAGATGGCAACCGAAAATTCCTTACACATAAGAGATATATAATTAATTTATAAAGACTAAAAAAATTAGTTATGTTAATAATTTATAACCAACTTATCAACTATATAGCTCTTATACATTTAGGATTGAAATAAGGATTATATACATAGATATGAAAATACAATAAAATATAATAAATATTACAGCTGGAGGGATTGGTGATTTCTTAGCTTTATATATATATATATTCACTCTTTATCTTATTGGATGCATAAAAGGACGACCTCTCTACCAAAAAAAAAATCAAATAAAGGACGACCTAAATTTTTCATGAAGGAAATAAAAAACAGAAAGTAGAGAGGGCAATGTGTAAAATGTAAAGACGTGAACGCACTAGGTTGTTGAGAAGTGCTTTTTGAAGCATGTGACAAACTTCACCACATTCTTTCATAGGATCCCACCATGTACGGTGACAGCAAGAACTTGTCTCGTACTTTATTCAACTTTATTTCTGCTGGTCAAAAAAAAAAAAAAAAACTTTATTTCAAAAAAAGTGGTTTTTTCTCATAACTATAGTTTTGAGGAAAAAATCAAGGTACTGAAAATCGGACCGGACATTGAACAGGTTGAGACATTGGGTTAAGGGTCAGTGGTTTAGACCGGGGTCAATCTGGGGGTCAGACCGGGGTTAATTAAAAAAATATATATAATTTAAATATTCATGTATACCATTTAAAATACTACATAAGAGTTTTTTTTTTCAAACCAATAGTCAAATATAACCTCGTGACCCTAATACCCACAAAAGTATCATTAAGTACATAAGGATTTTACTCCAACCAATGCAAAACAGCAAAAATATTCCACAATACTTTTAAAACTCCTTGCAAATCAAAAAATTTCAAAGAAATAATTTAAAAAAAAAAAGACAAAATGATGTCGTTTGGGATGTAAAAAATTTAAAAATAAAATAAAAAAGGGGCAAACCGGTTCACCACGGGTCACCTCGGTTCACCCCCGGGTTGGACCGGTTTAGATCGGGTTAGTTAGACCCCGATTTTTTTACCTCAACCGGACCGGTCCGGTGACCGGTTCACCGGTTTCCGGTCTGAACCGGCCGGTCCGGTCCGGTTTTTAATACATTGGAAAAAATACAAGAACATTCAATTTTTCCAAAATAAGTTATTTTGACCTCAAACCATGGTTTTGGACATCAAAACCATGGTTTGGACATAAGCTATTTTTTTTTACTTTTTGCACTTTATGTGCCCCACCCTCTCATTCTTATTGGTTTTTTTCTTGTATGTGGGTCCCATGTCACACCCTCTCTCATCTTTTTTTTTTTAATTTTAAAATTTTAATACTCCCTCTTATCCTTAATATAAGACCTATTTCTCTAATTTAATTATATTAGAAAAATTAGTTAAGTTAATTAACATTACATATAGATAAATTTATTTCATTTTTTATATTAATTATGAAATTTAATGTTAAATAATGGGTTAAGATACATCATTTTTAATGCCATTAGGGGTTTTAATTGTTCATTTTTAATTATTCATTGTTATTTTTCCATCTTCTAAAATTTATTTGTACCGGATGTTCCTCAGGAAAAACTTAGCTATTAAATTTGGACTTTACCCCTTAAATAATATATAAAATATAATCTTATTCTTTACATATAATTATCATAAAAGTTAATGTCCTTTTTAATCATTTGACCATGAAAAAAACTATTCTGATAACATCATCCAAACACTCTCATTTTTTCAAAATCATTTTTTTCCTATAATCTATTCTTCTCATAATCTATTCTCTAAAAATTATTTTTCATTTTTTCTCTAAAAATTATTCTCAAAAAACTAATAAGAACACACCCTAAATAAATTATCGTCAACGTCAGCCTCCCCTTCCAACCCTAGAAGGAGATCGGCAGTGTTTGTGTGGGAAAGTGGGTGGGTGTAGTTTTCCCACCCTGACAGACCCTTTAAACTTGTTTCTTGGCCCCTTCCTTTCGTGGTCGTATATTCGGGTTTTTTTTTTATATAAGAGTTAAATAATTAATTCACTGATATTAAAAAAATTAATTAGGTTAATTATTTATAACCATTGTATATTGTTTTACTTAAAAATAATTTCTTGAGTCATGTGCATTATTGAAACTAGCATTTATGAAAAACCTCTTTACCCTATATATGTAATGAATAATTATATTTTATAAAAAATGATAAATTTCAAAGATAAAGTGCATTGAATCTTATATTTAGGATTAAAACAAATTTATTGTTTAGCTCTACCAGATGTAGTAATTAATTACTCCCTCCAATTCTTAATATAAGACATATTTAATAAGTTCATCTTAATTTTAAATATAAGACATAGTTTTCATATTTGTCAGTCATTTCCTAATTTACACCTATTGATGCTCGTCAGCAATAATGAATGAAGAGAGAGAATAAGAGAGTTAAAAAAGATGAGCAGTGTATTTTAGAAAATAGTCCCTCCTATCCATAATATAGAACACTTTAACTAATTCACAGGAAATAGAAAGTAACAGTTAACTTATTAAATATGTTCTAAATTAAAAAAAAAAATCAACTTTTACCCTTATTGAAAAATGTGTCTAAAAATTTAATGAGTGAACAAATTAGAAATGAACATTAATTAAATGGACAAAATTAAAAAATAAATATTAATTAAGTGATTTATATTTTAGACCAAATTATTCTTCTATAAGCACCTTATATTATATTGTATGCAAGAGGGAGTAGTATTTATATAATTGGTAGCTCTAGGAATTGTAAAGAGGATATGATATATAAAGACTATGTATAAATACTATAAATTATCATTCCTTTAGGAAGAAATCTTGCAAGAACGAATCGCAAGTGGGAATAAACAGAGTGAAAATGAAATGAGCAAAGGGCAGGCCACTTACTTCAAGGCTTTGAATATAAAATTGGGGTGAGATATGGAAGACGCTGGGCCTCTGCTTTAACGAACTAGATCGACTATTAGGGTGTGTTTGGTTTGAGGGGAGGGTAGGGGAGGGAGGGGAGGGGAGGGTGGAGAAATTACCATTTTGGACAAAAAAACTTAAAATTTACCCTCTCATTTTTTTAAATTTTGGTTTCCCGCTCAAAATTTACTTTCTCATTCTTTTTAAATTTTGGGTTCCCGCCAAAAATTTAAATTCTTTCAACCCAAAAAGGTAATTTACCCACCCTCTCATTCCCTCCCTCCCTTCCCCTCCCCTCAAACCAAACACACCCTTAATAAATGGGATTAGCGCACTGAGCAAGCAAGGCAAAGGGGCTGTCCTCACTTGACCTTTCCTCATTCTCAAGGGCTCAGTACGATTCTGAACGGAAATTAGTAAGTGGAAATCTAGAGAATTCCCACTTTAATCCCACATTCTCTCTCCATAACTTATTATTATTGCTTTATTCGTCATCAATGGTTGGTCCTTCCATTCACCCACGTCTCACCACTCACCCCTTCCATTTCCATATATGCATGCTAGGGGGCAGAAATTGATGTTTTATTTAATTTGTTTAATTAAGAAAAACAGTACGTTAAAAACTTATAAAAAGGATAATAAAAACACATCATTTCTCTGCCCTGCTAGAAGAGTGTCTCATTGTAAATTTTGTTGCTAATTAAGAGGTATCTGAAATTTGTTTAATTATCCAATCACAACTTATTTTTAACGGCTGTAATTTTTCTTCAATCATGCTTAACATATTTTTAACTATATATAAAATGGAAGATAATTGTATATAGCTGAAGGTATTAAAAAATAATCGCACTATCTCAAGCCCCATGTGAATGTAAGGAATTGGCTACCATCATTTTCTTTAAAAGAAAATGATGGTCTTTTTTTTATCAGGGCCGTCGGATTAAGATCTCAACGGTTCAGATTTAATATATTATTAAATAATAATATTTTAATAAATATATTAAATCTGGATCGTTGAGATCTTAATCCAACGGTTCCGATGAAAAAAAGGACCATCATTTTCTTTTAAAGAAAAAGACGGGAGTCGGATCTATGAATGTAATGAATGTGTGAGTTACCTGCTATATAAGGTAATTAGGGTTAAAGATTTGATATTAGTAAACCAAAAAACATGAACTGTAACAGAATTATTTTTCTTTTTTATGGAAAAAAGACAAGATTACTGGCAAAAATATTATTATAATTAGCCCTCTCCTCTCCCTTCTTCCATAATTTTGAAATAAGAAAATCATGAAAGTGTCTTAAAAAAAAAAGAATGGTAGAATCCTCTCATTCTCCATGAGCAGACCCTATCAATTAATTAGGTCAGACT
Organism: Inga laurina; assembly: GCA_963855925.1. Lineage (NCBI taxonomy): Eukaryota > Viridiplantae > Streptophyta > Magnoliopsida > Fabales > Fabaceae > Inga > Inga laurina. Next base: position 66,230,878 of record OY979707.1, on the reverse strand, counting down.
TAATAGCAAGGCTGTCCTAAACAATATTATTAAACTTGAAATAAGAAGAGAAGATAGAATAAAGCCCGGATATAATATATATGTCATCCACTCATCCTTCTTTTTCAAAAAAAAACAAAAAAATTACAACTTGAGTACGACTTAATTGAAGTCTAGATTCGGACAAAAGAAAATGGTCGTCTGATGCAGACGGTAGGTTGAAGGCAGCGGAACTATGATAATATTATTATACGCACACAGCTATGATATCCTGTCTGAGATAAGCTATTTAATGTATCACGTACATGTCCTTCAAAATAAAGCAAAACATGGCCATTTATTCACTGTTCATTCTAAGAAAAGCAATGCTCTCGTTTGTTCTGATTAATTATAAGGCATGGATTAGAAAAAACAAAGATGTTTCTTATTATAAGTTATCAAGTAGAGTATTAATTATATTCTTTTCAAAATTATCTCAATCTAAACATCTTGTTAACCAAATGCAATTTATAGTATTAATCATGTTTTGTTGATTATTAGACATATCTAATAAGGACTGAGAAATTAAAGTATTACTATTTGTTATATGATTTTAACTTTTTTGATGTTTAAATCAAGGGAGGACTCGGCTCAGAAGAAAAAACTTCATCAGATAAGAGTTTGGGGAGGCAGCAAATTAACTTTACCATTAAACCTTCTTTCTTTTTTTATATGCAATATGTAAAACATTTTTTACTTAATATAATTTTCTCTCTGGTATGATAAAATGAATTTGGATGTAATTGAGAGCTTAATTATATCATTATTTTAAACATACCAAAATATTCGAAGCAAGTTAGTCAGCACTGGTTGCTGTGAATACATTAATGGCGCGCACACTGTCTGGCTGTCCCAATTATCACTTGTCTTCTCAACCTTCCCTATAAAACCCAAACTCGCTTCCAATTTTGAGCACTCTTAACTCTTAACCCAAAAACACTAGTATAACCATTAACAAACCCACCACCGTTCGGCTAGTTATTAGTTAGTTAAGCTTCTTGTTCTTGATTTAAGCATGCCTGCCATTGGTGGTTCCAAAGCTTTATGGCGGCGATGCCTGACGTCGGCGTCTCGAACCGCCTTAGGCTGCACCATCGTCGGTTGCATCACTCTGTTCGGTCCTTCCTCTGTTCAGCGCATGATCACCTTCCCTGCATTCTCCTACGTCACCGTCATTCTCATCGTGAACGACGCCGTCTTGGGTGACACCTTACGTGGCTGCTGGCTCGCGCTTTACGCCACTGCCCAAAGCATAGGTCCGGCTATATTGAGCTTGTGGCTTATAGGGCCGAGCCGGCTGACGACCGGAACCACTTCATTGGCGGTGGCACTGGCCTCATTCGTGGTGGTGGCTCTGCCGGCTGAGTGGACTCATCTGATTGCTACACGCATAGCACTGGGTGAGATAGTGATCGTGTACGTCATGGCTTATGTTGATGGCGTCCACACCGATCCTATTATGCACCCTCTCCGCCTTGCAGCTAGTTGCGCCATTGGAGTCTTGGCCTGTGTTCTTGCATTGCTCATACCCTTCCCACGTCTTGCTTGTCGTGAGGTAAATAATCAGCTTTCTTCTATTTGTTTTTAGTGTTTTTTCATATTTAGAAGATTGAATGTCTAACTCTGTAAGTTGGGACGCATAAAAGAGAACTGTAGCTTCCTGCACCATAAAATTTTTGTGTGTATGCCAAAAGCACCATGGTCATAATTAGCGCGAACCATCACCACTCTGGAGAATATATGCTAGGTCCATATATATTCCATAGAATAAATGCTACGTGTGCTTTAATTTGTCCACCAGCCTTGTTAACTGTCGAGTAAAGTATGGCAGAACTACAAAAAGTGGTTCGTTTTCATTCCTTACATCATAATTCACATTCTGACGTTAATGAACTTGTATATCGTTATCTGGTGGCAGGTGAACCAGAACAACAAGCTGCTGGCTCAGAATACCATTGAGAGACTGAAACTTCTTGTCAAGGCAATATGTGAAGAGGACAAAACTACTGCTGTTGCTTCAGTGTCTCGTGCCAAGGCTCTGGCAACTGGCCGGACAGAGCTCCTTCATAATATTGAGCGTTGCCAGGTGCACTTCTCTCTTCGCTACACTACAGACTAAATCCTATATTAAGGAGTGAAAGTAATATTAAAGATTTATTATTCCAATTTTTCTAATTGTTATTTCTCTTTAATTAACAGGAGGGTGTGAAATGGGAGAGGCGTCCCTTTTCGAGATCCCTTAACATGAGCTCGAGAGAGAGGCTAGAAGAGGTGGATACAACCTTGAGAGGGATGGAAATGGCTTTAAGAACCATTAATTCATTCCCCGTTACAATTCTTGATAAGGATCTTCAACACAACCTTACCAGACTCCAGGATCAAGTTGGCTTAACAATAAAAAATGCTCTACACGACATAAATGGATGTTCACCGACCGTTCCTGAACCTAGCACAAAAAGCACAACACACTTTCTCCTATCCCTTCAAACCATCCCAATAGCCCACCAAGACTTGCCCAGCTTTTTCTTCTTATTTTGCGCCAAACTTCTTCACAAAAAATCAAATGGCCAAATCTCCAACTACTATTGAAGAAAAACAGAAAGATGAAAATCCCTCCGTGTCTAAAAACCAGTGGGCTAATTGGTCCATGACGTCAACAATCCGAAAGCTTATCCCAGCATTTAAAAGTTCTCTCTCTTTGGGCCTAGCAGTATTATTAGGCCTAATATATAGCAAAGAGAATGGAATATGGGCTGGTCTCCCAGTGGCCTTAAGCTTCGTGTCATGCAGAGAACCAACACTAGCAGTGGCAAATGTTAAAGCCCAAGGTACCGTGATGGGAACCGTGTACGGAGTATTAGGCTGCTTCGTGTTCGAGAGATTCTTGCCAATAAGATTCCTCTCTCTTCTCCCTTGGTTCATCTTCACAAGCTTCCTTCAAGGAAGCCGAATGTACGGAAAAGCTGGTGGGATTACCGCGGTCATTGGTGCTGTACTTGTACTAGGCCGGAAAAATTATGGGCAGCCCAGTGAATTTGCTTCGGCCCGAATTATGGAAACCTTCATCGGGCTATGTTGTTCTATTCTGGTGGATCTTATCTTCGTCCCCGAACGAGCTTCTTCGTGCGCCAAAATTGAACTCGCTCGAAGTCTAGCCTCGCTTCATGATTCCTTTGGATCGCTGAGCCTTGTGGTGGGGAAAACAAGCTTGGAGGATAACGTAAAGAAGTTGAGAAAACAGGTTAACGAATTGAAGAAATTCGTTGCAGAAGCTAACCAAGAGCCAAACTTATGGTTCAGGCCTTTTCACAGTTCTTGCTACAACAAGCTTATGAAGTTGCTATCAGAATTGACGGATCTCTTTCATTTCGAAGCTCACGCATTGAAGATCCTTCTGCAAGAATTCCAGAGAAATGAAACTTGTTGGAAAGAGGCTGTAGAGGCGACGCTAGAACGCGACATACGAAACATAAGGGAAGTGATTTGTTCGTCTGTGAAAAGTTTTGAGGAAATCTGTGAGATCAAATCGCTCAGATTTCTTGAGGAGGAGCTTGATAAGAATAACGTAAACTGTGATCTCGAATTGGGGAAGTCACCAAAATCTAAAATCCAATTGGTTTCTGGTTTGAGTGAAGATGACATGGAAAGAGCCATAGGTTCATATCTCCAGAACTCGAGGAATGTTGTTGACACTATATATGGGAGTGAAGAAGGCGAGAGGGAGTTGAAGAGTGAAGTTGGTCTGAGTTTGAGCGCTTTGGGGTTCTGTTTAAGTGCATATATGCGAAAGACAATGGAGATTGAAGAGGCCATAAAAGAGTTAGTCCAGTGGGAGAATCCTTCAAGGGAGATTAATTTGTATCACATATCTTGTAAAATTCATGCTGTACCCAAATGACAAGTTCAGGAACATAATTGCAATATCATTGCGTACTTTCAATTTTAGGAAAGTGTTTCTTCACGTTAAACTTTCAATTTACTGGCTCTGGATGCCATAAAACTTCACGTTACTGACTACTCAGCAAAAACTTGTCATCAAACAGTATAATTATTTTTATGCATTAAATTAACTTATAATCTAAATTTAAATATGCTATGTTACTAGTTATTCAAATAGATCTGCTTGATGGTGAAACCGTGAAAGTGTTCTGCTTTCATTTCTCAAAACACAAGTTCAAACCAGCCACATAGTCAACAAAACACTACATGAGAAGCCTGCAAACAAGACTTTCGTATCAAAGATAAGGGCTGCAGGTTATCTTCCATTTAACTGAAAAAAGGTGTGAGAGGTTAAAATTTTAAATATTGACAGAATATTTTTAAATATTGTCGTATTAAATTTAATTTTTAAAATAATCTTTATAAAAAATATTATTTAATAATAATGTTCTGTTTGATATTTGATATGTTTTGTTGGTATGAATTCATATCTTCATAGATATAATTTGATTTGCATTTATCCCTGTATTTATTATTTTTCCATTAGCATTAGGGCACTGTTTCTTACCTTTTGTTTTTGCACTTAACTCATTTTCAATATATTATAATATTTCTCTCTCTTGTTTTTTGAAAAATAATAATATTTCTCTCTTTTTGTTTCTAAGGCTAAAAAATGAAAAAGTTTTTTCACAAAATCAAGAGCAAATTAAAACTCTATATAAAGTTAGATATTCATCCCTCCCACAGAAACATCTTTTCTTTTCTCTGTCATCCTTAAATTCAGTCAGTCATTGAGCGTGTTATTGCTTCTCAATCTGCCCTTCTCCAGATCTCAATCCTCGATATTGTTTCTGCTTAAATTATTCTTGCAAAACCCTGCACCCAGCACCCATCTCCTGGATCCATCCAATAGGTAGTAAACTATTCCCGAGGCGATCAAAGACTTATCGCAAGTATGGTTGAATGGTGGTTTGAAGTTTCTTCTGCTTGTTGCTGAAGTTGTTCTTCATTATCCCTTTCCCATTATTGACCCTGCATCTAGTTGTTTGAAGTCACTTGATTTAACTTGGAATTCTAATAATTAATTTACTCTTTATATGTAGAAGTAGAATCACTAGAGTAACCGCCGTTATCATTTGTTGAAGTTACGTCTCATTCCTGTTTTTGCTTTATGTCCTTGCCGTGAATTTGAAGCCTCCGAAATCAAATCAAGTAAATTCTTTATTCTAAAGGGTTGCTTTTTCAAATTAATTTAGGATTTGTTGGGAGGCATTTATTTTTCTGGATACTGTAGAATGGATCTCGGATCATGGGTAGTTTGGATCAGAGCTGTGGTTGGGGGATTTGGCTGACCTTTGCTTAAATCTTAGATCAGGTCGATCACCGGCTCTTGTTCTGCTTTTCACCGAAGTGGCTCTTCACTATCCCTGAGCCATTGACTCTGCGTCAAATTGTTTTGACTTTTAAGTCAGTTGACTGACTTTTAAAATTTTCACGATCCATTTCATGCTTATGCGTCGAAGTACTCAGATAAAACGACGGTAAGGAAAAGGAATCGACTGTTAGCTAACTCGTGCAGGAATTTAATTTTAGAGGTTTGGACAATGGCAGCGAACTCTTCAAATGGAGACCAACAAAAAGCAACAAAATCACCTCCCCAGCCATCCCCCTTGCGTTTTTCAAAGTTCTTTCAGGTGAAGTATCACATGCCATTTTGTGTTATGAGAATTTCAAATCAACTCGATCTGGTTGTGGACACGCTTTTCTCTTCTAGTAGCTCTCAACTTTCGTTATAGACCTCTCAAGAATTGGACTTTTCTATGCCTTAATGACTCCTAATTCCTGACATTATATGCATTGAATTTTTTTGTCTATTATAAACTAAACCAGGCACTCTCTTCTCAACATTTAAGTTTCCTGCCTGCGATTTGTTCTGCTGATTGGGGTGGGGGGATCAGGAATAGGTCTGTTGGACTCTGCCGAGAGTGGGGGGACTTTTGGCTGATCCTGCTATGTTGATAAATTAAAGAATCTTCCGTTTCCATAACTATATTTGCCTTTTCCTATTGTCTTGCAAAACTATGGTTTGATGTATGCGTTTTGTGGAAAGTCAAAAATCTGAAGGAAAATTGACTCTCTGTGTAATTTGCTCTTTCTTTGATTCTTGGTTCTTATAAAGCTTCAACACTTGTCTTCATCCTCCTACAAAAGAGGGAGGATTTATAAATTCTCAATTGAATCATAAATACAATAAGAATTTCTTTGATTTTTGATTGATACTTTGATATTAACATTTTCTTCTATACACTTCTTTCAATGCACATTTTGAACTCAAAAGTAGGTAAAAAGAGAAGAAAATGTGTTGGAATGTTATGAATTTCTAAGAGTTAATACACTTGCAAACTTAAACATTTGCTTGTCCTCAAGTAAAAACTTGTATCTTCTCTAAATTTCTAAAGTATTAGTCATTGATGCATGAATAAATTTGTCCTTATTAGCTGCTCAAAAAGTTATATCAAACAGGAAACCAAGAAAACATGCAGAGATGAACACTTCATAAATTTAAAATATGCTTTTCAAGAATTTCTGTGTGTGTGTGTGAATGGAGTTAACATGTATTCCTATTGCACTTGCTAAAGTTAAAAGCAACTTTTCAAGTCATATACCTATATTCAAATAATCAATTTCATCATTCTCTAATTCCTTCCTCTTTCTTTTAATTCACTCCACTTGACTTAGAAATCAAAGAGACTTTTTACCTTGTAATGGGACCGGGGGTTTAGGTTCTTAAAAGAAAAGGTAAATGATAGTCAACAAATACCTCAAGATAGATGACAATCATTCAAGGGGTTTCTTCCTTTTCTCATTAAACATAATCCCCCAAACTTGAACTAAACTGATCTTTTCCATATAAGCCTTTTTGTACTTTTCCCTTTTATTTTTATCATTTCATTTCATTTCTTTCTTTTTTTTAAGCTCATTTTTTACTTGATTTCTATACAGTATGTACCTTTTTACTTTCTACACTCATTTTTCCAATCATTTAAAACTATACACATCACATTCCACAACCCAATCAATTATCATCTATCTCAAAGCAAGGGAATCATGGTTTTTTTTTTTACATTGGCTAAGGTAGGTAGATGTTAGGTTTTTCGAAAAGAATCACTAATTGGCTTTTCAATTAGACACAAAATAAGGGTTCAAAACGGGAATAACATCAATTTGGTAAGCTTGAAAGGCTCAAACGCATTTTATGAAATGCCCTAATCATTTTTCTAAATATTATGAAATAAATCAAAAGCTCTAAAGAATTCGAAAGATTATTCTGGAATTAAAAATTTGAAACAAAGGTATATAACTCGAATTGTTACAAAGCCCTTCAACAAGAACATCTAAAATAAAGTCAACTCCAATAATGCTTCTTTTTTTGTTTAAAAATTCCTGAATAACATGATTCATCACTACAATGCATTCATTTACTCACATTAAACAAAATTTCCTATTAAATATAAAAGATTGAGCAGTAATTTATATCATTGGATCATCCAAACAACCTTGACATATAACCTAGCAATTCAGTTCATTTTTAACGTTCTTCACTAACAAACATTTAAGCATGAGAAATCCCAAACATTCCAAAAATTTTCTTTCAAAATTTTCACTGTACACTTATCAAAGTCTCAAAATTCCAAACATTTTCAAAATTTCAGCAAACTCTCACCCCTAAACTTACAACTAACAATGACCTCATTGTCAACTAAAAGGGAGGGAAATAAAAGCACTAGCACCTGTATAGACTCACATCCACAGCAATAACAAAGAAAATAAGGCACACAGTGGCCTGAGCAAAACCTGTACATACTTTCACCTGTAACTGTCAATACCCCACAGAAATACTATCATGGAAGAAAGTGATCTGTACAACCTGTCAAGGATCAATGTGGCATACATGATTTTGTCAAAGTATTCACAGCCAAAATATGAATCATCCCACAAACGAGCCATCAGAAGCTACCAAAAACATGGCTAAACATGTAGTCATCAGAAAATGTCCCAAAAGGCATGTAGTCATGCTATCATTCAGATCAAAACAATCATGTTAGTGAAACCCTAAGTCTCTAAGTGGAACAAATCCTTACTAATCACAATGACTATCACAGTCACCGCACACATAGTCATGCAACAATGGTTGACCAGCCATCAGTAGTTGATCGAAAAACACGCCGATCATGCACAGTGCTATACAATAGAAGTACTAATGTAAACAGAGAAATCCTATATCAAGAAGGCTAAAATAACACCAAAATATGAGATAAGCTAGACAAAACATCAGAATAGCCTCCAAAAACAATAGCATCAATCATCATCAACAGAAGGCTCATAGTCTGAGTCTGAATGCTCTATATGCGCCTTTCTTGAACTAGATCCCGTCTCCCCCATCTCCTCATCATCACTGCTACTAACCTCAGCATCTGTGCTATGGATTTCATCACTGTCACTATCATCTTGCTGGTCACCATCCTCATTTTCTGTCCCATCCTTACGGAAGTGCTCCTGAGCATTGTCTTTTTTAGCCTTAGCAACAGGGGGCTCATGCACATCAATACTCGGGAGTGCAAGGACATCCATAGGCAAGCCCTGATGATAAGCTAGGCGAGTAACAAGTGAAGTGAGTTTTCCAATGGCAATGCACAGTGTGTTATCCAACTTATCAATCTAATCAATAATGGCCTCAAACTGTAATGCAAGCTTCAAGCGAGGTCCGTCATGCTGAGCCCTTTTTCTCTCTCTAAGTTTAGGGTGTTTCTGTGACCCCAGATTGGTATAAGTGAATGGGAGGGTAGGCTTAATGAGGGGATCATCAGACAATTGCTTAACATGGGCTTCAAGGAAAAATGAGGTAATGAAGTGAATAAGGCTTTTGTAATGTTTTTCCTGACACTTGTATAGGGTGTTATACATAATGTTCCCAATATTGATCGGCTGGCTGGTTTTCAAAAGGAAGACGAGGAGGGCTAATTTGCTAGACATATATGTTAGATGGGTGGTGGGCTTGATGTTATTAGCTACCAAATGCAGCCAACATTTAGCTTCTGGTGTTAAATCACATCTAGCAAGATATTTCTTTTGATTGAATCTCACAAACCATGCATCCTCACCATTAATGACCAGCTCTTTTGCTATGGCTTCATATGGAAATTCATCCTTATTGGCAGTGAATTTTTTATATATACATTTATCATCTGAAACCTTGGGCAACTTGTAGAAGCGATTGATAGCATCGCTGTTGATGAGTAGCTTCTGCCCACGCAAGTCAACACGCCTATGATAAATAATGTGCTGAATGTAGTACTGCCTTACAAACTCAGCATCCATACTCTTTGCTTTGCTTCCATGAGTTTCCCTAGCTTTTGGCCAATGGCTTGTTTATAGAAGACATACTTGATTGTCTTCTTGAACTCCCGTTCTTGGTGCAACTTTCTGCCAGTGATCTTGTTTTTAGCATCTTCTAAGGGGTCATAAGGGGGCACACAGGATCTAGGTTGGTGCTTCTTCCAGCCTTCTTCATGATCTGCACACAACGGAAGGGCAAACAAACCAGAACAACAACCACATTCAACAACATAGAAAACAAAAGCAAAAGAAACTAATTTAGCCTATCCTAACCCTAAAAGAAAAGAGAAGAAAAGAAACCCCAAACTTAGGATCTATCTAATTCCATAGCTTTTCAATCAATATTCCAAGCTTACACCTAACCTCACTACCTTCAAAATTCAACCAGAGCTAATCACAATGAAAATTGTAGACAGTGAAGGCTCAGCTGAGTAACCCATTTCATTGTGGCCCTTCGAGAGAGTACATTGACTTCTAGCATGATACATTTGAAAATCAACTAAGGCATAAAAGTGAAAGTGCAAAATCATGTGTGTTTTTATGCAAAAAGGTGATCAGCAAAGAAAACTTAAAATTAAAATCACTGAAAGTACCTAAAATAAATTTATTTAAGAAAACAAAAAGTTTTGCCTTAGTGTAGATTCCATTGCCTCAAGATTGAAGTGAATGTGCACCATTGCAGACTTCAGAACTTAGAGCTATCAAACTTATTAGAACAAATTCAAATAATAATGTTCAAAGCATCAAAGACATGAAGACAAATGGCCACAATGAAAGATAGGTCCAAAAACACAATGATGCACTTACATTTACACTTCAGTATGTAAAGGATTATTTTCATATTTCACAAATTTCTGTGGACCTTTTTGAAACCCACATCAGCAGCATGGTAGTATTGAATTAACAAATCTGGTTTAACACAATATGGAAAATGTAACAACTTTCACCTGAAATTTCAGAACCTATTTTAGCAAGCTATCATTAGCAATTGTGATTCTCTACTCCTTAAATGTAGTTCGCAATTCAGTCCTAAGTTCTAGTAGAGGAGGAATTTCCAACTAGCTAACACATGAAGGCAAATCAGAAAAGTTTGGAAAACATTTTTCATGTGAAAGAAACTTCTGCAGGTGATACAATGTTAAGAATAAGTTGTGACCGGAAAGAAGCACCAACCTAGATCTTGTGTGCCCCCTTCTAACCCCTCAGAAGATGTTAAAAATAAGATCACTGGCAAAAAGTTGCACCAAGAACGGGAGTTCAAGAAGACAATCAAATATGTCTTCTATAGACAAGCCATTGGCCAAAAGCTAGGGAAACTCATGGAAGCAAAGCAGAGAGTGTGAATGTTGAGTTTGTAAGGCAGTACTACATTCAGCATATCATTTATCATGGGCGTGTTGACTTGCGTGGGCAGAAGCTACTCATCAACGCTGACACCATCAACCACTTCTACAAGTTGTCCAAGGTTTCAGATGATAAATGTATATATCAAAAATTCACTGCCAACAAGGATGAATTTCCATATGAAGCCATAGCAAAAGTGTTGGTCATTAACGGTAAGGATGCATGGTTTGTGAGATTCAGTCAAAAGAAATATCTTGCTAGATGTGATTTAATACCAGAAGCTAAATGTTGGCTACATTTGGTAGCTAATAACATCAAGCCCACCACCCATCTAACATATATTTCTAGCAAATTAGCCCTCCTCATCTTCCTTTTGAAAACCAGCCAGCCGGTCAATATTGGGAACATTATGTATAACACCCTATACAAGTGTTAGTAAAAACATTACAAAAGCCTTATTTTTCCTCACTTTATTACCTCATTTTTCCTTGAAGCCAATGTTAAGCAATTGCCTGATGATCCCCTCATTGAGCCTCCCTCCCATTTACTTATACCAATTTAGGGTCACAGAAACACCTTGAACTGAGAGAGAACAAGGGCTTGGTATGAAAGACCTTACTCGAAGCTTGTATTACAGTTTGAGGCCATTATTGATCAGATTGATAAGTTGGAGAACACACTGTACACTGCTATTGGAAAACTCACTTCACTTGATACTCATCTAGCTTATCATCAGGGCTTGCCTATGGATGTCCTTCTACTCCTGAGTACTGATGTGCATAAGCCCCATGCTGCTGAGGCTAAAAAAGACAATGCTTAGGAGCACTGCCATAGGAATGAGATAGAAAATGAGGATGGTGACCAGCAAGATGATAGTAATCTGGAGCACAGATACTGAGGTTAGTAGTAGTGACGATGAGGAGATGGGGGAGACGGGATCTAGTTCAAGAAAGGCGCATATGGAGCATTCAGACTCAGACTATGAGCCTTCTGTTGATGATGATTGATGCTATTGTTTTTGGAGGCTATTCTGATGTTTTGTCTGGCTTATCTCATATTTTGGTGTTATTTTAGCCTTCTTGATATAGGATTTCTCTGTTTATATTAGGACTTCTATTGTATAGCGCTGTGCATGATTGGCGTGTTTTTCGATCAACTACTGATGGCTGGTCAACCATTGTTGCATGACTATGTGTGCGATGACTATGATGGTCATTGTGATTAGTAAGGATTTGTTCCGCTTAGAGACTTAGGGGTTCACTAACATGATTGTTTTGATCTAAATGATAACATGACTACATGCCTTTTGGGACATTTTCTGATGACTACATGTTTAGCCATGTTTTTTGTAGCTTCTGATGGCTCGTTTGTGGGATGATTCATATTTTGGCTGTGAATACTTTGACAAAATCATGTATGCCACATTGATCCTTGACAGGTTGTACAGATCACTTTCTTCCATGATAGTATTTCTGTGGGGTATTGACAGTTACAGGTGAAAGTATGTACAGGTTTTGCTCAGGCCACTGTGTGCCTTATTTTCTTTGTTATTGCTGTGGATGTGAGTCTATACAGGTGCTAGTGATTTTATTTCCCTCCCTTTTGGTTGACAATGAGGTCATTGTCAATTGTAAGTTTGGGGGTGAAAGTTTGCTAAAATTTTGAAAATATTTGGAATTTTGAAACTTTGATAAGTGCACAATGAAAATTTTGAAATTTTTTTGGAATGTTTGGGATTTCTCATGTTTGTTTGTGAAGAATGTTAAAAATGAATTGAATTGCTAGGTTATATGTCAAGGTTGTTTGGATGATCCAATGATATAAATTATTGCTCACTTTTTATATTTAATAGGAAATTTTGTTTAGTGTGCGTATATGAATGCATTGTAGTGATGAATCATGTTATCCAGGAATTTTTAATAAAAAAAAAACACTATTGGAGTTGACTTTATTTTGGATGTTCTTGTTGAAGGGCTTTGTAGCAATTTGAGTTATATACCTTTGTTTCAAATTTTTAATTCCAGAATAATCTTTAGAATTCTTTAAAGCTTTTGATTTATTTCATGATATTTAGAAAAATGATTAGGGCATTTCATAAAATGCGTTTGAGCCTTTCAAGCTTACCAAATTGATGTTATATGTGCTGAGTTTTCTGTACTTGCCATTGTTATGAATTGTGGATGTTGACATGTGGTTCTTATTTTGCCTCCCGTGTAGATGTGATTGAGCAATTATTGATTGAGGTTGATCAGATCTACCATCTTGCCTATCCTGCTTCTCCAATTTTCTTCAAATACAATCCTGTGAAGGCGAGTCTTTAGAGTTTTATTTAGTATATTGTTGACTTTTAGAAATTCATAATATTCCAACACATTTTCTTCTCTTTTTACCTACTTTTGAGTTCAAAATGTGCATTGAAAGAAGTGTATAGAAGAAAATGTTAATATCAAAGTATTAATAAAAAATCAAAGAAATTCTTGTTGTATTTGTGATTCAATTGAGAATTTCTAAATCCTCCCTCTTTTGTAGGAGGATGAAGACAAATGTTGAAGCCCTATAAAAACCAAGAATCAAGGAAAGTGCAAAGGAGGTGAAGCAGTGCAAAGATATAAGGAATTTCTGTAACTTGCCTCAGCAAGTTGACCAACTGGCTGTGGCAAGTAAACATTCTCAAGAAGTTTACTCTCTGTGTAACTAGCTACAACAAGTTGGCAAACTGGCCGTGGCAAGTGCTTTTCGTATTCTCTCTATGTAACTGGCCACAACAAGTTGACAAACTTGCTATAGCAAGTCAAGAATCTGAAGGAAAATTGACTCTCTATGTAACTGGCTACGGCAAGTTGACAAACTTGCCGTAGCAAGTCCTGAAAAAGTGCAGCTGCGCGTTTTGATGTCAGAAGCAAAAAAACACTACTTAACCTAGGGAAGAGTGCCGAAAACACATATTCTACACCCTGGGAAGCTTAAGCACGAAAGGAGACACCTTAGAGAGGGGATTTTAGAGAGTTTTGGAGCTTGAGTAGTGGTTCCAAGAGGGACTTTGTGACTTCTACCTTGGTTTCATGTTTTTTCTTCTCTTTTCCCTTTTTCTATGGTTTATTCAGTTGTTATGCTTAGATTTTTTTGTACATTTGGACATGAGTAGCTAAGTATCTCTTCTTTTAGGATTGTTTTGATCCCTTGTATGGATTAAGTACTCATTTTCCTTTTATATTTGTGATTAATGATCAGATTATGCTGATTTTACTCTTTGCTTAATGCTTCTTATTGATTGGCCAACAATGAGATTGTTGGGTTCACTTGATAGATGCTTGAGAGAGCTAGATTAAGTATAGAACTTGAGTTTAATCATGTGATAACTTGAAATTTGTAAATTGAATGGATAGTTTTGTGAATGAGGTGGAGATACACTCATTAACCTCACATAGCCAAATAAGATTTGCAATGAAATCAGGGTTTAGTTAGTTAATTAAGAGATTAATAAATTAATTGAATTAAACACCTATTTGGAGACTTGAGAGAGCACTTATAGATACTTTAGTATCCTTGGCTAATATAATCCTTCATTAAGCATTAAGTAGCATATATTGGGGGGATTCAAGTGAATGCATTTTGAAATACAAGAGGGATAAATATTCCTAAGTTTCATCTAATATTTGAATTTAAAGAATCATTTGCTTTTATAAATTTTTAGTCTAAAGATAGTTTTAAGTTTCTCTCACCTCAACCCACATGTTTTGGTTCACCTTAATCAATTTTAAATGATTTTATTCAACTTAGTTAAACATATAGTTACATTAGTTAGCTCTCTTTCGTCATAATCTTCGTAGAAACGATCTTTACTATTACTTTATTACTTTAAGTGATACGTGCACTTACGGCAGCAAACATATATCTTATCAATTACCATGAGCTTATTGTGAAGAATTTCTGGTCAACCGTATCTATTATGCATTTTCTCCTTGGCACTCTCGTTTATACCAATATCATTGATTTAAGTTCTATCTGTCTAGTTTACCTCGAGAAAATCTAACAGCTAAGAAAACGTTACAGACAATAAAGACAAATGTTATTGGAACATTGAACATGCTTGGCCTTGCAAAGCGAGTGGGAGCACGGTAGGAAGATCTTATTCTCTATTATTCATTTGAGTGTCTTAATTGATACCATTTATTTGTCTCAACAAGTTTGTTATTTTATTGGGCAGTATTTTGCTTACTTCTATCTCAGAAGTATATGGGGATCCTCTTGTGCACCCACAACCAGAAGGTTATTGGGTTAATGTTAACCCTATTGGTAAGTGCTTATATCAATAAACTTGTATCTATCTACTTTAAAGCGGTTAATCATCAAAACTGAAATTCAAACGGACAAACATGGAATTCACTAATCAATGTATGATTAAATCATTTGAATACATATTCCCTGTATGCTTTGGCCTTTCCCAACGAATCAAAATAAAAATGCTAGAAAAACTTTTTTCCCCAATTAGATTTCGGCTTTATGGTGTGAGGTGAACCTGACTTACATGCTTAGCATGATAATGTATCAAATATTGTTCGAGGGTAAGGGAATGTTTTGTCAACCTCGTAAGGGTATTGTCCAACTCAAAAGTATTTCTCCAATAGGAGTTCGGAGTTGCTATGATGAGGGGAAGCGTGTTGCAGAAACTTTGATGTTTGATTATCATAGGCAGCATGGAATAGGTATGTCTTGTTCTTTTTCTTAACTTTTTTAAGTATCTTTTCTATGTTCAGGGTGATTCCGCTTCAAGTGTTCCTTTGTTCATAACTTCTTGATATGTTAACTTGCATCATATCACAGAAATACGCATTGCTAGAATCTTTAACACATGGACCACGCATGAACATTGATGATGGTCGTGTCGTCAGCAACTTTATTGCTCCAGCACTTCGGTAAGCGCTTTTATGATGTGTCAGTGAGATTGGATCCACTATCAATGTTGTTGCATGGCTTGCTTATATTTCAAGAAAACATCAATGTGCTGCTACACAGTCAATAAATTTTTTTCTGACAGTAACGGTTGATAATTTAAGGCTCTACAAAAGTATGAATAATGTGTCTGATAGGCATGTTGTGTCTTTGCTTTCACTTCACATATGATCTTGTATGTCTTATAGTGGAGAACCATTGACGGTCCAACATCCAGGAACACAAACTCGCAGTTTCTGCTATGTCTCTGATACGGTATGTATGAAATATGACATATTTTTCATTGTATTTTTGGTTATCTTGGGTTACTTGTGACGATCTGACTATAGTACAATGTTTGAAATCTACAAGGTTGATGGTCTCATCCGTCTCATGGAAGGGGAAGACACTGGTCCAATCAACCTTGGAAACCCAGGTTAATTTTTTATGACAGGACCTTCGTTATCTTTTGCCCACCTCTTTTACTTAAAGAGTCTTTTGTTTACTTTTCAGGTGAATTTACAATGATTGAGCTTGCTGAGACGGTGAAAGAGGTGAGTTATAGACCATTTTACTTATGTGGTAGTCTGCTTAAAGTTCTACAAATACGAGAATGTGTTTCTTTAGTATCAGTCAACAAAATACCAATAATGTAGTAGCTGGTGAAATGCTTGTGGCTAAAATGTTTTGTGGGTGGTTTTGCAGCTTATAAATCCAGCAGTGGAAATAAAGATGGTGGAGAACACTCCTGATGACCCTCGATAGAGAAAACCAGACATAACAAAAGCAAAGGAATTGTTGGGTTGGGCCCCAAAGGTCAAGTTGCGAGGTGGCCTTCCTCTCATGGAGGAAGATTTCCGCCTTAGGCTTGGGGTTGAAAAGAAGATTTAAAGCCAAAATTCCAACAGCCATATGAAAGATATAATTTGGTAGTTACCTCAATTTATTAGAGTTAAGTATAAACTTATTCTCCTTGTTCTGTACCCTTTTCCCTTCTCTTTTCGAGGACATGCGTTTGCCAGCTACAATGTAATTGTATACAAAGATCAAAGGAATAGATCGCTGGCTACAGTGAAAAAATTTCAATTGGAAATGTATTGGATTCAACTTTCTCGCTAAACCGGCGTCTTTAAGCGCTGAGTTTATTGTCTATGCATGTGTTTGATATCATTTATTTTTGGATAATAAGTTCTTATTACGCAAGCCGAGATTAAATTTCTCTCACATACTTACTTCGTATACCGTAAATCACGATTTATAAGTATTTATTACCCAAAAATAAGTTATTCTAAACAAATACTATATGAGATAATGAGTACTATCTCTACGTTTTTTTTTTTGATAAAACTCTACATTATTTTTTTATTTGATAAAGATAACAACTACTTCTTTCTGTTCTTAATATAAGGTCCATGTGGGAGTTGATCTTAATACTAGGTATAAGATATATTTTTGCTTTCATATTTATCATTATTTTTCTAATTTACCCTTATTGATTCTCCCTTAATAATAATCAAAGAGGTAAGAAAATGAGAGAATTAAGGGAGGTAATTGGGGCATTTTTGAAAATATATCATATTAACTAATTGAATTAACTTTTATGACATAATTAAATTAGATAAATATATTTTATAACAGGATAATAGAAAGTGAGAGTATTATCTTTACATTTATTGTTGACAGTTGACTTGGTATGAGATACATGTGCTTAGGGAAAAAAAGAAGACTACTTGAAATAAAATTGATAGGTAAAAATTATCATAGAGTTAGCCTAATGGTGTAAGATATTTATATTGGGAGTAACAACCATGAACCCTTAACGGGATAACAAATGATAATATAAAAAAAAAAAATAGTTAAACCCATTGATGTAGATATTTATACCTTTTTCATATCCTTTTTCATATACGAATATTTAGCTAATCAGGTGGTACTCCTTGCAAACGGGAGCAATAGCTTATTGTATTATAATGAATATTTATGACATTTTTTCTTACAACAATTTTTTCTTAAAATTTAAAATTTTTGTACGCTTATATGTGCTGAGTATATATTTCAGCTAGTCAATTTGCGAATATATCATCATTCATTTTGATCCGTCTTTCAATACTCAACTAATAAAAAATATGAAAAAAATAAACCATGGGTTCAACAATAAGATAGAAATAAAACCAAAAATTGAAAAACAGTAACTTTCAAGTTTAACAATTAATTATGCAGTTGAGATTTTCTTTTAAAAAAATATTTAGATCAAGTTTTTTATGACCATGAGTAATTAGAGAATTTCACATCACGAATATAAAAAAAAAATTATTGTTATATAAAAAGTGAACCAAACAAAAAAGAAGATTTGAACCATTAACTAATTATTTTAATTTAAAAATACATATATTTATCTTACTTTTTTCTATTTAGATGATACTCCCTTTTATATTAAATATAAGACTGGATTGACTTTATACGGTGAGCTAGGATAGAAGTGTAAAAAAATGAATGCATAAAAATTTTATTTTGAGTTATAAAACTAGATTATAGTCATGTTATTCTAATTATAATTCTATTCTAATATAATATAAACAATAATCGAAATGGTTAATTTTTGGCCTATTTTTTATTGAACGAAAAGACAGCCTCGGACAAACTGGCCAGCTGCCAGCGTGTTGCTCTGATGGATGATAGATCGGTAGGTCTTTGTCCACATTTACCTATTTCTCCCAAGTCCAACCAATGTGGGCCATCACATGTGGCAGGTCAACACGAAGTAGTCTTTCGCTGACAACTAATACACTCTCACAGGCACGGCATATTCGCTGTCCTTTAGTTCACATTTTGGGGGAAATATATGAACTTTATTTGATAGCTTAATTTATTTTTTGTGTTTTTGTTGGTCATAATAACTTCCTTAATTAATATGCCCCCTCTAAATATAACATAAAATTAATTTTTTTTAATATTACGAAAGTTAATTAAATAATCTTAAAATATTTATATTTATTTATTTTTTTAAAATTATTTTAATTAACATATAAATTGATATATAATAATATAGCAGAGAACATTAAGTATCTTGTTTAACTTGTAAAAAACCAATCTGCTTTATATTTAGTGTTGGAGGGAGTAATTGTCAATCACTGATCTGCTCCTCAACCTCGAATCGCATCCTCTGATTATAACATCTGCCGCTGATTCCATTTCCAAATCTCTTAATAAACGCTTTTTGTTTAGACCCCATTCAAATTTCAGAGTTCTCTTGATCGAGGTAATAAGTCACTCCGTCCTGATAGAAACTTTAATGCTTGATTTTCGCTTCTTTACTTCATCGTGACGAGGACAGTTTGGTATGATTTCGATAACTGTCGTTGCCCAGGAGCTTTCATGATTGCCCTCAACTTTCCGTGTGTTTGAAGGCTTTGAAATTGATTTGGTTTGTTGCGAGTTTTTATTTTATTTTAGCTTTTCTGAAAAAATATTCTAAGCCTTTAGTGATTTCTTCAAACGTGCATCACTTCGTCTATATAAATGGTATCTCATTAAAGAGTCTTCAAATCAGAAATCAGAAGGGAAATTTAGGGTTTTGGTTTGGTTCTCCCTGAAGCTCGCGATCAGGTCCTCCCTTTACCGCCTCGATTTCTTAATCTGCTTTCTATTGAGCCTGTTCTTTTGTCTGTTTCTCCTTTTTCAAGAAGCCCGCCAATTGGCCTTCTAGTTAATAATCTAAATGTAGCCAAATGGCTTTTTTAATTATAAAATTGATAAACCCATCTAATATATGTGTATAAGGTGAAATATATATACCTGATAGAAATTTGTGCAGGAAATTTCAAGGATCCGAACAATGGCGGCCAATTCTTCCAATGGGGATCACCAAACACCGGCAAAGTCACCGCCTTTGCCATCTCCACTGCGTTTTTCCAAATTCTTTCAGGTTGAACTCTTGCCTCTGTTAAAATAATTAGCCTTTTTCTTGCCACATTGTCATTCTCGTTAGTGGTAATTTGTTCTTAGGATCACGTTTTGCAAATTTATGTTTATTTAGTTGATTGTTGTCCTATTTTTGCCTTTCGGTTGATACAAATTTTTATTATTGATAAGTCACATTTGATCATGATTTGAGAGTAGGGAAAATTGTTCTCTTCCTGGTGGCCATAACGCCTGGATTATTTAATATGCTTATCTATATAAAGCTTTGCATATTTGTCTTTAGTTTTAGACTTGCCCACGTTTTTAACATGATCATAATTATACAACGAATAACTGATTGTTATGTATAAGTTTGATATGAAATCACACAGCAAATATGGATCACGTATATGTAAATATATATATTTTTTCTTAAAAGTACTAACAACAGAAACTTCAGAGAATGGAGAATCCTCACTTCAAAGAATACAAATCCCATTTACCTTCGCTTATGCATACCTAGTATTCAAAAGTATTCTCTATTTTTTTTTTCACGTAAATTGCATCTTATATCACTTTTCTGTCTTGATGTTTTGTTTCACCAATATTTTTCTCATTCTTGTCAACAGTCGAATATGAGAATTTTGGTTACTGGAGGAGCTGGATTTATTGGCTCTCACCTGGTGGACAGATTGATGGAAAATGAAAAAAATGAGGTAAGCACGTGTGATCTTTCTCCTTATATGGTCATTATATTTATTTGTGATTTCACTGATCCTATTAAGAGTAATTATCTATTTATCTTTATCATCATGTAAGTGATGAAATATGAACAGCATATAGAGTAAGTTATGGTTTTGTGCCTTGATCAGGTAATAGTTGTTGATAACTACTTCACTGGATCCAAAGACAACCTCAAAAAATGGATTGGCCATCCAAGATTCGAGCTCAAGCGTCATGGTATTGCCCCATTTTTTTATCTCTATACAAGTCACGCCCTCAAATTTGTCACATACAAGATGATACACTGGAGATGATTTCCCCTTTTGTTCTGATTTGATGGTCTATGTTTGAACTTTGAACTCTTAAATCAAGATGAAATTGATTTCTTTTAAATAAAATGCTGTGAAGGTTCATGCAACTAGCTCAAGCTTCACAATTATTACACTGCAAAATAAAAACAATCAATAGTTAACTGTTACTTGATCAAACACTACTTTGATCAGCGCAAGATATTGTGCTCAGAGAAAATGAACAGCAACGCTGCTTTGTTGGCTTGGTAGATTGTCATCCATTTTACCTTTAAATCTATCTGTGAATCAATGATACTGATCTGCTTTTACATTTTTCTACCCCTTTGTAGATGTCACAGAGCCTTTGTTGGTTGAAGTTGATCAGATTTACCATCTTGCATGTCCCGCTTCTCCTATCTTCTACAAATACAATCCTGTGAAGGTATGACTGATTCTTTTTCCTTTTTCTTTTTTATTTTTCTTTTTGGAGGTGACCTGCTTGAGTCTTCGTTGTTTCTCTATCATTTACCCTGACCATGCCAAGTGGATAAATTCAAGTCTGCTAGCATACCGCCAATTCCTTCCCTTCCCTCTACTTAGGTCAGGGATCCTTTATTAATGTTGTAATTGTCTGGGAACTAACCCTGCCCCCTCATGAGAACTATCCCGCTATGTCCCTCACCCCACTCTGCTATAATTATTCTGCTAATTCCTATCTTATCCCTTGACTCACTTTTCAGGTAAAAGGTTTAACATAGTTTGATCTCAATTTCCATGCATGTCATATACTGTCAATATATTTTGGTCTAGCTTGTGCCATGCGTTACCGATTGACAATTTACTGTCTGATAATACTTGGAGACTATCTGAAGTGTGGAGAAATTATATTTTTACAGACAATAAAGACAAATGTGATTGGTACTCTGAACATGCTGGGGCTTGCAAAACGAGTTGGTGCAAGGTTGGGACAAATGTTATTTATTTTTTCTTGAAAAGAAAAAGAATTAATGTTTTCAACTCTTACCATCAATTGGTCTCAATTATCTGTTTATTTGTTGACAGGATTTTGCTTACATCAACATCAGAAGTATATGGAGACCCTCTTGTGCACCCACAGCCTGAAACCTATTGGGGCAATGTTAATCCCATAGGTACATGTTTATCTCTTACTCATCTTGTGTTGTAGCTTTCTTAAGTGGAAGCATTGCTATTTGCTGGTTGTGATTATCTACGCACTGGTTCAGTAGACATGTTTCTGATGTATATAACCCACAAAGATCTGTTCTCTGTTTAATTTGTATTCTTCAAAGTTGCTATCCATCAAACTTTTCTTTTATGATAAAGAGGACTCTTTGTTGTGAACCTGAGAAGCTAAAAGATAGATTCTACATGCAAGCATTAGCTTCATGAAGTGAGATGAACTTTTTTGATCCAAAGCTCTGTCATCAAAACTATTTTATGTCAGGCTTAATTGGTCAAAGTGAATAAGCAGGAATATAAGCCTAAGCCTAAGCCTAAGCACTAAAAAATATATTGTACATAACAGGGGTTCGGAGCTGCTATGATGAGGGAAAGCGTGTGGCTGAAACTTTGATGTTTGATTATCATAGGCAGCATGGAATAGGTAAACTCTTGAACTCTTTCTCTTACATTGCCTCATTTTTAGAGGGGTGTAGCTGTATCAAATACTTCTCTTTGAGTCCTTCATTTGTTTATTCCTTTTTACCATAGAAATACGTGTTGCAAGAATCTTCAACACATATGGACCACGCATGAATATTGATGATGGGCGTGTTGTCAGCAACTTCATTGCACAGGCACTTCGGTAAATACCTGGCCTTTTTATGGTATATTATATGATGTTATTTCTGCATGGGTTGCTTATATCTTCTTCCTCATCGGCTTTTTTTCTGGCCTACTATAGATACATCGCACCATTTTTTATGGTAAAATTTTCCAATTTTTATCAATATGCTTGATGAGTCAATTTATGACCATGCTCTTCACTTGCTAAACCAAGTATTGATTCAACTATCTCCATATTTAAAGTTTGGTTGACTAGCTATGACATTTCCCCCCTAGGCTTTTGTTTCCCATTCCCAAATTATTGGCTCACTTTGGCTTCTCTCTTAAAATCTTCTGCCTTTTGTAGGGGTGAACCATTGACGGTCCAATCTCCAGGAACACAAACTCGCAGTTTCTGTTATGTTTCTGACCTGGTAAATATTTTTTGTATACCATTTGTTTTTTTTATTGAATTATTACTAGCTCTAATAAGACCATATTTGTTTGAAATCTGTCAGGTCAACGGCCTTATCCGTCTCATGGAAGGGGAACACACTGGTCCAATCAACCTTGGAAACCCAGGTTACATTTCTACTGCAAGACTACTTGCATTTAACTTTCGCCCATGTCGGATACTTACTTGTACATGTTTGCTTGTTCAGGTGAATTTACAATGACTGAACTCGCTGAGACGGTGAAAGAGGTCAGTTAAAAGCTCTTAGTTATTTTCAAATATATATGATGATGGAGCTCTCAGTGCAACATTTGGTAATTAATGCTTCGTGGTGGCTTTTGCAGCTTATCAATCCAAAGGTGGAAATAAAGACGGTAGAGAATACTCCCGATGACCCTCGACAGAGAAAACCTGATATAACGCTGGCAAAGGAATTGCTTGGTTGGGAACCCAAGGTCAAGTTGCGGGATGGCCTTCCCCTTATGGAAGAGGATTTCCGTCTCAGGCTTGGAGTTGATAAGAACTAAACTTTTTATTTACCCCTCTTTGTCTGGTCCATGTGCAAGTAGAGAATAAGTCTGCGTTGACTCTGAAATTCAGGGGTCCAAAGTAATCCCATTTGTCCATGGTCCAATTTCTCGTTGAATTTAAATCCATGTTGCTCCAAATTTTGTCTTTGAAACGATTATTTTGGATTGAGTTACATTTCACATCAAGGCACCCTTGAGGCCTGTTCAATTTAAAAGCATGATCATTTTAGCGCTTTAAGCTGCGTTTCTTGTTAGTTGCATCTCTTTCAGTTCAACTTTGGATAAATTGGCTATCAATGTTCCTGAATATCGCACCTGCATGGCTACGTCAGAATAAATTTAGATATTAATTTGTTAAATTACATTAACAGCACAGATACGATGGATCTACACCTGACGTTTTTTTGTCAAAGGCTTCAATTAAATAAAGCAAGGCGGCTAGGAAGGAATACTAGATATAGTCGACATTATACTCGTTTGGGATAGTTTATTTTTGGGCAATAAGTGCTTATAAATCGTGATTCACGGTATATGAGGTAAGTATGTGAGAGGAGTTTTGTCTCGACTTACATAATAAGTGTTTATTTCCCATTCTTATTTCGGCGGATCAAGAACCAAGTATAGAAATGGTGCAAGTAATAAAGTTGATAATAACAAAACGTTACAGAATACTACTTCTGTTGCGAAATTACAACCCAAAATGACGGCGAGACAACGATTTTCTGAAATTTGTTTTTATGGGAGTTTTAAGAACTGGAGTTCATTAAATTTATCGCATCTAATTTATTAGTTTTTCACGGATTGCTGGCGTTTACCTCAACAACCGCCTGGTTATGCAGCTCCTGCTAATCTTATTATCATTTTATTTCTTGGGTAGTTGGGTTTATAGTTTTCCGGGTTTCCTTAGGGCTTGTTTGGTCTGAAGGGAGGGGAGAGAAAGTGGGCGGAAAGAAAAATTTTTTGAGTTGAATTTAAAAAAATTAAAAAAATTGGGTTAAAAATTTTTAATTAATTTTTTTTACTCTTTTATCTTATATATTCTCTTTATTAAAATTTTATTATCCCACTTCTTCAATCTTTTAAAATTTAACTCATAAAAATTTTCCCTCCCCTCCCTTTCTCTCCAAATCCTTCACACCAAACAGACCCTTAGTCTCGGGGTCACGATAGTAAATCAAATCAGATTAAAGAATAAAGGGAGAAGTACACTTAGGTCCCATGGAAGAAAAAAAATAAAGAAATGGTCCCTGTAGATTGCAAAATGAAAAAATGGTCCCATTAACAACTCTAGGAGCATATATTGATAACTCATTAACAATTCCAGGGGCCTATATTGACAACTCCATGGAACCATTTTTTCATTTTATAATCTATAGAGACCATTTCTTCATTTCTCCTCTTCCTTAAAACCTGAATGTAATTCTCCCAAAAATAAATGATGAGTCAGCTTTGGGAATTCTGGTTGAGACCTTTCCAAAGTGGACAACGCATGATAAGTGATTAACACGCGGTCCACACCTATGCTTCCCCAAATAGTCACTGGCCGGCGTCAGCCGTTTGGATTGAACCGCGCATTTTGAGTTGTGATTTGGACCCTTCCCTTTAAAGATTTCTTTCCCAGTTTGAGATGCATACCTTCAAAGGCAATGTTAGTTGCGTGGTTGCGTGATTAATTAACTTGGTATCATTTCTTAAAATTGATATTTAATGTAAGAGCTGGTTACCTGATATGATAAGATTAAAGAAGTTAATTAATATAACATATGTTTTCTAAAACACCCTAATTATTTTCCTTAATCTTGTCAACGTGGGTAAAATTAAGAAAAACTTGATAAATATAAAAAATAGATTTACTATTTAAGATTGATATCAACTATCTAATTAAATTTTACGTCAACCAAAGAAGGAGTATTAAAGATGACCACATCATTGTAATCCTTGTCAAATAAAGTGTTCTCCTTTCTCCTCCTTCCTCCACTGTTTGCTACTAACCACCGTACTCAACATCCGCTAGCCATTGTCCTCCTCTAAATCCACGGCATTTCAATCTTTTCAATCTTATTTTTATTTATTTTAAAAATAAACAATAAAATTCTTTACCAACAAATAAACAATAAATTTGGTTATCAATTTATCATCACATTACATTATATTTTTTACATCTTTGTCCTGCAAGCAAAGCAACCCTATTGATTACTGGTACATGCTCATTTTCTTATTATTTATTACTTGCTCCAATTCTTAATATAAGACATATTTATCTAATTTAATTAGTAAAGAAAGTTAATTAATATGAAATATATTTTCTAAAATATCCCGGTCATCTTTAATTCTCTCATTTCTCCTCCTCCTTGGTTATTGTTGAGGATGCATCAATAGGGGTAAATTAGAAAAAGATTGACAAATATGAAAACTGTTTTATAGTTAGAATCAATATCAACTCTTAAAATATGTCTTATATTAAGGACACGAAAGAGGAATGTTGAAAAAAATGAAAAATGAAAGGTTCCAATTGCTTGAAGGCGCCTGAGGCCAAAGTTATGAAACAAGTCAAGAGTGGAGCAAGCCTCAGTGTGTGTTTGGGATAACGGGAGGAAAAATGACTTATTATGATTCTGACTTATTAAAAATTACTTAATAGAAAGTCATTTTTTGTAATGTGATTTATGTTTGGATGAGCAATTTATTTTTGGACAATAAGTGCTTATAAATTGTAATTTATGGTATACGAGGTAAATATGTGAGAGGAGTTTTATTTTGAGTTACGTAATAAGTGACTTAATAGAAAAACTTATTTAATAAGTAGCTTATTCTACTGTTGATGCAATTAAAATAAACTGAATCAAACACTGTAAAAATGCAACACGTTTTTATTTGAGCTTATTACTCAAAAACGAGTTTATTTCTATTCAATAAGCTGAACCAAATACACCCTCAATCTTCCCTGTTAGGCCACAAAAGCTAGCTTGAATTCGTTATCAGGATAAAAATCACTCCTGCTTTGGCAATCATTATTTTCTGGGATAGTATACGCAAGCAATCAATGAATCATGTTTATTTGAAATAACGATTGGAATTTTTAAAAACAGGTTTTTAATTATGACTTATTATATACGAAATAAATGTAGGAAAGAAGATTTATTTTAATTTATATAAATAAGCTTTCTGTTTTTTTTTTTTTTTGTTACAGACATAATCCCAACATCATTTTTAAGAGGCGGTTTGAACTTCGAATTCCATCCGCTGCCACTGCCAGAACAAGTCCGCTTATTTTGCGTGTATAGACTCTGAGTCTCTGACTCACTCCCTTGTATCTCTCCCCCGATCCTTCCTTCGGAACTCATCCAGACGTAAATCCATGTCCAATCAAATCACACACGTGTGCGAAAATGCTAATCCGCATTGCACTCCACCGTGTCCCCTCGCGCCCCCTGACCCACCATTAAAGCAAAAAAATAGTGGCTGGTCTCCGCATATCTCCATCACTGCACTGTGCTCCTCCGTGGCCAGCCTCTCTTGCCGCCACGCTCTCTTTCCCGCCACAGTTGTCACCGTTCACGAAACCAATAAAATATAGTAAATAAAATTAACAACACTGCGAGATTACGCCGTTACCAATATTATATATTCGTGTGTCAACGTGCGATGTAGTTGAGGAAACACCAGCTCTAGAGTCGGAGGGAGTTGTTGGTGATTTTGTCGGTGTAGTCGGTTAATTTCAAACAGTAGATTGCAATTGATAACTTCTTCCCTCTTACTTTTTGAGTCGATTGGATTTGAGTATTTGATTTCTCGCCGTGCTTTCTCGCCAACATCTTTGTAGATGTCCAGGACATGACCGTATCGGAATTAGGACTAGGGTTTTGGGGTGCCTGAGGTTCCGATTGCTCCTGCTTTCTAGTTGTTTTTTCCTCGGATATGACTGCCGAAGCTCAATCTGCCCCTCGACACGCTGGATATCTCGATGCTCTCTCTCAAGCTATACACAAGAAGCTCCAGCGGGTTTGTTATCTACTTATCTTGCACTCCCTTCGAATTTCCCCCAGTCTTTGTGTTTGGATGTTAAGAAAATGAAATGGATCTAAGAACAGTTATCCGTCATGGTATGGCTAGTAGCATTTGCTAATTGCGTATTGGCTCTTGCTCCGACCGTTTGGATGATATAAATTAGTGCTCGAGTTTGGAATACCTTGTCTTTCTATGTTGACCCCTCTGGATCGTTGAGTTGAGACTAATTTTTATTTCTTAAAATCTCGGTAAATGCCTTTGTATATCTTTCAACCAATATTTGATTTGAATATTCGTTGATTTTTCCATTTTTACGTTCTTATAAAGAATTAATGAGAATTCATACCTGCGTGAGCATACTTTTACGAAGGCTAAATATGGAAGGGGGCGATTTGTTTGGCTAAACAAAATTATGTGTGATAAATTGTTGCAGGCGATGGCTAATTCGTCACAGAGGCGCAATTTGCTGCAGGAGCTATTTGCAGACATAGCTTTAGAAGTTGATAACCGAGCTAAGGGTGAGTTCTAAACGGTGGATGAGAGATACACGATTACCACTATGTCTTTCCGCTGAACTAGTTTATTTTCTAGGCTTCACATTGATGCATATGTAGATGCTTTCTTCAAGTCATGTCTGTCTTATGGATCGTGGTTCAAGTTAGCTTGGGACCCCATTTTTTATGGAATTTTTAGGGTCTGTACTCTTAATATGCTTGGAATGTTTATATTTTAGGAGATTGCTGCTTTGCTTGAAAATGTGATTACATTGTCGATCATATATTTCTTTTTGATAACATATTCTCAGCTATATTATGTTTGTTTGAGAAAATGTTGATGGAAAGCGTTTTCCAGATAATATATTTTGCGTAATGTAACTTTTTTTGTTTTGCCAACATTTTGCTTAATGTAACTGGTCTAATGAGGTGCTCACGGAGTGTTAGACCTCAGCAACAAGAGATCATTTGCATTCAAACGAGCTGGGTTTAGCTATGGTTGTATTCACAACTAAATCATTGATTATTGGGTTCAAAGTTACATGTTTTCTTGGAGTCAAGAAAACCTGTTTTTTTTTTTTTTTTTGTGCATCTATTTTCAATTTTGAAAACAGGTTACCGATTGCAAATATTAATCTTTTGGCATGAATAGATATAATTTTCAGCAAGGATGAAGATGTAATTTCTCCCTCAAACAATGGTGATGTCCTGTTATGTTTCTATGATGTGCTTGCTGATTATTTTGTGCGGATGCCTGAAAGTGGAAAGCCTATCCTTGACTTGATTGTCCAACTGTGGAGCCAGTCATTTGCCTCCCATATTTTTGCTCTCCTGTTCCACAAATGGGTATGTAAGTAGATGCTCAACTGTATCATACTGTTGTTTACTCGACACTATCTTTCATTACTCCCTTGTTTGAGTATTAAAAGGTATGATGTATCACCTGGATGCTTGCCTTCATAAGAAATGGACGCGTTATTGAAGCTTCAGGAAACAGAATATTTAAAAAAAAGAAGGGCAGCCAGTGCCAGCGAAGAGACTATTATCAGGATATAATTCAAATAAAATTAATTTTTAATTTTTAATACCACCACCTAACTCCTTTTCCCTGGCTTCCTGTTGTATTACAAAATGACTACTGCCTCAGTACCTTTTACCTTTACGCAGTTATTTGAAGTTCAACTTGATAATCCAGAAGTGCTTCTTCGCTATTCATCTGCTTTGGTTCAAGGCGCCACAGATGTTTTCTGGTATGAATTCATGTTGTTTTAAGCGGCATTACTAAGTTGTTGATAATTTGCAATTGCTTGTCAGGGGGCCTGATCTAATCTTGTAAATTATACATCTCCCAATAAGCTCACCTTTTTTTAATTCTGGGTACAAAGACGACCCTTTGAGCTCATGAGCCCTTCTAGGTCTGAAACGAAACACCACTGTTTCAGGAACAGCGGCCATACATGTTTACCCATCTCCAAAGCCAAACCATGTTTAGCTACACTACTATCTACGCAAGCATTAGCAATTCTAGGTATGTATTTCATTTAAACCTCTCACTATCTAGCCAGTGACTCTTTTGTACCAGAGATCCAATGACAATCATTTCCTTCTGTAGACTACTAACTAAAACTAGAGCATCAGATTCTACCTCAACTCTTCTAAAAGCACAGTTCCCATGCTAACTCCTTCCCCATAATCAAGCCCCATCCTTCTGCAGTTAAAGGCATTTCCAGTTTTCCACCCCCCAAATTAGTGAAAATCCCAAAATCCAGCTTCTGTCCTGAATCCTGATCATGTATAACTGCTCCCTTGAGTCACCCACACTAACTCCATCAGTATTTAATTTCACCCACCCTTATCTAGTGCCCTCCATCCTCTCTTTGATAGCACTACCTATCATAACTTGCTTTCTCCATTCATATATCATCTGCCTTCACAATATAATCAACCCAACGAAAAACCATATTTCTTGACTCCTCGATTCTTACACTATTGACCATTAGCACTATTAAACACCCTATCATTTATATCCTCCCACAATTTCAGCGACTCCCCTATAATTGGGGCCAATCTACCCCTTTCTTCTCCTCTCTTAGATTCTCTTCTAACCATTGCACTAGTAAATGAATTTTGGGAATCTTTAACGATCATCCTTGGACAATGATATAACGCCATAAATCATGTTCAACATCTAAATTCTTCCATAATTTTCAGCTTCTAAATGGAAAAGGTTGAAGTGTTTTCAACTCCCCGTATCAATTTCGAGATGAGATTGTGTGAATTTATTATTTACCTCTACCTTGAGGTCTATTTCTGTGCCCTTTTTCATTGTCAGTTCAAGAAGAATCTAACCCAAATAGCAGAAATAAAGATAATGGAAAATGTTAGAAACTCACGAGTCAATTGGCATGAGCTATATCCTCTTAGAATGGACCTAGCCATGTTCTGATAAATTTAATCCTGAAACATTGTTGCAATGAAATGTTGGTCTTGGACAGGATTGACATTCAATCAAACACGAGGCGTTTCCAGTCCCTATTTCATGTAAGAGTAATATTGATAATATTATGTTCACATGCCATTGTGTGATTTTGAGCGATGTTATAATTCATGCTAATGTTTACCAATTTATTTGTGTATTTCCCCTGGTTTTATTTGCATGTTTTTGATTGAGTTCAGTACCTTCTGGAGGATGTTGCATTGAACAACTCACGATTGAATAAAATCCCTGTGCAGGTCAGTTCACCCGTTGAACAAAAAATAAAATTCACTTTTGTTTATTCTTGCTTGCAATTGCACTCGGAAATTCACTACTCTTCTCTAAATTCTCAGGCTCAGCGAGATATGTATCTTTTGCTTTCAAGATTTATTCTATTTTATAACTCAGGTAAACATAATCTGGAATGGTGATTGAGCCTATCAGTCGGAATTGCACTATTCTCATATAATACATTATTCTGCTTGCAGCTGACCAAATGGAAAGCTTCTTGAAACAATGCCCGGATTTTCCAAACGCAATATTGGTTGGTGGTCCAGCAGACATATTCGTTACCGAACTGACTGATCAGGTACATTGAATATTCGTGGCCATTTATACTATAAAGAGATGAAGATCTGATCCTGTCTGAAGCTGTTGAAATTCTTTTGTTGGTCAGCTTCAGAAGTTAAAAGTGGAACCAGTACTGCTACATTACCTTAAAGAAATTAAAGTCCTTCGAGGTACATTATTTACCCTCCAGATGATTTAGGCTGGCACTCTTATCTCAACCTTACCATTTTTTCCGGTATTCTTCGGGTCATGTTATCACAGGGATGGAAATGAGACTAACTACAAGTACCAGATTGAAAACATGCCTGTATAGTTTCACTTCTCCCGGAGGCCCACTGTATCCCACTAGAACTGTCCGTCATGCCGCCTGGGAAGCGTTAGATTTGCTTTTTCCTGTGAGTATCTTTACCTTTTACTAGTATTTCACTTTCGTGCCCAAATTAAATTTATAAACTTAAGCTCCATTTACGTTATCTTTTGCCCAAATTAACGTCCTGTAAATTCGCTTTAGCCATCATTTCTTGGGTAACACCCGAGTTTTCGGACCAGTCAATTGATTTGTTGATGCTGATATAAATTTTTGATGACGTGATCCAGATTGGGCGATATTTAAGGCATCTCATAAGTCTTGTCTTCAGATTGCTATATCCATGGTATTGGCCCTCCTCATGTTGGAACTTCGTGGCTTCTTGTGTTAAGGCAGTAGTTATGTACTTATGGATGTTCATCCTTTCTTTCTGGGATAAGTTCGCCAAGCCAAAAGCTTCGTAGTTTACCCCATTTCTAAATCTTAATTCTTCTAATCAGGGAAGCGCACCATTGCCTTTCTTTCTTCTTTTTTTCCTCTTCTTTTGGTGGGGGCGGGGCAGGGCCAAGAGCAAAATTTTGCTCCACCCACCTTTTTTTCACGAGACATTCCTCCGGTGGAGTTTCATCAAATTTAATTTAAAATTTAAATTTAAAATCATCAGGAACGGTAGACAATGGAGTGAACCTAAGTTGCAATTTACTTCTCTACTTGTTACTCAAGTTTAGCACCATCTTCTAATAGACGACGGTTCTGTTACTCCTAACGAAGTTTAGCACAATCTTCCAACAGTTTAACCATCATACATAAGCAATGAACCACATTTCAATGAAATACAAAACGCGCGCCAGTCTCCTCATTATAGCAAAAGTCTAGCATTCTTCTCAAGATGACATCAGACAAGACGGATCACAATGAACTGAATTAATGAAATAATCACGCGCTGAATCGTTCAAGAAAAGCCAGGAAAGGCATTGTACAATCTTGTACCACTTAACCGCAACTGCTGATGGGATACATCAACAGAGATTTGCTGCAGCAGCCATGAGCTTCACAACCCTAACAATGTATAAACTATAAAAGTAGGTATATGTACTATCAGATAACTCTGCAATCTAACCATGCCGTGCCGCATCCTTGACAGGGCAACATGTCGATGGAGAATTATTAGCATAATGGCCTCCCACAATTAACTACAAAAATGCAAAGTTTGACGGAGCTCTCATAACGATAGCCTATGCACTAGGTTTACTGTAATCAGCCAGCAAGTATATCCCTCCACAGCAAAGCAGCAGTGAGGCGTACACAGCATGACCGGAGTATTAGGTTGAACATACCCATCAAATCCAAACTGCCAATGACTAAACTAAATGTGAAAAGTTCCTCACACCTTTCTCAATTTAACGTCCGAATAGTACAAGTATATTCTGAATATTTACTAGCACGTAATGCAGATCACAAGACAGTTTGAAAACTGCACGTTTTCCAAAAACATTTCAGAGGTCTCAACAGGCAAAGAACATGAATGCCGCAGAAATCATCTGCATGGCACCAAAGCCTACTCCTGCAACAACCCAATAGAGAAGGATTTCTAAATCTTCATTACTGACCAGTCCTACCTTGACCCGTGCACTCAACAGGATTAGTCAAATTGAACAGATGATAGGTTCCATTTCACAAGATATATGCCAAAATTACCAAAATAGTCAACGAAATGTCCTCTAGTGAAATAAGAAACTTCTTCAGATGAAAAAGCCAATCACTTATTAATCCCTACCAATCATGCAGTTACAACAGGCCAAAGTTAAGATAACGATATCACAAGATTCTTTCTTGGGGGTGGGGGGTATGCAGGAGTAAGGAGCAGGGAATCTACCTCATTTGAAGATTCCACTGTCTAACCAACTCACAAAGCAGCTGTGGGTGAATTCTGCAGCCTAACATCTTGCAGCCAGTGCTTTGCTTGTATGAACAGAAGAAATCATGGTTTCCCCTCCATGACCCACTTGTGCATAAAACACATGATTAAAGCCAATGAAAGCAAGCATGGGTGCAGATAACACGCTGACCTCTGATTGTCAACCCAGATTTCATACCCAAGGATAAAAGAATATTAGACAACAGAAGCCCAAACTCCATACATCAAGTCTAATAGTTTCCACTCAAGAAGCATCTCTCCCTTCCCCTAAAAAGTAGGATTGTGATAAAGATACATAAATAGGTGCTGTTCTGTCACCATGCACCTGACAACCACAGTCATAATAGCAAAAAACTAGAACATATGACATGCCCTTCAGTTTGTTTCCATTGCCTCTGAATGATACTTCTCCAATTCAGCATCAAGATCTTCTGCGGACACCTTCTCTCCACGACCTCTTCCACGTCCTCGACCCGCCTGAAAGCCACGTCCTCTACCACCACCGCGTGGCCTTCCAAAAGCCCCACCTCTACCTTGTCCACTGCTCAATAGACAAATTAAGGACACATAAGCTTACAAACAAGAAAGAAAACTTGACAATCACAAGAATACCCTCTTCCTTTAGCCTAAAACAAATCCTTAGGTATGAGTAAAGAACTCAGTTTCAATGCCCAATTCAAAATCAAAATCCAGAGCTCAAAGTAGCCCAAAGTTTACAAGTGTGGAGCAGAAAAATAAATGAATTTCAATGCCAAATTCAAATTCCTTGAGTATAAGTAAAAAGAACTCTGTTTCAATGCCCAATTCAAATTTCAGAGCTCTAAGTAGCCCAATGTTTACAATTGTGGAGCAGAAAAATACATGAATTTACAAAGGATGCAAAACATCACATGAATTATCATATAGTTTCCTTGCAATCCAGTTATCTACCAGATATTGCTACAGACATTCAAAGACCAACACGTTGAAAATCACCTCTGCTGAGTGCTGACTGCAAACAAGTATAGAAGGACTATAAGTAGGTTATAGGCAGCACAAATGTCCAACCACACAGCTATTTCTATTTTAAAACATAGTTCCTTTTTCTACAGTGAAAGGATTGAAGATGGTTCAACCAATGTTTGCAGCAAGCTCAGAAAAAATTCCAAACACACTCACAATATCAGAAACAAACAATTAAAAAAAAACCCCTAAACATTCAAACAAAAATACACACACACACACAATGAACTGCAAGATGATAATAATATGCAAAAAAACAAACATTCAAGAATAAGATAATTCAAGACAGTCAATTAATTAATCCATGAATGAAATATTCATTAGTGAAGGGCATACATTCTAGGAACTATGTTTGCATTTCCAACAGCTCCATTTGCAGCAGGCGCTGCAGCAGGTGTAGCAATGTTTGTCCCCACAATCTCTATCTTCATCGGTTTACCATCAAGTTGAACGTTGTTGTATCTCTTCACAGCAGCTACAGCATCAGCTCGTCGTGAAAAGACTACTTCTGCTGTACCCTGGAAAAGAGTTCTAAAAAATACATCAGTACACTAAAGATTTGATCAGTAGGGCTGAATATGGCAACTTGACAAAATACCTTTGATCTGCCACTCCTGTCATAATGGATTGCATAACGTTTAAGGTCACCGACTTCAGAAAACAACTCCTGCAAAAATGGAATAAACACTTTAAACATGACACATGAAATTGCTTCAAGTATCTTTACCCTAAAATTTAAAATAATAAGGTAAAAAAACAGAACACCAGTGAATCATTTCTAAATACAAAACAAGACACCAAAAAATCAGCTAAACATTTATACAGATGAAAAAATCATAATTATTGGATTAGTTTCGACAAAGTAAGAAATTTTAAAAAGGAATTAAAAAATCTCATCTAAATTTCTCTCTTTTTGATTCGTGCTTAAGAGGTTCGAATACTAATCCCAGCCTAGTATATGAAGTCGCATCAGGAACGCATTCATAGATGCATTAATATTGAAACAAATTCAATTATCTATCAAATAACAAGACAAGAATGTATACCGTAGTTCGTGGGTAAAGTCATATGAAACAAAGTCAAATAAAAGACGATATATAACTATAACAAGAACCACATGAAGCCTCTTCACCTACACTGATCTCATATAATGTTCAAATTCAGGAAAAAAAAAATGCTAAACAAAAACCACCAAAAGCCTCTTCACCTACACTGATCTAAAATTCATAACGATCTCATATAATGTTCAAATTCAGAACAAAAAAAATGCTAAACAAAAACCACCGTAAGCCTCTTCACCTACACTGATCTAAAATTCAAAGGTATAGGTCATACCAAATCAAAAACCAAAAGCATTAAGATCCAAACTTATATAGCGAGTTTGTAGGGAACATAAAACTAATATCTCTAGGAGATAGATGCATGTTCGAACTGTTATTATTAAATAAACAATACCTTAATATCCTCGTTAGAAACACCGTAATCCAAATTAGATATGTAGAGCTTAGTCCCCGTTTCTATGGCAGACGCTCGACCACCTTGAGCTGGTTGCGGTGCCAGAGGCTGATCCGCAAACATATCATGCTGCCATGTCACCTCCGGTGCCTAAATCGCAACAAAAAAAGAAATCCAACCTGGTGTTAGAATAACATCGTTTCACTAAATGAAACGTCAAATCGAGAGCGCGTGGATTTTAAAGTTCACCGAAAAAGAAAAAGGTTAACGTACCTTTGCAGTTGTATAAGGTGCTGCACGATTGGCGGCACGATTGGGGAAGCGGCGAGCAGGACCGGGACCAGATCCTCGGCCACGACCTCTGGAGTTACCAGATCCAGATTTCTTGTTTTTCTTGATGATATCATCAAGGGTCATGTCCAAAGCTGCAGACATGGCTGTTAGCTTTTACCTTCAACACACACAAACAGAAAGGGATAAGGATGGTTGGAGCTCGAAGAGAAAATGGACGGAGGAAGGTTAGGGTTCCCCGAAAGAGACTTCTTGCGAGAGGATGGCAATAAAACATGAAGCACAGTCTTATTAGCCGATCCAAAAAGAGCCGACTCAGGACTGGAAACATGCCCTAAGTTTGTTATTAATAAATTAATATACGAGCCCAGTTTTGTCATCTTGGTGACGTGGTGTAGTTGGTTATCACGTCAGTCTAACACACTGAAGGTCTCCGGTTCAAGTCCGGGCGACGC
The DNA here is from genome assembly GCA_963855925.1 of Inga laurina. Taxonomy (NCBI): domain Eukaryota; kingdom Viridiplantae; phylum Streptophyta; class Magnoliopsida; order Fabales; family Fabaceae; genus Inga; species Inga laurina. The sequence continues at coordinate 66,194,590 of OY979707.1, read as the reverse complement.
CAGTTTTATCTTTTGGTTATTTCTTGGGCCTATCATTAATTCCTCTTGGAAGTTTTGGAGGGAGCTAAAATTTGGCCATCTCTTCCCTCTTTTTATTTTGGTCCTTTTTAAATTGGGGTTTTTCTTCAGAGAGCCAAATTTTGTGACCAATTTAAACTGTAGTATTTTATTATATTTCATCTCTGCCCATGTCAAAAGAAACTCCACCTCTTTTGCATTTGCAGACCCTTCCCACCTTGCGACAACTCCTTGTGTTGTCCACACTATTCTTGCTTATTGGAGCTTGTGTTTGGTCCTTGTTGTTGTCGTTTCGTCGTCTTTGTTGTTGGTCACTGGATATTTAGGCCACTTCTTCCTTATAGATATGTCTACATCGACAACATTGAGCCAATCATCCATAGATACTGCAGAATTTTCGAAGGGTTCCCCGATTCTTTCCTGTTGTTCGTTCCTATGATTATTGTGTATGTATCTCTCCATGTTTAGGGTTCAGTGTTTTAAGCACCCAACTTGACATCTGATATGTATTTGGCAACGTCATCACTTTGATGATTGTGAAAGTTTGATTGAGTCCCATATTATGGCTTTTATAGTCAGCATGCGGTTTCTATCTTATACAATGAGACCAATTTGCTTCTAGTCCAATTAAGGGTGCTTAGTTAGCCCGCTTGTTCCTTAAGAATTATGTTGCATACAGTGGGAATATGAGATACGATAAGAAAATTCACATTGTTGTCTTTGCACTTTTGTATCATTGGGGTATCCATTGGTGAAGGGTGGTGATGACAGAGGGGAGTTAGGCTTAAAAATGACAGTATAATGGCATTTGAATTCAATCCATTATTTGCTCTGCTTCCCTGATTAGGTATTGAACCAGAAAAGACGCTAGAATAGGGAAAAACAGCGAAGAAGGAGATAAAGGAAGGGAGGACGAGGGGAAAGTGAAATGTGAATATTTTACTTGAGTATAATCACCTTTTTTTTTGCCAACAACAAATCTAATAGTATTAAGATCAAATAAGTTACATTATCCCATAAGATACAGCAAACCAACACAATGAAGGAGAAAATAAACAAGTTACAACTAACCAACACACTGACTAAAAAGATAAACCCCTAAACCTAGCTAACCAACTATAGAAGCTAATAAATAAGAACTACTCAATACAGCCAAAACACAATAATAAAGATGAGACATCATCCCCTCCGATCGTAAGGTAGGCATGTAACTGGGAAGAAGGTCCATATGCCTGATCACAATGTCAAGACTCTTCTAATAAAGCTTAGTTAATCCTTTTGGCTACCAAATTTGCTTCCTTAGGAATGCTCCTGCAAGAGAGTTCCCTAACCAAATTCCCTGACACAAAAGTGTACTCAAGGAGAATAACATTCAACCTATTATCGGAGAATGCACAATTAAATAGACAATAGGAAAAATAAACCCAACTCCAGTCTGAAGATGAGCAGTAATGCCATACACACTGAACAGGCCCATGTCTAGTTTTATAATGAATAGTGTTGATCAGTACACTAAAAAAGCACGTGATGAGTCAATGATGAATATCACATACAATTCTACTCATACAGATCAGGCCCAGAAAATTGATATTTATTTGCCTATATATTGTTCGTTCCTTAGCTAGAATACCCACAAAAATCATTACCTTTCTACCACATATAGTTACCTTCAGCCAAACATTGCTAAATTATGAATGTGTCATAAGGACTCTGTTTCTGGGGCTTAGGATAGTCAATCCATCTCTTTCCCACTAATAAACCTTCCACCCCAATTCTAGTAGGGTGCAGACAATTTGGGTAATGTATTTTAACTTATAATCCACACAGACCAGTGAATAAATGTAATAAACTATCCAATCATATGAGACAAACCAAGCCACACCAGGTATTAATTCTTCTAAATAAACATCTGATTTAAACAAAGAACAACCAATAAAGGGAAAAAACCGGATCGAACCAACCGGTCGGACCAGAAAACCGGTCGACCGGCCCTCAATTCGATCCAGTTAAATGCCTAAGAGGGGGAAAGAAGCAACCCGATAAAAACCGGGTCGAACCGGTGAAAACCGCCAAGACCCGGTCAAATCGCCGGGTAAGGCAGGTTGGCCGGGTCATTTTTTTTATTTTGTTAAAGGCCCAAAACAACGTTGTTTTGGGCCATTGGAGCAGACTTTTTGCACCCGACCCAACCCGCAAAATACCCCTAAATTGATCATCTATAACAGCGTCAGGCGACCAAGCATTCAAAAATCAAAATTGACCTAAATTTTTTTCTTCTGGTTTTGGCGTTTGCGATGTTTGCCCTAGCTCTCTGAAACTCTCCTTTGTTCTTGCTTCTCTCCGTGATTGATCGCCAGAAATGAAATCGACGGCAGTCGGATGTGACGACAATCAACTATTTTTCTTGACGTTGAACCTTGAAAACCATGATTGGTCATAAAGATTGAATCCGACAGTGACAGAGCTCTTTGACGGCAATGCTACTCGCTTGCTCTGAGTCCGTCTCTGGCCTCAACGTCGTTATTTGACACTCCTCTATAGCTACGCGACTCGATTGCTCGTTTTCACCTCCATAGCGTCGACAGCAAGCAAGTATTGAAGACACTTTCTTCTTCTTCTTCTTCAAATTTACTCTGATCAGTTATCACTCTTATTGTGTGTGTTTCCTTCTTCTGCCTTCTAATTTGAGTAATTTCTCATAGAGTGGATATTTTCATTATTTTGAACCATTGAAGACAATGACAATTTGATTTCTGGGTTGTAATTATTGAGGGTTAAGTTTTAAAAAATTAGTTGAAAATTAGAGAAAAAGAAATCGGTGAATACAGGTGCAGGGTGTATGTTGTTGTGGTTCTGTTCTGTTTTAATGTTTTTACCGATGAAGTTTAAATAATTAAATGTTGTAGGTGTATGTTGTATTTTGCTTTCTAGTTAATCCATGGTTATATTGTGAACATGCTAATAGGTTACTTATTGGTTATATTGTGAACATGCCTATGAGAGTTTTTTCTGGTTATATTATGAATCTGTGATATGTTACTCTCTATAGTGGTTTTCATTGAAGTTGTAGGTTTTTAAATCGTCATACTTTTTATTTTGCTTGCTGATTACTCCTTGGTTGTATTGGGAACATGCTGATTGGTTACCCCCTGGTTATATTGGGAACATGCCAATGAGAGTTTATTATTGTTGTTGTTGCAAGGATGGATATATCGAGTTCAGGAAATGAGAATGTCACTTATAGGCCTAATACCGAACCTCACACTCCTAACACCGAGCCTCACACTTCTAATTCCAACACGAATGCTACCCCTACTCCCAATTCCACAATTCGTTCTAAAACTGATCCAGCATGGGCACATGTTGCCTACAAAAAAAAGGGGACACATAATGTATACACATGTCTCTTTTGTGGTAATAGCTATATAGGAGGGGGTATAAACAGGATGAAACAACATCTTGTTAGTATGGTTGGTCAGATTGCTTCTTTCAAAAAGATTACTTCTGATATGCGTTATAGGATTGCAAAGTCTTTAAAAGAAAGTTCCAAGAAAAAGTCAATTGAAGTTGAAGATATAAGAGAAGAGGAAGTTGAAGTAGAGGAGGTTGATAGTGGAGCTAAGAAGAGGAAAGCTAGGATAATGGATAAATATTTCACTCCTAGGACAACTCCTGGAGCTCAGCCAACCATCAAGAGTGCCTTAGCATCAAAAGAAGCACAACACGGTGTGAAGATGCTTATTGCTGAATGGGCTATAGTCAACTGTATTCCATTTAAAGTATTGGAGTGCCCTTTATTTCAAAGAGTTATGGATAAAATGTGCTCTATAAGGCCTGGGTTTAAAGCCCCTAGTGCTTATGATTTTAAAACCAACTTGTTAAGAGATTGGAAAAAGGAATGTGAGTTACTCATTGATGGTCATAGAGCTAAATGGAAGAGTAACGACTGCACACTTATGGCGGATGGATGGACTGATGTGAGACAACAGACTTTGATAAACTTCTTAGTTTATTCTACCCACGGAATGATGTTTGTTATGTCTGTTGACACATCAGATTTAGTGAAAAGATGCTAAAACGTTGTTTACATTGTTTTGTGAGGTAATTGAGTGGATTGGTTCCAGGAATATAGTTCATGTAGTGACTGACAATGCTGCCAACTATGTGGCATGTGGAAGGTTGATCAAGGAGAAGTATAGAAATATTTATTGGTCTCCTTGTGCTGCTCATTGTTTAAATCTTATATTGAAAGACATTGCAAGCATGCCTCATGTGTCAGACATTGCAGCAAAGGCATAAAAAATAATAATATTTGCTTACAATCACATGATATTCTTGTCTTGGTTGAGGAAGAGGACAGGTTGGAAAGAAATTATGCATCCTGGTGCTATAAGGTTTGCCACTACCTTTATTACATTACACAGCATATACATGCACAAACATGACTTGCAAGCCCTTATTGTCGATAAACACTTTGTGGACCATAAGTTATCTAGGACTACTCCAGGAAAAATTTTTAGTGCGATTATATTAGATAGTCGGTTTTGGAATAAGTGCTACCAAATTGTGAAGATTATAACTCCTCTGATGAAATTGTTGAGAATTGTTGGCTCGGATGAGAAGCCCTCACTTCTATATGTTTATGAAGGCATGCAAAGGGCAAAAAAGTGGAATTAGGGAGATGTTCAAGAGGAATAAAGATCACTACAAGCCCTACACAAATATCATTCAAACGAGATGAGATAAACATTTGAAAACCAATCTCCATGCAGTTGCCTATTTATTGAACCCGGCATTCGTATATGATCCAAACTTTGTTCATAAGGGAGGGTTAATGCAAGCGTTGATTGACGTGATGGAGGCTAACTCAAATGAAAATGTTGATTGCTTTAAGGTAATGAGGCAAGTGACATTATATCTTGATGGCAACGAATCTTTCAACAGAGAGACACGTAAAAAGGGAGCTGAAAAACTAAATCCTTGTAAATAACTATGGCTATTCTGTTCCAGAATTGCAATGTGTTTGCTTTTGTACATGTTTTATTCAGCAAAGTGACATTACGTATATGTTTTATTTTGTAGATGAATGGTGGATGTACTATGGCTATTCAGTTCCAGAATTGCAACGTGTTGCAACACGTACTCTTAGGTAAATGTTTGCTTCTTCTGGCTGCGAGATAAACTGGAGCTTATTTGAGCGTATCCATACAAAAAGGAGAAATAGATTGCAGCATCAAAGGCTGAATGATTTGGTTTACACTAACTATAACTTGCGATTAAAGCATAGGTAACTTTATAAATTATGAAAAATGCTTTTAATTAATATGGATTAAGTTTTAAATTTTAACTGAAATCATTTGTCATTAGAAAATTGGAGGGGTGTATTGAATAAAAAGAAGATAGGTTATGATCCCATTGACTACGAGTCTATTGATGAGGTGGATTTTTGGGTGACTGAAGAAGATCCCATTCCAAAATTTAATGATAAAGATGCAGAAAATCTTGAAAGCGTTCTTAACAATGAAGGCATTGCACTTTCATCAACTCTGGATAGGATTAATTAAGGTTTATATAATTATATGTCCTATTAATATCCTGTTACTGATTTATTTTCCATCTATATAATTATTTGTTATACATAATCATTGATATTAATTATTATTGTGCATATGCATAGGTGACGAAGATAGGGACATTCCTGATCCCCCGGCTTTGAATGGTGATGTTACTACTACTTACCATTTCCCTAATCTAACATCTATTAACTCATCTCCAATAAATCAGCTTGATGAGTTGTAGAGTTTGTTGAATGGTCATTTACTCATTTGGCTATGGTTGATGAATGATGCTATTGGCTATCTTTTTTACTATCTCGATGTTATTGGCTATATTTGACGAATGATTATTGATATTGTTATGTTTTGACATATTTTGATGTTAGTTATGGATTTGCTTTGAAGAACTAATTAGGTATTTTAACTATTTTTATGTTAGTGATGACTTATAAGTTATGAATGTTAATTATTTTGTTATTGTCAATTAAATTGTAATATTTTAATATACCCGGTTTGACTACCAGTTCGACCACCGGTCCAACCCCGGTTGACCCATTAACCCTTGAACCTGTACCACAACCGGTTCATTGACCGGTCCGGTTTTTCGTTCCTTGCAACCAACACCTAAAGAGGCTCTCCTACCAAAAGCAGATCTCAACCTCAATAGGACATCAATAAGAACGGATCTAATGTTTAGCAATCCACTTACCTCAGTAGCCAAATGTCACAAAAATAATACCTTTAACCATCCTTATGCTAGTGCCTTGGATTTCCACAAAGCAACTAAAAAACCCTAGCTTCTACTTATCCCTTGATACTTTATCACCTTACCTTCCCCCAAGAGTCCACCGGTCGAGAGGCCCTCCGACGCCATAACGCGAGCTTGTTTGATCTTTGAGCTCTGATGTCTTAAGCACCTCACCTCTACCACAGATCTGCCCCCAATTACCTGACAACCCCAGCTCTCGTTGATAAATATATATTTTATAATTAAATAGATATAGATTGTAGGACATAATTGATTAAATTTATTAATATTTTATATCTATTTAATTATCTTATATATATTTTTGATCTTTTAATTAAGTTCAGGATAAAAAGAAATTTTGATATAAAATCTATTCATATCCTATTTTATTGTGCAGAAGATACTATATGAAGAAAAAGATAAAAAGAAATCAAATGACAAAAAAATAATCAAAGGGAGTTGGCGACAATAATTTAATTAAAGGGAAAAAGGCGTGGACCCCATCAATTGTTGTGGTCTATGGAGGAGATTCCAGATTGCGCATGATCTCTTTGAATTAAAAGAAAGATATTTAGATTAAGAATTGGATAAAGAGAGGGACAACTCTAGCCACGCAAGGTTATATATATGAGGGAGCAACACACAGGTCGGAGGAGCGGAGATCAAGAGGAAAAGAAAGGAGAATTAGAAACAGTAACAGGCAACTTCTTGGCCTCCTTCCACATGTGACAGTAGTGAGGAATAGAGAGGGTTTTTTTACAGTCTTGCTTGTTTTTTTCTTTCATTTTATTCTTTGAATCTGTATTTCTTGTTTCATTATGGATTTCATTTTAGCCACGTGTCGCTAATTTTCTTTTAGATCTAGAGAAACTATGAATTCACTAGTAAAATAAATTTTATTTTTATAATTTATTAGTTATGAGTTATGTTAATTTTGGTTACTTAATCTTGCTTTGTTATGTCCGTTTGATGACTGACCATCATTAAATGTGAATTTGAGCATTAGGATTTATCTTGATAAAGAGAATTTTAATCAGGCTATGAGATTAATTAATATGGGATTAGATTGTGATTTAATTTGTGATTATGATATACATATACTTAATAGCCTCATATAATTGTTGAAGAGTGTGTTTGAATTATCTTGCCTCTTGAGTAATTAGGTTAAACATAACAGCTATACTTAAGAGAGGGTTGTGAGTGGACAAACGGGCACTTATAACTATTTATACTCGATATTAACAAAATTAACATTTTAAATTAACTAATCAAATGGATTTAAGATTTAGAGAGCTAGTGAGGGATTAGTGACTCTAGGTTGTGTTTGACATTGATAGTTTTCGTTAATTAATTTCTTTTAAATTTTCTCATAACTAGATTCGTTTGACTTAATTAAAAGAAACTGAGATTTTAATATCTAAAAATTAATTGATTCATTCCTCATGGGATGATACTCTACTTATCACTTTATTACTTGGCACGACCCATATACTTGTGGAGCGCATCACTTGTCCCTCAAATCCTCAATCAATTGCTTAGAAGAGATAGGGAGCCATTGCACCGATTCACCTGCCCACCACAAAGGCCATGGGGGCACCCATCTGAGGTCGTCATTAGATGGAGCCATGGGCGTCTGAGATTTGAACGCTTCCTCGTATCCATTGACCCAATCCTCCTAATGAAAAACTCTACCGAGAGGGAAGAGACAAACCTACCAAGAAGGAAGAGCGGCTGCCACTCAACCAGTGATGGGCCGCATCTCACTGGCACACTCATTCTATAAGAGATAAGGAAACCTAACAGAGGGAAAACTTCTTGCATAAAGACGAACCTTAGTAACCAAATATAATTAACTTATTCATTGTGATTCCGAGTAAATCATTTATACATTAGTCATATTGGTTCTACTACTTAATAGAAAAATTAAAAAATGTGTCCACATAACTCAAAGGGTCTAAGCCTGAGTCTTTAAGGGTCTATATCTAATTGATTATTAGATGTGTTCCTATTTAGATGCAAGTCTTTTTTCTTTTGGTGCTTTTGCTGCACTACTCTGCAAGATTTGTACCCTGATTCTGCTAATCATGTTCAATGGGAGCCCTACACAATGCACTAGGTTTTGTTCAAACATGTATTGTTTCTGTGTGTGCGTGGGTGTGTAACCTTTTCATTGATTACAAAGTCAATTAAGCTTCCTAAAATCAGAAGGGCATTGGATTTCTTTAGATATATTTGGTAGTTGAATGCTTGGGGTGAACTTGCTTCTGATGTCTTTTTGTGTGTGTTTGGAATAGCGATTGCAAAAATGGCTTTGTTCAATCTAACTTTCTGTAATGTTATTTTTTATAAAAATTAGATCGTGTAAAGTGATTTATGTTTGGATTGGCGGTAGTGTAGATGACTTTTGCAAAAGTAACACTTGTTTGGATTGTCTTAAGCATAAGTAGCTTTTGTGATAATGGTAAGAGAGAAATTAAATTAAAAATTATAAAAAATTTATAAAAGTTAAAGTTAGGAAATTTGGCAATAAAAATACATAATTTGATAAAATAATATTACATAACTAATTGTATCATATGTTCCGTATAATTTGATCTCTAATTGAGTCACAAATATGATTAATTTGGGAGGAATACTTTCTATGGAAAATGTATATTGAATTATATATATTGGTATTATAACTAAAAACTATTAGAAGATTAGACTAACTTCAAAATAATGAGCATGGTTAATTGCCAAACAAATTTTAAAAAATTGTCAAGAATTAACATTGAACAAAATTCCTCCATTGTACTATGAATCCTCTTCACAGCCAATGATAAGACAAAAATTCTTTACTGACTAAAATCACCCGAAGGCACACCCAAAATTCTTTATTGTAATTGAACCATCAGTTACCAGCTATTGTAACTTCATTGTAGCTTACAATTTAAGGTTAGATTACTCTGATGGTCATTTAAGTTTATTGGAAAATCCAGTTTGGTGAAAAATGAATTGGGGATTATACATATGTTACAACTTACAAGTGGTTGTATTTGAAAGTTTCATTAATTGCGCAAGTTCGTGTCTATTAATGATCTCATTCGAGAGTTTATTTTTGAGAAATGGGATTTTGAATGTCCAAAATTTAGCAAAAAAGATAAAAAACTGAACGATTTTTCTAATGCCGCCCAAAAAATAATACATCGATCAGCAAAGTTAAGCTTTGTGGTTCAAACATAAAATTTATTAATTTGATTTTTGAAAATATATTATCATATCAATAAGAGATAAAAAAATATAATTATATCAGTTTTTATATGCATATTAACAATATGTTGATATGAGAGTGAATTTTCATAAATTATGTAATTTAAAATAAGGTGTAAACTAATTTAAATAATTTATATAAATAAAAGAAAATATGTACTAACATATAAGGATAAAATTATAAATTAGTTATTATCTCTTATTCCATCTCTTCTTCAACCATACAAAGAATCATTAGACATTCATTCTCATCCTTCTCTTCCAACCAAACCAAATAAAATAATCCTATGCTATTTTCCTCCATCTCGTCCCTTCAAACCAAACACAGCTTTAGACTTAACGAGCAATGCAAAAATCAAAATTGAGTCAGTGGCCCAAATTAGCTAATAAATCCATTCATTTTTCCTTTTATCTATTGTCTAAGCTCTAAGGTTTTTACCGCATAAATTAAGAAATTCAATTAATATGTCAAAATTCTTTCTTAATCAGTGCATTGTATTTTTTAAATTAGAGATGGGGAAGGTATGATTAATAAAATAGCGTTCAATGTTTAAAATTTTAAAAAATGACGTATACATGGGGGGGAAACTTATTCATTCAAGTGCCCTAGTAATAATTAAGCGTCATAATGATAAGTAATAGCCCAAAAATTTTGGAGTCGCATTTATTCAAATTCTAGGAGCCTATTACAAACCTGCAATGATAATCTTTATTATATTACGATGAAATGTATATTTGATTAGACTTATTTATAGTAATAAAGATTGAATTGGTAATGAAAATTACACCCATTCCCTACCACCATCAGCATCTTGGTCTTCTCTGCCACCAGCAATGTCTCTGTCTTTTCCAGCACTGACTACATTGGCGTTGGTGTTTTGGAGAGTCCGCATCCCCGGCTCATCAGTGTGATGGGGAAAAAATTTCTCATCACCAAAACGACGCAGTTTTATTTAAAGGCGAGATTTGAGTCATTCATACAAAAATAATTAGGGCTGTAATGTATCTAGTATCTTAAAATATTTTTTAAGTCTCTCTTCTCATCCTAAAATAATTTTTACTACTTTTAACCTCTTAAAATATTTGTTTAGTTATACCCAGTGTGTTGGCAGATTGACTGCAATTTTATCCTTAGTGTATTTTTTCAGCTCCAAAAATTACTTTAAAATATTAGATGCTACTAAAAAAATATTTTAGAGTAGGTGGAAATCAATAAATTAGTATCATAAGTTTTGGGTGCTCATTACTACTAAGAAAAATATATTAACGATAAAATTGTAGTCAATATCATGAAACACTAAGTATAACAGAACAAATATTTTAAAAGGTTAAAAGAACATAAAAAATATTTTAAAGTAATTTTTGGAGCTGAAAAAATATATTAAGGGTAAAATTGCAGTTAGTCTGCTAACATATTCAGAACAACTAAAAAAATATTTTAAAGGGTTAAAAGTAGTAAAAATTATTTTAGGATGAGAAGAGAGACTTATAAAATATTTTAAGATACTACATATGTTGCAGACAACCCTGATTATTTTTGTATCAACAATTCAAATCTCTCCCTTAAATAAACCTGCGTCGTTTTGGTGATGAGAAATTTTTTTTCTCATCACTCTGATGAGTCGGGAATGTGGACTCTTATTTTGGATGAGGGAGAAGAGGATGGCTCATGGGGATGGTGAATTTTTTTATTAGTGGGACATTTTAGACTTTTTATAATTCTCAATAAATATTAAAATATTTTCTCCCCATCATGTTTCATAACAAACCAGACATAATATGTCAATCATTATTGTAGTGCACTCTATTGCATTGCTAAGTAGGTCTACAATTGAACCGATAGGCTCAATATTATGTTGTTGGGCCCGTGTAAGTGCAGAAAATCTTTGAAAGAGCTATTCCCATTAAATTTAATCTAACTAATATCATATAGTTCGAACCCTCTGATTGATGGGGAGACCTCATTGGTAGGTGATCTTGTAAGTCCCTTGTAAGCGCTCGAAGAGCCCTGGGGCCGTGCCCTGACCTTGGTAGGGGACTGGTGCCGAACCTACCTAAACTTTTGATTACCAAAAAAAAAAAAAAACTAATATCATATATATTTTTCATACAAAAAAGAAGCTAAAGCTAGTAGGGATCTAGATCCAACGGCATGTAGTATGCATGTGCATCATCTCCTTACTTACGTTGCGCAACTACGAACTTTTAAGATGAGAAGTTGAGTGATTGAATTTTAAAAATGAATCAGACTTTCAAATTCTCATGTGTGATGAATCCTCTATTGATAAGTATTAAGCACTCCAAATTACTCCTTTTGGTCTTAATTATAAGATAAAATTGATTTTTTTTTTAGAAATTAAGGAAACTAATTAAATTATTTTAGAATATTTATATTTAAATTTTTTTCTTTAAACTAATTAGCTTGACTAATAAACTAATATATAATATAAGGGTACATAACATATTATATGATTAAATAATTTATTTAATTTTCTTAATCATTCTAAAAAAAGTTAACTTTATCTTATAATTAAGATAAGGTAGTAATATTCTATCGAACCCCCTGCAACGTAGAAGTATGAAATTTTAGCTTCTACAGAGGGCGGAAAAACGTGGCAACAACAACAACAACAAAATATATCAAAATCAACGAACTTTCGTTCAACCACGTCATGAGTTCACGAGCAATGAGCGTTCAAGGTGGGGAAAAGTATACTTGGGCAAATACTCAGCGCCAATTTGGGCATAATCGTCAGAGAAATACAGAGATTAAAGAGGATATGCAATATAAGAAATTAAACCTCAAGCAGATGTATATTTTTTTCTGATGATTTACATAGTACAAAATTTCAGCTGGTCAAGCTAAATCAACCCAAAAGATATAAGCCAAGGTCGGATCACGAGCCTTCCTACAAGGCGAGAGAACGGAGCAAGCAAGTCGAAACACCGACAACCAAAGCAGCAAACAAGGTTGGCAAGAAGAAATCGAAGTGGGACCTAGTGATCATGGTGTGTTCTGGCAAACACACCGTCTCTCCAGGAAATTGCAAAGGAATACTAACGCCGGCACCGCCTGCACAGGGCGATAAGGCCAAAGTAAAAGCAATTAGGGGAGCCAGAGACGCCAGAGCCACCGTAGTGAACAAGAGAAGGGTCCAGACGGCAGCGTTGAGCAAGGGCGGCGAGGGTTGCCGGAAAGCCGAATGAAAGGGAAAGAAGTACATGAAGATGGAGCGATGGCGAAGAATTGCGAAGGAAGGAGGGGAATATGTGATGTTTGTGAGTGGGGTGGGGGAGACGGAGAAGGTGGAGGCACGTCTAACAAATTGGTCAACTCTTATAAAATACATATATTTTAAAGGGCATGGAAATATAACTGTAGTGCACGCACAATACGTACCAAATGCCCAACATCAAGTGCCGCATATTTCGCAACTTTGATAGTTGCTCACCCGTCTAAACACTAAAGCCTTGTTGCCTAGGATAACCGCAACTACCTTTGTGTTTTTTTTTAGGGTTGATACTACCTTTTACTCCTTATAATCTATTATCATTTTAGTTCTAATATCTGAAGTTTCAAATAAATGATTTTGGTTTCTTAAATTTATTCCGTTTCAAGCAGTTAATCCCTTAAGTGTGAAAAGAATATTAATTATGTTAAGTTTGCTAATGTGGCATAAATACCGTTAAAGTTGCTGATGTGGGTGGCTGACTGGGCAAGATGACTGGATAATTTTAATGACCTGGACATATGACAAAAAAAGCCTAGAAACATGGTAAAATACAACCAAAAGTGTGAGACGACCCGGAAAAGCTTTTCGTCCGTCTATATTTTTGCTGACCTGTGGCGTAATGGAAGAAGCAAGAGTATTGCCATCTTGCCTTGCTCTAGATCTAAAATCATATCGGTCACATGCGTGTGGTTTATGTTGTTCAACTCCCACCCTGTACTATTTTTTTTTTTTTTAATTTTCTCTCTTTTCTTGAGTTTACCCCTGCTTTTCCTCATCAAAATAGAGATGAACAGAGCATTGAAAATCTTGGGCCCCAGCCAATGTTCAAGTTGCTTGGATCGTTTCACTTTCATTTTTTTATCATCTCCAGACACACCCAACAAAAATAAAAGCAAGCTATATAAAGGAACACACGCCTCTTGCGTTTATATATATATATATATATATTAAAGTCTCAGAAATGAACCAATCTATATACAGAAGAAAACTCAAAACCAGTGAGATGGCAGATTCGAGGGTAAAACCAGAAGAAGAAGAAGAAGCAGCGAATGAGAATCAAATGAGTGACACGAAATCTGCAGTGAAGAAGATGAAGGAGAAAGTTGTAGAGAAATAATTAACCACCACCAACAAAGTCAATATGCGATTGTGGAGTCCTTTGTATGATTCGTATAAACTGAGGAATCATCTCCAATGCTTGAAATGAAACTGGAGCCACCTATGTCCCGGCAAAAAATGTTTAACTAACAATCGGAGCCGTCTTTGTATATGATGACAAAAGACCAGAAAGATACCGACTTTGGTCTCAATGTTGAATGAGACGTTTGTCATCTTGTTGAAGGTTGAACTTAGAATTCGTGCGAAGTTGGCTGATGCTGACTTCACAGGGGTAATAGTTGACGTGCATACTGGGGGTAAATTTTTATTTTTCTTTTTATTTTTTGCATTTGTCCACCTCATCACCTAGTTAACAAAATTACCTGGTCATCTTACCCAGTCAACCACTTACATCAGCAACTTTAATAGTGTTCATACCATGTCATCAAACTTAATCGTCAAGGTCCTTTTCAAATCATGAGGACTAACTGTTTGAAACGGAATAAACTTAAGGAATCAAAACCACTTGTTTGAAATTTCAGCAACTAAAACCAAAATGACAATAAATTATAAGGACTAAAAATGATATTAACCATTTTTTATATATATAAACAAAACTTATATTATCCCTCGTGTTATTGATTCATTGTTGAATTATAAAAAAATACCTCTTATGCAACCAATGAGGATTGAGTCCAGCAGAAGAGACTAGTCTTTCACAAAGTAATGAACCAAGGTTTAAATCCTTGCTGGAAGAAGTGCCTATATATAGTACCTGACAGTGCTTCGAATATAATTCCCTCCAATGGAAGGATTGGATACTTGGTGTGTACCCCTCTTTCAAGTCCCTCATCACAACGGAAATGCAAACCAAGATTTGCTTTATCTAGTATCAATCGTGAGCTATGGCAAAATAGAACATCTTTTAGGAGTATTAATACCATCACATGAATCGTAAATGTATTATGATTAAAAAAATACGTAGTTCCTAATCAAATAGGCAACAAAACAATTTTGCCATCCACCGCTACTAAATCACCCTATCAAACTGTTGCTTAACGATAAGCAACTTCAAACAAGCATTACACACTACATCCGATTCTTAATGTAAGTTTCTGGTTTGTAATGTAATTTATTTATTAAAGTAGATATTATATTAAGGATCGAAGAGTAATAGTTATGTATCCCATACGTGGGATTCAAGGCGGGGAGAAAAAATTTTATGGCCTAGATTTAAAAAAATTTGAGAAATGTGGTTAGTTTTTAATTAATTTGTCTTACTTTTTTTTATCTGAAACAATCTTTTCATTAAAATTTTATAAACCCAATTCTCCAATTTTTAAATTAAACTCATAATAATTTTTCCTCCCACCCCCTTCCCACCAAATTCATCACACCAAACAATCATGAATATGTGATCTAATTTGTGGTGAAATTTGTTCCTAGATGTAATTTTTTTTTATTTTATCTCTTATATTTATTATTTTTCTTCAAACCAACTTGTTTAACTTAAAAACTAATATATAATCTAATGTTACACATGAATATTTATAAGAGATCCTATCATATATGTTATAATTAAGTAATTTATTTAATTTTATTTATCTCTACAAATTAAATAAATAGGTGTTTGCTCAAGGAGTACAAGCTGTTTTAGCACGTGTTTTCAATCTCTTGCCGTCTAAACATTGGCTCCTCATTGTTTTGTGTACGAACTTAGAAGGCCTCCACCAAAAACTCGAGAGAATGGCAGCTCTATATCCATGTACGAGTAACTTTGAAAAGGGTTACAAGTATTATCCAAAAAAAAAAAAAAACTTTGCAAAGGGGGGTTATGAAGTGTTTGTCTCAATTAGTGATATAATTTTATCAATGGCATGGAGGGAAAGTTGACTTGATTGAGAATCGGTTACGTGTTTTTTTTTTTTTTGTTATTAAAATTTTAGGAAAGGGGTTGAGCTCACTCATGATCTAAGGGTAAGGCAAAATCTCTCTTCCTCCTAGGTCATATCAATGTTAGGCAGGGTAAGTTGTCAATTACCCTCAGGTATTTATCTAAACATCAGAAATTAGAATGCCTCCCCCAACGCCTCGACCAACTCTAGGATCAAACCTTCTTCCTTTGTTAAGAGTGTCCGACCCCTTTATCAATTAAACCCAAAGATCAGGGGCTGTATTTACATAAGTTTGAACTCATCGGTCATCATCATGTAGGATTTAATGGCTTAAAAATCCATTTTTCTAGGATGAATGCATTTTGGTTGAAAGCCCATGTAATTTGATCCTTTTCATTAAAATGGGCCTTATATTTTTTTAATAGTTTTTACGATTTATGAGGTAAGTGTGTGAGAAAGGTTTTGTCTCGAGTTACGCAAACCATGGTTTAAAACCATGATTTGGAGGTTTGTCAAACACACACTAAGACCCAGATGAACTACGTGTTTAATGTTATACCCTAATTTGCACATATCTTGAGATTGCTTCAAATATGTCATGTTTCAACCCATAGCTCTTCATTTCGATAAGCGCTTATTTAGGAAGTACAAAAAGGTGATTTTTAAAATTTTTTTGTGAGTCGAGACTAAACTCCTTCCACATATTTATTCCAATTGTCATAAAAATACTTTTAAAAAACTAAAATAAACAAGAATTAGTACTCAAATATATCCATGGACACATTTTTGTTTGTTTGTTTATCCTTCATTAAGGGAAAGGAATGTATATGTCAATCATGCTTATGGAGGCACAACCTCCTTTCTTAGGACTTAAAGAGGGCTTTCGTATCAAGCTATGTTTGGAATAATTTATTTTTGAAAAATAAGTGTTTATTATGTAAGTCGAAACAAAACTCCTCTCACATACTTACTTCGTATATTATAAATCACGAATTATAAGCATTTATAAGTTAAAAATAAACTAACCCAAATAAACACTCAATTACTCAGTTGAGCTAAACGACTTCGACATATCAATGGACACATCATTCATGCACGGATAATGTATATCCTATACTATTTAATGCATACACCAATACATGTGACTCGGGCCTGTTATACATTTTCAATTATTGACGACTTTAATTGCAAGGTTGTAACTTTACTTGTACACGTACGCATTTCAAGGTAAAAAAAACTTTATGCATGGAACCATTTATGTAGACTTTAATTTGTTAACCTTAAGCCATGTCCCTCTGTATAGATTAAAAAAAAGCTATATTAAGGCTTAATGACCAACGTACCTTGAATGATATAAATTTTAGGGAAAATTACTCCCAAATCCCAAGGACCTAAAAAAAAAAATTATAGCAAAGTTTTTTGAAAAATCAAATATCAGAAAAGTCCCTAGAAACTTTTCTGTGATTACTTTCTAAAGTCAAATGATAAAGTTGCCCTTAGTTCATCAGTTATTTTACAATTGATAATTTCATCAGTCATTTTCACAACATGTTTTAATGCAACGAGTTAATTTTAAGTTTGTCAAGTCTCTACTTTCACAACTGTCATTGCGTGTTATAATATTGCTTGAATGATTTTTTACACATTCTTTTTGTTGCCTAAATGAAATGACCATTTCCAAAACTTTAAGTATGACGAATTCATATGCCTTATTTAACAACTGATTATGTTTGTATTTACAACATGTTTAGTCTTTTTTACAATATATTTTTCAGGTCACAATGAAACTATCTTTTTAACAATTGTTCACCAAAAGGTAGTTTACAACTTGTTAATTGTGTTTTCACAATATGTTGAGTCATTTTAACAACTTCTTTCTCATGTTTGAATGAAACTATCTTTTTACACATCTCAAAGATTAGCACTGAAAATTCCTCAGTTTACAATTGGTTGAGTATGTTTTTACAACATATTGAATTATTTTTACAACTTATTTCTCGTGTTTGAATGAAACTACCTTTATTCACATTTCTAAGTTTAACACTATAAGTTGCTTAGATTACAACTTTTAACGCATGTTTTTATAACATCTTGAGTCATTTTTACAATTTTTTTTTTCATGCCTGAGTGAAATGATAAGTTTCAAAATTCCAATTCTCACAACTATAAATTGCTTTTTTAACAATTGGTGATGTTTGCTTTTGCAACATCATGAGTCATTTTTAATGATTTGAGTTCTGAGTTATCACTCACTTTCTCTGTTTAGTTTCGACAACTTAGCAGAGGAGTGATGGCAACGGCTGGGTGTTGGCTGGAGTGATGGATGCTAGGGCTTGGGAGGAGCGATGTAGGCCGATGTTGCGTAGGAGAACGAAGGCTGGGTCAGTAGAGGAGCAACGCATGAAACACTGGGCTAGCAAAGGAGAGATGCACGAACGCTTGATCGGATGCAAGCACGGAGAAGCAGAGCAGAATGAAACACTGTGACTTTTTTAGAGAGAGTGTGTTTTAAATCCTAAAGACAAGTTTATCATTTCAACTTGTCAAATAATCAATAACTTTTTTGTGTGTAGAATTTCTATTGGGAATTTATTGTTATTTTTTTAGATCCTTAGAACCAGAGTGACTTTCCCTAAATTGTATTCCCTTACATGGTCATGACTACAGTTGGGTTTTTGAAATTGGGATACCTCCTCATCAAATAACGAACTAATATCCCCGTTCTAACACACTCGAGGCTCTCCCGCTTTCCAGCCCAAAAACAGTCTCCCGGTATCATTTAATTTTCTGGTCAGATTTTTTTTTTTGTTAAAAAATGAATAGATCTCTTGAAAATTATTAATACGATGCATGGAATAAAATAATTATTTTTGTGATAACTCGTGCATTGCTCTCCAAGATTCGAACTCATCACAACTTTTAACCGATAGTAGTTGGGTGATTAAATATTAAATAATGATGCAACTACTGTTTATTGGATTGATTTCTTTATAAGTATAAGAAATTGAATATTTTTCAACCAATTTTTAAAACTTTTCTAACACTAACTTGTCAAACTATTAATCATCAATGCCAAATATATTTTTATTTAATGTGTAAATTATTGACAATAAAGAAGGAATAATGTGACTAGCCAGCCTCATACAATGCATGATCTATTTAAAACAATAACAGTTAATGCCAAGAAAAAAAAATTAAGAAATCATAAGGGACTAAAATCGCTTCCCATTGGATGAATTTAAATCACGCGGATAGCTATGCCAAACATCTAGGCCGTCGATAATTCTTAATCCAACGTTCACGTTGCGCCCGCTAGGACATCCTTCCGAATCACCCTTTTGGCGTTCGAAGCTATAAATCAGCGGCACCGCGCCTGCCACTATCATCTGACTTTGCTTCAGTCCTACAAATCTAGTTTCTTCCCGAAAATCTTTCTTGTATCTAATCGGCGAACGAAGTAGCATTCAATGGATTCAACAGCGAAGGTGAAGAAGGGCGCCGGAGGAAGGAAAGGTGGTGGTCCGAAGAAGAAGCCAGTGTCCCGGTCTGTGAAAGCCGGTCTTCAATTTCCCGTTGGAAGAATCGGTCGGTATCTGAAGAAAGGAAGGTATTCACAGCGTGTTGGAACTGGTGCTCCAGTCTACATGGCTGCCGTCCTTGAGTACTTAGCTGCAGAGGTAATAATCATACTCTTTAATTTCCCAATCGATTGGTGCGATTCCTTCTTCCGCTGCTGCTGGTTCTCAGATTGGTGCCATTGGGAATGTGAGATGTCTCAATGTGGAGCATCTGGTTTCTGTTATTTCAGAGTTATCCTGATTTCAATTTCTGAAAATGTGTAACTATATTTTGGATTGAATCATAATTCCTCTGGAAAGGATGGACAATTTCGTTGATATTGAATCTCTATTTATGTCTGGGTGTGTAGGTTTTGGAGCTTGCTGGAAACGCAGCTCGTGATAACAAGAAGAACAGGATTATCCCTAGGCATGTTCTTCTCGCGGTGAGGAACGATGAGGAGCTTGGGAAGCTGCTTGCTGGTGTGACTATTGCTCATGGAGGTGTCCTGCCCAACATTAACCCAGTGCTTTTGCCCAAGAAGACCGACAGGGCCACCAAAGAGCCCAAGTCTCCAACGAAGGCCACCAAGTCCCCGAAGAAAGCATAATTCTATTTTCAGACTATTCGTCTTTTTGTGTGATGTAAATTAGCGATTAGGCTTATGCTCTAGCAAACGTTATGACAACATTTCATATGCTGTAGCCCTGTGATGTAATCGTCACATTGACTCATTGAATGGAATCACCTCGATTTTAGTTCATTTTTGGTTTGCGTGCTATCGCAGCTGTTGAGAATAAGTCGATACTATACCCAAGTCTAAAATGTTCGTATTGGAGTTCCAGATACCTTTGCAAAGTAGAGCCAATTTGTTCAAAAGCACCATTATTGGCTATCTATTTTGTTTTAGAATACTTGACTTATTGTTCAAAAGCACTAAAACTAGCTTTCTACGAGGAATAACCTTTTGAGTCAAGGAAATTTCTTAAATTTGTGTTCGTTTATGCCTGCTAATAGATCTGGATATCTCATGACAACGAAGTGTCATCTTCCAAAACTTTTGAAAGTTGGTTCAGAGAATAATTGGTCATGCTACGGATTCCATAAAGGAATGCCTCCATGATCTACGGGTAGACACTTCATTTCCATGGATGCTTGGTTCCCTCTCGAACCCAATTGAGTCTATCCAAGTATCCATACATAGTACCAAAGCTAAGATGAGAGGCGCTAATGGTTCTGCAAAGGCAGATAGCAAGAATCCACACCCTCTAACAAGACAGTAAGGGCCTCTTTGGTTTAAAAGGGAGGGATTCATTTTCCATCCCTTCTAAAATCTCCCAATTTGAGGGAAATAAAAATGAGGGGATGGGAGGGATTGAGAGCTCCTTTTTTGGAGCTCCTCTCTCCAATTTTTCAAACTAAATAAGAGAAGGGGCTCATTTTTCATCCATTCCCATGCCCTCCCCTTCAATCAAACAAACCCTAACGAATCTCATGAAAGATATAAAACCTTGAGTGTTTAATTTGAGGGATGGGGGTGGGGGTGGGGCATCTCATGAAAGATATAAAACTTTGATCATTTTACCCTTACATGTTAGTTTATTCTTTTATAATTATAGATTGTTTAAATTAATTTACAATTGGATTTAAGTTAAATTATTACATTAATAGTGTAATGTGTATAAAAATGATATTTTTTTATCAATAACTAATATAATAAATACTTTAAAAACACTATTTTTAACAAAATTTTTCTTTTATATTTTTAGTAGGGATATTATTGAAATTTCAAAATATTCATCAGTGTAAAATTATAAACTAATTTAACTTCCCTAAAAAAACCCCTAATTTGAGGCAACCCAAAGTAAAGGGAATGAGGGAATTATAGCCAAAATTTTGGCTTCCCTCCCACCTAAATATTTAAACTAAATGAAGGAAAGAGATCCCCTCCCATCCCCTCCCCTCAAACCAAACAAACTAAGTAAAAGACTTGCAATTGGCTAATTATTCCCTTGGGTCAGATTTATTTTCGTCTTACATATATACGACAAACTAATTTAACTAATTTTCTCAATCTAATTAAATTATGTAGATATGTGTTATATTAAAGAGAGCATAGAGTAGTTTGCTAAAAGCCTAAAATTTACTTGTCTCTTGGATGGGCCATTTCACCTAAAGCATCATAGAGTGCCGAATTAAAGATTAAAAAGTTAAGGTGCAAAAATACACACGAGCTTTTATCAAAAGTTCATCTAACACCAAATGATTTTTTTAGGAGCAAAAGTGCCTATGAGCTTTTAAAATGGGTGTAAAAGTCACATAACCCGTTATCTTAAACTGATGTCTGTTAGCTTAAATATTTTGCTGCCAGGTGGAGACCAAGTGCAATTTGACTCATTTGACTGAGCAAACGTGTCAAAGGTTTCATTTCTCCAATAAACACACACAAAACTCCACGACAAAGAAATAGATTGAGCATAAGGTTCAGGTGTTCAACGAGAATCGAGAAAGTATCTTTGACAAGGATGGGGGTGGTCATATGATATGGAACGAGCAAGGATGAGCGACAGTCGAAGAAGCTTCATGGCTTTGTCATCGACTTCGACTACAGGAGGTTGCAAACGCAGGGTGGTGTTGATCCGGCAGCTAAGTCTCTAGGAAGAGTACAGAGCTCCGAAACAATATTGCCATCACAAGTTGTTAGCTCCAAGGTGGACATCGTGGACTGAGGGAAACCCTGGTAGGAGGTTTTACGGGTGCTGCAACTACTACCAGGTAAGATTGGTTCATAATCTTGTGGTTGAAATGGTTGGTAAGATTTATCACAAAGTGAGGCTGGTTGCTTTTTAACATCTGGTGATGCAATTTTTCAAGATGGGGGTTGTGGATTTTTTCCTGGCATGATGGTGAGTTTGGGGAAAGGTCAAATGCAATGATAAACGATTTGCTTAATGATATAGACAAGCTTTATGAAGAAAACAAGAAGTTGCGAAGATGGAACGAGTCTAGCAATATATAAAGAGCTAGTTATAATCCATAGTGAGGTTAAAAGGCTAAAATGCACTTGTGAAGCTAGAGAAAAAGAAATAAGGAAGTGGGAGTTGAAGTTCATACTTGCCATGGGAACTTTGTTAATAAGTTGGGTGTTGTTAGTTGTTTTGTGCAAGTATTAATCCTTGATGTATGAAGGGGACATAAGGTTCTAAAGTATGTAGTGATGTATGCATTTTAAGTATTTGAGATGTTGGATAATACCACATTTTGTAAGGAAAATTTAGTTTATTTCTGTATTAATTATAAATTTTCAATATGAAAAATGGGTTGTATGCGTCTCTGTTTGAATTGGAAAAATTACAAAGGATTGAAAAGTGGGTTGTATGCATAATAACAACTTGTTTATAAGTGACTATTTAAAAGCATATTTAACTGGACAAATACTAACTATTTTTCTGCTCAAAGGACATATATTGAATCAAATGTTTGGGTACAAATATGTAGAGTGCATTTTACATCAAAAATATATATCAAAAGTCAACCAAAAGCATTACTTTATATAATTCAGTAGGAGTACTTTTAAGACCAAAAGTAAGAGTTGCTATCAATTGAACCATCAAGACCCTTTACATCAAAATATTCTCTACACCTAAATAAATTCCAAAGAACAAACCCATATAATGAGTGTCAGCTTGTACAAGACAACCAACAAGCCTTTAATAGGGCATTCAAAATATACACAAAAAGTCATTACTAAAAAAAAATAGACAAACACAGAGACATAATTCTAAATAGTAGGCTCCTTTGATTTGTGGCTTTTCTTCTGAATCTGACTTTGTGTATGTGTTAACAACTGGGATTTGGTGACAAATGGCTGACCCCTCCACTACAGACCTAGAGGTTGAAAAGGTAGGTTAGATGGCTGAGCCACATTAATGGGATGGGGGCTGAACTGAATCGATCTTGAACCCGTTGGTATGCCTGAACTTCCACCTTTAGACATTCTAATTTCCCTTTAATTTAGTATAGGGAATTTAGTTTGTAGGTCAACATAGTGGCGTATGTACTCAAGTGATGTTCCTTCGTCAAGAAGCGCTTCAGAGCTAAGACCAGGCTGTAAAATTTACATGAAATCAGTTACAAATAGTATATAAACCATTTCAGAGCTAAGACCAGGCTACAAAATTGAAAAGAAAACAATTGCAAATTTACATTATATATTGTACGTCTTATCATTATCATCATCTAACTTATTATCCTATTCGTCACTAGAATCACTTTCTTCCTTGTCATCATTGTAATCTCCATCTATACTTGTCAATTTTTGTTTCCCTTTGTCAATTCCACTACGATAACCATCTTCCCCTTCCTCACCTAAGTATTCATTGTCATCAAAATCATATAACATTTCAATATCGTCAATCACATCTTACTCAACCACAGAGCTATGCCCTCCCCTTAAACGTGCCTTAGTCTCTTCCCAACCCTTCTTTGCCAACTCATAAACCTCACAAAATTTTGTTACTGACCTATCACGCTTTTGTTCGATGGTCTCTTCTTCTATTCCCACTTTGTCCTTCTTGTTCGATTCCATTGTCACTTCACACAATGCAATCGATTAATTAAACCAAGGACTTCCATGTCATTTTGCTTTACACACATCAAAACAAAAGTTTATAGATCCTAAACGATACTTACCGAGGATTTCTTTACTAGATTATTCACCCCAAACGAAGCCCAAAATTGGCCTCCGATCTCGCCGTCGTTGCTAATCGAACTCCGTCATCACATATGCCGAGGATTTCTTTAATCGAACTCTATCGTCGCTAATGCAGCTGAACTCGCCTTCGATCTCACAGTCGAGGTCTCCTGCTCTCTAAGTGAAACTCGGCATCATCCTTCCTTTCTCACAATTTCCTTTTCCAATACCTTGTGATAACAACCTTCAGTTCAATTTCCTTTACTTCCCATTTCATTTCCATTTTCTTTTGAATTTTTGATATTTATTTTTAGTTAATATTCAGACCTCATTTGCCTTGCCATGTCAGCATCTCATCTTGTTTATTATTCCTCCACATCATGCTCCTGATCAGCATTTTTAGTCAACAAAGTTAAAACTCACAGTCAACGTCCTTAAGATAAAGGGTTATGTGACTTTTGCACCTATTTTGATAGTTTATGGGTACTTTTACTCCCACAAAAAGCATTTGGTGTTAGATGCACTTTTGATAAAAGCCCATGTGCGTTTTTACACCTTAACCCAAGATTAAATTGGTCAACCTACGGATTTCACAAAAAGCCTCAGCGTCCTTTTACCTTCTTAAAATGATCCAACTAGCATAATGTTTTAACTTTTAAATACTGCTTTCAATTGTAAACATAAGTCCATTTCTTTTTCAAGTTCTATAGTACTCCAAATTATATCTTGATATATCTGAAGCAATTTGAACTCCAGATTCCTTAAAACATTTGATGTTTCTTTTACTTTTTAAGATATCATAATTCACCGTTGAGCTTCAGTAACCCCGGTCTCTTGAA
Organism: Inga laurina; assembly: GCA_963855925.1. Lineage (NCBI taxonomy): Eukaryota > Viridiplantae > Streptophyta > Magnoliopsida > Fabales > Fabaceae > Inga > Inga laurina. The sequence continues at coordinate 66,169,704 of OY979707.1, read as the reverse complement.
GTTGCTCCCTTGTAGAATTGTTTGAAATTGAATCTGAAATCATTCGTAGGGTGTTTTTTTCCTTTGAAAAATGTTACAAGAGCCGTGTACTTTCATAGAATTTGGTAATTTATATCAGTAAATTGGGCAAAATGTGAAATGTTGAAGAGTAAGAGAGAGCAAGAAGAGCTTGATAAGAGAGGAGGAGAGGACTTGGTGGATTTGGCTTCTCTTCTCTATCCTTTTCCATCCTTTTTCCACTTTCATTATTAGATTAAAATCTCAATAGTTCAGATTTATCATATTATAAAAATATTATTATAACTTTACCTTAAAAATACAGAAAAAAAATTTTTAACAGCTCAAATTTATTTCGCACATGATATCAAAAAATAATATTTTTATACTATGATAAATCTGGATTGTTGAGATATTAATTTAACGGTGGAAAAAGAAAAAGGAGGGAAAAGGACATGAATGGATAGAGGAGAGAAGTCAAATCCAAGATGTGGCCGGTGAAGACTAAGTGTGTGTTTGGTTGCAACTTTTGGATAGCCTTAAGCCCAATTGGAGTTTCAAAAGCCCAACTGCTGGCAATGATTTTTTTTTTTTTTTTTTCATGTTTGGTTGGTTAGATTAGGGATTGGACTTTTGCACTGTACATCCACGTTTGTTAAAAGCCACAAATAGGAGTTTTGAGCTTTTGCAATTGGGCTTTTATAAATCTGTGGGACCTACCAAGGTTTCTCTTTCATGTGAATTATCATGAACTTCAACTTCTATGGGACCCTCCAGCTTATCAAGAATAAACAGAAATGCAATGGAGGTGGGGCCCGTATATCCGGAACCTTGGGTTCTCATGAGTTCTGACATTGAATGTTTTTAAACCTTAAAATATTTTTCTAGTTGTATCTATTACCTAGTGTGTTATCAGACTGATTACAATTTTACCCACTTTCAAGTTGTACCCACTCAAAAAATATTTTTTGAGTGTTTTTAACCCCTTAAAATATTTTTGGTAGATAATAATAGTGTAGCTGAACAATCTTCCACGACAAATTATGACAGGCGATCTTCCTCTGAAATGAATCAAATTCGTCACTCAATTAGAGATCAAATTGTACAGAACATGTGATTCAATTGGTTATGTAATATTATTTTAATTAGATTGTGCATTTTTTAATTGTCTAATTTCCCAACTTAAACTATTATAAATTTTTTATAATTTTTAATTACATTTCTCTTTTATCATTATCACAAAAGCCCAATTGACAATCGATGTTCCAAACACACCCAAATTTTTTATTTTTGCAAAAGTCCAATTGACAATCGCCAATCCAAACACAAATCACATTACATAATTTATCTTTTATCAAAAGTAATATCACAACAAGCTCAATTGAAACAAGCCCAATTGACAATCGCTGTTCCAAACACACCCTAAGGTGTTTGGTTCGAAGGGAGGGACGCAAGGGAAAGGATGGAAGAAAATGATAGTGAGTTACCTTATTTAGTTTAGTTTGAGGGAAAAGGAGAGGGAGTTTTAATAATTTTTTGTTTAGTTCAAGATGAGATAGGAGCAGAGATAATAATTAATTTATCATTTTATCCTTATATATTAGTTTATATTTTTTATTTATGTAAATTATTTAAATTAGTTTACACCTTAAAATAAATTACATAATTTATGAAAATTTACTCTCTTTTCAACATATTGTTAAAATGTATATGAAAACTTATATAATGATATTTTTATATCTTATTGATATGATAATATAATGTCAAAAATCAAAATTATGCAACTTTTATGTTGAACCACAAAGCTTATTTTTTTAATTTTCAGTTTTTTATGTAACTGAACCCTACAATGCACCGACCTAGCTTCCCTCCGCTACTAGGTCCCATCTGCTGCCATCCTTATCTCAAAACTACACCAAAGCTGAAATTTTTTCTCCCTATAAAAATGGTATTGATATATTTTTCTGAACATATCTAGTATCTTAAAAATAATTTTTAAGTAGTATGCAGTATCCTAAAATAATTTTTAATGCTTTAACCGCTTAAAATATTTTTTTTCAGTTATACCCAGTGTGTTAGCAGAATGATTGCAATTTTATCTTTAATGTATTTTTTCAGATGCAAAAATTACTTTACTACAATATTTTTTGGTGTTTTTAACCCTTTAAAATATTTTTTTTCAGTTGTACCCAGTGTCTTAGGAGATTGACTATAATTTTACCGTTAATGTATTTTTCTTGGTAGAAATAAGTACCCAAAACTTAGGATACTGATTTCTTGATTTCCACCCACTCTAAAATATTTTTTCAATAGCACCTAATATTTTTAAGTACTTTTTGGAGTTGAAAAATGCTTTAAGAATAAAATTGTAATCAATCTGCTAACACACTGGGTACAACAACAAAAATATTTTAGGATAGTGCATGCTACTTAAAAAATATTTTAAGACATTAGATACTTCCAAAAAAATACATCAAAATACTAGATACCATTTTTTTTTTTTTTGTGGGAAAAAATTTCTTCCATATCCTTCTCTCAAAACTAGTTTTGGGAAAGAGATGGCAGAGGGGGGAAAGCCAGGTCCACAATGCACACGCATGAAGAGCCAGACTAAACACAAAGCTCTACATCAACTCTTCCTCCTAAGTAAGCATCAATTCATGAAACATTGGTCGGCCCAAAAAAGCAAGGACCAAAAAAGAAGAAGAATGAACGATATTCTTTTGTACTCCCCCTCATCCTAAATATAAGAGTGTTGATTTTTTTAGTTTTCTAAAAAAATCAATTAAATTATTTTAGAATATTTATATTTTTATGTTTTTTTTCAAACTAATTTGTTTGATTAAAAAACTGATATATAATCTAAGAATACACAATATATAATATGATTAAATAACTTATTTAATTTCCTTAATTTCTTAAAAAAAATCAATTATGTCCTATATTTATGACCAAAGTGTATGTCTTGCAATTTCCTTGCACGTAATAGTTCTACGTTTCCGCAATCTATAAATACAACCTGAAAATAAATAGCAACATTTTCACCGGTGTGTGATGAAACTAAAACAAAAAGTGTCAAACCCAACAAGGGTCCGCACGGAACTGGAAATACCAACTTACTTACAAACACAAATCCCAATAAATTGAGGAAAATTACAATTCGGAAAGAAGAAGAAGACGCAGTAAAGATCCAAAGATAGAAAAAAAATAGCACCTTATCGCAGGACATAGTTGATTTCCTGGATTTCTCAAGTTGCTGAATCGAAAAATCGTACTATGATGGACTCCAGTGCATGGCCACCGGAATGTACATAGGCGCAAAAGAATGAAAAGATGAAGTGAGCTTCTGCGATGTTTCCAGAGTCGGTGTTTTTATTTTTCCCCAAGGCATCAATGAGAAAATCAAAAAGGTACTGAGAGCAAATTAGTCAAGATTTTGGGCAAACCATGACGAGGAGAGGGAAGGGATTTAGATGACATATTTTGACTCTCCTTCTCTCCAAAATTTCAAATTAAATGAGGGGAGGGATTTATTTTTCCTCTTCTCCACTCCCTTCCAAGTTTCAACCAAACAAGTCCTAAGTGTCTATTTAGATTAATGATAGAAGTTGCTTTTTTGACATTATTTACAGTGATTGTATGAGATAAGTATGTAAAAAGAGTTTTATCTTAATTGACGTGAACATATTTTCTATCGTTATCTCAACTGGGCCGTTAAGAAGAGTAGAAATGCTGAGAAGGGTGCGTTGGAACTTGAAAGAGGAAGACCGAAGACAAGAGGAAAGAACAGAACTGATGATATTATGAATGAAGTGTGTCAATAGTTCTTCGAGTGAATAAATTTTGTACAAATTTAAATCAGTTTAGTAATGGAAGTATGGAACGATTAAGTTTAGCTTTTGCATTAATGGAAGTATGGAACATTCCTAAAGCTCAACATTTAGGAAGTTAAATGAAGATAGGATAGGGACATTTTCAGTTAACCGGATTACGTGGACTGAGAGGATGTGCAATCACAACCACTCGCTCGTTTTATTTGAGAATTGAAAATGGGTAGAAGTAAAATTCTATTTTAATTTAGATTAATTATAATAAATTTTAGTTGTTTTTTCCCTTGAACAAGGTTGGAAGTTAAAAGAATAAGCATATGTTTAAGATATTTTATTTTTCAATTATAAATATTTTTTACGTCAAGACAAAACTCTTCTCATATATTTATAAATAACAATCTAAAATCACTTACAAGTTAAAAATAAATTACCTTACACAAAGAAACAAAGAATATTTTCCTGATAGGAAGATTAAAAAGCCATTAAATCAAATTATAAATATTATTCCTATCAATCCAAAACTCCTCTCATATATCTATAATTCCAATTTAAAATAACTTCTACATCAAAATTAAACTTCCAAAACAAGAAAACAAAGAATATTTTCCCCATAGAAAGATTAAAAAGTCACTGATCAAATTCGCATTGAAGCTTGAAGTTTAAGCAGAGGCTAAAATTTTTCTTTTATAACTGATGACAAAAGGTAACTTTTAAAGCCGGTATAAAAACAAGAATAAAACTTGAGTTACCCCTTCAGGGTGGCCGAAAACTAACACCAAAAATTAAAATATCCTCAGCAAACCGTCAAGGGGCCCCACCAACTCATCCGGGACATCAAAGGTAAAACAACATGAATTTTCCTTTCAAAAAAGAGGACATTTCCGAAAGAGGGCACTGGTCTTCGAGACTGACAGACCCCAATGGTAAATGATCGTTGAAAATATCTAACATTCAAGAAAAACTGTGATTCCAGTTAATCCATATACCATTAAGGCCAAGCCAACATCATAAGAATCTATACGCCTAAATCTACCATACACAAAAGCTGAAATTACAGGAAGTTAAGCCAAAGAAGAAGAAAGCAACATCTAAACTCAACCTAAATTTGCAGGAAATCGATATCTAAGACTTGATTTAAAGTTCAACACACAATTCAATCAGCCACGAGATCTAAGAACTGGTGAATTTGGTCACCGCCTTGGTGCCTTCTGAAACAGCATGCTTGGCAAGTTCTCCGGGCAACACCAACCTCACGGCCGTCTGGATTTCCCTGGAGGTGATTGTGGGCTTCTTGTTGTAACGAGCGAGCCTCGATGACTCTTGAGCGAGTTTCTCAAAGATGTCGTTGATGAAGCTGTTCATGATCCCCATTGCTTTGCTGGAAATCCCGATGTCTGGGTGGACTTGCTTGAGGACCTTGAAGATGTAGATCTTGTAGGTCTCAACGCTTTTCTTGCTCCTCTTCTTCTTCTTGTCTCCGGCAGCGGCCCCACCCTCCTTCGGGAGCTTCTTTCCGGCCTTAGGCTTCTTCTCTGCCGGAGGAGCTTTCTCGGCCACCGTCGACTTCTTCTCTTCGGCAGGTTTCTTCTCCGCGGGCTTCTTCTCGGCCTTGGGTGCCATTATAGGAATTAGGAAGAGCTAGGGTTTGAGAGATTATGCAAGAAAAGGGAGATCGAAGGGGATGGAGTATTGGTGAAGAGATAGGACGCGCAGTGATAGATATATAAAAGAACGTGAGGTTCTTATTGGCTGAAAGTATTTCACGCGGATCGGTGCTTTGGGTCTTCTCAATCCGTCAAATGGTTTCCTGTCAGAATGAGTGAATGGACGGCCATGATGATTCGATGGCGGATATTGAAAGTGCGGATCGATGATAAAGCTTGTGCCATGGCCGTCGATGGGCCATCGCATGAGTTCCGCCTTTCTTTCGCAAACAATTCTTTTATATATATATATATATATTATTTTTAATGACGTCTTTCATACTCTAGCATTCTTTTTGTGGGCCAACCAATGACTTCACTTTTTTGAGCGCGCTCAAACGTACAATGGTGTGTTTGGGAGAGCTTATATTTGAGAAATAAACCTTTACTACGCAAGTCGAGAAAAAACTCCTCTCACATATTTATCTCGTATATCGTGAATCACGAATTATAAGTACTTATTACTCAAAAATAAGTTATTCCAAACGAGCACAATAACAAATTTACATTTTACAACGCTCAACAGGGTAACTCGCGCGGTTAGCTGTATTTAATCATATCAATATTTAAGAAAATATATTTGAGTGTTTAATTTTTTAGAACTTAATCTTTGGTTTTGACGTTATTAATAACTTAATTCCTTAACCAAAACATAGTCATGCTATGTTTTCCTGTCACTGTTAATTTCACAAAAGGAGATGTTGAAGTGAGTAGAACTTAGGTAGCGGGATTACATATTTCCATTCATTGAATAGAAGTGAGACTATGCTTGTCTTTTGGCGAAAAAGGAAAAAGAATTAAAAGTATGTTTAGATTAGCTTATTTTTTAAGAATAAATATTTATTACGTAAGTTGAGATAAAACTCCCCTTACATACTTATCTCGTATACCGTAAATCACGATTTATAAATATTTATTACCTAAAAATAAGCTATCACAAAATAACACTAAATATGCATTTATTAATACAGCCAGTATAACTCCATGTATCATGTATGGCTGTCCTGTGGTCCGAAGATGCTTTTCTAATTTTATTATCTACCCCCGTATAGCCCCAGACCCCATTGATGTTATTTTAGCTTTGATGGAAAAGCCTAATTCGTGTGGCGCTGCTGGCAAAAAAGGAAAAGTGTGGCGCTGTATGAAGATCTCATAGGAAAGCGGTGGGTGGAATAGAAGGGAAATAGGATACTGGTTTCCTTGTCAAGTCATTCATTGAATTGTTCGAGTGCATCACCTTTGAGGAGAGAGAGGAGGATAAAATATATTGTTGGAAATCATCTATTATTAATGGTTGTTTTTTTATAAAATCTGTATATCATTTTTTTTTCTAGGTACATGACTTAATGGAGATAATATATGGAAGATCTTATGGAAATGGTCTATTTTAGAGAAGATTAAAACTTTCATGTAATTAGTTGTTAATGAAAGAGCTCATACTGTGACAAAAATGATATTGAGAATGCAGAGAGGATTGAAAACGTCTGTCTTGCTCTTTTGATTGCGAGATGGAAGAAAACTTGATGCACATGCTGCAAAACTGCTCAAATGACATGGATTGCTAGAAATTTGTGGTCAAACAAGAAAAGTTATATTCCTTTCTTTGCAGGGTATAGTTTGGATCAAGTGGAACCTAGCTCATGAGATTCAAAGGAACTATACTAAGAATTAAGGTTCCATGGTCAACTCTGTTGGGTTATCTATGTTAGGATGCATGGGTCTCCTATTGTAATAAGCTTTTTGATAGCGTGAATTCTAACAAATGGCTGAATGCAAATCACATTTTCTTTAGAGCCTACTCAGAACATGTATTACAGATAAGAGGGAGTTCTTTTTATACCAATATAAACCACCATGAAGAGTATGTCATTAAATTGGAAGTTGATGAATCAATCTTGGATGATGGAAGAAGTGGGTGTGGAGAATATGTTCGGGACCAAAATGAAAGGTGGCTTGATGGCTTTAGCTACAAATTAGTGAATATTCCTCCTATGTTTGTGAAATTAATTGGTTTTATTCATGGTCTGCAATTGAGTTGGCCGAAAGGTTATAAGAGGATTATTTTGTTCACTGATTTTATAAAGGCTACAAATTATATTTTGAGAGGGTATGATAGGGACCAGCCTTTTAAGGACCCTATGGATGATGTTAAAATGTTACTTCATGAAAATTGGCAAGTTGTGATCACCCATAGTTATAGAGAGACCATAACTATTACTGATTAGTTGGGAAAATACTTTGACAGGATAGATAAAAATTTCAGTTTCTTTAATCAATCTTCTCTTTTTATTCATGAGACGAATATTGATGAAAGTTAAACTTCCTAAGTCAGGTTTTGATGTAATGTCTCTGCCGAGATTTTGATTCCAGATTTATTTTTGGGGGGGGGGGTTAAAGTGCCACTTACTGAAATTTTTGTTTTGAAGCTTAATATTTATCAAATATATCCCTAAAACTGAACTCTAGGGACCAACTAATTACTGAGACAAACTTAAATTTCGTTATTTTTCATACAAACTTAAAAATTTAAATACAGCTTGAGATTATAAATATGATCAAATTTGTGACATCCCATTTATATTAAAAAAACAAAAACTTTTATATCGTCAGGCTGTAAGGTATGTCCGTATGTGTGAGCTAAGTTTGAAATGGAGGAAACGAGGGTGTGATTGCAATTTAACATATGCTGGGGATATTTTGGGCCTCACACCCAATGCTGTGATGTTGAAATATTTCAGCCCGTTATTGTACGCATGGCCGTTCCTCAATATGTGATCGTTCCATTACCTGCTCTGTCATTTTTTCCCCGCAAGGTTATTGTAGAATTTGTCAACTGAACTTCATATTTTTCGGCAAGAAAGCCAAATTCAAAGTTAATGAAATATTGATAAGCGTAACACTGCGCCTAATCAACCTAACAAAAATGAGGACCCTTTCACTTATCAACTTCAATTAACCGAACGATCATGGCTTTAAACATGGAAGGAAAGACTCACGACCACGAGGTGAGAGAATCGCTTTGGTTTGTTGAAGAACTATCCACAAGCATCTTAAGGTTTATTTGGGATAGCTTATTTTTTTACGTATAAGTGTTTTTAAATCGTAATTTACGATATACAATATAAGTATGCGAGAGGAGTTTTATCTCGACTTATGTGAAAAACACTTATATCCCAAAAATAAACTATGTCAAACATGCATTTCATTATGAAGGAAACAATTTGAGTGATTCAGTGCTTGTATAGTCTTTAGCGAGAATTTAAACTTCAGTGCTCCAAGATACTAGCATTCATACTCAGGTTGCTCAGAGGGAAATGGTTTCTCTCCACGAGAGCATTGCAGCCGCGGATCAAATTTGTTAACGCAGATCGAATAATTTTGTAAAAATACAAATTCTCCTGCATGGTTAAAATCTCATTTTGGATTATTCAAAATTGGTAATGGAAACGCAATTTAGAGTAACTCAAGGAAAGTACCAACAAAGTTTGGTTTTATTAGTAAGAAGTTGACTCGTAATATACAAAGCAATGAATTCGAATCCTGTGACTAATGCGAAAACCTTGTTACTGGGCAGTATATAAATTCATTTTAAGCATCCTTTCTTGATAAAGTCCCCGCTGATCAAGTACTGTATTTTAATTCGCGCAGAGTAGAAAAAAAAATATATGTCAATAAACAATGTGATTTCAGTTTTCAAATCGTTACTTTGTATTTTCCACACTTGATAAGCCTGCGTTAATTAAATCCAGAGCTATAAAACAAAGCATACATGAAGAATCAGTCCGGTAACCGAAATTAAAAACAAAAAAAAAACAAAAAGATCTTGTCACCACGAGACGTTATCACCGAAGAAGCAGTATATGGAAACATCGGTACATACCAAACCTTTCAGTATTCGCACGGTTCTAGGTAGCTTCTGAAACCTCGACAGTATGAAACATGAAAATGCCAGAAAAATGGGCGACAAAAATTGCAAAACAAAGGACAGATTCTGCAAGGCAAGAACTATGAATCTCCAACAAGCAACGGTAAAATTAACTGCCTCAAATATATCGATCGATTCTGGAACTACATACATAACATAGGCTAGAACTCGAAACCTATAATTTCTCTTGCAGCAATAATACAGAGATATAGATAAGGTAGGATCATGTGTTATCTCATACGTGCTGTTCCTAGAAGAAGAGAGAATGCCAAAGGATGTTAAGTTGCCCAAATGATCAAACAAGGCCTGAGACTTGCAATTACCATTTGTTGAACATAATCAAATGCTCTGTTTCTTCTTCTTCTTCTTCATCTTCTTGGCTTTCGCCATCGCTGATCTCGCAGCTGCAAGCTCTGGCCGCCATCACTTTCTTCGTATATGGAACTGAAACTGAACACTCTTGACTACCAGATTTTGAAGATGGAGAGAGAATAAAGGAATGAGAGTTTTGTGAGATATAAAGAAGAAGAAGGCATTATTCGGTTTTCCCCTTTTGGGGGTTGTGGGGTGGGAGGAGAGGATCTTCCTCAGCATATACTCACAGCATTATTTCGCTGGCCCATTCTTTTTTCCTTTATATTCCCTTATTATGCTTTTCCCATCTTTTCCCATGATTTCTTATGCTATTATATTCTTGAACGTGGATTTATACACACACCCCTTAACAACGAAGTGGTCTTGTTTATTGATTTATTCTACTCCAGTGCCAACTCGAAACCTGTAACAGGAATCATCAATATTTTCACACCAGCACCACATGATAAGGACAAACTGAGCAGCATAAAATGGGCGTTTTCTCCTTAGAACATTCATTGTGCTATGTAAATTGGCAGGGTTTTTCTTGTATTATACTCCCTCCTCTTTTTATTGTAAAACATCAACTAACAAGTGTTCTGTTTTCTTTATATAAGATATTTCCTTATTTCCAAAAAACATTAAATATTATTTTTCATGTATATCCATATTTAATAATGATAGTATGAGAGAATAATAATTAAAATGATATTAGAGTTTAGTGTAATCAGTTAGGGTAATACTGAAAATCACTTACATTTTATGATAAATTTAATGTTTTAAACTATTTTTATTAGTTTATGAGAATTATTAGTTAATGCCTTATAATAAAAATAAGAAGAATGAGATATATCTGTTTTTAAACCCCCCAAAATGAAGCCAATATTGTTCTAATCGTGATTACTCTAAAAGTAGTGTTTCTGTATTAAATTAAATTTCTTTATAACCGTACATTTATAGAGCATATTCCAAAAAAGATTCATCAACAATATAATCTTGCCGTCTCTATAAGGCCATAAATCAACTTTATTAATGGTTTGATATTGTCTGTCCAATAAAAGAAAGGGAAAATTATATTTAGGTCCCACCTAAAAGAAAAAATAAAAAAAATAGTTCTATTGACAATTTTAGAGGTACTACCTCCGGTCCTAAATATAAGATAAAGTTGACTTTTTTTGGAGAAATTAAAGAAGCTAGATAAGTTACTTAATCATATTATATGTTATGTATCTTTAAATTATATATTAATTTATTAGTCAAACTAATTAGTTTGAAGAAAAAAATATAAATATAAATACTCTAAATTAATTTAATTAGCTTCCTTAATTTCTCCAAAAAAATTAACTTTGTCTTATAATTAGGACCAGAGGGAGTATTAATTAACAAATCTAGGGGCGTGATTAACAATTCCATAGGACCAATTTTTCATCTTTTTCTTGGACAGGATCTGAATATAATTCTTCTTAAAAGAAAGGGAAAAACTTCATTAATACTCTGTTTTCCTAACTTGACGTTGAGGTCCTGAATAACTAGAACACAACTTTGTTGCTTATGAAGGGGAATTTCATACGTCAACTAGCATGTTAAAACTACTTAAATCTGAAGCATCATTCGAAATAGAACAAGTCTTGTGTGTTTGGCAACATCCCAAACCATGATTTGCGCAACCCGAGACAAAATTCCTCTCACACACTTACTTAATAAGTCGTAAAAGTTATTAAAAAAAGCTAATCCAAATACATACAAAAGCAACAGTCGAATCAATGTTGAAGTAACCTGTTAGGATGAGATAATTAGCTCCTATGTTTGTCTTTATCAAATCACTTTGGGGCCGTCAGGTCTGTGGATCGAACCTCCTTTATTCTCCACTCTTTATTTAATAATTCAACAGCTAATAATCATGCAAGCAACAACTGTACACTACTAATTCACTAACAACATTATTGACCAAAAATTTCAAATGCCTAACCACAAATAGAGTATGAAATATCATTAGTTAATTTTTTTAAAAAAAAGCTAACACTGTTCTTGTTCGCTAATAGAATAGGGGTGTATAAAAAGGAGCAAGTTGGTAACCAACGTGACGATGGGCTAGTGCTGATTTTATAATGAATGGCTGTTAGTGGGAAAATACGTGGCTTTCAATTTTAAATAAACTGCCTTCCTCTTCAGACCATCAACCACATCAAATCAGAACAGAATTTCAGATATACCAGTATTCCCTCCGGTCTTAATTATAAGATAAAGTTGATTTTTTTTAAAAAAATTAAGAAAGTCAATTAAATTATTTTAGAGTATTTATATTTTTATTTTTTTCTCCAAACTAATTAATTTGACTAATAAACTAATATATAATCTAGAGATACTAAAAATATAAACACTCTAAAGTAATTTAATTGGCTTCCTTAATTTCTCCAAAAAAAGTCAACTTTGTTTTATAATTAGGACCGGAGGTACTATTATTTTACTGACTTGCATTTGTATTATATCTAGGCTTAACGGTGTATTAATCCGCATTTAATTTTCAAATTGTTAATTGAGGAGCAAACCAGGATTATTATGAGAAGGCTGGTTGATTGATCTCTCAATGTATCTGTAAAATTCTGAACTTGATTGTCATGTAGGATTCCTGGCTGACCTTTTTTGTCTTGTGCTCTCTTTTTTGATCCAGTCTTCATGTGAGTGTGCCTCCAAATCTATCATGGAACATTGGAACTTGTCTTCATGCTGTTAATGTTCCAACCCTTCTGGAGAAGTCACGCATTCACATTGTGATTAAGACCTCTTTAATCGTATCGCCCAGATTTCCACATTTATTAATGGCAACAAATAAACTGATTATTTTTTGCTGGATCGTAGGGAGGAAGAACGGAAAATACATTTTTAATACGAACATAATAAAATTGTGAATCTTATGTTTTAACTGAACGCGCATGTCTAATTGAAGCAAACGTTGAAGTTGAGCCCGATAATTCTTATGGATAGGCGTGTCCTTATTATTATACCAGAGTTAAAACTTATATAACAATTACACGAGTTATGTGAATCTAAAAATAAAAGTATGTATAAAAAATTGGATAAAAAGGGGTGGTTTTGAAAATCACATCTTCAAGAGGGGAGAGGGTCTATAAACTTAGTCGCTAAGGAATATATTTTAGCATTTAATGCAGAATTAATTTTTTACCACCCGTTTACACTCAATCTCGACCGCTCAAAATTAATATAAACTTCTTTGCTAAGGAATATATATTTATTACAGAATTAATTTCTTGCCTAATTTCTTTTTACGAGTTTGGGGAAACGGATGAATAAGAGGGAGGAAGGGTTGAAGCCAGCCGGCTAAGAGGGGCTGCCAACTCATCCAAAGAATGCCGGTTCTCTAACGCCACCTGTTCCCAGATTTTAAGGAAAATGATATCAAGGTCTTAATTAAAAAAAATAATATAAAAAAAATCTATAATTTATCAATGATAAGTGAAAAATCATTTATTAATAAATGAATGAGCTATCATTAATAAGTTATGAAATTTTTCTTATATTATTTTTCTTAGTAATCATTTATTAATAAGTGAATGAGCTATCATTAATAAGTTATTAGACTTTTCTGATATTATTTTTCTTAGTAATAATTTATTAATAAGTGAATGAGTTATCATTAATAAGTTATGAGACTTTTCTGATATTATTTTTCTTAGTTGAAAATATAGTATCATTTTCCCCATATTTTATATTCGTGACCTATCAGTCTATCTCAATTAGAGAGCCCCTATTTAGCGTGTGTTTGGGATAACGGTAGGAAAAATGATTTATTATAATTCTGAATTATTAAAAATGACTTAATAGAAAAATTAGTTTTTTTAATGTGATTTATGTTTGGATGAACAATTTATTTTTGGACAATAAGTGCTTATAAATCGTGATTTATGGTATACAAGGTAAGTATGTGAGAGAAGTTTTATCTCGACTTATATAATAAATGACTTAATAAAAAAACTACAGTGAGAAGTTTATTTAATAAGTAGCTTTATTTTACCCGTGATGAGATTTTAGAAAAATACACCAAACATCAAAAAAATAAAACACATTTCACTTGGCTTTTTTTCTGAAAAAATCGGGCTTATATGGCCAAAACGTGTTTCCAAACACGCAAATAATTGTAGCTCTTTCACAATTTGGGACGAGAGGTAAATTGCGAGTTGTATGGAGAGCAATAGCAATCAGCTATTAGCAAATACTGTGTCTATGTGATTGTAATCCTCTTGCTCTCTCTCTCTCACACACACATTTTGTTATTGTTAATGGCGGAGAAATATTGAAACGATTTTATGTGCGTTTCTCGTTTCTGGATTGTAATGCAGAAACCACAAAAGAATATTATCTTCGTTTGTTTTGCAAGAGATTAGTTGAGTGATGGATGCTTCACCGGCAAGGGCCTATGAGGATTACGATTACCTCATAAAGCTTCTTTTGATCGGCGACAGTGGTACGTGACTCTTTTCGTTCTCTCTCCTATTTGGTCTGAAAACACTGTGAAAGAGTTGCCTTCTTCTGTTCTTCTGCGTTTTGCAGATGGGGCTTTCACTACTAGTTTCATCTCCACAATAAGGCGAGTTCACCCGCCAACCAAAAAAGCAGAACTCTGCCTTGCAAATGTATCTTCAACATGACAAGCTATATATATATATATTCCTGTGAGAGAGCAAAGTCAGAGCAAATCTCTTTGAAGATTAAGAAACGTAAAAAGTCAATAATCATATCCCCACCGTCAGGAAACTAGAAAACGGATTACGATTTCACATTGATTTTCAAATATATTTACTTGTATATATATCTGTATGTAAGATCACATTAATAAGAACTTGGGGGTTTTAGATTAATAACAATTCCTAATTAATGCACCATTGATTTCAAGAAAAGAATCGTTGAACTCGATGGGAAACGGATCATGCTCCAAGTTTGGGATACTGCAGGTCAAGAGCGGTTTCGAACAATTACAAATGGTGAGGTTAATGACCTAATAACAATTTGCATGGTATATATATGTGGTTCATAACCTTCCCAATATAGGAGAAAGAGGCAGTTTAAATGGGGTGAAAAGAAGATATGAAAAGAAGAAACAGAGATTAAAAAAGAATTGTTGAGAAAGATAGAGAGAATACAGGGTAAAGAGACACTCTCTACGCGAGGCACCTATATACTATAGTATTGGCGGGTCATGAGATACACTTCAAGATAGATCACAGTCCTGAATGATGCGAACGCTGGATAGTGTTTCATTGATGTTTCATTAGAATTCTTTCTTCTTCGTACTGCTTTTGTGTTATCCAAAATTGTTTTCCCGTTTTTTCAGTTTACTTTCGCTGGGCCATGGGAATATTGCTTCTCTACGATGTTATTGACGAATCGTCATTTAACAGTAAAACACTAAAACATCTCTGTCTTCACAGTCTGATATTTGGATGCTGTACCTTTTTGTGAAGCATTTTTCTTCTGTGATGTCCACTCAGCATCCGCTTTATCCAGATATTAGGAATTGGATTCGCAGCATGCAACAACTTGCTTCAGATAATGTAGCTCTTTGAAACAGTGAGTGATGTGTAATTGAGAATGTGGTAGCTCCCATAACTCCTTTGCTTATGTACTGATTTTTTTTTTCCCGGTTTTTGTCGTCGTCATCATCTTGTAGAGTGCAAACACAAACCTGAATGTGGAGGAAGTTTTCTTCACCATAGCAAGAGAAGTTAAAGCAAAGGCTAGCTGATAATGCCTCTAGAGCAGCGGTATATGATCATCCTCTTTGGTTGAATTTCAGTCATCCTAAATGCCCTCTAAGGATGAATTTTTCGTGAAAACTTTATTGCAGCAAAGTACAATTAGGATCAACCAAGATCAGGCAGCAGGGCTGGAGAAGCTGCTCAAAAGTCAGCTTGTTGCGGTTGAAGGCTATAAAATTTCTAAATGGAGTCAACACATTGCCCATAAACAAGGAGGATGATGGAAGTACTACTTAGTTGACGATTTATATTTTAACGTTGTCATTCTTTCTTGTATTTACGTGTGAGAAAAATCTGATATTAATCCATTCTTAAAAATCTAATATTTCCTTAAAAATTTGAAATGACAAATAAATATGAACATTATCTGAAGCATTTTCCATGACCAATTAATTTTTTGGCTCGAAACAGTTATCATTTGTGCCCATTGCTTCCCATCTGCTTTATTAAATAAAAAAAAAAAAGAAGTAAAGGGTGGTTTCATGAATTTACCATGATACCGTTGGTATCCTTGAAAGCCGAGGGCAACATGTTCACCAGGATTTGTATGGTATCTGTGTACGCTGTTTAGCGCTGAAGTCCAAACCTTAAGTTTAGTACGCTAAACTTCCTAAATAAAGACAACTTGTTCCTTAATCCCTTTCTATTTATGAAGGATATGAACTTTCTACATGATATCCCTGATATGCCCCCCTCTCATGTCACCTAATCTCATTGATATGTACAAAATCTAGCAAAAGGCATCCATTGCCATAAAACGTTAAAAACTACACAATACCAGGAAGATTGCGAGGCCAGAAATAAGATAATGTTAGAGATTCATACGTCTTACCATGTACAACTAGAATTTCTAACCTCGATAACATTGACAGATGCTAGTGACTTATATATTTAGCACTTCCTTTCCGTAAATCCGCTGAAGCTCACGGGTTGCTGCTTGAAATGATTCTACAGGGAGTTGGAAGGAGTAAGAGAATTGAATACTTGATGTCGCCCAAAAGAAAAACTTTAATACATATATTCATACCTTTCCAACTGTGAAATGCTTTCTGATTAATTTGTGAACCAAAAACTGTTTGAATTGCATCAACCAACAAACTTTCAGGGGTACTCTTCAATTCCTGAACTATTTGATAAATGGTCTTCCCGTTCTCAAAGTAAATGTGCTTGTTTGGGTGTTTTGTTTTGCAACCAGCGTGTGTCTCAAACTCGTGGGCATTTAAAACCTGAAAATATGAAAAGCCACCCTGAGTCATATGAATTATCAATACAATACTGCAATGACTAAGCTATTTCGACAGGTTCTTAAATCAGTATATGACTAACCTTGGTATAATCGCATGACTGACAACCACAAAGATAGCCAAAACCTTTAATAACTCCAGGGAGTTCCTTCATGTATGACAGAATGTGACCACAACTTATTATACAGGACTTCATATTGAAACAAATTGACAAGAAGGATCTGAATTTACCGCCCGTGCTACTGAGATGTACTTTACAGGAACTCCATCTAGCATACCAGTAGAAATCAAGTTTCTGACGTTGGAAGGGAAACTATTTGGGACTTCTTTTCTTGTTACTTTGACCTCTGGACTATTTTTTGACAGAGATTCGGGCTTAAGTTTAGCCAACTGAGGAGAATTTACAACTGCATTGGAATTTGAAAGATCCATCTCTGTTTTGTGAGCTGCTAATGACACTTCAACTGAAGATTGATTGTATAACGGATCATAGTCTCCGGCTGGCCTGTTCACAGGGATGACATCCTGTTCATCTAGGAACCCACCAAAAGAAATTACATTTGTGACATCTTGCCCCATTGATACAGAGCTTGCATCAGATTCTCTGTTATAAGCCTGATGTAGACTGCCAACATTCTGTGTGTTAAGATTACAATCTTTAACACCATCAACTTTGACTCTTTTAATTCCACTGAAACTCAGACATGTATCAGAATCTTGAACAGAATGAGATATAGACAAGTCAAAAGAGGCATCTTCCCCATAAATCATTTTTGTTCGCGCATTGAGATCATCAGCCACAACAAAAGTTTTCTTTTCACCGAAACTGCAAGGCCCAGTTTCAGATCTAAAAGATCGGTCAATAAATTGGATTGGAATGGAATGAAAAGAAGAATTGCTCTCCCAAGATGTAAACGCATTTGACAATCCAGAACTTGATTTTCCATTATCATCTTCTGTAGCTTGTTTCTGCTTTCGTAAAGAGTCTATTTCAGCAGAATCAACAAACCAGTGACGAGACCGCTTTGGTTCAATTTTGGAAGGATGATCAAATGCTGTCTTGTCGTCACCCATTAGTTACCATCCAAAATCCCCTGTTTTCAAAAGAATGCAGCAAATAAAACTCAAATTTGCTTGACATTAGAAGGGGCGCAAGACTTATACGGTACATATAAGAAGTACAACACCTAAATCTATACTTCCAAACAAACAACGATTCAATTTAATGTGCCTGAGCAAAATTTACCATTGCACAAGCCATAGCATTTCTTTCTTTCTTTCTTCCAATAAATTGAATTCTGTTACATGATTTTCAATTTCGAACTACAAGTGTTATATTACAGTTGTGTTAATACTCCTGTAAATATATATGTTGCATGCATGTAGATATTTTAGATTTTGCGGTGTTTACTGTCCAGTATTTATATGCACTTCACAACACTTCATAAACTCCCTCCCAGATTTTTTTTTTTTTTTTTTAAATAAAGAATTAGAAGCTAATCGCCTCACAGCCCCGTATCAGAAACGGTGTTAACGTCAGATTATGTCCTGTTTCCTGTACCGAAAGAAGAATAAAGCTCCTTGATTTTAAAGTATATGAGAAAAATACGGCATAAACACAAGGCAACGTTTGTAAATTACAATCTAATGTGCCTTTGTGTGCAAGCTCCTTATAGAAGAAGACGGTCATAAAATATTTTAAAAAAACGTAAATGAAAAGCAAAATATGAACATAAGCAGGGGCTTAGTAAATGCCATTTATTTCTATTTTTGCAGGTGAGAAACTATCCCGAGTCCACTGTGACTTTCTGGTCGGCTCCTTGGGACACTTCTCTTAGTTCCTAGAGCAGTGTACACGGACTCTGAAAATCTCCAAATAACCGTATCATTCAAAGTCAATGGCGAAGAAAAAGAATAGCAACCAACAGAACGAAATTGATCAGACTATCAGATTATAAAAGCTAAGAACACATAATTCTTCCATTTCAACGGAATACTACAGCACCAACTATCTTAAAAATCTAAATTTACCAAATAAGACTTCACAAATGAGGGTAAAATCATCTAAAATAAATACATTCAATATCAATAACAGCGAGCCAGCGACTACCTGAGGTAATGGCAGCTCGATATGAAGATTCCACGATCCGTTACCTCGGCGATGCCGGAAATATGATCGAAGGTTTTATGGCGCCAGTTAATGATGAACTTCCGGTAAATCAGCAGCGGCGATGAACGGATACAGCTTCCGTAAACAATGGACGGCAGAATTTTGATGCTGCAACAGAGGGGAGGAGCACTCGATCTTTTCTGGGCTATTGGATGCAAAGAGCGAGTGAGCTGATTTATAAGTGCTAGCCACGGCTCCCTTGCTGAAGACCGTACACGTGTGTACTAGGAAATACTCCCTCCCCTATTTATAAACAACTTTCTTTATCATGTTATCATGAGGTTAATCCCTTTTACAAGCAATTTTTATTTTTTGTCTGAAAATATAAATTTATTTTTTTTATTTTATCCTTATTAAATACTCATTCTCTCTCATATCTTGTGCTAATTAATTCTTATACTTTTTATCTATTCTCTCTCATATACTCTTTTTATAAATAAGGGCATATATGGAAAAAATATGGCATTTTTGACACACTTATTGCTTTTAACTATCAGTTCGTTTTGCGCAATCAAGAAAAAATTTACTTATAAATTCGACCGGAGGGAGTAAATGGATCTTGCTTCGGTCCTTTTTTCTCTCTTAGAGCCGTCGGATGGAGATCTCAACGGTATAGATTTAATATATTATAAAAATATTATTATATTAATATATTAAAATTATTATTATAAAATATATTAAATCTAGACAGTTGAGATCTCCATCCGACGGCTCTGAGAGGAAAAAGAAGGGTCCTTTTCCTTTCTGAAGCTGCTTCCGAAATAAATATAGACTGTTGACATGTTGACACATGGATTGCTTCTCATTTTTCCTTCCAATTTTTCAAGTACATTGCTCTAAAATATTTTGTGGTTCATCTGCCACCCTGAATTATTTTTTCCAAGGTTATTAAACTGGGACCGGACAGTGAACCGGTCGGGATACTAGGTCAAGAGTCAGTGGGTCAGATCGGAGCTAACCTGGGACCAAACCGGTGAGAAAGTGAAAATTTTAGGTTTATTAATATGAAATTATAAATAAATTTTTTTAAAAAATATTTTTTAAAAAAATAAAATAAAAAAAATACTGAACCGGTCCAGTTCCTTCTCACCGGGTCGCCGGACCGGCTAGTCCGGTCCAGGTTTAATAACTATGATTTTTTCTTGTGCACGCAACACCCTAAATTATTTTTTTAAGTGCATTAAGTACTATAAACTATTGTTTTTATATCAAACACTCTAAAATATTTTTCAGATGCATCCAACACTTTAAATTATTTAAATTGTTAAGTGTAAATTGCACAAAAATATAGCAAAAAAAATTTGCACAAAAAACACTTTAAGGTGATAGACATACCTAAAAAAATACTTCAGCGTGCTAGGTGCATCACAAAATACTTTAGAGCATTTGATGCATTTGAAAACACACTTCAGGATGTTAGTTTCCTTAACCCCTTTTTAACTTTCTTCATCGGTCTAAAAGATTAACTATTGAGATTTAATAATAGGTTGAGGTAAATCCCACACCCTTAGGCCCTTTTTGATGTGATGCACTGAATTTTGATGGATTGAGATTGAAACTGAGACTATAATTGGGATTGGGATTGAGACTGAAATTGATGCTTTAAAAATATGTTTGGTACGAAGTAATAGTTGGAGAGAATAATTTCATTTATATTATTTAATAAATAGCCACTAATAATGAAAAGACCGAAATACCCATACCCTAGATCACTCCCTTTTCCTCTTTCTCTTATTTTTTTGCCCAACTCCCTTTTCCTCCTTCAACTCCCGACGGTTTGAATAGAATTTCCTAAGGAACACCGTGTGAGCAATTTCATAAATGAAATTAATCAGAATAGGGAGTGAGTGGCGGATGGCCACTTCTCCATTGATGATGTTGTAGTGGAGAAGTGGAAAAGGAACACCATGAGAGTGATTTCATAAATGAAATTAACCTGAATTGATTCTTCATAAATGTTTTCATCCATCGATCATTTTCATCTATAGTGGAGATGGCCTCAGGTATATCATCCATGGTTTTAGAACCAGAACAGTACCTTATACGAACTGAGCGATGATGAAAGATTATGAACACCGTGAGAGTGATGATGAAAGATGAAACAAAGTGATGAGATATAATTTAGGGTAACATTGATAGAGGGTATTTTTGTTAAGAAAATATTATAAACATGGATATTTTTTGCTCTAAAATTTGCAATCTCAGGATTGAAAACGCAATATCAGGGGGAGGTGGCTTTGCAGCAATTTCACTTTCGTGGTACTCCTAATCCCTAGTTATCCGTAGTCCCTAAAACTAAACGATATATTCTGGCCCAATCCCTGATCCAATCCCAGTCCCTACCCCTCAGTGCCTCATACTAGGGGGAGGTGGCTTTGCAGTAATTCCACTTTCGTAGTACTCCTAATCCCTAGTTATCCGTAGTCCCTAAAACCAAAGGATATATTATGACCCAATCTCTGATCCAATCTCAGTCCCTACCCCTCGGTGCCTCATACCAAACAAGGCCTTAAAGTATTTGTTGGTGTATCAATTACTCTGAAGCATTTTTTATATGCATCCAGCGTTTAAAGTATTTGTTGTGCCTTGGCACTAGATGCACAAAAAAATATTTTAAAATGTTAGATGCACCTAAAAAAATATTTTAACGTACTGAATACATCATAAAAAATTTAAGGATAATGGATACACATCATAAAACACTTGGGGGATGGATGTACCTTAGCAGATTATTAACTTCAATTTGACATCCAATATATTTTAGTCTTTTTTTGCCAACGGAAATATATTTTAGTCATAGCTTCGTTACCATCACAAGTTCATCATCATAAGTTTCTAACGCTGACGAACTACTGAGATGATGAATCACAAAAATGTTGGAGGGAAAAATTTGGGACTGGAGTGCACTTGGGCAACTAAAGGAGTGTGTTGAAAGTTAGCATCCTCTATAATTTGAATGTATTGACTGGAATTTAGGTTGGAGCTAACTAATTCAGTTGGCATGCCTCTAATTCAACTCTATATTCAGCAATAGGCTTTAACAATTCTTTGCAAATGATGCACATGCCTATGTGATATTAATTTGATTTAGTTCCCTTCAGTAATTGAATTCTGACCAAGGTTCTGTTGATTAATAAATGGCAATAGCATGCCCTTATTTCATGTTTAAGGAATCTACTACTGCTATACTTAAAAAAAGAGTCCCTAATCAGGCTTCAAGAGTGAGAAAAACATTAAAGGCATATATAGCACAAGGACAAAAAGGTTAAAGGTCTATATTTATGATATAAGGCATTGACTAATTTCATTTTTACGGACCTGCACTTGAAAGGGATTAAAAAAAACCTTTTTTCTTCATTAGCAATAAAGGCAAGAACTTTGATACATAAACCAAGCACAAATATGGAATGAAACGACAACACATGTCCCTTTTCTCTTCCAACCTTTTACGCATGAAAGGGATGTCTCATCATACCTTTACTGCATGATTCCAAGCCTCAATGAAAGTCCTGGAAACAATATAAGGGATATATTTAAAATTAAGTAATCTTTCTTATCTACATTTTCAAAAAGGTATCAATGTTATGACTAAGGTACTGAGTCAACCTAAAAATAAGAATCAAAATCCTGTTGATCTTCATAAAAGGACACCAAATCATGCATGATCATTGAATCCCCCTGCATATGTAGGTTCATATCGGATAAAGCAAACAGTTTTCGCACCCATGAAGAAAAATATTAGCACTGACATTTAGTTTCAAATATGCTGAAGACACCTCTTTATTAGAGAGAAGGAGACGTGCATTTTGTTGACATTTCAGAAGATGGTGAGCAAGCAAAATGAGAAGCTGACAAAGAACAAAGGGAAATTGAAAAGTAGAGAGGGAGAGAGAAACATCGAACTCAAATAATTGGAAACATGAGCATCCAAAAGTTTAATTTTGCAAACTCATACCCAATGAATAACTCCAGAGAACTTTAAAAACTCAATCCATTATTAGTAGAAGTTTCGAGCATACCCACACATATAGCACCACCTAATGCCAAACTCACACCGCACATAAGAGAAAGGGTAGAAGCTTGGACATCCCACACACAAAGATAAGGCAAAATAGAAGGGAAGATTAGAACATACCCATGGGCTATTCTCATCCTTGTTGGCCAATCAGTGGCTATTTGTGGACCATAAGCTGCAATACAATACAATGAGAATCAATAAAGTTTTAAACTTTGCCAAATATATATTATGAAGCTGATTGGGTTTTTTGAAGTTACCATGGAGTAATGGGCCAAGACTTCCTCTAAGCATGTAATAAAAAACAAGAAGCTTTTCACTCTTGATTGGGTGACAAATTTTCCCAAGATTGTTGAATGGTGTAAAATACTCCTACAAACATCGGCTTCTACTACAGCAAAAGAAAATAGGACTAGAAGTGGAAGAAGATAAAGGAGACCGTGAAATTGAAGAAGACTAATTCCAACAAAGATGAAGGAGAGGTTAGACTGTGAAGAAGAAGAAAAAAGTGATGGAGAAGATAGGGTGATTGTGGAGAAATTGAGTGAAGGAGACAGAGAAAGGTGAGCCAAAGGTAGGGGTGTTCAAAGTATCCCGGTCCCGGTTGTCCCGGCCCGATCCCGGATATTTTATCCCGGGAATTTCCCGTCCCGGCCGGGACCGGGACCGGGATCACACCTTGTGATCCCGGAAATTCCCGGTCCCGGTTTTTTTTTCGTTTTCCTTAAAAAATAGGTTATTATTTTATTTTTGTATTTTTTACTCCATAAATTAAGTTATTATTTGATAAAATGTATATCACATATTTAGTTAGAGTTAAATTGTATATATGGTGATACAAATCCTAACTATATAATGTATAAATATAATAACAAAAATGATGAATGTGATAATAATATGTTATTTTTCAATTCTAACTCAATTTATGTGATTTTTATGACCTTATTAGGTGTTAAATAATTACTTTAAACACTAGATTATAAAAAAATTAACTAATATAATTATATTATTAAGACCGGGAATTCCTGATCCCGGTCCCTGGAATTCTCGATCCCGGTTGTCCCGGGAATTTCCCGGGACCGGGAATGAGATCCCAATCCCGGCCAATCCCGGGACGGGAACCGGGAATGGGTATTCCCGGTCTCGTCTCGGGATTTGAACACCCCTAGCCAAAGGGGAAGGTGTTTTAAAGTTGAAACTTGAGTTTGAGATAAAAGTGATGAGGAGATTTAAAATTCAAAATGACATGTCAGTCAATATAGCACGCATCTATTTTTTTAAGCCATATGACACAAAGCCCAATAAAACTACTTTGAAGCCATATACCCCTGTGAACAGTAAAATGAATCTGAAGCAAAGAATGAGCCATTTGAGTTATGGAAGAGTATTACCGGCAAAAAAAAGAGTTATGGAAGAGTATTATAAAATATATAGATTAAATAATTATTTAAAAATTAAATTGTGGGGCCCATATAATGGAGGTTTATTCCAATTAACGATTGTGGTGTTTTTGCTCTCATTTTAAGAAGTTCATATGCATTTTTGCCCCCAAATAAAATTTATAGTGTGAGATGTACTTTCAGAAAAAGTTTATAGGTATTTTAGTCTCTTAACCCAATTTTAATTAATAAACAATTAAATACTCTTCAAGAGTGTACCTGGAAAATTCTCCTGTGATGCATTTGAAATCAATGTTTATAATAATAAGTATGTGGGACTCTAATAGCACGAAAATGTAGTAATTTTTATATTTAATATCAGCACTAATTTTAAATGATTAACGACGATGTTCGGACTAATCATTGTTTATTTGGGCCAAAAGTACTAATCATTGTTAGTAACTACTCCCTCCGGTCCTAATTATAAGATAAAGTTGATTTTTTTGGAGAAATTAAGGAAGCCGATTAAATTACTTTAGAGTGTTTATATTTTTAATATCCTTATATTATATATTAGTTTATTAGTCAAATTAATTAGTTTGGAGAAAAAAATAACAATATAAATACTCTAAAGTAATTTAATCGGCTTCCTTAATTTCTCTAAAATAAGTCAACTTTATCTTATAATTAGGACAGGAGGGAATAAGTACACGGCTATACATTTTTGTTTTTTGGGACAAGGTGTACATCGATCTTTGTTTTTATTCGACTCACATTAGTTAATGTGGATAATGGGCCAAGCATTCGAGTGGGCCATGGATTAATAAACAAATAGATGTATCACAACCTTGAGCAGGGTGCGAATCATTTCCCGTTGAGCTGGTGTTGGTGAAATTCACGGCAATTTCCCCACACCATGAGCGGCAAATCCTTGCCGTTAGCGGCAATCCCTGTTCGGGTTCGAAGTCATGAATCCGATGAAGAAGAAGAAGGGGAGCTCAGTCTAATTCAGACCCCAGCGAACTTGCAGACGAGCCGTGCCCCCTTCAGTCTTCCCGATGGCTGGATCGTCGAGGAAAAGCCCCGTCCCCCCTCCTCTCGCGGCTACCGTCACGTTGACAGGGTGAATGAGCCTCTTCTGTACCTTCATTTGACTTATCTGTTACCTTATACTTGAAATTTACCTTCAATTATGCGTAAGTAGCTTTGCATTCATGCATGCGTGCATTGCTCATGGATTATCGTCCTCAATAGACTCTCTTTCCGTGAGTGTATTGAGAGGTGGAAGCTGTGAAACGTGTTTATTTGAATTGGATTAGGTATCATTGCCAGTTATCATTTCGTGTTGAAACCTATGAATTGGAAGAACAAGTCCCGTACGGCTTTCAAATTAATGATGTTTATGCATGAATGTTTATACGACCAAGTGTGACGATATTAGCAAATATCCGAAACTATTTTCGGTATCGATGCGGTGATTGCTGGGACTCCACTTTGGATATTCTTTAACCAGGGTCATGATTTATTGAAATTCTTTTTGCACTCAGTTGATGATTTTGTTTTGTCGCGCAGTATTTCTATGAGCCTGGCACTGGGAGGAAGTTTCGTTCGCTGTTATCTGTACAGAGACATCTAATGGAAGCGACGAGGGAACCTAAGAGATTGAAATCTGAAAATAAAAATACAGTGAGTAGCTGACTTTTACTGTTTAATCTACTGACAGAAAATGCAGAAAGGAGGCTCTAAGTAGCTCCATGTTGGTATAATGGTATTAACTACAAGCGTTCTCTTATCAATGGCATGCAGAATTTAGCTAAAATTTTATATGAGTAGGAAAGATAAAGAACTGTTGAAGTCATACCAAAACTAAGAAAGCATAAAATAAAAACATTTTCATGTTGATTCACAGCAATCGTAATTCTCATAACCCGAGGCTCATTTCTCCACTCACATAGCTTATATTGCTTCAGATGCAGGCTGAAACTCAAACCAGGGGAAGCACCTTATTCTATGGATTACCTGATAATTGGATAGTTGAGGAGAAGCCACGTAAAGATGTTGGAATCATATATAGGGTACTTTTGTTTTGCCTAATCCCTTTTAATATGGGATATTTTGTATTTTATAGCTGGTCCTTCAACCTTCCCACTTGTATGAACTGGCTTTTATGATCGTACCTGTTCAGTTATTGCCTGTCTTTCTTACAGAAATCACATTAGTTCTTGGATAGATGGAGAACTCCAAAAGTACTTGGTTTGACATTTGGAACATGAAAAAGTTTTGGCTCTTTAGAAGACTGATAGAATAGTGTGCTGCCATTTGGGATTCGGTGTCCTTTAATCTAACTGTGTTTTGTTGTAACCTACTCATTGTATTAGTTGTGATCATGGAATAGCTTCACTCTTATTTATATTCTATCTGACAAAGGTTTTCAAGGTATTGTCTGACACTATTTTTAAGTGAACAGTCTCAGAACTTAAGTTGCCTCTATAAGGATGCATTTTGAGAGATCCAATCTTCTGAAAATTGAAAAGTTGTAAACCTGACAGCAAGAACACACACACATGAACAGAGACACGTGCAGACAGAGGTTATCAGAAACTTGTTCACTAGAGTTATTTCATGAACTTGAATGGTGCTTTGTTTTATGCAGACATATATTGAGCCTCAGACAGGGCGGCGGTTCCGTTCATTGCTAGCTGCTCAGAGATATCTAGGCCAAGACAATGGATTCACAGCCACAGCCAAGGTATCACATACAAACAAATTTGTGTCAGCCGGAAAAATAATGAGGTGGCATCAATGTATGTTTGCATGTTTTCTCACAGTGAACGTATACTTCCTTTTCAGCCATTGTTGAAGCATGGAAGTGAAAAGCAAAGGGCTTCTGGTGAGAACTGTTCTGCTGGAGTTGCCGGAGAAGATGAAATTTATGTGCAATCTTTGAAACTTATAGTTAAATCTAAGGTGAGTTTTAAAACTACAGATTTTTGTCATATAAAGAACCTGACTGCAATTTCAGCATGACCAATTGGATGTCTTTTGAAGAATTATAAGAAGTCTTGTTCACCGAAGAAAATTGGTTTGGATAAGGACAACAAGGCTTCCATGGTTGACTTATCCTGTCCACCAGAAAGGGTAAAGTGGGTTCTGTCTGGTACTGGGGGCTTCTGGACCCCTTTCATGAATGGTTCCAAAGTTCCAGAATCTGTAAAGCAGAAATGGTCTGATGCATTCGTGTCATACATCCAAGATGGAGGTGCTAATGAACGGAGATGTTGAGGTAATACTGCTGAAAAATCTGAAATCCTTTGAAACTTGAGTGTCATTTAAATCCTCACTTTCCAATGTACTTGAAGTTTCTCGTTGAATTGATTTAGAAATGCAGGATTCACTAACGGGGCATCACACATGGTAAACGTGACAGCGGAAAGGGGAAAACAGGAGACTGAGAGGCTTATTGGAGAACATAGTTTGACATAATGTGGCTTTAAGTTGCAATCGCTTTTTGCGTGTTATATGTCTCGTATCCCAACTGCTGCTTGGATTTCATGAATGGTGAGCTTAGTCGCTGACCAAAACTATGTAATTTTATCACATTGGAGTTAAATGAAATTCATAGAAACTGCTCACAGGCCATAAATAGAATGATTTTTTTTTTCCTCAGGTCTCATGCGTAGAGAAACGTGTCTTTTTTCCGCCCTTTAAAAAGAAGATTGAAGTTCTGTACAAATTGAATGTTTTAAGAGAGACACCAACGTATGAGTTCTTTGGGATGCAATGGAGGGTCAAAAGAGGTATGATGTTTAGGGTAGTAGAAATCTATTCTTTCAATCCATGTAAGAGGGAAAAAATTAATTCGAACAAAAGGCATAAAACATTTTAAACTAGACATCAGGTTATATTTGCGAAGCTCGAAACAAATGCTGAACAATGCAGTCTTTGATCATGGATTTCACTTGCTCAGGAAACAAAATTGAAGTTTACTTATTCCTTATTAAAGCTTCCTTCCATCCCACCAAGTGCATGGATCAACTGGTTATGTGATGTTTTAACTTAACTAGTGGTCTTGTGTTCAAGTCCAATGTATGCAGCGATGATAATTACTTGGTGGTAGCCAGATTCTCCCATTGTGGGCCTACATTCTCGTGAACCAGACTAGTTGATTGCTGGTGGCTAGTTGGTGGATGGAATACAAATTTCTTTTCCTGGGTATTCATAAAGGAGACACGCAATTTTGACTCTCAGAAGAATTGGCCCTGAAAAAAAAAAACTCTGTTAAGAACTACATTATACAAATGCAAAAAATTGGGATGAAATCCTAAAAGAACTTACTAAAGGGAGGAGGCGCAGTATCTCAAACCGAGGGAGAACCCCTGAGAATATTGATGGTGGGGATGGAGATGGAGGAACCAGCTTTGCAAATAATCAATAACAAACGTTTTCACGGTCACCCGTTCAAATAAATGATTATAACAACGGAATCACAACTTTTAGATCTCAAGCAAACATCATTCAATTTCGATGCCTTCAAAAAAGTTCTTAATACATAGTTTGGCAAACTTGCAATACTCACTCAGAATTCACTATTGACTGTGAGACTGTTGAGTGGTTTTGCCCTTGGGAATCATCAACTGTGATTAAAGATTCACCAGATTCTAGTCTTCTCAGTGCCAAGAAGACTAGAATTCACTATTGACTGCAATACATAGTTTGGCTTTTGAAACACCAAAGCACACAGCAAACGTTCTTCATGTGTAGACAAGAATTCTTATTTAGAAGGAGATTGGTTCATGTTACAAAACATTAGAATTTTCCATCACAAAATGCAAGAAATTTAATCACGAGGGAAACTGAATAAGATTCATAGCAGCAGATTCACACATGAATGTGCAGAAAGTATAGGTAAGAAAGAATAATAACAGCAACTAAAGTATTATTGTCGATCATTAAGAGTTAAGACAATAATGAACCTGAGGTCATACTAATCCTCAATAAAACTTGCTTGGTGACAGACTTCTATAGGAAGCATTATTTCCATGTCTTGTCACTAGCACCAATATGTTTATAGAGCACAGATCTTCCAGGCCTAAGCCACTAACCTAATATATATATATATATATATATATATATATATATATATATATATATAAAGGGTTTTAACTGATCCCCCATCCCTACTTTGCATCTTGAAACAAATCTGAACTTCTTTAATGACATCCTGGTTTTAATTTCTTTAACATATATAGGGTTGTTCGGGATCAGGACGGGATCGGAAAATCCCATTCTTGATCCCTATCCCGAAAAGTGTTCGGGAAGGAGTTTTGTTTCCGATCCTGGATTTCCTTTTTTTTAAAAAAAATTCTTTATATTGAATTTTTTGTTATATTTCTTTTAGTCTAGTATAATTATATAATTTGTCTAATATCATATTGTATTAAATTCGTCTAATATGAATATATAATAGTCCAACACATGCTTAAAGTTGTCGATTCAGTTGCAAAAAGAATAAAAACAAGAACAAAAAAATAGAATTATTTAATAAATAATAAATAAAATTAACTAAATAAACTAAAAGAATAGATATTATCTTGAGGGTATTAGGGATTTTCACATTTTATTTTACATTTAGTCTTATTTTCTCAAATATTTTAAAAAAATTTACATATATATATATATATATTTAGGATCGGTAAAAATTTGGGATTGAAAAGTCTCATTCCGGATCCCGAATAATTTTTTCCGATCCCAAATTTTTCCCATCTCAAAATTTTCGAGACAGGATCCAAATTATTCAGATTCCGGACAGAAAGACAAGGAACAGTGCTCAAAAGTCAAAACAAAAGGCGTCAGTCAACCAATGGGAGTTGGTCCAAATAGTAAGCGGATTGGTTTCGCTTAAGTAAGATCTTGGCTTCGAGCCTTGTGTATGCAGAAAATTCCTATTGGGAGACTCTCCCACCATAACTAGGTAAGCGACGCTGGTCGGATCCGGATGTAGTCAGGGCAAAACTCTAATAAATCGGGTGGGTAAAAAAATAAAAAAGGCGTCAGTCAACCAACGGAGTTGAATTTAAAAGAAAGGACTGACCTTTCATAATACGATAAACTAATATTTGAATGCTAACCGTGAGATAAGTGTTTACATTCAGTTTTCTACTTCAAACAGGATTGCGCCAATAATAGGATAAACTTATACCTAAAAAAAAATGGCATGTGTTCTCAACACAAAGGTTTGCTTTGGAGAGATACGTTCGTACACACAAAGTCTCAAGTCTCAACCGCTCACCCACAGTCCCCCACGAAAGTTTAGTTTGGATGGAGAAGAACGGTGAAGGCCGGGTACGGTTGGTCTTTAATTTTTAATTTAGGATGTGATTTTAAGCATATATTAAGTCAACATAAGAATAAATCTATCGAGCTTGTAAAAAAAATATAGAAATGCGTAATAATGAAAGATTACTGAAAGCCTATTTTTGGTCAATTTGAGATTTTTTAAATCAAAAGCCGAAAGTGAGTAGGAGAACAATGCTCAAAGTGTAGCTTTTTTCAATAAAAAAGGGGGTAAAGCCAGTTTTTAAAACGAGGCAACCCTAAAGATGGTTGAAGAGACAAACTCTAATTACGAAGTCCGCTAATATCAATGACGATGGATATAATAAAAGTCAGACCCCAACTCCTGCATAGTAATTGTTTGTTTTATAACGTACAAGTCTTGGAGTCACGGGGGGCGTGAGGGACCATAAAATACTTCAATTTGGTTGCGTCCACTAACAAACCCAATGCCCCAACTTGGAGGGTATATATGCTCTTGTTGTAGGAAGATGTTGATGACAAATTGTGAAGCTTTGGAGAATCTGATGTGACGTTTAAGTAATTCTGTCATATTGTGGCGAAGTCTTTGTAACTATGCAGTCACAAGATATGATCTTTGATATGATTTTGGCCTCAATCTCCGGAAATACTCGATAGCCTGATACGTGTAAATCACATTTTTGGATGAACAAGAAACGCAGCACTTACACGTTACCCCTCTGCCTTCTCCAAATACAAGGACAGGGAAAATACACATGAGAGTGGGACCTACTGGTAGGGTTCACTTTATCTTAAAAGTTTAAATAGTAGTAAAAACAAATAAAAGTCAAGTCACATGCAGGGGGAAGCCGATGTTGGATAACAAATTAACAATTCCTAAATGGAAATGGAAATCTCATTTATGAAGTGTAAAAGTCAGAGCATTTAATTACCAGTCAAAGGCTACCTAATGGGCCCGTTTGTTATGTCATAATTGGTTTTGATGAACATAAAAATAGGATTTAAAAATATATTTGGTATGTTTTAGAATTGAGAACTAATTTTTAAATAAAAAGACTAAAATATCTTTAGAATTAAAAAAATAAAAAACCTTCCCACAATAGCATCAATGAAACCAAATCTAGAGAATTACCATAGGCCACCAATATTACATTTACATCCTCCTTGCTGGAAATATCAAACCAAATATAGAGAACCTTTACTTGAACATCAAACTTAGGAAAACTCTCTTCTATCTCTTGAACATATGAAGAATCAAATAAAACAAAGTTAATCAATTGTTGAATTTTGCCGAAAATCAAAGATGATATAGTGATTGATGAAGTTGTAGGTAAAGAGATCACCGACAAGATCTATGAATGAAAATGGGAGATGATGAGTCACCTCTGAGTGTCCAACGTCAAAATCAAAGGTGAGAAACGAAGGATGGAGGAGAAGGAAGACGTTGCCACCTTTTTCTAATGAAGGCCGTCATCTTTGGTTGCGTGGTTGAAGACACCGCCGTCATTGTTTGATGAAGGCCATCATCATTACAATTCGCAAAGTCCGCCCTTATATTGCAAGATCTATATAAATGGCACAAGATGTGGGTTGTCGTCATTGTCGCTGAGGAGGCCACCACCATCGTTTCTGAAAGGGGCTGCCTCACAATAGTTGGATGTGGTTATTGTCGCCGCCGCTCACCTGCATCATCAGAGGAGGTCCAGGAGGCTTTGTCGAAAATGAAGAAAAGGGGAAATGGGTGAAAATTGTAAAAGAGTCTCACTTTCATGAAGCTTTCCACATTTTCATAAGTTAGCACATGGAGGCCATTTCCACCTATTTTAGTGGAAATGGAAATGGAATTTTTCCTAATTTCATTATACCAAACACACATTGTTATGGAAATCAATTCCAATTTTATTTTCATACCCCCTAATTCCATCATATCAAATAGGACAAAAAATCCATTAAAGGCTCTCCACAATCACCGACACAGCAAAGGGCAAGAATCCAAGCCACAAGCGGGCACAAGCAGCCAAAATGACATATCAGATGGTCAACAAATAAGCTATATATAGTTCCTAACTAGGCATATTTCATCAGCTAATAATATTATTATGATAATCATAGTTAGTAGTTACAAGTGCCCTGCTTTTGTGTGCAGCTCTAGGCTTCCCTTCTCACGAGCAATTCTATTTCATTTCATTGCTCTGCTTCACTTCACATTGACTGTTGCGCTTCAATTCTTTTGCTGCCGTTCCTCTCTTTCTTCGCCGTCATCGTCTTGGATTTCCTCGGCATGCACTTGGCCCTCACGGCGTCTCCGCCCTCCGTTATCTGTAACTGGGATCCACTGCACCCCACCACACACCCCACATTTTACACCATGGCAATATCCAACAAGCAAGCAGATGGATGAACATATATATATTGTTAGCGAAAAAAAAAAAGATGAACATATACATATATAGACAGATCTGCATCTTACTGTTCCGAGTTCAGAGTTCCCTATGAATTCGTAGTACTGTTAGTCAATAGTTGATGGCAGAGATTGTGTCAGTTTAGAATTTATGAAATTAACTATACAAATGTTTTCAACAGTGACCCCACATGCTGGAGCTGACAGATATTAGAGTAAAAAACAACATGCTCTGCAGAGTTAATTAAATTGGAAGGCCTAATTTATTGGTAACGACATTGGGTGGAGATCAAGATCATAGACCCGGGTCAGGGATAGATAAGTTTTACACTTGTGCCGCTACAAAACGAACAGCGACTAGCTGGCTTCTTGCGAAAATTGTACGAACCTATAATCCTAACAATGCAGACTAGGGATCATGTATGTATCGCAGAGAATCAAATTTTTCTGAGATGAGTTCAGAAACTCTGTGCTTTTAGTTAAAAATAAACCTCAACGTACTTTCCAAACAGAAACAGCCACCATGAGATGGTTTTTTACAGATGCTCATAGTACTTCTCATAAGGCAAATTATGTTCAATTATGAGCCATTTTTTTGTCTCCCTCTTGCCTCAGATGAATACGAACTGATCACATTGATACAGGAAAAAGCAAAGAAGCTAAGTGACCACATGATCATGCAACATGGGACAACATCCGTAGACATAGGCACGTTCCCTTGCAACATTGATACAGGAAACATATATGCCACTGAATTCCCTCTGATAAATCCTCATTTCAATTCCTAAAATAATTTATGTCGCTATTAATTAGCACTACCGACATTCTTTGGCGTCCAATTAAAAATTACACTGCATATCATGATAGCTATTCTTTACAATAGTTCTGATTCAAATTACTAATTTCATGTTACTCATTCACTGATTTCATATGCAATCATGTCTTCAATCTCGATGAGGTTTTCCGTGTTTTCTTGGAAGTTATATCCCACGGCCCATACTCACTTTTATATTATAGAACCTATGCAGCTGAAACTGAATGAACGTCAAAGTCTACAATCTACAATATCATATCACTCATTACTAGGCAAGCCAAAGTTGAAAACTTTATGGAAATGGTGAAAAAGCAAAAAGTTGCACACAAATCATCTATAATTAGTTAGTTACCTAGTGACGACTTAAAAATAATAATGATAATAACAAGAAGGGATATACCTATCAGCATTGTAAGAAGATGACCTCTTCAACGCAGGAAAATCGGTTTTCTTGGTCTCGATCAAACTTCCACTAAAATACTCCATATCTTCTAATCTAACCCCGTTCAAATCTGGTGTTTCAATTGAAGTTCCCGTCTCCTTCGTTGTTTGATTCCCTGCTCTGCGGGTCAACCTGGACTTGTCATTCGCGGTCAAGCATGACCCTTGATCTTTAATGGAAGTGGGCTCGTTGTCCTTAAAAGTGATTGAACCGCACGATAACAATTGTATCAGAACCGACGATGCTTTCAGCCTTCCGCTTGGGTAGTTATAAGCCGACGGATTTGCACATTCTTTGTTGACTCTAGCAGACGACAATGCTAGCCGTCCATCTGCACTCATCAACGTCTCCAGTGTTTCGGGGCTTGAATCCGACGGTGGAGGTGAAATTTCCTCCCTGCTCAGCTCCGTACTTTGATTATGACCTATCATACGCGACTCCGGGACTCTCTCACCCTCCGCTTCGATTTCCTTCTCCTCCCTGACCGCCCTCCTTCGCCGTCGCTTATCCTCCGTCTGAGTCGACGCGTCGGCGGCGAGTTTCCCGGAAGAGTCACCGGACGACTCAGACTTGTAGACCCTGTACTCGTTGAGGTCAATGGAGCTCCAAGACTGGTTCCGTCTCCTCGTGATCACCGGAAAATCAGAATCATCGTCCGACTTGCGAATATCCTCAGGCGGCCTGAGAGACCGAGACGACGCCGTTTCAAAAGGCCTTTGAACAGAAGAGTGCTCTAGAATCTCTGATCCTTTAAGAATATACTCTTGCCCCTGCGTCGGGTAGATGAAATCGTTCTCTGATAAGTCATGCCAAACGAAACCGTTTTTGTAACTCCTGCATTGATAGCCCAAAAAAAATTAAGAAACAGAACTCTAATTGAAGCTGTAAGTGAGAGTTCCAATAGCTCAAAGAACAGAGACGGTACCGTTTCGCAGACCAGGAGTACAGGCTGGCCATACCTTTCCCACGAAGGAGGTTCAGGCGATTGATTACGTCTGAAAACAGAATGAGAAATTATTACTATAATGTGCCCTGTTTGGTTATAAATTTGAAATGAGAAGTTTGAAATTTTGAATACCTCTGAGGTAGAGTCCCTGAGGAGAGGAGAGAGGGACCTCCATGAAATGTGGGTGCTCAAGCTGGCCATTTCTCGAAAGGTAATAAACGACAGAGACCTTCCTGTCGGACTTGGGCTTAGGTTCAGTCCAGACTTTAGTTCTTTCAGGGCTGGTGTCTCTGTCCTTCCATTTCTTGGGGATTTGGAGCTCTGAAATTCTTGATTTGGAAGTGACCTCCGTTTCTCTCTGCATGATGGCGACAAGGAAATGAACAAAATTGATGAAGCAGAGAGGATGGGAAGAAGAGAGACGAAAGAGAAGGGACAGGGAGGGATGTACTGAGGCGGGAAAACA
Organism: Inga laurina; assembly: GCA_963855925.1. Taxonomy (NCBI): domain Eukaryota; kingdom Viridiplantae; phylum Streptophyta; class Magnoliopsida; order Fabales; family Fabaceae; genus Inga; species Inga laurina. Next base: position 66,133,929 of record OY979707.1, on the reverse strand, counting down.
GTGGAGGAAAGTGAAATGTCAAATGTGTTGAGATTTTTGAAAGAGTTAAAAAGAAGAAGGGAAGGTGTGAAATGGGAAGAGAGATTCAAATTGGGGATGCGGCAGACAACAGCTACCCAACAAAATATGGCTGTTTGGGATTTAGTACAGGCAGTTCTGTATGTGTACAGTAGTAGAATTTCATGCATTAGTTTATTTATTTAATGTTTATTTGGGATATTTTAAATTTTGCTTATAAACATTTTTCATGTAAATTGAGATAAAACTCTTTTCACTTATTTATTTCGTACACTATAAATCATAATTAAAAAATTATTTTTAAAGATATTATTTCAAATAAATATTTAGACACAGAAGATGATAGACTAGGAAGCCAAAGGTTTTTTGTCCCGTGTTTTACTTCAACATTTCAGTGAAAAATTGAGAGGGAAAAAAAAAAGGTGAAAATTAGGCCCCACGCATTGACATTTAGAGGGTAGATTTTTTTTTTTTTTTTACGTCTAATGATGCTAGGGGTATCTAGTTTTTTTTTTTTAAAAAAAAAACTGTCTTGTCTAGTTGTATGAAATATAAATTTAAAAATCTTTAATTTCTTATTTTAAATACTACTTCTCTTATTCTTAATATAAAAAATATTTATTAATTTAATTAGATTAAAGAAATTAATTAAACTAATTAATATGACATATATTTTTTAAAATATTTTAGTTATCTTTAGAGGTGAGCAAATTAGAATCAAAACCGAAAACCGAACCGAACAGAACTCAATTCAATTTTTTCGATTTGATTTTCAATAAAATTTCAGTTTTTATCACTTTAAAACTTCGGTGTTTGGATTCAGTTCGATTTTTAGAAAAACACTTCGATTAAAACCCAAATATATATAATATATTTATATTTAATATATATTATTTAATAAATGCATATTTTATAATTAAATAGGTGTAAATTTCCAATAATATTAGATAAAATCTATTGATATTTTAAATCTAATTAATTTATTTTGTATATTTTACCCTTAAATCTAATCTTAAGGATAAAAAAATATTTTTTTAATAATTTAATTATATATTTTTTATTTTATAGATAACAAATAAATAAAAAATCGGTTATTAACCGAACCGAACCGAAATATTTTGATTAATTTGGTTAATCGGTTTCAGTCCTGTTCATGAAATTGGCTTTGTTCAGTTTTCGGTTATTTCGATTTTTACCAAAAAACCGATGTTCATCCCTAATTATCTTTCTTAATTCCTCCATCCCTTTTTCTCCTTAATTATTATTGAATGAGCCTCAATAGGAGTAAATTAGGAAATGATTGATAAATATAAAAATTATATTTTATATTTAATACCAAGATCAACTCTTCAGGTATGTATTATATTAAATATAGGAGTAGTAACTAATAAAAACATGTTTATATTGTATTTAAATGATGCGCTAGTAAATAATAAAAGTTGTCTATCAAAAAAAAAAAGTAAATAATAAAAGTTTAACTTTAGGAGTTCAACTTATATCATTGGGAAAGTACACACCTTGCCTCTTTAAATATTCGCATGATATTCGAGCTTTTCATTGACATGTTGGGCATGACGGTCAGAATAATTCAATTTAGGTCTAAAGTCATATGATTATTTTTTTGAACAAGTCTAAAGTCATATGATTAAGATCCATAAATCCAATTAAAAATTCCATGTTCACTTTCATTGTAACATCACGTGAATGTGGCAGGTGCAGCACTCTTAGCTGGGCAAATCCACTTAATTAAGCATGACATTGTAGTAAGATAATCCTTCGATTCTATTTATAAGAATTTTTTTTTTTATTGCGTAAAACGAATTGGTAGTTTAAAGCAATAAATATGTCAAAAATATCATGTTTTTTCCATATATACCCATATTTATGAAAAGAGTGTAGGAGAGAGAATATATAACAAGTACAAGAGATAATAAGTATAAATATGAGAGAGAATGAGTATTTAATAAGGATAAAATAGGGAAAAAAAAACTTGCATTTTTAGACAAAAACTGAAAATTGCTTATAAAATTGACTAGTTATTGAAAAAGAAAGTTACTTATAAATAAGACCGGAAGGAGTATTATTTTGAGAGGGGAAAAAAGGATGCGCAGCCACTTATGAAAACGTTTTCATACTACCCCGCTATAATTTTTTTAGATATAAATGCAAGCATATGAGTTACATATCTAGCACGACAGGCTAAAAGACACAGAATTCAGGAGATAAGCTAGTGGTCTTTTAGGAACATTCCTGGTCACCCATTCAATTTGAGCTATGAAGTGATTGGCTTGCAACAAGATTATTAAAGTTATTTTTTTAACGTAATTTATGGTATAAAAAAAAAATTTATAAGAAGAATTTTATTTTGATTTAACTGAACATTGTTCTCTAATACTAATTCAAACTTTGTGTGGTGGGAAAACACAATGGTGTGGGCAAGGAGCAGGTAATAGGCCCTTGTTGAGGTTAAAGAGGGTGCGTTCCAACCACTTCATGAGAAAATTCAAATGAGGTAAAGCTGAGGGGTTGACTGCTCAGACTCTCATATTTGTATCATCTCCACCTAACTTTGACTACGTTTGTTGCATTGATTGCGTTTCGACAATTCTCCTCAATCCCGCAGGTTTCAAACTCTGAGAAAGACCAACAATGACCTCGCCAATGAAAATCATCCACGTGGACTCCACACCTCTTGCATCCCTCGCTCCAACAATCGCCATCAACTACGGTGTCCAGCAGCCCACAAGATCCCGTTTCTTATAGGACTTATATATAAAGTATAAACATAGGCGCAACAGGTTTAAGGCTCTCATGATCGGACGGTGGATGTTCCGTGAAAGATAAGATCGAGTGGTTATAGAAGAACACAAAGTGGGAGGTGTCGTTGATTTCCGACGAGGAACGGAGTGTGAGAAAAAGGGTATAAAAATGAGGAGAGATGGTCGGTTTGTTGGTCCAAGGGAAGCGCACGTGGAGGGCACATGCATTGGTCACAAGAGCAGGCCCATGAGGCGCTGGGTCCAACATATATTTATAAATTATTTTTTATCAAAAAATTTGATTTTATTTTAGGACAATTACAATGAAGTCTCACACAAAAAAAAAAAAATGAAAAAATGGTCCCTGAAGTTGTTAATGACAAGTCGAGGAGTGTCCATTAATAAGTTGAGGAGCTTATACTGACAACTTCATGAACCATTTCTTCATTTTTTCTCTTGTATGAGACTTCATTGTAATTACCCCTTTTATTTATAAGTTTAGTTTCAATGTAATAAATAAGATTATGACTGTTTTTTTCCTATTTATTATACTAATGAAAAAATAATTTAAAGATAGATAAAGAAAAAAAAATTAAAAAATAAACATTCATAAATGAGAACATAGTTAAAAATTTATACCATAATCATTGAATTAACTATCTTTCTTTAATATATGAGATTTAGTTAAAAGAAATTTATAAATAAGAATATATTAATAATGAATTAAGGCCTTCCCATCCTCCCGCGTCCCCACGCCCACGCCAACAATGCCTCGTGTACCCTTTTTTTCCGCATGTTGCCACCGGTTGACCCGATTGTTATATTGTTTATTATACTTTCGGTTGGAGTGCCGGCCGAGGTATAAGAATAAGGGGGTGAAGAATAAAGTAATCAACAATGTCTTTAGGGTATATCAGTAACATTTTTCTTCAAGCTTAATTCACCCCATCTATATCTATTTCATAAGTGTAATTTGAATTGATGGGTGAATTTTCTGCAAAATATAATAAAACCCTTAAGTATGGATTGCATTTCCAACACTTAAGTCAAGACAATAATGATTTTTATAAAGTGATGATTTAACTTTATCTTTTTGTGTATCTAAGGAGAAAGGCGATGAATTTAATCTCTTATTGTTATGTGATTTCTTATATATATTGTCTATCACAAATAAAGTGATGTTGCAGGGTATTTATATAGATCATGAAGTGGTGTTTTTTTAAGAAACATTTCTTTAATTAAAAGTCATAATCACATATTAGATTTATGAATCTTATAAACCAACATAACTGAAATAATTAATAATTATTTAAAATAACTCTTTCATAAAGGGTTATATTTTTATAGTATGTAGAATTTTCTTAAAATTTAATACAACTTTCCACAAAGTAATAGTTACCACATATTTTTATAGGTGTCTTTAAAAACCATATGGACATGACCTTAGTGATTACTTTTAATATTATAATCCCCTACACAACCCTTCATATAAATTCTTTAATTTATAAACCATGACTTTATAATAAACACATTTTTTCATTTAAAAATATTTCAACCATTTCTATCACCAACAAAGCACGTGTTTGTGCGAGGGTTTCGTTCTTTTTTCCCTGAACTAGTTGCTTTGGAATCCACATGGTCGGGTAGAACGGTAAAAAGAGTACATGAGCAGCGAACTTTTTTATTCAAACGGTATTTTAAGGAGGTGAAAACAGAACAAGATTTCAGGGCTAAAACAAGAGATACATCCATGACGAGGATCCTAAACCCCAAATACCTGTTAATCGTGTATCTGACATTTCATACCCAAAAACGCTTTGTTCGTTTCTTTGTCCTCGAAATGGTCGTGTTCTGAACGTCCAATTTATTATGTCACGTGAAAATAAATTGAACATGTCGTGGCTTCATTCTATGTCTTCCAAAAGATTCCCAAAGTCTGGCAGAGAATTGCTTTATGGTGTGTCTTTTTTTTTTTTTTTTTTTCTTTTTGAATGAGAAACTGAATATCTTTGATCCAATACGGTACTAATACAATAAAGGAATAAAACAACAACAAGCCTAATTACCCCTCATTACCGACCGCCTCCTGAAAGAAAGGTGATAGATGGTCAAGAAGAACAAAAGTGTTACTAATATTGTGTACATACTTAGCTAGTTGGTTAGATAACAAAGTTCATTCTCTAAAAATATGATATATAAGAACCTGTCAATCCCTAAATATCCAAAGCTTGGCGTCGTCAATGACTTCTTTAAAGGGATAAGAACTATCGCAACCCGGAGTAAGTAAATTAACGACCTCAAGGCAATCAGTAAAGACTAAAATCTTTCTAAAATTCCTATTCCAACAGATTTGATGCTCTTGAATGATTGTAATAACTTCGGTTACCATTGGGGGTACATGAGTAAGTTTGCTCATATAGCCACAAATCCAACTTCCGTCTTCTTCTTTAATAGCCCCAACACAACCACTTTGATCCGATTCTAAAACAGAACCATCAATTTCCAAAGTGATAAAGCTTGATTGTCTCCTAACAATGCCTCCACCTGCATTAGATGAGTTGGCATAAAACTGAAAATTCAAAGATAATTCTATATCCCAACTAGCCCGGAATAAGCTAGAACACTTGGACTAGTTTTGCTCTGGTAGTTACTTTTACAATAACTAGGTGAGAATCTCTTACATTACACAGTCGGTCAGTCTAAGAAATCGAGGGGCACATTCTGCCTCCTTTTGTAAATCTCTGATTCATTAATATTCCTTTCCATTCAAATCGAGGGGGCACAGTATTCCAAGGATATGATTAACAAGTCTTTATATTTTATATTGATATTGACAAAATGTTAGAAAATTTGTCAAAACCATGTCAACTTATTCCTCTAGATCATGTGCTGGATGCTCTGGGCTTTGTACTACCATATATCCACTTGTTTATATTTACATATGTTGAAAAATTAGGGGGAAACTGTGTGCCTGTGAAGCATGATTGGGGAAAGGCAAACCCACGGAGAAGGAATCTAAAATCAAGTCAAACAAGGCCTGTATTCAAAAGTTCAAAGTGGAATACCGTTGAAATTGTGAGGTAAACAAAACAGAAAAGTGGCATGTTAGGTTGAGAGGACTATTACGTTTTTAAATTAACTTTTGTAGAATAGTTTTTATGATTTACGAGGTAAGTATGTAAAAAAAATTTTGTTTCGGCTTATGAAAAAGAACTTCTGAAATCATAATTTCATAATTACCTAAACACTCTCATCCCTATAGCTTTAAGTTCCTCGCACGCACAGACACAGGCACCCACCAAATGGGAGATCACTTTTCATGGCTATTATGACTTTAAATTTTCACAATGATAATTGATCCCTATATTATCAAAAAAATAAAATCAAAGAAGGGCAAACTAAACCTGTGAGCGCAGTTTTGTAGCTGGGCTTAATGTTACAAACCTCCATAGAACCAGGTAGGGGCAAAGCCCAGAAAATCACACATAGACTCTGACATCATGGAATAAATCAATGAAGGCCCACTATGGGAAGTTTGGTTGCATTCGGCCCATTGTGCAATGCTCTCCCTATTATTCAATGAAAATTCCATCCTCCTGCCTAGATAATGCTTATTTACTTATTTTTTTTGGTCGAGATAATGCTTATTAATCAATACTACATATCAAATAAATTTTGCCACCGCTAGGTATCAGTAATCCGACGATGCAAGCTTCAACCCATATATGAAAAGCAAAGTCACTTTCGGATCCGGCTTTTGTTACGTGACACAGAGAGAGAGAGAGAGAGAGAGAGAGAGAGAGAGAGAGAGAGAGAGAGAGAGAGAGAGAGAGAGAGAGAAGAAGTCAATAATGTGATGGGGTAATGCATGTAAATCAACTTCCTACGCACTCACTAGGCTAGGGAGTACATGTTCTCCTTTATTGGAAAAAAAAAAAAGAGGAATATTACCTTCTCGAACCTAAACTTTTACTTGATTGGTTAATACTTAATAAGCTTCGTCTATATAATCTCCATTGAAAGCAAATATGTACTTTTGATTAAAACCATCGAAAGCAAATATTTTGGTGGAAGGGTTATATATTCGATTATTCTCCACCATAGGAGTGGAGGCCATAGCCACTTACTCAACTTGGAAATAAAGAATCTTCAAACATGTCAATGGCCAAAAACAAAGACCTCATCACAAGCAAGTCTTGTTCCTTTTTTTTTTTTTTTTTTTTTCTTGTAAGCACCAAATAAAGTGCATATATAATCACCACCATTCCCACCTCCTAAAGTTCCAAGTGACCAAAGTCTAATAGAGAACTAAGGAATACTTGATCAATCCATCAGCATGGTAGTAGAAGAAATTAAACCAGTTGGGTTCGTTACAAAGTCAGCGTCCCTAGATCCCAACTAGATTCGTCTTCAAAATAGAGCCTATAATTAGGAAATTAAATAAAGGTTTTGCAGAATCTTTCTCCCCGCAGTAGTGCCACCAACACAACCAATATACTTGTCCTGTGTGAGAGAGAAGCTCATATCGAAACTTCGCAAGATTTTCTTATTGGCACATAACAGCATATATCATTCAACCTCACTATTTGTGGTGGTGGTGGTGGAGAGGGGGTTTCTACTTGATGAATATTCTTCAATAACACCTTTATCTGTAATTAAAAAGGACTGTTATATTCCATGTATGATCTCTTTCCCATTCAAAGTAAATAAAGTACAGGTTTTTGGTGATTAATTAACTAAGGGACCACTTCAAATTAACTCGTGGACATGATACGTTGCGTGGGTTATCCACGACCTAATAGAAGCAATACGTATTTGATCATGATCTCCATTTTATCTCAAACCATAATTGCATTTTCAGGTGTGTTTCCTTTTGCGTTGATGAGAAAGTGGTATTCTTCATCACTCAGTGGAATCCACAAACATGCTTTAAAGAGAGGTTGCTTCAGGAACAGTGGGATATGACAGAGCAAAATATATAAGCCAAGTTTTTCCACAGAACAATTAACACAAGTTTTTAGGCTGAGTAAACGGGTCATTGGATTTAAACACTCTTGATGCATAAATTTTTTTTTTTTTAAAAAAAATTATAGGAGCTGACAGCTTATTCAAATTCAACTAAATGTCAAGAAAATAGAAAGGTGAACACATATTTAATAATTTTGGTCACTAATTAAATCCAACATGCAGTGGGAAAAATGCATGCAACAACTTGAATATGATCACTTGACCATCGATCAGGAGCACTGATTTGGGATTCTTCCATTTATAGTGTAGCTTGCTATTTTAGCTAGGTCAATAGAAACAAGTAACAACATATATATTAAGGACGATGCAGGAAAACCTATATATTCTCTCCGCTCTTTAATATAGAATATATTTGAGAAGTTGATATTGGTCATAGATATAAAACATATTTTTTTAGATTTGTCAATATTTTCGTAATTTATCCTTACTGATGCTTCTTCAACAATAATCAAGGAGGAGATGGAATAAAGGAATTAAAGAAGATGACTAGGGTGTTTTAAAAAATACATATTATATTAACCGATTCAACTAATTTTTTTAATCTAATTTAATTAGGTAAATATATATCATATTAAAGACCGATAGAGTATAAGAACTCATTAAAAATTGTATACTAAAAAATAACTGTTCTACAGCTTAACAACAGAAGCAGCACCGTTCAAGTGGAAAGTGACGAGATTGATGACGTTTATTAACACTGAACTCCAGTGGGGTTTTTAATTACGCTTGTCGATGCCAGCAAGCATAAAATAAAAGGATATGGAAAACAAATAAAGACCAAACTTTGCATGGATTTAGTGTTTTTCTTCTTCAATATATATATCTAATACGAACCATAAGTTGATCTGCATTACCATTTATCACTAGCGGAAGCATCTCAATTTCTTTCATTCTTTTCCTCCCTTTTTAAAGGTGAGAGTGGAAAGCAATGTTAATTTTTATTGTCAGCTTCTTTTCTTGTCGTTGAAGATATTCAATCAATCAGTAGGTCTGAAATGAAGTAAAATATTACCTTGGTGAGCCAAACATATCCCAAAAAGATATGTTCTCCCCCATTAGGTAAAAATTAATTGTTAATTATATATATAGTAAGCCAATCAGTCATGGAAAAGGCACGTCCAAATCCTCCGGATCAAGTTTAATTAATTCATATGCGTTTTCCACGTTATCAAATACCATTAGCTCTACCTCGTTATAAAATATTCAAGCTGGAACTTGTCAACTCTGCACCAACTATTATTAAGAGAGAAAAAAAAATGGAGCCAATTCATGAAACTGATGGAGTAATCATCATAATAAATATTTGAAACTACTGCTAAGAGCAAGAGGATTAGTTTTTAAGATTTAAAAGGCCCTGCTTAAATAATTCTTACTATACTGCGATTTTTTTTGCCAAAATAGAATACGGCAATATTAGATAGAGATATGAAAATATATCTTATTGTTTTTTTAAACCAGAAAAATATTGATCTGATTGAAAGCGTACTGTGTATATTAGGAGAACTGCAAAGAAGGAAGGAGGAGAGTGGATCTGTGAAAGACAATAAGAGCTGATAGAGACAGTGGGTTTATAAAGTTTCGGTGTGCAATGTCGCTACTCAATCTTCATGTAAGATAAAATGCACAGATATACATGGGACCATCTTCACTAATTTTAATACTATCTATAAATCTTATTGGAAAATACCGAGATATGCTATAAAATTAAGTGATCAGCCCTCAGAATGGTTAATGGTGCCATCCACGTCATCAAGGCCCCTCTCTCTCCCCCTCCCTCCCTCCCTCTCTCTGCTTTTGAATTCTTGTGTCCACTACTAGATGATAACAGCACCCACAAACAAAAAGTAATCTCAATATTCACAAGAATCCCTATCACAATGCAGTGTTGTTTGTAAAGATAGAGGCTAATGACGCAATATTCCACTCTGTGCCATTCTACCACCTTACCACTCTTTACCCTATATTTCACATCTGCACCTCTCAACCATATACTTCCTTTTCTTATTTATTTCTTTATAATTTGAGTCCAAGGGATCTATCTAGAGAACTAAGTGCGTTCTGGGCAGCCACACATATTGATCACTGATCCATTGTTACGTCTAGATTGTACATTCCTAGCTTTCTATTCCTTTCGGTCCTTGATATAAGACATATTTACCTAATTTGATTAGATTATGGAAGTTAGTTAACTAGTTAACGTGATATGTATTTTCTAAAATACCCTAGTTATCTTCCTTAATTCCCTCCTTCCCTTTCCTCCTTAATTATTGTTGAGGGATGTTAACTCATAAAAATCGATAATATTTCAGTACATTTTCTTCTCTTTTCACTTATTTTTGGGTTTAAATTGTGCACATGATCGAAGAGATTATAAAAAATGTGATGTGACAAAAGCTAACTCAAACTTTTGTTAAACCATGAGTTAAATGCATAAAGTTGTGATTATTGGTGAAAGTTAAAGAGTTCATGAATTCCTTCTCCTAATAGGTGGAAGATAATAAGTTGTAAAAGCTTTCAAAGATCAGGGGGAAGTTGTGAAAATTAAAGAAGGAAATAATGCAAAAAGAAGATAAAAAAGAATACTATGGAAGAGAAGCCTGCATTTACTGTGGAATTGTTGTAACTAGTCCATTGCAAAACAGCCTCAAAAGATGGCCTCTCTGTCTATCGTTTGGCCATGGATTCACCGTAGCTAAATCATTTGAAAAAGCATTGTCTCTGTTTGATAATTCGTTATGGGTTCGTTATAGTGAACCGATGACGAATGTGTAAAACTGATGCCGTGTGTTTTGAAAATTGAAGCGAAAAAATAAGTATATATAAACCTAGGGATAGGCCGAAAATCACTGATTTTGGACTTCTTGGACGTTTTGGGAGCTAAAGTTTTGCATTTTGAAGAGTTTGGAACTTTGGGGGTTAGAGTTAAAAGACATTTAATTTGAAGCCTCAATCCTTAGTTTTTCTCATTCTTCTTCCCCTTCTTTGCTTGTTTCTTGTTATGGTTGTAATTATTTTGGATAATTGTGGCCATTTTATGATTATGTGTGGCTAAACTCTTCATTCTAGGATTATTTTGAACATTTATATGGATTAAGACTTGATTATTCCTCTCATTTAATAGTTAATGATATTTATCTGTTGATTTTATCCTTAATTTAATGCTTCTAAATGTTTGGTCACCATTTAGATTGATTTGTTCTTTTGGGTTTAACTTGAGAGAGCGAATCTAAGTATAGAACTTGGTTAAAATCATACTTGACTTGAAGTTTACATAGTAAATGGTTAGTTTGTTGGTAAAATAAATATATATTTACCAACTTTGCATTATCATATTAATGTTGTTGCTTAAAGTTGATTTTCATTATTTGTAGTAAGAGATGATGCATTTTAATGAAAAGAGAAACTTGATTTTGATTTGAAAGAGCTTTGTCAGGTGCTTTTAAATCTTAGACTAACACATATATTATTGAAATACTATTTGAGAGAAAATTAATCTAGTTTGATGAAGTGAAAAAGGGAAGAAATAATCCTAGGCCTCATTTAATTGAGGTTAGAATCAATTTTTATCTTGCTTAGGCCGATTTATCTTGTTTTGAACTAACAATTGTTTTCACAAATTGAAATATTCAAAATGACTTTGTTCAACCTAATGAAGAGCATAATTGCAATAGTTAGCCCACTTTTGCTTTAGTCCTTGTAAGAACGACAACTTTTTATACTATTTGCGACCTGTATACTTACAATAAGCTAAATGACGAATAAGGAAGTATCAATAGAGGTAAATTAGAAAAAATTGAAAAAGAAATGAAAACTATATTTTATATTTAGAATCAAGATCAACTTTTAAAATATATCTTTTATTAAAGACTGGATGAGTATTATTAATACCAGAGAGAAAAATGATACTACTTTGTGAGATCTAACCTGACAGACAAAGATATGGCATATGAGCGTATCGATGTGTGTTGCTTTAGCTTGGCAAGTATATTGACAGCAAGATTCTAGACATGAACAAAAGAGGAAAGCAAAAATGACTTGGCCATGGTCCAAGGTTCGGGGTGAGAGAAACGTTGGAAAAATGAAACAAGCTTGATTTAATTTGCTTGTCTCCAGAAACAAGGCTCCTGGCTCTTTTGGAAACTTGCAACATTATTGAACAGTACGTAGATCAACCTCCTTTAATTTGACGTGTTGCGGATTCCGTTGTTGTTTTCAACCAGTTAAAGGGTAAAATTTACGTGAGATTAATTATAGGGCTGGGGTGCCTAATGCGCCCCCATGCTGTCCCTCAAAATTGAAGGGCTTCCTAAATGTTTTTTTCGTATTTTTTATCATTAAAGTTTATATAAAATGAATAATATTTTGATATATTATAAATAAAAAATAAAATTATTTTCAATTTTTTATGATTTTTCAGGAAAATTGTGTAGTTTTTTTTCCCACTTATAGTACTAAATCTTTAAAAAATCATATAAAATTAAAAACAGCTCCATTTTTAACTCATGAGATATTAAAATATTATTTTTGTATGTAGAATGATAAAAAAAAAAATTAAAAAACCCCTCATTTTTTAGGAGCAACAAGAAATGCATTATAAGGGGCACATTAGGCACCTCAGTCCGGGATTATATTCCCGCTCTGCTCTACCGTGGCAACATTCTAGATTCTGCTAGCTAGCTATGCATGTATAGGATACGAACGTTGATTGGCTTTTAAATTAACAATGTCCCTATCTCCATTTTCAATATTATATTATTGTAGACGTACGAAGATTTCTTCTTAAATAAATCTTAATGACTTCTTCCTCTTCTCCACTTTTAAAAGTTTTGTTCCCCAGTTCCCCCTTCCACTTTCACTCGGCCTATCACCCAAGTCCGGGAATCCACAAAAAAATAATAATCTTTTGTACGAAATTTTAGAAAAATGGAAAGAAGATCCATTTACTCGTTTTCTTATTCGCCTCTCTTTCTTGTCCAATAATGTATTTTTCATCCATTATAGTATATACTTTAAATCATGTACCGAACACGCAAACTTTTCTTGGACACATCTCTTCACAAAAGATTTTTTTTTTTTTTCTTGAAACAACAAGTCTTAGGCCTATGCTTGTGAGACGACTTTGTGGTAGCCTTATCCGTGAACATCGACTTCTAAATGAAAGCATTTTTATTATGATCACAGTTTAAAAGATCCTAATAATACATCATAAAATACTAGCATGGCGGGTGAAATAAACTTTTAGACTTAATAACTGTATTTCACTTGCAAGGCTCTCTAATATAAGACTGATGTTACCTATGAGAAAGTCTATCTGATCTCGTTAGGAAATCTGTCAGCTCACCTAAACACTGACCCTATCCTAACTTTGGTGGTCGGGCCACTGAACAATTATTGCAATCAAGCAGTCCTTGGAAAATGATGATGAAGCATATAATATAAATTGACAGATAAATTGGTCCCATAAATTCCTCATGATAATGACAGAATGAGCAGGGCATGCACCACAACCACATGAGCCGTGGATATGCAAACTTGCTTATTAAAATAATAACAAAGTTTGTGATATAAATATTGGCCAGGGTGCTTGTACGCAAGGCATCAATCGAGTGGCAAAATTAAAGTTGGGTTCTCCCAAGAGAGAGAGAGAGAATATTAGAGGAGAAGAAAAAATGGTCGAGCAAGAAATGAGAAAAGGTCCATGGACGGAACAGGAGGACATAAAACTGGTGTCCTTTGTAGGTTTGTTTGGAGATCGAAGATGGGACTTTATTGCCAGGGTTTCAGGTTTGAAGGTGGCGGGAGATAGATCACAAAAGTAATAGGAAAAAAAATGGTTACTAGGGCTTGCTGGATCATGGAAAAAAGGTAAAGCAGCCTTTAACCACTTCATTTTATTGTAGGTATGCATAGAACAGGCAAAAGTTGCCGTTTACGTTGGGTTAATTACCTTCATCCTGGTCTCAAACGGGGCAAGATGACCCCCCAAGAAGAACGTCTCGTCCTCGACCTTCACTCTAAATGGGGAAACAGGTTTGATTATACACACACACACATGCATATATACATACTCATTTAGTGCAGCTTTTTCTTCTTCTCTCTTCATATCTTTTTGTGCCTTCTTAGCTCGCCCCAAAATTTAGGCCCTTCCTAAATTTTTGTCTATGGTTCTTTTAATTATTGAATTGTACCTAAAATTGATGACATTTTAATATTTTATGGGTCAAAAATTTTAAAATCTTAATTTTTTAAAAAATCGTAAAAAATTAAAAATAATTCTATTTTTTGTTCATGAGATATCGAAACATCATCCATTTTATTTAGAATTTAATGAGCAAAAGAATAAAAAAAAATTGAAAATGACCCCAAATTTGATGTATAGCACGGGACTCAGCTGACACTCTAATCCTATGTTTTAAAGTTCCCCTTATAATTTGAATTCACGAGGCATTTAATCTATGGCAGGTGGTCAAGAATCGCTCGCAAATTACCAGGACGCACTGATAATGAGATTAAGAATTACTGGAGGACTCACATGAGGAAGATGGCTCAAGAGAAAAAGCGAGCAGCCGCTGCTAATAATTTATCACCTTCATCATCATCAGCATCATTCTCCAAGAACAGTACTACGGGAGAAGAAAGCTTTTATGACACAGGAGGTCCTAGTAATAACATGATATCTTCCACAGAGATACCGATGATAGGTCAAGATCAAGAAGAAGGGTACTCTATGGATGATATATGGAAAGATATTGAAGTGTCAGAAGAGAATAATAAGAGTGAAGAGGGCTGCAACTTCTCTTGTCCTTCATGGGAGTACTCTGCTACTTCAGACTCGTTATGGGTTATGGACGAAGAGGAAAGTCAGATTTTTGAACCATTTTTTCCCTGTTACGAACAAGCAGGGACATCACTACTTCTCTAACAGTAGGCTAATTCCAATTCTTTTTAGTCGCTGATTTGTTAGTGTGCATGTATGAAAGTGTGTCATCAATATGTGTGGGCCATCTCCTAAGCAAGTCTAACCAGCATATAGTGTTAATTAGAGTCGTAGATATATGGGTCTCTTTAAGCTTTTGGTGTGATTCTCTAAGTGTGAGTGTGACACGGCTGTAATCATCTCTCGCCCATAACTCTTGTTGCCCTTGCTTTCCCCTCCAAAATGATGAAATCTCCATAACACTATGTAAAATATCAAGCATCTCTTTGTGTTCTTTTGCGTTTTAATCTGATCCACATATTAATAAAGTTCTTTTTTTCCAACTTTTTTAGAGTTTATTAGGTCATATCAGTAGATAAATGTACATGTGTAGTAGAAAAACAATTCACCTGATAACCTTTCCAATCCGTGAACTTATAGTGCGGTTTAAATAAAGGCTGCATTTGGATGTTAACTCGGTAGAGGTTTGATATAATTATTGAAAAAATCCTTATTATAAGGAATCTTAGTCGAAATCACTCTTTTATGTGGATTCTTAAGGAAGCGAATTTGATAGCAGACTGAGTTGACAAAACTTTATTAAATGGGTCATGCCCATTGGATTGGCTTACTAGACCCTGTTGGCACTAAGCTACAAGCTCTTGTTGAGAAGGATATGTTGTAGGAATAGTGTAGATCCAGGATGATGGTTTCAAAATGACGAATCAATGATTTTGTTATCTAATATATGATGTATTTGAATCTGGTGTTGATATATTAAATAATTTCTTGTAGGCCAAAAAAAAAAAACTTATAGTGCGAAAAGCAAACTGTTTTACTTCGTCGATCAGTTCTATATATTTAAGAAAATGGAGATCAGTAAAAGGCACTTCAAAGTGACGTGAATAATGCTTTCCTCAGAGGACTGTTGTAAGAGGAAGATTATATGCGACAATGCCCAGGCATTGAAAGCAGCAACAATCAATTAGTGTGTAGACTCAAGGAGGCCATATATGGCCTGAAACATGCTAACGAGGCAATATATGGCCTGGCTTGCAAGATTAAGTGCTGCCTTGATTAAATGGGGGAGGAGTGTCTTCATTGATTTCCCTCTCTAGTTTCTTTCCATTGAGTGTATTTGTTATTAGATCAATTTTTAATGCTTAAAATTTAATAATATATATGTAAAGAATAACATTATAATAAAAAGTTATTATGATAAATTTCAACCATTGAAAATTGATCTAATAATAAATACACTCAATATAGAGTAAATGGAAAGAGAAATCAATGGAAACATCCCTCTCCCCGATTAAATACAAGTTTCAGCTGCTTAATCGTGACCCTTATTAATTTTTCATTAGAGTCACACCTACAGATGCAACTTATGTTTTGGTTTAAGTGGATGACATACTCATCACGGTTTCTCATATGAGTGAATTAAAGATATGATTGAAAAGCTGGGTGGGGGATTTTCATTGAATATCTTGGCTTTCTTAGTTATTTTCAAGGCACTGAAATGGCTTAATTAAGTTATTACAGACCAAGTATATAAATCTTCTGAAAAAGCTAATAAGGAAAATGCGAAGGTTCACTCAACACCCCACATCTTTGATAAAATCCTAATCATCTTTGTTTGTTTAATAACCAAAGCAAGTTCAGACCAGAGATATATATCAGCCCACTTACAATCATTAACAGCTCATTCATGACACTTTATACAATAATTATACATTTAAACTATCAAAATTCGACCAAAGTGTGGGAAATAAAAAGTAAGAAAATTATAAAACATTCTAATAAAAGTCTACACGGTTGAAGTATTTATATATACAATTTTAATAATTTAAATTTTTGAGCCTAGAATCCTCATGCCATTAACTCGCTACAAACGGCTGCACATGCTCTGGAAATGGCAATAACCGTACTCTTTACCGCTTCTTCAAACATTCCTTTCTTAATAACTACTACTTATAGTAATGAAGTATTTATATATTATTTTAATAACTTTAAATTTATTTATCTTCCCGTGTTTGGCGCCACAGAAAGATAGCACGCGTATATAGACATATATATTCAAACGGCATTTCTTAGCATTTCTCCATTTTCATATTGTCGTTCATTCCCTCTTTAGTAATCATGAGCAATATCATGCGCAGTATATCAAATGGATGAGTACAATGGGCAGTATTAGATGGATGATACTTCGTATGATATTGCCACCAAGCATTCTACTCATCCATCTAATACTCATACTTTACTCAACAATCATGAAAATGCGGATTACAGTTGAGAACTTTACATATCTCAGAAAATAACAAAATAATAATAAAATAACAATTCAAAATTTAATTTTAAATCCTAAATCATAGGATATAAGATATCCTATTTTATCGAGATATTGCATATATTAAATAAATCCCAACCCTCATGGTTAAATATCCTAACGAAATACCCTTAATGGATAACCTAATTGATAATAATAAAATCTTAACTAATTCTTCTTTACCACCAACTTCTCATTCTACCATATCCGATCCTATTGTGATCCTTGAGTAAGCAAGCAATTAATATTTGGGTTAGCGGTAGAAACTGTTTTTCTGACATAATTTATGGTGTATGAAGTAAGTATGCGAGAGGAGTTTTATTTCAATTTACGTGAACGTGTTTCTCCAACACTAATTCAAACAGGCCCTTACTAGATGATAGTCATTCTAGATATGTTTTGTTACATCATAATTGTCATTAAGCTGTGAAAATCTCTATCCAGAAATTGTACCTCCTCGTAAGCCTAATGAAAAGATAGAAATTGTACATCATTATGGATTTTAAATTCAAAAGCTATTAAACTTGTGTTTTGTATCACTTAATTTTAGATAATAAGTTCTTATTACGCAAGCCGAGATAAAACTCCTCTCACATACTTACTTAGTATACCATAAATCACGATTTATAAGCATTTATTATTAAAAAATAAACTATTCCAAACAAGCACTTAATGACCACAGCACTTCATCGCATGTATCTAGAGATGAAGTCCGATTTTGCAAAAGCCGAGTGGCGCACATCTTCGGGTCGGATCCTGCGCAATCCGACTTTATAACACTTAAAAAAAATTTCCCTTTTATATCCAATTAAGCTGGGAAAGTGACCGCATATATTTTCGAAGCCTCAATACTTTTTTTTATCTTTCTCCCCCGTAACATATATATTCTAGTGCCGCATATATTTTTTTTTATTCTGTGCATCGGATTATTGGAAAACGCCGTTTGTTTTCAACTCTTCCACGGACTCCACAGTCCACACTACTACATATTGGAAATCTCTGGTTGTTTTCAATTTTGCTGGTATTTTTTTCCCTTACTAGTCCTATCCCATCTACTCCCATCTCTTCCGGTGTTATTTGTCATTTTAACGTTTACTTTTATTTTTTTAGCTTTATGAATTTATGAAATATGAAGTGTTATTTGTCTTTAAAATGCTAATATTTACAAACTTATTTAAGTGTGTAAGCATATCTGAAATTAAATTGGAAAAAAAAATACACACCGATTGGGAGAGCAATCAATCCACCTTCCATTAGGAGGAAAAGTTATAGAATACATCTTTCCATTTAAAATATATATATATATATATATAAATAATATTTTGAATAAAAAAGAAGGCTAGTTTAATTTAAACATATTAAAAAATCATACGATTCAGCTAAAAAAATATAAGAGATCATCATACGTGCTTCATATTTTCAAAAACAAAATTAATTTAAACTCTAAACATCTGGGTTAAAAATACTAATTCAGCCTTCACGAAAATTGAAGGAAAAAAATTGGGGCTAGGTTGCCAGTTTTGTGTGAATGGGTCTATTCCTTATACAATGATCTTTCTCATGAAGCAAAAACCCAACCCAGTCAGAACCAAAAAATATATATGTCCGATCGAAAAACCCGGTTACCCACAAGGCCACAACCCCCAACTAGGCAAATTATAACGAGCCAGAGGCGCGACTTGCAACTTGCAACATCCACAAACCACAATGCCTCGTCTGTCCACTCTCTATCTCCTCGCTTACAACACTCTTCAGGCTATCGGATGGTATGTATCTCTCTCTTTCATGATTTTCTCTTTTGCACGCTTCTGATTTGCTTACTCTGTTTATTATTTGGCTGCAGGACCTTTTCCCTCCTTGTAATTTTGACCAATCTTTTGTCCACTCGCTGTATTGCTGGAACCTATGCTTCTTCCGGCAAGCTAATAAGTATGTATCTTCTTTTACTTTTCTCAAGCTTCAAGAAATAAACTGCACAGTTGAAATTAAAAAGGGAATTTGGTTATTGAAGTAACATTAAGAGAGAGTCGCTGTTAGTTCTTTAGTTATTTTATAAACAAATCGTTTGCATTTACTTATTGAAGTAAGTATTAAAGGGTCCATGATGAAAAAATTTCCCTGCCACGGTCTTGCCTCACAACTCCCACTGTTTCATTGCGTGCATAATAAGCTAAATATTGTTGGGTGACAATGGGCAGGCCGGCAGGGGATGAAATGTCTGAGTTTTCATTTGTCCGTGCTAGCTAGGTAGAGAACGTGAAAAATATATCTGCTTCTCTTGTTTGATTTCTATGAAAATTGAGCAGAATTTTTATAGGATGGGATGCAAATGGAGGCCGCTCCGTTTTTATTTATTGTCACCTCTAGTTTGTCAGAACACGCACAATGGAGACCACTTTATTTTTCCGCCTCTTTATTCTCTTGCAAATCAGGCATGTAACGAGTCACACGACACAATTTCTACCTTAAGAATCAATGGTGGAAGAATGAAATTTTGAGAGTAGTCTTTAATTTTCTTTTGTATGGAATTTCTCAACGTGTAAAAGATGTATTGTTTTCTCACGTACAAGATGTGATTGGTCTACTTCCCTGTCCTGCTGAAGGTTTGCTGCAATGCGGTGCATTCTTAGAAGTCATACACGGAGCCATTGGTAGGTCTGCTGTTGATGAATGGCTTCTAACTAGAAGAAAATTCATTATGATTTATAAGGAATCATAAGACATAATGTTTCAAAATTATAGGCATTGTGCCAAGTGGAGTATTACTCACTCTAATGCAATGGGGAGGAAGGGTCCACTTTCTGTTGACGGTTGTTGATAAAGTTGATGAGGTTTGTGTACTGTATTTGAATTTTTGTGTTATGACATAGTTCAAACAATATAACTTCATTCGTGCCGGTTTAATGTAACCATGCTTTATGTTATTTTTAGGTTCAGGAATCACTATCAGTTTTTATCACTTTCCTTGCATGGAGCATAAGTGAGGTAAATTGCTTTCAGGTTGAATTCACAATGACAAGGCAGTTAATATCTTGTACTAGCATTTCCTCCGTTCTCAAAGCCTAAAACATTCAAAACATTGCTGAGTTATCACTGTGATAATCAGCTGTAGCATTTTAAACATTTGATGTCCAGTTACAAATGGCACCGTATAAAAGCTAACACTTGACAAATTTCTACCTTCTCAGAGTTCCCCCCCTCTCATAAAGCTTCAAAACTTTCTTTGACCTTGTAATATTTGATGTCTTGAGAAAAATTGATGGGACTATCTCAGAGTGCAGGTAATTAGATATTCACATTATGCTTTCAACTGCATCGGAAGTTGTCCTTCTTGGATCACCTATCTCAGGTCCTTTTCTTCCTTCAAAACTTTCTTGTTTTCTATAATGTTGTGCATAACACAAGATTTGTGCTAGGTTAAAATTTTCTGTTGTGTTTACCTATAATGCATTATTGAAGTATCAGCTTGATTCTTTATTTTATGGATTAGGTACACCGCATTTATTGTGCTGTATCCCTTAGGGATTGGTCCCGGTGAAAGTGAGTCCTTATCTACGTTTCCCTGTTTTCAATTTTTTGTTTCCCTATGAATTTGCAAGTTGCAGCTTATATTGGTATTGCTGTTGATCCTTTCCTTTATTATCCATTGTCATCATTTAACGTGTTATGTATAAACTAGTGCAACTGATCAATATACCATGCAGTGTGGCTCATGTATCAAGCACTTCCTATTATTAAGAGGAGGAACCTCTATGCAGATGCCTTTTCAGGGCTCCCATTCAGTTATTATGATTTCCTCAGGGTAAAGTTGCACATCTTGTTTATAATTCTGTTCAGCAAATTCAGTTGACTGCTTAATGGATGACGATTTTCTGATCTCAACCCAACATACCATTTTTCTGGCAGCTATGATAGTCATTAAGTGTGAGCATATTGCTCTTGTATCTATGGATTTATTATAGATCGGATTTTAATTATACTTTCTGGAATAGACCTGAACCCAAAAATAACAAAAAAGAAAAGGCTTAGAAATAGCTATAACATAGCACACGGAACCTGGTCCTTACTCTATAACATATGGCCTTATTTACTACCAAGCTAGGAAGTTTGCATAATTGATGAGGTGCACGTGAACCAGATGGATTGCAGTTGACCTTGAGATCGAATAAAAATGTGTTATGACTCCTTGCCTTTTTCAATTTCTATTTAATCTTCCCAAGTTATCTGCTTTAGTGAATCTTGTTAATTTCTTATTCTTTTATTTTCTTTGTTAAATTCAATGAATCAGGTTGTACTTGCATTTTATCCATTCCTCTGGTTGAAGCTTTATCTGCATTTGTTCAAGCAAAGGAAAGCAAAACTCAGGAAAAACCATGAGAAGAAACAAACATGAAGAACAGAGCTCTTGATTTTATAATTTGTTAACAATCCCATGAACTATTGAGCTTCTGCACTTTTTCTTGGGTGATATGAGTTCCAAGGGCTTCGATGAAGTGGTTTGTTTGAAAGTTGAGAGCGCGTCTTAGTATGTGGCACTTGTAAAATGGTCATTCGACTGCATTTTGATGCAAACTAATGGAATGGTCACTTGTTATTCAGAATTTCGGATTGCCATCACAGTTACTATTAATAAAATTACCGCCTGTATCGGTGTTTAGTGCAAATTATTAGTGTAACTTGTATGGGTTGGTCTCTTCTACATTGTTTCCTTCGTAATCTGATATGAACTTAGCTCGTAGATAACTACATTCATTTTCTCTTCCAAAGTATATTGATGCAGGAGTTCCTGAAATATATATTGTACTATTAGAGAGGGTTGAAACTTGGTTTTTATATATTTATTTATACTACGTCCAAACCTATTTCCCCTTAGAATTACCATTGTTTACCTTTAAATTTGTCTTTGACCATCAAACAAGATGTAAATAACCCGTCCTCCCCTCTTTGAAACAAGAAGTGCTTTTGGTTCTGTTGGTACTATATCTCTAGAATCAATAATTTTATATAAGAAGCTACAAAACTCAATCACTTGTTACATCCTTAATACTTAATATAAGATCTCGTTTATAATAAGAGATGCTAAAATTTGAAGACTGGCAGAAAAAAACATAATCATGGTAAAAATAATCCTAGTGAACAAGACAGACAAAGGACAAAGTTCACGGGAATGAAACATGAATGCAACAAACAAGGGAGATGCCTTAGACAAGAGAAGCAGAAGCAACAAAGGAAGCCGACATTCAACTTAAACAAGGTAGGGTATAGACTTAATTTTCTGCCACGGGAAGTCGTTGATGAGTTTGGTTCATGAATGCCATCTCATAAACAACAGCAGCTATAGCTGCACCGATGAAGGGGCC
Source organism: Inga laurina (assembly GCA_963855925.1). Lineage (NCBI taxonomy): Eukaryota > Viridiplantae > Streptophyta > Magnoliopsida > Fabales > Fabaceae > Inga > Inga laurina. Next base: position 66,111,522 of record OY979707.1, on the reverse strand, counting down.
CAGCCAGTAAACCCAGTGATTGGCCCAAGTCCAGCTCACGACGGCTGGCCCGAAAGAGACAGCCGGGTTCATGGATGCTCCGTCAAAGGCCCCACCCGCCAATACGTTCGCTCCGACGATGAACCCAACCGCGATCGGAGCAATTACCCCAATTCCACTCTTCTTTGATTCCAAGTCTAAGGTCGTCGCATACACCGTGTACACTAGACCGAACGTCATCACTATCTCAAACACCACCGCGTTCCAAGCACCCACTCCAGTAGATAATGAGAAAGCAGATGTTTCCTGCCACGCAGCACAACCCCAGATCTCAAATTTCCACGTGTTTTAGAGTGTTAAAGAAGAATATATGTCAAAAGATCAATTTATCCGGTTGGATTGCGCTACAAGTTGAGGGTCCCAACTCCCAACTATATGCTGACTTCGTTCCTAAATATAAGTTTTAAATAACCGTCCTTTTTTTTTTTAAGAGAGTAGTTAAAAACAATTAAAATCAATATATATATGTAAGTAATATGTCAAAAGAGCAATTTGTCAGGTTGGAATCTCGTTCCAAAGTGCAAATTAAACTACGGACGAGATCTTATATTGAGCGCCGGTATGAAGGAGCTGAGTAAAATAAAAGTAGTTACCAGTCCGCCGGTGGCGAATTTAAGGAGTAAGCAAGCAACAACAGAGCCAAGCAATTGGGCGATCCAGTACAAAATGGTTCTAATGAGCGAGATGTGACCCCCGATGAAGGCGCCAAAAGTAACAGCGGGATTCACATGGCCTCCTGAAATGTTGGAGGCAACTGAAACCGCCACGAACAATGCGAAGCCATGAGCTAACGATGCTTGCACTAACCCCGCCGGCGTCGTCGATCCATTGTCCGTCAACTTGTCTGCAAAACCATGCATCTTATACAGTTAAAGACGAATATTACATATATATACACAACATTGAGGAGCTAAAAAACACGAGACTGAAGAGGCTTACTGAAAGCCATGCCGGAGCCTTCTCCGGCGAACACAAAGATGAGCACTGAAATGAACTCGGCCAGAGCAGCCTTAAGAGCACTGGTTTGGCCAAACTCCGATGGATGTCCGACAGCAATTCTAGTAATCGCCATTGTTTGGAGAACCGAGAATGCTCTCTACTCGGCTGCTTGCTGTGATAAACTCTGCGAGTCAACTTCTGGCTCAGGCCGTTTTATACAGAGATTGGGTGAGTGTCTGGTTGTTTGGATTAACTTTTTTTAATAGCTTCTGGAGAAAAAATGGAGAATAGCTTTTGGAGAATAGATTATGAGAAAAAAGTGATTTTGATAAAATGAGAGTGTTTGGATGTTTTGATCAGAATAACTTTTTTCATGGTCAAATTACATAAAAGGACATTAACTTTTGTGATAATTACATATAAAGAATAAGATTATATTTTATGTATTATTTAAGGATTAATATTAAATTTAACAGCAAAGTTTTTCCTGAAGAAGGTCTGGTACAAATAAATTTTGGAAGATGGAAAATAACAATGAACAATTAACAAGGATGTAAATTTAACAAAACCGTTAAATTTGACCTAACGGAGTTAAATTATAAGAGAAGAAAACATCTAACGGTATTAAAAATGATACATCTTAACCCATTATTTAACATTAAATTTCATAATTAATACCAAAAATGAAATAATTTTGTCTATATGTAATGTTAATTAATTTAACTAATTTTTTTTAATATAATTAAATTAGATAAATAAGTCTTAAATAGGATAAGAGGGAGTATTAAAATTTTAAAATTCTAAAAAAAAAAAAAGAGAAAAAACGTTGAAATTCAAAAAAATAAAAAAGATGAGAGAGAGAGTGTGCTGTGGGGTCCATAAACATAAAAAGAACCAATGAGAATGAGAGGGTGGGACCCACAAAGTTGAAAAAGTAAAAAAAATGGATTGTTCCCAAACCAAGGTTTGGGCCTCCCAAACCATGGTTTGACATGGAAAATGGATTATTCAAAAATTGTGAGTGTTTGGATGAATATTTTCCAAACCATGGTTTGGCTTCAAAAGCAATTTTTTTAATTGCATCCAAACACACACTAAATCTATGGTAATAAGCCCTTTTTTTCCCTATGGTTAGAAAAAATTCTTCACATATGTTTATCTTATGGATAATAAGTTATTCTTCAAAAATTAATTCAAAATAGATAACAGTTCACGGAGTGAGGAGGACCACGTACGAGGGGAGATTATTTCAAATATTGCCGCTTGGTCGTGCTGCCTGTCTGCTGGGGAACCCGATTCAGTGTGGGCATCAAGCGTTTGTCTACATCTAGACCGTTTAGATTTGGATCTGAACAGTTAGATTTGATTTTTTTTTTAAATGGATGATTTTTAAATAAAAAAATATTTTTTTGAAAAATTTTTAGTTAAGAAATTATTTTTATTTTACATTTTTTTATTAAAATAATTTTAAAAAAAAAAAATCTAAACCATACAGATCCATTAAAATGATCCAGATCACCCTAAAGGATGAGTAAGGAAATTAAGTGCCTGTTTGTTTTAGCGATTCGATTGCTTATAAGTTACTTTTTAATAGTGATTTACGGTATACGAAGTAAGTATGTGAGAGGGGTTGTGTCTCGATTTACGTAAAAAACAACTTATAAACAATCGTAACGCCCAAACAAACATGCCCTAAGTCCGTACGGTCTGATGTGATTGCGATGATACAATCACCATTCACCGACCTCTCTATATTGTGGGCCCCCCTATCATCGTCCTAGCTTGGGGACCGAACCTACTTTGCGGTTGCTTTTCGGTGTCATGGGGACCGCCCTACTGTTCTTGGTCACCCCTTCTTTGTTTTATTAATCATGTCATTAATATATAAGATGTCGTTTGCAGTATTAGGGGTAATACAATTTAAACAGGTGTCCACATACATGTGAATGCTGGGGTCGAACTCGAAGTTAAGATCACATTCAGCGTGGCTGATGGTGTAATCACGGGGTTTGCATGCCGTACTTATCCAAAAGATGAGAACGGCATGCTCGTCCTCCTAATTTTGAGATGGGAACCCTTTTTTAAAAAAAAAAATTATATATTCTTATTTATTTAGATTAAATTGTATGCTGAACCTTAGAATATTTTTATCATCTGATATCTTAAATTAATTAATTTTTAGTCTTGCATTTAAAAATATTTTGCCCATAACACTAATATCTTAAAATATTTTTTCAATAACACCTAATATTAAAATATTTTTTTGACACCCAACATCTTAACCTAATCAATTTTTAGTGCATGGAGTATTTTTATCGAAGAAAAAAAATTAGAAAACCCCTTTTATTTGGGGATGAATATTCCTTGCAAAGAATGTGGACTCTATGATCACTAAGGTGTGTTTGGTTTGAGCGGAGGGAGGGTGGGAAAATTACAATTTTGGATAAAAGAAACTCAAAATTTACTGTATCATTTTTTTAAATTTTGGGTTCCCGCCCAAAATTTACTCTCTCATTCCTTTTAAATTTTGGATTCCAGTCTAAAATTTAAATACATTCAACCCAAAAAGGTGATTTACCCCTCTCCACCCCACCCTCCGCTCTCCTTACCTCAAACCAAACACACCCCAAGGCAACTTGTCTGCTTACTCCAGAGTTCTTCTGCATTTTCAATTGTTCCTTTGGAGCAGGTATATTAGATATTACTTCCTCTAATTCTTAATATAAAAAATGTTTATCTAATTTAATCATATCAATTAAAAAAAATTAGTAAAGTTAGTTAATATGATATGGATTTTTTAAAACACCTTAATCATCTTCCTTAATTTCCTCATTCTCTTTGCTTCTTAATTATTATTGAGTGAGCATTAATAAAGGTAAATTAGGAAAATACCGACAAATATAAAAATTATGTCATATATTTTAGGACCAGGATTAACTCACAAAATATGTCTTATATTAATAATAAGTAGGAGTATTTGTTGTTATGTTGGAAATAATGACTGGGTGTGTCACGAGGAATAAGTCCCACAATGTTTGGGATTGTGGGGTTCAAGTAATAATAAGTGATCTTGGACTAGTAAATGGACCAAGAGGAGGAATATAAGCTTACTCGCAAGACAAAGGGCCACCGAAAACATAATTGAAATCCGGCAATTTCCCCCTCCCTTGTATGCGAGTTAAATGCGGTACTAGGCACTTTTACCGGAAACATTTCTACAAAAATACAAGATTAATTTGAATGATTTATTGCTACCTTAATGGATCATAAACACCTATTAATGTGTTTAATGACCTAACGGCTAGTAACTTCCCTATAAATATTCATTAAACATGTTAATGATTTTGTAACCGGCATTTAATTGTGTTTAAGTGCCCAATGTCTTCTTGTGACCTGCGGCCTATAAAAGGGTATGAGACCAACGGCCTTGAGCTTTCGAGCAATATCTATTTCCTCCTCTGGTTTTCTACCTTGCTGGGTTCTATTATCTTCCGTAGTTCTGCTTACCCTGTTTTACAAGAAGGGTTTGTTTAATCTTGGGAAGTGCCGCTTCTTATCTGCCTGTAGTTGCGGAATAGCTCTTAAGGATAGTGTCCTAAGGTATGACTCGAATCAACTTTATCGTTTGCAGGCACTGCCGCTAACAGGATTTGCATAACACTAAAAGGAGCTGGATAATCCACTAAGTTGCGTAACAAACTAAGAACAGCCGCCAACATGCATACTTGAAGTTTTTATCTTTCAAGAGGAACAAATTTAAATTTTTAATAAGTCGTGCCATGTGCTTATTGCTGATTATGAAAGGTGATAATGTGCTCGTTTGTAATAGCTTATTTTTGGGTAAGAAGTGCTTATAAATTGTGATTCACAGTATACAAGGTAAATATGTGAGAGGAGTTTTATCTCGGCTTGCTTAATAAAGACTTATTATCCAAAAATAAACTCAACTAAACACACACCATCCCACATAACAGAACCACGATGTTGGCTTTTTCGGTCAACCCCTATAATATTGCCAAAGTTCGGCCCCAATGATTCTAATTATTGGGGTTGAATCATATGTTTGATGACCTCTGTATCATTGTGATCATTTTTTTTCAATTGAAATGTAACATATAGTTGTGCATTCCGGATTCTAGATTGTATTTTAAAATTTACTACTAAATTTTCTGAGTAATTATTTGGAGATAAATTTGTCAGAGTATATGCTAGTAACTAGGTATGAAATAATAATAAATTATTATATTATTTGTTAGTTATGAATAATAACGAAACAATATTAGAAGAATTATATGCAATACGTGATATCTATTCATTTCTTTGGTAATAAAAGCGTCTAGTCAAGTCATAATTATATTTAAACCATATATTTGGTTGTGTTATGAATATAATGTTAATGTCTTTTTTTTTTCCCCTCTAAAGATTCTATTCATGGCATCCATGTATTAACTCTCTTCCAAAAGATTTGGCCATTCATCCCTTCCCACTTTCATGAATTCAAGACATCAAGCTAGGGAACTTTCATTTGTGAAACATGAATTTTGGATAATATAGTGTAGTTACTTTATTTAATTTAAATACACTGTACTCCTTCAATTAGTCTTTAATGTTTTCAGAGTTATAAAGAGAAGTCTAATAAGTTAAAACATTGTACAGATTGAGCAAGAAGAAGAATTATCTCATATCTCTCTGGTGAAGAATTATTTCATATCACTCATTTCTAAATTTTCTAGAGCTAGTTTCTCACAAATCACAATTACACGTTTTAAAATCGTCTGGATCAACTTGGAACTGAACCCATTAATTTATATTTTTAAAAATATTAAATTTGAACAATCAAATTTAATCCCGCAATTCATAATTGTATTGGTACAGAGGAGCAGTTTCCCATTTTTCCATATTGATCTTGTCAAATGCTCATATTTCCATTAGTTTTATAACACCAAATAAAATAGGCACTACAAAGGGATCTAATGTGAGAGATGGTTACAATATTCACTACTAATATCAACCATAACAACAATAAATATTTGAACTAACAAATGCGGCCATAATCAACAAAGAATGTGCATATTACACCTAATCATGTGATAATATACTATTCTCATGCAATTTGCACTTAATGGCACTACCTAAGCCTCTTATCAATATAATCTCAAATTTCTGTTCGTTTTTTTGTCTCCCAGTACTGGTGATTAATAGCCACAAGTTTTTCCCCCCCAAATAATTCTGAGAGCGACACACAATAATTGTGCCTCATCCAGGCTAGCTCCCACACTTTCTACTAGGGGTGGGTATGGGTAGGGTTAGGCAGAGCGAGACCCCTGCCTGATGCCCAGTCCGAAGGATGAACGGGCTGCATTTTTCAGCCTGATGCCCTATCCTACCTACTAAAAGCCCTAATCATTTTGGGTTGGGTAAGGGTGGGCTGGGCAGGGTGGGCTTCCCTGCCCAAGTAATAACGCCTTGTCTTATCTACATATGAAAAAAATAATTCCATATAAATTTCATGAATATTCCTGTAGTTACCAATACCATATGTCTTAACTTCGCTATAAGTAATATAAACTTCAAATACATAAAGTATGGATATTTATGGATGTTTTCTTATTTATAACGGCTTTAATTACAATCAATTTGTTTTTAAAGTTTGGGATCAGATTAAGAAGGATAAAAAAGAAGGTGGCTTGGGTGTTCGAGATTTGAGAAAACAGAATGAAGCCTTTATCATGAAACTTTGCTGGCATCTCCTTACTAATAGGGAGGCCTTATGGGTTCGTGTGCTCAGAGCTAAGTATCATTGGGACCAGACGAATATAACATAAATTGATTGTAATTTATAAACTTCAAACTACCATTTGTCTTAATAAATATCCATACTTTAAAAATTAAACATCCATAATCCATTATAAATAAGAAAACAAATTGATTGTAATTAAAGCCGTAAAGTCAAAGTAGTTTGTATCAATTCAATGTCCCAAAAGTTGATCAAATGATGAAGCATTTGGAAAAAAAATAAAAGCAACTATAGTTTAATACATCACAAAGTAAAGAAGGAAGGAAGAAATCTACTTGTAAATAGTGTTTAGTGACTAGGGCAAAAAAGAGATGACCAGAAGAGTATTATACAATAGACAATATATATTTTAAATAAAAATATATATATGAAATAATATTTAATTGATATGAAATTTTATATTTTAAATAAATGAACATAATTTTCAGGGCAGGGCAGCACCCCTTGCCCGATGCTCGGCCTTGCCCGATTATTAGCCCGCCCAAAACTGCCCAAAATTTTTTCGAGCCAATTTTTTAGGGCTGGGCTGGGCAATTTTTTGCAGGGCCAGGGTGGGCGCACCGGGCCACTGGGCACCATGCTCACCCCTACTTTCTACTGCTACTGCTAGTACAATTACTACTCTTATATATATTAATTATAAGATAAAGTTAAAAATTACTACTCTTATGTATATTAATTATAAGATAAAGTTAAAAATTACTACTTTTATGTATATAAATTATAAGATAAAGTTGAATTTTTTTAGAGAAATTAAGGAAGTTAATTAAATTATTTTAGAGTATTTTTATTTTTATTTTTTTCCTTCAAACTAATTAGTTTGACTACCTTTGATCCTAAATATAAAACAAAGATGATTTTTTTTTTAATTAGAGAGATTAAGGAAGCTAAATAAGTTATTTAATTATGTCATATGTTATGTATCATTATATTATATATTAATTTATTAGTCAAACTAATTAGTTTGAAGAAAAAAATAAAATTATAAATACTTTAAATAATTTAATTAATTTCTCTAAAAAAATTAATTTTATCTTATAATTAGAATAGGAGGGAGTATTATTTTTCTGGGCCACTTAATGAGAAGATAAACATTGTAGATCAGACCAGAGTTGCCTCTTTTCTCTTGTTTTCAGCCTCGCAATGAGAATATACCTACGGACAGATCACTTTTAATCAAGGTAATTAAACCCGGACCGGTCAGTGAACCGGTCGGGGTACTGGGTCAAGGGTCAGTGGGTCAGACCGGAGTCAAACCGGAGCTAAACCGGTACCAAACCGGTGAAAAATAGAATATTTTAGGCTTATAGTATGAAATTCTAAAGGATTTTTTTTAAAAAAAAATAAAAATTAAAAAAAAATGGAAAAAGTTGACCCGGACCGGGTCACCGAACCGGACCGGTTTAGTGCCCGGGTCGCCGGTTTCCGGGCCGGTCCGGGTTAGAGAACCTTGCTTTTAATGCAGTGGGTTACCGCACTGCATTATTCGACAACTACTAAATTTGATTAAATTGTTTGAATCTTGAGGCCGACCGCTAGGGCTGATGAGATAGTCGCAGACTCGCAGCTGGGTTTTTTTTTTTTGGAAAATTATACTCAAGTCTTTAAAAAAAAATCAAAAAATGGTCTTTTAAAATTATAAAATGAAAAAATGATCCCATAAAATTGTCAATACCTATTTCTAAAGTTGTCAATGTCTCAATGATCAACTCATGAAGTTGTCAATAGACCATTTTTTCATTTTGTAATTTCAATAGACCATTTATTTATTTTCTTTTTTTTTTTTGAGACTTGAGGGTAATTTTTTTCTTTTTTTTTTTTTATCCTGTTAAAGCTGACCCGATTCTGCTAATCAGTCAGGTCTTATTTGATTTTGTTAGTTTTTTTTTTCCTATGAATTTATATACAAGCCCAATACTTTCTCAGCAATATAATTTATCATGTGAAAACTATGTAAAAGAAGTTTTACTTTTTAGCCATTATTATATAGTTTTTACCATATTTTTAAATCGACCCCGTCGTATTTAACTCCACGGGAAGCATTGTTTGTTTGCCTATCTGCAATAAGAATATCTTCATATTAAACCATTTAACCAAGACAAATAAACCATATAGATATTTATTCATATCTATATCTACTAATATACATGCAACTGGTACTTTCACAATGATTCACAAGAACAGGCACTTTTCATGTTTTAAAACCAAACGACCGAGATTAGAAGTTTAAGATCGCCTGAATCGGAATTTAACTAAACAATTCAAACATCTCTTCAAGTATTTACAATGCGATCACTCAAGCACACGTTTTTTGTATGGAACTTAAAGTTCTATTTTTGCCAGAGAGGCCCACTTGTAATGACATGCAGTTGCATAAAATTTACTGCTTTTAGTTTTTAATATAAGATCATGTTATAAATTTCATTATGAACTAGACCTTATATTAAGATTGGGAGGCAATGCATACTTATTTTGAGCATATTGAGGAAATAATTAACAACGACCTAAACCTGTGTGTTTCCGAACTGTGAGCGAACCTTAGCATCTTCGTGGACACAAATTTAGGCCACAAAAAAAAAAAACAATACTCACAGACTTTTTGTACAGAGACCGATTTGGTAGTGCTTTTTTTTTTTATATATATATAAAAATTTTAAGAATAGGGTTAGGCTCACTCATGATCTAAGGGTAAGGCTCCAAATTAGAATGCCTCTCCCAATGCCTCGACTGGACCACAACTAAGTGGACTTTATCGGGATCAAACCCTCTTATTGGTGTGAGTGTCCGACCTCTTCACCAATTGAACCTAAGGAAAATGGGTGATTTGGTAGTGCTGTTTAGACTTTGAGAAAGATGAAATTGTGAGCACAGTGTGTGCCATTAGGCTTCACACAAGAACGAGATTATCTTAACCGGCTTGTCTCTTTCGGTTTGGTCGAGCCCATGCGGTGGCTATAACTTTGGGCTGTTAATTGGGCCTGAATAAGAATTCATAAATGAACCCCTCAAAAAAGTGATCGAAAAGACTGAACATAAACAAACAGAGTTTGAACTTCAAGAAGATGAAAAAAACAGGAAGTGGGCAACGTTAATAAGGCTATTATTCAGAATAAGAATTTGTGCTCAAAAAAAAAAAAAAAAAAAGAATAAGAGTTTGAACTTTGAAGTGGGACAATAACCTTTGTACTTTCTTAGTGCCTCTTTTCATTAAACTCAAAAAGCTCACTTCTTATTGGTGCATGCTTCCACAGTCGGTTCCAATATAATCTTATTATGCGCTCCAAGCAATAATGTTATATCTCCTTTTTTTTTTTTTGGCAACCAGCAATAATGTTATCTCGGCTAAAGCTTAAGATGTATTTTTCTATACCTTACAAATTCCCTTATTAGAATATAATAAATATATAGTTTTATAAGAGAACTATAAAAAAAGCCATTTAATTCAGAATTTCAAAAATAATATATATTTGTGCGGAAATTATACCTTTTCTTAAAGGGGGAATTACAAACAAGATCTCAAGAAAGGGACTAAATTACTTACAAGTCCAATAACAACAAATGAGCATGTAATAACAAATTCTACTATAAAAAATGACAATAGGTTTATATTTTTTTCTTGTTATTGGAACTTTTTAGTAATTAAGTTCCTTATTTAGGAGTTAGGATCTCATAATAATTTTTCCATTTTTAATTGATAACGGTCTTTATTAACTTCCTTTGCTTCGTCTAAGCTATTGATTCAAAGTTCGATGGTTGACATTTCATAGCTTAGAAAACTATAATAAATTATAGAACTTAGAACTAAATTAAAATAATTCAAAAATCATTTAAAAATAAAAAAATAGACCGTTTTATGATATGTTTCGGGATGATTTGTTGGGTACAAGCCCCTCCTAGTCTTATCTCATGTAACTTGCTCTGACAATTCAATGCTCCGTTTACCATCCTGACTAGCAGTATCCGAAGAGAATAATAGCACAATGATTCAGGCCAAACAAAAAAATGGAATAAAAGTACAAGCAAAGAGCTTAATCTTTTTAGGAGGTGATTTTTTTTTTTTTGCCAGAGGAGGTGAAATTATTTTACTGTCTTGTCAACTGGTGTCGCTTTTGTTTATTATTCAAACTGTAAAAGGTGGTCCCCAACTGTTGGAAATGATTACGGGAATGAGCGGAGCGTTCAGACCGCATTTTGTTACCAATAACGAGGCCTTGTCATTTTTCCCATTTGACCCACCCCCTCTCATCATTCCTTTACGCGGTTACGTTAGGAGCAGCAGCAATATGACTTGAAATGCACCTCGTTTTTTAACCATCCTCCAATACTTTTTCTGATTTTTTTTGTAAGTAATTTTTTTCTGATTGTGTAAAATAAACAAATTTTAAGATTCATTGAAAACAATAAATATATTAAAAATATTATGTTCCTTCTAAATATGCCCCTATTTATTAAAAGAGCATGTCAGAGGAAATGTGTATAAAATATAAGAGAAAATAAGTAATAAATAATTGAATGAAAGAGAATTAGTGCTGAGCAAATGATAATTAATATAAAGATGCGTATTTAATAGGGGTTAACAAAAAAAAAAGGAGTTTAAAATTTAAGACACAAGAAAAAAGTTGCTTATATTAAGGACCAATTATAAAAGAGGGAAAGTTGCTTATAAAAAGAACCCGATGGAGTATAACAATACTCCCTTTAGTCTTTATTAAAAAGCACAAACTAACAATTCTCACAAACCAATAAAAACAATTTGAAGCATTAAATTTATCCTAAAATTTAAGTAATTTTTAATATTACCCATACTAATTACACTAAATTTCAATATTATCTTAATTACTATTCTTTCCCACTATACTTATTAAATATTGTCAAACATGAAAAAAAAATATTTAATACTCTTTGGAAGCAAGCAAGTACCTTATAAAAATGATCAAGGACACTTGTTAGTTAATATCTTATAGTAAAAACCAGGGGGAGTAGCTATTTAATTTTTGTATAAATGCTCTACCACTCTTAAATGATTGTGCGCCAAAGAGCTTATACTCCCTGCTTCTCTTAGCTTTAAATAATTGATTTGTGTGAATCAAGAAAATAATTATTAAAATTAGTTAAAGACAATAAATATGTATAATTTTTTTCAACTATGCATGCCCTTATGTGTAGAGAGGATAAATGAGAAATTATAATAAATATTTAGATAAATCTAAAATAAACCTTGTATTTTAGGACACATCTATTTATAAATTTAAAATTTATAATAAGAGGTAGAAGAAGTAGATAATCACACGGCGATGGCCAAAAAAAAAAAAAAAAAAAGGATCATCACATGGCACCTCGCACCCATTTTAGTTTAGACAACTCTGCTCTTCAATGATTGTGCACCAATAGCTTATAAATCACATGCAACCTCGCACCTCGTTTCAATTTGAAGCTTAAAAGAATGCTTGCTAACCGGACCACCAATTACCAACAACTTGAGGCTTCATCTAACTAAATTTTGGTTTTAATTTTGATCCACGGGAAACTAACTTAGTTTTAGATTAATTTACCTGTGTATACCATACATACCCCCTAAAAATGTTGGTGCATCTAGTAACATTGTTTAGGGCATTATCTAACCAATAACAAAGGGAAAATTAATCTTTTTGTCCCTATGATTTTAACTGTGTTATAACTCAGTCCCTCCATTCTGACTCAGTACAACTTAATCCCTATAGTTTTGACTCAGTTGTAACTCAGTCTCTGAACTTTAACTAACTACAATTCAGTCCTTATAGTTTTAACCATTTTATAATTTAGTCTTTATGATTAAAATAAAGGTGAAAGACTATATTATAGAATAGTTAAAACTATAAAAACTGAATTGCAGTATATCAAAAGACCAAATTACAACTGAATCAAAATTATAAAAATTGAATTGCATTGAGTCAAAGTGTTGGGATTAAGTTACAACTCAATTAAAACTACAAGAAAACACCTCTGCATGGTGGAGGTAGCGGGTCGTCTAACCTCACATGTTTTTATTTAGCCTCCTTCTAGTTAAAAAAAAAAAAAAAAAGCTCATCAAATAATTAAAAAGAAGCGTGTTTTTAAAACTCATTTACTTACCAATTTAACACTTCAATATAGTTAAGAAAAAATGAAGGAGTTTTTAAGGAAGAGAACACGAACTTAAAGTAAAACGAGAAAGGAGTCATTACCTACACATCCATCAATATTATTGTGTCTCCCCTGTTAGTACAGCGGAGCCTTCTGTGTGTTGTGTTCCTTTCCTGCAAACAATAGAAACCCTCACTTCTCCATCATTCTTCTTCCTGTCATATCCTGTCTTCAACCTTTACACTCACTTTTCTTTTTTCTTCTAGAAAATCCTCTTATATCCCTAATTAATTAAATTAAAAACAAAGATAGGATATTTTCCACCCTTGTTGGTCTTCTTTTATGATATTTTCTCAGTCAAACCAAACTCCAACAACCACATCCTTTTTGCATAATTGGTCAAATGACCATTGAAATGGACGCTTGCTTTTTGGCGAGACCATTAATTATCCCTGCGCTTCATTAGCATCCAATGAAATAAACCCTCTTTGCGTAACATTCCATCACGTTCCTTAATCTGACCACTTGAATTCAAACCCCGTGCGCATGCATTTGTCTGGATTTAATTGAATTCCATTGCCAATCGATGTGAGACTCCAAGACATATATAAAAATTATTAATTTAAAGTCTTTAATTGCATCATGTTAAATCAAAATAAGTCAAATTATGTAATAAAGGGCATAATTCGGATTATGTTCTCTTGAGGAGCCTTTTATTTAATTCCTAATCTAAATTAAGTGACAAAAAATATTAAAATGGATTTTAAATTGATTTTTTTTTCTTTTTAATAATGAAAAATAAACTACACTACTATTTTTTTGGGTTTTTGAGAAATTATTGAGATAATTAATGAAATTATAATTTAAACAAATTGATGATGAATGCTTCTTGGAAAAATAGAATATAGGTTATCCTTACTCAAATTAAATTGGGAATTAAACCATTCACTAAGTCAAAAATTAAACTTTAGCAACTTGCTAAATCTACTGATATTAATTAGTGATTACCCTTAGAACCTTAGTTAGATAATTACCTCTTAATACACTATTAAATACCACTTAGTGTGCAATTTAAGATTGGATTTATGCAACTTGTTCCTCTATACGATGAACACCCAACTGAGATATTCAAACAAGATCAAAGCAGTCATAATACTCATTCAAACTATGAAATAATAGCACAAACACATTAAACCAAAAAGAGAATATATAAATTTAAATCTCAAGACACACAATCCAATCCAAATCACAATTGTTCAATCCAAATTAAGATAAACAACTCGCAATCTCAATAAATTAACTACATAACATAAAATTGTAACTCAAGAAATCTGTTACATAGTTAAATCAAAAGATTAAAACAAATAACTCCCCTGAATGTATCTCTGGAGCTTAAACGAATCTTCCATCTCCAATAAACACAAAAAGATTTAACCTCTTATCATGAAAATCATTGCAACTTTTTGAAGGCACTAAGAATCTATTGAATTGAAATAATGGAAGGAGAAGATGAAAGTATTGGTGAAGCTTGGTGATGACGTCTCTTCTCTCCCTCTCTCGTGTTTGCTGCTCCTCGTTCTCGTCTGTGGCTGTGTGCATGTGTCCTGCTTCAGGTCTCCATGCACCAGAAAACTAAGAGCCCTTTTATTTTTTTGTAATTTGAAATCTAGGTCAAATCCCCTCTTGCGACAAAATATTCTAAGATTATAATTAGATTTTCCCTTATTTTATATCAGCGATTTAGCGGCCAGAAAATCAGTTTCAGCAGCGGAGGAAGACGGTGATTTTCGGATTTTTGGATCTAAATGGAATTTTGGATATTCGGGTTACTTTTCTGTAATTTTCTCCGATAGCCAAGTGAAACAGTTCCAGCGGTATCTTTGTATTCTGGGACCCAAATGGAATTATTATATATTTTGGGTAATTTTTTTGTAATTTTTTCTGATATTTTCCCTCCTGAAGTGATAGCTAATATTACATAAAATTTCCCTTTTTCCTGTCAGAATTGCCTTGTAGCCACACACAGAATTTTATTTTCTGTTTCAGTCCTTATGAATCTTTACTTTTGGTCCTTCATATTCAACTTTTCAAAATGACCTATAATTTAAATCAATATCTTGTAATATCTTCATTCAAAATTTAAATTTTAAAGAGCAATCACAAGATTGTAACAAATATATCCTTTTAAGATTTATTTTCACACACTCACCTTTAATCCAATTTAATTATAATAAATGTTATTTAGCCCAAAAATTAATAATAAAATTCCTAAATATGATATTAAATATTATGATAAAATAGGGACATATCAAGTATTCTACAAGGTCTTTAATTATTCTTGAATTCATTAGTATTACTAACTCAACTTGAAGAGTTTACCTTTGACAAAAAAAGAAAAAAACTTGAAGAATTGACGGTAGTGGGAATTAAGGAGCTTAATTATGACAACTTCATAAGAAAAATTGGATCGCTTTCATGATTATACGTCCATTGGCCGGCCTTATGCATAATCGGTATATATGAGGAGTGGCTTGAGTGTGTATAAATACATATACCACCTCTTTGCTGTATATAAGTTATAAATAGTAGAATTGCTTAGATTAAAATGTTGATTAAAATTTGTCAAAGCCTATAAATGTGCAATAAATGTAATTTTTTTGAAATACACTCTTATTCATGGAGATAGTGATTGAGAGGGAATAAGCGAGAAAAGAAGATGAGAGAGACATATAATTAATTAGGGATAAAAATAAAAAAAATAAACTAAATTTTTAAATAAGCATAAAGTGTACAACTTATAAAAAGCATCAGCCCTATCTCATAGATTGTAACTTAAATTTAAGAATAGAGGGAGTATTGTGTTTCGTGTATTTAAAGAGAAACGAGTACATATGTTATAGTATAAACTGTTTTTAAGGGTAAAGCATTTATATAATAAGCTTGGTCTATTTAATTTTTTAGAGATTACATATGCAAAAATTGTTGTGAGGATGTTGTTAAAAAAAAGAGAAGAGAGAAGGAAGGAAGAAGTTGGCCTACTTGAAAATAATTAAATTCCAATTTAAGTCTGTTCCGTGTTAGTTGGGATCAGGATCTCATCTCACATTGTTAGTTCTACACTCATCAGACCTTAGCCAATACGGGAGAGGCAATTAGACAACCAAGCTACATCAACATCAAAGTAGATGATTTAGTCTTGGAATCTGGGCAAAACGGATGTGGTGGTGTTAATCGAGGAGATAAAAGATAGTGGATTGGTGGTTACATGTACAGGCTGACTTTAGTTCCCCCAATCACAGCTGAAAGCATAGCAATCATTCAACTCCTTCAAATTTGCTTGAGCAAAGGTTTCAGGAGTGCTATTTTGCTTACCGGCTATATTGCAGCTGTTAATTTACTAACGAGGGGGATGCGATTATAACCATCCTTTCTATGCTATTATTCTTGATGCTAGATTGTGGCTAGCTAAAAGCTAATAGGTGTTGGTTTGTCATACATCTAAAGATAAAAATACTTTTACAGACTATTTAGCTAAGTCTGCCCATAACATTATGGGGATTTTTGTTATCCTTGATCATCCATCACCTTCTTACCAGGAGATGGTTGATGATAAAGGATGATGATCCTTTACTAGTATTTCAATTGTAATTCGCAATAGGCGTTAATGTATTCCAGTTTCTAATTTAAAAAAAAAAAAGAATTATGCAGAACTGACGTCTATGCTTTTATTAATTATAGTGAAATTCAAGTTAATGTATCATCACGCAAGACACATGCGTGGAGGTCATTCACTATTACATATAGGGTTTTTAATGTCCCTTTTTTTTTTTGGCACTTTTAAAGTCCAAAAATAGGAAGATATCTATATGAGAGACGTAGTTTATTTTAGAAATAACGTCCCTAAAAAAATGGACGTCTAAAGTCACTGTGTAAGGTACTGTGGACGTCCCTATTCTCAATAGGGACGTCTAAAGTCTTCACTTTAGACGTCCTTAATTAGAAAAAGGATGTATAAAGTAAGGACTTTAAACGTCTTAAACAGAGAAAAGGGATGTCTAAAGTCACTGTGTCAATAGGGATATCTAAAGTCCCCTACACAGTGACTTTAGACGTCCCTTTTCTCCTTTTGGGATGTTAAAAGGTTTTATTTTTCTTAAAATGATTATTTATATTCTTCATTACCCAGCAAATTAAAACTGCAGAAACAGAATAAAAAATAGATTCATAAACCACAAAGTCCGTTACAAAATGATAAGGACGTCCAGCACTGCAATCTTTACTATATATATAAATGTACAATAACAACTTATACAACCTAATACTATATATGTACAATAACAAGTAGAAAATGTCAAAATGTTGTCATCACACAAGTACTAACTAATATAAACAAGAAGTTTACTTATCTATATGTTGAAGAAGATGTCCATTCAAAAGATCTCTGATCAAATTAATGTTTTCATGTAGGTAAGCATCTTCATTATCAAAAATCTTCAAATTAGAAAATAAGCTTTGATGAAATGAATCAAATAAATGAATTAATTAGCATTTCAATTACAACACAAAAAATATTATTATTTGAGAATGAAAAATCGATTACCTGTTCAAAATCGCTAATAATTCCACTTTAAATAATGTTATACATATAAAATATAACATAATATCCGAATTAATATTGTCAGGTTGTCGAGGGCACTTTAAATCAAAGTCAATTGGTTGTTAAAATCAATAAAGGTATATTTAAAACGACCGTTAATGAAAGAATTAGAATAGAAACTACTTACTTTTGGAAAATATCACTTTGAGTCTATAACAACTTTACCTTCGCGTGACCCACCTAGGAGTCTATATGTCTGAGTCGCACTATCATGAAAATCAAAATCAATAGAAATTAGAACTATTAATTTTTTTTAAGAATCAATAAAATACAAATAAAATAACTTCCGTGTTAAAGACGGATTTTGTTTATTTTTTTGTCATACTCCTGCAATTGCGCAAAGGATTCTACCTCAACATCGTGAATCATTTTCTCCATTCTATCGTCATCTATGACATCCACATCTTCCTTATTGTGCAATAGACCATTCGTTACTTCCTCACCATGCCATATCCATCTTGTGTATCGCAGATTTATTCCATCACAAAGTAGGTGGTCGTTTATGACATCAACATCTTGTCGACTCTCATTTAAATAATTGACACAAGGACAAAAATACTTCCCATTTTTTGCTAGAGCATTCTTTCTTACGAAGTCAATAAACTTTTCCACCCATTTCTTATATTTTTCACTAATTCTCAAAGCATTCATCCAACTATAATCCATTTTGTTACCACCTAAGTCATTCCCAATAACACTCAAATTTAAAACAATTGTCAACGATATAATGAGATTGTCTTTTTTCACTTTAAAAAATTGACAGTATTTCCCCTTAAAAATAAAACATTCCAAAATTTCAAGCAATCTTATCTCCACCACACTAATAATCACACTACCTTTTTTTATATACTGAGGAAACTACACTAATAAATTATAATCGTAATATAATCTGAAAAAAAAAAAAAAACCAACCATATTGCATATTATATATGGATTATGGATGCAATGAGATAATATAAAATGTTTTATATTTATATTGATAATAGATAAATTTCATTATACTGCTTTTCTTATTTTGTATTTTGTGCAAACTTACATATTAGTTAGCCAACAAACACATACCAATTAGTGAAAGTTAAAGTGTGTTAATTAAAAGTTTAAGCTTTTACAATGAGCTAGTCTTGACAAATACATATGGATTTTGGCTTCTTTTACTTTCATTGATATAATCAATTCTCATTAATTTAAACCAAATAAAGCTCCACACACTGAAGAAAAAAATTACTTTGTTTAATTGTTGTTCATTTCATCAAAATCAATTAAAAGCTCCGTTTATTTATAATATACATATGTATTTCTCTCGATTTTCAAGCTCCCAATATATAAAACAAAAACATTATAAGTATTGTATAACTACTAACAACGAATTTATGATTCTAAAAAAAAACAATCAGAAAGGAAAATAGCTCTAGTAACTAGAATCACATAAATAAATTAAAAATATTATAATAATTTCACACTACAAATTTAAATTAATTCTTCATGTACATCAATAGGGGTAGTAATATATTTAATCTGTAGTAGTGACTGTTTGAGGGGACCATTAAATTTACGCCAAACATGGTAGGTGGAGTAACGACGAAGCGAATGAGGAGAATCACAGGCAAGTACACCCAAAAGAATAAGAAAATGAGCGAAAAAGTGCATTCATGCATGTCTTGAATTTAAACATGCACTCTAATTAATAACATTCATGATCCAATTTCATCACACTCACTCACACATGGCTTTGGATAATATAGCTTACTATATGTAGCTCGGTGAAAATTGAATAATATAGCTTCCAGTAGATATTACAGCTCAACTTTAATTTGTATGTGGTTTTGGATAACATATAGCATGTCAGTAACTTGTGTGTTTCTCAGTAGGCAACTAATTAAGTCACAAGATTATCACACACTACTTATATATACTATAATACTCTATCCAGTCTTAAATATAGGATAAAGTTTGTAGTACAAATTACACTATAATTTTTGTCCTATATTTAGGATCGGAGGTAGATCGTAATCTTACTGCCTCTGGCCAGTAAAAAACATGGGGTCTATTAAATAATTGATCTATAGTATAAGTCTTCACTTAAAAGGTCATTAGTTATCACCATTTTCTAATTTTATCTCTATTCATTAGAGGTAGTGCACATTGAATATCGAAAAGGAAATTAAAAGAGAGATGAGATAGATTTAAACAGGGGTAAAGTTGAATTTTTTTAAACTCAAGACAAGTTTATTAAACCAACATTTTTTTCCCTTTAATTTTGATAGGATAAAGGCAATGTCACTCAAATTGGAACGAGCAGAGAATAAGTGAGAACATATTTGGATAGGACATGTGTGTGGTGGCGTGATGGAATTGGAAAGGGATGAGGCATTGACTGAGGCTTGTGGGTCACGTGCAACGTGAGAGTGAAGCACACCCGCGTGACGTGAGAATGAACATGAGCATGTGCGTTCTCACAGTCGGAGGGGCCACGTGTCCTTCAAGGATTGGCCATGTAAGGTTCGCGGGGAAGACTTTAGCCACACGTGTCTTATCCTCCACGGCCCCCGCATGATTCCCACCTGCTGCCCCATGTGCTCCCCCACGCCTCCGCTTCTTCTAATTAGCTTCCCCCACTTACCTCCAATTGTTACTGTATTCCCCTTTTAATTCACTATTTGAATACTCTTGTAGTTTGTTAATACAAAATATATTTATTTAATTTAATTAGATTAAAAAAATTAATTAGTATAATATATATTTTTTAAAATATCTTAGTCATCTTTCTTAATTCTCTATTTTCTTTGATTATTGTTGAAGGAGCGTCAATGAGAGTAAATTAGAAAAAGATTAATAAATATAAAAACTGTGTCTTATATTTAGGATCAAGTCGACTTCCTAAATATATTTTATATTAAGACCAGAGGATTACTATCTATGGTCCTTGACATAAGGAAGTTGGCTTTTTTAGAAAGGTTAAGGAAGCTAAATAAATTATTATAAAATATTTATATTTATTTTTTTATCACTAAACTAATTTGTTTAACTTATAAACTGATATATAATCAAATAATACATGATATATTTTATGATTAACTAACTCATTTCGCTTCTTTAATCTCTCTAAAGAAAAGCCCACTAGATCTTATGATAAGGACCAGAAAGGCATAATTTTAATTACCATGCTTTCTTGATTCCTCCTAAATTTTGAACTGAATCTGCATTTACATGCCAAATTATGATAAAGTGTCATGGAATGGTGGTAGTAGATCTACGATCCTTCCTATAAAATCTAGTTTAGGGTTGGGTTGATTCTAAACACAAGACTCCCATTTATTTTGTTTTCATATTTATCATTTTTTTTCTAAACTATTTTTATTGATTATATTGTTTATGCATGACAAGAGAATTTATATCGAGAGGTGGTTTTAATGTAAATAATTCAAGAGTTTATTTTAAATATTACAACACACATTTTTAATAAATAATAATTTAACTAATTTCTTTAATTTACTTAAATTTGATAAATAAATCTTATATTAAGCACTAGAGACTTTATATTACTATGTAACTTACCGCCTATCTCATACCGTCTAAAAAATTAAACACTTCTTAAAAAAGATTTTATTATTCAATTATTAAAATTTAATATACAGACATATAAATTCACCGCCAAACGCATATATAAGTGACCGGCACTGCCATCCATTCACGGGGATGTTGTTTCTTTCTTCTCTTTTCGGCACGGCATAGAGTCGCTGTTTCAACACATGACCTCCCTCTCTCCGTGAGTGAACACACATCCTTAATCTCTCCTTGGTTTAGTAAGGAGTACAACCCAATAATTGTTTTTGAATGGCCATGTTTTGATTTACCAAAACTCACTACAAAAAATTGCCTTTTAGTAGTAGTTAGAATGGTGGATCAAACATCACTGTTAGCGGTTAAGCAAACCGTTACGCGTGTCAATATAATCGCTACTATATTTGAAGTGATTTGATAAAACCGTTATAAGATGTATCCATAGATTAGATATTTTAGGAAGATTTTGTAGCGGTTAATGAACCACTACAACTGTCATTTTAATTTGGGGAATTAATTTTTTTAAAAAATAAAAATGTGGGGCCAATTTTTTTGCCAAAATGTGGGTGTAGCGGAAAATGAAATTTAAAAATTTGGCGCCGAATTTTATAGCAGTTGGCCAACTACTACTAATTAATTTCAGAAATTTGAAAGTATGACACAAAGCATTTGTAGTGGTTGCCTAATCACTACTAACGTTTAATGAAATTTAAAAATTGTGGCCCCAAAAATTTAAATTTAACTTTGTAGCGGTTGATTAACCGCTATTAATTGTTGCATAAATTAAAAAAAAATTCTTGAATATTTTTTAATGTAATTTTTCAATATTATTTTGAATGGTTGTATAATAAATAAAAATTTAAATAATAATTATTATTATTTGAGGAGAATTATTAAATTAAGTTAGATAAGTATGAATATTATGTTTTTAAGATTGAGAAATATTATGTGTAGGTATTAATCATTTAGGTTCTTCACTTTATGAAATTGAAGTTGAAGACGAAGATATATATTTATAGATGGAATATTGAAAATGTGGAGGAAGAAAATATCCTTGAATATGTATAGAAGCAAAAAAAATTAGTATAAGAATTATATGAAGAACCAGAATGAAATCAAATCAAATCAAGATTTGAGGAAAAAAATTGATCTTAAAGGCTCAGCTCTTCATCCATAAATTTGAAGAAGGGAACTCAAAATGAGAGAGGAGAGGGGTTGGAAGAAACGGAAAAAGGCAATAAATAAGGTGTGGTGAGAGTATTTATAGGGATTCAGTAAGACATTTGTAGTGGTTAACATGATGGTATTTTGTAGCGGTTATCACTACAAAAAAAACGTGATTTAGTAGCGGTTAAAAATGGGTATTAGTAGCGGTTCTAACCGCTACAAAATAGGTTAGTAGCGGTTACTCAAACCACTACTAAATCGTACGTTGCAAGCCATTTTGTAGCGGTTATTTAAAACCGCTACTCAATGAACAATAACCGTTACATCATTTGTAGCGGTTTATCTTAACCGCTACAAAACCCAGAGATATTTGTAGCGGTTATATAACCGCTACAAATATAAAAAATTATATTAAGAGCTAAAAAAAGAATTTTTTTATTTTCTAGCGGTTAAGAAACCGCTACAAATAAAAACAATTGAAAATTTGTTGGCGAAAAAAAAATGACAATTTTTTATTTTGTAGCGGTTAAGGAACCGCTACTACTTTTGAATCTCATGAAATTAGTAGCGGTTTTGGAAAACCGCTACAAAATTTGAATTTGATGAAATTAGTAGCGGTTTTGTGAAACCGCTACTAATTTCATCAAATTCAAATTTGGCGCCAAAAAATTTAAATTGAGTAGTAAAAGGACTGTTATTTAGTAGCGGTTTAATAACCGCTACAAATATTTAAATTTTTTTTTTTAAAATACAATAATATTTTTCTGTTTTTTCAATATTATATTAAATAATTTATTTTCAATAGTTTAACTTATTAATAAATAAAAAGAAAAAATGTAATTGAATAGGATTAATATAAAATGTATATTAATAATATTATTAAGGATAGGTAGGTAATAAGGAATTATTATGTTTTCTAATATAATGTAATTGTGTATGAAAAATAAATGAAAATGAGATACAGTTATGATATATCTAGAAAAAAAGATGATTAGAATAAACTTTATAGAAAGGAAAGAAGTATTCTAAAAAAAAATAAAAATCTTGTTACCATATTTGATCAAATTATTCAGCTCGTCTACTCAAACGAAAGAAGTTGTGAATGAGAGGAAATGATAGAAAGGTAACGTGAAAAGAAATTAGGGAGTGTTTGAAATGAGTTGTTGTAAGGGTATTTATAGGGATCCCCGTACTATTTGTAGCGGTTAATGTAGCGGTTATTGATTAGTAGCGGTTATGTATATTTTTGTAGCGGTTTATTATTCGTAGTGCTATTTGTAGCGATTAATGTAGCGGTTATTAATTAGTAGCGGTTATTTATTAATTAGTAGCGGTTAAGAAACCGCTACTAATATTATTTTAATTTTTTTTTACATTTTATTTTTAAAAATTTTTTGCATTTTTTTTAAATTTGATCACTCATCGTCGCCATCCCTCCAGAAATTTTGTAGAAAAATTATTGTTATTGATGTATTATTAAATTTAAAAAATGTAATTCAAATGACGTGGACTTAAAAAAACTCACCGCAGTAGAGGTAAATTGTCATCGCCTTCAGGGAAGTAGTTTTCAAAATCAGCTGGCTGAAATGGCTCACTCTCGTAGACGATGTTATCGCCTTCACCCATGTCGTAAAGGTCTCTTGGCTTTAAATGAACGACCATGTGCCAATCCCTATGCCTCTCGTCCTCGACATAATAAACCTGATGTGCCTCTGAAGCTAGAATATACGGCTCATCATCTTGAGAAATACCAGTATGAATCGGCCGTGAGAAATTGACTGATGTGATCCCGAGGTCGTCAGTTGTCAGTCCCCGAGAAGTAGTGATATTTGCCTACAAACACTTGAATAGCGTCACGGTGAAACGACCCTGATAATTAAGCTCGACCACATCAAGAAGCTTGCCATAGTAAGGGACGCCTCCGAACTGCATGTTGGCGTCACTGCTGCTCGCATAACTCCTTGTCCCAAATGTGCCATAAACACCCAAATTCTGTGTTTGCAATCCTTGATCCCGTGAAACCGTGCAAAACTTAAAACCATTGACATTGTATGCTGTAAACCGTTTTGCATGATCAAGAGGGCCGATTGCGAGAGCTCTGAAATCTGGTGAGTGTGGGTTGTGGTCATTTAGTATTCTGTGCGCAAACCAGCTCGGGAATTCTCTATGGACCCTCCTATCAACTTCCGAGGATGTCTGTGTACGGATCCTGAGTTGACGCTTGACATGACTTCTGAATTCCCTGCAATTAATAATGGAAAGGCGTTAGTGAAATGAAAGTGAGAAATGTTACGAAAGATATAGATCGAATAACATGTGAGTGTACAATTCTTACCGTATGAAAGGTTCAACTTGAGTGCAATTAATCAAGACATGTCTATGTGCTTGCAACTTCTCAGTTGCCGTTAGTTTGAAGTTCTCAGTTGCTCCAACTGGTTTACCAACACGAGGGATAAATTCTCCTGATATCGGCGCAAGTTCCGGACAATCGTCAACACGAGGCGGGCGGTTGAAAGCCGTCTCAAGATCATCAAAATACCTTGAGCAAAAATATAGCACCTTATCCCCTATATAGCCTTCAGCCATAGAACCTTCTGGCCACGCCTTATTCCTCACGTAAGATTTTAATTTCCCAAGGAACCTACGAAGTACAAAAGAGAAAATTGATATAAAATGATGAAAAGGACGACGAGCAAACATTAAATACGGACAATAAATTAAAGCACATATTTAAAATGAGTACCTCTCAATCGGATACATCCAACGATATTGTACTGGTCCAGCGAGCTTTGTTTCATGAACGAGGTGGACTGTGAGGTGAACCATCACAGTGAAAAAGGACGGAGGAAAGATCATCTCCAAATGACAAAGCGTAAGAATGATTTTCGACTGCAGCTGATCGAGCTCCTCAACGATCAAAACCTTAGAACACAACTTCCGAAAGAAAGAACAAAGTTCCACCAAAACGATGGAAACATCGGGAGGAAGGGTATTCTTTATAGCCAGAGGGAGTAACTGCTGCATAAGAACATGTGAGTCGTGACTCTTCAGGCCAGCAACCTTTCGAGTCTGCAAGTCGACACATCGAGAAATGTTGCTTGAATATCCATCAGGAACTTTTAATTTCTTCAACGTCGAGAGGAACACATCCTTGTTCGGTTTTGTGAGGGTAAACTTTGCCGGTGTAAATCTGTCATGCTCATCTGGCCAAGCGTCTTCACGAACTCCCATGTCGCGTAAATCTTTCCTCGCTTGAAGGTGATCTTTTGTCTTGCCGGGTTCGTTAAGCAGCGTATACAGCACATTGTAGCAGACATTCTTTTCAATGTGCATTACATCAAGACTGTGGCGAAGTAAATTAGATCTCCAATACGGAAGCGTGAAGAAAACACTTATCTTCTTCCACTGCTGAGGCGCCGAAGTCCTGCGCGTCTTTTGGCGAGTTTGTGCTGAATCGTCGCTTTTTCCAAACTCGAAGTCAACATGCTCAAGCTGCTGTAAGATATCTGTACCGGACAAAGTCTGAGGTGGTCCTCTTTTCTCTGGTTTCCCATTGAAGCGATTCCGTTGCAATCTGAACTTATGCGTTCCATCGAGAAACCTCCGATGCCCCATAAAGCACCACTTTCGGCTGTGGGAAAGGCGCAATGCGTCAGAGTCAAAATTGCAAGCTGGACACGCCGACCCAGTATGCACATTCCAACCAGATAATGTGCCAAGGCCAGGAAAGTCACTGATCATCCATATCAAGGCGGCACGCATGTTGAACAAAGTCTTGCTGTGAGCGTCGTACGTCTCCAAGCCGACATTCCACAGGTCAAGCAATTCCGCAATAAGCGGTTGGAGATACACATCGATGTCATTGCCCGGTGCCTTTTTGCCTGGAATGATCATAGACATAATGAAAGAGCTTTGTTTCATACACATCCATGGGGGTAAGTTGTAGGGAACTAAGACTATCGGCCAAATGCTGTAACTTGTGCTAAGATTCCCGAAAGGATTGAAACCGTCGGTCGCCAACGCAAGCCGAACATTTCTGGGGTCAGTCGCAAAATCTGGAAAGTCGTTGTCAAACGTTTTCCAAGCAGCTGCATCCCGCGGATGTCTTAATTTACCATCTTCGTTTTTATCAACGGCATGCCACCTCATGTGCTCAGCAGTTTTAGACGACATAAATAATCTTTGTAGACGAGGTTTTAAAGGGAAGTACCTGAGAATCTTTGCAGGTTTCTTCTTCTGCTTTTTCCCCTTCCGAATTGTCTTGTACCTCGATGTGTGACATCTCTTACACGTCTCCCTGCTGGAATCGTCTCCCCAATACAACATACAATCATTTGGGCACGCATCAATCTTTTGATAATTCAACCCCAACCTGTTGATAATCTTCTTGGCCTCGTAGAAGGTTATGGGAATCTCGGCGTCGGGGAATGCATCTTGTAATAAGTCGAGCAACATCGACATTCCCTTATCTGTGATCCCACACAAGCACTTGATATGATACAATTTGATCAAGAAAGATAATTTAGAATATTTGCGGCTACCTTGATATAAAGGACGATCTGCCTCATCCATCAAGCTGAAAAAATCCCGAGCTGCTTCATTCCCCATAAAAGCCGGCTCTGAGCCGTGCACTTCTTCGTTGAAGTTGTCGCCTTGAAATCCAAATGCATCACGCACAGCATCATTCACAGGATCATCTTCATCTACTTGAACGCCTACTTGAGAACTTCGAGGAAGAGCCTCGTCATATCTAATGACGGCCTTCTCACCATGAACTGCCCAGAACGTATACTCCTCAGGGAAAGGCTTCACAAGCAAATGTTCCTTCACAACATTTCGTGCATGCCACTTCTTGAACTTGCATTTCCGACAGGGACAGACTATCTTGCCGTTACAGCTGGCGTGAGTGAATGCGAAATCTAAGAAACTGTTTAATCCGTACAAATATTCAGGAGAATTGTGCGGCAACCTTATCCATGATTTATCCATAGCTACAAGTGAGAGAGAAGAAAGTATAGAGAAGAAGATGAGTGAGAAGATAATGACGAATGCCTAGAACCTTATATTTTGAAAATCCAACGTTTATAATTTTGTAGCGGTTATTAAACCGCTACATCAACCGCTACAGAAATTCCAACGTTTATAATTTTGTAGCGGTTATATATATAAAACCGCTACTAATATCCAAGCCGTTAATTGTTGGGATATTCAAAATGTACTTGTTGAGTATTAGTAGCGGTTATATATAAAAAACCGCTACTAATATTCAAGCCGTTAATTTAATTGGTGGGAAATTCAAAATGTACTTGTTGAGTCTTAGTAGCGGTTATATATATAAAACCGCTACTAATATTAAAGCCGTTGGACATTAAATATAAAAATATTTTTCTAATTTGTAGCGGTTATACATAACATAACCGCTACAAATGTCCACAAAAGCGGCAAATTTCAAAATTCAAATGATTAGAGTATTTGTAGCGGTTATTAGTGTATAACCGCTACAAACGTACATATTTGTAGCGGTTTCTGAAGGTAAACCGCTACAAATATATATGTGTAGCGGTTATTATTTTATAACCGCTACAAATATCTACGTTTGTAGCGGTTATGCACTAATAACTGCTACAAATGTTCAGATTTGTAGCAGTTTTAAGTTAAAACCGCTACAAATATATATATACTTTATTTTTTTTAAATTTAGATATAAATCATTCATAAATTATTTCAACGCGATCTAATAATATAAATATAATTATATAAAACCCAATAAGAAAATTCTGAAATAAAAACTCATATAAATATTTACAAATGTTTAAACAAAAGAAAATGTCCTAAACTAAGGAGCTGGGGGTTGATCCTCTGGTGCTCCCTCAGGTGGGGCTCCCTCAGATGCCGCTGGATCGGGCCGCTGCGCAGAGTGAACCGCACCATCGTCATCAGCAGGAGGAGGAGCAGTAGGAGGAGGAGTAGTACTCGGTACGACGTAGCGAGGGACAGGGGGAACTGCTGGATGCTGCTCGTCCTGGACCAGGCGACTCCATGCTCCCTCGAGCATGGTGTTCGCGATCTCACGCCACTGCGTCTGCTGAGCGTACATCATATCTGCGTGCATCTGCAGCTGCTGCTGCTGCTGCACCTGCATCTGCATCTGCTGCTGCTGCTGCGCTATCTGCTGCTGCGTCTGCTCCAAATCTGACCGCAGCTGGTCAATAGACTCGTCCCTCCGACGTCTGACCCCTCTAGAGCTACCAGCCTCTGAGGCGGTGCTCCTGCCGTAGACCATGCTGGGTCTGGCGCCTATCCCCATACCCCGCACGCGTCCGGGGTGCTCAGCCTGAGCCAGACCCGCCTTCAAAGGAACCGTCGGGTCCACTGACCCCTGTGACTCCTCAGGCTGGGTCTGTCGCAGCTCAGCCTGCGACAGCTGCATCCGCTCCTACCATTTTATGAAACAATTAATAATTAGCATTTTTCATTATTAACTTGGTTTTATAAAAAATATAATAATAAAATTACTTACAATGGCCGCCTCTGCCTGCTGAGAGGTCGCAGTCCCGTCACGGTGTCTGTGTGTGATGGCGTACAGCTCCGCATAGTCCGTCTGACGGTTCTCCTGCTGTGTCCTCGTCTCCTGAAACAATTACAAAACAATAAGTATTATGAAATAATCAGCTAAAAGTAAGTGAAGCACTTGAAAAGTTACCAGCTAGCTGTAGGTCACAGCAAAGGTCTTCGATCCTGCTTGTGGTGGATCGTCTGCTGTGCCCGGATCTCGGCGTTCCTCCGAGCAAGCTCCTGGAAAAAAAAATTAAATGTATTATAATTTAAAATTAAATACAAATTAAATTGATATTATAATTTAATATTTAACAATTACAAAATTATATATCAAAAATCTAATAAATACATTACCTGCGCCTTAGGGCTCCTTCTGAATTGGACGAAACGCGCCCAGTCGTTCGGCGGCACGCCGTCCGGGACCCTCTCCTGCAGCTGCTCCAGAGGCATCGTCCCGTCCCCATCCACCTTGTGGAAGAGACGGTTCCTCCTGTTCCTCCAGGCGTCGCCTATCTTCACGAGGGCGTACCTCTTCCGGTTGGCCCGGACGGCAAACCGTAACTGAAAAAAATACATTTAAATATCAATAATTATAAAAACCATAATTTAAAAAAAATAATTAAATAGAATTACCTGAACCACCTCCTCCCAAGTCTGGTCCTTCGGCTCCTTCGGAATGTGCCTCCACGTTGGGAAGTGAAGGGGGAACCGCATCCAATTCGAGCCCAGGTCGCTCAGGAAGCGGTTGAACAGGTGACCCCCATTGTGGATCGGCTGGTCAGTGCCCTCGTTCCACGGCACTATAACTCGCAGGGACCGGTCCATGCTGTTCAGACCGGTCACATCCAGCCTCCTCGTCGACACGTTCCCCTGCTCATCTGCACAGTTGACCGCACGTTAGATAAATTATAATTCAAAGTTAACATTTCAAATTTAAATAAATAACTTACTAAATTAAAAAAGTAATTTACCTTCGATCTACACCTCAAACCCAGTGGACCGCGAAGACGACCCTCGTGGGTTGTTCTGCTCCCGAGCGTCCTCCTCATCGAGGAACTGCTCCATCTCCCTGAACCCACCAAGCGGGATCTCGAAGTCCTCCTCGTTGAGGAAGTCCTCAATGCTAATCTCTGGCCTCTCCACCTCAGGCACCTCTGGTGCGGTCGTCGCCTGTGGGATCGTCTGCGGTACCTGTAGGGGGATGGGCTAAGATGCCGCGGTAGCCCTGCCTGCGCGCTGCCCCCTCCCTCTGCCCCCTGCCCGGCTGCTGCCACCTCGTAAAGTCGGTCTGGGGACCTGAGGGGCCTTCCCCTTATCCTGTCCTGAAGCCATATCAACTGTACAAATTTAAAAAAAAATATTAGTCCATTATTATGCAAAAATATAATAAAAATACAAATATAAATAAAAAAACGTGTTTTATACGTACCTCAAGTGCGAATACTGACCAAAAACTCCTATAGAGACGTCTGAACGCTCAAATCTCGAAGAAATCACTCAGAGAAATCTCAGGAAACAAAATGGGCAAAATGAGAAATGAAGGAGGAGGGCGGTATAAATAGCCCAGATATTAGTAGCGGTTATTAAAATAACCGCTACTCTAACCGCTACAAATTTAATTATTTGTAGCGGTTCTACAATAACCGCTACAAATATTCACAACGTTTGAAATTCTGTAGCGGTTATTGCTTAGAACCGCTACAAATGTCTGGACTCTTTAAATTCTGTAGCGGTTATAGGGGAATAACCGCTACAAACATATGACCTTTGGTATTTTGTAGCGGTTATTGTCCCTATAACCGCTACAAAATCCTGTGGTTGGTATTTTGTAGCGGTTTGTGTGCATTAACTGCTACAAAATAACCGCTACAAGTTTTGGCGGGAATTTCGCGCCAAATTTGTAGCGGTTTTTTTTAGTAAACCGCTACAAAAAAACTGACCGTTACAATTTTGTAGCGGTTTAGGTAAGAACCGCTACAAATCCCATAATTTATAGCGGTTTAAGATAACCGCTACAATTTCACCGCTACAAAATACCTTTTTTTTTGTAGTGTATGTTGTAGTTTGTAGCCATTAAGAACCGCTACAAATATTAATTGATTTTTTTAAAAAAAATAAATTGATTGCCTTACAAGAATGAAACGATGATTTTGTAATCATTCTTCGTCACCATCCCTGAAGAGAAAATGTTAGTGTCGAGTGTATGATTCTCTACAAAAATTATATTTAAAGCAGTTGCTAATAAAGTGTAACTTATAAAAACGCACCTAACTACTATAAGTAAATTGCCATTGCCTTGGGGGATAATTTGTCAAAATTGGCAGGCTGGAAGGGTCACTTTCATAGGTGATGTTATCACGATCACCCATGACATAAAGGTCTCGAGGCTTTAAATGGACCGTCATATTCTAATCTCTGTGCCTCTCATCTTTGACATAATAAATCTGGTGTGCCTCTGAGACAAGAATGTATGGCTCATCATTTTTAGATTGATTGGTGTGAATTGATAGGGAGAAATTTACTGATGTGATGCTTAATTCGTTAGTAGTGAGGCCCTACGAAGTTGTTGTATTTGCCCACGAACACTTGAAGAGTATCACGGTGAAACAACCTTGGTAATTTAATTCGATGACATCAATAAGCTTTTCATAATAAGGGATGCCTTCGAATTGTATATTACTGTCATTGTTGCTCGCATAACTCGTTGTCCCGAATATGTCATAAACACCTGAATTTTGGGTTAGCAATTATTGATCTAATGAAATAGTGCAAAACTTGAAACCATTAATATTGTATGCAGTAAACCTCCCTGCATGGTCAAGCAGGCCAATTGCGAGAGCTTTGAAATCTGGTAAGTGTAGGTTGTGGTCATTTAGTATTCGGTACGTAAACCAACTTGGGAATTATCTGTTAACCTTTTTATCAATTCCGGATGATGTTTGTATGCAAATCTTGAATTGACGTTTTACATGATTTCTGAATTCCCTACAAGTAATGATGTAAGCGATAGTGATCATGAGAAGTTTTAAGGAACCGCTACAAACCTGTAATCTTTTGTATTTTGTAGCAGTAATTGCTTCAAAAACCATTACAAATTACAACACACTTTGTAGCGGTAACTTTTGTCTTTAGTAGTGGTTTTACCCCTCAACCGCTACAAATGTGGGGCTAGACTAGCGCCATTGTAGCGGTTTATAAGATTTAACTACTACTAAGTCATGCTACAAATATGGTGCCAACTTGACACCTTTTAGCGTCAAGTTGGCGTCACATTTTTTAACGGTTTAGATAACCCAACCACTACAAATTATTGTAATTTACTAGCATGTCATTTAGCATGAGTCATACTGTTACAAATTTATAGTGATTTGCTTAAAAATGCTACAAATCCTGATATTTGTAGCGACTTTTGTCACTACTACTAAAAAGCGGTTTTTTTATAGTGACTACTAAATTCATCTATCCCTAGCTATTTTAATCTGGTATCACAAAACAATTAATTAATAAAAACAATACTAAAAAATAAAATCAGCAAAATGCTAAAGAAAAGTTGAGTGTAGTCTGCACAATTTTGACTTATTTTGAAGATTTTGAGTTTTCTATTTTTGTAATTATTTTATTATATGGCTGCTTGTTTTGATATCCCTTCGCAAGAAATCAATAGAAACGAAAAAATGTGTTCATGCAGCGAACAGATAAACGCGTGCATGCATGCATGATGAACTTTCTCAGATTCAATGTCTTGTACTTGCAGCTTGCTCCATAATTCTAGCTTTTTTTCAAAGCACACGATGCACTGCCTAAAGGCCAACGAACACTGCACACTTAATATTACAACAACAATAACAAAAAGTTTTATTTTACTAGGAAGATAGGTTATATAAATCGTATAATGTCATTCTACTATATCCATTACAAAATTTATAGGCAAATTATTGAAGAAAAAAAAGTCCCATTCGACAATCTAATTGAAACTAATGCAAAAATTCTCCGTAATCCTTGTATTTTGTTTTCATTGTATAAAAATGCCAGCATATATACATATTAAAAACATTTTTTTAATTATTACCTATTTATTTATATTTAATGAGTGAATATTAATTTAACACCATCAATTTAACGATCTAACTTGATCTTAGAAATTCACTGTTAAAATGCATACATATAATATGATAGAAAAAACAGGTTTTGAGTTAAGGGGAATTGCAATGAGGTTCTAAAGAATGAATTTCATTATTAAAAGTCCCAATAATAATAAGTGAGATGTATAAACGTATTATCATTTTGTTATTATCACTTGAATGATCATAAATTAGAACTCTTTTTTTTAAGGTAGAAACTATATTTCATTAACTCAAACTGAGAAGATACGGCTGTACAAAAATATTAAGTGTTTGTTTGGAAGAGTGATTGAAATCTTTAAAAATAACTTTTCAATTATGATTTACGATACACGAGGTAAGTATGAGAAAAATTTTATCTCGATTTACGTGAATAAGTATTTTTGAGGTGTCTCAAACGTGATCCCAAACAAACACTAAGATTACATACTTTCATCATCCTCCATCTTCATAATTCATTATATAGAAGGTGCTAGTGATAAAAAAACAATAATTCCCCTGAAGGCAGTGGGAAAGGTTAACTAAATTATCAGCATTGCTAATAGTTTTTATAAGTGAAAAGACAAGTACAACCTATCGTTCCCTACACAAAAAAGTTTCAGTGTGTGTTTTAATTAGTTTTTAAGAATAATTTTTATAATTTATGAGATAATTATGTGAGAGGAGTTTTGTCTCAACTTACAAAATGACTTCTAAAACCACGATTTGATATTTCCTAGACACTTAACTTTATCAACTATGTCATTAGATGCGTGATAAGCATCATATTCCCAATTCAACATACTAGTATTATAGCTTCATCAACTATGTGTTCGTTTGGAATAGCTTATTTTTGGGCAATAAGTGCTTATAAATCGTGATTCACGGTAGACGAGGTAAATATGTGAGAGAAGTTTTATCTCGACTTACGTAATAAGCACTTATATTCAAAAAATAAGTATTCCCAAACATATACTATCTATCCTTAGATGGGTAAAAAATATCACATCCCCTATTCAACATATTACACGCTTCTATAGAATTAGAAATCAGATATGTTGTCTTAAAACCTTTTGGCCCAGCATAAATTAGAACTCATTACAGGTCCCCTTCTGAAATAGTGAAATATGACTGAGTTGACAGGTAATGTCGTTACCCGTCGGGAAGGCTAACGTGGCAAGAGCCCATACGGTCTCCCCTTTAATAGACCAGCCTTGTAACTCAATTAACCGAAATTTACAAGAATGCCCCTAAACGAGGCACTCTATCTTGGTAGCCCTTAGGTTCTGTATGCTTTTTCACAAACATTTAACTACAAATCCCTCATTCACCGTGAGCCTAATTAATGAAGCTAGTGGGTTCCACTCGCCATACTGAAAGTTAAAAAAATATTAATAAATTAACGAATAATACAATTTGCCAAAAGTTTTATGGTATAAAAATTAATAAAATAATTTGTAATCGGAAACGTTAATCTCATTTGGACTGGAATTTGTAGCTATCGATCACCACTGCATACTTCTTCT
This sequence comes from Inga laurina, assembly GCA_963855925.1. NCBI lineage: Eukaryota > Viridiplantae > Streptophyta > Magnoliopsida > Fabales > Fabaceae > Inga > Inga laurina. The sequence goes on along the minus strand of OY979707.1, from coordinate 66,077,076 downwards.
AAATGTTCGTTTATAGAGAGTCACAAATAAAAATATTTTTATTTGCATTTTATAAGTAGTAGAGGAAAAATATCTTTTTTAAAAAAATATTTAAAATAATGGAATCCAGTTTCGATGTTAAGTTGCTCCTCGATACAAAATACCACAAAGGGGGAAAAAGGCTTGCGTGTTTTTTAAATTTTCTAACATATTTCTTCCATTCCTATTTACTTATTTGTTTTTTGTTTGACGACATGTTACAAGCGTGGATATGGAGCTCACCTGTTGTTAGAGAAAACAAGTCTCGCAGTTTATGAGTTACAAAACTTGTTGCTTATCAATAGCGATTAGCGAATATAAAACCGACTTAATTAATTTACCGATATTAAAAAAGTTGGTCAGTTGTTTAATTTCTCGTTATTATAAAAAAAAATTTTGTCAGTTTTTCTAAAGTGTCTCCTTACTGACGAGGATATTAAATGAAAAAACAAAAAAGAGAATTAGAAAAAGCGTAAAACTAAGCAAACTGGCGTTAGGGTATAACGAAAGGGGTATTGATATTCGAGTATGACTTAGTCGGGTAGTCATATAAGAAAACTAATTAAAAAATGGAGAAATTAGTTATGATAGTACAAATATTAAGAAAATAATAATTATATCAGACTTTTCCGTTTCTAAATGTATGATTTGGTTTATAGTACATGAACTACATATTATATCATATATTTAGAATAAGAGGTAGTAGTATTAATGAGTGTTTGACATCATTTATTTTTGGGAAATAAATGCTTATTATATATAAATCAAGACAAAACTCTTCTCACATACTTTCCTCTTATACCGTGAATCATGAATTATAAGCATGTATTGTCTAAAAATAAATTATCCCAAACAAGCACTTAATGCGCATCGGTTTTGGTCGTCCCTCATCTCATCTGAACACACACAAAAAGGCATTTTTTTTAAATACGCTTTGATAAACAAGGGAAAGGGTCAACTTTTTGGAGGTGCACAAGTGACAAAAGCTCAAGATTAAAGATTTGCTTACACATAATTACTAACACTAATGCATGTTCCGTTCCCGCCAGATACAATGCATTGTGAAGAAGATGTGACTTTTAAATTTTAATATAAGCTGCTTTGTCGTATACACGCAAGCTACATGTTAAAATTTTAGCTATTTTGTACTTTTCCTCTTCCAAGCTCAACCAAGAATTGCACTTTATTAAAACATTAATAATTGATTAAGGTACGACGATAGGAGCACTATCATTTGTTTAATTTCTCTGCCTTGTTGTGTATACGCTACATTCACATCATTCTACAATTAGAACAAGGAATCTTATAGCAAAATCTAATGTTAGTAACGTCACAGCAAAAATAATATATATAATCATTATTGCGAGAGGGAACGGGTTCTGCTGCTTCTTTTGTTGTATTTGAAACAAAGCAACAATTTCATCATCACTGGTTTTCTATATAAAATATGCTGAGACGGCGAAAATAAGACTGTGTGCCGAAACGGCTTGTCGGGTATAAATAATTGAAGAATTTTTGGCCTTTCTTAGTTCTTCGTTCAGGTACCTATTAAACAATTGTAATAAGAAAAATAACTTAAGTATAGAAATATGTTAGCTACAAATATTATTAAAAACTGGACACCTGTCTATTCATAATTAATTTGATATACTTGCAATTTGATGTTAGAATTTAGTGAAATTATGCATTAAAAACAGGTATTGTCACTTTGCGCGTGTACCTGAATATCCCCTTAATTAACCAGCCTTTAGTACATATAGGAACTTTTTACCTACTTTTATGTGCAATAAGCTCAATATATATGCGTGACCAAGTAACAAAATAGTAGTACGTTGGAGAACAAACAAAAACCTTGAATATCTATCTATACTAATAATTAAGACGCGTAAGCCATTAACCTTCATGCTCCAAAGTCCAAACAGATATACACAAACCCGTATTTTATTGATCACGGGAAAGAAGACATAAATTATCACAATAATCATTTTAGTCACATATACCTCTTCCTTTTCTATTATAAATCACCTCTAACTACCTTATTGAAACCAATAAAGAATGATTAAGTCATTCATTTTGTTTGAAAATGAAATAAATTTATAAACAAGAACTATAATATTCTCAAAATATGAGAGTATTAATTGCAAATGCAGTGATGACTTTTATCTACAACTCAAACACTTACAATTATTTGAACCAGCATTTGCAGCTTATTTTTTAGCAATTTTTTGGATTCTGAGCATAATCTTTCTCGTCATAAAATAAAAAATAAAGTAATTTAGGAACATTTTAAAGACAAAAATATTTTATTATTTTAACCAATAATTGGAAAAAGAACAAATCATATATGATTATTGATTAGAGTTGTGTAAATAGTAATTAAGGTATAATATACGAGTATATGGTGTGATATCACAATCACTTCTCACAAAATTTGACCTTAAAAAAAACGGCGATAACATGCGTTGTTCCTTGGATCTTCATCTTCTGCTGTAGTTTCATCTGATGTTGATTCGTTCACGATCATAGAGATGAAAAAGTCAGATGGTAATAAAAGGATCATTTTGGCATTTAGAGAAAAATGGCGGGTCAGATTTTATATAATATACTGTTGAGTTCAGTTTTCTTGAGCAGTTCCCAATTCCCAGAACTCAATCTCGTATATATAGCCTGCCCTATCATAGTCAGATAATGTTATTAATTCAATCCATGCATCCTCCATTTTTTATATTTTTATAAAAAATAAATCACACCCACATATTTTTTTATTATTTTTATAAGAAAATAGAAGAATATGTTCCCGTGCATTTGTTTTGGTAGCTAGTAAGCAAAACATGACGCCCACCCACATGGATTCGCCCTGCAATCAACAAGGATGTTGTCAGCCAAAAAAAAAAAAAAACAGTCCTCGAAATAAAACTAATAATCACCAATCTTGTTACTTCAGATGACGGCCACATCTTTGCCAAGCACATAATTACCAAGTTTTGACAAACATATATACTACCTTCACTCCTATGAGATTTCGTTAATTTACACAACAAATTAAATTTCACTGCAAAACGAGATTTTATATTAAAAATGGGAGGTAACTATTTCACAGTTTATTGTTATGATTAAAATATTCATGCGTAGGTAGATTTGAATTGATGTGGGAAGTCTCACATAAGGTGAAACTGAATTTAATAATATATGATAAAGTGAAAACTCATAAATTGAAATCTTATGATATTGAGTTAAGATGTGGTGTCTCTTTTGTTATTTCAGCCTATTTATTTTTTTGGGTTAAAAAATGTCTGATATTTATAGTTTATTTCTATTTTAATTTCATCGCCATAGTTTTAAACCAAATGTTTTGGTCTCTTAAATTTGTTTCCATTTATGACGTTAAAAAGGGACTAATAACAATAAATACTCCTACAGTCCTCAATATAAAACATATTTGAAGGGTTGATCTTTGTCATAAATATAAGATAAAGTTTTCATATTTAACAATCTTTTTCTAATTTATCCCTTTTGATGTTTCCTCTATAATAATTAAGGAAAGGAGGGAATTAAGGAATATGACTATTATGTTTTAAGAAACACATGTTGTATTAACCAACTTAACCAATTTTCTTAATCTAATCAAATTAGATAAATATATCTTATATTAAGGACTAGAGGGGTATATGATAAAATAAAGGGACTTATAAATCTAATCATTTACTCATTTCAGTTCTTTTTTTTTTCTTTTGTCAAAAATTTCGGTTCTTTTTATAAAAAACAACTATCAAAATCAAGTGATTCAAAATATTAGTTAAAAGTAATAAATGTATAATTTATGTACATTCCTTCCCAATAACAACCTTATTTAAAAAGACTGTGCATGAGAAATAGTTGATAAAAATTTATTACAGAGAGATAATGAATAACATGTATTTAATAAGAGTAAAAATAAAAATATCAATTTAAAATTTCAGACAAGTCAAATTTATTCTTTATATTAAATATTAAGGGAGAATGTCCATTTTTATTAAAGAGTATTGGAGTATATCTTTTCAATTAAAATGTGACATCCTCTGCGATTTATTGTCCATTTTTTCTTTCATTTCCTATTTCCCTCTCCCTTAACAGTTAGTCTGGTGATTAATAATAGTAGCAGTATTATTATTTTTTTCATTATCATTGTCGACCCGTGACTATCGTTGTCATTGCCTAGAATCCGTTTAATTACCATTATTACCATTTGCGTGTTACAACTAATACTGTCATATTTCAAGACTCGAATATTGGTGTCTTTATGTCATACCGAAAAATTTGGCTAAATGGTAGTATAAAAGAAAATCAGTTTTTAAAATAATCGAAGTAAGATATTTAATTCTAAATAAGCTTAACAAAAAAATGTCACAAGTTGAGAACTAATATATCTTTTAATTAATTAAAAAAACCAAAAGAAAACTATCACAAGTTCACAACCATATGTCCAGCAATTAAGATGAAAGCCTCAGATGCAACAATTATCCGTTTACAAACTGTTTATTAATTAAGCTTAAACATTTTCTTCTTAGCCAGCCTTTGAGTTAATCTTAGGTGTTATGAGTATTGTTTTTGTTTATATATTTATATGTATGTGAGTGAGAAATTGAGAATCTTAAACTACTCGAATTCTTTAACAGACCTGCTGATAACCATGTAACGGCTCAAATTGATCTAAATCAAATTTTAAATGTTTAAATAAAATTGTATGAGTATGGCAAAAAAAAAAAAAAAAATTGTATGAGGAGCTAGGCTCAGATAAAGAAGAATAATTACTCCGACGAGAGAAGGGACTTACTTCATCTAGAAATTATGGCTTATTATGTAGAGTTGTCCAAAGCGCGTAAACAGATCATCAGCTATATTTTTTTTTCCTTTCTTAAATTTATTTAAAAAAGATAAAAAAGAGGGGGGGGGGGGAATTTGGCGTTTAAAGTTGAAATTAAACGACTTTAAAAAGGTAGATTTTATGAGAGGGATTCATAAAAAAGGAAATGAAATGATTGCCTAAAAGGAGAGGCAGAAAGAAAAAGTTTTTATTTTGGGGAGAGAGACACAAGTCCAGAAAGAGTGGGAGAGTTTTAAGTCATTCCCACGGAGCAGAACATGGAATTTCCCATTTTTTTTCCCCACAAGCAATACTTCCTTGTCATTTCCCAATTTATTATTTTTAAGTCCCAAAATAAAAAACAAATCCTGATTTAATTTTTCAATCGTTCACAGTATTCATTTCATACTCTCTCTCTCTCTCTCTCGCCTCTAACCCACCTCCTTCCATTTTGTCCTATTCGCATTTGTTCTTCTTTCTTTTTCCTATAAATTAGAAGTTTTTTCCTCTTCTTTATCTCCCCTCCGATTCCTCTCTTTTTTCCATTATTATTCCCTTCTTCTTCTTCTTCTTTCTGACTGCATCAAGGGAACAACAATGGAAGAGCTTGGGACGTTATGGGCCTATGAATCGGAGGTGGGTCTTTGTTCTTTGCATGTTTTCTCTTCATCTCCCTCCTTCTTGTCTCATTATTCACTTAAAGTTCCTTCTTTTTAGTTTGGTTTTCTGTTTTTCAATGCCTCTAACGTCACATCTTTCATTCGCTTCTTATAGAATGAAGTTTTGAGATTGTCATTTTCTTTCAAGGTTCAAACTTTCTGCCTGTCTTGTTAATTTTTCTGTTCCAGTTTTCTAATTCTGGACCGCGAACTGATTTTGGAGTATATTCTTTATGCTTCGCTCAAAATTGGAATAGATTTCAGTATTAAAGAATAAACTTATTCTGCTATTAACACTGCACGATTGTGTGTTTTTGTGCGTGTATTGGAGACAGAGCAATGAAAGATCTTTTTTGGGGAATTATTTGTTTTTGTCAGTCTTTATTCTGCAGCTTTTAGAATTTGGCTTTGCTCTCAAACTTTGTGAATGTGACAGAGCAGCCAGAAAAAAGCCAGATATTTTTTCTCTATTAATTTCTATGGCCCAATGGAAATCTTCGTTTTGAAAAAAGTAGGTTTGATATTGCCGACTCTTTTTTTGTAATTTTGCTGGTTTGTATAACTTCTTCTATGCTAATTCTATATTGACCCCTTTTTCCCGTAATTGTTTCCCTTTCATTTAAATAGTTTCCTATTTTAAAAAATCTTTCTTAATTCGCAAGTCTGGGTGATTACTGACGTTTTATGTTTCTGCCGGGACAGAACTCGAAAATTAGACAGAAATTCATTCCTATCCAAAATGCTAAAAGCCAGCTTCCCTGAGTCCACGGGCATTTCATGCCGTATTTTTTATATTTTGACAAAATGTTATTCCTGCTCAAAATTCTCTCCGTAACGTGCTCTCAAAGTCACAGTCACAGTCGGTGGCTAGGTGTGAAACACTGCAAGAACTCTCTGTTAAATATCATCAATGCGTCCGCCGTGAAACTTGAGTTACGATTTTTTTTTTTTTGTCGAAAAAACTTGAGTTACGATAGTGACATTTTCAGTTTCTGAATATGCAGAGCGTTGAGGAATTGAAGCAGAAGCTTCTACATGCGACGCTGGAGCTAGAATCAGCAAACAAACTCAAGATGGAACTTTTCGATCTCCTCAAGATTGTGTACCATGAAAGAGACGAACTTCGAGAAGCACTCACCAAAGTTCTTCACAAGCTCGCAACAACATCGTCACTTAATGTTCCCAACAATAACGTTATTCCTCAAGTTATTCCCGAAAGTCTGATCATGGTCCCAAACAAAAAAACCAACTCAAGCATCACTGAATCCAACAGTCTCTCTCATGGTTCTTCCGCTGTAGACTCCTTCTTGGACGCTGTTTCTTCTCCTGATTTCTCAAACATTAACGTTGTTGATTCCCGAAACGTGGGTTTTCTCAATTCTGAAAAGATAACACAGAGTGGTCCTGCGAGTGTGGTTTTTGAGAATATGATCAAAGGAAAAGCTCTGCCTCAAAAGGGAAAGTTGCTTCAGTCTGTGATGGAAGCTGGACCATTGCTTCAGACTCTTCTTGTTGCTGGTCCTCTTCCTTGTTGGAGAAACCCACCTCCTATTCAACACATAAAGCTTCCACCTTTCAACCTTAAAGACTTCGAATCTCCAGCTCTATGTTCTTCAGCTTCTATGTTGAACTTTGCTATTAACAACCCTGTTTCTCGGCAATCGAGTTCGGCTCCGAGTTTTAACTATTATCAAGTTCCTGCAAGCAAGCGTCAGAGGCTATGACAACACAGTGATTTTGATTCAATTTTCAATTTAGTGCCTTTTAAACCCCCGTTTGTAAATGGAGTTCGGTGACTGGTGTAAATGGCATATGGGTTTTGATTGATGTTTGAGGGACTTAGCCTTGTCGGTTTTCTCTGATGTTTATTTTTAGAGACAAAAAGGCAAATTTAGTTCTAATATGCTAATTTTTGGTCTCTCTTTTTTATCAATCCTCTGAAAATACTATGCTAAATTTAGCTTACAGAGACATACAAACACAACATACTTGGACAAAGAAAATCTAGACTAAGTTAATAATAGATACATGTTTGTTCGGCATAAATGTCAGGATTTAAGCAAAAACTGAAAAAAAAGTATCTTTTTTTAATTTTGGTGACTTTGATATTATCTATCTAATACAAGAAACGTTAGCATATGTGAAGCCTTAAATTTACCTCCAACTATTGTGTCGCTATATGGATATATGTACTTAGATATGAACGCTCCCTTCTGTTGATTAATGCTCTTGTTGACCGCAATTTACTAGTTTGAACTGGTTGGCAAAGGCCTCATTTGCTTGAGCCGATAATGATGTCTTCCAATTCAGGCACGTCTGAGGATGATTCTTTGTTTTGGGAAGGACACAAGGAATCCTCAATTATCATATTTGCTTCCCTCTTCATCATAGTAACATTCTACAGCATGTGTCAGTGCTACTTGTATAGAGGCCCTCGAGGTAGTTCCTCTAGAAACCAGGCTTCAAGGAGGGATTTGAACGAGCCTGATACTGATGATCATCATGATTCTATGCAGATTCAAGGTCGTGGTTTAGAGTTGTGGGTCATATCGTCTCTTCCGAGTTCTCAGTTTAAGAAGAATGAGGGAAGTAACAGAGAGTGCGCGATATGCTTAGCAGAGTTTGAAGAAGAAGAATGGGTTAAGATACTTCCTAGCTGCGCTCATATCTTCCATGTTTCTTGCATAGCCACCTGGTTTCGGTCTCGCTCCAATTGTCCCATCTGCAGATCTAATGTCAATCATGAAGATCATCTCACTCTTAGCTTGGAGTCATCTGTTTCTTACTACGCGTCGCCTGACGAGACATTGCGCAGAGAAGAGTCTTCGCCCGAAAGGCCTTCACAATTAGGCCGTCACATCACAACACTACAACCCACCTCATGTTCCAATTGATTCATTCACTTTCGTTTTTAACTCTGTCTTCCCCTTGTTTTCCTGTTTTTTTTGGTTCCTGGGATCGGATGGTTTTTTCTTGTCTGGATTTTCAACTTCATGATTACTTGCACCAATAGGCAACCGCGGGAAGATAGAATAGAAACGCCATACTATTGCACTTGGGTGCATTCGATCAAGCAAGGAGATAATAAATAGAAATTCGCCAATCGAAATCAAAACTTCATTACTATAACAAACCAAAAAGTTAAAGCAGAAGTTTTGTCTGTTAAATTTATCTTATTTTAAATAATTTTTCTTTATACATAATGAAATTATGAAAAAAAAATAAAATTCACCTCAAACTAAGAACGGATTTGGACCCTTGCTACATTACAAGGCATCCCCTTTCGTGGGTAAATTTTTAATCCCATTGACACACGTTAGAAACCCAACCCCCGTTTAGTTATGTAAAAATAAATTTTGCATGGATTAATTGAGTGCTTGGGTAACTTTGAAACTATGATTTCAGAAACTCTTTTCTACAAGCCGAAACAAAAGTCATCTTAATGTCTGTTTGTATTTGTGATAGAAGCTGCTTCTCTAATATGATTTACGATATGATTTACGATATACGAGATAAATATATGAGAAGAGTTTTGACTCGACTTGTGTGAACGTACTTTTCTAACGCCAACCCAAACAAATCCTTATATACTTATCTCGTAAATCATAAAAACTTTAAAAACTAATCCAAACACACAAAGGCCAACTTTGAAACATCACAAACACAACCAAGGTACAAGGGACAACCATCTGGTGCCCGTAGAGACCGCGGATTTTTCATTTCTCACAAAACGCCACACATTTTAAGCTAAAAAAGGGCGATCACGATCTGCTCAGAGTTCACAATGAACGAAAAGATAGTAAACTCTTTAAACGCACCAACTTAAAAGTAAATTTCATGTCAAAATCGTAACCCAAAGTCTGCTTAATGACAATTGAACAGGAATAAACCAAATACTCAAACAACATATAGAACTCAACCATGTTTCCAAAGTCTCCTACGAAAGATCTCTCCATGAAACTGACTAACAGCTATTACAAGAATAATAAAGCAGGGGATGCAGGATTCACACTTAGATAATCCCAATTTTGTTTGCTACGTCCAATGCATCATAATCAGGTGTCAGCCTAACATATGCCTTCTTGGTGCCATCGGGCCTGTAATAGTATAAAGCAAATATAAGGGGGAAATGCAGCAGAATAAAGCCGGTATACAAGAAAACACAGCAAAGTTGCTCCATCAATCGATACAGCTCAAACCAGTTCTCCAGATATGCAATTCCATACATACCACAGTCAACCAAAAGAACACAAACCCTAAGATTATAAATGCAAGTTGTCAACACTATGCCAGGCACTCCAAATTCTTTCCTCATAAATATTAATACCTAACCAACAACCTAGAAATGCCAACACATATCTAACTTGGAGAAACCAAAAAAGAAAGGAAGCAGAAGAGCATAGATGGCAAGGGGCAATACGGATCATAATTAGAAATGCTCCAGAGTAAACTGATTATCATTAAAGCCAGTAAGCAAAGGCTCACCTGATCAAGGTATTTACTTTCTTGGCCTGAATGTCATACATTTTCTTCACCGCATCCTTTATCTTCTTCTTGTCAGCACGTAGGTCAACAATGAAAACCAAAGTGTTGTTGTCTTCAATCTTTTTCATTGCAGACTCAGTAGTGAGAGGGTACTTCAAAATTTGATAATGATCAAGTTTATTCCTTGGTGGAGCACTAATGCGAGGGTATTTGGGATTTCTAGCCTTCTTCAAAGTCTTTGGCCGATGGAATGTAACAGAGTTTCTGATTTTCTTGGCCTTCTTTTTGAAGGTAGTGCCTGACTTGACTGCTTTAGCAGTTTTCAAGGCCTTCGCCTTCGGATCAGTTTTCTTCGAACTATCAACTGATAAAATGGCTTGATTCAGTCACAGACAAGATCTCCAGCACGAACTAAATTTTAAAAAAAATGAAAATTCTAGAGCAGCCATGTTATAGGGAAAAATCAATTCCAACACTATTTCACGCATCAGCCTTACAAAGAATAAGAATTAAGAATAACATCAACTGCACTCTATTGCATGACAATCACTACTCCGCATCCTTACGGAAAGGATTTAGAGAAACTTCAAGTTGTTTTCTTTATCACCCAAAGAAGTACAGAAGAGTTTAAAATCAATCATGTGGACAAAAATAAAAGCATGCTATCTTAACTGGAAAAAAAAGCTGGGCAGATCGAGAGAGTTAACAATATCAACAAAGGAGCTGAAGCTGATTGATCATTGATAAATAATACTCGCTTATTAACTTCCACGAAGATGGGCTTTTCATTAACAATTAATAATTAAACATATAACAAGTCTGTCAAAGACAATAAAGTGCTGTGAAGCTACGCAATAAAATCTTGCAAAGGAAATGCTGTCAAAAACATCATTTTTCAACGAGAATTGCTAAAGCAACATGATATTTACACTAAGCTATGTAGTAAAGATTAAATATCCGGACTAACTAATTAACTAACCCAATTTTCCACCCAAATCAATATCGAACTTCAAAAAGTTTATACCCACGCATGCCGTAAAGAGAATTGACGTGAATCTAAAATAACTCCCGCAGAAAATACAGGGGCAACTTAGGACAAGTACATTTCTTTTATCGTTAAATGAGTAAATCCAGCGACTATATCATCATATTCGCTCGAATTCGAACATCGTTGATGCAAATCGAATGTTGATACCGAGAGGGAGGAAAGTACTCGATAGCGACGAGGGAAATACCTTTAGCTGGAGCCATAGGTTGCTGGAATTGATACTCGACCTATTCAATGCTCCAACCCTAAAAGAAAACGAGGGAAGAATTAACCGACCGAAACTCGAAAACAGAAAACCATTTGTAGTTAAAGCATTCAAAATCGGTTGAAGCATTCAAAATCGGTTATCAGTTATCACACCTGCGCTATAGAGGAGCAGCCGTCTAGGGTTTTGGATGGGTAGATGCAGGGTTATATGTACTTGGGAACTAAATTTTCCATAGCCTGGCCCAATGTAAAGAGGAGACATGGGCTTTTAAAGTCAACTTTGGGTCTATAAGAGTTAATAATCCCGTCCAATTATTTGGTAGAGCGGGATTAAAAAGTTTGTAAGGGCTAACGGGCATTAGATCTAGCATAAAGGATTAGTCTCTTATAATATGGTGGATCAAGATTTGAATCTTTATTGGAAGATGTATCCATATTTAGTGCCCGATGGTGGATCAAGATTTGAATCTCTATTGGAAGATGTAAATAGCGGTATTACTTTTTTTTTTCCAAATAAAAAAAGAGAATAATTGATTTAGAAAATTGCACTCTACCATAGGCAACAGATAGGGCTGAACAAGTTGCTCACAACCCAATAACCTCGCCTAAACCCAATGGAAATTTTGGCCCGCTAAAAAAATGCCCATAACAGGCCTACCTAAATGGACAGATTTGTCCACTAAACGAGACAAGCTATGTGTACACCATTGGGCTGCCCATACCTACCCATGTGTGTGTGTATAATGTTATATATATAAGTATAAATTAAGGCAGAAAGCTAGTATTATATCTCACTTATATGAGATGAAATATAGATTTAAATATAAATATTATATATTATATAATGTAAATCTTAAAAGAATTTTTTTAAAGGAATCATGAGATGTATATATATAATATAAGCTTATTGATATGAGCTTTGATTATATATGTTAATTGTTTTTTCTCTTTGTACACACACACATATATGCACACATATGAGATGATGATTATAGTACTTTATTATTAGTGTTTTTTTAGTTTATATTAAGACAATAGCGACAATGGGGGTCAAAATGTAGTTGTATGTTGAGTTTTTTTTTTTTTTTTAAGAATAAAAATATATTAGCGGGATATCCCATGACAATTTAAGCTCGTACGGGTTTAGCACATCCCGTTTGTTATGAGTTTTTGATGGGCTCGCCCTTTGCATAGCCTTACCAACTAAGGCGTGCCTAAATGGATGGATTTGTGCACTAAACGAGATAGGGCTATGATACACCCTTGGACTACCTATACCTCCCCTAATGTGTATACTATTATATATATATATATATAAATTAAGGCAAAGAGCTAGTATTATATCTCACGTATGTGAGATGAAATATATATTTAAGTTAAATGTTAAATAATGTCAATTTTAAAAGAAATTTGTTTAAAGGAATCATGAGATATTATATATATATAAACATATCATGTATATATAATATAAGTATATTGATATGAGCTTTGATTATATATATTAATATATATCAAGGTAATCAAACCCGGACTGGTCACTGAACTGGTTGGGGTACTGGGTTAAGAGTCAGTGAGTTAAATTGGAGCTAACCTGGGACCAAACCGGTGAAAAGTTGAAGATTTTAGAATTATTAATATGAAATTCTAAAAAAAAAATGTTAAAAAAATTGATTTTTTTAAAAATTCTGGACCAGACCGAGTCACCAGACATGACCGGTATATCAGTCAATTAGCCAGTTTCCGGTCCGGGTTATATTACCTGGATACACACACACACATGAATAGTGCTTTATTATTAGTGTTTTTTCATTTTATATTAAGAAGATAATAGTGACAATGGGATCGAAATGTAATTGTATTTTGAGTTTCTTTTTGAAGAATAAAAATATATTAGTGGGCTATCCCATACTTATTCAAGCCCATACAGGTGTTGCACAACCCATTTGTCATGGGTTTTTGATAGGCTCATCCATTACATAGCCCTACCAACTAATGAATCATAGTTACACTAATATTAGTTATAATTGTTGGCTTTTTCCAGATAAAAAACTAAGAGATGTTTGTTTGAGACCCTTAAGCCAAGAAGAGGAGGAGAGTAAGGTGGCGGATTGGGTGGCTTTTGGTACATGGGATTTTCAGCGGTTAGCTTCGATTGTCCCTAGAGATGTATTTCACAGATTGATAGCAACAATACCTCCAATGTTGGAGGCAGGAAATGATACCCTCTCATGGGGTGCTACGGCGGATGGAAACTTCACCATTAAGAGTGCCTATTACCTTATGGAGAAACCACCAGCTAATACTTTTTGTAAAACTTACAAAGATATTTGGAAGTGGAGGGGAGTTGAGCGTGTCAGAGTTTTCATGTGGAGAGCATTTAGTAATAGACTACCTACCAATGAATGGAGAAGTAAATGGTCAGCATGCTCTCCCTTCTGCTCTTTCTGTGATGAATCTTCTGAAACGGTTTTGCATGTTCTAAGAGACTGCACTTATGCTAGAAGGTTATGGATGAGTATGTTGCATCCAAGGTTTCAGGTTCAATTTTTCAATGCTAATTTAAGAGACTGGTTTGGCCTTAATCTTAAAAAGGACATCGGTGTTTCTGGTGATGGCAATTGGAATCTGATGTGGGGAGTTGCAATATGGAAACTCTGGCTGTGGAGGAATAGAGAAGTCTTCAACCCTGAAGTGCATCGACCTACAGATCCTACTGCTGCAGTAATGAATAGCTGGAGAGAGTACACGCAGATGTATGAGACACCAATTCTAGAGCGTTCGAACCCAGCTATACAAAGAACATGGCTGCCTCCTCTTCCAGGATGGGTTAAGCTAAATGTAGATGGGGCTGTGTCTACTAATTCAGGAATAGCAGGTTGTGGAGGAGTGATTAGGGACCAAAATGGAAGATGGCAAGTAGGCTTTACTCACTTCCTTGGGAGGTGCAACGCCCAAGAAGCAGAGGAATGGGCTATTTATAAAGGTATTATTCTGGCAAAGGAACATGGGTATACCAAGTTTACCATAGAATCGGATGCAAAAAATCTGGTAATACTGTTGCAGAAAGGTGTGAACACATCAGTCTATAGCCTCATGCAATTGTAGATACACCGTTTATTGCAACAAACTAATGAGGTTCGGTTAGTACACATATGTCGCGATCAGAACAAGCTAGCAGATGCACTTGCAAAAAAAGGATTGTCCAATTCGGCAGTGCTTCGTTCGTGCCCTTCCGAGTTGCAGACTTTGCTTAGCAATGAGTTTTTGGGATTCATTCCCCATTTTGATTAGTCTTTTAACGTAATTTGGGCCTCGGCCCTCTCTTGTAACCAAAAAAAAAAAAAAAATATTAGTTATAATTGGCCTATTCTTCAATCCCCTACTTACATTAGGCTAAACTATGGACAATTTAGTTCCAACATCCATATAACGCTCGTGCCTCCCATCCATATGTATATTGGTTTTTTTACATATCCAAGACTTAATGAAGTACCTGGCTAAAAAGCCAATACACCCGAAGAGACCTAACTCACGCAAAGAGTAATGTCAATACATCCGAAGATACCAAAAACAACTCTAGCAAAGGGTGATTTGTCCAAGTCTTCCCTCCTACATATGTGACCACCTCATTTGCGATCAATAGTTGGCAATGAGTGAACGAGATTTAATCCCCTAGTATAGTTGTTAGTCTAATTGAGTTTACGCGCTCTCTTATACTGAAAAATATATAAATATAGATATATTCCTCTTATTCTATTTAGAAAAAAATTGTTTAGTCATATTCATAAGGCATGTCATTAAATCTTTTTTTTTTATGAGAATGTATGCTCTTTATTTATTATAGTGTGGGCTTTGTTTAGTAAGGTTTAACGTTTTATTTGACCTATATAAAATATATTAAAAGTGTCTTATAAATAGAATCAGGGGAATATATGTTACATTAGCAAGTCTTATGACTAGGTACATCAAAGTGGCCCAAACATGTTTTTTTTTTTAAATAATTGAGCAACAAAACATGGTGTCTTTAGTAAAATAAATAAAAAACAGGATCATGCTAATTTTATCGGATTTTCATAAAAAAAGGCATCGTATGTATGTATGTATGTTTATATAAAAATATATGCGTGTGTATCAATATATATATATATATATATATATGACCTCATGATTGACAAACAATGAACTTGACTTAATACTGTGTTTCAGGAAAAAAAGAAGAAGTCAATAGTGTATACATTTATCTGATGTTTCAACTTTCAAGAGTTTTTTTAAGGGAGTCATTATTGAATATGTTGATGCAGAATAATAAATATTCGTGTGTGCATGCGCAACATCAATTTTCCCTCTAAGAATAAATAGTTGGGAGAATTGCTGATAAATACTTTTTTGGTAAATTAATTGCTGAATGTTATCATGAAAGATCTGTTACACATAACGGAATATTGTTTGTACATTTATATGAAAGAATCTTACACACATGAAAGATAATTTGCACAAAACAGAAGATCGGTTGCATACACGGAAGATCATTTGCACTTTTGGTAGCAATCAGTAATTAATTTGCCCAAAAATATTTTTGGACAATTCTCCCATACTAAATAGTTCTAGTATAGAATACAGTAATCAGTAATAAAGGTCCAATTTATTTTACTCGTATATAATATATATAATTACGTAGATCTCAATTGCTCTCTTTCTGATTTTATTTTTCACAAATAAATCATCACTCATGACGATAATGCTAAATTTCAAGCTCATTACATATCAACATTTGGTTTCTAAAAATAATAAATCTAAAACTTCATTTCCCTATTGGATTTCTACCTTAGAGTCACTGTGACACCGATATTGCCCCTTGCGGTAATTTTTGTCCCCTTAGGTAAGGTGTTCGTGTCGTTAACTTAAATACACTATTATTAAGAAACAAAGCAAAAATCCAATAAAGCTCACTCGAGAAAGAAAAAAAGAATCTTGTGATTAGAAACGTTCCAGTATCAAAATGTATTAGCTTGAAGCTTCCTTGTCGGGTAAGTCATTGTTATTTACAATAGGATTGATGAATCCAGATAATGGAGATTATATATCAGAACCATAAACATGACCCATTTTGGTGCGTTTTGTTTCCAGGTACCTCTTGTTTTCTTCCGTGATCGGTGTCAACACAGGCACACGCCCTATCACAGCCAAACCATAACCCCTCAGTCCAACAAACTTTGCTGGGTTATTTGTCATTAACCTCATTGTTCGAACTCCTAAATCCCTCAAAATCTGCACTTAATTAACATCATAACTTCAACATTAGAATCAAAACATGCAAATACTAATGTACATCTTGAAGAAGAAGGAGAGAACAAACCTGGGCACCAATGCCATATTCACGAGCATCAACGGCTAAGCCAAGGTCCAAGTTAGCTTGAACAGTGTCACGACCTTGATCCTGCAAGTTATATGCCTTTAGTTTGTGACCAAGTCCAATGCCTCTTCCTTCATGACCTCGAAGATACGCAATTACGCCTCTCCCAGCTTCCTCTATTAACTTCATAGCCAACTCTAACTGGTTCCCACAGTCACATCTAGCTGATCCAAATACATCCCCTGTTATGCACTCTGAATGTACTCTCACTAACACATCTTGCCCATCTCCTATCTCTCCCTGTTCATTTACGTTTCAGAAACTTCCATGAAATTTACACGAAACAACTAATCTAAGCCAATATGTATAATATATATGGAGGTATACCTTCACAATAGCCACATGTTCAGTTCCATCCAATTTAGAGTGATAGCAATATGCTTGAAATACTCCCCATTTAGTAGGGAGGCGTGAGAAGCTAGTTCTTTCAACCAGTTTTTCTCGCTTTCTCCGGTACCTTTACCGTAAATATAATGATTAGTTTGTGATACTTCATCCAGCTTTGGGAGTGGCCAATTGTAGTAGTATAATAGAACAATCACAAAACTTACCTTATCAAATCAGTTATTGAAACAATTGGTATGTTGTGTTGTAATGCCAAGTTTTTAAGAATAGTTAAGGGAGCCATAGAACCATCCATTGAATCAACAAGAGCTGAAAGGAGAGAGACAGGCCTCAAGCCAGCCATGGTGACCAAATCTACAGAAGCCTCGGTGTGAGCTGCTCTTCTAAGAACACCACCATTCCTGTATTTAAGGGGAAACACATGACCTGGCTTTCTGAAATCTTCTGGCTTTGAGTCTGGAGATGACAGAGCAATAACTGTCTTTGCTCTATCTGCAGCTGATACACCCGTGGAAGTGTCAGCTTTTGCATCCTAAACACACACAAAGGACAAAACTATAAATGGTACTGTTTGTTGCTGCAAGCTCACAAGCAGGATTGTAGACTATGAAACATACCACGGTGATAGTAAAAGCTGGGGCAGAAGAATCCTCAAATTCAGAATCAGGAGACATAAGAGGAAGCTTCAATCTTTGAAGATCCTCATCCTTCATGCCCACAGAAATAATTCCTGATCCGTGCTTTATCATGAAGGCCACATGTTCTGGACTAGTCATCGATGCAGCCATTACAAGATTCCCTTCTATTTCCCCATTTTCATCATCTATCACAATCACAAACTAGCGCAAATCCATGCATTTTATTATTAGAGATTCATCATAAATTGATTCATTTTTTAACAGTTTTGTAAACAGAAGGTGTACATATAGAATCTTTGAGAGGCAATGAGCAACAAGTATAATAATGAGACCAACCTTCCCTAGGCGTAGTGCATTAAGAGCCTGCTCAATGGACGAGTAACCTTTGGTGGGGCAATCTGGATCACCTTCTGCATCACTTACAGAGAAATCTGCAGTTTCTGGTGTGATTTCTGCGTCTAATGTTCCAAATGGTGCTGAAGATGACTCGTCCATCGCACCAAACACCGACCCATTCTCGTTCTTCTTCATGCTGCTTTCACCATATGAGTTTCCCACTCCAACTTCACACATCCTTTTCTTCCACAAGCCATTTCTTGTACTCTGAGCTGTCAAGGAAGAGCGATTCAAGCTGCCACAAAATATCCATGCCATTCTTAAATTCAACGCTCACATCAATGGTTTCACCTTTCATATCAGAAAAGGAAAAAGATTAAAACACTACCTTGAGCTGAAGATGACATGGGAGATTAAGAAGCGAGGGAATGAAGCAGAATCCATCAACTGAGGCTTGAGAGTTTTCGTTTTTTAGTTTTTATGGTTTCATCAAATCCTATAACTTCAACTTTCTTTTCAGGTGACTGTTGTGACCAAAACAGTAGTAAAAAAGGGGGAAAAAATGAAAGAAGAACCACCACTAGTTGGGGTCTTGTGAACTCTTTTTTGCACACGGAAACGTTATCCTATAATTATAACTAGTAATGTAGTTAGGCTCTGGGCCACAAGCTAACACAAGTTGCGTGGGATTGTCGAATAGCTCACACCTACACGATTCTGATGAATACCAATAGGAAGCAAGAAAAACTGAAAATTGCCCACCGTACGTGCTTTGTCCTTTTGGTAAGATGCTGATCATTATCAATTCGTTTAAACTAACACAAAATCTAAAATCTGAATAATACAGCTTATTCTTACTGACAATTTAAAAACAATGAGTGGCTAAGTGGTTTTGACGTAGAAATGAGGTAAGGTGTGAATATGGGACCCCTTAATTTAATCAATTAAAAAAACCCTCAGTTACACTTATTTTTTCTTATTGCCTTTTTAGGGGACTGAAAGACATTTCACATATAAAATCAATTTTTTTATTCCATTTTTTTTCGTGTAAATTCATTTTGGATCCAGGAGATTTGATCTGAATCTATGAAGCACTAACGGGTATGACCTGTTTCAGATGGCCCGTCAGTTGGGCCCATCAGTCAAAGGAAGAACCGTCCCATTCCGAGAGTCGTTGACGTGTGTTTGGATTAACCTTTTTTAATATCTTTTATAATTTTTGAGGTAAGTGTATGGGAAAAGTTTTGTCTTGAGTTACGTAAATCATAGTTTGAAACCATGATTTGAAGGTTTGCCAAACACACACTTAGTGAAAGGGGAGGCTGACGTGGCCGCCCCAGGTGTTAGAAAGGCACGGCGGAGAAAGCGGGACGCCTGAGGCTGAGAGGGCCCATCCCTTTCTGTTCTGTTTTTCGAACTCTCAGTCTAACGTTTACACTCTCGAGGGAAAAATCAGAGCACGCTGTTCCCTTTGTCCGGTCTCTCCAAGCTTAGTGTCCCGCCCTATCCACTTCTCTTCGCGCCACTTTTCCTGGCTGTGTTCTTATTTCCAGGTTTTCGTATGTTCTATGTGCGTGTCGTTCCTGGGCTATGGCGGGATTAACCTCTTCTCTGTCAGGTGATTGGAGGGAAAACAAGTTGTGTAAAGGAATATTTGCGGTGTCGGGAATCATGGTCACACTCGTCACCTATGGTGTTTTGCAGGTTTGTTCTATCGACGTCTTCTCATTTCTGCTTGCTTTTTTCTCATTCAGCAGGTTTGAATCTGAATCCTTTCACAGAAATGCTGATTTCGCTTATTTCATTGGATTCGAACCGTAGTATTGTCCTCGATTACCAATTGGATTTGCTGATTTTAACGACTTTCACATTGAATTTGAGAGTTTTTTAGTACATTTTGTCTAAATCCAATAATTTAATGAATCGTATTGATTATCCATTTATTTCTGGTGAGCTTGACCAACCCAAGTGTGGTCTTCTAGTGTGATACATGTAATTAATTCGCATGTTCATGTATTCTTTGTTGTTTAGGCCTAAAAAAGAAGTTTCCGAAATACCACTGGCGGTTCTATTTGAATAAATGTCTCAAGAAGCCATTACCTGTAAATTTTTTTAATTCTTTTTTCGAGTGAATGCAGAATGTTTACTTTGTTGGAAAAAACAAGCTTGATTAGCCATCATTAACAAGTCAGTAACAAATTAGATTCATCTCTTGATTAGCCATCCTTAAATCTTTACACCTCTTGATGGTTGTTTGGCCGTATAATGTAAATATCTGTCATTAGTGGTTCGAACTAATTAGATTCAGCTCTTCTTCAATCATTTGTTTCTTCAATAATCTTTACTTTCAGTTAACTTGCAGCTTCTTTTCGTCTTGTTCGCCGGATAATAACAGCTCTTTGGTTTTCCATAGTTTAACATATAAAAAAACCAGTGTACTTATATATATATATTTTGTTCTTGCAGGAAAAGATCATGAGAGTTCCTTATGGGGTAGATAAGGAGTACTTCAAATACTCACTGTTTCTTGTTTTCTGCAACCGCATCACAACAACTGCTGTTTCTGCTGGTTCCTTACTGGTAAGCTGATCTTATATGGAATAATATTTTCATGTGCATGCATTGCTTTAATTCTCTGGTTTAGCTGCATAAACGCAGTTGGTTGTGTCACACACTTTGTAGTGGTTTAAATTACAACCTGCATTTGTAGAGTTTGAATCATCTGTGACCCTGTTATTTTCAAACTTTATTACAGGCAAGTAAAAAGAAAATAACTCCAGCTGCTCCTATTTACAAGTATTGTGTTGTGTCAGTGACAAACATTCTGACCACAACTTGTCAGTATGAGGTAAGCTGCATTCCTTCTGCGTATCGATTCATTTTGAAGTTCATATAAACTTGCTATCCTTATCAGTCAAAAGTTGATGATCATATTGCTTGATCCAGGCCCTTAAATATGTCAGTTTCCCAGTTCAGACTCTTGCAAAGTGTGCTAAAATGATCCCAGTTATGGTAAGTCAAATTTTAGCTTTGGAATATTTCAGCTACTTCTTGTCACGATTATTCTACTCATTAATACTGAATTTCTTCAATTGTGAGAAATGTGACTCTTAGCTGATTGGTATATTTGGCATATCACCAATCCAGTCTCTGTTTTTTTGGTCATATAATCCTTGATTTGTATTATGGTTCCTTTGGCTTACAAAAGAGATAGTTTCCTGAGTAATATAGATGTGTTGTAAGGATACAAACATGTCAAACTATCTTCTTCTTGATTTCTAAAATTCCATTGCCTCCCAGCTTTTTCTGGATCAAAGGTTAGATGAAATCTTTATACTTTTGTCTTATTTTACCATGCTTCGACATTTTTCATGGTTCATTGATATCTTCCACTGAATTTTTTACTCAAGACTTATTTGACTCTGCATCTACACTTTATACAGATCTGGGGCACTATCATAATGCAGAAGAGATATGTGGGACATGACTATGTCTTCGCATTTTTGGTGACACTGGGCTGCTCAATATTCATTCTATATCCTGTAATTATTTTTTTCTTTGGTCCTTAAGTTTCTTTTTTTCTCGTCTTCGTTCTCTCTACATTTGGTTAATTTCTATCAGAGAATCAACAATGAACGCCTATATGGCTATATGCACCTAAAATTACATAAACGAATTTTTCCCACTAAACAGTGGATCAATAAAAATGAAACAAAACTTTACTAAAATGAACTTCTCATATCGTTCTGAATCATTCTATGAGTCAATACCAATAGCAATATTTTGCCCATAAGAAAAAAGGATACTAAATTCTTCTTCCTGAAAAGGTCCTGGTGTTTTCCAATGTAACTTTGTACTTAGAATTTGTCCTACTAAGTCCATTTAGAGCCAATTAGGGTTTATAAATGGCCAAAAGTTTCAAAATCTTCTTTTCAGCTACGGTTACTATTCATTTGGTCATCTCCAGATTTTTCACTTAAAAAATTCATAACTTTTTCTAGAAAAATCCAGTTGAGGCGGCTTGATTTAAAGCTCTTGACAAGGTGAAAAACTTTTGTGAAGGGAACTTTGGGATAGTTGGCTCGTCGGTTATTTAGAGTTCTCTCTCCCCAACTTGTATTTTCTTCTTTTAACAACTGTTAACTTTGAATCATCAAATTTAATTGGACGGATTACCTTTGCAATAGACTGCAATGGACTGTCGACTTAGTGGAGAGAATCCATCCACGATTATGATAGAGACCAAGATAGTATGAAATTCCTAAATCTCACATTAAATAGTATAGATGCTCTATAGGGTACATATGTAGGTTGGCTTTCCCTCACCTTTGTTAGGGACGGAGGGTCCCCATCAATTGGTATCAAAGCTAATGGCAGGCAATTCCGAAAAAGACTATTTGTGGAGGGTTTTAATTGATAGAGTTTTGACTCGCAAAGAAGCCAAATGAAGTGTCATATAGTGTAGACATTGGGATGCTTTACCCTCACAGGGCTAATTAATGGAGGGCAAGTAGTTTGAGATGCCTAAGTCCCACATTGAGTACTATGGGGTGAGTAATTGAATTGGTATTTGATTCCGCATAGATTCTCATCAAAGGAATAGGATGAGGGGGAGAGAAAAAGTTGAGAGCCAGGGGGCGGGGGGGTGTTATAGTTCTAAAATATTTTTTTAGTTACTTTTGCTCGATTGATCATTCAATTGATGATTCATACGAACTTTAATAATTCAGGAGCATTGTTGTAATAAACTAAAACATTAATTCGTTGTTCATGTAGGCAGGACCTGACATAAGCCCATATGGTAGAGGAAGGGAAAATACTTCGTGGGGCGCTTTCCTAATGATTGGTTATCTTGGGTATGGCTACAAAAATAATGCCTTTTATTTTGATGAGTGATTTAATATTTACTTGTAAAAAATTTCAAACATGAATACTGCCTTTTCTCATATGACATGTCCCCTTTTATTTGTTAAACTATTCTCAGTGCTGGGGGGAAAGTGTAGCTTACTGACCTGACAGTTCGGATTTCCCCCCTCTTCCCCTCTTTAACTACACTCAATGTAATTATATTAAATCCTTGTTGGTTTGACTGGTATTGATGATTTGAACTCTGAAACAAGCATGCTATTCTTAAGCTTCATTTGGTCCCTTTGAGTTCTTACATTTTTCATATTGTTCCTCATAACTAATTTTGTGCTCTTACCAATTAACTTTGAGAATGTGTTGGATGCTTAGGTGTTGATCTGTTTGTATTTAATAGGTTTGATGGGTTTACAAGTACGTTCCAAGATAAGCTGTTTAAAGGTTATGACATGGAGATACATAACCAGATATTCTATGTTACGTTCTGTTCTTGTGTTCTTAGCCTGACAGGTAGGTTTTAATGAAAAATTGTCTTAAATTTTTTTAGGGTGAAAATTCGTTGTAGATTTATTATTTAGGATTTCTGGATGATATTTGGAAACCTGAAGTGTTCAGGATAAATTTATTCTCTACAATCTGCAATAACCTAGAGAGGTCACCAATGAACCCCAAGCATTCAGAATGAGAAACGTTCTTTAGGCGTTAGAAGTACCATGAAAACACATATTTCTTAGTTAAGCCTACAGTATGTACTTGGCCAGTGTTCTAAGCTTGCGAAACATTTTTTTCCGCTTTTCTTTTCGTTTTAATATGGGGTTTTATTTCCTACAGCCATAATATTTTGGTCCATATTCACAGCTACTGCTTGGTTGGTGAAAGTTATTCTTATTACATTTGGTATGTTCTTATGTAGGCCTTATCTTACAAGGACATTTAGTGCCAGCAGTCGAGTTTGTTTATCGCCATAATGATTGTTTCTTTGATGTAGCATTGCTTTCAACAGTAAGTTGGCTTCCTCTTGCTGTAAATATAATCGAGTGCTGATAATGTTGTGTATGCTTGTTTTTGGGGAAAGTACAGCTTTTAATTCCTGAACTTTCTCTCAATTATTGATGCAGTTCTTGAATTTTGACTCAGAACAACTCAGTCCTCAGACTATAGTTTATTGAGTCGAGGAATTCTAAGGATTGAGTTGTTTTGAATCAAAAAGTTATAGAGATCAAGTTGTATTGAGTCAAAGTTCATTGACTAAATTAATAATTGAGTAAAAGATTAGGGACAAAAGTAATATTTCTCCTTTTTCATTTTAATTTGATTATTTGAACAAATTATCATATCATACTGCTTGATCCTTAATTCACTAAAAAAGTTATTGTATTATGTGGATTTTTGCAGGTTGCCACAATTAGTCAATTTTTTATTTCCTACACAATTCGCACTTTTGGCGCTCTAACATTTGCTACTATAATGACTACAAGACAGGTAAACATGGCTTTAAACAAATCATTTCACAATGTCCTGCAGTTATTCATCTGATTTACCATTTCTCATTTCAATTGCCTTAGTTGGTGAGCATTATGCTGTCATGTGCGTGGTTTGCCCATCCTCTTAGCTTGGAACAGTGGTTTGGAGCTGTAAGACCCAGTTTTACTCTATCTAAGCATTTTGTTTAAAGAGTATTATTAAAAACGCAGTAACACTTGTTCATAATCAGGTCATTGTCTTTGGCTCCCTCTACACTAAAAGCTTCCTGAAGAAGGCACCCCAAAAGACCCCATCTCCAGAACCCATGCAAAGCGAGGGTTCTAATGTAAAGTCAATTCCATGATAGGGGTCCAATGTCTTCTCTAACATGTTGGCTGATACCCTGTGTCTTTATTGGTAAGGCAGCTCCAGTTTTATGTTCAGTACGGCACATCCAAAGTCTCATGTCATGGATAACACATGTGGGTTGTCACAAAATCTGACATCACCTGCAGCAGTAGGCAGTTTGTTACCACCGTCGAGACAATTGAGAGCTCAGAGGACGTCAACCCCTAAACTTTTCCGTAGGGGATATATATTTTATTGACTTACTGACGACGAACGAAAGCTTTACAGTTTGAAACGTGAGCGTTTGCCCTTGCATTTTGTTCATGGGGCTGGGTGTCCGGAATGAGTATAAAGGGAGGTAGAGGGTTTGTGAATTGTGATGTCCCTGGTTTGTTATTCATTTAATAATCAATGTTATTGATGCCAAAGATTAGTTTATGGGATATATACTGGTTATGTTTCCTGTGGTAGTTATCCGTCCGAGAGGATTTTAGCTATATGTTTTGATTTTACAAATTGAGTAAATCAGGCCAATCATCATGTGCATGATTGGGCAACTTTGCTGTTTTGGACGCACGCGAAGACGAATTCAGGCTCTTGACTTCGACTGATTCACTTATAAATTTTAGTTATTTGTCATCAATAATCCACTACAACAAATCATCTTTTCGAGTCCTATTAGGGCAATCGTGGCTCCTTTACTATCTCACACGAGTTCAGAAGATGTTATTGAAGGAAATTAAACTTGGGAAAAAAACACGATCAATGCTTTTAATCACGACTTCACAAAACACATACGGGCAACGAATATTTCGAGAATTCCCGATGTGATAACAATATTATAAATTCTTTTTTAGGTGTCCGTAGACGTGATCCTTCCGGTTCAGAAAGAAAATAACTGGGAAAGTGCTTGTAAGACGGTTAATTGGCAGGGGGAATTCAGTGATTCACAACTTCATGTTTCTAAATCGCATAAAACTACATCTCATTAACCCACCTTCTCCAACCCCAAAGCTTTGAATAAAGGCTTAATTGCACATTGCTAATTTTTTTCTGAAAAACTTCATTTGTACAGTAAGACACTCCTAACAAATAGCCTTCACATCCCATACTACTTACCCTGCACTTGAAAATGAAAGGCCTTACCTTAACGAACCTCTCCATACAGATGTACAAATTTCAAGGACAACAGACCGACCAGCCTGCCCTAAAATTCTGGAGGGCCACCATCAACTTCAGCCAGTGAAGAGTCAGGGTTATCAGAAGAAGCTATTCTGGCAAGAGTCAGAAGATCTTTTCTTGCGTTAGATGCTTCACTTGGACTGCCAGGTGACTCAGAGGACCCAACTTGTCCTCTTTGCTTGTCTTGGACTGAATTGTCAGTAGCATCAGCTGCTGCTTTAACATCCCTAGCCGTGCGGGCTAGCCTTGCTTTTCGATTATTCAACCTGACATGATAGACATACAAACATGAGTATTATATAAATCAGACCAGATATACCCCTATAGCATCAGCTTAAAGGTTAAAGAAACCAATTAAGTATTATACTTCAATATTTGTGCTCTTACAAAGCAAGGCCTCAACAATCAGATTATAGTTTCTTGACATGAAAGATTGCTAAGAAAAATAAGAGGGGAAAGGCCAGTACCAAATAAAATTTTTCAATCGGGCACGACTTACACAAGATATGAATATAATTTGGTAAGAAAGTCTTTGCTATGTCATCCTATGTGGACAAAGCTTAATTTATACCTCTGAATTCCAAAATACATAAACTTCGATTGCAGATTTCATTCTGTTTCTTTTGTCATTGTTTTCTTTACTATTTCTTTCTTCTGTTCCTTTTCTTTTTGTAGATATTTACTTCTTATACAACCAATTCCATGTATCAACCATGGCAAACAATCAAATCACCAAACATTTGATGAGTAAATATGAGGCATTCTTACCAATTTTTAAGCTGGGAAGATGTAACCTCAGAACCCTGCCAAAAAAAAAACAGGAAAGTCAGATGAAGTTAGGTTAATAAAATAGTCCATATTTGTGTTGGGTTGTATTGACCATACATAAAGACTTAATTTTTCTGCCCATAATTGTAGCGCAGCAGCATTTCGCTGCATTTCAGGCTCATCCAACAGTGCCCTCTCAATCATCGTCACCTGTTTATCATTCATTATATTTCTCTTTCGCTTCCTCCTCTGTACAGTATCAACCTTTTCATCCTCAGGATTGTCTCCAACTCCAAATTTTTTAATATTATCACTTGATTTTGAGAGCTCAATGTTGTCCATGTGATCAGTAACATTCTTTCCTTTTGCAGAACTAGTATCTGAACCACTCGTGTCAACATTCTGAGTATCCTTGTCCATATCTACTGCACCTCCAGATGCAGTCTTGCTGGATATACCTTTATCTTCTACTAGATCTTGCCCATTCATGTCATCACCTTTACTTATGTCTACATCTCTGCTATTAACTTGGTCTGCAACAGGAAATGCAGAACTTTCTGAAACTCCTTCCTTTAAGTTACTACTCTTCTCATTAAGATCAGTAGTTTCCTTTCCTTGTAAAGCTGGCGAGCATCTTCCTGTACTCTGAGCCTCCTAAATGGAACCAAACATTTGTCAGGGAGAATGTAGAGGAGAAGCTACAAAATACTAAATAACTCAAACAACAATTTACTAATTATGTTACTCTCATTTACGAATAGCCATATAATGTGGTAACTGAATGATTTTAGAGTTGTTACTTAATAAAAAAAGACTAAGCACAAACCTGATAGTGTTCATTGATGTTGAGTTTTGAAAACTTATCCAAAGGCAATGACTTATCAACTTTATTGTCCTGAGTTTTCCAGTAGAATGATTTTGAAACATTTAAAACTGATTAAGAAAGGCCATGAGTAGAAGGAAACAAAACTATTACAATGAAAATTTAAAAGGAAATTCATAAGCAACCAGAAATAACAACTGCTCGGAATATAGGACTGTGATTTACTTGAATACGATTTTCTCCGGATCCAACAGAAGAAAGTAGAGATTGTAATTGGTCAAAAAACACCCTGCAAACAATTTGGATATACAAATATCTGTTAAGACATGAAATATAAAGTTGTCCTCGTGAACTATATGATCCGACTATATTTATGTATATGTTTTCAAGCAATGCTCTTATGATATCAAATGCATTCAAGAAAAAACTTTTTTCAAAGTTAAAGGGAGGAAGAGCTAATATAGGCTCTCCTCAATCAGGTCAGATCAAACCCTGTTCCAATTAGATTCAAGAGGCATATGATGTCACCAGAATCTGATTCAATGCTCAAGAATTAATCAAGGGATCTATTGACATTATTTACCAGTGAAAGTTTGAAACAAAAATTTGAAATTAATTAAACTGAAGTTGACGTTAGGGGAATTAAAAGATGAAAAAGAAACCTCAGTAGTTGCACATCCTCCTCAATTGAAAAGTTTGGAATCAATGATTCTGCATGACTCAACAATGAACCTACAAAAACAAGTCACTTGTGAGAAAGTAATGATATATTAACTGTAATTCCACAATAAGAATGGATTGAAAACAATACATACGGAGATTCTTGCAAGCAGTGGCAGCTTTAGGAGAATCAGAAGCAAAAGAAAATCCAGGCAGCAAGCTAGATAGATCCTGTTGCAAGCATTCTTGAACTTTGAGGACAAAAAGATTCCTCTCCTGCTCTGGGGATTCAAATTACATTAAAAAAAAAAAAAAAAAGATAAATTACATTAGATGTATAAATCCGCAAATCAATCAAATTTCTTCAATAAGTTTGCAGTGCATAGGCAAAGAACGGACCTTCACATATGTTGGGAACAAAACAATGAAGATTTGCAATGACTTTGACTAATAACGAAGCCCTATGATGCGCATAAGAAGCCTGAGGCATGCTGTTATGAGTTAAGTTGAATTCCAAAGGCGTTGCATTCAACAAATCGAGTGAAGAAGTATTATCCAAAATCCATCCAACAGTAGCAAATATATCATATTCAAGAGTTGCATCCTCCTCCTTCTCGGGGAGATCAGGTGAACACCAACAAGATAAAAAATCCCCATGGGACAGTGAAAATATTGCTGTCAGAACTTTGGTCTGCAGTCACATCAGGAAATAATCAAAGTCTTGAAAGCAGAATGAATAACATCAGGAAAATCAAGAAATGCATTGATGAAATCTTAGTGAGCAAAATATGACTTAATTTGACCATTTTTCACCCCCCCCAAAAAAAAACACACACACGAGCTCGACCATTGCATTGGCATATCAACAGTAACATCAATTGTATAAAAGTATGATAACTTTTTATATTCTGAATATGATGGCTTACAAAACAACTTATCATGTAAGATCGAAAGTTTGAATCATCAGAGAAGATGTCAGCTAGACGCATGGCATTGAGCTGTAAGCATCCCATTGGGTAACTTCTGTCATTAGCACGATGTCTAAGATCTCCTCCAAAAGCAGTCTTTAGTAAGCCAAAAACCTATATAACACGGATTACATTAAAGCACAATACTGAGATTGAAGACATAGCCATGCTCAATACAGAAGAAAGACAATGCGGAAGATCAATGTGCAGGCTCAAAAAGACAAATTTTCAAGTTTGACCAAGGCACGAGCACTTTCTGCTCACCACCATGCACAAGAGTGGTTTTGAGATTTAATGGAAGAACTTGTATTTTTGACTCAACAATTCGTACTGAATGTCAGCTCAGAGGTCCATCCTCAGTTGACAAGTAACATAATTGTAAATAATAATGAAAATATGCAAGCAGCAGAAAGGCTAATAAGACCAAAGTTATATGATTTTTCAGGTAATAATTCTATTGAGCCAAAAAAAAAAGTGGAGCCTTTTATCTTAAACATTTTAGACTACAAGCCACCAGCCGAGAACTAACCTCTGAAGCAACAGATTTGGCTAAATTTAAACCCTGTGACGAGCAAGCAACTTCATCAAGATAAGAAATGCTTTCTGCTTCACATAAACTTAGAAGCTGCAGCATGAGAGTGGTAGCAGTATTAATATCAATATTTAAGTTCTTGCAGTAAATTCAATTTAAAAAATGACTTCTAGCAGATTTTGCCATATACTCACAATAGAAAGTATTTTAGCTTTTAGCCTAGATATAGCTGCCACAATCTTAGTTGGAAAAGATGATTCCATGTTTAATTTCAGGATGGATTGAGCCAGAAAAAGGATGCTCCCTTTTCCACATAGTTCCTGAAATAAATTAAAAATATATGCAGTTCATATATTCACAAGGTATAGTGTCTCTCATCAATTAAACAAACCGATACAATGACAATTAGTGACTACATAACAAGCTGTCAGCTTGAATGAAGCCCTTGGCAACTTAAGGAATAACCCCCCACTCCACAACACCTTCACTAACTATTATCCATTATTATGTACAGGTTACGTGATCAACTTGGTACCAAAAACAATGAGAGTTCAACGCAAAGCATTTAAGGAAAAGTGGGAATCCAGATAAGTATAAGAAAAGGCTAGAATAGGGATAGATTCTCAAATTAAAAGCTTTCAAGGCAACAGTTCAAAATACGTAGTTCTTTTCACCTAATTATGGCTATATAAGAAAGAATGATTTGTTGATGTCTTTCTTCCCAGATAAGGACACTATTGCTGCTAAGCATCAGAAATAAATCCCCAATATTTGACCATTTTGAAATGGGGAACTAGATATGTCTGCATGGTTTGATCAATTCCAAGCAAATAGGTGTTAGGTTTAACTTTTTCCTTACGAAAATGGAAAACGTGCTATAAAATCTATTCAACATGATTCAAGATAGTTATATTGATAATCCTATCAAAGCAAATTTAGAGGGCAATGGAACCTGTAGCTCCGCTTCTTTTTGGAAGCCCTGCGAAACCTATCCAAAGAGGTATCAAGAGGTGCAACTTCAAGTGAAAAACAACTTGTAAAGCTGCGTGAGATCCACTTTAAAGTGTGTGTTTGAAAACTAGTTGACAATGTGTTTTCCCACTTTCCAATGCAAAGCTCCTCTCTATCAGATTCTAGGGAACGTCATTTTAAGGCCCTCCCACACACGAAGAGATTTCAGTTGGTGATGCCAGAGAAAGGTAGAACAGCAAGATGGTGAAGATTTGACAGTCTTAAAAGTAACAAAACAAGAATGTTGCTCCATTTTATACGGAGTGATCAATTTAGGGTGACAGAAACATTTAATAATGCTACCATGGAATGCATTCCTTTCATGAGACATTTTCATTCAGGATTAAGGTCACTTAATTTTAAGACGAACTTTGCATATTTCCTTCCTGGACTTGGATAGTAATACTATATATTGTGATTAAGAAAGACACAAGTTGAAACTGGTCGATTTAATTGAAGTTCCCTAAGCAACAGATACAGAGTTTTATGAAATATACATAAGATCCAGCCAGAGTCCTAAGGACGCTTAATTGTCTAAAAAGTCAAGTGTTTCTCATCTCGGATCTAAATTTAGAAACACCCCTAACTAAAGTCACGGCGATTCATTTGCACCAAAGTATAAAGCCAAGTCAAGTTTCAAAGAACCTTATTCTTGAGTAGGCGTTCTTTGAACAATTTTTGTTGGCATAAGGACTGTAGAAATTGCAGAGAGGCCTCACACTGCTGGCAGAGATGATAAACTGCTCGTTCTGAAGTCAGATTGGATTCCCAGAATAAAACTTGATGGTAAGTTGAAAGTGTAATCTCAAGACACCTAACTACCATACGAACTGACCCAAAGGCTGCATCCATAAACAAGTCAACCTGTCTCACAAAACTTCATAATAAGTCATGGCATAGTTGCATCGTTACATTAATTGTTAAAGTGTAGGGAGGAATCTAGAAATTAAGTTTGACAAATATGAGATGATGAAGAAAAAAATGGCTTTCAAATGCTTTGAGATAAAATATTGCTTCATCAGCTACGACAAAAATATCCAATAAAAGAATGATTTTTAAATTCCAGATGATAGTGAAGCAAAAGTCAAGTTGTACCTTAGGGTGCACAACCAATACATGTACAAGATCTTGCCATTGTGTCGATATAAACCCTGTTAATAAATATAAATTGCATGCCACAAGAGCTGAATACACAAGGTACTTAAGACTAAAAGCATGCTCTTCCTGCAACATGAGCACTACTCTCAATACAGTTAAACAGTACAGAAGATTAAACTGCAAAGACAAGAACTGGAGAAAACCTGTCTGTAACCACCCAGAACAACTAACATATAGAAAACCAAGTCAATCAGCTGTTCCAATACTTTCATATCATCTAGAATAATCTGCAATCATATTCCAAGGACATTAATCAGAGAAATCAGGTTATACCATCACATAGTTACATAAACTTTCATATTTGCAAAATCAAGATTAATGGGAGAGCTCCCAAGCCATAACCCTTTACAAAAACAAAAAGCTATATCTCACTAGGTGGGAACCCTTTAGTGCAATTTTATTGATTTAGGAGCATTAACAAAAAGAATAGTGGCTAATGGTCCAAAATTAGAAATATTCTTGCCATGTTATCTGACTAGGTGATTCTCCCTATAATTTAACACAACTGATCATTTTGCTGTCAATAAGAAACACGAATAGGAGAATATTACAACTTTAAAATATAACTATCAAGTTATATACATGCCCCTAAATTAAAAATATTTGTAACAGATAATATTTGTGCCTCTCAATCAAAATATGGCATATATCGGAGCTAACAGTAAAGGTCCAGAATGGATTCAGCCTGAAGAGAGAAATTGGTTCTACATTAACTCCCTCATCAATCACTTTCTAGAATACACATAATCATAAAAGTTACCACTGAATGCACACCTTTCTTTATCTCTAATGATAGGTCATTCCAACCAACCAAAGAGTCATATCAAACCATTATTTAACACTGCATATGACCTTAAATGTCTTTGTTTTTGTGGATTTGCAATAACATCATATCTTCCACAACTCAATAACAGGTCTTTACCACCGGAAGATAGATGGGGGGAGGGAAAGAAGTGGAATATATCACCAACCTGCTCAAGCTTAGAGTGCCGATGAGCTAAATCAAACAAGGAGTGGAGGAGACGAAGGCCGCATAACAAGTATTTGAACATTTTTTCATCTCTGTTGGATGAGATTAGCACTGCAGTAAGGTGCAGTGGAAGAGACCCTGCAAGTTTTTCCATATCAACCTGTAAATACGCGCAATTAGATACAGAAGTTTAACAAGAGACTAGACAAATTGGCATTCTGATACTGAGATTAAGACCACCTTTATCAGATATCCTTTTTCAGCAAGGTAGGTAATAGTAAAATTTTCAGAGTCCCTCAATAATCTATGGAGTTCCTGAGAGTTAAGTCTATGCAACTCCTTCACAGCTGATATTATGTCAGTTGCCTGTCAAGAATATAAATATAAGTTATTCAAGCTCCGTCGGTAGTTCATGGATCCAAACTATGGTTTTTGTTTTTTTTGTTTTTGTGGGGGGGGGGGGGGGGGGGGCGGCGCTCATGGCTTTAATTTAAATTTTAAGTGGCAAGCACTCACCTGGGAAGTTGGTGGTTCTTCCTCGGCATGCCTCATTCTTGAGGATTGCTATGAAGGCAGAAGAGGCATACACAAGCAATATGCATCAGAAAGGGTGAAATTGCAGAATTAAACAGCATACATGACTTGTGAGAATAAAGTAATGGTTAAATTGAACTTCAGGATCGGAAATAACGAGTCAAGTCAAAACCACTACGGAACAGATTAGCAGAACACTGCATCAAGAATAAGCTGGTATCTCCAAACCAAAAATATATGCTAAAAAATACAAGCATTTGAACTCCTTTTGATTGCTGTATCTTGTCATATACAGCATGTAATCCTGAATTTAGAAAATGAACTATATGCTAAAAAATTCAAGCATTTGAACTCCTTTTGATTGCTGTATCTTGTCATATACGGCAAGTAATCCTGAATTTAGAAAATGAACCATATGCTAAAAAATACAAGCATTTGAACTCCTTTTGATTGCTGTATCTTGTCAAATACGGCATGAAATCCTGAATTTAGAAAATGAACTTAAGATAATACATTTTTTCTGCATAAAAGTTCACTAACTCAGAAAATAGTCTTCAAAGTTACCATATCCTATTTTCTCCTATAGATTCTCTTATTATTCTGTAATGCTTTGAAAATGTCTTGAGCATGTAACTTTAACAAATTTCCTTCTCACTAGGAGATTTAAATCTACACTTGATTGAATGAGATGTTCACTAGGCAATTCTTCCTCCTAACTACGTGGGACACATGACAGTGGGTTCCTATGCATTGCACTGAGGAGTCTGAGAAATATGTTGCAATATTCACATCTTGTGATCAATGCAACTCACTATAGATTTTAATAATTCATATTGATTGTTATTGATTTCCTTTCTTCTCATAAAGTGGCTAAAAAGTGTAAAACTTTTAAAAATTTTATGACATAGTATGAATTTCCAATTTTAAACTATGAACGTAAAAAGGAAACATAAAAACAAGACAATTATATAAAAGTTGTTTCCTTCCGCTCCCAACGCATTGTGTTCCCGTTCAAACAAAAACATGATTATAAGTATACTATCCATTTCGTTCTTCCATCTTTTAATGACTTTTGAGAATCCTTTCGATTTCGTTCACTTCCATTCATTAAATGAACTGTTAAAGAACCAGTACTCCAACATGCATCCGCCATTGAAGATTTCAAGCACTTACTGTCCTTAAAATCTATAACAACTCAAGCTAACGCTGTTAATCAAGTACATTTCGACGAAAAGCAAGGCGAGATCCTTTCTCTTTCATGCGATTATGCTAAAGGCTACCAAGAACGAATGGCAGAGCTAAATCCCGTACTAGCGAGCTCATAAAAACTTGCTTAAATATTCCAAAGGAGAGATTTAACAAGTCCCAAGCTATGTGCAGTAGATAGATAGGGAAAGATGAGAGAACCTGGGGAAGTACGAAGGCGGAAGTGTCGAAGCTTACGGCCGGTGTGTGGTGGCACTGGAGTAGTCTGAGAGAGAAAGAGTTTAGTGGCCGATGGTAATGGCTGGATACGGATGCAGATGCTGGAGATGAATTGGAGATGGCAAAGTAAACGGCCTTGGCCTTTTTATTCATTCAGCGACATGTTCCCCACAGTCATGCGGTAGCTTCTTAATTAAATGGTTTGCCAAAAAAACATTCTTAATTAAACGAGAACAAAAATCAATTTTTAAAATTAACATTAAATTATATAAATTAAAAAAATTGAGTATACATGAGAGATTGAGAGCTTATTATCTCATTTTAATTCTAATTCTAGGTATTATAAAAATCAATAGAGATCGGATTTATATTAAATTGGATTAGATTCGATTAACAATTCTGACAAAAAAGATTAATAATTAATAACATATATATAATCCTTACTTCCCCAAACTTGTTCCCTTCCTAATTATGTAATAACCTCTGAGCGGCAAATTCATTCCTTGAAATATTTATTGAACTCCGTTGGGTTTGGGAGCAGAGAAAATGGCTTCGTTGAAATCTCTGCAGCAAGAGTATCCACTCGTTGATTCTGTCTTCCAAGCTTTTTGTGCTTCCCACGGCATTTTCTCTGGTACGTTTCACCTGTTTTCTTCTGCAATTTCCCAATGTATGCAGTAACTCTTACAAGCTCTGTAGAATTCTAATTTGTGGCTCCGACTATTCGGGTTATGGAAACCTATTTCCATTTTTTATATATCCTAATTGCTCGTTTCCACCATGCAACGCTTTTTTAATTCATCATCACTGTTTCCATCTTCTCAGTGGAAGACTTCCTCCTGTATGATGTTGATGTATTGATTTCTTCTGCGGATAAGCAGTCCACTTCGCAGAGACT
Organism: Inga laurina; assembly: GCA_963855925.1. Lineage (NCBI taxonomy): Eukaryota > Viridiplantae > Streptophyta > Magnoliopsida > Fabales > Fabaceae > Inga > Inga laurina. The sequence goes on along the minus strand of OY979707.1, from coordinate 66,041,480 downwards.
AAATCAGGTTAGTCGTACACTATTACTTCCCCACTCCCTTTCGAGGAGGTCAAATTCTTATTATTATTTATTTGTCCTCTTGCAAAATCTTTTAAAAGGTTTCAAGCTGTTTTACGCCGGGTATGTAGGGTATCAATCAACTCCTATCTATCATTGATGCGTTGCATCGACCATTGTTGACCGGTCTGGATCTGCTTGAAGATTCTAAACGGAATAAACACGCATTATCCACCGGATGTCAAGGGTATCTTCGGGGCAACTCTTGTTTTTAAGTACTGAGCCCTAGTAAATGTTGTTATTGGTTATCTGCTTTATATAAATGGAGTGGTGATGGGGTTGAAATTAGGGCTGTACAAATTACAAAATTATCTAGTGTTTCAATTTGTGTAATTCAGGATTGATGCATTGCTTGAAGGTGGATTACGCCGAGGACAATTAACTGAACTTGTTGGACCATCTTCATCTGGAAAAACAAAGGTAAGAACCAATGACTATGTTTGCTATAAAATCATATGTTTTGACCTCGTTCTATTTTGCACATGATGCTACTTTAGCACGGCACTTATTTCCTCAATATTATACGAACATTTTCCTTTTCATCACATCTGTTCTGATACAAAGTATTTACTTTTTAATTGTAGGCATGCCTACAGTTTGCCGCGACTGTTGCAAAGAAGCATATGGGTTTTGTCGTATACTTGGACACATGCAATTCCTTTTCGGCCCAGCGCATTGGCCATTTCGTTGGTCAGTCCTCTGGTCCTGTCTTTAATGATCAGGTTACTTATGTATCAACATTTTTGTATAATGTTCGCTCTTGTTTATTATCTGTTTTTAACTGTGCATGTTCATTTATTTGTTCTTCTTATCTCCTGGTTTAGGCTGATCACAAACCTCTTCAGAAAGTATTGGACCGAATAATATGTTACTCAGTGTTCAGCATTTTTCAAGTGTTTGATGTGTTGCATCAGCTGGAGATCAATTTGAGATCCGAGGTTCTCAACCTCTCATTAATGTTAGTTGTTTTTGTATTTCCTTCTGCCAAATAAATGACTACTGTATCCTCGTACAGATGTTCAAATCAGATTGTCAAGTTCGTTTGCTTATTGTTGATTCAGTTTCTTCACTGATTACCCCCATCCTTGGGGGAAGTGGTCCTCAAGGTATGTTAACTATTTGCATTCTGTATTTCATGGCTTACTAGCCAATACTTGTCATGACTTTTTTTTCAAATGATGTTACATTTTATCTTTTTATTGCCCTTTTATTTGTCTTCTTGACTTTCTTGGCATCCTAATGCTCTGACCTTCGAGAGATACTCTTAATTACTTGACAAATAAGTAAAGAACCATACTAGTCTTACTTTCATAATCTCGTATCAGTCTTTACTGACTATAAGAGTTTTTATGCTATCTTCAACATTTAGGTCAGTTTATATTTTACAAAGCTGTGCAGTTCCTGTCCATCTTCATTCTTCAGGCATCTCCCTCTTACATTATTGATTTTCTCAATAATCTGTTATAAGTTCAATCTCCTTAGTTGATCGGCGGTTGCTTGGCCCTCTATTCATGCATGATCTTTTTTTTCTTTTCTTTTTTCATCTGTTATACGTTCAATCTCCTAAGTTGATAGGCGGGTGCTTGCCCCTCTTTTCATGCATAATCTTCTCCTTTTTTCCTTTTCTTTTTTCCAAGTTATGAAGGTCTTATTTCCACGCTAAAAGGATCAATTACTAGTTAACTGCTCTGAAACTTGGAAGTTTACATTTTATGGGTGATTTCAGGACATGCTTTGATGATATCTGTTGGGTTCTTACTAAAGAAGTTAGCACATGAGCATAATGTAGCTGTGTTGGTAAGTGTTGCTTCTTTTATCTTTTGTTCCCTCTAGGTGATAATCCTTTCAGTTATAAATGGATATATAAAGCAACTGAAATCCTAGTTTTTTATTAAACGGGAAATTCATCCAGTAAATTCCTTTTCTTCTTATCTCTTGGAAGGGGTGAGGGTTTTCAGTCTGATGTACAAGTGTAGCCATCCATGTGATAGTTTGATAGAAGGTTTGACCTTAATTTTGTACAAGGAATGACATATCACTTCCTTTGAGTCTTCATTGTCAAGGAACTGGCCCTGTCTCAAATAAAAACAGACATAGGAAGCATGCTGCTGAGCCTAATGCTTTTATGTTGTACTTCATCTTGTATCTCCTTCATTCTTTGTCATGTATGTTGAACTTGGTGTCAATTTCAGACTTGTTCTCAGTTAGAGAAAGTAACTTGTATCCAATTGTTTGTTGCATCCCGATGCTTGGTGCTATGGATTTCATCTGTTCTGAAGTCAATTTTGGGAACATACCCGAACTTGAATTACAACTACCTCTTGCTCCTATAATCAATAGTCCTAAGTCATCTCCATTTGTTGTCAGGTCATTTATCAGATGTTGTTTACTTTTCTGGGCAGCCATCAAGGCCTCACGCAGCCCATGTTTTTTTTCACTTTCTGTTAAATTCCTGTTGTAGAGGAAATCAGTCTGAATACTTCGATAGTATTATTCATCTGGAGGTGAGATTATATGCACATATTATCGAATCAGAATGAATCAAGGAAATCCCAAGAAATCAGGGATATAAATCAATCATACTAACTACTACCTCCGGTCCTAATTATAAGACAATGTTGACTTTTTTTGGACAAATTAAGAAAGTTAAATAAGTTACTTAATCATATCATATGTTATGTATCTTTATATTATATATTAATTTATTAGTCAAACTAATTAGTTTGAAGAAAAAAATAAAAATATAAATACTCTAAAGTAATTTAACTAACTTCTTTAATTTCTCTAAAAAAGTCAACTTTATCTTATAATTAGGACCAGAGGGAGTACTATTAACTACCTGATTCTGATCTTATCAAATCCCATGTAATCTGCCTAATATTTACATATTTGCTACACCTGTCAACCACTGAAGTTGCTTTTTTGGCCACAAGAATGTCCAACTCAGTTGTTAAATTCCTCCAAGTTTGTGGCAAATGTGATCATTACGTGAAGAATAACATGATACTCCCTTCGGTCCTAATTATAAGATAAAGTTGACTTTTTTGGAGAAATTAAGGAAGCCAATTAAATCACTTTAGAATATTTATATTTTTATTTTGTTTTTCAAACTAATTAATTTGATTAATAAATTGATATGTAATCTAAATATACTAAAAATATAAATACTCTAAAGTGATTTAATTGGCTTCCTTAATTTCTCCAAAAAAGTCAACTTTATCTTATAATTAGGACCGGAGGGAGTACTAAGTACTTTACTTTGCAATTTTTTTACCTAGAAAATATTTCAGAAAATTACTACTATTCTGCTGAATTAGCTAGGTTAGCAGTAAGAAAGAAGGAAGTGAGGTTGGGAGTGATAAAAGCCAGACAACAGTTGATATGGCTAGGCATCTATAATCTATAAATCCTTCAAATGATAAATCCAGTGGATCTGTTGTGTAGGTGACTAATCACATGGTGAGGGGAGACTCTGGTACTTGCAAACCAGCACTGGGAGAGAGTTGGAAGACTGTCCCACATGTGCGAATTTTGCTTTCTCGTGATTTGGAGAGCAATATATGCACTTTTTCGATTATAAAGCATCCATCCCTGGTATGCCCCTCTGTCAGAAATTTTCTTGACGGCGTTATAGGACTCTCTTTTCTGGCTTTTGTGTTTGCTTTATATTTTACGTCTATCTGATGATTTATTGGACAGGGACAGGCTCCGTTTATTGGGAAAGGGCGCCGATGTAAAACTCACTCACACACACCGAAGAACACACAAAACAGATCTGATTTAGGGAAGGGAAGAGAAAACAGAAAAGGGAGAGAGGGAAACAGAAATAGGATACAAGGGAGGGGGGTGAGAATTGAACAGAGAGAGGGAGGACACAGCATGTAGAGAGAAAGGGAGCAACTAATCCAAAAGGTTTTCATTCATTTAAGTGTGTGTTTACAAAAGAGGAGCACTCCTATTTATAGGCTAGTAAGGAAATGACTTTGCAACCCACTTGCTTGGTGCTAGTGGACAACTTGCCCAACTTGCAATTACAATCAAAAAGTAATCCACTTGCTCTTAATTAAATATTCCTACTTGTAAAAATAAAATAAAATAAAATATTAATTCTTCCTTCTATAGATCTTTCCATATTTCCTATCACTTGTTGAAGAAATCGAGACCATTATGGATGACCAGATTGTTTTCACACAACAGAAGGACCCCTTCACCTCTATTTGGTTCATTGGAAAGGTCACTCCGATTTAGATGCCACTTGGATTCCGGAGGATGAGTTTCAATGTCTAGAGCCTTCCTTGCCGGAAAAGTATAAACACTACCTCTCTGGAGGAGAGTTCTTTGAAGCTGAGGGGAATTGATAGGAAATATGGAACGACCTATAGAAGAAAAAATTAATATTTTCTTTTCTTTTCTTTTTGCAAGTAGGAATATTTAATTAAGAGTAAGTGGATTACTTTTTAATTGTAACTGCAAGTTGGGCGAGTTGTCCATTAGCACCAAGTATGTGGATTGTTAGTTGTTAGGAGCAAGTTGCCTACTTTTCCTTGCTAGCCTATAAATAGGAGTGCTCCTCTTTTATAAACACACACTTGAATGAATGAAAACCTTTTGGATTAGTTGCTCTCTTTCTCTCTACATGCTGTGTCCTCCCTCTCTCAAATTTCTGTTCAATTCTCACCCCCTCCCTTGTATCCTATTTCTGTTTCCCTCTCTTTTCTGTTTTCTCTTCCCTTCCCTAAATCAGATCTGTTTTGTGTGTTAGTGAGTTTTACATCAAGCACACTCCCTCCCATAAAAATTTGATATATTTGTATTGTCTGTGTTTATTACCTCGCCCGCCCCAATAATAATAATAATAATTCTTCGCCCCCTTCTCCAATTACTCTCACTTTATCAGCCTGTAAGAACTGTGAAATGAATGCCAAGGCATGTGTTGCAATCTCAACCGTGTCTTGTCCATCTAATTTCATCCTATAAAACCATTATTCACTGAGCACATGTAGGTGTCCCCTTAATTCCCTTGGCACTACATGTTAGAGCAATTAAAAGAAGTTTTTTAATGAAATAAATAAAGTTTGTTAAGCATGCTTTTTTTATCTGTAATAAATAATTCTTTTTCTTCAACTGAATTAATTTAATAGTATTTTTAAGGTATAGTTTGTTGACATGTGACAAACTGAATTTCTCATATTATTGTATCACAAGAATGTTCTGATCAGTCTAAAACAATTACAAGCATCACCTATTTATAGCAATAGTCCTAATGTCCTAAGATACAAGTTGGCCCATATACTACAGATTGGGCCATTCTCTACTACATAATTTGGGCCTCTTTGGCCATTCCTATTTCTAACCTATTTATTTCAACACCCTCCTTCAAGTTGGGGGCTAAGCAAATCAACAGCTCCTAACTTGCTGAGCATGCGATCTAGAATTTCTTTTCCAACAGCTTTGATTAACACATCGGCCTCCTGATTGTAAGAACGAACATGTTGCAAAACAATTAGCTTCTCTAACACCTTTTCCCTTACAAAGTGAAGATCTATCTCAATATGTTTGGTTCTCTCATGGAAAACCGGATTGGTTGCTATGTGCAAGGCTGCTTTGTTGTCACAAAACACATTGACCGGAGTTAAATCACTAAATCCTAACTCCTTGAGCAAACCAACAGCCCACACAACTTCTGAAACAGCAGATCCCAAGGCTCGATATTCTGCTTCAGCTGAAGACTTTGACACGGTTTGCTGTTTCTTAGTTTTCCAAACAACAAGTGAGCCACCAAGCTTCAACAGGTAGCCAGTAACAGATCGACGAGTAGTTTCACATGCTCCCCAATCCGCATCACAGAAGCAATCCAGAGTAGTAGTCCTTTCATCACTAATGAGCACTCCAACTCCAGGGCTCTGCTTCAGGTAACGCAACACATTCAGAGCCGCTGTCATGTGACCCTTCATGGGGAGATTCATAAACTGACTGAGGACCTATACAGAAAAGCAGATATCAGGCCTTGTTGCTGTTAAGTATATCAACTTACCAACCAATCGACGATATCGCTCAGGATCCTGAAATAAATCCTCTTTCTTGTGTTTGGCTTCATTATAGGCTGATAATTTCAAGTTTGTTGCCATTGATATAGATAGTGGCTTACATCCACTCATCCCTGTATCTGCAAGCAAGTCCAATGTATATTTACGTTGAGACAAAATTATGCCCTTTGTTGACCTAGCAATTTCAATACCAAGGAAATACTTCAAAGTTCCTAAATCCTTGATCTTAAATTTGCTATGCAACAAATGCTTTACCTCTTGAACTCGCGCCTCGGAACTACCTGTGACAATAATATCATCTACATATACTAATACTATCACAATTCCATCAACAAAAGTTCTAAAGAAAAGAGAATAGTCATGCTTGCTACGAGTAAAACCTCCACGAATCAATGCTTCACATAATTTGTCATTCCATTGTCTAGAGGTTTGTTTTAAGCCATATAGAGACTTATTAAGCTTACACACCATCCCCCCTTGACCATAGAATCCTTGTGGAATGGTCATGTAAACTTCTTCATATAAATCTCCCTGCAAAAAAGCATTGTCAACATCCAATTGATATAAATTCCAACGATACATAACAGCCAATTTAAGAATAATGCGAATAGTGATCATCTTGACAACTGGTGAGAAGGTCTCATGATAGTCTATTCCTTCTCGTTGTGTATAGCCTTTAGCCACAAGGCGTGCCTTATATCTATCAATACTACCATCAGACTTATACTTAACCTTGTAGACCCATTTACAACCAATTGGCCGTCGTCCTTTAGGTAATGGGACAATACTCCAGGTGTGGTTTCGTTCCAAAGCTGTAATTTCCAATTTCATGGCATTGACCCAATTCGGATCCTTCACTGCCTCATAATAGGAATCCGGTTCAACTACCGAATCAATATTACACAAGAAGCACATATGTGAACTAGAAACATTAGCATAAGATAGATATGATTCAATGGGATACAAACATCTACGCCTATTGGGGGGAATCCCTGTTTCAGAATGCACAAGACCACAAACATAATCAGTCGCCCAAATAGGTGGTCGACGGTCCCTAGTAGCTCTGGTTGGAAGAGCGGGGGAAGATGAATCCACAGAAGTGGGTTGGCTCTCTTGAACAGGTTGAGAGGTCTGCTGCACAGTTTGTGCCTCAGAACTGTGGCATAACAGGCAAGGCAGATGTACTATGCAATGAAGGATCATCATCAAACAGAAATATTTGTTTTAATTCTAGATGTTCAGAAGGCGGAGTGGTGAATTGGCCATTCCTATTTCTAACCTATTTATTTCAACATAGTTAATTTTATTTTATATGTATTATTATAATTTTCAACATCCCTTGAATATATTATTTTTTGGGGTTTCATCCCTCTATCGGGTTGCCGCAACTTCTCCGTCTATGGGAAGCTGCAGTCTTTGTATTTATCTTTTTCACCCGTTCATTGTATTCTATTTTAATTGGAATGGAACCAATGTAGAAATTGCTGTCTCTAGTTTTCCCTTTCTATTTCAGGCTTCTGGTCGGGCTGCGAGTTGTACTTTTTCAGGCCGTTAATATGGTTGACTCAAAATTACACATACTTCATACAAGAACATTAGCACGGGTATTTTACTATGTGCAATTTGTCATCAAATTGTTGATAAAAAGTGTCAATTTGTCATTACCAAAGATTTATGTTGTGTGATTTATTCATGAAGTTTCGCACACCTTTTTTTATTATGTTTAATAGCAGGCACAGTGAAATCAATGATAGGAAGAGTGTGCAAGTAATGGTGTGCGCCATTGATGGCATCTCTCGTAAGATTTCTTTTCTTTTAACAAGTTATGAAAGCCGAAAGCAGGAAGAAGAACATTTCTTCAAAAACCATCTCTGGTTTCATCAGTGAAAACATTTTTGAAGAGGTTGGGCCATCGTAGAAATCCGAACGACTGGACCCCTAATTTTGGGGCCAAGTTCTCCTGATGCCTAGTAATGTGTGTCCCAAGATTATTACATTCGATGGGGCAAGAAAAACGTCTGTATAATTGCTACCATATTTAGAAAAGTATCTTACTTGTTTTTTGTATGATATACATCTTATTTCTATTTCACCGGCTGAATACCTCAAAATACGTTTGCAATTTAAATGTAACTAAATATGTGTATTGTGCAATACTTTAAATAATTTTTATTTTATTTGTGATTATAATTGCTTTGATTTGATATTAAACAATTTTTTGGCCGAACAAGTGGCTCTCCCATTATATGTCACATACAATTAGCCCTGCTATTACTAGGAGAAGGTTTTAATGAAAATGTGAGAAAACATGCGGAAGCAACAAATTTTTTTTGGTTTTAGCTTTAGGGCATACAAGAAATAGGAAAGGGTCATATAAAAATATTTTGAATTTGGCTATAAGGTAAGTTGAATGTCTACTTAAATCCTACCTGACAGTATTCTATGTTGGATAAATTAAACTATTTAATATTATTATTATTATTATAAGTAGTCACTTTGTTACATTATTAAAAGTTTTTTATTCATTTCTAAAATCTAAAACTAATTAAAAATATGAATGTAGATGGATAATTAATTTATCACAAAAATTTAAATGCTAAGTTCTCATAAACATCCGTTCTAGCTTAATAAATTTTCTCATAACCATGATAACTTTTTTAATTGGCCTATTTTTTTAACAATCCAAATAATCAAATTTTATATAGATAATTATCAAATATTAACATAAAGAGAAAATTAGAGATTATATAATTATCTGTATAAATTTTGTTTATTCGGATTGTTAAAAAAAATTAAGACTTGTCTTTCCTCCTCTACGCCTACAGTAGAAACTAGAGTATTCTCTCCCACGTGCGATGTATGGGACATTGTTTATTGCTATATCATTCTCGAAATATAAATTTTCTAATTATAAACAAATAAAATGATCTTAATTTAAGGGTTTTACTAATCATCCTTGATATTCATTTGTAGATACTATGTTCATCTATTGGAGACATTGAAAACAAATGTTAAACATCATATTTGAGAAGGGATAGTTGTTTGAAAAAGATATTAACCAAAAGTAGAATATGTTCACTTGAAGAACATAAAAACAGAGTTTATTAATTAGCATGATAATCCATAAATGTTCTCCAGTTTGCCTCTCACAAAGAAAATTATCCAAGACTGAATTAGTATGACATTAACTTAATTGTTGTCAATATTTAGAGTATGTTAGTGTAACAAATCCCTCAATTGAAATATTGTCCAGATTGCTGCATTTTGGTTTGTCATTTCATTCTCCGTGTCATATATGTGTAGTCGAGAGTATACTAGAACACATCCTCTAAGTTTGAAATGTAACTTCCTTTTTATTAGTTAATTCTCCTATTATGTCTTTTCATTAAAGGCAAATTATGTCTAGGAGGATTCAATTTTTTTTTTCTAAATCAATCAAGGCCAATTATATCTTGTTGGAATGAGTTTTGGGCATTTTGATTTGAGGAAACTTAACTCCATTTATATCCAACATACGCCTTTTTTTACACCATATTCAACATTGTTTCAACATCTTTTCTATAGATATAATAGATAAGTATATAATTAGAAAAATAAATCCCTTACACATGTTTTACTTTTACTAATTTTAACCAACATTTTAATCTACATGATGTTGGTAGTTATTATTACTTATAAAAAAGAGTGGAGGAGTAGCTTATTGTTTTCCTAATTAATGAATTGAATCAATAATTGTAACTGAAACCTTAGTGCCATTGGTGCAACACAAATGGAGTAATCAGTTTTTTTTTCCCGCATTAAAGGGTATATTTGCTAGAGTTTTCCTCGGCTGGATTTAATGTTACTCCTTTATTTGGATTTAACACTGTTATTAAAATATTTGGTAATTAAATCATTTGGACTTGGCACTGCTATTCAGTTATTTTTACAAGCTTTCTTATAATATAATAGATTATAGAATACATGTATGGTTTTTCAGTTATTTTAAGTATATCATATTTTTAGAATCACGGCATATACATAAAATTTGTTAGCAAAGGTCTATAAGGGTTCAAAGATAGTAGATTAAATATTTCAATTTATAGGGTTCAAATTTTTTTTAAGGTTTAGATTTTAAAAATGAATAAGGAAATTATGATGATATAATAATGGGTGACACATTTCTTGGAAGTTGTCAATATACGAAAGTATTATAATAATGATACTAATACTTGTAAATTAAATAGTTTAACTTGTTTAATAGAAAATATTGTCATATGATACGTAGGTAGACCTAAAACACGTCTTACAGCTAACCTAGCAACGTCCCACTTATAATATAAGTAATTGTAGATTTTATTATAGATACTAGTGCTAGGCTGAACGATGCAATGGAAATTACTCATTAATATTAATACATAGAAAGAAAGAGGGAGAATGAACTTGACGTGGATGGAGCCCATAAAAAGCAGCGTAATCGCATAATCTTGTTGTGATATGGTCATTCCAGCAAGTCTTTTAATTTTCAAACTTCAATAGCCGAAGTAATACTCCCTCCGGTCATAGTTGATTTCTTGAAGAAATTAAATAAAATATTTATATTTATCTTTTTTCTTCAAAATGTGCCGTCTAACTTTTAAATTAATATATAATATAATGATACACAATATACGATATGATTAAATAATTTATTTTATTTTCTTAATCTCCATAAAAAAAAATTAATTATATATTATATTTAGACCAGAGCGAGTAATAAAAATAGTCGACTTTGAAACCAACCACAAGCACGAAGGTAAGTGGGACACCTCTTCTGGAGGAGCTGACTTTGAAGTTAGAATCAAAGCTTCACAATTGATTGACTCCGGGTTGGCGGTAAACGTTTGGTTTTGGTCATCATGGTATTGGTAGGTCTAATCCTTATAGTACAATTCCAACTGTAGCAGGTAAAACGAGTCCAACCCATAGTCTGTTGGTTTTGATAAGGTTGGGGTTGGGGTCTTTTAAATCTAAAAAAATACGGGCTACACAGGCCTGCACTGCACAACTTGCTGACTGATGTGGGCTGGCCCATAATTTTTTTTTAATAACAAATTGGACTTTGGATTTGGGTTGTTGGACACTTCACACTTGGACTTGGATAGTGTCACAGTGCATCAGCGACATAGTTTGAGTGGGCTTGGAGTTTTTTTTTTTCTTATGAAAAAGTTTAAAAAAATTGTATGGGCTGCAGGCTGGCGTGCGAACCCGCATATGAGGGTTAGAGTTGACAATTTCCCAGCCCATGAAAGTGAGGCCCGCACCACACAACCAGCGGGCTGACCTGTATTCCTGACTCTAATTCCGACAACATTCAAATTGCGAATTAAATCATTTATTAAATTTATTAGTATTTATTATTTATCTAAATGTGTGTTATTTTTAATATAGGTCATACTCTCTCTCTTTTGGAATAAGCGCTTTTAAGATCAAAATTTGAATTTAAATAGGATCTGCGCAAGGCAAGGAAAGAAGCCTTAAATATACTCATTTCTTTGCGGCAAAATATATATTTATATATATACTCATTTCTTAAATCACACTCTATTTTGAAATTAATACGAAAATTTATATTTGATAGTAACTAAACTCAAATATTATATCCGTGATAATTTGCATATATTTGGGCCAAAAAAATAACAATAATTTGCATGTATTGTATCCTACCGTATTACATACTCCTCTAATTTAAAATAAGTCATTTCCATTCACCTCATCGAAATTAAGAAAAAACTATTAACTAGGTAAATCAGTCTTAAACTAAAAATAAATTTTCAATTTTACTCTCATGAGGTTTTTTTATATGTATATATATCCTCCTATTAAAGGTTATCATATTCATCCCATCAAAATAAGGTTATCATATTCAAAACACTATGAATTAAATGAGGTTTTAATGGGAAAGAAAAACACAATGAGACACATTTAAACACTAATTATATAGACAGCATTGATAAATAAGCACTAATTACTTTTCAAGTAACTTATATTATGAAAATAATAGGAAGGGTTAAGACAAGTTTGGGTTCATCAAGTTTGCACCCATTATGGTTTTGATCTCGAAAGTTTCAAATTAAAGATTTCGGTTTTTCAAGTTTCATTTCACTCAAAACATTGGTCCATATAATTAGATAAAAATCTAGATCATTTTACCCTTCAAGGAATCAAATCCTCTTATTTGAAACTTGAAGGACTAAAACCAAAATAAATACAAACTTGATAGACCAAATATTATATTAACCCAGTAGAAAAATACTCATATTTTACATTAGGGGCCATATATTTCTTCTAATTAATTGTTTGAATATTCTCTTTTGGTACAGATGCAGTGAACGAAGAAAGTGCATAGCTTTTTTTTTTTGGATTACAATGACAAGGGATAAGATTCCCTTGAGAGTCACAACGGACTCATAACAAAACCTACTTAGATCGAGAAAAAGAAAACATCAGATAATCCAAATATTAGCTTAAGTCAGCTAAGATTTGGATTGAACAAAAATCCGGAGGATCGTGCAAAAGGGTTAGATCAAAGGAAGAATCTAGAGCCCCTTTTGCCAATAGGTCTGCACATGCAATACATTCCCTGAAAGAGTGGTGAATCTCCAAATCCCAATTCTTGTTGATTAGTTCTCTGATTTCCTCAATGTCATCGCTAAGAGGATGTTGTGGCCCTCCTGCACAAAATAGTAAGTGAAGTGCTTCTGCCGAGTCCGTGTGTAGTTTAACCTTTGTAAGTTTCATGGATTGGCAAATTTGGAGTCCTATCTTAATAGCCTGAAGCTCCGAGTCCGTTGAACCGAGAGAGAACCCCATGTTTCTTTGAAAGCCGCATATCCAAGCTTCAGAGCTGTCGCGAACAACTCCTCCTACTCCAGAATGATGATGCTCATCAAAAGCCGCATCCACATCAATCCGCATGTAGCCATCTGGGGGAGCGAACCACCGTTCCGAATCTCTATCTGGTACTCTGAGAATCTTATGCTTGAGTCTTCCTTCTTCTATGCCTTCGTGTAGGAAATGTAAACCTCTGTGTATTATCTGTTGTGGTTGATCACAAGTTCCTTCGAAAGCCTTCTTACATCTGGTTTTCCATATAAGCCAACAAAGGGAGCCAAAGACCCTTAGCCAGGGCCATTGACTCACTTTGCGGTTTCCTGGGGAGTGTCGCATATTCCATCTGATCCAAACCTGCAAATTTCCAGAGAAGAAAACAGGGTGATATATTGGGTTAGTACAAGAAAGCCACACACTGCTCGCAAACTCACAGTCTCTCAAAGTATGTAAAGGTGTTTCCACACAATTGCACTCAAACGGGCACTCAGTGTTTATCCTCACATTCCTCTTAGCTCGAACTGAATTGGTGGGGATTCTCTCTTAGAACAATTGGCACATAAAGAACTTGACTTTCTCAGGAATAGGCCACCTCCAAATATGTTGCCAGAAAGGATCGGGCGCCTCCGAGCGCGACGAGTAGATCATTGAGTATGCGGATTTAACGCTGAAATTCCCGTCAGAAGATTTTCTCCACCAGAACAAATCATCACCTAGTTGGGAAGGAGGAGGAATGCATTTGATCTTCTCAACCACCCACCTCGGCAAGAATAAAGCCCATTTGTTCAAGTCCCATCTTCTGTCCTGGCTCACAAACTGGCTCACCACATCTTCCGGATTTATGAGGTCGTGATTTTTGTCCACGTAATGCATTAGTGGTTGCTCAAGATTTGTCCATAGGTCCCACCAGGCATTGGTTGAGTTGCCACTTCGGAGTTTGCTTCCAACAGCTTTCCTGAAAGAATCCCAGACAGTTGTAATAGCACTCCAAAATGCCGATTGAGCTCTTCTTTTTTCAACTCGAGGAAGTGCATCATTACCGCAGCCATACTTAGCTCTGAAAGCTTTAACCCATAGAGCATCAGGTCTGGTGATAAGATTCCAACAGAGTTTCATAATGAGGGCCTCGTTCTGGCTTGCTAGATCTTTGATGCCAAGGCCGCCTTCTTTTTTTTTCCTTCTTGATTTTCTCCCAGGAGATAAGGTGCATTTTCTTGCCATCCTGCCCCTGATTCCAGAAAAAGTCCCTGTTTATTCTCTCAAGATCCCGAAGGATTCCTCTGGGAAGGATGGTGGTTTACATTTGGTGATAAGAGAACGTGGAGAGAACAGAATTGATCAGAACAGTTCGCCCTGCCATGTTAAGAAAGTGCATAGCTATCTCCATTTTTAGCACACATGCTGTTCTTATTTTTAATACCATAAGAATCATCAACGTTGACTAACTATTTCCCTGAAGTGGTAGGTACCGTCACCTTTCGTTTCTCTGTGTTATACACACACACAAACAGACACCGTGTATATATATATAAATTATAAAGTACTGACCTATATCCTAAATATAAGATCCAATTATTTTATTTTTGAAAATTAAGGGAGCTAATTAAATTATTTTAAATTATTTATATTTATCATTTTTTTCTTTAAACTAATCTGTCTAACTTATAAACTGATATATAATTTAATCATATATAATATATGATATGATTAAGTAACTTATTTATCTTCCTTAATCTAAAAAAAAAAATAGGCAACTAAGTTTTATATCTGGGAGCTGGTGTAAACATACAAAGAAAGGGAGAGATAGAGGGGCCCTCAGCTGCAAGGCAGTTTTAGAGTATATTTCGAATAGCAGTGAGAAAAATAGTTTATTTGCAATCTAACTTATGCAAACTTAAAATTGGGTAAAAGTCATATTATGTACTATGATTTAAATTTGAATTAGTAGTTGTATAAGTGTTTTTCTGAAAATGAAAATTTGTTTGGATTGACGGTAACATAAGTGGCTTTTACGATAATTATAAGATAACAATAATAATCAAAATTATAAAATAGTGAAAAAAGTTAAGTTGGGGGAATTTGGTGCTAAAATATATATAATTTGATCAAATAATATTATATAACTAATTAGCTTACATATCCCTTATAACTTAGTCTCTAATTATATCATGAATATAATTTATTTGGATTGAATAGTACAGTATAATTTGTCGGCGACAACACAATCCACCGCGTGAACTATGGGAATCACCAAGAAACAAGAAAGAAGAGGCGAAAAAAAGAAGTTGGACTTGGTGATTAGAGTGGAGAGATAGAGAGAAATAGACAAGGTAGGTGAATAATTATTTGGTGTTGGTGAATAAATAAAACGGGATTTTCATTTAATATTCACCAACCCTCAACCGTATAAGCTCCAAAAACTGGGATTCTTGGATTATTAGGAAAAGCTACTTTTCCATCATATGCCCAGTTACAGAAATGTGATACCAAACATATCAAAAAAAGTCAAAATAAGCCATAAGCCCCAATTGAACCTTCTAATCGCACGATTGCCTATGGAAAAGTTGTCCCAAACATGCTCTAAATAGACTTGTATTATATCTCCCACTCTCCCCTTCCCTGTTCTTTCTAAATGACAATCAAACATTTCCTAAATCGGCAAGTGATTCCTTTAATCTTATTTCAAGTTATAATGTTTAATTCGCACCTTAATCACTCTCTTACTATACAATGATATCAATTACTATACATTTAAACTGATATATATATTGGTATAAAAACTATGAGGGTGGTCTCCACTCTCCAGCTTTTTCTGTTATTATTGAGGCAAGTTCGATTAATTTCTTTGCAAAATAATAATTATAATGGATATGATCTTCCTGGAGATAACAGTATAATAATTAATAATGCGCATCACGTCAGGCTACACTTCTTTTTTCCAAGTCAATTTTACTAATTAATGTCGCTAATCAGCAACTAGGTTTTCACGGCACGTTACAAATTATTAATAGAAGTAAGGTGAGTTGGTGTGTGTGGGTATAAGAGTTAATGGTTTATATTTTCTTAATGTATTAAAAAAATAATTATTATTAACTTGATAATTTTACAAAGAATAATGGACGTGTATAATAGAACTATATATATATATATAAGTAATTAACAATACGTTGTTTAACAGATACAATGCTTGGCTATCTGTCATATCGTACAGGACTCTAAAAACTAATTTCATACAGATGTCGTTTTTACTTCTTTTTTTTTTTTTTTTGCCAATACAAATGTCGTTTTTACAGTGAAACAGGTTCCCCCCCCCCCCCCTCATGCAGAGTAACTATGAATGTATACAAATGTCTTTTTTACATAGTATTTGTTTAGTATGCTATCAAAGAATTATGAAATCAAATTTATATTATTTCACCTAGACAAAGTAAAAAATTGTTAGATAATTTTTTTAAGTCTATTAAGATAAAAAAATAAAAGGAATAAGTGTCTAAATGTTTATTCATGAAAGGTATAAATGTCTATTTGTTATTTCATGTAAGCTTGAATCTGTATTGTATGGTCGAAGCTATATCATGGGGATTATTTGATTTATTATAACCCATTCTACTTAGAACTACTATATCAAATATTTTATCATACCAACCAAACACATGAATTAGCAGAATGCATAGAATTGAATGAGACCTGTAACGTAACCTTTTTATTTCCCCAGCTATTAGAAATTGGAAAAAAAAAAATCATGGTTGGGAAGGTTGTAGTAGTAAAAGCCATTGAAATCTTTTATTTTATGTATTGAAAAATCCGTTTTTATTCTTAATACACTAATAAAAGGAAAAGAATAACTGAAAGAAAAGAAATCAAATAGTTATTTATCAAATATTGATTTACGGCAAACCACAAGACCGTGATTTCAGAAACTCATTTCTGTAAGATGAGACAAAACTCTTTTATATACTTATCTCATAAATTGTAAAAACTATTCTCAAAAGATAATCCAAACATGCACTTATTCAATGACCAAAATTAAATTAGGATATATAGCTTGGAAACGTACGATAAAAATTCGTTTATTTACATCAAGTTTTCGAGGTTATGCATGCAATCTCACTTGCTCGAATTCTTTTTTTTTTTTTTTTTATGGTGAATATATGATCTGCTAGCTTTCCTCCGTTGGCATATAAGTTTTAAGTTTAGGGTCATACATCTTTACCTCGCTGCCTTTTTCCTCGCTCTGGTGTTTATATTGTTTCTCTTCTTCTCAGTTTATTTATCGTTTGTAATTAAAGCGAAATAAATAAAAAAAAAAAACTGTATATCCGCAATTGCGTATGTGTACTAGCTATCTTCCAGAAATGGTTTTCATTAATTTAGTTGTTCTGCATTAATGTGCCGTTTTGAAAACTAGCACTGCATGCTTGAAATTTAAATCTTATTCTTTTAAAAAATAGATTAAATATTGGTCGTCCGTTAAAGATCGATGTATTGATAAATATTTGGTACTTAAATTGCTTGTGTACTATTAACCAAAAATACTCTTATGGCAACAAAAATAATTTTCTATGAAAGAAAAATCCCTATTGATCTATCACACCACGTGAGAGCTCACCTTCCTCATTTGAGCCCATTACCCAATAGTGAGCCGATGCTAATGAAAACCAAATATTTATACTAAGACAATTATTTTAATTTCAAGAGTTGGATTCAGCAAAAAATTAAAATAATTCTACTAACTTTAGCATAAAAAATTCCATATAATTTATGTATAGTACTTTATTTGTTGGCAAAAAAACAAAGTATAGTACTTTATTGTTAGATTATCCAATTATATATAAATTGTCCCACATATATAAACCATCTACCTCCTCCCACCAAACTACCCTGAGCTCGTCTTCCAAGCAAGTGAAAGCGATGTTAATGCTTTTTTAACAAGGTTTAGAAGTAGTTTGACTTTGAAACTTTAATTATTTTCATGTCTGGCAAAAAAAAAAAAAAAAAAAATCTGACTTGTTCAAACGTACAAGAGACTTGAATAACTCAATTTGTCTTAATAACTCCGCGTGTTTTTTGGGATTGCGTGCCACAGGATCTTTTGTTTCGCTTTCAAATTTTATAGATTTTTTCTTTTCTTTTCTTCCTTCTTTAAAATAATTATTCTTTTATACAAAATCCATGGTAATTTTTTCTTCAAAAATGATTTTTTCAGTACTAATATTATTATTCGAAAGAGAGACTTCAGAATTACACACAAAAACGCACGCGCGCACAAAAAGAGAAAAACGAAATAAAGAGCAACAGATTCAAGTGCAGTATATATGTCATATGCGCATATTTTGGAGGGATCGGAGGTAGCTCTGAAAATCGAATTGGGCCAGCCGGTGTGGGGAGGAAATTGGCCAATTGATGGTTTGACCGGTTCAATCCAATAGTTGACATTGGTTTGATCGGTTTAAGTGTGGTTTGACTGATTTTTTTTAAATGTTTTATTCATAATTTCATATAAATAATCTTAAAATTTTTATTTTTTCATATGTCTAGCCTCGAGTTAATCCTGATTTGACTCCAATCTGACTCACTGACCTTGATTCAGTACCCCAACTTATTTAGTAACCAATCCAAGTTTCAAAACCTTGGTTTTATGAATAATAAATTGACTGTAGAAAGTAACTAAAATAAGATAGTAGGCATCTAAATTGAAAATAATCTTTGCTTAGAGGTCTAAAATAGAGTCATCGGGGAAAATTAAATCTCTTTTAAATGTGCTAAAATGATAGTATTATAGAGTACCCTTCAAATTACTAACAGAACACAAGTTTCGGACAAGATTAAAAATGTGCATTAATATCGAAAAGGCTAAAAATATTTATTAATTTATGGTTCATGAATCTTTTATATATATATATATATATATATATATATATATATAATATGGTTCACGAATCAAAACTAGAGAAACTGCAAACGATGACCAAATATAACGTGTGTGTTGGCGATGATAAAGCAATGCTTGATCAAACGCATGTAGAAGACCGTCAAAAATGGGGGCACCCCCTGGTTTTCCTGAACCAAAAGAAAATTAAATTAATAATATATAAAACAGGTTGGGTGTGTTCGGAATAACTTTTGGAGAAAAAGTAGAGAATAAATTATGACAAAAAAGTGATTTTAATAAAATAAGAGTGTTTGGATATTGTGATCAAAATAGTTTTTTTTTTATGATCAAATTACTAAAAAAGACATTAGCTTTTGTAATAATTACATATAAATGATAAGATAATATTTTATGTATTATTTAAGAGTTAAAGTGAAAATTTAACAACCAAATTTTCCTGAGGGGCGTCTGGCACAAATAAGTTATGTAATGTGCAAAAATAATATTAAAAATTAAAAATGGTGTAAATTTAAGAGAAGAAAACCCCTAACAACGTTATGCCAAATTTAACGGTTTTGTTAAATTTGCACAATTTTTAATTGTTCAATATTATTTTTATACCTTCCAAAACTTATTTATACCAAATACCTCTAAAAAAATTTATTGATTAAATTTGCACCTTAACCCATTATTTAACATTTTAAATTTCATAACATTAAAAAAAAAAAAACGACAGATGCAACATGAAAAAAGGGAGGAAAGAGAAATTTCAGAAACATGAGAAAGCTAAAAAAATAGATTTTGTCAAAACCATGATTTGGAATCTCAAACCATGGTTTTGTGCAAAAAAGCTATTCTGAAAAATTTTCAAGTATTCAGATGAAAATATCATAAATCATGATTTTCTTTGAAAAAGCACTTTTGAGGTGATATCCGAACACACACTTAATCAATATCAAACACTACATATTTTGAAAAGAACTAATTTGTGAACTCATACCGGCCTTTTCCCAGTGGCTAACATAAATAAACAAATAAATAGCACAGTGTTTATAGATTTTATGTAGAGATCAGCGAGAGAGATTAAGGCTTGTAAAATTATTTTTTCATCAAAAAAACCTCTGACCAGGTGGGTTGTATTTAATAAGCAATCTTTTTGGACTTCTTGTGGTCAACTCATCATCCATATTCATCATTAAAAATACAACACTTACATTCTTTCTAAAGGGTAAAAAGGAGGATCAATGTGATGCAATCTCTCTTTTTCTTTAGTTTTATCTGGTATTTAAAATCTGTCTTTTTTTAATTTGGATAATTTATCAGGGTCGAGTCAGAAAGGACCACAAAGACGACAAAGCTTTACCAGATAGTTAACACAGTTGCATTCTCGTGGCTCAAATTCGAGACTTCTAGTTCATATGGTACAATCCCTGTTAGTTGAACCCGGCGCTTGGTTGCTGTGATGCAAGTTTTGAGTAGGCAAAAGGCATAAGAATATTATAATATTAATACAATTTATTCATATCATTAAACTCTTCGCCAGCACTTGTACTGTTATTTAGCTGGCGGTCTCATAGTAATTAATCAAGCAATAAACGACATTTTATTCCCTTCCCTCCTGTGTCCCTATGTGTATATATAGGCTAGGCAGCAGCACATAATGGAAAACTCATCAAACCATAACTACCATCTCTGTTCTTAATTTCCCAAATACAAGATGTTGTCTCAGCTTGTGATATTAGGTTTAATCCTTGTAGCCTCAGCCTGGCTTCTTTCTAAGAGAAAGAGCAATAATAACAAGTCGAAGCAGAGGCCGAGCCTTCCGCCGGGCCCGGTGGCTCTGCCGATCGTCGGCCACCTTCACCTCCTGAAGCCTCTAATTCATCAAGCCTTACGTGACCTTCAAGCCAAACATGGCCCACTCATGCACCTCAAGCTTGGCTACGCCAACATGGTGGTAGCCAACACACCTGAACTCGCCAAAGAGCTCCTTAAAACCCACGAACTCGCTTTCGCTTCCCGTAAAATGAACATTGCCATCAACCTCGTAACCTACGACAACGCTACTTTTGCCTTCGCTCCCTACGATACTTACTGGAAATTCATCAAAAAATTGAGCACCACCGAGCTGTTGGGCGCCCGAACCATCCGGCAGTTTCTTCCGGGTCGGACCCGGGAGATCCACTGCTTCATTAAGGATCTCATGGATAGATCCGTGTCCCGACAGAGCGTTAACCTCACCCAGGAACTCTTGAAGCTCTCTAACAACATCATATCTCAGATGATGCTGAGTATTAAGAGCTCCGGCACCGACAGCCAGGCCGAGGAGGCGAGGAATCTGGTTCGGGAGGTGACTCAGATGTTCGGAGAGTTTAATGTTGCTGATTTTATTACAATATGTAAGAAGTTGGATGTTCAAGGTTTTAAAAAGAGAGCCACGGACTTGCACAGGAGATATGATGCTTTCTTGGAAAGGATCATCACTGCTCGCGAGGAGCTTCGAAGGCAACGAAAAGCTTCTACCAATATGGCCGACGACGACGGCGAGGCCGTCGGAGAAGAGAAAGTTAGGGACTTTCTTGACATTTTGCTCGATGTCGCCGAGGATAAGAATTCTGAGGTTTCTTTGACCAGGAACCATATTAAGTCACTAATTTTGGTGAGTATAGCTTCTCCGGCTAAACAAATTATATCTCCGGCCCCACATATAATTTTTAAGATTCAAAATATAAGTCACCTCTATATTATTAAATGACCATTTTTCACAAATATCCTTACTTATTATAAAATATTAAATGTTTGTTTTGAGAATTCTCGAGCAAAGATGAAAAAACATCAATTATTAGGCCGGCTAAATTCGGAAAAAAAAATCAATTTGAAACACAACATTTATCTTAACTAATTTTGTTTAACATATATGAGATAGATATTTGTATGATGAGAAGGAGGATAAAATATAATATGTAGTTGTGTTCTTGTACTTATTCTTTCCTAGAAAGAGCAACAATATTGAAACAGGTCCACTGCCATGATTGAATATTTGAATAATTGCCAAGTCACTAAAGGAAGTACCTTGAACCTAGCTAATTAAGAGCTTATAATTTTCCTCTTTCATTATGATGGTATATTTTTAAGTGCGTAGGGATCTAACTTTTGTAAATTGCGGTGGTTTTGAAATTATAAAGGATTACTTCACGGCGGCAACAGACACAACGGCGATAACGGTGGAATGGACAATTTCAGAGCTGATAAACAACCCAAGAGTGTTGAAGAAAGCACAAGAGGAGGTAGATAGAGTGACTGAGAAAAAAAGACTAATAAGCGAAGCAGATATCCCAAACCTTCCATATATTAACGCAATAATAAAAGAGAACATGAGGCTTCACCCTCCTATTACTATGATCATGAGGAAGGGAGTCCAGGACACTGTAGTGAATGGTTACTTGATCCCCAAGGGAACCATTGTGTGTGTTAACATGTGGGCTATGGCAAGAGATCCAAATATTTGGGAAAGTCCCTTAGAGTTTAGGCCTGAGAGGTTCTTGGATGGCAAAGAGAGTGACTTGGATATTAAAGGCCATCACTATGAGCTTTTGCCTTTTGGTTCCGGCAGGAGGGGTTGCCCCGGTCAGCCTCTCGCCATGCAGGAGCTTCCCGTCGTCATTGGAACTCTGATTCAGTGCTTCACATGGAAGCCGCTTGATTCGCAAGGGAAGATCATGAGCGACGGTAGCACTATTGATATGGATGAACGGCCAGGATTGACTGCTCCTAGAGCCAATGACCTGTCATGCATTCCAGTTGCAAGATTGAACCCTATTCCTTTCCTTCAGGTGTAAGTCATGTGTGATCATGCCACGTGTTCTTTAGGAGTACGCTTGACATTTCTTCTTCTTCTTTTTTTACCGTTTTTATCAGAATAAGCCAGCCAGTTTGGATGACTAGGAGGTTGGAGCAGATATATGCATAAGTATTTTGTTTTATTGATGTCTATAGAAGTTGCGTGTTGTAATTAAAAGGAACGGATAGTATCGTGTAGTGAATGTTGTATCCGTTCATAAAGCAATTATACAAATAAGTAATTGATCTCTCACATGCATGCTCTTTGGTTCTATACATGTTTGATGTGTGATGAGGCCACGTACTTGCTCTTGCTTTGAAATTGCGCGTGCACCATTTCAAAGCAGTGTATTCGGAGGACTCATTAGTGGGATAATGACAGGAGACTTTAAATTAAAGCTAAATTGTCGGATCAAATGTTATAGGGCCTAAGATTTGTGACGGTAAAAGATTATTTATTTATTTCCAAAACATCGGACAGATATATAACCCCCTTAACTCTTTCAAGTTTGTCTTTTAATTTGTTGTTCCATTATTAACTGTTCATAGAACCTGAACCTACCCTGATCTATTTTATATATCTTTTAATCCGTAAAGCAAGGCCTTCCCTTTAGCTCTGAGTATGATGCGGCTTGGAATTATCATCATCATCATTATTTGACACAGAGGCATTGAAGACAAATATACAATAATTCACGTCCATCCAAATTAAATATGCCAGTCATACATAGTTAGATGCTAGTTTTAAGATCATACAACAGGTGCCGTTGTGATTTTGGTGGGACTTGGATCTTGAATCTCCTGGTTAACAAAAAGTGAACTTATGACCACATTGTGAGAATCCATTTTGTTATATTATTATTATTATTATTTCATGTAGTTCTTTTGTGAAGATTAATTGTCAAATATTTGATGTATTAGTTAACATAACAAAGATAGTTACAAACACAATTATAACACAATTTTATTTTATATATTGGTGAGTTTTTTTTTTTTTTTGGATAATAAGATGAGAAAGTATCACGGTTAATCAACCAGCCATAATCGTTCAGGAGTTTCTTTCTGACACATGAACATCACTACGTAACACATGTTGTAACTTCGTTGGGAACGTGGTGATGATTAAACACGCAAATCTGTCAACATGTCCCTTGCTTCTCTTGCCAAGTGATCAGCCACCCTATTTGCTTCACGATATCAACTTCCCAGTCCCACATTAACATGGTTTGAATCTCAGTGAAAAGCTCAACGTCAACCATGATTTGGGGGTTTCACAAACATGCACCAAGACGCACTGACTGCACCGCCTCAGTGCAATCACCCTCGATCACCATGTTTCTAACAACCATGGCCCACGCTACTTTTAATGCCCAGAGGATGGCCCAGACTTCAGTGGTAAGAATGAAACCTGATCCGACTTAACATAGAGGAAGCCACAAATAATTATGTCACCTTTGTGATTCCCAGCTATGCATGCTTCCACAACCACGTGTATCCATTGTTACATTCAGAGACTCATCGACGCTGAACTTCACTAACCCTTCCCTTATGTTTAGATGGAAAGAAAATTAGAGGGGGGAAATATTAAGAGAGAGAACTCCCAAAAATAGTAAATTTTTTTTTTTTGTTATTTTTGTAAGTTTTCCTTCCAAATATTCCCTTCCTCCTATTTTTCCCTTACTTTTCTCTCAATTCAAACATAACCTTCGCCTGGTGGTTGACAGTGGTGCAGACATGATGGGTCAGGAGATAGTCGTGCCTTATACTTCCCCATGACAAACAAGCACAAGAGCGAGCTATGATTTCCTGGGAATTTGAGCGAACTGATTAATGGTTTTTGTTTCTATCCTTGCTTTTCTGTTTGAGTGATGAATACTTCTTAATTACTAATACGCCCCAGTTAGTTTGAACCAAATATTTTTAAGATGGTGATGAGAATGAATGGGATTGACGTAAAAAATAAATTTTCGGTTTGCATTAATTTGAAAGGAAACAGCGCGTGTGCGTGTTAAATTGTGTTTGGTACTCAAATAACTATGGTGACTTTTTTATATCATTATTGGGGACCATTCTGACAATGCAATATGGAGATCCAAAATGGCTTATTGTGCTGATACGCCAGAGCTGATTAAATTGGTTGTCTTTAGCCAGAAAAAGAAAAAGAAAAAGAAAAAGTCAACTGTAATGGTGGTTGGTGGAAGGGGAAAGTAGATGTGAGGGTGATTAAGTATACGTGACATTACGTGCTTTAATTATAGTATTAGTCACTAACTATTCTTTTAACAAATGAAAAAGTAACCAAGTCACAACAAAAACATATTTGATTACGTATTGCTCATGCATTACATAGATCTGATTACTACCTAGTGGCTATATGAAAGCCACGGGATTTAATAATCTTCATTGAATTATCTCTATCAATTTTTGTACTGTACATTAAGAAACACAACAACCAATGGCAGATTTGTCTTTAGACAACATTCAATACTTGAAGAAATAGTAATATTTTATGGTCTTAATCTAATTAATATGACTAATTAAGTTCTCCCATGACCCAAAACAAAGTCAGATAAATTAAATGATTAGTTGACAGTTCACTATCCATCTACGTAGTGACATTTTGATGTCTGTCTGCAATGAAATTGCTTGATTACCCTCACATAAAATGTTTCATATTTAAAGGTCAAAAAAGTTTCAAATCATATAATATAAACAGTACAAAAAATACTCGTCTAATTGATGAGCGCGCATATATACTAGTTGAGCAAATTTATCCAATCTTTTAAGAATTAATATCAAAATATAACATTGGGAAAAAAACAAAAAAAAAAATATTACTTGAACTTAAAAATCACAAATCAATGATTTTATAGTAAAATAAGTTATCAATTGCTACTCAAGTGTAGTTAATATCCATACTCTTATAGGCAACTTGAGGTCAGTCTTTTGGATTTCTTATGAAAAATGAAAATTAACAGGGTAATTTTATTTTGTGCATTTATCGTTAGGACCTTGATTCAGTCTTTTGTCGTTATTTTAAAACTTTTTATCCTAAATTATACTCCGTAATTAAATCAATATATTGACTGTAAGGATCATTTTTTCCTAGTATATATATTAGGGCAATTTGGGACCAATCAACTAATTAATGAGAGGCGCCTAAAAATTACTCCCTCCGTTTCAATCTAGGCACTTTAGTTGTATGAGAAATCCATACGATAACTTGCCCAATTTGTCATCAAACATTAATTAATCTTTATTGAATAATGCCATTAAACTTGCAAAAGATATTCAAGCCAATTTAAAGATATTAGGCTTCTAAGTTTGACTTTTAAGTTGTGGAGCAGAAGATATCCCACGGGACAAAGTAACTTGCACCTTATTTCTTATTAGTAGGATTCTGTAAGCATCTCGACGATTTCAGATTAGAGTTTCAGACAATTGTCATGTCTGTGGCTTTCTTGAATTAGATGGAATAGTTTTAAAGGTACCAGCTGCAGTGACATGCATAACTCTAAAATAAATATTTTAAAATTAATAATAAAGTGTATGTTAAAATTTTTTATTCCCATATTTTCAAATAAAAACCAAATAACGTCATAAAGAAATTATCTTTCTTGTCTCGTTTTTTCCCGCTGGAGATAAAAATACTTTTGATAATCCTATCTGAAACTATAAAAAACATACAGCAATAGATAATATCGATGATGATATGATGATAAAATAATAATAATAATAATTAATATTACATGATTATTTTTAATATGTTTCTTTCATATTTCGTTATTATCGTATGGTATTGTTATTGGCTCTCTCATCTACCTCCTTTTTATTAAGGCCGATAATAATCAGATAGGTGCCGTGCAGGATCAAGTTTTATTTCATGATGGGCTGATTAGACATTTTTCATGAGATCTTCGTTACGTAGTAATGACGACGATTTTATACATTGATTTATGCCAATGATAAAAGGAACCATAAGCAAAATGAGTAAATAAATGAATAAAATAAAAATGACCGGTTTATCAATGACAGAGAGACTTGGGAAAGAGGATATCAAAATGGATAAGAAAGTTAATCAAAAGGAGAATAAACAAACGGAGAAGAAAGAATTAAAAACGACACTGATAACTTCCTGTTGCTGCCCCTGTTCTTCCATGATAACTTCCTTTTGCAAATGACTCTAATCAGTTTATTCTCTCCTGTGTGTATGCTGAACCAACTAGAGCTCTTCGACAGGAGCTTTGGAATGAGTTAATTGATTTCAGTGAACTTGCAAATTTGCCTTGGTTAGTGATGGGTGATTTTAATGCTTATCTCTATAGAGAAAATAAATTTGGAGGTTCTGCTCCTGATCTTAGATCCATGAAGCCGTTTGAGGAATGCATTTTAAATTCTCAGCTCATTCCTATTGATACTGTTGGGGAAAATTTCACTTGGGAGAGGGGATTACTTAAAGAGAAACTCGACTGGGCTTTTATGAATTCTCAGTGGAATCAATTACATCCTCTCACCAAGGTTCATCATCTTAGTAAATACGGGTCTGATCATCGTCCAATCTTATTAAGGGCTGGGTCTCCCTCGGGGGTCCATAGGATTAATCCTCCCTTCCGTTGCCAAGCTGCTTGGTTTTTAGAAGAGGATTTTGAAGATATTGTGAAGCATTCTTGGAGCAGGGGTCACTGGAAGGAAAAAATTGATAATTTTGCGAAGGACGCTAGTGATTGGAATAGAAGCAGGATCGGGAATTTGAAAGTCAAGAAAAAGAGAATTCTTCATAGAATTGAGGGTATTGAAAGAACTAGAGCGAGACGGGATAATCAATATCTTGTTCAAGCAGAAAACGAATTGTGGAAGGAGTACAATAAGGTGCTAGCTCAAGAAGAAATCATGTGGTACCAGAAGTCTCGCTGCAATTGGTTGAAGTGGGGGGATAGAAACAGCAAATTCTTCCATACAGCTGCCATAATTCGAAGAAGGCGGAATAGAATTGATGGCTTGAAGCATAATGAGGGGGAATGGATTTTTGATCAGGAGGAGTTGAAAAACTTAGCTATTAATTATTACAAGCGATTGTTTCAGAGTGAGACTTCATTCCTCATGCTATTAGCACTCACAATTGTTTCCCTCAATTAAGCAGTCACGACCTTCACCGATTAACTCAGCAGGTGTCAGTAGAGGAGATAAAAGAGGCAGTTTTTAATTTGGGAGCTTTTAAGGCTCCGGGGCCTGACGGTTTACAAGCGGTGTTTTATCAGGAATACTGGCCGATCGTGGGGGACCAGATTATTGATTTAGTAACAAAAGTGTTTCATAATCCTGCTCAGATCGAAGAGATAAATAATACTAATATTGTGCTAATTCCTAAAGTGGAGAATCCTGAGACAATCATGGATTTTAGGCCTATTTCTCTTTGCAATGTAAGTTACAAGATCATTACAAAAATCCTGAGTGGGCGTCTGAGGGATTCCATTGGGAAGCTTGTTGGGAATCATCAGTGCAGTTTTATTCGAGGGCGGCAAAGTAGTGATAATATTATTATTGCCCAGGAGGTGATTCATTCGATGAGGAAGAAATGTGGTAAGAATGGGTGGATGGCAGTCAAGGTGGACTTGGAAAAGGCTTATGATCGTCTCGAATGGTCCTTTATATATGATACTCTCAGGGCTGTTGGCATTGAGGGCACTATTTGTGAGGTGATTATGTCATGCATTACAAGTCCTTCCTTTCAAGTCTTATGGAATGGAGAACCTACTGACACCTTCAGATCTTCTCGAGGTATTAGACAAGGGGATCCAATTTCACCTTATATCTTTACATTATGCATGGAGCGTCTTAGCCATATCATTCTGGATGCTATTGAAGATGGGTCATGGAAACCAATCCGATTAAGCAGAGGTGGGCCTTGCATATCCCATTTGTTCTTTGCTGATGATCTCGTCTTGTTTACTGAAGCCTCTGAGAGCCAGGTTGATGTCATGTTAAAGTGTATCCAGACTTTCTGCGATGTTTCTGGTCAGAAAATGAATAGAAATAAAACGAGGGTGTATTTCTCCAACAAAGTTCATTTCTCAAGGGCATATGATTTGAGCCAGAAGATGGGGGTGGGATTAACAGGAGATTTAGGTAAGTACCTCGGTATTCCCCTGCTTCATAAACGGGCTTCCAAAATCACTTTTGCATCTCTGTTGGAGAAGACTCAGAAGAAACTCTCGGGGTGGAAGAGGGGCTGTTTGAATTTAGCGGGAAGAGTCACTCTTATTAAATCAGTTTTATCTGCTCTTCCTTCGTATCATATGCAAACGTTGCTGGTTCCTAAGGGGGTCGTGCGGGACTTAGAGAAACGAAGCAGGAGCTTCCTTTGGGGTGAGACGGAGGACCTTAGGAAGCTCCATCTTGTATCTTGGGATCTACTTACCGAAGATAGGAGGAATGGTGGGCTAGGAATTCGTGACCTTAAGAAGCAAAATGAGGCTTTTATAATGAAACTTTGTTGGAATCTTCTGGAAAATAAACAAAGTTTATGGGTGAGCGTTCTCAAAGCAAAATATAAATGGGATATTCTTAATCGACCTGTGCCGAAGAGAGATGCTTCTGCTACTTGGCGGGCCATATGCAGTGTATGGGAGAAATTCCATAAAGGAGTGGGTGTTAAAATTGGAAACGGGACTTCTGCCTCCTTTTGGTATGACAACTGGTCTGAGATTAATAGGCCATTGATTGAGCTTGTTCCGGGTCTTGAAGCTTTTATTGATAGAGAGGAAAAAGTCCAAGATTATGTCAACCCCTGGGGTGGTTGGGATGTGGGGAGACTCGGGCGGTGGTTTCATCCGAACATTACCCAGCGAATTATGTGTGCTCATCCTCCTGGGGAGGCAAGAGGAGTGGATAAGTATATTTGGAAACCTTCTTCTGACGGCTGTTTTTCTGTTAGTTCTGCGTATCATTTTCTTTTTGCAGGTTTGCATAACTACTATGACCCCCTCTGGAGGAGACTTTGGAGATGGGCGGTTCCAGAGAAGATTAAAACCTTCATGTGGTTGGTCGCTCACGACAGAGCTCACACAGCGCAGCATAGAGTACGCAGAGGTCTAGCAGAGATAGCGGGATGCCCCTTCAACTGTAGCCAGGAGGAGGACGTCATGCATCTATTAAGGGATTGTATCAACGCTCGCGGAAGGTGGAGTTCCATAATCAATCCGGTGCACTGGAATACTTTTAGCTCATTACAAGGAAAGGAGTGGATCCAATGGAATCTCAGGAATGAAATTGGTCGAAGCTTCACCAAGAAGATCAGTTGGCCAGTGTTATTTGGCTATGTTTGCTGGGATATCTGGGTAAATCGTTGTAATCGTCTGTTTGGGGAAGAGTCAGATGTGGCGGTCCAGAATGCCAATTCTAGTCTATTCAAAGCAGCAGGGGACTTGGATCTATCTTCTCAAAGTAAATTCTACGGGAGAAAGCGGCATCTTCAGGAGGGAAGTCGTTCAAGTAGTAATGGTTTCAGCACTCTGGAGACGGATGGATCTGTTCTGGCGTCGGGTCAAAGTGCTTGTGCTGGTGTCATTAAGGGGGACGACGGACAGTGGATATGTGGCTACATGTGTAAACTAACTCAAGTGCCTCCTGTGGTGGCGGAAATTTTAGCCATTATCCAAGGGCTTCAGATTTGCTGGAATAGGAATTTAAAACAAGTCTTAATCCGCACTGACTGTCTCCAGGCCGTATCTTTTCTTACTAGAGGTTGTGATATTAATCACCCTTTCCGAGAGGTCATTGAGGATGCAAAACTATGGTTGGTCAGAGACTGGCGGGTTCTTATTGATCATGTTTACAGGGAGCAGAATACCCTTGCCGATCACTTTGCGAGTCTTGCTCACAGCATCTCGGGAAACTTTGTTATCCTTGATCACCCACCTCCTACATCTGGGGAGGCGGTTGGGGATAAGGGTTGAAGGAGTCTATGGTTTTAGTATGTGTCTTGTAGTTACCTTCTGAAGGTCTACTGTCTCTCAGTATCTCATTCAAAAAAAAAAAAAAAAAAAACGACACTGATGTAACTTCAACTACTATTATTCTAAGAGAGTTAGCCTGCTAATAAAATAAAGTACGACACCATCCACATGCAACTACATTTGACCTTTGAGCTTCACCTACCACAGCCTAATTGGAAAATCTCATTCCAATTCCAACTATTCCTATAAATATATATATATATATATATATTCATGCATGTGTATGGATAAGATGGTACCAATTAATCAAGGTATAGCATTGTTTTTCTCGATTAATAGCAGAATGAATAATTAATTTTAAGTTCATTTACTTGACCCATTTTCTTTCTCGGATATATAGTATCAACGAGAAGAAAAACAAAAGTAACTGCTCATAAAATTAATTCTATTACTTCTTTATCCAAATGCTATTGGATTCTTATAATATTATATATTTTTTAAACTTATATGCTAACACACACACACACACACACACACACACACAATTCAAAACTATTTCAGTATTTCCAGATGTATGTACGCACTACACAATCACAATATACACTCAAATTAAAATAATTGAGCACAGATATCAAAATGTGATGGATGACAGATTATATATATATATATATATATTACATAAGTCGGCAACCCCGAATCATTTGTTGGTGATGATCAAACTTGACCATCTTACTCAAACTGGGAATAGAGCCAAGATCAGCCACATTCCAGCATTTAATTTAAGGACTACTTAATAAGCTAATGATGCTTAATTACTAGAAGAAGTAACATTAGTAGGGACTTTAGCACCTTGGGGCCAATCACAAGCTGACAAACATTTCAAAACATTGTATCAGCTACGTAACAAAGTAAATTTATGAAAAAGATGATCATCCTTATTACAAGTATTCGATTGCAAAACTTGTAAATCCTGAAACGGAATAATAAAATCAGTTTGAATGATAGAAGTAACTCAATTAAAATGACAAGCCATTATCTGGCGTGGATAAATTTAATAATATACCCATATGTGTAATCATTCAGCATGTTTCAGTTATAAAATTTCGTAGATACCCTTCTAGTAGATACAATTCAGTTTGAGACACTGTCCATCATAGAATGTGGGTACTAAAGTTGTAAATTCCAAGTTTGATTCTGTCACCGTTTTTAGTTGAGATATTGGGCCTGTATTCATGTCTTGAGCCTAAGACTCTGATTGGGTTATTTTATTTCGAGATGGTAATATCAGCCTGGCCCATATAGCTCGCAAAATTAAGTTGGCCGATCCTTTAAAGGTCTTATATAATGGCAAAAAATAAAATTAAAAAAAGGAAATAATGCTGGACAAGTTTCTAGTCAGCATCTTTTTTTAGTTTTGTTTGTCTATTTGCGCCCACGACCTAAAACAAGTTTTCTCTAAATTGTTTGCCCGACGATGAATAATGATCTATTTTGATATATGTATATTTATTCAAGTTTCTAGAGAATATCATTATCATCACTGCTTTTAAATTATTATTTTCGAAGTAATTTGGATCCTGGGTTATACTAGGATAAGGCCAGTAACATATCCACAAATAAGAAAGTGCCTCTGGAAAGTTAGGAAGGGAAGGGAATCCAACCGTATAGGAACCAGAAGACGATGAGAGGGCTGTGAGCAGGGAAGTGGAAGGTTCGATGATATTTTAAAAAAAAAAATCTTCACAAACATTTTTAATTGAAAAAGATAGATATTTTTTTCCTCATCCATCAAAACAAATTAAATTCCCAGAATAAGAAAGAGCTTTAACTAGATATTTCACTTGGAGCAATAGATTCAAGTAAGCTTCTGAAGAATAAGGGGCACCATATACGTATATATGAAGATATCAGCGCACAAAGCCACAGATGTATGAATTATTAACTTTACCAGTAAAAGTATAATGCAATATTCTTAGATAACAAATACTAAACAGCAAAAAATACAAAGCCTAAAGCTATAATTTAGGTCAGGGATTCTATAGAGTGAGGAAAACATCAGTCTGAAGAACTGTGTGCACCCCATTTGTGGTTTGCTGATCAGCTAATAAATGGGCATCTTTAAGTATTGCAAACCCTTTTGCATTTTCATATTTGCCGGTGCCTCCAACCACAGCAATACTAGACTCAATCTGAGCCGTTCGATGGACACCAAAGAAACTAATAGTATCATCCCCGTCATCGCCAAATAACACAGTGAATGCCATAGTTTTGCTGGTACCTTCCCGTGAACTAGCCAAATAAAACCCCTGTGCTTGACCTATAACCTGCGAACCCAAATCACGTCCTTGTGTGACCTTATAATCAATAACCGTCACTCTCCCAAACACAACCTTATCCATTAACGTTGCTCCCAGAGGTAGAGCACCTGGTTTAACATACGGAAGCATGTTACTGTTGTTATCAATAACAATGTTGTTGTGAGTACCGATGTCGCTTACTATGACGGTGCTTGTTGTGGTGGAGGAGGGATTTGAATTAGTGTCAACAAGAGGGATGCCGGCCGGAATGGGGAAGATTCTGTGAATGGGTTTTGAGAAAGGGACGTTGTGAGCGGTGGTGGCGACGGTGGTTCCGGCGACGACTCTCTCTGAAGGAGCTATGCCTCCTACGATGTCATGCATGAAGAAAGTGAAATTACAAAAAGAGGGTTCCATGGAAGCACGTGTGAGGACAGTGAAGGCAATAAGGAGTACTGCGACGGCGATGGCCATGCAACAAGGGAATAATGGGAGAGATTTGGCCATTTGAGGTGGCTAAAGTCGGTTAGTTTAGTTACACTCAGTTGATATTGAGATAAATTCATTACAAGAGAGTGGAGCAGATATGGGTGAAGAAGTCAAAGGTCGTTGGTCATGTTCCTCTTGGAGCTGTTACACCTACACCCACTATTAGCTTTCACCATTTCATTTTTATAGGAATTTAACATCCTTGCCTCAAGAAAGTCTCTATATAAACTTTTGATACTTTCTCTTGTTCTTAATTAATAAGAGATCTAAGTTCAATTTCTTTATTAAAATAAATCTCATATTAAATACGATTGAATATTATAATTTGCCAAGAGATTCGCATGTCTATTAGCTTGAGACATGCATCTGGCACAACTTTTTTTTTTTTGCCCATTCTATTTCATTTTACAAAAATTTTTCAAATGAAAGTTTTCATGAAGACATTACACTAAAAAAATGTTTAGATGAAGACCCACATTACATGAGCCAAGCTTGATTCCACAGCTGATGGATTTGGGCCTCATTTATGGGCCTTTTGTAGTTTCCTACTTTCCTCTGAGCATATATAAGTCTATATTAAAAGGAGGACAATCTTGTATATCAAAAAAAAAAAAAAAAGAGGACAATCCAGGTTTGCCTAAAGTAGAGTTGTTTTTGTCAATGGCCTTTTGCAGTTTTTCTGCTCACTTTATAAGATCTGCAAAAAAATTCTACGATATATAAATAAATATAAAATTTATAGTAAACTCTATTTTTAGTAAGTTCTAAATAGTATGATTCATTTATCAGGAATGCCAAAACAACTCACCTAATTCATGCTTGAATTTTCTGTTTGGAAAATAATTGTGGACAGTGTTTTCTTGCTAAATATGGAGGTTACGCAATATTTGTGAGCTTAGTCCTGGGCCCAAAATATTAAATGGTATAAGAGGAGTAGGATGTCAGATGTGGTCTCAGCAATTATCCATACATGAATTAGCGATGGCTATATTCATCAGGATTCGGGAGTAATAAACTTCTAAAAAAAAAATCAAAGATAAGTAACAACTAAATAACAAGTTAAAGGCAACTTCACATTCTTTTCTGCAGTTTCCCTGTAAATGGTCTTGTCATGTCCCTAAATTCAATTGACACATTCATATGAAACATCCTGCAATTGTGGCCAATGATGTTCAATAATTTACATTTATTTAAAAGGACTCATTAGTATAGAAAACCATAATTAAAAATCTTGACTAACATGTGAGAGATAGAGAGAGAGAGAGAGAGAGAGGCAATTGATTAAGGACAGAGAAAAGGACCTTAATCCTTTTACAGAAGGAAACCCCACATATCTTTAAACGCGTGGTTATATATTAAACTTAAAAAAGTCTGCATCACTAAAGAGACCCTCATTCACCAGTAAAAGCTGTGTTTTTTTTATGTGCACTTAATAACAAATCCAAAATTTGCTTTTTAGCCAGCCTACACGCTCGAATATCCAGATACACCCCTCATGTATTATACATCCACAAACAGCTTTTTGACTGTTATTCCAATTTCTCGTGTGTGTGTGGGTATAAAGAATCACAGGGATCACATACTTCAATATTTTCTCTGAGGATTCATGCTAGAGACTGGAAAAGCATATTATATTAATTGTGTGAGATCCTCTCCTTAATAATAATATAATATTAACTTATCTTTAAGAATTACTCATTTCATCATTTTTTTTTTTTAAAAGAAAGAAAGATTACCATGGTAGAAAAGAGTTCAAGTAACTATTTGCAAAGTCTACCATGGTAATAAAAGATTGAAGTCATTACCATGGTAGAAAAGAATTCAAGTAACTATTTGGAAACTCTACCATGGTAATAAAAGATTTAAGTCATTACCATGGTAGAAAAGAGTTCAAGTAACTTATTTGAAAACTCTACCATGGTAATAAAAGATTGAAGTCGTTACCATGGTAGAAAAGAGTTCAAGTAACTATTATTTGAAAACTCTACCATGGTAATAAAAGATTGAAGTCATTACCATGGTAGAAAAGAGTTCAAGTATCTATTTGAGAACTCTACCATGGTAATAAAAGATTTAAGTCCCTACAGTTATCATATCAAACATTTCCATTTCAAAACCAAGGTCACCCAACTTTATATGATAAACAGAGTATGAAGAGGAATTTAGAGTTTACAAAATAAGGTCCCTAATAAGTGGCAATGTACATTCATTCAACACATAATAAACTACAAGAGGCTGTACAGATATATATAGAAATATATCTATGCCTCAGGAGCTCCTCCCGACATTCCAGTAAGGGAATTATCACCTGAAAAATGTTAAATTAACGGGGTGAGACAAAAGCCTCAGTAACCAGCTATCCGACTCATTACACATGCTAACATGTGTTCATGAGGTGCTAAGTGGAACAATTTATATAGCAATTTATAAAAATTCAATATCACGGTTTTATACATAAATTTCTTATTACGATTCCCATTACCTCCCATCAATCCAACCGAACCGCCTTATTTCCACGCGACTAGACCCATGGGCTAAGTTACTAACCATGTAACTGGCCACTCAAAAAGCTCACCGGTCACGCGATGAGGATCGGCCAAACCCTCAAAACACGTGCCCCGGACCATGGGTCTTTCGGTGTCGCAGCCCCTCATTGAAACTGGTGGGGCAGTCCCTCATTGAAACTGGTGGGACAATAAACAGCCAACCATCATGCACCAATGGAGGCTATACCACGTGGTAAAATAACATACTCCATCTTATCCCAAACCCATTATCACAATAATTTATCAATAATTATTTCAATGGGATTTTCCCGAATATATACATAATTTTCTCATTTCAAATCATAAAATTCCACAAAGCTATTTTATATCAAAATACTTCACGATATAATGAAAACTTTCTCAATCACAATAAACCTTTACTCATTAGAGTAAATATCAAAATACTCACAAACAGCATATCAACACAGATAATAAGTGGAAAGTGGTTACCTCTCGCCAAAGCAAAATTATAATCACAAGCTTCTAATCCAAGAGCTCAAATATACGCCAAAAATCAATCTACAATAATCAATTTATAAAATGGCTAAATTATAAATCATCATCCTAAAAAAAATCTAAACCGATTAAAACCTCAAGAATACCTCCAATAATCCAAATAAATTATTTAACCTAAATTTAATCGGTTAAAAAGCCTAATATAGAATTATTCATAGATTAGTTATGTAAAGATTTCATTATAAAATTATATGCTAATTAAGTAACAAAAGTAACTCGATTAAAATTAACTATTAATTATCCTCTACATTCCTGCAACATCATGTTAACAAAACTCAAATTTATCCAAAATCATAATCCGAAAATTTTCTCTAATCATCATAAAATTATTACCATAAGAAAGAGAAAATTATTTAGAATATTTCTATAAAAATAATTCTGAGATAAGAAGTAATATTGAGTACCTTATCGATCTCCAAAGATATGAAAATATTCCTACTAGTGCTTCACTCTACACCTTTCTCCACACTTGAGGTGTGTGGAGTGAGGACGGGGGAGAGGGGGTATTTATAATCCCCCTCCTCTTTGAAAACTGCGGAAGACACTGCGTGCCTTCCCCAGTTTTCATTTAATGATTGTGGGCGTATGCCCACAATCATTAATTAAATGGTGGGAGGCACTTTGTGTGCCTCCCCCGTTTTTCAATGTGGTGGGCGCCAACGGGCGCCCACACTTTTCTTTCTTTTAATATATATATATATATATATTATTTTATTCTATTTTTATAATATTTATTTATTTATAATTATTAATTTATTTAAATATATATATATATTATTATTTTAAAAATATATTTTAACTAAATTCTTCTTTTCTTTTTACCTAAAAATTATTATTAATTTCATAATTATAATTATATAAAAATTAGGATGTTACAATTCTCCCCACCTAAATAGAATTTTGTCCCCAAAATTCGAAAAAAATACAATCAGAAATAAACAAGTATAATTGCAACTTAAGCAAACAAGTTAGGAAAATCACGACGCATTCTTTCTTCAGTCTCCCAAGTCACATCTCCAGGTGTCATACCCTTCCAAAAGACTTTCACCAATCGGATGGTCTTTTTCCGCAGTTGTTTGTTTTGGACATCTAAAATCCTCTCTGGTTCTGCTATATAAGTTAAGTTTTCTCTCAACTCAACTTCCTCAGGTTTAATGACATGAGACGGATCTGGATGATACTTCTTCAATTGTGATACGTGGAATACGTTGTGCACATTAGACAAGTGCGGAGGTAAGGCGATTCGATAAGCTACTGACCCAATCCGCTCCAAAATCTCGTATGGTCCAATGAATCGGGGAGTCAACTTCTTTGCTTTAATAGACCTTCCAATGCCCGTTATGGGTGAAACCTTTAGGAAAACATGATCTCCT
Organism: Inga laurina; assembly: GCA_963855925.1. Lineage (NCBI taxonomy): Eukaryota > Viridiplantae > Streptophyta > Magnoliopsida > Fabales > Fabaceae > Inga > Inga laurina. Next base: position 66,003,639 of record OY979707.1, on the reverse strand, counting down.
TCATTAAATTCCAATGGTCTCCTTCGACGATCCGCATAACTCTTCTGTCGGCTCTGAGCTGTCAACAATTTTTGTCGTATCATTTCAATCTTTCGCGAAGTTTGGTCCACCAAATCTGGTCCAATAATGGTTCTTTCACTCAATTCGGTCCAACACAATGGCGATCTACACCTCCGACCATATAAAGCCTCGAAAGGTGCCATTTGAATACTAGAATGGTAGCTATTATTATATGTAAATTCTGCCAATGGCAAGTGCTTATCCCAACTACCTGGGAGCTCGATGGTGCATGCTCTCAACATGTCCTCGAGTGTCTGAATAGTTCTCTCGGTTTGACCATCTGTTTGAGGATGATAAGCGGTACTGTACTTTAACTTTGTCCCCATGGCTTCTTGCAGGGATTTCCAAAAGTTTGAAGTGAACCTTGGATCACGATCCGATATGATACTTTCTGGCACTCCATGCATACGAACAATCTCTTCAATGTACAGCTCAGCCAATTTCTCTAACGAGTAGTCCACTCTGATCGGTAAAAAGTGTGCTGACTTGGTTAATCGGTCTACGATCACCCAAATAATATTGTAAGTGTTCCGAATTTGTGGTAAACCTGTAATAAAGTCCATAGAAATGCTATCCCATTTCCATTTAGGGATATCCAGGTTCTGGAGTAGTCCTGGGGGTTTCTGGTGCTCGATCTTGACTTTTTGACACGTCAAACACTTCAGGACAAATTCGGTCACATCTCTTTTCATCTTTGGCCACCAATACTGTTGCTTCAAATCATTATACATCTTGGTGATTCCTGGATGCATAGCGTACCTGCTCCGATGAGCTTCTTCCAAAATGGTTTTCTTGATTTCATCATTGTTGGGAACACAAATTTTCTTCTTGTATCTCAAGATATTTGTATTCCCAATATCATAATCTAAAACATTATCATGTTCTAGTTCTTCTCGAATTTTTTTTTAGCTGGTCATCTTTCATCTGGGCGTCTCTCAGGTCCTGATAAAATCCATATTCACCAAGGACTGCATTTAAAGTAGCCCTTCTTGGATCTGGGACTACATGGATATCTCTTAATCCATTTAGCCAACTTTGTTCTTCTAAGCTCATTTGAAACAAGTGTATTGACTTTCGACTTAAAGCATCTGCAACCACGTTAGCCTTGCCAGGATGATACTTTAACTCGAAGTCATAATCCTTCAGGAATTCCATCCATCGACGTTGTCTGTTATTCAACTCCTTCTGATCAACAAGATACTTCAGACTCTTATGGTCACTGAATACTTCGAATTGAGACCCATACAAATAATGCCTCCAAATCTTCAGAGCAAACACCACAGCTGCTAATTCTAAGTCATGAGTTGGGTAATTCTCCTCATGAGGTCTCAATTGTCTAGAAGCATATGCAACGACTTTGCCTTCTTGCATTAACACGCAACCCAGCCCCTTGAAGGAAGCGTCCGTGTACACTATGTATGGACAACAAGGATCAGGAAGGGTAAGCACAGGGGCTGTAGTCAACTTCACCTTCAACTCTTGAAAAGCAGCTTCACACTTGTCAGTCCATATATACGGTCGATCTTTCTTGGTCAATTTCGTAAGAGGCATGGCAATTTGAGAGAATCCTTTAATGAATCTCCTGTAATAGCCAGCAAATCCTAAAAAGCTTCTTACTTCAGTCACCGACTTTGGGCTTCCCATTTCAACACGGCATCTACTTTACTAGGATCAACAGCTACCCCTTCAGCTGACACCACGTGGCCAAGGAAATTCACTTCCTTAAGCCAAAACTCACACTTACTCAATTTAGCGTACAGCTGGTGATCCTTCAATATACGCAATGCAATATGTAAATGCTCTCGATGCTCCTCCTCATTCTTAGAATAAATGAGAATATCGTCAATAAAGACAATAATGAATCGATCTAAGTATGGCATAAAAATCCAGTTCATATAATCCATGAAGACGGCTGGAGCATTGGTTAACCCAAAAGGCATAACCAAAAACTCATAATGCCCATAGCGAGTCCGGAAAGCAGTCTTTGAGATGTCCTCAGCCTTAACTCTAAGCTGGTGGTAACCCGATCTTAAGTCGATCTTAGAGAACACTACGGCTCCCTTAAGCTGATCTAGTAAATCATCAATCCTAGGTAATGGATATTTATTCTTAATTGTGACCTTATTCAGCTGTCTATAGTCAATGCACAACCTCATACTTCCATCTTTCTTTTTGACAAACAACACTGGTAAACCCCAGGGAGAGACACTTGGTCGAATGAAGCCTTTCTCGAGCAACTCTTCTAGTTGTTTCTTCAATTCTGCCAACTCTGATGGTGACATCCGATAAGGGGACTTAGAAATTGGGGTTGTACTTGGCACCAAATCGATGGTGAACTCGACTTCTCGCTCCGGAGGTAGTCCAGATATCTCTTCTGGAAATACCTCAGGATATTCTTTTACTATATTGATATGATCGATCCCAACTTCTCTATCCACATTGATAGAGAAGAAAACTATATAGGCTTGACAACCCTTTCTAATACACTTATCTGCTCGAGATGTTGACAACAACATCGGGACTATAGGGGCTTCTACGGATATGGTATTCATGGCGTAAGTGGCCACCTTCTTCTTACAATGAAGTATGGCATCATTGTCCACTAGCCAATCCATACCGATGATAGCATCTATGCCTTTTAGTGGCAGACATACTAAATTCACTATAGAATCTCAGTTTTCAAACCGAAGGGTAATACCCACACAAGCATGTGCGGTTATCACAACAGCTCTAAAGATAGTCTCCAAACTCTCGATCCAAGCTTCAACCTTCAGTGGATCTAAATTTTCATGAAACTTTTCTGGATCATGATGATGAACATCTTTCCATACCTTATTAATAGCTAATTCTTCAGGATTGGGTTGTGATGATCCCTCACCCCCAACATTCTTCCTAGGACCTTCATAATTAGTTGAGCCGACTGGCTCGTTTTTCCGTGATGCTTCTATACTAGGTTTAGGTGCCTCATGATCTTTTGGCTTTGGAATGTTCCCCTCTTCTCTTATCTTTTTTTTTTTTTTTTTTTGAAGATCTCCCTCAAACTGTTGAAATCGTGCATCCATAGCTGTTAATAATTTATCCAAAAGAGTCTCGTTTTCCTGAGACAACTGTGGTTCAACATTTTTTGGAAGTGGGTCAACGTTGGAGACAGTCTTTCTTGTATTAACCATTTTCTCCCCACCTAAGGATGAAATCCTATAATAATTAGGATACAACCCATAGCAATACAAAAACACAGGGAGGTTATGTGTGAAAGAATATATTGCCACTAAAGCTCTGATACCAAGTTGTGAGATCCTCTCCTTAATAATAATATAATATTAACTTATCTTTAAGAATTACTCATTTCATCATTTTTTTTTTAAAAAGAAAGAAAGATTACCATGGTAGAAAAGAGTTCAAGTAACTATTTGCAAAGTCTACCATGGTAATAAAAGATTGAAGTCATTACCATGGTAGAAAAGAATTCAAGTAACTATTTGGAAACTCTACCATGGTAATAAAAGATTTAAGTCATTACCATGGTAGAAAAGAGTTCAAGTAACTTATTTGAAAACTCTACCATGGTAATAAAAGATTGAAGTCGTTACCATGGTAGAAAAGAGTTCAAGTAACTATTATTTGAAAACTCTACCATGGTAATAAAAGATTGAAGTCATTACCATGGTAGAAAAGAGTTCAAGTATCTATTTGAGAACTCTACCATGGTAATAAAAGATTTAAGTCCCTACAGTTATCATATCAAACATTTCCATTTCAAAACCAAGGTCACCCAACTTTATATGATAAACAGAGTACGAAGAGGAATTTAGAGTTTACAAAATAAGGTCCCTAATAAGTGGCAATGTACATTCATTCAACACATAATAAACTACAAGAGGCTGTACAGATATATATAGAAATATATCTATGCCTCAGGAGCTCCTCCCGACATTCCAGTAAGGGAATTATCACCTGAAAAATGTTAAATTAACGGGGTGAGACAAAAGCCTCAGTAACCAGCTATCCGACTCATTACACATGCTAACATGTGTTCATGAGGTGCTAAGTGGAACAATTTATATAGCAATTTATAAAAATTCAATATCACGGTTTTATACATAAATTTCTTATTACGATTCCCATTACCTCCCATCAATCCAACCGAACCGCCTTATTTCCACGCGACTAGACCCATGGGCTAAGTTACTAACCATGTAACTGGCCACTCAAAAAGCTCACCGGTCACGCGATGAGGATCGGCCAAACCCTCAAAACACGTGCCCCGGACCATGGGTCTTTCGGTGTCGCAGCCCCTCATTGAAACTGGTGGGGCAGTCCCTCATTGAAACTGGTGGGACAATAAACAGCCAACCATCGTGCACCAATGGAGGCTATACCACGTGGTAAAATAACATACTCCATCTTATCCCAAACCCATTATCATAATAATTTATCAATAATTATTTCAATGGGATTTTCCCGAATATATACATAATTTTCTCATTTCAAATCATAAAATTCCACAAAGCTATTTTATATCAAAATACTTCACGATATAATGAAAACTTTCTCAATCACAATAAACCTTTACTCATTAGAGTAAATATCAAAATACTCACAAACAGCATATCAACACAGATAATAAGTGGAAAGTGGTTACCTCTCGCCAAAGCAAAATTATAATCACAAGCTTCTAATCCAAGAGCTCAAATATACGCCAAAAATCAATCTACAATAATCAATTTATAAAATGGCTAAATTATAAATCATCATCCTAAAAAAAATCTAAACCGATTAAAACCTCAAGAATACCTCCAATAATCCAAATAAATTATTTAACCTAAATTTAATCGGTTAAAAAGCCTAATATAGAATTATTCATAGATTAGTTATGTAAAGATTTCATTATAAAATTATATGCTAATTAAGTAACAAAAGTAACTCGATTAAAATTAACTATTAATTATCCTCTACATTCCTGCAACATCATGTTAACAAAACTCAAATTTATCCAAAATCATAATCCGAAAATTTTCTCTAATCATCATAAAATTATTACCATAAGAAAGAGAAAATTATTTAGAATATTTCTATAAAAATAATTCTGAGATAAGAAGTAATATTGAGTACCTTATCGATCTCCAAAGATATGAAAATATTCCTACTAGTGCTTCACTCTACACCTTTCTCCACACTTGAGGTGTGTGGAGTGAGGACGGGGGAGAGGGGGTATTTATAATCCCCCTCCTCTTTGAAAACTGCGGAAGACACTGCGTGCCTTCCCCAGTTTTCATTTAATGATTGTGGGCGTATGCCCACAATCATTAATTAAATGGTGGGAGGCACTTTGTGTGCCTCCCCCGTTTTTCAATGTGGTGGGCGCCAACGGGCGCCCACACTTTTCTTTCTTTTAATATATATATATATATATATTATTTTATTCTATTTTTATAATATTTATTTATTTATAATTATTAATTTATTTAAATATATATATTATTATTTTAAAAATATATTTTAACTAAATTCTTCTTTTCTTTTTACCTAAAAATTATTATTAATTTCATAATTATAATTATATAAAAATTAGGATGTTACAAATTGAGCTACAAAATGAAACCAGAAAAGGCAAAGTTTGATGCATTCGCAAGTATCTGAGTTATTAGAAGAAGTTGGAACCTACATTTTTTTTTTTGAAGTCACCTAGATTTAGATTTTGGCCTTGAAATTTGAATGTGCTAAGCTATCACCAGCGAATAATATACTTATTGCACGGATATTATTTATATATGCATCTAACAGTCCAATAAAAATCGGTTAATTCACTTAAGTTTTTCTAAGAATAATGTATTATGATCAAGAGTCTCTGTGTGTGTGTAGAGAAGGGGAGGTGGGAGCTTTTCTGTCGACAAAGCATGCAGATTTTCTTTCTTTATGTGCTCAATATTATTAAATTATCGACGATTAAAAAAAAAAGTTTAAAGCAGTTAGTCATGATAGCACATTAGTTACATCTAATCACAAGGCACTTGATGAGTGAGTGAGCATTTGTCATTATGAAACGTTGAATTGCGCCTTCAGAAATAATATTATATTTGAAAGAGGGTTTGGACTGGACCTACCGAGAAAAGATTATAAAATTAATCAAAACGATTTTACAAAATCAAATCGCAACAGGCATCACATGAGTTCAATAAATTTGTTCCAAGTTCCAAAACATTAATGACAGAGTTAGTTCCGTTTTAAAGATTCTTTTGTTGGTAGAAATATCTTGCATCTTACCCTACACCTCGTCTATATCGATCCAAAACAGTAACTTATAACCGAGGCATTGAACTTATCAGGTTTTTGCTGCCATATAAGACCTGATTATGATCAACTTATTGTCATTAGAATTATCTTGTGTTATGGTATAAGAGTCTGGAGTAAATATATATATAATTCAACCTTTTCACTAGAGAGAGACAAATAAAAAATAGTTAGGTTTAGACGTGATAGTGAAATTCATAAAATATCAAGAATAGTATAGCTAATGGGATTATTGAAGTTAAAGGAGAAGGATTTCATGTTGATATTACTCCAAAAGAGTTAGATTATGTGTTTGCATAATAACTACCACTCAATTACTTGATTACTTGATGCAGGTGGCACCTTTTTTTCAATGGAAATCTTCGAGTGCTTGCATCTTTATGCCAAGCATGCATGCCAATTTGAAATTTGATCATTACATTTTCTACAGCAGTTAATAATTTTGCTTGCTATGTGCATCAAATTTGTAATTTTACCATTTTTCTAATAACTTTCCAGTATACTCCAATTTTATTCAAAACTTGTGCCGTCTAACGCAACAGAACGAGATTCCCTGCTTGTCCAAAGGAGGAGCAGGGGGAGCTCTTCCCATTTGAGCCGTTCAGATTTTATTTTATTTTTTGTTTATTATTTTAATGGGTACAAAATCTAAAATAAAGATAATTTCTTAACTGACATTTTCTTAAAAAATGATTCTTTTAGTAAAAAATAACTAGTTTAAAAAAACTAAATCTGGATCATCCAAATTTCATCTGAACAATCTAAATAAGACGAGCTTTTAATGCTTTGAATAGGCACCTCCCAACCAACACAACCGACCATTTTACCTTGTAGTTGTCCTCTTTGGTTATTAAAAAAATCTTGAAACTCTGAAACAAGATTCCTTAATAATCTTCAAATTTTTATTTAGAAAATCAAGAAATGGTGGTCCAATGAAGGCTATGAGGCTACTACCCTCCATCTGACGAAGTACTATTAAGAGTAATCTGACGTCCTTTATGTTCACATAAATTAGGAAGAATTAGGAATAAATATTTTTTTTAGCAGATTAATTGTTGAATGCTATCAAACGTGTAAACCATCTTTCGTGTGTGCACAAAACTTTTATATAAATATATAAACCATTTTTCATTGTATGCAAAATATCTTTCATTAAAGTACAACCGATCTTCTATATAGCATTTAGTCATTAATTTGTTCTAAAGATATTTTTGGACAATTTTCCAAATTAGAATTATCCGTGTTTCAAATTCAAACGTTTCAAAAAAACGGCGAGTATGGTTATCATTTTTCTCATGTTATGGCTAAAGGCTTTTTACTGTCACTACTGTAATGTAATTTCATTGACCGATAGCTAAACCACTCACATGGTCAGGACATCAAAACTCATAAGAAAGAGTAATACTGCCTGAACAATAATTATTTAACTTCTTTAATTTTTCTAAAAAAATCAATCAACTAGGTTTAGAACTGGAGGTAGCATAATTTTTTTTTTAAGTTCTTATGAAATATTCATACTTTGAGAAAATCAAATCAACAACGTAACATGAACAATAATTCAAGATGCGTCACATAAAAAATTAAAAGACGTGTGCTGTCTAGAATTCAAGAACAGAGTGATGTGTCAATAATAGAGGCTTTCGTAAGTCTTCAGCCATTGCTAGTAATCATGTCGCAACAAAGTTGTTCACAGCCCGTCTCAGCAGCTAGCCCCACAGAGAATTAAAAAAATAATAATTAAAATACGACTTTGAGTCTTCGAACATCCTTAATAATAGCATACCCCATTTTTCTCATATTTTGTTCTCTCTCTCTTTCATCTTCCTCAAATCTTCAAGTTTCAAGTTTCAAGTATGAAGGGAATGGATCTGTTCTGTTCATCACCTGCTTCCACAGAAGTAATCTCCAGTATGGATAAAAGGTTTCAGTTTCGCCGGAGTCCCAAATCATACGTTCATGATCGAAGGAAAAGCCAGCCACGTGTCCCTTGTTCTTCACACTTCGCTATTAATCCTAAGCCTTACTCCGACATGATGCACCACAGGAAGAAGAATACTTCTTCTGGTAAGCAAAACGACGATGTTCGCAGAAAAAGCTGTGTTGAAGTTAGCGACCTGTATAACAATAGCCACCCTCCGTCCTCGTCCCGAAGATATTTACTCAGAGACGACGTCCCTTTCATTGATTGGGCGTCACACTCTGACCAAGTCCCAGAAATACCCAAGAACAAAGATAATTCTTCTCCTGCTCCTTCCAAGGACCAGGTATTGTTTTATTATTAATTATTATTTAACATATTAGATTCTTTTTGTTATGTTTTGTTTCTTTTCCTTTTTGCTGCTTGTTGCTAACAAAGATCGACTAGAGGATGGCATATTAATGACAATTAGTGTAATGTTTGAAATATTGTATAGGTTGTCGTCTTGAGGGTATCACTGCACTGCAAGGGCTGTGAAGGAAAAGTCAGGAAACATATCTCAAAAATGAAAGGTGTGAGATCTGATCTGGTTCATCAATGTAACATGTTATGTTTATGATTTTTGAAAGAACAGTATGAAATATGACAAAGCATGATGAATATTATCTGTGTAAGCAGTATTATGTAGCTTTTATAGTACTTAGCCAAACCAGAGAGATATCTGAATTGTAATGTAAATATATACATGAGAGTATTATTATGTATATATCTTCTAATATAATACAGAATGGTTATTAAGAGGAAGATTCATTTTGGGGATATTTATGTAGGAGTAACATCGTGCAGCATAGATTTAGAGACAAAGAAAGTGACGGTCGTCGGAGACGTGACACCATTAGGAGTACTGGCGAGCGTGTCAAAGGTGAAGAAAGCACAGCTTTGGCCATCTTCATCGTTATCATCATCGACCTCCACGCCATCGTTTCTATGGTCAACAATATGAAAATTAGCTACCTTATTTACGTTGACTACAGCTTTCTATTGATGTTTTTTTGAGGTCTGAATAATTACAAGTTTGATATGAGTCTTAGGTGTATTTCGTTTTGCTTGTTTAATTTCATGCTTGTCTTTTGTAATTATGGGAAGTCATCTCTAATTTAGATTCGTGGTAATGAAGCTTTTGACTACTGTTTTTGCGGGACAGAACTTGATTTCACATTAAATATTCATTCCTGGGATGGCAATTAGTTTTATCAGTATGTTGCTGTTCCGTCATGTTCATATATGAAACCCACCCGATTATAGGTCATCCATGATGCTAAATCATGAGGGGGGGAAAGTGGAGCTGAAAAAAAGAACCCGCCGTAGGTGTTAATTATATTAAGGGAAAATCTCACTCAAGTACCATAGACCAAAAAAAAAAAAATCAAAAAATGTGGATTCCTCTGTAAAAAAGGTCATAGTGTAAAATTCTTTATAAAAAAAGTCACTAGGAACCTCAGTGATATAAATGAGCTTGCCAATGAAAACTCTATGACTTACCAAAATTGCCGTATACACTTGTCTACAGAAGTTCTTTAGCTAACATAAATAGGTTGTCAATAATCACCCTATGACTTATTAATATAGTGACATACACTTGTCAACAAAAACTAATTTAGTTAATATAGATGGAATTGTTAATGGTCATTCCATAACTTGTCAATATAGTCATATACATTATTTTTGTCAACGAGAACTGTTTTAGTTAACATATATGAGCTTGTCAACGACCACTCTACAACTTGTTAATATAGTCACCTACACTTGTTAATAAAGTAAGATTATATTCGGAATCTATCTCACTAATGTCTCTCAGGACTTTTTTTATAGAAGATTCTACACTGTAACTTTTTATATTTTTTCTAGTCTTTGAAACTGTATGAGATTTTCCCTTATATTAATGAGATAGTAAAAGAAGATAAGTAGCGTATAGATGAAGAGGATAAATATATATAATGTGTAGGTTGGGGGGGGGGGCAGGATCACATGGGAGTGGCAGTGTGGGACGATGAATAAGTGGAGGGAGACAGAATAAAGCATGCGAGGAGGCAATAGTAGCAGAAGGCACTCAAATATTCACATTATTATATATATTATTAAATTGGAATTGTAGATAATTTACGTCACAAAAATGAATTTGGAATTTGACTATTTCAGTGCAACGACAGAAAGTAGAGAGCTTCTTCTCTTTTTTATCCTCCTCCTCTTCTTTTGTTTATTCTATACTACTTTATTTACTTTGAGGGTTTGGTACACTTGATTTCTTTGACTAATAAACCTTAGGCGGCTGCAAAAAAGAAAATACCCAAATAAGTTGAAAAAGCGAACGCCCACAAATCCCGTATAATATACAAACACACATATATAATTCAAGGGTAGGAATAAGTTATTTGGCATATATTATATACGAGCAATTAGACATGGGAAAACCAGTTGAATCCTTTTATGTGAAGGACCACACGTGCATGAAGCGTGAATGCTAGCTTTCAGTGGAAGCTGAAAACAACAGAAGGAGAAGGAGCAGGGTCCAGAGGATTAGAGCAATGATGATAAACAAACAAAGAAGCGAGGATGAAAGTTGAAAACGATAGGCTAAGGGTATTAGATTTTTAATGAAGTATGTCTATGAAGTTGATATTCCATCAAAATGACTTAAGTCAATTTGATAGGACCAACCATTGAATTATATACCTTTACTCTAATATTTATATAATCAATATGAAACTATTTTTTTTACGTATTTTAATAAAGGGAAAGGGCTTTGACTTGAAATTAAACAAACCTTAAGAGGGTTAGGATTAGGGTGTAGATCGATGCTGAACTTGAGGAGACTTTGTTGGGAAACGGAAACCAAACCAAGTCAACAGAATAGCTAATTAAGCATGCATCCAAAAAGGGAAGGACAAAATAAAAACGCACATTTTTTGCTTTTACGGCCATTGTGTTCAGTGATTGTAACACAAGAGTTTAAAGACATGTCGTGGGATTTTCATTTTTCAACTCTCTCCCCCCCCCCCCCCCCCACTCACTCTTGTCAATCAAGTTTTAATTTATTTTAATTGTGTATAAATGTAAATTATTGAAAATAATGGACCACTCTTCCAAGATGATTGTAGTAATTAACATACATAATCACAATACAAACAGAGGGAAAGTGATGAGAGACAAATTAAAGGTTAAGTTCATCGATATAAGATAGCTATTCCATGCAATATCTTGCACACACATCTTCCAACGCTGCTACATCTTTAATATATATACACCATTCACAATATGAATAAATTAAAAATAAATGCTTTCTGTGGCCTACGGATTCAAAACATGGGTTTATTCTCCAAAGTTTTTTTTAACCTGTATCTCTTGCAAAGGAAATAAAAAATGAATAAATAAAAATAAGACAATCTCCATTTTTTGATAACCACTCCTGTAATGAAATATACTAAAAGTACAAGCATATATAATAAATTAAAACAGGAATTCCCTACAATGCGCCAGTGTGTGCGTTTGAAGAGTGTGAACACTGAAACTAATTAATCCTAAAGACGACAGAGTTAAAAGACGACACATATCTAAATAAATAGAAGTGGATGGTGAATAAATAATTATAAGTAAATTTAACTTTTATTTGTATTCACAACACTAGGCCACCTAGACAATAAAGTGGGCCAAGGGAGTTCGAGTCTCACCTTTTTCAAAAAGACCCTTAGAGAGAGGCATCCTGGTTACAAAGCCTTCATTTGAATTAGTCAGTTAATCTGACATCTAATGATAAAAACCAGAAAAAGCATCGCACATCAGATGCCTAAGGGTCCGTTTGGTTAGATTGCATTGCACACCTGTGATGGTAATCTTTATTACATTACCATTGGTGGCATGTTTGATTGGCCTTACTAATGGTAATATAGATTACAATTGTAAAACAGATTGCATATTTTTTGGTAATCTCTATTTATAGGGGAGACCCCTATGAAAACTCATTGCAGGCTTGTAATCATTGATAAAATCTCAATTTTAACCCTACTAATGTAATAAAAAGACAAGATTTGCCCTCCCTAAACAAAACATTAAAATTAGGCTATCATCGTTTTTTTCTTAACAAAAGCCCTAACATTGAGACTTGAGAGCAGAACGCCAGAACCGAACGTTGAGAGCAAAACGTCGCAAGCAACAGAAGCCGAGAGTGGATAGTTCACGCAAAGGATGGCAGAAATAAACACCGGTGTTACTGTGATCGACGAGGTATTAATTGTTACAAATCTATTTTGTCTTGCAAATGGAATCCTGAGCCTATCTTCTTAAGTTCCCTCTTTTTCTTTCTTGTACTTCAATTCATGCTATTTAGAAATTGTTTTTGTTAGCCACAATTTTCATCGTCTTCTTCTTCTTATGGGATTAGATGATTTAATCGGTGGGTTATTGTTGTGATTCAATATACCCGATGTAAAAATCTGGGATTTGGGGTTTTTATTTCCTTAATTGTTGTGATTCAATATACCCGATGTAGAAATATGGGATTTGGGGTTTTTATTTCCTTAATATGAGATTGGGTGAAATATTCTTGGAAAGAATGATCACAGTTTGCAAAATAACTGTAAATTTAAAAAAACTGTTGTGCTCATTATGAAGCAAGAGGGATTTCCGCCAGAAGAATTGCAGCTTTGGTTTGATCACTTGATGTTAATTTATCCGTAAATCAAAGCATACAAATTTCAACGTTGTGCTTGTTGATTCCTTATAAAATTGAAGGTTTGATTTATGTTGTTTGATTAATTTTATAATGTCCTGGGTTTCAACATTGTGCTTGTTGATTCCTTCTAAAATTCAAGATTCAATTGATGTTGTTCGAATAATTTTATAATGTCCTGGGTTTCAACGTTGTGCTTGTTGATTCCTTCTAAAATTCAAGATTCCTTCTAAAACTCAAGGATTACTAGCTGTGAATTATTTTAAAGGATAAAATGGTCTTTTACAAATATATTAATTTTGAAATATAATTATAAAATAACTCATTGCAGCCCACTGTAAAAAGCATACCAAACATCATCCTTGTAATTAGTATTGCATTGCATTCCCATTACATTGCACAGCACATGACAATGCAATCTAACTAAACGGGCCCTAAAGGTTAAAAACATTACCAGACATATAAGACTATTTACTCTTGGGTTAAGGTGTAAAAATACCCATGAACTTTTCTAAAAAATGCATCCAACATCATAAACTTTTTTTAGATGCAAAAATACCCATGAACTTCTCAAAATGGGGCAAAAATGTCAAACCGTTAATTGGTACAAACGTCCATTTTGTGGGACCCACAATTTTATTTTTTGAGGTGCAAAAATACCCATGAACTTTTCTAAAAAGTGCATCCAACACCATAAAATTTTTTCTGGGTGCAAAAATACCCATGAACTTTTCAAAAGTTTATGGTGTTTGGTGCACTTTTTAGAAAAGTTCATGGGTATTTTTACACCTCAAAAAATAAAATTGTGGGTCCCACAAAACGGACGTTTATACCAATTAACGGTTTAACATTTTTGCCCCATTTTGAGAAGTTTATGGGTATTTTTGCACCTAAAAAAAGTTTATGGTGTTAGATGCACTTTTGAGAAAAGTTCATGGGTATTTTTGCACCTTAACCCTTTTACTCTTTCAACAATGGAGCCCAAGGAAAAGTAACGAAGCCCAAATCCTCCTACACTTTGGGCTCAGGCCTGTGACGCTTGCGCGAACTCATTTTTTGACTTTTGGGTCTCTTTACCCAGGACACGCTTCCAGTGACAGAAATTAAATACTAATAGGCTTAAAGTCCCGATTTAATTGTAATTTCACAGTATGATTCCGGGAAATTGCAGAAATTACATAAAATAGCCGTGTTCCAGCTTTAGAGGGAAAAAAATAGACATAAAGCAAGGCTGTGGGCATAACCATTAGGCAGAGTGAGTTACTTTCATGGATGTGAACAGTTTTATTTTGGAGGATATTTCAAAACACAGCAAATATTTTGTAGCCATCAGTTTCCAAATTTATAGGCATACTTGAGGCCACACCCTGTTGATTTGTGTCTGCCAGAGGGAGACGCGGAAATAGTGGTGCTGTTTGACTTCCATTTATGACTTTTCACTTTTGCACTCGTCTATATATTTCCTTTCCACTGTTCTGCTATTTCACATGCACGTCGCTGTTCAGTGAAAGAAATTAACAAATTTTTAATCAAATTTAGTTTGGCAGGCCGTTTAAAAGAAAGGTAAGAAAAACAAACCAAAGATTACTTAATGATCGAAGTGGCGGGGGCTGGTATTCCAAGACTAATTAATTAGTTAGTTAAAACGACAATACGCGTGAGATGAAACAAGATTTGAGATTCAGTTGCTCATATTTTATATATACAAAAATAATATTCATGCTAAATTAAAGTTTCCGGGAAAATTCCTACCACCATATTTTTTTAAAAAACGCGGACTCTCTAGAAAACCAAGAGACTTTTCATGTAAACCAAACATGAGAAATAGGAAGTCCTGGGTAATAGGCCCAAGGCACCCTCGAATGACCAGACAGTCGCAGGTGGGTCATTTTCAATAATCGGAAAATATGCCTGTTTTCGATCGGATTAATTATAAATAATTTCAAGGAGCAAATCAAGCAAATAATGTTGTAATGTCTACAGAAAAACAATACGCACCGACATATTAATCACATATACTGTATTAGTATGTTGAGATTTTTACGTCCACCTATAATTTAATTGGATTAAGATCTAATGATCTATATTTAATATTTTATTTTTATTTTTCTCTCTATAATAGTAATATTTTTATAAAATATTAAATATGAATCATTAAATCTTGATCCAATAATTATGAAAAGTGGTAAAGGATTTACAAATGTGCGAAGGCATTGGCGGGAGTGATATTATTTAGTTAATATGTTGTCATTTCAAATCTATAGCCAATGGTTACAGCTAAGGGATTATTTGGTATGAGGGATTTGAAAGAGAAAGGAGGGAAAATTTTTAGAACTTTAATTTAAAAAGTTAAAAAGGTGCGATTATAAAATTTTAATCCATATAAGATATAAAATAAAAGAAAAAAAATTAATTAAAATTTTATAACCTCACTTTTCTGATTTTTTTTAAATCCGACTTATAGAAAATTTTCCTTCACTCTCTTTTTCTCCAACCCAACAAGACGCTAAAAGTTAGTTTGCACTAAACTTGATGCGGCTCATGTGCTAGCTAGTTTCCAAACAATGTGCCAAGGAACAAGGTTATCATGCTCGTAAAATCATTCATGTCACACAGCTGTTTTTGTCTCTCCCTATGTAACCTGATGATGAATACTTAACGACCGCTTCTAGAACATAATTAAATATTTTCACAGAGCTTGATCATTAAAAGGATAATTATAATTCTTTGCACTGGAGGTTCCTGCAATTTATGGAGTACAAAGAATGGGCTGCATTATTTATTTATTTATTTATTCATTTTTTGATGGAGGTAAGAACTTTAAATTAAAAAAAAAACTATTGACTGGATATACTATAACTAGAATACTTGCGCAGAACGCAATTGGGAGGTATCATATTGGAAACGCGTGATGAGCACGATCCTAACTAGCTAAGTAGCTGAATAAGGATACTTGCGTAAGCACCAACGTAACGACTGAAGCAGACAAAACAAGGTTCCTCTCCTTAGTCAACCATTTCATGTTTCGGGTTTATAAATTCCCCATCGTATTTTCATTCACCCACAAAACAAAACTATTCTATTCTCACCTGGGAGCAATTCAAGCACAGAGACTCAACACTCAACAGTTAACACAATGCCCAGAAAAGGAATGAGAAGCGTCTTCTTCAAGCCTTCACCTTCATCACCACCCACTCCACCTTCACCCACCTTCTCTGGTTCGTTAATGGAGGAGAATATTGAAATCGCACGCTCTGTTATCACCAAATGGCATTTTGAAAACTCCCATCATTCTCTTTTCACATCTAACCGCCGAGAAGCCAGACAATACATCCACGCTGTCAAGGGCCTACAAGCCGCTATGCAGCACCTCATCGCACAGGATTCTGCCTCCGAAACACTCATCCAAGCCCAGCTCCTCATGCAACTCGCCATGAAGAAGCTTGGCCACGAGTTCCATCATATATTAGCCGCAAACCGTGACCATATGGATGCGGAATCCGTGTCGAGTCGCTCCTCAATCTCGGATTCGAGGGCGAGCTTTTCCGATTTTGACGATGAACTATTATCCTCGGAGGATGATTTTCGTGTTGCCAGCGGCGACTCCATAACGGAGACGGAGCGAGTGTCTATGCTTGCAATGGCAGATTTGAGAGTGATTGCTGATTGTATGATTTCGTTGGGATATGGTAAAGAGTGTATGAGAATTTACAAAATTATGAGGAAATCGATCGTCGATGAAGCGTTGAGTCATCTAGGAGTCGAAAGTTTGAGTTTCTCTCACATCAAGAAAATGGATTGGGAAGTGCTCGACTTGAAGATTAAGAATTGGATGAACGCAATCCAAGTGGCCGTTGGAACTCTATTTTCCGGTGAGCGAACCCTCTGCGACCATGTATTCCCGAGTTCAGAGAAAATGAAAGAGGCGAGTTTTTCTGAGATTTCTCGAGACAGTGCCACGAGTCTGTTTGGATTTCCAGAACTCGTAGCCAAGTGCGCGAAAACCCCCGAGAAAGTATTCAGGATTTTGGACTTGTACGAAACAATCAGCGATCATTTGCCTCAAATTCAATCCATCTTCTCCTACGAATCAACCTCCGTCGTCCGATCACAGGCCGTTACTTCTCTAGCTACGCTTGGCCAATCCGTCCGCGCGTTGCTCTCCGACTTCGAAACTTCGATTCAAAAAGAATCCTCCAAGAAGCCTTTGCCAGGTGGTGGGGTCCACCCGCTCACGAGGTACGTCATGAACTACATCACATTTCTCAACGACTACAGCCGTGTGCTCGTCGATATAATCGCCGATTGGCCGTTACCGTTGCAATCTCCTTTGCCGGAGTCTTCTTTACTGAATTCCTACCTTTCAGAAAGCGAGTCGTCATCGGCAGTGACGGCGCAAATAGCTTGGGTGATAATCGTCCTCCTCAGCAAACTCGACGTCAAAGCAGAACACTACAAGGACGACGCACTCTCGTACCTGTTCCTCGCTAACAACCTCCAATACATCGTCGGTAAAGTTCGCACATCCAGTCTTGGGGTTATTCTTGGGGATGAGTGGTTGAGGGGTCATGAGTCAAGGATTAAAGAGTACGTGTCAAAGTACGAGCGTTTGGGTGGGAGCAAGGTGTTGACGTCCTTGCCGGAAAATCCTTCTGCAGAGGTACCACCGGAGAAAGCGAGGATCTGGTTGAGGAGCTTCAACGTCGCGTTTCATGGCTTTACAGGAAACAGACGTCGTGGATAGTTTCAGACCCAGAGCTACGAGACGAGATCGAAGGTTGGCTAGCGTCAAAGCTGATGCCGCGGTCCAGGGAACTGCATGATAAGTATCTGGTCGGGTTTAGGTTGGGCAGAGATTCGGATTCAATTAGATTATCGCCCGATGACTTGGAGAATTATTTGTCTGGCATGTGGAGGTGTAAATCAAGATAACATAATTAGAAATTTATATATTCCATTTATAAATATGGTTATGAAAATAAACAATATGCCTGGTTTAGTTAATTTTTCATAACGATATATAAACACCAATATGTTTCAAGGCCTGGGCATTCACAGTGAGCACGTTCTCTGTCAAAACTGCAATATATAATTGCAATCCATTGGAATTGGTGTTGACCCAGTAGGAATGAACCCTTGGCAGAGTCACGACATCCTTAAACATGGATCGAACCCTTCACAGGCCAGGCCCATAGCTTGTTTTGGTAGTCCATTTAACGTTATGACCCAAGCCCATGTCATGGGACCTCCAATACCAAATCAAGTCACTCATTTTCTAAAATTCATTGTATATAAAAAAAAAAAAAGTCACTCATTTTCTGCCTAAGAATGTGGGGGATCTCATTTCGAAGTTCCAACAGCTCATGGGAGAGTCTAAGATCCTGCGAGTTTTAACATCGAAGTCTCTCAAACGTTGCTTGCCACAGATCCAACATAAACTATAACATTATATGAAGTAGAGTTGAATTTATTTTTTGCTCCGATAACCAAACAAAGGAGTTTGAATTGAACTTGCCAAACATTAAGGGCCTGTTTGGTATATTATAATTGATTTTGATGGAAATGAATATGAAGATGGATATGGAAATAGACATATGGATATGAAATTGGAGTTTAAAAATGTGTTTGGTATGTTATGGAAATGAGACGTATATTTTATATGAAAATACGAAAATACCCTCCCTAAAAACCCAATCTCCACCATCATCAAAACCCAACATCTTCCACCCTTTCAGATATCAATTTTACGGTTTAGAAATCAAATCCAATAATCATCATAAAAATCAAATCGGAAAAAACAAAGGCAAAAGGGATTATTTCTTTTCTTTAGTTGAAGAAGACCAAATCGCTAAGCAAGCTATGCTTCGCTCTCTCTCATATTCACCATGGGGCTTGTTTGAACTAAAATCGTGACGTCGATCTGGATCTTAGAGATGATAGTGAAAGTCAATGAAGTATATGGGTATGAAGAAAGAGGGAGAATCGCGGACCCATCAATGGTGGGTTGGCCGAAGGAAGCCGTTGCCGCTGTCGCTATCGAAGTGAGGGTTTAAAAATGTAGCCACCGCCAAGTTGTCACTCCTCACCACCATTAGATTTATGAGCACAAGCCACCGGTGGACATGGATCTAGCTTGTTGGCACCGGAAGGATAAGGGAGATGGTGGCGTGATTTTTGAAAAGGAAGAGGTAAAGGTTGAAAATGAAAATAAGGGCATAGAATTATAAATCTTTGGATGTTAGCATGGAAGTCATATTCATCTATTTTAATGGATATAGAAATAAAATTTTTTCAAATTCCATAATACCAACCATGCACTAAACATGAAATTAGCCTCAAATTCTGTTTCCATATGTTGATTTCCATAAAACCAATCAGGCCCTAAAGTGGTAACAGAGGCCGTACGAGGCTTAACAGAATAAGCAGGCAAGAAAAAAGAAAAAAGCAGAGAATAAGAAGGGGACCACAGTCTTAAGAAGCATACCAGTTGTGTAACTCTCTCATTGAAAGCCAAAAGCTGGCTCCCTCCTTTATTGCCTTATTTTGGCTTCTTCCCTGTCTCCATCGTCCCCAAGCTGTCGCCCCCATTAATGCCGTCTTTCCCTTACACCTCCCTTTCTCACCCATTCAAAGCCTCCCCCAAAATATCCATACCCTTGTACCCCTCTACTTAATGGCACCTATTTTTCTGTTACTCTAGTTCATCGGCTAGGGCTAAATGACTATGCATAATTGTAGGATTTCAAGTATATTTAGAATTCGATTAACTCACTAAATAACTATACGAGATCGGAGCAACGATTTAGACTCTGATCACATTATACGGCAGATTCATTATCAAGATGAAAAGGAACAAAGAGGAGTTTTTGGAAGTATTTCTTAGAAAAATATTACCTTACTCCCACCAAATGAGAATGATCTCATATTTCACATTCAGAAGTTATTATGATTTGAAATTCAAACCATAAGAATTAAACTTTTTATTTGAACCCATATTTCTCTATAATTACATAATAACTCTAATTGAATTAAATTTAGACCCTGATCCATTAAAAATGAACCAGACATATTTCAACAACAATAGTTAATTGGGTTGCAATCCAAGAATGGACAATGATGAAGCCGCGTTAGGGTTATACTTTCCTTCCACCTAGCTAGAACATCGGCCGTGACTTTAAGAGAGTTGAGTCAGCAGCCTGCTAATTATTTTAGAGCTCGCCGCTCAGTCTCGTCGCTCGTCACAGACTCATCTCTTTTTCTTTTTCAAAAAGCTAAAGCAGCTGTTAGCATTAAATATTTGGTGTAGGAAAAAGCCAGCCTCCCCGTTACATCACGCACTTGCCGGAAAAAGCCAGCCTCCTCGTTACATCACGCACCCCCAAAGTAGGAGACTAATATATCCTTCCGGCAAAAAAAATTAAAAATAAAGTAGACTAATATTCGCTCCGGTTTTATTTATAAATAATTTTCCTTCTCATAAAGCTGATCTCTTTTATAAAAAATTTTTACTTTGTGTCTGAAATTGTAAACTTCTTTTTACTATCTTACCCTTATTAAATATATAATCTATAATTAATTATCACACACATCAAGAGTTATATTCAGGAGAGAGAGTGAAAGAGACTAGGTGAATGAAGTCAACAAAGCATTGGGAAAATGCATATTTTACTCTCTTTCATGATTTTTATAAATTTTCTCTCATTTATTCTTTTTAAAAATAAGGGCATATATGAAAAAAAAATGTCATTTTTGGCACACTTATTACTTTTAACTACCAGTTCGTTTTGCGCAATCAAGGGAAAAGTTACTTATAAATAAGACCGGAGGGAATATATACTACCTCAGCTACTTGATGTAAAACTCGGTTAATTTTTTTGAATTGTTAAGGATGCTAATTAAATTGATTAATTATATAATATGTCATATATCATTTGATTATATATCAGTTCACAAGTCTCTTAAATTAATTTAGTATATAAAATATAAATAAAAATACTTTAAAGTAATTTATTTAATTTTCTTAATTTTTTTAAAAAAGATAAATGGAGTCCTATATTTAGGAATGGAGGTAGCATGGCATATCGGCATCAAACTTGTGATTTAAACATGTCAAGTTTACTGATCTTTAGCCAAAACACATGGTGTGTGAATTGCCCTGGCTAGTAGCAAAGTCATCCCATTGTACTAAACTAGTTTAGGTAGTGGACTAAAGGTTAGTTGGTCAGATTGAAGTCAGTCAGAGCTAACCAGGAGCCATACCTGTGAGGAAGTAAACTTGAACGATAATATTTTTTGAAATTGAGAGTTTTCGCGAGTCAAATGATAATATTTTTGAGTTTTTTTTTTTTGCATTATAAAATATACATTTCAAGCTTTCCATAGAGTCTTAATTTATAATTTTAAAAATATACAGAATCAGATAGAATTTTTTGAAATCATGGAATTCTGAATAACCATTGAACCGTTTAAACCGGTCGGCCCAACAATACTTGATGACTAATTTGCTAATTTCGTTGCGAATCGGCCAATCTGGTTCGCTTTTGGGCTTGTTTGTTTAAGCGGTAGCTTAAAAAATAAGCCCGTATTACGCAAGCCGAGAAAAAACTCCTCTCACATACTTACCTCGTATACCGTGAATCACGAATTATAAGCACGTTTTGGACAAAAATAAGCCATTCCAAACGCACACTTTAACATCATACATTAAGTACATGACATTTTTACATTTTGAAGTGATGAAATGATCTGTATTTATATTTATTTTATTTTTTAAAAATACTCTAAAACTGTGTATCATTCTTTAAAAATTATAAAAATTCAAAATGCATCATTTTATTATCACAATATTATTCATTTTATATATAATAATAGAATAATAAAAAAGAGGAATTATTATATGGTTCCTATAAATATATTTAATTACCTAAAAAATATGATAACAGCAGAAGAAATATTATATATATATATATATATATATATATATATATATATATATATATATATATATATATATATATATATATATATATATATATATATCTTTTATTCATTATAAGAGCATATATAGAGTACTTGTCTGCACGTGATTGCAATTAAACATTGAGCCTCATAAATGATCGCCGAAAGCGCAGTTCGGTAATACTTGAAATGATCTAATATAATGCTCACATCCGATTTTTTTCTGTCGTATATTCATCCCCTAATTCAGTTATATCTAATGTAGCATGTCCTGCCACTACTATTATTTGACCGTGACCCATATATATAACTATACTGATCCCAAGTGGATCCAACTTAATTAATAATCTTGACTTTGTCGTACTTGTAAATTGATATTTCGCCATCTGATTCATAACAACTAAGTCCCTTCTGTCTTAAATATAATAAGGTGTAATTGATTTTTTTTAGAGATATTAAAAAAACTAAATAAGTTAGTTTATCATATTATGTGTTATATTTTATTAGATTATGTATAGTTTATGAGTCTGACAAATCAATTTGGAGAAAAAAAAATGAGTATAAATATTTTAAAGTAACTAAATTAGTTTCCTTAATCTCTCAAAAAAAAGTTTATTAAACCTTATATTTAGGATTGAAAGTAGTATTAAACCTCAAATCAAATTTACTTAATTCCCTTGGACGAAAACTCTTATTCTCCATGTGTTGTGTGTCCTCAAGGAATCAGTTTGGATGAGCAGGGAGAGCTCAACCTATTTCTTTACCTTTTGTTTTTCAAAAAAAAAAATATTTTAATAGGTAGAGAATCTAAAATAAAAATAACCTCTTAAATAATATTTTTTTAAAAAAATGATTTCTTCAATTAAAAATAACTAATTAAAAAAATTATATCTGAACGACCAAAATGCATCGAACCCTCTACTCATCCTTGGGAAACTGATTCCCGAGTCAGTGAGTGTGTGTTTCAGTCTGACCTGTAGTTTTTATTTTTTACTTTTTTTTATACAAAACGGCCAAGACGAAAGCTTGGAATTAGCAAATCTTCTCTAGACTACATGCCGACCTGCCATATCATCCCACATGTACCCCATACACCCAGGATGCACCAGTGGTAACACTACTAGACCACCAACTACATGGTGAGCATCCCTGGCCAAAAAATCGGCGCATCTAATTGCCTCTCTGGAAGTGTAATGCAGCTGTGCATCCCAGCCCAAAAAGAGCAGTTCCCAAGCTTCCTGGATCTCCCCTTCAAGCAGATGATGAGAATGACCTCTGACATCTCGTACAATCCACTGATAAGCCTATAACGAATCTGTATAAGCCTGCACCTTCTGAAGACTGAACTGTTTGCAGAGATTCAACCCCGTCACGATCCCCAATAATTCAGCTAAATGACGTTGGAAGCCAACCACCCATTTGCCTTGTTCATCCCGAATCACCCTGCCACAGGACGCCCACCTTGCTCCGTCAACAGAGGCGTCAGTATCTAAGCGGACGTACCCATGCATCGGTGGGTGCCATCGGGGAGTAGTTTTTATTTTTTAACTTAAGTTACTGTCAAAGTTTTTTGTAGTTTGTTTCACCATGATTTTTGATAATAATGTCACTCTATTTTCAATTTGTCACCAAATTTGACAAATTATTTACTTGTTAGTAAATTATATATTCCTTTTAACTCGCCAAAAGTTAACAAACATTTTATTCGGATTCAAGAAGTAAACTTAAAAAAAGTTATCTGGCCAAAAAAGAAGCATATGAAACAAATCGTAGAGCAATAACTGAAGAATATATAAGATCCCTGAGACCATCTTGAACCAGAATGAAGTTCTCATTTCACACAAGGAAAAAAAATTCCGTACTCTTTTATTTATCCAATTTGAGGCTTCTCAATTAAGCGATATTGTTATAAACTGTAAGATTATAATATATACAGTGTTAAAATAAAAAAATATATTTATTTTTCAAAACAATAAACCTATGACTCCCAGCTCTCAATATTACTAAACACAATCTAATAGTAGTTAATACAACTTCTAATCCTAAATATCGTAGGACTAATTACAAAGTACATTACAAACTATGTCATATATTAAGATGGAAGAAGTACTTCCTAATTGAATATAAAGTTGAGGACACCCTCGACTATCCGCTGCTAATGGATTGTTGATTGATTATGACCCCAAAAAAATAATTGTTACTTGATTGTGACTGAATCGAATATCAATTATAAGTTTGGCTTTGTTGGTGAGAGATCGAGATGTATGGCCTATATGATAACCTCAATTTTGGAGTTTGTGCCGTGCAAAAAATATCCCTCTGCTAGGGTTTATTCTCCCCCAGTCCAGGGAACCTCCTTCATCTAGATGTAGCTAGGTACTACAGCGGTGGCCGTTAGTCCCTTTGGGTGTAGGGCTTCTTCTCCCCTTCTGGTGGAGTATTTTGGTAGGCTCTATATGTCGCAGCCGGTGGAGGTGCTGTTTAGGAACACATTTGGTGGCAGTGGCGTACGTGAGCGAGATCGTAAGATGGTCGGCAGGGAGGTGTTCAAACATCAATCTTCCGAGATGATCTCCGACGACGACCTCTGATAGGTGCCCCCGTGGCCTTTGAAGTCGAGGTATGCTTTGAATCAGTGGATTTCTCCCCTTGCTAGTAAAAGGACGAACTGGGTTGAAGCTTTGAAGGGTAGGAGTGAGGGAGTTATGGGGGCAAATTCGTAGAAGAGGATTGGTGCACAATGTTTTAGGTTTCAAAGATCTCGATAGGAATCCCAGATGACTGTAAGGAGATGAAGAATCAACTAATAAGGGGAATTAGGGGTTGTTTAGCCATTTGGAGGAAGCCAAAGGAACCGACACAAATGCGATTAAAGGTACCCTCTTTGTGTTTCTTGGAGCCTGAGGTTTGTAGTTTCCTAAAGATTCAATCTTTTCCTTTTGATGGCTTTTTGGGATTGGTATTTGAAATTGGTAGGATAGATTCTCTAGATATTAGGTTCTTTATGTTAAATCCTAATGACTGTGTAGAAGAACTGATACCCGGTATGACTTGGTTAGTATCATTTGTATGACTGGTCCAATATATTTCTTCACTAGTCAGCGGGCTTTATAGGTCAATATACCTTATCTAAGATGTATTTTGTTCTACTAGTATTGGTGTGGAAGGTTAAGGGGCCAAGAGTAGCAAAAGTTTATCCTAGCCCTAAAGACAGGGGACTTAAGACCCTGTCAAAAATTGGTTATACTTGGTAGAGGGTTCCTGATTGTGGAAGGCAGGTAAAACATTTTATTGGCCAAATGTCTAAGAAGAGTGCATTGGATAGACAACTCAGAATACTCAATTTGACCATGTTCAATAGGACTGTATACGCTGTTCACCAGTGGCTAAACATGTGCTTGTTTAATGTGATGATTATCACTGTTCATTATTGGGCTAGACATATGCTTGTTTAGTGTATATGGTATTATTGTTCAGCATCGGGTTGGAGTTATGTCCTTTTTCTTATTGTCTATTTGATTGTTCTTTTTCTAACAATATAATGAGTGTTGTTCTCCTTGAGTATATTTTTGTCCCAAGGAATTTGGTTAGGAACCTTTCTTTTTTAGGTGTTCCCATGAAAGCAGATTTGGTAGTCGGGTGGATTGTCAAAGCTTCAGCCGAAGAGTCTTGATCGTTTGGTTGGGTATTACGACTTTCATTCTAGTTGCGAGCTAATTTGTCCTACGGTGTGGAAGATGTATTAGTTACAGTCTTATGTTCCTGTTGTATTAAAGAACTTTTAAATACTTGTTGTTTTACCTTGTTTGATAGTATAAGGAGTTTACTTTCCTATTATATTAGTGTTAGTTTTTATTCTACTCATGAGACATTGTCCTTCATTTGATTTTAATACTATTAGTTCTTGTGTTGGCAAAAAAAACCTCAATTTTGATATTGATCAAGAAAATATTAAAGAGGATAAACATAAAAAGACAAAAAAAAAAAAAAATATACACACATGTATGTGTGTGTGTGTGTTATGCTTATCGGAATATAATTTATAGACAAAACTTGAAAGGGAGTGAGTGGCATCAAAAGACTCATTAGGTAAGAATTAGGACGACATGCCAACAGTAATAATAAATCTAATCCTGTAAACAACAAAAACACTCTTGGCCTCACAACTCCTTTATTTTTTTTCTCATGTAACTATATATTCCAGACTAGATTTAAAAGATAAAAAATTGCAGTCGCATAGCTTCAAACGTAACCATGGTGGTGTTAACTGCTGAAACTTCAGGTACTACAGTTCAAACTTTAAACGGATTAAACAACTGTGTTTGGTTTGTTTTATGTTTATATATTTTAAAAATAAGGTTGTGCTTAAACATACACGTAAAGGTCATACACATGCATATATATACTTAGTTTGACTAAAAATGAATATTTTAATAAAAAAATGCAAATTAAGTCTAATTTCGTCAAACATAGTACAACATTGTTTCATTTCAAGAACATAGTTTATATTTAAAATTTTATGTGATTTCTCTTAGAAACGAAAAGAAAAAAAAAGAAAATATATGTAAGAGTTCTATCCTATATATCTACCCCACTTTGAATAAATGTGGATAACCACATGGAGCATGCTATTTACTGCCATAACAATGGCCTTTATATCTTGAGAGCATGAACCAAGAGAGACTTTTGTCCTGCACCTACCTACCATCCAATGACCAGGATGGGACTCCTAGGCCTTGTTTTTGTTAAGAGGTTTGACATGAAAGCTGCAAACAGTAAACTCTGACGCATTTCTCTTTTCATCTGCACAATTCTCTCTTGGGAAAAATAAAAAATTTCCCATAGCTTATAAAAGCATTACAAATGGGAGTAACCTCTCTCCTTTTTTGTTTTTTTAAATAAAAGCTGAAATACATTAAACCTTGTAAAGGTTAATACAATACATGATTATAAACCAAAACATTCAACCTCATCACCGACCGCCTCACGATATGAACGTGGTGGGTGGTGGGTGATCAAGGAGAACAAAATTTCTTGTATTGGTATGAGCTAATTTAGCTAAATAATCTGCTAGAGTATTTTGCTCTCTAGGGATATGACAAATAAGAACCTGCCAATTTTTAGCCATCTATAGTCTTGCATCCTCAATGACCTCTCTAAAAGAGCGATTACTAGCACAACCTCTTGTGAGTAAGGATATCGTCTCAAGACACTTATTAAGAATTATAATATATTTCAAGTTCCTACTCCAACATAACTGAAGACCTTGTATGATAGCAATGATTTCAACCACGATAGGAGGCACCCGAGCAAATTTACACATGTAACCATTTATCCACTCTCCTTCCTCCCCGCCCCTTAATGACTCCGGCACAACCGCTTTGAACTGACTCCAAAATAGATCCGTCCATCTCTAAAGTGATGAAACCAATTTTCCTTCTAACTCCACCCTCTTCTTGATGCTCTAGCCGATCATAAAACTGACACCAAGCAGATAAATCCAAATCCAAACTAGCTTTAAATAGATTGGAATTGGCATTATGGTATCCTAGCTCCAATTCTTCCCCAAAAAGTTTCTTACACCGAGTCACCCCACTATCCCAACAAACATATCCAAACAAGGTTGCCTGTCTAATATTCTTTGTGAAATCTCTATCCACTTCCTGCCTGAGATTCTATTGAATCCAATCCATTCCCTTTAAGGAAGTAAATTTATTCCAATAGGTTGGATTGATTATGGAAATCCACCTTTCTCAAGCATTAACACAATCTCTTAATAGATGCATCGCGCCTTCATCTTGGTTACAATTGAAAGGACATCCTGCTTGATTTGCTAATCCCCTACGAATCTAAAGGTGCCGGTTAGTTCCCCATTCCATTAAACTTGAAAGGACGGACTTGAAGTACATGCCATAATAATCTCACATATCTTATCTTCAAGACCGACAGCTCTGATAGTAGCATATATAAAAGCCCATTATAGTAGATCATAGGCCTTTTCAAGATCCACTTTGATTATCATCCAACCTTTTTTACCTCATTTATTCCTCGTGGAATGAATTACTTCCTGAGCAATGATTATGTTGTCACTACTCTGACGACCTTGAATAAAGCTACATTGACATTCCTTGACAAGCTTCCATATTGACTCCCGCAGGAGTTGACTCATAATTTTGGTAATAATCTTGTAGTTCACATTGTAAAGAGAAATAGGTCTAAAATCTATTATTGTCTCTAGATTTTTCATTTTTGGAACGAGCACAATATTTGTATTATTTATTTCCCCAAACTGATTAGGATTTTGAAAGACCTCTGTCACCAACTCAACAATATGGTCCCCTAGTATCGGCCAATATTCTTGATAAAACACCTTTTGTAAACCATCGGGCCCTCAAGCCTTGAAAGCCCTAAAGTCAAAAGTTGCTTCTTTTATCTCCTCTCTTGCACATGCTCACCTACTCGATTAATCTCAGAATTGCTTAGTTGAGGAAACCGATTGTGAGTAATAATGGTACTTGAACACATTATCTCAGTTTGGAATAATTCCTTATAGTAGATAACCGCCAGGTTTTTCATTTCATGATGATCAAATGACCACTTCCCCTCATTCTACTTAAGCCCGTTAATTCTATTCTGCCTTCTTCAGATTATCGTTGCAGCGTGGAAGAATTTGCTATTTTTGTCCCCCCCATTTCAACCAACTGCAACGAGATTTATGGTACCATAGGAGTTCTTCTTGAGTAAAAACATTATTATACTCCTTCCATAATTCATTTTCTATTTGAACAAGGTGCTAATTATCTCATCTCGCTCTAGCTCTTTCAATACCTTATATTCTTTGAAATATTTTCCTCTTCTTGTCTTTCAAACTACTCACCCTACTCTTGTTCCATTCACCTGCCTCCTTAGCAAAATTATTAATGTTATCGTTCTAGTGACCCATACTCCATGAACATTTTACTACATCTCCAAACTCTTCTTCTAAAAACCAAGCCACTTGACAACGAAAGGGGGGGTTCACCCTATAATAATCGGATGAAGGAGATGCCCTACGCAAAATTGGGTGATGATCTGACCCAAATTTACTCAAGTGATGCACCTTGGTGATGTGATATAAACGATTCCACTTAGAGTTCGTAAAAGCTCAATCAAGCTTATCTTTTAATAAACCACGTTCCCAAGTGAATCTTTCACCAATTGTATCAATCTCAATGAGTTATCCGCTTCTCATCCTCTTCCTTCGATTTTCTTTAAACTATAAAATCAATATTTGAATGGTTCAAATTTGATTATATACAAAATATTTTATTTTTATTTTCTTTATTATAATATTAAATTATTCATATCAAAATTTAGCAATTTAAATTCAATTAATTGTTTTTATTTTTATAATTTTACACTATGATGATAATTTTATAAAAGATCACGTTTGACCTATTTAAATGTTAATTTAATGGTGATTAAAAAAAGAAAGCAAGGAGAAAATGAGAGGTTCCCCCCTTAAAAAAACACATAATTTGCATCAATTTTGTCTAATTCCTTTCACGTTGAATTTTAACATAAATTACAAAGACCGATCAATTATTTATTACAGAAAATATATTACACCTTGCCTTCTTTGGGAGATGACACCTAGATTTTTATGACCCGAAACATATAGATGTGTGTGTCAGGCTGTACGTTATACCCATCCGTGTAGCAAGAGATTAATTAAGGTCGGGCCAGGTAAATGTCCGTGAATAAGGGCTGTTTGGGTTAATGAGAGCCGAAGTTGTTTTTTATTTTAATATAATTTTTATGAATTTAAGATAGGATAAAAATTAGTTGTAAATGTGATTTGTGTTTGAATTTATAATGGCAGAATGACTTTTTTTCAAAAAATCAGACTTTTAAACTTTTTCTTAAAAACTATTTTTAGAAAGAAAAAAAAATCAAATTGTCAAAATATCAACCCAAACATCTCGGTTAAACATTATAGGGCTTTTTATTTTTGCTTTTTTTTTTTTTAAAAAGTCACATTTGGAATTGCAAACGTGGTTCCAAACAAGCTCTTAGTGGTAAATCGAAGCTTAACAATTGCATATATTAACCTTTATTTTTTTTTCGTTGAAAAGAAAGTGGAAGGCCATCTATGAATGAGGGCAAATAATATTTGATAAACTTCAATAAGGGCCACTGCCTCACTCGCTGGACCCGTGAGTCCCTTGCTATAAAGTAGTCCATTTTGAAATTCTCATCCTCCCACAAATTTCTCGGCCCATCTTCTTTCTTCTCTCTCTAGTTAGTTCTCAGCAATAATGGACTCCCTCACTGTACTCTACATTGTTCTGGTATCCTACTTCTGCTTCTTGATCTGGAAATTCCTCGACCGCAAAAAAGACCAAGAATGTTACATCCTCGACTACCAATGTTACAGACCAACCGACGATCGAAAGCTCTCAACCGAGTTCTGTGGTAGAGTCATCAAGCGAACCGAAAACCTCGGCCTCAGCGAGTACAAGTTCCTCCTCAAAGCCATTGTCGGCGCCGGCATCGGCGAGCAAACGTACGCTCCAAGAAACGTGTTCTCCGGCCGAGAAGCCTCACCAACTCTCGCCGACGGCGTCTCCGAGATGGAGGAGTTCTTCCACGACAGCATCGGCAAACTCCTCGCCAGGTCAGCCATTTCCCCCTCCGAAATCGACATCCTCGTCGTTAACATCTCCATGTTCACCTCCCTCCCCTCCCTCCCCTCTCGAATCATTAACCACTACAAAATGAGAGAGGACATTAAAGTTTACAACCTCACCGGCATGGGTTGTAGCGCCAGCCTTATTTCCCTTGACATTATCAAGAACATTTTCAAGACTCATAAAAACAAGTACGCTCTTTTGGTCACTTCAGAGTCTCTGAGCCCAAATTGGTATTCTGGTAACGACAAATCCATGGTTCTAGCTAATTGCTTGTTTCGTTCCGGAGGAAGTGCCATTTTATTAACCAACAAAAGGTCCTTAAAGCATAAGGTCATGTTAAAGTTAAAGTGTCTTGTTAGGACCCATCACGGGGCAAGAGAAGAAGCTTACAACTGCTGCATTCAAAAGGAAGACGATCAAGGAAGGCGAGGGTTTCACCTAGGGAAGACCCTCCCAAAGGTAGCCACAAGGGCTTTTGTAGACAACTTAAGGGTAATCTCACCTAAGATCTTACCCATGAGAGAGCTCCTAAGGTTCATGGTCGTGTCCTTAATCAAGAAACTCAATGTCATCAGAAGTTCGCCGCCAAAGTCCTCGTCGAGCGGCGGCGTAACAAAATCGCCGTTGAACTTCAAAACTGGGGTGGATCATTTTTGCTTACACACAGGAGGGAAAGCTGTTATCGACGGGATCGGAATGAGCTTGGATCTGAGCGAGTACGATCTGGAGCCGGCGAGGATGACACTACACCGTTTTGGGAACACTTCTGCGTGTAGCTTGTGGTATGTGTTGGGTTACATGGAGGCGAAGAAGAGGTTGAAGAAGGGTGATACAGTGTTTATGATAAGTTTTGGTGCAGGCTTTAAATGTAACAGCTGTTTGTGGGAGGTAACGAGAGATCTGGGAAGTGAAAATGTGTGGGACGATTGTATTGATGAATATCCACCAGAGTCTCTGGCAAATCCATTCATGGAGAAGTATAGTTGGATCAATGATCTTACCGTGGAGGATCTACCCAACGTGCAAATCCCAGATTTTCTCAAGTAAAATCTATTCATCATCGTTATTATTCGTTTAGTTGCTGGGTGGTGGGGCGGTTTAATTAATTTGCATTATTTGAAATATTATTTTGCTATTAATTATATTTTTCTCTCTGCACACTATATTGATGATTACACTCTCTCCCTTATTGTTAAACCCTTCAAGGGTTCTTTACCCAATAAGGTGTGCTGCTTCTAATTTAAACACGCACCATTGAAGCAGTATGCCACTGATGAAAGGGTATTATTCTGGTCCCCGGCTAGTTCCTTTTTCTTTTTCTTTTCCTTTTTTTTTTTTAATTTTGTATGGTTAATATCTTAATTTAATATCTCTTCTGTTTGGCAAAAAAGTGAAAAAAGAAAATTAAGAAAAATGTTGTACTTTTTGCCTAATAATCAATCATATATGTGAATTCCCTATCAATTGATGGGATTTTATACTTTTTTTTCCTGGTATGTTTGCATAAATGTTTTCTCCTTGGATTTTTTGTTTGTTTCCTTTTTATCATCAATCTCCATTAATTATAGGAAATTATTGCTTCCTGTTTATGTGTTGTGAGTTCTAATTTCCGTGGCAAAATTAAGACTTCTTTATAATGCCTCCTCCTACCACATGTTACTAATTTATTGCATCGTTATGAGGCTGCTGAACTGAATAAATAGCAGTGATTGCAACTTTTTTGAAAATTAAGCGTCACTTAGAAAAGCTGTACTCTTCAGCATGAATAGTCAATTCATGTAATATTTGCGGAATAATTTGCTTGAAACTAGCTAGAGTGATAACTTTTCTTTCCTTTTCTTTATCACCACCAAGTCACCAACTATCTAGATAGGAGGAACTTTGCGGGTAATGAAGTTGTACGTAAGTCATCATAAAGAGATATATTCTTGCTGTAAACTTGAATATCTAGGAGAAACTAAGTGTTGGTTTTTGCATTAATTTAAGAAAAATTAAACAAGTTAGTACGTTTTTCAGATTCAACATTAGTGTAGTGATTTTGGGTTATAAAGCACCAGACAAATGCTTGTGGTTGCTGGTTAATAGTTAATACTATATTCCTAGATGGGCTTAGAACTCTATGCTCAAACGCAATAAATATAGTGAAAGGTTACCAAACGTTCGTTCATGTGAGTGTGTGTGAGAAAGAGAGAGAGGGGGAGGGAGGGATCAGAGAAAAGGTGGTGATGGAGCCCGCGGACAGTTCAGCTGCAACGAAACAGCAGCCTCGCATTGAATTTTGAACGGCATCGCTGGGCAACATACAAAATCTTTTACTACCCCCGTTATTAATACAAGAGTTCTTTTAGATTATCATACAAATCACTTATATTTTGAACCAAGTTATTTTTCTAGAAACGCTCTACATTATGAGCCAGAGGGAGTATCATTCAATTTTGTCTCCTAAATTATAATTTTTCCAAAAATGTCCATATTAATTGCACATATAAACGATCGTTTCTATTCAATGATAGTCATGATGAAATGTTCCCTCCAATTCATAATATAGAGTACTTTAACTAATATTCAAGGGAAATAAGAAGTGACAATTAATTCATTAAATATGTAATAAATTGAAAAAATTTTCACTTTTACTTTTATTGCAAAATGTGTTTGAAAACTTAATGAGTCAGCAAAACTGGAAATGAGCATTAATTATAAGGATAAAAATGAAAAATAAACTTTAATTATCTTACAAATGACTTATATTTTGAACTAAATTATTCTTCTAGAAACGCACTATATTGTGAATAGGAGGGAGTATGATATTTAAAAAAAACTAATTTATATTTATTATAAGTAACTAATATAACTAACTTTTTTCAATATACTTAAATTAATCAATTAACTCTTATATTATGAAAAAGAGGTAGTAATAGATATTATCCCATTACGTCCTCTCTCAACATCAAATCTTTTAGCAAACTCGTCACATGCACCTGTAAATATGGTCTATTTAAACCCTTAAATCGCCATATTAGCTACTCATCACGTTTCTTGGTCCTCCTTTATTAATGTCTTCATCGTGCCCAAAACAAAAGGACACCCAACACGAGATGTTGAGACTTATATATATCTCGCCCCAGCGAATCTGATAATCAAAACTTTTCTTTACTCGATCTTACCCTTTTAATTTGGTATATGTTAATAGGGTAAGATCGAGTAAAGAAAAGTTTTGATTATCAGATTCGCTGGGGCGAGATATATATAAGTCTCAACATCTCGTGTTGGGTGTCCTTTTGTTTTGGGCACGATGAAGACATTAATAAAGGAGGACCAAGAAACGTGATGAGTAGCTAATATGGCGATTTAAGGGTTTAAATAGACCATATTTACAGGTGCATGTGACGAGTTTGCTAAAAGATTTGA
Source organism: Inga laurina (assembly GCA_963855925.1). Taxonomy (NCBI): domain Eukaryota; kingdom Viridiplantae; phylum Streptophyta; class Magnoliopsida; order Fabales; family Fabaceae; genus Inga; species Inga laurina. Next base: position 65,969,606 of record OY979707.1, on the reverse strand, counting down.
TGTTGAGAGAGGACGTAATGGGATAATATCTATTACTACCTCTTTTTCATAATATAAGAGTTAATTGACTAATTTAAGTATATTGAAAAAAGTTAGTTATATTAGTTACTTATAATCATGGTTATGAGACCCGGACCGGCTGGACCGGCCGGGAAACCGGTCCGGTTCGCGGTCCGGTCCGGGTCACTTATAAAAAAAAAAAAAAATTTTTTTTTACTTTTTCCTTTAGAATTTCATACTATAAGTCTAAAATTTTCAATTTCTCACCGGTTTGGTCCCGGTTTAGCTCCGGTTTGGTCCCGGTTTGACCCACTGACCCTTAACCCAGTACCCCGACCGGTTCAATGCCCGGTCCGGGTTTTAATACCTTGGTTAATACTGTGTAAGAGGGCGAGGACCTGGCTGGGACCTGGGAGCCAACCACTAACCAGGCCAGACTGTTAAACTCAAACGTATTCGAAATAAAATAGCCAGTGTATATAGTAGCTAGGTTAATTGAGATTCTTCACTGTTATTGGTAATCAATATTATCAACAGATTATTGTTATGTAACCCGGACCGGACCGGCCGGTCTGACCCAGAAACCGGCAAACCGGCCAGTAAACCGGTCCGGTCGGGTTACAATTAAAAAAGAAATTTAAAATTTTTCTTTAGAATTTCATATTATAAGTCTAAAATCTTCAATTTCTCACCGGTTTGGTTCCGGTTTGACCCCGATCTGACCCACTAACTCTTAACCCAGTACTTCGATCAGTTCACTACTCGATTCCGGTTTTAATACTTGGTTATTGCTATTAGATATGTTACCTGTGAGGCATGTCGTGTAGTACAGTGAATTGAAGGTGCAAAAGCAAAAAAGGGAAGGGCAGGGCAATAAATAAGGAGGAAGATATGTGGCCAAAAAGACCAAAATTGTGGAGTGAGTAATATATATTTATGGTCGTCGTCCGGTGGATGGTTTCTCCTTTCTTTTCGGCGCCTTTTTCCTCTTAATATTAAATATTTCGTCGATTCATTTGGTACTGCATGTGACCCTCTCCTGACAAGCTCCAACCCTAACTATTAATACATTTGCCTTTATTCTTTTTTCAATTTTGAGCCACTGAGAAATATATGTACCTGCATTGAATACGTATGCCTATCTCGGATACATACATATTATGATAAATTAAAATTTTAAATTACTTGAGTATGCTTTTGATTTGTTTCAAAACACACATGCAGCTAATTACTTGAATTCCATGCAACAATATATAATAAATACTGTCAATGTCAGACTCGCAGGTCAACTCTATGAATTTTCTGTTTTTATGTTTTTAATTTATAAAATCTTGTTGAATCGTTGGTAAATTTATACTAGTTATAAACTCAATTAAACTCATGAGTTTATTGTTTTTTCGTTTGCAACTAACTTACAAAATTATGTTAATTCACTATTAAATTTGTGTTAATTTTTCGTTTTGATCATACTAAGTAGATTTATATATGAGTTTTATAGAAATCTTTTTGTTAAATGCAATGAATTGTGGGTTTTAATAAATTTAATTTTAATTTTTTGGATTTAAAATATATTGAAAGTAAATTGTTGTCATTTTTTATGTTTTAATTATTTAATCATATACTATTAATATATATTTAATGATAAAAATAAACTCTTACAAATTTTTAATTCGAATTCATGATACGAATTTTATATCACTATCATGGATTTACTTAAACTCACATGTTTAACAATCTTTTATATATATTTATATATATATATTTTGCCAAGAACAACCTTATATACACATATATGTACATGCAGCGCAGGGGCGGAGACTGAGATAACTCAGAATCTCAGTGCGCCGCCTCGAAGATTTTAACTTTTGAAGGATAAAATTGTACTCGTATTATAGTATACCTAGGCCCCTGAAAATATTTATGAAAAGTCAAAATAATCTAATTTAAAAAGTGCTCTTATTAATTGAACGTCCCGGTTGTGGGTCCCGGCGAGCTTATTTTTGTCGAGGGAACAAAAATCCCGTTCCATATATGAGTTCGTTTCTCTATCATACGGCGCATGATATTGAATTCACAAATGTGGGAGAGTGAGTCAACTCAGGTAGAGCTCAAGAGGAATAAAAAGTTAAAAAATGAAATGAATGTTGAATTAAGGACCGGACAGAGTGATATATAATTATCAGGTTTCAGAGTGATAAGTGATTGAAATGTAAAAGTAGACATGGCAAATCCATTGTAATTTTTCGAGTGCTTTTCGTATTTTTGGTTGTTTTAATATTATAAATTTTCAAATCCAACATATAATAACGTCTTTAGTTTTCACATGCTCTTAAGGTTAATGTGTATTTGCATAGAGTTCAAAATAAATCACATTGTTTATGGACTTGTAAATAGGGGTGAGCATACGGTTTTCAATGCAGTTTTTGGTTATAAATGAAAAATCCGAACAACCAAATATAAGGTATTTTCATAACCAAACCGAAACCAAAGTAATTGATCAATTTCGGTTCAATATTTGGTATAGTTCGGTTATTGGGCTTTTTTCGCTGCAAGGTTGTCCAATACAAAAAAATTGCAATCTAAAGTAGGGGTGAACATGGTGCCTAGTGACCCGGTGTGCCTACCCTGACTCTGCAAAAAATTGCCCAGCCCAACTCTAAAAAAGTGATACAAAAATTTTTGGGCAGCTTTGAGCAAGCTAATAACTGGGTAGGGCCAGGCATCGGGCAAGGGGCATCAGGCAAGGGGTGTTGCCCTGCCCGAAAAATTATTTACATTTATTTAAAATATAAAATTTCACATCAATTAAATATTATTTCATATATATATATTTTTATTTAAAATATATATTGTTTATTGTATAATACTCTTTTAGTCATCTTTTTTTGCCCTAGCCACTAAACACTATGTACAAGTAGATTTCTTCATTTCTTCTTTATTTTGTGATATTTTAAATTATAGTTGCTTTTTATTTTATTTTTTTTCCAGATGCTTCATCATTTGATCAACTTTTGGGACATTGAATTGATACAAACTATTTTGACTTTACGGCTTTAATTACAATCGTTTTGTTGCCAGATTTATAATGGATTATGAATGTTGTTTAATTTTTAAAGTATGGATATTTGTTAAGATATATAGTGGTTTTTAAATTTCAAGACCCAAGTGGCAGACTTATTTTGAAATATCCCAAGATGTGGAATCATTGAATGTATTTGAAGTTTATATTACTTAAGGCAAAGTTAAAACATATGGTATTGGTAACTACATGAATATTCATTAAATTTATATGGAATTATTTTTTTCATATGTGAACAAGACAAGGCATTATCACCTGGGCAGGAAAGCCCACCCTTACCCAACCCAAAATGGTTAGGGCTTTTAGTGGGCAGGGCAGGGCAGAGTAGGGCATCGGGCTGCAAAATGCAGCCCGTTCATCTTTCGGGCTGAGCATCGGGCAAGAGTCTCGCCCTACCCATGCCCACCCCTAATTTAAAGGAAATTCTAACAGTAAAAATAATTAATACAAACCACTGCTTCATCAACAAAGCTATTATAAATCAATGAATAAATGAGATCATTCACAAGTATTGTTTTAATATCATTCAAAAACAGTGAATGACATACTTAAGGTCTGGAGCATAACACTCGTATCATTTTAATCAAACACCTATATCATTTCACTTACATAACATAATTTACTATTATTGGAGGCTTGGAGCATCAAATTATATACTAGAACAAGAATTCAATATCCATGTTTTGATGCCATCACACATGAATAGTCCAATGGATAGTGAAACTTCAAAATACAAGTTAAATCATATATCACTTTGAAGTTTAAACTTCATCTATTAATCAAAAAAATTGAAGAGTACATATTAAAAATAAAAAAACTTGATATGTCATATATTCAGATTCAGCCTTGCTCCTTAAATGCCCCATGAATGCCACCTACAACTAAAGCAAGAAAACAAAAAATAAACATAAACAAAAAAAAAATTAAAGACTACAAAGATTACAAATATGACAAGGAAAAAATGCATACAAAACCTGAAGTTGCTCATATGCATCTAGAAGATATTAACATTTGCCTTTATTGCAATTTTTTGCAAATCTGGCAATTAAAAAAAACAATTAGACTTCATATATTACAATAAATATGGAATTGATACAATAAAGTTGAGTTTCATGAAGTATAGAAAAATATTACCAAGCTCTATCTTTTGTATATCATCATCTTTTTCTTCAACAAAATATTTCAATGATTGCCTAAGCCAATCTTGAGCACAAATTAGAGATTGCACAACTTTAGGAGTTAGAGAGCTCCTAAATGAATCTAGAACCCATCCTTCAATGTTGAATGTAGATTATGAGAACCGTAGAAATGGGTATAGTCAAGACATCTCTTGCTACATGAGAAAGAACAGGAAATTTATGGCTATTTAGTTTCCACCAACTTAAAATATCAAAATCATCTTTTCTGACTTTAATTTCTTCATTCAAGTATCTATCAACTTTTGTTCTGCTTGTCTTTTCACCTAAATTTTCAACTATGAATAATTGCTCCCCTATATGAAGCAATTTTCTAATTTTTACATCAGGGTGTTCATCACCATGAATATCTTCTTGAGTGTCATGCACTAGCTCCCTTTCAGACTGTGTTGCTGGAACACTTTGATTGTATTCATTATACATATAAATCACAATATGTGTAATCTGCATCACCAATTTTTCACTAACTGTATGTGAATTTATCTTAGACAAAGCAAATTGCACCCATTTTAATTTATATCGGGGATCAAAAACAGTAACAACATAAAGAAGTTTGTTCATCTTCATAGGATCTCTCCAATACTTATCATACTTATTTTTCATTTTTTTGGCTATGTTTGTTGTCTCTATGACACCACTCTTCCTCCACTTATCCAAAAACTGACGTAGCTTATAAATTTTAGGGAAGAAACAGTTAGATGTCACAAATAAAGAACCAGAGAAGCACAAAGTCAAATCATAAAAGTGACCTAACATCACAGTTAATCTTCTAACATGCTTCTAATCATCAGTTTCAGGCACTACTACTCCAAGATGAAGATCAAAAGTAAAGTAAGGGTCATTAAGACTATACCTTTTAAAGGCTGCCTCAGTTTTTTGGGCAGTATCCAATATCAAATAGGTTGAGTTCCACCTAGTAGGTATATCTGAACATAACATTTTTTTACTCTGAATTTTCTCATCCTCACAACTTTCTTTTCTCATCTTAATGAGAGATTGCCTAATAAAATGAACAGCCTTTCTTATTTTTTTCATTGAACTCCCTATTTCTTTAAGCCCTTAAGTGACAATTAAATTTAGAATGCGTGCAATACATCTCATGTGTAAGAACTTACATTTCATAATTGCATAGCCCAATTTATGATTTTGTCTTCCAAATAGCCCACAGCCACATCATTAGAACCAATATTATCTACAGTAATTGTTAATGCTTTTTCAATTCTCCATTTAAATGGACATTTTTCAATTTCCATTCCAATATCATTCCCTTTATGACAAGAAATAAGAATAAAATTCAATATCCTCTTTTTCAAAGCCTATGTGTCATCTATGAAATGGGCAATAAGACACGTGTAATTTGCTCTTTGGATGGAAGTCCAAGTGTCTGTGGTAAGACAAACACTTTGCTTTTTACTAGACAAATAGTCGTTAAATTTAACATTTTCATCAATATAAATACCAAAACAATCATGGGCTACAGTCCATCTTGATGGAAAATGAAATTTAGGTTGAGCACAAAACATAAATTTTTTGAATCTAGCCCCTCCCAACAGATTTGAAAGGTAACTCATTAGTTATTAACATGCATGACAAGGTTTTCCTAACAGCATCTTGATCAAATTTCCAATTAGCAAAACCCATTTTATCACCCTATACGTTGAAATTCAAGTGTGTTTGTGTAAGTTCTTCAGGAGGGGGCCTCTTTTTACAAATTCTTATGTGATTGTTAAGTGTAGTTGTCCCATTTAGTCTAGAATCACATGCAATCTCATTACCACAATACTTACACTTACCTCTAGCTTTGCCTTCCTCATTTACAAATCTAGTGAAGTGTTCCCAAGAGCTTTGGACCTTGGTTTCATGAATTTTCTTTTTCCAAGGCCAGCTGTGGTAGGTTCGTTAATCTCAATAGTAGCGGGTTGATTTGTTTGAGTGTGTAATACTTCAATCAAACAGCCAAGTACTTAACCATAGTAATTCAAATATCGTCAATAAGGATGTTCAACATCCAAACCATTAAAATACAAATCAGTTTAAATAAAGCCCAAATCATAGTGTTAAATCAAATCCTCAAAATATTTCCTCAAAACAAATTAAAATGCAGAAGTCTTAAGGTCATGGCAATATAAATGACATAACATGAGCTCTAGGAGCACAAAAGAGCCTCCAAGGCTCACTCCATATGTGCCTTCCCTTGATCCTTACTAGAGCAGTCACCTGAAAAGGTTAATATATATAGGGATGAGATTCCACGTCTCAGTAACTACTGAAAGTTTCTACCGTACACAAGCAAAACTCATATGATAAAAAGGAACTGATTACATATATATTCATATATACCATAATTCTCACACAAGACAAAAACAAGTCTAATCACCATTATATCAATTTGTATTTTCATCACAACATGTAATATACAATTATGTCATATGCAATATGTAAGATGCAACCTTCCTTATATCACCGTCCATCCTTATTCCGCTGATTGGAGTCATAGGCTAACACATAGTCCAACAGAAACCCATCCAATTGACTGGATTGTCCCAAGCTCACCAGTTCTTAAGATACACCCGGCCAAAGGTGTAGAGCTTAAGTCTGGACTATGGCTCCCCTCCTTAAAGGAATACAACTAAGGAGGTGTCACATGTCCCACAGCTCCAATGAAATCCCGGCCAAAGGAAAACATGGAAGAAGGGGCCCTGACAAGTACCATCCACTGTGCACCGAGTGACGGCATACCACGTGGTAATGAAGAAAGAATAATGAGTGAATGTGGGCCCATTAATAGGGTGTGTGTCTAATTGATGTAAACATAAACTCTCTCACAGTAGCATTGAAAAGAAAATGGCGAGGGTCCTTATTGAAAAAAAAAAAATATATATATATATATATATATATATAAACTTGGGAGGATGCCCATGAAGTGAAACAGGAGAGATCAAATATTGAGTGGATTGAAGGAATGTAAATATGTATATCCATGAAACTTCAAGATTGGGAATAAAATAGAAAATAAGAAATGAGTTCTAATATGTAAATCTACATACTTATATTAAGGAAGGAAGGATAAAACACCATGAGAGCAAATAATTATATATTGACAAACGTATATACACACACTCAGATGCACACACCCAAAGAGCATGGCGGGGAAAAAAAAGATTTGGTTCATAAGGTGGGAGAAAGAAAGAAAAACACACCCACACACACATAGATTTTCACAACACCCACGCACAGTACCATTCACGGAAAGAGAATTTATAAATTTTTTTTTCAAAGTATAAATAAATTAGTTGGAAAGAACATGAGAGAGTGAGTAACTATAAAATATCTCCTCACCAAAAACGAAGACAAGTGGGTCAGGAGAAATGAATTAAAGTTGAAGCTACATGTATTTATGGTTTTGCTGGAACAGTGCGGTGATGAGTTGGGGAAGCAAAAGATAGGATAAGACATTCACAATCAGAAAAAGATAGGAAAGAAACCATGGAAGGAGTAAAGATGAAAAGTAAAAATTTTGACAAGACAGAATCAAAAGAATGCGCCGAACAAGAAGAAAAAGGAGAGGAAAAGAGAGATACCTGCACAGTAAGAAGTGACGGTTGAGAGTGAAGAAAAGGAGAAGAGAGTATTTATAAGGGAGGGTTAGGGTTTACCCTCTCTCTCTATTTTTTTTTAATAACAATATTTTTTTTTTGGCAAAATTTTTTATTTCTATATTACTTTCCATTAAAAAGGTAAGTCTACACACACATACTCAGGTGTTAAAAATAATTATTTTGAAGGGGTATTTCATTTCTATATATTTTTATTTATTTATTTTTATAAAGCAATAAATTTTTTTTTGGAACTTGTTTTTTTTTAAATTATTAATTTATTCTAATTCTTTGACTAAATAAAACTTAAGCTACAATTAACTCTAAGTGTTAAAAAAAAGAGGATGTTACAATTCTCCCCTCTTAAAAAGAATTTTGTCCCTAAAATTCATCACACAAATTAAAAGACATACCTAGTTAAACAAATGAGGATACTCATGCCTCATCTTTTCCTCTGTCTCCCACGTAGCATCACCAGGAGCCATACCTCTCCATACAACCTTCACAAGTCTGATGGTCTTATTTCTTAATTGCTTATCCATCACATCCACAATCCGCTCTGGCTCAGCTTTATATGTCATATTACCTCTGAGTTCTATCTCCTCTACTTCAATAACATGGGAAGGATCTGGTTGGTACTTCTTCAATTGCGACACATGGAAGACATCATGAATGTTCGCAAGCTGTGGAGGTAATGCAATTCTATAAGCAACTGGTCCCACTTTCTCCAAAATCTCATAAGGACCCATGAAACGAGGTGATAGCTTCTTTGCTCGAATCGCTCTACCAATGCCAGTCATCGGTGTGACTCTCAAAAATACATGTTCGCCCGCCATGAACTCTAATGGTCGCCTTCTTCTATCAGCATAGCTCTTCTGTCTGCTCTGGGCGGTGAGAAGCTTCTGTTGAATTATCTTAATCTTCTGAGTAGTTTCATCCATAAGATCCGGACCTATTAAACTCCGCTCATTCAATTCTGTCCAACAAATAGGAGATCTACACTTCCTTCCATACAATGCCTCATATGGTGCCATATCGATGCTTGAATGATAACTGTTGTTATATGCGAACTCTACCAGATGAAGGTGATTGTTCCAACTTCCTGCCAGTTCAATTGCACATGCTCGTAACATGTCTTCTAGAGTCTGTATAGTCCTCTCAGTCTGCCCATCAGTTTGGGGATGGTAAGCGGTACTAAACCTCAAACAAGTCCCGATAGCGTCCTGCAATGCTCTCCAAAACCGTAAGGTAAATCGTGGGTCACGATCTGATACGATGCTCTTCGATACCCCATGCAATCTGACAATCTCCTTCACATAGATCTTCGCTAGTCTCTCAAGAGAGTACTCTGCCGCGATAGCCAGAAAATGAGCTGACTTAGTCAATCTATCAACAATTACCCAAATGGCATTATATCCAAGAGTAGTTAGGGGAAGTCCCATGATAAAATCCATAGAGAAGCTGTTCCACTTCCATTCTGGGATCTCCAAATTCTGCAACAATCCCGGAGGCTTCCTGTGTTCAATTTTAACTTTTTGACACGTCAGACAACGAGAAACAAACTCAATAACATCTTTCTTCATGCCTCGCCACCACCAATTCCGCTTGAGATCATGATACATCTTAGTGGCTCCAGGGTGAATAGTGTGTTTACTCCTGTGAGCTTCCTCAAGCATGAGCTTCCTTATTTCTCCATCATCGGAAAGACAGACTCTTCCTTTATATCTTAATATCCCATCTTCACCCATCTTGAATTCTGACTCTTTTCCCTCTTCAATATCTTCCATGACTCCCAATAGATACTCATCCTCAAGCTGAGTGAATTTAATTTCTTTCCAGGTTATACTTTCAATGGTTAACGCTTCCATGGTAGCAACCAATCCTGACATTATGTCAATAGAAGTACTCTGCACATCCTCTAGCAATTTATGTTCCCTGACCATCAACTGGGCTGCATGGATTGACTTTCTACTTAGGGCATCCGCTACCACATTTGCCTTTCCTGGATGGTACTTCAACTCATAGTCGTAATCCTTGAGAAACTCCATCCACCTTCTCTGTCTCATGTTAAGCTCCTTTTGGTCAAACAGGTACTTCAGACTCTTATGGTCACTAAAGACCTCAAATTGTGAACCATAGAGATGGTGTCTCCAAATCTTCAAAGCAAATACTACTGCTGCTAACTCCAAGTCATGAGTGGGATAGTTCTCTTCATGTGGCCTCAACTGTCGGGAAGCATAAGCAACTGCCCTGCCATTTTGCATTAGCACACACCCAAGACCCTTCTTAGATGCATCAGTGTACAAAGTGAAAGTCTGAGTAGGATCTGGAATCACAAGTACCGGCGCCTTAGTCAACTTAGTCTTCAAATCCTGAAAGGCTGCTTCACACTTCTCGTTCCATACATATGGTTGGTCCTTCCTAGTTAACTTAGTCAAGGGCATGGCTATCTGTGAAAAGCCTTTAATAAATCTCCTGTAATAGCCTGCCAATCCCAGAAAACTTCTGATCTCGGTGACACTCCGTGGCCTTTCCCAATTCAACACTGCATCAATCTTATTGGGGTCTACTGACACTCCTTCAGCTGATACAACATGGCCTAGGAAATTTACTTCCTTTAACCAAAATTCACATTTAGACAGCTTCGCGTAGAGCTTATGTTCTCTTAGCACCTGTAACACAACTCTAATATGCTCTTTATGCTCTTCCTCATCCTTAGAGTAGATAAGGATGTCATCAATGAATACCACTACAAACTTATCCAAATATGGTCTGAATATTCTGTTCATGTAATCTATAAAGACAGCTGGAGCATTGGTTAGCCCAAATGGCATAACAAGAAATTCATAGTGACCATATCTTGTTCTGAATGCAGTTTTTAGAATATCTTCAGCTCTTACTCTTAACTGGTGGTAGCCTGATCTCAGATCAATCTTGGAAAATATGGATGCTCTGGTCAACTGATCAAGTAAATCATCGATCCTGGGCAAAGGATATTTGTTCTTTATGGTTGCCTTATTCAATTGGCGATAGTCAATGCATAACCTCAGACTCCCATCTTTCTTCTTCACAAAGAGCACAGGCGATCCCCAAGGAGATACACTGGGCCTGATGAAACCCTTTTCCATTAACTCCTCTATTTGATTTTTCAATTCTGCGAGTTCTGAAGGAGACATTCGAAAGGAGCTTTAGAGATAGGCCCTGTCCCAGGTGCAAGGTCGATAGAGAACTCTACCTCTCTCTCTGGGGGTGAACCCGTCATCTCCTTCGGAAATACTTCCGAAAATTCATTTACCACTTTAATGTCTTCTACCCCTTCTTCAACTTCTACTTGAATGGAGAAAAACACCATGTATGCTGGACAACCCTTACAAATAGACTTTTCAACTTGTACTGCAGATAACAATTGTGGTCTACTAGGACTCATAGGGTCAACAGGGAGGGAGATGGTCTTCCTCTTACAACAAAGGATGGCGTCATTCACCGACAACCAATCCATCCCCGCTATCAGATCAATACCCTTTATGGGTAGACAAATAAAATCAATAGTTGATGTCTTACCATCGAACTCAATTGTACAATTCAAGCAAGCTTTAGAAGTTCTCACCGAGGCTCCCGCCGGTGTAGAAACAATCATGTCAAAAGGCAATTCACTTATATGTAAATTTAATCGATGCACGCAAGCATAAGATATAAAAGAGTGTGTAGCACCAGAATCAAATAAAGCTTCAATCTCAAGGCTTTGAAGTTTGAGAATACCTTTAATCAGATTTGGCGAAACACTAGCCTTCTGGTGTGATAGTGCAAACACTCTGCCTGGAACTGCAGCTCTAGCATCATTGGCTCCTCGCGAGCCTTCCTCACAGAACCTGAAGACATGGCCTGGCTTCCCACACTTGTAGCATATCAGACAATTGCCCTGGTGCACCCTTCCACACTTGGCACACTTCTGACTATTAGCAGTGCTAGCAACAGGAGCTGTGGAGCCCCTATAAGAGTTCTGTCCTCCACTAAAATGACTCCTCTGTGGTCCACTGAAATGACTCCTTGAAAGTCCACCAGAATGATTCCTTGATGGCTGGCCAAACCGCTTCTTCATACCACTGAAGCTATGGCTATGCTTCTTAGTGATTCCCCCCGTAGGTCTCATGGGAGGTGTAGATCTAGCTTGGAATCCCTTCATTCTCTTAGCTTCTTCTTCTCGCTTGCTTCTAGCAATGGTGCGAAGCTTGTCACACATCTTTTCAAAATCCTTTATCTCATCAAGGAATGGTGACAAAGCCGTTTAAGAAAACAAGTTACCAAATGAATTCTAAACCTAGACAAAGGGAAGTACACATGTTATGATATTTAAATTGCCACGACCTCTAAAAATTTTAAAGAAAAATAGTTATAAAAATAACAAAATAGCCATGGAACGTTTTTCTCTGATACCAAAAATGTAATACTTCAATCAAACAGCCAAGTACTTAACCATAGTAATTCAAATATCGTCAATAAGGATGTTCAACATCCAAACCATTAAAATACAAATCAGTTTAAATAAAGCCCAAATCATAGTGTTAAATCAAATCCTCAAAATATTTCCTCAAAACAAATTAAAATGCGTAAGTCTTAAGATCATGGCAATATAAATGACATAACATGAGCTCTAGGAGCACAAAACAGCCTCCAAGGCTCACTCCATATGTGCCTTCCCTTGATCCCTACTAGAACAGTCACCTGAAAAGGTTAATATATATAGGGATGAGATTCCACGTCTCAGTAACTACTGAAAATTTCTACCGTACACAAGCAAAACTCATATGATAAAAAGGAACTGATTACATATATATTCATATATACCATAATTCTCACACAAGACAAAAACAAGTCTAATCACTATTATATCAATTTGTATTTTCATCACAACATGTAATATACAATTATGTCATATGCAATATGTAAGATGCAACCTTCCTTATATCACCGTCCATCCTTATTCCGCTGACTGGAGCCATAGGCTAACACGTAGTCCAACAGAAACCCATCCAATTGACTGGATTGTCCCAAGCTCACCAGTTCTTAAGATACACCCGGCCAAAGGTGTAGAGCTTAAGTCTGGACTATGGCTCCCCTCTTTAAAGGAATACAACTAAGGAGGTGTCACATGTCCCACAGCTCCAATGAAATCCCGGCCAAAGGAAAACATGGAAGAAGGGGCCCTGACAAGTACCATCCACTGTGCACCAAGTGACGGCATACCACGTGGTAAAAGATCTCAACATACAAATTCCTCCTCACTCCAACCCATCAAAGATGCAACCGCCATGACAGTGATAAATAACATATCATTAAAAGACAAAGTACAATAATTCATGCTTCCATTCATATCAAATATAATCACATATTCAAACATGCTAAAAATGAAATAATAATCCAATAATACATTAATTATCATTAAATTATTAATTATATGAATATAATGAGTTATATAGAAATTTACTTGTAACACTACTTATTTGAAAATTTATAATACAAACACATATACATATAATTTAGTCCATTTTTCTTTAGAAAAAAATAGTCATTCAAAAATCATACACTATTCACAAGTATATGGAAGAATATTCAGAGTTACCTGTCACTCCCTTACGTACAGGTAATCACACACGTGTTACTCCAAAGCTCTCAATGAGAGTCTACAAAATCACAATTATAAATATCTATCAATATATGACCCAAACTACTCCAAAGTTATTCTAAGCCTACACCATAGAAATTAGTTATGTCTTCTTCTTCTTCCTCTTCTTCTTTTTATAAAATCAGGATATACACGAAAATAAATATAAAAATATAGCTATAATTGAAAAAAGAAAAGGACTTATATGTTTATGTGAACAAACACTAAAATATAGAGGGATTGGTTAAAACAAAATGACAAAAGAAAAAAAAACGTGGCACTCATGAAAAAAAATAAATAAATAAAGAGAGAGAAGTATTGTAGGTATGTGTCCTTTTGAAATGCCCAATGTGTTTTTGACCAAAAAAAAAAAAAGAAATGCCTTATGTGTTGAGTGGAATGAAGAAAGAATAATGAGTGAATGTGGGCCCATTAATAGGGTGTGTGTCTAATTGATGTAAACATAAACTCTCTCACAGTAGCATTGAAAAGAAAATGGCGAGGGTCCTTATTGAAAAAAAAATTATATATATATATATATAAACTTAGGAGGATGCCCATGAAGTGAAACAGGAGAGATCAAATATTGAGTGGATTGAAGGAATGTAAATATGTATATCCATGAAACTTCAAGATTGGGAATAAAATAGAAAATAAGAAATGAGTTCTAATATGTAAATCTACATACTTATATTAAGGAAGGAAGGATAAAACACCATGAGAGCAAATAATTATATATTGACAAACGTATATACACACACTCAGATGCACACACCCAAAGAGCATGGCGGGGAAAAAAAGATTTGGTTCATAAGGTGGGAGAAAGAAAGAAAAACACACCCACACACACATAGATTTTCACAACACCCACGCACAGTACTATTCACGGAACGAGAATTTATAAATTTTTTTTTTCAAAGTATAAATAAATTAGTTGGAAAGAACATGAGAGAGTGAGTAACTATAAAATATCTCCTCACCGCCAGCGCATAGTGGCGCACTTGGCATAGGCATGAGGCCTATGTGCCTCTCATCCCGGGTTCGATCCCGGCGTCCGCACCCTTGGGTGCTAATTCAAAAAAAAAAAATATCTCCTTACCAAAAACGAAGACAAGTGGGTCAGGAGAAATGAATTAAAGTTGAAGCTACATGTATTTATGGTTTTGCTGGAACAGTGCGGTGATGAGTTGGGGAAGCAAAAGATAGGATAAGACATTCACAATCAGAAAAAGATAGGAAAGAAACCATGGAAGGAGTAAAGATGAAAAGTAAAAATTTTGACAAGACAGAATCAAAAGAATGCGCCGAACAAGAAGAAGAAGGAGAGGAAAAGAGAGATACCTGCACAGTAAGAAGTGACGGCTGAGAGTGAAGAAAAGGAGAAGAGAGTATTTATAAGGGAGGGTTAGGGTTTACCCTCTCTCTCTATTTTTTTTTAATAACAATATTTTTTTTAACAAAATTTTTTATTTCTATATTACTTTCCATTAAAAAGGTAAGTCTACACACACATACTCAGGTGTTAAAAATAATTATTTTGAAAGGGTATTTCATTTCTATATATTTTTATTTATTTATTTTTATAAAGCAATAAAAATTTTTTTTGGAACTTGTTTTTTTTAATTATTAATTTATTCTAATTCTTTGACTAAATAAAACTTAAGCTACAATTAACTCTAAGTGTTAAAAAAAAGAGGATGTTACAAGTAGTACCGGTAACAATTTGAGTACTGCGGCCTCCTTTAATTGTTTGGTCAACCATATTTTCGAACTTGTTGTTGGGGAAAGAAAGAGATGAAATTATAAGGGAAATATTGAAGGGCCAATACAGAATATAACATAATACTACATTCATTTAAAAAAAGAGCCAATACGATTAGTATTGTATATTACAATGCCATTTTCAAAAGGGCCAATACAGAATAGAATATAATACAACATTCATTTAAAAAAAGAAAAAAAGAAAATTCACAATTAACACCAAGAAAGCAAGAAAGCTGTGTTTTCTTCTTACTAATGATAAAAATACTGAACTTTTCCTATCTCTAATAAAAAGAAAAGTCGCATTGACCATCAAGGATGATGATGGATTTGGAGAAGGCTAACAAGTACATTCAACTGGTGAAGGAGCAACAACAGAAAGGGTAACAATTGAAGGGAGTTAGGGAGAATAAGGAAGGAGGATTTAGCTACCAAGTACATCCCCATACACTTCGTTCTGGGGATTACATTATGCATAAAAAGGTCAGAAGGTGGGTTTTGGGTGATTTGTTGGGATTAAGTTCTCTGCTTCAAAGCATTGTACAGAACTAAGCTACCTTTTTTCATTGCTAATGATTAAAAAAAGAACTTTTATCATCTGTGAAAAATACAATTTTTTCTTCAAGGTATTTCTCTTTTGCGCATCTCCCACATATCAAACAACAAGAAAGCTCCTTTTTGGTTCAAAATTTTTTTCATTCATTTGATCTTCATTTGCAGTGGAGTGAACACATAACGATGCTTGAGAGAAGATCAAGTAGAGGAGAAGTAGCAACTTGAGATTAAAATAAAATGAGAGCCATTGTAAAAATAGGTGCTTACCAGAAAGAAGAAAATGATGAACTCTTAAGATCAAAGAGTTGAAGATAAAGGGACGAGCAGGAGATCAAACTTGGAGGTGGGAGGCGACGCATTCGGTTGCAACAAACAACTCCGTTGTCAACAGAATGAACACGGCGTGAACGGCACGATGAAGCTTCAACAGCATGATGAGTCGGTGATGACTGAGACTAAGGACTAAGGTGAAGTTGACAACTTCAGGGTTAGGGTAAAGGGAGCGGGAGGCCCATTTTGAGAGACAATAGGAGAAGAAACGGATGAAGATTGATGATGATCGACAAGAGGAGAAAGAGATGGAACTTTGAGGTGGGAGGGGGTGACGCAGACAACATGAACGACGACTTGATGTTGAGGAGCGATATACTAGGGTTAAGAGACACAAGAGAGTCGAGACTGAGGAGAATGACAGCACGAGAGTCACACACCTCACACTTTGCACAGCTGTATGGAGTGAGTTTGAATGAGGAAATAAATGGGCTTATGGGCCTCTGCCCTTTAGGCTTTAGTGGTTTACCCCAGTAAGCCTACACTATGACTTTGAGAAAAGAAGGAAATAATAAAATTAATATATTTTAATTAGGAATAATATAAAATGACGTCGTTTCAATAAAATTCGACTATAACTGTTAAAAAAAAACAGCACCGACAACCAAATTTTAAAACCGAAAAATTTGAATTGGTTTTGGTTTGGTCTGGTCTTTGATTTTGGTTTAGTTTTGCTCATTCCTACTTGTAAACAACACATTCAATTTTAAAAATCTCTTTGTATATATATTGATTGATTTTGGCTTCCTTGTGCTACTTCAGTCCTTAATGTAATTAAAACCTAATTGGGATTAATATTTATCTTAAATATTAGACACATTTAAGATATTTATCAGTTTTTCTTAAATTCTTGATATTCTCTCATCAATAACAACAATGAAGCATGATAGTGAGGGAGGAAGTTACGGAAGATATATGATTATGTTGTTTCTTACCTCTCCCTCAACAATAATCACAGAAGAGAGAGAAGAAGGGAATTAAGAAAGATGATTATGATATTTTAAAAAACACATGTCATATGAACTAATTTAACTAACTTCCTTAATCTGATTAAACTAGATAAATATGTCTTATATAAAGAATCAAAAGAGTAGTTAATTAGGTATTACGTTAAGAAAAAAAAAATAGCTGTAACATGCTTGTCATAGAAACAAATTAAGCCCAATCACGTTAATGCTAAGAAAGTGACATATTTTGAGTTAATTTATTGGATACATAATAAAAAAAATGTCCTTTTTTCCATATATAAACGCGACTTCTCTTTTTTTGATATACAAATTTTGAAGAAGGCCTCCTCAAGAGGGAACTTAACTTTTTCATGTAGCATATAATCCTATTCTTTTTTTTTTTTTGGGGGGACTGAGCTTATAATCCTATTCCAAATTCGATAAAGAAGATAAAAGGAACTGAAATATTTCTCACACAAATAATTTTATTTTGGTGTTTGCTAGAAAATGTGTTCTTTATTTCTTTCTTCTGAAACCAGTCCTTTCTCTCTGACTAATATTTACATGATTTCAATTTCAAAAGCTGATGGTCCCTAGCTACTGTCCACAACACAATTTGGTGTTTGCTAGAAAATGTGTTCTTTATTTCTTTCTTCTGAAACCAGTCCTTTCTCTCTGACTAATATTTACATGATTTCAATTTCAAAAGCTGATGGTCCCTAGCTACTGTCCACAACACAATTTAATTCCTTATCTGGTCCGTATAATATGAATACTTTTTTTAACCACATATCACTTCGTCAAAATTTTTTCCCCCCTTATCACTGCCTTCATTCTTAATATTTTTAATTTGGTGCTTTTGTTTAGATGGGGCTCCCAACTTCGTTTTGTGAACGAGGATTTTAGGATAGTGTTTATAGATTTTAATATCATGTGCGTTTATAGTTTTTTCAGCTGGGGATATATTATTGGAATGTGATCAATTAATCAGGGAAGTAATTTCAGTATATTTACATTATTACAATTACATTTTCATTTATTTTTTAATTATATTTATTTCTCTTGTTCTTATCTAATTTATCGGTTATTCCGGATTATCCAGAAAAAAAAAATCTACGAATTATTAAGTGGGACGTAGGTACAATACTTCAACATTGTGGCCATCCTCTCAGCTTGCCTCACCCCCAGAGACCTGATCGAAGCCCGCATCAATGCAGCCCCCACACTTATTAAATTCGTAATTTTAGTATTTTACCCAGCAGATGCCGGCCACCCATGCATTGTTTTTTTTTTTTTTTGGTATCTTTAGCAGTTTAATTTATTGAGTAAAATATTTTAATCTCCCTTACATTTGTTTTAATTATACGGATCTTCCATCTATTTTGAAAACATACACTTAAGTCTAAACCGTTAACTCTATTAATGATTTTTATTTTTTTAATTAAAATTTATATTAAAATAAATTTTATTTACTAATTTATCCTTCATCATTACTAATTTCCTAATTTTGACTAAAATTTTTTAAATAATTTAAGAGTTTTTTTTTTCTTTTTCTTAATTTATTTTTTTACTTTTGTAAATAATTATATGTTAATTTTTTTTCATATTAAGATAAATAATTAATCAATTTAATTAATGTAGACATAGAAAACTTAATTAAAAAATGATTAATCCTATTAATAGATGCATACTAAAATAAATATGTTTATAAATGTTTGTGCAAAAAAATGTATTTAAAAAATTTAAATTTAAAATTAATATAAGTCATATCAAATTTACATTTTTAATAACATATTATAAATAAAATATTTTTTTTTCCTTTCATTTGAATGGCATATTTTTTTAGTCATATAAAAGAATACTAAATAAATAATTATTAATAAATATGGAAAAAAAATTTAAAATTTTATAATATAATAAAAATCAAAAAAATTTATAATATATTGAAAATTTTGAACATATATGTATTAGAATTATTTTTTATATATAAATTTATTTTTAGGCAAATATAAATATTTATTCATTTATTGAAAAAATGATATTTTGGTCAAAGTAAATGTTTAATAGTCAAACTTAACGGTTAATTAACGATGAGGTGGATGCAAATAGAAAATTAAATATGTAAAGGAGGTTTCTGTAACTTACATTTTAATTTCAAATGAGGTTTCTGTAACTTACATTTTAATTTCAAGGGAAATCTATATATATTTTCAAAATAAAGGGGTGGTTTATGTAATATAGATAAAACAGAGAGGTAGCTAATATATTTTACTCTAATTTCTTTCATCGTGATTTGCCTTTATTAGTAGTAGTATTATTATTATACAAACTAATAGTTTATAATTAATTAATTTTCTTTTTATATTTATAGAACTAAACTAACGCAACATTTTGCAACATGCCCCGTTAGTACTTTCAGTTTTGCAACAAATCGTTCAATAATAAAGACCAATTTTCATTTTTTTGGCCAAAAAGACTAGTATATTTTTCTTTTATTCGCGTGAGTTGCCATTTTTGTTTTTTTTTTAAAGTTTTTTTTCATGTTGCACCCGTAAACAACTTTCGTTGGCTTCCATCACATCTTCACGACTCAAGAAAATGACGGCCAACATGGCCTGCCCAACAAGTACTACATCTTATTACAAATATCAGTAGAATGTGATTTCTGTTATGAATATTAAATATGTGGATGTCTATTGACTCATATTACTCTTCCAGTCAACTTGATATAAAGATGACTTGACACAAAGCAAAAGCAAAAGAAGACAAGGATATAAAGACAGCAAAAAAAGACAAGGATATAAAGACGATATAAAGTAACTATGGTCATTTACATATAACCATGGTAATACAACCAGGGTTAGATTTCTGCCTCTATATAAAGGGCTGTAATCGATTGTTTCAATTGAACTGAATGAGAACTTCTCTCTAACTTCTCTCTAGAAATTCTATAATCTTTTCTTTGAATTCTATCAATCTTCTCTTTTACCACATATACTTTTATAACACGTTATCAGCACGAAGCTCTAAAAGAAGGTATGATCTTCTTATGGTTTCTTTAGTGATTTTATATACGTTGTTTTATTTTATAGATCTGGGATAATCTGAGCCACTATATGGAATTAGAGAGATAATTTTACCGATTGTTATATAACATCGGGTTCCATGGTTAAGATTGGAGATCATTATTGTTTTTATTTACAAGTTCTTTTATATTATTATTGTTGTTGTTGTTGTTGTTATTATGGCCAGAAGCCATACACATCTGATTCTTGAAATTATGACCAGAAGTCATAATGTTTTAATTTCTTATAATATGGCCAGAAGCCATATCAATTCTTATTATATAGCCAGAAGCTATATACATTTTTCATCTTATTATATGGCCAGAAGCTATATATATTTTTATCTTTTATTTTATTGTACGGCCAGAAGTCATGTACAATTTTTATCCTGAAGATAATAGTTAATTTCTCATCTTGAGATTGAATGGCCCAAAGCCATACATGGCCTGAAGTCATGAGATTAAATGGCCCGAAGCCATACACGTTTTAATTTTCTTATTTTGCCTTATGATTTATTTATTGTCTTTATGAATTTACAGTTATTATATTTACAGTTCATATTTTAATTATTTTCATTTATTTCTTTAATTAGTTTGAACAATGGCAAACATGGCAAAACTTGAAATTGTGGCTCTTGATATTACCGGGAAAAATTATTTATCTTGGAAGTTGGATGCGGAAATTCACCTAAATGCCAAAAGTCTGGAAGACACGATTAAAGAAGGGAATAAGGCATCCAACAAAGATAAAGCCAGATCCATGATTTTTCTTCGCCACCATTTACATGAGGATCTAAAAACTGAATATTTGACAGTGATGGACCCACTTGTCCTGTGGAACAATTTGAAAGAAAGATATGATCACCAGAAGTTGGTCATTCTTCCAAAAGCTCATTTTGATTGGATGCATTTACGCTTGCAAGATTTTAAATCTATAAGCGAATATAACTCAGCTATGTTCAGAATTACTTCTAAATTGAAATTATGTGGAGAAAATGTTACTGATGATGATATGTTAGAAAAGACATTCTCCACATTTCATGCATCCAATTTGCTCCTGCAGCAGCAATATCGTGAAAAAGGTTTCAAGAAATATTCTGAGTTAATTTCTTGTCTCCTTGTGGTTGAACAAAATAATGAGCTTTTGTTGAAAAATCATGAATCCCGTCCAACAGGCTCAACTCCATTCCCTGAAGTGAATGTAGTAACTAATGAATTTTATCGTGGCCGTGGCCGTGGACGTGGATATGGACGTGGACGTGGGCGTGGCTACAGCCGTGGGCGTGGTCGTGGTCGATATCATGGAGGTTCAAATTCCTACCAGAAGTGGGAAAAGACTGATAAGAACCAAAAAGAGGAAAGCAGTAGGCATAATAAATATGCTGATAATCCATGCTATCGATGTGGTGGAAAGGGCCATTGGTCTCGTACCTGTCGTACACCAAGGCACCTAGTTGATCTTTACCAAGAATCAATTAAAAATACTGGTAAAAGATCAAATGTTGAAGTTAATCATGTTGATCAGGGCGAGAATTCTGAGTATGGCGATATAGATAATAACTATTTGGATGTTGCATATTTCTTAATATAATTTGAACTGTTATATTTTATTTAAAGTTGTTTCTATCATATGTATTAATTTTATTTATGTTTTTATGAAGAATGAATTCTATTGGCATCAATCCTGAAGATTTATGTCTCGTTGATAGTGCAACAACCCACACCATACTCAGACATGATAAATATTTTTCTTCCTTGGTAATACGAGAAGCCAATGTTCAGACTATATCTGGTAGTATAAATTTAATTGAAGGCTCCGGAAGAGCTAATATTTTGTTACCTGAAGGAACAAAATTATGCATTGATAATGCATTTTATTCTACCAAGTCTAAAAGAAACTTACTGAGTTTCAAAGATATCCGCAGAAATGGATATCATTTAGAAACAACAACTAAAGATAATAAGGAATATCTTGTCATTACAAATATAGTTGCTGGTAGAAAATGCATATTAGAAAGTTTTCCTATTTTTTCTTCTGGTTTGTATTACACATGTATAAGCACAATTGAAACACATACTATTCAGAACCAGAAGTTCAATAATGCAGACCAGAAGTTTGCTAATACAAACCAGCAGTTTGATAATGTAAACCAGAAGTTTACTAATGAATTTAATGTTTGGCATGACCGGTTAGGCCATCCCGGTTCAATAATGATGCGACAAATAATTGGGAATTCATGTGGACATACCCTGAAGTGTAAACAAATACCACAATCCCATGATTTCTCATGTGCTGCATGTTCCAAGGGAAAGTTAATTATTCGCCCCTCACCAAGCAAAGTAGAAAGTGAGTCTCTCACATTTCTAGAACGGATACAGGGAGATATTTGTGGGCCAATACACTCACCATGCGGACCATTTAGGTACTATATGGTTTTAATTGATGCATCAACTAAATGGTCGCATGTTTGCTTATTATCTTCTCGCAACCTGGCGTTTGCGAGATTACTTGCTCAATTGATCAGATTAAGAGCACATTACCCTGATTATCCTATCAAGAAAATACGTCTTGATAATGCTGGTGAATTTACATCACAAGCTTTTAATGAATATTGTATGTCCCTTGGAATTGATGTTGAACATCCTGTAGCTTATGTTCACATGCAAAATGGACTTGCAGAATCATTGGTTAAAAGGTTGCAATTAATTGCAAGACCTTTACTTATGAAATCTAATCTACCAATTTCTGCTTGGGGCCATACCATTTTGCATGCAGCAATTTTAATTCGCATTAGGCCAACAAGTTATTTAAAGGTTTCCCCCTTACAAATGGTTTTTGGTCAGGAACCTAATATTTCCCACATAAGAACTTTCGGGTGTGCGGTATATGTGCCTGTAGCACTACCACAACGCACTAAGATGGACCCACAAAGAAAGATGGGAATATCAATTATAAAATATTTAGAATCATCTACAGGAGATTTATTTACGGCACGATTTGCCGATTGTCATTTTGATGAATCATTTTTCCCAACATTAGGGGGAGAAAACAAGTAGCTGGGTAATGAAATTAGTTGGAATGAATTATCATTGGCTCATTTTGATCCTCGTACAAAACAATGTGAACTTGAAGTTCAAAAGATAATTCATTTACAGAATTTAGCTAATCAAATGCCAGAAGCATTTACTGACCCAAAGAAAGTGACAAAGTCACATATCCCAGCTGCTAATGCTCCTATTAAAATTGATGTCCCTGAAGGACAACCTGCTATGAATGAATCCAAAGCACGCCTGAAGCGTGGCAGGCCCATCGGTTCCAAAGATAAAAATCCTCGAAAAAGAAAAGGAGCAAAGAATTTAGATGGTCAAGTCGAGGATAATGAAGAAAAATTAGTAGCTCCAGAAGAGCCATCTCCTGAAGAGATATTATCTCCAGAAGAGAATGTTGTAGTCCCAGAAGAGACCCAGGTACCTGATATATGTGAAAATAATGAGATCTCAATAAATTATGTTATGAATGGAATCCGATGGGATAGAAATGAAGTCAACGTTGATGACATCTTTGCTTATCATATAGCATATGATGTAATGAATGATAATGAGGATCATGAGCCAAAATCCATTAGTGAGAGCCAACAAAGAAAAGACTGGCCCCTATGGAAAGATGCCATTAATGCAGAATTAAAATCATTGGCAAAGCGAAAAGTATTTGGACCTGTAGTCCTTACACCTGAAGATGTAAAACCAGTTGGATGCAAATGGGTCTTTGTACGAAAAAGAAATGAAAAGGGCAAAATAACTAGATATAAGGCACGTCTAGTAGCCCAAGGTTTTACGCAAAGACCTGGCATTGATTTTGAAGAAACGTATTCACCAGTAGTGGATGCGACTACTTTTCGTTATTTAATCAGTCTAGCAGTAGATGCAGGACTTGATTTACATCTAATGGATGTTGTGACTGCCTATTTATATGGATCACTTGATAGTGATATTTATATGAAAGTCCCTGAAGGACTTAAGATGCCAGAAGCATCCAATTCAAATTCTCGAGAACAATACTCAGTTAAGTTAAATAAGTCCCTGTATGGCCTGAAGCAATCAGGGCGCATGTGGTATAATCGCCTTAATGAATATTTGTTGAAAGAAGGATACAAAAATGATCCGATATGCCCATGCATCTTTATGAAAAGATCTAATAATGAGTTTGCTATAATTGCTGTTTATGTTGATGATATCAACATCATTGGAACTCCTGAAGAGCTTCAAAAGGCAATTAATTGTTTGAAGAAAGAATTTGAAATGAAGGACTTGGGAAGAACAAAATTTTGTCTTGGATTACAGATCGAGTACTTCAAGAAAGGGATCTTTGTATATCAAGAAACTTATACAAAGAAGGTCCTAGAGCGATTTTACATGGATAAATCTCATCCATTATGTACCCCAATGATTGTAAGATCTTTGAAGGTGGATAAAGATCCATTCCGACCCCGAGAAATCAGTGAAGAAGGTGATGAAGAACTACTTGGTCCAGAAGTACCATATCTTAGTGCTATTGGAGCACTAATGTATCTTGCTAATCACACACGTCCTGATATATCATTTGCTGTTAATTTACTAGCAAGATACAGTTCTTCACCAACACGAAGGCATTGGAATGGAATAAAGCACATTTTTCGTTATCTCAGAGGTACAACAGACATGGGGTTATACTACTCAAATGTATCCAAACATGAACTGGTTAGGTATGCAGATGCCGGCTTTTTGTCTGATCCACATAATGGTAAATCACAAACGGGCTATCTATTTACATGTGGAGGTGCAGCTATTTCATGGCGATCTATGAAACAGACTATATCAGCCACATCATCTAATCATGCAGAAATTCTAGCAATACATGAAGCAAGTCGAGAATGTATGTGGTTGAGGTCAGTAATACATCATATACGTACAACTTGTCATTTATCTTCTGGCAAAATGATCCCAACAATCCTCTATGAGGATAATGCTGCATGTATCGCTCAACTTAAAGAAGGCTATATCAAGGGCGATAGAACGAAGCATATTTCACCAAAATTCTTCTTCACTCGTGACCTTCAAAAGGATGGTGAAATAGATATCCAGCAAATCAGTTCAAGTGAAAATCTAGCAGATTTATTCACCAAGTCACTCCCAGGTACAATCTTTGAAAAACTTGTTCATGATATTGGTCTTCGGAGATTCAAAGATTTCAACTGATATTATCAAGAGGGGGAGTCGATACACGCTGTACTCTTTTTCCCTTATCTAGGTTTTGTCCCACTGGGTTTTCCTAGAAAGGTTTTTAATGAGGCAGCACTCGATGGTGTATCAATGAATGATGTACTCTTTTCTTTGGCTAGGTTTTTATCCCACTGGGTTTTTCCTAGTTAAAGTTTTTAATGAGGCACATTCATAATGGACATCCAAGGGGGAGTGTTATGAATATTAAATATGTGGATGTCCATTGACTCATATTACTCTTCCAGTCAACTTGACATAAAGATGACTTGACACAAAGATGACTTGACACAAAGCAAAAGCAAAAGAAGACAAGGATATAAAGACAGCAAAAGAAGACAAGGATATAAAGACGATATAAAGTAACTATGGTCATTTACATATAACCATGGTAATACAACCAGGGTTAGATTTCTGCCTCTATATAAAGGGCTGTAATCGATTGTTTCAATTGAACTGAATGAGAACTTCTCTCTAACTTCTCTCTAGAAATTCTATAATCTTTTCTTTGAATTCTATCAATCTTCTCTTTTACCACATATACTTTTATAACAATTTCATTATTTTTGTTCTTCTTCTTTTCCTTCTTTTTGTCTGGGGGAGAGAGGCGAACAAATATCATCAAAATTGATAAAAGATAAATATGTATGTTGAATTTTAATAATTTCAAAAGGACTGATTTAAAAATTTAAATTTTGCAAAATTTTAAAAATTACCTAATCATCCTTAATTTTTTTTTAAAAAAAATCATCAACCCTCTTGCCGGCGTCCGACCTTACGGCTATCACTGAAGCATTGGTGACCTTGTTGGCGATCAGTCGCCGGAGCACTGGTGAATATTATTAACAACTCAAGTATATGTACTAATAACTTTAGTATTATTATTAACAATTCAAGTATCTATACTAACAACTTTAATTTGAAAAGCTCAAAAAAAGATATTAGCTGTCAAAGCTCAGGTGAAGATTATTAAGAAATATTTCCATTTACAACTTTAATATCGCTATTAACAACTTAAGTATATTTATTAACAATTTTAGCTTGAGAAATTTTTTTAAAAAAAAAAAAAGCCGCCGGAGCTCCGAAGAAGGAATATATTTTTTTGAATTTCTTAAGTAAATGTTGAAAATATAGATACTTGAGTTCTTAATAGCGATACCAAAGTTGTGAACGGTAACCCTATATATTTTTTAATTTCTTACGCAAAAGTCGTCAATATTGATACTTGAGTTGTTAATTGTGATACTAAAGTCATAAATGAGATATTTTTTGAATATTTCCTAATAATTTTCACCAGGGCTCCGACAACTAATATATATATATATATTTCAATTTCTTAGGCTAAAGTTGTTAATATAGATACTTGAGTTGTCAATAGTGATCCTCCCTCCGGTCCTAAATATAGAACAAAATTTTGCACTACAAACTTTGTCCTATATTTAAGACCGGAGGTAGTACTAAAATTATAAACACGGTATTTGTTGAATATTTCCTAACAAATTTCACTGGAGCTCTGGCTGTTTTTTTTTTTTAAATTTATCTGGCTAAAGTTGTTAATATAGATACTTAAGCTGTTAATAGCACTACTAAGATTATTAATATAGATACTTGAGTTGTTAATAACCTTCACCATATATAGCTCTAGTGGTCGTCACCGGAGCTCCAGTAAAAGTTATTAACAATACAAATATCTATATTAACAAGTTTAGTTTGAGAAATTCAAAAAAGATATTAGCCGGTAGAGCTCCGATAAATGTTATTAACAATTCAAGTATTTATATTAACAACTTTATTCAAAGAAATTCGAAAAAAGATATTAGTTGTCACCTGTCAACGACGCTGGAGTTCCAGCGGCCGGCAAGGGGTTGAAGATTTTTTTATTTTAAAAAAACTAAGGGTAGTTTGGTACTTTCTCAAATTTTACAACATTTTAAAATTTTAAATCAGTCATTTTAGGATTATTAAAATTCAATATACTTATTTATCTTTTACCAATTTTAATGATATTTTTCTGTATTTTGCCTTTTATTTATTACTCTATTCCCCTTCTTTAATTAAAAAATTAAAGTGCTTATATAGTTATATGACTAGGACCGATGTCGAGCTTGATTGGATGTTGCTCTCCTAGGCCAACAATTTTTTTTTACCCTACCCCTTCTTAATATGTTTTTTGATATAAACCCTTCTTAATGTCTATTTTATGTGAATATATTGATTTCTTTAGGGAGGAAACCAAGAAGGCCCACAACTTATTGGTCTTCTAGACATGACGCAGTCCCTGCATGAATACGCCCAATGTAAAGCCCAATTGATTTCGAACATCAGCCTTCCCGAGCATCTCTGCAAAGTGCAACGAGAGAATCCAAAATCCAAATTCTCATGGAGCAGGAAGCCAGACACGCGGACATTGCCGTAGACCCCTGTTCTTTCAAGCTTCTGCTCTCGTGTCCCTCTGGTCTTTCGCCCTCGCAGGTTTGTTTCAACTTCGATTCCAAATTTTTATGACCTCCGGATGTGAATGCGTTTTGCTCAAATGTAACTTGTCATTCACGCATTTCTTGTTTGCTTAAAGGTTTCTGTGCTGTTCAGTGATGCCTACGATCGGATTCTCCACCCTGATGTTAATCTGGAGAACACAATCGCTGAGGTGAGTCGGATTCTTCCCTTTGATCTCTCGCGTACACTGAACGTTACTGCTAGTGCTATTGGCATGTTGCTTAAATTGCTCGGTTTTTAGTGTTGAGCATTTGGATCTATGTTCATGATTCATTTAGTGAACTATTCGATCTTTTATCCGTAGATCCCAGATTTAGTTTGCTGAATTCGAACCTTTATGCTTATTTACGATTTCTATTTTGTAGACTTGGGAGCAGAGGAATTTAAAAAACAAGTCACTCTACAATGGCAAGAAGTTCAGGGTATTCCCTGCCTTGTTTGACGTGCATCATGTTATTTTTGTCGAACTCTACAATATTTTTTGCTAGTAGATAGATGGACGTTGGACTTATTACATATTAGCATGAGTTTGGCTTAAGAGTTGACTATGATCTTTCTCTTACAGTATGAGGGATATATGTTGCAAAGGGGAAGTGGATCTGACCATAAGCCTCATGTATGCCTCCACCTCGGTTTGACGGATTATAGGTCTCTTCTCTCCCTCCCTTTTCCAAATTCTCCCCCCATTCTCTTTATTTACTTGCTTGTCATTGTAAGTTTTAGTGACTTAAAATATATAAATTATCTGCTAGCACCAGTTGTAAAATTTATTTACTCTTGACCTCTATCTACTTATTCAGCGTTAAGTTTATTTGGATTTGCTTAAAAGATATGGCTCTGAATAATGTCTCCAGTGGTGTTACTTACCAAAGCAGAATTTTATTTTCTTATTGTTTGCTAGTATTATTATTATTATTATTATTATTATTATTATTATTATTATTATTATTATTATTATTATTTACATACATTCCACGTGTCATATGTTCAGCAAGTATTGGTTCAATTTATTCAGGACTTTTGTTGGGACAAATTTAAGTCATTTGTGGGAACGGTTCCTGGTTTCATCAGAAGGTATATTATCCCCCCTCTCTCTAACAATCATGGAGACCCTGTGACTCCATAGTTTTGGGTCCTTTAATTTATGGGAGCGTGTGATCTAACTTCTGACTATTGGAGTTATTTAGTGGAGCATGACTATGATTGTTCTGCAAGTGTCGTGACTCTCAACCATGAGTTCCATGCCATTGATGGGGTACAATATGTTATCAGCAGGTTGAAGGGTGGGTTAATGAAAATTTTCGTTTGAGGTAGTTAGACGGCTGTTTCTATTGGCCCACTTGGAGCTAGTGGACTGTTAATGTTAGAACTTTTGGAACATATGATGATCTATTGTCCACTCTGCCCCGCAAGTAGAGGAGGTACCAATAGTGCCAGAAATCATTGACCAATAGGGGTATAGCACCCTTAATCAATCAATAACCATGAACATATATGGAATGATCAACTTGAAGCAGGATAGAATAAAGATAAGAATTATACACAAATTTATTGCTTCATGAGACCTTTAGAAGTCCACTTACTTTTTTTGCAGCCAGAAGATGGAGAAAATCGTTTTTAATTAGCATATGCAGGAAGAGAGTGCATCTAAGTCCGATTCTTCATGATTTAGTATTTACAAGGACAATGTAGGCACAATCCTGGCAAATTTTGTTCAAACATGATGTTTTGATTTGTAAATTGGTTTTATTGCATTAATTAAGAGCCTTATGAATAAACTGTATAATGATGGTTGCGATCAGATGGAGCAAAACAGATAGGCTTTTATGTTCCTGCTCTGTTGTCTTCTTTCTACATTTGTTATCCTTCCATATGGTGCTAATTGATGTTATCAATAATTTTAAGCGCTCCCATCTTTCTATTTTCTCAGATGATTCTGTTCTTTGTCAGCATACTGCCAGTCCACTGGGAAATGGTGCTATTGTGGAGGTTATTGACAAGAAGATACTTGTATTACAACGAAGTAATAATGTTGGTGAATTTCCCGGACATTTTGTTTTTCCAGGAGGTCATCCAGAGGTATTTAACAGGGAAATAAAAATTTTAAGTCTTTTAAATGGCTGCTAATAAATGTTGATGCAATAGATTTATCTTTAATATTGATATCAATTTAAATCGAGCAGACATTTCTGAAATTGCTATCTGATTTGTTTGTGGGGGCACGATGTGTTTGTTGTGTGGTGATATCTGCTCATTCATGTGGTAGAATGACTACTGATCAAAAGCATGTAGTTTCTGCCAATGCATGTCAGACTAACAACTCTTATTTTGACTGGAATTTGTTGTGAAACTTCTTTTGATTGGCAGCCTCATGAAGTTGGAATAGCCTCTCATCAACATAACA
Source organism: Inga laurina (assembly GCA_963855925.1). Classification (NCBI taxonomy): domain Eukaryota; kingdom Viridiplantae; phylum Streptophyta; class Magnoliopsida; order Fabales; family Fabaceae; genus Inga; species Inga laurina. The sequence continues at coordinate 65,939,260 of OY979707.1, read as the reverse complement.
AGGAGTTAACAGAGTCTGCTAACGGCAAGGTTTCCCATGAGATGTTTGACAGCATAGTTCGAGAAGTAGTTGAAGAAATTGGGGTGCCAGCCTCGTCTCTTGTGAGTCCCATTCTTCATTCAACATGAACGTCATGAACATAGTGTAGGAAATGACTACTCTTATCCTCCACATGTTAGCTATGGTGGACATCGTGAATCATATGTTTTGGTTCTTGCTAGTTGCTATACACCTTTTGTTCTTCGACTGCATTTAGTTTTCTGATACGTTCACAGTTTGAATTGCTAATATCCTGTCTCTTGTCCTTCCAATCGCAGTGTAGGTTGGCAATAAGGTTTTCCTTGGCTGGGGGTTGGACGGGGTGATAGATTTGGTATCTAAACTTGATATTTGGATTGTGTAATGCAGAGCATTCCAGCTTTCATTGGTGTATCACGGAGAGAATTGAATGTGAGGCCAGCTGCATTTTTCTACATCAAATGCAGTCTTAATTCCAAGGAAGTTCAACAGTTTTATTCTAGTGCTCAAGATGGCTATGAGTCAACTCAGCTATATGCTGTCACAATGGTAATTTAGTGCTTGTTTCCATTTAGTAGTAGAATGAGATCCATCGCTTGATGTTAATATACCTGCTTACTATTTTTCCTGCTTGCGTGCACTGCTGTCAATTAAGAGCATTAGCGATAGTTAATTAATTATGATTTGTTCTTTCTACCTTGAAACTACTCATCAGTTTTGTATTTCTCAGGTCGACTTAGAAAACATGGCTTCCAAGATGCCTGGCTGTCATCGAGGTGGATTAGCCCTCTATAAATTGATGGTTGACCACAACCTGAAGAATACTTGATGCAAGTTTACGAGGACTTGTAGTTGTCAGTCTTTGATGTTATCCTGTGGGATTCACGAATTGGCATATTGGTTATATTTTTTAATTTCTATCTCAGAAACTTACCCTGCCTGTTTATTGCTCTTCTGTTTAGCATGTAAAAACTGATATTTCAAGGTGCTTGTCTTTGTATGAATGATGATGGATTCTTCACTTGCTTGTATCCTGCATACGATCTCAGATTGATATTCAAATATGTACCATGTGTTCGTCTAGGTCGTCGGCTGAGTCACATTTTGGACTCTTCACGTTTTTAAAGGCCTGGCCTGATGACTCTGCATCTCTATATTTCTCCCATTCAACTTATTTCATCGCTAAGTATCAAAGTGAATTATCAGTTTAATAGCAATATAATCGAATACACTTTTGTTCTCAGATCGATTAACTTTAATTAGGATGCTATTTATTTAAGTTACAAGAATAAGCAGCCTATTTTTTGTTGTGCAGATTCAAAAGAATGTCTTGGCTCACACAGTAGATTAGCAGAGCAAAGGTATGGAAACTTTCACGTTTCACGCAAAAGAAAAAAGATAGGAAAATTTTAGGAAGTATCTGATACGTTGGGTGTAATATGATAGAAGAAATAAAATTTTGAAAATATTAATTTTTGGAAGTTGGAAACCATTTTTGAGTTTTTTAAATAAAAATTCGCCAATCACAATTTTAATATAGGCTAAATTATACTAAACTTTTATGAATTTTGAGTCAGTTGTATATAACCTCATGATATTTCAAAGTTTAAATTTAACCCTCTTGACATTTCATTTTTTAACTATTAACCTCTGTCGTCAAGTGACCATTATATTTTTAACGAAAAATATAACATTAGATTTTGAGATGACATGTGTCATCCTATATAAATTACTAATTTTATAAAACCCTTGAACTTTGAACAATTAAAAATAACACCTTGACATTTTAAAATTTAAACTTAACTCCATTAAAATTTTTGATTTATAATATTAAACCACCCGCCGTTATTTTTTATCATTTTAATAAATTTATTAAATTTTTTTCTATCATTTGTTAATTAAAGTAGTTCTTTCGTATGGCAAAAACTAGAAAAATATAAAAATAAACATTAAACTTTGGGTTCAAGAAAAAATATGCAATACTAATAAAAAATTAATGATGGCAAAAGATATCCTTTAATACAAATGTAATATTTAAACTATCAATGCTCAGTCATCCAACAACATATTTAACACAAATGATAACATTTTTATACTATCAATCCACAATTATCCTAATAAAATAAGTAAATGTTATACAAATGATAACATTTTTATTTTTATATATTTTTTTTAAATATAACTCTTCTAGTTTTTACCAATTTCCATAAAAAACTATTGTAATTGAAAAATGATAGAGTATTAAAAAACTTAATAAATTTATTAAAATGATAAAAATAACATGAGGTTTGATATTATAAATTAACATTTTAAGGGAGTTAAGTTTAAATTTTGAAATGTCAAGGGGCTGTTTTTAACTGATCAAAGTTTTTGAGAGGGTTATCTGCAACTGTTCAAAGTTTATGTGGGTTTTATGAAATTAGTAATTTACACAAGATACCATGTAGGATTGCACATGTCATATCATAATCTGATGTGACAATTTCTATTAAAAAGATAACGGTTATTTAACTGCAGAGGGTTAGTAGTTAAAAAATAAAAGGTCAGGGGATGAAGTTTAAACCTTGAAATGTCGGGAGCTTATATGCATCTGACTCAAAATTCAAGCAGATTTTGTATAATTTAACCTTTAATATATTATGACTCACATTTCATAGGAAATATTTGCTTTACTCTTACCTGATCCCTCCATTTTAATAAATTTATTATATGAGAACAATAATTCATTTAATCTATATTTCTACTTTTATTTCTTTATTAATTTAGTTCCCATTATTTAATATCCACAATTGCAAAGTATAATGATCCTCTGAACATACATAATTTAAATGAATTGAATCATTTGATGTAAATTAAATCTAATCATATATTATATTTGCAATATTCAATGAATCATGATTTTATAAATAAACTTAATTATTGAAAAAATAAATTATTGAATTTATTCTAATTGATGTTTTGACTTGACGTGATATCGAGAATAAGAGAAAATTATTTTTAGTATTTTATTAACTTAAGTAAATATAAATGCACCAAAACACTCTCCATTAAATAGTGAAGGAATGGAAGAACTAGAGTTGAGAGGGAATAGTTGTTCGGATGAGAATTCATATTATAAGTTGAATTAGGTTTTTGTAAGGTGTCCGTGTTTCATGAAATATAGTGCTTAGCCTCTTCAACAAAACGTGGCTTTATAAAAAAAAAAAAAATGTGACAACTGATTTTTCTCTTTTACTTTTTTTTGGCAAATAATTTTCTTTTTTCACTTTGGATGTGAGAATGTAATCTTAAACAAGGGAGTGTCCTAAGGCAGTGAACCCGAAGGCTTACTTTTGACTTCGTATGCTGTGTTACTTATTATTTAGTCTTAAATATAAGATATAATTAATTTTATTGTAAAGATTAAAGAAAGTAGATAAATTATTTTGGAGTATTTATATTTATCATTTTTCCTTCAAATTAATTTGTATAACTTTTAAACACATATATAATCTAATAATATGTATCATATATCATGATTAAGTCATTTATTTAATTTTCATTATTCACCCCAAAACAATCAACTATGCATTAAAGGCTGGAGGGGGGTTTTTTTTTTTTTAAAGAAAAAACCATAAAAACTAGCTGGTTATATTTTGGCCGAACTTCATGTGTTATGGATGGCGGGGACATGAACTCATGAACAAGTGGGCCTAAAATTTACTTAAACTGGCCCAGCGACAGTTTCTCTTGACTTCCATGGAGTAGCGGCATAGATTTCTTGTTCTCAGAAGAAAGAAATAAACCGAACATATCTTTTCTTGCGATCGAGACGCTGCATTGGATTAAAGGCTCGGTAAAGCTAAATCACTAACCAAAATTTGTGCGTTCGATCATGGATGATGAACTGCTTGAGTTGCAAAGACAATTCGAGTTCGCTCAGCAGGCAAAGTCGAATATTCGATTATCGGAGAGAAACGTTGTGGAATTGGTGCAGAAATTGCAGGAGCTTCACATCATTGATTTCGACCTTCTTCACACTGTCTCTGGCAAAGAGTACATCACTCCTGTACGCTTCCTTACCTTACACCGTTGCTTCGCTTCCATGGAATTTGTTGGGAAGAATCTAATGAAGGGAGTGTTGTTTTCTTCCTTAATTAACTCCGTTTTAGTATACCAGATTGGCGGAAAAATGAAATGCTGTGAAATAAAGAGCACTTTATGTGCTACGCCTTTAGGTTTGCCTGTTCGCAATTGAATTTTAACCTCTTGAAAGATGATCATCCCCCGAGTTTCGTATATTCTGCTGTGATTTTTGTAGTTTTTTATTCCTAGTTTTAATATGATCATGCGTACTGTTAGGAGCAACTGAGGAATGAGATGGTGGCTGAAATTAAGAAGCTAGGGCGTGTTTCCCTGATTGATCTCGCTGATGCTACTGGAGTCGATTTATACCATGTTGAGAAGCAGGCTCAACAAGTTATAAAAGATCATCCAGAGATGATGCTGATTCAAGGGGAAACCATGTCAGAATCTTATTGGGATTCCGTAGCTGAAGAAATTAACGAGAGGCTTCAGGAATGTAGTCAGATTGCACTTACAGAACTTGCTGCGCAATTAAATGTTGGTCTAGAATTGGTTGCCTCCATGTTGGAGCCCCGTCTTGGAACTATGGTGAGTTGGTGATTGTTTCTCTTTGTCGGGTTAACTTTTTTAATGACCATAAAGATGTTATGATTAGATTTGATGCTAAATATAGGTGAAGGGCAGGCTTGAAAGTGGGCAGTTGTATACTCCTGCATATGTAGCTCGTGTTGGTGCCATGGTTCGAGGTGCTGCCAGGGGCATCACTGTTCCGACAAATTTGTCATTGTTATGGAGCTTGTTACAACAATTACTGCAAGAAATGGATGGAACCAGCAGTGTCGTTGCTGAAGGAGCTTTCTTCCAGTCACTTTTTAATGGGCTTGTGAAGGAAAGCGAGATTCTAGGATCACTTCGTGCTGGAATACATTGGACACCTGCGGTAAGTGACATTCTCACATCCAGTGGACACAATCGGTAAAATGACTGCTGTATCTATGTTTTATAGATATTTTAGGCCTTGAGAAAGCTTCACCTCTTAATTATTGAACCATTTCTGATCCACATTATGCTTAATTGAAGCTATAGGGAGGGTTTAGAATAGTTTCTCTATATGGTATTTCCTGTTTATTATTCTACCATCCTCTAATTTTATAGGCCCTATGGGTGACATTAATAAACAATATGCATTTGTAACATACACCTGGATGCAAGTAATTAAAGTGATATTTCAATCTCTGGGAGCTACTAATGATTGTTGTTAATAAAGCAAGTATTATAATTTCGCTAAGTGAAGATAAAAGTTATCATGGTTTCCAATTCTTGCATCACTTGACAGGTCTTTGCCATTGCTCAAAAGGAATCGGTGGATTCATTCTTCTCACAGGTACAGACTCTATATCCTCCTACCCTTATTCAGATGTCAAACTGCGACCTAAAATAGTTCTTACAAATTTTTTTGGATCTGGATAATTACTGTTACTGTTTCTCTTATGCTCTGTATATTTATAATTGTTAAGATAAGTTTTGAAAGACACTTTTATCAACTGCTGTTTCGTAATTTTATTCTCTTTCCTATCCTGCAGAATTCTTTCATTAGCTATGACGTTCTACAGAAACTTGGAATTCCCCAGCCCATTCAATTCTTGCAGGTAACTACTAGATTGCTTATTTTATTGTCTGATGAGACAGCTTGGATTATGCGAGTTGAATTATTCAAGCTGCATCGCTTGTCTAACTTTTAGTTAATGAAGTCTGTGCTGCAATGCAATTTAGTCCAGATATCCTGAAGGTATACCTCTAGACACAATGTTTGTCCACCCGTCAATGATCGAAATGCTGGATGCTGCTACTGAGGATGCCCTTGAGCGTGGTAGTTGGTATGAGCCTTAACTGTTACCCATTCCTGTTTTTTCTTTTCTTTACCTCCAGTTTCTATTTTCCTTCCTTACCTAACTGCTGAATAGAGCCTTATCCAACACCATTCAGCACCCCTCTCCTTCAATTTATAATGCTGAAAGTGATTATTTTAAAAATTGCTATTGATAGAGGGAATTTTGGATTTGCTTGCTAGTGGCTGTGCTTTTTTTCCCCCGCTTGTGTCTCTTCTTTTCAATCTTGTAGAAATATTATGCTTCTATATCACCTAATAATCGGGCTACAAATTTTTTAAAAAAATTAAATGCACACTTGACTTCTTTTCTAGTCACTCATCAGAACATTGTAGCTTTTGGATGGTGACTGATCCTTTTTTCTTATCCATCTGAAGCCTTTGGAAGGATCACTCTTAATGCATCCATACGTTGTGTCCTTGGCTTTTTAGGTGATAGGCATGATGTTTTGTTAACTTGTTTTGTACGCTTTCTATTCTGATGTAGCAATTATGCAGGAGTGATGCTCTTTCCTTATTGCCTTCATCCTTCACTCCTCAAGATGCATCTAAAATGTTGACCTTCTGCCGATCTGTTCAATCTGCTCTTAAGGTGATATCCACTTACCTGGTAAATGGATGTTCATAATGTTGATTCGCCTGTTCATATGCTCCATGTTTCTTTGCAGTCTAACCAAGCACACATTTTTGGGGATTTTTATGTTTTGAGCAACAGCTTTATGAAGGTATAACCTTTGATTTAGTCATCGTCTTTAGTAGTTAATCTCAAAAACCACATTTGTGCATATTTTAATGTTTGATTTGGGATCTTCTGCTATTTGTGCTGCCAAAAAAGAAAAAAAGAAAGACTAAAACATAAATTATTTTTTTAAAAAAATTATAGTGCACTATGCTGGATCCTCCTTCCTTCAGTTTCTGACTGCTTGTGCTTTTTCTCTCCTTAACAACTAGGGCATCTGTGAGCACTTGGTGAAAGAAATGGAAACACTAGGTGTTTCAGGGTCTTCTGGCATTAAAATGTTTGGTGATTCACAAGTAGCGAATGAAGGAAAAATTGCGCAGGACTTAATTCGATCGAATGAGTCAAATGAAACTGCAACTGATGGCAGTGCCATTAAACATGTCGATAGAGGATCAAAGAAGAAAAAGGGAAAGGCTACTGGGAACGTGGCGGCAATTGTGTCTGACAGTGCTGCAGATGTTCCGGAACAGACTTCCACAAAATCCAAGAGAAGCCAGAGAAGGGGCAAGGAAACCTCTTCCTCACAAATGTCAGACTCAAAAATTGGTTCTAGGAAAGAATCACTTAAAACAAAGGAGGATAGCCTCATTAGTCCTTCAGATGAGTGGATTATGCAGAAGATTATGACTTTGGTTCCTGATTTCGAAGAACAATGTCCGTTAATTCTGACTTCAAATTTGTTTTTCTCATTAATATGCTACCCCCAATCTTCTCACTTGCAATGTAATAATCTGATAGGCATGGATGATCCTGAAACAATTCTGAGGCCTTTGGCTAATCATTTAAGGCCTACAATAATGGCTTCTTTGATGGAGAAGAAGAAAGCACTGTTTACAGAAAATGCTGAAAGAATGAAATCTTTGCTTGATAATTTGCAAAAGAAACTTGATGAGGTTAGTCTCCTAAAGTTTACAGTTTCATGCTACAATTTTCTATTTTTGTGCTTTCTGTTAATTTCTAAGCTTTCATTATGAAATAAGAATCATATTCATCTATAAGATATTTATATGTTTTGTGTCCTATTCTGATTGTTTATTTCTCTGGCAGTCTTTCTTAAACATGCAGCTTTATGAAAAAGCTTTAGAGTTGTTTGAAGATGACCAATCAACCTCCGTAAGTTTCATTAACTAATTTGAAATTTTACAATGTTGGTGGGATGTGTAAAAATTAACTTCTCTATGATACCCAGGTTGTTTTGCATAGGCATTTATTGAGAACAGTAGCTGCCCCTATGGTGGATATGCTTCTTCGTACGTTGGTATTGTCCAAAGGCCGTTTCTAAGTTAACCTGTTAATATAATACATTATGGTTTTTCCTCCTCTCATTTTTTCGATGATATAACAAAATAAGTTCTTCATTTGTAGGATGAGCACAATAAGTTAAAGAACGGGCTTGAAGTGGAGGAAGCTTCAAATTCAGAACTGCTCACACTTAGTCCTGGAGACAGAGCTGCCATCGTAATAAATAAGCCACTGTTTATATATATACACGTGTCTTTGTGTGTGTGTGTGGTAACATCCATTTAGGGTAATATGTAAATGGCCTCAAATTTCTCATGCTTTTTTTCCCACCTGCAGTCGAAGAGTTTACTGGGAGCGCTTGGTAGAAAAGCTCTTGGTGTTGTTGAAGCATTGGAAGGAAAGGTTAGTGTTTTGCCGTTAGGGACCAGCCATTGGTCATTTTCTTGTTTTCTCCAGTCAAGTTGACCGGTATGGACGCCTTCTGCGAGCATTGCAGTCTAAATTTCATGTAGCTTATGAGCTGGAAATCCCCTAGTTTTCCTTGAACTTATTCTGATGTTAGAGTGCATAATTGTATGACTTTTTTTTTTGTCCAAGCATAATTGTATGACTAATATTTGAATACTCAATGCAACAGCGGGTGGAAACGTTTATGGATGCTTTTAGAGAGGTAGCAGAAGAGAGGTAATGTGTCTATATTTGTACTTGGAATTTTAGCATTGATTTGACCTACACAGTTTTGCCATGATCCGAACCTTGATATGTGTTTTTGTTTTTTATTTTTCCAGTGGGCTGTCTTTGAAAAAGCTTGACAAGAAACTAGAAAGAACGCTTTTACACTCATATCGTAAGGTACTAATGCGTATTTTTGTTTAAGAATTTTTTTGAGGTCAGCGTAACAGTCTTGCTAGTATGCTGATGTTTAATTGTATGCTTTCCATCTCTGTTGTCAGGAATTGACATCTCAAATTTCTATTGAGCCCGACCCAATATCACTTCTGGCAAAAGTCGTGTCTTTACTTTACGTGCAGGTATCTAGAGAATATCTTTCCCATCTTTTCTCTCGTATGTTTTTTTTCCCCCAACCATCAGCATGGATGTTTTAATGATTAGGTTTACCACAAAGCTCTTCAAGCCCCTGGAAGGGCCATTTCTGTCGCCATCTCCCAACTGAGGGTAATTATTTTTTTTATCTGTTGACTTTTTAGTATTAATGCGCATAATTCATAAAAATAAAATAAAAAGACTAAAGTTGATTGGGAGGAAGTCATAACCAAATTGGGAATGGCAACATTTTTGGCAAAACAAACAAATAAATAAATAACAATGAAGATAACCACATCAAGTTCATTAGCTAAGGAAGGCCGGATTCAATTGTTAATTTCAAATTTTCTTATTTATCGATTTGGTTTAATTAAGTGATTGGATGAAAATTTTAAGACCTGCCACTGGTATCCAACCAAGAAATGATGCTTGAAAGGGGGTATGTCCTGGTCAACAATTGTAGATGTATAACTGACAGAAATCAATAAATGCAATCCAACAATTGGAGACTAGACGGAATACCTGATAAATAATGACATTCTTCACAACTTTTCCCTACAATTCTTTCAACGTGTGTCTAATTTCAGGACAAGTTAGATGAGTCGTCATTCAAGATTTTGACCGATTATCAGAGCGCTACGGTGACTCTTCTGGCATTATTAGCAGCTGCAACTGGCGATGTGAGTATTACTAATTATGCCTTTTGCTTCTATAATCTGATCGTTCACTTTTTAGCTACCTTCAAACTGCTTCCATGTCATGCTTCAAAGGGGTAGCCATCAATTAGGCATACTTGAGTGCAAGAGAATATGAGATATGAAAAATTAATCCAACAATAACAATAATAAGCTTTAGATGATTCCATGTTGTTTGATTTACCTTCCTCGCAGACGCATCAATGGCCTTCTTTATATGTGTTCAAACCAGCTCAAATGATTTTATATTATTTTTTCTTTAATAGATGTCATTTCAACTCTTTTGCTTATATTTTTATTTCAAATCTTATCTTTTTTCTTTATGACAACACATGCATCCATCTTGACATCATCTCAGCTACCTTCACTTTATGCTTACGTTGTCCTTTTAAAGCACAATATTCACTACTATAAAGCTTTATGGTCTTATAGCAGTATGATAAAACTTGCATTTTACCTTGTTGAGCATTTTTTTTTATCACAAATAACTAGTGACATTTTCCATTTAAACCACCCAGGTTAACAAAATTAACCCAAACAAAAAGGAGATAGAACATCGTGAAGAATGTTTAGCTTAGTCTATAAATTAAGTCACATGGGAGGATACATTTACTTTCATCCATATCAATTGGAATTTCACATTGAATATCACGTTCGGTAGTTAACTTTTTCCCATTATTGTGGATAGGAAGAGGATTGTTCATCTGATAGAATATTGAGCAAACGGGAGCTTTTGGAGAGCCAAATGCCATCTTTGAAAAGCCTGGTCTTGAGCTCCTCGCAATCATCATAGGGCTGCTTGTAAAGCCTTAGCGAACATTTGTTGCAAAGGGATGTGTTGCTTTGATTTTCCTTACATGGGTTGAAAGGTTGAAATCAAAGAAATATTAACTGTTCACAAGTTTGCTCGCTATAATTTATTCATATCTAACATTCAATGCTTTAATGAAGAATCAATCCCTTTACTGTTTAAGATACTAAGCAATTTAGCATCTGAAATTTTTTTGTATAAATTTATTTACTCTGCAATCCACGTGCTTACCATACATTTTACCGAGAACCCAAAGTCAATGTGTTTCTTAAGATGGAGACTTTAATTAGTTACAAGATGTAGCATAATTTATAATAGATTCATTCCCAAAGCTAAATGCATCTGTTTGAAATGTGGCATGCAATTTACATCGGGATATTCAAGGTGAACACATCATCCACGCCCATATGAACTACTGAATCCAAATACTGCACTGCAACTATCATAACTGACATTGCTCGATCATCAACCGCACGTGTTGATTCTTCCTAAGTTTGTATGCCGCAAACTTATAGCAGCATTCAACAGGCGCGGCGCAACTATCCATAAGGATGCGTTATGTCTCATTTCATCTAATATCAATGATGATTAAGCTGTCACCTAACAATCCATGTTTTTTTGCGCATAATTCAAAATTAGCGCATGTTTTGGTATCAGTTGTAAGAAATGATCTTGGAAAAAAATCAGTTCATTCGTTCAAAATAGATTCAGTCGAGAAAATTCAGTTTAGAAAAAGCAACCTCCAGCTTGCGTTGAAAAATTTGGTATCATGGGCAAAAACCAGTTAAGCAGAAACTGCTAAATTCAACAAAAAAGCAGTTTGCAAAACTGGGTTCTGAACTTATGAATTGGTATCCAAACACATCCGTAGTCAATTTGACTAGGAAGGATAAAATAACGCCAGGATCCCAAAACAAACCGAAGTAGCTAGTGGTGACAAGCTACCTTGTTAAACGTGTATGAATTAATCGGCGCTCATCATAGTACAGTCCATGGGGAAAAGGAAAGACAGCCGAAGCATACTCACCAGGTCGTCCTATGCGATAACGAAGGCATCCAAAATGCCTAATCAAGGGGCACTGATGCTGCAAAATGACTTAACATCCCAACGAATCAAATCTATAAATGAGAGCTTTACATCACAAGTTTCCCTTACCCCTCAATGCTGGGGCAGGGGTAGGTTTTTCCAACGACTCATAATGAACGACAAAATTATCCTGCAATGAGGATGCACAATTAGAAGCCTAAAATTTAATAAATCTAAAAGAATGAAACCTTCAAAAATAATACTGGCGGGTGTTTTAATAGATACAGCACATATTAACAAATTCTAACCTTGCGAATTGTTTCAAATGTGTTTGGATCGAAGCAGTGATAAGATCCCCTCTCATACGTGTTTGTTTTAACAAGTGGCTCCATGTTAGGAACTCTAATAAACCACAAATGATGTTCTTTGTGATAAAACCAGCCTCTATTGTAACTGTGAACAAGAAGCCAAACCAGTTAGTAATAACTAAAAACATGAAAAATGAAATTCAGAAATAATCCAAAATAATATATGGCCAAAAACGATGCACAGGTGAAAATCTTCATACAGCTCATTTGCGGCATATAATTGAGCTTCATCTTTGGGCATACTGCAAAAATGAAAATAATTACAACCAATTTATAATATCTCACAAGTTCAAGGCAGACAAGAATCAACTTTTAGTTGGCACCTGTAAAATATGTAAAACAACGTTTCCACTGTAAACTTTGAAAAATAGCCTTGCTGCATGATCCAGAAAACAAAGTCTTAGGCTAAAAGAAAGGAAGTAGAAAAGGAACCAAAAAATTATAAGATATCATAAAGTGCGTCTCACATGTAGGGCAGGCGGCTGTTTAGCGTAATAACACTGTGGCACTGTGAAATCTGGATCGCCCTTAGCCGGTTCATCAGACCATGGAGATCCAAAAGTCTTGTGGAGATTTTCTGATGAATTTAAATTTAACCCAAGTGTTGTAAGATCAATTCCAAGTGCAAGAGATGTCAAATCAGGATCACTCATCCTGATCACACTTAACAAGCCAAGCAAACCAAATGGATCAGGTGTTGATTGGGAAGTTTGCATGGATTTCATGCCTTGATCTCTAAAAGACTGATTTGCAGTTGACATTTGTTGAAGACGAAACTGCGACTGGGACTGGTTTTGGTGTTGTTGGTATTGCTGGATAAGCTGGTCATATGATCCCATACCAGAAACAGTATTTGAAGAATTTAGAGGCCTTAATCCAATGCCAGAAGGTCCACTGGCCTAAATAAAAGATAAAAAAAATTAAAATCAAGAACACCTGCTTTGTCGCTTTTTATACAGACTTATAGTAAGCATCTTAGTTTAAACACCTCACACCACAAAATAAGCTACACCTAAACGGAAAGAGTGCCTTGAAATAAATAAACAAAATCCATCAGTTACATAAGCAACAAAACCAATCAGCAGAAAAACATGCAGACCTGGGAATTATAGGTTGAATGAGATGCTGGAAATACATCTGACCCATGTAGATGGAGAAGCTCCTGATTGTTTGCAGAAGAAAAGGAGGCACCAACACTACTGACAGATGGAGCATGCTGTTGTTGCTGGGATCGATGTGATGAATATGTCCCCCCTAAATTGAAACCAGAAGACCTTCCCATCTGCATGTTAGCAGCAGTTAAAAGACAGGTTCTAGATTTAAGATCCTAAAAGAAGGATACGCAACAATTCCTTAATATATCAGAACAGGCAACTTACAGGAAAATGTTGAGATTGCATCATGGACACAGCATTCTCATGAAGTTGTTCTTTCTGGTGCATATCCATAGCATAATCTGCATTGCCACCTGGACATATTCTAATATAATGAAAAAACAAAATACTGACACAGAAAGTGCACCCGAAGGTTCCAGAAAACTCCTAGCAGTAATAACAAATGCAACCAAAAACATCACGCATCTAAGCCAAATATTGTACCTTTAAATCCTGGTAAAGCTGGGAAATCTTCATTTTGAATGCTAAATTCTTGGTTTTGCTGGACAATGGGACTAACTCCAAGACCCTGCTTTCGCAAAGAACCTGAAATTTTTGCCTAGAGAATTATAGTACGAAGTGAACGAGTATAACAAACAGAAGAATATTTTCCTTCTCATACCCAACTGTCCTTGGGGCCCTCCAGCAGAATTGGGTCGACTTGTCAATTGAGGAAAGTCATTGATGTCAAAAGGTGAGCTGTCATTTGAATTCATATCATTCAACATCCCCAATGAGTTCAAATTATTTACCGCTTGAACATGGCTTTGGGCGAGGGGCCCTCCAGCACTGGGATAAGAATTTCCTAGCACTGAAATAACTTGGGGTGATCCTGTACAAAGAAGACACTGTCTGTGTCACCAGGAAGTAGCATATACCTCATCCAAATAAAAGCAACTCAATATATGGGAATAAATAATAAGTCTTCAGCATAATTTAAACACAAACAATTTAATCACGCCATGCATATATTCTAATCCAACAAGCAGTTTTAAAATCGGTACTTTATGCACTTCTTATTTATAATATAAAAGTTTAGGTGGGTTAAGTTCTGGGTTTAAGGGCCAAGGCAGGCCTCAAAGCTTAAAAAGCATTTACACATGTAATTACAGATTGCCTACTCACCTCAGCAGTGATAATTTAAGCATTTACTGCAATAGCAAAGTATAACATCAAGGAATCAAGAGTTTAATTAGAGAAACTAATTATCATTCAGTAGTTATAAAATTAATGGCCAGCATGAAAGAGTTTAACAACCATTGCCATAGGACCTTTTAGGAGGAAATTAACACAAACAATTAAGGTAACAAATTCTTACCTTGTGGAAGCACACCACTCAGCAGCCGATTCTGTCCTTGCACACTTAAACCACCAGATCCACTGTTTGCGCTTAAATTTAGACGAGAAGCAAGACCAGAGACAGACAATCCTTCGGCAGAGCTAATGCTCCTCCCAATGTTCCCTCCACCAACCATGTTCCCCATGGAATTTGTAATTCGAGAACCTGCATTTCCCAAAATTGGGGATACTCCCAATCCTGGAACAGCATTTCTGTTACCAATTGCAGCAGATGTAGGAAGAATCCCAGGAATAGAACCGCCAACTCCATTTGTGCTACTACTAAATCCAGGATTTCCTACAACACTTATACCTCCTCTGTTTGTTAATCCTGAATGTCCATAAGAGCTTCCAAGAGTTAGCTGCAAATGATTGAAAGAGAAAAAAATTTAAATGCAACAGAAAATATTTAAGTGCAAAGAGAAAAAAGTATGCTAAAAAAATCAGTGAAATACTCTCAAATAACACCAAGCATAGATATATGCTCAAATACCTGGGACAAAGCAACAGGAAGGTTATTTGATGCATATCTTCCACTAGAAAGGCTTCCAGTAGGTTGTTGAACACCTCCAGATGGGATGCTATTTATCGTTGAATTTCTTGATGCAAGTGTACCTGGCATGTTGGGAACATTAAAGCTGCCATGGATGTTGTGCAATCCCTGGATAGCACCTGTGGCAAGAACATACCATTTTTTAATAAAAGAACACACCAATTTTAAATGGGAGGATGAAACTGATTAACCCAAGCAATATCTGCTCACCATTATGATGGAAAACTGGGGAGGCAGCACCAGACTGGCCGGAGAATGACGTGGCAAATGACCTCCCAGCACTGTCTGGAAGATTTGAAGCAGATCCATTCAGAGAAGACTGCAAGGATGAAAATATTATAACTTACGTTGATGTTCAAGATATGACCAAAGTAAAAGCAGCTAGAAGCAAGAATCAATATCTTTCAACGTTCAAGACAAACACAAAGGTTACAAAGAATTTTTGCTCATTACATGGATGAACATAGTATACATAAAGAACAAAACCTCCAACAAAGGAGTTGATTACTTTTAAATAGAGTTGCAGATTCATAGTTTTTGAATTCATGGAAAAAATACAGCCTAAAAATGGAAGAATAATTGGAGCTCCAAATGAAAAGCATCAATAAAGGATCAATGATCAATATAAAGCACTCATGAATTCCTCCGTTCCTTCTGGAAAACCTTCCTGTTTTGTCTAATTCCAGATATGCTCAATTCTATATTGATTCTACTTTATTTTGGTTAGCTCCCCATAAATATCTTACTTTAAAATCTGTTCAAGAAATATACTAACAAGTAACAACCATTATTTCCTTATATCTGCAGCCCAAGGCAACATATGATCTATCTAGAAGACACATTGCATTACTAGTTTTAAAAGAATTTTAATGCACCATGCCATGATGCTTGAACACAATATCTGGTTCACCATATAATTGATCAGAAATGTCTGGGAGGTTAAACTGAATGTCATATTAAAATAGTGACAACAAAAGTAATAATGAAGTACATGGCCTAATATGAGCCAGCAACTTCAATCTAACCAGAGATTAGCTTTTTCAATGAAAATGTTTCAAAACAGCATATATCTATTGATACAAGCAAACTATTTGTGATGACAGACAGTTCAACAATTTGGTAGCCATGAAATACATAGGAGTAAAACCCATTCCAATGATTGCCAACCATTTTTATAAGAAGTTAAAAAGAAAACCCAGACGACAAAAAATTTTTGCAAGACACAAGGAAATACATTAAGTAGACCCGACATTGCATGAATTCAAAAGATCATGCAAAAAGTCATCCCTTGGCGGAAGAAGATCCTGCTTGTTTTCAGAGTCAGTGCACTATGTAGAGACCTTTTCCTTTGAACCACTCAACAACCTGCAAAGAATAGTGTCATCAAAAGAGAACGTACTAGACACTACATCATTTAACAGTAAGGACCCAGTGTCTGCATCATATCGGGCCTTAAAAGCAGAAAGCAGAACAGAGATGGAGAGAAATGAAAAAGTAAGATGCCATAATTCCTCCAATAAGAATCTTGTTCTCTTCCTAAACTATAGAACCTTGGGAGCTCTATAGAAGATGCCGTTTAATCCCTCCAAACCTAAAAGATGTCACTATGCAAAGCTGAACCACTTGACTCCATAACTAATATGAAAAACATACAAGGTTGTAAAACGAGTTACGGATAATATGCTTCAAGCAAAATTGTAGTTTGACTGGGTTGGTCAACATGTATTTTGCTTGCCTTGAGCATTTACAAATTCAAAGCACGACATTTGAATTAACCAGACACTTTTTTCCCCGCACATTAATAAAGTCTAAGGAATAAGCTGGCACAACTTATGATTGATATAGATTTTGTATTTACCTTTTATATTGATGATTTGCAAGTTGAACTCATTCATTCCTATTGTGATCTTAATGATAAATCACTCACTCATATTCATATTGAAGGATTACAATGGTTTATATAGGCTAGAAAACAGAATCATCATCGCTGGACAACAATATGAAATAATGAACATTCAAATAAACAATATTTCCTAAAGTAAAGGTGTACTCAGCAATATGATGATAAACACATGGGATGTAGTGCTGAAATAATGGAATGTAATTATGGGCAGATTTCCAACACTCCCCCTCAAGCTGGAGAGTATATATCAAACATTCCCAGCTTGCATCGAAACTTTTCAAATTTAGATCTGCCTAATGGTTTGGTCATTACATCTGCAATTTGTTCTTCAGACCGTACATAGGACAATTTCATAATGCCTGCTTCAACTTTCTCTTTAATAAAGTGCCTGTCAACCTCAACATGTTTTGTTCGATCATGATAAACAGGGTTTTTCGTCATCTCAATGCTAGATTTGTTGTCGCACCAAACTTGCATTGGACCCTCATACGGAGTTCCCAATTCCTTTAGTAACCGGATAACCCAGAGTCCCTCACATGTTCCGTCATTCACAGCTCTCAATTCAGCTTCTGTACTGCTCTTTGACACAACAGTTTGCCTCTTGCTTCTCCATGTCACTAGATTTCCCCACACATATGTACAGTATCCTCCTGTCGACCTTCTGGTTTCTCTATCTTTTGCATGGTCTGCATCAGTGTAGATCTCTAAGTTTCTGGTCGTGCACTTCTTGAAGAAGATTCCTCTTCCTGGATTGAATTTCAGATAACTCAAGATTCTGTAGACAGCTGTCATGTGTTCTTCTTGTGGTTGATGCATGAATTGACTTACTATTCCGACAGCATAGCTGATATCTGGGCGTGTGTGGGTCAGGTATATCAGCTTCCCTACAAGTCTTCGATACTGTTCAGAGTCAACTGGGACACCTTTTTCTTTGATTTCTAGACGACAACCTTCTTCCATCGGTGTTCCCTCGGGTTGTGCCCCTAACATTCCCGTCTCATGCAATAGATCTAGGGTATACTTCCGCTGGGATACGTTGATGCCCTTCTTTGTTCTTGCCACTTCCATACCCAAGAAGTATCTCATTTGGCCGAGATCTTTAACCTGGAATTCAGTGGACAAATCCCTTTTTAGCTGGGCAATAGAACTTTCGTCATTTCCAGTAATGACTATATCATCCACGTAGACGATTAGGATAGTGATTCTTTCCTCATCATGCTTGATAAACAATGTGTCGTCTGCTTGCCCCTGACTGTACCCAAGTTTCTTTATTGCTTTGTTGAAGCGGCCAAACCATACCCTTGGAGATTGTTTCAGTCCATACACTGCCTTGTTGAGTTTGCAGACTGACCCATTTGCAGCTAGGACTCCGTCTGGAACTTCCATATAGACCTCTTCGTCCAAGTCACCATTCAGAAAAGCGTTCTTGACGTCTAACTGATGTAGTGACCAATCTAAGTTAGCAGCTATTGACAACAGTATTTGGATTGTATTGAATTTGGCTACTGGGGCAAAGGTCTCCTCGTAATCTATTCCATAGGTTTGTGTATACCCTTTCGCAACTAGTCTTGCTTTGTACTTGTTGATGCTGCCATCAGGATTGATCTTCAGGGTAAAGATCCACTTACACCCGACAGATTTCTTTCCAGGAGGATAAGGAATGATTTCCCATGTTTTACTTTCCTCAAGTGCTTTTAACTCTTCTTCCGCAGCCTGTTTCCACTTTGGGTCAGCCATAGCTTGCTGGAAGGTGTTAAGGATTGCAATCTGTGCGCTATTGGCAACAAAACTCTGCATCTTGACAGATAGGTTACCATATGAAACAAACCGTTGAATTGGATGTTGAGTACAAGATCTTACCCCTTTTCTTAGTGCAATAGGCCAGCCCATCTCTTCAGGATCTACTCTCAAGTCAGATTCATGGTTGTTCCTTAGAGTGGGATTGACGTTTCTATCTGCCTCTTGAGATTGTTGCCTAGCATCTCCCTCTGATCCATCTTCTGCATCCATCCTAGTCATGATTTCAACCTGTGTTTCCGCATTATTAGGATTGGTGTTAGGAGGTGTAGAAGGTAAGGGCTCAGGATTTTCTGGCAGGGTATCATTGGCTTCAAGAAAGTAAGGTGAGGTATCAAGGATTTCTGGGTTAATAGGTAGGGTGTCAGTGGCTTTGGAAGTTGATTCATGTGAAATTAGCCATTCAATATTTGAGTACTCCCCCTGAATGGGTAATTTGGGGTAGTAAGCGTCCTCCTCATAGAACACAGTGTCTTTTGAGACATACAACTTCTTGGAAGTCGGACAATAACACTTGTACCCTTTTTGGGTGGAGGAGTAGCCCAGGAAGATGCATTTCCGGGACCGGGCATCAAACTTACTTCCATCAGAGGCATGGACAAAGACAACACACCCAAACACTTTTGGAGGTAAGGAATTAATGAGAGGGCAATTGGGAAAGGTGCTAAGAAGGGTTTGGATAAGGGTGGCATAGTTGAGGATTTTGGAAGGCATTCGGTTGATGAGATAGGCCGCAGTTAGAACTGCATCTCCCCAGAAGGTCGTAGGTACATTTCTTTCCATCAACAGTGTTCGGGTAACCTCCAACAGATGACGATTCTTTCGTTCGGCAACCCCATTTTGTTGAGGGGTGTAAGGACATGAGGTTTGATGGTGAATTCCTTGCTGATCAAGGAATTCCTTAAAGGTATGACTGAGGTATTCTCGACCATTATCACTGCGAAGCACTTTGATAGATGATTGGAATTGGGTCTGGACAAATTTGTGAAAGTTTTGGAAAATTTGAGCTACCTCAGACTTTTCTTTCAACAAGTAAACCCATGTGAGTCTGGTGTGATCATCAATGAACGTGACGAACCATTTTTCATTTTTCTTGGTGGTTGTTCTGGCTGGTCCCCAAATGTCACTATGGATGAGCTGGAAAGGAGCAGTGGGTTGGTAGGGTTGTTTTGGATAGGAGGATCGGGTTTGTTTAGCCAATTGACACGTTTCACAGTGAAAAGGAACAGCATCTTTATTGAATAAACTCGGAAACACATATCTCATATAATCAAAACTAGGATGTCCTGAACGACAATGCCATAAGAGTACATTTTTGTCTTGAGAATTTGAGCTGACTAGGGCATGTTGTGCATTCCATTTTGCTTTATTCGCCATCTTCGATCTCTCCAGGTAGAAAAGTCCATCCCACTCTTTAGAAGTCCCAATCGTCTTCCCCGAGTGTAAATCCTGAAATAGACACATATCACCATCAAATATCACTCGGCATATATGTCCTTTAGTTAACTTGCTCACAGAAATTAAGTTACAAGTAAGCGCTGGGACAAATAGAACATGATGCATGCGGAGTGAATTGGATAGTGTAATGGTGCCAATTCCTTCAACTTCAGTAAATACCCCATTAGCAACTTTGACACGAAGGGACTCCGGACAAAGTTTAAGAGTTGTAAATAAAGTTCGATTACCCGTCATATGATCAGTGGCTCCTGAATCAACTATCCATGCATCATCACTGGTCCGTATATTATTGAGGGCTATGATAGAATTACCTGATTGGGCAAGATTAACTCTCGGCAAAGAGTTGGACTTATTTTGTTTTTCAAGTATCCGACGTAGCATCTGCAGCTCGTCTGGACTTAGTGAAGTAGTATCCTCAGTCTTCTGTTCAGTGGAGGTGAGATGACCCTGTGGTTTGCTAGTGGATGGTTTGCCGTGCAGTTTCCAACATTCCTCCTTGAAGTGGCCCTTCTTCTTGCAATAATTGCACCATTTGGTTTTCCGTTCCTCCTGTGGTCCTCGTACTGTAAGTGCTGAACTCTCAATAAGATTTGGGCTGCTGTGATTCAAGAGTTTTCGACTTTCTTCAAACTGTACATGATTAACGACATCAAAGAGGTGTGGCAGAGGTTTTATTCCCATTATTCTGCCTCGTATGTCCTCAAACGAATCATTGAGTCCGAGAAGAAAATCATAAACTCTCCCTTCTTCTACAATCTTCTTATATAACTGAGCATCTTCCAGATTTTTCCAAGCGTGCACTTCAAACAAGTCCTGTTGTTGCCAGAGTTTGATTAATGCATTATAGTAATCAGTAACTGTCAAGGTACCTTGTCTTAAATCTCTAAGTTGACGCTTCAGATGAATCAAGGCAGCAGTGTTATCAAGAGAGGAATAAGTTCTTCTGGCTGCATCCCAAATCTCTTTTGCAGTGTTTGCCAGGAGGTAGCCTTCATTGATGTCAGCATTCATAGAGTTACATAACCATGTCATAACTTGGTTATTTTCAGCAAACCAAGTTTCAAAGTTTGAGTCATCCGGAGCTGGTTGTGGTGCAGCCCCATTGATATATTTCTCCTTTCGCTTTCCACGGATATACCTTAACACACTTTGGGACCATTGCAGGTAATTCTTTCCATTAAACCTATGGTTGATGACCATACTCTGAGATTCTGGAAATTCTGATCCCATGAGGGTGCTGTTGATGGTGGAAGAAGAAGAAGAAGAAGAAGAAGTGGTAGAATTGGTACCGGACATGAGTGCAATAGGATGAAGATCGTTTTTAGATGAGTTTCTAGGGACAGAACCGAAAAGGGGAGGAAATTCGGACGGGTTCATGGTTCTGGAAAAAATTCTCGCCGGAACGCCTCTGGACGGCGGCGCGTGGGGCTCACGCGCCGTCACTGTGGTGGCGCGTGAGGTTCACGCGCCGCTCCAATCGCCGTCATCTTTCTGGGATCGGCCGGTCGGCGCCGTGCGGTGCTGCCTGTGGTGGCGGTGTCACTACACGCGCCCTCAGACTCCAGATCTGAGAATCCGATCTGGTGCTTCTCTCTCCCTCTCTCCGCGCGCTCACTGTTGCTGCTCAGGCGTGTTTCTCATTCTCGGTTTCGCATTTCTGGTGCCTCTCTGATACCATATTGTGATCTTAATGATAAATCACTCACTCATATTCATATTGAAGGATTACAATGGTTTATATAGGCTAGAAAACAGAATCATCATCGCTGGACAACAATATGAAATAATGAACATTCAAATAAACAATATTTCCTAAAGTAAAGGTGTACTCAGCAATATGATGATAAACACATGGGATGTAGTGCTGAAATAATGGAATGTAATTATGGGCAGATTTCCAACAATTCCCATATGTTAACATCGACAAAAAAAGTACACCATGATGAGAAGACGTAGTCGATGATACTGATGAAGCAAGAAACTGACATTTCAGAAAGAGATCACATTACAAGTATACTCGAACATCAGTTTGACGTAGTTAATCTTTCGATGCTTGACTCGCCAGAATTCAGATACGAAATCAAAATCCTTATTAACCATTGTTCACATAAAAGTTTCGCTTAGTGATTTGAAATAGCATTAACGATTTACTTAAAATTTTAATCATATAGATACATCCTCAAAAACCTAATCGCGATCCTCACACATCGCAAAATGATGCGGTACAGTATCGAATGGCAGGAGTGAGGAGGCGAGGAGAGTGAGGAAGAAAGTACCTGAAGAGCAGATCAGCGGTGAGGGAAGAAGTAAGCCAAGCCTAAAGAGTGGAGTCTGAGTCAAGAGAGCGAAACGTGCTGCGAGTAACACTGGAAAGCGGGAGCTGAAGCCGCGAAGAGAGAACCTGGGAAAATGCTTTTGGGACGATCAGCGTAAAATACACCACTCGGATTCGAATCCCGTCCCCTGACCTCTATGCAGTGGCTGGTAAGTGGATTAATCATGTCGGTAAGATGCATCTGATGGTTGGGAAAAGAGTAGTGTATAATTTATTGGATTGTGGTGCAAACTTATTCCATAAGTATTCAAGAAATCTCATCATTTCTCTGAGAGCTTTTTCCGTTTCAATGTGGTCCTAATAGTTTTAAAATATAGTAATATTATCTTGATCAATAACAAAGTTAGTTTTGATCAATGTTAATTCAGACTGGCCTTTCTAACGGTTGAGGCAATGAGTTAAGGGTTCGTGAGTTAGCTCAGAGTCAACCCAAGGTCCGACAGGTGGGAAATAAAAAAATTTAAAAATAATTTAAATTATTATCATAGCATCATACCATTCAAAATCAATTTAATACATTAAATCACTAATAAAATAATCATATACTTATACAACGTTCTTTGTAATTTCTTTAATAAATTGACATCTAGTATCAATCAACAATCCAATGACACTATAATCAATAATTATAAATATTGTTTCTAACAACTTATTAAAATAAATAGATGATAACAAAATATTCATATTGAAAATTCTTTAATCATTAAACTAATAATCATTAACACAAAGATTATCATTAACTTTGACTAATATCATCATTTACCCCATAAAAATATTACTTAAAAAAAAAACATAAAAAAGACAACCGGGTCAACCCCAACAACCCGACCAGGTTGAGCCCAGTTTACCCGGCCAAATCACCCCAGGTTACTCACAAAACTGTGTTGGGACCTGTCCGGACTGATTTCATGACCACATTTGATAACCCTGATTTTGACAGCTAATTATTTAACTCTTTAATTTGATTGAAATGATACATATGGTTCTTGGCACGTTAACAAGGATCAGAGTCAGTCCCAACAAGTCCGAAGCCGTAATTTTTTTTTTTTCCCTTTACGGAAATGCATAGATTGAATTATTAGACTCTATTTTATGGCAAAAAAAGAATTATTAGACTCTATTTACGAAAAGGCATTTCTGTGGCTGATTTCCAAGTTTGACATGTTGTCTCAGCCTCTCAGACTCTATATTCATCAGTATTATCTATTAACCATTAACCAGTACTTAATATAAGATTCTCATTCAATAATACGAAAAAATATATAAATTTTGTGCATATATGCACAAATATATAATTTTTAGTTAAATCATATAATTATTACTGGATTATGCTTCTACGTCCTTTTTCTCAGAGTCGCGCTGTAGAAGCCCATATTCCATGCTAGGATTTGATGGCTCAAGCGCAGAGGATACAAGGCCAGAAGCCTCTTCCGCTGAAGCTTCAATTGAAGCACTACGATTCAAGCTGTTACCCGGATTTAGAGCAAATGCTTGAGTCTGTTTTGCGAATTTGCGCTTGTCCTTCTCTATATATCTTCACCATTCTATCTTTTAAATATGTTCATCTCTGGATATGTGTTAACAAACTTCACTGGGAATTTCTTCCAAAAAAAAACATGACCATACATGTACACACACGAACTCATCTCAACTACTTAGCTCATCTTCAAATTACTTTTGCGCTTCAGAGATCATCACCGCCTAATGGAGAAAGAAATAAGTAGGGGTGAAAATAAGTAAGGTGTGTTTGGAAGAGCTTAAATTTGAGAAATAAGTCCTTATTATGCAAGCTGAGAAAAAACTCCTCTCATATACTTACCTCGTATACCGTAAATCATGAATTATAAGCACTTATTGCCCAAAAATAAACTCTTCCAAATGAGCACGTAGAGTTTATACGCTGAATAGAGAAGCATTAATGCATCGTGCTGATTATCTTGCTTGTAAAGCTCACGATGTGAGCAGTGAACTGACGATCTTCAAATGACCTCCAGCATTTTTGTCAGGCCCAACTGCTGAATGACTGAGGATCTGTTTGATTTTGTTTTTAAAAATAATAAAATCTGTTCAGTAAACTGTTTTTAAAAATTAAAATACAATAATAATTTTTAGTTTTTTTCTTACTTTTATTTTCCTATTTTTTATCTTTTGAGGCTGTCATTTATCTACTACTGAATATCACTGTGATATCACTATTGGCAACCGCACCACCACATCACTTAAAAAATATATTTTTTAAAACATCTATCCAAATAGATTTTTTTTTAAACATGTTTCCAAAAAATGTGCATAATAACAACAAAAAATAAAATATAACCAAACAAGCTCTTGGGCTCTGTTTGTACAATTTTTTTTTGGTAGCATAGGGTATTCACTGCCGAAGATGGTGACTAATTCCCTCACACTGTAAACCTCTTGAAGGGGCTTTAGTGTTGATCACGACACTCTCTCTATGCACACCGTTAGGAATTGAATCTCTAACTAGATGTTTAAAATATCCAGCTAAAAGCCAAATTGCCAACTATACTAGGCCCATTGTTACAATTTAAACGCGCGAACCAATCATTCACCTACTAGTGTTATAGACTGTCCTTTGCTTGTGTTTTCATTTTTTTGGCGGGGGATAAAGCCCAAGTTGGATGGATGGCCCAATACCTCTGCTGTTGAGGACTTGGGGTAGGTGAGGTTACAAACTACAATGCTTGTTTAGGATTACGTTTAGAGTTTTCAAAGTGCTTGTTTACATAAATTAAAATAAAACTCCTCTCACATACTTACCTCGTATATTATAAATCAATATTAAAGAGTTGCTTTTAAAAATTCCAATCACTATTTCAAATAAACACATTACTAATTCGATTATGGATCAATATGTGAGGTATTATTGGATTTTTGGACAGATAGATTGGAGAATTTGTGAATATCTTACCCCGTGTGATTAGCTAATTATCCTTCATATATATCCGCCATGTGTCTAGTGCTTGCTACGTCTGTATAATGTATATGATCCATTGCACGCCACCTTCAAACTTGACGAGTGGCGTTGCTATAATTTTGTAGAGTAGTTGGGCGATGTGGCCCCATACCTACGTAATGGGCATGCGGAAGAGATAAGCCTCCAAATCCAATCGGTTTTTTATCACAAATATAAAAAAAAAAAAACCCAATTCTTTTCTTGGCATCCTCTAATTGGAGCACGTAGTACAAACAAAAAATACTGGTTTATCATATTATTTTTATCACAAATAATGTTTGTAGCATTAGCTCAGAAAAACTCAACGCAAAACAGTAGAAGACAACACCAGTCATTAGATCTGGAAGAGATGTGTTGTGCTACTATACGTCCTCCTCCTCAATCCTTGACAATAGTCAATATTATCTCCGGTCCTAATTATAAGATAAAGTTGACTTTTTTTTTGAGAAATTAAGGAAGCTAAATAAATTACTTAATCATATCATATACTCCCTCCGGTCCTAATTATAAGACAAAGTTGACTTTTTTTGGAGAAATTAAAGAAGCCAATTAAATCACTTTAGAGTATTTATATTTTAAGTATCTTTAGATTATATATCAGTTTATTATTCAAATTAATTAGTTTGAAGAAAAAAATAAAAATAAAAATATTCTAAAGTAATTTAATTGGCTTCCTTAATTTCTTCAAAAAAGTCAATTTTGTCTTATAATTAGGACCGGAGGGAGTATTATGTATTATTAGATTATATATTAATTCATTAGTCAGACAAATTAGTTTGAGGAAAAAAAAATAAAAATATAAATACTCTAAAGTAATTTAATTAGCTTCCTTAATTTCTCCAAAAAAATCAACTTTATCTTATAATTAGGACCGGAGGGAGTATGATAATATCTAAAATTTTCCTTTCATTCTGACTAGTGACTGCATTGTTATTTAGTTTAATAATTAAGAATATTTTTTATCCAACAAATTCACAAAAAAATAAATTCATTGTTCAGGCACGAATAAACATTTTCGGGCCACCGGCTCTCCAAATATTTAATTTTGATCAAGAGATACTTTAAGATATTAAATTAAAGGAGCTGATGGAATAACCATAGTTATGTATAATAATCATAACCATTACTCACATTAACTTGTCACCGATCTCCTTATTTGACTTCTTAGGAGTAGCTGGCTTGGAGCATGTGATGAACAATTAATTACCAAGATATTAGAACTCCCTTGAGGCCCATGCATGGCATTTATTCTTTGAACATTGTTGGTCAGCGACAGGTGGCGACTCCAGAATGGCCAATCAAGCAGCGTGAGAATACGCATTAGAGCACAATGAACACGCAAACAGCTAGACAAGCCTACACCGAAATTAGATGGCATTTATGGCAATGCGCGTTTTGCATGGCCCCTCCCATATGTTTGTAAATTTAAAAGTTATTACTCCCTCCGGTTTAAATTATAAGATAAAATTAATTTTTTTAGAGAAATTAAAGAAGTAAATTAAATCACTTTAGAGTATTTATATTTTTAGTATCGTTAGATTATATATCAGTTTATTAGTCAAATTAATTAATTTGAAAAAAAAATATTCTAAAGTGATTTAATTGGCTTCCTTAATTTTTCCAAAAAATTCAAATCTGTCCTATAATTAGGATCGGAGGGAGTAGTGTTTATTTTATTAATTTGTGACAGATTTATTGAGTTAATTGTTATTTATTGATTCATCTAGATGAGTTAAAATGTCATATAATAAGAAAAAGAGGTAGCGTCACTACAAAAAAAAAGACTTTTGGCGGCGACAAAAGTCGCCGCTAAAAGTCTAAAAGTCGCCGTTAAAAGTGTTTCAGCGGCAACAAAAAGTCGCTGCCTATGCGACTGTCGCGAATAGTATTCGCGGCGACAATTTTTATCGCCGCCGAAGGTGACTTTCAGCGGCGACTTTTGTGTCGCCGCTGAAGGTGACTTTTAGCGGCGACAAAAGTCGCCCCTGAAAGTATTAAATTTTTTTTTTAAAAAATTGAAAAATTATTTTTTAAAAAAAAAAATTCGAATTTTTTTAAAAAATTAATTTACAATTGCCACGTGTCTCCTCCCGGTGCTGCCACGTGTCTCCTCCCCGGTGCTGCCACTTGTCTCCTCCGCGTGCTGCCACGTGTCACCTCCTCGTGCTGCCACGTGTCGCCTCCTCATAATTCCTCCAAGAGACTCTCCTCCAGTTCGAACCCGCGACCTCAGGGAGCCGATGCCTTCGCGCGCGAGTCTCTGCGAGTTGCGCCGAAATGAACTTATGTCATATTATTACATATTATTATATATATAATATTATCATATATATAAACATACATACATATAATTAATTAATTATATACATATAATTAATTATTAATTAAATATAATATCATTAAAAATAATGAAAAATTAAATAAAAACCAAAAAAATATTTATTTATTTAAATTAAAAAATGTTTTAATTAAAATTACTTAATAAATAATAATTTAATATCATAAATATTATTTTTAATATAAAATTATAAATATAATATTAATAAGTAATAATATAATTTTAATAATTAAGGTTAAATATAATTATTTAATAATTAATATTTTAATTTTATAAATATTATTTTCGAAAAATATTAATAAAAAAAATATGAAATTGACTTTCAGTGGCGACTTTAGTTGTCGCCGCTAAAAGTGAGTTTCAGCGGCGACTTTTGATAGTCGTCGCTGAAAGTGTTTTAAAACAAATTTTTTTTTAAAATTCAAATAAGACTTTTAGCGGCGACACTAAAGTCACCGCTGAAAGTGAGTTTTAGCGGCGACTTTTGATAGTCGCCGCTGAAAGTGTTTTAAATTTTTTTTTTTTTTTAAATTTCAAATAAGACTTTTAGCGGCGACACTAAAGTCGCCGCTGAAAGTGAGTTTCAGCGGCGACTTTTAATAGTCGCCGCTGAAAGTGGTTTTAAATTTTTTTTTTTAAAATTTCAAATAAGACTTTTAGCGGCGACACTAAAGTCGCCGCTGAAAGTGTTTTCAAAATTTTTTTTTTAAAATTTCAAATAAGACTTTTAGCGGCGACACTAAAATCGCCGCTGAAAGTGATTTTCAGCGGCGACTTTTTAATAGTCGCCGCTGAAAGTGTTTTTAAATTTTTTTTTTTTTTAAATTTCAAATAAAACTTTGAGCGGCGACACTTTTGTCGCCGCCAAAAGTCTCACTTTCAAGTCGCCGCTAAAAGTCTAACTTTCAGCGGCGACATTAAAAGTCGCCGCCAAATGTCACCGCTAAAAGTGGTTTTTTTTGTAGTGCGTTTGTGTCAAAAAAGAACAAGAGGAGTGTCATTAAATCAATCTGCTCTAATAATTCACTCATCACAATATTTTAGTTTTGTTAACTCTCGCCAGTGTCCATCATTTGTCTATATCTAAATCTAATCAATCATCTGTGGTGCCCAAGGTTAAAATATCGCTTATGTAATATGGTGACCGGATCAACCAAACCAAAGAAAATTGGTCGGCGTTTTTCTATAAATGATGATAACATGCGGGGGCCTAAGACTTTGTTCTTTTTCTTTGGTGAAAAATGACTTTATTTTTTCCATACTCATCAGGCATGAATTAATTATGCAAGACATAGTTATAGAAAATAGACAATGATAAATATGAAGGGAAAAAAAATAAAATATTCTTTTTTCAATCAGTTTCTTCTCAAACATACAACTGTATGATAAGAGATCCAGTTTAATCGTGCACAATATTTTAGTTATTTCTGTTACAATTTTTTCTTGCCAGTAGTTATTTCTGTTACAATAAAGTACGTAGCCGGTAAAAAGTGCGAGCATGATCACTTTGTATAACTTAATATTATCCCATGACACCTAAATATTATTTTATTAAGCACTAATATTAATAATATGATATTTTAATTTAAGAGTTTAAAAGACTTTGTTCATTAAAATTTAATTATTGAATTCCCTGTTAGGGTCATGATGCAAGCCACGAATTAAATTGCACGACAGATGCTTGACCCTTATTTTCTGCATCATTGTTTTGCTTGCAAGTGGCGAGCACGTAAACCGTAGACGTTTGAAAAGTATACATGTCTTTGCGTGTGTGTATAAAATGGAAAAATCTAATCATCTCGTTTTCTTCGTTTGAAAATTTTGCTGGTCCATTTCTTTGTTACTCATATTTCTTTACGATACGAGAAACACGGGCCTAGAAAATTATGCCTGTGCATTCACATTTAGGATGGTTGACACTTTGTGCAAAAAAAAAAAAAAAAAAAAAGGAAGAAGAAGATGGTTCACACTTGACGGTGCAAGTTCAAAGAGAATTATTTGATTAAAAAAGTGGTATTTTTTATTTTTACGTATAATTTATAGTAATGTAATTGCCGATGCTTGAATTTTTAAATATTTAAATATTTGAACTAAGTTAATTCAGGACCAAAAAAAAAAAACTACGCTAACTTAATTTTGTATATATAATTTTTTCCTTTACATTTCTAAGGCCTCGCTTGTATATCATCTCACAAGACTAAATTCTAAAGAGATCCTTGAAAAAGAAAATATGTCATGATATTTGTGTTTAATTTTAAATATAATATTTAAAATTCATTTTTTTTTTCAAAAATTAAAATTAAAATATGATGTCAAACCGAAATTTTAAAAATATTCACTGATATATAAGTGAATTAAAAATTACTTATTTTATTGGCTAGCTTAGATTCCTGAAAGCTGTACATTTATTATTTTTACATTCACAAAAAAAAAAAAAAAACCGTGGCTGGACTCTGGACCCTAAAACTTCTATTTTTACTTCTTTGAATTGTTGGTCAGATTCTTCCTATTATTGAATAAATGGCATATTTGACTAAATTTGTCAATAAAGATCAACGACTCCACACGCACCGCTGAATAAATTAGCTGCAGGTGAGGCTAGCTATATTCACAAGATGACAATAATGACAAGTTGACAACAAATTAAAATTACGATAACATCTAAAACTTATATCTTTAGTTCAATTCTAATTGCTGCATTTTAGAATATTTCTATTGATTTGATAATATCTTCGTTTGTTTTTTCACCTGAAAATTTTCGTTTGGTTTGAAACTTGCACATAGATATATATTTTGATAATAGAATGACGTGTAATTTTCACAACAATATATAACAAACAAACCTTATCACTGAGTAGGGTTATTAACAACTAAATATTTCAATAAATTGTTAATCAAGACATTCCGTTTAATAACCTCGCTGTGTGTTATTTTCAGTCCTACTATCTTAGACAATTTTATATTTTTTTTGCCTCCTTGTAATAGATGCCAACCCAACTCTTCTCTGTATATATTTGTTATAAATCTTATATTTCTTATATGGTCACACACTTATTTCAACATCATTATATTAGCTACCCTTACTTTATGCCCTTGTTGTCTATTTAAAGCTCAATATTTGCTACCATATAATATTGTTAGCTTTAATTGTGGCAATATGATAAAACTTTCCTTTTAATTTATTATCATACGGTTTCTTATCACAGATAATTATGATAACATTCATCCGTTCAAAACATCAAGCTTGAATGATGTGTATTTTTAACGAACATAAAAATTAGTCAATTTACTTGTTTATCTACTCTATAAAGCCATGCATGACCTCCAAACACTGGTGGAAGAGTTACTATATATCGAACATGGAAGTTATCAGCTACATGAACGAGTTATGATAATATCTTAATTGCAATTTTTGATCAAACTAATGGTACTTTATGTGGTTGTTTTTTCATCAAAATGCCCCAGAGCGACTCTCTCTTCTGGATTAGGAGTACTGGTTTTATAAAC
Organism: Inga laurina; assembly: GCA_963855925.1. Taxonomy (NCBI): domain Eukaryota; kingdom Viridiplantae; phylum Streptophyta; class Magnoliopsida; order Fabales; family Fabaceae; genus Inga; species Inga laurina. The sequence goes on along the minus strand of OY979707.1, from coordinate 65,908,003 downwards.
AGCAGTCAATCAGAAGCCTCCACTCACAAATGTCTGTGTCAAATAAGTGTTTCATCTGTATTCCAAAGGATCCTTCACTGGCGCTTAATGTTACGGGGCTGAAGATTTTATATCCGCTCTTTTACTATTCAGGCAATGACAGTAGGGTTATTTCTTTATCAATTTTTAATGGCTTTGCATGTACTTATTTATGCGCTATATGCCTCAGCATACCTTTTAAACATTAGCTTATTTAATACTCCCTCGAGTCCTCAATTCAAGATAATTTGAGAAATTAATCTTGATCTTAAATATAAGACTTAAATTTTTTATTTGTCAATATTTTTTTATTTATCTTCATTGATGCTCTCTCAACGATAATAAAGAAAAAGAGGGAATTAAGGAAGATGTATTAATATGCTTTAAAAAATAAATATTATATTAACTAATTTAATTATTTTTTTAATCTAATCAAATTAGATAAATATATTTTATATTAAGTAAACCAGATATATTTTATCTTTGAGAGGGGGGAGGGAGAGAGAGAGAGAGAGAGAGAGAGAGAGAGAGAGAGAGAGAGAGAGAGAGATGACGACATCACCACGGGAGAGAAACATAAAAACTAAAATGATTGTGCATGAGACGGGATTTATGTGTCGCGCGTCCAGTTCGTTTTGCAAAATTTTCCAAGCGCCATGCATGAAAGACGAGGATTCCAAAAATATTATTATTTTTATTCTAAATATAAGACATAAATGAATTTTTTAGAAATATTAAAAAAAAATTTAAATATTTATTTTTATCATTTTTTTAAGAACTATTTTACCTAACTTATAAACTAATATATAATCAAATGATATATAACATATAATATGATTATATAACTTATTTACTTTCCTTAATCTTTCTAAAAAAAATCATACTACATCTAGTTCTAAATATAATATAAAGTTGACTTTTTTTTTGGAGAGATTAAGGAAGCTAAATAAGTTATGTAATCATATGATATGTTATGTATCATTAGATTATATACTCCCTCCGGTCCTAAATATAGAACAAAGTTTGTAGTACAATTTATACTATAAACTTTGTCTTATATTTAGGACCGGAGGTAGTATTAATTTATTAATTAAACTAATTAGTTTGAAGAAAAAAATAAAAATAAAAATATTTTAAAATAATTTAATTAACTTCCTTAATAACTTTAAAAAAAATCAATTTTATGTTATAATTAAAAACGGAGGGAATACATATCTTCTATTTACTATCAGATGGAGTATTATTTAGTTGGGCCACAATGTGAATAATATTTTCTCCTGTCAAAGCACTAAATATGAAATAAAGATTTGAAATAAAGATTTTATGGTCCGCACAAGACGCTTCCAACCAGAGAATGCCACACTCGCGCAGGCGGCCCCCTTAAGAATCCATTGTCTTTTTTTTTTTGTTGCCAAACTTAAGAATCCATGGTCGCACGTTAACACTCGCCCACTCGCGTTCCATTTTTGGTGTTCTTTTTTGGGCCTAACCTCTTTGTCAAATGTCAATTGTCACCTTCATTCCCTCCGTCACTTTCACCTTCAATTTGTTTTAGGGAACTTTATATTAAGTATCAGATAAAAAAAAAATAAAAATGGTTCTTTTAGATTTTAAAATTATCAATAAGTCCTATTATCAATTTTTATTTTTTCTCTTATCTTGAACCTGAATATAATTTTCTCATCCATTTATTTGGTTTCACTTGAACCAGTTCGCACAATTTCTGCTTTTTTTTCCAAATTGAGTAACAGTGAAATTGAAAAAGCTGTGAGGAAAAAACAAAAAATAAAATGTCACGCATAACAAATTTCTCAAAAGGAAGATCCAAATTAAATGTATCTTATTCTGTGTAACTTCCTTAGCTAACTTCTTGCTCTTGTACTTGTTAAGGCCAAAGTCTACATTTTATTCAAGTGTATAGACTTTTTATCCAAAGACTTCTAGCTAAAGAATCGTCTATATATAGGCAGGCATAATTATTGAACATATTATTTATTAATGTGAAGTTTTAGGCAAATGAATGATTTAAAACAGCTGTAGAGACGATGAGCACAACTAATTATTCGTTGGCTATTCGAGGCAACTATAACCAATAGTTAATGATTTCAGGCCATAAATTAATCTGGACCGCTGGACGGTACTTTATGTCCATCTTCTCATATTTTTTTATTGAAAAAAAAAAACACCACTTAAATTTTAAAATTTTAAATCAGTGTTTTATTTTTGTTGCAAAATGAGTTGTTAACACTTAAACTCTTACAGGTAAAAAGACGTATTTAAGATTTTAAATGTTAAATAGTATTTCTTTTGATCTTATTTATAAGAGTTTAATAACTTAATTATGCGATTTAAGAAAATGGTTAAAACTAGTTAAAAAATAAGTATGTCTGAAATAAATTTTGTTTTATAAGTATATCCTTATTTATGATTGGCAAGTAAGAGAGATAAATAAAATAAATATGAGTATAACTAATATTTTAATTAATACAATATATATAATTAATGAGGGATGAAATTAAAAAAAAAGAATTAAATATTCAGACAACTCTTATAAAATCTTATAAAAAAATCAAAACAATTCAAATTTTAGGCTAATTAAACCGGTGAGTATTTTCTTGACTTTTTTTTTCCTACGTTTTATTTATCATTCCAAAATATATCCAAGTAACCTTTCCAATTCCGAATAAGAGATTAAACTTAAAAACGGCCCTCGATTTTAAGAAACTTCACATTTTTTCAGGGTAAAGTTACGCATCTATCCCCGGACCAATCAACGATTTCTTTACTTTGCCGCGGTTACTTTTCTGAAGAAGCATTCCATCGTCCCCGACACGAACTTACCTTCTCGAATTTCAATTATCCAGTTCATATCATACTCAGAGCGAGCCCACAAAGCGCAAGTGGGTGAAGAATAACTCTGCTTCTGAATCTGAACACCGTTGTATCGTCATATATCATTTATAAATCTTTCCTGCACTAATAAATTCTACTGCCTTCCAGCGACTTACCTACTCTCACCCCTCTTATTTATTTCTTCCCTCTTTTTTTTTTTTTTTTTATTCAATTAATTTGTGATCTTATTTGTTGTTTCTGTTACTTTGCCTTTCGCATATGAGAATCGGCCATCATGGTTTTTCTCTTGAAACCAGCTCGCACCTCTGAAGCTCCATAATAAGGTATTCCAATCCTCCTCCCACTCTGTTTCCTCTGGTTCATTATATTTTTGTTTCTTTTTTCTTTTAATTAAAAAGTTCAGAAGCGAATTTATGAAGATGTCAACATATGGTTAAATACCAACCTGTGCTTAGCTAGATTCTTGTTGAACGTGCTTTACTGCTTTTGTTCTCCTTCTTTCTGTGTTTTTTATTCAATTTCTTACAATTAATTAACCGATGGCTTCTCCTACTCCAGATTCGTCTTCTGCTGTTGGGCTTTCGTAGTTGGTTCTTTCCGATTCTGGTGCTTATCTAAACAGTTTTGAAGGTGCATCTTGCTTCTTTTTCAGTTCTATATCTGAGCGTTTGATTGATAAATGGTTGTTCATTATTTTTCTTCCTCATACCTGTACCAGAACTATAGGCTAGTAGAAATTCCAAAGCTGCAAACAAGGGAAACAAAAGAACATCTCACTAGTTTTTCGTAAATTCCTAGATGCCAAGATGATGGATCGTAGAAAGATTGTCTTCTTCATCTTTGGCTTTTCAATTTTGCCGCTGGTATGCTTTTCAGCCAGCTTCGTTCCACAAGATAATTATCTTATAGACTGTGGAGCAGCTTCAAATACTTCATTCGGTGGCCGCAATTTCACGGCGGATGCGTTCTACAAGGATCTCCTTTCTACCAAACGTGATGTTCTCGCCACCACCTCTTCAAAATCAATCGCTTCCTCTGCCGATTCACCTCTCTATCAAACAGCAAGAGTCTTCAGTGAACAGTCAAAGTACAAATTCTCCATCAACCAAAAGGGTAGACATTGGATCCGTCTCTATTTCTATCCATTTCAGTATCAGAACATAGATATGAGTACTGCGAATTTTGCTGTCACTACCCAAAACAATGTCCTTCTCAGTGACTTCTCTGCGCAGAAAAGTCCTGTTATGAAGGAATACACTGTGAATGTGACTTCAGACAATCTTGTGATCACCTTTATGCCTTCCAAAAATTCCATTGCGTTCGTAAATGCCATTGAAGTTGTTTCAGTACCCGATGAACTCATTGTTGATGATGCCTCCTCCTTAAATCCACCAGAAATTTTCACTGGGTTGGTGACACTGGCACTTGAGACAGTTTGGAGGATTAACATGGGTGGTCCAACTATCTCCCCAGCAAATGATACCCTTCACCGGACCTGGGTACCGGACCAAAATTTTCTTGTCACTCCTGACCTTTCTATCAATGTTACAAATATGGCTGCCGTTAAGTATATGGACGGTGGATCAACAGAGAATATTGCTCCACTTTCAGTCTATGGTACTGCCACAGAAATGAACTCAAGCGGTGATCCTCGTAGTAATTTCAATGTGACCTGGCAGTTTGATGTCGAACCAGGATTTCAGTATCTTGTTCGACTTCACTTTTGTGACATAGTTAGCAAAAGTCTCAACCAACTTTACTTCAATGTCTATGTCAACTCCTACATGGCGCAAAAAGATGTGGACCTCAGCATTACGAGTGTCAATGCTTTGGGTGTTCCAACTTACAAGGATTTTGTTACAGACCCAACTGATGGCAAGAAAATTCGTGTAAGTGTCGGTCCTTCTTCTTTAAACAGTGTTTATCCGAATGCCATTTTGAATGGGCTGGAGATCATGAAAATGAGTAATTCTAAGGGCAGTCTGAGCGTAGCAACAGCTGTGATTGGTACTGGTTCAAGCTCAAAAAAGAAAGTAGCCATTATAGTGGGTGTGGTAATGGGGACATTGTGTGCAGTGGTCCTGGCTGGATTTTTCGTTGTATTCTGCAGAAGAAAACGTTTGAGACGACAAGGCCTTTCAAAGACATGGGTTCCTTTATCCATTAATGATGGAACCTCTCATACCATGGGAAGTAAATACTCTAATGGCACAACATTAAGTGCTGCTTCCAACTTAGGGTATCGCATCCCATTTGTGGCAGTTCAGGAGGCTACAAACAATTTTGATGAGAGCTGGGTTATTGGGATAGGTGGTTTTGGAAAAGTGTACAAGGGAGAACTAAATGATGGCACTAAGGTGGCAGTGAAGAGAGGGAATCCTCGGTCCCAGCAAGGGCTTGCAGAGTTCCGAACTGAAATTGAAATGCTATCTCAGTTCCGTCATCGCCATTTGGTGTCATTGATAGGGTATTGCGATGAGAAAAATGAGATGATCTTGATATATGAATATATGGAAAAGGGAACTCTCAAGAGTCATCTCTATGGTTCAGGTCTCCCTAGCTTAAGTTGGAAAGAAAGACTGGAGATCTGTATTGGTGCAGCCAGAGGACTGCATTACCTTCATACTGGCTACGCCAAAGCGGTTATACATCGAGATGTGAAGTCTGCAAATATCCTGCTTGATGAGAACCTTATGGCCAAAGTTGCTGATTTTGGGCTATCAAAGGCAGGGCCTGAAATTGATCAGACACATGTGAGCACAGCAGTGAAAGGAAGTTTTGGATACCTTGATCCGGAGTATTTCCGTAGGCAACAATTAACAGAAAAATCAGATGTTTATTCATTCGGAGTGGTTTTGTTTGAGGTTCTTTGTGCAAGACCTGTAATAGACCCATCACTTCCTAGAGAAATGGTGAACTTGGCAGAATGGGCAATGAAATGGCAGAAAAAGGGGCAATTGGAGCAAATCATCGATCCTACGCTTACAGGGAAGATCAGACCGGATTCTCTTAGGAAGTTTGGAGAAACTGCTGAAAAATGCTTGGCTGACTTTGGTGTGGATCGGCCTTCAATGGGGGATGTCTTGTGGAATTTGGAGTATGCCCTTCAGCTTCAAGAGGCAGTTGTTCAAGGTGATCCTGAAGAAAACAGTACCAACATGATCGGCGAACTCTCTCCACAGATAAACAATTTCAATCACGATGCAAGTGTTTCTGTTGGTCAGTTTGAAGCTTCAACCACTGATGACCTGTCTGGTGTTTCAATGAGTAGGGTTTTCTCACAGCTGGTGAAGTCTGAGGGGAGGTGACTTTGTAGACTCCAGCTTCTATACTCTGCATTACATATATGCACCTGTGCAACACTCTTTGTTTTCCCTTTTTTTTATAATATATTTTTGATTGGTTTGTCTTCTGAATCTTATCAGTAGCTATCTGCAAGAGTGAGGCAACCATAGATTTGTAAAGATAGACCAAGTTAATGAAAAATGTTTGCTTCATCTGTAAACGAGCATCTTGTGATGTTTTTTTTATTTGTTTATGTTAATCTGGATGGTCAATTTCCCATGTATCTTAACCGTCTCATGTATGATTATATGTCTGAATCCAGAATCTTTTTTGAAGTTCTCCAGAAAGTCAATCATGCTGCGTCTCTAAATTGCCATGCAGCTTCTTGTGTATTGTTGGCTATCATCTCCGTCTCCTTCCAGTTTTATTGCTTTTCTGTTTTCATATGATTCCGTATTGCTTTTTTCACTTCAGCTTCTTGTGTATTGTTGGCTATCATCTCCGTCTCCTTCCAGTTTTATTGCTTTTCTGTTTTCATATGATTCCGTATTGCTTTTTTCACTTCCTTTCTGTTTTCATATGATTCCGTATTGCTTTTTTCACTTCCTTAATAAGTTTTTGTAGGGTTTTTATGATCATACTATCCCCATCTTCCAGACATCACCCTCCTGCCCCAGAGCTTGTAACAGTTCTTACTGAATTCTGAAAAATACTCGGAAAGCTCAGCCCGAATCTATAAAACAGACAAACCCAGGAGCTTCCTTGATGGCAAGTACCAGACAATTTGGAATTCACAATGGGAATTAGGGCATGTTTTTATTTGAAATTTGAGATAACAAGTAATTGATTGTTTTTTCTATTTTATTGTGAGGAAAAGCGCCTTTAGTTTCTTCTCTTTTGAATTACTTCACTGCATAAAGTGAGGGTACAAGCTAGTGCCAAATCCCACTACCACCACTGCCACCAGTGGCTCACCTCCACTAGTCTCTTCTGCCCTTTCTTTACTTTTCACCTAATTTAGTGGGCCACTATTATCAACATTCATTATGTAACACTGATGTGAATTCAACTCAACTATGAGAAGTAAATAATGTCTTAATCAGCCAACATCTAGCTAGTAGTAGGAAAATAGCAACATAAAATTAGTTAATAAGTCTGATTCTAGGTTTTGAACATTTTATTTGCCTTTGGTTGATGTTGAAAGAGCGATTGAGGATCTCATTTTATATTGTTAATATTGTTCGAGACATGTAAATGACTTTAATAGCATCGGTTATAGCCAATCGTGATAAGAAGTAACCCTAATTCTGAATCCATTATTAAAAGCAAAAGCGCATGGCCGCATGAACATATATAACCCAAATGATAGACGAAAAGACGATTTGGAATTAGATTCCAAATGGACAAGCCACGATGTGACACATGAACCCTTAGCAGATCAATGATCATAAAGGAAGTTGGTTCCCATCTCCATCAAAAAGATTATGGAATTCTGAGGGGAGAAATTTGCAAATTTGTTCCCTCAAATTGTTAATATTTATATAAAAAGCACCCAACTTTGAATTATTTCAAGCTCTGGCAGTATGTATAGATTGTTTTAGGCATAAATCGATTAATAGTCTTCTAAATTTTGTGTTCAGACAGTATAGTTCCGAACATTCCATCTCAAATTACATATTGTTCCACTAAATAATTACTAGCTAGCTAGAATATTGGAAGCTTTTGGAGTTATAAACAGTGAGTGGTAGTGACAAGGAATTGACAACTGAAATAATGGGAAGATTAACTTTCTGGATCACTTTTTGAGATGAAAAGTAAAAGTTATCAAAGATTCATGTTAATCATATTTATCCTATCATATGAACATAAATATAGCGAATAATATAATATTATAATTCGTGCATAAATAATAGAAGATAGAACTAAAAAACGAAATGAAAACCGAAAACAACGGAACACCAGACAGCAGAAAGCAAGCAACCCATGTGACAGGCAAAAAAAAAAAAAAAAAGAAAAAGAAAGAAAGAAAGCAACCCATGTGGCACATTGACCTACCATGCATGGGCACTGCCGGCTTGTAAAACGGAAATTCCAAGGTGTACTAAAAGTTGTAGCTCTCTGCCAAACAAGTCGAATGTTCCGAAATGTCTCACAATTGACCCAAAGTAATCCATTATTTATATTTTATATCGGTTTTGTTAGTATTCTCCCATGAAGTTTGTCTTCCTAGTATAAACAGAATCTTTTGACATTCCTTTATACTTACCCATATATATATATATATATATGCACGCGCTCTCTATCCTATCTAGCGTTTCTGCAAATAAAATCGTCTTGACCGAGATCTTAACATAAAAAGCCTTATTTTGTCATAAGATGTAATTTTTTTTAAAAAAATACTCTATGATACCGAAAAATAAATAGAAAAACACTAAATACGAGTGCCAGAATTCTAATAATGAACGAAAGTAGGGATCAGATTTCAATTAAAAATAATGTCGTCCATGTTGATGAGCCTAGTCACCCTTGGACGAGCAAGATAGCAAACGGTGGAACACTGAAAAGAAGGCAGCACAAGACACATTAAAATCAATCCTGAGGACCCTACCTTTAAGATTTGTTACATTTTTGGCAAAAACTCTCAAATACTTGATCGTCTTGTCCTTCACTCCCTCTTCCTTTTTTGAAAATGTATAGCTCCTCAAGTACATTTGCCTACACGATATGCTATCAAAACCCTTAGCCGGTGAACTAGGACTGTCCCTCCCCTTCCTAGAGGTCACCGTCTTCACAAACTCTGCCTCAGATTCCGGCCACTTATGGAGGTCCACATAGGTTGGCCGGCGATCAGTGACCACGCCGGTGTTGGTCACACAAGCATAGGCCATGAAAAAGCATAATAGAGTGGATGGTTATTGGGGAGGATAAGATCGACTTGGAGCTTTATAAACTGTAAGTTGTAACATAAAGTTAATATGAGGGTTGATGTTTCAACGACAGAGACATGAAATGGCACTAGGGTAAAGATGTGAGTGGGCAGTGACTAAGTGTGGTTCATATTTTGAAAGTGTTAGAGGTCATTTTCTTCGCATTCGGCATTAGATATGGATTTTGTCTTTGAACTTTTTTTCATGTAATGATGCTTTTATTTTAGGTGTTGTAGTTGTGTAATGAGACAAAACATATGGGCAAAACCGCCCTTGTGTCTTAATTTCTCCAATAAATAATTGAATTTACCTTTCAAACTTCACTTCCAACAAGTTGTTGACAAGTGTTACCTAAATTTTTACATATTGATAGATAGATGATTGCACCCACAAAATTTAAAAGTTTTAAGGGGATGGTCGTTTTTTATTTTATATATACAAATTATTCTATGAAAACTAATATTGAGAAATATTAAAATTACATTTATCTCAATCAATTTATTTTTTAGCCAAATTAAAATAACTATTTTTTATGGAAAGGAAAATATCATTCAAAGAATCAAATCAGGAGCATTCAGTCATACAGGAGATGGCAAAACAACAGTAAAATTAAGTGTACATATCAAGTGGAACAATAAGATACTCGTATTATATTACTCCAAATATCATTGCTATGATAGTATGACGAACTATCCCTTCAATAATTAACTGCAACAATCTACCGGGTTTGTAAGAGATCACAGGCTTATTTATTTAACTCATCCAATTTAATTATTTTTTTTGGTTGATGTAACAACATTAGAGGTGTTGTTAATCAATTGTACAACAAGATGGTAAAATTGATAGAGGTATTAATCACAGAATTTAACCTGGATGGTATAACTAGAAAAAAGCTATTGAGGTTATTTGTGATCGGAAAATATTTAATAAGGTAAAATAGAAGTTTTATTGCACTGCTATAAGACCAACAATACTATATGGTAGTGAGTGTTGGGCTTTAAAGGAACAACATGAATATAAAATGGGGGTAGCTGAGATAAGGATGTTGAGATAGACATGTGGTTATACAAGAAAATACAAGATTTGTAGTATTCATATATTCAAACGAGTTGGAGTGGCTTCTATTTAAGAAAAAAGATAGTAGAGAGTAGTTTGAAGTGGTTTGGACATGTTCAACGAAGGTTATTGAGTGCTCCAGTGAGAAGCGTTGATCAAGCAGTATGGAGTCCTGTAAAATGAGGTCGAGGAAAGTCGAAGCGAATATTCAATGAAGTCACAGAGAAGAATCTTTTAGTTAATAATATATCTAAAGATATGGTTTTCGATAGAATACAATGGCATCGTGCGATTCATATAGCTGATCCTCATCTAGTGGCATAAAGACTTTCACTACTACAGAAAATGTTTTTAACGTACCTTTTTTAGGACTTTTAATGTCCGAAAAGAAGGGGACGTCTATATGAGTGACATAGTTAAAAATGAAAATAACGTCTATAAATAATTAGGACGCCTAAAGTTTGGACTTTAGACGTCCCAATTTGAAAATCGAGTAGTCTAAAGTTAGGACTTTAGACTACCTAATTTTCAAATTAGGACGTTTTAAATGTCAGTGTCTACTTTAGCCGTCCGCTTTTCTTTATGGACGTTAAAAGTTTTTTTTTTTTAAAAATGATCATTTATATTCTTTAATGCCTAACAAAATTAAAACTGTAGAAACAGGATCACAAAATTATTCATAGACCACAATATCCCTTACATGGTAAGAAAACAGCTAGCACTATCTAACTAAATTGTTAACTTCAACAGCCTAATAATATTGTGTACAACAAAAACTCCTACCACCTAATTCCATGTACAATATATAGGTAATTAATGAACTAATTGTAGTGTTCCCACATAGCAAAGAAAAAAATATCATATATATAGGTAATTTTTTCAACTAGAATATAACATCAAATAGTTCGAATGAATATTTTAAAAAAAATATAAACATACAGTGACAAAGAGTAGTAGGCCGACGGCCGCTAGAGTGAGATAGAGGGAGAGGGAGGGAGGATGCCATGGTAGCAAGTGTGGAGAGGGAGGGACGAGCACGGCAGAAGATGGTGGTGAGAGGGAAAGGAGGATTGTAGAGGATAAATGAGAGAGCGACGTTGAGGGAAAAAGAGAGAGTGACGACGGTGAGAGAGCTAGGGACGATGGTGGTGAGAGGGAGAGGAGGACGGCAGAGGTTAGTGAGAGAGTGACGGTGAGGGAAAAAGAGAGAGGGATGACGGTGAGGGACAATGTGGTGAGAGGGAGAGGAGCTAGGACGATAGAGGATTAGTGAGCAAGAGCGACGGTAAGGAAAAAAGAGAGAGGGATGATGGGAATGGGGAATGAAAACAAGGAGTAGTCACGCGTCTAAGATGGTGGTGAGAGGGAGGAGAGGAGGACGGTGAGGAAAAAAGAGAGAGGGACAATGGGAATGGGGAATAAAAAAAAGGAGTAGTCACAAGTCCAAAAAACAAAGTCATGGGTGCCAAAATGAAGGTTTAGGCGAGCTAAAACTTGTTTGCGACGCCTAAACCAGGACTTTAGACGTTCCAAAAAAAATTTGGGATGTCTAAACCAGGACTTCAGACGTCCCATATTCTTTTGGGACGTATAAAGTCTGGGTTCAGACATCCCAAACCAATTTTGGGATGTTTAAACCCAACTTCTAGCACTTAAAAATATTTGGATTTCGCATCGGGAAGAACTTTAGACGTCCTAAATCAAATTTAGGATGCATAATCTCAACTTTGGTCTTCCCAACTCAAATTTGAGATATGTAAAGTTTCCCCTACATACACATATTTCTCATGCGTACACATATTTATGTAAATGTCACTGCCTTTCTTTTTAACTACCCGTTTTTAAAAAAAGGACAACCCTTAGGGTAATAATATCCTTATTCTGTAGCAGTGTTTGTCGTTGATGTAATAACATTAGAGATGGTAGGAGTATCATAATTGAATAATTAACTTCATGGTTTACAATCTTAACTTTAAGGTCACTTTCTCACAGTTCAAGCCTGCAGCGGTTCCGTCTCTACAGTACTAAACACACATCTCCATATGCGCACTTTCGTTTTTCTATTGAATAATCATCCCTTTCAAATTCGAATGTGGTGAATTTCTCCAAGTTGAGTTGGTGAAATCAAGCAACTTTGAGAATATTACATATCCATTATGGAAGGTTGGTCAAAAGAAGCATCCATCGTGCGTGGAAGAAACCAGCCATTGGCAAAATGCCAAACGTCCCACATTTCTGTCCAATTCCTTTACGTATCTTTCTTTTAAAATATGATATTCAGTATTTAATAATGTGATGATAAACATCACTACCATGCAAAAAAAAAAATAATAATAATAATAATAGATTATACAAGATGAACATGGTTGTTGAAGAAATAAGTCATATAGTGCGTGTTTGTTTAAGCTTTTTGCACAGTTAAAACGCACTTATTACGCAAGCCGAGAAAAAACTCCTCTCACATACTTACCTCGTATACCGTGAATCACGAATTATAAGCTCGTTTTGGACAAAAATAAGCCATTCCAAACACACACTTAATAGAGTCTTCCAAATCTAGTACGTTTCGGCAAAATGCCAAACGTCCCACATTTCTGTCCAATTCCTTTACGTATCTTTCTTTTAAAATATGATATTCAGTATTTAATAATGTGATGATAAACATCACTACCATGCAAAAAAAAAAAAAAATCATAGATTATACAAGATGAACATGATTGTTGAAGAAATAACTAATAAGTCATTTAATAGAGTTTTCCAAATCTAGCACGTTTAATTTTTTTTTTTTGGTTACAATAGAGGGCTAGAGCCCATTAATTAACTCAACAAGGAAAAAACTAAGCGGGATTTAATCCCATACACTCTTTGTCAACAAGCACCCTCAAATGAGGAGGGTATAGATCTTTACAAACCGTCCTTGGCCAATGCATCAACAACTTGATTTTGGGTTCTGGGTACATACTGCGTCTTCACCTCCCATAAGCGATTTAATATCTCCTTAATTTTGAAGAATAATAGACTATAACCATTATTTCCTTGACTCATATTCAGAGCCTCAATAACAATGCATGCATCTGACTGTAAAATGATTCTCTTATATCCTAGGTCCGAGACAAGAGGAAGACCTTTAGAGATTTAATTTTAAACGTGCACTCTAGCGTAATGTTGCAGGACTTGGCATTTGAAAAAAAAGGCCCAACATAGGTCCAAAAAAAAAAGCCCATGCCCTCATGGCATGGGGAGCCAGGCCCAGGCCCATCGAATCTAAAAGATTTGGGCTATGATTGAGTTTACGCACAGCCCAACTCAACAGCTCTTGGTGACACCAGTGATGGGCCCAACAAGCTTGATGTTTGTCTTTGCATTTCCCCCTCTTCTCTTTCTGATAATTTCAACTGGTATTCAGTTGTAGGGTAAGTGGTTTCCCTCTCAACATAAGTGTCTCCTCTAAAACCCAAACTCAAGACCTAGAGAGATATAGTGGGGCCTTACATAGCTAGACGAACTTTGTATTAGTATTTTCCCTCCCTTCTCTGAGACAGAACTGTGAAACGCATTTTCAGATACTCTATCATCCACTAATGAAGGTTGGGTATTGGGGAAAGAGTTAGCCTTTTACAACATGGCAAACCAAGGTTCAAATCTCTGTTAAGAAAGGTGTTGACATTTAGTGCCTAATAGTGTCTCAAATATGATTGTTTACAATGGGAGGATATCTATATGCCTAACAAAAACAAAAGATTGTATCATCCAAAAAACAAAATTAAAGATGTTAATCAAGTTAGTTCGCTTAAAATTTAAATTTCAAAGCTCTGTGTTGGCGAGAAATTTTGAACTTTGTCAAAATATGTTTTCCCGTTGTTCATATGGTAAGGAATGAGATTTCCTCAGGTTAATTGATTAATAGAAATATAATAACTCTTCTTCAAAAAATGTGAAGATTACATAATAACCCCTTAATGTATTAATTTATCTAAATCCTAACATGATATTTAAAGTGTAGAAGTTGTGTTTGCTTATACTTTAATTATTGTACTACTAATCACGAGTGTTTTTAGCTGTCCTGCTTTATAGCTAGTCTGTAATAATTTCACTTTGTCGTGTGATGTGCTGAAGTTTCTATATAAACGACGCTCCTAGCTATTAAAGGATCATCGAAGTTTATAACAAAGTTTCTATCAATAGAACAGTGTTTTCCAATGACTTTTTTCTAAGTTTCTTACCTTTCGAAAGCTCTATTTTTCTATTACTTCTCTCTCATTTTCTTAAGAGATTCTAGTATGCTCTATATTTTCCTTTTATAGAGGATCTTGTGTATCGGAATGAATCTGCCGTGATCCTTGAAAATAAGTTTCTTTATGAATAATGTGGTTTTGTTTGGGTTTTTATAGATCAAGGTCCTAATGTGATCTATTTGGTTGAGGAGAGCCTTGAGATGACCTTGACATGGTAAAATTTGTAGTCATCTTAGACTGGGTCTTAAAGTTCACAAAGCGACCCAGCCCTTATGCCACCTCATGCAGGTTGGTAGGATAATTGAGACTAAACATGAAAACACGAACTAAAATTTTTCTTGCCATATTTATGTTTTGACAGGGATTTCTCTCACCAACAGCAACGTTGGTGCCTCCTTTATCAATATGAATATAAAAATTATAGCAAATCATAACATCATAAACAACGAGCTAATATATTTAAATGAACCTAATATTGCCTGCCAAATAAATAAAAGGAATAGTGAAAAGGAGGAGGAAGGTTCGAGCAAGGAGAGATGGGACCTACTGAAGAAGCTGACTAACATTGCTTCCCATGTGCAGAATATTTGGTATGAAGGCAAACGATAGTGATATCAGATTTAGAAGGCTTTTCCAAACTCGTAGGTGTCTTCACATATTCATATAAATATAGCTTCTAGCATAGCTAACCTGCTTATCTATGTAATCATGCTCTCCAATTTCACCTCTTCATCATTCCTTTCTTCATCATTTGCCTTTCTCATCCTTCTCCTACTTCTCCCCTCCAACACTACTACGCCCTGTTTTTGCTCATCATATTCCATTATTCGACAGTGAAAATTCCCCCAAGTAAATGGTTTTTTAATTCAAAAAAAAAAAAAAAAACTAGAGAAAATCACTATGAGATCCTGAAAAAATGAATGTGATCGTGAACAACAGGTTAGCAATACAGACCTTAGCTCATTTCTTGCACTATCACTTGTTATTGTTTGTTACTTATTTGTTATAAAATTTTTGATGAGTATATTCCTTCGATTTCACAGTTCCAAAAAAAAAAAAAATCTATTGAATTTGTTTATACGTTTAGAATAGCTTTTGTTGATTTGGGAATGGCTAATGGATTTTGCTTTATAAATTGATGAAGTTATATAGAATTAAAAAGGGACCCCAAAGAGGCCTAGTGGCTAACAAAGCGCCGGCCGACAAAGACGTGCATAGGGCCGTCCTCTCTCCCCATTTGCATGTTACCTCACAAGCCATAACCTTTATTTATTTACCTCTCTCTCTCTCTCTCTCACTCTCACTTTCATTTCATTCAAAACAATCATCAATATGCGTCAATCTCACATTACATCCCCTCGTCAACTCTTCACAACTTGAACTTGCAATTTTGTACGACTCTCTTGCTTAATCATTTATGAAAGCTAGGCACACCCCAATCGTATATATTTAATCATTGGGTTCGTAACTCTGTATGAAAGCAATACCTGAAGTGGGCATGCAATATTACATAAATAAGGTAAGCAGCTCCAACATGAATATGTTCCAAAGTGGCCTTTTATTTAATATTTTCCCAAACATAAGTTTGCCAAACAGATTCTACACATATTGATGCTTACCAATTCTTTGTTTACTCTTCTTTGGCTAAAGAAGAGTTTATGGTAGGGACTAATTAAGCTGGTCCAACTTGTCGGCCTCAAATCTCTTTCTCTAATCATCATGTACAAATAACTTGTTTTATTTATCTCAATATTTAAGTTGCAGAGTAGAAAAATATGATTTATAGTTTTATTGATATATTACACACTAACATAATTATCTTATATTATATATGTACGTGCTTCGGAGGCTGTTCATTGTTCAGCTAAATTTGATTGCCAGAATTTGAATTTGGGTATTATTATTATTATTACTTTATTAATATTTTTTATGCCGCTCGGTCATGCAAAAAAAAAAAAGCTAAAATTTTGTCCATCAAAGGTTGAGAGGTGTTAGATGCAATCCCTATATCCCTCATCTGCAAGAAAGCAAAACGTGGAAGCCAAATTTAGATCAATAATCAATATTAAGGCTTAAGCACAGCCTTGTCCACTTCAGGATACTAAATTAATTACCTTTTTGTTTTTTCATGTACGCTTCCACAAAAAGTATTTATATGTAACATAGTATAATCATATAGAAACCCCAATAACAACTCGTCATTAAAGTTTTGATATACAATTAGGCACTAATTGCTGCTGCTGATGCAGATAGTTTATAAAAAGGTAAAAATGGCACTCAAAAACTTTACCCTAGCCAGATTAAAGTCTAGTAGGAGCACATGATCACATCCCAATCACTATATATATTTACATTATTTACTATAATTACTAAATTCACACTATAATACATTTTTTTTTATAAAAAAAAGAGGATCTCAATAGCTATTCCAAATTTCCGATTGAAGCTGATAGCTATACTTTATTCTAAAACATGAGACCAAATGAAGAGTTATTATCTTGAGGCTCTTGAACATGATTATTTGCAGCAACTAAATTATCAAACAAACGAAACCAATTCTCTTCTTCTTCATCTTCTTCCTCAGCTCCAACACCATTCTCATGGCTCCATTGAACTTCAGGGTTCTTAGTTTCTTCGTTCCTCGCAAATCTTCCTCTGATTCGTGGCCTGCTGTCTGCCAATGTCTTCCTGCAAGCATACTGTATAAAGAAGAATTTATCACTAATAAACAAATATTTAATTTCTAACTGAAATTTTCTTGATACGACAAGCTACATGTGTGTGTGTGGGTGTGGATTGTGGTAATGATATAGTACAGTATAAAGAATTATTTCCATGTTCTGAATGATCTTTTCTCTAAGGTTTTGACAGTAATGGAATTCTTAGTTGGAGAATGAGACAAATTTGTGAGAAGAGTTGATGCTTCAGAGATTCAAAACCGTAATAATAAAACACACACACACACACATATATAAATATAAACATAGGAGCTGTTCTATTTTTATCGTTTAGTGAGGAGAGCAGGGTGCTGTATGTATGTGGCGCAAAGAATATGGGGAACAATTTCTGGCAGTCCTATTATTAATTTGAAAATGCATGTCATTTCATTTCTCAATAGAGGATGATCACTTTTCACTGTTTTCTTAACTTTTAACGTTTTACTCCAGAGTTGGACATGATTTATTTAATGCGGGTTCATTGAGCCAAATCTGCACAAAAGAGTGGCCTTATGGATTTAATAATTTTCCCATCCACAGTGTTGCCCATCTTTGGTGGCTTCTGCTTCTTTTTTGTCTTTTTTCCCCCTAATTAGAATGGTTACAATGAAAGATACTCCTTTTTGTCCTTAATATAAGATATATTTAAGATTGATATTAGTCCTAAATATAAGACGTATTGCCATTGTTTTCCTAATTTACCATATTGATGCCCCTCAATATATAATAACCAAGGAGGAGAGGAAATAAGAGAATTAAGGAAGATGATTAGAGTATTTTAGAAAATAGATGTCACATTAACTAACTCAACTAACTTCTTTAAACTAATTAAATTAGATAAATATATCTTATATTAATAATCAGAGTAGCATATAATTAAGGAAAATAAAAGAAGCTAATTAATTAATTTACCTTGATTTTCTTGTTGAAGTTTCTCAGATTTCGCTTGCTTCTATATCTCTCAATCCTCACCTTCTTCTCCTCTGGACTATAGGGGCATGCTCTGCTCATTCCTTCTATGATCATACTACTTTCGCTTGACAATGCAATCTCTGACCCTTGATTATTCCTCTGTTGCATTCAAATGAGATGCTTATAATTTGCACCGTATAATTTTCATAATTTATACGTACGTACATATATGTATGTATTGAAGTAGTATAAACACAACTATATATAGCAAAAAAATCTATCCATCACTATTAATCCTGAATAATCAAATTCTATATCCTGTTTATTTTTGGACCACCAACATGCAAGTTTTGTTCGGTCTCTAAAAATAAGCGGTTACATTATTTAGATATTGAAAATTAAACAGTATTGTCCTAAGTAATTATGAGTGCTTGAAATCTAACATAAAAAACAAGTTTTTTTGTTTCTTTGGCCAAACATAAAACAACTTTGATAGCTTCTTTGAATCACTTTAATTTGTGCACATTGATTTTCAGTCAGCTTATCCATGAGAGAGCCAAAAAAAAAAGTCCTTTAAAAAAATATGACACGTAAGAGATTGTAAGGCGAGGACTAACCTGCAAATCACCGGTGCTGCAAACTCGGCGTACCGGACCGTCGTCGGAGTCGAAAAACTCGGCAAACAGAGCAGAAATAGGGTGGCGGTGTTCATTCTTATGAAGCGAGTGGCTGCTCACGCTCCGCTGCACCAAGCTTGGTCGTTGGGTTTTATAGGTCGCCAGCGACCTGAGCGAGCCGTAGCTGCTACAGCCGCTGCTGCAACTATTGTTGAGGCTCATCTCCGAGTTGAGCAGCGAGTCAAAATCAGTGACGGCGAGCTGGTCGGGAATAATAAAGTGTGGCTGAGAAGTGGAGATGGAATGCATTGACGTAACTGAAGGGTAGGGTAGGGGAGCGGTGGCTGCGGTTGGCGACGGCGAATGATCGATGGAGTTGGCGGCGCGTGAGAATGTATCGTTTGAGTGTGGGTACATGGTGCGTGTTGGTGAGCGTTATTTTAACCGGAGATATCGGAAGCAGTTACTCAACGTAGGAGGGAGAAAGTGAGCGAGTGAGTGAGTGAGCGAATGTCAGAGGCAAAGGAGGGAGTATCGTATTTATGAGAAACGCAGAAGGAAAATGCCAAATAAAACAGGTAAAAAAAATTACTAGAAAGAAAAACGAAAAAGATAAAAAAGAAGAAATGGTGATGGGACGGTGCAGGAGGATGACGTCAGAGATGAAGAAAGCGAGAGGAAGCGTTGACCTCTTTCATTTCTACAAAACTCGCTGATCTGATGAGTCGACCAGGAATCCGGGATGAGAGGTTAAACCTTTAATTAGGATTAAGCTGGTTTTGCTTAACCGGGGTGGCCTCCATTATATCCCCGTAGCCATATGATCATAAACTTATAAACTACAAAATTTTATTTTTCATGTGTAGCTATATCAATCAAATAGTCTATATATATTATTAACTAAGGATTAGAGTGTGTTTGGATTAGCTTTTGGAGAATAGATTATGAGGAGAATAGATTCTGGAGAAAAAATGGAGAATAGCTTCTGAAGAATAGATTTTGAGCAGAATAATTTTTGGAGAATAGATTATGAATAAAATAATGATTTATAGGAAAATTGTGAAAATATGACATCAAATTTTATTACAAAGCCACCTGGCCATTTAACTTCTTTCTCTTAGATTGGACGCATAACCTTAATAAACGATACTCCGAAAATATGACCCAATTAATTTTTTTTAAAGATTAAAGAATCTAAATAAATTAGAAAAAATTGCTATAAAATACCTCATTAACCTAATATTTGTTGAATGGGACCTGTCCTGAATTGACATTATCTTCTTAATAGTAAAAGACTCAAATATCCTTAGTGGATTATTGAAAAAAGCATTGAACAAAAAATTGGACCGGACCGACCGGTTCGATCGGTTGAATTGGGAACCGGTCAGTGTTTCGATTTGGTTTGAGATTAAATTGTCAGATCGGTTGGACCGGTCAAAAACGATAAAACCGGTGGTTCAACTGGTTGAATCAGTTTCATTCTTTTTTTATTTTTCAGATTTTTATTTTGTACTTTTTTAGGAGAAATTGGAAGGTTGAAGACGAAAATGAAGAAAAAAGTAGGTAAAGAAAGAACAAATCTAAAAAATGAAAAAGATAATGAAAAAATTATTTTTAAAAATATAATAATTATAGAAAAGGAGATATCATTGCATAAGTATAGGCATTAAAACTAATACTAATAGATTTTAAGCATTTTTTCCTAAAAATCTTCATTTTTATTTATCTATAGAAATTTAAAAATATATTACTATATATTGCCACTAATAAATTATAAAATTTTAATATGACCGGTTCAACTACCGGTTAGACCCCGGTTGACCCATTAACCCTTGAACCTGTGCTGTGACCGGTTCATTACCCGGTCCGGTTTTTCGTTCCTTGGAAAAAAGAAGAGAAAGAAGGTCTCAAATATTTTTGATTCAGAAGACAAGCGAAGTTGAAGAGGGAAGGGCGGACTCGGTGGAGAGAATCATATGAGGTCGAGAGCAGCGGACAAGGGTGTGGGAGTTGGCGGTCGAGGCAGAGTGTAGGGTTTTGCAGGGGTGGCAGAGTATGGGTCTTGGTGGTGGCGATGCACGATTGGTCTCTGCGATGGCAACAAGGCGAGATGTTTGGGTTTTTACGGTGGTAGGGAGGTGTGTGGGTCTTTGTGGTGTCGAGGAGGTGTTGGGTACGGTGGCGGCGGCCTCTCCATGTAGTAGCATGGACAGAAGGTGGTGAAGAACACTCGACATCTGAGGTTTGTGTTTCTATTTTTCTCTTTCTTTATTTTATCATCGCCATTATTAAATCCACTTATATCTCTTTCTTTGGTTTTGCATCATTGTGGGCATAAAACTATTGCTAGATAGCTCATTTTGTCCTTGGTGAATGTGACTTCTCCTATTGTTGCACCTGTGTAATCCTTAAACTTAATTGCAAGTTTTGTTAAGAAAATTCTTTTATTAAAGTGCCTAGTAGAAATTTGAGTTGCTGTGATAAATTACTTACTAAAGGATGTTGCTGTGTTAAGTCTGCTATATCCATTCACTTCAGAGTTGCTGCTTTAGTTCTTTCTCTTCCTTTTTGGGGTATGGGGGTGGGGGGAATGAATGGCACAGTTGGGCGATTCAATCTTGTTAAGCTCTGAAGAGGCAGCATATGTTGTTTTTCTGCTATGACAACATATGTTGTTTTTCTACTATAGAAGTTCTCTGTAGTGTTCCCTTGTTAAATATTTAGGATCTTTGTATAATGAAACGAATCATGATGCATTTTCTTTGCAAGAAGAACATGTCTAAAATTGTTGACAAAAATATTCATTAATTGAGTTAGTGTGGTTGCAGTTTTAAGTTTTGAGTCCATGGATTGCTTGTTCAATCAGCTTCATAATCTTTTTTATTGGAAGAGGAATTCGAAGGATTTAGTTGATTAAAAACAATTTTTATTCTCTTCTTTGATGATTGTGTTGATGGTTTTATAATATTTTTTGTAGCGATCTTGGCAATTCAAATCTATCTGGACATTTGGTACCTAAACTTATGAGCCTAGAACATACCCAAATCAGTAATGTGATATTGTAATTCTATTTAAATTACTAAAGAACACAAGAATTCATGACCAATATAAGACTCTATTAAACAATTTAAAGGGCCACAACTTGGCTCTATTCAAAAGTATTCATTGATACCTACGCTTTTGTTGACTATTATACTTTGTTTTTGGTTTTGCTTTTTGTGTTGGAAAATTCCTTGTTCTCCATAGTTGTATTACTTGAAACTCAATTATTTATATATAAATTTGGTATATAAGTACTTGTTTTGTATATCACGCGTGGTCTGCAAACACTCTTTCCTATGTACAAAAACTCTTCCTCGCGTGCAATATGTATTCCATGTAGTCAACTTTCATCCCTGTGTGGAAGATGTATTCCATTTATGCGAACGATCCACCCTTATGTGTAAAACGTCTTCTGTGGTTGCAAAATGTCTTCTACTTGGGTTCGTTAGTATTCACAAGTGTCATATACCCAAGTGCGAAAACTCTTCCCCTACGTGTAAGAACTCTTCCCTATGTGCAAGAACTTTTTCCTTTGTGCAAAACTCTTCTATCTTCAAAGATATGACCCTATGTGCAACGATATACCACTACATGCAAAACTTCTTCTGTGTGCAAAAGATCTCCCACTTGGTTTATTTTCATTCCCAAGTTTCATATACCCAGGTGCGAAAACTCTTCCCTTACGTGTAAGAACTCTTCCCTATGTGTAAGAACTCTCCCGACTTTAAAGATATGACCTTATGTGCAACGATCTACCACTACATGCAAAATTTCTTCTGTGTGCGAAATATCTCCCACTTGGGTTCATTTTCATTCCCAAGTGTCATATAATCATGTGCGAAAACTCTTCCCCACATGCAAAAACTCTTTCATGTGTGCAAGATATCTTCCCCGTGTGCAATGATCTACCACTACATGCAAAGCATCTTCCGTGGTTACAAAATGTCTTCCACTTAGGTTCCTTTCCAGTTTTCATAGGTGTGATATAACCATGTATGAACGATCTTCCCCAAGTTCAAGATGTCTTTCCTATGAGCGAAAACTCTTCCATATGTGCAAAAGCTCTTCCCTATGTACAATTATCTTCTACAACGTGCAAAACATGTTCAGTTGGTTCAATGTTTCTTCCACTTGGGTTTATTTAGTGTTCACAAGTGCCACTTAACCATGTGTGAAAGATCTTCCCCCACTTTCAACACATCTTCCCTTCTGTGCAAGAACACTTCCTAATGTGCAAAAACTATTTCCTGTGTGCAATTATCTACCCCGAAGTGGAAAGCATCTATTTGCTACAAAGTAAATGGAACCTTGATGATTATGGAGAAAATCAGAAAACCTAATGAAGCCACAATTTAATTTATTTACTACTTCCTTACTCAGTAAAACAACAATAAAAAAACCTAACTTTGGAGCAAAAATGCGTGGCAAATCATCAACTCCATCAAATTCTAAACTATGAATGAGGGTCTTGACACAACTCACCTCTTTAGCCTTTACTGATACATCAAACCTCCGGCAGCATCCACAGTGAAAGACGGCCAGAAGGGAGGACGTTTATCTCTGCACATGCAAGGAGAAGAAGCCTTCACTTTCCACATCAATCACTTGCTCTGTTTATTAATGAGAATTCGCTGGTTCTGTTTTTGTTTCCTTTCATTTGCCCTCTCTCTTTTCTCATTAAGGGCATTTGAGTCTTTTACTATTAAGAAGATAATGCAAGTTCAGAATAGGTCCCATTCGATAAATATTAGGTTAATGAGGTCTGTTATGACAATTTTCCTAATAAATTACTCTTAAGTATTCATATTCATCGTTTTTATATTAAATTAATTTGTTTGACTTATAAATTAATTTATAATCAAGTGATATATGACATATTCTATGATTAGCTAAATTATTTAACTTTCTTAATCTCTCTAAAAAATCAAATGAGTCTTAAAAAATTTTGGACATCCCCACATCATGACTAATCTTCTTATCATTCTGTATATGAAATTTCATTGTATATCTAACACTAAGAACCATAAAAAATGAATATGAAAATGTTGCTTAATTGAAAAAATTCCAATTGAGGTTTAATTTTGAGAATTTCTATTGTAACAAGGTCATTACAAGCCGAATCGAATTTACGACCTCCCACTTATAAGAAAGCATCCGTGTCACTAAGTTAAAATTTGAATTTTTATTTCTAAAATATGAAGTAATTGTATATAATTAATATAGAAGAACCTATTAATATTTTGGAATTCACATGCAAATTTTTCAATTATATTAAGGGAGTTTGAATTTTAAATCACTCTTCACAATTTCACACACACTTTGTGATATCCTTAATTCCTTGTTACATCATCGATCACCATCCTACCCTTCTATTCATTTTCTGCTTATTGGGAGCCAAATTGACGCTTGCGCCTAGCTCGTCTATATATGGACGCATGCAGATTATATATGCGTCCAAAGTCTCATAATTAAGTGGATGTATGCATATATAAATGCCGAGGTTTTGATTAATTAATAATGGTTTTGTGACTTAACACTACTATAGAATATACATATTACGGTCTTAAAGGACGTCCTTTTTTTAAAAAAAGATGTCAAAATATAACCGGTGACATATTCGTAATTATAAGTAAGAATTGTATAGCTTTAGGCGTCCCTAGTTTGACTGGAGACGCCTAAAGCTCCCCTAAGATGTCCCCAATTTAACTGAGGACGCCTAAACCTCACTTAAGGTGTCCCCAAATCCACTGGGGACGCTTAAACTGAACCTACATAAAATAAAAAAAATACTTTAGACGTCTCCAATCTAAATAAGGACATCTAAAGTCATACTTTAGATGTCCCTACTTATAATGGGGATGTCTAGAATTAATTTTTTTTTTTAATTAATGACCCCCTTTGGCATCCCTAATATTTATTAGGGACGCCAAAATGGTGTCCCTGATGTAGGTTACATCAGGGACACCATTTTGGCGTCCCTAATATATATTAGGTACGTCAAAAGGGGTCTCTAATTAAAAAATAATAATTTTAAAACTTTAGACATCCCCAATATATATAGGAATATCTAAAGTGTGACTTTAGATGTTCTTATTTAGATTGAGGATGTCTAAAATAAAAAATAAAATAATTGAATAATTTTAGGCGTCTTTAAATTAAACTGGGAACGTAAAAAAACAATTCAGATTTATATTGACAGTCTTTATTTATCAGTTTTATATTACTTTCATCTTTCTCTTCCCCTCGCTGCAAACACAAGGAGAGTTATTGCCGTCACGCCTTTTAACTCTTGCTTCTTCTTCTTTATATGCTCTTTTTACTATTACTTCTTCCTTTCTCTCTCTTTTTTTCACCTTGATCCAGATCTGTTATGTTTTCTTACAGTTTTTTATTATTTTATCTTTTTTTTTGGTTTCCCTTCTATTTTATCTTCTAACTCTTATTGTTGTGGTTTGTAGATCGAGACCCTGAAATATGCTTCATGGCCACGTTCTCGCCGAGAAAACGAGGTTCGTCTCTTCCTGTCGCTCTTCTCTATTCATTATTATGTGAAAATGAATTTCAATAATAAAAGGAGGTAAGTTTTTTGCAATTGATTCCTCTTATTGTTTTCATCTTCTGCCTATGAGATTTTAGCTTTGAAGTTATTATTGTGTAGATTTTAGATTTGGAGTTCATATGCTAGATTTGTAATTTTATTGACGATGATCTGTAATTTCTAGTTTTAAACATTGTTTAGTCCAGATTTATAATATAAACAATTTTTTTTAAAAAAACACTTTAGACGTCCCCAGTTAATCCCTAGTTTTAAGTGGGGACGTCTAGAGTCCAGACTATGGATGTCCCTTGTTTTACGGACGTTATTAATAATTTTTTCTACATTGCTCAAATAGACGTTCTCTTATTTTCAGACGTTAAAAGGCCAAAAAAAAAAAAACATTAAAAGCGTTTTTTATAATAGTGTGATTAGAACACAGTGTAAAGCGCCCGACCTCATCGTCACAGAAGAGGACAAATATAAATTCATATGTGCATGATGCAGAGGAAACCAAACATGTTAGTGAATATAATCTTCTCCAAATCTGGCTTTCCACTTGATCTGATCTTATTTTGGTAATGGGCACAGTTTTCATAATTAAGCTAGTCTTCTTGTAATCATAGCCAACGAGGAAGTCTTAATTTTTTGGCTAAAACATACGTTTAGTCCTTTATGTTTGTATTAAGTTTCATTATAGTCCCTTAAATTTCAAAAGTGTGTTTTTAGTCCTTTAATTTTAACACCGTTAGTCTCATTTAACGGAAAATATTGACTCATCAAATCTCATTATTTTAATCCTATCTGGCTGCCACATCAAATCTAACAAGTTCATGGTTTAATTATAATACTACCTCCGGTCCTAAATATAGAACATGGTTTATAGTGCAATTTATATTATAAATTATATCTTATATTTAAGACCGAAGGGAGTAATAATAATAGAAAAATTATCATTTTTTATTCCATGTTTTATCTGCTCCTACCGATTGGAAACCCTTATTTTGCCGCACCCTTTTTCTAGATCTCCTAGCGCACTGGCCATTGTATCTGGGTTTGGATTTCTGTAGACCTATTATTCCATCGTTTATTCGAAAGATTTGCAGAGAGTTGAGTAATTATTTTTAAGCTTATACTCTGCAATATCGTGTTGGACAACGCTGCGCATCCGCAAACCTAAAGTGAAACAACGTCAATTGCATTTTTCCTCTTCCCCATGTTCGTTATATATTGCAAGAAGTAGACAAAAAATTGATTGCAATTCCTTTTATGAACTCCAATCACAAATCTCAAGGGCACACTACTTGAACAACAAACATTGAAATCCAAAAACCCAGATACGAGGGCGTTAGAATATTTTCGATAAAAAATAAGCAGAATAAAAAGTTGTTGAGCTGTGTAGATTATCTCAGGGACTTAGTTTGGGATTGAAATTTGGAACAATGCTTCAGTCTTCCGTCTCTGATTGAAATCCAGGGATTGTTTCAGATCTTCCAAATTGGCGACAAGGATTTTCAATTTTTGCATGTTTACTTTAATTTTAAATTATAAAAATACTGTTATAAAAAAAATTATAAAAAAATCATATTAAATGATTAAAATTTAAAATGTTACGCTTTTTCAGCATTTAAATGCTGAGTCATTGCTTCAATTCATCTAATCAGCATTTTCCGTTAAGCAAAACTAACAGTGCTAGATTTAATGGACTAAAAATACATTTTATAAACTTGAGGGACTAAAATAATACTTGATAAAAACATAAACGATCCAACATATATTTTAGCCTAATTTTTTAGAAAATTACATAATTAACTAATTGATTCACTCTCATTTTGAACAGTAATAGAGCCGACTATGTAACTCATAATCCGCCAACATATGTGTGGGAGAACGCAAACTTGACAACATTGCCTGGCTGAGTTGGCTAGTGTGTGTTAATTAATATGAACTATAACATTTCTTACGGATTATTATCATTTATATATCCACACAATATTTTTTTGAAATAATTTCATTAAAAAATCACAGGATAAAATTTATTTCTGTAAAAAATCAAAACATTCTAAAATTTCACTTCACGACTAAGGACCAGGATGAAAATAATTTTTGTAGATAAAATTACAACAATGCCCTTTGATTTATCTTTTATTTTTTTTAAAAGGTTTAATCATCACTGGAGCTCCGGCAACCGATCACCAGCCGCCACTTGGCCGAAGCGCGCCGATCACTGGAAATTAATGTGTTGTTCATAGGAGGATATTTCACTTGTTCATAAAGAGTTAAATACTTGCAAATGCAACTTGTTCAATTTGTATTGTTCAAATGTATAATCCACTTGTTTGTGAAGAGCTGGACACTACTTGCGAATGAGACTTGTTCGTGATCATATGTTTTCTTATTAACTTATTAATTTGTGTTGTTCATACAACAAAAATTCAACAAGTCTCATTTGCAAGTGGTGCAACTCTTCATGAATAAGTGGATTTTACATATGAACAACACAAATTGAATAAGTCGCATTTGCAAGTGTTCTGCTCTTTATGAATAAGTTTACAACTTTTCATGAATAAGTGAAATTCTCCTATGAATAACACATTAATTTCTGGTGGTTGGAGCTCCTGTCGGGCGCCAAAGCTTCGATGGTTGGCCAGCAGAGCTCCGACGACAATCAAACATTTTTTTAAAAAAATAAAGTAAGGGATATTATTGTTTTTTTACCTATAAACTTGTTTTCATTTTAGTTATTAGTCTTGCAGTGAAATTTCAGAATATTTTAGTATTTTACTAAAATAAATTTAGTCCATTTGTCCTTTAAATGAATTCTCCCTATTTATTTACAAATCAAATGTCACATTTAGTGTCATACAGACACGCGCCGCAATAAGGTCTATACGCTGCAAAACCTGATTCTCCTGCACTTTCTTTGGTGTCAAAACTTCTTAAGGGATGTGCCACTTTTCAAAAGAAATGATTGTGAAATGATACTGAAAATTGTTTTATATGTATATATAGAATATTAACGGCAATAAAAAAAAAAAAGAAAGGCAGAACTTAGAAGTGCGTATATGTACACATACACATGCCCCACTTTCAGATTTATGTGAGCTTCTCAAGTTATATACATATTTGGTAGCACACTCATCCATGCCGATTTAATTAGGGCCTCTATAAATGTGATATGTTGATGCCTCCCTATGCGTCAACAAAAAATTAATGAGCTAACTAGACGGATCCTTTTTTACAATTTTGAAATAAAAATTTATATATATATATATATATATATCGTTGTTTGGCACATCATACTCCGGCTCGAAAGAGTGAGGATTTGCATTGAATTTATTTGCATCATCTTCAATATATACTAATCAAAGCTCACTGAAGCTCTTACAGCCAAAGACGAGACTAATAAGCAGCAGTATTAACGCTTTTAGTTTCTTTGTGGGTCAAAGCAAGACAATAAAGAAGTATAAAAAAGGGTTAAGGTGCAAATTTACTAATGAAATTTTATCCGAGGAGCGTCTGACACAAATATCTTTTAGAAGGGGCAAAAATACCAATGAACAATTAAAAAGGGGATCCACCACAAAAAAACCGTTAAATCCGTACTAACGCCGTTAGGGGTTTTCTTCTCTTATAATTTAACGCCGTTAGTATAGATTAATGGTTTTTGTGGTAGATGCCCATTTTTAATTGTTTATTGGTATTTTTGCCTATTCTAAAAGATATTTGTGTCAGACGCTCATCGGACAAAACTTCATTAGTAAATTTACATCTTAACCCTATAAAAAATGGCATTATTTTTCACTTACCCAAAAACAATAAAAGAAAAAATTGGCACTTTCCTTGCTATGGCGTGGTCTTGCACTACTACAAACTAGACATTTAACGACCCTAAAGGACGTCCCTTTTTAAATTAGGGACGCCCAAAGTTCAATATTTAGCGGGAAATATTGGCACTAGTTGCATTTTTAAAAAAAAAAAATTGAACCACTTTAGACATCCCCGTCAAACTGGGGACGTCTAAAGTGAGGTTTAGACGTCCCCAGTCTAACTGGGGACTTCTAACTGGAAACGCGGAAAAGCCTGTCAGACACCCATCCCATCAGCAGCAGGCCAGCAGCTTTATTTTCCTTCCCCAAGCTTCATTCCGTCTTCCCTCGTGAGCTTCGTTCCAAGCTGTCTTCCTCTTTCCCCTTTCCCTTGCTTCCTTTCCCGTCTTCCTTCCTCTTTCTTAGTTTGTTGCTGCAACTCCCTTTCCCGTGCTTCCTTCCCTATCTGCCTTCCTCTTTCTCATAATCATATTTCTATTTTTCCCTCTCTCTTCTTTGACGAGAGCACCATCATTTGTGTCTCGCTTTCACAACTATCGTCTTCCTAGCTGGTGGCACCGTGAGTCATCTCCATTTCCGTCGTCCACAGGTTTGTCTCTCACTCGCACAACTTTAGATACAAATGATTGAACAAATGCTTGTAACTGTTAATTTAAATCAGATTATGAAACTGGAAAAACAGAGTAACTTGTATATGCATACTTTTAATCTGCTTCTAATGTGCTTGATATGGAAATAAACTGTCATTATTGCATATTTGTTTTTTTCGTCAGCAGACTTCAACACGGTGATGTATATATATAGACATGAGTTAAAAAAATGACAATGATACTTAGGAATGAATTTGGTTTGGCTTAGGTTAGTCTAGTTTAACATTATTCAAAAGTCAACTAAATTACAAAAATATGTCAGAGTTTTGCCTCAAATGAGTGTATGGTTCTTTGGGATGAATTTCCAAGGTGCGAATTAGAGTTGTGTTGTTGTACATACTATTAGATTGTTGGATAACATGTTTATTAGATAGTGTTGAACTGCTATTGTTTCCATTCTGGTTTATGCAATATTTTTTCTATCCAATTTCTGCAGTTTAAATTTGCTAGACAGTGATGTATATATAAAAGGCCATAAAAAAAAACTTTAGATGTCCCCAGTGCAAATTAGGGACTTCTAAAGTGGTTCTGAACCACTTTAGACGTCCCCAGTAACGACTAGGGACGTCTAAAGTCTGACCAAAAGACGTCCCCTATTTTAGGGACGTTATTGACAGTTTTTTCTACGACGCTCAGATAGACGTCCCTTTGTTTTCAGACGTTAAAAGGCCTAAGAAAGGAACGTTAAAAGCGTTTTTTGTAATAGCGCTGGTTAATAAAGTCTGCGCCAACAACAGTCATACACGCGAAGATGAGTATCAAAATCGTATCCAACATTTCCAACTATGGTGTTACTTAGACCCCATCACTTAACCACTCATGCACACACATGTACACGCAATGCGTTGTCCTTCACATGTATCATTTTATATAGAGTTAGATTTGCAGAAGTTATCGTTAGACAATTAATTACGCTGAACAAGATTATGAGTTTGGGTTATCAATATTAATCATCATTACGTATATATTGAGACACTCTCTCGTTAGTGATCAGGTCGTTAGGGAAAATTTAAAATCATGACTCTGACCCCAAACATGATTATTTTTATCATTATTACTAATTAGTGTGTCAAGGTTTATTGACAGGTGGGTTCGTTAATGGATATTATTATTGCCAAAACAGTACAAGAGAAAAACTTGAGGCTGAAAAAGTGATTTCTTAGCTTTTACTTCTGTACCTGCTTCTCTACATAGTAAATTAATCTTGCAGCATCATGAAAGAGACCCTATTTATATATCATGTTTGACCATCATGTCCCTTATTAAAAAGGCTTTTTAAAAAAGGAAAAAAATCATACCCCACTAAGACTAAAGATTGCGAAACTCATTCCCTTAATTAACCTTCAACCCAATCCAAATCATATTGGGCTGGGCATACATCTTTGAAATGAAACATTATATAAGGTCTCAGAATGATTTATACATCACTGATGATGCATGAGGGATGTTACATTGATGACTTGTCATTTAGGAGTTAAACATGTATAGATTATAATTAATGCTTCACCAGTAGAGAGAATGTAATGAAGCTCAGAGTATGATCATTAATTCCATCGTCATAAATATAAATTCATTTGGTTATTAATAATACAAATGCCAAGTACGTATAGCTCGAAGGAAAGATACCAAAAAAGAAAAACAAATAACAAGCCCCTCATGGTTGATATTTAATTACTAGCCACGTGGCTTAAGGTGAAGTCGTATCAAGTACAATAATTGACCGCATCCTTATGGTTGAAACTTCAAAGCAGACAATGTGCAGCTTATTAATAAGAATATATCTAAGCAAGAGAGTAGTTTCGAGAAGCTGGGAATTTATTTTAGAGATCTCATTGAAGATTTGAGATGGCGGTGGAGGGCGACCCAGTTTTGACGGTTTAGATTTGATATTTTAATTGATGATTTTTAAATAAAAAAAATTATTTTTTTGAAAAAATGTTAGTTAAAAAATTATTTTTATTTTAAATTCTCTATCCATTAAAATAATTTTTTTTAAAATAAATAAATAAATAAATCTGAGATCTGGACGGTATAAGTAAGAAGAGGTTCCTGCTCATCCAAAACTAGATTCGAGGGGAGGGGGACCAAGGGTATAATGGGGAATCAAAGTAGGTCCAATAATATCCTCCAATTATAGCTTGAAAAAGCAGGGTACGTATGTATAGTGTTTCGTTGAGAAAGCTCAAAAAAACAGTGACAGAATCCATATTCAATAAAGCCACCATGCCACAAAACAGTTCAGTTCACAAGCCCCTAAAATAACTAACACTCTCTTTGTGGGATATGCAGAATCATCAGTTGGTCAATAATTAGATTCATCCAACCAATAAGCTTTACCTGTTGGCCTTTTGCGTGGTCCGTTGAATTTAACAATTTGTTTGGGAACTAGCGAATGGATCCTAGTTATTAATTACTCATTAATTTATCTATCAACTTGAACTGATTAAGTGCATGTTTGGATTAGCGACGGAGATGGAGCTTTTTTTTAGATGAGTTTTTGAAAAAATCATATAGAAAAAAAGTCAGATTGTAGATGTGATTTGTATTTGGATTGGCAGTGACAGAAGTGACTTTTTTTATCTCCATTTGAGTAAAAGCAGCTTTGATCTCTATCTGATAAAAGCTCCATTTTCTGCAGAAATCCAGCCATCACCAACACCCTCCCAAACACACCAAATGAGCAAAAGCCCCCAAATAAGCTTTTTTAATTTCCAAACGAGTTTCCAAACAGACCCTAAAATGCTTAATTTTGGTTTCTCTGTTCATCAAACAAACAAAAGTAGTTATCACTTCACTTTAACCTTGCTTTCGTGATAGGGTGAAGAAAAGGAAAAAAGAAGAATGGTGTGCAAATAAGAAAAGCACGTCGTGATTCTGAAGTGACAAGCATCATTGCTATATAATTTTGTACTTGAGTAATAACTCTACTGCTGAAGCAACAATAAATAACATATACGTGCAGTTTAAATTAGGGAAAATTTATTTGTCGCACATATATATTATATTTTTTTTAATTGAACAACTCCTATATATCATTACTCTCGGCAAAGTGATCCTTTAATAAACTTTATTTTTATGCTGATTCCTAAGGGAAAAGTAACATACATCAGTCTTCTGCGCATACTCTATAATTAAGTAAGAACCTAGCTAATATATAATGCCAGAATAATTTATTTTTTGTGTCCGATGAAAAAACTCATCAGTCTCCGCTATTTCACAAGAACAAAACGAAATTTAAAAATCGACTTGTCATTATGAAAAAATTAAAATCACGCCGTATATATTAGAAATTCAATTTATAACTAGTTAGGCGTTGAAAAAGAGAGGTGCTGATGGTGGGGGATGTAATAATAATGAAGAAAAAAGAAGCAAGTGAATGAAGCAGAAGTTATAGTGGTGTGTGGGAGCGTGTTAGGAGAATAATGATTCGAGGCTAAAACCCTAGCTAGGATACATGCTATAATAATAATGGGATATATAGTTCGGCTCACTGGGGAACTCAGGACAAGAGATATAAGTGTGGGGCTTTTGCTTACATGGAAAGTTGAAGACATTACTGATAAACACAAGACAACCAGAATTTACTTATATGACCCCAACACAACACAGTTTTCTCCACTTCCATCACTCTTCCTTTGACCCTTGTTCCTTCTATTGCTGTATTTTCAGTCTCATCCTCAGTGACCACCCCACACACACACACAAAGAGTACTCTCAATTTCTCAGCTCTATTTCTTTCCTAGTGCTGAAACTCAAAGCAGTCTCTTTTGATTCTAGACCTTTCTGATTTAGCTTCATTCCAAGCCACAGAGAACGCGAGAGATTGCGTGTTGTGTTTATAATTGTCCCACGCACTCTTGGATGTTAAGTAGCTAGCATTTTGATTTTAGACGCACATGACCGAAGAGAATAATCACAATTATATCTGTGAAACTGATGGATTCTCTATATTAATTGGCGTACGTACTTGGTTCTACCCACATGCCTCATCATGTAAATATAGATATATAGCTACTTAATTGTCACTGTAATGTAAAGCAGTTTACCTCAATGTCTTTTCCAGAAACTAATTATATGATTATGGGGAAGTAGAGTAAAAGAGCAGGGATCACAGAAGTGATGGATCATAAGACATTAATTAAATCGAAATGGTTTTGGAGGAAACATGTCCTATCTATGTATCTATCTCTCTTTTATCACCTGTGCAATTGGAACAGGAGGTTATATCACCTTCGCAGCATATAAATTTTGGTCTCAATTAATATATATTAGTCTTCAAACGGCTTGTCAATATATGATTTGTCAAGCGATGAATAGTGTGCCTCACATTGATTTATTGTTTGCCCACCTTTCGAAATATTACTTCCCTTACGTCCTTTCAAAATGCACTCCCTTTAATTAATTGACGTTTGCCACATCAATAGTCTGCACTTTTGGTTGAAATATTTAAGAAATTAAGTACTGAGATTTATCATTTTTTCATTAGTTTGAATTTCATGTTTTAAAAAAAATTAAGTTTAACATAAGGCTTTTAAATGGACTGTAGAATTGATGCAAGAACATAGAAGGGTTTCATTTGAAAAATATTTTGAAATAACCATATGACTTCATTTTTGGCATTCACTACTACAAAATATAGATGTAGCGGCTCTAATCTTATGGAACTTCTTCAAACAAACGGGAGAGGAGACCTCAATTTTTTTTTTAAAAAAATATGTGGCAATTATGATATTTGACCAGGAATGCGTCGTAGTTGGCTAATACCTTATATGGCACTTGGATGGGGAAACGTCATACAAGGGGTTATTTTTTTAAAAAAAAAATTACTCCCCTTGTATGGCGCTTGCCCAAGAAAGCGCCATACAAGGTATCAAGAAGCTATAACGCTTTCCTGGTCAAGCGTCATATAAGGGGTTATTTAATATTTACTAAATTAAAAAATCTCACCTCATAATAAATGCACTATTGTTTGCAAGGAAATATAAGTTTGACTGTAAGTTTTTTTTTTAATACAGAAGCTTTTGTCAATTGGCACTATGTTTTTTTTTTAAAGTTTAAAATTTGTCATGAATCTTAACTTATAGTTTTATGTGTGCTTATAGTTTTTTTTTTTAGATACTCGCTTGAAGTTACAACTCTCTCTTAAACTTCCTGTACATTATAAGTTTTTTTAATTTTTAAACTTACGAATATAATTTTATTAGTTGTTATTTGTTTAATTTGTTCAATGTCTTTTATATTTAACTTATTACTTAAAATTATTTTTTGGAAAAAAAATATTTTCTATATGCCTACTTGCTTGAGAAAACGTTAAAAAAGGTGTATTAAGTCTTTAATGGTGCTTTCTCAAGGAAGTGTCATTGAAGGTATATAATATATGCCTTTTTTTTATATACATAAAGCAGCCAAGCTAGCTTAGATAATAGGTACAATAAAACATATTAAACATCAAAACAAGTCAAAACGACTGGAGCAAGTCTTCCTGCATTAGAGGAATACACCCCGAATGAGATATTAGTAAGATAACCATCCGTTGAACCAAGGTCTGAGCGTCCCGGGCTAGGTAATCAGCACACCTGAATGTGTGTCGTGGTGTATAGCGAAGTTCAACGTCCCATTTGGAGTAATATATGCCTTTAATGGCACTCTCTTGAGAAATCACCATTAAAGGCACTATTGTTGGTAGGACTGTAAGTCTTTTTTTCCAATACAGAAACTTTCGTCAATTGGTACTATGGTTTTTTTTTTTTAAAGTTTAAAATCTGTCATGAATCTTAATTTATAGTTTTATGTGTGCTTATAAATTTTTTCCAAATGTTTGCTTGAAGTTACAACTTTCTCTTAAACTTCTTATGCATTATAAGTTTTTTAATTTTTAAGCTTACAAATATAATTTTATTAGTTGTTGTTTGTTTAATTTGCTCAATGTCTTTTATATTTAACTCATTACTTAAAATTATTCTTTTTTAAAAAAATATTTTCTATATACCTATTTGCTTGAGAAAATATTGAAAAAGTCTTACAAAAAAAATGTTGAAAAATGTGTATTAAGCCTTTAAAGACACTTCCTTAAGAAAATGCCATTAAAGATTTAATACACATTTTAATTTTTTTTTTGTAAGACTTTTTCAACTTTTTCTCTATCAAGTAGGCATATAGAAAATATTTTTTTTTTAAAAAAAT
The DNA here is from genome assembly GCA_963855925.1 of Inga laurina. Lineage (NCBI taxonomy): Eukaryota > Viridiplantae > Streptophyta > Magnoliopsida > Fabales > Fabaceae > Inga > Inga laurina. The sequence continues at coordinate 65,872,143 of OY979707.1, read as the reverse complement.
TTAAGTAATAAGTTAAATATAAAAGACATTGAGTAAATTAAACAAGTAACAACTAATAAAATTATATTTGTAAGCTTAAAAATTAAAAAAGTTATAAAGCATAGAAAGTTTAAGAGAAAGTTGTAACTTCAAGTAAATACCTGAAAAAAAATTACAAGCATACATAAAACTATAAGTTAAGATTCATGACATATTTTAAACTTAAAAAGAAAAAAAAGAAAACCATAATATCAATTGACAAAAGCTTCTGTATTAAAAAAAAGACTTACAATCTTACAAACAATAATGTCTTTATTGGCGCTTTTTCAAGGGATTGTCATTAAAGGCATATATTATTTGCCTTTGATGGCACTCCCTTGAGAAAGCGCAATAGTTTCTCCCACCATGTTGCTATATAATTTTCACAGCCAGCTATTTTTATTTTTATTTTCATTTTCATCTTTCTGCGTACCCTCTAACTCCTCTATTTCCCAGATCTCAGTTGCAGTACAAAACTACCTCTCTCAAGTGTTTTTTCTTCTTCTTGTCTCGGCTTCCTTCAGAAGCTCTCTAGCGTGTAATTGTTTTTTTTTTCCCAACATTTGGTCCACATTTTTTTTAGTTAAAATCTCTTATGAATCTTACATGTATGCTCATAGTTTTGTTTTCAGGTATTTACTTGAAGTTTCAACTCTGTCTTCTTGAACTTCCTATATATTGTAAGTTTTTTAATTTTTGAACTTACAAATATAATAATATTTAGTTTAATCTTATGTAGAAGTAACGTATATAGCTCAAGTTTAAACAAGTTAAATGCTGGAGTTCTTTTATACTTGATACATGAAAACGCAATATTATAAAAGATACGTGCTATGTTATTTTATTTTGCTGTGGATTGTAATATAAATTGCTATGAATTTGGATTGTAAACGGAGGTTTATATTAGAAAAATAAAATAATTATGATTTTTTTTTACAAAAAAAAGATTTCCTATGACATTTCTAGAATTGACTTCCAATGACACTTCCATAGAAAAGTACCATAAGAAGTTCAATTTCCTATGGCGCTTTCCCAGAAAGCGCCATAGTTTTATAAGTTTAAAAACAAATTAAATAATCAAGCTACAGTGTTTCCATATTTTAAGAAACGCCGTAGCTTATTTAATGGCGCTGGAAGTTATGATGCTTCCCAAGCACCATAGTATTAGTTAAATTAAGTGTTACAGTTTGTGTTTTTTGTAGTAGTGATTTTCCACCAAATGAAAGGAACTCATACACCCATCATATCTATAAATGGTCAAACTCACGACCTCTGATCTTATTTAAATCAAGATTCAATGAAGTGTTTGGTATCAATTGAATTAAAAGTTCCAGACAAAAATGTGAGCAATTAATATGATACGAATTAAAAAAAGAATTGAAATGGGGTACCCTCGAACTGCACAAATTGATGGAAAGTTGAAAAATAATTATGGTGAACAAAGATATATATGAGAGAAGTGCACAAACAAGAGGCAATAATGGGTCCTTTTCCTAAGTGCATATATATTCATCCATCTGTTCAAAGAAAGGAAATATTGGAACTGCACTTTCTCAAATAATAATGAATACTAAATGATGGGATTGAAGATGACATAGAAGCATACAGGTCACCTCAGTCTTACTTGTACATATGAGAGAGACAGTTAAGGTTCCATTTAGCTATGATACGACAGCGTTTGTGGAATGTTGAGTCAAAAAGAGCTTTGGCTGACATGTAACCACGCTAGTTTTGGCTGTAACGGTTCGCTGCTGACGCTGCATATAAATGTATACTTATTAGGTGCTTTCACTGCAATTAATGCTGGCCTTGTTTTTTTTGTAACAAGCGCCGTTGGTCTAATCATTGATCCTTGTTAATTTTCATCAGCCAACAAACATGTTTCAGGTTCTTTGTTCTTCTTCTGTACGAGTACTTCTCTTAAGTCTAGTTTTCAATCATTCTCTTGTTAGTTTTTCTTTTATTGTGGATGTCCGAAGAAGGAGCAATATTTTGATTTTAATTATTCATGGAATGAAATTTCACTACTTTTTCCAACAAAGTTCAATGGGGAGCAAGATTGTGATGTTAATTATTAGGAGGCAGAAGAATTTAAAGTATAAAGTTTCACATGAAGAAGAATGTTCTCAGGATCACCGTTGGATGTAATACCCTTCGTGGGTTGTCCTCTGATCCAAGTCATCACTATAGGCGGTAGAGACCTAGTGGTATAATTGGAATGTTTTGTTGTGGCATTTATTTATGTTTCAATTCTTGTTTTATTCCACTCCAATTAGCTAGATATATGATACTGATTCTGAATTGAGTTGTTTTAATACACCAAATAAGTGCGAGAAGCATACTTTAGGCACATTTTATTATTGGAGACAACTCGTACGTAGAAAGACAGATCGATATGGTACATGTATGTATAACACGATTGTGTGAGGTGTCGAAGGCTGCATGGAGGGGTGATTACCAATATGGTTTTTTCAAGGTTGAAAAGTAGAAGTGAATTGACGATAATTTGGTGCATCTTCAGGAGATGGTGCACCACTTTTACTGTGACGCACCTTGATAACTTTTATGCGCAACTATTGGAACCACATTTTCAGATAATGCTGATATATATATATATATATAGGTTTTACTCGTTAATGAACATGTGCGTTGATGAGATTCAGGATTACCCTTTAGTATTGGTATATTAGAGCTCATCCACCCAAGGAGGGGGCCAAGGTTTTAAAGTTCAAACTTATACGCATTATGGAGTTCCCAGTTACTATTTTGAATATTGTTGGCGAAATCTGTAAAGAAGCAAGAAAATATTTAGTTTGAGTCATATTTGAAAACACTGTTTTTAGGAGTTATTTCGCAACCCCCTCAATTAATAAGAAGCTGCATTCCCTAGAATTAAATGAGCTCTCTGATAAGGATATAAGGTGACAGAACTGACAGAAAGTAAAATAATCTTAGCAACAGATTATCGAGACTTCTTATTCTCTTCTTCTCATAGTGTAACAATGTGGGCATTTGTAGACAATGAATTGACACCTTGAAGTGGTGTATGTCTCTTAGAGAACTATACCTCTTCAAATAAAAGTTATAACCATTTATTAAATTTATGAACCAATATATATAAATTTTTTAATTTATAAAAACATAACTTCTTACGAAACATCTATTTGATCATTTTAAAACATTCTAACAATATTAGAGAGACTCTTTATTTGACAAACTTTACAATATTTACAACAAATATATTATTTACAATTATAAAGAACCCTACATCAGCTGGATTTGGATCTCCCCTTGTCCATGGAATCGACAAACTCGTTGAACTATTCATTTCCAATTCGATATTTTTCCCCATAAGTATAGGTATCGTCCTATACGAGGCAACCCAATTCGAGGCATTGGACACTAAATGTGGACATCTCTCCAATTTGATGTTTATGATTCCATGTCTTGAAAGCTTCTTAAGTTAGTCAGGCCACTGTTAAACATGCTTAGTTACTAGCTTTATTTTAAAGCCCAAATGCGGTTCTTTGGAGTCTGGACGCAATGAGGAGCTAGGCTACTTTTCCCAAAGCCTTTTGGACTTGTGCCTCCGAGTAACAACTAATAAGAAAGGAAAACAGAAATTAGAAAGATACTAGGGAAAATCACTTAGATGACCCAAGGACCAAAAAAAACTACAACAAAGTTCCAACGCAAATTCCAATATAAAAAAAGCCTCTAAAAACTTTTATGTGATTAATTGCCAATATGAAATGACAAATTTCCGCTTAGAATTGAGAAAAGTCTGTGTTCAAATTTGAAAACATTGGATGAGTAGGAGAGTGGTTCGTTCTGCATCTTGAGTCTATCTGTCACTCATCCGAAGCCCTATCATTCGTCGATGGTTCGAAGGCCTAGAGTCCTTCATTCATCTGACTCTCCTCCGAAGCCCCAACCTCCGTCGGTCCCCCGAACACCCAGCCTCTGTCGCTCCTCCGAACCCCGAGGCTCCGTCAGTCTTCCAAACCCGCAGCGCGCGTCCACTACTACCAAAAAGTAAAGCTGTGGTGCTTATAATTGTATTAACTGTAGCGCTAGAGAAGTGCTACATATCTGGACGCCACTAAAAAAAGCTGTGGAGCTTGGAAGCGCCACAACATTTTAATTTTTTTTTTTTAAAAATACCCTCCTGTGGCGCTTGTTTGAGGAAGTGCCACAGGAGGGGGGCCTCCTGTGGCGCTTGCATCAGCAAGCGCCATAGCAGGGGGGTCCTACTGTGGCGCTTACGTCAGCAAGCACCACAGGAGGCCTCCCTCCTGTGGCACTTCCTCAAACAAGCGCCACAGGAGGGTCCCTTTTTTTTCTTCTTTTTTTTCCTGTGGCCCTTTTTTTATGCTTCCTGATTGTGAAGCTTTATATAAAATGAGTTGCTTTCGTGTTTATCATCTCCACAAATTGTCAATCTTTCTATTTTATATTTCAACCTATTATATATATATATAATTTTTACATTTAAAATTTAAGTTCCCCAACAATAATGTTCTTACATTAATACTCTCCAAAGCTAACATAAAAAATATCACAATACAAGAACTTGATATGTGAACACAGTAAATCAACAACTAATTAAGTAAATTAAAAGATTACTAAAAAACGCAAGCTTGTCGGCAAAAAAATTTAAACAAAGCAAAAAGGCAAACGAAACAGGTTAGGTTTTCACTCTTTCCTATTAATTTATGAATAAAAAGGCAAACGTTATATTACGGTTTATCTTAACTAAAAAAAAATTTAAACAAAGCAAGCTAGAATGAAACAGTCTTCTTTTTACAAATCTATTAATTGACCAGCGCAGGGAGTGGGAGACCACGTTGGTGAAGCTAGCTTGAGTGACGAGTGAGCGTGTGGGTGTGTTTTTTAGTGTGAAGATGATAGGAAATGGAGGGAAGGGGCCGATGGATCCACTAAGAAGATGAGAAAGGGAAAGTAGTTTATTGGAGAAGAGAGTAGTTAAATAATTAAAGTGGAGTAGTAGTAAAAAAGAGAAGGAATGGGGGGCAGACACGGGACCACTACGCGGGAAATAAAATAATTAAAAACATTTGAATTTTTAAAAAAAGAAGGAGACCATTTGAATTTTTTTTTTAAAAAAAAACATGGGCAAGTGTGGCGCCTAAATAATTAGGCGCCACACATTGCCATATATCAGCTGTGGCGCCTAATGCTTAGGCGCCACAGCTGATATATAATTTATCATGTGTGGCGCCTATTTATTTAGGTGCCACACATGATATTTGCTGCAGCTGTGGCGCCTGATGGGTTAGGCGCCACAGCTACTTGCGTGGCCCCAAGTGTGGCGCCTGCCTACTATGCCTCCTCAATTGTGGCATTTAATCTATTAGGCGCCACAGCTGGTATCCAAAATTTAAAAAAAAATTATAGAGGTAAAAAAAAAAAAAAAGAAAGAAGCTGTGGCACTTGTTTAAAGAAGGGCCACAAAATGTGCGCCACCTTTTACCCTTTTTGTAGTAGTGGTCGCTCCTCTAAACCCCTAGCCTCAGTGGCTCCTTCACACCCCCAGGATCAGTCGTTGCTCCGCCGCTTCCTCAAAACTAAAAAGAGAAGGTAAGTCAAAAGGAAGAACAATATATTGAAATGCGTTTATTACTTGTGGTGCAACATTATATATTAGTTGTAAGGTGGCCTTATCTTTGCCTTTAGAATTGAACAACATCAGAACATGTGCAAAAAGTTCTTGTAATTCTCTGATTTCTCCTTTTTCCTTGTATGAGATGGGTATGGATGGTTGGACGAAATTGAGATGCTAGAGAACTCTCAAATAGAGGGCACTGAGTATAGGGGTCCTCCAATTATTGATATTGTTCTTTAATTTAATTCTCCAACACATTTTCTAAAACAAACCCACACTTGTTAGCTGTTTCTTTAATGAATACCAACAAGGCCTTATAGAGATCTCGTCATAGACCCTGTGCCTTTTAGGGTTCATGTTCGAGAATATCTATGTGTATCTGTATTATCTGGTTTTTTGTACTTTGTGGAATGTAAAGCTCTAATTTGTTCATTCTATAGCTACTTGGTATATAACTTTCATGAGACTGATATTTTGAGAAAAGCTTGAGCACTGGATTCCAAGCTGCCAATGGTTTCGGTTATGTTTGGCTAAAGAACTATTCATTTGACAATGACAAACAAGTACGAAAACTAGGCGTATTTGGTTCATCTTCAAATTTTGTCTATATTTCATGACTTAATCAAGAAAGCACTTCAATTTTTCTCAATTTCTAGCACAACCCATTTAGGTTAGCTACTGTCAATTATGTTGAATATAAGCCTTTTTTTCATTATCCTGAACTTTTAAACATTAAGCTTGGCACTTTTGACTTTTATGACTAGAGCTTTTAATTTGCATTATTATTGTTATTTCCTAGTATATTTATGTGTGTTCATATCACTTAAATGTGGCAATTTTCTTGTGAGCAACACATGTGGCTTTCAGGGACCCACCATTTCACTCGAATATCGATTTCTTGTGAGCACCCTATTTGTTGATAAGTAGGGGTGAGCAAAATCAAACCGTAACCGAAAACCGAACCGAACCGACTTCGGTTTTTTCGGTGTTTGGTGCATGTTCGGTTCTTTTTTTAAGCTTTTTTTGGTGTTTCGGTTCGATTCGGTTTTGTAAAAAAATTTGGTTTTAACCGAAAAACCAAAAAATGTAAAGAATAAACCATATAATATTTTTTTTTCACTTTTTTCTTTGATTTAATTAAGTATCAATCCTATATTGATCATATATATTATTTATACTTTGTATCATCTTTCCTTAAATCTTGTTGAGGCTATTCAATTTATACTTTGTATTAAGTTTTGTTTATTGAAAATTCAGATATTCTAATTTAATTAGGAAGACAAAAAAATTTCAGTTTTATTTATAAAAAATGAACCGAATTATTTCGGTTTCGATTCGGTTTGATAAATGCTTATATTTCAGTTTTTCGGTTTTTTCAGGTTTTACCAAAAACTGAACCAAAAACCGAATGCTCACCCCTACTGATAAGTCATAATATCCTTTTTCAAAAGTAGACTATTATGGCACACTCCATTTTGTATGCAGCACTGGTGTTATATGCTTGGATGTTCTTTTCATAGGATGGAGGAAAGATTATGGTATTAATTGCTAATTCTAGGATCTTTATGTGAAATGTTTGCCTTCAATTTGATAATTTGTATGTATGTATGTATGTATGTATGTATGTATGTATGTGTATTTTCATAGTCAAGTATTTTCATAGTCAAGTATTTTCAATTTGTAGTTCATTTTTTGCAGAACTTGTACATATCTTTGAATACTTTACTCCACAACTCTTGTGTAAACCAAATTCTGAGGATCCTTTCAATTTTGATGCGGCAAAGTTGTTGGAGTTTTTGAACAACAATTTAGGGGTGAGAATTCATTACATTGTATTCCTTTTCCAACAACAAAAACTTTATTAATCATGTGATATTTTGTTTGCAACGATTCTTGTGGTATCCATGTTCTATCATGGTTACAGGGATGTGATGCCTTTGCTCATGACAAAGAGGGGTATATCATGTTTAAGTTATCTCATGATCAACTTCGGCAGATAAAGGTCGATTGCTTATGGTGGTTTATGACACATAAGAAGAACATACATGCACAAAAGGTGTTATCCATTGTAGTTGGCAACCAACAAAGCAAGAGGAAGAAAGGCAAGTAGCTGTTGTGATGCTATTTTGTAGGAAAGGCTTCATGTTATGTAAATATGTGGCTATTTTGCCAACTTTATGTTATTTTGTAGAAAAGGCTTCTTGTAGGAAAGGCAATCATATGTGGCTATTTTGACAACTTATGCAATGGCTGGTGTATGTGCCAAGTTAGGATTAATTATACATTACCAAGTTTGATTTTGAAAGGCAATGCTAATCAAAAGTTTAACAACTTAATTAGTCATTTTCATAACCTCTTTTTCATGCAATAAGTTCATTTGAAATTTCACAAGTCCCTACGTTGACAACTGGTAATAAGAAGTTTAACAACTTCATTAGTTATTTTCACAACCCCTTTTCAATACATTCAGTACTTTTGAAATTTCACAAATTCATACGTTCACAACTGCTAATAAGAAGTTTAACAACTTCATCAGGTATTTTAACAACTTAATCAATCATTTTCACAACCTCTCTTTGATGCATCGAGTTGTTTTGAAATTTCATAAGTCCCTTCCTTCACAACTGCTTGTCATAAGTTTAACAATTGTGTTTGCTGGTTTGTACAACTTCATGAGTTATTTTTACAACTTATTTTTCATACCTGACTGAAATGGGCTTTTTTACCAATACCCTATATCTAGTAAAAAAAAAAATACCGAAATGCTATAAGGCGGGAAATATTTACCAATATACTACACCTAAAGTTCATCACGCCAAGAATGATTTTACATTTGTACAGAAATTCATCACGCCAAGAACGATTTTCACTATCTGATGTGATATTATGATTATTTTTTAATTAAAAAGCAAACTCATTCTTAGCAAACTCGTTCTTTACAAGAACGATTTCACTTTTTCTGATTGGATTGAGAGAGAGAGAGAGAGAGAGAGAGTAGGAGCTATGAGGGGGAGTGTCATTGTCGGAGGAAAAGGGAGGGATGGAGACAAAAGAAAGGGAGAGAGATAGAGAAAAATACATGACTTTTAAAATTTATTTTTCTCTCAGTTCCACTATCACCAATTTCTCCACATCCCTCTTAGACTCTCACTCATTATTGTTAAACTCACAAGTTGACTCTTCAAATTTACCGTTTTTATATTTTTAATTTATAAAATTGTGTAAGTTTGTGCTTAAACTCATGCTAGCCATAACCTTAATTAAACTCGCGGGTTTACACACTAAATTTACTTTTTTTACATTTTTATCTCATAAAAGTATGTCAGGTTATTCTTAAAATCGTGTTAATTTACTTATTTTGATCATATTTAATGGCTTTATATATGAACTTCATATAAATTTTTTTTTGGATATGATAAATTTTCAATGTTGGTGGATTTAATTTTAATTATTCATATTTAAAATATAATTAGATTTAATTATTGTCATTTTACATTTTCTTATTTTATTATATATTTTTAACGTCTATTTATTAATGAATATAAACTTTACAAGTATACGATTCGAATTCATAATCTGAGTTTATGTTTTTTGAGATCAAGTTTAAAGAAACAAGAAATTGAGGGAGAGATGTGGGCTGAAGTGGGGTGAAATGAAAGCAAGGGTGTCAAACTTACGAGTTTAAGAATATAAACTCAGATCGTGAATTCGAATCATAAACTCATAAGTTTGATACCCTTGCTTTTATTTCACCCCACTTCAGCCCACATCTCTCCCTCAATTTCTATTTTCTTTAAACATGAACTCAAAAAATATAGCTCAGATCGTGTACTCGAATCGTAAACTTGTTAAAGTTTATATTTATTAATAAATAGACGTTAAAAGTATATAATAAAATAAGAAAAATATAAAATGATAATAATTAAATTTAATTATATTTTAAATATGAATAATTAAAATTAAATTCACCAACATTGAAAATTTATCATATCCAAAAAGGAATTTATATGAAGTTCATATATAAAGCCATTAAATATGATCAAAATGAGCAAATTAAAACGATTTTAAGAACAACATGACACACTTTTATGAGATAAAAACGTAAAAAGAGTAAATTTAGCGTGTAAACCCGCGGGTTTAATTAAGTTTATGGCTAGCATGAGTTTAAGCACAAACTTACACAATTTTATAAATTAAAAATATAAAAACGGTAAATTTGAAGAGTCAACTTGTGAGTTTAACAATAACGAGTGAGAGTCTAAGAGGGATGTGGATAAATTGGTGATAATGGAACTGAGAGAAAAATAAATTTTAAAAGTCATGTATTTTTCTCTATCTCCCTCCCTTTCTTTTGTTTCCATCCTTTCCTTTTCCTCCGATAGTGACACTCCCCCTCATAGCCCCCACTCTCTCTCTCAATCCAATCAGAAAAAGTGAAATCGTTCTTGCAAAGAACGAGTTTGCTTTTTAATTAAAAAATAATCATAACATCACATTAGATAGTGAAAATTGTTCTTGGTGTGATGAATTTCTGTACAAATGTAAAATCGTTCTTGGCGTGATGAACTTTAGGTGTAGTATATTGGTAAATATTTCCCACCTTATAGCATTTTGGTATTTTTTTTTACTGGATATAGGGTACCAGTAAAAAAGCCACTGAAATGATAAGTTTCGCAAGTACAACTTTCACAACTGCATATTTCTTTTTTAACAACTGGTTATGCTTGTTTTTACAACTTCAAGAATCTTTTTTACAACTTCTTTTTCATGTTTAATTGAAATGACAAGTTTCACAACTCAAACTTTCACAACTGCATATTCCTTTTTTAACAACTAGTGGTGCTTATTTTTATAACTTTATGAATCGTCTTTACAACTTCTTTTTCATGTCTGACTGAAATGACAAGTTTTACAACTCAAACTTTTACTACTGGATATTCCTCTTTTAACTACTGATGATGCTTGGTTTTACAACTTCATGAGTCATTTTTACAACTTCTTTTTCATGCTTGACTGAAATGACAATTTTCACAACTCAAACTTTCACAACTGAATATTCCTCTTTTAACAATTGATGATGCTTGGTGTTACAACTTCATGAGTCATTTTTACAACTTTTTTTTTTGTGCCTGACTGAAATGACAAGTTTCACAAGTACAACTTTCACAACTACATATTAACAACTGTCTCAACAATATTAACAACTACTAATGCATGTATTAACAACATTTTTTATATCATGTCGGCATTTTGTAATCAAACAAACCACCGTTACATTCATTCATTCCCACTTAAAACTGATCAATCCCTTTGTTACCTTTTTTACAACTTCATGAGTCATTTTTACAATTTCTTTTTCATGCTTGACTGAAATGACAATTTTCACAACTCAAACTTTCACAACTGAATATTCCTCTTTTAACAACTGATGATGCTTGGTGTTACAACTTCATGAGTCATTTTTACAACTTTTTTTTTTTGTGCCTGACTGAAATGACAAGTTTCACAAGTACAACTTTCACAACTACATATTAACAACTGTCTCAGCAATATTAACAACTACTAATGCATGTATTAACAACATTTTTTATATCATGTCGGCATTTTGTAATCAAACAAACCACCGTTACATTCATTCATTCCCACTTAAAACTGATCAATCCTTCTGTTACCTTACCCAAAAATATAGCAATCCCTCTATTACATTACCCAAAAATAGAGCACAGGTTCTGTAGTAACAACTACAACAACAATATTTACAACTACAACTACACGTATTAACAACACTTTTTTAATATCATATCAGCTTTTTCTCAGCAAACAAACCACCATCACATTCAACTATTCCTACTTAAAACAGAACACTCCCTCCGTAACCTTGCCCAATAACAGAGCAATCCTTCTATTACATTGCCCAAAAATAGAGCACACGTTCTACATTAACAACTACAAGAGCAACATTAACAATTATAACTGCACATATGAGCAACATTTTTTTAATATCATATCAGCGTTTTCTCAGCAAATAAACTCCTATCACATTCAACTATTTCCACTTAAAATAAAGCACTCCCTCTGTAACCAACCCCAAAAACATAGCGCAATAAAATTCACACAACCCAACCACGGTGAAACCCCAACTTCAATGCTCAAGATCATATCTTTAGCAAAATCTTAGCATTACTTATCTACCTCCTAGCATATAGTCCACTATTGAGCCCAAGCTCCAACCTTTGACCCTCTCAATCTCAATGCATCAAACATACACAGGGAAAAAAATCTTAAGTCACCGTTTAGCCTCTCTAACAGCAGATGAAGGCTAAAAGTCTAACCTTTGCCCAGGATATGACCACCATAATTAAGCCCTTCAATGTTCCAGCAGACCACCATAGTGTTCCTCTGTTTTCTCTTTCTCATTAATGAGAAAAATGCGTCATTCTACCTCCTCATGTGCCTTTTCCTTGTTTTATTCCTTGGGGGCAAGTTAATCAATTCCCGTTGGTACGTAATTAATCACACAAAAATCCTTAGAGACTTTTTTGAATTTGGAATTTGCATTGGGATTTTATTGTGATTTTTTTCCCTTAAGACTTGTGAGTGATTTTCCTAAGATATTAATATTTCAAAGGAATAAAAATATTTGGTAAAAAAGGAAAGAAAATTGATATACTTCCCTTTTTCGGCTATAAGAAAAATGACGCACTTAACCGTTTAAATCCAAAGATAGATCCATTTCACCAAGCCGTGTAATTAGTGGCTCCAGAGTCTAGAAGGTTGTTGGTAAAGGAGTAACTCACTAACTCTCATGTTGCTTTGAGAAACGGAAAAAGCTTTCACCCTAAAATTACATCACGTTTTCCAGTTTATAACAAAACAAATCAGAGTTTCAACTGATTTAGTAATGAGTGAAAAACAAGTATAATTAGGAAGTGAGATTGCAATTGAAGAAGGTGAGGCATATAAAAAGCATGCAGCCTCAGCGAACTCTTCACAAAACAAAACCTGCTTTATATGTAGTTATATAGATAACTTGGGAGCTTAAAATAATGGCGCAGATATTTCGGCAATACACGTACGACGACTCTTTCCTAAAGGTGTTCGTGGACAGCAAGCTGGCCAACGAGTACCAGATCGTTCTCATATTCGCCCGAGACTATGACGGGTCCGGTCAGCCCACCAACGGAAAGTTTCAGATTTCCTGGGACCAAACCAAAGTCACTCCTTCTTCGATCCTTCAGTTCAGAGAACGCCTACCCCGTAACGTCGCCCTCAAAGTCTTCGTCTCCATCGGCGATCGCGACGTCAACCTTCGATTCCGCCCTCTCGACGCTCAGTCGTGGATCTCCAACGCCACCGATTCCCTCACCGGCATCATCCGAGAACAACTCTACGCCCTAACCCTAAATCAAATCGAATTTGGGCTTGACATTTTCTATGAACACATCGATGACAGCGTCGAGCCAAACGGATTCGCTCAGTGTATGGGCCAGCTTATCGTGAACCTCAAGGCGGCAAAAGTCATAACCGCCGCTTCAATTTCGCCGTCGGCCAGTCTTAACGAGGACTACTACAGTTTGTTGAATCAGAGGTTCTCGAATTGGATAAATTGGGTGGATTATCAGTTTCAGAATGAGATAAATTCTGTGGACAGTCCTGTGCTGTTGGAGGAACGATTCGGTGCGGTTTCAAAGGTTTATCCCAGAAGGAAGCTTTTGGCTGGGTACAGTGCTGAGAACGATGATTGGACTAATCTCTCGCCCATTGTCTTCTTTGTGTTTGGTTCTAAACTCTTCACTAGTAAGAAAATTGCGGGTTTCTCCATTCTCTACCATGATTTTGTGAATAAAGATACACCTTCTTAATTGTGTACGTGCAGTCGGGTGTGTTGATATGTGTGTACGTGTGTGTGTATATATATATACGTGTGTGAGTGCAGCTGACGAAGAACGAACATTTCCCATAGTTCCTCCACAAAGCCGTAACGTATAAGTAATTGTTATGTCCTTAACTCTGTCAACTTGGCACATGTTATGTGCTGTTAAATAAAACCCCTTCAGGGTTAAGTTCTATCTCGATTTGTAATTAAGAACAAAGATATGGCCTATGGTGGTGTTCTATATATGCAATGGATATATTTATGAATAAAATATCAGTCCATTTGCTCATTATTCTTGTCCTCCCTGTTTGATTATAGCATCTTTTGGATTCATTAAAATAATTTGAAGCTATAGTTTTTGAAAAATTGTATGCCTATGTTATAAAATGCACTAGGCAAGTACTTTAAAAAAAAACGTATTCAAGTCGAGCCCTACTATCAACTCTCCTTAATTAGTTAATTAATGCCTTGCGAAGTTGTTATACTATCTCCGATCCTAATTATAAGATAAAATTGATTTTTTTTGGAGAAATTAAGAAAGCTAAATGAGGTACTTAATCATATTATATGTTATGTATCTTTAGATTATATATTAGTTTATTAGTTAAACTAATTAGTTTGAAGAAAAAACTAAAAATATAAACACTCTAAAGTAATTTAATTAGCTTTCTTAATTTCTCCAAAAAAGTCAATTTATCTTATAATTAGGACCGGAAGGAGTATTATCTTTTAAAATATGTGTGGGTGATGTACAGATGCCGCCAAACTTTCTAAGTTTTGGCAAGTCCATGTATAATCATTAATCAAATAAACATGCTTTGTGCGCGCGGGGGCACGCGTGCATAGACATACAAATACATTGAAATTATTGTGTAATTAAGATACAGGTAGGGGTGTTCAAATCCGAGACCGGGACTTGAACCGGGATCCACCACTCCCGGTCCCGGTCCCGGTTTTTGGCCGGGATGCAAATTGCATCCCGGTCCCGGTAATCCCAGACGGAACCGGGATCAAACCGGGAATTCCCGGTTTTTTAAAAAAAAAATTAAATTTAAAAAATATTATTATTTTAGTTAAATTTTCTATAATCTAGTGTTTAAAGTAATTATTTAACATCTAATAAGGTCATAATAATCACACAAATTGATCTAGAATTGAAGAATAATATTTTATTATTATTATTATTATTATTATCACCTTCATCATTTTTATTATTATTTTTATACATTATATAATAGGATTAGTATCACGATATATATAGTTTAACTCCAACTAAATATGTGATACACATTTTATCAAATGGTAAATTAAATTATGGGATAAAAAATACAAAAATAAAACAATAAATTAATTTTTAAGGAAAAAATTAAAAAAAATTAAAAAAAAAAACCGGGACCGGGATCACAAGATGTGTGACCGGTCCCGGGTCCCATTGATCCCTGTCCCGGCCGGGACGGGAAATTCCCGGGATCAAAATGTCCAGGATCGGGATCGGGACCGGACAATCAGAACTGGGACACTTTGAACATCCCTAGATACAGATAAGAAGGCTTATGATGATTTCTTCTCATAACGTAAGTGATTGAGACTTTACCAGTAGACAAAGCCTTTTTACCTGATACACAAGGCAAGCAAAAAGCTTGAGGAAATAAAATTAGGAATTACAACCTAGCGATAAACAACCAAGAGAGACAAGAAAGTAGGTAGCAAAAGCGTTGCTTATCTTCCAACTACGTGCCAATACAGCCAGAGTTGCCATTATGACCTTCTCTGATGGCCACATAGAGTGGTGAAGTTCATTTCCTTCCTTGCAAGGATCTTATGTTTAAGTTCATTGTTCATATAATACATTCCAATTCCATCTATATTAGCAGCTATGCAATATCTCATCCTTTGCGTACAAGTCTTTCTTTCCCTCTCTCTTTTTTTTTTTGTTTTTTGGGTACACGTACAAGTCTTTCTTAATTCCAATTGAGGGGCAGGCTTGGGCTGCAACATGTGAGAGAGAGAGAGCGTTGATTGTTCTGTTCAGTTGGGTCATGGACGAATAGTTAAGGTTATTGGGATGTTAGCCCATAAATATGCACTTCGACCCAGTTACTAAGAACCATCTAAGTATTTCTTGGGCCAACCACCCATTCAGTAAATCAGCCATTCAAAAAGCAGAATAAATTGTAACAAAAAAAGCAGAATAAATTATTTCACGAGTATACGTTTGAAAAGATTTTTCCGCCAACAATGATTACCTCCAACAACAATATAAAAAGAATAACAATTAATAGTAATTATAACACGGCTTTTAATTAATTAGCATTCGTGGAGTTGATTAGTAGTGCAGGGAAAATAAAACAGGAAAAAGAATGAGAGGTGGTGTGGGAGGGTGAAGCTAATAAAGGGTAAAAGATGGAATTTGATATTACTTGGTAGGACGGCAATTTTGGAGCTAAAAGATAACAGCTCCCAAGCCGAAAGCCTGAGCGCCTGCAAGGCTGCAACATTGACGTCCCAATCAATTGTTTTTTTAAAAATAAAAAAATTACAGTCAAAGGATCTCAATATTTGGCTTTTCCACTTCCAAAATATTCTCTTTCATAATCTTATTTCAACACACCGACCCGGAAAAAAAAAGAAGAAGAAGAAGCCCCTCTCATCATCTCAATACATCCAATCAGTGGCCCTCTACATTTCATTAACTAAATATACAAATTGGCGGTTTGATATAATGAGCCAAGAATGGCGATTCCAACAGATGAATCTATCTTGTGTTTTTTTTTTCATATATATATAGGACACACATAAAAACATATATTGTAGAATGAGCTTATCGTATTGGTTATAGGAAGGAAATTAATCAGAATGACGAAATTGTCCCGGCTCTTTGTTGGCGCTTGGTTAGACCCGTGAATATGGCGTGTGATTTGTTATTATCGATTGTGAAGTGTGTTACATCATCTACCCACGGATGTATTGTGTGTGTACTGTGTATGAATATTAAATTGTGTCTTTATCGGATCTCTTATTCCAAAAGATCGTCTCCATTATTAATTCGTTAAGTTCTGATGAGCATCAACATACGATGATGACCCACACCCACTTTGTTTCTGCAACAATGTTAACTCAAGGATTCATTATATACGAATTATATTTTTTTTTTAAGTATAGCTTTTTTTTTAATTATCTATTGTCAAGGGCATACTAATTATTAGACATTAAAGGTATAAACCTGTGAATTTATATACAAATTCCCTCATTATCAATTATCCCTTTATATCACATGCACGTGTGTGGTGCGTGCGTCTAAATAGGCATATATTACCAGCAAGAATGTAGTAGTACATAGTTGGGACTACTTGAGAGTGTGAATCTCACACTGGAGCCAAACGAAAGCAAAATCAAACCAACCCCTATGGTTGTACATTTTTTTAATTACTATTTTTTATTGTTTGTTTTAATTTTTTTGCTTGGGTCTTGCGTTCGAATGAAGTTTATTATCGAGTCTCTGTACCTTCCACTCACGTGTCTTTCTCATACGTATGCTCGAGGTCTTTTATCTTCCATTCCCATGCATGCCACGTGGCCCGCATCATCAATCTTCCGTCTTACTCTAAATTTAACTCTCTACTCGTGTTCAATAGCAATTCGTTGACAAATTTTAATTCATTAACATATGATCATAGACTTGTTATTTTGCACAACTGGGAATTAAATTGATTACGGACAAGCTAACATGTATATTGGAACTTCATCAGACTACTCTTTGTAGCAGAAATAATATTGACCAGAGACAATAAACGCAAAACATATTCGTCAATAATAAATATAAGTGTGTGTTTAGTTGGGCTTATTATACCCAAATAAACCCCTTTTCAGCAAATATGCCCGAAATAAAAGTGGTAACAAATTTTTGAGTGTTTGGTTGGACTTTTTTAAATTGGGTTTTGGGTGAAAATAATTCCTTATTGAAGAAGCCACTAGACCCAACTTATTACAAATGCGTTTCACGTTTTGTTACCATTAGCAAGCTAATAATTGTCACCAACTCTTTTTAATTTTTGGTCTCTTTTCCCTGCACCAAAGCTGGTCTTCGTCTAGCTCAAAGGGAATCTTTGCACATGCTCTGCTTCATCAGACTCGTGCCTCTCGCTGGTCTTCGTCTCCCTCTCGTCGTCGGCCACGGTCGGTTGGCCATTCAACCTGTGTCATCTGTCTTCCCTCTCTAGGCGTCTCTGTCGTCTTCCCCTTCTTGGCTCCGTCTTCCATCTGTGACAGATCTAATTTCCAGCTCCGTCTGTGTCGTCGACTTCATCGCAGTCTCAGCGGCCACTTGTTGAAGCTGAAGCTAGGGTGTCTCCATCTTCATGCGTGTTGAGCCGTCTCGGATATGTGCTTCAACAGACGCCTGCTCTGTCGTCTCCGATCTGTGCTTCAAGCTCAACAAGCCCTTCTTCTTTATCTGCGATCTAGCTTCAACCACGAGCTGTGCCTGAAACCTCAAAAGGCCCTTCTTCTTCATCTGGGATCTAGCTTATTGTACGAGCAGAGCTTCAACCGCAACAGGGCCATCATCTTCATCTAAGAATTGGAGGTAATATTTAGAGCTGACATTCAACTTCAAATGTATTTTATGCCTGATCTGACTGGTTTTGTTTGCATGTAGCCTCTATTTTAGTAGTTTTTCATGTCTGTGAAATTATTGTCAGGGCTCATGTATATTTTTTTTGTTGACTACATTATCTAAGAATTTTTAATTGTAACGTATTTTAGTTGCTTCTTTTTATTATTCTGAATTTTGTTGGCCTTGTCATTATTTTAGAAGAAGCCATAATCCATATTGCCGAATTGATCTTCAACCTGAACAGGCCTTCATCTTCATCTATGGTAAGCTTAAGTTGGTCCTAAGCACAATTTCTGCTTCATGTTATTGATTGTTAGCTGCTACTGTCATTTTTCAAATGAGGCTTTGCTAGTGTGGTCTTTGTTTCTTCATTTTTCATATTTCATTTGAGGCTTTGCTATTAGTCTTAAGCAACATTTGTGATTCATGTTATTATTTCTGGTTCGTGTTATTGATTCCAAGCACTAAGCTAGTTTTGGAGTTACTGAGGCTTACTACTGCTATGTTAGTGTTAGATATCGCATATATGATCTATCTAAAATTTGAAGAATATCCAAATGCCCTTCAATTTCTCCACTAATTTTTAATTTTAAATATCTTGTTTTGTTATAATTAATAACACAAAAATACTAATGTAATCGTCAATCAAAACAAGTTTTTACTTTTCAAAAAGCACTTATGCAGTCACCAATCCAAACAAGTTTTGACTTATGAAAAATTACTTATTCAATCGTTCATCTAAACATAAATCACACTATAAAAACTAATTTTTCTATTAAGTCATTTTTAATAAGTCAGAATCATAATAAGTCATTTTTCCTGCCGCTATCCCAAACACACACTAAATTGAATAGTATAATCGAGGAACCCAAAAACTCCTCGTTAGTTCTGTGCTTCTATAGTTGTATTATTATTAGCATGAAAATTGGAAAATCGGAGATCAAATATGGATGAGGATGATTAATTAGCATATATATAGGGAAATGGTTAATAAGTAAATTTGCCAATAAAGTTTTATTAGAGAAACATCTGGCACAAATATGTTTTAAAAGGGGTAAAAATACCAATGAACAATTAAAAAGGATGCACCCAGCACAAAACCGTTAAATTTGATCTAACAGTGTTAAATTATAAGAGGAAAAAACCCTTAACGGCGTTATATTAAATTTAACGATTTTATGCCGGGTGCACCCTTTTTAATTGTTCGTTAGTATTTTTGCCCCTTCTAAAACATATTTATGCCAGACGCCCTTCGGATAAAACTTCATTAATAAATTTACACCTTAACCTTATAGAAATGATAAAGGGAGATTATTTGTGTGTTAAAATGGAAGGATGGAGCTACCAAAACGTCCAGCGATAACGAGTGAAAAGAACGCGCAACGTTACTGAAAACGAGTCACTTCTTTGATTGCATCCCACCAACTAACAGGGCCAAAATAATCAAATTAAAGTTGTTAATAAAAAAATAATAATTCCATGATTCAAAGTTTACGAGTTTGGTGGGTAACATTCAAAATGATACTGTTATATATATGAGTAAAGGTAAAGATGGAATTTGAGAGTGAAGAAATAGTTCAAAAAATGAAAGAGGAAGATCATAAGAGGATAATTGGAAAGCAGAAAGAAGGAAAAATATATGGAAGGAGTTCATGTGTGTATGTCAGAGAAGGGGTCAAGGCTACTCCATCGTCACATGCAATTAAAAAAAAGAGATAACAAAGTGAAGCGTACGCACCTTGGAGTATGTCCCACCCTCCCCTACAACACTCACACCATATATTGTACATATTATCTCTGCCATTTTCTTCAATCATTGTCATCGATCTCTTCCTTCATTGAAGATTTTATTAGTAAAAAGATATGATAAAATTTAATATATAGAACTGACAAGTGATTAGTTAAGATGATTAGTGGTCTTGTCTCCCATGAGTTCCAATTTTAGTGAGCGCACTAATCAGAAGAGGAGATAATTCGCTGAACAACACAGTCTCGCTCCTCTAGCCTAGACTAGTTAGCTGCTCGTGGATACCTGATCCAATTAAGAAGGTCAAATCCATAAAAGACATAGAATACGACTGTATGGCGAGGTTTCCCCTAAATTGAGTAAAAATTTACAGATAAAAAGTATTGATACTCTAGAAATTTTGTAATTTGTATACACATGTTATCCGTAGTCTTTTTAAGGTACTTCTCTCCAATTAAATTTTTAATGGGATTTTTCCTTATTTTTTCCCTCTCATTCATTAGATTTGGGTATAATATGTGGGGATTGGCTACGGTCTTCTGCTCTTATCATTCTCTTCCCATTTTCTTCCTCTCCACTACTCATTTCAACTAATAATAATATTTTTATGAAATATTAAATCTAAACCGTTTAGATTTTAATCTTAATACTGAGATGAGCAGTGGAGAATAAGAGAATGAAAAGAGAACGATAAAAATAGAGTATCATAACGAATTCCATACTGGCCACGGTAAATCAAAATTTTAGCTATCAAGCTTTACTGGCTTTTTGATCCGAAGGCCTCGACACTCGAGGGAGGAATCATTAAGACAGACCTAGGGTCATTGTCATCGTTATTCGAATTAAATTAGGCTGGGGCCACTAATTACTATTGCTAGCCATTAGCACCGCACTCATAACCCATCGATTTTAAAATTCAAATATCTAATTATATGCTTTTTTATCCTTTGTTTACTTAGGTGAACTTAAAATGATGGGTTTGGATATTTTTCGCTCCATTTAGGTAGTTGTATTTTTGTTATTCTTTTTTGAAACAAAGAGCGGCCGGAGTCATTGATCTTCGCGTGAGTCCCATTTAATTAACCCATTAATAATAATTGTTCTCGCCACGCTCTTCCAAATCTATTTGAAAAACATAATTTAATTTAATGTTCATCACCAGTCTATTAGGAACAGGGAAAACATGATAAAATGTCAGTTTTGAGTATTTATAAAAATACAGGGACAACCGTATTAATGTATAGTTTGGAACAATAGAAACTAAAATTAAAATGAGCAGAAATTGTAAAGACCAAGCATTATCCTAAATATAATAAAACATAATTTTTATATTTATCAATATTTTCTTAATTTACCCTTATCAATGCTCCACCAATAATTATCAATGAAAGGAAGGAATGACAGAATTAAGGAAGATGACTATGATTTTTAGAAAATACATGTTATAATAATTAATTTAACTAATTTAAATTAGTTAAATATGTGTTACAGTAAACACTGAAAGGTATTAGCCAAAAAGAAATTATGAAATTATGAAAACCATACAAGCATGTGCCCTCTCGCATCTCTCCTTATCAAGTGGGGCAACTTGATCACCACACTCAACCCCACTTTTCTCAGCTACTCGATCTTCCTTTTCTTTTCTTATGAATTAACCTTCCATTCCCTGTTTTTTTCATCCATTTTCTTCTCATATATTTAACCTTAAGCATCACAACAGTGACACATTCATCAGTTTGATAATATGATAATGGACTGGCCATAGAAAATTTAGCAGTAGCTTTTAATGCACTGAATAGGCAATACTGAATCTTGGGGATATAACTCTTATTTTTGCACCAAAAGCAAAACTATACCAAACTATTCACCGAAAAGATTATTCAAATTACTTGAAGGAAGGGTAAAGAAAGAATCAAACTTGTTATATATGGAGCTGAAATTATTAATGATATGATGTTATCTCTCGTGCACACAATCTTTCAGAGGTAGTAAAGCCATATTTTTCGTTTCCCTTTATAATCTTTTATAATGTCTCTGGTCCTGTGGTATTTTGAAAATGACCTTGTTTTTTCATATATACCTTTTCCTATTATTCTTTTGTTTTGTGTTTACAAGTGGGTCTGTTTGAAGAATGCAACAAATTATGCGATGGCCCCCTTTGTGCTTCCCTCAATAATAGGAACTCTCACCTCTTGATCTTCTCTCAATCTTCCTTATTCCCGGCTTAAAATTTTAATTTAAGTAAACTTAATTACCTAATCATTTTAGCCAACAATTTGATTTATAAAATAAATTATTTATTACCATCCTTTGAAGTGACAGATTTTTCTTCCACTACTCAGAGTGATATTTTAAATATATTTTTTTAAAATTATGTTTTCTGAGAAATATCTTTTTCTTGAACTTTCTTTAGCCGTTTTACAACAATTAGTTAATTATTAATATTAATTAATTAATAAAAATAAGTACTACTATGAACGACTGAAGTTAAAGTAAAGACAGCCAGAGAAAAACGTAGGATTAGGAGTTCCAGTTCAAAATTTTTCAAAGGAAGAAAGATCTCTGCCCCTCTGGCCACTATTCTGTTCGGCGTTTGTCCTTTTTATAACGGTCGGATATTACGGGTAACGGAACATTCTGACGCCGTTATGTTCCCATTTCATTTTCGTTTCTTTTTTTTTTCCCCTCAACGCTTTCGTTTTTAATTTAAATCTCTTGTTTATATTTTTAAAATAATATCTTCACATCCTTTTCCTCAACCTGTGTATCTAGCTACTAACTCCAAAGATAACATAGACAGTCCCCCTTCGTTTCATATCTCTCTTCTTCACAGACGCTCTTTCTCTCCGTGATATTAAATTAAATACATTATATACAAGCTCCACAATCCCCTCAGCAGTCTCTGACTGACGATTTCTCCTCGCTGCCATTTTCTCCTGAAAATTACTTGTGAAGTTTTGAACACTAGAAATTGCTTTCAACGCTGGCAATTTTGATTCACTGTGAGTTCAGATTTTAATTCCATTGTGTTCTCAGTCTATCTATTCTTGCTTTCATTTACTAGTTTTCGATCCATACGTTTATACATTTTGATCCATCGTTATTTTACTTCAACATTTCATCATATTCATATTGGAAAATGATGGATCACCAGGTATTTGATTCATACAAGCAAGTCACTGATAGAAATATTCTTCTTTATTTTGTATTTAGTGGGCTTTGAGTTGTTCTAAAACGAAAGGCCCTTGAGATTGGAAGTCACAGTGCGATGGAGCAGAAAAGAGGAGGATTGGTCTCACTATCTCCGTCGCAGACTCCACGCTCGAATGATAGGCCAGTGCGAGATCTGCGATCTGCAGATTCTAATTCTAATTCAAGTAGTCATAAGTATGATAAAGACAAGGGCGTCAATGTGCAGGTCCTTGTTCGGTGTAGGTGAGTCAAAATCAAAGTTGAGCTGATTGAGCTTATTTTTCTCACTTGTAAACTTGGGTGATTAATTTTGTAACTGCAGACCACTGAGCGAGGACGAAACGAGGCTACGTACACCGGTTGTGATCTCATGTAACGAGGGTAGAAGGGAAGTTTCAGCAATACAGAACATCGCCAACAAGCAGATCGATAGAACCTTTGCGTATGACAAGGTTTTGAGTTTTTATTTTCTTTGGCCTCTTCCATTGCTTTCTATCTTGGACAGGGCCTTGTGTGAGAATAGTTGAATCGGAAATATATAATCCTGCCTCTTGGTGGCCGCTATCTGCAAAATTCAAGAAACTCTTCTCATTTAAGTGAATGAATGAATTGAGACTCAATTAGAGAGAATTTTGTGAACTCTTGTGCATTAATATTTTAAGAGTTAAACTTTCAAGAATTGAATTTGAAGAGCTTTAATTTTCTATCCACTCTCTTAATGGTTCTTATCATGTAAAATAACAAAGAATTTACTTATTTTGATGTTATCCTACTCTGGTTGCCCCGGTTATCACAGTTTTTTTTCAATAATTATCATAATTTGGTTTATTTGATCTAGGTATTCGGTCCTGCGTCGCAGCAGAAAGAACTGTATGATCAGGCAGTGTCTCCCATTGTTTATGAAGTGCTCGAGGGCTATAATTGCACAATTTTTGCATATGGGCAGACAGGAACAGGGAAGACGTATACAATGGAAGGGGGTGCAAGAAAGAAGGTTATGAAGTTTATTTTCACGTTGTCTACTCCTTATGCAGTTTTCTATTTGCTTCTGTACTAAATTCATTTAACTATATTCTTATTTCCACAGAACGGAGAATTTCCAAATGATGCTGGTGTCATCCCAAGAGCCGTTAAACAAATTTTTGACATATTAGAAGCTCAAGGTGCAGAATATAGCATGAAGGTTACATTTTTAGAGCTTTACAATGAGGAGATAACAGATCTCTTGGCTCCTGAGGAAACTTCAAAATTTGTGGATGATAAATCTAAAAAGCCTATAGCGCTTATGGAAGATGGAAAAGGAGGAGTTTTTGTCAGAGGTTTGGAAGAAGAGATTGTCTGCACAGCAAATGAAATTTACAAAATATTAGAAAAAGGTTCTGCAAAAAGGCGTACAGCTGAAACTCTTCTCAACAAACAAAGTAGTCGTTCTCACTCAATATTTTCTATCACAATTCACATTAAGGAATGTACTCCAGAGGGTGAAGAAATGATCAAATGTGGGAAACTGAATCTTGTTGACCTTGCTGGCTCTGAGAATATATCACGTTCTGGTGCAAGAGAGGTATTGAATAGCTATCTTGGCTTCAGTTTGGTCAGTGTTCATATAAACGATGGCATTTGGAATTGTTTAATCCATATGTTACCTACTTGGTGTGTGTGTGTTTGGATTAGCTTTTGAGAATAACTTTTACGATTTATGAGGTAAGTGTGTAAGAGGAGTTTTGTCTTGGTTTGCGCAAACCTAAGTTTGGCAAATTGCCAAACACTCACTTGTTTAGCCAGACCGGATGGTTACTAGTATTGTGATGATTTGATCGAGTAATTCCTTCATTACTGGGTTTATCTATGTGCTTCCTTCTATAGCATTTGACTGAAAAAGATTACTTACAGGGGCGAGCAAGGGAGGCTGGTGAGATAAATAAAAGCTTGCTGACACTAGGCCGTGTGATTAATGCTCTAGTTGAGCACTCCGGTCATGTTCCATACAGGTAAGGGCTTACATGTAGATGCAATTTATCTCGATAATTCCCATCGATGTCATCTAATTTTCTTCTTAAACTTGGACAATATTTTTTGTCTATCAGGGATAGCAAATTAACAAGACTGTTGAGAGATTCCTTGGGAGGTAAAACCAAGACTTGTATTATTGCCACAATATCACCTTCCATCCATTGTCTGGAAGAAACGCTTAGTACTTTGGATTATGCCCATCGTGCCAAAAATATTAAGAACAAACCTGAGGTGAGTCTTATAGTAGCTCCCCTTTCTGGCTAACTAGTAATCTTTCTTATCAGAGTTGTACTTTCTGCGATGAAACATATCTAACAGTTTGAGGGTAACTACTTTATCAGATCAATCAGAAGATGATGAAGTCTGCACTCATTAAGGATTTGTATTCTGAGATTGACAGATTAAAGCAAGGTTAACCGTTCTCAGATTGATACAGTTTCTGTTTCTCACTTTGCACTCTCCCTCCCTGCCTTTGACACTTCAATGCTGATTTTTTGGGTCTTTTATTACACAGAGGTTTATGCTGCTCGAGAGAAGAATGGAATCTACATACCACGTGATCGTTATCTTACTGAAGAGGCAGAGAAGAAGGTCTGTTTGTGTTTGTTCTGATATGGATTTGATTTCTAAGACTTGCGTTTTGAAATATTGCTAACTCTCTTTCTATTTTTTCTAGGCAATGGCGGAAAAGATAGAGCGAATGGAACTTTCAGCAGACTCCAAGGATAAGGTATATGCCATCCCATAATAATTTATTCGCACGTTGTTCTTTAGATTGGTTAGGCATTGAGTCCAGTCATATTGACGTATGTGAGCAGCAACTGTTGGAGCTTCAAGAACTCAACAATTCTCAGCAACTTTTGACTGCAGAATTGAGTGATAAACTTGAGAAAACAGAGGTAACAGATGAGAAGAGGTGGTTATGTTCATTCTTTTTGTTCTAAATTTTTCTGATTTTGTTCAAGAACTAAACTCTTGGCATCTGTAACCTCAGAAAAGTCTAGAGGAAACTGAACGATCATTGTTTGATCTTGAGGAAAAGCACAAACAAGCTAATGCAACGATCAAGGAAAAAGAATTTCTGATATCAAATCTACTGAAATCTGGTCAGTGAAGTTTATTCTTATGTTCTAATGAGTATTTTAATCTGAGTTTATCTAAATGTTAGGGTTTCATTAACTGTTTCTAATAAGTAATTTATGATATTTCCTACAATTTTCCATGCCATTTCCAGAGAAAGCACTAGTGGAGAGTGCAATTGAGCTACGGGAGGAGCTCCAGAATGCCGCATCAGATGTGTCCAGCCTATTTGCTAAAATTGGTTAGCATCATTCTCAATAGTTCAATGTTTTAACTTATGGTGCTTCTATGTAAGGAGGAACTTGATTTGACATCTTGGATATGTTTACTCATAAATTGCTTTTTCTTGCATTAGAACGAAAGGATAAAATTGAAGATGGTAACAGAATACTCATTCAGAAATTTCAGTCTGAGTTAGCTCAACAGCTTGAAGTTTTGCACAAGAC
The DNA here is from genome assembly GCA_963855925.1 of Inga laurina. Taxonomy (NCBI): domain Eukaryota; kingdom Viridiplantae; phylum Streptophyta; class Magnoliopsida; order Fabales; family Fabaceae; genus Inga; species Inga laurina. Next base: position 65,845,530 of record OY979707.1, on the reverse strand, counting down.
TGTTGCAACATCTGTAGTGCAACAAGAGCAGCAGCTAAAGGACATGGAGGAAGATATGCAATCATTTGTCTCTACAAAGGCAGAGGTGAGGTTCCAAGGAAGGCAAATTATACTTGATTGTTATATTTAAATTGACCTTGTTGCAAGCTTCATGTTTTGGTATGCTTCTGAAGGCTACTGAAGAACTTCGAGTAAGGGTGGAAAAATTAAAAAACATGTATGGTTCTGGCATGAAAGCTTTGGATAATTTAGCTGAGGAGATTAAAGAAAATAACCAGTTAACTTTTGAGGACTTGAATTCTGAGGTAGCCAAGCACTCATCTGCCTTGGAGGATGTAAGTGTATCATACTCTTTATAAATCATTGTCCTTAAAATTCTTGCATTATGTAACTCAATTTATGTGATTCAGCTTTTCAAAGGAATTGCCTTAGAAGCGGATTCATTAATTAAGGATCTTCAAAGAAGTCTCCACAAGCAAGAGACCAAGTTAACTGCTTATGCACAACAACAACGAGAGGTATGTGATTTTTAGTTTGCTAGGCGAACATCTGATTAAAGATGCTGAAAAAATTATTCTATATTGTGTACAGGCACATGCTAGAGCTGTGGATACCACACGTATGATATCTAAAACAACAGTCAACTTCTTTGAGACATTGGGCATGCATGCATCCAATCTAACTCAAATTTTAGAAGAAGCACAAGTTGTCAACGACCAGAAATTGTGTGAACTGGAAAAGAAATTTGAGGTGACTGCCCAGCTTCTTTCGAGTTGCAAGAAACGAAGATTGAACAGATCAATATCTTTTTTTCACTTTTAACTTTGTTACTTCTCATTCCTTAATTTATATAGGAGTGTACTGCAAATGAAGAAAGGCAATTATTAGAGAAAGTGGCTGAAATGATAGCTGGTTCAAATGCGAGAAAGAAAAAGCTGGTATCTGTAGCTTTTGAACTTGCGCTAACTTTATTTGTTTCTTATATTGTTTTCACGTTCTTAACTTTCTCTTAATTTCCTAGGTTCAAATGTCAATTAATGATCTTCGGGAGAGTGCAAATACTAGAACCAGTAAGCTGCGTCAAGAAACACAAACCATGCAAGAGTCCACTTCTTCTGTCAAAGCAGAATGGAGAGTTCACATGGAAAAAACGGAAGCCAACTACCATGAAGATACTTCTGCCGTGGAATCTGGAAAGAAGGACCTTGAGGAGGTTCTACAGAACTGGTATGTACCTGCATACTCTGCCTCCATTAATTTTTTTCCCTGTTACTGTAATTTACTCTGTGTCCACTACTGCAGCCTCAGCAAGGCAAAAATTGGTGCACAACAATGGAGGAACGCCCAAGAATCACTGGTTAGCTTGGAGAAGAGAAATGCTGCTTCCGTGAATACAATTGTGAGGTAGGCTTTATAATCCCCCTAGTAAGATTAATGTGATGTTGATCGGTACCTTAACCTGTCCCAAAGCCTCCCTTATGAAATTGTCCCTTATGAGCTCCATTTCCATTCACGGTTTTAAAATGCGTATCCAAAACCAATACCTCAATCAGATCTTAATTTGATTTGTACTTCTGAATTTGTATCCCATAACCAAGTCTCTATCAGATCTTAATTTAATGTTTACTTATACCCGAAACTCTTTCTTGGTCAGGCAAGGAATAGAAGCCAATCAAGGGTTACGTGCTCGATTTTCAAGTGCCTTGTCTACTACACTTGAAGATGCTGAGATAGCAAACAAGGATATCAATTCATCTGTTGATCGTCAGTATTTGATTTCACACGCACTCTTACACACATAAGAATGTCTTCCTAGGTTATACCGTGAATATTAATTGCCAAGTATTTTCTTACACACTCTTACACTTGCAGATTCCTTACAACTTGACCATGATGCATGCGGCAACTTAAACTCCATGATTACTCCATGCTGTGGCGATTTAAGAGAACTGAAAGGTGTCCATCACCACAAAATTGTAGAGATAACTGAAAATGCTGGGCATTGTCTTCTGAACGAATACTCGGTAAGAGAATTGAAGCAGCATTTTATGTATAGTAGTAATTTCTAATGTTTATAAATGAAATTGTCTTTTTTGACATTCAGGTGGACGAACCATCTTGTTCAACACCGAGAAAGAGACCTTTCAATTTACCCAGCATATCGTCCATAGAAGAACTAAGAACTCCACCATTTGAGGAGCTGTTGAGATGGTTCTGGGATGCGAAATCTCCAAAATTGGCAAACGGAGATGTTAAACACGTTGGATCATATGAAGCTTCTCTGTCAGTGAGAGATTCCAGATTACCTCTCACTGCTCTCAATTAGGACAAGGACAGAGCCGTGTAAATAGCATATTCCTCAGATATATAGTTCTATGAATTATGACTTATGACATGACATATTCATTGATTTTTTTCTCTTAAGTGAAAAAAAGGCGATCACGGCTGTGGAGATGCGAATATGTATAAGGTTTTTTTTTTTTTTTTTTTTTTTTAAGTTCAGTTTTGCGGAATCAGTTTTGCTTCCGCAAGATGATGATTCATCTATTGATGTCAGCTGCAATTGGATGGATGATACTGTGATTTTGGGGTGTTGTGATTAACCTCCTGGGAGTTCCTTGATAAACAGAGTCTTATTTTTTTGCCAGTTCCTTGATAAACACTGTCTTGATAAACAGTGTCATGAGTATATGTTAACACTACTATTATAGTTCGGTCCTAAATATAAGACATAGTTGACTTTTTTTTGGAGAGATTAAAGAAGTTAAATAAGTTACTTAATCATATCCTATGTTGTGTATCCTTAAATTATATATCAGTTTATAAATTAGGTAAAATAGTTTGGAGAATGATAAATATAAATATTTTAAAATAATTTAATTAGTTTCCTTAATCTCTTCAAAAAAATCAATTTTATCTTATATTTAAGATAAAAAATAGTATTATAGTACTATATTTGGTGGAAAGCTCAATGCATTGAAACAGATATGGGTGCCTATATTATACGGATAAACAAGCTCAACACTCTTTTCGGTTCGACTAGTTCCACTAAGCTAATAAACAGCTAATTATTATTTCAACTCCTAAAAATCTGGAGCACCCCTAAAATTTTGAAACAACCCGAAATTCTTGCCCAAATAACAAACTACAATAATAGAAAATGTCCTATCTGCTATTTTGAATTAATCCCCAATAAATATGGCCAAGCGTGAAAGGACTTTAATACGAGAAACTCGAATTTGGAGGAAAAATAACAATCTAATTAAAATCTTATAAGGAGGTTAATGCTAAATATAAACTTAAAATTTAACACTCATATTCTCGATCAAATTTTAACACTGAAAATCTTTAAAAAGGTCCTGTCAATATTAACTTTCTTATGATGGACCTTAGCTATCATCATCTCTTGGGAAAAAAATTGAATACCAAATAAAATAATAATTTGCAAGAGAATCGTTTTAAATTTGAAGGAATTAACTATTCATGAAAAAACCTCGAACTCCAAACAAAATAAACGAATCTTCTAGTGCCAAAATGAACTATTCTTTATTTTTCAAATTCAAACCAAATCATTCTCACAATATTATTATACATTATCCCTTGCATTTGAAGGATCTTTTTTTTTTTTTTTCTCAAAACAACGTAGATATTCTTGATGGTTTGGCATTTGGAAGAATGCTTTACTCACTGCCAAATGAGATGGTAGGTGTCCGAGGACAAATATGGCAGGCTTGAGAGCAAGACAAGCAAGTAAAAAAAACATATCTCTCGTTTTCATTAACTATGACTTAGTTATATCGGCAAGAAAGAGGAAAAATAAACAAGCCGGCATGACCTTTTTCTTCAAGCCAGTAGGAGGTTAATCGAATAAATACTTCAAAATCATAACCTTAGGATCCACTAACTTAACTTGAAAAAAGAATCATTTCGACCTTGGACTATGCCGGCTGAACTGAATTCTTTAATCACCTGATAAGAGGTCAATGAAAAAAGATGAAGGAGTCAACTTCTTAAACAAGTTAAACCTTTCAGTGATGATAATACTTAAATTTTTTTCTGCTATCTGTTATTGGAGGAGAAAATAGAATAAAGATTGACTAGAGAGCAAACATTATCAGAACATCTAAACCTTTGTTGGGCCTCCCCAAGAGTTATTAGTGTGGTGCTGTCTGCAAGTACCATTTGGAACAACTGACGACCGGGCACCACTCATGTGTGCGTGTCAGCTTCATGGGGGGTTTTATCCCACATCCTTTGATCCTTTCAACCTCAGAATTTTGACATCAAATCCTGAATTATTGCTCAAACAATAACTGATCTTAGTATTTCTAGATTCTAAAATTTACTACTACTGCCAACATTTTGCAGACCCAAGGAATAAAATAGTGCAGCCGGCTAGTTCAGCATGAATCCAAAATGAGAAAGTACACGGTTTGGCCTTTGCCGTCCCACTATGCAACAAAATATTTGTGATCCACTAACAAGCTATTGGTTGAAATGGTAAACGGTCTCACCTCCGTAAGAAAGAGAACACAAGTTCAAATTCCGAAAAGAGAACACAAGTTCAAATTCCGAAAAATACATTTATATGAAGAGATAAAAACCCTTTACGTTTTAAGCCTATAAAAGCGAAACCTTAGTCAAATAAAAAAAAATCTCATAATCCAAACAATAATTTCACTGTTCAGGGATACATAGGAATTGAGATTCTACAATCTTTCACTTTAATTTGGATCACCTCTTTTTCCTGCAAGTGAATGAACAAGGCATCCTTCTGCTTCATATTGACTTTAGTGGCCTTTTAGCCTAACGATAACACGTATGCTCGAACATGGAGCAGAAGCACAATTCGCCGTACTCACGCTGGATTCAGATATAGCCTATGAATATTTTACTTCATGCCAAACATAAAATTACAATAAACAATAAAGAGCGAGGAATCGTGTGGATTTCTATATTATATGACGAAACCATCGTAATCACCGGACACATTTAAAAGAAAACACAAAATGAATGTCAAGTTTCAAAGAAGTTAACAAATGTTGACTCTGCCTGCAATATGGTTCCCCCAGAATCAAAACCAACGTCTGCAAAAAGACGAATGCTTTGTCTCTTCGCTTGCATAAATAACCCTTAAACAGAACACAGATCCTCACCCAGCAATACAATGATCATGAGTTCACCGATCATCAGCCCCTTCAATCTTGTTATGTTTCAGCTTCTCTTGGCCGGAATCACGTCGGTGCTAGCAGCAACAGAGCCCAAACTGTTCAGAGAATACATAGGAGCCGAAGGCAAAAACGTCACGTTCTCCGATGTGCCCATAAATCTCAATGTGGAATTCCACTTCATTCTCTCATTCGCCATTGATTACACTAACTCAGCCTCACCTCCAAACCCTACCAATGGCGATTTTAAACCCTACTGGGACACACAAAATCTCAGCCCTTCTCACGTCTCTGCCATTAAGTCCCTCTTCCCTAACGTTAAAGTAGCTTTGAGCCTCGGAGGCGACAGCATAGCTGGCTATAACGTGTTCTTTAAGCCCACATCGGTTAATTCATGGCTCCGAAATGCAATATATTCTATCACTCAACTAGTTCACTCCTACCACCTTGACGGAATCGATATCGACTATGAACATTTCGACCCAGAAGCAGATCCTGATATTTTTGCAGACTGTATAGGGAAGCTTATATATTACCTGAAACAGAGTAGGATTGTGTCGTTTGCTTCTATAGCACCGTACGATGATGAACCAGTTCAGTCTCATTACCTGGCTTTGTGGAGTAAATATGGGCATCTCATAGACTACGTCAACTTTCAATTCTATGCATATTCCAATAGAACGACCATACCTGAATTTATGGGACACTTTGAGAGGCAAGTCAAAAATTACAGAGGAGGGAAAGTGTTGGTGAGTTTTGGTACAGATGATAGCGGCGGCTTAAAACCAGAGCACGGCTTTTTTGAAGCATGTACTGAAATTTCACGTCACCGTGAGCTTCATGGCATCTTCATTTGGTCGGCCGATGATTCCAAAAAATTCAATTTTAGTTACGAGATTCAGTCACAGACCTTGCTCACTACTACCATTTAAGTTGATGATAATTAAAACCTGTTTTGTGACAAGTTCGAGTTCAATAATTGTAACTTTATGTGATTGTAATCGGTACTATAGCTTTACTCGTCCATTTTGTAAGTCATAACCAAGTTTTAGATGTTTGTGCAGAAGATTCAAGTTTGTCCTGCTGTACTGCTATATATCCCAATAATAAATTATAGACTGGACGTACGGGCGAGCAAAACACTTCTTTGTATTTTGGTAAGGGGAAAAAATCAATCTTTGTATGATGAAGTTAAGCTTCTGATAAAAATAAAACATTTTCTTTTATCTCCTGGCCCATTCTAACTTGAATTTTGTTAATCATCACACCTTTTCTATTTGTGTATACTTCTGCCACTCTCCTCCCTCTAATATTGGCCGGTCGACCTAAAATGTAAAATTGAACAAATATTTTTTTTTTGAAAAAAAATCTATTGCTAAAAAATTTATAATAAATAATATATAAATCTGTATAAATGAAGCGTGTTGAAAGGTTTATCACTGATAATGATGAAATCTCACTGAATAAATATCAAGTATAAAAAAAGTAATATATAAAACTTGTCTAATATATTAGATGAAAATTGTAATATAGCCATTTTTTAAAAACATTAAAATTTGATAAGAATATATTAATGAGAAAATGACAAAAAAAATGCTCCAAACATTTGGAAATGACATATGGGTTTTTTTGTCAAAAAATGATTAGGAAATATCAAAACATGATAAGGAATTCCCAACTTATGGATTTGTGAAATCACTCATCTATCATTTTCAAATATTTGGAGCATTTTTCTGTCATTTTTCCTATATTAATCAATTTATTATTTCCTCTTTTTTTATTGTCACAATTCATGTACCCATTATATTCATAAAAATCTTGAACCCGCAATGTCATACTTAATAGTTAATACAGGCTTAAGATGAAAGTTTGATATCGTTAGAGTAATAAAATTCTTTTTTTTTTTTTCCGGCTCATTTCCTCTAACCAAATCAAATAAAGAATTAGTGAAAACTCTTATGCCACGTTTGGTTTGGTAGCATGGAAGTGGGAGGGTGGGAGTCGAAGTGGAATCCAGCATTTATGTGTTTGATATGAGTAAAGACGTTTCTCTAAGGGTGTGTTTACTTTGAAAGAGGAGGGGGAGGGGAGGGGTAAATTACCTTTTTGGATTGAATGTAATTAAATTTTGGACTAAAATTCAAATTTAAAAAAAAAATGAGCGGGTAAATTTTATATTTTTCTCATCCAAAATGATAATTTATCTCCTTTCCCTCCCTCCCCCCCCCCCAAACTAAACACACCCTAAGAAGGTGACTTCCATCAGGCTCCCAAGGAGCTAGGTTCCACTTCCATGGAATGGAAGTCTCTACTTTAACCATTTACCCATCACATTCTCTCTAAGAAAAAAGCAAGGACGCCGGCAGTAGATGAAGGTAATAGAGGACAACAACTGAAGGAAGATGGCGGAGGAGTGCTTAGATCTGTGACACCAAGCTCCTTTTTAGATGCCATGACCCTCTCTGTCAAGCCTCGTTGCCGTCGACTTCTGATACTTAACTTTTTTTTACTTCAGATCTGACGCCATCGACTTCTGCCTCGATTTTGATTTCTCCGATTTCTCTGGTTCAAGCTTATGATATTTTTCTTTGATTTCTCTAATTCTAGTGCCTTCAGTGGGTTGTGTTTCCAACAACGGTGGTGGTTAAATGAAAGTGGTAGGCGTGATTTAGATAGTAGGAGGTGGAAGAAATTTTTTTTTTTCTATTGGAGGGCAATTTAGTATTTTCACATTATAGATATATATTTTGATTGAAAGTTATATCTCACTCCCACCTTCCTACCAAACATGTTTTAGCCCGCTTTCAATTATAGTTTCACTTCCAATTACACTTTCATTTTCATAAAAATCCCTTCTATCATACTAAACCGGGAATCATTTCTCTCCTTTTTGTATAAATCCCACCCTCCTCACCTCTCTTTTCTCTTGGTCATTACCCTCCCCACTTCGTTAAGCATGGAGTAAGAGATTTATTTTTTATTTGACTATGAGAGTTGGTAATATGGGTTGGCTGGCTGTGAATTGATAGTTGGACTAGTCAACCTGAAAAAGATTCACACCAAAATATGTTGGGATTCAGCTGATCCAACCCAAAATTGGTGGGTTGCAAGCTAATCCACTCGATCTAGTTTCATTTGTTTTTATTTTTATTTTTTTGCATATTGCTTTTTCATATTTCATTAAGCAGTATAATGATATATTTTTTAATTACTTATTAGGTTATTATCTAATATAAGATGAAAAAATATTTTTTCCCAAAACCAAAATTATAAAAATACATTACAAAAACATAGAGTGATAAAAAAAATTAAATTTAAACTTTTAAATATTATAAATTAAACACACATTACAAACTAAATATAAATTTCAAATCCATGGTCAACATTCAACGCCATCAACAATTATTTAACACAAACAACACAAGGTTAGAGACTTAGGGGGGGGGAGTATTTTTGTCTTGTGTTTTTCACTTTTTCTATTAGAATTTTATAATTTTAAAAATAAAAAATGAATACGGGCTAGCCCCATTATAGATATGGTTTATGCGGGTTTAAGTTAAAAAGACATGTAACAAAATGGATCCATTTTTTTAACCCAACCCTTAAAGTTTTTAACTTTTTTATGGATATGTGAGTTGGACCCATGAGTTCAACTCTTATTATCAACTATACTCTAGAAGGATAATTATATGCAAAATTAATTTTTATGGCCAATAACAAATTGTTGGTTTAAGTTGATATGTGGTCTTATGCTAGTTTGAATCTATGGGTGAGCATCGGTTTTTCGGTAAAAACCGAAAACCGAACTAAGCGAAATTCATAAACCGAACTAAAACCGATTAATTGAATTAACCGAAATATTTCGGTTCGGTTCGGTTAATAACCGAATTAACCGATTTTTTTTTTTATTTTTTATCTATAAAATAATATATATAAAATTAAATTTGTAAAAAATATTTTTTTATCCTTAAAATTAGATTTAAGGTTAAAATATATAAAATAAATAAATTAGATTTAAAATATCAATAGATTTTATCTAATATTATTGGAAATTTATACCTATTTAATTATAAAATATGTATTTATTAAATAATATATATTAAATATAAATATATTATATATATTTCGGTTTTTCGGTTTAAACCGAATTATTTTTCAAAAAACCGAACCGAAACCGAACCGAAATTTTAGAGTAGTAAAAACCGAAATTTTACCGAAAACCGAAAAAACCGAATTAAGTTCAGTTCGGTTTGGTTTTCGGTTTCGGTTCGGTTTTACTCACCCCTATTTGAATCGGAATAAATCCTAAATCAAATAAAAAATGTTTTTATGGCCGATTTATTAATTAAATATTAATAATTTAACCAACCCCCCCCCCCCCCCCCCCCCCCCCCCATGTCCACGTAATACTCACTCCTCTGCTGTCTCCCGCCCTTGCGAGACGCGCCCTCATTCCCTCCTCGCCTTGCACCGTTTTTCTTCACTACGGTTGCTGCCACCATCGCCGAACACAGCCGCCGCCAACCGCCACTGATTGCTTCTTCGACGAGATAAGGTGATCCCTTCCCCCGAAAAAAATGTTGGAAACTACCGTTGATTATCCTTCTTTTCGATCGGTTAAGTGGGGGCTTTTGACATATTTGATTATTAAAATGGCGTGGAGGAATGCGGCTAGGGGTTCTTAATACCTCACATCTTGCTACGGCTGTCTTCTTTTACTGGATGCTCAGTGAAAACATTATTGACTGTTCTCAACTCTTGTTCTTCTTCTTGTACTCAATACGACTACTGTTTACCCGCAAAGAGATAACGTAGGGGAAAAATAAATCAATCACTAATTTTTTTTACGAGAGTGTTCTTTCACAAGGTTATAAGGTTAGCAATTTAATTGAACCTGCCTCGAACACCAGGCCTGAACGCAAACATCAGTAACTTGGCTATATAACTTCATTGAATAGTTAATAATTCTTTAATATGTGGAAGGGATGATTGGTTTCTAATAGATTCCGAACAGACGAGCAAACAATGCGGCCAGTCTTTGTGCAATGCTTATATTTTTCACACAGCTATGTTCAATTTCTATTAATCAAGCTTTGAAGTTCTTCGGCTAAAACATTCAAGCTCAGGAGTTTGAGTTTTTTTGACATTAGTTTTGCAGTGCTAATAAGTACAGTTTCATTTGGTGTGGTGCAATCTAGGATTAACAACGAGATGAGAGCTAGTAAATGTTATTGTCATTATTTCATGTGTGGAACAACATCTGAATGGATACTCGTATTGTGTTCTCTTTCATGTGACTATTATTTTTAAGTAAAGAGTCTTTTTGTAAGAGTTAAAATTATTCTTGTATCCCTCATGAGGCCTGCCGTACTCAGCTTCGAAGTCCCACTTTCCTGCTTCTAAATTACTCCACGAAAAAATGAGACAAAGATTTGGGCTTTCTTTTTGGCCCTCAGAAGCCTCTGGTCATAACTCATCTTTGGAAGCTTCTTGCCTTGTTTTCTACTGCCATTCTGTTCAGCTTTGGAATTTTAGGTAGAAAAGTGAGTCATCGGGATTTTGAAGCTATCATTTCTTGCTTCTGCATTCCTCATTGTGGTGTTTGGTATGCATTTCGAGCTTGAAATTGGACTTCAATTTTGTGGTTTGCTGGCAGATTTTAATTTTATTTTCCAGAATATAGTGTTTTATCCTATAGCTTTAGGGCTGTGATTCAGTTTTGTGTTTCCGTGACTTTAAACACCCCCCAATGAGTAATCATTGCTCTTAGACTATTTTAACTATTGTAATACAGTTCATCCAATGGAAAATTTTTAAGCGAAGTGTCTCCCCCTTTAAATAACATCTCTTAATTATTGTACCAATCGAGTTGGATGGTCATTGGCAAAATATTGAATGGAGGCTCCTTTCATGAGCGCCTCGCAAGTGTTTGACATTATTCACATGTGAAAAAATGTATCTAGTGATAGCCTTTTGTTTTTGTTTTGATTCAAGTTTCCTTTATGGCAGCAAGATGGGGAGTCTGTTATAAATCGTGTTTGATGAGTGCCCATTAGGCTAAGCTAAACCCTTTCCATGTTATTTTCTGCAATTCCAGGAGAAAGATGTACAGAGCACGAGCTGAGGGCCTAACCTTCACGAAGGAACCATACATTGAGGATGTTGGACCCCGCAGAATGTGAGAGATTTTACATGTTGTAGCTAGTCTTGATTGAATCCTGCTACTTGTCAGTGTAAACGGACTTTTAGCTTCAGGATTTATTGTTATTTCTTGCAGCAAGAGCATGCAATTCACTGCGTTATCAGAGCCAGAGATCAGTAGAATCGCTGAGGTTCAAGTTGCAAAAGGTTCATACTATGACGAGAGAAGAAAGCCAATTGAGAATGGCTTGTTGGATCCCCACATGGTACTCTGTCCTGGTTCCAGTCCTTTTCTGTGTGCCTTTAGGGGTTTATGTTGGTTTTGTTCGATGTTTATAGTTCTGACATCTGTGCATATCATGCTTTGCAATGTCTGCATGTGATCATATCACTAGTTTATGTTAATTATGTTTTATGTTTTATTGTGTGTCTTGTATTATCTCTTACGAGTGTCCAGCGCTGGTTACATTATTGTCAGTTTTATATGGATAAGACAAGGTAGTTATTTTCAGTTTATGTGCCAGGTTATGACTATTATATATGTATTCTGCCAAAGGGATATGAATGAATGAAGTTTTTGTTCAGATAAGTCTCTCCTCTGTTTCCCTAGAACTCAGATTTTGGTTTTAGTCTCTCCCTTCTTCCCTCATCCCTCTACTCTTCCCTCCTCTCCTCTTTTCTCTTCTGACTCTCTATTCATTGAATCTCTAGGACTACAGATTCTGATTCTAGAGATCCTCTTCTTCTTTACTCTTTCTCTTCTCTGTTCCTGTTTCCTCTATTTCTATTTTCCAGATTCTAACATCAAAAGCCTCAATTAATGATGTTCTAGGACTCATAGCAACCTGCTTCTGTTTAAGTGCTGGATTACAATAAATTTAGTGTCTTAAAGATTTTATAATGTTATACTGAATGTAACACATGGTAATGGGACATTGTTTTCTGTTATTGACTTTATGACGAGGTGAATCAACTTATTGGATAAGTTTCACATAAAATTAAGCAAAATGTGTTACTTGCTATTATGTAACTTGGAAATAATGTCTCCATAAAGACAAATTTTCTACTCGTTTGCACTCATCTTCCACGTTTCTTAAATTTTGTTTGGTGACCACCAACTGAAACATCCATTCGGCAGATTTATTGAATTAAGAAGTCTTCTATGATGAAAGAAGAGCTGCCAATTGGCATCAGACTTCGGGGTCTTTTTTTTCTTTACTACTCCCTCCAGTCCTTAATATAAAACATACTTACCTAGTTTGATTAGATTAAGGAAGTTAGTTAAATTAGTTAATATGACATGTATTTTTTAAAACACCCTAGTTATCCTCTTTAATTTCCTTCTTCCCTCTCCTTCTTGATTATAAATTAGGAAAAAATTGAAAAATACAAAAATTATGTCTTATATTTAGGACCTAGATTAACTCCCCAAATATGTTTTATATTAATGACCTGAGGGAGTATTATTTTTCTAATTTAGATTGACAGCTTATGAGGTTGAAGGACAACTAATTTTACAAACCTTCATTCTATTTGATGATATCTCTTTAAAAAGTTTATGGTTTCCAAAGCACGGAATGCTTATTTTCATCCTATTCAGGGTCCTGCTAACAAGAGTTGCACGTGTGCAACATGCCATGGGAGTTTTGTTGACTGTCCAGGGCACTACGGATACTTAAACCTTGCTCTTCCAGTTTTCAATGTTGGATATAAAGAAAAAATTTTGCAAATATTGAAGTGCATTTGTAAGGTATGAAGTTTAAGTGTTTCTTGTCTACTCTCTTTCTCTTTTTTTCTCCTTATTCCCGTTTTTCATTAACATGCTGTTTTGAATGTCTTGCAATTGTACGCTTGCGGCCTGAGCTTTTTGGAGAGAATTCATTTATGCAGGTGTTAGATCTCCAATATTTATATCCATAGTCTCTAAAATATTTTCCAGTCTGCTGAATTCTAATTTCTGTGTGATTTATTTCATCCTTTTTGGTGTAAAAACTTTCCCCTCCAAGACCCTGCAAGAGAAGGAATTTTTTTTTTTTCAAAATTGATCTCATCCTTCAAATATTCATTTTTAAATGTGTATGCCATACAAATCAACGAAGTTCATTCTCTTTTAATCAAGCATTCTTTCTCCGTTCTTTATTTGACATACATTTTAGGGTTGATCATAGCATGCTCTCTCTTTCTTACCTAGTAATCTTGAATTTTGATCTTGTTGTTTCTGACTATTCTTGAATTGTGTCTAAATATCCGGTGATTTCTCTACAGGGCTGTGCTCGTATACTCCTCAATGAAAATTCTTGTAAAGAACGCTTGAAGAAGATGAGAAGCCCCAAAATAGAGCCTTTGAGGAAGATTGCAATAGCTAAAAGTCTTATTGATAAATGTAGTGCCATGACGAGTAGCAAAACAGTGAAGTGTCTAAGATGTGGATTTATCAATGGTTTGAACCCTTTTCATGTGTTTTAATGATTATATTATTCTTGAAGGTTGTATTATGGAGTTTTAAATCCTCTATTTGTGTTTAAAACATAATTGCTCCCATAAATTCAGAGTCTGTTGTTTATCCTCTTGTTCTTTCAAATGATTAAATTTTGTGAACATTGCTTTCTATTAGGTATCTGATAGTCTAGAGTAATTTGAATGTTTTAAGAATTGGGGATTAGGGTAGAATAGAGGGAAAATCAGGAAGAATTAGAGGATTCAGAGAGAAACGAGAGATTGAGAGAGACAGAGGATATTCTGAATAAGGCTCTGGTTCTATTAACTTCCAAAAGTAATCACAGTCAGTACACTCTGCCATATATATAGGCATTAGAACAGAACGGTAAACAGAAACAGAAAGGGATTAGGGGTTCACTTAACTAAGGACCTGTTAGTAATTAGACATGGGTAAGGCCATGTTTGGCTAGTGTTGCTCTTAAACAACTAATGCCACTAATGGTTAATCCCACTCTTCTAATTAACTAACTAACCTTGCAATTTATTATTACAATTTATTATTACAACATTATATCAGTATCTCACTAACTCTGCTTGCAGTCTTTGAGGCATGAAGCAATGAGCAAGTAGCTAACAAGGCCTCACACTTGTATACAGGTCCAGTGAAGAAGCTTGTGTCTAATCTAGGCATTATTCATGATACTTCAAAATGTATTGATGGCATTGAGAAACATTTAAAATCAGCAGTTTCTACAAGAGAATCGGCTTCCACCAACTCGGCTACTTATGTTCTAAACCCTCACAGAGTTCTTTCCCTCTTCAAAAGGATGCTTGATGAGGTCTGGGTCTATAATTAAGTTAAATTTTTTGTTTGTGTTTTTTTTTTAATTCCTTTCCTTCAGGAAAGTGGGATGGTCAGTGTTGTATTCTTAAAGGTGACATGCATCCGATGATTGGTATTTGTTTATGTCTCAAGTTAGATTTCTTAGTCACATTTTGTTGCAGGACTGTGAATTACTTGATCTTGCAGACAGACCTGAGAAATTCATTATAACGAACATGGCTGTGCCACCCATAGCTATTCGACCTTCAGTTATAATGGATGGTTCCCAGAGGTAATGTCGGCATACATGTGCTGGTTTGTGTTTAGTTCAAGTCTTTGGTAGCATAACTATTCACTTATGGTATAGTTCAGCTGTTCACCAATGCTTATACTGTTTTTCCTATGTTTGTGGTAGCAATGAAAATGATGCAACAGAGAGGCTAAGGCAAATAATTCAAGCAAATGCTAACCTTCGCCATGAGTTGCAGGAAGCTAGTGGGGCATTCAAATCTCTGGTATAGTGAAACTTTTTGAGTGGTGCTATTTCCTTGTCAAACATAAGTTGATATAATTGAATATTGTGATCTTTTTTGGTAATATTAATGGTGAATACAGATAAAGGAGACTTGTGTGTTTTGTTTTTGTCATCACGTGTATCTTATGTCCTTTGTTAAAAAAGGCACCTTATGTAGCCCTTTACACTTTATGGTTTTCTTTTTTTTAGACTTCTGCTATATTACGCCACTCTATTGTTCAATTGGACCCTTTTATGGGTGATTGATATTCCTTTTGAGTTCATTAATCATCAATAGTAATGTATATCAATATAAATTATAAGGTCTATAATAAGCCGCACTATTCAGAGTCGTGAACATTGCAGCTTATTTCTCAAATTCTATACAATGGATGAGAAAATGTGTCCAGTTGTGGTTAAATTTGTGAAGACTTGAATGGTGTTTGAAGGCTAGCTCCCCTCTAGGCTATTCTTCTGGCATGAGAAGTTTTCTTAGGGTTTCAGAATGTAATGTCATTCTGTTGATATTGGCTTAGGATGGCTGGGAAATACTTCAAGTTGAGGCTGCTCAATTCATAAATAGTGATGTGCGTGGCATTCCATTTAATATGCAACGCGCCAAGCCATTGGCTGGCTTTGTTCAACGCCTTAAAGGAAAACAGGGGCGTTTTCGTGGCAACTTATCAGGGAAACGTGTTGAGTTTACTGGCAGGACAGTCATTTCACCGGATCCTAATCTGAAAATTTCTGAGGTCAGTTATGTTGGCAAAGCTTGACCAGCCTTGTTTCCATTTATACGTTTTGACAAATTCCTAGGACATGAAGCATAAGCCAAAACACTAAAAGAGTTCAACTACTATTTATTCTTTGTAAAGCATAGCAGTGTTCAATGAAAAAGAGAAAGGTGATGCTTGTGGAATGGAAACATGATTGATAGCTATGAAAGCAATAATACATGGAATTTCCTTTTTTTGTCTTCCAACTCTCTTTAACGTTCTTGAAAAATGTCATTTATGATTATTTCTTGACATTGATTTGTTTCAGGTCGCAATACCAATCCACATGGCTCGTATATTGACTTTTCCTGAGCGTGTTTCCCCTCACAACATTGAGAAGTTGAGACAGTGTGTGAGAAATGGCCCTGATAAGTATCCTGGTGCAAGGTTGCTTAGACATGCTGGCGGCACATCAAGGTTTATAATTCCCATTGTGTTTCATTTATATACACACTCACATGCACGATTCTCTTGCCACTAAATTAGTGTCAGTAGTTACATGCTTTGTGAAAATATTATATCCAATTGCATTCTGTTGCAGGTCCTTGAAAGTTTCGTTTCGGAAGCGCCTTGCTGATGAATTGAGGTATGGTGATATTGTTGATCGTCATTTGGAAGATGGAGACATAGTTCTTTTCAATAGACAACCAAGCTTGCATCGGATGTCCATCATGTGTCACAGGGTAATTCATTAAACTCTACTATGATTCACTGTGTAAAATCTGATTCTCAGTGCATCAATCTTAATTTGCCCATGCAGGCTAGAGTTATGCCTTGGAGAACTCTGAGATTCAATGAATCGGTCTGCAACCCATATAATGCTGACTTTGATGGTGATGAGATGAATTTACATGTCCCGCAAACTGAGGAGGCACGGACAGAGGCTGTTTTATTGATGGGGGTAAGCTCAATAGATCCTGTTATGATGGAGGACTGGATGTTAACTATCTATGATACTTTTGGTTCTAGTTTGTTTGGTTTGGTTAAACATCAAGTTACTTCTGTTTGTTCTGTTTGCATTTTCTTCTTTATGATGCTTTGTTATCATGTAAATATGCTCAACAAAATGTGATAAAACCTCAACAGATTAAACGGGTGGGGGTGAGGGGTGCACGCCCTACCAAAAAAGCTGTGTTTTACGTTTTTATTTATTGATATAATTATTAAAGGGAAGAGTAGAAAAATCAGAGTCAAGGACGAGAAGTCCTCCCGAAGCCAAGACATGCAGACTCATCTGCTCTAGAATTTACAATCCCTTTGTAAAATCACAAGGGGCCACCCCAGAAAAATCACCTCCAACCCTTTATTATTATTATTATTATTATTATTCCATCCATCCATCCAGTTGTATTTATAGATGAGTTAAAGATTGTGCTGAGGTTTGGTTTGCTCAAATGTGTTTGGGTTTCCTTTAGACGGCATAACGTAGTCTTGGCATATTTACTCCCTTAATACTTGATTGAACAAAGAACCATTATGATTTTTTAATCCTTCTGGGTCCCCTTCTAATCTTTGTATTAGTGGTGCTAAAAATATAAATTTTAAGGGGCATTTTGCTCTTTTGTTTTTGTTTATAAATATTTGTATGTAGATCTTGCTAAGACTTTGTTTCTACAGGTGCCAAACAATTTATGCACACCCAAGAATGGGGAAATTCTGGTTGCCTCTACTCAAGACTTTTTAACCTCCTCATTTTTGATAACAAGAAAAGATACGTTTTATGATCGTTCTGCTTGTGCACTTATTTGCTCGTACATGGGTGATGCCATGGATATTGTTGATCTGCCAACTCCAGCAATTGTAAAGGTGAGAGTTGAAGCTTACTAGTGTCTGTATGGGTGAAAACAGTTGCACATTTATTTATCGACGTCTGCCTCTATTATATGAACTTTTGTTATTCAATAGGCTTTATACATTTACCTACATTTGTGGACTATGAAACTTTGGAAGGTGCTTTCTTAATTTCTACCTACATTTTTGGAAATTTCCAGTTTTTCAAAGTCTTGCTGACAGAGAAGCCTCTAAACTGGAATTACTTTGCTCTTGACAGATTTGGCATACCTGGTCAATGAGATAGGCACCGTGAGCAAAGATTCTTAGTATAGACACCATTAACTTTAATCCTAATTAACCTGGCAACTCCGATTCTTCCAGTGCATTCTCTTATTAATCCTTTTTCTGCCTGGTTACCTATTCCCTCACTTCCCAAACAGAGTGAAAGAAAAATCTCTTTTTTGACCAATATTTCCTTCAAGCTCAAGTCATAGTGATGCTTGATAGGATATAAACCTAATAAAACTGTCTCTTGGTTGGTTCGTGTTGTTTTATGTTGCGTTAAGGACAATTTATTTTTACCTTACCCAGCAGCCAGTTACTTTAAGAGTTTCTTGAGTTTTTAGTGAATGTTACTATAGCCCTAGAGAATGGAACCTTTTCTCTTGGTTGAGTGCAGCGATTTTGGCTCAAGTAAGGAGTGTATATTATTGTTATTGCCTAACCTTTGCAAGCTGTTCAGTGTTTTGGTTTAGTCGGAATGCTTGCATTTTCTGGGTGAAACTAGTATCATTAAGGTTCTTTAAGACAAGGTTGTTTTCATGGTTTCTCTTTAGTACTCAGTACTTGCGTGGTTTCACTCATAAGCTGTCTCATTCAGAGAAGGATTGAAAAATAATTATTCATTTGTTATTTGTTTTGGCATTGGTTACTTGTGTTTCCTTGAAGTATGATACTTTTTTTTTCAGTGTTATTTTACATAGCATGCTGTTCACCATTCTCTATATATTTATGTTTTTTATGACAGAATGAAGCATAATCTGTCCCAACATTGCAATGCCCAATTCATTCAGCATATTGGTTTTGAACATTATTTTTTTTTGGCAGCCAGTAGAGCTTTGGAGTGGGAAACAGATATTTAGTGTTCTAATACGCTCTCATGCAAATGTGAGGACCTATGTGAGTCTTACTGTTAAGGAGAAGACCTACAGCACAAAGCTTGATGACAGGAAAAGAGAGTTAAAAACAATGTGTCCTAATGATGGGTTTGTTTATTTTCGCAACAGTGAGTTGATATCTGGACAACTTGGAAAGGTTACTTTAGGTTAGTTGCTCTATACTTTTCCCCCCCTTTTCTTCTCTTACAAAATGCTGATATTTGTTCAGTTATAATTGTACAAATTCATGTCACTTTTTATGTTCTTTGCTTTTGAAGTCATAAATTAGGTGGTGTTATGTGCTATGCATGTATCTCCGAATAAGGGCTTTTTTTTCCACTTTTAAAGTCTGTCTTCAGCTGCTTAAAATAAGGATAAGCATGTGGATCAGAAAATTATTAAACTAAATTTAGAATATGCTAAATCGGCTTGTATCTATCAACTGGTCATTCCAAGTTCTCTCCCCTCCCGTCCAATCTCTACCTGTTTTGTTTTCATCTCAATTTAAATTCAGATTATCATCAGTGCATTCTAATGCATCATCTGAAAAAGATTCCAGCCCCTTTGATGTTCCTCTAGGGATTCCCCCCCCCCCCCCAAAAAAAAAAACACCTCTTCTGAAGAGCAGTTGGCAGAAGCAATCTATGGTTGGAAGCCTTTGCATACTATTCTAACCAATGGCACCTCAAACCAGCAAAGGCTGCACACTTCCTAATGCAAAGCATTTTATGCTCTGCTTGCCTCTTGAACCACAATTTTGATAGTTAATAAAGCCAGTGAGATCAACCTTTGGCACCATTAGTTTAATAACAAATCGACAACAGTCAGATTAGAACAAAAGGCAGCTTTGACTTGTCAGTCACAAAACTGGCAGTGGCACATTGGGCATGGTATTCTGCCTTTTTGGACACAAGCTGAAAATGACATGGAGACAAAGCTTGTTTATTAGAAGTAAGATGAAAATTGAATAGAGATTGCCGGTATTGAGTATTGCAGTCTTCAGTTATGTTGCTATTACATACTACTAAGAGAAACATATTTCTTCTTATTGTTCCACATTTGGATTCAAATGCAGAAAATATATTTCTGAGTTCTCTGTTCCATTAACCAGTTTTTCTAAATTATAAGCTTAAAATTTATGTTAATTTTTACTTTCTCACCTGTAGTGGTGATTGAATAGTAAGTCTGTTTTTCCCCATCAATTTTTTGTTTGACCTTTTGCTTGCTACTTGTTATGAATCTTATTCATTGTCTTTCAGTTTTTTTTTTTTTTGAAAAAACTGCGAATAACTTTATGTCATCATATAAGTGGGTGGCCTGATATATATATATATATATTTTATATCAGGAAACGGAAATAAGGATGGACTTTTCTCGGTGCTACTTAGAGACTATAAAGCCCATGCTGCAGCCTCTTGCATGAACCGTCTAGCTAAGTTGAGGTAAATATCTAGCTTATGGTTGGCATTATTACGGTACTCCCTCAGGTTCTTTTTTATTAAGAAACTTTTGGATGTATTCTTTTGTCCTGAATATAGGAAACAATGACCTGTTGTTTGGTGTATTTATTGAATTATTCGTTTTATACCCTCATTTATGGAGTTTAGTTAGGTTAGTATCATTAAATACCACGCCACAAGGTCAAACATTCGATGTGGGCATTTTTGGAATGAAAATGGAATCAGTGACATATTTATGAATCTCAACTAATTTTAGCTGCATTTGTTGAATGAGTTATTTGTATCTTATAAAAAGGACTGAAGGGAGTAATTCTTATAGCTAGATATCTGGGTTTGTCAATTCATTATCTTATATTGCATGTTTCATTCCCGCATTTTTTTTTGGGCTGGAGGAATTTGCTTAGCATTGTGCAGTGGGAAGATAACTACGCGTTTTCTCTAATATTGTATATATCTGCTGTAATTTCAGTTTATTTTAATAATTTAATATCATGTTCCTGCAACCTTTTTAATTTGTGTGGTAACTAAGCAGTTTTAGATTAGAGTGATAAATTTAAATACGGATCCACTGATAAAATTTTGTACATTGAATCCTCATGATTGTTTGGTCCTTTATGAAGAAGTTGCCATCTAGGTCACTGTTCATATTTCTCCTTTAATTAAACCTTACCTGTTACTGTGCTTGATGCCAGGGCATTTGAAGAGTGTCATTCAGATTTCATTTAAATTTATAATTGTTTTGTTGAGGGCTTGCTAAGAAATCAGAAGTGTGTTCAATATTTACATTCAATCTTATTGGAGGGCTATAGCTTGACAGCATTCTGTACTGTTTTACTTTCTTCGTCAAGCAGGTTTTCATGTTTACCATTTTTGTTTTGAAAATTTGAATAATATATATCATATAGGACAATGTTATTAAAACTGGACTAGATCGGCCAGTTCGACCATAGAAACTGTCGAACTGGTCATATAACTGGTCCAGTCTGACCGGGTTAATATTTTTTCAGATTTTCTTGATTTCAAAAATTCATATCTAATTCTACATATTTCCAAAAATTACAAAATAAGACTCTATGGAAAGTTTGAGATGTCTACTTTCTAATTCAAAAAGAATCACTCAAAAATATTATCATTTGATTCTAAAAAATTATGAAATTTCAAAACTATTCTAAAAAATATTATTGTTCAAGTTCACTTTCTCACCGGTTTAGTTTCGGGTTGGCTCTGGTTTGACTTTGATCTGACCCACTGACCCTTGACCCATCACCCAGACCGGTTCAGTGGCCGGTCCAGGTTTAATAACTTTGATATAGGATGGTGAAAATATAACTTCTGTTTATAGTGGTAAGCTCAGCTATTCTGATATAGTATTTTGCATCCATTGTTTGGGTTGATTCTACCCACATAATGTACATGTTTTTTAATGGGATGCAGTGCTCGATGGATAGGCAATCGTGGGTTCTCCATAGGCATTGATGATGTCCAACCAAAAGAGGAACTGATCAAAAAGAAAGATGAAACAATTTCAGATAACTACAGAAAATGTGATAATTTTATTGAGGCTTTCAATAAAGGAAAGCTAGAACTCAAAGCCGGTTGTGATGCTGCTCAAACATTGGAGGCTCTGATAACTGGTGTATTGAATGGCATTCGAGATACCGCAGGGAAGGTATTCATTTTTCTTTTCCTAAAGCAGAGATTCTTTGTGTTTGACGGTTGTTTCCAGGGCTTCTCTGGTAAATGCCTCTTGTTTCTTGAGTGGTGACGCTGAATCTTTTGTTAACAACTTTTGCTGTTGTTTATAAATAAAAAATTCTTTTTTGATATAATTTAATTTCATCATTGGGTGAGTTTGCTTCCTTGGTGTTGGATCATTGGTAAATGGTTAATGGTTTGTTCTATCACTTTTTCCCAGGTTTGCATGCAAACACTGCACTGGAGAAATAGTCCCTTGATCATGTCACAGTGTGGTTCCAAAGGATCTCCTATAAATATCAGCCAAATGGTCGCATGTGTTGGTCAACAGTCAGTTGGGGGTCGTCGAGCCCCCAATGGGTTCATGGAACGGAGTCTTCCTCATTTCCCAAGAAAAGCAAAGACCCCTGCAGTATGTTTACTTTCAGTTACACTGTACTCTTTTGTTGAATTTTTATTCCATGGTATCTAGGACTCAGTTGGCGCACATCCTATTGGATTGCAGATTTTATCATCTATAACCTGAAAAGGAGCCAAAGTTTCATTTTGTATCTAGAATAGCGACGTAACTCTTTATGCTTCCTCACTTGTTTTGTTTTGCTCTCTTCTTTATCAAACTAGTGGAAAATTTTGAGGATTTCTTTTACTAAGTATTTCAATCACTTGGTAATTGGTACGGAGTATTATTATCAACTTTAGTGACAAGGTTTATCCAGAAGATTAATCATTATATTATTCTGCCGCATAAGCAAATGTCTTTTGAAGAATAGTGGAAAACTATTATGTTTGACCAGCAATTTAAGCAAGGTAATGAACACAAATCCTACCATAAAGGGCGTGTAGTAATAATTTGAATAAAACATATTAAAGAGAAGCACTGAATAAAAGAAAAAACAATAGATAATAATTGCATGTGTCATATGCAATACAAAGAAAGTGAAAAGACTCTTTACTAAGAAGGGCCAGCTGATCATACTGTTTTACATTTCTGCAGAGTTGATACACCCACCCATCCACTGACACAGAGCAAGAGAGAGTGAGAGATAATGATTATAATCTGCATGTAGTTGAAGTCAGATCTATTATCTTGCTCACCATGATTTTGGAAACTTATTGCATATTGTCATCAATTGCTGTCTCTTCTATTTACAGCACAGCAGTACTGATAAATTACTGCTGGTGGTTATTTCATTTCATGCCACGTTGCAATTTTGGTTACTGCTATCAGTTACATTGAAGTGTGTTGCTTATATGCAGGCAAAAGGTTTTGTAGCCAATTCCTTTTATAGTGGATTGTCAGCTACTGAGTTTTTCTTCCATACAATGGGAGGGCGAGAAGGGCTTGTTGATACTGCGGTAGGATACATATTTTGAATCTAATATTCACAATATGCCCTAATGAAAGTACTTATTTCATTTTAATAGTTTAGAATCTTTAGTTTGTATATTATATACTATTATAACTTACAACTTGCGGAGCATTAGGTATAATAGATAGACTTGCAAGAGGCATAATACTTTTAATCAGAACCAGCTAAAATTTTTAATGCAGTTCACATAGGGCTTCATGCTTTTTCATTTTGTCACTTGACCTATTTGGAGTTACTGTATGGAATTTTGCCCGTGCTTGGTCGTGCTCAAAACTATTCATGAAAATATTTGTTAAAGTAACAGAGTAGCATGGAATGAATACAGAAGCCTTTTTGGCAGAAAACGGTGGAGAATCATTGACTTGGCAAAAATGAAAGTTGGAGCCATTTATAATCTCTTTGTGGTTTGTGGCTGTGCAGGTGAAAACTGCTGACACTGGTTATATGTCTCGTAGATTGATAAAAGCTTTGGAGGACTTGTTTGTCCACTATGATAACACTGTAAGAAACGCTAGTAGTTGTATAGTCCAATTTTGCTATGGAGATGATGCCATGGATCCAGCTGGCATGGAAGGAAAAAATGGACAACCTTTGAATTTTGAGCGGTTGTTTTTGAAAAGCAAGGTCTGGAAGCTGCTTTTATTGTCTTACAGAGATTCAGAATTATTGTCTTGGGATTTACAGCAATTCTTTTTCTTTTAGGCTATATGTCCCAGTGATGGAGATGATGAAATCCTATCCTCCTCTGATGTGTGTAAAGTAGTGCAAGGCAAACTGTCAAAATTTGGTATGTTGAAAGAGAAAGGAGCTTCAGAAGATGATATTAGTTCTGAGGTGGGTTGCTCTGCCGACTTCATCAGTTGCCTACAATCCTTCATCAGAGATAACATCAGAGTCTTACCAGAAAGAGATGAAACTTCTGTTGGTGATGACACTAGAAATCAGAAAAAATTTATTCAGAGGATATCTGGTATTACTAGTAGACAGCTAGAGGTATCTATGGACATTTCCTTAACATTATACCTATTTTTCCTGTATAGAAAGTAGTTTTGTTTTCTATTGGTCTTGTAGTTCCTTCTATGTTTCTACATGCTTATTAGCTTCAAAATATTGTTTTAGCTTTTAACCTGCTTCTCTCTTAGGTTTTCTTGGATATATGTCTTTCTCGATATCGTTCAAAAAGAATTGAGGCTGGAACTCCAATTGGTGCCATTGGTGCTCAAAGTATTGGAGAGCCTGGGACACAGATGACTTTGAAAACTTTCCACTTTGCTGGAGTTGCAAGCATGAGTATCCTTGACTGATCATTTTTTACTTTGATTGACCACTGATGCTATGCTTCTCTGGATTGACCTTTTAATCAAAAGCTTGAAAGTGTTAATTCAAAAAAAAAAAAAAAAAGTGCTTTTAGTGCTAACAGAAATTCCTTTTTTTGGGGTGGGATGCCTGTGGCAGGGGGACTCTATTTGCCAAAAATGCTTCACCAAATGGATCTGTTCTATTTAATAATGTCCTAGAGCTTAAGTTGTCTCTTTCTTGGTCCAAATGGTATCCCTTAATTCATCTTTAGATGTTACTCTTGGAGTTCCACGTATCAAAGAAATAATAAATGGCGCCAAAAGAATCAGTACACCTATCATTACTGCAATACTTGAGAGTGATGATAATGCTAATACTGCAAGGATGGTAAAAGGTCGCATTGAGAAAACAAACTTGGGCCAGGTATGCACAAAGGAATTGACTTATAACCTGATACATGGTGAAAGCCTCAAACAGCAAATAAACCAAATTATTCTTTCATGCACACCGACATCTACATGTCCTTTTCCTATTTTTGCTAAAAGAGGCTAGATGGACTCCGTATCAAATTACTTAACTACTCCTAAGTTCCTAACTATTTACATGATTGTCCCCTGATTCCTATATCACTATCGTTTCTGTTCTTCCTTCATTTTATGAAAAATAGATTGGAAGAGTGAAATAAGTTGTTGCATTTGCAGGGCTTGAACTTAATGGAGATGCTATTGAGACTATAGTAATTAATTAGGTATTTAGAAATGAATTATATTATTATTAGGATTCAGTTGGTAATTTGATGATGGAAGGTTTTTCCTTTGGGAGTTGGGATGAAGATGGTACGGTTTTTGTAGTATAGGTTAGCCAAAAGAACAATGCATGACTAGCCAGAAAAAATAAAAATAAAAAATTACTTGATGTCCAAATGCAATGGGCTCAAGAGGCAAGAAATACTTCCTCTTATCCATAGGTTTTAAATACGTAGTATATCGTTTTTTGGGTGGTATACTTAGGGTTAAGGGTTTTCCCTCCCTTTTGTATTTCCCCTATTAAGTCAAATTTATAATCTTGCCATAGGGTTTGAAAGTTGTTCTTAATATGGAATGGTGAGACGGTTCAGTTAGTGCATTATAAATTGTATTTTCGTCATTTTGTAATGCCTCCTCAATTGGGCCCCTGTTTTTCATTCTATCCTTCAATTTTCTGTTCTTTAGCTCCAGTAATGCATTGTACCGTTGTGCAATACAGATAGCAAAGGGCATAAAAATTGTGATGTCGTCAACATCAGCATCAATTGTTATCACACTGGACATGAAAAGGATCCAAGATGCACAATTGAATATAGATGCTAATATTGTAAGGGAATCCATTTTGCATGCTCCAAAATTAAAATTGAAGCCAGAGGTAATTGATCTCCCCAGTGATTACGATTTTCTCACCCTTCAATGCTTCCTATATTTATAGCTTTCATTGTTTTGCAGAACATTAAAGTTTTGGATATCAAAAAGCTTGTAATTGTGCTCAAAGATGCAGATAGAAGTAAAATCAATTTTCAACTTAACTTTCTGAAAAATTTGCTTCCATCAGTTGTAGTAAAGGTAAGTTCTTATGATTTTATTGATGGTTTTGATACTTGATGAAGACAGTACAGTGTCTTTCTTGTCTTTCCTTTATTTGTTAAATTTATCTTATGATGGGAAAAATATAATTAAGTTTCGTCACTGAATTGCAGGGAATTAAGACTGCTGAACGCGTTGTTATCAGTAAAGAAGAAGATAAAGTGACCAAGATGGAGAAGTTCAAGTTGTTGGTTGAAGGGTTAGTTCATAAGTTTGTTTTTAATACGATCATTTGTTTAAGGTTTTTGCTTTCTTGCTTCAGTCATACACATCTGCTTGGAGACATTATTTTTCTCAAGCTGTGGAGTTTAACAGGAATTCTGCTGGTTCATCTTATTGTTTCCTCATGTTTTACTTTTTCCCATAAATGCTACCAAACGTTGTCAATTATTACGCCAGATGTGTGTGCTCTGTTTGACATTGCTGCCTTGCTGGATACATGTGAAATAACCTCTTTAATTTATGTTGTAGTATGACCAATGCAAGAAAGAAAAAGCAAAAAATTGTCACTGTAGTTTATGAAATTTACTGGCACGTCTTGGTTGGAGAGGGAATGATTTTATCTCTGTTCAGTAGCTTTGGTTATTCAAGGGTAAGTCATACAAGTAAAAGAATAGCGCGTGTTAAAGACTAGGAGTTCATTGTTATGATTTTGCTGTCTATCAGTCATTACTCACCTTTATTTCTAGGAGTGTTTTGTAATTAATCTATGTTCTTAGAGTATTATAATTTACAACTAATGTGGGTCTCATGCATTGTGCAGAGTTTGAGGAATAAGTTACACTCTTTATGAGCATGAACAATATGGTTTCTTAGAGTTTTTTATATCGTATATTGATTTATAGATGAAGGAGAGAGGTATGGAGCACTGGAGTCTATTTTTCTTTAGGCCCTTAAGCTGTCGAGTTTGCTAAATTTTTTGTCAAAATCTTAATCCTCCTGTTCTTTTGTATCCTATTTTGTTTGAAGAATGCTTGGTCCTTCTAATTTTATTTTTAATATTTCTATGTAACAATATTCGTATATCTAAGGAGCTGGATATTGATTGTTTATCGCATAGTGTGTTTCATATAACCAACCCCAACTAGTGTGATTGTTGTATTTTTATGTAACAATAATCCTTGTGTCAAATACGTAGTGACAAAAGAGAGGTTTATTGGCAAAATAAGTTTCCAATATGGGAATGTGACAGCAGTAATGGACCATTTATCCCGTGCTGGTTTGTAGTTTGGGGATAATATCAGTTGAAATGCGGTTCTTATTTCTTAGTATAGTGGAGTTGATTTCAACACAACCATTAATATTCATGATGAGGTTACTTTTGGGAGCATGAAGGGATCATTCTATGACAGTTACTTCCGTTGGTTTCAATATGCCATTTTAGCACCTTCAATAATGGTCTTTGGCAAATTATAATTTATTTAGGACTAGTTTATGACAAATTTGGTAACTGAAATCCATTTTCATGTAAATTAATTAACCTACTATGATTAGATTAGAGACGAAGTTTGCACATTGATAAGTTTGAAATACTGTATATGAGGTACTTAAGTGTGTTTGTTCTTTCATATCAATAGCAAGTTTTTGGAGGAGAGGATTCCCTACCTTACTTGGATGGCCATCAATTGGCATTATAGCTGCTGGTTGGCAATCTTGTAAACGGTTTACCTGTGAAGGTTTATGATCAATGAAGAAACCAAGTGTCTCAGTATAACTGCCTGGAGATTTGCTCTCCAGTCCAAAGAGGGCCAACTGATGGAGACTAAAATAGTAGTAGTATGAAATGTTTTATTGAGTACTTAATTGGGATGGTTCCTACACTTCAATAGTTAGTTTTGGAAGAGTTGTCCACCTCACTTTGGTTCCCATTAGATTATGAGATAGTTAACGAAGGAACTTTTGCTTGCCTGAATGAATTTTACAAAATGACGTATGAACTGATTCTGCTGTACACACAATTTACTAAAATTGGTTGCCAAACATCCTTATGGCCCAGTGTTGGACATTTTATATTTTAAATTCCAGACCACTCATTTGCCACCTGTTCTCTTCATTGCCTTATATTCGATTGAGATTATTCTAGATTTTTTTTTTTGGGGTTAACGTTCCATAGAGATCCTAGAGTGAATTGCAACAAATTACTCGATAATTACTGGAATGTTAGATCTTTCCGTTTCTGTGGGTTTGTTTTCCCAATCGTGTTTTTTTGTCATTTTAGTTGATCACATATAACAAAGATGATAGGAACAGATAAGATGTGCTTTCGGGCTGCAATTCTTTGCATAGGATTCCATGATATCAGTATTCTGCTGAGTATATAAGTTGCATTATGTGGCTTATATTTTTGACACATCTTTATTTACTTGTGGTTTCTTTTTCCAGCACGGGCCTTCAAGAGGTTATGGGCATTGAGGGGGTTAATGGAACTAAAACTCTGAGCAATCATATCATTGAAGTAGAGCAGACTCTAGGAATTGAAGCAGCTAGAAAGTGTATCATTGAGGAGATAAAGTTTACAATGGGAAGCCATGGAATGAGTATAGACATACGCCATATGATGCTTTTGGCTGATGTGATGACCTTCAGGGTGAGGCATTTGAAAATATAACAAGTTATGACTGCATCTCTGATTTCAGATTACATATTAGATTTTGAACTTACGAAACGGATATATGAAAATAGGGTGAAGTCCTTGGAATAACAAGATTTGGAATCCAAAAGATGGACAAGAGTGTATTAATGCTAGCATCATTCGAGAAGACTGCAGATCACCTTTTCAATGCTTCTGTGCATGGAAGGGATGACCAGATTGAAGGAGTGACTGAATGCATAATCATGGGCACACCAATTCAGATAGGCACTGGAATGATCAAAGTTAAACAAAGGTGAGAAGTGAATGCAATGCTTGTAAATGAGTTACTTGTGATGCTTCGTTTTCAAGGTGGACCTCTGCTGTACATGCTTGCATAATTTCATCTGCAAACATAATTTTTGGTGGCCAATATAGGACATGCAATTTTGAAATGAGAGTGCTCGCTTAATTTCACAGTTGCGGGTTATTCATGGTTTAGGGTTTAATGAGATTTCAACTGCAAAATTTTATAACATCTGAGGTTATTAAACTCTTTGTTTTACAGATTGGATCCTCCAGCGCTGTGTCAGGGTGCCGATCCTATTCTGTCTTGAGTTCATAGGAGTGTATGGTTGCTGTGAAGATGAGGATGATCATGTGCAGAGTGCTGTGAAGGTTTAGAAATTCAGTTTTTAGCGTGCCTGCTTGTTCTTGAAATTACAATCTCCAATGGCTTAACGTTTTTACAGAGATGCAGAAATTTCAAGGCATTAGAACATCATGCCCTTAACAGTTTTTGGCAACTAACGTAGCTAAATTGATAGAAAAGGCAAGAGTATAATTGTATAGAGGGTTTACATTTTATAATTATACTGCTTCACTTTCTTTTATTTCTCCAATTGCACCATTTACATTCGATTTTGTGAAATTATGCTGATTCAAGAGGTAAAGAAAAAAAGGGAAAACCATTTTGCTGCAGCGCCTATACTTTTATTTAATTTTTAATTTGAGACATGTATGTTTTTCTCTTTTAATTAAATTATTTAATTTGGCTCTGTTGCATGGTAACTTTACTCTGTTAGCATTGTTAGCCTTCTTACAAGGACTATATCTGAAAAAAGGATTTTAAATATTGCCCATATTAAAATCCATGCATTAAAAAATAGTAAAAATTATTACGTGCTTTGGCATTTATTAAATCCATCAACAATTGCTCCCAGTTAAAAAGCTGGGGAAATACTAGTTGCTCCCAAGCCCTAAGGCCCATAATTGTGATGATTGTCAAAAGGATAATACGTGCACCATGAAAATAGTTCGAGGGATGAAATCAGATCGGGCCACTGAGTTCAATTCTAAGTGGAGAATTATCCTGTAGTATAAGATATAGCTTTACCATCATCATCCATATCAACAACTCAACCTGTGTGATAATCAGGCGTTGGTATTGTATATTACACGTCACATGGAGTGTGAAAAATAAATTACAAAATTTACAATACTTGACCTATAGAAGTGGTTAGTTTCAGGTCATATGAAGTCATTAATATTGATTATTAATATAAATTTATAGGATTACTATTTACAAGTCACATATAATATAATTCACTTTAAATTTCATACAATCTAGTCTAATATATAAAACTTCATAATACTGCGTCTTGCACAATTTAAGAATGTTCAGAATTTTTATTTGAAGACAAGAACTGATTAAGCAGTGTAAACACTTTAAAATAAAAAAAAACATTTTTCTTATTAAAATGAGTATTCGATGTAAAGACAAAAGATTACTTATACTCTTCATGTATTCCAATTTCCTTGAGCCTTTCAAGTTTTCAACTGTAAGCGCCCCCCCCCCGGGCCCCACAAAAAAAAATGCTTGTATTTTAATCTCTACACTTAATGTAAATGTAATTGCTAATTAAAAAAAAAAAATATCACTAAACTAAACATGTGTGCGTGAAAAGATGTTAAAGTTCGGGGCCATCGGAAAATTCTAAACTCGCCAATTTATGATACTGGGGTGAGTTTCAGCTTTTAACCAAAACAAATTTGTATAACTATAAAAACTTCTCAACTTGAACGTTCAAAATAACGATAGGGTTTAGAGGCCAATAAGTTAGAAAAGGAGGAGGGCCCTCCATGGCGATGTCAATAACAATTCAAGGAAAGAGCATCAACGATAACGCCTCTCCATTTTTTGCCCCTTTCGTTTCCTCTATATTTCCAATTCGTCTACGCTTAAATTTGTCTACTTCACAGGGCAAAAAAGAAAAAAACAATACCAAAGCCGACGAAAGCAGGAATGAGAATGCAAGAGAGCCACTAGTTATGTACAAAGATGATTTAATTTCTTTTTATTTTCAGTTATTTTGAGAGCTTTAGCATACCTTTCAGGTAGGGTAATCACAAACAGTTATTTGCAACTGGGAATCATCCTGCTCAGCTGAATACTGTCTGATGAAAGCCCTTCTCCACCAAATCTCAAATGCCTTCTGAATATTGGGACAGTCGTCTCCTTTGTTAAGAAAGCGATCAAACCAATTGAGTAACACAGCTTGCTGTTGAAGTAAAGGCAATGTGAGTATGGTTTGGCTTAATCCGTCCTCAACCAACTTCCTATCAACGGCCCTGGAAGATCTTCTTATCCATCCAAAGTCTTCGTAAAGAGCCTCTAGCCATGTCGACAACAAGGAAAATCTTATTTCTTTTGGCACCAGCAAGTGTCCCCTTCCGATGGCAACACACAGTTGAGCTGTGATCCTACTGATCTCATGGCGGTATATGGTTGGAATTTTTGAATGAAGCATGGCAAGCTCTTTCTGATCTGCCCATATTTTGACAAAATCATCACCCATTTTTTTACCGATTAAAATATCAACAATCCACTGGATATTGTCTGCTTCACGAGTAATTTCACTCATCAAAACTCCTCGATTTTGATTCTCGTCCATGCTAGTAGCTTCAGATAAGCACAGGCCAAGAGAACTAAGGCATCTATGGCAAAGATGATATAGCGTGTCTTTAGATACATCTAGTCTGCTGCTATCATCTGATGCTTCTTTAAGCAAACGAGATATGAGGGTTTTCATTTCCCTACGAGCTTTGTCATCTTTTGCCTGCAGAACACCACTCAGCAGGCTCACAAAGATGTCATCGGTTCTGACAGAAGTAGATGGGTCAGATAATACTCTGAGAAGAACTTCGGTTCCAGGGTCATGAAGCTGAAGATGATCTATCTGAGATATGACTTCAGCCTCTTCATCCTCGGACCAAGGAACAGCTTCTAAATACTCTAGGCATGACATAACACCTAGGTCAAACATGATAGCTGCTGATACCTACAACAAAAGTTAAGCAAATATTAGAAAATAAATACGTCACAAACCTAGAAATCAAAAAATAAATAATTAAAAAAAGAGATGAAAAACAAGGATAACTAAGTAAATAAGTCACTCTCAGGGTTGCCTATTCGCAAAATGCCGATGAGATTCGATCAAAAGATGAGGATCGATCTCTTTCAGCAAGCACAAGGCAGATTGACCCCCTGAACAGGGTAGATATTCAAGGGAAGAGAAGAATGGATGCTCCATATCGAGTATGTGTGGTTCTCTGGGAAAGTATCAAGTTGTGATGTGATCATGTGTATGAGTATATGCTTTTGGGTTGGTAAATGGGATTTTAATTTCCTAGACTAGCATGTTAGGAAAATTGAGTCTGCAGAAAGAGGCGTTCATCATGATGAGAAGCGCCATTAATTGGCCGAATATGAATGATCAGAAATCAAACGGAATGTTCCTAGGTATATTAGTTGTCATATACTATTTAATTAATCATTTTCCATTATTCAACTGAAAATGACAATGAGCATACGCTTTAAAGTCAATTTACTGATTCGAAAAGGAAACCAACTTTTAGAGGCATTTGTGCTAAGCAAATAAAGATGGATAGAGCAGAGGAAGCAGATGAAGCATTTACCTTGAGCAAACTCAAAACCTTAGAAACCCCTTCACCCATCAACCTCCTCTTCAGATCCTCAAAGTACATCAATACCACAATTTCAACATACACTTCCACATCATCACAGTCGCTGATCTCCACCGAGTGAGAGACCCCACGATCACACCGAAGCTTCTCAGCGAAGAATCTGCTCTTCTCAGTAAGCACGCTCTTGTGAACGTCCATGGAAGCCTTAAACCCGTCTCTCGCAACAACCGTAAGCCTCACATCACCAGGTCCTCCCCAATTAGGGTCTCGAAACGGCGCTTCATCCAGAAGCTTTGACACCCGATCTTGCAGCTTTCGACGCTTATCGTCGGGTAGCTTCGATTCACGATTTTGCTCTTCTGACATCATTTCGTAGAGGGTTTGGCTCTGACCAGGAAGATTCTGAATCTGAGTTAGGGTTTGGGATTGAGGCGATGCAGGGAAAGGGGATGGAGGTGATGGGAAGGTCTTGGAGGGTGACGATGAAGGGGAATACACCGTGGAGATAGTCCTGGAGGGCGAAAAAGAGAGAGTTGAATCTGATATGAAGCCCTGCTTTATCATGGCTGAGACCTCTCTGGATTTAAGCGCATTTTCGCCCGCCATTGCAGCCCTCTGCGCCTTCACAGAGCTGTGAAGTGCGAATGCAAGAACCGTGCACTGAGATTTCTTGAGAACCAAGAGAGAAAATACAGATGGAAGAAAAATTCAAGTGGAATTAAGATCTTCCCAGAAAAAAATGCAGAGAGATTAGATTAGGAGAGAAAGCAGAGACACGGACGGGAAAGAGAATCCAAGAATGTAGTTGGTGCGTGCTGGAGGGAGAGTGAGGGTAGAAGATATAGGTTTTTTTTTTTTTTTTTTGCCATAGAGCAGAAGATATAGGAAATAAAACACATGATTGTTGGCAGAAAAAAATAAAAAAATAAACAGTAAAACACATGGATTGGCAGTTGTGCAAGTGAGTCAAGTGTGATAAGAACTGAGAATTTACGAAGCACCAATCACAGAAAGAGGACAGTTTAAACTTTCACATCTTTCATTACAGTTTAACAAACAAACATGCGTAGTAATGCAAATATAATTTGGCAGAAACAGGATTTAATAATAAGAAAGAGCAAGAGCCAAGAGATCTGTGCTTTGACCAAAAGAAAAGGCAGACTCTAATGGCCCATCAAATTATTGCATATCCGTACAAAATTTGGCCGAAACATACCTACTTTAAAAAAGTTTTAAACTTGACTGAAGACGTTAAGGGTGAGTAAATGTGTGCTTGGATCAGCTATTGATGGTTGCGTTTGTTTTAATTGAATTTTTGATAATATTATTTTTTTGTAAGAGTTAGATTATGTATTGTGATTTATATTTAGATTGACGGTTGTATAAATAAATTTTGTAAAAATGAAACTTGTTTGGATTGACTTAAGCATAAGTGTTTTTGTAATAATAGTAAGAGAGAGTGGGTGGAAAAATATTTAAAAAATCAAGTAAATATTTAAAAATTACTTTAAAATATTAGGTGTTTCTGGAAAAATATTTTAGAGTGGGTGAAAATCAATAAATCAGTATTATAAGTTTTGGGTGCTATTCACTACTAAAAAAATACATTAAAGGTAAAATTGTAGTCAGTCTCCTAAGACTGGAAACAACTGAAAAATTATTTTAAAGAGTTAAAATCACAAAAAAATATTTTAAAGTAATTTTTGAAGCTGAAAAAGTACATTAAAGGTAAAGTTGCAATCAGTTTAATAACACACTGGGTACAGCTGAAAAAATATTTTAAAGGATTAAAAATACCAAAAAAATATTTTAAAATAATTTTTGAAGCTGAAAAAGTACATTAAAGGTAAAATTGAAATCAGTCTACTAACACACTAGGTACAGCTGAAAAAATATTTTAAGGGGTTAAAAACATCAAAAAAATATTTTAACGTAATTTTTGGAGCTGAAAAAGTATATTAAAGGTAAAATTGCAATCAGTCTAATAACACACTGGGTACAGCTGAAAAAAAATATTTTAAGGGATTAAAAACACCAAAAAAATATTTTAAGGGGTTAACAACACTCAAAAAATATTTTTTGAATGAGTACAACTAGAAAGTGGATAAAATTACAATTAGTTTGATAACACACTAAGTAGTGGGTACAACTAGAAAAATATTTTAAAGGGTTAAAAACACTCAAAAAATATTTTTTGATACTACATACTATTTAAAAAATATTTTATGAGAAAATTCAATATTATATAACTAATTTCTAAACAACTCAATCTAGCATAAAACGTCATTAGCTTTTAACAAAATTCTCAGCTTCTCTCAATTGAGCTTTCACCAATTGGGTTTTGACAAAAGCTCAATTGCCAATTGATCTTTCCAAACACTCAAAATTTTAGTTCTCAATTGACAATTGAGCTTATGGTATTCAATTAGGCTTAAGGGGGTCTCCAAACACATTTGGGACAGTGATTGTCAATTGGGCTTGTTGTGATATTACTTTTGATAAAAGCTTAATTATATAATGTGATTTGTGTTTGGATTGGCGATTGTCAATTGGGCTTTTGCAAAAATAAAAAAAAATGGTGTGTTTGGAATAACAATTGTCAATTGGGCTTTTGTGATAATGATAAAAGAGAAATGTAATTAAAAATTATAAAAAATTTATAATAGTTTAAGTTGGGAAATTAGACAATTACAAAATGCACAATCTAATTAGAAAAATATTACATAACCAATTGGATCACATGTTCCGTACAATTTGATTTCTAATTGAGTCACAAATTTGAATCATTTCAGAGGAAGATCGCTTGCCATAATTTGTCGTGGAAGATTGTTCAACTACACTATTATTATCTACATCAACAAGATTCTCAGCTTCACCTTGGCGAAACACTACGTCTGCAATATCATTTCGCCTAATAAAATTATGTAGGGCCATTGTTGCACAAACAATGCGGACTTGTGTCTGATAGCTATACTTGCGCATGTTTTGCAACAATTGAAATCGATTCTTCCACACTCCAAAAGTCCTTTCAATAGTAGACCTTAAACTAGAATGATAAAAATTAAAGGTCTCATTAGCGTTTCTAAATCCGGGTTGGCGGCTAAATTCTGGAAGATGGTAACGCTCACATCTATAAGGACCAAGGTACCCAAATTGTATCGGATAGCCAGCGTCAACCAAATAATATTTTCCTAATAAAAGTTTAAATCAATCCAAACTATTAGATTCATTAAAGTGTAAAATAAAAGTAATTGAATAGAAGGTGACGGAGCAATACCTGCAGGTGGATGAGGGAAGTTATAAGATGGATTAGAAACAGCAGATTCGAAGACACAAACATCATGTGCAGTACCTTCCCAGCCCACCATAACAAACGTAAAGCACATGTCCCAATCACATACAGCCATTACATTATGTGTTGGATATCCCTTTTTGCCGATATATCTCTCACGGTTCGCACCAGTGATCACACACTTAATGTGGGTTCCATCTATTGCTCCAATAGCATCTTGGAAGAATGGATAATAACGGGGATCATCTTTTATTTTGAGGTGGCATACACTGAATTTGGGATCGTACGGTCTGATATTTTCCCCCGCTAGACTAATGCAAGCATCTAATACATTGTGCAAATGCCTACTGACCGTTTCCCTGAATGTTGAAAAAGCTCTTAAACCACCCTATTGCCTACTCCATGGCCGACGGTGAGCAAGAACATGGCAATCATTTCCTCGATCCCAATGTTCGTTGAAATATGTAAGCCATATTCGACCAATTTATGACACAAGCTATAAAAGATATGTTTTTCCACTCTAAACATGTCATGACAGCGTGAACCATGTGTTGCCAATACCTCTTGCACCCAGTCATGACCGGTGCGTGTACTTGTTTTTCACGGTTCTTTACACATAAAAGTCATCCAATATTGACAGATCAACGTAGTCAATTGCTCATACTCATCTACTTCATTATTTATAAGAGATATAAGTTGAGACTGGTCATCTTCCTCTACCATGTCAGGTAAGTGTTGATTACTCGAACTTGTCATTGATTATGTACCCTGAGTGTGATTAAAAATTCAAGTATGAGTAATTGAATGAAAAAGACTCCTAATAAGAACTCAATAGCATATAATAACTGGCATAACGTAGTTTACACAAAGCATAATATCATGAAGTTAAATTAAACATAGTATAGGTACATCTACGATTCATAAATCATAAATTCCAACCACGGAACCACGAACTCCATGTTTCGTTTACAGAGTGACATGAAAGTCTCCCGATGAGTCTTATTCTCGATTAGCTTGATACAGCAGTGACCAAAGCTCTTATCACGTATGACTTCCTCAATGCCAAGCAGTTCACTTATAGCAGAATCGACACTAACATCTTTAATAGCATCTAATGTTGCCGCTCTGTCCTTGGATGCATTTTCTATCACACTAACTGCATCAGTGATTTGTCTTAAAGCTGGCATTTTCTGCTTCTTTCTCTGCCCAAACCCTTCACCTATCTTCCGCTTACCCCGACTTCCTGACTCAGTACCACCATTTGATGGAGTGCTTGTTGTTAAGCCCATGCTTGCTAGCTCATCCATCACTCCGGTACTAGGCACGGGGTTAGCACCAAACATGTCATCTTCACTGTCCCCTGAGCCTTCCTCTTCATCCATAGTGGGTCGATACACATCCTCCTTCTCATCCTCCTGTTGTGTCTGAGGCTGTGTGAAAGAGGGTACAAGTACATCTTCGCCGCTTGCCATCGCATCCTTGAAGATTATTCTTAATTCATTCTCAAACTTAAGGCTTGTGTGCCTAAACTTTCTATATGCTGGCTTCTCCTGCATGCAAACAAGAAACAAAAAACAATTACTTCACCAAAACTAATCACTTATGAGGGAAAAAATTGAAAGGTATAAGTTACAACAGTATGGTTTTACCTGTAGTTTTCGCTGCCACCACTCATTTGTTGCCATGACTTTTTTCGTCACATGGTTTATGCCCACCCCAGTTTCTTTGATTTAAGAATCCCAAGTCTTGAAATCCTTTTTCAGGATATCTAACCTATTCTTCAATTTCTTTTTGTCATAATCTTTCCCAGTCTTCGCATTAAACGTAGATACAATAATTCCCCACGCTTTCTTTGAAAATGACTGCCCTTGGCGTTCTTTTTTGTATACTTGCTCAACGCAGGCATTGACGAAAATCTCCGTTGTTTCATCATCCCAAACAGCTTTATCTATATTTCTATACCACTATTTCAACACTATTTCCACCGCAAACAAATAAAAATTAAAACAACTATTGGAGCAAATGACAGTGAGCATCACAAATGTTTGATTCTTAATATGAATTAATATGAAGGCTAAAACACAACGTCATTAATAGGAATTAATATGAAGGCTAAACCACCCAAGAGTGATGAAGAAGGCAAGAGAAGAGATAGAGAGAGTGGTGGGGAAAATGTGATAAAGACTGTTTCTGAGACATTGGAGAAGCGTGGGGTAAAGATATAACTCCTTTCTTAAATTGTTTTCTTCACCAGTACATGAATCCTAAAGTATGTTGTTAACTAAAAGGCCCCGTCATCCATGAAACCAATTTACATGTTCGCACGACTGAAATTTGAAAAAATAAAAAAATGTTTGAACATAAAGGACTGATTTGCTATATTGTTGTATAGTTCTTTTGGCTTAGGTAAGGTAAGAGATTATGGATGAAGTCAGTTCCACATTATTTTGTTATATTTTTATAGATATATATATCAAGCTAATTAAAAAAGAGCAGATTTATTATGATGTATCCTTCTTCTCTCCACTAATATTTCTCCACCCTTTGTCTACCAATTTTCATAAAGAAGCAAATATTAAACCATTGCTCCAATTTCAAGCAGCTTCATGATATCTAATATTCCCCCACACAGACACATAGGTCGTTTTCGTTATTTTCTAACCACTGGTTTGTAGGGTTTGAATTTTCAAAAGTTGATTGGGCATAATATTCACATGAACCATGAACAAATTCCATAGCCTCTTCCAAGACTAATATTTCAATGTTCAAAACTATCTACTTCATAATTTTAGCAGTAACCTCAGTACATTGTAAAAAGTTTAAGGTATATAAGCAAACCAAACAATTGTGATGAAATTACTCATTATTTTTAATATGAACATGATTAATTCTTAGACACACACACAAGATGCACAAAATCACTATATATATATCGCAAACTTCTTTGTCAGCAGATACAATTCAGGTTTATTTCCTCCTATACGGTAAGAGAAGAAGAAGTAATGTGTGAAAGCAACTTGAAATCTAAATTATCTGCTATTTTTCAATTGGTTCACAAAAGAAAAATAAGAATTTAAGAGATTAGAGAGAGAATGAACATCGTTTGCTAACTTAGTCCATTTTCATTCATTATGCAGGTGAGCAATGCCCAAGAAGAATTATTACAGTGATGAAGAACGAGAACAATTTGTATATGGTGTTTAGTGCACGGCTGTGCATCATAACTCAAATGACTATTTGTGCTGTTAACTTGAACTCAGAAGATAATATGCAACAGAAACCATTCTCTTCATAACAACATTCACTACTATTGTTCAAACAACACCAAAATACTAAAATGCATTTTCCAACGTTCCTTGTATCCTTATCAATGCCTTTGTTCCTAATCTTCCCCGTTTCCAACTCTCGCATGTCTGCTATCTCATTCCCTCTGTTCCTATTGTTCTCTTTTTCCATCTTTCCCATCTCTTCTATCTCATTCCCTTAGTTCTTATTCTTCTCTATTTCCCTCTGTCGCAGGTCTTCTAGCTCATACTCTGTTCTTATTCTTCTCTATTTCCCTCTGTTGCACCTCATCTACTCATACTCTGCTCCTATTCTTGTCTATTTCCCTCTGTCGCAGCTTTTCTACCTCATTCCCTCTGTTCCTATTCTTCTCTATTTCCCTCTGTCGCAGCTTTTCTACCTCATTCCCTCTGTTCCTATTCTTCTCTATTTCCCTCTTTCGAAACAATGTACATACCCAAAACACAAAGCATGCAGTTGGCGTTCGAAGCATGAGCACATTTATTTCTAGTTAACACAAGAAGCTAAACAAGGCAAGCACCAGATCACGTCGACGAAGCAGATCGACGAATGGGACAGTTAAACAGAAATGAAACAAGATTAAGGTTAAATGAAGGTAAAAACCTCAGCAGCCGAACAGATCCATGCCGAAGGAAAGATCTACAACCAGAGCACCTTCAACTGGAGATGGCGACTTCAATGCCAGCCAAGCAGAAAAAGATCGCCGCCACCAGATCGGCCACACCCAGAGTCAGGCCCGACGAAAAACCACCGAGCAACGAAGTCGCCCACTGCAATGGAAGCTATTCGGAGCTTCTGGTGCTGCAACCGAAGACCACCGAGAGGAAGACCCACACCCGAGACACGATAGAGCACCGATTTTAACACCACGCCGGAAAATGGGACACCACTATTCATACCTCCTCGAGCTGCAGCCGCCACCGCCCCGAGTTGGAGTTCTTCGTCGAAATGAAGAATGGGAGACTGGTACGCATAACGAGCAAGAGAGAACGAGGGCACTGGGCAGGTAAAAAATTTAAAACGCATTTAATGCGTTTTAACGGTAATTTTTGCTTGATTGGCAAAAAAAAAAAAACGGTAATATCATTGGGCTTTTAATAAAAGCTACAGCATTTGGCTTTTAATAAAAGCTACAGCATTTAGCTTTTAACAAATGTGGATGTACAGTGTAAATTTTCTCAAAAGTCCAATTCCTAATCTAATCAACCAAATATGAAAAAAAAAAAAAATCATTGCCAGCAGTTGAGCTTTTGAAGCTCCAATTGGGCTTAAGGCCATCCAAAAGTTGCAACTAAACACACACTAAGTGTGTGTTTATATTAGTTTTTAGAGAATAACTTTTATAATTTATGAGATAAATATGTGAAAGGAGTTTTGTCTTGATTCAAAAAAAATATTTCTAAAACCATGACTTTGGGTAGACGAACACTCACTGAATATAAGTACAGAAACTCTATTTTCTTACCGGTAAAAAAAAACACTCTTTTCTATTCTATGCCCCAACCCGGACCCATTAGAGAGGGCAAAATAGGCTCTATATTCGCGTCTTTTCTTGGTTTACCAACAAGTCCCGTAAATTTATTAATGATATTCTGAGACTTGTTAATGAATGGAATTTGTTGATAATTTTAAAATTTGAAAGGACTATTTTTTATTTAAGACCTAAATGTAATTTTTTCTTATTTTTATTATAATCTGGATTGGTGCTAATCCTCTTCTTTTGAGGTCACAGTTGAGCGTTGATGGTACCAAGGACAGGCAAGTTGAAGGGGAATTAAAACTTTTGGGCCAAATCACGTTCCTTGGTGTCTTGACTTTCCCATTGGTAAGAACATTATAGAATTTAGAACCTGTTTGAGTTAATATATGAGAAACATGTTTAGATAAATTGACATAAAACTCCTCTCACATACTTATCTCATACCCTATAAATTATGTTATAAGAACAACTTATGTCATTAACCCAAACAGAGAACTTAACTAATCAGTGACAAGTAGAACTAACGGTGTTTGTGTTAAAACTTAAAATTCAATATAGAAATGCAGAATGATGATGAAAGTAGAACAATAAATCTCTGTTATATAAACTTAAGAGTGAAGGCTGATGTGAGAAATTTTGCCCCACAGGATTACAATTTGGGATCCGTGAGCACGTGACCACCATGCAGGTAAATTTCTAGACAGATTTACATCATTTAACATTTCAAATCTGATAAACCCTCACATCAACATATCCATTTTTATAATTGGATGTGTGATTTATTTAATACCCTGTTATTTTATCTTGTATTGTTTACACTGCCTATATACATTTTTTTCTCTATACTTTTATTTGTCTTTGCATTTCTTCTTCTTTTGTCATTTCTCTTTTCATAATCAAAGCTTTTGGCCAAAGCTTCTTGAAGTGTTCTTCAAATTAATTTTAAAATTACAACTTGTTACTTGAAGTGATCTTCAAATCAAACCTTTTTTTATCTTGAAGTGATCCCAGAAAATTTG
This sequence comes from Inga laurina, assembly GCA_963855925.1. Classification (NCBI taxonomy): domain Eukaryota; kingdom Viridiplantae; phylum Streptophyta; class Magnoliopsida; order Fabales; family Fabaceae; genus Inga; species Inga laurina. Next base: position 65,803,646 of record OY979707.1, on the reverse strand, counting down.
ATAATAAATAGAAAAAGACAGCCAACTAAGTCCTAAGATCATGACTCAGTTAAAGATGAGACCCTCCTTCCATCACCATCCAAATGAAATCTGTGAATAATTTAATATTTGTCTATCCACATTAGAGGACAATGCGATCATATGATGTCCATGTCACTACGTCTTGTGCAAATAACCGACTCGATGTGCTAATCTTTTCGGCCCAACAAAATGTGTTTTGTTTCTATTTTCTGGTTGATCAAGTGCAAAAAAAAAAAAGAAAAGATATCAAAGCGGAGATTGCATGTAAGCCCAAGAGGCCCAAAATAAATCTCATTGGGCCGATATTTGGTCCAAACTTAAATCTCAAGGTTTGTTGCAATTTCAGCTGCTAGGCTTTGTCCAAATTAAACTCCATCTGATCACAACGGAGCAATTAATAATTTTCAACCTCCCTTCCCTTTTAATAGCATTCAACTTCGCGTCCCTCTACAACAAATCTCACGTCAACAATTTGATTAAACGCAAAACCATAAATCCAAACTCTTTCAGATCCGAACAAGTCTCAGTACAAACTCCCCACAAAGCAAACACATGTGCCCAGTATTCCCAACGCAGTATTAGGAAAGAGAAATTAGAGAGCCACAACCTCAAGAAACCAGAACAAAAATAACTGAAGAATCAACCTATGTCCTCTGCACATCAACGCGTGATGCACCATAATGGCTCTGCCTCTAAAAGTGTTATCTCATGGCTCGTATTTATCATCATCATGATCTATTTTCTCCACTCTTCTTCCGACCTCTTTGTCTCCCCCTTCGACAAGCTATATTGTCCTAGCACCTTAGACCTCGCTACCTCCAAAAACCTTCTTCAGACCTCAAACACCACAATCCAAATTGAAGAGAAAACAGAGCTAAACGAAGAGAAAACAGAGGACGAAGAACCAGAAGACATAGAACCAGAGCAAATCGTAGTTCCTTTGCCCCCTGAAACACCTCGTATAACTCCCACCGAGCTTAAACACGTCGTTTTTGGCATAGCAGCTTCCTCCAATCTGTGGAATCACAGAAAAGAATACATCAAAACATGGTGGAGGCCTGGCGAAACCAGAGGAGTCGTATGGCTTGATAAGCGCGTGAGAGTCCAAAGTAACGAAGCATTACCACAGATTCGAATCTCTGCTGACACGTCCAGATTCAAATACAGGAACCGTCAGGTGATAAATCATTTAATTTATTTAATCTTTCGATCGAGTACGACCAGAAAGTACACACACAAACACACACTGACTTATAAATATTGATATACACGTGATGAAACTGAAACGAAACCTCGTCGTCAGGGAGACAGATCGGCGTTGAGGATATCGAGGGTGGTGTCGGAGACACTGAAGCTAGGGATGAAGGATGTGAGGTGGTTCGTGATGGGAGACGACGACACGGTGTTCCTGGTTGACAATGTAGTGAGAATATTGTCGAAGTACGACCACAGGCAGCATTACTACGTAGGAAGCTCGTCGGAGAGTCATGTTCAGAACATACATTTCTCGTACGCGATGGCTTACGGAGGAGGTGGATTCGCTATCAGCTATCCATTGGCCAAAGAGCTCTCCAAGATGCAGGACCGTTGCATCCAGAGATACCCTAATTTGTACGGCAGTGATGATAGAATTCAAGCCTGCATGGCTGAGCTTGGGGTCCCACTCACCAAGGAGCCTGGCTTTCATCAGGTCCACTCTTCATCTTATTTACAAACACTTCTAGTATGTTTCATACATCACAAAAAAAACTTAAATTTTATTAATTATATCTTTAAATTCAACAACATTCAAAATTTACCTCGATGTAATATACTACTACTAAGACTTAATTGATTTTTTTTTTTTGGAGATATTAAGGAAATTAAATAAGTTATTCAATTATATCATATGTTATGCATAATTAAAGTATATATCAGCTTATAAGTCAAAAAAATTACTTTAGAGAAAAAACGATAAATATAAATATTTTAAAATAAATTAATCAGCTTCCCTAAATCTCCCCAAAAAAGTCAATTGGGTCTTACATTGAGGATCGGAGGTAATACATTATATCCCTCGAGAACAAAATCAATACAATAATAAATGAGAGTAAAACTCTAGATTCATATGAAAATTTTGTCCCTATGCCCTATAAATAGAACCAAAAGAGTGTCTTATAATCTTTGCTTTGAAACGCCAAAAGACTCTAATTTGTAGAATTATAAAAGATCCTTATATATAGACTACCTCCTTTCTTTAATATAAAAGCTAGTTAAGGATTAAAGTTGATTTTAAATATAAGATCCCAATCCACTTTATCTACCAAATTTATAATTTGTTTTTAAAGTATCCTATTGATTATACACATCAAAGAGTTTTTATCTAAGGTTAGTCATGATAAAAGACGTTAATTAAAAAAAATAACATATATTTATTATAAATAACTACCATAACTAACTTCTTTAATTTCCTCAAATTAATCAAGCGGCACTACTGAAGGTAGTAATATATATAGACTTTAAATGAACTGATGCGTGTGGTGTTTTGTGATGCAGTATGATGTATATGGAGACCTGTTAGGGCTACTAGGTTCACATCCAGTGGCGCCACTAGTGACGCTGCACCACCTGGACGTGGTGGTGCCAATAATCCCAAGAATGAGCCGAGTCAGAGCCATACAGCGCCTGATGGAATCGGTGAAGCATGACTCAGCGAGCGTGATGCAACAATCAATATGCTACGACAAGAACAAGTACTGGTCAATCTCAGTGTCGTGGGGCTATGTGGTTCAAGTGTGGAGGGGCATATTATCGCCAAGAGAAATAGAAATGCCCTCAAGAACGTTTTTGAATTGGTACAGAAGAGCAGATTACACTGCTTATACGTTCAACACAAGGCCAGTGTTTAGACACCCATGTCAAAAGCCCTTCGTCTTCTATATGGGCAAGACTCGATATGACACCTCAAGGAAACAGATCATTGGCACTTATTTTCGTCATAACTCTAGGCCTCCTTCGTGTCGCTGGAAAATGGACTCGCCCCAGAAAATCAATACCATCGTCGTTCTCAAGAGACCAGATCCTCTTCGATGGCAAAAGGTCGGATTTCTTATCATCATCAACACAAACTTGTGATTCGCTGATGCATGCTATAGTTATTCCCATTCATTATTCTTCTTAGTTATCCGTGTTGATGAGATGTTGTATATCTTATGTTGATATTTGAATTGGTTTTGCAGTCACCGCGGAGGGATTGTTGCAGGGTTTTGCCGGCACGTAAAGGATCAACCATGTACCTTTGGGTGGGAAATTGTCGAGATGGCGAGATTAGTGAGTTATTGTAGAACACTGATGACGATAAGGAATTAGTGATTAATTAAATGGACAAGCTTGTCTCTAAATTGCAAAAGGTCTTGACCTCTACGGGTGAACAAAAGGCTATCAACTCTGCGATCATATGATGAGGCCAAAATATTGGAACCTAACCCTATTATATGCCTACTCCTAACTAAGCCTATAAGCAGCAGCCCTATGATGAGAATGAACTGTATTATGTAGCAGAAACATTATTTTTCTTGATCAACCGAGCACAAAAACGAACATTTCACATATTTCCTATATAAAAGCACTTCCATCTGCGTTTACTAGTGCATACATGTTTGGTGCAATCCAGCGTCTTCCCTTTATCCTCACTGATGAATATAGCTGTTCGTCAATCAGGTTTAGCGAAATCTGACACAATCACACAGTCAAATTTGATCACATCCTACTACTGTTACTCATAAGCCACTAATTTTTTTTTAAAAAAAACTTATACTATCTCTCGTCCTAAGTATAAGGTAAAGTTGATTTTTTTTGGAAAGATTAAAAAAGCTAAATAAGTTACTTAATCATATCATATATTATGTATCTTTAGATTATATATTAATTTATTAGTCAAACTAATTAGTTTGAAGAAAAAAAATAAAAATATAAACACTTTAAAGTATTTTAATTAGCTTCCTTAATTTCTCTAAAAAAGTCAATTTTGTCTTATAATTAAGACCAAAAGGAGTATAATAATTTATTCATCATGGTTGCTGTGTAGCACTGCCATATTTTTATGGGGGAGAAAAGTTAGCTCAATTGATAAAAGAATACAATATATTTGATCAATTTATTTTCTTAACTTTGAAAATACTTATCACTGTAATAACGAAAATAATCAAAAAAGCAAGTGACCAAACGTGAAAAATGTTCAAGGAAGATCCGATGAACAATCCATATTATTTAAAAATTTCCATTATATTCATATTAATACACCGGAGTTTGTGAGTTTGTAAGGCATTAGGTGCCCAACCCGTCAGTCATTACTCCTTAGGGGCCTATAATTATTAATTATAATCTTTCAATGTATAAGATTTTTTTTTTCCGCCATCAATATGCTCTATCCGGTGCTTAATATAAGATATATTTATCTATTTTAACTAAATTAATTAAGAAAATTAATTAAGTTACTTAATATGAGATGTATTAAATAAACACAGAAAGAATCCGTACCCGCGTTATTCTGGATCGAGTCTAATTAAGTCCTAAGGTAAAAGAATAGATCTAAATGGAGGAATGATCGGAAACTAGCTCAAACAATGAATTTAAGGATATTGAACTTTTCCTTAAGAATTCATAAGGAAAGCTAATTAAGATCCAACATAGAGCCTGTTATCTTCTAGCTAGCTAGAGAACAAAAATTGACAACAAGGCACATGACTACATATATATAGACACGAAAATCCCAGGAGGGGGAAAACAACACTTATTAATTTTCTTCTTCGTTCCCAGATCTGTCTGACTCATCAGAATTATTTCCCTCATTCTCAGATCGATCTGTCTCAGAATTGTTCAGGTGGATCCCAGATCCGTCCGAGTCGGAGAGATTAACATCAAGAAGAGTATGATCGTCGTGATGATGATGATGATCTGTCATGGATTTGGGTTTGGAGGGTGAAATTTGATGACGTGGATCATATTTCTGGGAAGCGAGGAAGTTGAGGGCAGTGACGACGTCAGCAATAACAGGTCTCATACCAGGCTTCTCTTGCACACACATGGCTGCAATGGCCAGAGCTTGGTACAATCCTCTCACTGGATATTGTCCTTCAAGCGACGGATCCGCCATTTCTGAGAATCTTTTCCTGTCCTTGAACTTTGGCCTTGCCTGCAAAACACACAATACCCTTTAAAAACTTTAACTTCTTTTTAATTTATTCAATAATTTTCCACCAGTCTTTTTCCTTTACGACCAACTCTATCTAGTGCTTAATAGGGCCAATTGACTCTTTTTTTTAAGATATTAAGAAAATTAAATAAATTATTTAATTATGTTATATATGGTATATTATTAGATTATATAATAATTTATAAGTCAGGTAATTATTTAACTTCTTTAATATTTTTAAAAAAAATTAATTGAGTTTTATATTTAGGATTAAAAGAAGTATATGTTAAAGCAACTCAATTCGTCATTAAAAAGACACAAGTCTTTTTCTTTTGAAAAAACTTTTGATAATTTAACTGAGAGTGTACAAGTATAAAATGTTCAAATTGAACAAGTATAATAGTACGGAACCTTTGAATGATTTTTTCTGAAAAAAAAAAGATATTCACTTTATTGCTTGCTAGCTATAACCAACTATATATGGCGGCAGTATGACGCATCCACAAACAACCCCACTTGCAGCTAACTTTATTTCTGCCCAACATACACATAACAAGGACAATACGACAAGAAAACCAGAATTAACAAAAAGAACAGAGGATTGTACCAAGAAAGCTAAGCTAGGTGAGGAAAAGAAGATAGATAGATATGGTGATGTATGGACGTACCCAAGAGACGAGGTTTTGTTGTTTGGCAGGTCTTGATTTGTCAAAAGCTTGTTTGCCGGTGATGAGCTCCAAAAGAACAACACCGAAGCTGTAAATGTCGGACTTAAAAGTTAATTGACCAGTCATGGCATATTCAGGAGCACAATAGCCATATGTGCCCATAACCCTAGTTGAAACATGTGTGTCTTCTCCACTTGGCCCTACTTTTGCCAACCCAAAATCAGACAACTTGGGATGATATCCCTCTCCTAACAGTATGTTGGAACATTTTAGATCCCTGTATATCACTGGTGGATTCATTTTACAATGCAAATATTCCAAACCCCTTGCTGTTCCTGCTGCTATTTTCATTCTTGTGTTCCAATCTAGTGCTTTTCTACCTGCTGGAAGATCTGCAAATAAGTATTCAGAAACAACAAGAACAAAATCTTCGTCAACTTCAATTTTTTGATCATAAATTAAATGAGAGTATATGTATGTGTGTGTAGAAGTTGCACCGTAGAGATGATTCTCGAGGGATCCCAAAGGCATGTACTCATAAACCAGCATTCTATGTTGTCCCATGGCACAGAATCCTAAGAGTTTGACCAGATTAGGGTGGTCTGCCATACTCAGTGTCAACACTTCAACCACAAACTCCCTCTTCCCTTGATGTCCATCCGGGTCCAGTTGCTTTATAGCCACCACCTACACCAATACCCCATATTAATTTTTTTGAAAAAAAAAAACATAAAAAATTCACAGAAACAATAAAGTTTAGGGCTAAGGTGCGTGGTGCAATCTAAAATATTTTTTGAAATGTGTTCAATATCTTAAAGTAATTGGTTTAGAATCCTAAAGTATTTTATGGAAAAATTTTATCCTTAAATTATTAATTTTCTCCTCTAAGTGAAGGGAGGTACATTTATCACCCTAAAGTATTTTTTTCAGCAGCAATTTTAGCGAAAATAATTTAAGGTGCTGGATGAACCATATATAAAATATTTTAGAATGTTAATGCATCTCAAAAAAATATTTTAGAATGTTGAACAAATCACAAATTATTCTGAACAGCAAGAAAATACTTAACCTTAGCCTTAAAGTTAATGCATGAAAGAGAATTTTATGTGTATGAACATCTTTGTGTTGATCTGGTTTTGCCTGATCATAGATATATATATATATATATATATATAGACGAACCTGCTTGGTTCTCTTCAAGTATCCCTTGTAAACTTGGCCAAAGCCTCCTTCGCCCACCAAGCAATCTGGCCTAAAATTACCTGTTGCCTCTGCGAGCTCACCGAAGGAGAAGGATTTGGCACGATTCAGATCATTAACTTTTCCGTCAATTGGAATTTTTCCTTCTAAATTTAAGGCCTTCAGCTCCGGAGAAAGTCCATTATTAGACTTGGGAGAAATAACTTCCTTCTTCACATTCACGTTCGAGTCTGCTTTCACCTTCTCTGTAATACGTACACCATACACGTGAAAGACAGATGAGATTAGAGAAAACGACGGGACCCTCACATTGATTTCTTATTATATAATAATAATATTACTGGACATGAAAAATCGACTCTGCAAAAAACTGATGCGGGTCAAAGCTTTCGAAAGACACCAATTTGTATACTCAAATCGCCTCCTATACATTTCTGGGAGATGATATGAATACCAGAAACGGCTAGAATATACAATCTGATATCGAATAAAAACAAAAACCAAATTTACAATTGTCTGTTTTATTTTTCAAAAAGACATGAGCTGAAAAACCGACTTCCAGAACGAAACAAAGGATCCGGATGCAATATTCTATAACGAAGAAATATGATAACCAAATCCAGAATTTTTACGGAGAAAAAAAAGACGCACAATAATTCCTTTGAATAATTTTTTTATTATTATTTTAAGATTCGAAGAGCCGTAAAAATGTTGAATCCGGCGATGTGTCATCTGAATTTGTATGCAATCTTCGTAAGAGCTGGCATGTAGGGATCGTCAGCAAAATCGGGGCGTTAGTAAAAGTAAAATATTCGGAAAAAAAACAAAGAAACAAATCTAAAAACAATACGTCTGGTGCAATTATCGCCAAACCAAAACTATCTCATGTACGTGTTTCTTGAGTCGAGCATTAATTAAACAAAAAGTGAACAGAACAGAAACGATCTGGAAAATTCACCTGCAATAGCGCGATGGTGATGATGCGTGGTCCTATCGCAGCGAATGAGGCTTTTGGAATTGTGATGAAGGGAAGAAGGTTTGTTGGTTGGATCGCGAGGGCATAGAAAGCAACCCATATGTTTCAGAGATTAGTGATCGATCGAAGAAAAAGGCAGAGAGAAATCAGAGTCTCAGAAAGAGAGATATATGGAGAGAGAGAAGCAGGCAGATTCAGAGCCTTGGAAGGCCCCTAGCGTTGCTTCTTCTCATCATGTCGTTCAAGGCGTTTTGGTGCTTCCAATTATATGGAGCGCCGTAACAGCTCTAACAAAATTGTTATATATAAGGTCACGAATCAGGTGACGCAAAAAAACGACAAGTAGTGATCTCTCTGTCATTTCAAAAAATATAGTGATATGTTGCCTCTTAGGCTCTTATTACCTGCTACCTCAATCGTACGTAATTTCCATATTGAGTCTTACTGACAAATACGTAATTTTTTTTATTAAATCATGGGGGATAATAATATTCAAATTAAGTGCCTAATTATTATTAAAAACTGGTGCGCGCTTTTTATCGAGCACTGCTCCAAATACGACGTGGCGTTTTCTGATTGCAAAAGAGCGAAGTAGGCGAGCTATTGCGATACTCCACTTCACATAAAGAGCTCTTATTCACCGTCGGTTCTTCCGAAAGCGATAAACTACGACAACACAAGGAGTAATAAAATAAGGTGAAAGGGATAGAGAAGTAAATTTAAAGCATCGGGGCCCACAAGTGCCTTTGCTGTGGGACCCATATAGCTCTGCGTGGAGTCGTGGACCATGAGAGTTGGTCGACTAATAGTGATGTTCACGAGTGAGTGAGCCACGTAAATCAGAAGCCAATCAATAAAAGGCAAAATTGAGTATATGGGAGGCTCAACGCTCAAATGCTTGGTTCTTCATGGCATGCCAAGTGTAGTATTTGATTTTTTTTTTTTGGTGATATGCATAATTTTCCCAATAATAAATGACAGCTAGGACGATTCACGTGGGCCGGACAACACGGATCAACGCTCTTATCTTTTCTGGTCAACAATAACGCTCGAATTCATATCACCTATCTTCTGTTTTTAATAAAATTTACGAAACATTTTAGTTTTTCACTGCTAGATAAAATAACATTTAACATTATATGTCATTATGTTGTGTTAAAAGTTAAAAATTAATTAGTACTACGTGGACGGCAAAAAAAAAAAAAAACAAGTCCTACGTGATAATTGTATGGTTGGGATGGATGTCAGCCTTTATACCTTTGCAAGGACCTTTACTTAAATGAACATCTACATGAGATTGAACTAACCATTTGTTTTTGTTTTTGAATAAACGCTGTATCAATCATTAAGAAAAAACAGAGAGAGAGAATTACCGAACGTTCTTACTAATGCATGCTTCTTCTTTTTTTATTAAAGAAAGTTTGAGTGAGTTGGGTTCTAGGCTCATCGGAGGCCGTGCATGCCTTTGATCAATTCAAATAGCACTTACAAAGGCACTTACAGATCACTCACTAACAAAATCTTTACATCGACAATATTTGAACTCACAACCTTATAGTTATAGTTATGACTTATGAGCCAGCCCCCTACTAAATGAACCACCCTTTATTGGCCTGATGCCTGCTTCTTTTATCTCCCTCCACCACCACATAAAAATAAATCACAAATTTGAAACTGAAAATGTATCATGCAGAAAAAAATGATAATAAAACGATATGTGCGTGTATAAGTATAACGGACGTCTCAGACTTTCTTTTCCTTGGCCTGAGTAAGCAACACAAAAGTACGTGTTGGAGCGTCTAGTCACGAACCACTGTCCACTATGAACAGTTGACGAACAAAACGACGCAGCTACGTGTTGAGAGTGAAAAATAAAGTTCGTAGTCATCATAGAATTAGCAATATAATAAAGCAAAGAAAAGAAGTTGCCAAATTAAAAATGGAGTGAAAGCGATAAGAATAATGACTTCAAAGTGGAAACAATATATAATGAAAAGCTCAGAGAAAGGAATTAGGTACAATAGCATGCGAGATAACCACACATATAGTACAGTGCATGTTGGGGAGAGGGATGTCTCCATTGATTTTCCTCTCCATTTACTCTCCATTGAGGGTATCTACCATTAGATTAATTTTCAATGGTTGAGATTTAATAATATATAAATACTATCATTATAATAAAAATCTACCATGGTAAATCTCAACCATTGAAAGTTGATCTAATGGTAGATACACTTAATGGAAAGAAAATGGAGAGGGAAATCAATGGAGACACCCATCACCCACGCATGTTGCGACAATAGAAGCAAATTAAGATTGAAGGTAGGTTTTTTTAGAAGTTGATCATGATTACGCATTCAATTGTTAATTATTAGTTATAGTAAAGTATATTGTTTCTAGTTTGAGTTGATGACAAATAATTAATACTAGTATGTGTGTGTGTGTGTATATATATATATATTAAAAATTTGTCATCTCAGTTTGAAGAGGATGATAGTTTTATGATGTCTCATCTTAAATCGTAGTTCCTTTGTCGGCCACGATGCTTAAACCATAATATAAAGATTATACGGATAGTGATGATGATTTTATATGGATAATGGGTACGGCGTATAAAATATTTGAAAACTTGACTACATCAGCATTTGGTGTTAAGAAAAAAAATTACAAATTAAAAAAAAATAAGTACTTAAATAAATAATACTACTGGGCACTGGCCCAAATGCTCCCTAAATGACATGCATATAATTGAATTTTAGAAAGTAGTATCAATAAAATATAAGTTTAATAAGTATTAATAACAGTTGAGTATATTTTAACAAAATTATAACAAATGAAATTTAATTATGGTTTTTGATAAAATAAAACCTATGGTTCCAAAGATCCCCTTGCCTTGATTTAATTTGAAAAAAATACTTTGGTTATATATGTTTAAGTGCCCTTTTTTTTTTTGTATAAATACTTATTTATATATTATTTTTACTTGTATGATAAACTGAACTCTTAAAACAAAAGTCAAAACATTTCGACAAATACACTTTCAAGGGTGTTTAATTATGGATAAATTTATTTAATTAATTATATGGTGCCAAAGGATTGTAAATTGCAGACACCTAAGTAAAAAAGAATAATAACAATACTGAGGTTTTACTTCAAGCTAGGATGATCCGATGAGAATATAGACTCCATCCGGTCCTTATCGCAAAATTTTGTTTAGATGGACTGGATATATAATCCTTATTATAAGTTACTAAGTATGGTATTAATGATAATGTTTTCTAAAAATCTCTCTATTTAAAGTCACTAAGTGGGGTATAATTTGCAGTTTAAAATATGCATGAGTAAATAAAAAATCATTTATTTTCAAGAAAAATTAATAACTCTACAACTTCTCTTTAGTTATGGTGGAATAGTTATAAGTATTTTATAATAAAAATGGGAGAGAGCACAGTTCAAACACAAATTCAGCTACCAAGTACAACATTGATCTTAGTTTGATATGGACACAGTGATTATCTATTTTAGGTATATAATGGATGGTTGATGATAAATAGGTACTCCCTCTGGTCTTAAATATAAGATAAAGTTGATTTTTTTGGAAAGATTAAAGAAGTTAAATAAATTACTTAATTATATCATATGTTAAGTATCCTTAGATTATGTGTCAATTTACTAATCAAACTAATTAGTTTGGAGAAAAAAATAAAAATATAAATACTCTAAAGTAATTTAATTAGCTTCCTTAATCTCTCTAAAAAAATTAACTTTATTTTATTCTTAGAACCGGAGGAAGTATTATTTTCCACTTTTATCGAAATTATGATTTGTTTTTGAGCGTATATCCCTCCATGATTTTTGTGTTCATGTTTATAAATAAACAACGACTAATGAAACGATTCATCGAAGTGCTCTATTATTAGGCTGCAGGGAGAGACATATATCGAACTGATTAGTTGTTGAGGGCCTGAGGCTTCCCCTGCGAACGTGTATATATATACTTCCTCCAGACCTAATTATAAGATAAAGTTGACTTTTTTAAAGAAATTAAGGAAACCAATTAAATTACTTTAGAGTATTTATCTTTTTATTTTTTTCTTTAAACTAATTAATTTGACTAATAAATTAATATATAATCTAAGGATATATACTAAAAATTTAAACACTCTAAAGTAATTTAATTGGCTTCCTTAATTTCTCCAAAAAAGTCAACTTTATCTTATAATTAGGACCGGATGGAGTATTTACTTTCAAGAGCTTTAATTTTTCCACCCAACTCCGCATCAATTATGCAATTATCATTTAATTAATTTCATCTTTATATATCTTCAACTGAATCATTGTATGCACATTCATGTTTAATTATTGAGAACGAAAATAATAATATGAAGTGTAATGTTCCTTCATTAATTATTGAGATTGTGATTTGTTTTTTTTTTTTTTTTTATGGTTGTGAACTAAGTAGTGAGTCAAATGTTGTTCGGATAAAGTGTTATTGAAGTAGGATATGAGTTAGTACGTTTGTGTTAACCGTAACTATTTTATGACTAGCTAGCGTGATTATTTTTGTCCGTTTATTGCTCTCAGATGTGACAGTTAATTTCACTATGCCCCTTGCTTTACATATTTAACCGTGTCGTACGATATATTATATTAAACACGTACATGTGTGTGTGTTGGCTTACATGTAAATATAATTTAAATGTCCGTCTCTCTGGTCCCTATGTCCAACCTCGCCCATAAGCCATAACTATCATTCATACGTGTGCGTGTATTAATGTCCATAGAATATGAAATATACTCCTCTTGCGACTAATTTAATCACCATATGTACATAAAAAAAATAGCAAAAAATTTATATTTTTAAACATGTAAATAATTTGTAGAACTTTTTAAATATATCATTTTCAAAATTCAATATTATATTAATTATAATAATTTAATACTTATAAAAGTTTATCGTTGCGGATTATGACAAAATAAAGCAAAAATACAAATTATGGGTTATTATTTTAACCTTACACGTGTGGGGTATATAGCGGATGTATACTTTATGCCGGCAATAATTAAACGTAGATAAGATATCTAGTAAGCACGTATTATCAAACTTGTGAGTGGACTTTTCGATTTTATCGTTTTTATGTTTTTAATTTATAAAATTGTGTTGATGGGTAAGTAAACCCTTATAAGTTATAAACTCGGTTAAATTCATATATTTACACATCAAGTTTATTTTTTTTACCTTACAAAATCATATTAATTTGCTCTTAAACTTGTATATTTCATTATGCTCAATGACTCAATAAATGAATTTCATAGAAATTTATTAGTAAGCATGATAAATTATAAATGTTGATGGATTTAATTTCAATTAATTGGATTTAAAATATATTTAAATTAAATTGTTGTCATTTTCATATTTTAATCATTTAATTATATACTGTTAATATCTATTTAATAATAAAAGTAAACTCTTACAAGTTCATGATATGAGTTTATGTCACTGTTATAAATTCACTAAAACCAATAAGTTCGACAACATTGGTTACACATGCCCCATTTCATACGAGTGATTATTGAGATGAAAATCTGGGAAGTATATCACTGCAAGTCTGTAACAATACAATTTTTCTGAGCCGATTCTCCATCATAGAAATGGGCGACATTTGGGAAGAAAATATTTGATTTATGGCTATAAAGTATAAATAGATACATTCCATTCACTTAAATTTGGGGACGGAAATAAAGTGATGTAATTAAGAGCAAGACACCCAAAAAAAAAACAAATGGATGGTACGCGAAGTTTCTTTTCCCATAATAATTAAGCAAGGATTAAGGAGCACAGTATGTTTACAGCAAAAATGTTACTCCCTCCCATCGTTTCTAAATATAAGATAGAGTTAACTTTTTTTTTTTGGAGAGATTAAGCAAGTTAAATAAGTTACTTAATCATATTATATGTTGTATATCATTAAATTATATATTAATTTATAAGTTAAGCAAAATAGTATGGAGAAAAAACGATAAATATAAATATTTTAAAATAATTTAATTAGTTATCTTAATATCTCAAAAAAACAAAAACTATCTATATTTAGGATCAGAAGAGTATTCTGCCCACAAATATTGTGTGCCCTTTATAATTTGGCCAAAGAGTAATAAGTTAATAGTTATTCCTCCACCACATATTCTGATCGGTTAAAGGTTATTTTTGTCTTGGAAGTATTCACCGAGGGCTCATTTTATCCCGAAAGTTTTTTGAGGAAGAATTTTGTCCCGGAAGTATCAAATTTAGAGCAATTTTGCTATTATCATTAGTTAACCAAATTTGGGGCAAATTTGCTCCTAACTGAAAACTACTAGGGTAGATTTGCACCTTAACAAAACTAACATGGACGACAAAATGTCTTGAAAGTTTTAATTTAAGAGCAAAATTACCCGAAAATTGGTCAACTAATGGTAAGGATAAAATTGCTCCAAATTTGACACTTTTAAAACAAAATTGCTCATCAAAAAATTTTCAGAGCAAAAATAGCATTTAATCCTATCCTTTTTCTTACTTTTATATCCTCATAATTCCTGGGGTTCCATATATGTGCAAGTAGACCCAAGATTCCCAGTATGTGTTTTATTTTATTTTGATTTGGTCTAAAATATCGACTGATTTTTAGTATTTTATTTATTAACATGTAATTAATTAAAAGAATGTTCTTATACGTCTTGAGGGAAAAAATTAAGGAGAATGTCGATAAAGTTACAAAATATCAGATTAATAAAAGCTGGGACGTCCATAAAATCTTTAGAAGAATGGATTTCGAATGTCGATTCAAACCATTACAATCACCCTGATTGAATTAAACCCCAAACATCTTTCTTAAGGTTTTATTATCCATGAGGTTATGAATTCTAATTAAGTTGTAACCTTCTGTTGGGAACTCGAGGGTATAGTACTACCATGGATTCTACAAGTTACTATATTTCGTCGTTAATATAAAAATCCGTTGAATTTTTTAGGTATTTCAAAGAAGCTTAAAAAAGAAAAAGAATTTCACATTTAGTATAAAAGTCAGTTAATTTTTTTAGAGATTTTAAAGAAGCATAAGAAGTAGACAGAAATTGTATTACTCTTGAAAATTCACGAGGGCAACAAAAAAAGAAAATAAATAAAATTGTAGGGTACGGAAAGAAACACTTGAAATGCAGGGTAATTTTACAAAGTTCACTTTACGGCATTTTGCATTTAAGAAAATACTATAATAAAATTAATGCAGCAATCAGCTGTGTGTGATAATTTTGTCCAATTCATCACACCTTGTTAGTTTCTTGGACCAGCCCTTCTTGGACCAGCCCTTCAGTACACACTAGACCTGAGAAGAAGAATGTAGCACTTTACTGATCACGAAACAGGAATATTACAACCAACCGTAAATATTGTCTTCACCCATACATTTATATTGCTCAGTAAGCATCCTGAACTAACTATAAAGCTAATGCTAATTATAGCACTTTTACATATTTACAATTCTATCCTCACTAACACTCCCCCTCAAGTTTGGGGACGATACAAGTTAATCGTTCCTAACTTGCTCAACAATCTCATCTGCAAGTTTCCGCTTATTGCCTTTGTCAACAAATCTGCCTCTTGATCCTTTGACCGAACATGCTCCAAGTCTATTAGCCGCTTTTCCCATTGCTCCCTCACGAAGTGGCAATCTATCTCAATGTGTTTGGTGCGCTCATGGAACACCGGGTTTGCAGCAATGTGTATCGCTGCTTGACTGTCGCAGAAAATCTTCACGGGATTCTCATGCTGAATGTGGAGGTCTCGGAGTAAACCACGTGCCCAAACAATCTCTGATGTTGCCATACTAAGGGCTCTATATTCTGCTTCTGCTGAAGACTTTGATACGGTGTTCTGCTTCTTTGCTTTCCACATAACTAATGAACCTCCAAATTTGAGTAGATAACCGGTCACTGATCTTCTGGTGGTTCTGCAAGAGGCCCAATCTGCATCGCAATAACATTCCAATGCTAAGCTGCCTTCTGAGCTTATAAGTATTCCCAATCCGGGACTTCCTTTTAAGTATCGAACAACATTCATTGCTGCTGCATAGTGTGCCTTCGTAGGCTGCTGCATAAATTGACTAAGGTTCTGCACAGAAAATGAAATGTCAGGTCGAGTCATTGTTAAGTATATAAGCTTACCAATCAATTTCCTATATCTGTCCGGATATCTGTAAAGATCTTCCCTTTTATCCTTTCCTTCTTCATAGGCCAACAACTTTACGTTCTGTGCCATTGGTATAGCAAGTGGCTTACACCCACTCATTCCTGTCTCACTTAACAAATCAAGAACATATTTTCGTTGACACAAAACAATTCCCTTTTCAGACTTAGCTACTTCAATCCCAAGAAAATACTTCATGTGGCCTAAATCCTTAATCTTAAAATGTGTGTGCAAAAGTGTTTTTGTTTTTGCTATACCACTTTCAGAACTTCCTGTAATTAGTAAATCATCTACATAAACAAGAACCAGAACTATACCATCATTACATTGCATAACAAACAAAGAGTAATCATTTTTACTTTGCACAAAACCTCCTTGCCTCAATGTCTCAGATAGTTTTCGGTTCCATTGTCTTGAAGCTTGCTTCAAGCCATAAAGGGACTTGCGTAGTTTGCATACCACATGCTCCCCCTTATTATTAAATCCGGGGGGTACTTGCATGTAGACCTCCTCATTGAGATCTCCTTGTAGAAATGCATTATGCACATCCATTTGGTGCAATTGCCATTTATTTAC
Organism: Inga laurina; assembly: GCA_963855925.1. Lineage (NCBI taxonomy): Eukaryota > Viridiplantae > Streptophyta > Magnoliopsida > Fabales > Fabaceae > Inga > Inga laurina. The sequence continues at coordinate 65,786,808 of OY979707.1, read as the reverse complement.
AGCTGCCAACTTAAGAACAAGACGAATAGTGAGCATTTTCACAACCGGAGAAAAAGTTTCGTAATAATCAATACCTTCTCTTTGGTTATAACCCTTAGCTACTAATCTAGCTTTGTATTTGTCAATTTTACCGTCCGAGTTGTACTTGACCTTGTATACCCACTTGCATCCTATGGGTTTCTTTCCCTTTGGAAGAGAAACAAGTTCCCATGTTCTATTGTTTTCAAGTGCATCCATTTCAGCTTTCATGGCTCTCACCCATTCAGGGTGTTTGGTTGCTGCATCGTAATTAATTGGTTCTGTAGTTGAATCAATGCTGCATAAGAAGCTCATGTGGTTAGATGAAATATTATCATAAGAGAGATAATCCTCAATTGGGTATGCACATTTGCTCTTACGATTTTTATCATTTCCTGCAGCCAAAACAGAGCAGACATAATCATTAGACCATATAGGGGGTTTCCTATGTCTACTTGGCCGAGACTCTCTATGTTCTATGGACACATCATCATTACTCACTTCTGGTAAGTTCAACTGAGGCCCTCTATGCTCTAAGGGCGAATCATTATTACTTACTGTTGGTGGGTTGTTCTGTTCTGCTCTATCAAATTGCGCTGATGCATTTCCTCTATTGTTTTGATCATCATTTCTGGTTATAGGTACCTCAAGGTCAAACCAAAACATGTTCTTTATCTCTCCATCTATTTCCTTTTGTGTGCAGCCATGGTTATCCTGAAAGGGGTACTTAGTCTCCATAAAACTCACATGTCGACTTACAAATAATTTTTCAGTTTCAATGTCAAACAAGAGAAAACCCTTCTGAAATTCAGGGTAACCTAAGAAGACACAAGCCTTTGCTCGAGCCTCAAGTTTATCAATAACGGTTAAGTTTGTTGCATAAGCTGCACATCCAAAAGTTCTCAGGTGAGATAAGTCAGCCTTGGTTTTATAAACAATTTCAAATGGAGTTTTATATCCTAGGATTTTAGAAGGAAGTCTATTAACAATATGTGTAGCCATCCTCACACATTCCCCCCAAAATCGAATAGGAACAGAAGACTGCAAGATTAAACTCCTAGTTATCTGTATGATGGTCCTATGCTTTCTCTCTACTACTCCATTCTGTTCAGGGGGATAGGGACAAGTAAGTTCATGTATAATTCCCTGTTCTTGGAAGTAAGACTGTAGTTCATTATTAACAAATTCTGTTCCGTTATCACTCCGAATTCGTTTGATTGAAACAGAAAATTGATTCAGTACATATGCAGAAAAATTCTTAATGCAATTCACAGTAGCAGATTTACATCTCATAAGGAAAATCCAAGTAGCCCTAGAAAAGTCATCAACAATTGTTAAAAAAAACGATGTCCTTGATGTGTAGGGGTCCTATATGGGCCCCAAACATCAACATGAATGAGCTCAAAACATCTTGCAGTTTTAATACAACTATGGGTAAAGGGAAACTTTGTTTGCTTGGACTGAACACAAATTGAACAATCTTTATTCATATGTAGCTTCTCAGTACTTACAACATTCAAATGTTTGATTATAGAGATAGGTGCATGACCTAATCTTTGATGCCATATATCTATTTGAGACATGCTACAAGTATTATTGCTATGTTGAAACGCATGAACAGCATAAGCAGAATTACACTTCCTGTCTAATTTTAAAATGTATAATCCTGCATACTCTCTACCAATCAGCTTGATCTTCCCATCCCGAAGGCCCTGCATTGAACAAAGGTGAGGGAAGAACGAGGCCATGCAATTATGTTCCTTAGTGAATCTAGATACTGCTATTAAATTAAAGTGCAGTTGGGGTGCATATAAAACGTCATGTAGAAGGACGTCACTAGCTAGTTGTGCACTACCTATGTGAGTCACTGGAACATGCTTGCCATTTGGTATCTTAATAGTTTTAATTGGTCCATGGTATTCCCTATAGTCATATAGCAAACCTAAGTCCCCTACCATATGGGTTGTGGCTCCAGAGTCTATAATCCAATGACTATGCGAAATAGAAATATTAGGGATAGCCAAACCTGTACCGGTAAGCGCGTGAACAGTGGTCTCCTCATCTCGCTTGAGCAGTTCAAGTATCCTTTCGTATTGAGCTTGAGTAAATGTTGGAGCCACAACACCAGCTGCACCTACCATGTCTTCTGAGGTTGGAGGTGAATTTTGGTTCACAGATTTGGTTCCTTGATTTGAATTCTTAATCTGCCTTCCCTTGAAATTTGGAGGGTATCCTATAATTTGGTAGCAACTCTCTTTTGAGTGTCCTTTCTTACCACAATGAGAGCATTCCAGGCCGTTGTCACCACGACCCCTGCCTCTTCCGCGACCTCTCCCCCTTGCTGCCATAGCTAGACCATCTGTGGAGGAGTGTCTCTCAGTGGTGACAATGTGGCGCTGAGTCTCGTCTTGCAATATCATGCCATAGGCATCATTAACAGAAGGAAGGGGAGACATTAGCAAGATCTGACTTCTTGCTTGTCCATAGGACTCATCAAGCCCCATCAAGAACTGTAATAACTTCTGCTCTTGAATCATGTCTCCTTGAGCCTTCGAGGCTTCACAAGTGCAAGCAGGGATCGATAGAAGAGCTGATTGCTCCTCCCATAACTCTCTGAGTTTCGAAAAATAGATGGAGACAGATGAACCGGCTTGCCTGAGTGAATTGATTTCCCGGTGTAGTGCAAATATTCTAGTGCCATTCTTCTTGTCAAAGCGTTCACGAAGATCAGTCCACACAAGAAATGCACTATCAAAGAAGATAATACCGTTGGACAACTCCTTTGAGATCGATCCAATCAGCCAGGAGAGGACGACTGCGTTGCATCGCTCCCACTGGTCATGCAAGGATTTGTCATATGATGCCTTTGCGCAACTACCGTCGACGAACCCAAGTTTTTGCCGTCCTCGGAGGGCAATTTTCATGGCACGGCTCCACACCGTGTAATTTTCCGTTCCAGTAAGAATATATGGAACGAGAGTCGACACCTGCATGTCCGACGGATGAAGAAAGAGAGGATGTGTAAATGGCAAACCACCGGCCGATATCTTGTCACCTTCACCGCTCATAGCTAGGGTTCGAAAATTGCAGAATCTGAAATGTACACTGGTGTCAAAAGTAATCCGGTGGCAGTCGGTCGATCAGCAACTAGCCTCTGATCATCTTCCTAATTGTAGATGCGGCCAAATCTTGCCACTGGGAATCTGCAATAAACCTCTGGGTGTGAGCTCCTGGCGGTCTTCGGTGATGGGCGGCGGAAACGTGTCAAAGACGATCGGCGATTAACCTTCCGTGAGTGTCGTATGGGCGGCGGAAATGTGTCAAAGACGATCGGCAATTAACCTCCGTCAGTGAGCGTCGTGCGTTCTGTGGCGATAGCAAGATTGTCGAGAGGGCACGATCGCATAGGCGGGTCTGCATATGCCAGATCGGGTTGCGTTCTTGGGTCAGTCTTTGTGCTTCCTATGATCGAGTCTTCTATCGGGTCGTGGCCTGGGGCTCTGGTACCATGTTAGTTTCTTGGACCAGCCCTTCTTGGACCAGCCCTTCAGTACACACTAGACCTGAGAAGAAGAATGTAGCACTTTACTGATCACGAAACAGGAATATTACAACCAACCGTAAATATTGTCTTCACCCATACATTTATATTGCTCAGTAAGCATCCTGAACTAACTATAAAGCTAATGCTAATTATAGCACTTTTACATATTTACAATTCTATCCTCACTAACACACCTGTCTTTAATGCAAAATGTCACTTCAAAGAAACAGGCGGATCGAGTTCGCTGACAATCGCTGCTAGTCCTGATCATCATGTTTTTTATTTTCTCCATATAATTTGGTAGAAGAACAAGAACAAGAACAAGAAGAAAGTTTTCTAGGCCCGTTTGATATGATGGAATTAATCTTCATGGAAATGGAAATGGAAATGGATATGGATATGGAAATGGAAATGAGGTGTAAAAATATGTTTGGTATGTCATGGAAATGAAATATGATTTTTAGGTGAAAAGACTAAAATGTCCTTCAAATTTTTTTTTTTCCAAAAAAGCATCATTCAGAGAAGCCCAGAACCTTCTCCTCCCGAAAACCTGCACCATTTCATTTTTTTCAAATGTTTGATATGTCATGGAAATGAGTCCTAATTTATATGTGAAAAGACCAAAATGTCTTTATAATTAAAAAATAAAAAATCTCCCTCCATTGAAAATTTTAGGCTTATAGTATAAAATTCTAAAGGAAAAATATAATTTTTTTTTAAAATTGGAACCCGGACCGGTTCGCCGGTTTCCGGACCGGTCCGGTCCGGGTTCCTGAACTTAGGTCTCATCAAAGCAAGAGTAAGGTTGGAATTGAAGATATGGAATTGCAAATCTTAGCTATTTGGATGGAATTGAGTTTAATGGAATTGACCCCATTTGGCTTTCATGTGGAATTAAATTCGATAAGCATTTCTTTATACCAAACATGCACAACTCATGGAATTGAATTCCAATTCTAATTCCATGCCTTCAATTCCACCATACCAAACGGGAATCTATATCAAGAGATAGCGCCTAAGGACAAGCATAGTATCAGTGTCCAACCAGCCAAGTTCAAACACAAACAAGTTGAACAATAATAATGGAATCATGGCTTCGATTGAATCAAGTGGGGCATGCCATTTTCTTCAGATATGACAACACAAACTCATAGATTAATTCATGGATTCCGATGCGCTCAATTAGTTGCAGAGTACTTATTATCCTCAACTGATATTTCTAATCAAATAAATACAGTTAATTATTGACGTATATGATTGAAGGAGTTGGTATATAAGATATTAATTTCCACCTCAACGTGCGGCATCCCAGCTAAGAGAAGAGAGTCGTGTCTCCTGAGGACTGTTGCAGAACAACAATACAAAATGCATGGTGAGGAAATTGCGCTTCTTAAATTCATCTCTCAGATTTTCTTTAACTTGGCCATCCCAGGAAGATACATGTTCACCCCAATTATTATGATTTACTTCATAAACGTCCAAAGTAAATGTTGACTTTTAGGATAAGCACAAAACCATTTGCGGGTCGTCCTTGCTGTTTATTCAATGCTTAAACTACATTGGTTTGAATGTTACGTGTATCTCCAGAAATGTGCATTATTATGGAATTTCCATCACCGTTAAACTGCCACTAGAGCTCGAAGACAACTAGATCCTTTTAGAGTTTTCCAGAATAGGAATGCTGAGCAGATTTGCTTTGTTGTGTGGCATTTCACTTGCAGTATTGATTGCAGGAAATTCTCGATTTTGGAACGAAAGGATGGTTGCTTGCTTGTTTTGGATTCTGGCTCATGATTTTTTTTTTTTTTTTTTTGTAACAATCAAGATTGAAATTTTCTTTTTAGTTTAACTTGCTCAAAATAAGAAAACAGAATTCGATCATCAATCAAGTGAGGGTTTGAAGCATGAGAACGTAAGCAATAAAAAGATGGGTTTGTCCAAATCTGATGCGCAGTGCTGCTGTCATGTATTTATTATTTTTGCTGCCTTAACTGGCATTGGGTGTGAAAGAGAAACTTTACAGCTCAGCACGAAAGCTCAGTCTAGAAGGAATACAATTCAGCTAACACAAACTTGAGTCAAACGGGTGACAAAGGATAATAACCCTTCTCTATTATAACCTCGATAAAATATACGAGGGGGTAACGAATCTATCAATTTGAACCCAATAAAAGCTCTTGACATTCTCATGCAGTGAGTTCTGCTTCAGCAAAATCATAAAACAATTATCATCTTTCAGTTTCTGAGACTCAGAAGTCTCGGTTAAGGAAAGCAACCGCGACCTATGAGGCGTGTTCCTTTGTCAGGATATAGTCCACTGCCTCTTCCACGGTATCAACAACCTGCAGAAGCTACAAGTTAGTTACAAAATAATCCCAGAGGGTATTTTACTTCAGAATGGCAGTAAGGCAACGGTGTGATCAATTGAACATGTTTTCATTTTTCAACGATATATATAAATAGAGAGAGAAGCCATCATTAATTTATTATTATTTGCCTGATTGAAAACCCAAATGATGAAACTTTTTCCTATATTATTTTGTTTCTGAAAGTTAAAACAGTTCAGATGTGTGTTTCAAGAAGTCATAAAAATGTGCTTAGAAATCTTATAAAAAATGTCGAAAAGATTATTGAATAACTTTTATATCAAACAAGGATAATTTGGTCATAACATTATGGCATATTAACAGAAGGAGAAACAAAAATACAGTCTAAAATTAAAGGGGGGGATACTTTACTGCAACTTTAAAATTCAGGGGAGATTTGAGTGGGTTTTTAAAATAAAGACAATCCGTTTTTTTTTTTGTGTGTGAGGGAGGGAGGGAGGGTACCAGATCAGCTGGAAACTTGTGATGATTTTCCTTCCCCTTGAAAACCCCAGTTCTCGTGAGAATAGAAAACCAAGGATGCCCACTCTGAAATGAATCATATTCGATTATCGCAGGATTATTCCTCAGCAGATAAATTAAGCATCAAACAGGGGAAATATAACTCACAGTCCAAGAATCAAACCTGTCTTGCACCTCTGATGTCAACTGCAGGATTATCTCCAATCATGTAAAGGGTTTTGAAACACTGAGCACTCTTGTGATTTACGTCATATAGACGATCAAGTGATAGCGTGAGTCGCTTTAACACAAGCTCAGCATTCTTGAATATAGACGGTTGCGGTTTGCCAAAACTAGTATACTCTAGAGCGTGAGGATGAATCCTGCACGGAGAGCATTCCAAAACAAAATTTAAGTTTCTTACTGAGCTAAATTTGAACAAAAGCTACACCATGGTACAAATCTAAGTAATGTTCAATTAGCAGAACTAAAATATAGGCAAACATAAGTTGGATGTCAGGCAGTCTTACCTATCGAAGATGGACTCCAGTGCAATTCTGAAAGCTCCCATGCCAAGACGTTCAGAAGGAAAAGCAGTCTACCTTTGGTGCGGCCTCATCAGTAAACATAGTATAGTCTTATAAAAGAGTTCCATAGAATCTCTATGTTGCTGTTAATATATTAAGCAAAAATCAACTAACCTGGTACTCAAGGTCATCATTTGCAAAGTATAAATGAGGTTGTGGTCCTACATTTCTTCCAGGAAGACCTCCTGTTCTTAAGATGTCACAGAGAACCTGAACAACGAGTTGTGGTCAATCACAGATCTATCTGTTCTGTGAAAAAAGGTAACAGATCTAACAGCTATAAAATAATACAAATTTAGAGACTGAATTTTTATTTGCACTTAAAAACACAAGATACAATTCAAGAACGATTGAAACAAACTAACTATTATTGATGGCAGCCGTTTGAAGTGTATGTCTTAGTTGAACGCTTCTCAATATAGGATCTTTTGGTGAAACATTAATAATCGTATTTCCTTTTCTTCTGTTACCTCCTTTTTTCTACTCCTTCCCTGTTCTTTTGCTTTAACTCTTCTGGTCTGGCTATAACGTGAAGACAGTTATGGTCAATGTATAGCCGATAGCACAGAAAATTTGCCACTTTCAAGGAACATGGCTATGACTTTGTCAACACAAATATCATATTGAAGATGATAAAGGGTCTGTTTGGGAACCCGTTTGGGTCCAAAAAAAGCCCATTTAGGGGTTAAAAGCTCCAAAGGCTCATTTAATCTGTTTGGGAAAGCTTTTGGGATGGCTGAGCTTATGAAACAAATGGAGCTTTTATGAGAAGCTCATCCAAGTTACTTCTCTCAACTTTTATGAAAAAAAAAGTCACTTCTGACACTGTCAATCCAAACACAAATCACATCTACAAAGCTCCTTTTTTTCTATATGACTTTTTTAAAAACCCATCTGTAAAAAAAGTTCCTTCCCCACCGCTAATCCAAACAGACACAAAATATGCTTGAAGAACAGGCTTAGACTGGTTATTTAGATCTGTTGAAAGAATCCACTCAAGAGATGCAATTTTCCATCAAGGAAAGTAACAAGTCGTTCGTGACTTGTGTTTCTTCATACCTCTTTGTCACAGGAATATTGCCTAATGGTTAAAATTTATACTGACCATTGGATGCTTATAGTAAAATATGTTTAATTGAACTATAACTATTACAGCCTGTGATTCAAAAGGATTAGCCCTAAAGCATTGTAACTAATATATCCCCTACTAAATATTCAGATGTCAAATTAAGAAAATTCACATGGTAAACCATAGAATTTTAGTAACCTGTATGTCTCTGCTCCAATCAACAGGGTCACTGACCACAAAAGCTGCTTGAACCCTCTCAGAGCAGACATTATCTCTTGGAGAACTTTCCTTTAATTTTGAATTCTGATCAGCAACCGACAGGGTTGTCCATTTCTTGTATCTTGCCAGAGGATCAATATGTTCAAAGCATGATGAATATTCATCAATTGAAATAACATTCCTGAAGATAGAAAACAATAAAAACAAAATCATGAGATATTATAGTTAACATTACAATGTTTTGTGTTTCGCGAAATATCAAAGAAACCAGTGGTCTTAAAAATTTACTTGAAACCATATTCAGACATCACAGCAGCAGGTTCGCCTTTTCCCACAGCAACAATGAGTTCGTTTTCAAACCTGCAAACTGAAAAATCTATAAGATAAATCGAGTAAGATAAAATAGGTTCTATCCATTAGAAAATTACAGGAGTATATAGCTTGTTTTGAAAATATGATTGTTCAAACACAAAGCAGAACATTCACATTGCATCTTGCAATGCAATATGATCTTATTAAAATTCAGCATATCATTATTTTACACCACTTTGAAATGCATACCGATTGACCAATTGTTTAAATGGAGAATGACCCTGAATGACCTGCATGATGATCAGATTTAAAGCATTAAGTATAAAAATTCTGTGCTTTATTAAGTACAAAAATTCTGTTAAGGCCAAAAAAATAAAATAAAACGCTTAAGGAGAGGATTCATAACAATGAAGGTAAAAGTAGTCCTTTGGTAATTTGAACGTTCACAGAGAAACAGGAAATGCATGCAGCAAACTAGAATAATATACAAGGAAAACGAGAAAGAAGAAAGTGCGGTTACAATTATATTTTCAGAATACCTGAGAAAATGATATATTTAAGCCTAACAGTCGACTGAGGTCAGAGGCTCTTCTAGATTCAGGATAACCACCGCCTGTGCAAAGGATAAATCAAGAGCCAAAAAGTGAGGTATTCTGAACAGGCAATGAAGTTTGTAGAGTTTATGGTTCATTAACTGACGCATAATAATGTTACTAAGAAATTTGACAATCCAAAACTGCAAAACTATAATTACATCACACAACATGGCAGACAGCATTTTCAAGAAAAGAGTTTCTTCAAACGCCTGATCCTTGAGAAGTCTAGTGTTGTAAAATGATTATACTGCCAGGTCAAAACATCCCTTGAGGTGGAAGTGTTTAAGTCATACAACGATCATTTTGTAAGTAGTAAGTCACCAAGTAATGATAGAAAATTAATACAATATGGATATACTAATAGTTGATGGAAGTTAGATTCTTTAGAACTCTTTTAATCAGAAGACAGAATTGCACGAGAAAGTAGCAGCTCACCATTTGTCAAGAAAACGAAAGGGACTTTCATTTTACCTGGCCACATAAAGACAGATACATATACGTCAGTCCTTGAAGGAGATATAGGATGCTAAAAGAGCAACCTATATTCCCAAAAATAGTGGGTGCGAAGTGAAGACATGCAATTCGTACCGGCTTCATCATATAACCTTCTTAAGGCAGCCGGAGAGCCACCGATGGGGGAGTTCCCGAGTAAAATGACACCGTCGATGTCGAACGCAATACCGAAAGAAGGTCTGGAAAATCATGATGAAAGCAAACAAAAATGAATGTGGCACTCTACTTCCAATTAAAGAAAACTAGAATGGGGAATCATTTCCCGAACCGTTCGGATCGGGAAGAGAGCTCAGAAAAAGAACGCGGGAGTGGAGCAGAATCCGAAATTCGCCTTCTCGTTTGGTTCTGCCAGGCTCTGGTAAGGATGCGTAAGCTCATCTTTATCGTCTTTTCCTTGACGAAAGGGCCAACCAAGAGCAAGCACCGGGCGACGAGTGTATTCTCAGTTCTCACTGCGGTATGCTTCTCTCTAAGTTTCTGGTGACGTCGTCTCCTCCAATAGGCGGCTCACAGATCACACTTAGCGCCTAATTTGGGCTCATGGGATTTGGGCCCTCAGTATTTATTCTTTTTGGACCTTATAAGTTTGCTTTGAGTCTCGAAGAGGCCCAGTCATTTTTGGGCTTCAAACGTGTGTGCAATTTCAGGTTTAAAACATGCATTTATAAACCAGTGGAGCTTTCAAAGCTGCTTTTGAGATGGGAGCTTTCAAAGCTGGGGGTCCAGACGGCCTTAATCCCCATTTTTTTCAAACCCAGTGGAGCTTGGTTGGTCAGAAGATATGTGATCTGCTGATCAAGATCTTTAACAGTCCAAAAGAGGTGTAGGAAATAAACCAGGCGAACATCGTCCTAATTCCCAAGGTTGACAAACCAATGTCCTTAAAAGACCTTAGGTCTATCTCTTTGTGTAATGTTAGCTACAAAATTGTCAGTAAGGTTATTACCAATCTCTTTAAAGGTGTCATGAGCCATCATGTAGCAGAAAACCAGTATAGCCTCATTTTCGGCAGACAGGGCGTGGACAATATCATTATTGCTCAGGAGGCAATTCACACCATGAGAAACAAGAGAGGCAATAAGGGTTATATTGCTGTGAAAGTAGGCATGGAAAAGGCATTCGACTGGCTTGACTGGTGATTCTTGGAATTCAATCTTCAGAACTTAGGTTTGGGCGCAGATTTTGTTAGGTTGATAATGTGTTATGTTTCATCTTCATCCATGAGCATTATCTGGAATGGAATTGCCTTAGAAAAATTTAATCCTTTTGGGGGGTGAGGCAAGGTGACCTTCTGAGTCCGTACCTGTTTGTCCTCTGTATGGAGTTACTCGGCCAGCTTATAGGTTGATTTGGGGAACTGGCATCCACTACGGCTGAACTCTTTCGGCCCTTGTATTTCCCACCTTTTCTTTGCAGATGGCCTAATCCTCTTTGGAGAAGCTACAAGCGAGCAGATAGAAGAGATAAGAAACGTTATGGAGTTGTTTTGTCACATTTCAGGACACAGGATAAATCTGACTAAATCTAAAATGTTAGTGTCCAGGAATGTTCATTTCAATAGAACATATGAGATGAGCCAGATTGTGGGGGTTGGTCTGACGGCCGATCTTAGGAAATACTTGGGGGTCCCTTTCTTACACAAACGTATGGTGAAGATGACCTTTGCCCTGCTTCTCCAGAAGGTGAAATCGAAATTGACTAACTGGAAAGGGAAATATTTGAGTATGGCTGGTCGGACTGTCCTCATCAAGTCAGTACTATCTGCCATACCTCAGTACCAGATGCAATCAACCCTTGTTTCGAAAGGAGTGCTATCAATAATTGAAAAACTATGTACATACTTCTTTTGGAACCAGCACGACGAAACCAAAAAGATGCACCTAATAGCATGGGATGTTCTAAAGCGAAGAAAGTGTGAAGGAGGCTTGGGGATTAAAGACCTTCATTGCCAAAACAAAGCCTTTTCTCATGAAATTGTGTTGGCTACTAATCACAAAACCAAAAACCTTGTGGGTTAAATGTTTATGCGCTAAATACTCTTACGGCTTAGCTTCGGTTCCTCAAGTGAGGAAGTGGCGTAACCAATTGGCAGTGTGGATTGGAATAGTGACTGTTTGGGAAGACTTCAAGAAAGGTCTAAGAAAGAAATTAAGGAGTGGAAGGAACACGCTGGCTTGGCATGAATGCTGGGCCCCTTTAGACAAGCCACTAAAGTTTTACATTGTAAGGAGTATGCACCTTGTTGATAGGGAGGCTAATGTTTGTTCCTTTACATCTCCGACGAGTCATTGGGACAGAGCCAAATAGGAGACCTTTATTCCAAATTGGGTGGTTGATCAAATAATGATGATGACCCCCCAATGAGCATAGAAGAAGATGTTCCATGTTGGCAGAATGCTCCTGATGGCAACTTTAGCGTGAAATCTGCCTATGATTGTCTCTATCATCAGCAAAACCTTGGTTACCAACCTCACTGGCGAAATTTATGGCGCTGGGGAACTCCGGAAAGAGTCAAACTCTTCATGTGGCAGGTATTCCATGAAAGGCTTCCAACAAATGAGATCAGAGCGAGACATAACCTGAGTGTTCCAAATACTTGCCCTTTTCAGTGTGAGAGTGAAGAGAGCATCCTCCATGTGTTGAGAGATTGTGAGCAAGCCCAGAGAGTATGGTTCTCTTTAACTAACCAGCTATACTATACTATTTTTTTCTTCTGGTAATTTGCAGGATTAGCTTAATTGGAACTTACAGAATTCGCCAGCAAACAGAAGGATGTCTAGATGGTTATGGCAAAGAGTGTTCAGCACCACATGTTCGGTTACTATGGAAGAACCGATGTCACCAAGCATTTGAAGGATCAGCTGACAGCCCAAAGGAGATAGTTCAAAGATGCATATACCACCTCTCAGAAAGTGTGGAGAGCGGACGTTTTCACCACCAAATATTCCAAGTTCCAAAGAGAGGGCTTCTTCACTGGCAGCCCCCAGAGCAGTCCTTCTATCATTTAGATGTCGATGGTTCCACCTTCAGTGGAGGTTAGGTGGCATGCGGAGGTGTTATTCGTGATCACCAAGGAAAATAGGTGCATGGATTTCAATAGAAGTTAGGACAAACTTTCCCAACTGCTGTGAAAATCCATGCAATACAACGCGAACTACACTTATCTAAACAGATGGGTCTTAAGAAAATCAAGATGTTCACAGATTCCCTTCATGCTATCCACCTATTATCAACCAACTGTGGGACCGATCACCCTTTGAATGAAGTCATTTCGGATACTAGGTCTCTTATCTTTGCAGACTGGGATTTGGAGATCTCTCATACCCACAGGAAAAGTATTCGTTGTGCTGATTATCTAGCATGAATGACTCATTCTAACAGTCTGGACTATGCGGAAATAGGGGTATCCCCTATGGAATGTCTTTCACCTTTTTGCCTTGGATTGTGGGTTGCTACCACAAGAACAATCTATGGGTCCTACCATATAGGTTTTTGTAATCTTTCAAGCTATGCTTGCCTTTGTATAAAAAAAACATGCATTTATAAGGTTGTAAGTTCAAACCCCACCGATGCAAGGATTTTGATAATAGACGATCTATAAATACCTCTATAAATAGTGTTTGAGACCAAAGACATATCATGGCCTTGATGGTTCCCCAGAATTCATGTCACCTAAACTTCTATTGTAACAAAAAGAAAATGTGACTCCACATAAATGAAAAGTGTTTTATGTTTTAAAGAGAGTATGATAAATAAGGACATTTATAAAAGTTGCATTTTTGTTAAAATTTGGACTATTTAATATAATATATTAACCTGTGCGTATACTTTTAAAGTGGCAACATAATTATTTTAAAGCAAAAGGAGTGATTATTTATGCTGAGATTGAGAACCCAGAAAGAGAAAAACAAATAAATAGTCATAGAAAGAAAGAACTAGTCCAATCCCCATACGCAATAGGGAGGGAGAAAAATCGAACACGTCAAATAAATTTTCAAGAGCTGTTAGAAAGAAACTCGGAATTGAATTCTTGCCCCAAATGTGAACATTTTCGGGGGGTGATACGAGAGTTATTATAGTGGCCGACAAAATAATCATAAATTTCAGTTCGATGTGATTGATAATTTGGCGCCCAACTAGTTTAAGTCAAGCTTCGTGATCTAACATTTCTTGTTTTCATATACTGTCTTCTTCCGTTTTAAAATATAAGAAAAAGTGGATTTTTTATTGTGAGGTTAAGGAAGCTAAATAAGTTATTTAATTATATCATATGTTATGTATTCTTATATTATATATTAATTTATTAGTTAAATTAATTAGTTTGAAGAAAAAAATATAAATATAAATACTCTAAAGTAATTTAATTAGTTTCCTTAATGTCTCTAAAAAAATTAACTTTATCTTATAATTATAACCGGACGAAGTATTAGTCAATTGGCCATAAAAAAAATATAGGGCACAAAAGGAAATGTATGGACAAATAAATAATTGGGGAATAAAAAAATCATTATTTTTACTGTCTGTCACATAAGTACAACAGTAAAAATTAGTTCATCCATGTCATTAAGGAATTTAACTTTTCCCTAACTGTACTGGTTATAGTAAAAAAATAAAAATAAAGATAGTTTTTTATTCGTTATGTGTGTGTGGTGGCATGCAAAAAAGCACACCCATGTCCAATGACAAAAAGTCAGTGATCTCATCCCGCGTGATGAGAAACCTAACATCAGCCAAATTGCGTGTTCATGCTGACGGATCAGGGCCGTTGAAAATAAAGGCAGTTGAGTTTAGCGCTAAAAAGTTTAACATGAGTTAACTGCAGAATATGTTCTCTTCCTGGAGCCGATCCGAATCCAAAGTCGTCTCAAGTAGATCAAATAAATATCCAACGTTAGTTTAAGTGGAAAGAACAAAAGAAAATGAGAAATGAAATATCAGGGTTGGGTCAAAGTCTTGGATCACGAAAAGAAATGAGATCTTTGTAGCGCACTGATAACGGCGGATTTCATTTTCTATCTACGGCGCACAATTACAAGTGAGGAATCTTCTCTGTTCGCTTGCTCATAGTTGTCTACATGCCAACAACGTTTTCATTTCGATCACCACGTGATAAGATAGACATTTGTTTAATCATAATATATACTATATATATATATATATATATATATTGCGGCTTTATTATGTTAAACTGAACCTTCCATCTCATTTCATTGGGTTTATAGTTGAGATCTCTGGAAGGCAGCCGTGTTCCACTTATTCATCTTCCAATAAGATTTTGTTTGTAATTTATATATAGACTACACTTTGCAAAAAATCTAACCTGTCGCATTCTCTGTTTATAACATGGTTATTAAACCCGAACCGGTGACTAAACTGATTGAGGTATTGGATCAAGGGTCAGTGGGTCAGGTTGATGTTAAACAGGAGTTAACCCGGGGCTAGACCGATAAGAAAGTGAAGATTTCAGGGTTATTTATATGAAATTCTGAATAAAATTAAAAAAATAAATTAATTTAATTTTTGGGTAAACATAACTTTTGGTCCCTCGAGTTTGGGCCAATTTTGGTTTTAGTCCCTATAATTTTAAAATGATAGTTTTGGTCCCTGAACTTTGGACCGTTTCAAACCGTTAGTCCCCCAAATTTCAGAAGGACTTGCTTGGTGTCTGACGGTGTTAAATAAGCTGACGTGCTCTAACGGTGTTAAAATTGCCTATGTGTCATGCTTATTTGGACAGGTGATGTGGCAAGTTTAAGATATAATTATTCCTCGCTTCAAAAACAGAAAAAAGACAATGCACGAGCAAAAACGGTGAGACACGCACGCACTCTTCAGCCATTAGTGGAAAACGCTCTGCCGTGGTAGAAAAGGGCGGACGGTTAGGGCCCACTATCGGCGAAGTCTGACGTGGCCATTGCCGGAGGAGGAATCGTTGACGGCGACCGTGGAGTGAAGATCAGAGGTGTATTGTCGTCAGTATTCACTTCATTTAAAGGTAAGAAAGTTGTTGTTTATATCAACATCGACGCTACACTCAGCTGTACATATGAACGTCGTTTGCTGCATTTGAACATGTAATGCTCTGTTTTTGTCTTAGTGGAGGATATAATGTGTTGACGCCATTGCTATTGATGATGACGACCTGTATTTCAGAAACCACTTGTGTGTTTTATTCTTCATCTCTAACTGATGATCTTTTTAGAATAGACTCACAATAACCAGATATCTTTGTAAATAAGCTGGTTGCAATGGTTTTTCACTCAGAACCCTCACACCCAAGTCTTGTTTTTGCTCATTAATTTCAACGCACTCTCACGAGATTCCTGGCTTCATTAGCTTTAATGACAAATCTGGGTATTTAGATTTGTAACAAATCTGGGTGTTTGAAATTGCATTTTACGTGTGTGTATGTAATGCCAAAGAATGATGCTGTGATATGTAATGCCAAAGAATGTGTATGTAATTCCATTTGAAATCTGGGTATTTAGATTTTTAACTGAAGAAACGTGTGTGTTTGACATTGCATTTATTATGTCATGCTCTGTTTTTTTTTCATTTATTCTCGTCAAGGCTACCTGTGATATGTTATGTTTGATGCTGTGAGGATTTTTATAATATGAAATTTGTGTTTTTGATAGGTTAAGTATGGATTTGGTCAAAGACAGCAGTGGTAGCAGTGAAGTAGATGAGAGTGCTTCAGAAACTGTGATATCAGGTTTTGAGGATGGTGAAGAAGATAATGTAGATGATGATTATTTTAGACAATATGTTGATGTTGGTGTGGGTGATGTGTTGGATGAAGTTGTTAGTAGTTCACAGTTGATATGCTCTGAGACTAATCAACCTCAACAATCAAACACGATTGAGGTTAGAGAGGAGAATATCTTGGCTAAGTTATCTGATTATGAATCTGAGGACATTGAAGAAATTGATGGAATGAGTGATGATGAGGATGACGTAGTGGCTGCAGAACAACACTTGAAATATAATCCATCAGAGATGTGCAAAGAGTTTCAATTTTAGTTGGGGATGGAGTTTACTTCACTTCAACAATTTAAGCATGCAGTGAGAGAGTATGCACTACTCAATGGATATAAATTGAAGTTTATAAAGAATGATAAGGTAAGATGTAGAGTCAAGTGTGCACATAAAGAATGCAAAGGAAGGGTTGGTGACCTAACGTATCGGTTGAAGACACTATATGTAAAACACACGTGTGGGGTGTCTATAAAGGGGAAGAATACTTAACTTGATGAAGATGAACAAAAACCTGAAGTTGGCAAACGTAATTGCAGCAGTAAGGGAGCACTATATGGTTGATGTGTCTATTTAGAAGGCATACAAGACAAGGAAAAGGGCAAAGTCGATAATTGAGGGTGATTTTAAGGAGCAATATCATAGGTTGAAAGATTATTGCAACTAAGTGAGAAAGTGTAACCCTGAGACAACTTTTGTCTTGGTTACTGATCAACCATACGCAGATCAGCCTCCTATATTTAGAAGACTCTATGAGTGCATTGGTGCTGTGAAACGAGGATTTTTAGTTGGTTACAGACCTATAATTGGGTTGGACGGGTGCTTTTTGAAGGGTCCGTATGGGGGAATACTACTTGTAGCTATGGGACGTGATGCTAATGATCAATACTTTCCATTAGCATGGGCTGTTGTTGAAGGAGAAGATAGAGACTCTTGGACATGGTTCTTGAATTGTTTGTTAGATGTGTTAGATATAAAAAACGCATTTGTACTCTTTTGCTGTTTTCTTGACTGTGTTTGGCAAAGTTCCTTATCTTTCTGAATTTTTGAACTCCCTATATGAGTGTCAGTACAAGTCCTTTTTCTTTGCATCTTTCACAATTCAGTGTTATAGCCAAAAAAATGTGCAAAAGGAAGAGAGGTTCATAGTGGAGCCGAGGTCTTGTCACTTTCTATAATAGTTGCTTTTGTTTTTTTTTTGGTACCACACAATCCTTGTTTTCTTCCCATCATGGTGAGGTCATTGTGGCTAGTGTTCTTGCTTTCTTCCTCTCGTGATTTGGTCAACAAATATACAAATAGACATGTTGGTCAAAAGATGTGAAAAAGACTAGTACAATATCTTACATAAATGTTGCTCAAAATATCTTACATAAATGTTGCTCAAAATATCTTACATAAATGTTGGTTAAAAGATCAGCAAACAAAGGATCAACAGTACAATGCTTTTGTGGACCACATCGACAAAATATAAAGCAAAAGGTAATGACAAGACTACATGCCACCTCCTCCCGAATTCAATGTTTTCATACATTGAAATTTACTTCTTGAACTCCATATCAAATAAACACCCACAAATCTCATTACATATAGCATCCTTTTCAAAAACTTTAGCCTCCTCCTTAATGCAATATTGTCTGCCTTCATCTTCTTTAGCTCCTTTAGCAGTGGATTCTCAATTGGTCCATCATACCAATCAAAGTAGTTGCATCCCCAGCGTGACTTTATATCATACAAAGAACAAAATCCCCTTACAAAAATGGATCAAGGGGCCAACAAAATGTAAAAACTTCAATAAATGTTTTACATCCCAACTCTGAACAATAGTTTACAAGTTTGGCTCTAAACAAATACATAAGAAAAAAAATTCAACAAAGTAAACATCAAAGGCCCAATAAAATGAACAAATTGTCAATAATCATTAATGACCACACAGAAATTCCTATATAGAGTCATGCGCCACTTTGCATAAAGGAGCCTTAAACTGTCAAAAATCACTACCAACCACACAACGAAACTATTTGTACATAGATAAGAAAACCACCACTTTGAACATAATAAGGAACAGAACATGCAAGTGCTTAAGTTTTGCCATAGGCATCAACCTCATCCACAAACCTTATAATTCGGACACTTAAGAAACCTCCGACCATAATTTTTCTCTGTCCATGACGTGAGAACTAAGACTTCATCCCCACATCTGCATCTTTCACCAACTATTCGTCCCATCGAGTGTGAAGAAGAGCTCTGACTGGATGCCATCACATCTTACCGCACAGACGACCTTCAACCTCCACTGAACTTTAATAGCATCTCCCCTAAACTGAAATAATAAAGTTGTGTATCTGTCATGGGGATTCAATAGCAAATGTGTTGATGGCAGGGGAAAAAATTAAACAAATTGGATGCTCGCTCTCAACTAAGTAGGGGGACAAATTTTGACCTTTAAGGTGCAATATTGATTATTGAAAAACTCGTTATAAGTGCAAATAATGTTAAGAAATTTAAGCAACCATGAGCAGACACAAGATATATATCAAAACCATAATTTCCAGATTACATATTACTTCCGCAGACAACAAAACTAAAGGGGAAAAATTAAGAGCTATCTAGTTTAATTTAAGCAACCATAATTTCCAATTCAAAAAAGAATTCTAAATGCCATCCACGTTCAAGAGGAGATTTTTCTTCATTGGAGACTCTCAGACATCATGAGCAGACATAAGATATATATCAAAACCATCTCGTACACCTCATACATGACTGGTCTCACTCACTAGTCTTGCTAGTTTCATCAGTCTTGCTGGGTTGTTGGGGGTTCTGAATCTTTTTTTCATCTCCTTCCTTTGCATCCCCGTTAGAGCAATATGTCACTAAAAAAAGGTTGAATTTCAACTCAGCGATCGGTGTTCCCCTTCCTAAAAAAACCCACAGAAGGATGGCATGACTAAATCTTAAAATTTAAAACAATTCTTTTTTCAAGGGAAAGAAGATAATATTAAGGACACATTACCGTCGCTCGCAACTCAGACCCTCGGACCTCAGACCCTTCCTTCAACCTTCGCCACTCCTCTCACGTTGGCCGCTCGTCATACTTCGCCAGCCAGATCACCCTCGCTCGGACCCCTCCCTTCAATCTCCTCGAAGCTAATCGCTCCTCTCACACTTCGCCGCTCGACTTCTAGCTGAAGCGCAAGTCCCTCTGTTAGGTTTTTGCTCGTGCGTTGTCTTTTTTCTGTTTTTGAAGCGAGGAATAATTATATCTTAAACTTGCCACATCACCTGTCCAAATAAGCATGACACATAGGCAATTTTAACACCGTTAGAGCCACGCCAGCTTATTTAACACCGTCAAACACCAAGAAAGTCCTTTTGAAATTTGGGGGACTAACGGTTTGAAACGGTCCAAAGTTCAAGGACCAAAACCTCCACTTTGAAATTACAGAGAATAAAACCAAAATTGGCCCAAACTTGAGGGACCAAAAGTTGTGTTTACCCTTAATTTTTTTTAACTTTAAAAATGTTGAACCAATCAAACCAGTCCAACCTGTCAGTGCAATCCGATTCTAATAACATTGTTTTTACTTCACCGCTAGTATAACAAAAGGGAAAATACAAACACTATATGCATAGCTTGTGGGTTTTACTTTGCTTATAATCTATTGCGAGGGTATCAAGCTTTTTTTATACTCCTATTATCTTTCATATAAGACATATTTATCTAATTTAATTAGATTAAAGAAATTAGTTAAGTTAGTTAATATAACATGTATTTTTTAAAACACTCTAATCATTTTCTTTAATCCTCACATTCTCTTTCATCCTTGACTATTGTTAAAGGAGGAACATTAGGATTAAATTAGGAAAAAATTGATAAATTTAAAAATTATATCTTATATTTAGAACCAAAATCAACTCTTTAAAATTATCTTATATTAAGGACTAAAGTAGTATAACATATTTGACCAAGTCGGATTTGAGAATTGTCAAGTCCAACTGGGGGTAGCCCTTTTAAATGTGTTTTTTAGTAATCGCACAAAATCAAAATCAAAATTTTGTATTTAAGCAGTTAAAATCTCTAACACCTGTTGTAGTTTATTTTAATTTGTGCTTAGTTGTGTGTTTTGCCATTTCGGATACACCAAAGTGGCAAGACAAAAATTAAAAATATATACATAATTAGACTTCAACAGTTCAACCATATTAGAATTTCTGACTGCTTAAGGGGCAATATAATTCTGATGAGTGTAAAGGGAATGAATGGCCATTGCTCAAAAAAGAGAAAAGGGAATGAATGGTGCATTCCTATATTCCCTTTTCAAATCTGTATGGTCAAATAAGGATAAACATGAAGGGGGCTCATGAGGGCGCTTTTGTGCCCGAAGTGTCAGTTACTTCGTGGTGCTTTGTAAAGGCTTGTTTCCCTGCAAATTCCAATTAATCTAAATTATATGTTCTGTGTTTTCTCATTAAGAAATTTCAGATGATCGTATTATATTATATATAAATAATATATGCTCCATCCGGTCTTAATTATAAGACAAAATTGATTTTTTTGGAGAAATTATGGAAGTTAATTAAATTACATTAGAGTATTTATATTTTTAGTATCCTTAGATTATATATTAGTTTATTAGTCAAATTAATTAATTTGAAGAAAAATATATAAATATAAATATTCTAAAGTGATTGAATTGACTTCCTTAATTTCTTCAAAAAAATCAATTTTATCTTATAATTAAAACCGGAGGGAGTATCATCTTATGGTGTTTATCATATTCATATGCACTTAATAACTTGTGCTTATTTTATTATCATTTCAAGACAAAACCTTAGTTAACTAAAACTTCCCCCTTTTTGTTCTGAAAATACGCTTCATTATATTCAATACGGTGAAAACCAAATTATACTCCTAACTTAAATTAAAAGATAAAGCACAACCCAACCAACAAGATATAATAAACTAATATCCGACTGATTCCCTTCACACTCATCCATTTCGTGAATATTAAATAATAATCACTGACGTCAGAGGGTACGATGATGATAACGACAAGCAGCTAATTAAAGAAAAAACAAAAAAGTCAGACCCTTCAGGTTTTTTTGAAATTAAATTCTTTAAATTAAAAGCATTAGATAGAGCCACAGGCCGTGGGCACTAACTAGAGATTTAAAAAAAAAAAAAAAAAGTAGGAGGGGACTATTCTTATTATTTTTGTGTGATCCTGTGGTTGTTCCGTTGTGGTATATAAAAAAAGAAACATCAGAGACTGCTCAAAGCTTCTGTGTGTTGTCCGTAATGAGCTGCCTAGTTGCCTATTTTCCTCAGATTTAGTTTAACTTCTTCACTCATGGACACAGATGCCTCCTTAATTAATCTTATTATATATATCAGCACATGCTTCACGAAAAGTAATTAGATATACTTTTAATTATTAGAACCTGCTGGAAGAATGGGAATTTTAGCGATTCTTGATCGGAAAGAATATGCCCAACATACTTTACTCAGAGTACCGGAAAACATGGCTAAACAGTTTCTTTAAAGAAAATATTGCCCGGCAAGGAAAGTGAGATGCAAAATAATAGCAGAATTTACAATTATATCAGGGTCTCTACATATTTCCTTGATCCAGCCATATCAGAGATAGACCTTTTAAATAATTACAAAAAGTTAAAAAACAAAAAACAAAAGAACAAATAAATAACATATATGCCCCGACCCGACCCGAATAGCCCACCAATACCAAAAACAGATGATTTCTTTTGCCACCGGAGTCATCGGACGGAGGCCCTCAACTGGCCGTCCGGCGTCACAGAAGAAACACCGCAAACGCCGTTATCGATCGAATTTACCCAAAAGAAATAATAAAAAAATTAACGAAATGACAGATGTTAAGAATAATGAACACTAACAACAGCTTCTAGACCCTGAGCTATAAACAAGGAAAGCAGATTTTTCCTACATCAGAGAATTGAAGGGAACCACCTCAGTATCGGAGCTCATCGGAGGTGGAGCTCATCGGAGGTGAAGCTCCTCGGGGATCAGTCTTCGGAAGTATTGTAGCCACTTGGAACTGGAGGCGTAGGCGTCATCGAAGTGGAGTAGCTCGCCGGAGGGCGGCGGCCGCCGTTCTTCGGGCGTGTAGAGCCACAGGAAGAACACCCCAACGCCACCACCGAATTGAAGATAGTCTTGAGAACCCTGATCTTGACTTGGCCCCTTCTCGGCGGGGGATTCCGGGGAAGTCCGGCCTTCGATTCGGCTTCTGCAATTCCCATTTGAACTGGTTGGGAGAGAGATAGGGAAGAAGTTGAGGGAAGTGAGGGAACTGAGCAATTCCAGAGAATCGAACTTGACAGAGAAAGATGCGAATTGAGAGCCTTTTGTTTGGAGTGAAGCTGAGAGAGAGAGTGTGAAGTCCTTTTAAAGAGCGAGGGCAAGAAGAAAGAAGAAAGAAGATTACTGTAGAATGCTTGCGGTGCAAGAATCAGTGAATTTGAAGCAGTTCTCAATCTCAAGTAAAAGTAAAAATGGAACAACATATTGTATGTGTTTGAGGTTTTTATTACTTTGGTTTCTTTTTCCTTTCACAGCTTCAATTATTACTTTCTACTTCACCACGGCCTCAAGCTCAGAGTTCTGAAGATTTTTTTAAATAAATTTCTAATTTGTAATTTTTTCAATTAACGAACACAAAAACTGTGTTCACTGAATATGAGAAGCAAGAGAGAAAATTCGAGGTAATTTCGGGGATTGCGGCATTTTTTTTCGTCTGATCTTTGATTAATTTATCACGGCATTACGACATTATGTAATACAGAAGACATTTGTCTGAAGTGGAAGTGAGTAATTAATAACAATTGCCTTTCTTTTTTTGGTTACATTAATGACGTTGTTCAATCATCTATGTAATGTTAATATGTTATGAAAACCGGACCTGCTGGTTTGAGTTGGAAACCGGCCAACTAGTCATCCGACCGGTCTGATCCATGGCTTAACTCCGATTTAACCAGTTTTTACACGGTTTGATCAGTTTATTCATAATTGAACAGGTTTTTTAAATTTTTTTTAAATATTTTATTCAGAATTTCATATAAATAATGCTAAAATATTTACTTCCTCATCAGCCTAACTCCAATCTGACTCACAAACTTTTAACTCATTACCCTAATTGATTCAGTAATCAGTCCGGATTTGTAAACGTTGCTTGTATATGATTTATGATTATGGCCGGTTCGGGCGTGATATATCATTTGGGCCGAATGAAATGCAGAAACAGGCAATGGCACGCAATCGCGGGAAACACGCGTGAAGAGATTATTGACGTTGTCTCATCCACGAAAAATTAGTAGCACTCTGCCTTTATAATCTCTGAGACATTTTATATAAAAACAGTAAATCTCATTAAATAACGTTAAAAATATTATTTTTTTAAAAAAAAAGATGTATAAGATGTTATAAAATATAAAATAATTCAAAACAACGTTTTATAAATCAGAGCGGGATGAAGTAGTTACAAAATTCGAGCATTTTCAAGGGGGCAAAAAACAGAGCTTCGTTTGATTGGTTGGTAAGTTCCAAATTTAATTGTCCCATACAGCGTAAATTAAAGGGAAAAGTTCACTGCATCTCATATGTAGCCACTTAACGCTATGTCTGGGAAAGCGGTGATCGGGGCAAACTGCGCGGTGAGTCTGAAAAAA
This sequence comes from Inga laurina, assembly GCA_963855925.1. Taxonomy (NCBI): domain Eukaryota; kingdom Viridiplantae; phylum Streptophyta; class Magnoliopsida; order Fabales; family Fabaceae; genus Inga; species Inga laurina. Next base: position 65,762,662 of record OY979707.1, on the reverse strand, counting down.
GCGCAGTGGGCATTTGGATAGTGTTTGGGTTCACATTGAAGCCACTGAGCTTTCAACCCAAAAGCAGCTTCTGAGCAAAAGCCCAAAATTCCAGCTTCTTCATCATGGTGGAGTCACGATTGCGAAGAGAAGACCATTAGCTTTGGCGTCTGTTGTCTTGAGTAGCGATCTGTGGAGCTTTGAGGTTTTGTCTGTTGGTGCATGTCGTCTTTTTCACTCCTGATTTGAGCTCTGCCTTTCGTCGACGTCCGGCGGTGTTCGGCGGTCAAATGTGGTTGTTGTCCGATCTATTCCTTGTTTTAAGTTTTTTCCTGTCGCAATCTATGGGAGTTCGAGTTTGTTAGGCTGATCCGTTATTGGGGGCTGTGATCTGTGGTTGCCGAAGCTGCTGTGAATCGTCGAAACTGTTGGCGTCAGCACCTTACACCATACTAATTGTTAGCGGCAACATTTGTTGAAAAACAACAAACAAATAATTCAAGTCACGTCCAAGGACGCTGTCCTTAGGAGATATTCCGCAACCCCCCTAGTAGATCAGGAAGTGGCACTCCTCATGATAAAACTAATCCTTCCTGTTGAAAGTAGGGTGACAGAACTGCAGAAAGATAACAGTATAACTCAGAAGAAGGGATAGAGGAGAAGAGCTTGGGGACCTCGGTCATACTAACCGCATACCGAACATTGCCTTTTATAGGCAGAAACATGTGGCCGTTGACGAGTTATAATGACCATTAACAAAGGCTTAATGACAATTGAAACGATAGTTACAAAACAAGTGTTAATGACAATTTAATGTAATAAAACCTTTTAAATGTCATTAAAACCGGTCAATTAAAATTCCAACGGTCATCTCCAACTGTCGGTTCAAAGACTCCTCTTATCAGCCTTTTTACTAACTCAAGCTCATATTTAATTATAAACTAGGGCATTCCCAATCTTGAGTTATATGTGACCTCTTCCTTTGACACACTGACACACAATATTTACAATAATTTCCCACATGTGTCTAAGGAAGCTCATAGTCCTATTTGCTGAGTTACACACATGGATATAACCATTGTATCTGATGGTCCTTTGAACTTAAAACTAGACTTAGACTGATAACACTTAGTACACAGAGATGTCAGTGGTCCTATGAACTTAAAGCCGCTCATCTCTTGGGCGTATACTAGAGATACTAAGAGTCAGATTATACCCCCACATTTTCTGCTGTTAGTGCGTTTTTGCACATTAAAATGTCCATGCCCGTGTCTTGGTATTTAACAAATGCTCTAGAGATTTTACCACGATCTTATAGGAGCGGCCTCACTCCTCATTCATATATGTGATTTCATGAAATGTATCTTCAATGAGCACATCCTCCCTTAGGATTATGAAATCATTAAGAGTTTTCGCTCAGCCTCACAAAAATGCATTCTAACACTTTCTCTTGCCATAGGAAGGGACTGATCATTTATTTTAGTGCTAACAGAACTAACAAACGACTTGTTCTTACTTATTGAACCTCCTTCATGGGATCACCAATCATAGAGGTTGGGTTGTCATCACTGTTATTTTCGTATTGGCTTTAGTCCCATTCCCCTCGGCTAATTTAATTCTTTCTGGGGTTTGTTAACGAATCCATAGATCAACTCTTTGACCTCACAAAATCGATTGAGATAATTCCACAATTTTTAAGCTAGCTTATTCACATTATATCTCAAACAACTTTCACTTACATCATTGTTTTTCACAATGGCTATTGCCATTTGGCAATCTCAAATCATCGACATTAAGTGTCGGCTTTCCACCAAAATATTTGCTAAGAGTTTTTCAGCAACTTAGCCTCCAAATTCAGCCAATTCTAGAGTACCAAATTCTAACTCACATAATAATTTATTTTGGCTACTAGTGGATTTTCTCAGATAAAACTGAATTCAGTTAACATCCGTGTATCTCATATAATGTGAATCCATTATATATGATACCAACATGTATGGTACCTCTCAAATGTTTCATTTTCCTCATAGGGTTGCATATTTATATATATGCTCAATCATCATGTAGAATAAGCTATATCACACAGATTAATATTAATGCAATAAATTCTCAACAATTTGTGTATACCTCGCATAAGTTGCAAAATCACTTCAAATAACGTGTTAATGTCATAAGAAATATTCACATATATTTCCTTACACCAAGATAATTATACAACCTCAAATTATGAAAATTACATTTATCTATCATAAGCACATGATAAAAATTTGCATGCTACATAATGCTTATTTCAAGCAAAATATTTGATAATCCACAAAATTTGCTCGCATTAGCAAATATAGCAAAATCCTCTACTCAATCAATTATTTGCGGCACACATGTTGTATTTATAAAATGAGGCAGTAATATATAATTTTGTAAGACATATTATAACACATATGCCATTTACTTTAAGAATTCAATATTCATAGTAGTCATCGTGTATATTTATACCACTATAAATATATACTCACAAATTATGACATTTAAACACCCATATTATTAAAATCTCACATTTATCTCTACATTAAATAAATGACTAAATTTTCAAACCACACATAATTCACAAAATTTGCTCTCTGCAGCAAATAACAAAATCTCCACATAATTAATTTTGAACCACAATTTGGTTTTATCAAATGAGGCTATAAATAATTTGCAACTTTAAAAATTTATAAGATATCCCCACATGTTAAACACCCTCACACCTTCGAATGTCTCAAAATTATATGAAAGTATTTTCACATAATTTTAATTTAATTAGAATCTCACCCTATAATCTCCTTCCATTATAATTAAATTAGGATGTCTCAAATAACGTCTTTCTAATATTATCTCAACACCACAATGCCTTATCTATCCAATGTTTGTGAAGCAGGTCTAATTTCTTTAGACAAGCTAGGCGGGATTTTCACTCTATGAACACATTTTTTTTTCATACCATTAAATCATATTGTGCACTTTCATTTCATTGAAGAAAGCCACATATTTTCACAACATTTGGATGTAAGAACATTTGTTTATTAAAAAACGTATTTCTATTTATCAATGTTGCCAAGAACCCACCATATATTTATATTTATAAAACTGTACATACTTTACATAATATGATAACAGTGAATCAAAACACGTGTACTGCATTAATGCAAACAGCCAATAGGGATAGATAAGGAAATTGGACAAAAGATCACCAATAAAACTACTTTAAAACTTGGAAAATAAACCAAGGCATAACCAAGTCAAAGGATTGTCCTAACCTCCTTGAAGATGCAACATAAACACGTCCAAGTGTAGCCTCTTTTGCAATATCATAATAATCTCAAAAAATATTGATGATAAGCACAACGGCATTAAAACTGATAGCACATTAAAATCAATGAATAAAAGGAGAGATAACATTGGTGGAATAAATACATAGGTTACCAATTATATAAACTAAATTAGTAAACTCATTAACCAAGAGGATAAAATTGCCAACACATAGGAATTAAATTCTCCAACGGAAGGGGATGCATTATTATGCTGAACTAAACAATGTTTTTCCTATTAAATCATTCCATAGTACCATCTAATCGTTACTTTGTGCATGCTACAAAGTAACTATTCATTCTAATAGCCTTCAGAACTAATACCTTCAGGCATAAAGCTATGTGCGTACCTGTGGCGAGAAACCAAGCCATGAAGACCTCGAGGAAACCATAATGAACAATAACATATCCACTATTTACACGCAATAGCAAGTCCTTTATTGCCTCATTTATCATGGGAATAGTCCTTAGTCTCGAATTTCATTAGAAGGTTAGTGCAAAATAGTAACACTACCTAAGGAATTCATGATCGTGGATGATTGCGGAACCAACGTGCCTTTGCCACCACCATCAACTTGAATGTAGTTAATAGCAAACACTTGGATATTCATTCAGAAATATTCTGTAACATCCCAAATTTTATTCACCAAGAATATATTGTAATTATTATATATATTCAATGAAATGGTGAATATTTAAGGCCAAAGGAATTAAATATTGAAAACTGAAAGTTGAATAGTGTTTTAAGTGAAATCGCCTGTGAGGTAGTGAGTTTGTCATGTGGTTTTGGAAGACCAAATGATGAGAAAAAATTATGAAATTTTACAGAATGGAAGTAGACATCCTAAGCTTTAATTTGATAGGTCATATGACTCAATTGAAGCTATGTACAAAAAGATATGAATTTTTGAAGTTAATCCAAAAAATTTGGAAAGTTTCTGGAGCAGCGATCAAAGATTAAAAATCTGGGAATAATATGATCATATCCAGTAAAATTCCATATTTTTCCTTGAAACTAGACTCAATGAGGGTTCCATAGGCTTTATAATCACTTCAAAACGATGTCTATAAAATTAATTATGATTTTTCAAAGTTAAGGCAGAAAATCTGTCAGAATTGGCATTATTCCGAAAATTTAAGAAATAAAGTAATCTTCATTTTTCTCTTAATTATTTTAGAAATTAAGGGATGAAGGAGGAGAAAACAAGTGTCAAAATCCAATGAGACCAAGTGTCAACACCACATAAAAGATGATGGAGATAATTGTTGTGTCATAAGTCCTTACTTATGTCATAAGGTTAGGTAGCCAACTCTTGTACCAATTGACTTGAGTAAATGGAAGAAACACTTGATTTAGTTGGAGCATAAGAGGAAGCACGTTTTTGGCCAACCAAGGAAGAAGGAAATGATAATCAAGGTTGAGTGTACACAAAAGGGAAGTATGGCAAGGTTGAGTGCACACAAAAGGGAAGTATGGTGCAAGCATGGAGGCAAGTATGGTGGTTGGCATGTGTCACTATAACAATCTTAGATGAGATCAATGGTTGGGAATCAAGGGAGCATTTTTATGAAGGCTTTCTCTTCCCTTCCCTTCATGCATTTTCGTTCAACATAGAGAGGGAGAGAGTTTGGAGAAACTTTGAAGAGTTAGAGGGAGGAGGAAGAAGAAATCTTAAGGTAATAGTTGATTCTTAAGCTTTCCTTGTAACATTTCCCCTAGATCCTTCTCTAAACCATGTTTCTTCATGAATCTATGATCTTGAAGACTCATTCTTAGCTCAAGGAGAAGAGAGAGAGGAAGTCCTAGAGAGAGAAACATCAAGGATCAAGAGGTAATCTCTAAAATCTCAACTTCTTAGCGTATTGAAGTTGTTGTTGGTGATTGTTGTTTGGTTTTGTGATTTTTGGGTTGAGTTGTAAAATTAGAAAAGTCATAACCCTAAGGGGTTATGCTACCCAAAATCCTTTAAATCATGATTAAGAAGTTTCTAAATGAGTTAACCAAAGATTAGAAGTGGAAAAGTATAAGTTTTGGAAGCTAAAACAAAAGGCTACATTTTTCTATTTTCCCTTCAATATTTCGGTCAGACCAGAACTGGTACTAGGAGTTGGATTTTCATGAAATAAATGGTTCTATTGGACTCAGTGGGCAAAAATAGATGGGGTTATAGTTGGGCACTTTTTCGCTGGAAGCCGAAAAAGCATAATTACGAAAACGCCACTGAAATCCCTAAATAGGGGCTGTCAAGGGTATTTTCGTAACTTGACAGTGAATTTGGTAATTTTGATCCCGGAAATGGATTCCTTGGGCAAAAATAAGTCAGAATAGCCTTAGTCAAAATTTTGGGAAAACGTGCCATCGAGCCGGGTACGGCGGGGCCGGGCCGAGTTCCCGAGGGCATTTTTATAAATTTTCACTATAGAATAATATAACCACAATAAACACTATGGAAGAGTCTAAAATGATACTTGGATAGGTTATGACCTATTTCTGGTACATTTAATATTTTAGGACCGATTTGGAGGCCGAATACGACACGTTCTTCGAGGCACATTTAAAAAGGGGATTTAAAGCTTTGAGGTAGGGACATTATCCTTCATAAATTATGCCATAGTTATATGATTGTGTGAATGCCAATGTTTATAAATGCGCTTTATTAATCAACACGATTTGCCCAGAAAGGGGCGAGCAGTGTGAGAGGCACTTACACTGGAGTTGGTGAAAACCCAACCGGTGCAGAATTGTGGGGCTGTACCCTACTCATGTATACATGCAGATGATATGTTTATAATGTTCATTAATTGGTGCATACATGGCATATATCATATTTACTTTTCGCATTCCTATGAACGATAGCATGTTTCTACTGGGGTTCTCCGGAATCTCACCCTATTTTTAAATAAACACCTCAGCGGGTACCAGTAGGACAAAGGGAAAAGACATAGACGCCGAAAAGTGAACGTCACGTGTCTCGAGGTGAGGACAAGATCGTGGTCATAATTAGTCTATTTTGTGATATTTTGGTGAAATTTGTAAATATTAAGTTTTCACTGTTTTTCGTTGACGAACAATATCAGAATTGTAAAAGAATATTTTTTATCAGTATAACTGTACTTTTCTGTATACCCATTGAATTCTGTCTTTATTACTCTTCGATTATCAAAATGGAAACGGGTGTTGACATATTCCACTTTATAATTTGAAATAATATATATTTCAAAATAAAAGCACATCTACCAATTAATAATCCTTTAATTCCTCAGAACTCTTGGAAATAATTCTACCCAAGTATCTTATGGAGGGAGTTAGAAATAGTTTGTTTCCCAAACCAGATTACAAAAACACAACAAAAAATATGGTCACATATTATATAAAATAGTCCATTAGTATTAAGCCTGAGATAAATCTAGTTCCACATGTTGTAAATGGTGACTGGAATTTCTCTTCCATTCTACAGGTTCATTATTTCATTTAGTAAATTACTAAAACTTTTTTTTTTCCTTTATTGCCATGCAACCCCCACGGACGGAAATAGATTACTACTAAATTAGCAATGCAATAACATACAAATAAACTCCTATTAATGCCCACATACATAACTGAATTTAAATAATTCCCTTCAACACAAAACTATTAACACCACCGATAGACATATGCCAAATATATTATCATGCAAGTAAAACTGAAAGTTCCTTTTCATGAGGTAAAGAAAAATTCTCTCTCTTTTTTTTTTAAAAAAAAAAATAGTACCACAACCTCAATAAAATTCATTCAGCCATCTATGCTAGGAAGACACCACAACACCTATGATAAAATATCTTTTAACCATGGTAAGGACAACATTTCACTTAGACATGCCTTTATAGAAGAGAATAAAGAGTCGCACCTGTTTGCTAATCAATAATTAATGAGTAGTTGATAATTTCAGCGACTACCAAATCCCATGAGTAAGTAAACCAGTTATTTTCGTTAGTCTAAAAACGTATATAAATTTGCAAATCCTCAATGGTAATTTTTTATACAATACATAAAATAGTGTTTCTTCATAAGTGATGTGAAGGAAAGCATGATTTTGATATTTTTAAAATCAGTAAAATGTAATGAAACTTCATGTACCGATTACCATAGGCAATTTTCACAATGTAGATAGCAGGTAATATCTCATAAGATTGTTGGCGTCAGCACCTCACACCATAGTCCATACTAATTATTAGCGGCGGCATCTGTTGAAACACAACAAACAAATAGTTCGAGTCACGTCCAAAGACGCTGTCCTTAGGAGATATTCCGCAACCCCCCTAGTAGATCAGGAAGCGGCACTCTCAAGGATAAAATGAACCCTTCCTGCTGAAAGCAGGGTGACAGAACTGCAGAAAGATAACAATGTAACTCAGAAGAAGGGAGAGAGGAGAGAAGCTTGGGGACCTCGGTCGTACAAACCGTGCACCAAACATTGCTTTTTATAGGCGGAAACATGTGACCGTTGGCGAGTTATAATGACCATTAACAACGGTTTAATGACAATTAAAACGACAATTATAAAACAAGTGTTAATGACAATTTAATGTAATAAAACCTTTTAAATGTCATTAAAACCGGTCAATTAAAATTTCAACGGTCATCTCCAACTGTCACTTCAAAAACTCCTCTTATCATCATTTTTACTAACTCAAGCTTATATTTAATTATATATTAAGGCGTTCCCAATCTTAAGTTATATGAGACTACTTCCTTTAACACACTCACACACAATATTTATAATAGGAACAGTGTAAGGTCGGTGGTTTTTGAGTGTTCACCTCCTCAACCTGTGTCTGTCACTCTCGGTGTACAAGCACCCAGCAACCATCGCGTAAGTTCTTTACTCACCTCCTCTCACTCTGGCCTGCATGGCGATCTAAAACTGTGGTCTAAAACTTGTTTGGCGATCTTGAGTTTGTGCTGAATATGTGATGCATCGTTGCTGGCATCCTGCGGTTTTTGTGCGTGTTTTTTTTCTCTGCAACAATATACCCTGTTTTTGTGTGTTTTTTTACTCTGTTACAGTATACTGATCAGAAAGAAGAAAAAAATTAAGCCCTATATGTCAGTGAACCTACAAGGCTACAGATTGCAAAATAAGCGATTAGATATGTTACGAAACAATTAATCCAAATTACAATGCTTCTTAGATATATAGAATGGAATTGGAGACTAGATTTATTAAGAGCTAAGCAATCTCAAAAGTGGCCTGGAAATTTTTTTCATGTTTTCATTTGTTAAAGCCTACTAAGCTTATAGAAGAGGCCAAGGGTAGGTCTGATGGTCTTTATCTGTAGAATTGAAAATATTTTGCATTTTGGTTCAAATCCTGAAAATTTGAGCCTTATTAGGTGGAAAATATGGACTGCATTAAGAGATGGAGAGCCAACAAGCGAGGTTGCCAGAGCTCAATAGGTATATTGCGAATGCATGCATCTTTGAACTGTTGGTTTCTCTAACATAGATTCCTTCCCTTAACAACAATCTATATATATAGCCACACAGGTTCATGAAGTTGGGGTATAATTCATGAAAACTTGTTCGTTCTAAGATTTGGATTTGTGGATTAAATTTTTGTTGAAGGTAATAATGATCTCGTTGATGTAGTATTCACATCAACTATCCGTAGATTATCTTTAATACAAATGAATTATGTTTGTGACACAATCAGAGATCAACTTGTTAGGGATAGATAGTTCAATAATGATCCACTGTATGCATTCTAATTTAAATATAAATTTATCCATTTTTACTTAACTACTTTAGCATATTTTTCTTCTCTTTTTTTTTCAATAATAATTGAACTTTTTTAATTTTATCAAATTCTATTTATATTTTTTCACTTCAATTATCACAATATATACAACTAATATATATATATATATACAGTATTTAATAAGATTTATGCTATTTTCAGTTATTTTCCATCTAAACGGGCTTTTCAAAGGCTAATCCAAACATGTTTAAGGTTAGAAAAAAACTCACTTCTGCCACCGCCAATACAAACACAAATCACATATATAATTTGATTTTTTTCCTATCTGACTTTTCCAAAAGCCCATCTACAAAAAAAAAAAAACTCATTCTTTACCTCTAATCTAAATAGGCACTAATATCAAAGAGCCCCAATTTTTTTTGAAACTTCATTGTATTTTTTATGACTAAATTGAAATTAAGTTTTTTGGTTGAAAAGACATTCATCGTCTTATATATAGTCGATATAGTCTTATCAATTTTTACAAGTTTCTTGTAAATATACATATTTAGCTTATAAATTCTTATATGTGTCTTATAAATGGCATGCATTCAATTCTTGTAAGCATGTTCCTTGTTTGTACATAGTCAAAATGGTTTTATGATTTCATTTATTTGTTCGGTAAATAATCATATTTGATTTGTAAATTCTTACATATATCTTATAAATAAACATATTTAACTTATAAAATAAGAACACAATTATCTTCCTATCCACAAGGTGCAATGTAATTTCAAAAAATTTTGGGGTTGGTGGATATTAATTGGTTACAGAAAAAGTGTAGTGAAGTTTTCCCCAAATTCAATCCACATACATGGGGTCAAGAATCATAATTAATATTTTTATTAACTACTTTTTTAAACTTCTATCATTGACTCATCATATTAACTGCTGGCAAAACAGTGAACTCTCCATATTTAAAGGCTAGAAACAAACGCCCTAAACTTTAGAGAAAATTTCAAAAAACGACATTGAAAATATAAAAAGGATAAATCAGTATATTAAAAATGGGAAAAAAAACGGATCAGGCGGATGTCAGAAATGTGAGAAATCTGTCCTTTTGAAATTTCGGTCAAATGACAAAAATGCCCTTCAGCCCTCAGTCGCAATAACAACATAGGAATTGTTAATGGTGAATCCGGAGTTGTTAATGGCGAGATAGATGTTGTTATTGGTTTTGAAACTTGTTAATTGTGAAAAAAGAAATTGGAGTCATTAATTTCTAATCCAGAGTTGTTAATTAAGACATAAGTGTTGTTATTGGCCCTGAAACTTGTTAAGTGTGAAAGAAGAAATTGAAGTTGTTAATATCGAATCTGAAATTGTTAATTTCGAATCCAAAGTTGTTAATTAAGAGATAGGTGTTGTTATTTGCCGTGAAATTCGTTAATTGTGAAAGAAGAAATTGGAGTTGTTAATGTCGAATTAAGAGTTGTTAATTAAGAGATAAGTATTGTTATTGGCCCTGAAACTTGTTAATTGTCAAAGAAGAATTGAAGTTGTTAATGTCGAATCTGGAGTTGTTAATTACGAGGATCATGTTGTTATTTTGAAGTGAGGGATGGAGTGTGAAAGATGATATTGGAGTTGTTAATATCGAATCCAGAGTTGTTAATTAAGATATATGTGTTGTTATTGACCCTGAAACTTGTTAATTGTAAAAGAAGAATTGAAGTTGTTAATATCGAATCCGGAGTTGTTAATTACGATGATCATGTTGTTATTCCGAAGTGGGGATGAAGTGCTGAAGGGCATTTTCGTCATTTGACCGAAATTTCAAAAGGACAGATTCTTCCCATCTCTGACGCCCACCTGATCCGTCTTTTCTCATTTTCAATGTACCGATTTGTCCTTTTGATATTTCCAATGTAGTTTTTTGGAATTTCCCCTAAACTTTATCTTAAAAAATAAATTAACATATGACTTGAATAATCTTACAAATATTTACATAGTGTATATTTTTTTTTGAAAAAAAGAAAGACAAGTTAAATACCATTTAAATTTGAAAAATGTCAAAGAGGTGGTTGGAGAGAAATCTATGTTTTGAATGTTTAAGTCAAATGACTAAGCTACCCACCCTCATTCCTTTTTTGTCTTATCTCCCTCCGATTCTTCTCTTTCATTCTCCTTCATCTGGTAGATGTAAACAAAGATTTTAGTATTTTCAATGGGGATTCCATTTCATCATCATCTACTGGTGGTTCTCATGCTGAAAAAAAAACAACAAAGGTGGACTAGTCGATGACTCTTTTATGATCCAATCTTGTTCATCAGAAAACCAGTTCGATTCCCTATCAGCAGCACAAATAAGCTTGAATTTAGACACTGTTTCTACTGAATTTGCAAACATTAGGCAGTAAGAAAGTCTGCACGATAAGAATGAAAAAGTAAATGCCAAGAGCCAAATGATAAAGGCTATGTTCAGGTTTGGTGGTTTTCCCTATCAGCAGCACAAATAAGCTTGAATTCAGACACTGTTTCTACTGAATTTGCAAACAATAGGCAGTAAGAAAGTTTGCACGATAAGAATGAAAAAGTAATTGCCAAGAGCCAAATGATAAAGGCTATGTTCAGGTTTGGTGGTTTTCTTGTAGAGGAATGTCTGTTGATTTTCATTTTAATGATAGTGCATTCAAGACATATAGACTACTCTGCGGGACACGCGTGGGTAAAAGTATAAAGCTGAAGTGATTTTATCCGAGAGTAAGTAGTTTGAATTCAACTTCTTTCATTGACAGTCACTTTAGATATGCCTTTATTCATTTTAACTATTTGCTTTTGATTGATAGTGCCCTCGACAACTAAGGAGCACTGAGTGCGGATACTATATTATATTTTATATGTATAACATCATTCAAATGGAGTTACTATAGATTTTGAACAAGTAATCGCTTCCTGATTCTCAAATGATAATATTTTTGATGTGGTAATTGCATTGTTAATTAATTTATTCACTTGATCGATTTATCTTAGTTTTTTTTATCAATTTATAGATTTTTGGTAATAACGATGCCTACTTAGACAAAGATATTAATTTGATTCGAGACCTTTTGCCTGAACATCTTCTTCAACACATAGATAAGTAAAGTTGATTTTTATATTATATAGTAGTCGTGCAGACAACTTTTTGACACTTTGTGGTGACTATTGTACATAGTAGTAGTACTAGTTAACATTTTAATTAGCCTGTACTAAATGTTTCCTTACTATTTGTAAGAACATTTTAATTTATGAAGAATTGTTCGATGCTGTTTCTATAGGGTTTGATTGTTGGGCAATAAAAAATATAAAGAAATTTTCTTTAAAAAAACTTTCAGCATTCATTGTTTAAAAATGGATGCCATAAGAGACTTACGGCATTCTTTTTTTCCTGAAGAGACACCATAAGTAAGCAACTTACAATATCTTTTTTGTGAAAGGACGTCGTACCTTTTTTTAACGGACGTTGTTCTTAGATTTTATTATGTCACTCATATAGGTGCCCCCCTAGAAATGGACGTAGAAAGGGCTTAAAAGCGGGAATGGAGGGCAAGGCAAGGATTTTACTCCCTTCCCCTTAGTTGGCAACATAAAAATTTAAAGAGGGGTCCCCTCCCCTTATAACCCTCTTCTCCCAAAATTGGAGGATTTGGAGAAGAGGGGTAATATTTTGGCATAGTATGAATATTATGTCCATGAAAATTTTTTATATTCCTATGATAGCCTTTTGAATTTCTTCCTCAACCCCACCCTCACTTTAATATTTTGATATGGTGTGATTGTTATACCCATAAAAATTATAATTATTCAATTTAATAATTATAAAATTATAATTTTATATAATTATTAAACACTCTACAAAATTCAAAACATGACTTAAAAAAATAAGGATAAACAAAACAACCACCCCCCCCCCCCCCCCCCCAAAAAAAACAGATCCTCAAAGATGTACTGTGACATCATTGCTGCGCAAATAAAATGCGCAGTTCAACACTCAGCAAGAGAACATAATATCACGTCGCTTAAGCAATATTGCAATGTGAAGAGATTTTGATGAAATTGGAATGCCTGATTTGTCTTTTTTCCATTTTGAACGATTTTTTTTGGAATTTTCCCAGTAAATAATTGGTGAATAATAATACACTGAATAAAAAAATCATTATTTTTGCTGTCCGTCACATAAGTGCAATAGTGAAATTGGTTCATCCATATCATTAAAGAATTTTACTTTTCCCTAACTGTACGTGTTATAGTAAAAAATAACTAAATAAAGATGATTTTTTATTCATTGTGTGTGTGTGGGAGCATGCAAAAAAGTACACCCATATCCAATGACAAAAAGTCAGTGATCTCATCCCGCGTGATGAGAATCAGAATCCTAACATCAGCTAAATTGCGTGTTCATGCTGATGGATCAGCTCCGTTGAAAATAAAGGCAATCGAGTTTAGCGCTAAGAAGTTTAATATTAGTTAACTCCAAAATATGTTCTCTTCCTGGAGCCGATCGGAATCCAAGATCTAGACAACGGTAATTTAAGTGGAAAGAACAAAAGAAAATAAGAGAACAAGGGGGGAAAAAAGTAATAGGTGGTGTAGTAATTGAAAAACGGAGAGCTTGGGTCAAAGTCTTGGATCACGCAAAGAAATGAGATCTTTCATTTTCTATCAGCGGCTCACAATTACAAGTGAGGAATCTTCTGTGTTCGCTTGGCTCATAGTTATCTTCATGTCTACAACGTTTTCATTTCGATCACCACGTGATAAAATAGACATTTGTTTTAGTCATAATATATATATATATATATATATATATATATATTGCCGCTTTATTATGTTAAGCTGAACCTTCCATCTCATTTTCTTGGGTATAATTGAGATCTCTAGAAGCCAGCCGTGTTCCACTCATTCATCTTCCAATAAGATTATGTTTGTACTTTGTATCTAGAGCCGGGAAAACGGGCCGAGCCCGTCGGGCCGGCCCTTTTAGGCCCTGGCCCTTCAAGGGCCGGGCTTGTAAATTGTAGCCTGAAAAGGAAGTCGGGCCTAAAAGGGCCGGCCCTGTAGGGCCTCGGGCTTAAAAGGGCCGGCCCTGGAGGGCCTCGGGCCGGCCCTTTAGGCCCTTTTATCTTTTATTTTTTTTGCTTGGAAAGGAAACCATGTTACATTTTTGAATTGCCTTATTGATCTATATGTCACTCTGTCCTCATATTGTATAGAGTATGATTTTTGAGTATATTGTTTAGTCTAATTGAATCATATTGTGATTTTTGAGTATATTGTTTTGTCTAATTGAATCATATTGTGATTTTTGAGTATATTGTTCTGCCTATTTAGAATAAAATCATATTATATACGGTTCTCCGTGATGGAGTATGATTTTTTATGGAGGTTGTGATTATTTGGCTACTTGAACTTACTACTCAAAGTGAAACACAATCAAATGTCCTTGAAATTGATGATAGTGGCGAAGAAGGTGAAAATGATAGTCGTCGTACTCATGTTGCTTAGATGTTAGAGTATTTGATTCTTGCCTTTTTATACTTTGTCTTTTGTGTGAGTTATTTATGGACATGATTTTACCTTTGATTATACATTAGTAACTGTGTTTGTTTGTTGCAAGAGATGTGTTATTTAAATCTTAATGTTGACAACATTTATGTATTAAATTAGAACTTTAATTATTTTTATTTACTAATTATATCTCTCTGGGGAAAATACGTAGGAAAAATAATTAAATATTGTGAAAAGAACTTCCGGGCCCTGCGGGCTGGCCCTGGCCCTGATGCTCTCGGGCCGGGCTTTGAAAAACTGCAATTTTCCTGACCCCGAGCCCTTTAGGGCCGGCCCTGTTAGGCCCTGGCCCGTCAAGGGCCGGCCCTGTAGGGCCGAGCCGGCCCTGATTCCCAGCTCTATTTGTATCCGGACCGCACTTTGCAAAAGATCTAACCCGTCCTACGCTCTATTTATATTTATATCAAGGTTATTAAATCTATATTGGCGACTGAACCGATTAAAGTATTAGGTTAAAGGTTAATGAGTCAGATTGGGGTCAAACCATAATTAACTTGTAGCTAGACTAATGAGAAATTGAAGATTTCAGAGTTATTTATATAAAATTCAGAATAAAATTTAAAAAATGAATTAATTTAATTTTTAAATTTTTTTGAATTTTAAAAAGGTTGAACATGTCAAATCGGTCCAATCTGGACCACTGGTTGGCCAGTTTTTAACCCAAACCAACTTGTCCAGTTTGGTTTTGATATAACACTGATTTATAATGTTCATAAAAATATGGATCCGTTTTTACTTCACCGTTAGTGTAACAGAAGGGAAAATACAAACATTATATGCACAGCTTGTGGGATATACTTTGCTTATAATCTATTGAGGGTTTCAAGCTTTTTTTTGCACTCCTCTTATTCTTAATATAAGACATATTTACCTAATTTAATTAAATTAAAAAATTAGTTAAGTTGGTTAATATGACATGTATTTTTTAAAACAACCTAGTTATCTTCCTTAATTTTCACTTTCCCTCTCATTTTTGACTATTGTTGAGGGAGCATTATTAGGGTTAAATTAGAAAAATATTGATAAATCTAAAAACTATGTCTTATATTTAGAATCAATATCAACCCCTGAGGTTATCTTATATTAAGAATTGAAGGAGTATAATTTGACCAGGTCAGATTTGAGAATCATCAAGTCCAACTATGGGTAAACCTTTTAACTGTGTTTTTTTGCATTCGCACAAATTCAAAATCAATATCTCATTATTTAAGCAGTCAAAATCTCTAATGCCCCATTGTAGCTTATTTTAATTTGTGCTCAAGCGTGTGTTTAGCCTTTTCGGATACACCAAAGTGGCACGACAAAAATTAAAAAAATATACATAATCAGACTCCAACCATATTAGAATTTCTGGCTGCTTAAGGGGCAAGATAATTCTGGTGAGTGTAAAGGGAATGAATGGTACATTCCTATATTCCTTTTTCCTGCCTGTATTGTCAAATAAGGATAAACATGAAGGGGGCTCAAGAGTCACTTTTGTGCCCGACGTGTCAGTTCAGTTACTTTTTTTTTTTTTTTGGCCTTCAGTTCAGTTACTTTGTTGCGCGTTGTAAACAAAATCGTCACGGCCTGTTTCCCTGCAAATTGCAATTAGTCTTACTTATATGTTCTGTGTTTTCTCATTATGAAATTTAAGATGATTATGTTATATTATATATAAATAATATGTATATTATCTTATGGTGTTTATCATATTCATATGCATTTAATAACTTGTGATTATTTTATTATCATTTCAAGATGAAACCTTAGTTAACAAAAACTTCCCCCTCTTGTTCTGAAAATACGCTTCATTATATTCAATACGGTGAAAACCAAATTATACTCCTAACTTAAATTAAAAGATAAAGCACAACCAAACAAACAAGATATAATAAACTAATATCCAGTTGATTCCCTTTACACTCATCAATTTCTTGAATATTAAATAACAAGCACTGACGTCAAAGGGTACGATGATCTGATGACAGGCAGCTAACTAAATAAAAAAAATTAGACCTTTCAGGTTTTTTGAGATTAAAATAACATATTCAACACAATCCCCCCCGAGTGATTTTATATGTCGTCTTCTTTCTTTAAATTAAAAACATTAGATAGAGTCACAGGCGGTGGGCTCTAATTAGAGATTAAAAAAAAAAGTAGGAGGGGACTAGTCTGATTATTTTTGTGTGATCCTGTGGGCTGTGGTTGTGGTATATGAAAAAAGAAACATCAGAGACTGCTCAAAGCTTCTGTGTGTTGTCCATAATGAGCTGCCTAATTGTCTATTTTCCTCAGATTTAGTTTAACTTCTTCACTCATAGCCCACAGATGCCTCCTTAATTAATCTTATTATATATATCAGCACATGCTTCACCAAAAGTAATTAGATATACTTTTAATTATTAGAACCTGCTGGAAGAATGGGAATTTTAGTCATTCTTGATCGGAAAGAATATGCCCAAAAGTACATTCGAACTCTACTTACAGAGTACCGGAAAACATGGCTAAAAAGTTTTTCTTTTGAAAAAAAAAATATTATTACCTCTGATCCAAATATAAGATAAAGTTAACTTTTTGTTTGGAGAGATTCAGGAAGCAAAATAAGTTACTTAATTATATCATATGTTATGTATCCTTAGATTATATATTATTTTATTAGTTAAACTAATTAGTTTGAAGAAAAAAAAATATAAATATAAATACTCTAAAGTAATTTAATTTTATCTTATAATTAGAACAGAAGGATTACCAGGCAAGGAAAGTGAGATGCAAAACAATAGTAGAATTTACAATTTCCAGTTATATCAGGGTCTCTACATATTTCCTTTATCCAGCCATATCAGAGATAGACCTTTTAAATAATTACAAAAAGTTAAAAAGAAAACGAACAAAAAACTTATATGCCCCAACCCGGCCCAATAGCCCACCAATACCAAAAACAGATGATTTCTTTTCCCATCCGAGCCATCGGACGGTGGCCCTCAACAGAGGTCCCTCTTGGCCGTCGGGCGTCACAGAAGGAACACCACAAACGCCGTTATCGATCGAATTTACCCAAAAGAAATAATAAAAAAATTAACGAAATGACAGATTAAGAATAATGAACACTAACAACAGCTTCTAGACCCTGAACTATCAACAAGGAAAGCAGCTCTTTCCTACGTCAGAGAACTGAAGGGAACCGCCTCAGAATCGGGGCTCATCGGAGGTCTAGCTCCGCCGAGATCAGTCATCGGAAGAATTGTAGCCACTTGGAACTGGAGGCGTAGGCGTCGTCGAAGTGGAGTAGCTCGCCGGAACTGGAGGCGTAGGTGTCGTCGAAGTGGAGTAGCTCGCCGGAGGGCGGCGGCGGCCGTTCTTCGGGCATGCAGAGCCACAGGAAGAACACGCCAACGCAGCCACCGAATTGAAGATAATCTTGAGAACCCTGATCTTGACTTGGCCCCTTCTTGGCGGGGGATTCCGGGGAAGTCCGGCGTTCGATCTATCTTCTGCAATTCTCATTTGAACTGGTTGGGAGAGAGAAAGGGAAGAAGTCGAGGGAAGTGAGAGAATAGAGCAATTCCAGAGAATCAAACTTGAGAGAGAAAGATGCGAATCGAGAGCCTTGTGTTTGGAGTGAAGCTGAAAGAGAGAGTCTGAAGTCCTTTTTATAGAGCGGGAGCAAGAAGAAAGAAGAATGTACCGTAGAAGGCTTGCGGGGCAAGAATCGGGGAATTTGAAGGAGTGATCTCATGTAAAAGTATAAATGGAACAACATATTGTATGTGTTTGGGGCTTTTATTACTTTGGTTTCTTTTTCCTCTCACAGCTTCAATTATTACTTTCTACTTCACCACGGCCTCAAGCTTCAGAGTTCTGAAGAAGGTGAAGGAAAAAAATTTTAAATAATTTTGTAATTTGTAATTTTTTCAATTAACGAATACAAAAACTGCATTCACTGATTATGAGAAGCCCAAGAGAAAATTCGAGGGAATTTCGGGAATTGCGGCTTTCTTTCTTCTGATCTCTGCATTCACTGATTATGAGAAGCCCAAGAGAAAATTCGAGGGAATTTCGGGAATTGCGGCTTTCTTTCTTCTGATCTTTGCTTAATTTATCACGGCATTATGACATTATGTGTAATACAGGAGAAATTTGTCTGAAGTGAAAGTGAGTGCCAATTAATAACAACTGCCTTTCTTTTTTTGGGTTACATTAATAACGTTATTCAATCATCTCTGGTATGTGATTTATGATTGTGGCGGCGTCGGGCGTGATATATAATTTGGGCCGAATGAAATGCAGAAACAGGCAATGGCACGCAATCGCGGGAAACACGCGTGAAGAGATTATTGACGCTGTCTCATCCACGAAAAATTAGTAGCACTCTGCCTTTATAATCTTTGAGACATTTTATATAAAAACGGTAAATCTCATTAAATAACGTTAAAAATATTATTTTTTTTTTAAAAAAGAAAAAGATGTATAAGATGTAATAAAATATAAAATCATTCAAAACAACGTTTTATAAATCAGAATGGGATGCAGTAGTTACAAAATGATGTTGGCAAAATTTGAGCATTTTCAAGGGGCGAAAAACAGAGCTTCGTTTGTGGTTGGTAAGGTTCATTTTATTTTTTGGGTGAATTGGTAAGTTCCAAATTTAATCGTCCCATGCAGCGTAAATTTAAGGGAAAAGTTCACTGCACCTCATTTGTAGTCACTTAATATTAAAGAATTCTAAAATTTTTTGAAACTTCATTACACCTCTTAGAACTAAATTGAAATTAATTTTTTTTTGGTTGAGAAGACATTCATCGTCTTATATATAGTCAATATGGTCTTATAAATTTCTACATGTTTCTTATAAATATGCATATTTAACTTGTAAATTTTTATATGTGTTTTATAAATAGCATACATTCAAATTTTGTGAACATACTCCTTGTTTTGTACATAGCTGAGATGGTTTTATAATTTCATTTATTTGTCATGTAAATAGGGAGAATTGCTAAAAAAGACCTCATGGACAACTTATTTACTAAATGGGACCTGAGAAGACATCTTGCACATGGAGGGAAGATATCTACACACGGAGGGAAGATTTCTGTACAAGTAGGGATGATTTTTGCACACGTATAGGGGAGAATTTTGCACATAAGGAAGATCATCTACATACCAGGGAAGATATTCTGCACACGTGAAAAATAATCTGCACGCGAAGGTCCCATTTAGCAAATAAGTTGACAATGAGGGATTTTTTCACAATTTTCCCATGTAAATAATCATATTTGACTTATAAATTCTTACATATATCTTATAAATAAGTATATTAAACTTGTAAAGTAAGGATACAATTAACTTTTCATCCACAAGTGCAATATAATTTCAAAAAGTTTTGGGGATTGTTTGATATTATATGACTACAGAAAAGGTGTGGCGAAGTTTTCCCCACATTCAATCTACACACTTCTGGTCAAGAATTATAATTTATATTTGTATTAATTACTTTTTTAAACTTCTATCATTGACTCATGCTGGCAAAACAATTAACTCTCCATATTTAAAGGCTAGAAACAAACGCCCTAAACTTTATCTTAAAAAATAAATTAACACATGACTTGAATAATCTTATAAATTTTTACATAGTGTATATTTTCTTGAGAAAATACAGTTAAATATCATTTAAATTTGAAAAAAAGCCCCAAAAGTCTGATGAAAAAGGGAAAGAATAAAGAGGTGATTGGGGAGGTATATGTTTTTTGGATGTTTGGGTCAAATGACCAAACTACCCACCCTCATTCCTTTTTTGTCTTATCTCCCTCATCCTATAGATGGAAACAAAGATTTTAGTATTTTCAATGGGGATTCCATTTCATTATCAGCTATCGGTGGTTCTCATGCTGAAAAAAAAAACAAAGGGGGACTAGTCGATGACTCTTGTATGATCCAATCTTGTTCATCAGAAAACCAATTTGATTCCCTATCAGCAGCACGAATAAGCTTGAATCCAGACACTGTTTCTACTGAATTTGCAAACAGTAGGCAGTAAGAAAGTTTGCACGATAAGAATGAAAAAGTAAACGTGATAATCCCCAAAACAAAAAGCCTCTACGGTCTTCAAGAGAAAAACTTTTTATTACTCCATATGTAAAGCTGAGTCTCTGTACAGAAGCCTATTAGGCTAGACCCTTATATAACAAAACAAAAATGCAATAATCGATGGTGAGAACCATCAGTACAAGCTATCTCTAACTGCACACCGAAAATACAATTACCAATATACCCTTTACAATTATATACATATTGTTCCACACTCCCCCTCAAGTTGGGGTTTGAAATATATTCATAACACCTAACTTGTACAGCAGCTTCGTTTGAACATCCTTACCCACAGGTTTAGTTAATAAATCAGCCTCTTGATCCTTTGACTTTACATGTTGCAGATCAATCACCTTCTTTTTGAGTTTCTCCCGGACAAAGTGACAATCGATCTCGATGTGCTTTATCCTTTCATGAATTACCGGGTTAGACGCTATATGAATTGCTGCTACGTTGTCACAAAATACTTTTACCAGATTTTTATGACTGATATGAAGCTCTCTAATCAACCCAAGTATCCATACTACTTCTAATACAGCCATACTCATGGCACGATACTCGGCTTCTGCTGAACTCTTTGAGACAGTCCATTGTTTCTTTGCTTTCCACATGATAAGTAACCCACCAAATTTCAACAAATATCCAGTCACAGATCGTCTTGTAGTAGCGCAAGAAGCCCAATCAGAATCACAATAGCACTCCAATTCCAGGTTCCCATCTGCACTCAAGAGCACACCAAGTCCTGGCTCTCCTTTTAGGTACCATACAACGTTCAATGCAACCGCCATATGCTCCTTTGTTGGCATGTGCATAAACTGGCTGAGGCTCTGCACGCAAAAGGATATGTCAAGCCTTATCATAGTGAGATAAATTAGCTTACCTACTAATACTCTGTAGCGTTCTGGATTTTGTAATAGCTCGTCTTCCTTATTCTTGCCTTTCTCAAATGCTGTCAATTTTTGATGTTGTACTAAAGGCACTCCAAGTGGGCGACAACCACTCAAACCTGTTTCCGCTAATATGTCCAACACATACTTTCTTTGACACAATATAATTCCCTTGTTAGACCTAGCAACTTCTATTCCTAGGAAATACTTCATGAAACCAAGGTCTTTAATCTGAAATGAATTATGCAAGAAGGATTTTGTATGCTCAATTCCTTTCTTACTACTCCCGGTTATTAGCAGATCATCTACATAGGCAAGCAATAATACAACATCATCATCATAGTTTTTAATGAAAAGCGAGTGATCATACCCACTTTGTTTAAATCCTCCCTGAATCAATGCCTCAGACAGCTAATAATTCCACTGTCTTGAAGCCTGTTTTAGTCCATATAAGGACTTGTTTAGCTTACATACCATGTGCTCCCCCTTAGTGTCAAATCCTTGGGAAACCTTCATATATACTTCTTCTTCAAAATCGCCCTGCAAAAACGCGTTACAAACATCCATTTGATGCAAATGCCATCTATGTATTGCTACCAATTTTAAAACAAAACGCACAGTCAACATCTTAACAACTGGAGAGAAGGTCTCATGATAATCAATCCCTTCTCTTTGGTTATATCCTTTTACAACTAGCCTAGCTTTAAACTTGTCTATATTACCATCTGATTTAAACTTAACCTTATATGCCTATTTACACCCTATTGCCTTCTTACCTTTAGGCAAGGGAACCAATTTCCATGTATTACTATGTTCTAAAGCGTTTATTTCATTATCCATGGCCTCTATCCATCTACGATCCTTAACAACCTCTTCATAACACTCAGGCTCTTGTACAGAATCTAAAGATGTTAAGAAACACATATGAGTTGGAGAGATGTTACCATAAGATAGGTACTTACGAATATTGTACAGACATTTAGTCTCTTATTCTAACTTAACTAAGGAGCACACATAGTCCTTTGCCCATACTGGTGGCTGCCTCTCCCTAATTGGCCTTCTATTAGTTTGGTTTATCACGTCCTCTTCATCATGAAGATAGGTAGGTTGCAAATTTGATAATGTATTATTCTGAACATCCACAGTTTGTTCCTCTGTATCATTGCACTGTTGATTATTCGTCACCTATTTTTCTACATTTTTATGTTGCTGGCCTTCATTCTCAAACTAGAACATGTTTTTCATTTCCCTGCAACCTTCACTTGAACCATACAATTTAGTATCTTTAAATGGAAATTTAGTTTCAAGGAAACTTACATGTTTGCTGGCAAATATCACTTTGCTTTTTAAGTCAAGAAGCAAGAATCCTTTATGGTTGTTAGGAAAGCCAAGGAAAATGCATGGGATAGACTTTGCCTGTAATTTATCATTGTTCTTTAAGTTTGTTGCATAGGCTAAAGAACCAAAAAATTTTAAATTACTCACATCTGGGGAAGTTCCATGCACAATTTCATAGGGCGTTTTATGTCCTTGTATTCTAGAAGGAAGTCTATTAATTATATAGGTTGCCATTTTAATGCATTCCCCCCAGTATTTGATGGGTACCCCTGATTGGATAATCAGACCTCTGCAACCTGAATAATTGTTCTATGTTTCCTTTCTACCACCCCGTTCTGCTCTGGAGTGTATGGGCATGATGTTTGATGCACTATCCCTTTATCCTTAAAGTATGATTGTAGATCATTATTTGTGAATTCTGTACCATTATCAGATCTAACAACTTTTATAGTAACAGAAAACTGTGTTTCTACATAAGCAACAAAATGTTTTATGCAACCTACAACTTTAGATTTAGTTCGCATTAATAAGGTCCAAGTAGCTCGAGAGAAATCATCGACAATAGTTAAAAAATATTGATATCCTTGATGTGTTGGAGTCCTATATGGCCCCCACAAATCAAGATGCAACAATTCAAAACAACAAGAAGACTTAATACAACTTGGAGTAAACAGAAACTTGGTTTGTTTGGATTGAATACAGACCTCACACTTATTATTCATAATTGTGTCATTGTCACATACAAAACCAAGATGTTTCAAAACATAAAATGGGGCATGCCCATGTCTACTGTGCCATATAGACATATCAGACTCATTCATATTTTTCTTACTGCCTACAATCGAGTTTATCATGTTACAAGACACTAAATTCTTCTTTAGAACATATAATCCTGCAATAAGCCTACCAGTCACCATCACCTTGCCATCCTGTAGGCCCTGCAACGAGCAAAAATTAGGAAAGAAAGCAACCATACATTTATGCTCACTAGACAGCCTTGCTAACGATAACATATTAAATTCAAGCAATGGTGCATATAATACTCCATGTATTACAAGATGCTCAATTATTCTGGCACTCTCTTCCTATCCGGCAATTTAATTGATTTTATGGGCCCATCATAGGTTCGAAAATTTTCTAATAGGCTTAAACTACTGACCATATGGGTTGTGGCCCCAGAATCCACTACCCAGTAAGAAGAGTAATGTGAGTAATTAGAAGGGATAGCTAAACCTGTACCCGCTAGAGCATGAATTGGTGGTTCTGAGTCTTTCTTGAGAAGCTCTAACAGCTTCTCATATTGCTCCTGTGTAAACGTAGGTGTTACAACAGTTATGGTATGAGTCAGAGCATTTTCATCGTTGGCCCTTGTTTCAAGATTAGCAGTTGTATCTCTACTCATTCGGCCTCTATTCCCTTTAAAATTGTCATGATAACCAATTAACTGGAAGCAATTTTCCTTCACATGTCCCTTTTTCAAATAATGTGAACACTCGGAAGCAGGGTCACCACGTCCACGCCCTCGAGCACGTCCTCTCCCCCTTATTGCCATGGCGATGCCTTCTATGGGTAAAGAACGCTCCTAACTTGCAATAAAGCATTGCGTCTCATCTTCCAAAACCATCCCATACACCTGTCCAACAGTAGGAAGAGGAATCATCATCAATATTTGACTACAGGCTTGGTTGTATGACTCATTCAATCCCATCAAGAATTGCATCAATTTTTGCTGCTGCATCAGTTCCATATATGCCGTCGATGTCTCGCACTTGCAAGAAGGAATGTTCACAAGTACTGAATACTCCTCCCAGAGCTCTTTGAGTTTCGAAAAATATTGAGAAACAGAAAGAGAATCTTGCCTTAAAAGGTTAATTTCTCTATAAAGGGCAAAGATCCTAGACCCAGTCTTTTTATCAAACAATTCCTTCAACTCACTCCAGACATGATGCGCTTCTTTGTAGAATACGATTCCGTTCCCTAGTTCTTTTGAAATCGAATTCAATAACCAAGAAAGGACTACAGCGTTGCAACGCTCCTACTAGTCCTTCAATTCCAGCTTCTAATCATCTTTCTTGTAAGATCCATCAACGAACTCGAGTTTATGCTTTCCTTTCAAGGCAATCCTCATCGCTCGGCTCTATATTGTATAGTTCTCAGAGCCGGTGAGCACCTGCGAGATTATTGTCGAGCCCTGAGTTTCTGACGGGTGCAGGAATAATGGCTGAGCAAAAGGCAAGTTCGCCGGATCGATAGTCAGTTTTTCCGCCATTCTCGTTCTTGTCATGATAAAGACGAAGACAATCTTGAAAAGAAAATTTTGATACGAAGGTCTTCTTGATTATTGGCACATGGATCGCATACCAACCAGGCTCTGATACCATGATAACCCCCAAAACAAAAAGCCTCCACGGTCTTCGAGAGAAAAAATTTTTATTACTCCATATGTAAAACTGAGTCTCTGTACAGAAGCCTATTAGGCTAGACCCTTATATAACAAAACAAAAATACAATAATCGATGGTGAGAACCATCAGTACAAGCTATCTCTAATTACACACCGAAAATACAATTACCAATATACCCTTTACAATTATATACATATTGTTCCACAAAATGCCAAGAGCCAAATGATCTTTCATGGTGCTTGATCGTGAAACAGCTGTGGAGTAGAGTGTGGTTGGATTATGAAAATTTTCCATCAAAAGAGCAAAATAGTAAGCCTTTGATGTTGAAACAGATGAAAAGCAGCTGTCTAGCTTTAAGGGCACATGTACCAAAATTTTCTGGAGTTTGAAAAGGGGAAGTTTCAAGTAAAGAATCCCAAGTCTAAAGCCCTAAATGGATCTCTTGAGAAGAGCAAATATGATATCATATCGAGAAGCAAAGCATCCTCGGGAAGCAGAACCTCTCACTAATAAATGATTGAGTGCTTTTATTAGAGCCATAACAAAGCTGCGAGTTTGTTGCCCGAAACCTCTTACTCCAAATCAAACACCCTAAACAAATTTTAAAAAAGAAGGTTATGAAAACAGAGAAGGAGATTCCGGGGACATATCTACAAGCATCCCTCAAGAAAAATCTCACCTTTTCGCACACTATAAGCTAGATGAACATATGAGAGAGAGGGGGAGTATAAGTCACAGTGGAAGGGAGTGATCGATGTACTGGGGATAAACTCAATGAAAAGCTGCTGTCTCGTTAATGAAGGCTAATGAGGCGGAAGAGCCGAAGGGAGAAAAGACAAAAAAGGTATGAGGGTGGGTAGTTTGGTCATTTAACCCAAACATCTAAAACCTAGATTCCTTCCCAAATCACCTATTTGTACTTTCCCTTTTTCATCTTACTTTTTGAGTTTTTTAAATTCAGATGGTATTTAACTATCTTTCCCCCTATTTTCTTTTCAAATGTTCACGAAGAGAATATAAATATTAACCAAATTTAGTTGATTCTACGTTACTTTGTTTATAGTGAAAATTCTTACCACATTAATCTTGGGACATTAAAAGTGTTATGACTAATGAACTTTTGTTTTTATGACTAAGAATGACTCGATATGTTTTTTAAAAAACAAAAAACAACTGTACTTGAATTTATGTCTGTTTCATCAATAAAAGTTTTAAATATGAAATTTTCCTAATTTTTCATGTTTTCTTTCATTTCCCGTCTCCTAGGGCATTTTTCTGTATTTTATTAATGGACCATGACAAACCCTCCACATACATCGAAGATAATGTTTGTTTGAACAGAATGAAGAAATAAAGGGGCGGGTACTGTTGCAGACATCATCGTCAGTTGAAGTTACAGTTTAGACGCGTGAAGTGATTGGGAACTAGTGATTTAACTGATTGTCATCATATATTTGGATGTATATTCTATATAAGAACAAGTTACAAACATAACTAACTTATGTACAATGTATATTCACGATGGGACATAAATATGATCATATCTGGGACCCTGTCCCTACGTTCTGTCCCGACCATTTACGGATTATATGACATATATTTTGTTACTAGTATATTTTGTTTGTTTTACATATAAGACTCATTTTCTATTTTTTTAAACTCTATTAATCATATCAACCTTTTGTTCTTCCCTTATGTTTTTTAGTCTAAATTTACAAAAATTGTCATAATTTCATGTCTCGCTGAGATTGTTGATTGAAAGATGATACATTTGAAACAAATGAATC
Source organism: Inga laurina (assembly GCA_963855925.1). Taxonomy (NCBI): domain Eukaryota; kingdom Viridiplantae; phylum Streptophyta; class Magnoliopsida; order Fabales; family Fabaceae; genus Inga; species Inga laurina. The sequence goes on along the minus strand of OY979707.1, from coordinate 65,735,527 downwards.
CCTTATAATTGAAAATATGTGATGGATTATTTAAAATTTAAAGATGTCGACATTATATTGTCATTGAACCTGGTTGCTTCTTATTATTAATTTCCAGAGGAATACAGTGAACTCCAAGTGAACGCCTTAAATAAGTTTAATGATAAGTATCCTTATATCATTGCCGTGAAAGAAGAGATAATCTAAACTCTTAGCACGTGCTTGACTGTTAAAGAAGAGATAATTTATTTAAAGGGTAACTGTTAAATGAGTGTGTTTGGAACAACGATTGGAAAAATAGAGTTTCTCAATTTAGCTTTTGGTGATTTTATTTTTAATAAAAGCCCGATTGTGTGATATGATTTAAGTTTGGAACAACGATTGTATAAATGAATTTTACAAAAGTAAAACTTGTTTAGATTGACTTAAGCACAAATGACTTTTGTGATAATAGTAAGAGAGAATGGGTGGAAAAATATTTTAAAGGGTTAAAAACACAAAAAAATATTTTAAAATAATTTTTGGAATTGAAAAAGTACATTAAGGATAAAATTGTAATCAGTCTGATAACACACAGGGTACAGTTGAAAAAATATTTTAAGGATTAAAAACACCAAAAAATAGTTAAATTAATTTTTGTAGCCGAAAAAGTATATTAAGGGTAAAATTGCAATCAGTCTGATAGCACACTGGACACAACCGAAAAAATATTTTAATCATTCACACTTCCCCAAAACGCTAAATCAGGAAAAGCTGAGAAATAGAGCTTATGGCAAAAGCTATTAAAATTGGAAAAAGCTCAATGGATCACTTGCATCACCAAACACTCACTTTTTTTTTCTCAAATTGCCAATTGACTTTTGCTCATCAATTGAGCATTTGGGGGTTCAAACGCTCCCCCCAAACACACACTAAGTTGACATGCTTGTTGGTTAATAAAAAATGACCTGAAAATAATTCATTAATGAAAAACCAGAGCTAGTATTTTTAAAGGCCAAAAGAGGCTGTTCACAAGCTTGAAAATTTCAATATTCAATAGTCCATAGTCATTCTGGGTAAATAACCCATAAAGACTTCGATTTCCAGAACTTAAGTCAAGCTAAGCTTGGTGAATATATATGTAAAATATTATATATATATATATATATATGTATGTATTTTTGATGCGGAATTTAAAAATAAGAATATAAACAGGGACACACTTACAAAATCAAAAGTATGTACAAATATTTACTAATTGGATTTAATAAACAAAACTAAGATGAGGTTTGACCGAAAATGATCCGGGTTACAGAAGGAACCATGTCCTCTTTCATATATGGACCATTTACAGAGAATTCCTTTCGAATCTCTCACAGAGCATTCATAATTTGGAATCTCGACCTTCTCCCTTCAGACCATAACAGCACAGCCTTCCTTCGTTTCCTACTAGAGGCGTAATCATCTTACTTTCATTTATCTCATCCTAAAATTAGAAAAAGACTCTTTTTTTTTTTTTACTACATATTGCCCAGTAACATAATCTATAATACTTCCCTTATGATCGAATAAAATTTCCCCCTTAGATCCCTAAAGGAGTTTAGCCCTTCATACCTGGTTACTCTTCAATAAAAGTTGATTAAAGATGATATTCGTTGCAGCTATCACAGAGAACTTTTCACACAACTCGCAGACACAAGAGAGAGAATTTCTGAAAGGAGTACTTTGCATTCAAAAGTGATTGCAATTACAGAAGGGGGTGCCTTACTGAGCGGCTTACATGAGTATTTATAGAGTCGAGTGACCAACTCTGATTACAAACAGACAACTCTACTTTACAGATCATCTAATAAAAAACGATAAGAATTACAAATAGACAATTCTACTTTTATAGATCATCTAATAAAGGACGATAAGGTTCTTACAAGATAAGATTCCTTGCTAAAAGCATATTTTTCTGAGTGCTCTTCTTTTTTTCTTGTCGGTCACGTTTTTCTTTCCTTCATTTGACTGCTTCTGCCGAAACTTATATTTGTATTCTTCTGCCGACACTTCATAATAGGCTTGGATCCATATTGATATTTGGGTTTCTATCTCTTCCTCGGACTTCTTGGCAGTATTCACACTCATGATTTGGATATTCTCCTATTATTTGACAAATTCTTCTTTTTGTATCAGGAGTATTGTCCATTTTATTCTTTTTTATTTGGTCATACCATAACCCAAATTGCTTTTCATTCTTTGGCTTCTTTCCAAGAGAATACATACAAGTCTTATCTGTACAATAACATACATATATCTTTTCTTCTTTTTCTGGATTTATAGTCATATTCGCCACCTTTATACGATTCATCTCCTGGAATATTATATGGTAATCTTGAGCCCTTATATTTGATACACGAAACTGAAAATCATCATCATCTGTTATATCTTCTTTAACTTCTGGTTCGTATACCAAAGGCTTCTTGGTGGTTCCCAGTCTGATAAGATTTATAGGCATATAAAATTGATCTGGAGTAATTTCAGCTACAGTTGAATAACACCTGATGAATACTTGATGTTGAGTTACTATATCATAATAATCTCCTACAACTTTTATAAACTTTTCGGGTAATTCGGCTATTTCAGATAAATTCCTGGAAGGGTATATACTTTGGATTAATCCATACTGGTATAAGGTTCTAACAATACCTGGAGGAGTTCCTGGGTATATAATAGCTTTGTTAAATGCATAGTGGGACACGTATTTAATGGTCTTATGGGTCAAAGAAAGATGGTTCAACTTTTTGATGATTACTTTATAGAAATTATAAAGTTTTGGGATTTCAAAAATATCAGTATTATTGGAAGGTTCCTTTGGAGGAGGAGAATTATTGGAAGATTTCTCTTTTTCTTTTTGTTTTTCTTGGGTTGTCATTATTTGAGAAAAAGTTAAAGTTTCTGGAGATGGTTGGCTTATAGGAGTAGAAGTTAATAATGAATTAGAGGTTAGGAGAGATTCAAGTCCAAATGACTCGATTATACTTTGGGTGTTGTGAGTAGATGACTCACCTGGAGTGAATGACTCCATTATAGGTAGACTTGGTTTATAAACTTCAACTTCTTTTCCTTTATTCGTAGTTTGGACTTCTGTCCTTATAAGTGGGTTGGCATCAGCCTTACAGATCTTCAAATTCTCAAGCTGAATATAGATGTCATTAAGAGAGTCATTAATACCAGATATTGAGCTTGTTAACCCTTATATACTGGTACTAACTTGACTACTTAATAGACTCATATTCATTTCAAGAATATTCATCTTCATTATAAGTTGGTTCATCAAAGGGGAAGATTCTTCTTCCTTATTCGTCTGATTTACAGGACTTTTTCTGCCAAGTCGGCTTACTGGCTCCATCTGCTTAAATAATCAGCAATTAAGTTATTCTTTCCTTTAATATATTCGACTTCATAATCATAATAAGATAAATCTGCTTGCCATTTAATCAACATTTTACTACTTATTTTATTTTGTTTTATTCCTCTAAATAACCAATGTCTAACTTGCGTATTATCTGTCCTTATTACAAATCTATTATTTACTATAAACAATTCTAATTTTTCTATAGCTTTTACAACAGCTAATAATTCTTTCCAATTTGAATGATATCTACTTTGAGAATCATTGAACTTCCCACTTGTATATCGAGTTATTTTTTCAATTCCATCTTCATCTTCATAGTATAAAGCTGCTCCTCAATAATTATCAGAGGCATCTGTATATATAATCCATTTTATATTTTCTTTTAAAGGTATGGTCAACTTTGGTAATTCTTTACATAAGACTTTTATATTTTCTACTATTTTTTCTATATTATTGTCCCATTTCCATATAGTCTTTTCTCCTGCTAATTTAGATATCTTTGAGGTTAATGCTGATAAATTAGGGATATAGTTTCTAGCCTGGTTTACTAGTCCTAAAAAAGATTGTAAATCTTTCTTATTACTTATTTTCTTAAATTGTAATATTTTCTGACTTATATGATCTTGTAATTCTATTCCATCTTTGGTTAATATTTGTCCTAAAAAATTTACTTTTTCTTTTCTTAGTTCCATTTTTTATGGTGATATATTTAGTCCTTTTTCTTCTATAATATTTACAAATTGTTCCAAATGAATTTCATGTTCTTTTTCATTTTTTGAAAATATTAGTATGTCATCAATATAAATTACAACAAAATCTCTTATTGATAATAACATTTTTGACACGTATTCCTGAAATATACTAGGGCTATTATGATAACCCATTGGTAATACATTCCATTCATATAGTCCTTCTGAAGTACTAAATGCTGTATATTTTTTACTATCTTCTTCGAGTTTTACTTGGAAAAATCCTGATTTACAATCAAATTTACTAAATATAGTTTTTCCTCTTATTAGATTGAATAATAAATCTATTTTAGGTATTGGATATCTATTTCTTATAGCTAATTCATTTAATTTTTGGTAATTTATTACCATTCTAGTTTTTCCTCTTTTTTCTTCACTATGTTTAGACACAATTATAGCTGGTGATGAATATTCTGATCTACTTTCTTTTATAAGATTATATTTTTTCATTTCTTCTATATGCATTATAAATTCTTTCCTATCTTCTTTTGTCCATACATAAGGTTTACAATTTATCTCTTTACTATAATCTTTTAATTCTATTTTAGCCATAGGTTTCGACTTTTCCCAATGTATCAAGGGATTTTCACTATAGTTATCTATAATTCTTTGTTCTATAGTTTTTATCTCTATGATATTCAAGGTTGCTAACATATGTTGAATTTCTACTGGATTATTATTTTGTAAGAATTGGACCTCATATTCATTATTCTTTTTCTGAAATTTTTCATCTTTTCTTCTATATGGTCTAGTTATTCTTATACCCCAAGCTTCATGTTTACAAGGTGTTGTTAATATTAAGGCTTTACTAATCATATGTATAGGAAAATATTGTTCTAAGAAATCTAATCCTAAAATTATATCACAAGAGGGTTCATTATATTGATTTAATTCTTTTATTACTAATTCATAGTTTCCTATTTGAACTTTTACATCTTTTGCTTCTAATTCTAACATATGGATTTCTTTTCCTGCACTTTCCATTCTTAGCATTTTATTTTTTCTTTTCCATAATTCTGGTGGTAATACATTATATTTTGCTACAGTTAAATTTGCTACAGTTAAATTTGCTCCAGTATCAACCAGAGCATGATATTTTCTAGATCTATATTTAGCATATATAAATTTTATAAGTATATAGTATAATGGCCTACTCATATCCTAGACAATATTTCTAAACGTTCTTTTAATATTTTCTTAATTTCTTTTCTATCTTGTCTTTCTCTCATTACTCTAGCATATTCTTCTTCATACAATAAATAATGATTATTATATATAAAATTTAGTCTTCTATTTTCCCATTTATAGGTTTTACTCAATCTCTTAATTATCATTCTTAAAAAACTCTTATCATTTTTTGGTATCTTAGTTATATATTCTCTTTTTTTATATGCCCAAAATTCCCCATCTATTATTAATATACTTTTATTTCTTAATTCTTCATTTAACATATGAATGTCTCCCATATTAAACTCTAGATAATAAATCTAATTGTCTTTTTAAATCTCTTTTTATACTTCTTCTTTCTCTTTTTCTACTTATAATTGCATTAACCATTTGTATATAAGCTCGGTCATCATATTGTAATTGTTCTAACATTTGTTTCGTAACTATTTCCTCTATTCTACTGGCTTTATTAGTTTTATTTATAAGATATCTTAGTAATCCTATATTATTTTTAGGTATCCTTATATCATTTTCATCTATATTATAAAACCAATTATTCTCATTGTATAGTGTAATTCTTGTATTCATTAGGCTCTTGATAACAAATTTAATTGTTTCTTGAACTCATTTTCTACTTCATTTCTATGATATATTCTATTTATTTGATATTGTATTAATCTTACTCTTACTCTTCTATTATCTATATCTTGTAACGCTAAATTTAATGCTTGTTCTTCTATTTCATCCCATTGTCTTAATTTATTAATAAAACTTCTCATTAATCCTTTTGCTACTTTGGGTATTCTTATTCCTTCATTATTCTTAAAATAATACCAATTATTATCATCATATAATGTTATCTTTCTATCCATTTAAGACCTAGATAATACTTTTAATCTTTCCTTTAATTCTTTCTTGATATCATTTCTGTTCATCATATTGTTTACTACTGCATTATAAGCTTCTACAAAGTCTTGTGGTTGATTATTATATACTATTCTTAATTGTCTTTTTTCTTTTTCATTACACTTATTTATCTGGTGAATTATATGATTCATCATTGACTTATCAGATTTTGGTATTACTATTTTTTCATTATCTATATAATAATAATCTTTACTATTGTCTTCTGCTAATATTATTCTTATTATTCTGGCTGTGTAATGTGTATTTATCATCATATTAATTTCTGGATTATAATTGTCTGATGGTTTATGTTAAAGATTATTCTATCTTTTTGATTTCTATAGGGTCTTACTCTTTCTAAAAAGTCTTTTCCTAAGGTTACTTTATATGACCTATTCGAATCTTGTTCTACCCATAAAGTTAATTGTATTACATCTCTTTTGTTAAATCTCAATATTATATTTGTTTTTATACCTTCATCTGTCTCTTCATAGTCATTTTCTATATATCCTATTTCTATCTTACTTTTTTCTGTATTTTCATCCACTAATGTTATTATTTCTTGCCAAATTCCATTCTTTTTAATTTCCATTAGAATTTTACTTTGTTCATTTTCTTTAGTTATATCTAAACTTGTTATTTTTTGGTTTATTTCAACTAGTTCTGTATTTATGGGGTTTAATAGGGACATTTCAGCTAATCTGCTACTACTTGCTATATCAATACTTTTTCTTGGATTCATTATATTTATATGTAAAGGTTCATTTAATGTATTTATTTTTAATGATTTATTACCTAAATTATTGTTTGCAATTAACCTTTTTCCTCTTTTATCATTGATACTTATAGTTTTGTCTAATTCTATTTCCAGTATTTCCGGTAAGGTTATATTTATAGGATCTGTTTTTACTTCTTTTAATATAGGCATAAACTGTTTTTCTATACTTACTCTTCCTATTGATTTATTATATATTTTATGTTCATTTGTAAATACTAATCCTACCATTGCTGTTATACTTATTGTTTTAGCACCTTCTAATAATTTTATTCCTTTTAATTTATGATATATCATTATTGATTGATCTATATGTTCATCATTTCTAGATATTGCAAAATTAGTATTCAAAGTAAATTTTAATTTTTGATATATTAAATTGCCTGTTAACATTCCTAATACACTATCTTGTACACTACTTATTATTCTTCCATCTGTTATTAATAATTCTATAGGTGAATCTATTCCTTCTTTAAAATAAGCTTTTACTAATAACTGTATTCCTGCAATATAAATTTCAGTGACTTCTTCTTTAAAAGGTAGTTTAGATATTTCATTTTCTATTAATCCTTTACTTATTAATGGTATTCTTAATATTCCTTCTGTTAGAGTTGATTCTATAGGATGTTTCTTTTGTAGTATTACACATTGGCTTTTAATATCTTTTTTCGATTTTATTATTCTATTAACTCTACTCATAAAATTTTCATTAATTATTTGATCTGGTTTTAAATTTAATTTCATATCTTTTATTTTTTCATATTGTTTAGCATTAAATGTTAACCTTTTTTCTACACTTCCTTCTGATGTATTTCTATATTCTTCATAAGTTTCATATTCATCTTCTTCTTTTACTTCTTCTATTTCTTTACTTTTCATCATATATAATTTAAATTCTTCTTCGGAACTATCTAAATATTCTATTTCTAATTCTGATTCTTCTGATTCTGATTCTTCCTCTTCTTCATTTTCACTTATTACTTTTATTTTATATATTTCTATCTCAGGGTTTTCTATATCACTATATATTTCTTCATCAAATTCTAATGGTTCTAATTCATATTCTTGAGCTTGCTCTAATATGTTCATAAACTTCTTATCTTTAGGTTCTTTACATTCTGCTGATATATGACTTATCTTTCCACAATTATAACATCTACATTTTCTAGATTTTTTACTATAATCTATTTTATTTCCTTTCTTAAAATATTTTCTAAAATATTTCTTAGGTTTGTATTTTTTATAAAATTTTTGTTTTGGATACTTTTTGAATTTATACCTATATTTATTGTATCTTTTCATGGGTTTCCATTTCTTATTTTTATATTTTCCCTTACTATATTTTCTTCTCATCTTTTTATTTTCATCTTTACATCCCCATCTATGTGGTCTTTCATATTCTGAACATCTTAATATTAATTTATTCTGTTTATAGTATTTCATATTCCTCCAAGCTTGCTTACATTTTTCAGATAAATAATTTCTTAAATAATCTATTCTTTTTCCTAAGGAATCTATATAAGGTATTAATTCTGGTGTTTCTTTAAATATTTTAGAATAATCATCTATTATTTCATCTCTTATTAATTTTGGTAATTTTCTATAAAAAAGTTCTAAATATTTTATTCTTTTAATTTCTGGATTTTCTTTTATTTCATAATAGTACTTTTGAAATTCACATATATAATGATTTAAATATCTTGGTTCTAATGAACATATTTCTATTTGATATAATCTTTTTATTGCTTCATTACTCGTTATTTGTTCTTCTAGTGTATTACTTCTTCCTACAAATTCTGTTCTAAGCACATATTCATATCTTTTTACTAATTTTACATAATATTCTTTTCTGCTATTATATTCTTCTTTCGCTATTTGTCTTATTTGATTTCTCCAACTTTCTTCTTGGCTTCTCCACCAATAATATACATTTCCTAAAAAGCTTGATTCTATAAGTAAATTAGTTGATTGGAAATCTAAATTATTTCTTCCTATTAATGCTATTATAGTTGCTCTTGACCATTCTTCAATTATTCTTTCAGGGTCTAATACACAATCTAAGTTTAACCATATTCCAGATACTGGTATACTTTTACTTTCATATTGATCTATAGGCGTTGGTGTAAATCCTCTTCCTCTTGGTATTTCAAATCTTATATCAAATTCCTGATTATCTGTTTTCTTTTCATGTGGTAATTCATCTTTTCCTATTTCATTTTCTCTTTGTTCTTTATGTTTATTATAATCTGTTTCTGTTCTTATTTTAGAGGATTCTGTTTCTTCTTTTCTACTCGAATCTCCTGGTTCATTTAATTTTATTCCTGTGTTTAATTCTTTATATTCATCTATATTTCCTTTTATAATAGTAGCATTTTTAAAGTCTCTTTGGATTTGTTCTAATTCTTGTTCTTCTAATCCCATTAAAGTTTCAATTTCATTGTCTTCCTCATTTAAATCTTCATCATCTATTGCATTCATCATTTTTATTTGTGGATTATGAATTTTAAAAATATCTATTATATCTTTAGAATATATTATTTCTGCAATTTTACTTCCTTCTTCAATCTCTTCATTTCTTTCATAATTTTCTTTTTTATTTTTTCCCTTCGTTATTTCTATTAATTGTTTTTTCTCTTCTTCTGTAATTCCTAAACTATTAAGCTTATCATGAATTGTCCATAAATTATTATTCATTATTTGTTGGCCTTTCATTATTTGTTCTGTTATTAATCTTGTTTGTCTTACATTCTCATCCATATTTTGTTTATAAATCTTTTCTTTAGTATTATCTAATTTTTCCATCTCTTCTAAAGCTTTCATCATATTTAATTTTCGGTGTTTATGTGTTATAGGTTCTAATAAGTCTAATTCAGATTTTATTTCAGGTTCTTCTATTTCCATATCTGTTACTCCTAGTGAATTCATTATTGTTTTTACATTTGATTTTATTATTCTTAAATCTTCAGTATTATTATCTATCTTCTTCTTCATATTATATATTCTTTCTTCTAAAGATTGGCTTAAAAATTCTAATCTGTCTTTCCTATTACTGGGTTTTTCTATTTTTACTTTTTCTTTAATATCTTCTGGAACCATTTCTAATATTTCATCTAAATTATATATTTGCATTAAATCATAAATATTGGGGTTTATATATGTTCCTAATTGTTTCATTATATACATATTATTCCAATTCATTAAATTCCAAGTATTATTTCCATTTCCTCCTGGCATAAAAGGTGTAAATATACATGTTTCTTCTTGATTTCCTATTAATGATAAATGAGAACTTATAGGTAAATCAGTTATTTCTACTTCATACATACGGGGTTCTATTTTCTTTATAATATTCATATTATATTTCTACAATTATCAACTATAAGACTGTAAACAATAACTTAAACTATTTGATTACCACAATTTATAGCAAATTTTAAAATTATTATCTCAAATAAGGTAACGAAAGTAGTATGAGAATTAATAGGGATCTAAAAGTTCCATTTTATTGAACCATAGGCTCTGATACCATAGCTTATGCAGACCTGGGCAACATCTATTTTTGATGCGGAATTTAAAAATAAGAATATAAACAGGGACACACTTGCAAAATCAAAAGTATGTACAAATATTTACTAATTGGATTTAATAAACAAAACTAAGACGAGGTTTGACCGAAAATGATCCGGGTTACAGAAGGAACCATGTCCTCTTTCATACATGGACCATTTACAGAGAATTCCTTTCGAATCTCTCACAGAGCATTCATAATTTGGAATCTCGACCTTCTCCCTTCAGACCATAACAGCACAGCCTTCCTTCGTTTCCTACTAGAGGCGTAATCATCTTACTTTATATATATATATATATATATATTCGATGCAGCTACCTTAGAATTCAATCAACTAATCACTACTACTACCTTTGATCCTACTTATAAGACAAAATTGGTTTTTTTTTTTTTGGAAAAATTAAGGAAGCTAAATAAGTCACTTAATCATATCATATATTATGTATTCTTAGATTATATATTAATTTATTAGTCAAAATAATTAGTTTGAAGAAAAAAATATGAATATAAATACTCTAAAATAATTTAATTAGCTTCCTTAATTTTTCTATAAAAAAATGATTTTATCTTAAAATTAGAATAGAAGAGAGTAATATATATCAGGTGAAGGCTGAACTCAGGTAAAGAATGAATTTATGTATCACAAGCGAACCAACCAATGACAGACACAGCAAGTCAACCGGGATGGCAATTAAAGCTAGCCGGTTGTGATTGGAAATTCTAGAAGCTCAAGGGTAACTTAGTGCCTTTATAATTAAATTTTAATTTTCTGTCAATTTTCTTGCATAGCAACCGTGAAATTATCTCTTAATTTTGTTTCTTTCTTTCTATATATATATACCACATGACCGCGCTCACAACTCACGAGCTGGCTCAAGTATGAATATACACTCTGTAAGTATTTATACATATATATTTTAGAATTTGCTAATGTATTAAAGAAAATATAATAATATATGTTTGATGCGGCTACAATAACAAGAGCTGCTAATTAATATATGTCAGATGATGGCAGTAAGTGAGCCAAAGAATTATATATTAGAAAAGGATGATGTGGGTCATGGGATCAATTGATTATGTGTTGGTTTGAAATAATGATTGGGATGTTTAAAAGTAATTTTTTAATCATAATTTATGGTATATAAAATAAATATGTAAAAAGAGTTTTATCTCAATTTACATAAAAAATAAATTATAAATAATTTCAACACCAAAACAAACATAACCTATATAACAAATCCACGGTGCTAGCTAAGCTTGAAGAACTCTGGTTTGGCAGAACACAATTAATTAATACTGACTTCAATGAACTTTAATTAATGTGACATTCCCTGAAATTTTCTTAATTATTGTGATGACGTGGCAGAGATGTCCTCGACTTGTCGCTGTGACTGTGACTCTATCAGGCCAGTTTCCAGGAAATGAGGAAGCCTGTGTTTGTTTCAGCGTTTTGTACAGGCAAAACGCATTTATTACGCAAGCCGAGAAAAAACTCCTCTCACATACTTACCTCGTATACCGTGAATCACGGATTATAAGTACGTTTTGGATAAAAATAAGTCATTCCAAACGAGCACGAAGTCATGTTTAATGCTAATTTCTTCATGGATTCTAGTAGCTAGAAGCAATTGTTTTTTTGTTTCCTCTTTAAGCAAAATCTAGAAGCAATTGTTAAGAGTATGAGTGTATGTGTTTGGATTAATTTTTAGAAAATAGTTTTTACGATTTATAAAAAAAGTATGTAAGAAAAACTTTGTCTCAATTTACGAAAAAGAACTTTTAAAACCGTAATTTGAGACTTACTCAAACACACACTAAATTTCAATTAAAAATTGGCGCCTATAAGTTTAAAGGTTGACTCATCTATCTAAATGATGCACTTTATAACTGGATGCATTTTCTCCCTTTAAATTTATACCCATACTGTTAAAATTTGGGCTAATATTTGTGAGTTCTCCCCAATAAAAAACATCAATATTATTGGTATTAAGCGAAGAATCGTGAAGGATAACTAATTAACTGCCACTCTTCCAGTATTATTGGCATTTTTCTGTTGTCCTCTACATATGAAAATTGTGCAACTAATGTTTTCAGTTTTAAAAATCAAATACTGAAAAACACATATTTACTTTTATTTTTCATAATTTAGTATTTGTTATAAAATAACTTGTATGCATGTTTGAAAACTTTTATATATCAGTATAATAATGCAGTACGTGACGAGAAAGCTTCTTGATAAACGTTGATGGTTTATTGAAATTTTGAAATATTTAGAGCTTAAATTATAAGTAAATTAATGAAGGAAAAACTAGGGAGAAGGACCAAGGAAAATAAATATTTATTGATAAGGACATTAAAATTATAATTATTTTAAAGAACCAAAAAATAAAATATAAATCTTCAATTATGAAATTAACTCTAACCAAGCCCCCTACATTTTCTCTAATATCATCTCAACTATTTAACACGTATTCCATAATTGATTGTGATATTGGAAATTTATTTAAGAATTTATTGTTTAAGACTTTTAAATTTTAGTATTTTTCATTTTTATAACATTCTTTTTAGGTGAATGTATTTTTTTAAGCTTTTTTAACATGAAAAATCATATATATTTAAAATAAATATATTATAGGATTTTTGTGATTTTTAAGTTTTTAAAAATAATAAAAATCTAAAAAGATGTAGATTTCTGATTATTTGTAGATTTTAGAGGCTATTAATCTTATGTGCACAAGAGAGAATATCATGAAAATATCAAGTGGCATGTGGATGTTTTTTAATCAAAGTACATATGGAGATATCGTCAAATTTGATAACTAACCGTCAAATGGTAGGGGATGTTAATTTTATAATTAAAATTTTATATTTTATTTTTTAGTCCTTAAAAATAATTATAATTTTTAAGATCCTTATTAATAAATATTTTATTCTCTTAGTACTTCTCCCTAATTCTCCCATTAATGAATCGGTGTCTGTGGCGTTCAGATTATAACAACAAATAACGTAGTAACCGTGGAAGGTCATCTTATCATCGAATGAAGCCAGACTAAAAAATCTTATTGGCGACACTAGTAACGGCGAATCCTTCAAAATTTGAAGATGTTATTAGTATTATATTGGATTTTATTACTAGTATTTTAAAATCCGAAACAGCATATTTGATTGGTCCCTAAAAGATGTTAAAAGCTTACTGTAACATCATTGCGGCGCAAATAAAATGCGCAGCCGTTTTCAACACTCAAGAAGAAAATATAATATCACGTCTCTTAAGCAATATTACTATGTGAACTGTGAAGAGATTTTTATATAGCATAAGGAATTTTCATTTTATAAGTTTATAGTTTCAAGCATGAGGTCCTGGAAGATGCTCAAATATTATTAATTAATGCCAACGCCTGAATCACGATAACTAGGTGAGAAATTTCTTACATTAACTAAAATTATGAGTTAGACATAGTGTCAACAAAGTGCAAGAGAATCATTTCAGTCCAAAAAAAAATGTAACCCACCACCATAACTATCTTTAAACTTTTCTTAAAAATGCACTCACCACCATAATTTTTTTTTTTTTTTTGTATAAAAGTAACCATAAACTTTTAAAAATGGTGCAAAAGTAACTATGAACTTTTAAAAAATGAGTAAAAGTGACACTACCGTTAACGGCCGTTTATTCAAAAATTTTTAAGGGGCAAAAATACCCATAAACTTTTCTCAAGAGTGCACTCACCGCCATAAACTTTTTTTTTTGGTGCAAAAATAGCCATTAACTTTCAAAAAATGAGGCAAAAGTGATGGTTATCTTACTAGATTTAAATGTAATCTTTTGATTATTCTAAGTCAAGGAAAAAAACACATCAACTTGTCCACCATAATTTTTCCAAATCAAAAATTGAAAAACCCATCTTCAATGAAGATGACATCGCTGTCCTAGTCTCACCGACATGCAGTAGATGGAATTGTTGAGATCCTTCCCCATCAACAATTTTGGCAACTACGATTACGACACCGTTGATATCAACAATTTCATTTACGGCATGTCAATGAGAGCAGGATGACGACATCATCTTCATTGAAGATCAATTTTTCAATTTTTGGTTTGGAAAAATCATGGTGGACAAGTCGAGGTGCTGTTTTCCTAGACTTAGAACAATCAAAAGATGACATTTGAACACAGTAAGAGAACCGTCACTTTTGCCCCATTTTTAAAAGTTTATGGTTACTTTTGCATAAAAAAAAAAATTATGGTGGTGAGTGCACTTTTGAGAAAAGTTTATGGGTATTTTTGCCTTTTAAAAACTTTTGAGTAAATGACCGTTAACAGTAGTAACACTTTTACCCCTTTTTTGAAAGTTCATGATTACTTTTACACCATTTTTAAAAATTTATTGTTACTTTTACACAAAAAAAAAAAAATTTATGGTGATAGGTGTACTTTTAAAAAAAGTTTAAGGTTGGTTTTGCCCTTTAACCTTTTTTTTAAAAACAAAAAACAAATGTACTTGAATTTATTTCTGTTTCATCAATAAAAATTCTAAATATGAAATTTTCCTAATTTTTCATGTTTTCTTTCATTTCCCGTCTCCCAGGGAATTTTTCTGTATTTTATTAATGGACCATGACAAACCCTCCACACACATCGAAGATAATGTTTGTTTGGACAGAATGAGGATATAAAGGGGCGGGTACTGTTGCAGACATCATCGTCAGTTGAAGTTACAGTTTAGACGCGTGAAGTGATTGTTAACTAGTGATTTAACTGATTGTCATCATATATTTGGATATATATATATATATAAGAACAAGTTACAAACATAACTAACTTATGTACAATGTAGATTCACGATGGGACATATATATGATCATATCTGGGACCCTGTCCCTACGTTCTGTCCGAACCATATACGGATTATATTACATATATTTTGTTACTAGTATATTTTGTTTGTTTTACATATAAAAACTCATTTTCTATTTTTTTAAACTCTATTAATAATATCAACCTTTTGTTCTTCCCTTATGTTTTTTAGTCTAAATTTACAAAAATTGTCATAATTTCATGTCTCGCTGAGATTGTTGATTGAAAGATGATATATTTGAAACAAATGAATCCCTTATAATTGAAAATATGTGATGGATTATTTAGAATTGTCATTGAGCCTGATTGCTTCTTATTAATTTCCAGAGGAATACAGTGAACTCCAAGGGGACGCCTTAAATAAGTTTGATGATAAGTATCCTTATGTCATTGCCGTGAAAGAAGAGAAAATCTAAACTCTTAGCACGTGCTTGAGTGTTAAAGAAGAGATCATTTTATTTAAAGGGTAAATGTTAAATAATAAGTTGACATGCTTGTTGGTTAATAAAAAATGACCTGAAAATAATTCATTAATGAAACACCAGAGCTAGTATTTTTAAAGGCCAAAAGAGGCTGTGCACAAGCTTGGAAATTTCAATATTCAATAGTCACTACAAAAAAAACGTGATTTAGTAGCGGTTAAAAATGGGTATTCGTAGCGGTTCTAACCGCTACAAACTAGGTTAGTAGCGGTTATCCAAACCGCTATTAAATCGTACGTTGCAAGCGGTTTTGTAGCGGTTTTATAAAACCGCTACTCAATCAAAAATAACCGCTACAAATTTTGTAGCGGTTTATAGTAACCGCTACAACACCCAGAGATATTTGTAGCGGTTATATAATCGCTACAAATATAAAAAATTTTATTGAGAGCTTTAAAAAAGAATTTTTTTTTTGTAGCGGTTTTATAAAAAATTGAAAATTTGTTAAAAAAATGACATTTTTTATTTGTAGCGGTTAAGAAACCGCTACTAATTTTGAATTTAATGAAATTAGTAGCGGTTTTTAAAACCGCTACTAATTTCATGAAATTCAAAATTGGCGCCAAAAAATTTAAATTTAGCTCTAAAAAGGCGCGTTATTTAGTAGCGGTTTAATAACCGCTACAAATATTTAAATTTTTTTAAAAAAATATACGTTGATTTTTTTCTATTTTTTCAATATTATATTAAATAGTTTAATTTGTTATTATTTTATCTATTTCAATTAGTTTATTATTCAATAGTTTAACTTATTAATAAATTAAAAAGAAAAAATGTAATTGAATGTGATTAGTATAAAATTTATATTAATAATATTATTAAGGATAGTTAGGTAATAAGGAATTATTATGTTTTATAATATAATGTAATTGTGTATGAAAAATATATGAAAATGAGATAGAGTTATGATATATCTAGAAAAAAAAATTGTTAGAATAAATTTTATAAAAAGGAAAGAAGTATTCTAAAAAAAATTGAAAATCTTGTTACCATATTTGATCGTATTATTCAGCTCCTCTACTCATACGAAAGAAGTTGTAAATGAAAGGAAATGAAAGAAGGGTAAGGTGAAAAGAAATTGGGGAGTGTTTGAAATGAGTTGTGATAAGGGTATTTATAGGGATTCACGTATTATTTGTAGCGGTTAATGTAGCGGTTATTAATTAGTAGCGGTTATTTATATTTTTGTAGCGGTTTAATTATTTGTAGCGGTTAATGTAGCGGTTATTATTTAGTAGCGGTTATTTATATTTTTGTAGCGGTTTAATAACCGCTACAAATATTATTTTAATTTTTTTAAAATTTTTTTTTTACATTTTATTTTAACACAAATTTTTTGCATTTTTTGTAAAGAAAAATTTACTTGTTGAGTATTAGTAGCGGTTATATATATTAAACCGCTACTAATATTCAAGCCGTTAATTGGTGGGAAATTCAAAATGTACTTGTTGAGTATTAGTAGCGGTTATATATATAAAACCGCTACTAATATTCAAGCCGTTAATTGGTGGGAAATTCAAAATGTACTTGTTCAGTATTAGTAGCGGTTATATATATAAAACCGCTACTAATATTCAAGCCGTTGGACATTAAATATAAAAATATTTTTCTAATTTGTAGCGGTTATACATAACATAACCGCTACAAATGTGCACAAAGGCGGCAAATTTCAAAATTCAAATGATTTAAGTGTTTGTAGCGGTTATTAGTGTATAACCGCTACAAATATATATGTTTGTAGCGGTTATACACTAATAACCGCTACAAACATATAGATTTGTAGCGGTTTTAAGTTAAAACCGCTACAAACACTCAAATCATTTGAATAGGCCAGATATTAGTAGGGGTTATTAAAATAACCGCTACTATAACCACTACAAATCTTCACAACGTTTGAAATTCTGTAGCGGTTATTGCCCAAAACCGCTACAAATTTCGAGACTCTTGAAATTCTGTAGCGGTTTTTGCCTAAAACTGCTACAAAATTCTAACTTTTGGTATTTTGTAGCGGTTTATGTGCATTAACCGCTACAAGTTTTGGCGGGAACTTCGCGCCAAATTTGTAGCGGTTTTTTGTAGGAAACCGCTACAAATAATCTTGCCGCTACAAATTTGTAGCGGTTTAGGTAAAAACTGCTACAAATACTATAATTTGTAGCGGTTTAATATAACCGCTACAAGTGCACCGCTACAAAATCCCTTTTTTTTTGTAATGAGTCCATAGTCATTCTGGGTAAATAACCCATAAAGACTTCGATTTCCAGAACTTAAGTCAGGCTAAGCTTGGTGAATATATATGTAAAATATTATATATATATATATATATATATATATTCGATGCAGCTGCCTTAGAATTCAATCAACTAATTACTACTAATATATATCAGGCGAAGGCTGAACCCAGGTAAAGAATGAATTTATGTATCAAAGGGAGAACCAACCAATGACAGATAAAGCCAGTCAACCGGGATGGCAATTAAAGCTAGAGGGTTGTGATTGGAAATTCTAGAAGCTCAAGGGCGACTTAGTGCCTTTATAATTAAATTTTAATTTTTTGTCAATTTTCTTGTATAGCAACCGTGAAATTATCTCCTAATTTTGTTTCTTTCTTTCTATATATACTACATGACTGCGCTCACAACTCACTAGCTAGCTCAAGTATATATGAATATACACTCTGTAAATATATATATACACATTAGAATTTGCTGATGTATTAAAGAAAATATAATAATATATGTTTGATGCAGCTACAATAATTAGAGCTGCTAATTAATATACGTCAGATGAAGGCAAAAAGTCAGCCAAAGAATTAAATATTACAAAAGGATGATGTGAGCACGGTTATGGGATTGATTGAGTAAGTGCTCGTTTGGAATAATTTATTTTTAAATAATAAATATTTATAAATCATGATTCACGATATACGAATATATAAAAAAAGTTTTATCACAGCTTACATAATAAATACTTATATTCAAAAAATAAATATTCCCAAACATTAACCAAAACAAGTCCACGGCGCTAGCTAGAAAAACTCTTGTTTGGAAGAACACAATTAATTGATACTGACTTCAACGAAATTTAATTATGTGACATTCCCTGAAATTTTCTTAATTATGTGTGGTGACGTGGCAGAGATGTCCGCGACTTGCCTCGGTGACTGTGAATCTGTGAAGCTAGCTTCCAGGAAAATGAGGAAGTCATATTTAATGCTGATTTCTTCATGGATTCTAGTAGCTAGAAGCAATTGTCAATAGTCCGAATTTCAATTAAAAAGCGGCGCCTGTAAGTTTAAAGGCTGACTCATCTAAATGATTCACTTTTCAACTGGATGCATTTTCTCCCTTTAAATTTATACCCATAAACATCAATATTATTGGTATTAAGCGAAGTGTCGTGAAGGATAACTAATTAACTACCACTCTACCAATAATATTGGCTTTTTTTTTTTTTTTTTGCTGTCCTCGACATATGAAAATTTTGCAACTAATGTTTTCAGTTTTAAAAATCAAATACTGAAAAATAAATATTTAATTTTATTTTTCATAATTTAGTATTTGTTATAAATTTACTTATAACCAACGTCTCAACTTATAGTATTTGTCAGGGTTTTATAGTCCAATGATATCAAGCTCCTCTATCAAATTTCTTAAATGTGAGGTTTTTTGCATGTTTGAAAACTTTTATACCTGTATAATAATGCAGTACGTGACGAGAAAACTTCTTGATAAACGTTGATGGTTTATTGAAATTTTGAATATTTAGAGCTTAAATTATAAGTAAATTAATGAAGGGAAAATAAGGGAGAAGGACAAAGGAAAATAAGTATTTTTTAATAAGGACCTTAAAAATTATTATTATTTTAAAGGAACAAAAATTAAAATATAAATCTTCAATTCTGAAATTAACTCTAACCAAGCTCCCTACATTTTCTCTAACATCATCTCAACTATTTAGCATGTATTCCATAAATGATTGTGATATTGGCAATTTATTTAAAAATTTATTTTTTAAGATTTTTAAATTTTAGTATTTTTCATTTTTATAGCATTCTTTTTAGGTGAATGTATTTTTTTAAGGTTTTTGCCCATAACAAATGACATATATTTAAAATAAATATATTATAGGATTTTTTTTATTTTTTTTAAGTTTTTAAAAATACTCAAAATCTAAAAATATGTAGATTTCTGATTATTTATAGATTTTAGAGGCTATTAATCTTATGTGCACAAGAGAGAATATCATAAAAATATCAAGTGGCACGTGGATGTTTTTTAATCAAAGTATATATGGAGATATCATCAAATTTGATACCTAACTGTCAAATAGTAGGAAATGTTAATTTCGTAATTAAAATTTTATATTATAATTTTTAAGATCCTTATTAATTAATATATTGTTTTCTTGGTCCTTCTCCCAAATTGTCCCATTAATGAATCGGCGTCTTTGGCATTCAAATTATAACAACAAATAACGTAGTAACCGTGGAAGGTCATCTTATGATTCTTATCATCGAATGAAGCCAGACAAAAAAAATCTTATTGGCGACACTAGTAACGGCGAATCCTTCAAAAGTTGATGTTATTAGTATTATATTGGATTTTATTACTAGTATTTTAAAATCCGAAACAACATATTTAATTGGTCCCTAAAAGATGTTAAAGGCTGACTGTAACATCATTGCGGCGCAAATAAAATGCGCAGCCGTTTTCAACACTCAAGAAGAAAATATAATATCACGTCGCTTAAGCAATATTACTATGTTAACTGTGAAGAAATTTTTATATAGCATAAGGAATTTTCATTTTTTAAGTTTATTTAGTTTCAAGCACGAGGTCCTGGAAGATGCTCAAATATTATTAATTAATGCCAACACCTGAATTAAATTGGCAGAAACCAAATTAAAATAAAGAGCATAATGAAAAGAAGCATGGGCCTGTAATCACGATAAGTAGGTGAGAAATTTCTTACATTAACTAAAATTTTGAGTTGAACATATTGTCAACAAAGTGCAAGAGAATCATTTCAGTCCCAAAAAAAAACAAAGTGCAAGAGAATCGTGGAGCTGTCAAAGGAATCGCTTGGCTTGTTTGTCACAATTTCACCCTATTTTCAAAGCACATCATAGTGACAGAGAATTGATAAATAATTAAAGCTTTTATATGAGCCGAGCTTTAAGATTGCTTCTGGATAAGGCTCTCAATCATTCATGAATTTACTTTTACCTGTCACTCGTTTCCAAATACGAATCTACATGAAGATTTTGCTACTCCTTTTCCAATTATAATAAGCCACCAAGTTCTCTTATTATTTGAAATGCCTGGCTTGGCTGCGGTTATGGTTATGAGACCCGGACCGGACCGGCCGGTCCGGCCCGGGACCCGGCGAACCGGCCGGGAAACCGGTCCGGTTCGCGGTCCGGTCCGGGTCACTTATAATAAAAAAAAAAAAAATTTTTTACTTTTTCCTTTAGAATTTCATACTATAAGTCTAAAATTTTCAATTTCTCACCGGTTTGGTCCCGGTTTAGCTCCGGTTTGGTCCCGGTTTGACCCACTGACCCTTAACCCAGTACCCCGACCGGTTCAATGCCCGGTCCGGGTTTTAATACCTTGCTGCGGTATCATCTTTTTTTTTTTTTTGGGCACCTCAGTCTCGCCAATAATATCACGGCACCGTATAAAAAAAATGCAAAATAAAATTTCAAACAATTTGATAAGCTCGATTGATGATTAAACATTAAACGCTTGAGTAATTCGGAGACTACGATGACACTGAGTCAATGATTATGATGGTGGGATCGATCGATGCAATTTCTAACTATGCTTGATTAGTCATCTGATCTATTAGAGCATTCAAATATAAATAATCATTTATAATAATGTTATTATATTCCACATATCTTATCGGTCTACTCTTTACCGCAGCTTGCCGTGTTTCGGGACTTTAAAAATCAATAACTTTTTTTTTTTTTTAATTTCTATTTCTGAGCATCTTGACAAACATGTGATGTACGGACAATTGACATGTTGTTAACGAAGGCAAACGAAAAACTGCTTTTATAATTACAGAAATTAACGATAATCAGAGCCAGCGCTGAAAAGTGGCTAGCTTTCATCACAGAGGCGCAACGAGAATATTAATAAGAAATTTACACTGTGTCCTTAGAAAAGCTCTTTCTTAATTACATAAATACATCATCATCAGAGGATTGGAACAAATTAAAATCAGAGGATGGAGAATTTTGGAAGACGAGGCTGCAAAATTTCGCAGATATGGACGAATCAATAACAGAAAATACGAAGTCGATCCGCTATCTACACCAAAAATAAAGCTTTCATCCATCAAAAGCGGCGAGTTGCTGCACTTCACTAGAGAAACAACCAACTATATTTTATTCACAACTTACATATACATCAGGGTAGATGACTCTCTGCAAATAACCAAATCTTTTCAGCATCAAATTTCCCCAATTTTTTTCCTCCTTTCTATCCCTAAATTTTCTAATGAAATTCAATCACTAAAGAAAATGAAGAAAAGAGCAATAATCACAGTTAAAACTATTAGACCCTGGATAGATTAGAGTATAGACGGAGGATCATTGAATCCGGTTTAGGCATCGGAGTTGTAGCCACTGGGAATGGCCGGCGACGGAGAAGGAGAGCAGAGAGGAGATCCATCTTCACTGATGGTCCTGCGAGAAAAGCCAGCGCTCGCCGCCGATGCAAACGCCGTCACCGATTTGATCGCGCTCTTCAATATCTTCATCTTTATTTGGCCTCGTTTTGGCGGGAGCGTCTGTGAGCGCTTCGCGTTTGAAGCTGAATTGATTCCAGCAACCTCCATCTGTGAAGATTTCAGATTAGAGAAGTTTCACAGAGAAGCAAAGAAAGAAGGCAAAAGGCGCCGAAATGAAGTGAAGAGAAGTGAGTGTTATAAAGAGGCCGGTTGCAGCTTTGAAGCGCCTTAAACGCACCGTTTTCCGATGGCTTCACCCCCAAGGCTGGGGATGCGCTGACGTGTCCCGGTTAGAATCCTGGGGGGAATATCCTGGCACTATTATTGAAGGAAGGCAGAACAGAGAAATTCCATATTTGAAGAAGCCAACATATCATTTCATTACATGAATTGAATTAAATATAACTTATAAGAGTGTAAATTTTCCAAAACTTTTCCTAAACTTTATACAAATGTTAAATTATGTGGTTTATTTTTTATGACCAGTTTTTTAATAGTTTGACTGGTTATAAATATTACTATACTCTTTTGGTCCTTAATATAAGACATATTTATCGAATTTCATTAGATTAAATTAGTTAATATGACATGTATTTTCTAAAGAACCTTAGTTATTTTTCTTAATTCTCTCGTTCCCCTTCCTATTAATTATTATTGAAGGAGCATAAATAGAGGTACATTAGGAAAAATTGACAAATATAAAAATTTTGTTTTATATTTATCACTAAGATCAACTCCTCAAATATATCTTATAGTAAAGACCGGAGAGAGTAGTTTATATTGTTAATTGAACTCTAATTTACTTGAGTAAACAAATAACTATTTATAATAAAATTTCATTCAGTTTATACTCCCTCCATCCCTATATATAAAATCCTTTTTTTTTTTAATGAGTTTGTCTTTTTTTATAAGATCTCATTTGATTTTGTCTCAATAATAAATATACTTTTACCTATTTTACTCTCATTCTTTCCAAAGTTCCTAAACCCGGACCGGACTGGCCCAGAAACCGGCGAACCGGCCGGTAAACCGGTCCGGTCCGGGTTCACATTTTTTTTAAAAGAAAAAATTTAAATTTTTCCTTTAGAATTTCATATCATAAATCTAAAATTTTCAATTTCTCACATGTTTGGTCCCTGTTTAGCTCCGGTTTGGCCCCGGTCTGACTCACTGACCCTTAACCCAGTATCCCGACCGGTTCAATGCCCAGTCCGAGTTTTAATACATTGATTCTTTCACATCATTTATTTATCATACACTCTATTTTTTCTTTTTTTACTATTACTCTTTCTCTATTGTTCATTCATAAACAGAGACAACTTTAAAAAAATTATATTTTATATATTTTTATTATTTATAACTAATTTTAACTAATTTTTAAAATCCCATAATTTAACTAAAAGGGTGTTTTATATACGAGTAATGCATTGATTTGTATCAATTAAATTAAATGATTACCCACTCGACTTCTAGAGGTCATGTCGCATCATTTTTTGCGCCACCATGTCAAACCCGATTATATGTATCCATATGTTCTTTGTCTTTTCACCAAAAAAAAAGATAAAAGAAAAAAAAGAGGTCCCGTAATGTTAAGCCCTTTTTTTTTTTTTTTTTGCCAACGTAATGTCAAGTCCATGCTAGCTGGGATGGGAATGGAACAAAAGTATCCTTTTATATTCTACATTAGATATGTCCTTTACTAATTAACCTTAACCTCCATATGACCTAAGATCAGTCACATACAAATAAGTGCTTACAATAGATCTGATTCCGTTGAAAGAATGAAGAGTGTCTAATTTAGAACATAAATAAAATTTTTGATACAAATAAGTGACTCTGTTAGACTTTTTAAATCATATACATAATGTATATGTTTTGAAATATGATTTAATAGTTGATTTCATTTAGTTTCATAATTTTAACATTATTATTAATTTTTCCTTTTAATATAAAAAATATTTAATGATTTTTTATGGATATAGTTCCATTAGAATTAGATAACAAGTGGAAAAATGAAAACGCAAAGATATCTGAACAATTTTAAAATACTAATTAAACTAATAAAATTGGAGGGACAAAATGAAGATATCGAATTCAAACTAATCAAGTCAAAGGATCCGAGTAAAATAAAAAATAAAAAATGGAAAACCAACAAAATTATACGTCAATGAGTTTTAAGATCAAATCAGGGGATTAAAAATAAACCAAGTAGAATTATTGAAGAATAAAAGCAAACTGGTAGAGATAAAATTTTAATAAAAAAAGTACCACCAACTAATTTTTTTATTAACGTGATCTTTTTTTTTTTGGTAACGAAATGGTTAACTCCTGACACTTAATTTTGTGTTCCTTTAAAAATAATTGAAAAAATTATATTTAAATCCAACTAAAATGCCGTAATCCTAATTAAGACCTATACTTTCAACATACTCCTTATCAAACCACAAGGTTTAACTAGAGATTTTAGAATTATATTAAATCAACAAGATACCTCTCTATAATTTACCAGAAAAGAAGAGGCAGACGCAATTGTAAATTGATTTTCCTTGTTATCACTTTTCATTAATTTTCCTAGGGAAAAGAAAGCTTTCTCTTCCAATTTTCAACATGTAGTTGTCAAATCACGTGGACTTTGTTTTTTTTTTTTTTACTCATCACCTATGGATTTGATTTTTTTTTTTTATTGTACTATTGGCTGAAGTCTGATGCTTTTCTCATGTCGCTAGGACTATTGTACTAGAACCATGAATTTTATTCTTGGCAGAAAAAGAATAAGAAGAAGAAGAACCATGAATTTTATTGAGATTTTTTTCTTTTGGCTACTGACATTTTGATATTGGGTTATTATCGATGTGAACTTGTGATGCACCTTGCTTCAATCTAAATTGAAAAGAAAAGAGGGGCATTTCGTCAGCTATATGAGGATTGATGCCATTTGAATTGTGCCAGCAGGTTATGTTCTCCCTTCAATTTTCCTTTTTAATTAATTAAGCAGGGGCACTGTAGTCATTGAACAAAATTCTAAAATTACTAATCATGCCTCTTGGTTTAATTATGAATTTATTAAAAATGTAGACCTGAATTTGGATTATGACATCTCAGTCCGATTTAAATATGATTTTCCCAAAATAATTAGAGTCTAGAGTATAGTATTAAGTGTAGAAGGAAGCTGAAAGGGTGACATGGGAAGGAAATTGGCGCATTTTAACAAAAACTCAACAACAAATTGGTGGGTTGGGGTCAAAACTCAAAACAACACAGCCCTCCCTTTAAGATTTCCATCTTCCACGCGTTTTGTCAGCCTGAAACGCGTTTAACATCATTGAGCCCAAAAACCCAAGAGGCCAAGACAATAATATTACTGATAAATACTATTATTTAATTTATTGGATTATAATATAATAATATTGAGGAGATTTATAAATTTATTTTAAAAATGATAAATAAATATTTGTACCTTCACACTATTAGATCCAAATCCTATACTCTCACATTTATCTTTCCCCTCGATGCTTATTGTTTTTTTCCTCTCGTTCAATTATCTATTTAGCCCCTTCGCCATGTCTTATTAATTTACAATTAAGTTGTGAGAACATGAGAAAACGGCCCACGGCGATAATATTTTCAATCTCTAGTAGATACTCTCTCCGGTCCTAATTATAAGATAAAGTTAACTTTTTTAGAGAAATTAAGGAAACTAATTAAATTACTTTAAAGTATTTATATTTATTTTTTTTAAAACTAATTAGTTTGACCAATAAATTAATGTACAATATAAGGATACGTAATATATGATATGATTAAATAATTTATTTAGCTTTCTTAATTTTTCTAAAAAAAATTAACTTTACCTTATAAATAGGAGTGGAGGTAGTATTCAACTTCTTCTCTTTAACTGCCAGGTTTTTTCTTCTTCTTGTCCATAAACAGTGGAGAATATGACCACACCGGCCGTACGTGTTCTCCAATTACAATTGAAATCACAGTGCACGGGATGATAGCCTGTTCCTTCTACCTGGTTTATTAACTATTACTTTACTAGTATTTAACAAAAAAAAAAAAACCCTTAATACATGAACTAGATAGTAATTAATTAGTATATGCTAATGAAATTAGTTAAATTAGTTAGCTATAACAAATATGGGCTGGTTTTTCTGAAATATTCTTTTTAATCATAATCACCCTCCGACTGTAACACCTTAATATGTATAATCAATGATAATATTTTGAGAAAAAAAAGTACTCCCTCCGGTTCTAATTATAAGACAAGATTGATTTTTTTGGAGAAATTAAGGAAACCAATTAAATTATTTTAGAGTATTTATATTGTTATTTTTTTCTCCAAACTAATTAATTTGACTAATAAACTAATATATAATCTAATGATACTAAAAATATAAACACTCTAAAGTAATTGAATTGGCTTCCTTAATTTCTCCAAAAAAGTCAACTTCGTCTTATAACTAGAATCGGAGGAGTATAAATTTAGCAAACAAAATTAATTGAGATTTTATATTTAAAATAAATCCCAAAATGCGGCTACATCTTATAAGAATTGGCAGGACTACTCGATTTAATTTGATTTTAGTATGAGAAAGCAGAGGCGGATTGAAAATTCCGTTTGATTTGAGAGTGGGACCACAAAAGGATAAGAAAAGCGACATGCGTGTGATTGAATTCGCAACGATACAAGTGATTTTTTTTTAATATGATTTTTATAAATATAAGATAGGATAAAAGATAAATTGTTGTTTTGTGCTTTATTTTTGAATTGGTTTTAGAAAAAGTTAGTTCGATAAACAAAACTTATTTGGATGATTAATAATGCAAAAGTAAGTTTTGATGTTAAATGATCGAAAAGGATATAAATTTAATAAAAATAAGAATAGTTAAGGTATTGTTGTGAAAATTTTGAAAATACTAAATTACTTAAATTTTAGAAAAAATTGGAGAAAAGTCCCCCTCTAAAAATTTAATTGGTGAGAATGACCTCAATCAAAATACCGTCATTCTTCGTATGTATAAACTTATCAAGTTATTCACACCAATTAAATTTTTAATGGGGAGCCTTTCTCGATTTCCTTTAAAATTTATTATTTATTATTTCTTTGAATACTTTCATAAATAAGGATAAAATCGAAAAACAATGATCATTAGCCTTTAAGTAAGCTTGTATAATTAGGACCAAAATTTTCATTTACAAATGGATCTATAATAAGAACTATAATGTTATTTTAATAAAACAATGTGGGATCAATATCTTTCCTTCAACAGGTATTTAATTTCTTCTCCCCACTATAAAAACTTCTCCCTCAACAATAGAAAAGCCAAAAGCTCAATAACGTGAAATTTTAACTTATGGCTTAAAATAATTTTTTCTTTAAAAATCTAATTAAAAAAAAAAAAGAACTTACCCAATCAAAACAAGAAACCAAAAAGTAACTTTAATTGGCTGGGATGCACTTTTATCCCTCTAAAAGTGATCCCAAAAATTAAATGTGTGTGTTCTTTTTTAATATATAGTACAAAAGAAGGCTAACATAGTAGGGTACGAAGATGAAATAGATCCATAGCTAACATAGTAGGAAAAGATAAATTATCCTGGTCTGATGCATCATCATGACGACTCTGATCTCTAGAAACACGTCTTGATTTCAGGAGTGCCACTTGAGTTCCGCTTAACAAAACGACAATGGCGCCCCGCGTGTAGTCCACTATTGTCGTATATTTGTTTTGGCGATGAGGATAAGTTCGTTTTGAAAAATGGAAATGTGAACCCTGAACCCCACTTGCATCCCCTCTCCACTCTACGTCACCACATCAATGCAACGCTATACGTGTTATGTACGTTATGCTTCGACTTTAACCATTTCTTATAGTCTTTTCCCCCAATATTTGCTCATCCAATTCATTATCCACAAAAATTGATGTTTAATTTTCACTATTACCATTTGTGTTCCCAATCAAATTCATTGGCACTACCAAACGCCAATAACTTTTTTATTCAGGCAATAATAGTCACTAGCTTCAAATTCTCTGTTGGGATGAAAAATATTTTTTTTATGATATATGTATAGGGTATAATGTATTTATGACTTCCAAAATTGCTACCAGAAATAGTTGCAGAGCTCAATTTGCACATATAACCGCATTAACTTTATCAAGCTTGTCCCGATCCCAACAACATGTATATAGTTTAGAGATTTGTTGGTCTAGCGGCCATATTGGGACAAGTTTATTTCTCGCCCATTGAAGAATTGATTGTTGTGTGGAATTTTAACTTAAAATAGACGGGGCTACGTCTTAATCGATCACGTGTTTACCAGAATGAAAAAAAAAAAAAAAAAAACTCAACATTCATTAACTACAGGATATCTTAAAAAAAAATTAATAAGTTCTTAACACTATCCTCATTCTTTTATACACTTCAACAACATTCTTATTAAATATATACATACTTTGCTTATTTATGGGCAATTTTTCCTTCCGTTGAGTCGTTATTGATTATGCCCCCTATCTCTAATATAAGACATATTTGGAGAGTTGATTCTGGTCTTAAATATAAGACATATATAGTTTTCACACTTATCAATATTTTTATAATTTATCCCTATTAATACTCTATAATTAAGGAAAAGAGGGAATAAGGAAATAAAGTAGGATGGTTATGATGTTTTAAAAAAGGGCATATCATATAAATTAAATCAACTAACTTCTTTAATCTAATTAAATTAAATAAATATATTTTATAGGAAAAATTACACTCAAGCCCCATAAAAAAAGGAAAATGAAAAAATGGTCTCATTGACAGCTTCAGGACTGGCTATTGACAATTGCATGGGATCATATTTTTCATTTTACAATTTTAAGAAAATATTTTTTTTAATATCTATTTTTTTAGGACTTGAGTGTAATTTTACCTATTTTATATTAAAAACGTGAATAAGTATTAATTTCCGGAACAATTCCTATAAGTGACCCACTCGTTCACGTCATTAAGAGAGCTGACGCCCTCCGCCGTCCTCTACCTCAAAATTCTCTCCAATAATACAATCTTCCTTTCTTTCTCAAATCCTTTGTTTCGAATCGTAAATGCTCAGTGGTAAACCCATAGTGACACTGACAACCCAGAGCGAGAAATGTTATAGGAATCTGTGCATTTTTCCTTTTAAAAAAAAGGCAGATGACAACCCATAGCGATAAATGTTATAGGAATCTGTGCAGTTGGAGAGTGGAAAAGCTTCAAATTAAGCCCCACCACGCACCGTCCAAAGTAACTGCCGCTGGTTTCGAGAAAACCACCTTGACGTCAATAGCTGGTATGTCAACGTTCTTCGTTGAGTCTGGTTTGAATGCATCCGAACAAATGAAGAGCAAATTCAACAAGAGATTCACACATATACCATGTATTGGCAAAGTGTGACCCCCCCAGCACTTTTAGCTGGACGATGTTTACTTACAAACTCCAAGCCAGGCATTCATACTCATATTACCCAAGAAAATGCCTAACTTCTTTTAATTTATTAATCAAACTCAGTATTTTTTTTGCTTTAGTACTATAATAATTAAGTGATTCGTTGATTATATATATTTGTCTGATGCGTGGACTTGTATACAAATAAAATGCTGTTGACAGCTTCTTGCACTTATTACCAACACACGGCAGTGGTCCGTATGAACGTTGACTTGCTCATTTTAAACTCTAATAATTTTTAAGATTTATAAAATAAATATAGAAAAAATGTTTATTTTAATTTACGAAAAATAATTTTTAAAATCACGGCACCATGGATTCCCAAATACTCACTTGCATTGCCCAAAGGTGTGCGCCCGTGCGTGGTTTCCCTGTTATTATGCAATTTGATGGAATGGTTCGGTACTTTGGTGGGGTTTTAAATTTTATCAGAAAATCTATTCCCTGATCTATTTGTAGCACTCCCATGAACAAAACGTATGGCTCTCCTATATTCCGGGTATTTTGTCAGTGAGCTTTTCTCTTTTCGGCCATTATAGGGCCTAGACCTCAAATTCATGGAACCCATGACGTTCCTGTCAGTTTCACGCGGTTTTCAACACTTCATCAGCAACTCGGATAAGATAATTTCCAAACCACAAAAAAAGAAAAACCCTTATATCAACACTTCATCAGCAACTCGGATAAGATAATTTCCAAACCACAAAAAAAAGAAAAACCCTTATATCATATTTCAGTCTCCTGACAGATGCAAAGAGGAATGCTGAGTCAGATGTTTATGTGGTAGATAGAGACCCATTGTGATGGAGACGATGGCTTACAGAACCTAATGGACCAACCTGGACAAAGTCAGGCCTCGTTTCCGCAGTGTTCACATTTGGTGGGCCAAAAAGTAACCTTTAGATAATACCGCTTTTCTGTCTTTTTGGAAAACATACATATGATTTTCTTTTGTTTATTAATTTATGCAGCACAATGGCAAAGGCGGTGATCTTTTCAACAGCTCATGAGTCCCACGATTATCGATTGATTACACACAAATAAATACAAAGTGAAGATCTCTTGTCCCATATGTTTCTTTTGTCTGTATCAGATGGTCCAAGCCTACACATCCAAGCATGGATCTGAGAGGAATCAAGTGCAGCCCCAGAAAAATGAACACAGCTTGGCCTAATTCAATCTTCACAAATCAGAAAATGAATATAAAAAGCATAAACGCAGTAATTAAACAGCTTGTCTCCATTATCCTCGAAAGAAGTTACACACATCACAACCAAAAATTACAAGCGGTATAAAAAGGAAGCTAAGAGCGAGCCTTCAAAAGCGTCGACAATTTCTCTTCAAAAACATGAGAAAACCACCAACGCCAGAGACGCTTGCCCCGACCCAAACAAGACCAAGACCTTCAAATCTTCAATACAAACTTGCACTATTTTACAATGCAGAGCCAGCTAAAATATTGCTTCTGCAGATTCTTTATTCACCCACCCATCTGCACTTCTAGTGTTACAAACAAAGATGGGCTAGACCCTCCAACGCACACTACGTAGCAGTAAATAACCGGAAATAACATATACATAACTGGATAATGGATATTTGATGCTTGCTCTTGCAGAGACACGTACAGAGCCGCCGGATCGACTTGGTTTAGGAGGCATCGGAATTGTACGTACTTGTTGGTGGGGTGGAAGAAGCCGAGCCGCCCCCGTTGCCGGCTCCAGTGACTTTTCCGAGCGACTTCCCTGCCTTTGAAACTGCAGAGGCCACAGACTTGACCAGGCCTTTAAAAATCTGAGCCTTGATCTTATTGGCTCGCTTTGGGGGATCGGGAAAGTTGGCATGATCCTTTTGAAACGAAGGGGAATTTGCCGCCATGTATAGTTCTGGCTTTGCAAAATCTGTGTTGAACTTTAAGTAAGAAGAAGAAGAAGAAGAAGAAGAAGAAGAAGAAAGAAGAAGCATATGGCTTGAGATTTAGAGGGTCAAATAAAAAAACAGAGAGAGCCTCTGCCCCAAACAGCCAGCGGCCCGGGCTCGGGGGTGTTGGTGATTGATATGAGTTATGAGGAGAAAAGAGAGTATTTATAGCCTTAATCCACCACAACATCAAAAACAAAAACGAAGAAGTTTCTTAATTTTCTTTTTCCTGAAATATTCTTCCTGTTTAATTTCTAACTTTTAGTAATAACTAATAATTTTTATGTTACAAATTATATTTTATCTTTTATCTTTTGGTCGTTTAATATTTCCTTCAGCTTTTAATATAAGACATGTTTACTTATTTTAATTAAATTAATGAAGTTAGTTAATATGATATACATTTTCTAAAATATCCTAGTCACCTTTCTTAATTCTCTCATCTCCTCTCCTCTTTAATTATAATTGAAGAAGCATGAATAAGACTAAATTAGAAAAATATTGATAAATATAAAAATTATATCTTATATGTTGGATTAAGATCAACCTGCTAAATATATCTTGGATCAAGGAGAGGATAAGTATTAAATAAAGTTAGGATTTTATTGTTTTGCCAAGGTTTTGAATTTTTTTTGGGGAGGGGGTGGTGGGGGCTCCTAAGGAACCTATTTGTCTAGTCAAAACACTTCTAGATAGCTTAGTGAATTAAGCAATGCACCCGGATGAAAAATGGCTAGTCCTCATCTTATCATCTATAATAACTGATAGCACTATAATAACAGACAAGGACTTCCTTCGTCAGCAAATCCTTGCATAATTGGCTAGGCTCGCTTCTTTTACGGCACATTTAATTGCACAATAATGAAAAAGTGCGCGAACATAAACAAAACGGAGTATCCCCTCTCTCTCACTAGGGTCATGGCGGCTCACTGAGACGCACTGTGCGACTATGCGAGTAACGTGTCAAGCTCTGCAACTTCAACAGGATTGCCCAGTAAGCACCTCCCTACTTCGGCTTTACGTGTTCAATTAAAATGGCTCCTATTATTTTATTCCACCTTTTCATCTTAGCCGTCTGTTTGAAATGTCGCATGTTTCCCAGAATCGCAACACAGGCTATAGCCGCCGAACAAAACACAAACAACTTGTTCTCATAAAGAAAAACGAGACAATTACGTTAATTTTATTTACTGTACCCTAAAGCGAAAGGACTTTTATGGCCTTCGAGCTCTTCCTGTACCGTAACAACGGGAAGCTCCGAATTTACCGAGCTAGTGCACTCACTTGATCTCTTTTCCTATTTTGTGGGTTGCTCTGTTTGTGAGGAACGAAACAGAGGACGATGGCCTGGGTTCAATTTTTATGCACTGATCATTCATTAATCTACGGAGCCCAAAAAAGAACGAGCAGTACAATATTTAGACCCAATGCTGTGAATTTTTTTCTCTTGTTTTCTTTTAGTTTGTTAGGGTGTGTTATTATTAGGTTTGGAGAAAAAATTGGAGAATAGGTTTTGGAGAATAGATTATGGGGGAAAAAAGTGATTTTGAAAAAATAAAAGTGTTTGGATGATTTTATCAGAATAGCTTTTTTCATTGTCAAATAACTAAAAAGGACATTAATTTTTATGATAATTATATGTAAAGAATAATATTATATTTTATATATTATTTAAGGGGTAAGGTCCTGAAGGCATCGGATACAAATAAATTTTAGAAAATGGAAAAATAATAATGAATAATTAAAAACGAACAATTAAAACCCTTAACAGCATTAAAAATGATATATCTTAACCCATTATTTAACATTAAATTTTATAATTAATACAAAAAATGAAATAAATTTTTCTATATGTAATGTGAATTAACTTAACTAACTTTTCTAATATAATCAAATTAAAGAAATATGTCTTATATTAAGGATAAAAGGGAGTATTAAAATTTTAAAATACTAAAAAAAAAAGACAGAAAATGTTGAAATTCGGAAAAGAAAAAACAGAAGATGAGAGAGAGGGTATGTGGTATGGGACCCATAGATAGGAAAAGAACCAATGAGAATGAGAGGGTGGGGCTCACAAAATGCAAAAAGTCAAAAAAGAAAAACTTATGCCCAAACCATGATTTTGGGGTCAAATAACTTATCTGAAAAAATTGAGTGTTGTTGTATTTTTTCCTCAAAACCATGATTTTGAGAAAAAAAATTTTTTTGGATAGCCGAACACACTCTTATCCGATACATGGCCAGGTTGATATCCCAGTTTGATGTGCTCGGTTTGTTTTGTCGGTTATGTGGGGCTGCCTTGGTTGGTTCTAATTGGGTTAAGTGGGCCCAACAGTGATACCACTTGAGGTTTGGGCTTATCTGTAGCCTGTGTGGGGCAGAGTGGACCGGAAAAGCATAGACTCCATCCATTCGGCTTTTCTTAATAAAACAAATGCATCTTGGTAGCAAAAAAGTGTAAAGGAGATGAGATGAAGAAAAAGAAAAAAAATGCCACCCCTAACATATTTGGTGAGTAAACAGAGGTGGGGATACTTGACAAGTTGATAGGAAAATATTTCTTTGACTGGCACAAAGATGCGTTAGAGGAAGGAATGAGGAAAAAGAATAATTAGAAGAAAAAAGGACAAGTCTAACTAATGTAAAATCTCTAAAGATTGTTTGAAATTAACTTACAATAAATATCGTTCTGCCAAAAAGAATTTAAATATTAAGGGCCTGTTTGGTTCAATGGAGGGGAGCGGAGGGATTTTAATATTACCTCATTTGAATTAATCGAAAGGGGGGAAGGGGGGATTTTAATGTTACCTTGTTTGGTTTAGGAGAAAAGGGGAGAGAAAATATTTTCAAATGGACAATTTGCCCTTATTTTATTTAAAATGTTTTTTTAAAGCTTGTTTTAATGTTTAATAAAATATAATTATACATAAGATTTATATATTAGGTTATAATTTATAATTATATTTACAATCCATATAAACAAAATAATAATTTGAATATTATTTTAATAAAAAATAATTATAAATATTGCCCCCACAATAATCTACTCACCTTCAAAATTCTTAAACACCAGATTGAGATCAAGTATAATCTCATTAAATTATTGGGTAATTGGTTCTTTCATCCCCACCAAGCTATTCTGTGAAAAAAAAAAAAAAAATCCACCAGAAGCTATCAGAACCAGATATAAGCCCAAAAAACTATCAAAACCTTACGTGCCTGCGTCCTGTGCTGCTGTTGAACCCGATATAAAACTGTCAGTAACAAAGTCACTGAGCTGCACCACCGTTGAACTTCCACTTTCAAATTAAAGTGAGAATAACGATGGATGATCCGGTAGAGGGGTGATGACGGAGCTCCACTATGGTTGGGGGACGGTGTTCAACGTCATCTTCATTGTTGGGTATTTGCCAAATTGGATTCCAAAAGTCATTGGAGAACTTTGAGCGTTGGTGCTTCGGTGTCTTGTACATGGGCATATTGGTCAACATAGACAAAAATATTAGCCCTCCCCTCCAAAACCCCTAATTTAAGAGGGGAGGGGAGGGGACGGGAAGTTTGAGCAAATTTCCCTACACTCCTAAAATTTCGAGCCAACCACATAAGGGGAGGGGAGTTAAGTCACTCGCCTTCCCTCAAACCAAACAGAACCCAAATAAGCATTCACCTGGAATGGACATGAAGCATACTGCTGTTCGGTAGGCACTATACAGTATACAGTGGTCATTTAGCGCCGAAATCAAGGAACCCGCGAACTATGCGCTCTTGGCGGGAAACGGTCCAGAAGTAGAGGGAAGCATGGCGAACAAGCTCATCAATGAGATGGGACTGCCCAAATGGATCGCTAATATCTTCGCTGCTCGTAACATCATCACTGCAAAAGTAACTAATTCTACCATTTTGCTCTTTTAATTGATTCATATCCACCTTCTTATTTTCCCTTACAACCCCCTTTCTCATTATCGCCCACCCAGAATAACTGTTTATTCGTCGTCAACTGTTCAAATTTGCATAACTATCCATTAATCATCCAATTCCGGTTTTGATTTCCTTTGTCGTGTTTAGATTTCATACCGGTCACCATTAGATTTCCCCCCAGTTTCTTTATGGATTCGCTAGAGGATGATGTTGGAACATCATTATCTTGTTTTTTATTTGTTTTGGCAAAATCACAGGATGCGTTATCTATCACTGAATTTGAGTTGATGGAATTACTTGACGTTGGTCTCGCCGAAGTAACGTCTGCAATAGCACACATTAGTGAAGTTGTTTGTCCACCTTGTCAAACTGTAATATGCGTACTCTCTTTCTCCGCCCCCCCCCCCCAAGCTTCTCGGTAATGACTGGTTTCAGTTGTGTTACTAGGCATTGTATCTGATGGAGCATCGAGTGCAACACGAAAATTTGGCTGGTCATCTTCCCACTCGTTTGAAAGGACTGGACGACGCCTTGTGTGGCGGAATACCATTTGGTGCTTTAACAGAGTTGGTTGGTCCAGCTGGAATTGGGAAAACGCAGGTGCGTTGCTTTAATATACGTTACTGCAATATCTCTATTATACTTTTATACCGGCACCACTTTCAGATTTCGATTGCAATAAAAGGAATGTTGCTATTACACTTGCAGGCTTTTGCTTGCCGTAGTTGTGTATCTCTGCAAGGAATATCTTCTACACCTGCCTTGTGTATGGTGGACTAGAAGTGCATGTAGGATTTAGATTTTTTTTTTTTTTTTTGTCATACTGCACCTT
Source organism: Inga laurina (assembly GCA_963855925.1). NCBI lineage: Eukaryota > Viridiplantae > Streptophyta > Magnoliopsida > Fabales > Fabaceae > Inga > Inga laurina. The sequence goes on along the minus strand of OY979707.1, from coordinate 65,698,782 downwards.
AATCTAGAAATTAGCAGTATAGTCAAGATATAACCTACGTTTTCATAGGTGTAATCCTGCGGAAGTTGGAAATAGATCATTTTGAGATGTAATCTTGATAACTATGTTGCTTGAAAGAATGAACCAACAAAGCTTACAAGCGTGGGACATAGATATAGAAACACTCTCCAAGGCAAAAGTCAAATATTTATTCTGGCCTTGAAGTTGATGGATGGTTAAACAGCTAGTATTGATTTGGTTCATCTGCTAGATAGACTTGAGTTGAAGATAACTCTTCTGTTTTCATAATAATTGTTCTATGACAAATGGTGGAGAAGATGAGATACAAAGTTTCTGTTGATAGAAAGGTAATAGGTTTATTCACATTGATGAGATTTTGTTGGTGATCAATCTGTAGAGCACTGAAACATTTGATTGACCGGGAAAAAAGGATTTTTTTTTTATATTTATATCTATAGCAGTGTTGCTTGATCTTTTGGAGCTAAGTATATGACATATATCTTTATGCCTGCACCCAGCAATGCCATAGGTTAGTTAAATATTCTTTTTCAGGAGCCCCTGATCTGGAAGTACTAATTTTACTTTGCAGTTTTGTTTGAAGCTCTCGTTGCTAGCCTCTTTGCCGCCACAATGTGGAGGCTTAGATAGCCGTGTAATCTATATAGATGCTGAATCAAAATTCAGTTCTAAAAGGTATTTGAAGCAGACAAGAAACAATCATGTGATATTATTTCTTATTATGTACTTCAATAAGAAAATGCTAAGTTTTAATTATGAACTTACTTTTTTCAGACTGATAGAGATTGGTCTTAAGAGTTTTCCTGAAATATTTCACAAGAAAGGCATGGCACAGGAGGTATGTGGTTTTTTTTATCTTTTCCTGTTTTTTCTTTCCCATGTTATCCCAATGGTTTCTTTGACTTACAGATAGTTATCTCCTTAACACATTGCAGATGGCTGGTAGAATCCTGATTTTTCGCCCCACTTCACTTTCTGAATTCACTGAAAGGTGAGAATCCTGTACTTGATCTTGGCATGAATGGTAAGTGTTATGGAATATAGCAGAATAAGAAATAGGGACCTAGGTGTAAAGTAGAAGTAAGGACCTATTTGCAAATTAGCTATTTGAATGTTAATTAGTTAGTTAGTCCTTAAGTGGCTGTTGGGAGGAGGGATCTATATGTGCTATGGTATTATAAATAGCTCATCATCCCTATTGTATCTCTCTGTTCATTATTGTGATCCTAAGTGTGAATCTAAGGGAATTATTCAGAATTCCTCTCTTTCCTTCTTCTCTCTAATTCTGTTTCCTTAATCTCCTTCTTTCTCTTACTTTCATCTAAATACTATAACGGTAAGGGAATAGCAAGTGGATGATAAATCTAATAGATGATATCAAGAGGTTGAAAGATGAGGACTCCTTGATGTTTGGCATTGTACCAAGAAACCTGAACCTCTGCATTTTCAAGAGAATGAGAAGGGAGAATTTTCAAAATATTTGGTTGTAATGAAATATAGTTCAAATTATTAATCCAGTAGAATGGGAGAAAAATTCAAAAGATTCTCAAGTTAATGGTAAGGGAATGGATTTTGAAATCTACGAGGTAATATCAATATGTTGAATGATGAGATCTTGCTGATGAATGCCTTAAGTTAATGGTAATGGCAGGGGAATGTATTTTGGAATCTACACGGTAATATCAATATGTTGAATGATGAAATCTTGCTGATGTTTGCCTTGTGTAAAGAAACCTGGACCTCTGCAGTCTTAAGAGAATGTCAAGAAAAAAAACTCCAAAATATTTATTTTCACCTATGAGATTTCAAATTATTAATTCAACAGGATGGTTAAAAAACTGCTGAGGACTAAGTTTTGCTATTAGCCTGGATAAATCATAAATGAATAATTAAATTGTATGCAGAGTTCAATGGCTGCGATATGTTAAATATCTGTCCTTATTACTTATAATTAAGCTTTTATTGAGGTATGGTATATATCTTCTTGTTGCAAGTGGTCATTCCACATCATTCTTTTCTTTCCGTTTTTTGTCATTTTCATCATCAATTGAAACACATTACTGATACAATTGACGTTAAGAGGCAGTAAGGGTTCTCGAAAACCTTGTAGGTTAAACAAATAGTTACTTGCAGGGAATGAGAAGTAAATGATAGGGGTTCACTGTACTATGTGTTGTGTTCATGCTAACAGTCTGCATCAGATCAAGCTATTAATCCTCCAGCAACAGGTGAAGTTGCTCATCATTGATAGCATGGCTGCTCTTGCTCTAGGGTGAGTTTAGCTTCATGACAATTGTGAATTATATAGTCAAATGGCTTCTATGCTCCTCAAACTTATGATCAATTTGGTCTGATTCTCTTCTTGAACACCTCATGCCTAGACATTATATATGCACCATTTTTGCTGTTTTTCACGGAAAAAAAAATATGAGCTTGTCATCAGATATGATGGCACCAACTACAACAATATTTCAGTCTGATAAGGGACCATCTTTGCCTTTTTCGGTTAACCTTGGCCTACAAACTATTGCTTATATTTTGAATCGATCACAAACATAAAACCACTGCATGAAAAGATCAAAACACAGAGTGTTGTTTGTTCTGAAGTGAAATTGTCCATTTTTCTGCACAGAGAAGAGAGTGGAGCTTCTAGACAACAAACCCTGGGTTGGCATGTCTCATTTATCAAGTAAGATGCTGTTACTCGGATGAGATACTTAGAAGAGGGAAAATGTTTCTTCCCATGAGCGGCACTGATTTTAAACATTCCTAGGTCACTTGCTGAATTTTCACGAATTCCAGTTGTTGTGACAAATCAAGTAAGATCTCAAATTGGAGATGAAGCTTGCCTGTATCCCTTCCAAGGTATGAAGGCAAAATTAGGTTCCCAAGACTTTCAGTTATTTAACTAATGCATCATTGTATGTTTTAAGTTGCCCAGAGTGACGCTGGAAAGAAAGACAATTCTGCTAGATATGATTCTCACCTTGTTGCTGCTCTGGGAATTAGTTGGGCTCATGCTGTGACCATACGGCTTGTACTCGAGGCTAAATCAGGTCCGTTTTGCACTTGCTTCATTTATATGAGCCTAGGCTACTACTACAAGGAAAATTGTGCTCCTTATGCAAGATATAGCTGCAGATTCTTCAGAGTCATTATTGATGTTTTAAAATTCTCTATGGACTCTTGTATATTATTTTTGACTTTAACAACTAGTTGTAGCAAGAAATTAACACTTAGATGCTAATTGTTTGTTTTTTCTGTTGTAAGACAGGAATCCTTATGAATGACCTTTTCTTCACTGTTGGTTTAAATTCTGATAATCTGTGGTTAAAAGTTGTGGAAATGATATTGGACAATATGTTGTTCCATCGTGTGTAAAACCGACTACTGTTTATGGTGTATGATTACTCACATCTGTTGTACATATTTGAGTTCAGTAGTTTGTTTTCTCGCAGGTCAAAGGTTTATTAAGTTGTCAAAATCTCCCGTGTCACCCCCTCTGGCTTTCGGGTTTAAAATAACCTCATCAGGGATGGTCCTTCTAGACAATATCGGGATGGAGCTGAAAGGGTCTGACATAAATACAATCCACTTCCAAGGTTTGTCATTGAGCTTTTGTCTAAGAAACCTTATCAGGAAATTAAAGCTAATGCACGTAGTAGGTGGCTTCCATCACTTGTTTAGTTCTTATTTTCTTTTCCTCCCTTCCGTTCTGTAGAATGAAGTTCCTGCACAGATGAAAATCTGATGTGCATTAAATGCATGTGCCATCTTCTTTATTCAATTTATCTTGGGAAAATATGCAGGCCAAAACACGTTGTTCAGTTTGGAAGAGGAGAAGTCGCAGTAATTAGTTGATTATCTGCTTTTGACATTAGCATGAGATGACACGGCAACATCTACCATTCTCGTCCATTGAAAACAAACGGTTATCCTCAGTACCATACTTGCTTGGGATGTGTGTAAAGCATCTTGTAGTTTTTCACGCTTGAGCTGGAGATTTCATATTTATTTATTTTTCCCTGGCATCATATATATATATATATATATTGGCGGTGATGAAGCCTTGCATTATACTATCTCTAGTCCTAAATATAAGACCCAGTTGACTTTTTTTAGGAGATTTAAAAAGCTAATTAAATTAATTTAAAGTATTTATATTTTTTATTTTTTCTCCAAATTAATTTGTCTGACTTATAAATTGATATATAATTTAATTATGCACAACAGATAATGGGTATGTTTGGTTGAGCGATTGGATAAGTGACTTATTTTTACTTAGACTTATGGAATCTGAAAATTGGAAAAAAGTTAGATTGGGTAAAATGATGAGTGTTTGGTTGGGCGATTGGATAAGTAACTTAAAGTAATTTATGTAAAAAAAGCAACAAAAGAAAGCTTATTTGAAAGTTGCTTAAAAGCAACCAAATATCCATTCATGCATTGGTGAACCAAACATGAAAACTTTTTTTTTTAAGTCATAAGGTGACTTATTGAAGTTAAGCTGATCCTAAAAGCTGAAACAAACACACACAATATGATTAAGTAACTTATTTAGCTTCCTTAATATCTCTGAAAAAAAGTCAACTAGATCTTATATTTAGAATTAGAACAGCATTATGATGTATAATATCAAGGTAATTATGTGAAGACTCAACATGAATTTTCAAAATATCACATGACCTTAAGGTGATGGTATCGAATATGATTGTGAGGGATAATTTAAGGTAAATCATGAAAAGTTCCAAGATATCCTCATATTGCTTTGATCAAAACCAAGAGGTTACCAATACCAAGCACATGCTCATAGTAGTTTTCCTTTTCAGTCATCGTGGTTGTCGGCATCGACCTTTCAAGATTAGAATAGCTCCAAAACACAACAAACATGGCGGTTACACTTATGGCTTGTAATAATGTCAGGTTTGCGTATTGGATTCAAAATGGAATCACAAGATCAATTTCCATTTAATTCCATGGGCGGGGATCTTAGGGAGGTAATTCAATTAGATTATCCTTTTTCCGTTGACCAGTGAGCCATGTGGCCCTACTAACTCAAACCATTAAACGTAATTATGGCCAATTTTTGTAATTTGTGGTGCTTTTGAACTCCTTTTACTGAAGAAAAATGCTCACATTCCCAAAATTATCATGACCCGCAACAAAACAATTTCGGGAATTTCCTTGTTCTTCTCGGAGTGGAATTTTTTAATAATGAATCCCCAGCAAGGTGAGTAATGCCATAAACTATTCTGTGACTTTCATTTTAGTGACTGTGGAGAATGGGCCTTCCAGAGATAAGTAGGATTTAGAGGGCTGGCCTCTTCGTCTTTTGGACTTGTCCATGGCCCAATAGCCTTCTAAATTGTTTGTTGCTAACATGCTCCCTCTAATATAGCCTCTATTTTAAGGCACTTTCTAGAAGGAACAAATGATTCTTTTTATAAGCTAGTATCAAGTTGGGTATTAATTACATTTTTTTTTCAAAATTGTCCTTATTTAAAGTTTGATGCTATCTTTCTTTTTCTCCCACTGCTCACGATGTGATTCATTTTTTTAAAAAATCATTTTCAAATAAATTTAATGATTTCACCATATTTTCTCAATTTTAATAATGTGATTTGAAGTGTCTTGCAATGTAATTCAAACATGCACTCAAATTTTCTCCCCTTCTTTTATTAAATTTCATTATTGTTTCTATTTGGAATAACCGAGGAAACAGGGCCTTTTAATCATTGCAAAATTTAAAATAATAATAATAATATCGGCTTTTGCCTGTGCTTGCCAGAAGAAAACATAAATTAATACTGCCTTCTGGTATCTGGTTTCTTAGTCAAGAGAAAGTACTGATAACGAAAAACCAAAGATTCCACTTGATTTTAAGGTTTCTTTTCTTTATTTTGCCATATAATATTGCGTCACATCGTGTCTTTTGGACCAACAATGCTAGTTATATATTTGTCGGTATAGCTGCTTTAGTTATATTTGAAACGGGAATCATCTACCCCGCCAACCAGACTGACTTGGTGACCAAAAGCCTAAAAAACAGCCAAGTGACTTGTAAACCTTGTCTGTTACTAGTGTTATCAAATCTTGTTTAATTTTAAAGCATTGATATAATCAACGTTAATTAGTTGCAATATATAATTAGTAGTTGTTGCTGCACTGATGGCTGCTCCGTTTTAATTTTTTTTTATTTATATAAACTTGGCATCTTAATCTCCTCGAAATATGTCACACTCCCCGTCTAATAGCTGATAGGCCAGACATTGTCTTTTTAAAATTCTTTGAATTTAGTATGCTTCCTAGTGGCAGAATTTTAATATTCGTTGGGCAGACATTATGATGCTGTTTCTTTTACGGCTTCTGATGTGTTTGCCTGGTCTACCTTTTATCCCTGTTCGTTGTCTTTCCCATGTTTAATCCTTTAATTTGGGTGCAATATTAATGTAATTAATGGTTTTGGGCTCCAACCTTAAATGTTATATTATATATCCAAAAAGTTATAGATCTGGTCGTTTTATCCCGTATAATCAGATTAGCCAAATCAAATACAAGTTATAGGTAGTGAATGGTTTAAGGCTAAACAAAAACCAAAAAGAAAAGGATGTAATGATAAACTACATATCTAGCGGTTATTACCTGTTTTGACCAAATAATATTTGAGCCCCAATTATTACTTCACATTTACACCAAATACTAGTACTTAATATTAGATAGTTGTGCATATGAAACCCAAAATAGCTACCTCAATAATTTATGGCGTGATTCATGTGAATTTGAACTTTTATGAGACGGCTCCAAATGAAAATGAATTTTCACGAGGAAACTTCATTGTCTGTTTCATTTACAAAATTCAATAATTCATATTACTGTGGTCGACATTATTTAAAACAAGAGCATTCAAAATAAGAGTGACTTACAGATGATAACAAAATAATTAATATAAATGGGATATATTTTATTATTACCCGATAAAATTGATTTATATTTTTTTTGTTACTTGCTAAACGCCCTCAATAATTTCTCAGCAAACTAGATTTTTCTTTCCCATGCAAATGCCAAATGGGCAACCATTAAAAACTAACGGCGGTTCAATGGCAAGTAAGTATTCATTTGTTATTATTTCAAAAAACAAAGTTTACTACGTGTGAAAAATAGTTTTTCTAGAAATAATAATACATAGTCATATCTAACCCTTATCATAACAAGAAAGCAGGAATTTTGATAATTTTTTATACATATTCTCAGGGAATATTTATAGGTTATTAAATTAAGGGGGAACAACTTGCATGCGTTAGGTTTATGCAAATAATGCAGGTCGGCTGTGTAGTGTCACGTGCAGAAATAACATTGATAACAATTTTTTTTTTCAGGCTAATTATTATAATATAGGAAAAAAAGATAAATAAATATCATGTGAATTTCAAAATCTTAAATCAATGATTTTTTAAAAGTACTATATTTTTTTTTATCAATCTCATTACTCTTATTATCAACAAAATTAATTTAGGATTTTGAAATTCTGATGGTATTTAAATATATTTTTTTCAATGATATATTTTGAACAGATGACTTTTGGAATTGAAAATCGGCCCTGGAGCTGAATGAGCGAAGGAATCATTTTGGATTTTAAATGTTGATTCCGTAACTGATGATATCTTTGACCAAGACACGCTAATTTTACCTGACATGTGACTTTTTATTACAATAAATAAAGAAATTGGGATCTTTTGTTTTGTTGATGTAAAAACGATTTTGGCAAGTGATTTTTCTTTTGGTGAGGAAATATTATACGCATAAGATTTTCAAAAATTGTAAATATTCTTTTCTTATTGGAGGTTATTGCTTAAAATCTTGAGAGTTATTCCCTTAAATAAATGGCTTGATTGGCATTGATCTGTTTGTGTGACTTTTACCGTGCCATGCCAAAAAGTATAAATTTTAGGAAATTATCTTATGTGATTTTTAATTTATAAACTAGATAATTAATTTGTAGAAATTAAAAAAATTAAGCTAGTTATTTGAAAAAAAATATTTTTAAGACACTTTTTAATTATTTACATTTAAACTATCCCTTTAACCTTTCTAGTATGTCCAATTAATAGGAAACTAGGGATAACTTGAGGGGAAAAAATTAATTTAAAAGATAAAATAAATTAAGAGTTATCATGTTTAATATCAAAATAAAATCTTAGCTCTCTACATTTTTTTAGTGAAACTAGTTCTATATTTAGAAGCGGACGAAAAGTAAATAAGCACACTATTCTTAAAACCCCAATAATTGAGATATGGACAGTGGGACAGGATCAATATTTATTATAAAAGGAGGGGGAGAATAAATTATAGAAAAGATGGAGATATTTTGATTAAAATATTACTTTTTTTTTATGAAGATTAAAATATTACTTAAGACAACAAAGTAGGGCAATAAAATAATAGCAAAATTTGAATGTAGGAGTGGAGAAGAAGCATCCACGTTTCCCTATAGCCTAAACCTCGTACAGCTTGCCGACAACGTCCCCATCCATAAACTAGGGCCCAACCTACCTTTTTTCCCTCATCCCCTCTTTTTTTTAAGAATATTATCATGTTATTAACATTTAATCATAGTTAATATTTACTCTCGTGCACGTTAAACACTTCCATTTTGTAATGTCACATCTTGTATTTGCATCGTCACGTCCTAGTCATAATCGGTGTACTCCCCATTTGGGGTGAGCGGTAATTCCAAATATAAGATTTTAATTTATTTTGTCACTCAATTATATAATGTTTCTCATACTATCTCTATTAATAACATATATTATAGGTTTTCATCTATGGTTAGTTATAATTAAAGATGATATTTTAAAAATTCAACTTATATTAGTTACAGATAACTAATGTAACTACTCTATTTAATATTTATAATTAGTTATCTTAATTTTATACTACTTTCAGTCCTTAATATATGATTTAATTAACTATTTTAGAGAGGTTAAGGAAATTAAATAAGTTATTTAATCATATCATATGCTATATATGATTAAATTATATATGAATTTATGAGTTCGATAAATTTATTTAGAAAAAAATATAAATATAAATATTTTAAAGTAATTTAATTGATTTTTTTAATTTCAACAAAATTAATTGGGTTTTGGTCCAAAGGTAATATTGAGAATCAAAATAGTATTAAATTATAGGGTGAAGGTACAATTCTACTTATAAATATTTTTCAGATGAGCTATTAGCACAGTAAATATTTTTTGGTGTAAAAATATCCATGAACATCAAAAAATAAACCGATAATGCTAATTCCGTTAAGTACTCATTTGGGATAGTTTATTTATAGGTAATAAGTGCTTATAAATCGTGATTTACGGTATATGAGATAAGTATGTAAGAAAAAGTTTATTTCGACTTACGTTATAAGTGTTTATTCTTAAAAAATAAGCAATGTCACACACACACTGACTTAGACTATAAGGCGTTACTTTTTTTTTTCATATATGTCCCACCTGTTTCTTAACCAAAAACTAATGCCGTCAAGTAAAATTAACAGAATTGATATTATCGACCCATTTTTTAATGTTCATGGATACTTTTACATCTAACAATTATTTACTGTACTGATAGGCGGTAGCTCTTCTAAACAATATTTATCGAAAGAATTGCACCATCGCCCTAAATTATGAAAATGCATTTCCTGCTTAATTTTTAAACTGGTTGCTTAATGGTAAAAGTATTTACGGTTACAAGTACAGGATATGGCGACGTAAATCAAGGAAGGAACGCGGAAGGTGGGACGGGAGTGCCATCACAACCCTGCTGACAGTTGTTACGCGGCTATTAAATATATTTAATACTTCATAATATTTTTAATATAAGAGTCAATTAATTTTTTCTTATAAAAATTAAAAAAATTAAATAAACTACTTAATTACAATATATAAAGTATCATTGGATTATATATCAGTAATCAGTTTATAAATCAGATAATTTGGTTTTGAAAGAAACAATAAATAAAAATATTTTAATGTAATATATTTAACTTCCTTAATCTTATTTTTTTGCCAATATTTTTTTAACTTCCTTAATCTTTCTTTAAAAAAAGTCAACTGGCTCTTATATTAAAGACCAAACACAGTAATATTTTTAATTAAGTAATTCAACTCTCTTATTTTATGAAAATATCCTCTTCAATTTCTTTAACTATACTGATTCTGAAAATATATGTTTATTATACCATTAAAAATAGGGAGAATATTATTTACCTCCCAACTAATAAAAATAATATATTGAGAACTGACAAGTCTGATAATTTGTTAATAATAGCTTTTCATTAGTTAATAGAGATTTTTATAATATTATTTCCTATAATTAGGACCTTAATGATATTCTTCTTTAAAAATATATGCGCCAAATGTACTTAAATAGTTCAAAATTCAACAGAAACGTTATAAAATTGTAATGGAGAATAATATGATGCATGTCAAATATATATCATTTTACATGTATGGCATATAGGTATTTTAATATCAAAAGTTAAACAAAATATTTTTTAAAAAAAATATTCAATTGTTATTTTCCTTTTTAACAAAAAGAGCTACAGGGCTCCCGGGGACACCAAGGTTAGTGCGTATTTGGTTGGGTTTATTTTTGGATAATAAATTCTTATTACGCAAGCCGAAATAAAACCCCTCTCACATACTTACCTTGTATACCATAAATCATGATTTATAAATACTTATTACCTAAAAATAAGCTATTGTATAATCATTTAGTGGGGTAGTGCCGAGGAGGCTGATTAGATTAAAGTGGACCCCACCCTACTGCTGTACCACTGTCGTTTACCATTTTGTGCTTTTGGCTCAGACCGTACTGGTTGGATTAGTTTTTCAATCATAGATTATATGATTTATGAAATAAATAAGGGGAAGGAATTTTCTCTCGATTTATAAAAAAACTTTTAAAATCAAGATTCAAACCTTGATTTTTAATTTTTTTTAATAAGTATAAATTATTAGGCTTACTCTAATACACACCAAATCTCTCCTACTCTTGCACACACAAATTAAACGTAAAATCATCTAACTCCATCACTCATTTTATCAATTATCAATAAATATCAATTAATATTTCATTATCGCTGTAAACATAAAAACCTTGGCAAAGTGATATTATTTATAAATCCCAGAAAAGGGGCACATGAAATCCATAATAAACATGCAACTGATAATATCTGAATTCAAGTATCTTGAACTGGCAAACAAAAAACAAAAAACAAAAGAATTCAAGTATCTTGCACTGTCATGGCTCTTTCTGTATTTTACCGAACAAGCTCAGTGAAAAGCTGGAGTCATTGTACTGAAAAAGGTAAATTCCATTTTAGTGGAGTTTAAAAGTGAATCTGTGGTTCATAAATTAATACCCTGCAAAATTAGTACTCCTTTTATCCCAATTATAAAATAAAGTTGATTTTTTAAAAAAAAAATTAAGGAAGTTAATTAAATTATTTTAGAGTATTTATATTTATATATATTTTTTTTAAAATGATTAATTTAAATAATAAATTAACATATAATCTAAGAATATATAATATATAATATGATTAAATAATTTATTTAATCTCTAAAAAAAATTAACTCCATGTTACATTTAAAATAGGAGATAATATTAGAAAAAAGGGATGAATGGGCCAATGGGCAATACTAGTACGTCAAAATTTCAGAGAGTTGGGTGGAGCGTAATAAAGGCATTGTCTGACTACTAAAAGGCTGATTGAACTACAACTTCCTTTTAACTGGTAAAAAATAAAAAAGAACTACAACGTCCTTTTAGGGCAAAACAAAGTGTCAATTCACGTTGTTTGCTTTTAACTGTTGACTTTGACTCCTTTCTTTTTTGCTCCCATAATCATCCCACGGTGCCCTCTCTCATAGGATACCCCATAAGCCACCTCAACCGTCCGATGAATCGACGTTGACTGAAATGGAGAGAGGAAAAAGCAACATACGTGCCTCGGATGACGACGTTCACGTTCCATTTTAATTAAATTTTAAATAGCCCATTAACCATTTTTTAAAAAATTGGAAACGCAACACTAAGGGCCAGTTTGGTACGCAGAATTGATTTTGATGGAAATGGAAATGGATATGGATATGGATATGGAAATGAAAATAGATATGGAAATGGATATGGAAATGAGGTTTAAAAGTGTGTTTGGTATGTCATGGAAATGAGATCTAATTTTTGTAAGAAAATACCAAAATATCCTTCTAAAGACATGGGTCAGCTGGTTGCCCGCCGCTATTGTTGTCGGTGATGGGATGGGACAGCGTGAACTAGTTGGGCGTGAAGCTTGACGGGGCAAAAAGAAGAATCTGGTCTCATGGAAATGTAAATCTGAGCTTTTGTGATGGAGGCCAATTCCATCAATTTTGATGGAATTGATTTCCACATGGAATTGAATTCCATGCTCCTAAAAGCATACCAAACATGCTTACGTCATGGAATTCATTTCCATTTCCATTTCATTGGCTCCAATTCAAGCATACCAAACGGGACATAAAGATACAAGGTTAAGAGTGGAATTGAATCCACAAAACACTTATACCACCGAATATTTGAATTTACTACGACAATGGATTGTGTTTATCTTTGTACTCGTATTATTTATTTATCTAACTATAAATTTATATAGTTTCAATAAAATCAACTAAATTGTACTCGGGCATTTGCAAGGGCAGTAATAAGTAAAAATTGAACATGTCAATGCAATAAATAAAAACATATACGCAATAGATCTGTCTTCAATCAATTACTAGTATATATACAAGGCATCGATTTTCAACATTAACTTTTTTTTTTTCAGACGCAAGATGAATATATTTTGATATTTAGTTGAATAGCTTGTTCTCTATTTAACGCTAGGTTTATATATAAGTTACTAAGTATTTTCTGGTAAAAATTATATAAATTTAAAATATCTAAATGCATATATACTTATCACCTAAAACTAACTCAAGTGATTCAAGGATTTAAATTTTCATGTTGAAGTGAAAAATAATCATGGCACTGTTAGAATTTAATTAAATATATAAAATAAAATTATTGCCATTAATTTAAAATTTGTGTAAGTTTACAAGATGGTAAAAGAATAAGCCCCTTCGGGAACATCCGATAAAACTGGAATAATATAGAGGGGATTAGCATGACCCCTTTGGATGGAAAACACGCAAAAAAAAGAGGGAAAAAAGATAAAGTTATGTTATAATTGTTGGACTGAAATATTTAAGGTGTGTTTAGTTTGAGAGGAGGGTGGACAGAAGATTGTTGGTAAATTATAATTTTAGATAAAAGAAGCCTAAAATATATTCTCTCATTTTTTTTAAATTTTAGATTATCGTCTAAAATTTAAATATCTCAAACCAAAAAAGATAATTTAACTCTCATCTCTTTCTTCCCTTCCCTCCCCTTCCCTTACCCTCCCCTAAAAAAGGAGGCAGAATTTGGAGTCGCGGGTATAGGCGGTTAAGAGGGTGAGCTGAAAGGGGGTTAGGATAGGGGATGTCGGGTGGATAACGAAGAAGGCTGGTTTACCCAAATTGGAAATTAAATAGGGTTAATATAACTTTTGGTCCTTGAAGTTTGATCAAATTTTGGTTTTGGTCCCTCAAGTTTGAAATCTGTGATTTTGGTCCCTGAAGTTTCACCCGATTGTGGTTTTAGTCCTTGAAGTTTGAAATCGGTGGTTTTGGTCCCTGAAGTTTCACCCGATTTTGGTTTTGGCCCCTCAAATTTAAAAAGGACTTGGCGACCCAATTAAAAAACCCGACCCGACCCAGAAAAAAATCAAGTCCTTTTTCAAACTTGAGGGACTAAAACCAAAATCGGGTGAAACTTCAGGGACCAAAACCACCGATTTCAAACTTTAGGGACTAAAACCAAAATCGGGTGAAACTTCAGGGACGGGACCAAAACCACCGATTTCAAACTTGAGGGACCAAAACCAAAATTAGATCAAATTTTAAGAACCAAAAGTTATATTAACCCAATTAAATAAATATGAGGTTTTTAAGGTTCGATGACTGCTCTTTACAGCAAGTCACATAAACGCCGAGTCTCATCCTTCTCCCAACTTTTATGCCTTGCTTTTGTTTGTTTTAACTGCCACGTGTACTTTCTTCTCCCATACTTTTGGCCCCATGCCCCTGCGAGGCGTAAGTCAATGACTCACGAACTTGAACATTGGACATCTTGGCAAACGTCTATAAGCTTAGATTATTATTATTATTTTTGACCTTGATATAAGCTTAGATTATTTAATTCTTATAAAAATAATTAACTCAATAAATATGAATTAAATTCATAATTTTTTTAAAAAAAAAAGTTGACTTCATTTATGAATAGGCACTGTTCACCCCCTTCTTCTCTCTCTACCTACAATTTATTATAATTAATACTCATAAATTCATAATATTCTTATTTATTATCCTAAAAGTGGAGTGGACTTATAAATAAAATCGAAATAATAATTTAAATATAACATCTACCCCGGTAGTTATAACCCAGTGGCACAAAAACTCCAATAAACTGAAATTACAGATTCAATCTCATTTATAATATCAAATCGATAGACAATAATAATACCATTCTTCTATTAAAAAATAATGCCTCACCCATTGAAGCGGAGAAAATATGGTGAGAGGTAGACATAATGGGTATGGACAATGCGGCAAGGAACCTCTCCATTGAGGTTTTTCTCCACTTCCCTCTATTTAGATAAAACTACGTCATTTTGCATTAAAGATGGATCTTGGTGATTTTTTTTTTCAAACAAAAAAATAACTCACCAAGAAAAGCAGTGGTCTTTTGTCTTCCTTTCCTTCAAGCATTGTCGTCAGCATCTTCATCATCAGTTAGCCTGCATCATTGTAAATCCTTTGGCTAAAAGTAATGTATTGATCTTATAGTGATTAATATATGACGTCTTGGGTACACAAGCCATTGGATACCAATTCTTTGTTGAAGATTTACCATTTGAACAAAAAACTGATAAGCGGACCACCTTGAACTTGAACAATTTGTTCATTATTGTGATTGCAGTACTAATGGAGAAACCCAATAATTAATCAAAGTTGTTTCTGGTCTTAGGTAGTCATTATTTTCTCATTTTGACATAACTAATTAAATTCTATAAAGTATAAAACTGACTTTTCTCTTGAATTCATCATTAACATGCTATTAGCAGTAAGCGATCGCTGCAAAGATATTATTGAACCTAACAAACATTTTATTCTAATCCTGTGGTTGAATCAAAGTTGATTGCTTGAGCAAAAGGCCACATAAGAAATACCTCACTGGATTCATCTTTAACTGAACAAGACGAACACACTTTTTGAATAAATAGATGAGATATGTGCAATGGAGACTAAGGCCGATTTGAGGGAAAGGAAGACGGAGCTCGTAAGACCATGGTTGTGTTGTTTTTTTTTTCTTTTTCTTTTTCTTTTTTGGTTGAAAAAAAATATAACACCAAGATCCTTTTTTATGCAAAACGACATAGTTTTATCTAAGTGGAGATAAGTGGAGAGAAACCTCAATGGAGAGGTTCCTTGCCGATGGACAATGAGATATTGACTCTAATTCTATACATATAGAATATTAAAAAAAAAAAAACTACTCATTCAATATTTAATATAAAATATATGTATTTAATTTGATTATATTAACAAAATTAGTTGAATTAGTTAATATGATATATATTTTCTGAAACACATTAATCATGCATTTTCCTTAATTCCTTAATTCCCTCTCTTCTTTAATTATTATTGAGAGAGTATCAATCGAGGTAAATTAAGAAAAAATTTGTAAATATGAAAATTATATATTATATTTAGAATCAAGATCAATTCCTTAAATATATCTTATATCAAAGATCAGAGGAATATTTTTATTTAGAAGAGACATCAGTAGTCGGTTAAATTTTTAATATTAGTTTTCATTCTAACTTGTTCTTTCGCTCCCCCCCCCCCCCCAACACACTCTCATGAGGATGTTTTTAGAAAATAAAATTATTTTTTTAATATAGTTATTGCTTTCACCGACGTTACTACGCACTTACGCAGTCTACTTTTTCCTTTCATAATTCATTTCGCGGAAAGAACTCACGCAACCATCACCTTCACCCAGGAAAACTCACGCAACATCTATTTAGGATGGACAGGCAACTTGGTTATTTATAATTTTATATACTTCATTCCTAATATAATATCTGTTATACAGTAGTTTTTTTTAAGAGATTAATTAAGTTAAATACGAGTATATTATTTAATAACAACATATATTGCGTCTCATTATATTATATATTAATTTATAAGTCAAGTAAATTGTTTTAAAGAAAAATAAAAAAATATAAATATTTTAAAATAATTTATTTAATTTTTCTTATTTTTTTAAAAAATCAACTACATTTTATATTAAAGAGAGACGCATGAAATATGAAAATGTTGAAAGGGAGTTCACTGCCTTCTTTATGTTATTATATTAGTGGTATTCTGTATGTGCGAAAGCTACTTCCTAGTTCACACGTGTCTTGTGCGACTATGAAATAATTATCGTTGAAATTTCATTGTAAAACCGACATTGAAGAGGGTGGGTTTAGTATAATTAAACACAATATCGCCTCAATATAATAAACAGGACAGATATTAATTATATTGTCCACAAAACAATCTAACCCCAACCACTACCATTGGTTATATAACCGTCCTTGGTTAAGCAGGTCTCCTGTCCTACACAATCTTATAACCTACAGTGTTATACGCTCATAACTTGAGAGCTGTTTCCTTAGGATGAAAAACTATCTAGTACATGGCTATAATTTTTTATATTCTCACATAATTTTGCTATTTTTCCTGAATTAAATGCCTGTATGATCCAAACCGAGGTTATTAAACTCAGATTGGTGATTAAACTGGGTGAGGTACTGAGAAGGGTTAATAGGTTAGATCAGAATCATACTAAAACTAACTCGACGTTACACCGGTGAAGAAGTAAAAATTTCAGAGTTATTTATATGAAATTCTGAATAATATTTTTTTAAAAAAATTAATTTAATTTTTTTTTATTTTAAAAAGGTTGAACCGGTCAAACCTACCGGATCGAACTAATTGGACCACCTTATAGCTGGTTTTTGGCTCAAAGTGGTCGTCTAGTCTGGTTCAGATAATGCATTCCAAATAAAATCACAAAAATAAAATAAAATCAAAACTCACGAGTCGTGCTTAGTTAAACCCTTAAAGGATATATTTAATTTGTTCAGCACCTAAATGTGAATAAATGAAATAAGCATACATCGCCAGCTATTTAAAGGCGACATGTGGATAGAATTAAAAACAACAAAACTAGCTAGCTACAAAACTGAGTCTTAGGCTAAACCCCGTCTATGAAAAGCAGCCTATGAAAACGATGACCAGAAAAATCCAAATCCAAATGCCACTTAAAACTCGTTGGGGGCACCATTAAATTAAACTTTCATTATTATTTTCATACGTGATTCGAGCAAACTGGTGAAGTTTATTAATGACGTGGGACTACCGTTATACATAATTATATGCATCACTGTCATTGCACGCTAGTGTGAATATAAAGCAAAGGCTGCGAATATGGCAGATGATGCCTGATCTCATGATTTGGTTTGGATTAAATTAATTATTAATTAATTTATAAACATTGATTGCTCTAATAATTTCATGATTGTCAGAGTAAACCCCATCTATAGCGACGTATTTCACGAGCAAGCCCCAGACAAGTATATATCAGTCATTCATCACTTTGATTTTCTTTTGGCCCAAGTTTTAAAGTATAGCAGTAATTATTTTTAAAATATCACATCTGTTTGTTAATATAAGATCTATTTTGCAGTTCAATTTTTTTTCTTTTAACAGGATTTTATATTAAAGACTAGAAGGGGCATAAAATAGTAACACCCAGCATATTTATCCACTGAGTTTATTTCTTCACAAATTTTATTTTTATATGATATTTATTGCAATAAAATGCTATATTTACTTTTTGAAAAAAAAAATTTCAGTCATGTTTTAATTTAAAAAGGGTGTATGTGCAAGCTAAATAATAAATGCTATTTTGTAGTTTAAGATTGCAAAAAAAAATATATAGTTATGCTAAATATGATAAAGTTGTTGGGAGTGTGATGAAGTTGTTTGGAAAATTCAAGCTAAATGCATCATAGATGGATGATAAAAAAGTTCAAAATAAAATTTTCCCGACAAAATCTATATCATTAGTTTAATATTCTCCCGAGCACTGGTATTAAACTCAACTAAAATAACTTTTTTTCATTTTATTTTAAATAGACTAGCCTTTAATTTTGAGAAAGTGACTTCTTTATTCGGACGTTCTTGAATCATGAAAATAAAAAGGGAAAATATTACTCAACTTTTAAGAATAAAAGAGAGTATAAAAAATGCCTCAGTAGAGGTTCCTCTATGAAAAAAGTTTCACCGTAGATTCCTCTTTTTAAAAAGTTATTAGAAAGTTCACTGACATAGATTCTAAATATGAACCCACCTTATTAATAAATGTGTGTGATGACTATATCAATAAGTCATAGGGTCGTTATTGACAAGTTTATATATGTTAACTAAAACAGCTCTTATTAATAAGTATATGTGACTATATTGATAAATCATGGAGTGACTATTGATAAGCCCATTTATGTTAACTAAACTAACTTTCATTGACAAGTTTATATCACTATATTGGCATGTCATAAAGTGATTATGACAAGTTTATCTATATTAACTAAAACAACTTCTATTGAGATTTGAGAAGTGTATGTAATTATATTAATAAGTTATAGAGTAATCATTGACAAGTTCGTTTATGTCACTAATTCCTACATGTTTTTTTTATAAATGAATCTTCACTATGACTTTTTTGATGTTTTTTCTAATTATGGGATTTGAGTGAGATTTTCTCAAATAAAAATTACACGTGCCCGGATTGGAGGGACAGGTGTCGATATCCTATGAAATAACATGCAACACATTATCACTAAACTACAATAATTGCTGAATCCACGAAATAAAAGCATTTATGGGAAAATCAAAACACATACGGATGCGGAGACTTTGAGCGATGTGGCAGTTAGCCCATTCCCATCAACCTCACCTCATCACTTATCACTTAATTCTTGTCATTGCTTCGGCTTTTGTGATATTTTCATGGGTCCTGAGAAACACATAAAAACACTACAATTTTTTTTTTTGGGTAGGGAAAAAATACCACTAAAGTACATTTTTGGCGATAATAATTAAAAGACACTGTCAAAGTGGACTTTTAGTGATTATATATATGAGACGATCGGCACTGAAAATAACTTAAAAATAGATTTATGTAAGAACTGGTATTATTTTAAAATACAAATAAAATTTTAAAACTGGTCGAGATGACAAATACTAATAGGCAAAATACTTGAAATGTTAAATATGATACAGTTTGAATTAATATTTTAATTAAGAAAATCCATGGTAATTCCATCATAAAATTGAAATTCTATTGATGATTTTTTTTTGGCCAAGAATTCTATCGGCGATTTTATCGATAATAAATTGTTTTTTTAATCATAAAATCTAATTTAAATTAGGGAGAATCGCTCAAAAATACTTTTGGGGCATATTAATTACTGATTGTTATAAAACGTGCAAGCGATCTTCCGTATGTGTAAAAATATTTTATATAAATGTGTAAACAATATTCCGTTGTGTATAAAATATCTTTCGTTATGTGCAACGAATCTTCCACGATAAGATTCAGCAATTAATTTTTAAAAAATGTATTTATCAGCAATTCTCCCATTAAATTAAGGCATTGAGGTGTCTATATTAAAGTTGGAGTATGTGATCCTATTCTTTTAGGGTGTGTTTGGTTTGAGGGGAGGGGAGGGGAGGGAGGGAATGAGAGGGTGGGTAAATTACCTTTTTGGGTTGAAAGAATTTAAATTGTGGGCGGGAACCCAAAATTTAAAAAGAATGAGAAAGTAAATTTTGAGCGGGAAACCAAAATTTAAAAAAATGAGAGAGTAAATTTTAAGTTTCTTTTGTCCAAAATGGTAATTTCTCCACCCTCCCCTCCCCTCCCTCCCCTACCCTCCCCTCAAACCAAACACACCCTTAAGGTGTCTATACCAGCGGAAGTCTACCCATATGCAGCACACTAATTCTTTCTTGGATTCAATCTTAGGAAACGAAAGGCAGAAAGATTTCTTTGGAGAGCTTTCTCCCTTGGGACATCACAAAAGGGGGTGTGACCAGACTGTCCTATTTGATAGGATGCATCAAAACTAGTTGGTTATTGGGAGTCTATATTAATAAATCCGGAGTTGGCCTTCAAATTAATGTCAAATATCTAGAAATTGGGTATACCAAAGGTAAAAACTGATTCATTACATATTAAAAAAAAAAAAAAAAAGCTCACTTCGCATCGAATCTTAACAAGCTTCTTTCGGATCTGGCAGAAATGAGAGAGAGAGAAGACGTAAAAACAAAAACAAGGGTCCCAGAAAGCACCGTGATTGGTACGGAAGCCCCGCAGCCATATGATTTCACCCTATGAAACAAGCCTCGTGGTTTTCTACACAAGCTGGTTTTAACGTTTCCTATGAAAGTGAACCTTCATTTCATATAATTAATTCCCACATGGATTCACTATCAGCTGATATGGTCAAATATTGCGACTCATTCGTGGTTGTTTCCCTTGGGATTATCATTAATCTGTGTACCTACTCTTACATATATACAGCACATTAAAAAATCGATGATTACTATAAAACCTGGTTTATTTTTTAGAGAGTTTCCTCAGTCCTCTCACCATCTCCCTCTTCCAGACAACATGCATGTAATCACTTAATTTAATAACAAGGTTGCTATTCCGGCCGTCCTTTTTTATAAGTACTTTTTTTATTACGTGAAATTAATAGTTAAGATTAGTTAAAAATAATATATATATTAAAGATGTTAACTTTTTTTTTTTTTTCAAATATGCCTCTATTTATGATAAGAGCATAGAAGATATAATAAGTAAAAAATATAAAAAAGAATGAATATAAAATATCAAAAAAGATGTGTAATAGATGATTAAATAAAAAAGAATTAATGGTGAACAAAGATAATTAACATAAATATACGTATATAATAAGTATAAAAAAAATAGTTTAAATTTTGAAACAAAAAAAAAATATTAATATTAAATAGAACTTAAAAGAGAGAAAGTCATTTTTAAAGAGTAAATAAAGAATCTGTGGAGCCAGATCCCTTATCTTCGACTCTGTAGTCGATCTGTTCCAAGGAATCTGATTAAGCGGTCGGGTATTCAAGCGTCCATATTGTACGTGAATATTGCCCCGATCCGTGACAGGACGATATTATTAATAAAATATAAAACTGATTCATTCGAGTACGATATGGTTTAAATTATATTTTAAAATAACCAAGGAGTTTACTTATGGGTTGGCGAGTGATAGAAAAAACCAAATTAAGCGGGAGACAAATACTAGCTCCTGACAATAGGATACGAATGGATTGAATTATATATATGTATAGAGATATAGATATGCCTAGATTATTGGAGCTCGCTGGATTTTAATAAGGCAAGTTGATCACTCACCACAGAATTAATCAATTAATGAAGCACAACTTTAAGAAAAGAAAAAGAATAAAAAAAGTTTATGAGTGATGAGAAGCTGGTGCGGCGTGGTTTAATCTAAGCCTTATAATCATATTATATTTTAATGAAGATTCCTTCACCTTCCCGCTAAACGCTACTTACTACCCTATTATATTCACATTCCAAGCAAAACTGCACCAACCACCTTTTTTAAAAGTAATGATACGATGATTTTTTTGTTATATTATTATTTTAACGACTCGGGTATTGTATATTTCTATGCCTGTCATATTAAGTGCATATTTAATCTCTCCGAATTCTCCCCTTCTTTTTTTTTTTTTGAAAAAAGGATTTCTGTTTTGTCCAGGATCTTAGACACTTACCATTCTGATATTATTTATAAGTCTTTTTTAGTTAAAAAAATTGGTCTTATTTATAAGTCCAATTTTTAGATAATAAATGAGATTGTGGCAATTTTACTCTTATTTATTATACCAATGAAGAAACAACTTAAAGATGGATAGAGAAGAAAAAATTGAAAAGTATCCATTCATAAATGAGGGCATAGTTGAAAATTTATCTCATAATCATTGAGTTAACTATATCTCCTTAGTATGTAAGATTTAGTTAAAAATGACTTATAAATAAGATCAGAGTGGTAGCTGGCTTTACTGTACGGTGAAGGTTTATTGCCAAAGGGTCTGTTTGGCAGGTAGGAGGGAGGGAGGAGGGGAGAGAAAATTGTTACTAGAAAAACTTTTTATGAGTTGAATTTTAAAAAATTGAATAGGTGGGGTTATAAAATTTTAATAAAGACAGAATACAAAATAAAAGAGTAAAAAAATTAATTAAAAACTTTCAACTCCATTTCTTTAATTTTTTTAAATCCAACTCATAAAAATTTTTCCTCTTCTCCCTTCACTTCCAAATTCCTCATACCAAACAGCCCCTTAGAAAGAAAGCTTGATTGAATCCTTACGATCACGACCATATCAAACCTCGTTTTTATTTTTCTTAAGTTCAGGTTTGGACACTACAGTTCTTTAATTCGGAAGATAAAAATTTGTCAGGGTTTTTTGCCTTAATGATTTTTGTTGGAGTTGAAAGCATCATTTAATTTCCTTCCACTTTATAGACTCTTTTAAGTCTTGATTAAGATTCCATCCATATAATTACATGGTCTATATATGTGTCATCATATAACTTTCTTTGTTATTCTAATTTGTTTTTGATAGATTATCTCTATACAAAGAAACAAATGTGTCTACGTTGTGGCAACATAAAAAGGTAGGCACCACTCGTGCATGCATAGGTTGGATCCAAAGCAAGGGCATAACTGTAAATCCATTCACGGATTAGGGGCTTGCAGGGGAACGCAGATATATGGGTAATGAGTCGTGAGAAACTGGAATTACAGTGGCTAACAAGTAAGAACAGAATATACTGGCCAAAAAAGAAGGCAAAGACAAAATAGACGACAGCAGGAAGAGAAGAATAATGCTAATAAGCACGTGTTGCTCATTTCGGGGCATGCCAGAGGCCACTTTTGGTTTTTCACATTTTGTTAAAAGAGAACCCACCCCCGGATTCCGACCAATTAGGGGCCTCCGTCCCCTTGTATGTTCCTTTAGGTGATTAAAAAATGTAGTTTATTACTCCCTCCGGTCCTAAATATAGGATATAGTTTGTAGTATAATTTACACTATAAATTATGTCTTATATTTAGAACCGGAGGTAGTACCTCTTTCAATTCTAGATATAAAATGGAGTTGTTTTTTAAAAAAAATTAATGAAGTTAAATAAATTATTTAATCATATCATATATTATATATTCTTAGATTATATATTAGTTTATTAGTTAAATTAATTAGATTTGAGAAAAAAAATATAAATCTAAATATTCTAAAGTAATTTAATTATTTTTCTTAATCTATTTAAAAAAATCAACTTTATCTCATATTTAGGATTCAACTACTTAATACGGAATTTTGGAATAAGATAAATAAAAAAATTTACATACTGAGAAAGTTACCGATATTTTAAACAGTTGTTATAAATTTATACTACTAGTACTTTATACGAAGTATTAGATAATTTTAATATTAATTACGGAGATAAAATTCGAAATGGGACAACCTTCAGCATGTAGTACTCTATCTGTTTTAAATATAAGATATAGTTGATTTTTTTTAGAAAGATTAGGATAACTAAATAAATTATTTAATTATATAATATATTATATACCTTTAAATTATATATTAGATTATTAGTTATGAAAAATAATTTTTTAAAAAATAATAAATATAAATTCTTTAAAATAATTTAATTAATTTTCTTGATGTTTTAAAAAAATTAATTTTATATATGTTTCCAATCAAAAGAGGCCAAAAGGCAGTCCGGGCAGCAAAGGTGCTTCCCAGCTGTCAGAGTCCGGGCAGTTTACGACGTGGCCCGTTGTACGGTTATTGCCCGCTCAATTCTCATGATGGTGCTACGGAAAGTTTTTTTATAAGAAAAATGCTTATGCTTAATATGCTGTTATTTATTTAAAGTAAAATACATAAATTTTAAAACACTAATAAAATTAATAAAAATATTTTTTTATAAAAAAATTCTATAGAAAATATTCACATATCTTAATTTAATAAATAATAATAATTATATAAAGTTTTTTTTCCGTCGAGTATATATAAAGTTAATTATATAAGTTTTCTTCTATCTTGTATTATTATTTTTTTCATGAAATGCATGGCACTATTTATACTATCACTTTCCAAACGTTTTATAAAAATATCAATCTTGAACTCGACAATATATTAGTATATTACATTCAGGTTTATATTCATATTATTTAATTATAACGCATGCATGCAAGTAATACGCGTACATATATATTTCTAATAATAATTATATAAAGGTAACCTTTACATTGATTCGACTTCTCTCGTAAATTGCAAATTTTTAAAAAATAAATCTTACTATTTGCTAAATATGATTTAGAGAACTCGATATGGCAAAAAAAAGAAAAGATTTATAGAACTTGATATAACACCTCTTTTTTTGACATGACACAAATGTTGTATTTTATTTTGATTGGCGACCTTTATTTTTCCTTTTTAAAACGAACAATCAGTACTTTTATGTTCCTCAATTTTCATATGCACTGTACATGAGTTGGAAAAAATTGATGGCAAAAAAGGTCGGGAAAAATTATTGTATATAAAAACGCGAAAAAAGTAGCTCGAATAATAAAAAAACCAATAAACTCCTAGTACTATACTTCAAGTTATGTCGGTACGCTTTGATTACTAAACTGCATGATTTTATTTGGAAAGAGAGAATGTGATATGATTTGGATATTAATGTATGATTGCCATTGAGACGCAGCTATAGAATGACTGAATGACACGATAGAAGTAACCAGAGTGATGAGTGAATGTTGGATGAAGAATTTTTTTTTCGGGGGATAAATATAAAATAAAGTAATATCACTCTCTGATCTTATTTATAAATATATTTTATTAAAAAAAATGATTTATTTATTTTTAAGTTCAGTTTCAGTATAATAAATAAGATTATAATAATTTTATTCTCACGGACCTTCGTGATTTGACGCAGGTAACGACGCAACAAGATACACCTGTCCGTAGGTGATTGCAGTCTTCTCTGGCACCACCAATCATCAACGCGGCATGGGCCTGCCACCCCTCCGCCTAACTATGTGGTTGTTATACGGACACTCAAGATTTTAATAATAAACAAATGTTATTATATTTACTAACAAAATTAACAATAATAATCCAGATATATCTCCAGAGTGATGTCATTTGATTCGGGTATCCGGCCCCTTGCCTAATTGGTCTCATGCTTGTCAATAATCCATTTTGTATTAATTGATGGCTTCTTAACTCTTGCGTATGTGTCTCATTGACAAGAAACGAGGTGACAACCCCCTGGACCCATCTTATTTAGTGCTGATTACGTTATGTTTTTTTAAAAAAAAAGAAATTATATTACCTTTCATATTAAATAATTAGGATCATGGATGATTATTGTTGGTGTTTTTTTGGTTAATTTTGGCTTATAAGTGGAATTGAGTGGGGAAGTTGAAGTAGAAGTTGAGGCTCTTTTCAGGTTCTGATGTGTGAATTTTCCTCTCAAATGAACGGGATTGGAATGGAAGCAACAAATAAAGCTTTGCTTTGTGTTTTATGTAATTTGGATCGTCTATAACTCGAGGTATTATGGAAGTCTCGTTCTGTAATAAGACTGGGTTTTGTTTTGTTTTTTGTTTTTTTTTTTGCCGATCATAAGACTGGGTTTTGTTGAATCTAGGCAGTTGTAGGAAATTTGATGCTATTCAATTATTTGGATGGGAAAGCAGAATAAATAAGAGAGCTAAATGAATTTCAGGTAAAAAAGAAAACAAAGAAAACGAGTTACAAATAAAGCTTCTTGCCAAACGCTTTATTATTTTTCAATCATTGTTTGTTGTTGTGTTTGCTCTGAAATTTGTTTCCATGCCGCATCTCTACTACTACTATTATTATTCTTCGCATATTCCTATATGTCAATGAAATATTGGGTTAAATAATTAGGGGTGTTTAAATTCGGGACTGGGATCGGGATCCATCACTCCCGGTCCCGGTTTGATCCAGGTCCCGATAATCCCGGGCAGGACTTGGTTCAAACCGGGAATTCCCGGTTTTTTTTTAAAAAAATTAAATTTAAAAAATATTATTATTTTAGTTAAATTTTCTATAATCTAGTGTTTAAAGTAATTATTTAACATCTAATAAGGCCATAATAATCACATAAATTGATCTAGAATTGAAGAATAATATTTTATTATTATTATTATCACCTTCATCATTTTTGTTATTATTTTTATACATTATATAGTAGGACTAGTATCATGATATATATAGTTTAACTCCAACTAAATATGTGATACATATTTTATCAAATGTAACTTAAATTATGGGATAAAAAATACAAAAATAAAACAATAACTTAATTTTTTTTTAAAAAAAAAAACAGGGACCGGGATCACAAGATGTGTGACCGGTTCTGGGCCGGGACGGAAAATTCCTGGGATCAAAATGTCCGGGACCGGGACACTTTAAACACCCCTATAAATAATATTTGTTCCCTTAAATTTGCTCTTATTTTGAATTTGATCTTTCAAGTTTCAAGCAAGAAATTTTGATCCTTAAGTTTCATTTCATTTAAAGCATTGGTTCATATAATTTAATAAAAAAATGGACAATTTTGTCCCTGAAGAACCAAAATCCATGATTTAAAATTTATGGAACTAAAATCAAAATGGGGGCAAATTTAAGAAACTAAAGATTTTATTAACCCATAAAATATTACTACATTACATCTTTAATATAAGAATTAGTTGAAGATCATATGTGATCCTAAAAATAAAACTTCAATTTACTTTGTTTCCCAGATGTATAATTTTTTCTAAAGTATCGCTATTGATTGCACATATTAAGGACTTGTTATCCAAAAGTAGTTGTGAAGAACAATGGCATTTTAAAAAAATCAACATATATTTTTTTACCGATAACTAACACAGCCAATATTTTTAAGCTGTTTGAATTAGTCAGCTAATTCTTATATTAAAAATTGAAGGCGATGCTTTTCTACTTCTTAATGCATGACCTGACTTAAAAGTTAATATTGGTCCTAAATGCAACATCTACTTTACATATTTAGTAATTTCATTTTAAATTGGCTCTATTGATATTCCTTCTATTATAATTAATGAGGAGAAGGAGAGGAAATTAAATGAGGTGATTAGATTATTTTTGAAAAAAAAAATGCAATGTTAACTAGTTTAAATTTCTTCCTTAATCTAATTAAATTAGTTAGTTCCTACATGAAGGATGAGAGGAATATTTGTTAATAACTGTCCCCTTAATAGATATTTATGTTACCAAACCCTCCCTCTTGAAAGAAAAAATTAAAATTATATTGCTAGTATTTTAATTAAATTATCCGTATGTCCCTCATTTAATTTATAATGTAACAAATACCCAATATAGCTTATTCAATATAATTTATAGATTAACAAATACCCAATAGAACATGGAAAAAATCAAGAGACGGTGACACAAGTCCATTTATTAGTATATGTCTATCTATCTCAATATTAATAAAAATTTGGTGTGCATGTTTGGATTCGCGTCATAATGGCTTGTCAGCTGTTTTTTATGTAAATTGAGATAAAACTTCTCTTATATATTTACCTCGTATATCGTAAAATCATGATTGAAAAGTTACTTTTAAGCATTCTTATCGTTGTTTCAAATAGACACGGTATTTTTATGACACTCGTTACATTTTCATATCTTTTGATCTTTCCCGCCATTATTTTCTGTGGTTGGGTCAAGATTTTTATAATTACTGTGTTTGTGTGTGTTAGGGAATTAAAGGTTACAAATAATAAATAAATATTGTCATTTTGGGGGTCCTTGTAACTAAAGTTGTCAAACTTGTGAGTTTAAGTAAACTCGTGATAGTGATGTAAATTCATATCGTGAATTCAAATCGCAAACCAGTAAGAGTTTTGTTTTATCATTAAATAGATATTGTTAGTATATAATTAAATAATTAAAATATAGCCTGTGTTTGTATTATTTATTTTTAGACAATAAGTCCTTATAACGCAAGTCGAGATAAAACTCCTCTTACATAATTACCTCGTATACTGCGAATCACAATTTATAAGCACTTATTGCCCAAAAATTGCTCGTTTGAAATGGCTTGTTCTTTAGTAATAAGTGCTTATAAATCGTGATTCACGATATATGAGATAAGTATGTGGGATGAGTTTTATCTTGACTTACGTTATAAGTGCTTATTTGGGCAAAATAAGCCCAACCAAACACTTGAAATTTGATTTATCAACATTCATAATTTATCATATTTAATAAAGAAATTTCTATGTAATTCTTATATAAAGATGTTGAGCATAATCAAATTGAAAAAGTTAATACGAATTTAAGGGTACGTTAACATAATTTTATAAACTATAAACTGAAAAATAATAAACTTGATGTATAAACTCGTAAATTTAATCGAGTATATAATGGTTGCAGGTTTACGTAATTTAGTGCTTCCCCTGGATGGAAAGCATTGAGTACATTTTGAGTGCTTTACTTGATGAAAAGCGATCTTGGCCATTTCTGTCATTCAAAACTTACCATACGACGTTCAAACTCCAAATTATATGATAGGGTCCTGCGATCACATGCCTTCAAGTATTAGTTCAATTTAAAGCAGCGAGTAACAACAAATCTAAGACGAATCTTGAGTTTGGTTTCATCCAAATGTCAAATTAGCAAGTAAAATTTCAAGCTGCATGAGTACATTCAAAAAAAAAAAAAAAGTTTTAATATGTTTATAAATTTTATATTGTAAAAAACGGTTAGCGATCTATTCAATGGCTTCAAATTTTGATGTGCCATCATCTCGTACTTTTTTTAATAAATTGATTAAATAGTTTAATATAATTTTCATTTTATCATGTGAATATGAGCTATTTATCATTTAATATATATTTGCATTCTTTGTTGTCATTATTGTATGAAAAAATTAATATTAGCTTCCATAAATTTAAATATCTGGACATGTTTGGGAGCAAGGGACGGTAGGACAAAAAGTATTACTGTTACGCGTCAGGTTTAAATTAACTCGATAACAAAATAAAATGGTCGCATATAATTGACAAGAAAATTCAAATTTAAGAATCCGATTTATATGTCCTAATGTGGACATATTAGGACATGTTTAGTGAGGCCAGAATCCTTGCAAAGATAGCTCCATGATTATTCATTTTATTTTTGCATGTTACGTACGTTTGAATTTGCTTGCGCATCTTTAAATTAATTCACGCCTTTTTAAGCGTTTGATTTTTCCCTCAGGCTGAATTAGCTTCTAGTAACACCATCGCTTTTTTATTCTATACTATTTTGGAATTGAATATAAATATTTATTAAATTTCAATTTAAAATGACATCATATAGTTTCTTCTTAAGTTCACCCAAAAATTTGATGAGAGTTGAGAGAGCATGAAAATTTTTTATTGTTCTCTTTTAAGAAAAATCTCATCGGCAATATCTCGAACTGGTGACCGAAGCAACCGGTTACCACTATGAGAGAGAAAATGTTTATATATTCCATCCCCTCTTACAAGGGGATGCAGGGTTCTTTCAAACGTCCCATCGCTCTTTCTCCCCCCCCTCCCCCCCTCCCACTGTGCAAATGGAATCCGATAGTCGGCGATGCTTTCGCTCCCGACGCTGAACTCATCGCCGAGGAAATTACAAATGCAATTTCTCTTGGCTCAAGTGCTGCTGCTTCCTTATATTACCTCCGCCTGTGAGCTCTATCTTCTCTCTCCTTCTTTAACCGTCGTCGGGAACCAGCTCCGGCGAGTTGGAGAGATTGAAGCAGCTTCCGATTCTGCTTCGTTTTGCTCTTTTTTTTTTTTGTTTAGTGTAATCCCTAGTTCTCCGAAGCTCCTTCATCCCTCTACTCTACTTCCGTTCTCACTCTATTTTTTTCCAGAATCCCTCGTCTGTAGTCATTCTGCTTGCATTACCTGCCACTAATTGTTCCCGATCAGATCGATTTTCGCCGTCGGATTCATCGATATAGAGAGAGCACCAATCTTAGCGTTGCACCAAGATAGTTGACTGCCGTAGTTATTAATATAGTGCTGAAAATAAACAGAGTTTAGTCGAAGTTTGACGACCATGTTAGATCTTAATCTTAATGCGGATTCGACCGATTTGACTCAGAGCCATGACTCGGTCATGTTCTTTGACAAATTTCCTGAAGCTTCGGCGAATCAAATGGCGGAATCGGGGACCTCTAATTCATCTGTCGTCAATGCCGACGTGTCCAGCACTGGAGGAGGTGATGATGAATCTTGCTCTACACGCGCTGGCGACGTAGTCACCTTCAATTTCGATATCCTTAAGGTCGACGGTGGTAACGACGTCGCAACCAGGGAGTTGTTTCCGGTGAGTGGAGCAAAAGGAGTGAAGAGCGACTCTGGGAATTGGCAAGGGCAGTCTTCATCGCCCTTTCCATCAAATAAGAGCCGGATGGATCTCTCTTTCAATAGTCAAGGTGTCAGCACAAAGGCAGAGATGATTCAACTTCAGCAACAACCTCAGCCGCAGGTGAAGAAGAGCAGGAGAGGTCCAAGGTCTCGGAGCTCCCAGTACAGAGGAGTCACCTTCTATAGGAGGACTGGAAGATGGGAATCACATATCTGGTTGGTAGTTTCAGATGAATTTAGCATTTCGTTTTAATTTCTAGCATGCCCTCTCTACGTGTTGGCGTTTGCATCTTTTTTCGTCATTATTTTTGTGTTTTGGTTGAGGCCTTTTAGTCACGCCGTTGCTTGCCTATGTTGAATCTCGTTGAATCTGATGATTTCGTTAATTTAACCAATCCGATTTTCCTCTGACCATGCGATCATCTATAATATCTCTGGAAGGAAATTAAATAATGTCGAGATTGTAATTAGGTAACACCTGTTTGAATTACCTCTGATATGTTCTTCTTTCCTGTGGTTAATTAATGTAGGGACTGTGGGAAACAAGTTTATTTAGGTATGAATCCAGTGCTGTGAATTCCATTAATATTTAGATTATTTTCTACGTTTTACCATGTTTGACAATTTTTGACGAGATTGCTGTTGGAACGTGTAGGCGGTTTTGACACTGCACATGCCGCTGCTAGGTAAACTTTTGCACATGTATAATTTGTATCGGATTATGTTCACTGTCCGCCTCATTTAACTTGGAATTTTCATCTGCAGAGCCTACGATCGAGCTGCTATTAAATTCAGGGGAGTTGAAGCTGATATCAATTTCAATCTCAGTGATTATGAGGAGGATCTTAAGCAGGTTTGGAACCGCACAAGGACTGATTAATCTAGGTGTCTCGGATTAAAACTTTTGACCATTTACTAAATGATGTACAGATGAAGAACCTCTCCAAGGAGGAGTTTGTTCATATTCTTCGTCGGCAGAGTACTGGTTTCTCTAGGGGTAGCTCAAAGTACCGGGGGGTAACACTGCACAAATGTGGACGCTGGGAAGCTCGGATGGGACAATTTCTTGGCAAAAAGTGAGGACCTATTTCGTAGAAACTGAAATGATTTTAGGATTAGTTGTCATAATTTACGCATCAAATGGTTTCCAATGAAAATTGGTTTTCAATCAGTTCAGATGGGCTATTTTTGGTCTTCTCTTTTCCGGCTTATCCTTTTGTTTGGAGAAACATGTCTCACTAACCTGCATATTTCCAAGAAACGATTGGCAAAGGTGTTTTTATTATGGAGATTGAATGCTTTCATGCAGGTATATATACCTTGGGCTGTTCGACAGCGAAGTAGAAGCTGCAAGGTCCTAATGATACATGAATTACATTCTACCTGCGCTGAATTTAATTATGCTAAAGCATATTAAGCTCATGAGGCTTTCATCCAACACGTATTTCCTCCTTTTATTTTGTTGAAATCAGGGCTTACGATAAAGCAGCCATTAAATGCAATGGAAGGGAGGCAGTAACTAACTTTGAGCCAAGTACTTATGAAGGGGAGTTGAACACTGAAGCGATCAATGAAGGTAGTTTCTTTTAGATTATTTGATCCTCTTTATATATAGTTACTTTATAACTGATTGTTCGCCTAAGAAAATAATATTCTGGGGGAATTGTTTTTGGTTCAGGTGTCAGTCACAGTCTTGACCTCAATTTAGGCATAGCAACCCCAGGCAAAGGTCCCAATGAAGGCAGGGGCAATCCTGAGCTCCAGTCTTTTCCTTACAACATGCATGCCAGAACAAGTTCAAGGGTATTTTGAACTTTACTTTTGAGATGGTATTTTGAAATGTAGTCTGAAAGAAGAGTTGTTTTGGCATCTGTAAGATCCCATTTCGCTAACTACAACTCCCACTCCCTCCTATTTGCAGATAGAGACCGACACTGACTCAGTAATTGGCGATCAAGCTATGAAAAAGCTTGTTGTAAATGGAGATCGCCCTTCTGTATGGAATGGCTTGTATCCAAATTTCTTTCCCAGTGAGGTGAGTATCACTGTCTGGTATTTAGTTTCCCAACTGGTCCTGATTGATTATTTCTTGACCACACGCTTTTTCCAAAAACTTCGTATCACAATTCTTGCTAGTGTCTTGGTTTGAATAAGGAAACGTAGCTGACCTTTTAATTACATAGCAAACATATAGAAAGTTGACTTTTATGTTCCTATCTTTTCAGAGCTTTTGGTGCTAGACATGTTATCTACTTATTTGAATTAGTTAAGGCCATACCATCTCCATTATGTTATACTCTTCTATATCTTTCAATACTTTGACAAGACTTTTAAAAATATTTGTGAAAAACTTGCTTGTGATTCAGTCCATGTTCCGATAATCTACAAATTATTAGATATTTGGAATACTGCTTGTTATATCAATAAATTAAATTTGGATAACATGAAGAGTGTGGCCGAAGAACTTGGATTGTGAAATCCATTCACAGCATTGGAAAGAACTTTAAATATGTTTTATGATTTTTAATTCCGTCAATTAAATTTTTCTGGCTTCAATTTTAAATAATGGTATTCCTGGTGTGTTGGGAGGTGACTGGTACTTTGATAAGAACAATTGTCTTTTCGAATAATACTAATGGTTCGTGATTTAAATACTAGCAGATTTGAGAAACGAGAATGCTTCAATAGAAATTGCGAAGGTTAAATAGTAATCTTAGGGGAAAGCCTTTTTATCATTGTTGCTTACATAGATAGGGGAACCTGCCACAATGCGCTTGTATGATAAGGAAAATATTGGTGAAGCTTGTTTTAAGGATGAAAAATGTTGAAACTGATTGGCAGGAAAGAGCAGAGGGAATGAGCACAGGTCCTTGGCAAGGAGTCCCCAACCGGACGTGGCGAAGGCATGGCCAGCTAAGTGCTAACCAAGTTCCACTTTTCCCTACCGCAGCATCATCAGGATTCTCCATTTCATCATCCACTGCCTTCTTCCCCCCCAAACCTATCAACTCACTTCCGCTCACTCTCTCCTTTTCTTCTTCATCCACTTCAGCTGCTCCCCCCGCTTCTCCATATTATTACCACATGAACCACCCGCGTTCACAACCTTAGCCTAACTTCTCTTTTGTATCTCATGCTTGGCTAGGCAAACCATACATAGCAAGTTTGTGTTACGACTTGTCTCTTTCATATAATCTCATATTCGGCACTTCTGATTTGCTCTAAGCCTGTTGCTTACAACATACCTACTGAAATTGTTGATTCCTTTACGCGTTGTCTTCACTTCCAAACCATCGTCTACATCTTACATAGTTTTATATTCCTTTTCCTTTTAACCAGCTATGTAGATTTTTGTTAAGATGAGCATTTTTGCATACCAGAAAGTTGGAGGGGAAGCCCTGAAAAGATATTTGTTTCATTTTGCATTACCGAGTGAGTCATGGATTACTTGCCCGACAATTTACAATCACTGTTTGGATTTGAAATACTAGACATGAACTATGGGTCGTATTGTACCATATGGCTTCCGAAATCAAACTTCAATTTAGAATGATTTTTCGCGAATTGGTGCGCCAATATATTTTTGAATGACGCCGAAATAAAGCATGGTATGACAATTTCCAAGGCCTCTCTCTATATTTCCGATATAGCAGGTAATCCATAATAGACTGGATTAGCATATAAGATATAAAGAATAGACCAGAGAATATGAAAAGTTTTTCTTTCGTAACTAGATCTTCCTTTTTTTTGAAAGACAAATTGTACAAGAGAGGGTGAAGAAAAATAGCTATTTTGTCACAAAAAAATATAAATACATCAATCTAATCTATTTAATAATTGGATATTCTCCTATCCTAGATATAAGGTGTTTATGCCGGCTAAAAAAAATGGTCCAAGGTGTATATATATTTACGTGTTCATAATTACTTAACATGTCGAAAAGATTCGGTGTGTTAGTTTGGGAGTCAAATGTATTCTATGTAAAATGATGATTAATACATAGTAACTCTTTGCCACATATGTCTACAGTGACAGTGATGCAAGAGTATACGAGACTAGTAACCCTATTATGTTGTTAAATTTGTCGAAAATAATGAGATGCCATTTTCCCCCTCGTTAATTGAGAGAGTATGAATATCATTATTACTCCTGTATTAATCTACGTGAACACTCGATGAGAAAAGGTCCATTGCTACATCATATGACACCTTATATTTAAGGGCGATCAAACATCAAAGACATTACATTGTCTGATAAAGGACCCACGGAGGTCAAAATGTAAGGACTGAAAAATGGTCGAAACTCCATTTCAGGACTCCAGAACAAACAAGAAAACACGCGACTGGCAGTCATTAGCGAGACATAAACTGCTCCAAGCAAGTTCCTGATAGGATAGATGGTTCCCCCGACCCCGCTCCCACAAAAAATTAGAGAGGAAATTACTACACGCCTAAATTTTGGTTCCATAAAGTCTCGAGTCCCGATAATTATTTTGGGTAACCAAATCGCAATCATGTGTTTACATATTGATGGTTTGTTAATTTTTAGCACACAAGCTAACTAACGTGCAAATTCTGTACCCTAAAGCCTAAAGGGCATGTACAATGCTCCTGCCCTTTTCCAGTTAGTTTCCCCCACCCTCCATCTTCGAGTAAGGGGGCTGGAATTTGAAAGCTCGGGTTGCAACACGCGACAACCCTTTGATTCGTAACCTGTTTCAGCAATGATCTAAAGCTATCCATTCTTAAAACATGAAGAAAGAGACGTCCGTGAGATTAACTTCATTCGTTTGGTCTGAGAAGATTACTTTCAAGAACTCGGACTAAAATAAAACTTAAGTGAGACTTCAAGGAAGATATTATGGCAGAATAAACTCCAAGAACTAAAATTTAAAGCATCAATATTACAATTACGGCCCACAAAATGTCTCAACAAGCCCAGATACCTGCAGCAGACTCCAGGCGGGCATGTTGAAACTTGATTAGCTCTTGCATTGTTCGTTATAATCTGAAGCAACAGTCACAAACAAAATAGGCAAATGCAAGGATAAAGGCAAGTGAAACCACGAATACTTGACATTTTATTAAAAATGAAGAAACTACCAATAACGGCTTAAAAGAACAGGCCTTCAGCTGGGGACAATAACCAAAACCTGCTACAAATATTCTAACAAACAGAAATATAATTTAGATCTTCAAGGAAAAATACCAGACGCCACCACTAGCTCTGCCTAGCAAGTGACAATATTACATAATTTCAGAGGATGCTTTTCCAGTTTTCGCCTCATTTACTGAACCTAATACGAAATGCAAACTCTTCAAAGATGCAACAAAGGCTCTATGCAAAATACTTGCCATTGAATCAGTCCCATCAAATTTGTATATACTTCTACCCACAAAGTGTGGTTAACTAAAAAGAAAATTATATTTTTCTAATAAGCATGGGATTCATTAACTAAAAGGAAATTACATTGCTAATAAGCATGGGATTCATTAATTAGTTCTAAATCAACTACAAGTTTTTCTGCTCTGCACTTCGTAGGGAAAACACTCACAACTATGTTCTACCTGGCAGTTTGATCGCAATGGTATTGGCAATTTGTATCTCACCACAACTCACTTCCGTTAATCCAGACCTTCAAAGGACAGGAAGGTAAAATCAGTGCCCATGGCATGACAAGCAAATGGTGATGTCATGCACTCGGCATATAATGAGAGTGCTGATGAAGGGAAAAAAATAAATAGAAATAAAAATTCTGGAGGGGACAGGAGAAAACTTTACATGCACATCTAGATGAGCAAAATGACTAGCTAAGAATTGAACCAGAAGAAAAAGAATAGTTAAGGATTACCAGCTGCAGCTAAAGACCACACTTCGGAGTTTGACAATGTTTCCTCACTATTTAGCCCAACAGATCAATCGTGAGTCAGTCCCATCACCTTCAGCAATGCAACAAAATAGTTTTCGTCTCTGTCTTGCCTTCAGTGGCTAGCCATCGGAAGACTAAACAGCCAAGGAAATCACATCCCATAAGTTCGGTTGTAAAGATCCCCAGAGTTTGGCATCCGATATTTTGAATCATCATATCCTGCATATAACTTGTTAATTCCAAGTCTTTCATTTCTTAATAGCTCAGCCACCCCAAGACCACTTCCACTCTGCACCTCATTCCACCCATCCCATTGACCATTAGACAAAAGAGCATTTCTAGACTGCTGCAAGGACAACTGCGCAAAAGGGGTCAAATTGCCGACTTGTGATTGATCTAACCTTGAAGAAATGCCATAAGAATCACCAATCTGAGAAAATGTACTCCCTATTTCAGAAAATCTGTTCTGTGGTTGTGACAGAGATCTTTGCATCAACAATTGAAGTCTGGAGTCATTTTCAAAGTAATTTAATTGTGGGGAGAAACTAGATCTGATGTCCAACCCTGGGCTGTTTAATGGACCTTGAAGTCTGCCAGTGCCAACAGCCAAAATAGCAGGATCTACTAATTCAATGTCCCCTGTACCACCAATATTCCCAGCTGTGGGTGTCTGATATGAATTTCTTAACAAGGATGGGTCGAGAAATGAATTCCCTATCAAGAAGAGAAAAAAATTTACCTTTAAAACTATGCAAATATATATAACTAAATTTACCTCAACACTTGTGCAAATATATGCACATATGCTTGTGACAAAAAATCATTAAACAGATATCAAAACTAACCGGACACTGAACTGAAAGCCTGTTCCACTCTCTCATAAGAAGAGAAACCTGGTGGTGGAGGCCTACTTGGAACTGAAAATCCTGGAGGAGCAGAAATTTGAGCCCTAGAAACAGCTGCAAATCAATATAAAACCAAGGCCATCAGATATATGTTCACAGCACTGATACAAAATGCAAATCTCACGTCAACTCAGACAATGCATAGTTTTGCAAGGATGCACGTTAGACTTTTTGAGTTTTTAAACTTGAGAGAGGCAGTGGTCAGGTGATCCAGCAACAGCTATAGCAGCTGTTAGCTATTTCAAACATATCTAGGCTGTTCTTTTTACTTGATACCATTAAATAAGAGTTCATTTTACAAAACATAACACAAAAAAAGGGTATATTTCAAAATAGAATCTCACACAAAGCAAATGTCTTCAAGCAAGGATGGTGCAAAAGCAGAAACTTGAGGGTGGCATTGAAAACAGTAGCAAAGAATCCAATACCAAGATCCAACGTAGAAGCAACTATAAAAGCTACATTAGCCATTTCAACAAGCTATTAATACTCACCAGAATGCTTATTAGAAGCAACAAAGTGACCACTGCCTAGATTTTCAGATTCCTCAAGTTTACAGGAAGAAAAGCCATTTGCCATACCCAACTTCCTATCATTATACAAGTCTCTTTCAGAAAAATCCTGTATGAAAGAGCCCCTCCTTGGAAATTGATCACTAATACCATAAGATGGGTTTGCATTAAATGCTTGGATTTTAGGTTCATCCTGTCTTGCAAAAGAGAATCTAGACTGACTATTATTCTGCACTTTCAAAGAACTGGATTTCTTCAAAGGAACATACTGGCTATCAGTGTTATCACCAAGCAACTTAACCAAGGTCTGCGGTGACGTTAGTGAGTCATCCCATGCATCAAGGTCCATGGACAATATATTTGAAATTATACTACTCTCACCCTTATCCAATGCAGCGTCACTCCCCGCACCAACTGATTCAGTGAATAATCTTCCTATGCATTGTTCATTTCTTATGTCCTGAATCGAGGTACAATCAGTGGTGCCATTAAAACCAGGAGAGACCAATTTATCAGGATGACCATTACATAATACGGTGGATGGATGTAACAGAGAATCATCCCCAACCTTCGAATCTGCAGATGCAAAATCAACATTCATAGCAGGGGGTTGTTCCCCATGTTGAATGAGACTGTGATTAGAATGGATTGGGACATGAACAAAACTTGTTGACTTAGGCATGTAAGGAGAATGACAAACAACTTCTGGATCTTTGAGCCTTTGATTATCAAAAGAAGCTATATCATCTTCCAAGTCAGTTGTAGCTGATACTATATGGGCTTGTGAATTTAATTTCCAATCAGACTGCTCCCAATCAGATGGAGCAGCTTTACCAGAGTCGCTGGAAAATTGCACATCTCTAAATTTGTCATCTTTATGCTGTTGTGATGCTTGAAGTTGAGGAGACTTTGTCAAGACATAATCAGAAGAGGGGCTATTAGATCTGACCATGCCATAGTGTTCATTTTGGCCATTTCTATCAATGTTAACAGAGGACAGATTGGAGCACAGGTTCTGCATCTCCTCATTGGTAGCAATAGTAGCTTCCTCAGGACCAGAGCTGCATGACTGCCCAGTGATGTCAGTAGAATTTGCTGTGCTTGATGTAGTACAACTACCTCTATCACCATCTCGGGATAATGGTAAAGATGACAACAAGCTGTTTGAATTCACAGGTGCAAGCGAACCATCAGATGTAGCAGTCTTTTCACCTGCATTACCTGGATTGTCCATTCTATTGAATTGCTTTACAGGTTTTAATGAATCATTTTGTACTCCAAGGTTACTATGACTCCCGTCACTTGACGGAGGCCTATTGGCTGCATCACTCTGCAATGAAAAGTTCTGGCTTGAACCTGCAACAGCTGAAGAAAAGGCCAGTGTGCCACTAACAGCATCAGCTTTTGGCTTAGGTGGTCCATCTAATAAACCTCCAGCAGGGGGCTGACAATTTGTAGCTCTTGTTCCCCTAAAATAAAATAAAAAGATAAGGGAACATATCACCGTTCAACAATTTCAGACTCAACAGCCGAATACCATACCATGCGGTAGAAGGATTTAGAGTCAGAGATCTTCCAGAACTTCCATTTGGAGGTGAACCTCTCACAGCGCTAGAGGGATTCTACTCAATAATAAATTACATAGTTAGTACACCCTTCAAGTTCAGCAGTCAAGGGCATAAAATACATTTTGCTAACAGTATATCCAAGCTGGGAAGAGCAGCTAGAAATCATGGGCACAAGTGACAAGGTCAAAGTTACCAAGGAAAAGATGGTCTGAGGGGAAAGTAAAATACATATCTTACATTTGTGGCATTTTTCACAATGGGTTTTCCAGCAGAATGGTTTATGTAATCATCAGCTGGGGGCGGCAACAAATTCCCTGACCGCCGTTGCATATTATTTGTGGCACCAGTAATTTGTTGAACTCTGCTTCTTTAAAAATAAAACATCAAGTAAACGGACCACTAAATGAAAATCACCACATGCAATTCAAGCAGAGCATAAAGCGAGAACTTACAACCAAAAAAGAACTCTTCATGTTCAATCATCATTATATAAGAAGCTTCAATCATCAAATATCCACACACACACACACACACATAAAATAAAAGAAGCCACTTTATTGAGCCATAAATAATGCAGTTAATTTTTCAAACTCCAAGGGGAAACATCTAGCTAATAATATAAATTGAGCTCAACCAGAACTAATTAATTTCTCAACAGCCAAAATCTCGATTTAAACACCCTCCCAAAAACCATCAACTACAAAGCAACAGATAGTTTCTGAAAAATATATATTATAGCATCTGTCTTTACAATTCCTGACATCCTTGACATCATTCATTGTTTCTCCTTGGTGCACTACGTGATTGAAGCCCTCTGGTAAATAATTCAAAACCATCACATGATCTAGTGAATTAGGGAAAAATCAGTCGCAACCCTCATCTAATTGCAATGTGAAAAGGGTAAAATACACAAGTACATGGCGATTTTTTAATTAAAAAAAAAACTCTACTGTAATCAGATTGCTTTCAAGAGCCAAGGGTAGAAAATATTAGCAGCATTTTTCCCCAAACAATCACATAGCCATCTACATATCATTCAAGTAAAAGTCGGTATATCAGGATCACAATCACACAATTGGGAAGAAAATAAATTCATAAACAACATCAAATAAATTATAAAATGAAAACCTTTCTAAACAAAGTACCTAGTGTATGCTGAAATTATTTCATCTTTTGTGAAACTATCTTCTTGACAGCCAATCTCATGCAGATATAAACAATCAGGATTGCTGCAAGGCTGGTAACAGAACATATTAAAATCATAATTAATCAAATATAACAAAATTTGCAAATCCATACAGACACATCAATTACTGTACCATGTTTCGGAGCCATGCATGACAATACTTTGTGGTTCCAAAACAAGCCCTGAGAGTGCAACATAGAAGAGCAAATAAGCAAGATTCAGAGGTCAAACATCCAAAGCAGGATAGGGGTGAGCACATGCATATGTCAGTACCTTAAAGGTCTACCATCCAAGACAAATCCATGTACATTTTGAATACAACGAATTGCTTCTTCTTCCTTTGAGTAAGTAATATATCTGTCATAACCGCAATAATAATTTATCATGAATAAGGTAATAAAAAATGCTGGCATAGTAAGGTATACAAAGGAAGCCTGAACAAGTTACTCAAATTAAGTTGACAAAAGCACATTTCCAGTATATAAATGGAAACTTTTAAACCCAGAGAACAATCAAAGGTCCTTTTTGCTAAACTTTTCCTATTCTACGTAGTAAAAACTGAAAGATGGCTAAAAGCAAAAGCCAAAAAGGAACTTCACTCAATGACAAAGAAGTCAGTAAAGTGTCTTATTACAGCAACAAACCAATAACAAATCTGAACAGCTAGCAATCAGAGAACCATACAGTTACACAAAATAGCATTAGAGATAGAAGTAAACTACAAGAACTAATTAAGTATAAACTTACACACTACATGTATTGTTTGGAAACTGTTGAATGACACCAGCTGCTGTCCGAGACATTGACACTTTTAAGACTTTCCCATACTGACCAAAATACTCTCGACGCTGAAGAATCTGCACAATTGGTGATGAAAACAATACTCCCTTCAAAACATAAAGCAGCAATAGCAAAAAAAAATCCAAATGAAAAGACAGTAGTCAAGTGCTCATGGAGAGAAGGAAAGAATTTTACTTCTTCATCTGCCAGAAAGGAGCAATAGTAAAAAAAATCCAAATGAAAAGACAGAAGTCAAGTGCTCATGGAAAGGAGAAGGAAAGAACTTTACTTCTTCATCTGCCAGATTAAGCGGCAATCCAACTATATAGACAAGATTCCGCTGAATCACTCGCACACTACTCAGCTGCTTCCGGCCTTCAGAAGACTTAGACTTTGCTTTCTGACTCTTCATCTTCTTTTCAGTATTAATTTCTGCCACCAATCTACAGGGAAAAGCCAATCACCAAGAGAACACATGAAAAAAGAGTCCTAGCTTACTTTAGTAAGTATAAGTTTAATAAAAACAAATAACTAAATCTTAACATCGTTTGCTGTTGAACTATCTCTAAGTTAATGGGGAAACAAAACTATCTTTAGGTTCCTAAAGAAGCAAGTTAAGAGAAATACTAAAAAGATAGTTCTTTATAAAAGAATACGTAAATATTTAAAGATGTATAGGGATGGCCAACAAAGAAGTTGAAACAAATCAAATGAGCGAAAATATTGTTAACCGAATAACCTCTCACAGTTTGCAGCCATCCCTACAATCTTCTCCTTGTCATATGGAGTTCGACACGCGGGGCATCTCCCCCCTGTGTCATCCTTCTCGGCCATGTCCATTATGTGATGCCAGCACCAAACACATATCTGAAATTAAGAAGAGGTGAAATTAAAAAAAAAAAAAAAAACTTGACTACACAACTAAGTCATGGTATAAGAATTGGGTCCAAGTTCCAATAGATTCAACAAAATTGGACTAAAAAAATTGAACATGACACGGAGAGGATAAGCCTTAAAAGATTACATAATCTAGAGAAGAAAGCTCCAAATCCTAAAATATGGGCCACAGAGAACCAATGGGTGAAACTGAGATGAACAATTGAAAAACCTTGAAAGCACAGTTTCAGCTCCAAGAGGGAAGAAATGAAAAATCTCCAAAGTTAACGACCATGAAGGAAGGAAAAATACCTCATAACCACATTTGCAAGGCTTCAACTGCTGATCAGTCAAATCCATCTCTTCTGCACAAAGAGGGCAAGTCCTTTCTCCTTCGTCACTCATGATTGCCCTGAAGGAAAAATAGAACAAAATACATATGATAAGTAAACAGAATTCAATTCCAGAGACAAACACTATAACGACAAAGACACTCTCGATCACATCAAAAAGCATACATAGATTTTCCAACCACGATGTGCATCAGAAAAAGTCACAGACATAACTTC
The DNA here is from genome assembly GCA_963855925.1 of Inga laurina. Taxonomy (NCBI): domain Eukaryota; kingdom Viridiplantae; phylum Streptophyta; class Magnoliopsida; order Fabales; family Fabaceae; genus Inga; species Inga laurina. Next base: position 65,655,742 of record OY979707.1, on the reverse strand, counting down.
AGATTGAATAATTTCCAGATGTTCCAGTTTAATAAGAGCCATCTAACCAGGAAAAAATATTTTGACAACTAATTTAACCTCCCGTGTTTTCCCTGGATATCACGCTAAATGAGATGAAAACGAATAGCAATCTTGACAGCATGAAAAAAAAAAATTGACACCAATGCCCTCTGTCCCTTGATACTTATGGTCGGATACATTCACTCTATGGATGCAGTGATCAACAAAACAATATGAAAGATTGCAATTGCATTATATAATATGCAAAAATTCAACGGAGATCTCCAGCAGCAGCAAGATGGTAAACTGAAACATAAAAAACCTATAATCCTTCTATTTATAACAAAATTTATCCCAACAGTAGTCGAACATATGGATCAAATGTCTAAGGACGATATTTTAACTTCAACTGAATTAAGAACTCCTGGAGACAACACAGATCAACTGAAAGATCCATCGAAACATACAATCAGGGAAATAAATAGATAGCACGAAATAATGAATTGACAATCTACAAATTAATCAAAATTGTTCACAAACATCGAAATCGAAATCCCACACACAACATAACCGAAATGCAAAACTGACTTTCAATTCGAGAATTGCAAACTAGAGTAGGCAAGTTTGCGAATAGAAAAATAATCGCGACGATAAGATCAACAAACATGAGCTGACCTTAAATTAGGGATCTAGGACAAATAAATTCGATAGAGACATCAGGATCGCAGATTGAGACTACATGACTTACAGTTGAGAGATCGAGATGATGAAACTGTGAGGACGAGATTGTTTCAGAAGCGCACGATAACGAAGACGCAGAAAGAGAGCGAGAGAGACCAAAGGGTGAGGGGCAGAGGAAACCACAAGGAGTCTTAAAAAGAGCGAGTTCGGCTTTGTTTGGATGGCTTTTTGGCTGCTGCTTCTCTCGCTGCGCGTCGCTGTCATTTTAGTATTTTGGACCTCTCTTTAATACCCTTGGATTTTTATTTAATTACGAAGACAGCCCTCCTCCCCTTTTTATCCCGATTCTCGACTCCTATACCCGTTTTATCGAGCTGGGTTCTCTAGTATTTGGCACTCGTAATCTGCGTTACCCTGTCATTACTCATTAGTTATTCGGATGAATGACACGTGGATATTCATTCCATCCAACGGATACGTTTGATGAAGCAGCCCTTTTCGTCGGCCTAATTTGTGATCTCGGGAAAATAAACAAAAACATATAATTTCAACCCAAATTAACTCCGCCACTTTAAGGAATGCGATCTCGTTGGAATGTTATTTTTATTCAACTATTACAATGGAAAAAAGATATTTGATCCAACCCTATGTATGGGCTGAGCAATTAAACAAATCCAACTACAAGGGTATTTACGAAATTAACAGCGATTTCTGCTAGTGCTGTCTATCCCAACTAAATTCTTATCCTATTTTTCTTTATGAAATTAATATAATTCTATTCAAATCGAATGCATGATATACTAGTAGGATTTATTATTTTTCCAATGTTAATCATCATAAGTATCGTGTTTATTGGCTATTTCAATATAATTCTGTTCCCTTTTTTATCATCGATTTGGTACCCTTTATCCTTATTATTGTCAATTTCAAAAATATTGATGCTCTTTTTTTTTTTTTTGGGTTGGGACGCCAACCTAGGTTGAGAGCTAATTTTCACGCTAGCAGATGAACTCCTTATGCGACATCCAACGTTAGCACCCTCTTAGGCTATGTTTGGATACGATTTTTTTATTTTTCAGATGTTTTTTGGAACCAAAAGTTGTTTGGATAATTTGTTCGGACAAAAATATATCTAATCTTTTAATTTTATATGGAGTTTTATTTAAATCTCTTAATTTTATAAAGTATTTGTTCAGACTTCTAACCCTACCCTCATTAACAAGACACGTCAGCATTGAAATATCAATAAAACATTCTAAAGCAATAAAGTTTAATAATTTTTAAAAACAGTAATGATTTGTGCAAAAATTATCATTCTCTAGCTGTCTAGCATATTAGAGTGTGTTTGGTTTGAGGGGAAGGTAGGGGAGGGGGGAGGGGGGTTAAATTCCTTTTTAAGGTTAAAGGTGTTTAAATTTTGGGGGTCCCCCTAAAATTTAAAAGGAACAAGAGAGTAAATTTTAGACGGGAACCCAAAATTTAAAAGAACGAAAAGATAAATTTTGGATTTCTCTTATCTAAAATTATAATTTATCAACTATCCCCTCCCTCATACAGTTCATGCATTTTTTTAAAATTTTTATTAGATAACACTTTTTATATCCAACCATTTGAGCTGTGTGTCTGGAGCGATGTAAAACCATGCAAGTCCAAAAAGTGTCTCTTGCAACAGGTTAAACCACGTCACACTTGCCCTTCACCTTCTTCACATATCACTTTAGAATGTATAGCAATAATGCTGTTTTACCTTCATCTTCTCCCCCCAACACAAATTCTCTTAATCATTGAGACTTAATTAAGCTAAAACCTCTCCCTCGAGAATAGAAGAAACTGGAAATGGTGTTCATTATAAAACAGCAGCAACAACATGAGCGAGACTTCATGAATCCCAGGACGCATAATCAATTGAACCAGATGCAATTACTGTGATAAAATAGACCAAATCGAAGCAACATAGTAATACGAGGATGCCCCGATCTAAAGCTTCTACGGCTGAACCAGTTGCCACGGGGTCATTGAGTACGGTCCAGGCCTCCTAAAATTGAAGCAACCATGGTCGAATTCATAGATTCAAGAGAATTTCATTGGAGACTTTAAATCCGCTGGTGATCGTATGATTGACAATCACTAACGTAGTTTTTTCTAGGCCTCGATATCACGTATCATTACTATAAAAGAGGAATTTAACGGCGCCCATTTTTTTATGCTTCTTTAAAGAAGCACAATAGCTAATAGGTTTTTTTTTTTTCAAAAATAAAAGGTTCAGAAACTATGGTGCTTTCTAATATCAGTGTCAGTGTCAGAGTTTAGTATTAGGTTTGTGTAGTACTTTTCTAAATAAGCGTCATACAAAACATTTATTTAAAGGGTGAAGGTGCAAATTTAGTAATCAACAATTGTGCTAGGGACATCCATAAGATTTATCTATTTTCGGATGCAAAATTAGCAAAAAACCTTTTTTTTAGCAGATTTAACAACGCCGTTAAATTTATTTAATTGCCGTTACTTTTTGAAATGTGGGTTTCAACAGGATTCTCCCTCTATATTATTTTAATAATTTTTTAATGAAAAAATATCACTTAGACCATATGGAAAAAATTTCAATTAAGTTAATGCCCAAAAGATTCTGAAATCTCACTGCAAAACTTAATTTATTTTTGTTGACAGAGCTTAATTTCATTTTAAATCAAGGGGTGCAGTGATATTTCAGAATCTTTTGGGGGTTATCTGAAATGAAATTTTTTTCATGTGGCCTAAGTGATATTTTCCTATTAAAAAAATATTAAAATAATACAAAGAGAGAAGTTTTTTGGGACCCACATTTAAAAAAATAATGGCAGTTAAGTGTTTTTTAACAGCGTTGCTAAATCAGTTCCCAAGAAAATAGTTTATTGCTACTTTTGTACCTAAAAATAAATAAGTCTTATGGATGCTTATAGCGCAATTGTTAATTGCTAAATTTGAACATTTTCCCTTATTTAAAAAAAAAAAAAACTAAAGCCAAAGCTACGGTGCTTCTCAAGAAAGCGCCGTAGTTGGCTTCATTTTTTAGCATTTTTTGTATTTGAAAAAAACCTTATTTAGTGTTTAAAAATAAAATGCCGGATAAAAATGAGAGTAACTATTATTCAGAATCTCATATTATAGTAAGTCAAAGGAGATCAAGTTTCAAGACATTATTATATCGAACTCAAAAGATGACTAAAAGATAGAAAGAGAAGGTAGGATTTATATATCAAATACTATAACCAATTAATTAATCTTAATTTGAACATTATTATAATGTAATATTTTAGTTACTGACGTGGTTATTAATGTAATATAAAACCAGCATATTCGGTAATAAAAACTAAAAGAAAAAAATAATAAAGTCCATGAATTATTAAAACTCATAATATACGAGTTTAAAAAAAACAATCACCTATGTCCTTCATTCTTAAGTTAAAAAAAATTAAAACTTCACCTTAGCTGGCTCTTCCTTAGAAGGTGTTGGCCAAGGCAATGCCGGCTTAACCGCCCTTTCAGTTAGAAGTGCCAGCCAAGCCACCCCTCCGACCCCACAACTTGACTTCGTAGCCTGCCAATTGCCAAGGCTGCAAGGCTGCCGTTGGCTTCCATGTGCAATATAATGCATGCAAGGACACATTCTCTTGTTTGGATATTATATATATAGAAAGGGTGCAGATCGAGCTGAGTAAGAATAGAGCGAGATATTAGCCTGAGTTAATTGAGAGACTAAAGAAGACGAGCTTCATCACCTTCATTCCTTTTTTATATGCTAAGGACATGCACTCAAGTTGATTAGTTAAGGCACTCCACAGCTCCACTGAAAGTTCAAAGTTAATTAAGGCAAGCTTCATCACCTTCCTTTCTCATTTAGTTTATATGGTTTTGGCATTGTCTTAATATATTTTCTTGCATTTAATTTGCCAATAATTTCCCTTAGAAATATTTCATTATGGGGGGGTTAGACTTTTTTTTTTTGTATTTTAATTTTTTTTTGTTTAATAACAAAAAGTCAATTAAGAACTTGGTAATGACGGTAAAAAAAATAAAATTTAAGAACCTGGTAATTAAGTTCACTATTCAGTTATATATAATATATACATATATATGTATTACGTTTCATTTCTTCACTTTCATGTGCGTGAATAATTCATTTCTTCACTTTCTCGTGAATAATCCTACTTTATCACTATTCATTATATCTGTCTTACGTAGTAGTAGTACTAATAATAATAATAATGTAAATCACTATTCATTTGTTTTATTTTATATCAATATTTTTTTGTCAAACTTACTTTGTATTACACATTTGGAAAAGTTTTGGATATTTTTTTTATAAGAATGCAACGACGCTTCATGTGCAAGTGCCATAGCTCTATATTTATTATATATATATATATATATATATAATAAAAAGATTTTACGTGCTTTTAAATGAAGTGCCGTAGGTTTGATATACCTTAACCAATGCTTTTACTTTAAGCGTCATACAAGGTAACACTTTGAACAGCACTTATGAAGAAAGCTTCGTACAAAGTGATAAAAATTTTCACATCCTGCCTATTTTTCCCGCATTATCGTCTTTCTCGCGCGTCCTCTAGCTCTCCATTTCCCAAAGCTAATCGATTCACCACACTATCTCTGTTCGGTCCCTATTCTACCTTTCAGTATCCAATGTCCCCACTCACCCCTCTCTTTGACGGCGGGAATTAGAAGCTTTGTTGGTCCTCACTATTTGATTTTCTTGTCTCATCGTACGCATTTCTTCAGATTTTTTTTGGTCAATGCACTTTCATTACAGTACAAAGCTTGGCAACCCACATGTTCTTTGCTTTGTCTGAACCCCCTACAAGAAGTTTCGTCCATCTCGTAAGTTTTTTTAAGATATAGGTTTAAAAACATGCATTTTCTTTTTCTGTTTTGTTAAAATCTGTCATAAATTTTAGGTGTAATCATAATTTTTTTTAGGTTTTTATTTGAAGTTTCAACTGTCTTCTTAAAGTTTGATTTCTCGTCTGTGTTTGTTCCCTGTCTCATCCTATAGAAGTTTCTAGCCTGTAAGTCTTTATGTTTTTTTTTATTGTTGATGCGGAAATTGTTGCTAAAATTGTGCAATTTATCCACAATTTCAAATTCTACTCTCTTAGATTTTATGTATTCGATTGGACTCGATAGATTGGTTGGTTTAATACTTTGAAAACTTAAAATTTGAAGACGTTATGCTGCTGATTTCTTTAAAAAAATAATCTGCAAAACATAAAAATAATTAGTAATTATAAGAGGCAAACAACTATTGTTAAAATTATTGATGCGAAAATTATGTTTTTTTATTATCTATATCAAAATTGCAAGAGGCAAGCAATTTTTTTTTATTGTCAAATAATTAGCAACTATTGTCTTTATGTTTTTTTTTATTGTTGATGCTAAAATTATTGTCAATAATGTTGCCAAAATTGTGCAATTTATCCACAGTCTCACATGCGAAAATTTATAAAAGATGTAGTTACTCATCATCATTTAAATTATATCCCTGCAAAAGTAAGTTCAATTCTTTTACTTGCAGTTCATACTGTGTATTAAATTTAATTGACAAGTATATAAGTTAATTGATTTTTAATAATTTTAATTAGTTCTGTGCATGAATTTTATGTAGTATTATGAAGATCAACGTTATGACCAATTGACTGACCAACAAGTGGATGAAATCATTGAGAAATGATGTGAATATATGGTCAGATAATTAGCTAATACTAGGTACATACGTTAGGTTGTTTCTTGCCTATTCTTGTATGTGTTGTTTATTCTATAAATTAGTTATACATTAGAATTTTTTATTACATTGTAATCCCATATGTACAATTAATACTCATTTTATGAATTAATTATATGTTGTTTCATTTTGTTTTGCTTCGTTTATTTCATTTTGTTTAACTTTTTTTTTTCCCTCTCGATTTGAATTACTATGAATTTGATGAATTGCGTTCAGGCAAAAAAAATAATTACGTAAAATAATATTAAAAGAAAAATTCCCACCTTTTACTACGAGAAGTGCCATAGGAGGCCACTTTACCTCCTACAGCGCTTCAAGGTAAAGCGCCATACGAGCCCCGACCGGGACCTCCGGCACTTAAGTTCAATTTAAATTTAAAAAAAAAATTGTAAGCTACGGCGTTTTTAGAAATTCATGAAACGCCGTAGCTTGTTTTTATGGCATTGAAAGTTATGGCGTTTAATAAGCGATGTAGTATTTATATATATAAGTGCCGTTTATTAGTTGTTTTTTTGTAGTAGTGTAAGTTTATACTTAGATTGGCCAATTTTAAGTAATTTTGAGCGGTGTCAGGTAAATATTTGAGATTCATCTTATCTGGATAAACGTAAAAATGCTTTTTAAAGCCAAATCAAGCGACAGCAATATTAAGTTCACCTTAAAAAGATATCCGTATTCCGGATCAAGATATTCATGAACCCAAACGTTGGATTTTATGCATAATCAAAACAATCGCTGTTTTGCTGGGAAATGAAGAGAAATAGCACTACCCAGTTAAAACTTAAAACATAACTTAAGGAATACACGTGCATGCTATTATGGTAAAACGAGCAGAGGGGGTGGAATGTGGTTTTTGTGTCAAGAGTCACATGGCCCAATAATTGACAGACTTTTTTTTTGCCTGAGCAATAACTGGCAATTCTAAAACAACCCAGCATCTTCAAATTAAATGAAACAACACCTCACTTTGCCCCAACATGTCATCTTCATTCACCACAAGATTCATATATACCCATTAGGTTATAATTATTGAACTCGGACAAAGGAAAGAGAGAGCCCTATTTCAACCCTCGCTATCACAGATGGACCAACTTGACTACTGAATTATGCCTCCACTGTTTAGTTTACAGCGGACACCTGGACAAGCACGTGCTCGCGTATAAAACTTCGAGGACTTGTTTGGTCTCAGGGATTTGAAGGGAAAGAAAGGGGAGGAAAAATTTTTATGAGTTGAATTTTAAAATATTGAAGAAGTGGGATAATAAAATTTTAATAAAAATAATATATAAGATAAAAGAGTAAGAAAAGTTAATTAAAAATTTTTAACCTCACTTCTCTAATTTTTTTAAATTCAACTCAAAATTTTTTTTCCTTCGCCCACTTTCTCACCCCTCCCCTCATACCAAATAAGCCCTTAAACTTGTGGATGGATCCGATTTTTAATTTGGCTGAAATATACTCCATTCTTTAATTTTATTTCAATTTTCGTTTGTCTCTTAATTTCGCTTGATTTTATGCTTCTTTATATATATATATATATATATATATATATATATATATATAATATATATATATATATATATATATATATATATATATATATATATATATATATTCTGTGTTTATATTTCACTCATGGGTTGTTTGGCGCAATGTACGTATAAAAAAAGATCCGACAGTATAATGTATGGTATGATGGAGTTTGAAAATATTCTGATACTACGCAGAATTTGAGATACTGTATTAGTTATTACACTGCAGGAATTAACATTCCCCTGTAATTGGTGATGTTTATAACAATAAAAAGAACAGTATCTTTTGGCGATAATCGCCCAACAAAAAATGATAAACTAAATACTACTCCCTCCGGTTATAATTATAAGGTAAAATTAAATTTTTTAGAAAAATTAAGGAAGTTAATTAAATTACTTTAGAGTATTTTTATTTTTATTTTTTTTTTCAAACTAATTAGTTTAACTAATAAATTAATATATAATCCAATTATACATAACATATGATATGATTAACTAACTTATTTAGCTCACTTAATCTCAAAAAAAAAAATCAATTTTGTCTCATATTTAAGATTAGGGGGAGTAATATTTAGTTTGTCATTTTTTGTTGGGTGATTATCGCCAAAAGATACTGTTCTTTTTTTTGTTATAAACATCACCAATTATAGGGTTAATTCCTGCAGTGTCATAATATTTTCAAACCCTATCATACAATACATTATACGGAGTGCTCTCTTTTTATACATACATTATAAACATCACCAATCGGTGAACTCTACAGATACTCAACAACAAAGTGCTCTCAAGCTCATTAACGGAGTACTCCGAAGGTCCTAGAGAACAATGATTTCGTCTTATTCTTCACCAATTTTCGGAAGGAAATCTATATTGATGGTTGTTCAGTATGATATATAAATCGATTTTAGTCATTATAATGGTCTTGATAATGTTTGCTATTGCTGTGGTGGACTTCAATAGCCAAACCCCTGTATTAGATAGGTAGATCTTTGTACGTTTATTGGATGGATTTTTTGAATATGATTTGATATTGAGTTTGACTAATGGGAAAATCCCATATAAAACTATTTAAAATAGGATAATTCTAAATCAAGTTAGTAAATTTAACAAATCTTTAAATGAGTCATCAACCTAATTTAGGATTTTAAAATGTGAGTAAAATGACTTTGATGTCCTCTCCTCTCTCCTCTTTAAAGAATTTTATTACTTTATGACTTATGTTTTTCTATATATATATCAACAATATTTAATAAAACAAAATATGATTCATCTCTGATTTAAATATATTAATTATCATCATAAGAACAAAAGCTTACAGCATTTTTAAGCAATAAGTTGATTTTATTAACACGAACAAATTTTTGAAAAAAAGAGAGTATATGTCACAATAAAAAATTATTTTTTAAATAAATATATTAATTATAAATTTTACTATATTTATTTCATATATAAAGTTTTTCTTGAAAAGTTCTATATTTCAATAAGCATTTTATGAAATTTTAAGTGTATTTAATATTTTTACCTAAAATATCCTTAGAAGTATATCAAAGTTTCTCACCTTTCTAATAGAAATGAATAATTCATATTAACAATTTATATTAAAAAAGTGAAATCTTAACTAAATTATTTTTAAGAAATTCACATTTATGCATTAGGAAAAATTATTTATAGTTTGTTTAGATTACTGTTGGTAAAAGTAGTTTTTATTTCAATTGATTTTTACAAACTGAAGTTGTCAAGTATTATGCTTTCCTTTTTTTTTTTTTGCCTCATTTGATAAAAATAACTACATTATTTTTTTAAGAAAAATCAAATTTATTATTATTTTTTTATTTTTAATATCAATTGAATGATTTTTGGTTGAAAAAATCAATTTTTTAATTGATTTTTAATATCAATTAAATGATTTTTAGTTGGTATGTATCATGATTCCTTTTTTTTTTTGCTTGAATTATTTTTTATGATCCTTTTAGAGCATAAAAAATTCCTTTGATTTAGAAAAATTAGATTTTGTTTGATTATATATTAATATATGTTGATATATATAGAGCAATAAAGTTATCTTGCAATAAAACTCTTTTAAGAGGGAAAAGAAGAAAGGGGAAGGTATTAAAGTTATTTTACTCATATTTTGAAATCCTAAATTAGGTTAATGACTTAATTAAGGATGTGTTGAATTTACTAACATAATTTAGAATTTCCCTATTTTAAGTAGCTTGAGATTTTCCCTATTTGTTTTACAAATTATCCGTTTTTAAAACCAAAACGCACCGTTCGTGCTGCCCGAACACCGACCGACGAGGCCAGCACGGCACTTCGATGAGGTGATAATCAGTTTTAAATCTGTAATCTGCAAAAAGGCGAAAGTACTCGAGCATGATCTTCCAATCTACTGCAATTTTGGAATTGAGCTTTATACTTATGCTCTGAAACTCTAACTAATGGAGAGTATCCGTCAAGGCATTCTTCGACCTCGAGATGGGTTTCCTGACATTTACAGAAGGGAGGTGGGGTTGTCCCATCCTCGCGATTTTGCTCGACGATTTTTAGCTTCCGAGGTGACAAATTGTTTTCGTTCCAATTTAAATACTTGTCTATTCTTCATTTAAGTTTGATTTTTCTTCTTCCGTTTGATGCGCAGCTGAAAGGTTATATGCGATCGCTGCTTGTAAAGAAAGTGAACTGCGCTGTAATAGTAGTTCATCGATAATATCCAGTTATTAGCCGCTGTTATTTAGTAAAATAGAAATCAACGTGAACAAGTTTCTGATTCGCATTTGGATTATGAAGGAGAAGAAGTTTCTGACTTGCATTTTGATGCTCTGGTTGACCTTAGTTTCTGATAGATACAAGGAGTGAAATTCAACATTTTGAATCTACTGCTGTGTAACTTCTGTTTTGTAATTTGTTCTTTGTTGAGTATGTTATGAAGTGGCATAAGTGATTCTGCCGGCTACAGAAACTGATTTTGTTTGCTTTTTCAAAAACCACTTTGATTTAATCTCATGGGATGATGACGACGACAACCATTTCTTATAATTGTCCTCCACTTTCAGCAATTGTCTTATGATAATATTACCACCGGATAATTTCCTTCTAAGGTTCGCTTCTCTATGCAGGCCATTGTAAAGCAAATGAATTTGTATGGGAAGTTAAATGGTCATGATGGGTGTGTAAATGCTGTGGAGTTTAACTCTACTGGTGATCTTCTTGTCTCAGGTTCTGATGACCAGCAAGTTATGTTTTGGAATTGGGCATCCAAAACTAAGTTGTTTGAATATCCTTCTGGTCACTCTGACAACATATTTCAGACAAGAATTATGCCATTTTCTGATGACCGCAAAATAGTGACTTCTGCTGGTGATGGCGAGGTATCACTTTCTGCTCCAAATATTCTTTTTGACCCCTTAGGCCAGCAGAGTTTCTCCAGTAAAAAAATGAACCAGAGTCATTCGGTTAAAGTAACATTGAGTCCACAGCTTCTTTTCTTTCTGCTCTTTCTATTTCTTCTATAATGCTTTTTAGTTTTACCTTGTTATTGCTGTTCTTCTTACCCTTTCTTTTCATTTTCAATGTGCCAATATGTTGGAATTTTGTCAATAGTAAATGAAGAGACCCCCGGACTTAAGTATAGCTAATAAGTGTGGTTTGCATGAACTGTTCTTTTTCTTTTTAAAATTTTTGTTGATACATTAACTAACATGCGTGGCCACTGGTCCATCACATGAGTGATATTATTGTAATTCTGAAGTAAAGAGTGCAGCTTTAGGCAAAGCCTGCTTTTATCAATGCTCTCTAAAAGTCCTCCTTCATTCCCTTCTAATGGTAGCTGGGCTTTCAGGTAAGGCTTGGCTATCTCTCAGAGGACGGTACTATAGAAACTACTATGTTGGGGAAACACCAAGGTTCTGTATACAAGCTTGCTTTGGAGCCAGGAAGTCCTCACATACTGTATAGCTGTGGTGAAGATGGTCTTATTCAACATGTTAGTCAAGTGTCAAAGCTTTTTCCCTGTTGAAGCTTCCTTCAATGCTATACAGTCCAAGTTATTAGTTTTGTTTTTTTTGCAGTTTGATCTGCGAAGTAGTTCTGCTACAAAACTTTTCCGTTGCTCCTCATTGACAGGGAATAATAAGCAACCTTCAAGCCGGATAAGGTTGAATTCAATTGTGATTGATTCAAGAAATCCAAACTACTTTGCGATTGGAGGATCGGATGAATATGCACGTGTTTATGACATAAGAAGATGCCAATTGGATGCGACAAGTAATTCAGATAGACCTGTTGACACTTTTTGCCCTCATCACTTAATTGGCTCAAATCATGTCCATATTACAGGATTGGCTTACTCAAGCCAGAGCGAACTCCTTGTTTCTTATAATGATGAGCTCATCTATCTATTTCAGAAGAATATGGGGTTGGGTGGTTCACCTTCCTCTGCTGCATCTGAGGAGTTAAATGCACTTCGACAGGCACATGTTTACTCTGGTCATAGAAATGCACGGACAGTTAAAGGAGTGAGCTTCTTTGGTCCTAACGATGAATATGTTTTGAGTGGCTCAGATTGTGGTCATATTTTCATCTGGAAGAAGAAGGATGCTAAGTTGGTGAGATTGATGGTAGGCGATCAACAAGTTGTAAATCAACTCGAGGCCCACCCGCATATTCCCATTCTTGCTACTTGCGGTATTGAAAATGATGTGAAAATATGGGCTCCTCAAGCTAGTGATATTCCTCCAGTTCCTGAAAATGTAGAAGAGGTTTTATGTGCTGACCTTGCTTTTCCGTTCTTGATCTGTTTTTTATCTTTGGACCTTGCGTTTAATGTCTAGTCAATGTGCTATTTTATTGAATAAAACCTGGTGAATGTTCTTGATTGCAAATTTTCTTATTGTTAATTTCTCTGAACAGATAATGGAGGCAAATAGGCATGGGAGAGAAGATCGATCACGTGTAACTCTTACTCCTGATGTTGTAATGCATGTTCTGCGCTTGCAGAGGCGGCAGACATTGGCATATATTGAAAGAAGTTACAGTAGAGCTGATATTGTGAGTGATGAAGAAGATTTCGAGGGCTACTTCTTCTGATGGAATCTTCAGGAAATTCTAGAGATGACAACATTAGCTCGGCTTGAGGAAGTGGGTATAATTTAGGATGGCTCCCTAAATATTGTTAAAAAAAAATAAGAGCTTCGCACTTGCAAAGCAGAATCATGTACATACAAGATGTGTATGAACTTAATTTGATGACCTCGCCATAATGTATAAAGTTTGGCTGAGAATTGCGCCTCCTCCTTTTGGTGTGGAATTTTTTTTTTTTTAGGGTGGGGGGTTTTGTTGTTCCTCCCTGGTACGTAATTTATGTGCTTTTCTCGTGTATGTGTGTAAAGAATGCAACTCGCAAACTTGAGTGCTTATTGTTGAATGAAGTAATACGTTTGGCAGGAAGCTTGTAGATTAAAAAAGTTGGAAAGTGAAAAAGGGGAATGAATCTATGAAAGAAAAGAAATGGAAGTATTTCCTTTTCTCTCTCCTCTATTAAAGTTGGATTCTCGTTCTAGAACACGGCCACCAAAGCTACTACGACTACGAGTGCTGTGATGAGACTCAAGATTTACTTGTGTTGGAAGCACAAAAAAATACTATTTTTTGTAAACTGAGAAAACTTCTTGTACAAATTTATCTCAAACATTTATCTCAAACGTCGTAAAAATATCTCTAAACAATTAAAGCTAACAAGCACAAAACCCCTACATGGAATATAGTTTATACACATGACGAAGCGCAGTAAACTTGAGGAAGACATTTTACTTTCGGAATTAGTCCACTACACTGTTTACGAAGCCAAAAAGCTGTCTGTCAAGGGATTAAAAATGTCAACAACACAAATAATTTATGCCACTTAAATATTCATTGAATAAAAAAAAAACCAACTTAACTGAATACAGAAAGTTATAGTGGAAATTATCAGTACAGCTATTTTACAGTAGATGGGCACTCACTGGTGCAAAAATAAAACATATGGAACGGGATTGCCTAGCAAGCGTGCTCGATCATCCCGACATGATCCTTTCTCTGAAAATTTTCATTGCCGTGAACTTTGTGGATGACAATGTCGACAAGACATCTCATAGGTTCTTTTCCCCTCTTCTAAAATTTTATATTCCTCGTGCATTTGCTTTATGCGTACACTGGATTAAATGCCAATGCCTCCTCGTATATCATATTTTTTATTTGCTCTTCATCTAAGGGATTTTGCTCAAAATCAAAGTTGAATGGCTCTGGGCAGACTGGCTCATCAGCTGCATCATGCAGTTTAGCAAGGTATGGGTGCGCTAACGCTTCTTCAACTGCACGTCATTAAACAAACTGAAATGAAATCTCCACCAATTATAAAGCTAGGCAGTTGTACTCTTCATTTAGCCAATTATAGCTAAACCATATATTAAAATAGAAATTGGTAAACATTGTCAGTCTCTTCTTTACAAGTCCTCTGTTTCAATTCTCATTATATGTGGAAAAGGCTAAAAGTCGTAATGGAACCAGCTATTGAGAATCTTAGTACCACAGAAGAAAATTACCTGTAATTCTTCGTGTAGGGTCAATAGTCAACATTCTATCGATGAGATCAATGGCTAAGGGATGAACATGAGGGAAAACCCTGGCTAAAGGTTGACGAGGATATTGGGGAAGTTGTCGGATATATCTTCTTGCATCCTCATTTTTCACCAATCCAATGTCAGCCTCAGTTGGAGTGCCAAGAAGCTACAGTTGAATAACCAGGGTAAGCATACATCCAGAAGTTACATTATATACAAAGTAAATTCTTGATTGTATTTACATCTAACATCATAAATAACTTGAAATATATGATTGCCAAACTATATGAGCCCCTTAAATGAATATCATATGCCGTTTCATGCGAGCATGCGGTAGCCAAGATGCCTATATTTTATCATCTCACCTCAGTCAATAGGCGCATCTGATGCACATGATCCTTGCCGGGAAATAGAGGCTTTTTATTCATCAACTCCATGAAGATGCAACCTACAGACCACACATCTATAGCAGAGGTGTAATCTGAGGAGTTCAATAACAATTCAGGAGCCCTATACCATCTAGTAACGACATATTCTGTCATGAAATCATTTTCCATAGTCGTTCGGGCCAGCCCAAAATCACATATCTTCAAATCACAGTTTGCATTCACCAACAGGTTGCTCGGTTTCAAGTCTCTATGGATGATATTTGCAGAATGTATATACTTTAGCCCACGAAGAATCTGATACAAGAAGTACTGCAAGAGCATCCAGCCATCAGCAAGATGTTAGAGCGATATATTGCAGAGAAGACAATTACGATACTTGGGGAAAGCAGCACTCACTTGGCAGTGCTCCTCCGAGAGATTTTGATTTGAACGGATGATGTGGTGAAGATCAGTATCCATAAGTTCCGAGGTCATATAGACATCGGTAAACTCTCTACGCAAGGGTGGTGGAATCACATCTCTCAAAGCAATTACCTGTTATACACAGATTTTAGAACTGGATTTCAAGTCCCAAAAGGGGAGAAAATTAGAGGATATTACCGTGCAGGAATCAAATTCCTCTAATGATATTTGGCAAGTAATTTGTTAAAAAGGATTTTAAGATTTTATAACATGGGTTCCCCAAATCAGACAGTTATGGTCAACCATTGCCAATAATAGGAGATAAGCTCTGTATTCTGTACCAAATTTTACTATTTATTAGGGACATCTATATCGCTACAGGCCTACTCAAAATTAACCATTCATTTCAATCAATAATGGGAAGCAGAAATAAGTAATTTACAATAGATTTCCAGTAATCGAAACATAACAGCAGACAACAACATAAACCCCAATCATACGCCACATCTGAAATTCACTTGCCGGAGAGAGATACTCACATTTTCATGATCCAAATGCCGAAGAAGCTTGATCTCACGGAGTGTGCGCTTAGCGTCCATGAGATTGTCAAAAGCGTTCGCTATCTTCTTTACAGCCACCATTTCGTTAGTCTCGGTATTCAGGAGGGAGCTTCATCATCACATGAACACAAGCAACTTTTCAGTAACTAAATATACTGCCTAACATTTAGTCAAACCAAAAAAAAAAAAAAAACATAGCACAAAGAAAAGGTGAGGGTAACATGTGATGAACGAAGGAGTACCAGACGATTCCATAGGCACCGCGGCCAATTGGCATAATCGGAGGCCTGTACTTCGCTGAAACTTCGAAGAGGTTTCCGAAAATGTTATACTGAATAAACCGCCCTCCGTGAGTCGGAACAGCCGGAAAATCTGCGCCGGTGTTCGGATCCACCATTTTTCTGTCACTCACAGATTACTGCAGAAGAAGCTCTGTCTTTCTCTCTCTCACACACACTCAAAATCTTTCAAAACCAGTCCCCGTATCTATGTGGAGAGTGTTGAAGAAGGAACGAGAAGATGGTCTGTTGAATGAGGAGAAGAAGATCTTAAATATGATGAGAGGAGAGTCATAGTGTGTGCTTGGTCTTGCAGCTGAGTTCGAAGTAGATGCAACGAAGACGACCGGAAAACGCGCGAGAAGAAAATCCAGGAACGCGTTTGTGAGGAGAAGGTAATCGGAAGGCTCATATTGTAGCCGCCTCTCATCAACGGTCTATGTTTGTTCAATTATTTCAACTGCCATTATATTGTTTATTGGGAGGCTTTAGACCTGAAAGCCATCAGCCATCTCATGACATCTCATCTCATCTCATTTTAATATTTTATTTTATTTAAAAACTAAATAAAAAAAATGCCAGAGCCTTTTGCGTCCAAGTCCAGGATTTCCCCCCCCCCCTCTCTGTTTTTTTAACTCCTACTACTTAATTCTGGTAATTATTAGATGATTCTTATTGTCCCTTATCCTTTAAAACGTTTTAAGCTTGATTAATAATATCATTTTATCTTTTCTTAAAAAAGTCATGGATTTTTTCATTTAAAAATCACATTACATTTTCTCCCAGAAAATCACATATATGCGTGGCTACATGGAAATTATGTCTGATGGATGAACATGTAAGAATTAAAATATTTTACAACTGATTTATATAGGTCATAATATTATTTTAGGATTTTTCTTTGGTTGTATAGAGACATTTTTTTGAGCATTGATTAGCCATATTCAACCAACTTTTTTCCCTAATTAATAGCTTTATACAAGAGCGTGATAAGCTATGAGGGAAGAAAAAAAAGTGCACTATTCTGTGGTTATAATTAAGGTATTAAAACTCAGACCGGGCATTGAACCGGTCGGAGTACTGGATTAAGGGTTAGTGGGTCAGTTCGAGGCCAAACCGGTGAGAAATTAAAAATTTTAAACTTATAGTATGAAATTTTAAAGGAAAAATATTTTTTTAAAAAAAAATATGAACTCGGATTGGACAAATTTACCAACCGGTTCGTCGGTTTCCGGTCCCGTCCGGATAAAAAGCCTGATTATAACAACATCAATCATGAAACTAAAATAAAAGAAACGTCAACAATGAAACCAACACCATATGTTGAAAATTTGTGTAATACCAGCTTTTAAGACACGTTTGTCAATAAAATAAATCAATCTTTAAATGGCTTTTTTTCTTTGGTTTATACAAGTCAAACAATGATATTTCTTTGTCAGCGATTCATTAAAGTCCAAAGTTTAGAATTAAAAAAAGGAGATTAGCTTTGGAAACTTGTCGCTTCTTCACTAAACGCCCCCGCTGATCGCATTAACTAGGGAGAAATAAATACCAGGACTTCCTTCCGTTCTAATATAACATAAGATATGTTTGAGGAGTTGATATTATTATAAATATGAGATATATTTTTTATATTTATTAATATTTTTTAATGTGTTTTTATTAATATTCCCTCAACAATAATTAATAAGAAGAGGGAATGAGAGAATTAAGAAAGATGATTAGAATGTTTTAAAAAATATATGTTATGTTAATTAGTTTTTTTAATCTAATCAAATTAAAGAAATATATCTTATATTAAATATTAAAAAGAATAGTACTAAATAGTGAGACATGAAAGAGTATTGTAGAGTGATTGTTTAGAATCATGATTGAAATATTCAAAAACAGTTTTTTAATTATATTTTATAATATATGAGATAAATATGTAAAAATAAACTTATATTGATTTACGTGAATAAATATTTTTAAGAGCCAAAATGTGATCCAAACAGTTAATCCTCTACTTGTATTCTTATGCCAGTTTGACGAGTTCATACGGCATCATCAAGGCAATGTCAACGCTCACGCGCACGAGAGACACCACTCAAATTGTATCAAATAATTGAGTAAATAATATAAAATAATATTCAGTATTAAAAATATATATATATATATATATATATATATATATAAAATAATATTGCACGCCAAATCGCCAAGGCTGGCCCAACATAAAAGCTGGCAAGGGGCTCAATATCAGTAGGTGGAATGTTCTTTTTAGTTGGGATACATGTCAAAATCGTACCCAGTCCAAGTTTGGGCCCGGTCAAGAAATAACATAACTGGCTACTTACGGAAATGTGAATGAAAACTAGAGGAAAGGGATTCAGAAAATAACAACTCAGTCACTTCAGAATTGACTGGTCAACTCTATATTTAGAACAACTTTTGTTCAAGAGTTTACATAACTTGTCCATGATCCCCAACTTGCCCAATAATCTCTCATGATCCTGCCGAGCGCCTTAGTTAATACATCTGTCGGTTGTTCTTCAGAGCGCACATGTTATAAATCAATCACTCCCTCTTATAGTTTTTCTCTTACAAAGTGACAATCTATCTCAATATGTTTGGTGCACTCATGAAATACTGAGTTATTAGCAATATATATAGTTGCCTTGCTATCACAAAAGATCATAACAGGTTTAAAATTGTTCATATGAAGGTCTTTAAGCATGCGTGTTAACCAGACCAACCTCGAAACAACCACACTAAGAGCTCGATATTCAGCTTTAACGAATGACTTGGACACGGTATGTTGCTTCTTGGACTTCCAACAAACCAACGAACCTCTATATTTAACAACATACCATGTGATTGATCTTCTCATATCATGACATGCAGCCCAATCTGAGTCCACGTAGCACTCTAGCTTACTTGCACCTATTGCACTTAAGAATATTCCCAAACCGAGATGTCCTTTAAGTTATCTCACAACTCAAACTGCAGCTTCCATATGCAACTTCCTAGGTGCACTCATTGACGTAAGGCCTACATAATGAAGCTAATGTCAGGACATGTATTGGTTAAATAACATAATCTACCAATCAACCTTCGATATATAGTTGGATCTTAGAGAAGAGGGTCTAAATCCTTAAATGTTTTGTATTTTCGTCCATTGCACTTGCTTTGTTTACTGCCATTTCGTCCCTTTAGGAACAATTTGAGATTTCGGTCCAACAGTACCGATAAGGGCTTGACACTATTCAATCCTATGTCGAAAATAAGGTATATGTGTACTTCCTTTGATTAAGAACAATGCCCTTTTTAGATCTCACCAATTCAAGACCTAAAAACTACCGAAGCTGCCCAAGGCCCTAATCTTAAATCTATGATGCAAGTGTGTCTTTACATCATTGATCATAACAACATCATTACAGGTTATTACCAAATCATCTACACAAGCCAAGACTATAACAATATCATGTTGTTGTTGTTGTTTTATAAAGAGAAATTAGTCAAATTTGCTTTGTCAAAATCCCCTTTCGATTTGTGAGTTTTGCATTCCATTGCCTAGAAGCTTGCTTCAGCTTATACAAGAATTTGTTGAGATTACAAACTTTGTTTTCACCAAAATGATCAACTCCTTGTGGGATCGACATATAGACTTCTTAATGCAAGTCCCCCTGCAGAAATGTATTGTTGATGTCTATTTGAAAGAGATGCCAACCAGCATTACTAAAAGAGTGAGTACAACTCTCATAGTGACCATTTTGACTAATGGGGAGAAAGTTTTAAAGTAGTTAATGCCTTGTTGTTGGCTATAGCTTTTAGCTACTAGTCTTGCCTTATACCTTTTACATTACCTCTGAAGTCATATTTCACCTTATAGACCCACTTGCAACCAATAGGGGTGCTTGCCCTTAGGGAGGCTCACAATATCCCATGTGCGATTGTGTTCCAATGCACTAATTTCTTCCTTCATATCTTGCACCCATTTAGGATCTTTAACGGCTGCTTGAAAAGTACATGGCTCAACTATTGCATCAATGGTCAGCAAATAATGTCTATATTCAGGGGAAAGATTAGCATAAGTAACATACTCATGAAAGGGATATCGACATTTTACCTCAGTAGCACCTTGTGAAGCAACACTAGTTAAACATATATAATCATTTAGCTAAGCAAGAAACTGTTTGGCACGAGTAGATGCTCAAGGTGCTGTTTATAATCAATATTGGTCTTATTACTTGGAGAGACAACATCAAAATCCTCTTGGAAAGGCACAAGATCAGATATAGTAGGCATGATAACAGGCTGGACACATAATTGATCATTAAAGAGAAAAGGGTTCATCTTATATATGGCGCCTTACAAAGATGTACTAAATGCATAATGTTTAAAAGGGAACTTGTTTTAAAAAAAAAAAGTGACATGTCTACTATTTATCATATACTTGGTATTATGATTATATAGTAAAAAGCCCTTTTTATTTGGCGAATAGGCATATGCATACAAGGATTAGATTTGGGAGAAAATTTATCAAGAGTAGTTTGATTAGTAGCAAAAGCCAAACACCCAAAAGTTCTAAGGGCATCTAAATCAGGTTGTTTATGGTAAATCATTTCATAAGGAGTTTTAAGCCTAAGAACCTTGGATGGAGTCCTATTAATTAAAAAAAAAAAAAGCAGTTTTGATACATTCTCCCAAAATTTCAAAGGAATACCCCAATTGAAGAATAAGGCTAAGTGCTAGATCTAATATATGCCCATGCTTCCTTTCCACCACACCATTTTGTTATGGTGTGAATGGACAAGCATTTTCATAAATAATGCCTTTATTGTCTAGATATGTGCGAACTTGATTATTGACAAACTCTAATTCATTGTCACTTCTAATACTTTTGATATCAACAGAAAATTGGGTATGAATATAAGCAATAAAGTGTTGTAAGCATTGAAAAACATCAGTTTTATTAAGCATAAAAAACACCCAAGTACATCTAGAGAAATCATCTACCACAATAAGAAAATATTGAAGACCATGATATGTGGGTTCCTTATAAGGTCCCTAAATGTCTATGTGAATGAGCTCAAAACAACAAGAACCATTAGAGACACTAGGAGAAAATGGTGAGCGAGTTTGTTTAGCTTGAGAACATACACTATAATTTGATCTAGAAATTCTAGAGCTAAAATCAATATCCCTCTTAACAGTATCTAAGTATTTAAGAACATCTAAAGGTGCATGACTTAGTCGACTATGCCACAAAGCAGAAATGAGCATGTTGGATGCATTGTCTTATAAGTTCAATATATCATCCATCTTTAAAGTCTTCCCAACTAGGTTCCATCCATCACACAATTTACTAATCATTTGGTATTATCTAGTTGAAATCCTCTGCAAGGTATAAAACTTAGGGTAAAAAGAGATAAGACAATATGTGTTTTTAGTGATCTTAGAGTCGGAAATTAGGTTGAAACAACACTCAAGGGTATAATAAACATCTTGCAACACAATTTCATAAAAAAACTTCACTTTGCTAATGTGTGTAACAGTTATCTTACCACCATTGGGTATTTTTATTTTGGTTTAGAATATACAGTAATAGTGTCCAACATAGATAAACTACCAACATTATGACATCTAGCCCTGAAATCTAAAATCTAATGTGATCTAGATAATATAAGTGGGATAGTATTGACCAAACTTAAGACATGTTCTTCAATATAATCAAGCAAACTGACTACAACCTCCTCTGAATCCTTCTTCAATAGCTCCAAAACATGGTCATACTGTTGTTGTGTCAATATTGGTGGAGGGCTAAGTGAGCTGGAACTTTGTTCTTGGGAGGATTGGTTTCCGATTGCTTGATTAATACGATTGTCACCTTTATTATTGTCTCTTGAATTGTTGGGAAAACTATATAGTTGATAACAACTCTCTCATTTATGGCCTATGTTATTGCAGTAAGAACACATGTCTTGAGAGCGACTACGCCTTCTACATTGTCCTTGATGTCCCTATCTCATAGTGGCATCTTCAAGTGGAGTGTGGGCAGATTAGGAGGAAATGAGACGTTGGTCTTTATCTTGAGTAATCAAAGAGTATGCTTGATTCACATCAGTAGCAGTGACACAAAGATGATTCGTGATCTGACTTGTTGATAGGAGTCATTGAGCCCCGTAAGAAACTAAAAGGGGTGCTGTTGTTGGACAATTTTGACATATTCTTGTGAGGTATCACATTTGCAAGAAGAAAGGGGACCTAGAATCCAATACTTATCCCAACATTTCTTTAAGTTTGGAGTAATATGATGCAACACTAAGAGTCCCTTGAATGATAGAAGAAATGTTTCTGTGAAGGGAATAGATTGTATTGCCGTCTAGCTTTTGAAAATGCTCCTGTAAGTCTACTCAGACAAGATGAGAAGTATCTGTAAATACATTTTCGCTTGCTATCTCCTTATCAACCGAGTTAATCAACCAAGAGAGCACAACTGCATCACATCGGT
Organism: Inga laurina; assembly: GCA_963855925.1. Lineage (NCBI taxonomy): Eukaryota > Viridiplantae > Streptophyta > Magnoliopsida > Fabales > Fabaceae > Inga > Inga laurina. The sequence goes on along the minus strand of OY979707.1, from coordinate 65,633,032 downwards.
CCCACTGATCTTTAAACTCAGGTTCCTTATCCTATAGGAACCATTAATGAACCCTACTTTATTTTTACCTCTAAAAGCCAAATGCATAGCACAATTCCATACTATGTAATTGTTGGAGCTGGTGAGAATTTGAGGTACAAGGGTGACAGCTTGAGTGTTTAAAGGGTGTAGATATATTGGGTGGTTAATATACTGTTAATTCTTCAAGTAGCCTCGAGAAAGAAGAAAGAAGAAACAGTTTTGGGAAATTAGCAAGAAAGGGAAGGTGGTATTGGAAGAACCTTAACCAGAATAGAATCGTTGAAGAGGTCCTGTGTATTAATCGCCTTTCTCCCAGAATTGAGCCGGCGAAGCACAAATGCATGAATAATCGGCCAAAATCAATTAATTACCAAAATACTTAAAGCAATCGAGCAAAATACAAATGAATCACGAGTCAATCGCCTTTCTCCAAGAACGCAACTAGCAAATCATAGATTAACAAAAAACAACCAAACTTAATCAAATAATGAGATCACTTGAAGGTGTCGAGCCAAAGAACACGAAAGAATTATGAACAAGAACTTGAATTAAAGGCTTGCACAGTAATGATGGCCATGTTGTTGGCGAATTCTAGTAAGAAAGAACCAACTTCCTCCGTCATACGCAAGAATGTAGAGGATCAATTTAGAAATTAGGGCTCGGAGCTTCCAGAGCTTTGTTGAACATCGTAAGAACATGATTCTTGCCAAAAAAGAGGGAGCAACATCATTCCTTACCAAATTGTAATATTAGGCTTCAAATAATTTTCCAAAGATATGGGCTTTAGGATCAATAAACTGGATCTAATAGCATGAAAACTAGAGGAAAGGGATCTAGAAATAAATAACCCAGTCAACCCAGAATTGACTGGTAGGCTTTATATTTATAACAACTATTGTTCAAGAGTTTACATAACTTGGCCATGAGGCCTACCCAAATACCATAAGGCCCAAACATATATAAGCCTCAAACAATATCTGTCTAACAATGAAAGTCAATGTTTTAGTAAGCCTAAACTTGGATCATATTAGTCAAAAATTAGGTAGAGTCAAAGGGCAATGTAGCATAAAACTTAGCATTTTTTTAAAGCTTAATAGCCTCATTCTGTTATTATATAATAGAAAGTTGGAAATTAAGGTTAGTCCTTATGAAACTGTGAAATTTTCAAAATTAATTAATTAAAAAAGTTGAAGCAACTTCCCTTAATTTCCAACTTCCTTTCTTATAGGGATAAAATGCTATTGAAAGGATTTGGGTCTTCATATTTGATATCATCATATAAATTTCAGTACAAACTTCAATACACATGTCTCTTTAGGAATGCATGAACAAGAAGGCAACCAACTCTTTGTTTTATTCCCCTTATAACATTAAGTACCTAAAGTATGTACCATATTCCATCTCTCTTCAATATATATTTTTCATTTCTCTCTTTTTACTTTCATTTTACTCTTTGTAGAGGGTGTACGATTTTGGGTTAGGTATTTCATGAGAAGAAATGATTGGTGACACTGGAGATGCTAGTAGAAGAGGTAGAGGTAGCATGAGTAGGTGAGATTTCTGTAAGCGCTCTTAAAACCTGGAGGAATGTCCTGACCCTGATGAGTATCTGGGATCCAACTCACCTACACTTTTTAGTGTATACAAAAAAATAGCCTGAGTAGGTGAGGACATGATAGTAGATAGGCTTAAAGTTTTTGAAACAACTCTTGAGAGTTTTGAATGATGGGATAAGCTAAGGGGTGAACTATGAACAACATGTAGTCGACAACATAAGATTGTCTAGACTAAGAATTGAGGAAAAAGTTTATGATACATAGAGAAAACAGTGCGGGCCTGGCATTATTTAGGTAAAATATACATGGAAATGTGAGTTCGTTAGATATGTCTTTTTCTAAGGGTGCAAGATATTTATATAAACTTTATGATCCATGCCATAGGCCATGTCACCATGAAGGTACCCTTAGTTGATCTACGGGCTTCTGTATGTGCTATGTGGCGTAGATGGAATAAGTGTAACACTTATCATTTATTCCCCTTTTATTTTACATCGAAAGCTTAAATGTTGTTGTTACGGCACAAGGAATTTCACTATTTAAGCCTTCAAATTAAAAATTTCATATTCACCTTCTCATTTTCAACTAATTAAACGCGCAAACTCGCACTTATTCATTTTTGTGTACATATATATACATTATAATCATGACATCTTAACTTATATATGGTATCTTTTATCTGACTACTTATATAAATTGAGTCTCATATAATCTGGAGACTCTTTCTCAACCCAGAGAGTTAGATCATATAATCCCATAAAACTCATTTTATCCTTAGGACTCTTATCAAACTGGATTTAGTAACCTACTTGATACAATCTTATTCTCAAGTCTCTAGGCTCAACATTTGGGGTATTACAATGAGCAATCAAGATCTTTGAGAAAAGAATAATCTGGTAGATGCAATGCAGGAAGTGGAATTTCAGTATTAATGGCTGTTGAAAGAGGCCGTTTATGATGTACTAGCAATGATAAAAGCTTCTTCTCAAAACGGAAGAGAAAGACGAAATTGAAGATAAGGATGTATCGACAATATGTCCATATTTTGATAGTTTTCTTCCCCCTGAACTCTTTTGCTGGTTAGCATAGGATGGGAAACTTTGTGTGATCCTATTATGGGTTAGAAACTCGGAAAAGGCTCAAAACTCCGCTCCATAATCAGACTGAAATGATTTTATTTTGCACTTCAATTTGACTTTCAATTGTGATTTTGGCCCCAAAAAAATGATGGCTTTGTTGGCCATGACGGTGGCCTAGACATCAAGTTTTTTTCTTTAATGGATTCAGCTGGCAAAATTTTGGAAAGTCATTTATAAAAATGGAGCAATATTATGATATGCGAACCATGGGTTGATTGATAAGGGGGAGGGCTCCACACATCTGCAAAAGACTAGTTCCAAAGGTTTTTTATGTGAATGAGGGGAAGATATTGAGGGCTACTTGTGTGATTTGCATGGCAACAAACTGAATAGAAAGTAATTTTCTTGGGCTCTGTTTGGCAAGCCGTTGAGGGGTGGTAAAACATAAGTTAGAGGAGTGTAAGTACGGTGAGAACAATTTTAATATATTTTATAATGTTTGGGTTTATCTTTTCCTTTAAACATTTTAAAATCCAATCGTACAATTATATAAAGCAACTTTTTTTTTTTTTTGCTTTTCTCTATTGTTACGTCAACACCGTGGAGGGAGAGAGAAATGAAAAGTGGTCCCCTCTCTTATGTTTTGTGTGCATTTTTAACATGCCCCTCTTTCCTTACTTTTTGGCCAATATGCAAGTGTGAATATTTTTCATTAAATGTGACTTTTTAATTAGATTTTTTTTTTTAATTTCTTCATCCTTTAACGATTTTTTGTTAACTATATCTTTTATTAATTTTTATTTACTTTTCAATACCGAAATTTATTCATTTTAATGCTCTTCTTCGATAAAAAATTGAAAAAATAATAATTATTATTATGCTCATTAAATATATCTAATTAATTTTTTTTAATATTTACAATTTTTTCAGTAACACATTAAAATTTTATTTTTATAATTTTGTTCAATTTTTTTAAATAATTAATTAACTATTTTTATTTTATATAATTTTAATTTTTCTCTTAATTTATCACAATATATAAATATAATATATATTTATTTCCATCAGTGTTTTAAAACCCGGATTGGACAGGCCGGACCGGCCCAGGAACCGGCTGGGAAACCTGTCAGGTCTAGGATCCAGTCTTGTTCAGCGATTTTTTTTTAATTTTTTTTTTAAAATCTATTTTTTATTTTTTTCTTTAGAATTTTTTATTAATAAGCCTAAAATCTTCAATTTCTCACCGGTTTGGTCCCGGATTAGCTTTAGTTTAACTCTGATCTAACCCAGTAACCCTTAAACTAGTACACTGACCGGTTCAGTGGCTGGTCTTGATTTCAAAACCTTGATTTCCATTAAAAAATACATGTATTATTTAATAATATGCAAGCAATTTTTAATCATTTTCCATCTAAACTTACTTTTTAAATTATCATCCAAATAAGTTTCAATTTATCATAATTTTAATTTTTCTCTTCAATTATCACAATATATACAAATAATATATATATATATATATATATATATATATATATATATATATATATATATATATATATATATATGTAATATTCAATGAGATTCAGTCTCTTTTCAGTCATTTTTCATCTCAAATTACTTTCAAATAATAATCTAAACAAGTTTAAGAGCTTGTTTGGGATGGCATTCTGCCATATCAAAAGTGACTTTTTTTTTGGAAAAAGCCCGGTGGTGTCATTTTAGGGTGTTTGGGTTTTCGTTTTGGTAATTGAGTTTTTTTTCCAAAAGTAGCTTTAAGAAGAAACTCAAAAATCTGTCTTTTTGGAAAAAACAGTCACTTCTGTCATCGTCAATCTAAGCACAAATTATATTTACAATCTGACTTTTATCTTGTCTTAAGTTTGTAAAAGTCAGATCGAAAAAAAGCCACTTCTGTCAAAGCGAATCCGAACAGGCCCTTTATGTGATATAGTAATACTACAAGTTTTGAAGGAATAAGGTAGGCTTATTGTGTAATGGTGCATAAAAAAAATGGAGAATGTGTAAATTTAGCAATGAATCATTTTGCTATAAGTATTTATAAGAATTAACTATTTTTAGGTATAAAAATAGATATAAATAATTTATTTGGGAGTAAATATAGCAACGCCATTAAGGAGATCTAACTTCCATTACTTTTTACGCTGTGGGTCCCATTAGTCTTCTCTCTATTATTTTAATATTTTTTTAATGTAAAAATATCACTTAAACCCCATAAAAATAATTTCATTTTAGTTAACTCCTCAAAAGGTTCTAAAATTTCACTACTTCCCCTTGGGTTAAAATGAAATTAAGTTTTGTCAGTAAAAAAACAATAATATCCTTATTTGATTTTTTTATAAGAGCATTTATAAGACAAATATTGGCATTTTTAATACAAATAAATACATTTATAAGACAAACATGTCAATGACCAGGGAGTTAAAAAATTTTGGTAATTTACATATTTGTCTTGTAAATTTTTTTTTAACTTCCTAGATTTTTTAAAATCCTTTTATTTGTTTTGTAAATGCATGCATTTGTCTTGTGAATTCTATTATTTCTCTTGTGAACGGTCAAAATGTTTTTGTTAACTGTTTGGTTTCCTTTGAATCCCTTCATTTGTCTTGTAAACATCTTTATTTGTCTTAAAGATGCCCATATTTGTCTTATAAATACTCTTATGAAAAAAATAAAGTAAGGGTATCATTGTCTTTTCACAGAAAAAACTTAATTTTATTTTAACTCAAATGGGTGTAGTGAAATTTCAAAATCTTTTGGGAATTAACTGAAATAAAATTATTTCCATGCTATCTAGTGATATTTTTTCATTAAAAAAATATTAAAATAATAAAAAGAAAAGACTGGTAGGACCCATAGTACAAAAGTACTAGAAATTAAATTTCCTTAACAGCATTATTATATATGCTCATACATAAATTATTTATTTATATTTTTATACCCGAAAATAGTTAATTCTTATGGATATTTATAGCGAAATTGTTCAAGGCTCAATTTACACCTAAGCCCCATAAAATATGGAAGAAGAAACTAGCACGAGAGTGAGGGGGAGCAACGCAGCAGCAGGGAGCAAGGTTGTGATAGGAAGATATAGAAGCTTGAGAGAATAGAGAATCGTTGGATATCTTTTAGGGCCCGTTTAGTATACTGGAATTGATTTTGATGGAAATGGATATGGAAATGAAGTTTAAAAGCGTGTTTGGTATGACTTGGAAATGAGACATGATTTTCATATGAAAATACCAAAATACCCTCAATAAAAAAACCCATATGCCACTTGAAAAAATAAAAACACCCATCAATTTTTCTAGACCAGGACCATCTTCTTCGAGCAGCGCAACTTCGAGCTGATCTCACTAGCTCCCCCACTATTGTCGCCGACTCCTACCCAGATCCTCGCCGTCGTTGTAGCACAAGGAGGTTGATGGAGGAGGCCACCATCATCGTTGAGCACTTGATCATCGGAGAAGAGGAGCGTAGACGGAGATGAGCATCAGAAGAAGAGAGGCCAGATATCACCAGATTAGACGAAGAGGAGGGGGGAGAGCTGCCGTCGCTGGTGAGGGAAAGTTGTTCCTGCCGTCACCGGTGCTAAAGGGTCACAGTGGCTATCGTCGCCAGTGGAGAGGGGAGAGTTGCCATCGTCGATGAGTGAGCAGAGGTTGGTCACGGGAGAGTGAGGAGGTTGAAGCAAAGAGGAGGGTAACGATGGAAATTTGGAGTTGGAATTACAAATCTTATCTTTTGTTATAGATTTCATTTTAGTGGAATTAGATGGTTCGAATTCCACATGGAATTGGAATTAAGCCCCAATTCCATTGTATCAAACAAACCTCTTCATGGAATTGGGCTCCAATTCCATTTTCACCTCTCCCAATTCCATGGTACCAAATGGGCCCTAAATAAATGGAGTTAAATGAGTTTAGCTCCCATAATCCACAATCGGCAGAGGATTAGCTCATTTAACTCCGTTGAACCATTTTAACAACTATAGATCTTGGTGTGACTTACCATCTATAAACTCGGGAAAGAGATTGCATTATTCAACTATATTTTTCTTCGATTAGTCGCTACAAAAAATGGGACCGTATGGGATCGTTAATGATTACATCATTACAAGAAATGATAATTCCCAGCGCTACATTCTGTTTGTGTGTGTGTGTATATGTGACCCCAAACAAACAAAATTCAATGGCTACATTCTATGATGAATCCCCCGCTCCTCTACAAAGAACTTAGTCTAAACATTACCTTTCCTTCTTCTCTTCGTATTTTACAAAGGGAAAAATCAAAAGCAAAATATCATGACATGTGCCTTCCATGAGGGTTGGCATTAGTCTTTCTTACAAGCACAAGCACAGGCCAAGGGAACACGGGCCAGAAGTTTTGGTCCATAGGTCAGTATCAACCAGTATTGGCATAGCAACAAGCGAACCTAGTGACGAAATATTACTACCTATGATTTCTCACTCAGTGCTCTTTCTACAAATTTGGGTAGTGCCGCATCTTTCTGTATATTCTTCTCCAGGAAAATCAGACAGACATGATTGGATCAATCATCATCCTCTGCTAATGAGGCAAAAGAAAAAGGTCTGAACTTGTAGCCATCCCCATGGTAGAATTTATTTTGAAATTCTACCCAGTGAAGACGCAGGGCATGTAGGAAAGCACTCAGCGTCTCCATCATAAGTAGTATAAAGGCAGTTGCAAAGGAAAACACAGCTAGGCCCACTAACCGAATGACCAGATTGTCATACCTGTTATGATTGCAATTAGCCATGTCTTTAAATATGAAATAATTTGACAAAGAAGAATCTCAAAGTCAGAACCCTAGACGAAGGTATCATGATTGTATCTTCATAATTACTTCCTGAGAAGCCACACTTGTTTAAACTAAATCGCATTTGAATTGATTAAAAAGATTTCATCACACACAATATTTATCTTTGCCCCCAATAAATTAAACCATAACGCAAGTCAATAAACTACCACAGACTAATTGATCCCAAAACGGGATCAAAGAAAAAGAAAAAGAAAAACTCTACCAGAAACTAAGCAACTCATGCCCAATCCCATCTGTCAGAAGATTAAGGCTCTAATCATACTAACATCTCATTAAGTTGAAATGGGCCAACTAAACAGGAAGAATTCAACAAATCATATCAAAGCAGAACGTCAGCTTTCATTTTTACAAGAACATTCATCACTACGTGAATGAAAAGAAACAGTTTAGGCCTACGTCAATTGTCATGTAAACATATGCTCAGAATCTATGAAAGGATATAACTGTCACCCAAAGCCAAACATACCAACACAACAGTTCAAAATTTAAAAGTGGCGAGACTTTATCATGAAAATCATGTTTTGGAAGCATCTTGCAAACTCTTGATTACAGAAAAGTGAGGAAACAAATTTTAGTAATAATTGCATGATCTCCTGGATTTCAAAATTGTAAATCTAAAAGGAACCCTGAACAGAATAATGTTTCACCCGAGTTCAATTATAGATGAATGATTTTCCACCAACGGCTACTGAATGCACATCAAAATAAGAAACAATAATAGTAAACATTTCTCAATGAAGACATCGATGGTGCATTAAAAACAAGAAGCCAAGTGACAGGATTCAACTTACCCCCAAGCAAGAAGGAGGACTTTTTCATAGAAAACAGTAGAAAGTTCTGAGTGAGCCAAGCTACAATAGAGGAAACAAGTATCAACCAAGGGACAACATTATAGAATAAGGGAAATCACAGCAACGAGGGGAAATCATGGCAGACCAAACCTTAATGCCCAGAGTCTAAGGTATGACGCTGTATTTGAAACTGCACCAAGGACAAACTCAATGGAGTGGATCATTTGGTGAACAAAGACCTCACTAAAATTGAATTCCTCGTGGTGTTGCCTAGCCCTAGCAGAATCTGGTTCCCCCTCAAGATCCATCTCAGATGAATTGAGCCTATCATAAACATGTCCTTGATATCTCTGCACGACATAATGAAGATAAATGATTGGTAATCTTCCAAAACACCCCAAGAATTACCCTCTCATTGTTAACTGTTAATGAAGATGAACTCGAACCAACAGAGATTTTTGCACTTGTAATTAAAAAATTGATTAATAGACTTGCTACTTTTAAGCAAGAGTAATCATATACTAGGAAGGGAAAGGCACTACCTCTGTATGAAGCTTCTTTAATATAAAAGGTTTTGGAAAGAGCATCCATGGAACCGCAACTAAAGCCAATAGCAATAACACAATCTGCATATGATGATCTCTAAATCAGAATGATGACGACCAGGAATCAGTACAACACTAACTTAATTACAAAAAAATGGAGAAAAGAATCATAAGCAAACCTGAATAAACCTTTGGCCCCAGAACAACTGATTCTCACCAAGATTGTCAGTGGGACTTAAAAACATGTAAATCATTACATGATAGAGGTCTGCCTGGGACCCAGTACACCACTTAACAATAATGAGAAGGGAAAGATACCCAAATAGACTGTTAAGGAAAATAATCTGTGGCACAAACTGGTACCTAACAACAACATGGAGAATAAACTAAGACGATTTACTTAAATGATGGCAAACAAATTGTGCAGGTGCTGGGCAAAAGAGAGAGATACCTTATATCCACTGAATTACCAAAGAAACGAGCATTGAAATAACTTAACATAATTCCTAAGTTCATCTGTACCACTCCCAAAAGAATGGACATCTTCATCTTGAGTGAGTTCAGAAAGGCCAATTCTGTTCGACTTCCTCGCCAGCTGGGATCCACACCAAACGGGTACGTATCATGGCGTTTGAGTAAGCCAGCAGTACGTGCATCCCTGATCAGACAAGAAGAATGATGAAAAATTATATAGCACCAAGGGTAAACCTTGCCAAGGAAAACCTTTCAAGCCACACATGCTCAGCCAAGATATACCCAAAGTTCAGAACAGTTTAAAAGAAAGAACCTAAACAGACAGCAACATAGTGAAGAGCAACTGTGAGACATGAATCTGTTATGGAATATGTAAGAGTTATTAATAGGGACTTGAGTGAATAGATTAGATTAGTCTAAGTAAGGACCTAAGTGTAAAATGTCATAATTGATGAGTAAGGCTAGTGACCGTTGGAGGATTGGCTATTAGACTATAAATAGCTTAAACCGATCCCATTGTATCAGTTTTGCAAGTCTGAGTATTCTCTAACAGAAATACATTCGGTTTCTCTCTCTGTTCTTCTCTTTCTCTCTACACTTTCTGTTCTTCTCTTTCCCTTTCTCTTTTCTGTCTTTTCTGTCTATCTCCTATCCAATACCATAACAGTGGTATCAGAGAGGTCTTTCCTTGGCTGTCTCTTCCCTGTCCTCCTTCTTTCTGATACAATTCTTGCGAAAAGAAAAAAAAATGAAGAAAACAGAAAAGATGTGGCTCCAGCAATGTGGCAGCGTGAAGGAATTCAACCTATTGTTTGATGAAGCCACGAGTAACTTACAGATTCCAGAAAAAGACCTCATCGCGACCTATGTGGCTGGGCTAAAGGAAGAAATCGCTGAAACAGTCCGATTATTTAGCCCAAGAAACATGTATCAAGCTCGATTGTTTGCAAGAACGGAGGAAACTTGCTTGCGATTGCAAAACGAGAAGGCAAGAAAAGCTTTAAAAGTTCAAGAAGCAGGTTTTAAATCCTCTGTTGTTGAGAAAGAAACAGAGAGCGATGATGCTGCTCGATTCACGAAAGATGCGACCAGGAAGAACGAGACCCCAGAGGCTTCTGTCGAACATAAGCCAGAAGAACAAGAACCTTCCGTTGCTCAAGAAACAAATGACAACGATCACGAAGTTGAATGTGTCACAATGCAAGAACCACGAGAGTTGCCAAGTACGATAGCTGGTGGCGTTGCCGAGAAGACCCAAGAAGCCACAAGCTTCGAAATAATACGCGGGGCAAGAACAGAGCCCACGGGTTCTGTTGCGACGGAAAGAACTCGAGAAGCGATGACGGGCTTGAGCGACATGGAGTTGTCAAAGCCGACGTTCTCGCAGGTGCCACCGAAGGACAAAAACATAAATACGGCGGATGAAGTTTATGGGTCTTTGAATCTCGCCTCTGTTGAGAAATTTCTGGGTAAGTTGCACGAGACATCTTCATGCTTGACACCTTCGCTATCTCCTCTTCCTCTCTCGTCGTCAACAGTTATTGTTTGCTCTTTGTCGTTGAGTCATCTCCCTTTGTCGCTGGCTGTTTCTGCTATATCGAAGGCCATTGCTTCTGTTTGCATCGTGCCGTTGGGTTCCTTCCCTTCATTGCTGTCTCTGTTTCAGTCGCTTGGCTTAAGGAGTTCGCAAAAGTCATAATTAGATAGTTATCAGTGAATAAATGTGCAAGGCAGTTAATAGCTGTTGGGAGAGGATCGGGTATCATGTTATAAATAAGCCTAAGTACCCTCTATTGTATCAGTTTTGAAGTCTGATTGTTCCTAAGGGAATTACACCGATATTCTCTTCTTTCTCTGTTCTTTATTCTTCTCTGTTCTCTCAGCCTTTTCTGTTCTTCTCTCCTTCTCATTCTCTCCTCTGTTTTTCTATAATTCAACTAATACCATAATTCTGGGATTATGAAAAGCTATCTATGCAATTTTGGTATAAGGGACGACTATGTAAGTTGCAGGCTAGGACTCAGTCGGCTTGTAAGGTGATCCCAGCAATGAAGATGGAATTAGCTAATCCCTCACATCATCAGATTTTCTTGATACATCAGCTGCAACCAGTGCAACCGAGCCCACAATGTTGCACTATCTCTGAGCTGCCAAGGGAATCTGATTTCAGGGGTCCAGTGGGGGAAATTCCAGGAGAAATTCAAAGCATATTGGATAAGTTTGGAGCGCAATTTGAGGAACCAAAAGGGCTCCCTCCATTGAGAGCTGGACATAACCACCCGATAGTCCTCCATGAAGGTACAAATCCTATTAGTCTTAAACCATACCGCTATTCAGCTGCCCAGAAGGATATTATCGAAAAGCAGGTTTCTGAATTGTTACAATCAGGGGTTATTCAAGAAAGTTTCTCTCCCTTTTCAGCACCTATTGTGTTGGTAAAAAAGAAGGATGGGACATGGCGTATGTGTATAGATTTTCGTGAGTTGAATAAGAAGACAGTCAAAAATCAGTACCCTATTCCGTTAGTAGAAGATCTATTGGATGAATTACATGATGCTAAGTGGTTCACTAAACTGGATTTGAGAGCTGGGTACCATCAGATCAGAATGGAGCCTAAAGATTGTTATAAGACAGCCTTCAAAACACATTCAGGCCATTTTGAGTGGTTGGTAATGCCTTTCGGCTTGACAAATGCACCAGCCACCTTTCAAGGGGCTATGAATGACATCTTTAGGCCATTGCTAAGGAAATTTGTACTTGTTTTCTTTGACGATATATTGATTTATAGCCCTTCTATTTCTGATCACGCTAAGCATCTCGAAGAAGTTCTAGGAATTTTGCAGAAAAATCATTATTTTGTTAAGAGAAGTAAGTGCACATTTGCAGCAAGGAAGGTTGAATACTTGGGTCATATTATCAGTGAAGGCAGAGTAGCTACTGATTCTCAGAAAATTGCAGCTGTGGCAAGTTGGCCAGAACCAAAAACAGCAAAACAATTGAGGGCTTTCCTTGGGTTGGCTGGATATTATAGGCGGTTTATTCAAGGGTATGGATCATTAGCTAAGCCCCTTACTCTTTTATTGAGAAAGGATGCTTTTAAATGGTCAAGTGCTGCCAGTGAGGCTTTGTCTAACCTAAAGGAAGCATTGGTTTCTGCTCCTGTGTTGGCATTACCAGATTTTACTAAAGAGTTTGTGGTAGAGACAGATGCTTGTGGTGTTGGAATTGGGGCTGTTTTGATGCAACAAGGTCAGCCGCTCGCATACTTTAGTAAGGCCCTTGCTCCCAAACATTTAAATCTTTCCATTTATGAGAAAGAGTTGCTTGCTGTGGTACAAGCAATTGAGTATTGGCATCAGTATTTGGAGCGTAATAAGTTTGTAATTCGGACTGATCAGCAGAGCCTTAAGTATTTGTTGGGGCAGAAATTGAAAACTCCATTTCAGATGTATTGGATAGCTAAGCTTATGGGGTATGATTATGAGATCCAATACAAAAAGGGAAATGATAACACAGTGGCTGATGCTTTATCAAGGTTACATGGTCCTCAATTGTTGCAGATCTCTTTAGATACTGCTTCTCCGGAGTTGATAGATGAAATAAAAAGAAGTTGGGAATCAGATGGTGAGGTTGCTGCTGTCCTAGCTGAAGTTAAGGAGCAAGGTGGGGTTTATCATAAATATTCCTGGGATGGAACCTACTTGCGGAAGAATAATAAATTGGTGGTAGGGCATGATCCTGATTTGAAACAGAAATTGTTGGAATGGTTGCATGCCAGCCCGCAAGGTGGCCATTCAGGTATCCAAGGCACTTACTACAAGGTTAAAGGAATGTTCTGGTGGAAGCATCTTCATAAGGATGTTGAGGATTTTGTTAAGGGATGTGACACATGTGCTAGGTGTAAGTATGAAACAATCGCTTCACCTGGGCTTTTAAATCCTCTGCCAATTCCGAATAAGGTATGGGAAAGTATCTCAATGGACTTTATTGAAGGCTTGCCTAAGTCTGGAGGAAAAGAGGTTATTTGGGTCATTGTGGATAGGATGACTAAATATGCTCACTTTATGCCTCTTGCACATCCTTATTCAGCTGCTACTCTTGCCCAAATATTTTTGGATCAGATTTATAAATTGCATGGTGCTCCCATGGAAATCATAAGTGATAGAGATCCTTTGTTTCTTAGTAATTTTTGGAAAGAGTTTCTTAAGGTTTTAAAAGTGCAGCAAAATTTGTCCTCCGCTTACCATCCCCAAAGTGATGGCCAAACTGAAGTACTTAATAGGTGTGTAGAATCCTATTTGCGCTGCATGTGTTGGGAAACACCTAAGGAGTGGTGTCAGTGGTTGCCTTTGGCTGAGTGGTGGTATAACACCAACTTTCACACTTCAACCAAAGCTACTCCTCATGAGTTATTATATGGACAAAAGCCTTCAGTCTATCTGCCCTATGTGCCTCGGTCTGCTATAGTTGAGGTGGTGGACAGGACTTTTCAGGCCAAGGAGAAAATGATTGCAGTACTGAAATACCATCTGCACAGGTCAGCTAACACTATGAAACAAAGGGTTGATCTTAAGAGGACAGATAGGAACTTTGAGATAGGACAATGGGTGTTCCTAAAGCTCCAGCCCTATAGGCAAGTTTCTGCAGCAACTAGAAGTAACCAGAAGCTGGCTCCTAGATTCTATGGTCCCTATAAAGTCTTGGAAAAAATAGGTCCAGTTGCTTACAAACTTGAGTTGCCACCTGAGACCAGAATTCATGGCACTTTTCATGTGTCTATGTTGAAATTGTGTCCAGATCCGAGTGTTAAGCAGCGGCACCCTCCGGTTGATTGGCCTGCTATTCCTCCTTCACTTTATCCAGAGAAGGTTCTGTCTCAAAGGGTTGGTAGGAAGAAAAAACGAATAATTACTGAGGTATTGGTGCAGTGGCAAGGATATCCCGAGGAAGAGGCCACTTGGATCTCTTTGTTTAATCTCAAGCATCAATTCCCTGATTTTCCACTGCCAAACCCTTGAGGACAAGGGTTGTTTTGAGGGGGGGGCAATGTTATGGAATATGTAAGAGTTATTAATAGGGACTTGAGTGAATAGATTAGATTAGTCTAAGTAAGGACCTAAGTGTAAAATGTCATAATTGATGAGTAAGGCTAGTGACCGTTGGAGGATTGGCTATTAGACTATAAATAGCTTAAACCGATCCCATTGTATCAGTTTTGCAAGTCTGAGTATTCTCTAACAGAAATACATTCGGTTTCTCTCTCTGTTCTTCTCTTTCTCTCTACACTTTCTGTTCTTCTCTTTCCCTTTCTCTTTTCTGTCTTTTCTGTCTATCTCCTATCCAATACCATAACAGAATCACATGAACCCTGATAATATTGAAGTAAATATGAATCCAGGAATATCAAGCCAAAGGTGAATCGGTTCAAACAAAAGGCACTGCAGTAATCTTAAAAACGTCTAATTGTGGGTGCGGTCATACAACAGTGAAATAACAGCTTCTGCATCTGGGATTCTACAAGCATAAAAGCTATTAAAATCATGTAATATATCTTTCAACAGTATTTAATAATAACTATCAATAGAAAGTAAACAGACATTTGATCATGATAAATGTTAAGGCAACCATCATGAAATTATCAACAAATACATCTGATGGGGTCAAACTCAAACTCAAAGGTCATTTTCACAATTTAAGAGTTCACAACCAATTTGATCAACATTTGTAATGAATAAAAAAATGATTTTATTATCATGCATCATATCAAGTAATGTTCACATTGAATAGCACGCACCACCAAAAAAGAAAAAGAGACACAGGCTCCAACCAGTTATAAATTCCATTGAAACTTAGAAATGTTGAATGAACATTTCAACATGAGAAATTACTGAGATATGTTAAGCACCAGCAAGTAATGCACCAAATATCTTAATAACAGAATAAAAAACACCTAACAGGCACAAAGAGTGAAGATTGGAAAAAGATAAAGCACACCTGCACGAAGTATCTCGGCAATCATAAGCAGATCTGCCAAAAATGTGAAAAGGAACAGAGAAGAATTCGTTGTAGACTAGCCCACAATAGATTGAAAACAGTGCCATCAAAAGAAGCACATAGCGCCCTCCAAATAGCATCTCCATAAAGCTTCCAAGTTTCTGGTAGAATTGAAACATTGAATACAACAGTGCTTGAATGCATAACAAAGCATATCAAAAGAGAAATGATTATGACGATCCCATTATTAGTGAGATTGAAAAAGACTGAAAGATTTCTGACATCTAATGGCTTTTATTCATCAAAGGTATACCGTATTATATCACCAGCCTGCTCTAGTAGTAGAACTGTTTTGTGACAGTATATATATATATATATAATTTTACTTAAATAATGGCATGGCCAGAATGAAACTACCTGTGTGCTAAGCTTGCTTTCACGTGCTATAAGAAATAGTGCCCCTAGCAACAGGCAGATTCCATGACCCCAGTCCCCAAACATCACAGCAAAAAGAAATGGGAATGTAATTACTGCGTAAACTGAAGGATTTGCTTCTTGGTATCTTGCAACACTGCCAAAAAAGGGATCATCATGAATCTTAGCATTTATCATGGCTGCAAACTTCAAAAGTATTAACTTAGAAGTCAATAGTTTATTTCAACTATGATATATCCTTGAATCAATTAGTGATGGCAACCTGTATAAAGCAAACATGTTACAAGAGTATCACACAACTAAACAGCTCATGAAGTTTTATGAGCTCTTGGATAGGCACCAAATAAAAAGACAAGTTTAGAAGCATATAAGGAGCAGGAAAGAATTTCTAATTCATGTACTAGCAAATAATCCCAAAACTAACTTCAAGACATTAAGGTAGTCACGTTGCAGCAGATAAACACTGCAGATATTAGGCTCACCCGTATGCATCAACAATTTCCTGGAAAGCACTAGTGAAGTGGTTGGTTCTAAAATAAGTAGGAGGTGATTCCACTGCATCCATGGGATGAAAGATTATGCCAACTTGAGAACTACTATCAAAAGTTGCACGATGCAGTGCCTCCTGGATCTGTTAAATCAATAGATGCAATCTTTTTTATTAGAATATAAATGAAAAGTCAAATGTTTCAAATACTCAAACATAAGGAGTTAAAATAACCTGTGTTTTCGCAAATATGGGGCACCATCCCTCTCCGACAAGACATTTTTTTGTGACATCAAAATTAAGCATGTTGAGTGTATCATATACAGCCTTCTCTCTTCTTACCTAGGAAAACATTAGTAATAAGAACTATTATTTCATATTAAATATCATTCACATGCACACAATAATTTACTTGTTGAAATTAGTTTGAAGATACAAGCAAATATATGATAAGAAAACATGTGGAGGGCACATATCATATTTTACCATATTTATCCATTTTGCTAAATGACCACCTATGGAAGCAAGGGCCTTATTCCTGTGCCTAATACCAGCATCCAAAGTTGCTTCTAAGTCAACAAGACGTGATGAAACCTGTAACAAAAATCTAAACTTTTTCAACTGCAAGCCATATAGTTTACAGCCACCAATGATGATGTACAAAGCAATTTTAAAAACATAGAGGACAAGCAATAGTAGACTTGAATCAATTGATTGTGACATTGTGACACTACTTGCTGGAAAAGAACCCCAAATAGAAAGCATCTAAACAAAGTCTCTTGGATTGTAAAAAAAAGTCATCTGAGGCCTAAATTTAGGATTGGTAACTGGTAGAAAATGTTGCATAGAATTCAGGACAGCCAAGAATGAAATGAAATTTCAAAATATGTAACTGAGAACCTGTGATTTTTCCTTTCTCTCCCTTACAAAATGTTGTCCCAAATAAACCCAATCACATCTAAAGCACACTTTTGCACCTTTGCTTTAACAAAAGAGTGCATATATTGAAGTAAAACATGGAAGAATCCAGCAAGATTGAAGACACCAGAAATAGCATCTTCCTAAGCTTAAGCTTTCAAAAGGTAGTCAGCCTCCATCGCGAGCATACTTACCTCCCTAGTTATTTGCCTGTGTTTATGTATATCTTCAGGCACAGGGTAACAATGTGCACCAAATGCCTCACAAATTTTCAGAATTTTTAGTCTTGCTTGCTCCCCAGAGAAAAATACAACAAACACTGTTTTCTCAACCTGAAAGGGACAGTTCAGGAATCAAGGCCACAGAACATAGAAAATGCATTGACAGAAAAATCAAACTAGGCCTAAAATAGGTCATGGTAACAAAAAATTAAATTAATTATCTATGTCACAAATTAAAAAAAAATATGGCCAACTCATCAGGCTTTTTAAAACTGATAAAGTAATTGGAAAGAAGAAAACCATCTCTGTTGAAATAGGATCCATGATTTGTTCATCAGCTGGTGCCTGGTTGAAAAACATATTGCCTCTTGTAGCGCGAAACAGCATCCTTTCAAACCTAAGAACTTTAGATTTACAAACTATCCCACTGATAAATCTTAAACCAGATTGATTTGATGATCCAGGCCTTGTTTCCTGTAAAAGAAAAAAATTATTATCGCATAGTCAAAAGATAAAATGTGTGTGTAAATATAAACAGAATCCACACTTCTCGTAGAGGAAAAATATCAAGGATGGTTGAGGACATAACAGTAACCTGTTCAAGCAAAGATGCGCCCTCAACATAATTATCATTGTTAGAGTATGCATGCTCATCCAGTTCTCTCTCCTCTATTGCAGCATGGCTATGACTTGATGCAAGAAAACCACATGCCTGAAATTTTCCCACAAAATTATTATCCTACATAAACTAGAAAGCATTGTGTACTAAAATAATAGGAGTGCATTAATACATGAAGAACAACGAACCATATCTTAATGTGACTTAACACATTAAAACCAGTCTTATTGAAGAAAAATGAATAAAAAAACAAAATACTGAAGCTTAGAAAATAATCAGAAAGGCCAATGTTTTCCAAAAAGAATTATTGAACAGGCCTGCATAGAAATTTTTACCTTTTGCAATACAATCTTGAACTCCAGGAGCTCATTATATGTTTGCTGAAGTTTCTCGCTGTTAGAGTTCATTTCATTTAGTTCATGTTCATGTTCAGCAAGCTGTACCTGATACAAGAAAAATCCAACAGATAACATTTATTGTCAGATTCAAGAGAAAAGGAAATAATCTAAAATAGGTAATCACTAAGCACCAACTTTATGCAAAGCCTAGGTGATCCATCATATCTGAAGGGAAAAGGCAGTAAGGTAGAAAGGAACCTCTAGTTCCTCTAACTCAATATCAGGTTGAAAGGCAAGGCAAGGAGAACACATCAGACTGGCTTTATTGATTTGATCCTTGAAGAATCGTAGCTTTCTCGACATTTCTGCACACCGCTTTACCTGCCATGAAAGAAATGCATTTACTATCAGCAATAATGAAACAAAATCAACTTTGAAATTACTATCACAATCAGCAATAATGAAACAAAATCAACTTTGAAATTACTATCACAGGACATAAACTATTTATTATTATAAAAATTATAACTTCTTGAGTTTTGATCTTAGATAGCAGTGTGTTCAGTCTAAAAATACATTGACTATATGCATATCATAGCCCTTTTAACAATAATTCAATAATGAGGCCATAAATTGCGACATTTAGAGTGCAAACAATATCTAATAAGAGCACGAAGATTACCTGATTAGCAAAGGTTCTTTGGAAGGGGCTTTTATCATCATTCAACTACAAAAAAAGAGTGTCCATCAGAAATGCATTATTAAAGATCAAAACAGATTATAATCCAAGCACGTCATATCCAGAAATTTTAAACAGCAAAAATTACTTAATTCCTGCACATAATAGCAAAAGTAAAAGCTTTGACAAACTTCATGTATTTCTGGATACCCTTTCAACAAGCTCATAAAGAGATACAGAATTGAATGAGCTGTTCCAAATATAACATTCGAATTTTCAAATAGCATCCCCACTTTTAGTTTATCCAGTAGACAATATATGAGAAAACCTATTAAAACCATAGGACCAATTTTAAAATTCTGTTCATTCAGAAAATATAAATACTGATGATGTAAAGAGGCCCATTTGGTTGTGTATCCCGTTTTTTTTTTTGGGGGGGGGGGATATAAACAGAAGGTTCCGCATCTTAAGTGCATGGGAGTCAATCAATATTTCTGCATGTCAACAGACATAATTAAGCACCTACTGATAAATTTTCCCCCATACCATCCTAAATAATTTACTTCGGACATGGGCAAAAGTAGTTAAAAGTAACCAATCAATCCAGTCTTTCTTTTTTATTTAGAAAAGAAAGAATGAAAGAGTTTTAAACTTTAAATACCACTAACCATGACTTCATTCTACTATTTCATAGGTCTAAGGTTTTACTAAGGATAAAAACCCACAAGGCCTGACTTCTAAGGCATGATGCCGCATATATATATCGTACATAGTGTAGGTAATGCTTGGAAAAAGTTCTCTTGACATCACGGATGGATAGATATACTAGCCCAATTTGTCCTCAATTATTAGTGGGATTAATCATGCCCAACATTAGCAGCATATGCATTGACACACAGTCTTGACTTCCCCAGAGAACCAAACTGACAAGATTCTGAAACTAGCCATCTAGACCTGAATGGATGCTAGTAAGACAAAGCATGATTCAAGTCGGTGAATAGGCAACATCAAACCTAGTAGATTGAAACTTAAACTACAGTCCTCATATCTGAACCAGTGACTCACTGAGATAAGGTATTGACCACCGTCAAGAGCACAAGCAGTCTCCATAACTTGAGAAACTATTATCAAATATAACTTGCTGAACAGGTAAAAACTTATGACTAACACTGAACCTATGCAACCATGATTCTGTTAAATTTACAACTCTCAACCCTTGATTAGATTCAATGTTTAAATAAATTTCACGTGAAAATAAAAACACTTAATGTTGAATAAGTTAGCATATTTTGTTCGCATGAAGGGTCCAGCACTTAAACCAAATAAACTGCAAACAAGAAGAGGCCTCCATTCATCGTCAAATCATTCACTATTCTAGCAAGGGATTCCAATAAATTTAAGTTCAAAGCTAAATTCCACAATGCTGACATCCCATCATTCCTTGAGGCCCGTTGTCAACTCGACAGAAACCAAAACAACCATCAACACCAGAAAAGCGGATATTCAAACTTAAACAATACCATAAACTCCAAATATGCTTAAACTCTCTCCCGAAGAAAGACGAAGAATAAGCAAACAAAAACAAGAATAAAGGAGCCAAAAACCACATAATTAGTAAGAAACAAGTTCGGATCTGAGCAGGAACTTACATCTCGGAATTGGAGGAGGCCAAGTTCCCCCAAATAAGAGATAGCTCGATGAGCGGACTCGACGGGCATGATGAGTTGAACGAAGGTCATTTTCTCGGAGCGCATCAGATCCATCGGCGGCAAGTTGTCGATGTAATCCATTTTCCCGGGAAAAAACAGAAAATGGATCAGATCTTCGCTTCAGATCTCAAACGGTCTCCCGCGCGTCGGCGTTTTGGTATGTGTTATCTTGGAGACTTGACGGTCATTAGAATCGGAAAATTCACAGAAAGTCTCAGAAAGTCTGGTGGAAAAGTATGCGAATATAAAATAACTCCACGAGTAAAATTCCCAAGCTAAACTTCACAGTTACGGCTAGTCATATGGGTGCTTCAATGACGCAATAGGTTCGTCTTCCATAACATTGCCACCTGGTTCTCGTTATATATTACGTCTGAACATTGCGGAGGAGGAAAAGTGAATGAACTGACCAAATTGCATTAATCAATATTTGTATCAAAATTATATCAAAGACTAGAAATAAAAGTCAAAACAAAATATAAAAATGTTAATTGGTGGAGGAAGTTTTATTATCTGCGGTCAATTCCTCCATTGTTTGTAAAAGACTAAGGCTATGTTTGGTTCGACGGAGGGGAGGGGATGGGAGGGATTTTAATGGAGGGGAGGGGAGGGGAAGGGATATGAGGGATTTTAATATTACCTCGTTTGGATTGATTAGAAGGGAGGGGAGGGGAGGAATTTTAATGTTACCTTGTTTGGTTCAGGAGGGGAGGGGAGGGAAATTATTTTGACATGGACAATTTTACCCTTGTTAGAAAGAAGGAGAGGGGAGGTATTTTAACATATGTTAAACACATTTAGTCAATTTCTATCCATTCCAATTATTATTATTTTTACTAATCATCACTATTTCTTAAATATATGTCCATTTTTTAATTTGTTTCTTTTGTCTGAGACCTGATTGTAATTTTCCTATAAATTTTTAAGTGTTTAAAAATAAAAGTTAGAAGATTATCTTTATTTTAAACATTATATATTTATTAAGGTAAAAAGATTTAAAATATGAACTTAAAGGAAAAGTAGATTTTTCTTACAAAAGATCTTGATTGGTTTTAAATAAAAAGGAGCAAGGGTAGTGTTGGGTTTTCACAAAAATAGTGAGGGTATTTTAGTCCAATAAAATGAAAAAGTTGACATCCCCTCCAAATCCGTCCGATTTGGGGGGGGAGGAAATTGAGGAGGGAGGGAGGAAAATTTCAAAAATTTTTCTTTTCCCTCCTAAATTCTTTCCCTTGCCAATCAAGGGGAGGGGAACAAAATCCCTCCCCTCCCCTCCCATCCCCTCCATTTCCCTCGAACCAAACAGAGCGTAAAGCAAAGGTCAACAGGCGTGATCGTTAAAATTAGTTATCGTTTATTAATAACATGCTAGTACAAATAACCAAGATGAATTCTAATGAGAAATACAATTTAAAATTGGGTAAATTTTCAATTATTTAATTCCATTAGGTGAGGTAAGTTTCTTGTCCATTTTATAGCAGAAATTATAAATAGTTGATAAGCAATCCAATGATTTTGTTTTATATAAGATTCATTAGTCTTCGAATGCTTTAATTCCACTTATTCACTGGTGAGCAATGCCTCCACCACAAAGAGTATGCTTTCCCGTACAAAATATTGGATCCTTGTTCTCATTCCTCGTTCACTCTCGCGTCTGTAATTCTACGAATTGCGTTAGGCTGCTGGCAAAAAAAAGAAAACAATGGTATTGCGTTAGGCCAAGCAGCTCGCGTAATTATTTAAATTAGCTAACACTGCGCTTCCATTATAAGAAAGACAAGTCATGCACAATTTTTTATAAAGATAGGTATTCTCCTATTAAAAATAATTATATTAAAAATATTATCAGAATACTAAATATCAACACTTAACTTAATAAAAAGTTAAATATTAGTTTGCAATATTGTGAATGACTTATTTCTTTCCCTACATTCAACTTCTATTGGTGTGTAAAAATAGTTTTCTCATATGCCAGGAGCCATTTAAACCCAATAAAGTGTGTGTTTGTTTGTTATTTTATATTCGATCATATATATAAAACATAGTTGATTTTTTTTTATGAGATTAAGGAAGCTAATTGAATTACTCTAAAATAATTATATTTATCATTTTTTTTCTTTAAATTAATCTGTCTGACTTATAAATTGATATATAACTTAAACATAGATAACATTTAATATAATTAAATAATTTATTTAGCATTTTTAATCTCTTCAGAAAGTCAACTATATCTTATGTTATGTCTAGAACAGAGTAGTACTGTACTAAATAGAAAACTACTTTTATGAGAATGGTATTTTTCATCAGAAATTATTGGGGGGGGGGGAACACCTAGTGAAAGATTGTACTCCCTCCAGTTCAAAAATCACAATATAGGATACTTTTAGAAGGAAGACATGGTCCCAAATATAAGCCTCATCTAGTTTAATTAATACTCTTTTTCCTGGTTTACCTTTATAGTTAATACTCACTTTCTAACTTTGCTCACTCATATATCTCATTTCTTTCTAAAATAGCATTCCCAGTACAATTAAACACATTTCTTAAGAAGGGTAAAAGTGGAAAAAAAACATACATTTTAAAATATATTAAATTACTTAACTGTCATTTTTTATTTTCCATACATAGTTGAAAGTGCCTTACAATGTTCAGCGCAGAGAGTGTTCTCATGGCTTTGAGAGTTATTAGCATGAGAATTTACTCGGCCCCCTAAGTGCCTGATTGAATTAGCAGTAAAATTGCTTTTCCAACATGATTCACAGTGTAAAGAGTAAATATATGAGAAGAGTTTATCTTAACTTATATGAACATATTTTTTGAATACTAACCCAGGCATTCATGCGTGGATCTCGATGGAAGAATTTCTCATGATCCTATCAGCCATAGCAACATGATTCTCTCTTCACCAAAAAAAGAAAAAAAATCAGAGAGAGAGAGAGTGAAACTTTAAATGCAAACCATAGTCCGCGATATCTAAATCCTAGATCTTAATCCCGAGCCTTTAAACATCGGCCCGAAACCTATCATAAAATCCTCAACTCCAAAAAGGCAAAAAGTCAAATTCCTATCAGTGGTAAACTGGTAATTCACCGGAGTGGGAGACTATCACATGCTTAATTAGATTAATTTTGATGATTTAAGTGTGATAGTTTATAAAATATAAATTAACCTATATTTTTAAAATGTAATTTAAATGATTTAAACTGCAAATAGAAACTCTGTATTAATAACATAAAGAAAATGTAACGGAGGATTTTTTTTTTTTAATGGATTATAGATAGATTGGATTTAAATCCCTCAACTCAACTGTGTCCGTTTGGTTCCACGAAGGGAGGGATTTTAATGGAAGGGGGGCTTTTAATATTAGCTTATTTGAATTGATTAGAAGGAAAGGGAGAGGAGGGAAATTTGAATTGATTAGAAGGAAAGGGAGAGGAGGGAAATTATTTTTATATGGACAATTTTATCCTTATATTATAAGTAATTTTATCCAAACTCTATTAAATGTAAAATAAAGTTTAAATATAAATAATATTTTTTAAATTATATTCAATTGTAATCAAATACCAACCACATGGCATCCCAAAAAATATGAAGCATGGTATTGACTACTTTATAGAGTATAAATCATGTGAATTTCAAAAATGAAGGTATTCTCTCTTAGGGCAGATAAAATCATATGAATTATTATTCAATTTATAAATTTTGAAAGTTCACATAACATTCATCTTAACCAAAAATGAAGGTTTTACTCGTATTTATTGATACTGTATGGAGCATGGTCGAATAAAAAAATATGGAGCATGAGCAAATAGGGTTTAGTGTTTATGAAGAATGAAAATGGAAATGGCAGTTTTGGACTATCATCAAAATTTAATGGATATTTTTATCCAATTCAAAATTTTCTTAAGGCTCCCCTCCAAATCTCCCAATTTGGAGTCCTTATTAGCGGACATCAACTACAGAACTAAAACGCTCTCTTAATCGAGTCATGCCGTGGGCGTGGAGGGATCCAAAACCGTCCAAATCTTGCGGCTCGCCACGTGTCGTGAATCGCTCTCAATAAAACATGCGCTCGTCTGGCTGGAGCAGCAGATAGTCGACGAACAAGCATTCCACACTTGGTCGAGCTCGCCGTCGGAGGCTCTCCACCGTTGTTAGTCCTGCGTGGTTGTTCTCTGGCTGGCATTGAACAAGGTATGAACACTAGGGCTCTGTCTTCTCCAAAATCCGGTGAGATTGATTTGATCAATCTGGTTTTGAATTTAGAGTTGAATTGTTCCCGCTTTTTGGAGTTGAGGATTTATGATAGTAATCAGAGTTGACTGAGATATGAATTTTCATCAGATACAAGTTGGGATAGAGATAAACCATTTAGTTTTTCAGTAGTAAGGGACATGTGAGATTTCTTATATTCAGGTTTTAAAGTGATGGGGCTAGGAGAGTTGGAATCCCTATAGATTCCATCAAATCGTCTATAGTAGTAAGGAACATGTAACTATGTAAGATTTGTTTCAGATTTTACCTTGATGGCACGGGGAGAAGCACTGTAAATTCAATCAAAATTGTGTACTGTAACCACCTTCATTGGGTCTGACTATGTGTAGATTTTGTCTATAAAGGGAAAAACGTTTAATCAGAAAGCACCTTAACCTTACTGCCGCCTTGGACATAATTGTTGGACCATATCTTGCACTAAATTGGTTGAGGAAAGTGAATTTGTATAGCAGTTCTTGCAAGGTATTGCTCTTAGATTTCTGTAGAGAGCAACTTCATGTCCCAACCTTACGCTACAGAACTTGGTGTGAGGGGATTTGAGAACCTGGAGGAGGGTTCTGTGCATTTGTATAAAATCTACAATGTTGCACTGTTTATAGCGTATGAACATTACAGCTTTCTGCAACTTTTATAGCTATATTGATATTGATTATTGATTTTATGTGACAAATTGATAATATGAATAGAACTTCTATTTCTTTTTCTCATATTTTTTCTTAACTTGATAAAAAGCTTGAGCTGTATTAAACTAGAGAAATTAGTATATGTGGAGATCAATGACACTGGAGAACAAAATTCTACTTAATTGTGGAGTGCATGCCTATTTTTAACTATTGTTTGGTGCTCATCCAAGATACATCCATGTCTGTTTTCATCAGGTTAACAAGCTGGCTTGTACACAAAATGAGCAAATCATACGCAGATGAGAAGATTCTCAGCTACAATGATGTTGTGCTTAGGCGTTCAGATCTAGACATCCTTAGTGGTCCATATTTTCTTAATGATCGAATTATTGAATTCTATTTCAGTTATCTTTCTTCTTGCTATCCTTCTCAGGACATCCTGCTGGTTCCACCATCCATTGCATTCTGGATAATGAAATGCCCGGTCATTGAGGCTCTGAAAGACTTCTTAGAGCCCCTTCATTTGACCGATAAGACACTAGTTATATTTCCTATCAACGATAATGACGATGTTAGCCAAGCCGAAGGAGGATCCCATTGGAGCTTGCTGGCATATTACAGAAATGCTAATCTCTTTGTTCACCATGATAGCACAACAAGCATGAATAAAGAACCTGCTGAGCAGCTATATAAAGCTGTTGTGGGATATATAGGACTCTCCAATTATGCATGTGAGGCCAAATTTCTTGAATGTCCTGATTCACCCAAGCAAGTGAATGGCTATGATTGTGGCTTATATGTCACAGCCATAGCGAGAGTGATATGTAGTTGGCATGTAAATAATGAAAATACTGAGAGAAATAGTCTCTGGTTTTCTGCTGTGAAGGAGCAGGTCACTCCTCCTTTTGTTACCGGAATGCGGAGTGAGGTCTTGGCGCTGATCAAAGATATAATGGCGAGACAGTGAAAGCTGAATAAGAATTGATTGTGCTCGTGCTCAAATTTTTTATAATTTCAGCCCGGGCTTCCTCTATGATTTAGGATGGGAGGGAAATATTTGGATCTCGTTTTTGGATGTGTAGCTGATATTGTTTCATTGTAATATTCCAGTCTTTTGTTGGAATTATGATTATTATTAGTTTTAATTGCCAATAGATAAAATTTTAATCAAATAATTAGTTATTATTTTATTATTAATCATATATTAAATGGATATTTAATCAACTGAATTATCTTGAGTTGGGTGCTTAAACCAAGCTTTAGGAGAGAGGTGCTGTGCTGATGCTAATATCGTAGACACTTCTTTGTATCTGCTGCCTTAAACAAATTTTTTAAAAAATGATTTTTTTCCTCTGAACTCGTAATAGTTCCCCATATAATAAAATGGGTTTGCTGCAGAATATTGTTTGCGAATGAATAATGAGAGATGTGCAAAACATGATTGAGATTTACCACGGATGCATGCAGAAGAACTGTTGGAAAATTTTCTTCTTATCTATTGTGTTTGGTAGAGCTTTTGAGGGGCTCCAATTGGGTTTTTAGGGTCCAATTGAGTTTATGATTTTTTAGCTTTTTCTTATGTTCGGGAGCAATTTTTTTCAATTGAGCTTATCACATAAAAACAGTTTTTGCCCATAAGCTCAAAAAGCTAGCTTATGCAATTGAACTTTTCGCACGAGGGTGAATAATTAAAATATTTTTTTAGTTGTATTCAATGTATTATCAGACTGATTATAATTTTACCCTTAATATACTTTCTCAGCTACAAAAATTAATTTAAAATATTTTTTAGTGCTTTTAACCCCTTAAAATATTTTTCCAACTGTACCCAGTATGCTATCAGACTAATTGCAATCTTACCCTTAATGTACTTTTTCAGCTTCCAAAATTACTTTAAAATATTTTTTTACTTTTAACCCTTTAAAATATTTTTTCAATTATACTCAATCTTAAGAGACTGACTACAATTTTACCTTTAATGTATTTTTTTTAGTAGTAAATAGCACCTAAAACTTAGAATACTGATTTATTGATTTTCACACATTCTAAAATATTTTTCCAATCACACCTAATATTTTAAAGTAATTTTTAAATATTTACTTGATTTTTTAAATATTTTTTCACCCACTCTCTCTTACTATTATCACAAAAGTCATTTGTGCTTAATCCAATCCAAACAAATTTTACTTTTACAAAAGTTATTTATACAAGCGTCAATACAAACATAAATTACAATACACAATCTGATTTTTATCAAAAATAATATTACAAAAAATCAAATTGAAATAAACTCAATTGACAATCACGGTTCCAAACACACAACTGATTTTTATCAAAAATAATATTACAAAAAATCAAATTGAAATAAACTCAATTGACAATTACGGTTCCAAACACACAACTCCACAGAGATTAGGAGTTGTTACGCGGATTTTGAAAATGCATGTGCATGATGTTACTGTTACCTTCTATCTATGACTACCCTCTTTACGAAAATTTCCATTTAACCAACTATTCTGTTGTTGTCACAACAAATGGGTCCCGCCTTGCAAAACTATGGCCGCAAAGGGGGAAATTCCAGCTAGAAGTTTGATCACAAATATCTGAGATGATTAGCACAACCAAGGGGATGGTTAAGTAACATTAGGTTACAAAGCTGTAATTAAAATGGGAAAGGAGTCTCTCCACTGATTTCCCACTCCATTTGATGTCTCAACTATTAAATCATATTTTAATAAGTGAGATTTAATGATATGTCTAAAGTAGTATTATAATATCAAATATAATAAAAATCTATAATTAAATCTCACTTATTAAAACATAATACAGTGGTTGAAATATTAAGTGGAGAGAAGAATTAGTAAAGACGCTCCTCTCCCATTTTAAATGTAGTAGAGAGAGGACATAATCTTACTTGTATTGTAACAACATAAACATAGTAAGAGGGACCAAAGTAGTAATATTTAAAGCATGAACCAATATAAAGTTAGTTTAACGGTGTAAGGCTCTACTATATCTCTTTGGGTCTCGAGTTTGAGTCCCAGAATAGACACTTGTCTTGGGAAGAACAGCTACAAACTCCAAACTGGATACCGAATGATAATATCAAAGAACAAGAAATATCTAAAGCATAAATTTTGGTAAATAAATAGCAACTGTTCCAAGGAAGACCCCCTCAAAATATAAAGAAACTTGTATACAGCCAATCTATTTTTCTAACTCAATTCTCTATTGAAGAATGTAAAAATGTAGGCCCTATATATCTAGGAAAATGAATTGAAAATCGAAAGAACCATGCCACACACGGCCACAGGTATACTGTATATGAGTATCGTGAACCCTGCATCATATTGTATAAACATCAGAAATAAAAAGCTTAAAAAAGGTTCTTAGCAAAAAAAAAAAAACGGTATATTAGACAATCACACAGATACATATACACCGTACTTGTTTTTCTTAGGGGGAAGAGTAGTTCTTACAAAATTAATAATATAGCAAAGCATTTGTATCAAAAAAAAAAATATATATAGCAAAGCATAAAGGTGACGAAATAACAGCAATTAGTGCTCGTTTGATATAACTTATTTTTTGACAATAAATGCTTATAAATCATGATTTACGTTATACGAGATAAGTATGTGAGAGGAGTTTTATCTCAACTTACGTAATAAGTGTTTATTGACCCCAATAAGCAATACCAAACACACATTTAGAGAGAAATAAAACGTGAAGAGTATTAAATACCGCAGCAAAGAGTTAAAGGGGAAGGAAAATGGGGTTAGCAGAAAGAGAAACTTTCTTGAGGACAGACCAAGTGGAGAATAACAGTAGAAATGTAGAACACGATCATAACATGAAATTTCAAGCTGTACAAATATTCAGTTAATTGCTGCTGACCTCTTCAGGAGACTATCTATGTCATACTTGTGTCCACTGGATAACTGCCGAGCACTCGCAGGAATGTAGCAAACTCCTGTTAAATTAATATTGATTTAAAGTGTATCCATTCACAAATAAACCTCGTCAAGATTAGAGCAATAGTGTACCTTTAGATGCCTTAGGGCATTTTGTGCATTCTGATCAGCCATTGATACTTCAAAATCCACATAGAAAAGATAATCGAAGTACCTGAATAGCACACATGATTAATCAGCACAATACTCCTTACCAGCATGATATTTTAGCAGATATAATGCCACAAATGATTAATCTGGTCAGGTTAAAAGATGCACATATTGGTGCCATCGTCGGATGATGCTCGTAAAGGTTGATTCCTCAATGGCCGACTTTCTATCTGTTTAGAAACAAACCCAAAACACAATTAAAAATGTCTAAAGCATAAATTCCACAAATACATGCATACATACAAATATATATATATATATATATATAACAGCTGGCATAAAAACGGCAGGATACCTTAGTGAGGTTGATTTGTCGCAGAGCAAAAACAGCAAGCGCCTTGAAAAGTACCCCAGGACCCTCCTCTAAAGAAAAAACTATGCTTGTCTGGTAACAACACACCACAATCAACAGTAACATTTAGGACAGCATCTGATGAACTCAATGCAGTAATATCAACTTCTGCTTCCATCCGCATACCTTAAATAGCCTATCTGTGCCTGGAATAATAGGTTCTCGTGCTAACATTAAAAATCGAGTGATATTATCACCATCATCCTGCCAAAACAGATCCATTAATGACCATATCCACCTTGAACATGAACTTTAAATAGCATGAATTAAAGATTGAAAGCCTTGGATCCAAACCTGAATATCTTGAGCAAGTATATTCAAGTCATAGATCTCAGCAGCAGCAGAACTAGCAACAGCTCCTGCATCTTGTAGTTTGTGGACCGCAACATGCTATAATTTGTAAATATATTAGGGTAAGTGATATTGATTAACAATTTGACAGTATCATCAAAAATAGAATTTCAGTACTTTTATCAAAATGAAAAGTTTAATTTTCAGAATACAACGGAACTTGGGATAACATGACAAGGTAGGCAGCAGCAACCTAGGATGGCCCACTTAGAATCAAGAATAAGTATTCTAAAGCTGTCAAATCCGTAAGTGATCATAAATTTGATGGTTGATAATATAACTTACCCAGAACAAGTGGGTACAATAACAACAACGCCATGATTATTGTACACCAAAAATATCAGTTGTTAATATTGGTCAGCAGAAACATCTGAAATGATTCAAAAAACTACTTTCCACTAAATCTAGGCTTACCTTTGCAGCACCAGCTGTGTCATCTACTTCTTCTCTGACCAATCCCAAACTTGTCAATGTGTCCTCACACTGAGCGAGAGCCTGAAAAATGATCATCTAATGAGTTTAGGATAGGAAGTAACAAAAGTTAAGCTAAAAAATGTTAGAGGCACACCTGTGGATGACTAAGTACCCGCTTCAAATCCTCAAGTTTAACACCATGATTGGCCAACAGACAATGGCGGACTGCATATTTTACTTCACCGACTATATGCAACCTGTGTCGAAGTAATAGGTCATAATTTCTGTGAATGCTCCCTCCTAAAGAATTCTCAATCGGTAAAACCGCTCTGTCCACAAGCCACCTTTCAACAGCCTGTAAAGGGGAATCAGAGTGAGAGAGAGAGAACAGTTCAAAAGAGCCCCCTTGGAAATCATCTACATAAATAGATAAGCAGAAAACAATTAACTAATTTTCATGACTTTCTTTCAATAAATAGAGCCATTACACAGAATTTAGCTATTGAAGCATGAAAGTATAATAGGCATAGCATAGGGTTTTCAACAATCCCACAAGCATAACATCCTATTACAAACTCAGCTCACTCTTTTGCGATCATTGAGACCCTACTTGGTGAGGAGCACATATGTTACACTTCCATGACTTCTAGAACTCTTCAGCAAAGTTCGACCAAGAATAATATTCTTCAACACAGAAAAGAAGTAATGACAGATTTCTCTCCCAGAGTTACAAATTTTCATGACTTTATTTCAATGAATAAACCGTTACAAAGACTTAAGCTACTAATGGTATCAAAGTATAACAGATTATAGGCAGTGCATCTGGTTTAAAATAATCCTACAGGCGTAAAATCCTATAATAAGCTCGGCTAAAATGCTTTGCGATCCTTGAAAACCTACTGTGGTGAGTACATATCTTACACTCTCATCACTTCTAACATTCTTGAGTAAAGTTCGACCAAAAATAACATTCTTCAGTAAACAAACGACATAATGGCAGTCAGTCAGTTACTATTACTAGGTTCTCTTCCACAATCTGTGGGCACAATAGGAATTACATAGCCTTGTGCATGTGACCTTCGACTACAGGTCTGGCCACATATCCTTGTGAGACACTAGAACAAAAGGCAATGATGCATGTCAGTAAGTAGAATGATGAAGATATATTACTAATTCTGGACAACATTGGAGGATAACACGTAGAAGCCACGAAACTAATAACATTGATAACATCACTGAAACTTAAGGGTGAATAAATTTTGATCAAATAGCACGGACAATAGGACGATAGGGGCCAAACGGTTAAAATTTTACTTCAAATGCGGTGTCAAATTCGTCACAAGGCACTGCCTCACAATTTGGGTAGGCCTTCTGTGCGGCTGACTCGCTGTAAGCGCCTCGAACTCCCTGAAATTGCAAGTGCAGGAATAAAAAATAAAAAATATAACCAACGAAATAGAACTTTAAATGGATGGAAGCAGATGCAGGAAAAAGTTACAAACGCGTATTTCTCCGGTAAAGTTATGCTATCACCTGGTATGCCACACGAAGGCGAGATCCATCAGAAACTGAATCAGAGAACTGAGCAGAAGACAATGGCCCTGAAACAAATCACAAAATCCCGAAAATGAATCACAACCCCAAATCGAATTTCCCACAGACAAAAAAGAGAGGTGGTGGGAAGAGGTAATGATGAAAATTCATACGCGGAAGAGCGAGCATGTCTTTGGAGATGACGTCGCTTGGGAAGTCATCGGCGCTTGGTAAATCTAGAGCTTGGGGGTTCTTGCTGAGTTCGTTCTCTCCCTGAAGTAAAGCCCGAATGGAAAGGCTCCGGTAGCGTTTCGGTAGAGAATCATACGGTTTGAAGGTGGTTAGCGGCGGGATTTCGGACGGCGAAGATTGGTGTCTAGCATGATAGGGGAGATGGGATAATCGTGATGCTGCCACAGAGGCCGCCATTGGAGGTAACAGCTTCGGCCCCTTCTACGTTCTCCCTTGACAGAGTACCGAAACGGTAATTTCAGTGTCTATTTTGTTTCGCGGGGCACGGGACCAGTCAATTGCCTGTTTTGCGCGTTTGGGATTTTATTTCTCGATCTTTTTTTGGCCAAGCTCAAGACTCGATCATAAAATCCTGATGTAAAAAAAAAAAAAAAGAAAGAAAGAAAGGAGAATTACACTAAGGTCCCAAAAAAAAAAAGGAAATAAAAAAATGGTTCCATGGAGTTGTTAATACAGGCTCCTCGAGTTGTTAATGAGTTGTCAATACAGATTTCTGAAGTTGTTAATAGAATCATTTTTTCATTTTACAATCTACAGGGACTATTTCTTCATTTTTTTCCTTGGAACCTAAGTGTAATTCTCCAAAAAAAAAAAGACTAGATCATAAAATCTCTTTCAATGGTGGGTAATAGTCCATCCAGTAATCTGATTTATTTTTGGAGGTGTAATTAGCACCTTAAAATATTTAAGGATGTAATTAAAATCCTAAATTATTTTTGGAAGTGCAATCATCGCCCTAAAATATGACTACATCCTAAACTATTTTTTAAGGTGCAATCAGTACCCTAATATATTAAAAATAAAGCAATTACATCCCTTCACTGATAGAATATTAACTCTATTTGCTGATACACTCTTTCCTTTCCTCTTTCATCGATTTTAAAATTCAAAATTTAAGTTAATATTTTATTAATGAAGACGTGCAATTGCTCCATTTTTAATACATGAGGGGCAAAATTGCACCCTTAAATACTAAAAGAAGAAATGGACATGTTGAAGATCGGTGAAAGAGGAAAGAAATGAATGTATCAACAAACGGAGTTAGTATTCTATTAGTGAAAGGGTATAATAATTACTCCACTTTTAATACATTATGGTGTTGATTATAGGGGTGGACATGGGCAGGGCTGGGCAGGGCGAGACCCTTGCCCGAAGGATGAACGGGCTGCAAAATGCAGCCCGATGCCCGGCCCTGCCCACTAAAAGCCCTAACTATTTTGGGCTGGGTAAGAGTGGGCTGGGCAAGGTGGGCTTCCTTGTCCAAGTGATAACGCCTTATCTTGTTCACATATGAAAAAAATAATTCCTTGTGAATTTCATAAACATTCCTGTAGTTACTAATACCATATGTCTTAACTTCACCCTAAGTAATATAAACTTCAAATGCATTCGATGATTTCACATCTTATGATATTTCAAAATAAGTCTACAACTTGAGTCTTGAAATTTAAAAAATACCATATGTCTTAACAAATATCCATACTTTAAAAATTAAACAACATCCATAATCTATTATAAATAAGAAAAAAAATATAATTGTAATTAAAGCCGTGAAGTCAAAGTAGTTTGCATCAATTTAATGTCTCAAAAGTTGATCAAATGATGAAGCATCTGGAAAGAAAATAAAAAGCAACTATAATTTAATACATCACAAAGTAAAGAAGAAAGAAATATATTTGTAAATAGTGTTTAGTGGTTAGGGCAAAAAAGAGAGGATCAGAAGAGTATTATACAATAGACAAAATATATTTCAAATAAAAATATATATATGAAATAATATTTAATTGATATGAAATTTTATATTTTAAATAAATGAAAATAATTTTCAGGGCAGGGCCAAATGGGCAGGGCAGCACCCCTTGCTCGATGCCCGGCCCTGCCCGGTTATTAGCCCGCCCAAAGCTGCCCAAAATTTTTTCGGGTCACTTTTTTAGGGCTGGGCCGGGCAATTTTTGCAGGGTCAGGGTGGGCGCACCGGGCTACTGGGCACCATGCTCACCCCTAGCTGATTATACCTCTAAAAATACATTAAGGTGCTGGTTGCACCTCCAAAAATAAATCAGTATGTTTACCCTTCAAATATTCAAGTAATTTCAAGGACCTTCATCCTTTTTTTAAAAAACAAATACAGAAAAAATCTCACTCAAGTCCTAAGGACAATAAAAAATATAAAAAAAAAAGTCCTTAGGGATTTCAATTATATAGATTTCAAATGTAAACTTATTTTATTGACATTAATAGGCTTATCAGTGGTCACCCTATGTTAATATAGTGAAATACACTTATCAATTGGAACTGGTTTAGTAAACATAGATTGGCTTATCACATACACTTGTCAACGGGTATGCTTTAGTTAACATATATGAGTTTGTCAATAGTCGCTTTATGATTTATCAATATAGTTACATACACTTGTCAATAAGGTAAATTCACATTTATAATCTATATCACTGAGATCTCTAAGGACTTCTTTTATAAAGAAATCTACATTGAAACTTTCTTTTTTTTTAATTTTTTCTGATCATTGCGACTTAAGTGAGATTTTTCCAAAATATAAGGTGATGTAAACTTTGACAAAAATGCATTTTT
Organism: Inga laurina; assembly: GCA_963855925.1. Classification (NCBI taxonomy): domain Eukaryota; kingdom Viridiplantae; phylum Streptophyta; class Magnoliopsida; order Fabales; family Fabaceae; genus Inga; species Inga laurina. Next base: position 65,597,789 of record OY979707.1, on the reverse strand, counting down.
TTGTCGAGATTTGTTTTTAACATGTACTCCATCCATACTTAAAACGTCCTAATAACTTAACTGGCTTGTTAAAGAAACGGTCAAAATTAGTTAAATAGACTATAGTAAGAAAAAAAGACAAGGAATAGCGTATGAGAAAAAAATAATAAAATGGAGTATATTAATTTAAAAATAGAATGAATGGAAATGTATTTAATATTTAGACAAACTCAAAGTGTGTCTTGTAAAAAAGGACAAGCCAATTCAAAAATCATGATTTTATAATAGAAGTTACTCAAATCCTACCATCAAAGGCCAAAGGTCGCGGGAGTTGAAGTGCTAGTTAATGCATTTCAAGTTGAGCCATTTTGTGCTTGTTAATGTAGGTATTTTTCTGTTGAGTAAAATATCAAATGATATTAAGGAAAGTAAAATGGTTCACAGTGATCCAAAGCAAATATTACAGACAGTAGAGCTAAAGTATTGAAGGTAATTCGAGATTGAAATAAATTGCAGTGGCTTGAAGTAAAATTCTTGTGTAAAGCTAAGATTTCCTGTCAAAGTTATGATATCGATAGAAGCCTGATGTTTATGAATCAATAGGAAGGCCTCGTTGACACATGAGATTACGATATTTTACTTCCCCGTGGTTTCTTGCCAACTTGAGTTAGAAATCCGTAATAATGCTGCTTTGAGACAACGAACATGGAAGGGGTTCCTCGAATTCTGAAGTTAGGCCAAATGAAGCGGATCAATGTTTCCCCCTGATTACAAATGTAGCAGTCATAGAAGTGTCCCTTGTGCTTCTTATAATGACGCATAACTATGTTCCATTGATCAATCACTAGACCAGTATCAATCATTGCTGAAGGCTGAGAATTTGTCAATGTATTTCATTTGCCAATTGAAAATTTGATAATTTTAATAATACTCCCTCCAGTCCTAATTATAAGATAAAGTTGACTTTTTTGAAGAAATTAAGGAAGCCAATTAAATTACTTGAGAGTATTCATATTTTTATTTTTTTTTCTCCAAACTAATTAATTTAACTAATAAACTAATATATAATCTAAGAATACTAAAAATATAAACACTCTAAAGTAATTTAATTAGATTTCTTAATCTCTCCAAAACAGTCAACTTTATCTTATAATTAGGAGCGGAGGGAGTAATACCAAATCTTATAATTTATTTTGGCCAAGAATACTAAAAATAGAAAAGAAGGCAGAATGTTTAACTATTTGCCTGAACATTTTAATTTTATTACCTTGTCTTCTCATGAATAACAAAACACCTCCCCTGTTGATCTGTGTTGCACTGGAATCTTCCAGTGTCTTCGCATCAAGGCTCAAGCACGAGGCTTCTTGACATGTATAATGGAGACTCTGATCTGGTTGATTCAGATCCTCCACATCTTTGCGGGTTTAGTGGTTTAGCACGTGTGTGTGTGTGTGTGTTTCAGTGATGTAAGGCCCATAACCAATATAGGCCCAACAAGGCCTATACTCTGTGGGCCAGACGAACAAATTTTGAAATCAACATTGCTCGACTGAAAAGTAAAGACAAAAACCATTTCTTGGTCCCTAACAAAAAGATTAAAGAAGCACGAATATATGTATACATGCATGCACGCATCATCTACTGGTTTAGAGTGTACTAAGCATCTGACTTCAAAGTGTAAATGATTAATGAAAAGACAGTGCGTTCATATTCTCGATACAATATAATATATATATATATATATCAACCAAAAGAAAAATAATTTAGGATATAGGACTCGTAAGCAGCGAGGTGAGCGTGAAGAAGCAATAGACAAAATAATATTGGTAAATAATGGGAACGTTATGTAATGAGAGGCGGCCGAAGCTACGTGTAAAAGACGAGAGTGTGAAGTACAAGAAATCAGAATAAAGATTTTGAAAACGAAATGATAAAAGATGCGTGTAAGGTTTGTACGCGTCTCACTTGAGTCTTGACATCAATTAATCACTTCCATAAAAAAACTGCCCGAAATTCTCTTGTCACTGAATACTCCCAAAGTTCACTGAGTATATTCTATACAGGCAAGTGGACCGTACACGCATGCTTAGCTCACAAGTCTTGAACTGTGCCGCAACTATAATAAACGACGGTGGTGGACAAGTGGACCGATGACGCACATTTATAGTACCTTATTAATTTATTTATTAACATATTTTATTGGCATTCACGAACCACAATCATGTTGTAATGTTGTGGTGGCTGGTAAATGCTATAGTGAGAGAGTGAATCTAGCTACTGGTGCGTGTAACTGATTGGATTTGCGGCACTAATCACGAACATGTGTGGGTTAGGAAATCTTAATGATGAAAAACAGTTCCTCTTTTGTTTCCTTCCTTAACTCTCTCTCTCTCCATCATCTGCTTATTTTGTATATTTGGTTGTTGAGATATGCAATCAATTTTCTTCCAACTGTGATATTTTTCTCTATTTAAAAATATTTCCAAGTACTGTTCAACGTTTATGTTTCTTGAAACGACGATGGCGAGCCGAGGGCCCCAGGGCTTTGCATTGATCACGTTGAAAAATTAGTTTGCCAGCTGCGAACCTGAAGTTGGTGGTGGCCGAAAAAAAGGTGGAACCTGAAGTTCAGAGCCTGAGATATTAATGGATATAATAATCATATAACTCCGTTCCGTTTATATGACAATTAACGCATTCAGCTAGAATCGGCTGAATTGCACAATCACCGTTCCGTTTGCCCCGGCCGACACTCGAACCATGACGTGTGCCCACGTGACATATCACCCTACCCCATCTTCTATCTCAAGCAATTACCTATCATGATTCATGAGTGAGTTCACCTGTATTGCTAGATTCCTTGATTATTAGTTATTTATTTTTTTTACATTCCCTGTTGTGCATGTGATGTAAACCCCATTACACGTTCTAACTAATACTCCCCATTTTAAATATAAGATAAAGTTGCTTTTTTTATAGAGATTCAGGAAGTTAATTAAATTAATTTAAAGTATTTATATTTATCATTTTTTCTCTAAATTATTTTGCTTAACTTATAAATTGATATATAATTTAAAGATATACAACATATGATATAATTAAGTAATTAATTTAGTTTTTTTAATCTTTTAAAAAAAATCAACTATATCTTATATTTAAAACTGGACGTAGCATCTTCTTTGACCAATTACACAGTCTAATCCTTAAAACACACAAAGTTATTTCCCACCAACGATATATTGCGGTTGATGCACTTAAATATCGTTATTTATCTCCTGACAGAGGGGTCGGAGGAACCCAGCAAGAATTATTGACACTAGAGGTAGAGGCGGGGGCCAGTGATTGGCCTCTAAAATGGGCCAGGCTCCAGCTAAGAAATAAATAGAAATTTTATTCTATTGTTATAATTATAAAGTATAATATAGGAAAAATTACACTCAAATTTTAAGAAAGAAGGAATTTTTTTTTGTCAGAAGAAAAATAAAAAATAATCCCTTAAAATTACAAAATGAAAAATGATTCCATTGATAATTCCACAAACAAATTATTGACAACTCCATAAAATTATTTTTGAAACTTTGAAGAACCATTTTTTTATTTTTCTTTTATTTTTTAGAGTTGATTGTGATTTCACCTCTAATATTCTAATATATTGATGTCTGTTTGCTTTTAACAAGCTAATACTAATAGTAGTAGTAGAAGCTACCAAACATTGATCAACCTATTGGCTGTTTCTGCTCATTTGTTCTTTCCTCGGAAACTTAAATATTCGTCTTAAGGCTCATAGCCGCATTCCAGCTGCCACGTGTCCCCTCCACTTGTTACGTGGGCCCAACCATCACCGACCATATCCCTTCCCCCTGATCTTCCCCCGCACCCTGCTTTTTCCCATTCACATCCGTTCATGCATAATATGTGGTTTTGGATTAATTTCAATTACACGTTTAAAACTGCCATGCCATCTTTTTTTTTTTTTTTTTTTTTAATAACAGTCGCAAATACTAATAACCTGAGTTATAAGTAGGATCAAATCCATCCATACCATTAAGCTACAAAGCTATTAATACTGTCATGCCATCTTTATCAGAGGGAGCTTGAAACTTCAAGAATTAAAATTCATATGCAAGAATCTTAGAATCATATCTCATCGAATTTACTCCTCAATTCCCAGCTATATATGTGTGTGTGGGCGCGCCTCTGCTTGAATAAACACCTCTGTTGTTTTTTTTTTTAATCAAATAATATTACACTCGTTTTACCTGACTCAAATTCTCATATTACCGTGTGTTAATTTTTTCTTCAAACGGAAGCAAAAGACATTTTTTATATAAATTTACCTTGGTAAAAATATATGTTTTTTGTCAAATTTGATTTTTTTGTCATCAAACTTTTTCATGATTGGATTTTAACAACTAATCTATATCTATATTTTAATTTGCAAGAACCCCGACCTTTCTGACAACTTCAAAAGAAGCGCGGTTAATTAGTGTTCATTTGAAATAGGTTAATTTTGGGTAATAAGTGTTTATAAATCGTGATTCACGGTATACGAGGTAAATATGTGAGAGAAATTTTATCTCAGCTTACGTAATAAGGACTTATTGTCCAAATATGAGCCAAACCAAATACACACTAATCTCATATCTGAACGCAAGATGAGCTCTTCCATCGTACTGTACCATAGGCAAACAATGGGAAGTAAATAGTGATGGACGAGGTACAAAATATAACTACAAATTTATAATTGAATTGTCATTTTTTTTTTGGCAGCCATACATCATTGAATTATGAACATTAACCAGTGTAATTTATGGATTTTTTATATTAACTCTTCCATGGATCGTGGATGACTAGCTATGATATTTTTCTTGAAAAAAGAAAATTATTTATAGTAAAACCGGAATGCCGTCGCATCCAACTTGGGAATTAAGAAATCAGAAATGTTTCCAAATTAAACCAAAAGAGGACGAGAAAATCAGGTGAGAAGATTTATCAACTTCAAGCAAAGAGACAAAGATTCGCTGTCGAAGAAAAAGAAAGCTGTAAGTGGGAACATCAGATTCTTTTCTTCACAGAAATGCCAATACGAACAACATCACCGTATATTGGCCATGTTGGGCACAGTTCCCATTACTTACTTTATACCCAAGTATTATTATTTTTATATATTTTCCTTTCTTTTACTACTTTTTCCCCTTCGTTTCCCTGTGTTTCTTTGACTATGACCTCGGTTTGACCAGTCAACCAAACATGACTGAGCTCTATGATTCCATGTTCTATGCCCCACCCTACAATCCATGGCCCACCACATATTCTTGCTTCCTCCAATCATCTTTTTCTTCGACTTCATTATCCCCTTAATGTTATGATTAAAGTCAAATCAATGACGCCATTTTTACATTTTAAAGACAGATTTTTTTGGCCAATTTTCAAACGGTGAATTGCACAATAATGGTTGATGATATTGTTTACTCTTTGATTTCGCATGACAAACATATTTCAGTAATCATATATGTGTATATATATACATGACTCTGATGAAGTTCATGATACTCTTCATTTGTCGTAATTAATTTATGTGAGTCATTCTTCCTGGCTAGCTAGTCTTTGTCTCTTTTGGTAAAGGGACAGTGTAACGAAATTCTGTTACCTGTAAGTTTACTCAATTTCAGTTTCTGGGTTTCGCGTGAGAACATGGTTTTTTCTATAAATGTTATTTCGACAAGTTAATTTCCATCAAAAGGTTGAACGTGATAACAAATTTTTTATAACGTATTATTTGTAACGTCTTGAATTTTTGTCACCAAAATTTTTTATATTTAAAAAAATTAAATGATGAATTAAAGAGTATAAATAAAAGATAAGAGCTTGTGATCTTAATAATTTTATAAGCTTTTGCCTTTTATTTGTGCTATTTAATTTACTATTTTATTTCTTTAAATCTAAAGAATTTTATTGACAGAAATTTGGGATGTCACATTATTACTATAAGATGTGCATAGTCCTGGTTTAAGACCTGATATTAACGTCCTTGTTGTTTCAAATATTATTCTGTCATCCTATAAAAGCATCATAACTATTGCTAATCGATTAGAACATCCATATCCATATACAAGGCAATAATATACCAAACCCATTTACAGAGGAAAATATATATATGGAGAGAGAAAGGGTGTGATGAGATGGATGGGATAATTAAAATGAACAATTCAGAATGAATTTGATGGTGCAATAATGTGAGGTTAGCTTTTGAATTAAGTTTCAATATATAAAATGATGAGTCAAAAAGCAGAGTGCTTTTTAAATGACAACAAAACGACAAAAGAGGTATGATGTGCGAGAATAATCAGATGAAGCTGGAAGATCAGAACAAATGGGACGAAATTAATCATTCTGTGTTTTGCAAATGATGGGAACTGTCACACAATCATTCCCTGAGTGGATGCTATTATTATTCCTCAAGGATACAGGCTTGCCCCCAAATTATCCCGTTTCGTTGGAAGCTTTCAACAAGGTCAGAACATGTTTATTTATCTTTGATATAAAATATATGTATCTAATTTAATTATATTAAATAAATTAGTTAGACTAATTAATATAACATATATTTTTTAAAATACCCTGATTATTTTCTTTAATTCCCTTATTCCTTTTCTTCATTGATTATTATTGAGGAAGTATCAATTATGGCAAATTAGAAAAATATTGATAAATATAAAAATTATATTGTATATTTAAAATCAATATCAATTCTCTAAATATATCTTGTATTAAGTAACGGAGGGATTGTCTTTTTAATTCGCACTTATATATTCTGAAGCTACCAGCCCACAGGTAGTAGCTGGATTGGGATTATTTATAATATCCATGTAATAGCAGGGATATTTAGAGAGAGATCAGAGTACTATAAAAACTACATACACTCACGCGAAAGATTGCTTCTCTTATTGGTAAAGTGAGAGGAAAGGAGGGTAATGGCAAAAGGACGAAAAGGTCGGGCCATGCATGTGGACTGTGAGTGTGATGAAATTGACTAGTCAGTAGAAATGCACACACATACTTGAATATGCTCCATTTTATCTATAATATAGGATATTTTTATAATAAATGTATGGTTTAAAATATAGTCACATCCAGTTTAATTAATATTATTCTGTTTTACCCTTATGATCAATACTGATTTTCTAACTTTACCTATTTATTATATCCTTTTAAAATAAGATTCATAATATAATTAAACATATTTTTTAATGAGGATAAAAATGAAAAAAAAATGTTATAATATATTAAATGATTTAATTATTTTATTTTTATCCTTAAATGATTGAACTGTTACTTCTTATTTGATGTGATATAACTGAAGTGCTAGATCGAAAGGAGGGAGTATGTAATTGACGCTAATCAAAGAGGGTGAGTGGACCCCGCCCCAACCCTCGCCATCAATCCATCAAGGACTAAACCTCTCATTCAATTATTGATACTAATGTTTTTTTTTATTAACATCAGTAACCTCATCCGTTTAAATATGGCATCTAATTAGTTAATTTATGAAAATTGATTTTTTTAAAGTTGTTATTATTATTATTTTGCAAAAACTATACTCGTTCAGTGCTTAACATGAGAGTCACTTAATAAATTTGGATAAATTAAGGAAATTAAATAAATTTCCCACCCACTAGTACAAAAAAGGTGACTTAGACCGGCACATTTAAACCGGTTGTAGTAAATGAGGTCTAAAAGAAATGCGCGGTGGCATTTACATAATTATAAAGAATTTGGGAGACCGGTTATTATAATAACCGGTCTAAAAAATACAATTTAGACCGGTTGTAGACGGGGTACCTAGTGAGATACCCCGTCTTAGTGGGATAATGTTTTATTGTTGCTGTGTAAATAAATTAGATAAGTTAGTTAGTACGTTATGTCAAATGTGACCAGATCCCTTTAAAATATCCCTTATATGACATTAGATAATATATATAGAGAGAGAGAGAGAGAGATTTATAAGTTAGGTAAATTAATTTGGGAAAGTAAAATGATAAATATTATAGATAAAATGGATTAAAGTTTTTATATTTATGATAAAGACAACATTCTAATCAGCTTATATAATTAGAGCCAAAGGAGTATGGCACTTTTCGTAAAATACTCCTCTCTTATCAAGAGTATTAAGTGTGAGAGGCAAAGAAAATGGTAAAAATTTATTAAATCAAGGCGAACAGGGGAAAAATATTAAATGAGTGAGACAGAGAGGCAAAGCTCTTATATTTAGTATCAAACTGCATCCATCAACTAGATATATTCAGGACCGGAGGAATTAGTATCGTTTTGAATGCTTAACTTGCTAGTTATGTTTTCTCCTCGTTTTTAGTAATGTATCATTCTCTCTCCTTGGGAAAGCTGACATCTTCTTCAAAATTTACTAACAAGTCACTATTATAAGGAGAAAAAACATAAATTTAAATGTTGAAAAACATATTTATTAGAAGAGGTAGAATCTATTTGCGCTCTAATATTGTGAAGAGTACTTATTAGAAAGTGCATAAATTATTTTTGCTTTAAGCCTCGAAGGGAATCCTTTATCAAAAAAAAAATGTGGTTGGGTTGTATATCAACTTTGTTTGAAAATGCATGGAGCAAATTTTCAAATTTAATTATATTTAAAATTATGAATTTCAGTTGAAGGAAGGGAAGATATATTAGATTTTATCAAATTTCAAATAAGGGTAATTAATTTAAAAAGTAATTAATACTCTACCAAATAACCTATAATATAAGATAATAAAGACCACTCAATTATTTTTAAAAAAACAAATTATAATAAAGATAAGAGGAAATGCATTCTATTGAAATATTATCTGAGATACTTGGTGAATTATGGAAACTCAAATTATTCAATCTTTAATGGAAGGTAAATAACAAGAAGAGGGGATGGATGGAATCATGGAAACGAAGGAATATGGGGGAAAAAAAAATGGTGGCCCGGGGATTGTCCCGAGGAATGATTTTTTTTTTCGTCGAAAATTGTCGTGAGGAACGATGAAGAGTTCACATCAGCCAAAACACTCAACAAACTAAGCACGACAATTCTTCCCCGGTTCCCCCCTCAATTAATGTCCCATCAACGGCCTCTCTGTTTCTTCTCCCCTGGGTCCCACCCCTTCTTGCCTGAATCAGCCACCGAACATCCTCCTCACCCCCTCTTCTGTTCGCACACTTACCATAGGCCTGTTCTTTTCTTCCATTCCACCTAGTTATTCCCCCCGAAATAAACAATCAAACTAATATTTTTTATCTATTCATTCAACCATATATTTTATCCCTAACATCAAACTTTTGTTTTAAAAAACACAACGTTTTAGCTATTCCGTACTATATATTTCTAAACTTACCTTTACCTTTTATCAGGTATTCAAACAATTGATTTTAGAATTCGTGGATGGTTATCTTCCATGTGAAGATATCTTTAAACTCTGAATGAAAAAATTAAGATAAAAAAGATCTAGTAGGACATTATCCCGCTAAACTAACTATGTATTAGTTACTAGTTAAATTTTAAAATATAAGTTATTTTTGAGTATTAATTATAAGTTTTGATAAAAAAAAAAGGTAGTATTAATTATATAGGCAAAAGTTGATAATTAAACACTAATCCTCCAAGTGACTTGTGCTACTAACCAAAAAATTCTTTTAACTTATTCCTCCGATACTTAATATAAGATATAGTTGGCAAGTTCAACTTGATCCTAAACATAAAATATAAATTTTTATATTTGTCAATCATTTCATAATTTACTTCTATCGATGTCCTTCAACAATAATCAAGAAGGAGAGGGAATAAAAGAATTAAAGAATGTGATTACAGTATTTTGGAAAATGTATGTTATTATATTAACTAATTCAATTAATTTAATAAAACAAAATAAAATATGTATTATATTAAAAACCAAGGAGTATATTTTAATTATTTTTTTAACAAAAGGACAGAGCATTATTATTTTTATTTGGTCAAGGATATAACTCATTTTGAGGTTTAGAGCACAAATGATTTTCAGCTCTCTCCACAGTCGCATTTTCTGAAATTTAAATTTATGTTCTTCATTGTATGAGGACAAGGTCATTTACCATCTCAAGTGACAATTTGTTGGCATGAGTATTATTTAGAATGTGAGACGTGCCTTGATTATCTAAGTGTTTGGACGCAAATTATCAAAACCTTAACTCAAAAAAAGGAAAAAAACAAAAAAGCGAAGGTGAAGTGAACATATGGGAACTGGATCACATGAGTTTCACGGCGTGTGGAGTCTGGGAAAGCCTCATGGGTGTGGGGCGGATGAATTGCGACGGAAGGGACAAGGAGAGCAGATTGGTAGTGGGGCGATGTGAGGTGGAGCCCACTAATAGTTGAATCCACGCGAGAGTGGGCCCCTCCAGCCACCCACAGATATAAAGAGAGAGTGAGGAATTTGTAATGTTGCTGCTTAGTGGTATGAAACGAAGCAGAAGAGAGATATTGGGATTTTTAGGATTATTAGAAGGATTGGAATTTTCCATTTAATGCCTTCTCTGCGTGCAAGCCAGTCTCATCCTTCATCTCGTACGGCCAATACCCCCATCATTACTCTCTCTCCCCCCTCTCCCTTTATATATCTTCTCTCCTTTCCCTTCCATTCCCCCACTTCACTTCCCACTTTGCATGACTCTGCCCACCCAACCCAACACATTTCTCCCTCCAATTTCCCTCTCCTCTCTCTCTCTCTCTCTCTCTCTCTTCTTCATCACAGAAACAAAGATTTGAGATTTCTACTTCTACCGCAAGCTCATCTTTCCCAGTGATCATTGAGGCCAGCTTATCTGACTGTATGGATGGATCCTTCTAGCGCACAACACCAGGTAGGATATTTGTGTCTCTAGCGTGCAATTACTTACACGTACACGCCTCTTCTTTGTGCCTTTTTCTTTCATCTTTCATTCAGTCATTTCCAATTATTCTCTTTGTTCTATGATTTTGGCTTCTTGCTTGTATCTTCTGAAATCTGACGAACCAACGAACTTCTCATCGATTTCATTTTTCTCACCCCTCTTCCTGGAAGATTTTGGAATAATAAGCATAAGAAACTTGTGGGCAGCTAATTTGTGTATGTTATACATATAATAAATTTCCTTTTGAGCTGCGAAGTCAGGGTAAACTTTCCTGCCGAAGTCTTTGTGAAGTTCGAACAATAAAGTTAACAGAAATTAGCTAGGAACCGAAATTTTTTGAACTTCGTTTGGAGTAATTCATCCTTTTTTTAGTTTTTCAAAATCTTGTAATAATTTAAAGCTGAATCTGCACCTCCCCGATCTCTATCTCCTTTTTCTTTCCCCCCAAAAATAGGCAGGCCGGTAAACTTAACTTTACCTTTCTGATGACATGTGCGTGCGTACATATGTCACTCAGATTGAACTGATGAGATTTATAAAGATGCATTAATTTCTGATTTCATCGCGATTTTGTTTTTCCTTTTTCGATGAATCTCGCAGCAAATGCCTAGCCAGTCGTCACTGGAGAATATGTTGGCTTCTTCAAAGGCACAGAATAATAATCAGGAGAGAAAGCCAAGACCTCAGCCTGAACAAGCCCTGAAATGTCCAAGATGCGAGTCTACACACACCAAGTTCTGTTACTACAACAATTACAGTCTCTCCCAGCCAAGATATTTCTGCAAATCTTGCAGGAGATATTGGACCAAAGGAGGAACCCTGAGAAATGTTCCAGTGGGTGGAGGCTGCAGGAAAAACAAAAGGTCCTCATCATCTTCCTCTTCATCAAAACGGGCTCAGGATCAATCACTCACACCCAATTCCAATCCACTAATCACAACCCTACCTCCATTATCATATGACCCCAATGACCTTACTTTTGCACTAGCTAGACTCCATAAGCAATCTTGTGGACAATTTGGCTTTGACAACCATGATTTTTCTGTTCTGGGAAATTCTCTTGGAAATATCTCTTCCACAAACACTGGATTTCTAGATGCACTTCGTAGTGGATTCCTTCAAACACAGAGTAGTAGTAATCTTCAGAATCTGTACTACGGATATGGGAATGGGGACTTGGGAGAGGTAGACAATGGAAGTAACAGTAATAATGCTTGCGGGATTACTGGGGTCAGTGGAGAGATGATGCTTCCATTTGAACAAGAAGCGAGTAATGCCGCTACTCATCAAGCAGTCACTGTCACTACCATGAAGCAAGAAATCTGCAATAATGGCAGAGAACAAGGTGATAATGCTAATAAGGTTTTGTGGGGCCTTCCATGGCAGCTTAATAATGGAGACACAAACATGGGTGAAATTGATTCAGGAAGAGCAAATTGGAACAGTCTCACGTCGTCATCGTGGCACGGGCTTCTTAATAGTCCCCTAATGTAAAAACTCCAGAAGAGAGGACAAATCGGAGGGCGGTGATGATTTCCCCTCATGTTTGACTACAATTTTATCGGTCTTAAACTTTCAATATAATATTCCTCGGCTTTTGAATCAAAAATCATCATGTCTTCTTCTTTGTTTTTAATTTTCCCAATTAATCAGCTGTTGTTATTATTATTATTATTATTATTTTTTGAATTTTTTGTTTGTTTGATAGGCTAGACTAAGGAAAATGTCAAATTTGTTTTGTTTTTCAATGATAGTCAAGAAAGTTGGAGAGAAGTAGATGAAGAATCATTATTTCCCTCTTTGACAAAAGAAGAGGGATGGAGAAAGAATGAGAGTGATGTTTCATAGTTGATTGCAGTCTGATGAGTCTGAACTCTCCGATCAGTTGGAATCCATATTTTTAGCTCCTTTGAGTTTTGAATATAGCTGAGTTGTCGAGATATTCTGCCATGATTGCGTCTTGCTCTGATCAGGCATAATCTGATAACATGCTGTACGATTTTACATGATCAAATTACTATCCTCCAGATATAGGTTCTCATTCCGGTTTAAAGGACAAAATTTTGAAGTTTTGCTTGAAATAAAGATGTGATAATTAGATTATTTTTTAATATTATTGTCTTTGTTTAACTATATTAAATTTTTTACATGTTTTTTATTTTTATTTTTACACATTACAGTGGAGTCTTTAATTTTAGCAAAGGACAAAATATCCCAATGGAGATTAGTTTAACGTAAGGGGCTAATATCTACCAATTAAATGACTTTAGTAACTATGAAAGAAAAAAAATACAATGATTTTTTTTAGGTTAAGAATATACCACTTCCTTCAGTCCTAAATATAAGATAAAGTTGATTTTTTCGGATAAATTAAGGAAGCTCATTAAATCACTTTTGAATATTTTTTATTTTTATTTTTTTCTCAAAACTAATTAGTTTGACTAATAAACTAATATATAACCTAAGTATATATAAAATATGATACAATTACGTAACTTATTTAATTTCCTTAATCTCTAAAAAAATAAATTATATTTTATATTTAAGATCATCATATATAATAATATATAATGTTAGTAAATTAAGAAGAATGTAATGGAGAATTTCTCGTGTCCCTAAGCATTAGAAATTTCAGTGAAGCATGTGCAGCAACTTCGGTAAGGATTTTTGTCCCTATTGGCAGACCAAATCTGTGTTAGGATTTGGGCGTGGGAAAATGTCAGTAATCAGTTTGAAAATTATTTGAATTTGCCTCTCTAATCACTGACAAATTATCCGTATTGGCTGGGTCCCAATTTGAATTTCTTTTAATCGCGATGGTTTTGGCAATTCAGTCATTCATAGGACGTCCCGCCATTTTTTTTCAATGCTGAATTTGATCAGTATTTATTTAATTCAAATAATTACATCCGCCATCAAAGACGGCTGCATTAGGGTTATTTTTTTTTAAAAAAAAAAGAGATTTGAATTAGAGAGGGGCTAATGACATTTATAGACCGTCTAATACGATATTCAAGGATTCTAACAAAAAGCATGATATTTAAGGATTTCAAGTTTTTGAAATACCATTAAAAGATCCTAGTGCATTACTGAAATAAAAAAATAATATAATTGGTAAAAAATGTCCCTCTAATTAAATATATTAACAGTAAATTAGAAACTACTCTATTAATAAGATTTCAAAAGGGATTAGAAACTAACTACCCACCATCAACTTCTTCAAACCGAAGTTGTTTCGGAAGAGCATTGCAAAAGAATTATCTTCTACAGTGTAAAAATAAATATATGCACTCATACAAAAGGAAAAATATATATACACGATGGTATTGTTAATTTAGAGTAATCATTTTACTGGCCTGAAGAATAATTATTATTTTTCATTTAAAAGTATAATGTGTGTGTGTGTGTGTACATCATCCATAAAATGATATCCTTCTTTTATTCACTAATTGATTTGAATCTGAATATATGTGTCTACACACACTTATTGGTCATCAGATATGTTAAAAGGATTCAGAACATGGAGTAGAAGCAGAACAAATTGGCAAAAAAAAAAAAAAAAAAAAAAAAAAAAAAAAAAAGCAGAACCAACCATGTTGCCAAACTGAAGTTGTTTCTGCCCTTACAAATGTATAAAATGTGTGTGTTTTTTTTCAAGTGGAGAAAATAGGAGGTAGCATTGATGATAATAAAATGTGTAAAAACTGTTCCTTATTCATCACAACCAAATATATACGAATCTAGATGTAAGTACTCCTTTTGATCCTTATTATAAGACACCAACTGCCATTTCTCTTAGACTAAGGAAGGGAAGTTGAGTCATTAAATTGGTGTACAGTTGATAAAAATTTCCACCTTTGCCCCTACTTTAATGATGTGGATTTAAAAAAATTAATTTCTAGATTTGTAATGTGTTAGCAACTTAGTATAGTCTCTCATTGCTTCTTTCTCTCCCCCCATAGTTATAACCTCTATTCCTAAATCCCAATGCCTGATGCAATATCCGATGGATGACAAAATTTACCCAAATAGATATAGAGAGATGATTGAGAAATGAAATAATGAAGCAAAGGATATAAAGTTGAACCCCTTGGGAAATGAAAACTTAATGGGGGTGAGAGAGAAACATGCTTAGTGGATTAGAAATGCAACAGGCACTAAAAAGAATATGCAATGTTTATGGTATAGGAAATAAAAATTTACGACCTTCAAGAAGTTATTCAAAAAAAAAATGAAGTCCCATTAAAAATGACGCATAATAGGAAAAATATAATAAATGGGTCAGTTAGAAGCAGTTGGCGCCTTATAATTGACAGTTGGTGCCTTATAATAAAAACAAGAGAGAATACATATTGGGGGGTGTTTAGATCGAGGCATAAGGTTTTCTAAAGGGGAAAAAATATTTCTCCATGGTAAAACAAAAGGCAAGCATAAACCTTGAGATCTGAGATACAAGATGGAATATGCAAGGTGAGAAGTGAGAAGTGAGACATTAGGAATCTCATGATGAAGCTTGCAAGTGGGTAGCCAAAAATACTTGATTGAAAGCTGTCAGTAAGAGAGTACTGAGGCAGCAAAATCCAGAGATACAGATTTATATATCATCCTCATTTGATTCGCCTATAGAATTCCCCCTTCCCAAGGAAAACAAAAAATTCCTCCAGACCTGGCGTCAGGAACGTCAAAATCTTTTACATCACAAATACTTTTGATGAAAACACCAGATCTCTCGGAAGTCTGTCCAAGACTACTCAGGTTACATTGCTCGGATGAACAGTGAGTAATTTTCATGACAATTACTCTGAAGAGTGGCAATAAACATATAAAGTATGATCCTTTAATGTCCAAACGGGAGTGTTGCGAAACACAGTACCAGGCTCTACAAGTATCAGGCACTTGAATGTAACAAACCAGGGGCACAAAAAAACAACAAAAAAAACATTTTCGACTTCTAAATTCTATAAGTTAGACAACCTGATTTGTATGATTGGCAATGTAGAGGTGTTCTTCAGGAGATCATTAACCTCCTAGCAACTAAAGTTGGGTATTCCTTGTCTTTCACACCTCGTCAGGGGAATGTAACAGCTGATCATCTTGCAGCTAATGCTATTAAGGGGGTGAGCCCGGTGGGGTGGGTGTCAGAACCATCACTCTCTTTGAAATCTTTCC
Source organism: Inga laurina (assembly GCA_963855925.1). Classification (NCBI taxonomy): domain Eukaryota; kingdom Viridiplantae; phylum Streptophyta; class Magnoliopsida; order Fabales; family Fabaceae; genus Inga; species Inga laurina. The sequence goes on along the minus strand of OY979707.1, from coordinate 65,581,718 downwards.
TGACCTCAGATGCTAGGAAGGCTCAATGTGCTTCGGAGAATGCCTTTGATTCAGAATCACGAGTGGGTGTTGGTTAATGTTTTGATTTCTTTGTTTTCTTTCGTTGGATTGTTGCTGTTATCCTCTATTTTGACTTGTTTCCTTTGATATTGTTACTCTTATTTTATTAAGTCATGAGTATGTATTCTGGTATTTGAATTAATAGAAGTTGTTTCCGATCAAAAAAAAAAAATTCTATAAGTTAGATCCTACCAAGGCAAATATAGGATTTCTAAATAAAATTGTTTAAGACCTGGGCTTCTCCTTCTTCTCTTTGAAGAGAGCCAAAAGGGACACCCCTGATACCTTTACAACCTTGAATCGAACTCCTGGAATATCTCCGACAGCATGCCCTTTTCGACCAAATCCAGCTATCAGCACCTCGTCCTGCATATAAATGAACATGCATTTTTGAGACTCCTCTCTTCTCAATGTTCATCAAAGTTTTTGAAATCTTACATTTTCTTCAATGTAGTTCAAGCAACCATCGTTGGGCACAAAGGCTGCAATCTTCTTCCCATTCTTGATCAACTACACTCGAGCACACTTTCTAATGGCAGAGTTTGGCTGCTTAGCCTCAATTCCACTGAAAAAGGGTTGCGATCATGAGTTGAACATTATGTAAGAAATTATATCACATTTCTGAGTGCAAATGCCTTTCAAGCAATTTTCTCTTGAAAAAACGTCTACAAGATCAGGCTCACATTTTTTCAAGAACAATGCCTTTAGCATGAGAGGATCCAGCAAATGGCTTCTTCCATTCATTACCCAGATGGGATTTCTTGTATGCCTTGTCAGCCCACCTCTGCCTTCTCCGGTGGGACCTCAATTTGCGAGCAGCTCCCATTCCACGTGTTTTCCTGACCATGAGAAAATTTTCAGCAGACATGAATTTAGACGAATCTTCAACCAAATACAATGCAAGCAGCATGCTTGAGAGACAACTAACAATAAAATTTATGAAACTTGGTAGACACTTCATTTTATCGAGAAATTATGCAAGACTAGGTGGTTTGAGGAAAAGGGTAAAGCAAAGACAAAATTCCAAGACAACTGTTATTTATGCCATCATTCAGACACTCTACACAAGCTGCAGCCTTAGTACTAATAATATCATTAAACATGACAAGAACCCAAAAGACCAGACATCAAACATCTCCCATTTCATAACTTAATACTGAATGATCAGTTAATAAGCAAAAGAGCCCGCAGGAATGAGAAATAAATTAACCACGAAATAATCTTGGACAATGAAGCCAACACTAGTAGGTGAGTGCTCAGCTGAATAACGCAGCTTGCTAGATTTAGTTGCAAGGTAACCACAAGAAAATTTTTCTTCCTAGAAGATATCCATGTCCTTATGAAATCCTAGTATTGTTATCTTTAATAACTTTTTTTTTTGTGGTTCAAAAGAAAAAAATTTAAATGCAAACAAGAAGGTTACAGAGTTCCCCTAGAACAGCCATATAATGAGTTAATATATGCAAAACTGTTTTCGACTTATTCCCGGTACATCAAAAGGACAAGATGCAGGACATTGGAGAGTTATGACAACAACTTCTAAGAACAATCTTGAAATAGCTTTATTATATATTACCTTATATTCTAAATATAAGACCCAGTTGACTTTTTTGAAGAGATTAAAAAAACTAATTAAATTATATAAAATATTTATATTTATTATTTTTTTCTTCAAACAATTGTGTTTTACTTATAAACTGACAAATAATTTAATCATACAATTAAGTAACTTATTTATCTTCCTTAATTTCTCTAAAAAAAAAAAAAAATCAATTAGTTAGGTCTTATATCTATGAACCCTCTTTTTTCACAGGACAGTCAAATATGTAACTCGATGCAATGATTCCTTGATAATAGAACAGTTGCCTCAGTTAACATATAACGCAGTTTTACAAAGTTGAAAAATTCGAACCAAGAAGATGCTATCAGTAACATCAACTCAGCCCAACGACGACATAAAATGTAATTAACAGCAATTGCGGCATTCGCTTAAGCAATTTTGTCGCGAAGATTCTCAACATAAACAAACATGTAGAGCAGGCAAAAACGCAACAACGCTGGAAAGTGAAACTCACCCCATGGTGAAGAGTACGAGTTAAGTCAGTTAACGAACTGCTCTGGAGAATCCAAGTCGAACAGAGAAGTGAGCGTCGAAAAGAAGCTCCTCCCTGCGAGGCCGCCAAGCCAATGAAGGAACGAGCCCTAAAAGCCCATGACAAAATAGTGAAAATACATGCAAGAGTTTTTCAATATGGAAGTTACATCCCTAACAGCCAGTGACAAAATACCTTCTTATTTTCATTATTTTAGGATTAAACTATTCATATCAAAATTTAACAACTTAAATTTAATTAATTATTATTAATTCTTATAATTTAACATTTTGACAGATTTAAGTCATTCAAACGTCGATTTTTGGTTATAAACTTAACGAGAGAATCTTCTAAAAATCATTGACGAAAACCATTAGTTGAAAATTATGCATTTTTTAGATAAGAAAGGGAAAATATAGAGGACAAATACATCAAGAGCTTGGGGTTCCACTTTTACTATGAGAATCACCGTCACGCACAGAATAGGAAATATCATGAGGGGCAAATAAAAACTGATATCAGAGCAAAGTTTAGCATCTGATATTTTAGGTTCTGAAGAAACAGAGAGAATTATGTAGAGCTTAACCCACTAAACAAGAAATCGCAAGCTTTCCACAATTAAGTTCAGAAATATAGATGCAGGCGCATAATTTACAGAGCATAACAAAAACACCGTAACAACCGTATAAGTCGGAGTAATAAAATATTAGACAATATTGATTATTTCTGAGGCTTCTTCCACAAGACCCCAATCTTTTTCAACATGTTGCCATTTTTCTTTTGGTGAAAATCCTCATCAATATCTTCAACAAAAGATGAACACTTGCCCATAAGAGGATTATTGTTATAGTTGCTGTCCAAAGACACACTTCTCTCTCCAAGCTTCCCATTGTTCTTGTTTCCTCCTCCTCCTGCTGAAAGCATAGCAGCAGCTGCTTCTGCTGCTTTTCTCCACTGATCAGACTGAACCTTCAATCTTCTCAATTCAGCTTCCATTTCTGAGTTTGCCACTTGTGCCGCTTCTAATTGCTCTCCTACCCTCTCTGCTTTTCTCTTGCTCCTATCTGCTTCTTCCATCGCAATCCCTAGTTTCATAAGAGCCTCTTTTTCAGCTTCCTTCACTGCCTCAACCTCCTCTTTAACTCTCCCACCATCACTGAACCTCTTCTTGATTTCTATCTTCAGCGTCTCATTCTCTTCTGATATGCTTTGTAATGTTGTCTCCTTGTCCATTAAATCAGCCTTCAGTTCAGCCACACATTCCTCTAATCGTTTAACCTCCTTTCTGAGCTCGTTTTCCTTTTGGGCTGATAGGCTCTTCTTAAGCTTCCAGTTCAGATCCTCATTCTCTTCAACTATACCTTGCAATTCGGTTTCCTTGTCCATTAGGTTTGCTTTCAACTCTTCAATCTCAGCTTTCTTTTTATTCAGCTCAGCCTTAAGCTCAGTTTGATTGTGGGTTGATTCTGATTTTGTTTTCTCTATCATCTCATAGGCATTCCTGACCTCCACTGTATTCCGAATCTGTTCTTCTTGGTACTTAGTCTCGGCAATTTCTAGTGCAGATCTCAGCTCTGTTATCTCAGACTTCAGAGAATAAATATCCCCTTCGATCTTATTTGGATCCTCTGCCTTCAAATTTTCAAGCTTGCTTACAAGTGCTTCTAGTGAATTCACTCTTGCTCTAGATTGCTCTAGCTCTAACGCAATGGAGTTGTAGCCTTCTAAAGCTCTAGCAGAATCAGCCCTTAACAACTCTACAGTTCTTTTTGCAGCTTCAAGTTGATGCAGAGTTTCATTGACCAAAGCTTGGGCTTGTGCTTCTGATTCCTTGCATTCTCTAAGCTGGTTCTTCATGTCCTCTATAAACGAAAGGGTTTTTGCCAAACTTTCTTTCAGATTCAGTAGTTCCAAATTGGCTGATTCTGTGTGCTGGTTTTGAGCATTCTCACAAGTAGTAATCAATTCAAGTTGGACCTTGAGCTGCTGAATTTCAGTCATGGCAGCCTTGACCTCATATTGCCAAGCTTCGTCATGTTCTTCTGGGTTCTTCTGAGGTTCAATTACATGAACTTCTTTAAAGGCTGAGAGTTCTTCAAGCTGCCTTTGAGAATCTCCGAGTTTTTCCGACAGGGACAGAAGTTGCTCCTTGGATTCTTCAACTTCTTGCTCGGCTTGTCTTTTGCATGATTCTGATAGACCGAGCTGATTCCTCACTTTCTCTAAATCCTCCTGAAGTTGAGAAACCTGAGATTCTAATTCAGAGATTCTGCTAGGGCGCTTCCTCTTGAGCAACAGAAAAAAACATAGTGATATCAGAACCGAAGACAAGAACCAAAACATGGAAAAATGTAATGATGAGTCGAAGAAAGTTCCTCAGGGAAGTACGAAAACCCAAGTAGAATAGAATCTAAAAATGAGAAGAGACAAAGGATGATAATAATAATGCAGAGGCTCAGAATCAGACAAGCATTAGCTGTCATAACTCACGAGTGTTGCGTGTACAATGACATCCATACTCCTAAAGCCGATCAGAAGTTATTATGGCGGTATTCTAATATGTCATGCTCACCTACTCTCTGTGATAATGTTGATTCACTTAAATGCTAGAAAACAGATCTTTGAAAATGACTCTTCTATTCATAAATGAAAGTGTCAGCATTAATTAAAATATACTAGTAAAATTTACATGAAGCTATATTGTTCATAAATCATGAACAACCTAAAGTAAATTGCACTAACTTCTCTAAAGCTGAAGTTTCATTGAAGTTATGAAATGGACTTCGGCCTTTCCACAGAGCATGAGCTGAGCAGTTTATGGCTTATGAATAGTGCACTTTACAATAGGTTTTATATTATATAAATTATAAGAACTTTCTATTTTTAAAGCACAAACTTGAATTTATTTTTTATATCTTTTCACTGAAACACCCTCATAAAAAATATGTACGAGGATATTTTAGTCTAAAAATTCATTCAGGTAATGGTGACCCCCCCCCAAAAAAGTAAAATTAAATTGGACAAAATGTAACATAAATTTTTATTTTCATGGGAGACCGTGGTAGATTTTCAATATAACGCAAAGGTCTCTTTATGCAATACTTTTTCCGATTATAAATGTGGAAGCTAGTTGAGAAGTTTACTTTGATCATAAATATAAGAATTCAAGTCTTCGATGTAATTAGACCTCAAAATTTATAATTTTTTCTCAAACCATTTATATTGATTGCACACATTAAAAAAAGGCTTCCATCCATAGGAGTAATTTCCAATGTATATAATTAAATTGGGTATTTTAGAAAAACCAACAAATAATTCGTTTACAAATAACTTATATAACTTATTTTTTTAATCACTATAAATGAGTAATATAACGTTTACATTTTGGACCAGAGGTACAGGTGATGTGTTATATGAAGTGTTGTGCAGTATTTAATAAAGGTGTAGTTAGACTAAGAACAAAAATAAAAGGAATAAAATAAAAAAAGAAGCAAACCTCAGGCGACTAACTTAAAGCACGACTCCAGAAATTAATTTTAAAAGAAAACCCAAAAGAACACTGGCCTCAATATATACCGTTTGACGTATACTAGGATGGGCTATATTGGAAGAGATTCTGAGCTTAATATTCGATTTAAAATCTTAAACAGACCCAAATTAACATTAAAAAAAAGCTGTGTCCAAAACCTTACGAAACAAAATAATTACCTCCGGAACTGGGCTTCTGGGTGACCTGCGGTCGGTGACTTTGGGGCTTCTTTCTTTCGATGCTCTATTAGCTTGACCAAACGAAGAAGCAGAGTTAGCCTCTAGAGGACTAGGCCTGAGTTGGCGAACAGCGCGAGGAGAGACCTTTTGAGGCACTTCAGAGGATCCGCTTCTGAAATGAAAAAAAGTAGAGCATTATGACGTAAGAGGGAAAAAACTTCTCAAGGAAAGTGAATGAGTACGTATCTCAAAAAGCCTCCAATCTTCCAATCTTGCAATTAATGTACTATTCACCATATAAGGCAATATCTTCAAATTTTTGGATTTTGCTAACTCATTACTACCTTCATTTTAGTTGGCAGAGCACAGAGGGTGGTTGAACGATTTGAACAGACAAATTTAAATATGCTAACTTCATATTTGAAACTGAAATTTTAAGTTTCAAATCAATATTGCCGGAATGAGTAGTATCTCAGCTAGAGCAAATATTTGAAGTTTTGTTTATAATCATCGTTATTAGCAAATTTTAAATATATTGTCACCTTCATGAATTCTCAGTTCTACATGATATATGTCTAATGAAGTCTCCCACTTAGTAATCTCTCATTTAATGGTAATGGAGCTGCATGCATGTCATTTATAGCCAATTCTTTTTACATCATTGACAGCCATTTTGAATTCGAATAGCAATGGGAATAGCTTCAGCGAATCCCAATCTGTATATAAAGGGCTTGCCTTCAATGAAATATGAAAAGGAAATTAACAAACAAGCTTATAAAAAAAACAAAAGAAGAAAGAAATAGGGAACAACTAGCACGTGAAAGTTCCCTGTAAATAATGAGATGCAAAAAGCAGCCCAACTATCAATGTCTATAATTCTTACCATCCAAAAATGGCTCTCTCCCATAGCTTGACGAGGAAAATGACAATAACTCAATGGGAAATTTGACTGTTAAGTTCTCAGTTCCTCAGGAACAAGTCAAACCAAAAGAGAAAAACTGTAAAAGGATGAACTAGTGGAGGCTAGAGCCAGTATGTCCTTGAATTTAAACAGTCCATTTATAGAAAAATTATCACCACTATCAAGGTAATGTTGCTGATTTAACTTTTTGGATACTTTTGAAAGTAACAAACCAAAATGAAAAAGTGAAAAATGCCAATTAAAAGGCAGAGCATTTGAAAAGTACCTTGTCTTGGGGGTCTGCATGTTGAACTGCCTTGTATGAAGGAAAGTGAAGAGGGTTAATAACTTTGGTCCGTGTCTTGAATGTTCCCTGACCCACAAGGACTGTACCAGTTCAGCAAAATATCACAAGAGAATCCAATGAGAAGGTAAATGAAGTTATGACCAAATAAATGAGTTCATGCAGAAGGATACACTCCCATATCAGAAACTGCAAAACCATAAATGCACTAGATTTTCTAACTGCGATTTTCACTATCTTTCCCTACTAGCATTAAAAAATGAAATAGTCTCAACTAAATGTGAAGAAACATGTACACTTAACAAAACTAAATTCACTAAAAAGCATATCTAATATGCTAAACATTTTTACATAATTAGTTTAGTTTGCACGTTTTCTCAAACTTCTTTGTTAGACACTGAACGAATACACTCAATAATTCAAGTTCCTTCCCATTTCTCAGCGTAAATACTTGAAATATCCCTTTTGTTACCAGGAAAGTAAGTCTCGCTTGAAGATATGAAGATGGAGAGGGACATGAACACCGCAAAAAATGGAGGAAAAAGAAAGTGAAGTGAAAATTTAGCACTAAGTCAACTCATGGGGAAAAAATTTAACTTTATACCAACTGCAGTTATGATAACTCATGAGCTCTTGAAGAGCAAACAGACCCCATCATTATGGTCGAGGGGGGCCTACAACTACAAACATAATATGAAAATTACAGAGGCAGTCATGATCTCCACATGAAACGCTAATATTACCAATTTACCCATGTATGCTAGTTGGACTCCACTAATGAGCAATTGTCAATTTCGTAATTGTAAATGCAAAGTCACAAACCTCCAATTTTGCCGTGAAACAAGGGCACGACTCAACAAATGAGTGGCAAGCGTTGATAATGTACGAACACAAAAACTTATCTCTACCCAAAAAACTGCTCAAACCTTTGCTTTCACTTATTTGACATCTTCCCAAGATTTTTCAACGAGCAGACATAAAAAATTATCATTCCCTGGACAAAATGATTGTAACAAGACATGCTCCATAAGCGCAGGTTATGGTTAAGCATTGTTCTCTGAAGAAGAAAATGACAAAATGGAAAAAGATAAAGCCCTCGAAAAATCACATCAGATGATTATTACTTAACGATTTTCCTGAGGACCAAGGGAATCAGATCTACAGAGAGAGCATTATTAAGACGTTAACGACATTGAAATCTGCAACCGAAGTAAACAGTGGAAGACCATTTTTTAATTAAAAAAAATAACCAGAGGGAAGGAACTAGTCACTGCTAGCATTAGGGAAAATATTATATAAAGCATAAAAAGAAGAGAAAGAAACAGAAACAAACAAACAAAAGAAGTACATTATGAATCCATCTTTTTTTTAAAAAACATATTCTATTATTCGATTTGCTTTTAAAAAAAGGTCTGAAAAACATCAAAAAAAAGTTGCAAAGCCTACCGGCTAATCCTCAGCTCCAACCCATGGAATCACAAAAAAAGTGATTGAAAAAGATGCATCATTACGTTCAATACATAGAAACATATCCAACTAAAAAAATATTCTAAATTAAAAAACAAAAAACAGAGAGCAGAGAGTAGAGGACGAGGAGGAAGAACTCGATCTTCCAAGAAAAATGTAAAAATGGAAAGAACGAAATTCAAAAGAAACAAGCCTACAACTAAGTAACAGACCTTAATGCAGCAGAACTGTGAGCTGTGGAGTCATAGTTTTCATGAAAATACTAACCAACAACTCAAAAACCCAAAAAAAAACAAGAAAATGAAAAAAGAAGCAGAAAACGGATTGCTTAGAAGGCACAATGGTTGTGTGTAAGCACACCCATATCAGAGCCACTCCACATTTTCCTACATTTTTACAGAAGCCAGGCAAGAGAAACAATGTAAAGCATAAAAATCGATAGAAACTAACTCACCGTCGCTGCCAATGAATGGAGTTGCAGGAGAAGATGGTGAAAGCTGTTGTGTGCGTGATTTACGGGCTTATGGCTTCCGTTGGGGGAGGGGGGAGCGGGGAGGAATAGAGTACGGGCGAATGCAGGGGAAGAGGGAAAGACAGGAAGCAGGTAGTAGAGACAGTCCCGATTTGTCGTGGCGTAGTCGCTGCGATTAAATTGGTTTTAAGAATGAGCTTGCGTCCGCTTCCTCGCATGGGGTGAGAATAACATATCTATATTCGCTATTCAGGTTAACATCTTATCCCTGTTCTGCCTTTTTTATCCTTTTCTTTTCCCACCTTGGGACATTTGGGGATTGGCGCCACAACATGAAAACGGACCGGTGAATAATATTGTATAATAAGATGGCAAAAAAAAAAAATATATATATATATATATATATATTGTATAATAAAAATGATTAAATAATAAATTGAGAAACAATGGCTGATCTTAAGATTAGACGAAGACAATTTAAAAGTGTAGTGTGAAGGGTAGGAAGGTAAGTTTAATCTTAACTTGGGTCCAAGCTTTTGACATCTTTGGCAAGTAAAGTGTTATCAGATTATTGCTTTTTCTGAAGAGAATGTTTTCTCTGAATAAAACTGAATATACCCCGACAACCATGAATATGACGAAGCATTGATGCTTTAGTAGTCACTCGAATAAAAATGTCTCACGGTATCATTTTTTTAATACGATACACAAACTAAAATGCAGCGGTGCGTTCTTTGGTTGCCCCTGAGAAAATAGAAAATACACAGATATGGTATTATGCCCACATTAGCACCAGAACAAGGGATAAGATTTTTCATCGAACTATAAAAAAGCAGATACCAGGATATGCTATTGTTTGTGGTTGCTGTCGTGGAGTTTGATAATTCTGAAAAGGCATCAATCTCGGTGTGAAAATTAAATAACATCTAAGACTAAGACGAGCCTATACTAAACCGTTTTACTTCAACATATGCCAGGAACCTTTGAATAGGACAAAGAGATGAGTTATCAAGATCCAAAAACAACTTCAATTACTACAATCACAAAAATAACTATGCATCACGATATGGTGATAAAAGAATAAAAATTAGAGTAAGAACTTTTTAATATTTAATGTTATTTTGAGCGCTGAATTTTTTAATTATAAATATACAAGACTCAATTTCTATTCTGAATATAAGGACCATCTTTAATTTCTTATTGCCCGATGAGATGAGCGTGCTTAAATGGCGAGGCCCAATTGACTGAACAGGGGCCCATTGTTTAGCCCATCTTCTTACAGAGTCCGTTTTCATATGGGCCGAAGTGCCATTTTCCTCCAGTTTTGACTGGAAAACGCAATCTAATTTTTGGCTGTGAAAGACCAACAGCTTCAATTGAGTCTGACGAGTTTAGCACATCACTAGCAATGGCCTTCTGCTTCTTCTTCTTCTTATGGGTTAACAACTTAACATCAGTCTTTGAAGTTTCACCTAATTTTAGTCTTAATCTCTTAAGTTCGGTGGTCGTTGTCCCTTAAGTTTATTTCGTTTATAAGAGTTGATCTTTGAAGTTTGAAAATGACTTGGTGTAACCTTTAACGGTGTTAATTCATTCTATGTGGCATTAACTCCGTTAAATCAGCTTATGTAACATGCTTATTAGGAAAAAAACATGACAAATGATATTATTTTGGTTAATTATGAGCTGGACATTTAATTTAAAAAGAAAATAAATAGGATCCAACAAAAGAAATGCCACGAAGTCTGGAGAAAGGCATGACCTGATATAATGAGAAATCTCATTACAAGATTACAAGCATGGATGGAATGCAACACCCCAAATTTTATTCACCAATAATATATTGTAATTATTTTGAGTATTTCAATAAAATGGTGAATATTCATAAATTTGGATCTTGTGAATTTTGAAATATTCATATTCACAAGGAAATGAGCAAATAAATTCAAGAAGAATTAAATTATAAAGGTGATAGCAAGATCATAATTTTGCCAATTTAACCCAAGATTAATTATTTTTTAATTATTTGGATTTAATTTCAATTAATAAAGAAAAATAAAAGAAAATGCGTAATTGGATTTTTCCTGGTGGAATAAATCAAGAATTGTAAAATTAGGGAGAATTATACATAAACCAATTATGTGAATTATGGAGTTGTGAAACACAATTTTCTTCCCCTCCCCTCTTTAATTTTGTCCAAGCAAGAAGGTAAACGAAAAAAATATTAAATTCATGATCACATACTACAAGAAGAGGGTTATGATGACTATACTACATGCACATATCAATGATAACTAAGATGCAGTGTACACAACATGGAAGCATGGTGTAATGTATGATGGGATAAGCTTGAGTGAAGGAATGAAAAACATGATTTCATGGAAGAGTGTAAGTTTGGACCTAGTGGAAGAAGCATGGGCTAGTTAGAGAAAAAGGGGGGGGACAGATTTGAGGAGCAAGAAAGGGAAGGAAATTTATTCAATTTAATGCAAATTAAGTGGAGTAATTATGAGGGAAGAGGGTATTGTGACAAGTGTCACATTATGAGCTCTTGATTAAATCAATGACAAGGAAGGAAGAAGATCAATTAATAAAAACATCCTCCTTCCTCTTTCATGCCTCATTTCGTCCAAGTCTTAGGCAAAAAGAGAGAAGAGAGAGCTTGAGAAATAGAGAGGAGAGGAGAGGAGAGCCCAAGGAAAAAGAAGCTAAGATAAGTAGTCTCTTAAGTGTTCTTCTTGTAAGCATGCGTGAAGTTATTCTCTAAACTCTTGTTTCTCATGAATCCATGATGGTGAAGCGCACTTTGAGATCAAGAAGAGAAGGAGAAGGTGCCTAGAGTAAGAGCATCCAATAAGTTTAAGAGGTAATTATACCAATCTCAACTTTATGTTAGTATGAAGTTGTTGTTGATAATTGTTGTTTGGTTTATGTGATTTTTGGTTGAGTTATAAAATTTGAAAAGCTATAACCTTAAGGGGTCATGCTGCCCAAAATCCTTTAAAGCATAATTAATAAGTGTTTAAGTGAGTTAATCAAGGATTAGAAGTGGAAGAGTACAAGCTTTGGAAGATAAAACACAACTATTTTTTTTACATTTTCTTCAATATTTCAGCCGGCACTGTTCCAAGGGGTAGAATTTGAATTTTCATGAAATAAATGATTCCATTGGATTCAGTGGGCAAAAATAGGTGAGGTTATAGTTGAGCACTTTTTCGGTAAAGGCCGAAAAAACATAATTATGAAAATGCCACTGAAATCCTTAAATAGGGGCTGTCAAGGGTATTTTTGTAATTTAACAGTGAATTTGGTGATAAGCTCGGGAATGGATTCCTTGGGCGAAAATAAGTTAGAATGGCCTTAGTCAAAATTTTGGGAAAACGTGCCATTGGGCCGGGTTGGGTCTGGGGGCATTTTGGTAAATTTTCACCATAGACTAAAATAACCACAAGAAACACTATGGAAGAGTCTAAAATGATACTTGGATAAGTTATGACTTATTTCTTGTATATTTAATATTTTAGGATCGAGTCGAAGGCCAGACAGGACACGTATTTCGAGACACGCCTAAATAGGAATCTATAAAGCTTCGAGGTAGGGACATTATCATTCATACATTATGTCATAGTTATATGATTGTATGAATGCCATTGTTTGTAAATGCACTTTATTAATTAACATGAATTGCTTAGAGAGAGGCTGTTAGTGCCGATGTACACTTACACTGGGAGTTGGTGGAAGTTCAATAGGTGTAGATTGTGGGGTTGGGCCCTACTCATGTATACATGACGATGATGTATTTATATTGTTCATCAATTAGTGCATACATTGGCGCATGTCATATTTACTTTTCACATTCTCTATGAACGATAGAATGTTTCTATTAGGGTTCTTCGGAATCTCACCATATTTTTAAACAAACATCTCAGCGGGTGCCAGTGGTACAAAAGGCAGGGGCATAGACACTGGGAAATAACTGGCACGTGTCTCGAGGCGAAGACAATATAATAGTTATAATTAGTTTATGGTTAGATATTTTGAAAAATTCTGTAAATGTTAAATTTCCGCTGTATTTTCTGTTTTTTGTTGACGAACGACTTGGGATTGTAAACAAATAATTTTATCAGTATAATTGTACTTTTTTGTATGCCAACTAAATTCCGTTTTTATTACTCTTCGATTATCGAAATGGAAATAAGTGTTGACATGGAATTTAAGTTCAATATATCTCAAAGATGAAAAAGGATTTCATAGCAACAGATTTAAACAGAACTGTCACTCCAAAATCACAACCGTAAATAAACAAAACAAGAATACATAACACCAGGAAAACTCGAAATACAGCAACCTCCATCCCTAGTTTCATGATCGACTTGAAAATAAGCCAGATACAACATTCAGCTTCCGTGGGCACCCATTGTTATTGAAGTAGAAGAAGGGGGGAGGCGGTGTAAAAAGTGTGCCATAAGTTTTTAGGTCTCTCCATTTCCCTTGAAAATCCTACACAACTTAACGAATAAGGAGATCAATGAATAGGAAAGAACATTGTCATACATCCAAATCAAATATTAGAAGGAATTCAATGAAATTAAAAAAAAAAAAAAATCTAAATCTCAAATCACCAATCAAAACAAACATTTACAAAGTTTGGGGGGTGACCATACTCAAGCATTGTAATCATATACACATATCGATATTAACAAAGAGGGATAGAAATGGAGATGGAGAGAGGGGGGGTAGGGAACAAGAGGGTTACATACAGACAAGAACCGAAATAGGTTAATAAATAGATTGTGATTTTGGAGTGGCAGCTATGTTTAAATTTACTGTTATGAAGTTATTTTTTATTATTGAAATATATTGAGCTTAGATTCCATCTGTGCTTGTAATATTGGAATCAAATTTCTCATTATATCAAGTCACTACCTTTCTCCAGACTTTGTGTGTTTCTTTTAGGTTCGATCCTGTTTATTTTATTTTTAAATTAAATGTCTAGCTCATTATTAACCAAAATAATAGTATTTGCCATGTCTATTCCCTAACAAGCATGTCACATAAGTTGATCTAACGGAGTTAGTGTCATATATAATGAATTAATACATGCAAAGGCCACATTAGTCTTTTTTTTCAAACTCCAGGGACTAATAATTATAAATGGAGTAAATTTGAGAGACAAAAACCACCATTTTCAAACTTAAGAAACCAGGACCAAAATTAGGTGAAATTTTAAGACGAAAAGTGATATCAACCCTCTTTTAATCTAGTTTTGACTTCTGAGATAAATAGCGATGAGTTGGACCAATAACCATTCCCTTAAATAACATTTTGGGATCAAATCTCAACAATGAAAAAATTGATAAGGAGGAAAATTTTATACTTAGTGGCTCAATCTAAATATATTTAAGTTGGTCGAGATTTAATGTGACCCGAAACTCAGTTATCGTGTTCGAAATAGTGAAGGAAAAAGGTAAATATAAGTCTACTGTGCATCACACCAATCTGAAAAATGAACAGCACTAATTTATTGCATGGACGGTGCAAAGTTGAGCTCACGTGGAGTTGGAAACTTTTTACACAATCCATGGAATCTTGCTTTCAGGCGGTTAGAGAAAATTGCTCTTGATTAGGCGGACAGGCTTACGAGTTACGCACACATCTCAGGGTCCGTTTGGTTACCGGTAACAGAAGTTTTTTTTTTTTAATTTGATTTTTATAAAAGTCAGATAAGATAAAAGTCATATTATAAATATGATTTGTGTTTGGATTAGTGGTGATAGAAGTGACTTATTTTAGAAAAACTGGACTTTTGAGATTCTTCTTAAAAGCTGTTTTTAAAAAAACAGATCCAGTTACTAAAACGGCAACCCAGACACCTCATTTTTTCCAAAAGCCCATTTTACCATGTGTTTTTTTTTTTTTTTCAAAAAAAAGGTACGTTTGGGATCTGTCAAAAGGCCCTAAGTAACGCATAAACCAAAGATTACTTGTTGCAAGTCGGTGACTTGTTCCGTAATCTTTACTAATCTCCTAGTCACGCCAAATTTTGCCAAACCCAGGGTGAATCAGAAAATCTACCTAAAGGATCAATCCCCTTTTTATTGGCGTACGTCTCCTCTTGCTAAATACCCCATCCGATCCTATAAGATAAGGTTAAATTTTTTTTGAGAAATTAAGGAAGTCAATTAAATTATTTTAGAGTGTTTATATTTTTAGTATCTTTAGATTATATATTAGTTTATTAATCAAATTAATTAGTTTGGAGGAAAAAATAAAAATAAAAATACTCTTAAGTAATTTAATTGGCTTCCTTAATTTCTTTAAAAAATCAATTTTATCTTATAATTAGGACCGAAAAGAGTATAATTTTATTGGCAAACCTCCAAACCATGGTTTGCGAAACCCGAGACAAAACTTCTCTCACACACTTATCTCGTAAGTCATAAAAACTATTAAAAAACGTTAATCCAAACACACACTAAATGCGATACATCTTTTAATAAGGATGATTTGAACTCTGAATTATTATATTGTGAAAGGGCAGCCCCTTTCACTAGATTAAACTCTTGTTGACAGGGAAAATGTGTTGAGGTTATTTTTAACAGAAAAATTCAGAATAATTTTTTTTTTCCATTTTTCCCATCTCATTTCATCATGTGATTCCCATTTCAGGCAATAAATGAATTATTGTTTTTACTGTAGATTGTCAAAGAATGTTTGCAGTTTCCAAATGGATGTGGCTCTACCAAAAAAAAGAAAGTATCCAAATATATGAGGGCATTATCGTCATCTGAGGCGGTCTGAGTCAAACACACACGGATCCAGTTTCCCTGCTCGGAGAGCTACTCTGATCTCAACTGTTTAGATTAGATTTAGATAATTTAGATTTAATTTTTTTTTATTTTTTATTTTAAAAAAATTATTTTAACAGATAAAAAATCTAAAATAAAAATAATTTCTTAACTAATATTTTTTTAAAAAATAATTTTTTTATTTAAAAATCATCAATTTTAAAAGATAAAATCCAATCTCAACGGTCCAGATTAACTCTTCATGCTTAACATTTTGATTAGCAGGAAACTGAATTCAATACACACCAATCCTGTCTGTAATTCACAGTACTCTAAAGGCCGCATGGACCATAATAAATACAAACTCCGAAGATCACCACCCATAGCTAACAAACTCCCTCCTTTCATCATAATTGCTTCAGCTTGATTCCTCTCAGTACAGAGATAAATATTCTCATAGAACTCACTAGTTTGACCAAAAACACAAGAATATTCAAAAAGAAGAAGATGAGAACAAGCAACCACTTGATTGGTCTAGTAAACTTCTTGACGTTCTTGCTGTCGATCCCAATCTTAGGAGGCGGAATATGGCTGAGCAGCAGAGCCAACAACACGGACTGCCTCAAGTTCCTGCAGTGGCCGGTGATCGTGATCGGAATCTGCATAATGGTGGTGTCGCTTGCGGGATTCGCCGGCGCGTGCTACCGGAACACGTTCCTGATGTCGCTGTACCTGGTGGTGATGTTCTTCGTGATAGCGGCGCTGATCGGGTTCATAATATTCGCGTACGTGGTGACGGACAAGGGTTCGGGTCGGGTTGTGCCGAACCGGTCGTACCTGGAGTATTATCTGGGGGACTACTCGGGTTGGCTGGAGGAGAGAGTGGCGAGTGATAGTTACTGGGGGAAGATAAGCTCTTGTATTAGGGACTCCAAGGTGTGTGCTAAGATGGGCAGAACCGTCGGTGGTCAACCTGAATCTGCTGATATGTTCTACCTCCGACGACTCTCTCCGATTCAGGTACGCCTTTGCCTTGCTATTTTTTTTTTTGATATTATCCTCTGTTATCGGGTCTAGGGCTCGTGGCTGTCCTCCCAACACAGTCTCCCTAAACTCATACCTGAGACCCCGAGGAATTATGAGTTGGTTTGCCTTGCTATTTTTTTTCTTGATATTATCCTTCCGGAGTTATTGGGTGCACTTCTCAGCACATGTGTCTCCCCTGTACTTAAACCTAAGGGCGGTTGGAGGGAAAGGGATGAAAAATGAAACTATCCCTTTATTATGAAAAATTGGAGTGGAGGAGCTCAAATAAGAGGTTTTAAATATCTTTCATTCTCTCATTTTTATTCTCTTCAGATTGAGGGATTTTAGAGGGTATGAAAAATAAACCCTTTTCTTTTTCTCCCCTCCCTTCAAACCAAATAGGCCTAAAACTCAAAGGAATTAGGTGTTGGTTTGC
The DNA here is from genome assembly GCA_963855925.1 of Inga laurina. NCBI lineage: Eukaryota > Viridiplantae > Streptophyta > Magnoliopsida > Fabales > Fabaceae > Inga > Inga laurina. The sequence continues at coordinate 65,564,463 of OY979707.1, read as the reverse complement.
CTTGCAGTTTTGTTCCTATATCTATTAAAATTTGTGTTTTTTTATCTGGTCTCAGTAGTTCATCGAGCTCTTGGGGGTAATTATGAGTTGTGTTTATTTGGTAAAAAAATTTGACTGGTAGTTCCGAGTTATGCTCATGAAAGGAACTTGAATTTGACAGACGGAGGTAGCTTGTGTTGTGAGTTTCAACCGTGGGGCTCTCACTTTTGTCCTGTATGTATGGGACTTTAATAGAAAATCACCTCAAAAGATATAGTACAGGTGAGTATGGTCGAGATGAAAGCGACATGAGATAGGGTGTGTATTTAGTTGAAGCTTTAAAATTTGGAGATTTTTAAATAAAATAATACTCCCATGAATATTATATGTTTTGAAGTTTGGGGCGTATTACAGGGATGGGGCAGGTGGATTGGAGATCTGTGGGTAATTAAGAAACCTTACGGTCGGTGCCATGTGGTGGGGGTGATGGGTTTTCAATATAAATCTCCGAAAGTTATGGGTTGGCCAGCCAATCAAATGCGAGCCACGTTAAGTGACTTAGAAAACGAAATAGTATTAAAATAGTATGGGAACTTGGATTGGGAGAGGCTCGCATTGACATGGCTGGGGCATAGTATGACTTTGAGAAGCCCCCTTACCCATATAAGCAAGCAATAGCACTCACATAGGAAAAAACGTAGTATAAAATTATTTCCGAATTTTTAAAATCAATAAAAACATTTTTATATGCATCAGACCTCACTTTTTGCAATTGGAATTTTTTATAAGAAAACCAAACATTTAATCTAGTCACACACATGTATAGCTCAGTACTCTTGCTTCAAAAAATTTTAATTCATAGGAAGCTTATATTTTAAAAATATATGAGATTCATTAAAAAAAATAAGATGATTTAGACCATGTCAAAAATCTCTAGTGAGGACTTCACCCTATAAGAAGGAGAATATAAATTTAAGCTATGGGAAGCACATTTGTTAGAAGAGACAAACACTCTTATCAAATTAAATAAAAAACATAAATGGGGGGGGGGGGGGGGAGGTTTCTGTGAACTTTCACTTTTATTAGTATTTTCTTTGCCGTCCTTTGGGTCATCATCAATATGCATGTAATATAAAATTCCATAAAAACTTGTATTATTTATAAATTATACCGTGCAAGTTGTCTTAAACTCTGTAAATTAAATATGAATCCTACAGATTAGTTTCATCATTCGTATGTAGAGCTGGGAATCAGGGCCGGCCCGGCTCTACAGGGCTGGCCCTTGACGGGCCAGGGCCTAACAGGGCCGGCCCTAAAGGGCTCGGGGTCAAGAAAATTGCAGTTTTTCAAAGCCCGGCCCGAGAGCATCAGGGCCAGGGCCGGCCCGCAGGGCCGGAAAATCCTTTTCACAATATTTAACTATTTTTCCTGCGTATTTTCCCCAAAGAGATATAATTAGTAAATAACAACGATTAAAATTCTAATTTAATACATAAATGTTGTCAACATTATGTTTAAATAACATATCTTTTGCAACAAATAAACACAGTTACTAATGTATAATCAAAGGTAAAATCATGTCCATAAATAACTCACACAAAGGCCAAAGTATAAGAAGGCAAGAAGTTAAATACTCTAACATCTAAACAACATTAGTATGACGACAATCATTTTCACCTTCTTCACCACTATCATCAATTTCAAGGACATTTGATTGTGTTTCACTTTTAGCAGTAGGTTCAAGTAGTAAAATAATTACAACCTTCATAAAAAATCATACTCTATCAGGCAGAATAGTATATAATATGATTTTAGTCTAAATAGGTAGAACAATATACTCAAAAATTATATTCAAAAATCACAATATGATTCAATTAGATAAAACAATATACTCAAAAATCATACTCTATATAATATGAGGACAGAATGACATATAGATTCAATAAGGTAATTCAAAAATGTAACATGGTTCCTTTCTAAATAAAAAAAATAAAAAATAAACGGGCCTAAAGGGCCGGCCCGAGGCCCTCCAGGGCCGGCCCTTTTAAGCCCGAGGCCCTACAGGGCCGGCCCTTTTAGGCCCGACTTCCTTTTGAGGCTCCAATTTACAAGCCCGGCCCTTGAAGGGCCAGGGCCTAAAAGGGCCGGCCCGACGGGCTCGGCCCGTTTTCCCGGCTCTATTCGTATGTCTCCTTTTTGCATGAACTAACACAATATATGAAAACTAGTAGGTGACGCTCTCTCTACTTTTTAATTTTTATAAGAATGATCTCAATTATGATACGTTTTGAACATAAAAAATATGGGCATCTTTTTTCCTCATCATCGCTTGATTATCTTTTTGGTTAGGTGGGTTGCTCTTTTTCTCTGTTTGTTATGATTTATGAACATGGAAAGATATATTTATCAGAAAAACAGATGAATAAAAAGAATAGTACTTTATGTCCATTTTGCTTTCCAGTTGATTTTTCTGCTTTCTTAAATTATATTACAGAACATATCATACTAAATACTGATATAGAATAATTTAATATTAAAAACGTGTGGTGATTTATGATTGATAACAAGTTTTCAAATTATCAATGGGTTTTTTTGACCAAAAAAAAAAAAAATGGGTTTTTGATTGAAGAAGATTTTTTTTAACTTGGTGGCACAAGGTTGGTGTTGGGTCTCACTCAGCTTTCGTATTTTAGAAAGGACAAGAGAAACCGTGTGTCTTGCTTCGATTGGTAGATGAAAATAATAGCAACTCATTTGTCCCTTAGTTCCTATTTTCTACTAGAACATAACTGCCTCTAGTTCTTATCTTTTCTTTTGTTTTTGATTTTGAACTTCTGGTTGCGCACCATCTGATCTTATCTTTTCTAGCTAGCGGGAAGATGAAAGCATGTGATAATAGTTTTATTGAAGCGAAGCTTAAAATTTGGTTTAATTTAGCGATAATAAAGTTGGCATATATATGACGTGTTGATTTATTTGTGTTACGTGGCATTCTTTGGAGGTTAAGCGTAAGAACTTTGAACATCTTGGAAGGAATCAATAGTTTCTTCAGCTTCTATGATATAGAAATATGACATGCCTTAATATTTAAGTTTTTGATCATGTTGGATGAAAACAGTGAAAGGTGCCATGAAAATGACACAAATGATGTCTTATCAGAATTAACAGCTAATTAAAAAGCAGTCTGATTTAAGACTTTCGTGTACTGTGGATTTATTTAAATCAATGTTATTGCATCATGCTATATATAAATATCTTTGGCATGCCACCTATACTGTTTAAAATAACAGGTCCAGTATGTGATAATATCTGTTTTTTTTTTTCCCTTACATGAACAGTCTACCTTTACCTCGTACTTACAGTAGTATGAATTAATTAAATGCTACAAAATAATTAATCCGAAGCATGCACCTCATCACTCTAAAATAAGAAATAATAATATTTCAAACGAGGTACAAACATAAATAAACAAGTTCATAATTTTTATTTACTTACGAGACACAAAATATTCAGGGTTCTACTCCGAAGAAACTTGGAAACTATAGTCTTATCTTCTGAATCCACAAGTTAATTGAAGTGACAAACATATTCTCCTTTTTTTTTTTTTTGGGTATATATGATTAAAGTCTGGATGCTGCAAGCCCCCAACAATGTGTGGTTATGTGTACCAAAACGAAACGAATTGGAACCCAGGAACAGGAATGGTGGGCCCCGACCCAGATTGCACCAGGTGGAACAATGACCAAGAGCAACTATGTTATGCCTGTGATTCTTGTAAAGCAGGTGTACTTGCCAGCATAAAGAAGAGCTGGAGAAAAGTCTCTGTGATCAACATCGTTGTTATGATCATCCTTGTTATCTTCTACATAGTTGCTTATGCTGCTTTTAGGAACAATCGTAAGATCGATAACGATGAACCTTCTGGTGCAGCCAGGATGACTAAGGCACAACCCAGCAGAATCCAGTTTTAGCTCTGCAATATAATATCGATCGCAAGCCAAAATTTTCAAGGACATATGTTTATTAAATATATGCTTGTATTATTATTGTTTTGTTTCGAATTTCCTTGTAACGTTCTGAATCTATATATTTTTGGCTTTTTGTAAAAACAGGCTGGATGTGTTTAATTTGTTTGTATCACATTAATTACACAAGGAATTAGGAAAGTTCGCGTACCATGCAGGAAAATCATTGTTATGAACTTACAGGTTTTGGGAAGTAGTGATCATTTTTTGGGGTCAAAAGTAGTGATCATTTATTCATTTTGTAGTGTGGAAAAATGAATGAGTTTATAACTTTGTAACCGCGGGTAAATGTTATCTAATTATTAGTAAAGGGGTTGACTCCTAATTATAAGATTGTGGGTGCAAATCCTATTGATATGAGGACTTTGTTAATGAGCGATCTGTAAGTACCTATGTAAGCGCTATTTGAACCTTAAGGTATATCCTGGCCTTGATAAGCTTCTAGACCCAACTCATCTAAACATTGTTCTGGCCCTAGTGAACCCATTGAACCCAACTCACCTAAACTTTATAACAAGAGAGGTACATCCTAATACTGGTGAGCTCCTAAACCCAACTTACCTAAACATTATTCTAATCCTGATGAACTCCTTGAACTCAACTCACCTAAACTTTATAACAATAACACCTAAACTTTATAACAAGAGCGTGCACTTGTTAGGGATCCACCTGTTAATTGTGGGTGTATAAATCAGAGTTATGAACCTTTTTACTTTGGGCCAAAAAAGTTTTTTACTTGAACCTGTTATGTATATGGTCCAATGAAATGGGCCTCCAATTCATGTTTAGGCTCCTAGTCAGGTCCAATGTTTATGCATGAACTGGTCAAGTAGATGTTCTTATTTTTGTACTGATGCAACTCAGAATGATGAAATGAAGTAATACTCTGTTCATAGCGTCTGATTCTTCTCTCCTTTACATCGATCTAGGTGCTAACAAATCTTGCAGAAGAAAAGGCTGAATTGATTATTTGGTATAAGAGAGAAATACTAGAAAAGGCAGAAAATTATTTAAGTTGTTTAGCAGAAATATCGTCCATTTACTTGCCAGGAATTGTTTAGCAGAATGAAGAAGGGGGAAGTGGAAGGATGTGAATGGAAGTGTCAGGATGTGCTGCAGAAGTGTCTTCAACGGGGAAGGGCTATGAGTGACTGGTCTTTGTCCTTGGTATCTAGAAAGGACAATAAAGCTGCAGATTGCATTGCAGCTATGGTTATGAGGAGCATGGTACCGCAAGGTTGGCTGAACAAGCCACCATCTCCTCTGAAAGCTGTGTTGTTACAGGACCTGAATGGTGAAGATGCTTCAGTTGGCATGAGTGCTGAAATTGGCTAAGAAAGGAATATTAGTGCAGGTTAAATACTTTTATCCTTTTAAGAGTTGTATTGTAGGTTTTATGGCTTTCTTTATTTTGATATAGGCTGTATGATAAGTTGCTCTCTTTTTTCCTCTTTACAGGGATATTAGTGTGGATAATGATTTTGTTGATTACTAAAATTGACTCTGTTTGCTAAAAAAAAAAAAAGCAACTTTTTATTAAAAACAAATCAAACCATGCTTGTGAATGATCAAATACACTACTACAAACAACGTTTTTAATGTCCGTTTTTTTAACTCTTTTAACGTCTGAAAATAAGGGGACGCCTGTACTGGAGACATAGTAAAGTAAAGATACGACATCCGTTAAAAAAGGAACATTGTAAATGACTTTAGGAATCCCTTTTAGAGGTTTTTTTTTTTTTTAAAAAAAAACCATTTATATTTTTCATTACCAAGCAATAAAAACTTATAGAAACAAGATCCAAAAATTCTTCATAAACAAAAGTGTCCTTACAAATAGTAAGAGAACATCTAGCACTAGCTAATTAAAGTGTTGACTCCTACTAATACAATGTACAATAATTATCACAAAGTGTCAACAAGTTGTCTACACAACTACTAACTAATAAAAATAAACTTATCAGTTATCATCAATTTATCACAAAATGTCAGAAAGGAAACTCAAAATCCAAAAAATATTAATATTTGTGAAGGATGATAAATCAAAATTCATCTACAACGATGATAAATGTAAATGTCAGCACCAACAAAATTCATCTATAATAATCCTAGTTCAAAACTTAGTCCATAAAAAACAAAAAAAATGAACCATACATTTTGGCGATGGTGGGAGAGGGAGAAGGGAGGCCAATGGCAGGAGAGGGAGGGAGGAGGAACCAATAGCATCAAAGATCGAGGAGGGACGATGGCGATGAGCTTCAACAATGCAGAGGGAGAGAGAAGGATGACGGAGGATGGTGGTGGAGAGAGAGTGACAGTAGTGAAGGGAGTGAGAGAGAGAGAGTGATGGTGAAAGGTTGTCATATTGAACTTCAATAGAGTGACGGTGGAAGGAGCTTCAAGAGAGAATGAGAGTTCTGAATAGAGGAAACTAGCTTGCAGGAGTAGACATGACTTTGGAGAGAGTGATGTCAATTTGACTAACATGTATTACCTTTAGGCTTTTTTTTTTTTTTTTTACTAGTGTGATTTTAGACATCCCATTTTGAATTTAGGATACCTAAAGTAAAAAAAAAAAAATTTACTTTAGGCATCCCAAATTTAAAATGGAACGCCTAAAGTGTGATTTTAGCAATCCTAAAAAAAAGGTGCCAAAAGCCCTGCTTTTGGTGTCACTTTTTTTTGGGACGAAGCTCACTTTAGGCGTCCAAATTCAAGTTTAAGATGCATAAAGTGTGTCTTTTGGTGTCCCAAATTCAAATTAGAACACTTAAAGCTACCCAGTTCCTATCCAGAATTTTAAAAATGCCACCGTCTTTATTTTTTACTTCCCTTTTTTAAAAACAGATATCCTTTGGGGTAGTAGAATCTATATCCTATAGTAGTGATAGGACAAGGATTATAAGGATTGGCTCCTGTTTGTTTCAATGATTGGTGATTGTAATCAATAAATGCATTATATGTTTTGGGTCTAAGGGTGTGGATTAGGTTCGGCTAGTGGCACCCAAGGTCGGCAGAGATTGCGGGCCTCATATCTGATCTGGATTTAAGGAATTAGGGTGCCCTTCTGCTACCAGTCAAAGCTTTTAGCACGATTGTCGCCACTTCTTTCCTAAGGTTTGGTAACAGAGCTTGTATGAGTTCGAAGTATTATGCACTTTTTTTGACGGAAATGGGATTTAAACCCTTGAACTTGTGTAGGCTCTAATACCGAGATTCAAACACATACAGGTTTTGATATCAAACCTTAAGAAAGAAGCGGCAAGTGACAACCATTGTGCTAAACCTGATCCACACCCCTACATCTGGGATGTATAAATGTATGTGTTGATGAACCTGGAAGCAATCTCAAGAATCACCTGCTGTGTATATGTGTTGTGAAATTGTGGTGCCTGCCTTTGTCACCCTCAAAATCAAGAGTTAAGATGACCTTTATCCCAATTCTAGAAATTTGTCAATCATTTGTGCTAAAGTATCTAACATACTAAAAATGTTGTTCAGTGAACCTTACCCTGAACTTAAGTATTCATTAATCTAAACAAGTTTGATATCATTGGGCATAATGTTCAACCGACCTCTTGAGATCCTTAAAGCATTGTTTGGTACAAAATTTTTTGAGGAGAGGGGCGGGTGGGGTTGAGTGTGTTTGATTGGGTAAAGTAAGAGGGAGGGGAGAAGAGAAATTTTGTCCGCTCCACTCCCCTCCTTTCGTGCCCCTCCAAATTTGGGGGTCTTTTTAGGGGCACAAAATATTATGTCTTATCCTGACTAAAATACCCATGCTAATTTTTCATTATTCCAAGTTTACTCATCTGATTATAAAACCCATATGATATTACTATGATAAGCCAAATAAATAAAAAAATCCATCTAATAAAAATATATCTAATCAAATCCTTTCTCACTAAATATTATTAAATTTATTCAAATCGGCCCTCTTCTCCCTCCTGTCAGAATTTATGCTTCCCCTCTTCTCCTCCTTCTTTGTGAATACCACATGCTCCTCTACTTGTTGCTGTCGTAAGTTGCTCTTCTAGCCATCCAAATCTTTTTTCAGGTTACAAGTGTCTAATTGTATATTTCTTTTATATGATACATCACTTTAGACAAATTTATTGATTTATGTTCTAATTAAATATGTTTTAATGTTATAACATAATCACAAGTATATACTTGAAAAAATCTTAGATAAGTTTGCATGTTTTTAATGTTATCACAAGTATCTCAATAAAATATGATATCTAGATTATACCATAATTATCTTTGTTATTATAGTATTATAATTTGATTTAGGATTTATATTTAAATTTAAAAAACATATTAAATTTGATGAGTTAACATATTAAACTTATTAAAATTAAATCATCATTTTAAATTTATATAAGTCTTTTTTATCATATATAAGTGAAGTAACAGAGGTTTTTTGTTATTTATAAATTAGGAAATAATAACTTTAATATCTAAATAAAGTTACATAACTGCAACAGCTACCTAGCTAAAATTTGGGGAATCATTGAGGGACTCCAAATCTGTTGGGAGATGGGTTTTAAGAAGATAGAAGTTGAGTGCGATGCAGAACAGGTGGTAACAGAACTAAACACGTTTCAACAACTGCAGGGGAGCATATCTCTCACAAGGAAACTTAAAGAGCTGCTATCCAAGGAGTGGAACGTGAGAGTGAATCATACATACCGAGAGGCAAATAAATGTGCGGATACTCTCACAGCACTGAGTGGAACAATCAAAAAGAGAAAGGTCATTTGGTTAGCGCCACCAGATGAAGTGCGGAGGATTCTCCAGGAAGATAGGAATGGCCGAGCTGTGCCATGGCGAATAAAGTTGTAATCAATGGGTTTATCCCATGTTTCACCAAAAAAAAAAAAAGAATAACTCGCATCCCTTCCTCTCCTAAACCAAACAAGAATACTTTCTTCCCATTTCTTCCCATCCAACCAAACAAAGCTTATAACCTCCGCTTACCTCCTCCCACCTCCCCTCATTTAACCTTCTCTCCCCTTCCCTCCATTGAACCAAACAAGGCCTAAATCATTAGATGTTGCTTCCTCTGAAACTTTTGTGGATAGGGATTGTTAGATATTTGATGATAAAGATAATTGTATTCTATATAAGATAAATATCTAACAGAGATCATGGGCAGGGCGAGGCATTGTTTTAGCTCTGACTCTTCCCACGAAGTAGACGTCAAACTTATCCATCTACATCCATCTATCCAATCATCAATCTATGTTCTATAAATAAATTAAGAAAAAATTATTATATTTGACCATATTAGTAAAATTTGCATAGCATTATTTAGCAGATTGATAGGTTAATTAAGTTAACAGGTGTCATAGAGGGGTGAAACAAGTCTAAGCGGTCTGACTGGGGAATTGGTTAGATTAGAAAGACCTCTCCTTGCTGTGATAGTACGTGTGGACCCTATTTAATACTACCTGTGAATGAATCATAAACGAATATGTAAGAGCAAGAGCTAAACTCTCCTAAGCTTAACGAGCCCAATAAAAAAAACAAGTGGATGTAGATCACACTGATCGAATCACGATGATTTCATCCTGTCTTTGACTTATCTTGTTTTCTTCTTTCCTGGTTTGCACAATACTAACAATTACTGTTATTCAATTCAACTTTGGCATCATCAAGTGTTGATCAAGTTTAGAGAATTTTTCTTCCTGCGGTCTTCTTCTTCTCTTTCACAACCTCCACATATGACAAAACTCAAAGTGCCCTGTGAATCGGGTTTTAAAATTATGTACCATATTCATCAGGGACCAGCCTCAGAAATGGCTTGTACGTGTCTGAGGAATTTGCATTCATTACGTGTACTAAGTACAGAAAATACAGCCTTTTCATTTTTATTTGTTCGACCTTGCTAAACGGTAATGCAATTGGGACAATGACCCTAGTTCGTTAATAATTATGCACTTACGACTAGTACAACCTACAACGACACATGTTATGATAACAGCAGCACAACCGTTCGACAATATTGTTTCTATTTTCCTTGAACAGATCATAATTATCTCAGTGCGGACCCCTCCACACGCTAAAGTTCATATCTTTGGACTTGTAACTAAACACACCTTGGACAATCCTTTTGTGTGTTCAAAATGAATCTGTCTGATCTAAAGATCATGGACATCATTTTTTTTTTGGTCAAAATATCATCGACATCTTTTATAACTAACTATACACAACACGCACGCTTGCACACTAACCAAGGCCGTCACTTCATGGCGAAGCCTTTGCATGAGTTGGGGAGCAAAAGAAGGAAAGAGATTATTCACATGCAAGTTTTTTTTTTAGTTCGGTCTATAATATAAGTAACTTCAATTAATTTAATTTATTATAATATAAAAAATAGTATTTAAATCATTAAATATATTTTAAATAAAAAAAAATTGTCACCTTTAAGCATGTTAAATGAGTTTTTGAAGGAAAAAGAAATATACAAATAACCACATTTCGGCATTTTTTATTTCTTTATATATAATTTCCCTCAAATTTACCTATCACATTGTTGTGTGGATTTTGAGTCTTTGGGGTGCCCTAATTACTTTTGTAATTGGGCCACATTTAAGCATTAATTATTTTCCAAATAACTTATATTATAGACCAAATGTAATATAATTATTTTATAAGTGACTTATAATATAGACCAAAAGAAGTATATTGTATCTTTAATTTTATAGGTTAATTACATTATTGCTTGATCAGCATGTGCTACTCTACTTTCTATTTACAGGTCACTCCAACATATATGGTCACCCAAACCAAGAAAAATCTTATTAAAACTATCTTATAATTTTGTAACTTTTAAATTTTACTTCTATTTAATATACATTTTACCGTCTTCCCTAAAATTATAAAGTTTACACATTAATAAATGAAGGATACAATTATATATTTATATAAAAATTTTAATGAGGTAACATATAAAGTATACACAATGACCAATGGGCGCTCGGTCGAGTTGGAAGGGACTACGGCCGGCATCCCTCAGGACGAGGTTTCGAATCCTGGGGGTGACAGACGCGATAATTAACGCAGCCTCAAAGAGGTTGTCCCATCGGTACCGACCTGCCCGCGTAAGTGCTCCTCGGTTGGGTCCGGATTAGTTGGAGGGCGGGCAATGAACCCATAATACCCCCCAGATACCGGATGGTTTAACCAAAAAAAAAAAAAAAGTATACACAATGAAAACTTGTCTATCTGCCCTATAAAAAGTAGCAGAGGAGTATATCAATATGAACGTGTATTTTAGAGGCGAGAAAAAAATTATAGCAAGAGGGGGTTCTAGTGGGAGTAAACCGTAAAGTGGAGTTAGCTAATAGTGCTTGTCTAATTTCTCTGCTTTTGTTAAGGTCCACACGCTAAAGACTCTTTGAGAGTGCTAATTTGATAATGGGAAAGAAAAATATTGCTACAAATTAACAAAGGTCCAACTACTTCCACCGCTGAGTTGAAATTCCCCCCCTTTTCTTATAGCCGTAGAAAGATTTGTCACTTTTAGAGATAAGCTTCTAGCTACGACTCATCAAAATCTAACTAACAATATTTTAATTCTACAGGTATCCAACACATATGTGCCTTTCAATTTAATTTTATAAGATTAACTGAGTGTTTGGGTAACACCAAAACCCAAAACTGCTATTTTAGAAGTTATTTTTTGCAAGTCGAGATAAAATTTCTCTTACATTCTTATCTCGTAAATCATAAAAACTATTCTTTAAACACTAATTCAAATACTTACTAAAATAGCATTATTGTGTTATATAAATATACTCGCTAATGGTAGCTTCCCTAATTTGTCACTTCATGTGTCCAACGAGCTGACTAATCCTCACCAACCTTGCCCCCACTTAATTTGTGCCCTACTATTGCCTCTCTCACTTTACGTTGCAGAGATCCCTCCATTCTACAAACAGACATATTGGTTCTTTCTCAGAAATTGCACTTTCGTTAACTTTTATGTTTTATGTTGTAGGGTACTTCATATGTAGTCTTTGGTTTCATCAAGCTCCTCTCTCTCTCTCTGTGAATGGCCTAATACCATTATTTTGTTGCAAAAATGACACCAAAGTGACGCAAGAAAATTCAAAACTACTTCAATGTCAAGATCGTATTGGCCTCTGTTCTTTATTAATAATGGAGCTGATATATAATTAAGTGATGATCTCTCAAGATTCCTTCACTTAATTCATTTTTTAAATGACCTGTCATCTTTAACTCAAATCGAAATAAATAAAGCCAAATAAGTACTAACATATTAGGTGGGGGTAAGAGAGAGTAGAGAGATCAGCATTGTCTCAGTGGTGGTAGCAAAATACAATAAACAAATTAATCGTCCGATTTCAATTGATATTATAGCCACTTGTCGCAAAACACAAAAGAGTCATAACATTTTAGTTTTAGGGTGGACCCTTCGATGTGGGCTTAGACGTGTTCACACTCACATCACACAACACAAATATATATATATATATATATATATATATATATATAAACACTTAATTAATTAACGCAGTAATTAAAAGTGGATCAGGATACCATGTCATCAGCTTCATATAGTAACAAGATGAAAAGTTTGTGTCTATAACGTAACTTGTTGATTTGACCTTATGGCAAATGAAAAATTTGCATGGATGACTCAGCTTAACCTAGGATTTTCCCATACAGGAGATAGCATATTTATCTTTTGCGCTTAAATCCAATAAATTAAATTATGGAACTTTCGTTCTTGCTTCGTGCCCGTACGTTAAAGGATCATATTTACCTGATTTTGCTTTTGGCTGATGATCAAACCTTTAATTAATACTAGTATGACAGAAGAAAAGATCAAGTCAAATTTGATTTACACTTGAACTACTACTTATAATAATCAAATAATTGAAGCAAGGAATAATTAAGCAGTTGTTGAATATCTAGACAAAGCGTGAGTCATCAATGAGATTATGACGCCTGTTGGGCTGAGTCCAAGATTTTCGGAATGAGAATGACATGCTCCTCATCTCATGGTAAACTACAAGTATACATGCAAGAGGAATTACCTTATAGAGGGAATTGACCGTGGACTGTTATTTATATACTCATTCAGTCCTTAATGTAAGATATATTTATTTAATTTGATTAAATTAAAGAAATTAATTATGTTAGTTAATATGACATGTAATTTCTAAAATATCCTAATCATAATTTCTTGATTCCCTCTTCTTCTTAATTATTGTCAAGGAAGCATCAAAATAATAAGGGTGAATTAGAAAAAGATTGATAAATATAAAAATTATCTCTTATATGTATGATCAAAATTAACTCCCATAATATGTTCTATATTAAGAACTAAGGGGAGTAATATATACACACTATTTAATTTTTGTTCCTTAATATAAGACCCAATTTACTAATTTATGGAGATTAAATAAACTAAATAAATAACTACTTAATTATAGCATATTATACATGATCTCTCTGAAATACTTAATTATATGCATTATTATATTATAAATTAGTTTATAAATCATGGAGATTAGTTAAGAGAAAAACCTATCGATAAATATAAATGCTTTCAAGCAATTTATTTAGCTTTATTAATCTTCACAAATTAGTTAACTATGTCATATATCTATGAGGACATGGGCTGAGGTATTATTTTGATGTTTCCGGTCTTGAATATAAGATATATGTAATTAATTTGAGTAAATTAAAAAAAAGTATTTAATTATAACAAGTATGATATGATTTTCCTAAAATAACTATATGTAATATTAGATTATATATATAGCAGTTTATAAGATGGGTAAATTATTTTATAAAAAATGATAAATATAGGAAACAAATGGATTGAAATCTCATACTTCTTCAATTATAAATGAAATAAATTAGTTAACTATAACAAGTGGATTCATAGTTTCATACTTCTTTGATTACAAGAGGTAGTACTATATTTAAGAGAAATCTGATCTCAACTAGACACTCAATACTATTAGAAAAGATTCATGCGTTTTAAGCTTAACTCTCTAAATATATATTTTGTTTTTTATTAACAAGGTCGAAAAATCTTCAAATCTTATTCAAAGAATTGAATTTGTTCCGTTGGATCGAAACTTTAATTTATTTGGTGCATTGACTTTTTGAAAAACCGACATATCAATGGTCGCATTTTACAATATATATGTTTGAAACTATTATGATGAATTAACATAAAAATGCTTGAGTTACCAAAAACAATTTGCACCGCGGAAAGGGGGGAGATTAAATATGGGAGAGAAGGAAGAACGTAATAATGTGAAATAAAATAGGTGAGTTTCGTTTCATATATACGCCACATCAAGTTTGCAAATATTGGAGGGTCATCAATAATAAAGAAATTAAATAATTCAACATTTGTTATAGTTTAAATTTGACTATGTTGCTGATATTCCCAAACACTTATAGTATATGAGACTGGGGGACAAAAAAGAAATAAATGTGCGAGGTGAAGGAAGAAAAAACGGAGAGATAAGAAGAGGAGGATGAAATTTCAATGGAGAAGGAGTTTTGAATGTCATACAAAGAGCCAAAAGGTATGACAATCTAGAACGCCTAACGGAGTGGAGAAATGGGAAAACAGAGGCAGCCACGCTAGATAACCAATTTCCACCCGTGACGTCACCTTTCCAGCTCATGACGTCCCTTCTTCTCTCCCTCTCCTATAAAACCCCTCTCTCTCCCTCCCAAACAAACCCCACCCCACCCCACCCTTAGCTTCTCGCGCTCTCTTCCTCAACCACACACAGAGAGACCCAAACAGAAGAAAACAAATCAAACTAAGCGTGCGAGAGAGAAACATGGAACACAGTGAGCCAATCCCAAACACTCCAAGTCCCACTTGTTCTTTCCCTCTCTCAAACTCTTCTCCTTCTTCCTCATGTTCGCCTCCTCCACAAGTGGTGGTAAGCCCATGTGCTGCTTGTAAGATTTTAAGGCGGCGATGTGCTGAGAAATGCGTTCTCGCTCCCTATTTCCCTCCTTCTGAACCTGCCAAGTTCACCATTGCTCACAGAGTCTTCGGTGCCAGCAACATCATCAAGTTCTTGCAGGTATATATGTTAAACCCTTCTTCTTCTTCTTCATCGTCATCATCATCATCAAGCTGTACTGCTTGAGGTTTTTGTGGTTCGTATTCATTAACCGGTTTCAGACGTAGAACCCGTGATGAGGAATGTAGACCGTGGGACTAGTCTACGAGTGCCCAATAATATTTAATGTTCCTGATCTTGAATCTTTGATGGAAACAGACACTACAGTGTGCACACAGTCAATTTATACATGTATCTATATTAGCAGCCGAACTTGGAAAAGTAAAACCCACTAGGACGAAATGTATGAAACCTACGTTTAACGAATACCTAATGTGGGCCTCCTAATGCCTCTTAGATCACATCGCTTGCTTTAAAACTATTCAATTTTTGCGGTCCTTTAGATAAAACCGGTCACAATAACTTCTAAATCAATATTTTCAACAGGAACTTCCAGAGTCACAGAGAGCTGATGCAGTGAGCAGCATGGTGTACGAGGCAGGTGCAAGAATAAGAGATCCAGTGTATGGTTGTGCAGGTGCGATTTGTCAGCTTCAGAAGCAAGTGAGCGAGCTTCAAGCTCAGTTGGCTAAGGCTCAAGCTGAGCTTGTGAACATGCAGTTGCAGCAAGCCAATCTGGTGGCTCTTCTCTGCATGGAAATGGCTCAAACTAATCAAACTCAGAATCAGACACAGACTCAAACGTCTCCTACAAGTACTCCTCCTCCTCATGAGTATTATTCTTCACCACCATCATTATCTTCATCGTTCGAAGATACAAACTTCATTACTTCAAGCAACCTCAACTTCTTCGCCGAAAGCACTGGCCTTAACTGTTTGTGGGAGCAGCCACTTTGGACATGACCCATCATTTATATATTATATATTCATTAGTTAGTTAATTGACTAGTTTTATACTATATAGAGAGAGAGATATTGGAAAATTTAATTTATTCCCATAACTTCCTCCAAAGAGATCAAGTTTTGAAGGGAATAAATTAATTAATTAGAACTATTAATAATAAAAAGTAACCTGGGAGTTAACTAGCTAGTATTTAAGAAAAAAGACACTTAAATACCACTTGAATTTTAAAATTTTAAATTAATGATTTTTTAAAATTCTGAATTATCAGTTGCTATACTCTTTTTGTCAATTCTATTATTTTTATTATCAACAAAATCAATTTAAGATTTTGAGGTTCAAATGATATTTAAGTGTTTTTTTCCTCTAAATTTTATGGAGTATTACGGAAAAGGTGGTGTAGGCCCCCATACCGCCACTAAATATGTTAGATGTGCTTTTTCCTCCATGTAATCTCTCTCTTCAGCAATGTTGGAGAAAAAAAATGGACTCCGCCCATTTCTGCTGTTTAAGATTTTAGCATATTGATTATTTAAGATATATAAAAAAATATTGATTATTTAAGAAATATAATTTATATGTTAGAATCTCCTTTAGATTTTCTAACATATACTCTCAGTTTAATTATTTTAATTAACAATTAAAATATTAATTATGCTGTTTGGGATGGTAAACACGAGGATATATATGTGATTAAATTTGGAGGAATTTGATTATGATTGTATAAATGTAGAACAACTTTTTGGTGACCTAATATGGAAACAATAATTCAAAGAAATTGATGTGGTTGATGAAGATGCTTAATTCCTTGTCAAAGTAGCTTTTGACTCGTCGCCGCTTGGCTTTGGATTCGTTATGGCGGCCTCTAATCTCCATTTGTACATGTTGTACCAATCAATAGGCCAACACTTGGCTTCATCCTGATGGACGATTAAATATTAACGACGGAGTATATATAAAAGGCTTCACTGCTTCAGCACTATAATCACTATTTGCCTCTTTCAACGTCCAAAAGTCAAATTCAATATGATAAGAGCGAACTGTTTATGCCATATTTTATCATGACACCTCATAATGTATACAAGCTACAGGAATAACACTATCCGTATCAATTAATATAAAATATTAACTTCTCACTCTATAAAAAAAGTTGAAGTGATTTAGCCACCAAATAAAACTTCAATTATTTATTGAAATTGATTTTGGAAGATTTTTATTTTGGTGATATTGGGAGTTTCGTGATTCATTATTGGCAGTAAAAAAAACTACAATCTTTCTCATCAGGGTGGGCTGGGAAAATGGTAGACCTCTTTCAAATAATTACATAGTATTACATGTAACAGTAATTCTGCCCTCTCAATGTCTGTTTGGATTAAAGTTGGAAAAGAAGCTTTTTTTAATAGGTGGGCTTTTGAAAAAGTCATATAGAAAAAAAACCAAATTGTAGATGTGATTTGTGTTTGGATTGACGGTGGCAAAAGTGATTTTTTTTTATCTCCATCTGAGTAAAAGCAGCTTTGATCTCCATCTGATAAAGGCTCCATTTTCTGTAGAAGCCCAACCATAAAAAATGCTCTCCCAAACACACTAAATGGGCTTTTAACCCCCAAATGAACTTTTTTTTTTTGCCTCAAAACGGGTTCCCAAACAGACCCTTAGTTTGAGACTCAAAACTAACCAAGAGGTTGCTAGTTTGATTATTGGTATATCTCAAAAGTATATATTACATATCAAGGTTAGATAGCCATATCAAACCTCAATTAGTTGCTTAGATCGCCTTTTTTTTTTTTAATATAATGGTAGGCCCTAACGATTTGAGTTACAAATAAAATTGAACCCACGATCTCTCACTCATGGAAAAGTATCCTTAGGCTACAAGGCCTATAGTTGCTTAAGAGAGTTGATGATTTACATTGTACATTGATAATTGAGATACGCTTTTCTGCAATATTATTATCAATGTTAAAAACCAATTAAGTTTGGCATCAGATTGGGCATAATTGGTGAGTTCATGTACTTCATGCGAATTTAGATTATCAATAGCGAGAACTTTTCTTAAGTAAATACTAAATAATGCCAAGTTAGTTTAGTGAAAATTAAGGTACCCTGGTCTATAAAGTAAGACTTATTTTTTATATTTGTCAATCTTTTTTTAATATATTTATATTAATGATTCCTTAACAATAATCGAGTAAAAGAAGAATGTAATTAAGGAATTAAGAATGACGTTAAAGTGTTTTTGAAAAAATATATATCATATTGATTAATTTTTTTAATCTAATTAGATTAGATAAATATATCCTAAATTAAGGATAGGAGGGAGTATATAATTTTAAGTAAAACATTCTGAAATCAACCCTCACAGAGCACGTGCCTGAAAGAAGGGATAATCAAACACCGTTATGGTAATGATGGGTTACGGGTATCCCAAAACGCGTTTGTTAGGCTGTAATAATAATAAACTCAAGAATTTCAAATCACGTGTTCCCCACGTGAGCTGACCTCCCAATCCTAAAGCCAAAAAAAAAGGCAAACCAAAAACACCACACAAATGTCACATTTGCCGGCAACTCAAGCGACCCAAAAAAAATATCTCCTCCCTTGCCCAACATATATTTACCATTTTCTTCTTCCATGATCATGCGGTAAAGGAAACTTCCTCGCTTTTTATTGACTCGAAGTGTATCTATTCTACCTTTTGAATAATAGCTCTTCCCTATATTCACCATATATAAATATATAATCGTTTACTTTATAATTTTCTCAATAATATTATTACTTCCCCTTTTTCCCCTTTTCACCTTAAAAGCACCAACAAATTCCTTTGCGCGTCATTTAAAGATTTTGCTTCGAATAAAGGCTACATTCAGTTAAAGGAAAGCATCTTTACTTGTGAGAGCTGGTCTTTTTTACCCCGGGAGAGGTCAAACCCCAAAATGCTTGATGATATAAATGAGATTCATCTATTAATATTGAAAGGCCAAATTCTTCTTTCCTAACATATATATATTCCTCAAATTAGTAGGGAAACACTATATATTAGTTAATGTGAACAAATGTGGCATAATCTCTTTAAAATATCTTTATATAATATTAGATTATATATTAATTTATAAGTTAAATAAATTAGTTCGAAAAAAAATGATAATTAGTAGAGAAAAAATGGATTGGGATATTATATTTCGGAGCAAATATCCAATCCAAACTAACTCTTATATTAAAGCTCAAAGGTAGTATGTAGGATGCTTATAATTTAGGGTCTGTTTGGTGTGAGGGTTTTGGAGGGGAAGGGAAAATTTTTATGAGTTGAATTTTAAAAAATTGAAGTGGGGTAATAAAATTTTAATAAAGAGAATATATAAGATAAAAGAGTAAGAAAAATTAATTAAAAATTTTTAACCCCACTTCTTTAATTTTTTTAAATTCAATTCAAAACAATTTTCCTTCTGCCGACTTTCCCTTCCCTCTCCTTAGACCAAACAAACCCTTAAAGTAGATAAGGACAGCACTGTAAGTAAAAGATACCGCATCTAACTAATCTGCTTTATAAAAGATGTTTAGCCAATAGATTGATTAAAGCTAGCTGTCCGCCTTAACACTATCGTGGGTGAGCGTGAGAGGGCAGAGGTATCAACACGTACGTGCCAGACATAATCTATGAGAGTGATAGCTAATTTTGTTACTTCTGCTTCAACCGCTCACAACATGATTAATTAGTTTCTTCTTCCTTATTACAACAGCAAACGAGTACACTGCGATTTGCCCTATATAGTACAAAGCCTTGAACTTTATACATAGGCAGCTGCCAACATTATTTGTGTGGTCTCATAAAACACCATGCAAAAAGCTTAGTTTTTAATCACGTGTGAGGTCCCTCCTGTCAGTACTAGTTTTTAATCACGTGTGAGGTCCCTCCAGTTAGTACTAGTTTTTAATCACGTGTGAGGTCCCTTCTGTTAGTACTCTTTTGGCTTCATCATTATCAGTCATTAATCTCAGAAACCTACCATAATTTGATTAATATATGTGCCTCTCTCCACTGTTAAGATGTATTTAAAACGTTTGTGCTTGTATCATTTTCATATTATGGTTCCATTTGAGATGTTGGGGAGGGAGTGACGTCTAGATTCTATGGATCTTTAATTTATTATAAATTTCTAAGAGAATGAGAGGGAAAAAATGGAGAGAGTTTTTTGCAATCTCCTGGTCGCGACTTTTAAAATAGATCAATAATATCTAATTCTTCAACATTTAATCAAATCTTCTGTCCATTGAACGTTAATGAAAAATGTCACTTCACAATGCTTTTTTGTTGTTAGTTGTTACACGCACGGGGCGCTTTACCAATAATTCAAAAGTGGATAAGAGTTTGTCCAAAAAAAAAAAAAGTGGATAAGAGTTGCCACTTGCTAATAAGATATTGCAAGTTTCTGCAAACGCGCGGGCATTAAATGTTCCCAATAGATCTCAAATATTATGTTATAGCTAAGTAAACATTAAATGGCGTATTTTTATATTTCCTTTTTAATTGTACCTTTTTTTCACTATGACGTTTTAAAACACACACACACACACACACACATAAGATTTTACTATACATTAGTTAGGATTAACATTGATTATATGTGGACGCTGTATAAGTATTAAAAATATGAGAAAGAAAAAAGAAAATGAAATATATCTAAAATTGTGCTGGTTAGGTCAACTGTCGAGCTTGTACTGTGTGGTGGGTATGGATCAATCGACATCACTAGTGGCATTAGGTTGAGCTTTAATTCGTCTGAGAGGTCATTCATACCAATATAAAGCAATAAAAAAATACAAAAGAAGGAAACCCATATGCTTGAAATAAACAAATTAGAGCATGAGAAAACGGTGGAATAATATGTTTATGTAAAAAGAGATAAAACTTTTTTCATAAATTTATCTTGTATATTGAAAAAGTAACTTTTACTACTAATTTAAACAGACATTAAGAGAATAGGTCAAACATATATTATCAAGCTGGATCCTTCTACATTGCAAAAGGATAGATCATGAAAATCAAAATATCCACACCAAAGAGTTGGTATATGTAGCGGGAAAGTGGGAAATCAGACGCTTCTTTTGAAATTTTATATATCTATCTTCTGAAAAATTAAAGCTAGCTACTATCAGATCATGAAAGCGATTCATCCATTGACCTCCAACACTCACCTTTTTCTCCTTCTCTTTTCTGTGTGATAGCTTTTTTTCGTCCCTTTATATTGTTCAAAAGTCACTAGTTTTGGACCTACACACACACACACACACACAGAGATCATATCTATCTACATATGTATATGTACCCACACGTTCTGTACTATTAATGAATGCGCAGTCATTTGTGGTTTATCCTTTTACATAAGCATGCATGCATGTGCTAGTGTAAAAGGATAAGCCACTAAATTATAAAGTTTTAAAGTGAAACCGACATTAACGCATATTAATCGCTGATCACCTGGTCAACTATACAGCAATTCTTGCGACTGATATAATCTTCATCGATCTTTTGCCTTCTTAATTATAGTTGTGGAATATATATGCCTCTCCGTATGTACTAATTAATTAAACTGCTCAAAATTTTCATCACTGATAGATGCATATTTAAGTCTTCCCGTCAAATTGTTAACCTATATACATAAATATGCAATTTTGAAAATTCAAAGATAGAATTGACACTGCCCAGTACTGCTATAGCTTTGTTTGAGCACACTAACCGTCATCGACATGTTTGTGTTCATTTTATTGTTATAGCTGATTTTTGGAAGAGAGTTTCCAGTTTCAAACATGCCGGTTTGAATGCTTTCCCCATGCAACTTTGCATTTACACTACTGTAGATTTAGTATATGTTTATTACATTTGTTGTTTTTTTTTTTTTGGATCACTTTGCATTTTGCTCTTCTCTTGCAAAAACCCAGTTGCATGCAAAATTAATTCCATTAGTTTCAGGTTTTTAATTAAGGTACTCATCTAGCTTTTGAATATTCGTTAATGAGATTTTGATGCCAGATAATTGTGAAGTACTAAGGTTTTTTCAGTCATCTCAACTAATATATGATGGATAAAACCAACTTCGTATTAATTAATTACGAAGCAGTTGAAAATTTCAAAGTTCAGAAACTAGTATAAGGTAATTGTATCATTATTCAAGTCCGTCGGCTCGGCACATTCTGGTATGAAAAATATATATAATAATTAGGATCGAAGACCCTCTGCATTCAAATATAAGTATTTCCAATCTTTTCTTGGCGTCATATATATAGCAGACAAAGCTTGTAGTCAATGCTGTGAAATTATCTTAATGGACTATGTAAAAAGCCAGGAAAAAGCAGGTACTAGTTTTGTTGGCCTGTCTGTTTTATTTTTTTCTTTATTAGCTCCTTCCTAGCAATGTATGCTATATAATATAAATAAACAATTATCTCGCAATTAAGCTAGCCACTATAATAATTATATATTCAATAAAACGCTCCTATGAGGTAAGAATCTTATAAGAAATTTATTCATCAGCTCAAGGATGATGTATATTGATGTGTACATATATACGCATCGGATAATATTTATGCAGAAAAATATTTAATATTTTCAGGCATATGCTTCTTTTAATCTGATAATTTTACTATTAATTTGTTTGGCTAACGTCGTAATTAACTAATAATTTAGAAATAACTTGGTTTTCCTATAATCTTTTCTGGAATAAAAGAACCTTGTCCTTCAATTCCGTGTCAATCTTGGGCATTTACAATTGGCAGAATCAAAGGTGGTTTAAAATCCACACCACCTTTTTTGGCAATAAATGGCGGTGGAATGCAATAAGTCAGAGTCCGTAGAATTTGTTTTCCGGGAGTCAATAGAGTCCATGGAATTACAATGCTTATGTTTGAATTTAAGGTTAAGATATGTTATACCGTCACAAATTGCGTACGACGCGAAATGGGCCAGACATGTTTGGCTTCGAGTATACCAAATCCCGCAGATGTTTGCCGTTCAAAGTTTGGAATAGTCAAAGGAGTCAACAAGTAGGAGCAAAACAGGGCACGTGTATTTTTAATTTCTATTTCCAATATAAAACGGAAGTAATTAAGTCTGTTAAGCAATTGAAAATTCACACGTTTTGAACACCAACAGAAGGGTAACACTTTGGCGCACACCTGAATTGGCACTTTCAACTGCTATTAAATTCTTCCCTTCCCTCATTATTTTCTGTATATGCCATGATTTAAGTTGTCCTTTTAGTTGAATGAAACGAAGATATATAACTTTAATTTCTTGCCATCCATTATTTTTGTATTGTTCTCCCCCTCTTCCCAAATGTTCTAGAAATGGCAAGAATTTTGATTTGGAATGTGTCAAAAAGGGCAAAAAAAAAAAAAAAAAAAAAAAAAAAAACAATGACAGGAATGAGAGTGGCCAGCCGGATCTGTGGATAATAATTCTCTCTTGCTTATATATCAACGGGAAGGCGGAAAGGGGAAAAAAGTTATATCAAGGCAAAATCGCATATAAGTCTCAAATAAGAAAATTAATTTCTCGAGGTCTTAGACAATTGTGAATAAAAAAAATCAGTATTGAAACTTGACTAATAATAAGACTGATTAAATACTTTTTTTTTTTTAACTTGGGGCTTGACCATAAATTTTATAAAACCATTCCTTTTTTATCATTGTTTATTTTTCACGACCAAGATTCAATTTTGTTTTAGTTGTGATATTTTAAATGATGAGTTTCATCTATTTCACTTTCTTCAATATTTAATTTTCCCAACAAATTGTTCACCGGTTTCAGTCCAAAAAAAAAAAAAACAAATTGTTCCCCGGTAATCGGTGCCTCCCAACCAATGAATGGAAAGCGAAAATGCGGACTTTTTCTAAAATATTTATATATTACAACTTTAGAAAATATGCTCAAAAATTGCTCAAGCATTTAGTGAACGGTAGTAGTAGAGTTTTGACCTTGGTTGTCTTTATTTACACCTCATTACACCACTCAAAAAATATTTTTAGAAAGCATAATTTCTATGTTAAAAAATATTCTTGCTGTGCTGTAATTTCTATTAGGACTTGCAGTGTTGATTATCACTCTAGATCACAGCGTTGTCCGCGCACTAGCTGTGTATTATAGACTAATCGTTTTAGCCCAATGCTAATATTTGACCTTTCTTTATTAAAAAAAAAAAGAAAAACAAAAAAATTGATTTGGACTTGGGAGGGTTTGTAATTGTAGTTGGGTCTGTTTGACAGGAAGGAAATAGAGAGGAAGGGAGGAGAGAGAGAGTTTTTATGAGTTGGATTTTAAAAAAATCAGAGAAATAGGGTTATAAAATTTTAATAAAGATAGGATATAAAATAAAAGAATAAGAAAAATTAACTAAAAATTTTCAACTCCATTTCTCCAATTTTTCTAAATTCAAGTCATAAAAATTTTTCCTCCCATCCTTTCTCTCTAAATCTCTCATACCAAACAAATTAGTATGCGGTGTCGGAAAGGATGGTGGACCGTATTGGCCATTGCCTTCTAACCATCATTTTGGGTCATTATGGAACGCCGGTTAGGATACAACACTAGGCAGGGACTGTCCCCTCTCTAAGGGATTTTCTCCCACAATTTTGGGGGTTTTTGCCTCCCCAAACCTTCAAACACACGAGTTGAGAATAAGTCGAAGTTTAAGAGAGACTTAATATCCATTTGCACTGTATATGTTTTGCGCTTGTGCGGTGCCAGGCCTGAACATATTAGTAGCGACCAATTCAGTCCTCTTTATTATGATTCAAACTTTTTAATCAACATTGTTTGGATCTGCAGTCTTATCTTTAACAGAATGCAGACCATGAAGAACAGCAATTGGGACCTTATGCTTCGTTTCATACAAAGAGTGGCGAATCATGTTGCTGATGCTTTGGCTAAAGACGGGTTTTTAAAATCAGGTCTATTTTTTTTTTTTTAATACATAAATTTTAAGCGGGGGTTCGGGCTTAACCCAAATCAAGGGCAGGGCGTTTGAACGGTCCTTCCCAGTGAAAATCAGGTCTATTTGATGCTTGTCCTAACCACATAATGACACTCGTGGACAATGATTATGTGCTGGAAACATTCTAGGCCCATAGTTCTAATTCATATTTTTTTCAAAACAACATGGTTTGGGCCTGGGCTCCTCATATCATGGTTAGGGCAGATTATTGAGATTGGATTGAAGATTTGCAAACCAAAACTGGTCATATCCTCAGTTACTAGCAGGGTTGATATTTTTCCCGCTTAAAGAAAAGGCACAACAATTAAGATTCACGTCATGAGAAAGTGGAGAAAAATAAGCACGTCAATAAAAAATAGTCCATATTTTTTTTGAAATATCTCATACAAAAAATAAATTTTATGACCGAAGACTTTTTACTATTTCAATTGTTTAATTTTACTTAAAAAATCTGGATTAATTGTAAACTTAACTTTATGTAAGATCAATATATAGTTGTTAAGTATTTATAATTTTAGGATGAACACTTTCAATTATAATATTATTTTTCACATTGATATATTTGGAATTAAATTAAATATATCTTTCTTTATAAAATGACAAAATGATATTATGTGGGCCAAAAAAATTATATTATGTAAATAAAAAGTTATTACCATGTTTCAAAGCAAATGGAACATCCACACTGATCAAAATCATGTTTCAAAGCAGATTAACTGGGCTACACTCTTTGGCTATGTGTGTTGGGACATTTGGGTGCCTCGTTGCAGGAAGCTCTTTGGGGACGACTCGGACATTGAGTTCCATAATACCCATGCTAGTTTCTTCCGAGCCACTTGGGACATGGAGTTATCTTCTAATTGCCAGTTCTATAACTACTCGGTGAATGTAGGAGGAGGAGTTGTTCAGAGACAACCGAGATTTATCACTTTGGAAACTGATGGCTTGGTCTTAGAATTCGGATAGAGTGGATGTGCTGGGGTTGTTAAGGAGGAAGATGGAAGTTGGTAGGGGTGTTCAAAGTATCCCGGTCCTAGTCCCGGATATTTTGATCCCATGAATTTCCCGTCCCGGCTGGGATCGAGACCGGGACCGGTCACAAATCTTGTGATCCTGGTCCCGGTTTTTTTTTTTTTAAATTTTTTTCTTAAAAACTAAGTTATTGTTTTATTTTTATATTTTTTATCTTATAATTTAAGTTACCATTTGATAAAATGTGTATCACATATTTAGTTGGAATTAAACTATATATATCGTGATACTAATCCTACTATATAATGTATAAAAATAATAACAAAAATGATGAAGATGATAATAATAATAATAAAATGCTATTCTTCAATTCTAGATCAATTTGCGTGATTATTATGGCCTTATTAGATGTTAAATAATTACTTTAAACACTGGATTATAGAAAATTTAACTAAAATAATAATATTTTTTAAATTTATTTAAAAAAAAAACCCGGAATTCCCGGTTTGATCCCGGTCCTGCCCAAGATTACCGGGACAGGGACCAAACCGGGACCGGGATGCAATTTGCATCCCGCCCAAAAATCGGGACCGGGAGTGGTGGATCTCGGTCCCGGTTCCGGATTTGAACACCCCTAGAAGTTGGATATGTGGCTATATGAGCAAGCTTACACGAGTGCCTTCGGTGGTTGCTGAGATCATTGCAATCATTTAGGGTCTTCAAATTTGCTGGAACCGAAATTTTATAAAGATTTTGGTCCTTATTGATTGTCTTGAGGCCATTAATCTGCTTACTCAGGGATGCGATGGTTCTTACCCCTTTAAAGATGTCATTGACGATGCCAGGCTATGGATATATAGGAATTGGCAGATTCTTATCTATCATATTCCTAGGGAACAGAATTTGTTATCTGACTACCTTGACAATAATGTGCATTTTGTTAGTGAAACTTTTGTTATCCTTGATCACCCACCACCTTCCTTTCGAGAGGCAGTCGGTGATGAAGGATGATTACGCTTGAGTTGTTTTGTTGTTCCTTGTATTAGTCCTGTACTGGATTAATGATATTCAATTTCTTATTCAAAAAAAAAATTCATGCTTAAAAGCATAAATAGTAATAACATGGAGTTCTCGGGGGGAAAAATAACATGGAGTTACATTAAATTATTTTTTGGGTTGAAGTTCAAATTTATTCTAGAAGTTTTTGTCTAGAAGCAATGTTGCTCTGAAACTTTTTTTAGGTTCAGTATTACTCTGGAAGTTTCAAAACGTAGCAATGTTGCTTCATACCATTAAAAAACTGATGTTGACTGTTTATTTTTTAAAGGAAAAGGACAACAGTGCTTCATTTTAATACTTATAGGGTAATATTAAATCAAATTTTTTTTTTAAAAAGTAACATTGCTTCTCAACAGAAATTTAATACTTATCGAGTAAATTTGCACCTCAACCTTTTTTTTTTAATAATTTTTGTGAAGATATATATGGGCACTGACGAGTTTGGCGTGTGAGTATTTGGGAATTTTTCAAATCTAGGTTTATATAATCCGAGATAAAATTCCTCTCACACATTCACCTCATAAATTATAAAAACTATTCTTAAAAATTAATCTAAACACACATAAAAATATGGCCTGCATTAGCTTCTTGGTGGGAAACATGGGCTTGCAGTTAAATGACGAAGCGACCCACTACCATTATTTACACTTTTCTTCTCTGTTTGATATCCAACCCTTACACGTGGCCAAGTGTCAGCGCCTTTCTTCATAACTGTCGGCGCTGGCCCTCACTGCTCTCATCAATCTCTGCTAATATAAAACTACAAAGCTTACTATATCTAACTTTATTTTCTGAGTGGAAGATAATTTTCTATAAGGAAGAAAAACAAAAGAGACATTCATGGCCAATAACGGTTACAGCGTTACAAGGCTTCCAGACTTCCAGCGGCCTCCTCCACTTTTTTGCTCGCTCCACGTCCCTATCCGAACCTCCAAAAGCCACTCTCATTTTCTCACCCACCTCTTTTCTTCGTCATTTCTTTTCGGGGCCTTTCCTTTTGTCAACATTCTATAGCCTCTCGCCATTCTCGCTTCTTCTCCTTCTTCTCAAGTCTTCTTCCTCACTCTACGCCCTTAACTTCATCGCTTTTTCCTCCGCACTAGAGTCAACTTACTTTTACTTCCATGGATCAAACTTCCTATTTTCACATCTGCTTCGATTTCGAGGCTTGATCTTGCTGGAATCATACCCATTTATTCGCTGCTGCCGATATGAGATCGGCAGAAGTCGATACGGGGGAGTCGGTGAGGTGGAAGGAGTGTATCACGGAGTTCATGAAAGGTGCGGCGGAGATGGCAGTGGAGTGTGGGAAAGGTTGTAGGGATATCGTGAGACAGAGCTTGGTGAACGAGGATTCGTATGTAGCGAGAAAATTTGGAAGGGATTCATATTTCGCCAAGAGGGTAAGAGGACCCTGTGAAAAGTTATGCAGGAAATTGAGTTTCTTCAATGAGTACTTGCCGGAGGATAAGGATCCGCTGTACGCATGGTCGGTGATATTCCTTGTGTCGTCGATCGCCTTTGCGGGTAACTTTGGATATCAATTTCTTTTTAAACATTTAGCTGTATTTTGGGACTGAGGATTGACATAGCAGCATTGTAACATTGAGGATTCTTTTTGGGGTCACTTGAGAAGTGAAATAGTGGGGTAGGAGGAGGGAAGTGGGAGTGCTAACTGAGATGGTAACCTTTATGTTCTCTCTGATTAAGTGGCGATATAAGTTATTTTGCAGTAGATTAGACCAAAGAAAATATGATGGTTTTCGGCCGGTGAATTTCTTTGTTTGTGCTAGTGCAAGTAAAATTATTTTTCTAACCTGCGTGTTTCTTTCTTGGTATGACGTCCTGGATCTTGACATGGATTTGATAATCTAAGTGCTGCCGTGTGTTCACAGGCCTTTGACTTCAAGGAGTGGATATCATGGAAATGTTTTAGAGATAAGATCATATCAGAATTATAAGCGGAGATTCGATTAATGTCCTGGCAATCCCGAAAATAATAAATAAAAAGCATCTTTCAGTTAGTGGATAAATTGTAGAAGACTTCCTGTTATAGCGAAGTCTTTTATCTTCTGAACAATGGCAGCACGCGTTGCACTTAAACTGGTAGCTCAGATGGTGAGCGATGTAACTGTACAAGAATTAAGCTTCAAAAAGATTTTATGTAGTGGATTCCCGTAGAATTCACATTCTGATCCTAAATATTGGGGATTAAGGATTCTTATTTCCTTATTAAATATTAAAAATCTGGAGTTTCTCATAATTGATCCTTGGAGTCTCATTGTTTAATTATTGACATGTCCTTTATTTTTGATGAAATATTGATATATACCTTTTTGTTTCAGTCATTCTGGTAATGGCGTTTGTTCTCTTATAGTCCTCAAAATTATTCACTGAAGTCATCTATATAAGCATAATGTCCTTGCGCTGAGCATCTCAATGATTGATTACCTGATATTATTTGCAGCTGTATATGTAAATTTTGAACCTGATCCATCTGCTGATTCCATCCCATTGGCGAAGCAAGTATTTGTTCATCCTCCTAGCGCTAGCCAAATAGTGCTTCCAGATGGTAGATACATGGCATACAAGGAACGGGGTGTTACACCTGATAGAGCTAGATTTTCAATTATTGCTCCTCACACTTTTCTCTCCTCCCGGCTTGCAGGTTTTTCCTAAGCTTTAAGTCATACTGGATTAATTGAATCGAATTTTGCTGTCAAACTGTAGTTTATGCATTTAACAGCCAGTTTCACTTGTGTTTTTCATCTCCAATTTTAGGAATACCTGGAGTTAAGCATTCCCTGCTTGAAGAGTTTGGCATTCACTTGTTGACCTATGATCTTCCTGGTTTTGGTGAGAGTGATCCTGACCCCAACAGAAACCTGAAATCCTCAGCAACAGATATGTCTTTTCTAGCAGATGCTCTGGGTGTTAAGAAGTTCTGGGTTGTTGGTTACTCAAGTGGAAGCATGCATGCTTGGGCTGCACTAAGATACATTCCTGATAGAATTGGAGGTATTAATGGCTCTTTTATTTGCCTTGTCCTCTGTCTTATTTATACCTGTACAAATAGTCTTATGGATCATCTCGACTTTATGAAAACTTGGAGCTTCAATAGTCTATCTATGTCTAAATAGTTGTGCTTTTATGTTTCTCTGTTACATTTTCTCTTGTGCACGTATTCTTTCTTCCCCTTCTGGAACACATGCATAATGTTGTGTGAAGTGCAACTGAAGTTCACATGGTTATGGGTTAGATTGCTGGCAAATTTTTGGTGACGGAGGTATTATTTCTTTAAAATACAATTTTATGTAATTGTAGCTTCCAGCGGCAAAGTGGCACCTCTTTTCCCCGGTTATTATGTTGAACAAGAACAAACTTTATATTTTTGTTAATTTTGTTTGAATGAAAAACACTTATAAATTTCTTGTTGTTATGTACAGTTATTTGTGTCACGTCTACACAAAGTTTTTCTGAGTGAACAAGCGTCTGTTTAATGCGCCAAACATAATGGTCTTGATCTTTCTAGTAGTAACTTGCAGGTGCTGCGATGTTTGCCCCCATGATGAACCCATATGATCCCATCATGACAAAGGAAGAGAGGCGAAAAACTTGGGGGAAATGGAACAGGAAAAGAAAATTCATTTACTTCTTAGCTCGGAGGTTTCCTAGATTTCTTGCTTTCTTCTATCAGCGAAGCTTTCTATCAGGAAAGCATGGCCAGATTGATAAGTGGTTGTCATTATCTCTAGGAGAGAGGGTGAGTTGAACTTGGTTTTTCCCTCGTTTGTCCATGGGTAGATTGGATATTTATATGACAAGAAATGTTTGATCGTTCCATATTTTCTCCACCATCTTTCACCTATATCCCAGACTTCCAACAAGACTTCACCCCAAAAATAAATAAAGCCCATAATAACATTTGAAAAGTAATGATGTTATTGAGAATATGAAAAGATTAGGGAAGGACATCCGCAGAGAATATGCAGAAGATGGAAGGAAAACTATTGCACTCAGAGCACATACTTCAGAAGGCTTAGATCTAGTTGTAGTCTTGTAGATGTGGGGTGTACACATTAAAGGTGATCCTAGCTGTTGGGAGTATGTGTTGCGGGGGCACCTTTTAATATCTCAGATAAAAGGGCATTTTGTGACTGCTGGAAATTGTTGCCATATATATGATTCATGCACATCTATCCCTTCTAAGACCTCACCTAGTGGGAGCCTTGTGCGTCGGGCCGCCCTTATTTGTATATGATTCTTGGTGCTATTATGCAAGTTTAAAACACACGCCATCATTTGCTAATGTCCTGAAACGGACCCAAGCTCATGAAGCCATTGCTGATTCTATGTCATGCTATCTTTATATTTGCAAAAGCAGGTCCTGATGGTTGTAATACCAGGAGTTTTTGAGATTTTACTTATATATTCCATCATGAAAGGTCCCAATGTCCCTTTCAGGACAGATAACTAATGGAAGGTTCCACCTTATGCAATTTTAATGCATATGCTATCATTTGCTAGTGTCCTTTGATCACAGCCCAAGCTCATTAAGCTATAGCCAATTAATTACTTTGAAGTTTATGGAAAAACGGGTCCAGAGGGTTTATGTCATACCAAGAGTTTTAAGATTTTGCTTATACATCTCATCCTGAAAGATCTCGATTTCCCTTGTAGGATAAGGCACTAATGGAAGATCCAATCTATGAAGAATTCTGGCAAAGGGATGTGGAAGAGTCAATCAGGCAAGGAAATGTGAAGCCCTTTGTTGAGGAATCTGCATTGCAGGTCTCGAATTGGGGTTTCAGCCTTGCAGACCTCAAGTTGCAGAAGAAAAAACGGAAGCACAATGTGCTCACTTGGCTCAAGTCAATATTCATAGCTGAACAGGAGGAGTATATGGGTTTTCTTGGCCCAATACATATATGGCAGGTTAGCGCATCTTTATTTAATTCCCTCCCCTCCCGTCAGACTGCTTAAAAATGGGGTCATCGGTGTGAACATTCTAATTCTTATTCAACTTGAATATTCTATTTACTTTTTTTAATTCTTCAAAACCTTAAACTTTTGCAACAATATTTTGGCTATTGTTTTATACTGTTACACTTAGGTTTTCACTTGTCATTAGGTTCTCTCTTTTATTAACTTTTGCTATAGGCCATTTGCAGCCATATGTTTGATACAATCATCCCCCACTGTAGCTTCAACTAAAGCAGTTCATACCTTGTCTGAATATCTTAGTTGATTGTCTTTATTAGATTATCATGAGTTTAGTTTACGTTCTTGGACCCTGGATCTCCTGAACTTCTTGCTCTTGAGCTTTTCCTTTTTCTTTTTCTTTTCTTTTTTCTTTTTGTAAATTATATGCTCTATATTTATATATTCTCCCTCCCTTATGCATCTCTTCTTCACATTTATTATGTTTTCTTTTTACTTTTGGGATAACATATCGTTTTTTCTTTTAATTGCTTTTCAAGTATACTGCATACATTTGTTTTTATGAGCGTAGAAGATTGATATTGGTGACTTTGCTTTAGTCATATTTGGACCGGGGTATGATTTGTGCTATTTCAATGCAAATGTGAACAGGGAATGGAAGATAAAGTGGTTCCTCCATCAATGACTGATTTTGTGCACCGCATTCTCCCGGGAGCTGCAGTACATAAACTACCATATGAAGGCCACTTTACCTACATCTGCTTTTGTGATGAATGCCACAGACAGATATTTACAACACTTTTTGGAACCCCGCAAGGACCTGTCACCATTTCGCTCGAACCAGATCAGACTATCCTACAGGTCAATATTGAACAGTCAGAAGAAGTAGCAGCAGACACTGGTGACTCTACCGCCGATTAAAGTACACGTAAAGGGTTACAATGCTCTTTCTTCCCTTTTCTATTTGGACATAATTTACGATGTATATATCATAGTCTTGTTTCATCACCCATGGATTCGTATAGAAAGGCAAAAAATAACTGCATCATCGCCCTTTCCTTTGGGCTGCTGAACTAATGTGTTGGTCAAAAATATTGTGTAACGCCCTTCAAAGAACTCCTATGATGGCACAATCCCGTCTTCGTTTTTTGCAACCTCAAAAGGGCACTTTTTGTGGAAATCATCTCAGGACTCGCACGAAAATTGTCATGGCTCAAATTTCTTGTTTACTTGCGCCGTGGTTCTTTCTCACACTAGTTTCCAACGCTTGAAGCCTGGAGAGCAGGTGTTTTGTTCGACGCAAGGTCCTACCAAGAACACAATGCCGTATTGCACCATCATTAACACCATCTGACTCACTATCTACTGGCCGTGACTTGCTTTCATAGGATGGATAGATTGAATTCATTTTTTAGATAATTATTTAAATGTAACAAGAGATTACTCTATTAAAATAATATATTTAACATGTTTGCCTGTGTATTTGTAAGTTTTATTTATTTGACATAAATTTGTTTAGGAAATTTAGGATTTTTTTGGTAAAGGAAAGAAATTGTTGGGTCATTACTTGCATTGGTAAGTGGTAATCCTTTAGCTATTGCCACGACGAATTTTCCCTCCACTCGAAAAGTTGGGAGATTGGAGAAGGCTAAATAACCCAACTTCTTTTTCTAATACTAACCTTTTACATTTATGATTCAATTATACTGGTGTGTTGGGATGGAAAAGAATGTCTTCATTGATCTTTTTTTTAATTTTCTTTTTATTTAATGTCTTCACCATTAAATTAAATTTTAAAAGTTGAGATTTAATATTAGATGAAAATATAAAGGGAAATAAGGATAAAGAATGGACTGCGTGTAACATTCAGCTTGATTATATGCTTCCTGAGAATTTCTTATGAAACCTTCGTTTGCTATTTGCGCCATTTTCATTTACTCTTTAGATCATCAAATTTGATCTATGAACATTGCCCGTTTCCATGTCCTCTCAGCTCTTTGATATTTCTCCGGGAAAAGGCAGATTCTCCTAAATCCACACAACCATTTTGATGCAGCTTATGATTTTGCATGCCTGCTTTCCCCTTTTCCTTTCGGGCGCCTGTGAAGTGAGAATTCTCTCGTCTCTTCCTCTGCAGTTTCGCGCCAAAATCCCGCCGTCCTCTACTTGTCAGATGGAGAAATGGACGACTGCGATTTCCTAAGGATGAATGGCTCCGATGCTTTTCTTTCTTCAATGAGACGGTGCGTTTGTTGATGAGTACATAGCCCTGCTGTGTACCCAAGCGGGATCCTTGTTTATCGGGTCTCCCGCTTGCTCCTTCAATAGCGTGGGTGCGTGTATAACTGTATATAGGACCCACAGGGGCCTCCGGAGAGCACCGGGTGTGAGCTTCGAACTTTCGCGTTCTTCGCGGGGCAAGTCGCCGAGTTTCCCCATATATAAACCTTGCTGCTGGCCTGTTCCAACCGCTTGAATGTCAACGACGCAGAGGATCATCTGCGCTTTTTCTCACTCTTGTTCACTTCCTCCTATTTCCTCTTCCACCTCCTTCTTCAAATCTCCACCTTTTCTCTTCCTTCCTTTCTCTCGTCATTACAGGATTCTAGCTCGTTCCGTGCTTATCCGTCCCTCACCAATGCCTAGCAATCAGGTTCAGGTTTGTAATTTGCCGCTGAATCTGTCTCGTATTCCAGTCAGCACTTTCTTCTAAATGCGCTTTCATTGGTGTTGTACTTACTATCGCGTGTGGCGTTGGATTGCGATGGAATTGTTAAGCATGCAGTCTTTTGATGGTTTGCTTTCAATGGCTGATCGGTGCTATTCTCTTACTTTCTATCAGTTATTGCAGCTTGTAGTATCTTAGTTGAAATTTGTACCGTTTCTTTGTTACCGAACAAATTTGAACTGTCATATGCTATATCATGTCAAGTTGTTGGTTTTTCACTTAACTTCAGCTCCTAATTTACAAGTGGCGTCGAATATGCTAAAGGTTACGAGTGTTGTATAAAATTTAAGTTTACTGTCAGTGCTTCATATTTCTTCGTTTGTAGAGAGCTGGTCGGCATGAAGAACCGGAGTGCATGGAGAAGCCTAAAGCGGACAGGATTTCATCGACCACTGCAGATGCAACAGGTGGTGCGTCTGAAGCTGTTACTAACAGACTGGCTGAAATGCGTATTGCTGAAAACAGTGGCCAAACCGGTGTTCCAGCTGCAGCCATACAGTTTGGAGGTGTCCAACCTGCTAGTCAGTTCACTGTACATGGTCCAAAGACAGACTGGAAACTCAAATCCTATGGAACAGTCAGCGGAACCACAGTAGATAAAGTTGAAGCAGAAGTGGCTTCAACGAAAAATAGTATTGCTGCTTTGAGTAGTAATGATCTGTTAGAAAATTTTACGGTGGACAACTCCACATACTCACTTGCCCGCATAAGAGCTACTTTCTACCCCAAATTTGAAAATGAAAAGTCAGATCAAGAGGTATATTCCTTTTCATACTGTTTCATTTATAATTTTCTCATCTTTGTTCAAATTTTTGAACTATGTCATTTACACATTCGAAGCTGTTTGCTTGTGAACTTGGTCTTCAAACTATATTCTCACATGCTTGCTTTCTAGGAAATTTTACAGACAAAGTAATACAGTTTATAAGGAAGCTTCTGTGCTGGATTAGGCTTTAAGGAAAGAATTCTAGATTGTAGAGAGGCTGAAAGAAACAATTTCAAAACTTTATTCTTCCTCTCCAAGTATTTTTCTTTGCAATTGAGGATTCTTTGTTGACTTTCATGCCAAACAGTCTATAGAATGAAAGCTGAAATAAAATTCCAATTACTGAAATTTTTCCTAGCATCAGAGGCACTCTGCCAACCGCACAAGGGTTGTCTTAGATGCAGCTACTGCAGATAGTTAAGCCCAGATTCTTGGAAGTGACCTTTATGACCCCATGATTATGATCTAGTATTGCACGTGGTTATTGTTTCTTTGAAACCATCTTATAACTATAAAGTTTAAAGGAACTATAAAATGTTTTTTTTTTCTTGGCCGTACCTGAGTCAGATTTTGCACTTATTTTCCTTTGGAATTTCTTCTATCACTGTATATTACTGCAAATTGCGTTGCTCTGTACTCAGGTCAATTTTTTCTTTCAGGCAGCTGACTGCCATTTTATTTTTGGAATTGTTACTGATTTATATTGTTATATCCCCTGTAGATCAGGACAAGGATGATTGAGATGGTATCGAAAAGTTTGGCTACCTTAGAGGTATAATAGTGCTCAACTTATTTTTCTTGGTCAAATTGAAAGACTGTTTAAGTTTCATTAAGTGAGTTTCAAGATTAACAATAAGAATACCTGTTGGATAAGCCTCTATTTAATGAATTTTCATGTACTGGTGTTAACTGAGTTGATTTGCAGGTCTCACTTAAACACTCTGGTTCCCTTTTTATGTATGCTGGACACAAGGGAGGAGCTTATGCAAAAAACAGTTTTGGAAATATGTAAGGATGATATCTTACCTTTATAGTTTTATGTTTGAATTTTATTTGCCATGATGGCCATGAAATAATATATCATATGGGAAATTTTTTATAATATGAAAATTATTTATTCGAAGCAGAATAAAATATTTTTTTCTCATTTTGCCAATGGAGTTTTGATTGATTAACGTTTGTGAACTAGAGTTTATTTTATTTTTGAATTGTGGAGTGTTTATCTTTGTTTAGGATAAGGCTTCTTCTTGCTGTTTTATTCTTATTCAGCATTGACTTGAGTTTAGCAAGTTTTCTGAAGGCTTCTTATTTATTCTCCGCAATATGTATCACTACATTCTTCAAATTTTATGTTTTTAGAATATATCTGTAATGTTATTTTGTCTGGCACAGATATACTGCTGTGGGTGTATTTGTTCTTGGACGAATGTTTCGTGAGGCTTGGGGCACTGAAGCATCAAAAAAGCAAGTTGAATTTAATGAGTTTCTTGAGGTGATGCTTTAAAAAGCCAAAAAGACATTAGACATGTTAGCATGCCATAAGCTTCTTTGATATTCATAAAAGCATCTCCAAGGATGAACTAATAAATAAAAGTTGAAAAGAGCATCTCCACTTTTTAAATTTAACTTAATTATGCCTTTGACATGTCTGCAGATTCCCCACTCTGCTTGCTAAATTGGACATTGGTTCATTTGATAAAAGTTGTTATAATACTAAAGTTATATAGACCTTTACTTAAACAATTGCTTGTTAATCAGAATTTACTTTAATTGCTCCTATCCCGTGTTTTTGGGCCATTTTCTGAATCACTTGTGGGATGGATAATGAAAATTTTCATAAAGATTAACTGGTGAAATGTTTTGCATTTCTTTAAACACAAAGGCTTATAACGATTTTATTTTCTGTTTTTCTTTTTCTTGGAACTTGACATACTTGCACTTTCTTTTTGGTTGATGCATTTTTTCACTCCTTCTGGTACATCCCTTGTATTCAATCACTTTGCCTAGGATTATTTTTAAACCTTATCTCTACCTTTTTTTTTAGCGATCAAATTTGACTTTTGAGCTGGGAGTCATGTTTAATGCACCTTATTTATTATTATTTGATTTATTTCGTCTTTCAGAGAAACCATATGTGCATATCGATGGAACTAGTAACTGCTGTTCTTGGAGACCATGGACAGCGTCCCAATGAAGATTTTGGTAAAACAAATTTTATTTTGATTATTTAAGAAGTTCCTGATATTTTGTTTCCATTTGTTAGATTTTAGTTTAATCAGTGAAAAGAATTACTTTTACATTTTGTATAGGATTTTAGTCGAGGTTAGGTTATTGCTTGTGTTTATGAATTATGACTATTATTGTCAAACTTGTGAATCGACTCGGTTGATTTGGTGAGTTGGCAATTCTGTTGGATAAAAATGAGCTGCTGTGCTCATCATCTTGCAGCGTTGAAGACTCACTTGTGACTTGTTGAAATTCACATGAATTGTTTGACTCAGTCACAAACTCAATGAAGGAGTGCGAGTTAAACTCAATACTTGAATCTGGCTGAATAGTTGCCCCAGGAATTGAACACAGTAGACTGCTATTTGCTCTAGCTCTATCTCCGCCTATATATGTAAAATATAATAACAGGATTTTAACTTCTACATAACAGCTCAAACAGTCCACAGTATTGGGTAGAATCCTCTTTATATAATGATTCATTATATTTCTTGTTCTGAGCAGTGGTAGTCACAGCAGTCACTGAACTGGGCAAAGGAAAGCCAAAGTTTTATTCGACTCCTGAGATAATTGCTTTCTGCAGAAAATGGCGCCTACCTACAAATCATGTGTGGTTGTTTTCTACAAGGTGAAAATTTAGGAGCTGCATTACTTTCCGCTGTAAGCTAGATCCATTTTTCTGTGGATTTCATGGAATTGAAGGAATGACCTGCACTATTCATGGTTTATAAATAGCGTGGGTTGCTATAGACATGCTTTTCTGTGCATTGCATGGCTTAAATGAAACAACTTATATGCCTCACAAATGCTGACATACTCAAATGATTAGAGCAGCATTAGAAGTTCTGTTTCATTTCTACTTATACCTGCTTTAGTTATCATTTGGCTCCTTGTCTTTCATAATGAATATCATTGGTTTTTGTATCTTAATTATTATGTGATTAAACTTGTACTTTTAGCATTAGTTTTTTCCTTTATTTTTTTGAAAGTTTTGTAGGTATTGAGATTAGTCAGATTTTATGTTGTGGTCTAACTTTTTGGCCACAATCACTGTTTTGGACAATCAATGGGTTGTTTGGGTCATTGTTACATTACTCTTTCTGTTTTGCTGGTGCAGAGCTTATAATTTTGCATTCTTTGGACCATTGTTTGTTCATATGGTCATTGTAACACAATTTTCTTGTTTTCCATATAATACTTGCCGTCAAGATACTTTTTATTTTGTAAAAAAAAGTGTTGAGTCTGTCCCTCTGTTATTTAAAGCTGTACATTTTGACCTAGATTTGTCTTATCATATTAAAGTCCGCCAGCCTATAAGGAAATTTTTGTTATGCTTTTCTCTAAATGTAGGAAATCAGCTTCATCCTTCTTTGCTGCCTTTGATGCCTTATGTGAAGAGGGTACTGCTACACTTGTCTGTAAGGCTCTTGATGAAATTGCTGATATATCCATACCAGGTATGGTTTTTAAGCGTAACATGCTTGATGGATTTGAGTTTTGTGTCTCATGTTTTCATAGATCATATGGTTGAAAGGGTATTTGAAGACTTTTTTGCCTATAAATCATTTTCACAAGTTCTCGCTACCCACAGTGACTAAGAGTATAAAGCAATTAAGTTGGCATTGCAATGAAGACATATAAGAAATCCCTTAAAAAGATTATGATGCTGGGATGTTTCTTAAATGACACCCCAACAATGCTGGGCTGTAACATACATCACGATTAGTTCCTCTGTAATTGTTACACATATTGCAAACTTAGTGCTCGCATTCTTTTCCTGAAGTCATTATCCCCTAGTTTTTGATTTTCCCGTGGCATTTTTTGAAATGTTCCTTTATTTTCAATACCTAACATAGAGGGATAAGGCTTCTTTGTTTTCATATTTTTCTGCTTATATTTCATCAGATTTTTTTTTTTAAATTTCAACATTTCATGTTCTTTTATGGGTGGAAGTCTCAACTGACGGACTGGTTCCCTTCTCATGAGCCATTAATCAAATGCGCTGCTTTTATACTTGTTTAAATAAATGCAGGTTCAAAGGATCATGCAAGAGCCCAAGGTGAAATCCTGGAGGGTCTTGTGGCTCGTATTGTTGCTCGGGAGAGCTCAAGCCAAATGGAAAAAGTCTTTAAAGAATTTCCTCCTCCTCCTGCTGATGGAGGTATCTTCTTACTCTTCTTATGCATTGTGTGCCTGTTACTGTGTCATCTACTTTTTTGGAATCCTTCTTTCCTGTTGTTTGTCAATATTAATTTTATGTGAATGTCATCTGACCTTCTGACAAGATATCATGATATGTCAAACGTTGGCATCACAGGACCGATGTTTAGTCAATATATGTCTACAAAATGGATTTTTTAAAACAAAATTGTGATGTGACAATAAATTAGGTGCTGCTCAATTTTGCAAGTCCCCATTGTTGACTTGGCTCTTATATAGATGGTAGTCAAAATAAAATTGCAATTCAGATATGGACTTTCTAATGAATATTTCTTTTTCCTTTAGTTGGCCTGGATTTTGGACCAAATCTCAGAGAAATTTGTGCTGCACATAGGTCTGATGAAAAGCAGGTATATCATAAACTACATTATCTCAGTTATATACTGGAGCTCATTCTTCTGTATTGATTGAGACAATTTTTGAGATAATTTTGTGATTTGAATTTGTAATTGGAACGCCTCTGCAGCAAATAAAAGCCCTTCTCGATAGTGTTGGCAGTTCTTTTTGCCCTGACCACTCAGACTGGTTTGGGCCTGATGGTATTGATGGTCATTCAAGAAATGCCGATAGATCTGTTCTTTCAAAGTTTTTACAAGCCAATTCTGCAGACTATTCAACTAGGAAATTGCAGGTCAATCTAGCCTCTTCTAAATCATGTTTTTACATGGCACTCTGTTTTTTGAAAAATCAACCATTATAACTTCCATGCATTATTTCATTTTTCATGTTAGTATCTCATGGTTTTAAATAAAATGGTCAAATCATTTAGTTCATGACATGTTTTTCTGCCTCGTATTTTCTTATAAAAAATTAACATGCAGTCTCTTTTCTAGCTTTTAGTGATTAATTATTGTCACCTTCCTATATTTGTGGTTTGGGCAGGTCTCCCATGCTCAAGAAGTATTGGAATTTCTTTTGCAAATGTGTTGCCTCTTTTTCTAGGGTTTCATTTTATAGTGACAGCTTTGATTTAAAACATTTTCAGGAAATTGTTCGGTTGATGAGAGAAAAACGCTACCCTGCTGCATTTAAATGTTACCATAACTTCCATAAAGTAGATGCTATGGCACGTGATAACCTTTACTACAGAATGGTTATTCATGTACACAGTGATTCTGCTTTTCGACGATACCAAAAAGAGATGAGGTCTTGTTTTATTCTGATTATCTCCTTGATACTTTAGCTTCTTAATTTTATAAACAAGAAAATATTCCTTTAACAGCTTTTTCATTTTTATTTTCATGCATTCCTTTTGTAACTCTTGAATGCCAAAATATTTCACAATTTCAGGCATAAACCCGGATTGTGGCCGCTATATCGAGGTGAATACGATTATCCATTTTTAATGCCTACATATAGTGATTGCTGGATTTTTTCCCTTGTTATTTGCCTAGAGCTTGAAGTTTCATCCAAGAAATGTGAATGTTTGTATACTAAAATGTGTAGATGACGTAGACCACTGTATTTGGTATAAAAAAATTCTGAATTTTTCAGTATATTGTAAAATGCTGATCAATAAAATATTAAAAGCAAGAGATATATCTCCAAAGTCATTTTGTGATGAATTGAGGCTTTTGGCTAAACTGAGCTTGGCTAGGTAAGGTCCTAATCTGTGTCAGGTCTTCAGGTTTGTGGGAAGTTACTCTGATGTTAATGATATGTATTGTCATGTGAATGCATAAAAAAACATGTCAAAGACTACTACGACTCAAAAGGTTAAACGTCAAGTGAATGATAGTTTTGTTATAACTTACAATCTCCAATGTGCCCTCCCACAAGAAAGCCTTTTGGGGTTTAGGTCTCGACAATGGGGGATGACGAGGATTGTATTCTTGACCATTTAGTCATAAAGATGTTGATACTATGTCAAATATCACTTTTACCCAAAGGCCAAAACCATTAAGTGAATGCCTGTGAATAATTTTACTATAATTCATAATAAAATATTCCTTTCTAAGCTTGCATTGAATTGAAAGCATATTATAAATTCTGAGCATTTGAGCTGAAAGCACATTTTCAAACTTAGGTATGAAACATTCCTCTATCATAAACTACTACCAAAATTTACCCCGACCCCTATGACTCTTTTATGCTAATTTATTGACTGGCTGATGGTGTACCATTTCCAAAGCAATTTGGGTTTTATATTTCCTTTGAACTTATTTAATGGAATCAACGTGATACTTTTATTGAATATGGCAGAGACGCAAGTTCTCAAGTTACTAAGTGATAAAGCCTATCTAAAGACTAGAAAATACACGACTAAAACATGGGGAGATAAACGCACGTATCTGAACAGAAAAATAAATAATA
Organism: Inga laurina; assembly: GCA_963855925.1. Taxonomy (NCBI): domain Eukaryota; kingdom Viridiplantae; phylum Streptophyta; class Magnoliopsida; order Fabales; family Fabaceae; genus Inga; species Inga laurina. Next base: position 65,522,307 of record OY979707.1, on the reverse strand, counting down.
AAACTGGAGAAGATCAAACTACATGTAAGAAATAGCAGCAGCAGCAGCAATAAGTGGAAATAGCATGTGCTGGACAATTTCTACTTGTGTTTTCCAAAAATTTTGAAATTTGCAAAGCTAATATATGCTGTTTGTTATTGAATTTTGAGATGCCTCACAATTTTTTCAGGTTTTTTTGTTGATATCAATTTATTCAAGGCAAACAAAGAGAAATCTAGTGAAATCTCTAGGGGCAATGATGATGTGGTTGAAAATGGTACCAGCACCTCTGGAAGTGACTTGGCAGATGATGATGCAAACTTGATGGTCAAGCTGAAATTTCTTACGTATAAGGTACATGTCTTTGTATACAATCTTTAAGGCAAAGACAAAGTTGGACAATTTTATAAAAAATGGTCTGGAACTATTTGACTTAAAACTCTGTTTATCTGAATGAATTTGAATTGTTCCAAATCGTATTTATTTTGTCTGAAACTTTGTTCTGTATTAATCTTTTTTCTTCCTAAAAAGTGGGGAGGGGGGGAGTAAGGAAGCTTTTACCCCCTCAAAAATAAAAAGTGATTAGGAGAAAACAAAAAATGATAAATCTCTTTTTAAAGTAGTTTCAGCTTGAACACTTAAGATAAGATTTTAAAACCACCTACCCTTCGCATAGTTAAAATCAATGTCTCTGGAAGGGTCAATCTGAGCAACTTTCTTTTTACTAATTATTACATGACCTGACTTTAATAATCCTTTTCATTTGGTTCTTTCTTTTTCACATATCATCTTATGATTGCTTTACTTGCTTTCTAGAAGTATATGTCTTTGGTAACTCTTGAAGTTTTTCTCATTAAAAGAAGAGTTCTTGAAGTTTTGCTTATTAGAAGTGTCTCTGCAGCTGATAAATGTCTAATGTTTGATACCATCTGCTTATGATGTCATTGTTCTTCTCATTTTGGGTTTTTTTGTTCCAGTTGCGAACCTTTTTGATTCGAAATGGTCTGTCTGTTCTGTTTAAAGAAGGTCCGGGTGCTTACAAGGCTTATTACCTTAGGTATGTAGATTGAAATTATAAATGGTATTGCTTGACGGTAAGGTATATATTGTTTCTTATGCTTGATTTTCCTTGATAAATTGAACAATGAATAATTCCCCGATTGCACTATGTATTTCTAAAATAACCTTCTATCGGTGGGGATTAAGATAGATGCCCATTCTAAGATAGGCAATCTATCAGATATATTTTTGTTTTAGGGATCAACAAATGTGAGAATCAACATTCTTTCCTAACGGACGTCTGCTTCCTAACGGATGATGTGTATATACCCTGTATTTTACTTCACAAGGGTGTGGGCAATACTAAGCAGGATTTTTATAGAAAAACCGAGACTCTAATTTTGAACTTAATTGTTAGATCCTTATGAGCAAGAGAAAATATGTATAATTCTTTATTCTTGAAATATTATGTAAACAACTTGACAAAAATCCTGAAAATATTCATCCTTTGACAAATTTATTCTATGGACAAGTTTTCCTTAAGCATGTTAATCATGTACATATATAGTTCGATTACCCCTAGAGCATGATGCTGTATGTAGCTGCATTAAGTGACGGGGAAAGTGGGAATTCTGACATGTTACTTTCTATGATGGCAATCATACCGTTATAGAAGAGGAAGCAATGTGCTGTTTGCATGCTAGCATCACCAAAGCTTATATCCTAAACAACTTCTATTACAGGCAAATGAAAAATTGGGGCACTTCTTCTGGAAAGCAGAGAGAGCTCAGCAAGATGCTTGACGAATGGTAATGCCTGAATCATTCTTCTGTCTGAACCGAGTATGAAAGAGGGAAAAGGGGAAAAGGAATCCTGTACTGTATGAGCAATAACTAAATTTTTGGCTTCCTCTTAGATTCCTCTCTCTTGGTACCTATATTTTTTTAACAAAAAGAGATTTAATTAATGAAAAGAGAATTACAAAACGATTTCCCTAGCTATAGGACAGGGTATGGAGTCTTTAAATAGTGAATAAAAACCACTTTATGGCTATATAACTCTATTCTGCTAGTGGTTGGTGCAGTAGATGAAAAAATTCTTCTCTCTGTTTACAGGGCTGTGTATATAAGAAGGAAATATGGAAATAAACAACTCTCATCATCAATATATCTTAGCGAAGCTGAACCTTTCCTTGAGCAGTTTGCAAAACGCAGTCCACAGAACCAAGCTCTAGTAGGTTCTGCTGGTAATTTAGTAAGAAGTGAAGATTTTATGGCCATTGTTGAGGCAGGGCATGATGAAGAAGGTGATCTTGAGGTAGAACGGGAAATACCATCACCAAAGTCTAGCACTTTGGCTACGAACACTGTAGCAAAACAGGAAGGGTTGATTGTATTTTTTCCCGGTAAGCATTTTGCCAACTTGCTTCAGCCATATTTAATGAGCTTATTGGAATTCCCAACAGATAGATTTTTATTGCTTAGCCACCCCAATCTTCGGTAGTCAAGATTAATGTCATAATATGGTGGTTGAAAAATAAAAGTATGAGAAGGATTTCAATTGAGAAGATGTCAAATAGATCTTCACTGATGATATTGCGGGTGAACTGATAGAAGAATATGCCTTAATGTTGATGGGTCTAGCTGCTTTGCTCTTTCATGAACTCATCAAATGCAGTGGGAAGAATTTGCCTTGATTATTTTGTTGGATTGCATAGTGCTAGGGATAGAAGATGGAATGGTTTATCTGTGTGGAATCACACAGGCTGGTGCAGGTATCAGACATATGGATAGAGTCATACGGCCTGGCTGTGTGACTAAATATAGGCTCTTGGCCTGGCCGTGTACTACTCTGGTGAAAAGCACCTGGTTGTGTTTGAAACTTCCAGTTTTGCGCTTTTGGTTACTTCATCTTTCCTGTTTATTTCCTACTATTTAGACCAGAAAATTAGAGAAGTTTGAATTGGATGTGTTTCCTTTTATTGAGATAGGATAAGCTGACCTACAGTTGAGCAACCTATATATTGCTATATTCCTTTCATCGATAAACAAGAAAATAAAAAGAGCCATGGGTTGATGAATAAATGGACATATGGCACTAATTTAACCAATTGTCTGTGTCTAACAATTGGAAGACCAAAACAAAGTCTCAATGATGTTATTGAGAGAGACTTCTTAGCTAACAGTTTAACTAAAGATTTGGTTGTTGATGAAGCACAATGGCGTTGTGAGATCCATGTAGCTCCCAAGGGGATAAGGCTTCTTCTTGTCGTCGTTGTCGTCTATGTCTAACCATTCTTCCCTCTCCTTGAGAACAAGAACTTGGTGGTTTTAACTCTCCATTCTAAGATTATCAGGAGCTTGTGTTTGACTAATCAGATTAAATAAAGGGACATGCAACAAGTAAACTAATTCTATGAGCTAACACTTTTTAAGCAAGGTGCAGTAAATTAAGCTGAAGTTGAGGAAACTAAAATCCCAAAAGAACTATTCGCTTCATACTTTTTTAATAAGCCCTATATTTATGGTTTGGATTTATCCTTTTTACGAAGTTCTTATGGGTGTAAATTAGACTCAACAGATTCTGTTGTTGATGTAGGTTTTTGCCCATGTTGAGCACACCTTTTTTCATGATTTTGTATCTGGTTCTCACCCTAGTGGATACGGCCTCCCTGTGGGGCCTTTTCGTTTGTTTTCTCTTTCAGGAATTCCTGGATGTGCTAAGTCTGCTCTTTGCAAAGAGTTGCTAAATTCCCCAGATGTATTTGAGGATGACCGACCAGTTCATAGTCTTATGGGTGATCTGGTTAAAGGTAAGTTCTATTTAGAAGGCACATTAGAAAGCAGATGATGAACATTAGTATGTGTTGATCCTGACTAGGGAGCATTCATACTTTCTATTAAGATTCAGTTTTATTATACCTATAATGCTTCAATGATGAGGTATCTTTATCAAATTCACTTCCTACTCGATAACTAATATGTGCTTGTGTGGCATATCATCAGCAAAATATTGGCAGAAGGTGGCTGACGAATGCAGGAAGAAACCTTATTCTATAATGCTTGCTGACAAAAATGCTCCCAATGAAGAAGTTTGGAGACAAGTTAATGCTCTATCTATTATCCATATATGGTTTATTTGATTTATTTCTTTCTGTCTCCCTTTTTTTCTGAAAATGAAAAGTGTCTTCGGGTGGTGGGAGGAAAGGTAATTCTATATTTTTCATGACTATATGATGCAGGTTAAAGAGGGGTCTTTTCCTTTGTGTTTTTTCATCAGGATTTATGACATGATTCACTATTTGATTTAACCATCTCTTGATAATAGTATTGGAATATTTACTTGATTTTCTCAGTGGAACCTTACACTGGAGGTTATCAATTCCATGTTATCAGCTAAATGATAAATAGAATTATGGTTGAATATCAGACCATGTGCAAGTATATTTAGTGATTGGAAATTCGTTTCTTCTATGTAATAAAATTATACAGTGGTTGATATTTTGCGTTCCCCTTGCATGGTCAAGATGGCTGAGTGACAGAAAAACCTGAGTGCATTTTATGTTCGCCTGTTTCTCTTGGTTGAATTAAATTCAACTTGAAGGCATTCTTATTTGTGGGGCATACTTTGCAACCAATGGAAGGATTCATTTGCTTATTTATGCTTAATTATTTACACTTAGTGCTTGTTTTCTAAAATTTCCCCTCATCAACCAGAATATTTTATGCTTGCCAATATTGCTTTACTTTGACTAAGTCTTACTTGTCAAATATGCAGATAGAAGACATGTGTAACAGAACTAGAGCCTCTGCTGTTCCAGTTGTGCCTGAATCTGAAGGTTATATTAGCTGCAAATCCTGGAATTGTTTGTGATGACTGTGTCTGCTATTAATGCTTCATAATATAGTTTGTGGAATCATATCTCCAAGTGAAATCACTGAGAAAGCATTTAGCTGTCTTCTTATTTGTGTGATATACTGGATTCTTTAGTAACTTGAGTGAACTGAGTATATATCTTGATTAAAAATAAAAGTCTGAATTAATAGAAAATTTAATGTTGGAATCTGTTGGGCTTGATTTCAGGATGTTTGTTTTATTATCCTTATTTATCACGTGATATATTATTTGTGATTTTGATGTATATTTGTAGAAAGAATGGAGAAAGAAAAGGAAGAAAAGGGGAGAGGAGAGGAGAGAGAGAACAGTAGGAGGCTTAGACTGGATAGTACTCTGGATTATTCACAATAAGCATAGCATTTCAATTATAGTTTCCTTTCCTTGTATAGACTCTATACCTCTAACAGCTAGTTCCTATAACAGTCATAACTAAATCCTATTTATCTTACATGTGTAACTACATATAACTACCTAGCATAACTGCCAAATCCTTTGTCAATTACAATTAACACATCAGATTTCAAACGATCCTTCCCTTTTTTGTTTCTCCTAATCATGCAATGCGGTTTATCACTATGTATAATTATGCCAGTTATCTCTCCTCTATGTTTCCTTTCTTGGAAGGTACTTCTGCCTTCTATTTGTTAGCCATACTCTATATACATGTATCCACACTTCAAGATGGAAATATATGAATCAGAGCGCAGTTCAAGTCTGATTTTTTCCCAATATTTTTCTGGAAAAAGAAAATGCATTTGATTTGTCCTGGTCATGATTAAGTGTTGTGCCATATGATATTGGTACATCCCATCCTCTGAGAGATAATGAAATTATATGACCCTCCGTAGTATTTTGAAAATATTACTTACCTCCCCTGAGAATACAAGATAACCAAAATGTCCTCTAAAACAATATTTATTTTGTTTATTATTTAAAAATGTATTCTCTTAAACTTCTATTACAAGAAACCATGAATTTAGATTTGGTACGAATGTTATTCTTGAAATCAAAATGTTATATTTAGATTTAATATTGAAAAATTACGTGTGTATATTTCGAAATAGATGAGTCAATTGAAATTTTAGTATCTCTCAAGGGCTATTGAGCAATTTAGACCATGATATTTCATAGAGTTCGTGGTTATAGTAAGATTGGCTTCTATTTTAGTTTCATGTTACTTCTAAGTACCTTTCTCTTGATGTTATTTTCTTCAGGAACCGACTCAAATCCATATTCTCTTGATGCATTGGCTGTTTTCATGTTTCGAGTGCTTCAACGAGTCGATCATCCAGTATGCTCTGTTGCCTTTCTGGATATACATTTTATTCCTAATCTCTCCTTAATTATGATTACCTTGTAAATCATTTTGTTTTCTTCAAATTATTTAAGGGTAGTCTTGACAAAGCATCTCCAAATGCTGGTTACGTGCTGCTAATGTTTTATCATCTTTATGAAGGCAAGGTACGGTGTATCTGTCATTGCATTCAGTTTTGAGCTTTTTTTGTTAACTAGAACAAACCTATGGAATTGCACAAGATAATTAAAAAATTTAAATCAATTGTACAAAGCCTTAAAAAATTTGATAACTTTTATTTTTCATGGTAAAAAAATAGTAGCAGAAAATTATATTTTTAATGTATGCATTGATGCATTTCAGAGTCGCAGAGAATTTGAGGGCGAATTAATCGAGCGTTTTGGCTCACTTGTCAAGATGCCTTTGTTAAAATCAGATAGGTACTTCCATTCTATGACTAGTATTAATATTCTTTGTACTCAGTTCATCATGATTCATTTACTTTCTTTTCTCCCCTTTTGTGTTTTGGTTTTATCTATTTAGGAGTGTGATTCTTCTCCCTATTGTATCATTATTTCTCTTTACTTCAGGTCTAAAAAAATATTTATCTCTACTCCAATTTCTTCTTTTTTGAAAAAGGGTCTTTATATCATTTAATGTTCTCAGAGAAGTTTCACTGCCTCAAATTTATATATTTGTCTTCCATTCATCCGTTGTAAATTATAGTTACTTGTTCCAGCCTGGAAATTTTGATATATTTAGAGATAAGAATTAGTTTTGTGCAATGACAGAAAATGCTGGTCCTTAGTTCTAAAAGGTGTGTAAACTTAATGGAGTGAAATTATTAGGGTCCAATAGAGTGTCACATTGTGTAATATGGAACGCCTAAGTGGGGTTATAAGCTTGGAGGCTTTACCTTCCTAATATGCTAGTTTTGAGGGAGTGGACCACCTACAGGCTTTTAACAATGCTATCAGAGTTGGAGCTTATTTCTTCACACGTTGTAAATGAAAAGGCTGTTGTTAGGAACCAGTGAAGTTCTCCGACAGCAAACTCAAAATAACATATACTGTAACAAACAGAAATTTAAACCAAATTGGGGAACTTGAATTTTGCTAATTCACTGAACACTGTTTTACTATGTATCAATTTACTAGATCCAACACAGCAGCCCTATTGCACAAAACCCAGAAATAAAGCACAAAAGTCAGAAGGATTTACAGAAATACTACAAATGACACTGAGAGAGAGAGAATGCTTATTAGAGTTTCAAAACACTATCAAACTGGAGAAATGAGAGACTTAAATGCTTACTGAATAAACACACACTTCCAGTACAACCAAGCAAAACTAGAACCTCGTCAACCTGACAGTTTTGCCAACTTTTGAGAGGTTGGCTTTCTCCACCACAAATTTGAAGTTCTTCGATCCGTCATCCTTAGCGATTCTCTTCATACATCCCGCTCACAACTTTTTAACTGCTCCTTCCTACCTTTCATCACTTCTCCCCTCTTTGTTCCTCTGCTTTCTGTCTTATTTGATATGTAACCTCTATGCTTTCTTCTTGACCAATAGTCCTCCATTTTCTGCCCATGTTAACTCCCCTATCTCCCCTTCTGTGTGCCTTGGTGGCTGCAGTGGGCTGGGTCCCATCAGCTAGCTACCTTGGTCCACACTTACAAGGGAAAGATGACGAAGATAATAGGTGCTGCTAAAATTGGCTTGGGAAGCATATTGATTATTGGTATCAGTAGCATTGTACAATTTTTCAGGAATGCCTATTGCATGGACTATAATTTTCAAGTACGTTATTTTGCAATGACTATCTATGTCTTTCTTATAGCTGCCTTATGTGACGTCTCTATTTTTATGAGATACCCAGATCAAAGTTTCATTGTAAATGCAGTATAGCAATCTGAAATAGATAATTCCATGCACTCTCATTAGCATTACTTCATTTGTTATGTTCTTTCCAATATGCAGGAATCCCCTTCCTCAACCAGTACAGTCTATTTTAAAGGAGGGCATAAATCTATATCAGCTTCACAGCAAGAGACATGGCAGGTCAATATTATGGTTTTCTTACTTGCATAATGTGGAAATAATGATGGAGAATTTGTGATTTCTTGTAATCTTTAGGCGACGGGTAATAGGATGTGACTATGTTGGCTCTAGAATAAATACATATATTGAGACACCTCTCTGTTTTGTATTTATTCTAGACTTGTAACAAATAGTTACTTTGTAGAAATGTAATTGTTTCCGCTGTAAGAGCACTAAAAAATTCTTGACTGGTCTATAGTATGAAGAGAGCAGAATGTCAAAGGAAGACATTTCTTTTGCCTCGTATTCTGCTTTCATCATATTATGACGACGTTGCAGCCTATCAGCATTTAGTTTTGGCGACTGTAATCTGAGCTGCAGCCGGGAATTACTTTTCTGCTTGTATTTTAAAATGTAAACCTTAGTCTCACACTTGTACCTCCATCACGTATTGAAATTAAGCTGGTTTTTTAGGTCTTCGGATATGTAAGGCCAAAAAAAATTGTCTCGAGTTTTTTTTTTTTGGGGGGTGGGGTTCTTGAGATGTTCTCTGTAGAGTGTTCTGTTTTTTAAGTGTTAATGCATGAAGCTGTTTTCTCCCATGATTCCTCAATGGGCCGTGGGCTACAGTACATGGAATGTTGTCTTTCCCATCATACTCCTCTAGTCCTTAATAGAAGATATAGTTGACCTTTTTAGAGAGATTAAAGAGGCTAAATAAATTACTTTAAAGTATTGATATTTATCTTTTTTGTATTAAATTAATTTTTCTGATTTATAAATTGATATATAATCAAATGATACACTACATATGCTATGGTTAATCAACTTATTTAACTTGCTTAATCTCTCCAAAAAAAAAGCCAACTATATCTTATATTAAAGACCGGAGGAGTATAATAGAACCATGTGTGGCGTCATGCAATGTCATTTATTTTAATTATTGACTATTGACGGATGGCTATGGATTACACTACTTTAGAACGTCTTTGGGATTTTCAGTTCAAAAGTTGAGATTGCAACAATCTTAAATTGATCACTATTGCAACAGATTAGAGTCTACCAAGGGATCCTATGCCGAGGAATGGACCGTGTGGGAGAAAAAATTACGTGAGGTTCTTTTTGGAAATGCGGATTATCTTAATTCAATTCAGGTTAGTAAATCATCTTCTCCTAAAGTCATAACAAAGCATTGTATTCTAAAGTGCTCTTATTTTCCTCAAACATCTACAGGTTCCATTTGAGGTCGCTGTAAAGGAAGTCTCAGAACAATTGAGGAACATTGCAAAGGGTGATTACACACCACCAGACACTGAGAAGAGGAAATTTGGAACCATTGTTTTTGCTGCGCTCAGTCTTCCCGTTACAGAAATTCAAGGCGTCCTTAAGAACGTAAGTAAAGTTTCTGCTCTTTTAGTTGCCTTTGATTCTTTTTCCCAACGGTGTTGATTGAAAATTAGTTTTGCTTTTATCAGCTTTGTTTATCTATTTATTTTTTTCCTACCCTTCAATTATGTATCAAACGGCATTTTGATGTGAAAAATGCATGCTGATGACAATTTTATTATTTTAAAGTTGGGCCACAATATGCACCCCTGCATTCAGGGTATTCAATCTTCTGCAGATATCTTCCTCGAATAACAGACATAATAATATAGAAATCAGGACCCTTGTCTGATCTGCAGTATCTATTTACATATGCAGATAGCTTCGAATAATCCTTCAGTTGAAGCTTTTCTTAATGGCAAGCATTTAGAGAATCTGCAGAAAGCCCACGTGACTCTCGCCCACAAGAGAAGTCATGGCGTGAAAGCTGTTGCGGATTATGGCGCGTTCTTGCATGAAAAGGTGCCGGTGGAGTTGAAAGCTTTGCTCTTCTCAGACGAAATGGCTGCATTTGAAGCGTGTCCTGGCTCATTGGGAGGTGAGAAGATTGTTTCCCAAAACGCATGGCCTCATGTTACCTTGTGGACTGCTCAAGGGGTTTCAGCCAAAGAAGCCAACGCCTTACCGGAGCTGTCTCAGCAGGGCAAAGCAAGTCGCCTTGACATGAATCCTCCCGTCACTATAACTAGCACACTTGAGTTTTTCTAAGTCTCGTTTTGCTATTCATCCCTTTCTTGAAAAATAAGAAAAGAATAGAATAAATAAACTTGTTCATGCATCGCAAAAACAGATGAGTGGACTTACCTGGGTCGTCAGAGAATGGGGAGAGTTGATGGGGAAAATTTTTGTAGTGGCTAGCGTTTTCTCCTGTGTATATGGCATACATATATATGACATCTTGTTGCCCACGGAGTTATTTTATTCTAATAGAGCCAGATCTCTTTCGTCTTTACGTGCATTCATACCTACTTCTTCAAACTCAATAGTTTGCCACAATAATACTTACTATCACTACAATAATACATTCATTAGTAAGCTCTAACTATGCATGACAATATTTATGAAGGACATCACAATATTTGTCAAGGGACTTTGAGGATTCTAGTGAGAAGTGATTTTACAATTGTGCATCTGGATTATAAACAAAAATTTAAGCCAATTGTTTCATTTTGTTTTCAAGTCAATAGTTTTTTGATGTGAGCAGTGATTGGAGTCAATTGTTTCATGTATACTTCAATGATTATACCTTTCACTAAATTTAAACATCATAAAACTTCATCTTCCATATTAAATTCATAAATGTTACAAAACATGTTTATGAATACATACTAGAAAACAGTATGGAGTCATCACAAAATTAAATGATTAGATCATTCATCACAATGATGCCTATTGAAACTTACAATTGAGACCTCATCTGCACAAGGAATTACAACAACATATCAGCACGCTGGATAATCCAAATTGGCATGTCATAATATTCATGTGCGTGTGCATGGCCTCATTACCTCCTTCCTTCTTTATGAGACCATACTGGACAATCAACACAACGTGCTCCATCCACTTAAAACGTTGATATTCCAGCCAAGAATAGACAGCACTGTCACCTTGCAAGCACACAATGAACCTGTTCGCATTGGAAAATGTGTTTAATGTTAGGACCACCCTTTCTTTTATTCAGTATAAGAAAAGAAAACTATAATGACACAGATGAACAATCATTCGTGAGCCCTGTGGTGTGGTAACCAAATCAATGATCAAAAACTCAAACTACAAAAACACAAACATAATAGTGAATGCAAACACAGGTGATGTATTGTCTCAGACTTACGTCACAAACAGTTTGAAAGCTTATAAACACAGGTCGTGAGCCCTGTGGCGTGGTAACCAAACCCCACCATGTTGACAACGTAGGCAAACGATGAGGATGAAGAAACAAACAGTATCAAAGCTTGAGAGAAAATGCATGAGAGAGGTTATATGATGGTGGGGATGAGGGTCTGGGAATGACCAGCTCATGTATTTAAACACAACAGCAACTTGTGTTTGAAAACAATTTTCTCCTGATTTTTAGTATATTTAGTATTTAGCTTCAGAATATGTTTTAATATATTATTTAGTTCATTCATTTTGTCTACCTGGTATTTAAAATTGTTACAAAATGACTCGGACCACTGTTTAAAGCACGTTGGATAACATGCAACATGTAAAGGACCAATAATATATGACCAATAAATATATTAATAAAAATTATAGCAACACGTGCCGTTGAACCTTCCATTTTGTGAGTTGGGAGTTGGGAGTTGGGAGATGGGAATGGCTGAATAGCTTAAACAATTATATAATAATTGTCACTGCGCCACCTACGTGCTTCCTATCACAAACCGAGACAAGGTAAATGAATAACCGGGCAACAGAGCCATATGTTGAAGTGCAGAACTGATACGAAGCCACATGCAACTGCCATTGTTCATATGAACAGTGAATTGTGAGAGAAGCCACGAATCTCCTTGGCTTGGCTTGGCTTCTTCAACATACAGATTTATTATATTAAGGGGATTCTTAATTTCTCGGGCTCTACGTAGTCCTTCTACATCGGAGGAGGAGCCTACCCACCATCAGTTCTTTCTGGGTTCGACCCTGAAGTCACTTGAGCTGCTTTAAACGTAAGCTCCAAATTTAACTCTACAGCAGCTGCTAAGAAAAATACCAAACGTAACGATTTTGTTTATCATACAGACATCAGGCTTCAAGCTAAGTAAAATCCTCACGAAGCAAGAAGAAGGGCCAATCGTGTTTGTGAATGACTCTCACGCCCCAACCCTGTGGACCAAGTTCCTCCAACTAAAAGAGCAAGACAGACTGCAACGCCTCAAGAAAATGGCGGACGACCAAGCTGAGTCCGATGATGCAGAAAGGAAGCAGGATGCAGAGCCAACAGATTGGTCGTGGAGAAAACTCTTGAACTCTGTCATTGGAAATGTCAGCAAGAGAAGAGCCATACCGTTAAACTTCCTACCCCTTGTAACCTCTACGACAGAAAACCCGATTTCAGAAATCGCTATGGTTGGAGCGTTGCTTTGGACAGTTCCAATTATCCCCCACTCAAACGCTCCGGTTTCGGCGTTTATCTTGTCAATCTCACAGCCGTAAGCAAACAAACTCCATTTTGACCCTCTGGACTTAGATCTCGGAGCGATGTTTGTGAGAATTACCATGTTTGTGTGTAACAAAGCTGAAATTTCGGGCAATTTTTCAATTCTTTTCCATTGCCATGGCCGGGATCGATGATGGCACCGCATGTAAATCCAAGGGCAACGGAATACGGCATCGTATTGTACGGAACCAGAACGATTCAAGTCGTGCTTCCGAACGGAACGAGAGAGATGAATGCCAAAATCAGAGAAGGGGATGTGTTCTTCGTACCGAGATACTTCCCATTCTGTCAAATTGCATCGAGATCTGGACCGTTAGAGTTCGTCGGGTTCGCGACATCGGCGAGGAAGTTCTGGGGGGAGGATCGTCGCTTTTCAACACCTTGATGGGGCCTGAGCTCGCAGCGTCGTTCGGCGTGAGCGAGAAGACGATGCGGCGCTTAGTGGGAGCTCAACATGAGTCTGTGATACTTCCAGCTGAACGCGCTGCACCTGGAGACGTGGACGTAATTAGACGCAGAGAAGAGAACGAGTGGGTCATGCTACGTCGAGCTATTAAGAACTTTGAGAATAATATGATTAGGAGTTGTGATTATATTAAGATAATTCGGATTAAGAGAATAATAATAGGCATGTTGTTTTAGTGATCAGATTGTTTATAAGTTATTTTTTACGTAGATTGAGGTACAACTCTTCTCACATACTTACCTCATATATCATAAATTATGATTGAAAAATTATTTTTAAGCATTTCAATCGCTCATCCAAACAAAGTAACTGGCTAGCTAGAAGCTCGTCGCCTTATCGCCTAGTGCATTGCACTTTAATCAGTTTAATGTTTCATTTCCCCTTTCTTTGTTTAGAAGTTTCTGTTCCCGAATTTTCCTATGTCGTTAATAAAACTCTCATCTCCACTCGGTGACGTGGCTTCCAACTTCAAAATAATTTTATTCCTATAGAGCCAGCGATAAATAATCACTAAGTGTGTGTTCGCTTACCCAAAATCATGGTTTTATAAGTAGTTTTTCACAAATCGAGATAAAACTCCTCTCATACATTTAACTCGTAAATTGTAAAAGTTATTCTTGAAAAACTAATCCGAACACACACTTAAAAGACAAAATCAACCTCTTTTAGAAATTTATGGTAGTGAGTCTCTGAACTATAATATTTTCAGTAGATAAATTTTTGGAACCAAGAAATATCCTTTAAAAAAATGGTCTGAAGATACGATCTCGTTGAAGGAGAAATATATCTGTTGTTGTAACTATCTGTTCCATAGGTTGAGGAACTAACATAGATATATGAAGGAGGTTGTTGGAGTTGTCCTCAAATTTTTGGAGGGTTTCAAGAGAAAATTTCAGTTGATACATTAACACTGGTTAACGCGCACGTACACGTTAAATCCTTATTAAGTTGTGGAGGGTTTTGGCTTTTAGGAGAAAATATATTAACACGATCAAAGTTGTTAACACAAGGAAAAAATCTTATATATAAGATACATGTATTAAATTCATTTGAATGTTTGTTTGTACTTGGGAAAAAAATTCTTTGATCTGTAATGCCCTCCTAAATCCTCACAGGGCTCGTACTACATAAGTTTATATGCTACGTTGAACATGCAATTTTGCACCCATTTTGGGTACTGATCTTCGTGAAAGTTTGTAAGCTGCTGCAGTAAGAAAAGAGTTCACTGGACATCCTAATAACATACTACTTAATTAGTTTGAGTATTAGATTTTTAAGCACTTCACAAATGTCGATCATATATATAGTAAACCCAGACTGGTCGATTACACCGTTTATTGAATTCTTCTACCTATCGCCAAAGTGATCGGAGGCAATCAACGTTGCTAAGGATCATGGTTGTCGCAAAAAATGAAAATTTGTGGACAAGAAGATTGAACCAGTGATTCTTCAACCACATTCCCTAAGATCTGAATGGTGTTCTTCCTTTTTTTTTTTTTTTTCGGTCTCTGTGAATCGTATGAGAATTGGTGATTGTTTAATTGGACATTGATTAGTTAAGGTTGTATTGATCCATTGTGGATTGACATGAATAAGCAGGATACTCTTTGCAGTGTTACAGAGCTGTTTAAGGAAATGTAAGCAACTCTATATCGATAAAATCTTGGGTTAATATGGTTGTTCTTACAGTTTGATTGAATTTTTGTTTGTGTCTATCAATTTTAAATTGTTGGTTTGGAATTCCACATTTTCATGAAAAGTTAGTTTAAGCTTAAGTATATGAACTAAAATAAAAATTCATTAAAAATTTAAAAGCCAGTTGTTAAATTCAGACCGAATTTTTATATAATTATAGAGACTAAAACAAATTATCTAAAACTACATGGGCTAAAACTATAATTCGAATGGATTATAAAAAACTATACATCATCGTTAACCCTAAAATATATTTTTTTGACCTGGAACCCTAAAATATTTAGGAGCTAGCTTTTCTTAATTGCTTCCTTGCGTCCCCTATTCAACACGGGCAACCCACGTGTCTTTGACAAGACTCCGACGAGTCCTCGGTGCGTTTGAGGGCGAGAGATCTCGGCACCGCCCAGACCTCCCAGACCAGTCATGAGGAATCACGGCGCTTACTTTCTTCTCCTTCTCGTCCTCCTCAATCTAGCCTTTCATGCTCAATCCGAGGTTATCTCGTTAACCGCCGACACATTCTCTGATAAGGTATCTACTCTCGAAGCAGTAACGTCGCTCTTTTCTTCTCGCCCATTCCTGTCAAAGTTGATTGAATGAAAAATCCATCTCTCTTTTTGTTTTTTTGAAAGAAATACATCTTAATTCCGCAATAATTTCTGTCTATCGTTTATCATCGATGGAAATTTACGCACCCATGCTATTTATTTATTTGTCGCAATCGTATGTAAAGATTTCTTTACCCTAAAGTCTTGCAAACAATGTTCTAGTTCCCGCCGGTTGATGATCGCCTATACTAATGCAGATTGGGATGGGAAAAGTTGTAGAATACGGGTGTGTGCGCTTGAGGGTATTCATGAAACTGTTATTGAATTGCACGTCACTTGTTAGTGTTACGATCGCATCTTTTTATCACCTTTGTTTTGTGTTTGTCTGTTTCGTTTAGATCCAGGAGCAGCACACTGCGTGGTTTGTGAAATTCTGCGTCCCCTGGTGCAAGCATTGGTGACTTTCTTTCTTCTACTCTGCAATAAGCTTGACTAAATTTTCAACTGCTACTAACCTGTGGTGATAACACTTACTGGCAGTAAGAATCTGGGATCATTGTGGGATGATTTGGGAAAAGAGATGGAAGGAGAAGATGCAATAGAGATTGGAGAAGTAGATTGTAGCATGAACAAACCAGTATGCAGCAAAGTTGATATTCATTCATATCCCACTTTTAAGCTCTTTTATAATGGCGAGGAAGTTGCCAGATACCGTGGTAATTAAAATATTTTCATTGTGTCCAAGATTTGTTTCATAGTTTCCACTAAATTCACATTGTCAGTTTTTATCAATTTGTTCCTATGCTCCAAACTTGTGATTAAGATGATGATTGGATGAGTTTGATTGTAGCCAAAGATATATCGTCACATTACAATTTTCGATTTTAGAGTTGGTATATTATTAAGTATCATGAATAATATCGAAATTCAAATGTTGTTCCTGGTGTAACTTTGTTATTGACATTGAAAATTAATCAAGTCACGGGTGGTTGATGGAGGGATCGTAGCATCAATCAGTCATTGACGTGTTTATTGTGTTAATAATTTGGTGTTAGATCATCAACCTGAAAAAACCTATGTATGTCACTGTCATATTTGGTGTATGCTTTCTTGAGTTTTATATTGATTTGGTTGTGCGATACTCATATTGTCTACTCCCTCTCATATTGGCTACTCCCCGCTTGTTCGATATTAATTTTTGCATTTTTTGCTTTGCTCAGGTCCAAGGGATCTTGAATCATTAAAAACCTATGTTTTGGAAGAAGCTGAGAAGGCTTCCGCAAAAGCACTTGACATTGATCGAGAATTGTAATAATTTTGCAGGTATGCTCTGAATCTCACCCCTTTACTGGTTTTCTTTCTCTTCTCCTGAGTCTTTGTAATTGTACTACATGTAGGTAAACTTAAATCTCAAGTGGTTTGGTTATGTATGTCAATTTTTGTCATCCATCTTTCTTTTGTTTTACATCTGAGTGATGAATATATACTCACGTCACAGGTCAAATTCAGTTTTATGTGGAATGGCAATTGATTAAGCATCACGTTTTGTGCAGCCATAACACCAGGATCCTACTGCTTTCTATTCTTAACCAAAAGTGCTGCAAGTCTCACATTACTGATTATCTCTGGGTTCAAGCCGAGATAAGTGAAGTTTCATTCTGCTCTGCTCCAACCATCATTTGTTTATTGAACTTAGTAGTAGTTATTTTGAAGATTAGTTTGTATTCCATCTCATCTAGTTTGATCCTTGGAATTCATAAAATTGATAAACGTCAGAGTTTCAATATGGGATATAGATGCTAGCAGGTTGAGATTTAATCTCGAATCATTCTTGCAGGGATTTCGTTTTTTTTCGCCAATCTCTCGTTGCATGCTCATGATTTTTTTGAGACCTTCGCCATTATTATGTTATCAAGTAAATAAATACATAAACGGCTAACATATTGAAAAATATATGGCACCCACTTCTTACTCTGCCTACTTGATCATGACTGCCATCCAAATTTATGCAACAGTAGATAATAGTGCCAGCTTGTTAGATGTTAGCCCAGGAATTTGTTGATTAAAAAAAAATTAAGTGTAATTGGTGGTCGTTTTCAGCACTGATATCAAGCTGTGATATAGATGAGGTACGGCTTTATGCGAGTTGTTTGATTCGTTTCCCCTTGGCATGTTGGCTGCGTTTGTAAGATATTCTCGCCTGGGAGGCTGGGAACTGAATTTCAAAGTTTATCAATCCCCAAGTTTTATTTGTAAGAAGCACTTGTAGATCATTTAAAAAGCGCAGAGATGTCTGACTTGTTTTAATTACTATTCTTCATGTCTTTAATATAAGACTTGGTTCTAAATATGATATCTATTTCTTTTCTTTGTTAATTCTAATTTGTTCCTAGCAATGCTCTCTCAACAACAATAAAGTAATAAAGAGATTGAGGGAATTAAAAAAGATATAGGGTGTTTAAAGAAAAAAAATATGTCATATTAATTAATTTTTTTAATGTAATCAAATTTAATAAATTCTGGAGTGAGTACTTATTTATGGCCCACTCTCCTGTTCTAGCGGATTTAGATTATGCCATGAAACGTATCAACTAGAGTCACTCTTTCATATGAGAAACCATCGAAATATACTAAGTTCGAGTCTCTGTGTGCTGTATATGACAAACAATTTGACAGGGTTATTAAAAAAAATTGTTATAAAAGGAAGCAAGGCAATCCTGGAACTAAACTCGGTTCTGGCATCCTCATTTGAAGTACAATCGAATTTCACTCTTTTTTTTTTTTTTTTTTATGGTAAATAAAGGGGCAATGCCCAGCACGCTAAGAAACTATTTCCCTAGGAAAACTCACACCATCACTATCCTCTTGTAAGATACTCATTGCTTCTCTTGGCGGTGTCTTCCAGATCATTCTTTCTTGCTCCATCCCTTTACTTAAAGACTTTCTTCTCAGCAGTCTTTGGATGCTTTTCACTGTCTCTCGACATTGCATCGGAATTCCATTTGAAGTACAATCGAATTTCACTCTTTTTGTGTGTTAGTCCTCTTCTCTCTCTGACTGGGGAATCTTGGCTCTGTAGTGCCCCTGGTTCCTACCAAATTGGATACTGTTCGCTGGGGGAGTGGGTGCAAGCCTTTTTTTTTTTGACTCAATTGGCAAGCTTAACGCTTGAATATGTTACACTAAGTTATCCGCTGACACAGTTCGCCAGCTGTCTATCATGTCCTGCTCAAGAGAAGCAATACAACCGGGTGGAGGTACTTCTAACTGAGATAATCCTGCACCATTTTGGTGTGCCGTCTTGGCTAGAAAGTCGGCAAATCTCACCACTTGTCTGGGAGCATAATGAAATTCGACCTCTAACTTAAGAGTATAAAATATTCCTGATGGCAGAAATCTCCAGATTCAACGAATGATCAGACCCACAACCGAACATAACCAGGTGATAAGCTTCCAACGAATCTGTATATGCCAATACTTTCTGAAATGCATACTGGACGCAAACCTGAAGTCCTGTAAGAATTGCAACTGCCTCAGCCGACGTTGAAGGAAGGATGCCAATGTGTTTCTGAAAACCCAGCATCCATTGGCCCTTGAAATCCCGAATTAAACCTCCACAGGTTGCTTGATGTTGTTGATTAACAGAGCCGTCCACATCTAACCAGGTGCAAGCTTTGACTTGTGGATCATATGTGCTTTAGACACGTGCGTCGATTCTCGTACTGTAAGAAATCCGGAAACCTTCTAATCCATTTGAGCTACTTCCATAAAAATATCCCAAATTCCTCAGGGAAGTCTCAGTTCACCAGAGATAGACGCTTCAGAACCCTGCAAGGCATAGTATGATCATAAAATGCTTCATGGATTTCAAAACGGTAAACTCTCACTCAATAACTTGAAATATTCTTGTACAGAAGAATGGTACGCAATCCCTGCAAAAGGAAGTAGGGGAGTGAACATGCAAATACAGAAAGAAAGAAAGAAAGAAGAAGGAAAGTGGAAAGCAAAGGAATGGCCCTGTGTTTGGGGATTGATTCCTTTGAGCAATTGCTAGAGGAAGGTTTATTAGGCAGGAGACATGATGCCATCATCACAGAGACAGAGCCACTAGCGAGGTGGGTCTCCATGTTAAGAATGTCTCAGAGACGACGGCGTCATCTCTCCTGCATAGGAAACCTCTTCTCTCTCTCTCTCTCTCTCTCTCTCTCTCTCTCTCGTTGTAAAACATGTATGCTAGACCCCTCATTTATGGATGCCAATTCTATCCACTTGTTCCATATCTTGTTCTCACAGTTGATAAGCCTGCCCCTTGAATAGGACACCCAGCACTTAACCTTTGCTGTTATTTCTTTCGTGTGTTTATGCTCATCAGCGATGAGGTCACTTCTCTTATGTCAGCTTCTGCCGTAAGGCTGCATTCACTTTTTTGGGTCGCTTTCACTGTGTTCTCTCATCTCCGCATGGTTTAGTTTAGTGTCATCTTAACTAATAATACATTTTCCTCTGTAATCATTATTATTTTAATGAAATGGAGAAAGCCATCGGAATAATATAGATTAAGACTTCTATAGATCATGTCCACTTACATTGAATACTTGGATGCCCAGTCAAAACAATTGCTCTTAGCTTTTTCCCCTCTCGTGAATTGTTTGTTGGTGTCAAAATGAAGTGTCCCATCTTTCAATCAAAGGGGTGCAGATGTTTGTAATAAAATTGTCGTAAAAGTGTATATAATACAGAGTTTCATTCGGAAATTGTTATATTCTCCATCGGGGGAAAATCATGTACTATTCTCTTCGGTCCTAATTATAAGATAAAGTTAATTTTTTTAGAGAAATTAAAGAAGTCAATTAAATTACTTTAGAGTATTTATATTTTTATTTTTTTCTCCAAAATAATTAATTTGACTAATAAACTAATATATAATCTAAAGATACTAAAAATATAAACACTCTAAAGTAATTTAATTGGCTTCCTTAATTTTTCCAAAAAAATTAACTTTGTCTTATAATTAGGACCGGAGGGATTACCATGTATATATATGCGTTTAATCATGACAAATTTATTTTTATTTTAATATTTTACATAGTATTAAAACGATCTCTTTGATATCTAAAGAGTATTAGATGAGATAATGTAAAGCTTCATACAATATCAGATCAGATAATAAAAAGGAAAAATGATACCAATATCCCAATTAAAAAAAAATAATATCAGAAAAGTTACATAACTTATTAATGATAGTTTTTTCATTTGTCAATTATTGTTATTTCACTTGTCATAAATAAACTATGAGACTTTATTAATATTATTTTTTGTTATTTAAAACCTTAGTATCATTTTTTCTAATAAAAAGCTTCAAACGGTATCAGACAAGACTTTTATGATACATTACTAGCTTCTGGTACATCACCCATGTACCATAAATGCCTCTTGGATAGGACCATTCGCACACCAATTGTAACACAACAATTACTCTCTCCTCTGTGTTGTTTCTTTCTCTACTCCTTCTCTCCTCCCAACACCTCCTACATCTTCTCGTCTCTCAGTTTAGGAATTGTCCAATGTCTTCGAACTAATTTTGGCAGAGGAGAACAAGAAGAAGAATTCTGTATTTTAGCATTTGACATCGACACCCTTTTAACAGGGTCAGGGGGGTTGATTTGGGTTTCAACCATTGACACCCAAATACACATTCCCTGTTCATCCAAAAGATAATGCTCATCCCTCAATTTTAGGGGTTTTTTAATTTTATTTTTTTAAAAAAAAATACTTCATGCATTAAAAGTTAATTAGTTTAAGATACTAAATGTTAAAAAAATATTTTAGATATTGAATATTGGTATTACAAGAAAAATATTTATAAACGCAGAATTAGAAATTAATTAATTTAAATTATAGAATAACAAAAATATTTTAAAATACAGTACATAATCTAATCCCAATAAACAAGAGTATATAAAAAAAATGGCTCCCATCCCAAATTCGGGGGATGAGCATGCGGTATGAGGGCCCACTGACACCCTTGTAACAGAGTTAAGAAGAGACATTTGGTTTTCGACCAGTGACGCCCTTTTAACAGGGTCAAGTGGATCAGTTTGGGCTTCAACTACTGACACCCGTTTAATAGGAATGATGAGGTCGTGACCTTGCTCCGATATTATAAACATTGAAACTGCCTCACTTCTTTACCATTTTCAATGGTATTTATAAGGGATCTTCCCTTCTATAGAATTGTATACGCTTTTTTTTTTACATATTTAGTATATTCAAGAAAATAGATAAACGTTTAGTAAAAAAAATGAAAATATTAAAAAATATTTATAACTTACCAGATATAATTATTTTCTTTTACTGAAATTATTATAGTGAGAGACAATCACGTTTGCAAATTGTTTGACAGGTTTGGCACTTGTGCCGATGATATGGATGAATTTATCGTCGATATTGAAATAAAGAAAATGAAGAAAGGGAGGAAAGCTGGGGAAAACTGGAAAAGAACGAAGGTGGCCCACCAAATTTACATATTTTTACAGTAACTTAGTTCCTTACCAGCTTTGGGAACATTGTTGATCTGATCCGTCATCGATCTGCCATAAATGTCTCCTGGATAGGACGATTCTCACTCTGATTATTAACAACAGTTGCTCTCTCTCTCTCTCTGCTTCTTCTCTTCTCCCAACACCTCCAAGAAAAAATGCAGTGCATGTTTAATCTCCGAGCCACCCATGGGGTCCCTCTCTGCCTCTCTGGGATAACCCTAACCCTCCATGATTCTCTTCCCCGAGAGTACTTCCTTCCTTATTTTTCTTTCCTGACTGTGCTCCCCAAATTTATGATCTTTTTGTTGTTTCTCTATTTTTTCTCATAATCTGCGTTTTATTTTTGCGGTGTAGGATGGCCGATCATGATCGCAGAAGGGAGATCATGAGATTGAGAAGGCACAGATCACTGTCCACACAGCCTCTTCATGCAAATCAAGAAATGGGTATCCTCACAAACTCTCTGGTGGAGATCAAACATGGAGATCTGGATGATGATGCTATCCTACTTGATCTGTTTCAGTCTTTAACTGCTAAAGCTGCTTAGTAACTTCTTCACCGGAATTACCACTGTTTGTGGTTATCACTTGCCACCTGTGAAACCCTTCTATTGTAGGCTCTGTTTTTTTCCTTCGAAATTGTTACTTTACCTTCTAAATTTGGCTCCTCCTTGTTCTGTTCCAATTGTTAGTTTCTTTAATTGCTCTGAAGAATTATTCTCCATGTGATATAACGTAGCATAAATTCACGGCCTCAATCTGATTATGCAACCAAGCTCAAGTTCTTGATCATGTTTTGCTCTATCAAGCCATTAACCAAACTGTGAAAAAAACTTACCCAGCCTTTTTTTCCCATCTGAAGGAGGTTGAATTAGTCACAGTCATTAGTCGTAAATGCTTGCTTCCGCCTGGTGGTTTTGAGCCACACAATTTATATACACGAGAGTAGGAAGTTGAACGTCAGCGTCTGTGTAATTTTCTAGGCTTAATGTGATGTTGAAATTTGTCCTATTAGTCGTAACAAGCTCTATTAGGATAACTATTCGCCATTATTAACCAAAGCTGTCGTCTTTAATCTCGTTTTCCATCGATAAACCCTTGGTCGGTCATGGCGATTTAGTTTTAAGCCAATATGACCCTGCAACTTCCTCACAAGATCAGAGACGTCTAAAGTCGAATACGAGATAAAGTAATTTCATCGCATTATTCCAAACAAACAGCTAACCGGGATAACATCGAGTAGTTCAAATTTAATCATCACTTCATCATCTTTGGGAAAAAATGAAAAATCTAGGAGTATATTTCAAGGTATTGCTTAGATTTACCCTGTATCTGTATTAAATTTGGAATGTAATGGATATATTTCTTCGGCTATATGGGGTTCCGAGTGAAAATTATTTTCAACACAACAAATAAATAAATAAATAAATATTTAGAATGTAATGTATATATTTCTCTGAGTGAAGAAACTGTCACTTCAACAGATAAAATAAATAAAGAATTAAAAGGTCATATTCACTTCACTTGGCAAAATGTGGGAAGAAGTGATAAGTGAAGCATACAATGAGACAAAATAAATATACAACAACTCATTTCACTTACCATGGCAAAAAAAAAAACAAAAACAAAAACAAAAACTCATTTCACTTAAAAAAAAATACAACAACTTAGACGAAATTACAAACTTGAGCCAACTTTCTTTCGGCATATTCTGCACTTTGGGATCAATGAGTTTTTTATTTTTTGGGAAGCAGATCCTCTCATCATCACATTTTCTCATCATTCCTCATAAACTCATTTAAACTGTTGATTAATAAGAGGAGCTCATGTGGACCGTTGATTGGGAATAGGAGAGAAAAGTCGAAAGAGTGATAACTTGATGACGTGGCTCATTTTTTACTTTTCAGATTGATTGAACAGATATGATTTAGATATGATGAGAGATGGGATAACGAGACAAACCGGATATTCTTGGGTGGGACAGAGAATACTAATCGTTTTGCACCACATTTGCATAACCGTTCTTCCAAATTTTGCTTCCTCTTGAGAAGCTCATATAAAGGCAATATTCCATCTTGCCATGTATGAAACTCCAACTTTTCCACTGAAAGGAAGCCCAAAATACACTGCGAGAAGCATCTTATTCTTATCTTACACAGTTTAACTTTACAAAATCACCAGCGCGAGAAGCTCACATCAAGGCAATATTCTTCTGAAAATCGCTTTCATCACAATCAATGTTGATCAATTACATTGCAAGGTGCGGGATAAACCAAGGGAATATTGATTTGAATATGCCTCAGGCAATGAGAAATCCATTGTTTTTCCTTATCGGACCTTGCCATGAGCAACAGTGTTGTCGTGGAATACTCCTACATGAACGAGACACAAAAATCAAATAGTTTCAACTGATACATATTTAACTGATCCTAAACCTTCTTAGTTGTAAGCAAATGTTATCAATGAAAATTTCTGGAAAAGATTGCTAATCACTAATTTCAGTAATTTGAGGCCACATGGAGATGTGGTATTATTACTTTCGGCATCAAATAAGGGTCAAAGAAGATACTGAATTACTGAAGACCAATCAATACCACCCTTCAATTGTTCCTTCTAGCTAACTAAAAATTTAAAATACACCGATGTAGTTCTCTAGGAAAAATGGAGAACTACTTATCATCATCAGCTTCTTCCCCATACTTCTTTTTATCACCCACACATTCTTGCCAAAGAATAAAAATTTATTACCTAAACCTAGTAATACAGAGTGCATAAGCTAATATTAGCCCATATTTTAACGAGATTGATCATGTAAGGCACAAAGGAGAAAAACTGTTATATTATTTGCCAACGAACCAGCCAATTACATGAGAAGAAGAATGGAAAGGCATATGCCATATGTGCAGTTTGTGCATCAGCTATTCACATATTATAAAAAAGATATCATGAAATGAAACTTGGAATATTGAAACTAAATATAATTTTACATAGAATCAATTGAATATAACAATAAAGAAAAGGCAGCTCAGTACCTCGATCAACTCTGCTAACAGAATTCCCATAGTCATCTTCCAGCACACAAAGAAGTTTTCTATAAGCATGCCCATCCACAAGGTCCTTCTCTTGAAACTGCTGCAATAACCTCATTGCCTCCTGAACTCTTCCTTGTCTGCATATCTCATCCAGTACAGTTCTATATGTAATAAAATCAGCCGACCTCTGATTTTCAGTCATCTCCCACAGATATTTTACCGCTTCCTCAATCTCTCCACCAAGTGCCAAAGCATTGACAAGTGAATTATAAGATTTGCTACTTGGGGTTAAGCCTTCAGTCTTCATTTCATTGCATATCTCTTTCGCATTCTTCGTTCTTCCTTGCGCACACAGGCCGTGTATCAAATAATCATAGGTAAATGAGTTAGGCTTGCAAGCATAAATCACACCCATCTGATGGAATATCCTCAGCGCATCATTAACATGGAGAGAAAGCACATAACCTTTAATCATGGAATTTAAAGAAAATATATCGGGCTGTATCCCATCATTGACCATTTGCTTAAACAGGCATCTAGTAGTGTCCATATACGCATGATTTATATAAGAGTTGCTTCCTCTGCTCAACAGTGCCGCAAAAAGGATATTATAGGTTCTGATAGAAGGCTTGCAATTCAAGTTTCTGCTACTTTTCATGTGGTTAAATATATTGACAGCTCGAGTCAACTTTCGAGCTTCTGTGAAATAATATACTATAGTATTGTAAAGTGCCTCAGAACAAATTAATGGAACTGCAAGCACCTGATTGACAATGTCATCCATTTCTTGGTACATTTGTGCTGCACCGAGCTTCTGGATGGTTATGTGATATGTGGTGGCGTTGTGCCGAAACCTGGGTTGTTGTGATGCCCAATTAAAGAGCTCCAAGCAAACTAATGGGTCTTCTTGAAAAGTAATAACATTACATAGTTCTTCAGGAGTGAACCTTGGGGATAGTTGGGACAAGGCCGATTGAAATTGGGCTTGATCTAGAGTAGGCTTCAAGGATTTTAAGAGTCTCTTACGAGCTCTTCTTCGAAACGACCTTGAAGGTGGCTTGGTTGAATAATGAGAAGCAACACAAGAGATTGCACGCGGGGCTGGAGTTGTTTTAGAAGAAATTTGGAAAAAGGGTTCAATTTTATGAGTCTCGTAAAGAGTAATCTGCTTAGAATTTTGTACAATGGGACTATTGAGCACAGCTGATTCATGAAATCTCTGCCCGAATGAGTTTGCAAAGCATAGATGATTCAAAAAGTTTCTCATGGAGAAGCTACCATGTTTCGAGCAATTTCTACCAAAATAATACATCTACTTCACTGTCAAATAAAGCCTATTTGCTTACCAGCAAAGTCAGATATTTCCTCTTCCGTTAACTGTGTCGCCTCTCCACTTTGAGGGATATTCCCGAAATTGAAGCTAGCTTAAGATTGTATGATCAAATACAACCTGAATGGTAATAGGGGTGGCAACGGGGCTGGTTTTTTAATTGTGTTGGGATTGTGGATTTTGTGCGATCGTGAATCATTGTCCAACCAGATTTTCAGATCTATGGTATTTTGGTGAGGTTCTGGGCGGTTGGATTCCAG
Source organism: Inga laurina (assembly GCA_963855925.1). Lineage (NCBI taxonomy): Eukaryota > Viridiplantae > Streptophyta > Magnoliopsida > Fabales > Fabaceae > Inga > Inga laurina. The sequence continues at coordinate 65,495,680 of OY979707.1, read as the reverse complement.
GGGTGGCCGGAGGTATGGGTGTCGGAGGCGGGACTGCGGGAGAGGTCTGGTATCCGCAGGACGGCTGGAGGACGAAGAAGATGAACGATGACCATTTTTTTAAAAAAACAAAAAGAAAAATTCTGATTGGTGGGCCAAAAAAAATCTCAGAAAAATTCGGTTAAAATAGGAGAAATACAAACCGGGGGTACAAAATCAGAGATATGGGCCAAATATAGGGTTTGCAAATGTTTTTAAATGATTGATATGCCTTTAACACCATTTGGAAACCTCTTGTCAGTATATACCTAAATTGTTATTCTTTATATCTAAATTGATTACGCATCGTAATAAATAATTTTAGTATACATAATGAAAACTTAAACTTTCTAGATATCAATAATCTTATAGATAATATTTTGAAGTCACACATGTCAGGCATTACTGACTATTTATATATAGAGAATAACAACTTAAGAATTACAATTAACAATTTTAATATACACATTGACAATTTAAACTCTCCAAGTGTTGTTAGGGGGAAATTGGTCATTTCAAGTTATTTGCAAATCTCATATTCCTCCCATAGACCTAACTTAAAACATGTAATATTAGAGTCTCTAATTTATCTTTTCCTATTTTAAACGAATTTTCCTAAGATTTTTCAAAAAAAAAAAAAAAAAACATAACATCTTTATTATTGTTTTTTCATGTCTTGAATAAAAAGACAATAATAAAGATGTTATATATAGTTGGTAAAAAAATATATAACATCTCTATTATTATGATAGGTATAAGGTATTTAATAGAGTTAAGGGGTAAAAATGCTCTGGAAGTGTTCACCCAGGGGTTATGAGTGTCTGAAAGTTTTCGAGGAGGAATTTTTGCCCCAGAAATTTTAAAAATGGAGCAATTTTGCCTCTCCGTTAACATATCCAAATGGTCAACGTTTGTTGACTAAATTCTACAAAAATAGCATGCCTATATAGCATCCACCTTACCTTTTTCCACGTCATATTTTTAAGGGCAAAAATGCTCTAGAAGTTTTAGCCCAGGGTTTGTGGGTATCTGGAAGTTTTCAAGGGGGCATTTTTGCCCCGGAAGTTTTAAAAATGAGACAATTTTGCCTCTCTGTTAACATACCCAAATAGTCAACGTTTGTTGACTAAATTCTACAGAAGTGGCATGCCTATATGGCATCTACCTCACCTTTTTTCCACGTCATATTTTTAAGGAACAAAAATATCCCAAAAGTTTCCACTGAAGGGCATTGGGTGTCTGAAAATTTTCTATGGGGCAATTTTATCCTGAAAGTTTTAAAAATAGAGCAATTTTGCTTCTTCGTTGACATACCCAAACAGTCAACGTTTGTTGACCAGATTTTGTAGAGGTGGCATGCCTACGTAGCATCCACTTTACCTTTTTTCCACGTCATACTTTTCATAAGAACAAATAAAAAAAATCAATGTCGTTAATTGTGTAAATCTTCAGTCTCTTCCTCTGATTCGCCCAGAAAATTGCATCCAAAAAATCGCTCCCCTTAAACTTTTTAGCGATAAAATATTTTAAAAACACAAACTTATATTGCTCTCCTAGATTGTGTGATCCCTCAAACTCAATCCCCCCTTCCAACTCAAACCCAAAAAATCGTATCTAAAAAATTGCTTCCCCCTTGGATTTTTTGGTAGGAAAATATTTAAGAAAAAATTAGATCACCTCTAGGTGCAATTTCTCATATTCATTTGTTTTTTTCTCTCTTATTGGGTGAGTGATTAAATAAGAATTTAGTAAAGCTGACATTCTCCAAACTTTTCCTTATTGCTCCCGAGATGCGATGGAGAATTAAACTTTACAAATCGGTGAAAATTGGCTACAATTGACCATGTATTTGAGGATTGATCTGGGTTCCATTTTGTTGACTCTCCTTTCTCTTTAGGCTCAGAAGTTAGATCGTCAGAGAAGTGGTGTTAGAGAAGACCCAGCTTACCAACCAAACTAAGCCCATTATTCTCTGCCACTGGAAGCTGAAAATCGTCGATGGTAGATACAACCCCTAGGTCTCTTGGAGATTTGAGTTAGAGAGATCAATATGTCTTCTATGTTTTTTGGATACAAATTTCTGAGTAAATCAGAGGGACAGACTAAAGAGTTGCACAATCAGCGACCTTGAATTTTTTTTTTTTTTTTTTATGAAAAGTATGATGTGGAAAAAAAGTGAGGTAGATGCCACATAGGCATGTCTCCTCTACAAAATTTGATAAACAAACGTTGACCGTTTGAGTATGTTAAATAAGGGGCGAAATTGCCCCATTTTAAAACTTCCCGGGCAAAATTGTCCCTATAAAACTTTCAGACATCCAGTGCCCCTTAGTGGAAACGTTCAAGGCATTTTTGCCCCTTAAAATATGATATGAAAAAAGAGTGAGGTGGATACCACATAGGCATGCCACCTCTACAGAATTTGGTTAACAAACATTGATTGTTTTGGCATGTTAACGGAGGGGCAAAATTACCCCATTTTTAAAACTTCAAGCGAAAAAATGCCTCCTCGAAAACTTTCAAAACATTTTTGCCCCTTAACCCTATTTAATACAAATATCAGTCACACAGAGTAAACATGTATATAATAATTTTTTAAAATTATTATTTACAAATATTAAATAAAAATTAAGTGTATACAAAAATATTCTTAAGATAAAAACAAAAAAATACCACTTCAACTTCACAATCTCAAATTAGTTTTGTTGATAATAAGAATAATGATATTGATAAAAATAATATAACAATTGACAACTTAGGTTTTTAAAAAATCACTTATTTAAAATTTTAAAGTGATAGTATTTATTTGTCTTCTTCTCAATATTCTTTTATTTTATATTTATTATTTTTCAAGGTAGTTTTCTTGTTCAAAGGGTTACATGACAGGCACCACCCGAAAGTTGAAAAAGAAAAAAAAGAAAAGAAACATACACACCCATAAAAGCACCAGAGCTTGGTCTTCAGGAAGAGAACTCGCAATCTTTTCTGCATTCGCACAATCCAAACAACCGCAAGCAATATGGGCAGTGGAGCTGATTTAGAGAGAACTCTGTACGTCCTCTCCCTCTCCCTCCTATTTTTATGATGTGCGAATTTTAGGGTTTCCGCAGCCCTATTCGATTTTCAATTTGGCTCTAACTTCTGTTCTCATTATGAATGTTTAGTGCTAACCTTATGTTTCGTTTTCGTTGCAGGTACCCTTATGTAACTGGATCATCAGTAGTTGCCATCAAATATAAAGATGGCATTCTTATGGCTGCTGATATGGGAGGTCAGTTGCGACTCAATCTTCATTATGCGTCCATTTATATCATGTTGCATCTTCATTGTGTACTCGGTCATTCTACTTCATACTTTATTGTGGAGAATCTGAGCATTGGAGTTTTTCTTTTTAATCCTCAAATAGGACATTCGATCAGTTGAAGTCAACTTCAGCTTATCTGATGGGATTGGGGCTGTATGTTTCAATTTTTAAAGCATCCCTCTAAAAAATTTGTCTACTGCTGTGAAAATAAAACTAGTATATTGTTGACTATTTTACGTTGGTTCTGATAGTTGATAAATTAACATGACTATTTGCGGAATGCGGACCCTTTTCCCGAGACTTGGCTGTCATAGGTGGACATTGCTCCCTTTAATTTCCTATAATTTTACTTGTTTTCCATTTTCATGCAGAATCGTGACTATTAATTGCTCCCTGAACATGATTCTATGCTTTTTCTGGGTGTTTCTAAGATATAAATTTTGACTATTCTGAAGTTCTGATAATAAATTATTAGCTTTATGGAATTGAATTTTTGCACTAAATGCTTCGATCTGCATCTCATGGCAATGGTGGATCCACTGTGATAGGTTCATATGGGTCTACCTTGCGATACAAGAGTATTGAGCGCTTGAAGCCTATTGGAAAGCATACTCTTCTTGGTGCCAGCGGGGAAATTAGTGATTTTCAGGAGATTCTTCGCTACCTTGATGAACTCATGTAAGCCTAGTTATCACATATCAGAAAAGGATTTGGATTGGCTTATCTGTATTCTGCATGTTTTATCCCCTTATGTCATTGAATCTCTAATCTTGTAAGATCATTTGAGGAACACTTATGAATAATTATTGGTTTTGGCTTATGACTGCTGCAGCCTTTATGACAACATGTGGGATGATGGGAATTCTCTTGGTCCGAAGGAGGTGCACAACTACTTGACTCGTGTGATGTATAATAGACGTAATAAATTCAATCCATTGTGGAACTCACTTGTAATTGGTGGTGTGAAAAACGGACAGAAATACCTTGGCATGGTATGCATTGGTTTATTGTCTTTGATTTCAATGTGAGAGTGAGTTGCCTCCAAGATTTAGTTTTTACTCAGTTTTTTGTGAATTGTTTCCAGGTTAACATGATTGGCATTAATTTTGATGACAACCATGTGGCAACTGGGCTTGGCAACCATCTTGCAAGGCCAATTCTTCGTGATGAATGGAATGAAAATTTGACCTTTGAAGAAGGTGTCAAATTGCTGGAAAAGTGCATGCGGGTACTTCTATATCGTGATAGGTCTGCAGTCAACAAGATGCAGGTTCTTTTCTCTTACCCTTCCTCCTCTTCCCTCTTCCCTATTCCCTCCCTCCTGGACCCAAAATAGAACCCAACCCAAGTAATAGGTAGCTACCATTAGCATGCTGCAAGGAAGCATAATCCATGTGGAGGTTGTCAATAAAAATGCACCCTATTTTGGTCAATTGATAAGGCATGGGAAAGGTATTAAAAGACTAAGTGTCAGTGAGGAAACTGGAAAGATAACTTCTCTTCATCAATACATGAATAAAATATCACCTACATCCTTCAAAACATAGTTGTTAATAGCATACTACCATCAGTCCACCACACAGAATTAGCTTGCTCATTGACTTTGGGCCAGGCACAATGCTCATGCGACAAAATGTTCTCACCAAGTTAGCTTATGTATTAATACGGTTCTCTCACTCCATCTCCAGTTGCTAGAGCTCTCATTTACTTTATACTCCATATATATCTGTCAAGTAGATGTCTCTTTTTCCAGTTACTGATACTGTCCAGAGTTCTGGTTGCATTTGGATTACCAGTGGAATTTGAAAAGATGATGGGGCATTTAATCATGATTATTTTCTTCCTGAATATCTTCTGATTCTTTTTAGAAAACATTTGTATTCTCTTTTCTTTTAGAGGTTTTATTTGTTTAATTTGATACCTTGAGACATGATATGATAGATGCTTAATGCAGTTCTATAATAGGTTGTCAACTGCTAAGCAATTATTTGCTTGGCTTCTTGTTCGTCATTTGACCTTCTTTACAAAGGTTAGATCCTCCTAGGATCTATTACCCATTTAACCAGGAGACGTTTAAAATTTTATGTTTCAAGAAGACTAATAAATTTGGTTAGTTCATCTCAACATAGCTTGGCCTAGAAACTTGACCATATAAGAATCGAAGGATTTGCCATAGAATCCTGTACTGGGAGAAAAGAAAGGAAAATTACTAGCTGATATAACAATATAAACACATTTTTTGTGATTGCGACTTGTGATTATGCAGGGGATAGGGGAAGAGGTATTAATACATGCTAACATTTAATATTTATGGAAAATTATACGTTTGGTTCCTATCATTTACCTGAGCTTTCATTTTGTTCCTTGTCCCCCCCCCCCCCAAAAAAAGTGAAAAAAGAAAAGAAAAGAAATCCCTTCCTATTAGGGTTAAGTTGCAAATTTGCTCCGGAATTATATGATTTTGTTTCTGCTAATCGTTTAGAGTCTATTGTCTATTCAATATGATACTGACAATGTAATGCAAAATATGCAGATAGCTAAAATTACTGAAGAAGGTACAACTGTTTTCCCACCATTCTCCTTGAAAACATACTGGGAGTTCTCTGCTTTCAAGAACCCAGCTGCTGGTGCTGTGGGTTCATGGTAGCTGTCTCGCAACCTTCATTACTTCCATGGAACATTCCGACATGTCTTGCGTTAAATGGATATGAGATGGTTGATCTTTGTTTTATCGTACGATCCAGATATTTATGGAGAAAGCTGCTGTTTTATCCCTTGTATGGAGTTTTTTTTTTTTTTTTTTTAAATTTGGATTTCACTCCTGCTGTTAACCTCTGTTCCCATGGCATGGACTCTGCCCTGTTTTCTCTGTGCTTTTCTTTTACATCAATCTAGGTGGCGCTTGCTTGCTAGTTATCTTGTCAACATAATGAATAAGTGCTGCTATCTCCTCCCCCTACTGCCATTAATTAAAATTTTAACAACTGAGATTTAATGTTGGATAAAGGTGCATCTAGCATCCCAATTTATTTTTGGAGGTGCAATCAGTATCGTAAAGTATTTAAAGGTGTAATTAGTATTCTAATTATTTTTGGAGGTGCAATCAGTATCCTAATTTATTAAAATTGGTGCATTTTTTTTTTGTCAACTGCTACTTTCATTATCATATAAAAATCAAAAGGAAATAACAATCAACAACAGTGTCAGTTCGCAAAAGGAGGAGAGAAGCATAAAAAAACAACATAAACACAAAATAACAAGGTGAGTGTTTGGAAAGGCATTTTGGGCCTTACAAGCCCGATTTTATAGCATATAAGCCTGAATCAGAATACATTTTGTTTTCTCATATGTTTGATTGAGCGTTTTTAACATTGCATCACGGATTGAAAAAGTTGTTTATTCAAAAAGCTTTGAGCTACAATTTTTCTAGTTATGATGAGACATTTTTATTCCCTCTCTTCTCGTGTTTCAGGGCCCATGTCGCTCTCAGTTGTTATACCCTTGTCTTATTTTTCATATTTTCAGAGTGCTTGCGCGCAATTCAATGGGCACAATAGGAATAACAAAAATATACTGATATTATCGATGCAATGTGCTTAATTATAATACAAAAATTCCTAACTCTAGTTCAGATGTGCTTGGGTGTCGTTTTTGCTGGAGAAAGGAGGAGGATGATGATTTAATATCATGATGATGTTATAATTTAATTATTTATCAATTTCCTAATTTTTGGATTTTTATAAAATTCTGACAGATTTTCTGCCTAAACTTTGAAAAATCATAACTAAAGTTATAGACATCATTTCGAAGCGATTCCAAAAGCTATATAACCCATATTAAGTCTATTTTCAAGGGAAAATATAGCATTTTGCCAATTGGAAGCACATCATTCCTAGATTTTTAATTTTTGGAAGTTGTTCTAGAAAATAATCAATTTTGCTGGGCAAACTTCAAAAATTCATAACTTTTTGTACATATATCTAATTGAGTCATATAACCTATCACATTAAATCTTAAGATGTCTACTTTCACCCTATAAAATTTCATAATTTTTGCTCATCATTTGGTCTTTCAAAACCCTATGACAAACTTACTGCCTCACTAGAAGCAATGAAATGACAAGCACTTGCAATTTCAATAATTTTCTTTTTTATATATAAATTTCCCATACTCTTTAATTCAATATTTTATTCCCTTTAATACCTCAAAGATATAAGAAACATTAGAAAATAAATTTAGGACACCTGCTAAACCAGGACTTAGCAGTCCGCTTAATTCAGGCTTATTCCCAAACCTCCGATCCCAAAATTGAGGATATTACATCAGTCATGGTCCTCTCCCCTTATTTCCTACAAATTCAACTCATTCACAGTTCCAAATTCCATTGTATTTGTGTCGCCAAATCACAACCTTCAATTCTATCATCCTGGAGTTGTACCCTTTTTTCATCTATTTAATTAAGATAACATAACAAATGTGAATGTAGGAGGGACAAACCCAGATGTGAATGCAACAATAAAATTTTCCTTTTTGTGTTAAATATTAAATATTTTGTTTTTTTTTATAATTACTACAAAAGCACTTATGTAATCGCCAATCCAAATAAGTTTTTGACTTTTAAGAAAGTACTTATACAATCGTCAATCCAAATAAATTTTGACTTATGAAAAGATACTTATTCAATCATTCATCCAAACATAAATCATAGTATATAAATTGACTTTTCTATAAAGTCATTTTTTATAAGTCATATTCAAAATAAGTCATTTTTCCCACCGCTATTCCAAATACACTCAAGGTATCTCAAGAAAAGCAAATTAGTCAACACCCATTCTTGTATCTAATATGGCATCACTTGAAGTTGATCTCTGATTTCCTTGAATGTCAGAAGCTAGAATAGGTAACAAAGAAAGTGGTGGTTCATGAACCCACCCAACGGGCAATACTCCCTTGCACGCCTCTGTTGCAAGTAAGTCTGCTGTAGCATTACAAGTCTGAGGAATGATTGAAAGAGAAAACCTAGCTTTAGATTCCAAGAGCTCAATGATATCCTGTACTGTACCACGACATTACCAATCATAGAGTGACGTTTTATTCCTTATCACTGAATTATGTAGCAGTAGGGAATCAATTTCAAAGATCACCTTATCACGCCCAAGATCAATTGCTAATAGTAAGACTCGTTTAAGTACTAGTGTTTCAGACATGAACACCAAAATAGATTTGAGCTTACTCACAAAGGCCTACTGGAATATACCATGTGAATAACGACATATTATACCGATAGCTGCCTAGTCAGGGTGCAATTTGAAGGTTCTGTCACAATTGATTTTTTGTGAATCAGCACATGGAGCTACCTAGCAAGCGTTTTAAGTGGCAGATTCAGTTGGGGGGCCATATCGAATTCACAAGTGCTCTAAAAGTCCATATTTGCATGTGCAACATGTTCATTGACCAACAATGGATTTGGATCTAAGTGGTTAAATACTTTCCCATTTCTCCAAATCATCCACAATATCCAATAAATAAGGGAAATGTCTCGATCCAATAAGTTGGAAGTGTAAGAAGAGATCAACAACCACCACGTGTTAAAATTTGAGACCATATGCGTATCCAGTTTAATGCCTAGACTGCTACCGAACCAAATACATCCCATCTAAGGGCAAAAAAATAATAGATGCTCTATTGATTCATTTTCAGCTCCACATATAGGGCATAGAGGGGAAGGGGCTCTCTTTCATTTGAACAAAGATTCATTCTTTGCCACGACTTTATTTAACAGCCTCTACATGAAATGTCTCATGCGTGGGATAATTTCAGCTTCTACACGTACCTCCAGTCAACCGGAGAGATAACACACTATGTACTTGCCTTGTACCATGATGACGGAGGGCGATTTTTGCATTTTTTGTAACTAAGTTTGACTGTATAGTTGTCATTCACTGCTGGTTGCATATAATTTTGTCAAGGATACCATTCTGAGGAATTGGGATAACAGTTATTGCTTGCAAAATGTGTTCTGGGACTAAATCCCGGATATGATTAAGATCCCACAAGCCTTGAACTATAGTTTACTTACAGTACCATGCTGCACAGTACAGTAAGTATTATTCTCAGGTTTTGTTGGGAAATTCACAAGAGACGCCCAATTATGATCCCATATTTTAGTTGTAGAACCATATCCAATATCCCAGAAAAGATCATTCTTTAAGAAATCCCACCCTCAAGAATGCTAGACCAACATTAGGAGGCCTTGTAGCCCTTCTTCGAGGCCATAAAATCCTCCTTTGGGTAATACACACTCTTAATTACTCTAGCCCAGAGACTGTCAGGATTATTCAACATACGCCATGCTGTGTTGGCAAGTAGAGCATCATTCATTATAATGAAATCCTTGAAGCCCATTCCACCAACCGATTTAGATTCCGAAAGAGCTTCCCATGATCTTCAATACGTTGACCCACCCTTTCTCCTACCATCCCACCAGAAATTTGCAACCAAACTATTAAGCTCTTTGCAAGTTTTGGTAGGGAATTTAAAACAGTTAATCGGGAAAATGAGGATTGTATTAATAACTGCATTTATCATTACGTCACATCCTACATGCGAGAGAGTAGATTTACTCTACCCCTGTATCTTTTATCTCACTCTTTCCCTGATGTAAGAAAGGGCTTGGTGCTTTGTCTTGCCCCAAATAGTAGGTATCTCAAGATAATGACCAGGGTCACTAGTTGGTTTAATACCCAAGATGTGACCTACTCTAGTTTTAACATCTTCTGGAGTATTGGCTGAAAAGAATATACTTGATTTATCCAGATTGGTAGCTTGTCCTGATGGAAGGCAATAATTGTTAAGAATTTGAGCCAGCTTCACACAACTTTGATCACTAGCATTCATGAATAACAAAGCATCATCGGCAAAAGAAGTTGTGAGTAAGTTCTGGACAAGAATTACTGAGTTTGATTCCCTTCAAAGTTCTAGCTTGTTGGTTCTTGAAAATCATGGCACTAAGAACCTCCGTAATGATGATGAAGAGATAAAGTGAGAGAGGGTCGCCTTGTCGTAAGCCTCTTCCAGGCACTATATAAGCAATTGTATCCCCTGAAACACATAAGTTCAGTTTCACAGAGTTTACATACCTCATAATCAGCTGGTCCCATTCAGAGCATAAACCAAGTTCTAACAACACATATTCTAGGAAGTCCCATTCAACTTGGTCATAAGCTTTACTCATGTCTATTTTCAATGTGAACTCATATTTCCTACTTGATTTCTTTCTACGAAGATAATGGTATACTTCATGGGCAATAATAATATTATCATGTATGAGTCCCGAGACAAAAGCACTTTGTTCAATGAGATGCAATCATTCAAGAAAGGTCTTATATCATTGATTTTGTAGGAAAATTGCATAGTCTGATGGGACGAAAATGGGAAACATGTTCAGGCTTTTCCAATTTAGGGATCAACATCACATTTATATCATTGAGGTCATCAAGCAATAGATTACCAACAAAAAAATCCAACACCATAGAATATACATGGTCACCAATCTCAGACCAGGCAAAATGATAGAATTTACCTTAAAAGCCATCTGGTCGTGGAGACTTGGTGCCTCCCAAACTGAATGCTGCTATTCTAATTTTCTCTTTGGAGATTGGTAATAACAGTTGCTGATTCATATGATATGTGATTCTCTTATCAACAAAGATTAAAGGTTCCTCTATTGCTCTTACCGCAGCTAATTGAAATAGCTTCTCGAAGTAATTTGTTATATTCATAGAAATTTCAATTGTATCCGCCAGCCATCCACCCGAATCATCTTTAAGTCTCAAGATACTATTAAATTGATGACGTCGAATCATAGAGAGGTGGAAAATTTTTGAATTTCTGTCCCTTGCTTGTAGCCAATTAATACGAGATCTTTGCCACCAATAAAGTTCCTCCCTTGCTATAGTTTGTTCAATAGATTCTATAATTTCAGCAATCCTTCTAACATTTAGTAGTGAAAGCATCCCCTATGTATGTGTAGCCAAGAGCTGCTTGAGATTCTCAATAAGCCTTTTATTACTAGGATATTCAACTTCGCTCCACTTGATTAATTCCCTTCTACAAAAAGCCAATTTGGTTAGGAAACATTGAAGAAAGGTAGTGTTACTTACAATATTACAATGCCAACCTGTTCTGATTGTTTGTAAGTAATTCATATGGGATGCCCACACAGCTTCGAATTTGAAATGTTTCTGTCGATGAGGTTGAGAGTGACAGCAATCAATCAGAATCAAGAGGTGGTTCGAGCCTAAAGGATCTATATGAAAAACTTGCAGATTAGGAAAGGTTTCTCGAAGAGAAACATTCCCGAGTGCTCTATCAATTCTTTCTCTGATAGTCTCTCCTTCCTCTCTTTCATTACACCATGTTAATTTGTACCCATTGTATCCAAGATCCATGAGCTCACAATCAGCAATAAAATGCTGAAAATTAATAATTTTTCGCATGGCTTTAGGATTACCGCCAATTTTTTCATCCTAAGATACAATATCATTAAAGTCCCCCACACACAACCAAGATAGCGATACTCCATTAGCGATTCTTCAGACCTCTTCCCAACATATTAGTCTATCTCGCTTATTGGCAAGGCCGTAGATAAATGTCACATATGACGGAGTCTCAAAGGAAGAAGAGAAAATGCTGTTTATATAATATTTTGTGAAGAATAAAGAATATTTACCACAATATTATCGGACCACCAAAGCATGAGACCTTCACTTCTACAAATCGATTCTACTATCCATTATTCTTAAAAACTACATTTCTTCATGGCCTTTTGAACCACCCTCTTTTTCTGCTTAGTTTCCATGAGGAATGCAATTTGGGGTTTATTTCTGGACCGCTCCTCCTCTAAATTTCGAATTGTTAAAGGAAACCCAGTACCTTAATAGTTCCATGCTAAGAGTTTTATTGTGAACTGGTGGCTGGTCCCATCTAGCCACCGGCGTTCTGAGAAGGAGCATGAGAATCAGTACCATTAGTAAGGCCATTAAGAACGTACCAGTTATCTGAAAAATTTAAATCACCCGGTGTTGTTAAAGGAACAATAGAGAGAGAAGTATTCAACAATTGGCCTTGGCATAGAACTTTTTTGAGCGAACGGTAGCTATGGCGAGTTTTCTTAGAAGATGTCAAAGCTTTACTTTTTATTTTAGGAGGAGCTTCCACAATCTCAAAGTTTAGACAACGACGCCTGTTGTGCTCAATGTTAGGTTCTTCAGCACCTAGCAGGGACCTCTTCAAATTAATCCCTTTTAATCCATTAGTAACTAAGGGCATAGGTGAGAGCCCATTAAAAGGAATTAAGGCCTAAGACACCTGCTCAACTTCGTTAGGGAACTCCACTCAATAACCCAAATCCTCAATTATTATTATTTTTTTGTGTGAGTTTTACAGGCTTGTCGATTTGGCACATTTTTTCTTAACTATTAAGGTCAAAAGCCAATTTACTACTACTACTACACTCCAATCCATGCTCCTTAATTATTGGCTCATCATTGCATTTTGCCTTCTTGTCAAGATTTGACCCAATCTCTATCATATTCTCCACCTTTTCCTCCCTCACGTGATTTACTTGATTATTGTGTGGCAAAATCATTGCTTTTTTATTGCCATTAAAAGCTATGTCATGAATGTTGTGGCTTTGCGTGGATTGCGCCCCCAAATATTTCCTTCCAAATTTAGTATCCTTCTTCACCGACTGGCTTGGCGAGTAAGCTCTGGTCACCGAATCTCTGTGTTTGCCTTCAATCCATCCATCATGGCACACCACAAGTGCGTCCTCTATTGTTTGAGCTTAAGAGATGCCCAACCAACTACCATACTCATGACCTCCATTCTTTTCACAACTCTTTCCAGTGCTTCCTGACAGCCTCTAGAATCATGCCTTAGTCGATCGCACCGATAACAACAATTTTGCAATCTTTCATACTTGACTGAAACCCATACTAGATCCTTCTTCTCTCTCGGCACCCAAAACCCTAACACAAGCGGATCTTTAAGAGAAATAAGCACCCGAACCCGAACAAAGCTTCTAGTCAATCGGCCTTCCACCTCCGGATTTGCAAACATCATCGTCTCCCCTTCTGCATTTCCAAGCGTAATAGTGTTCTCTTTATTAAAGGTTTCCAAGGGTAAACCATGAAATTGTACCCATAAAGGACAAGTAGAGACATCTACCTTGTTAAGAAACATATATTCCTCCCAAACTTGTAAATTCAAGAGATGCCCTTGGATTGACCATGGACGACCTTTAAGTATCCAATAATAGTCTTCACTCTTTTTAAATCGGAAGAGAAAAACCAAGTTATTACGATCCATGTCATACACCTCTACCTCCAACTCCAAATACCAGCCTTTTGTAATCATAGATACAATAGTAGGCTTGTTCAAATTCTTCCCAGTCATTAATCTACCGATCAATGCACATCCTTCATCCTTATAGTCATGTTTGTTCAAATAAAGGACAACCTCTTTTGACTTTGTTCTTCTATTGTCCTGTATCACCTCCATTCCTCTAATACACCCCAAGACACACACACACACACACACACACACACACACACACACACACACACACACACACACACACACACACACACACACACACACACACACACACACACACACACACCACCCACCACTATATAACACTATTGAATTCTCACAAAAGATTCACTCAAACATTCTAGGATACCTATACCCATACTCAAAATAAAAGAAGGAAAGGGAAACACAAGGAGTAATCCAAGAGTAAGCCAAACAATGTTCAAATAATGATGCCAGCACAGGTTACACGATGAACCTCACCAAACTCTCACTAGGGTGAGAGAAGAGCTATCAAGAGGGAGAGAGATCAATTATTTCCATGAGATAGATAAAAAAATAGAGCAATTACACCCCCTCATTTGGGGAATTTAATATATTCATGTATCTGTGATTGAAACTGATAATTTACTATGAATAAAATTCCTCTCTGATTTTGACTTAGCTTCTTCTTTTATTTGGGTCTCGAGATTCAACAAAACCAAAGCTAAACACTTTTATCGCAATAATAAGAGAACTATGATGGGAAAAATAAACCCCAAATCTTAAGTTAATATTCAGTTAGTGAATGAGTGCAGTTGCTCCATTTTTAATACATTAAGGGCAAAATTGTACCCTTAAATACTAAAAGAAGGGATGAACATGTTGAAAATCGATGAAAGAGGAAAAGGAAAGAGTGTGTCAGCAAATAGAGTTAGTATTTTGTTGGTGAAGGGGCATAATTGCTCCATTTTTAATACATTAGGGTGCTGACTGCACCTCCAAAAAAACTTTAAGGTGTTGATTGCATCCTTAAATACTTTAAGGTGTTGATAAAAATAGATTGGGGTGTTGGATGCACCTTACCCTTTAATGTTTTATAAAACCATTATAATTTTACATTAAAAACATATATGTAAACTTAAATTGTTAAATTTTGATTTGAACTGACCATGAAAATTTGTTTTAACGGTTTACAATTGTAAAGTATACTTAACATTTGATTAACCCTTTATAAAATGTTAAATTTGAAAAAGAAAAAGAAAAGAACAGAAAAGAGTAAAAGGGGACTGATGGATTGAGTATCGCACTGTTTAGCTGTAAAAGAACATATTTCTTAACTGGAACTAAGCCTTCCTACGGAACAATTTGAAGGCCCGAGGCTCATTGTCGTTGACTTATCAGATCCAACCCAGTTTCAGGATTTAGAATTGGATTGGGTATCGCACTGTTTAGCTGTAAAAGAACATATTTCATAACTGGAACTAAGCCTTTCTACGGAACAATTTGAAGGCCCGAGGCTCATTGTCGTTGACTTATCAGATCCAACCCAGTTTCAGGATTTAGAATTGGACCATTTGTTGGTGAATATAATGATAGCTGATATGTATTGACGTTTAATTATTTTTTATTCTGGAGAATATTTTACTCAAAAAAAATTATAACAAGTTTTTTCCCTTTCAAAACAAAAATTTGTTTGTAACAAAAAAAAAAGTGTCATTGAAACAGGAAGTCAAACAGAGCCTCAATATTTGAGCCTGTGATTTCTTGTTATTAGAATAATCTTTTGTTTCGAAAAAACTTATTTTAAAAAATGTTTTTGATTGTGTATTTTGAAAAAAAATTAAAATTGTTTTGAAAAACCACAAAAATAGAGGTATTTTTTTAAATTTTATTTAACAAAATTAGAGAAGAGACCTACAACATCATAACTTCATTAACAACAATTATATAAATGTTTGCTTTATAACTTCAGATATGTTTTATTCAAGAACATAAAATCAATAAATCTCAACAACTGAAAATTAAGAGAGGAATGAAAACAACTAAAAATTTTTATGACCGAGTAGCATGTAACGATAAATTTCAATACAAAAAAATCACAACAGGTTTATATTACTCACTTGTTTTTAATTTTTTTTTATAGTTATATTGTTTTTAGCGATCTCTCAGGGCTTAAAGTCCAACACTCCAACTCCACCGTTGTCCGTTGGTTCATGATAGGTTAGAATGACACTTCAAAAAGTCCAAAGTACGTATGTGTGAGCAGTGAAGTACCCTATATCTTTCAGTTTCCCTCTACGAGCCAATCATCAGGAACCACGTCTAGCATATATCAACTTCTTCTTCCGTTTTTTTTGGTCATAGCATATATCAACTTCAAACGTGTGCGTGTGTGTGTATAATTGTATATATCCGTCGGGAATACATATGACATATAGAGAGAGAGAGCTTCTTCTCTTGCAAAATTAGACAAAAAGCTAGTTTCAGCACGCATGCAGCCACACATGTCAATTTCAAGCATCCTGGCAACAATTACAACACCCCACCTTAAGTGTGTGTTTGGAATAACGATTATATTATAAAAAACCTTTTTTCTAATTTAACTTTTATTAATATTATTTTTAGATAAAAGTCAGATTATATAATGTGATTTATGTTTAGATTGGTTATTGTATAAATGACATTTATGAAAGTAAAACTTGTTTGGATTGGCTTATTAAGCATAATTGATTTTTGTGATAATGGTAAGAGAGAAATTAAATTTGAAATTATAAAAAATTTATAAAAGTTAAAGTTAGGAAATTTAACAATTAAAAAAATACACAATTTGATGAAATAATATTACATAACTAATTGAATCATATGTCCCGTACAATTTGGTATCTAATTGAGTCACGAATACGATTTATTTAGGAGAAATATCACCTACCATAATTTGTTGCCGAAGGCTATTCAGCTGCACTGTATATCAACTACATCATTAAAGAAACTTAGAGATGACAAATATATCATTAATCCACGTTCAGTACCTTGCTATAGCAGCATCCTTTGACGTTCTTTCAACACAATATGATCTAGATCATCAAAATTGTCATCAGGGATCTCCCTTTTTACCTTTAGAATAAATAAAATTGACTAGGGAGATTCTTTTCTTCCATTTTCAGAAGAACTTAAAAAATTTTCAGAATCTTCAATCTTCATTGAAGCAGGAAAATCAGAGTGTTTGTATACTGGGGCAAACTATTGATGATAACACTGGCTAACTCAGGCTCACCAATACCAGTCGGGAGATTGGGGCAGTTTACCTGTTGCAAACCATTACCATCGGTGACCCAAAGCTTCGTCGCTCCCATGATGAAAGGGCAAAACACCTCTGGACCAGCAACGAATGGGCGACCGGAAGTGAAGAACGAACCCAAAGCTCCAACCTTGCAAGCAAAAAGGTGACCCAAGAAGATTAGGGTTCAACAGAGCACCTAAAACTTGGTGCGATCAAATCCGAGAGGGAGGAGAGCGAGAGATCGTTGCAGCAAGCCTGGGACTTTTAGTTTCACTTTTGGTGTTTTTAACGGTCAAGTGGGCTTTATCTTGAGCTAAAAACTTCCCCCTCCCAGCATCATCTGATCGTGCGATTGAAGACAAAATTGTGGTTGTCCAATCGGTTTCCCAAACACATGAATTTGAACAAAAGTGACCAATCGTACGATTAGGCTAGGAAAAAGCACCTCCAAACACTCACTAATTGTTTATCTCATATTACTCATAAATGGCTGCATCAATTCTCAAATTTGAAATTTCATCACTTAAGATTGATGGGTCAATAAGCTTATTTTGGATCACGTTTGGATCTCTAAAAGTGTTTATTCATGTAAGTCGAGATAAAACTCATCTCACATATTACTTCGTATACCCGTAAATCATGAATAAAAAGCTGTTTTTAAATACTCAAATCACTATTTCAAACAAACACAATGTTTATTTCAATCTAGACCAGAGCTGCCATTTTTTTTGAAAAAATGAAAAACGAAAAGGTAGACCCCGGCTGCTAAAGCCTTCTTTGATTTTTAAGCCCATATAACTATATATAAAGCAAAGATGGATGGGGTAATTAACATGTCAGTGAGATCAGGGAAATTATTAATAAAAATTACAATACCATTGCAAACCCATAAGCTGAACACAATAAATTTATTTAGCTATCTATTTTATCAATAAAAAAAATCTTACCCCAATGCATAACTAACTCATGCATTAGAATAAAACTAATAATATATAATAAGATACACTTTAATCACTTGACTCCATCATCCTCTTAAAATTTGTGGACTTTGTGATTCTTCTGTTTCCTCTGTCTGCTCCTGATCACTAAGACGTTTTCCACTATACATACATGAATATAGGACGGGTATGGCTTGCGCAACAACCAGTGGGCCCCATCCATTCTGCGCACAGGACAAGGCGACGTAGTTAGGGTAGAAGTAGAGGTCGTAATGCAAGCTGACCTGTGGGTTGCGGGTTAAGACAGGGCGGGCTGGCAGGAACCTGTTTAGGCGGGCTTTATTTTTTAAAATTTCACTTTTTTTTTTTAAATTTTTACTCTTTTCCTCTTTCACCCTTTTATATCATACTTTTTTTCTTTTATATATTTGTGTTATGAAGTCAATTTCATTCTTACTTTCTTTTTTTTCAGTCTATCCACATCACAAAACTATATAAACACATCTCTTTTAAATATAATAATAGTAGAATAAATAAATATAATATGAAAATAAGTGTGAAATAAAAAATATGGAGAATTAATTAAACACATCATCAAAGGAAAAGAGATTCAAATAAGGGAGACCAAGGGCATTTAAGAAAAAACTAAAAAAAATAAAATAAAATAATGCGGGGCCAATGGGCCCAGCCCGCGGGCTAGCCCGCAGAGCCCGAATTTAAACGGGCAGCCATTTCTACGGCCCAAACCCGTTTATTTGGGGCAGGCTGGCGGGTTGCCCCGAATTACCAGCTCTAGGCAGAAGGCAAACAGCGTCTCCTCATTTTCCTTTGAGCTGGCAGAGTCGACGATACGACATCTATTGCCAGTTTGGTTTGATTGGTGTGATTATAAACTTTCACGGCAACTTGCTCCATTATTTTCTGCACCGAATCAGATAAGGATTAAGATGCAACTAGCACCTTAAAGTATTTTTCAAGTACATTCACTATTCTAAAGTATTTTTGTGATGTACCTAATACCTTAAAGTTTTTTTTAAAAGTATATTAAGTGCTTTAAAATATTTTATGGTACACCCAATATCTTAAAATATTTTGTTTTATACAATTTAACACTTAACAATTTAGATAATTTAACGTGTTAGATACACCTAAAAAATACTTCTAGGTACTAGGTGCTAAGTGCTGAGTGCACCATAAAAAAATACTTTATAATAATGGGTGCACCACAAAATACTTTACACGCACCAGATGCACACTCATTAGTTTAAGATTAAAAAAATAATTTTTTTAATTGATCAAATCCCTAATATTACCTATGCAACTTTATGGTTACAGTTGAAGAACTATGAACAGAGGGAGCAACGTGTTTTCTTGGGTGCTGCCACAAGAGGACGTCTGTTCGTCCACAAGATCCATCAGGTTTTGCAATATTCTGAAATCACGTTTTTAATGCCAATTTTATAAAGGGAAAATTGCCCAAAAATATTTTGGAGGTAAATTAATTGTTAATTGCTATCAAGCTTGTAAGCGATTTTCCGTTTTGTACAAACCATCTTCCGTGTGTGTAAAAGTTTTCTATATAAATGTACAAACAACCTTTCATTATATGTAAAATATCTTCAGTTATATGCATAAGATTTTTTATGATAGTATTCAAGAATTAATTTATCAAAAATTCTCCCTTTTATAAACGTTGAGTTCTCAATTAGTATAATTTTTTATTTAAAAAGTCATCTCATGGGTCAGCATCGATCCTCGCAGAGCTTAAAGTCCAACACTCCAACTCGACCGTTGTCCGTTGTTGGCTCATGATAGGTTAAAATGACACTCCAAAGTACGTGTGGGTGTGCTGTGAAGTACCCTATATCTTTCAGTTTCCCTCTACGACCCAATCATCAGGACCCACGTCCGTTGGTTCATGATAGGTTAAAAATGACACTCCAAAGTACGTATGTGCGTGCTGTGAAGTACCCTATATCTTTCCGTTTCCCTCTACGACCCAATCATCAGGACCCACGTCTAGCATATATCAACTTCTTCCGTTTTTGTTTTTTTTTGGCCATAGCATATATCAACTTCAAACGGGTGCGTGTGCGTGCGTGCGTGCGTGCGTGTGTATATATCCGTCGTGAATACATATGACGTATTGGGGGGGGGGGGGGGGGGGGAAGCTTCTCTCCTTTGCCATACTATCGTCCGCTGCCATGAAACGAAATGGTCGTGTGAACCTTAACGTGTGAAAGAGAGAGGGAGTATTAAGGTGATGTCAGCTGTGACAGCAAATGAAGAAGACATCTTCACGAGTCCGTTTAGGTAAAATAACTTTTTACTGTTAAAAGAGTCAAAATACCATTGATGACAATTTTTTTAAAAAAAAATTAGCTGGGTGGTCTTTAAATTTAAAATGATCTCTCCGGTCCTAAATATAAGACACAATTAATTTTTTTTTTGAGATATTAAGAAAGCTAATTAAATTACTTTAAAATATTTATATTTTATCATTCTTTCTCCAAACTATTTTGCCTAACTTATAAACTGATATATAATCCAATGATACACAACATGATATAATTAAGAAACTTATTTAGCTTCTTTAATCTCTAAAAAAAAAAAAAACTCTATCTTATATTTAGAACCGGAGAGGGAATAGAAAAAGTGTATGTTTGATGCTCTAAATTTGTATCATGCTTCAGTTTAAGTTTTATGAGTTTATAAAATGTATTTTTAGTTTCTTAATCTTAGTATCGCCAATCTCATATAATTGATATTAAGATTAAATGCCTGTTTGTTTTAATTTTTTATAATTGCTTTTACGATTTGTGAGGAAAATATATGAGAGGAGTTTTGTCTCAGTTTGAAAGGATAATTTTATTGTTTCCCAAACATGCACAAAGAAACTAAAAATGAACTATATGAACTTTCGGGAGTGAACAAAAACTTAATACAAACACAGAGGACTAAACATATCCTTTAGCTTATTTTATTTTTTTAATAATAAAAAAGCTTAAATAAGTTGGATTCCGAGACTTAACAAGATAAAGGTATACCTTTAACTTAAAGAACGTTTAGACAAGTACTTACAGATCGTCTGCTTACTAACAAGATGCTTATATTTATGGTTGGGCGGAAATATTTTAGCCTATTTTAAATTTAAATATTACCCATTTAATTTTTTTTAAAACAATATTCTCGTCAATAATATTTTGAATTTTTTAAAAGTAAAAAGTTATTTTACCTTGACCTTTGAATCAATAGTAAAAATGTCTTCTCCATTGGCTTTCACAGTTAGGCTTTGTTTGGTTGGAGGTTAGATTAGGTTAAGGTGGGGTTGGCTTTGTTTGGTTGGAGGTTAGGTTAGGTTGGGGTGGGTTGGAGGTAAAAAAGAGGTGTTTGGTTGAAAGAAAATTAGGTTAGGTGTTAGATGTTTTTTTGTTTTCTAGTGGTCACCTAACCTAGGTTGTGAACCCTCCAAAATTGGAGTTTTTCCTAGGTCAGAGAATATTTATCTTCAATTGTGACTAAATTGCCCGTAGCAATTTTTTAAAATTCCAGCACTGCCCTCCCCAATAAAACTTGACCTCCTGATTCAACAAACTTTTCGAATAATAATAATTTTATAAATAATTATTTATATGCTTACACGAATAATTATTTTATAAATAATGATTTTATAAATAATTATTATTAATAAATACATTATAAAAGAAGAAGGGAAATATGTAGAAGGACATTTTAACCTTCTCTAACCTAACTTAAATTATAACCTAATTTAACTTAAATAAACCTCATTTAACCTAACCTTTATTGAATCAAACAACATTATAACCTCCTCTAACCTAATTTAAATAAACCTCGCTTAACCTAAACTTCATTGAACCAAATAAAACGTTAGCATCACCTCACACTGCATCTCTCTTTCACACGAAAAGGTTCATACAACCATTTTGCACACAAAATGGGGTGTTTCATAGCAGCGGACCGCAGCGGACGAAAGTGGTGGCAAAGGAGAGAAGCCTGTCCCGAGAGAGAGAGCTTCTTCTTTGGCAAAATTAGACAAAAAGCTAGTTTCAGCACGCATGCGGCCACACATATCATGATATCAATTTCAAGCATCCTGGCAACAATTACGGCACACACTAATTTTGCGAATAGCTTTTTGTGTGTGTTTGGAATATGTGAGAGAAGTTTTGTCTTGACTTACGAAAAATAGCTTCTGAAACCACAGTTTGAGTGTTTCCCAAACACTCACAAGTGTGTGTTTGGAGTAACGATTATATTGTAAAAAACCTTTTTCTAATTTAACTTTTTACAATCTTACTTTTGGGTAAAAGTCAGATTATGTAATGTGATTTATGTTTAGATTGTCGATTGTATAAATGACTTCTGTGAAAGTAAAACTTGTTTGGATTGGCTTAAGGATAATTGACTTTTGTGATAATGGTAAGAGAGAAATTAAATTTGAAATTATAAAAAATTTATAAAAGTTAAAGTTGGGAAATTTGATAATTAAAAAATATATAATTTGATGAAATAATATTACATAACTAATTGAATCACATATCCCGTTCAATTTGGTCTATAATTGAGTCACGAATATGATTTATTTGGGAGGAAGATCACCTACCATAATTTGTCATCGAAGGCTATTCATCTACACTATTATTATCTATATCAACTATATCATTAAAGAAACTTAGAGATGACAAATATATCATTAATCCACGTTCAGTACCTTGCTAGCAGCATCCTTTGACGTTCTTTCAACACAATATGATCTAGATCATCAAAATTGTCATCAGGGATCTCCCTTTTTATACCTTTAGAATAAATAAAATTGACTAGGGAGATTCTTTTAATTTCTTCCATTTTCAGAAGAACTTAAAAAATTTTCAGAATCTTCAATCTTCATTGAAGCAGGAAAATCAGAGTGTTTGTATACTGGGGCAAACTATTGATGGTAACACTAGCTAAGCTCACCAATACCAGTCGGGAGATTGGGGCAGTTTACCTGTTGCAAACCATTACCATCGGTGACCCAAAACTTTGCTCCCATGATGAACGGCCAAGACACCTCTGGACCAGCAACGAATGGACTACCGGAAGTGAAGAACGAACCCAAAGCACCAACCTTGCAAGCAAAAACGTCGACCCAAGACGATTAGGGTTCAACAGAGCACCTAAAACTTGGCGCAATCAAATCCGAGAGGGAGGAGAGCGAGAGATCGTCGCAGCAAGCCTGGGATTTTTAGTTTCACTTTTGGTGTTTTTAACGGTCAAGTGGGTTTTATCTTAAGCTAAAAGCTTTCCCCTCCCAGCATCATCTGATCATGCGATTGAAGACAAAATTGTGGTTGTCCAATCGGTTTCCCAAACACATGAATTTGAACACAGGTGGCCAATCGTACGATTGGGCTAGGAAAAAGCACCTCCAAACACTCACTAGTTGTTTATCTCATATTACTCATAAATGGCTGCATCAATTCTCAAATTTGAAATTTCATCACTTAAGATTGATGGGTCAATAAGCTTATTTGGGATCACGTCTGGATTTCTAAAAGTGCTTATTCACATAAATTAAGATAAAACTCATCTCACATATTTACCTCGTATATCCGTAAATCACGAATAAAAAACTGTTTTTAAAGACTTATATAACTATTTCAAACGAACACAATCTCTGTTTCAATCCAAACAAGAGCTGCTACTTTTTTTGAAAAAAAGAAAAACGAAAGGTAGCCCCCGGCTGCTAAAGCCTTCTTTGATTTTTAGGCCCATATAACTTTAAAGTAAAGATATGGATGGGGTAATTAACATGTCAGTGAGATCAGGGAAATTATTAATAAAAATTACAATATATACCCTTGCAAACCCATAAACTGAACACAATAAATTTATTTAGCTATATATTTTATCAACCTATAAATTAAAAAAAAAATCTTACCCCAATGCATAACTAACTCATGCATTAGAATAAAACTAATAATATATAATAAGATACACTTTAATCACTTGACTCCATCATCCTCTTAAAAATTGTGGACTTTGTGATTCTTCTGTTTCCTCTGCGCCTGAGCACTAAGACGTTTTCCACTATACATACATAAATACCAAGGAAAAATTATTATCTAGCTAGAAGGTCATTGATAAATCCAAATTTAATATTTTATCCCACCTTATTCATTTATTTTGGAGATTATTTTAGGCTAATTTAGATTTATTAGATAATATTTGTATAGTTAGCCAATTTTGAGAAATAATATAAATTTGAATTGATTATGATATTGTTGGGTTTAAATTAATAATATTTTAATTGTTATCTTATGATTGGATAATATTTTCAAATATATAATAGATCACGATTTTATTTAATTCTTGTAAAGTAAGGAAAAGTAAATTAGAAGATCCTACGGTATAGAATTTTTCTTGGAAATTAAAAGAATATCCAATGATTGAATTTTATTTGAGCTTCTTAAATTTTAATGGGTTCAAGTTGGTACCCAAAAACTCTCCCCTCCTCTCTCTTAATTAACCTAGCCGTCACAGCGTCCAGGAGAGAACGCGCGGAGACAAGGAACGGAGAGAGACGACGCAGCCGCTGGAATTGACGCTGGAAGTTCTTGGGCGTCACTTGCAGAGAAGACTCATCATCAATTATTCAATTCCCATCCTCTTCTCTATTCAACGGCCCCACGTTCAATATCCATTAATCTATTCCACTCTCTTTCCACTCGAACACGCAGACACAAAAAGAAACTCCACCCCAATTCCTATCCTTTTCTTTAGCCATGGGTCCCACGGAATTAACCCACCAACACACATTACTTTGATGGCTATGAATCATTGCTTGGAGCGTGAAGGAGAAAGGATTATCATGGAAGTTTAAGTTCTTTTGGGAGGTAATTTGGGAGGAGTATGGAGGAAGTTAGAGCTTAGGAGCTTATACTTGAAGACCACTAGGGAGTGTATTTCTTTTTATCTTTTTGATTCAAGACTTGATATTGTTTAGTTTTAAATGATTTTGGGTTGTACTAATTGAGAATGATCTAATTTTAGATTGTAGACTTATTATTGATTTAGATTGAATTGATATTTTGGACTTGATTTGTTCTTAAATGATTGTTGGGATTTTTGTTTGCAAAACATTTGATTGTCAATTAGATTATTAATTGAGTTTTCATTATTAATTTAATTGTCAATTTGGGTTTAATCTTTTGATTGTTTAATTAGGTGATTAATTTTCAAATTGTTTAATTAGGCTATTGTGAACATAATTTCCAAAACTATCTTAAACAATTGTGATTGGTTTTTAATGGATTTAATTAACACCACATTTTCCATTATGAGTTTTCTAGTGAATTAGATGTTATTGAGCTTGAGGATTTCCCATGTCTCAATTAGATGATTACATTTATTAATTCCAATTTTTTATCAACCTCCCTTTGGTCTAATAAATTGAATGGCTAAGAAAGCTAAATCCATGTGAATCCTAAGTTGTCCCCTTCATCATCATAACTTAGTTAAACCTTTATTGTTTGTCTTGCTTCTTCATAATATTTTGCTTAGCATTTTAATTCATCGTTCATAAAAAACCTCCAAAAATTGCATTCAACTTCATATAGATTAGTTTCATTCTCATATAGGTTTTAGAATTAATTGCATTAGTACATTTAGTTAGTCTAATTACATTTAGGTAGTAGTATATTGCATTCTAGTTTAGGTCCATTCTACTGCATCTTTTATCATTTGAAAATCAATCGTAAAGAAAACCCATAGCTTGCTCATTGGGAGAATGACCTAGGTTGACCCTAAACTACATAATAATTTAGGAGCTAGTTAAATTGATTATTTTAGCGACAGAAGCACACGTCAGTCATGATCCTGAGTTAAATGTTGACCATCATATCATAGCAGAAAAATTGTAAGTAGGGCATGATTTCATACTCTATCTAGAAGTTGGTAATCCAGGGCTCAATAATAATTTTTGATTAATCAGTAAGTGTCTACGTATTGCATTAAGAAAGTTTGAATCATAAATCTCTACTTATTATACACACACACACATATATATTTTTGTGATTGATTTCATATGCAATACATCAGACTGTTTGAGAAGATTTTCTATTGTCTTTAAAAGCCATCACCTTCATCATTAGGAAGAGAAAACTGGAATCATTATTATGTTATATATGTCCAGTTACACTGAACAAATTAGCATTAATTTTGCAAATATTACAACAAACGAGAATTATGGGCATGTGCTTTGCAATGATGCGTTATGATGTGAAGAGCTATAATATAATACTGCTCGTCCTAAATATAAGATATGGTTAACTTTTTTTTGAAGAGATTTTTTTGGTATTGCTTATTGGGGGTCAATAAGCATTTATTACGTAAGTCGAGATAAAATCATCTCACATACTTACCTCGTATACCGTAAATCATGATTTATAAGTACTTATTACCCAAAAATAAGCTATCCCAAACAAATACTAAAGAAGTTAAATAAGTTATTTAATCATATCATATGTTGTGTATCATTAAATTATATATAAGTTTATATGTTAGGCAAAATAGTTTAGAGAAAAAACAATAAATATAAATATTGTAAAGCAATTTAATTAGCTTCCTTAATATCTCTAAAAAAAATCAATTTTATCTTATATTTAATATAAGAGGGAGTAGTAATATTGTTATAGAATGTTCAAGTTCGGCTTTAAATAAATTTAAAGCTCAATCACTCAGGTAATTAAATACAAATACAACCAATAACATGTTGGTTGAGTTTGTCAGTCAGTGGCGTCGCCACATAAGAGGAAAAATATAAATTCAAATCCCCGCACTTATTCATAGAAGCAAGATAGTGCGTCACCTTTTAACATTGAAAGGGGATAGTCTTAATTATTAAATAAAATGCAAATACAAACCATGTACGTAGTCTGCAGTATTTACAAGTTAAGCCCCGGATTTTCCAGAGTCTTCAGTAACATTCTGCAAGCAAATCGACAATTTTCCGTTAATCGTTATTTTTTGATAATATTCAGGTTCTACACAAAAAAAAAAAAAAAAAAAAAAAGATCTCATGAAGTTGTTAATAACATCCTATGGCTTATCAATTAAAGTCCTTAAAGTTATTAATGAGCCTATTTGTTTATTTTTTCTCTTGTCTGTAAGGTCTGAATGTAATTCTCTTTCTTTCTTTATTATTATTTTTTTTTTTTTGGTACCTTTGGGGGGTTTAGAATAATTGAATGCTCGTGGTCAACCACGGACGCACGAGTCCGTCCGAAACTTCAAGGGTCGTAATGACAAAATAAAGTGTACGCCTTCGAGCAATTAATTGACGACACGTGGTGAGTGAACGAAAATTGCGTGCCCTACCGCGTGTTAATTTGAAAGGTCTGTGCTGCGCATGGCATGGAGAGTGCAAGAGTAGGTCGGTTGCCTACGTGCCTGCCTGGCCTCCCGCTTGAACGAGATGCGATTGTCGATTCCATCCCCATAGAACATGATTAAGATATTATTGCTATTGTTACATAATTAAGGAAGCCACGTTGAAGGTACTTTTACTTTTTTTTTTAAAAAAAATTAGAGCTTTTTTTATTTGGGTTTTTTTTTTCCGGAATGTGTTTGGTACTTTGGTTAGGAAAAAACGGAGGGGAGGGGAGGGGAGAATTTTTTTTATCCTTTTTGTATACCCTAATTATTCATCCTTTAAAATGTATATCACAATATTTTATCATATATAAGGGATTGGTAACAAGTTTTTGAGATTAAAAATTAGAAAGTAATAATTTTGATATAAATATTATAAAAGCAATATAAATAAAATGATAAGGGCGTGTTTATCAATTTTGAATTAGCTATTCCCTCCCCTCAAATTAAACAAAGCCTATGACCTCCTTTCCTTTCCATTGAACCAAACACAACTCCCTTAAGATTTCAAACAAGCTCTGTACAAAGAAATTTGTCGAATATAAATTATATTTTAGTTTAAAGCGGAAGCATTCTTAAATCCAACAAGCTAAGTCTTGGTGTATAATGTGCACCATTCCTCAAGAGTTAAGACTTTGCGTTTTACGCTTTATATATATGCGACGCCCTCCCTTTAATTTTCATTATTGAATAATAATTCCAATGGATATAGCACACATATATATTTTTCTTGCCAGATCGTATATAGTGTGTCATATTTTAATTTACTTTAAAGATTGATATTGGAGACTGAAATAAAAGCATATTTTGATAATCACGCGAAGTAATTGATATATACATACATATGTATGTATTATGTTGCTTATGACGTACTTTGTACCTTGTGTTTTGTCAAACTAACCGTCCATTTTCAATGTTATAGGCCAGGTTAATGTAGATATGTAAAAATATCAAGAGGAAAACGCGTAACGTGACATGCATAAAATTCCAAAAAGATGAGTCAGTGTACTATTGAGAAGTCAGTAAACAGTAACAATTTTCTTCCAATATATAGTATTATAAATTGATTTGTCGCCAAAAACGGAAGAGTCGAGTGTGAATAACGTGAAATAAAAAAGGACATAACACACATGGGGTCAAAACATGAGGGTTTGCTCCCCCACAAGTTCACTTAGTTAGCCCCACCCCTCAATCTGATCGAACGCTTCATTTGTACTATATATCCTCATGTTCGTACAATCCTGTTGCACGTTTAATTTGCGAGACACAATATTTGGGGCACTGAAATTTCAACATTGCCACTTGTTAAGTTAATTGTTTTTAGAAACTAAAAAATTAGCTAAGTTAATTTTTTATAATTAAAAAAAATATGCGTTAATCTCTTGAAATACCTTTTTAACTATTTATATTAGAAATTAAACTATGTTTAATGGAAATCCCATGCATGACAAATGTAATTAATAGACATGGTTTGAATAATAAATTATAAATCTGAGAGATAAAGGGGAGGAATCTTACGCATTTAATGTCAAGGCAATCATCTTATATTTAGAACTAAACACTAGTAAATAGTTGATATTGACGGGTTTAACGGGTCGGCCCTTCTAAGTCCTCGTTTTTATAGGATTAGTCTTTTTAGGCTTGACTTCTTATAGCGGTTCCAATTTATAAGTCTTGTCTTTGATTTGAAAGGGTTTAAACGTCGGGCTTAACTTCATTCCCCGACTCTACTTATGGATAGGGTATCGCACTGTTTCACTGTGAAATAACATTTTTCGTGACTGGAACTAAGCCAATTTCTACGGAAAATGTGAAGGCCCGAGGCTCATTGTCGTTGAATTATCGGATCCAACCCAGTTTATGGATTTAGAATTGGACCAATTTGTTGGTGAATAAAATGATACTCCTTTCGGTCCTAATTATAAGATAAAGTTGATTTTTTTGAAGAAATTAAGGAAGCTGATTAAATTACTTTAGAATATTTTTATTTTTATTTTTTTCTTCAAACTAATTAATTTAACTAATAAACTAATATATAATCTAAGGATACTAAAAATATAAACACTCTAAAGTAATTTAATCGGCTTCCTTAATTTCTCTAAAAAAGTCAATTTTATCTTATAATTAGTACCAGAGAGAGTATTACGTTTAATTATTTTTTATTCTGGGGAATATTTTACTCAAAAGAATTATATCAAAACAAAATTTTGTTATTGAAACAGGAAGTCAAACAGAGCCTGAATATTTGGGCCCGTTGATTTCTTCTTGTTAGAATAATCTTTTGTTTTGAAAAACTTACTTTAAAAAAATGTTTTTGATTATGTATTTTGAAAAAAAAAAAAGTTCTTTTGAAAAACCAAAAAAATAGAGGTTTTTATTTTTTTTATTTTTTTAAATTTTATTTAACAAGATTAGAGAAGAGACCTACAACATCATAACTTCATTAACAACAATTATACAAATGTTTGATTTATAACTTCAGATATGTTTTATTCAAGAACATAAAATCAATCAATTTTTCAGTCCCAAAAAAAAAATCAATCAATTTCAACAACTAAAAATTAAGAGGGGAATGAAAACAACAACAAAATTTTATGAGTGAGCAGCATGTAATAATAAATTTCAACACAAAAACATGACAACAGATTTATATTGCTCACTTGTTATTAATTTTTTTTATAATTATATTGTTTTTAGGGATATGTTATTTTATTTTCTTATTCCTTTTTCCTCAATATCTATCGTGACTTGTATGGCTTGTGCAACAACCAAGTGGTCCCCGTCCATTATGCGCACAGGAGTAGGCGGCGTAGTTAGGGCAAAAGGCAAACAGCCTCATTTTCCTTTGAGTTGGCAGAGTACACGATACGACATCTATTGTCGGTTATCTATTGTCGGTTTGATGTATGTTTGGATAGTTTTGAAATCATAGTTTTAAAAATATTTTTTAATATATTGAGATAAAATTTTTTTTACATATTTATTTTATAAATCTTAAAAATTATTATTCAAAAATTAATTTAAACACACATTTAGTTTGATTGTCGTGATTATGAACTTTCACCGCAAATTGCTCCATTATTTTCTGCACCGAATCAGATAAGGATTAAAATGCAGCTAGAATCTTAAAGTATTTTTCAGATGCAGTCACTATTCTAAAATATTTTTGTGATATACCTAATACCTTGAAGTTTTTTTTAAATGTATTCAATTACACCCAGTACTTCAAAGTATTTTTTAGTATAATATAGCATTTGACAATTTAGATAATTTAAAGTATTAGATACAACTAAAAAATACTTCAAAGTACTAAATGTACCGAAAAAAAAATACTTTAGGGTGATTTGTGTATCACAAAAAATTTTACGAGCACTGGATGCTCATTCATTTGTTTAATCTTTAAAAAAATTAATTTTTTTAATTGATCAAATCCCTAATATTACATATGCAACTTTATATTTACATTTGATCTCATCAAACCATACATTTTTTTTTTAATGAGAAGAACTATGAACAGAGTCAGCAAACAGCAACTTGTTTTCTTGGGTGCTGCAACTAGAGGACGTCTGTTTGCCCACAAGATCCATCAGGTTTTGCAATATTCTGAAATCACATTTTTAATGCCAATTGAGTTCTGAATTAGTATAATTTTCTTATTTGAAATGTCATCTCATGGGTCAGCATCGATCCTCGCATGGCTTAAAATCTTCAGATTTACTAATCCAACACCCCGACTCCACCGTTATCCGTTGGTTCATGATAGGAAAAATGACACTCCAAAGTACGTGTGTGCTGTACGTGAAGTACTCTATATATATCTTTCAGTTTCCATCTACGACCCAATTATCAGGACCCACGTCTAGCATAGATCAACATCAACTTCCTCCTCCTTTTTTTTTCTTGGCCATAGAATATATCAACTTCAAACATGCGTGTGTGTGTGTGAATATATATGACTATATAGAGAGAGAGAGAGAGAGCTTCTTCTCTTGCTAAATTAGACAAAAAGCTAGTTTCACCACGCATGCGGCCACCCCTATCAATTTCAAGCATCCTGGCAACAATTATGACACCGACTTTAATTGTTTATCTCATATTACTCATCAATTGCTCCATCATGTATTCTCAAATTTGAAATTTCATCACCTAAAATTGATGTGTCCATGTCTGTTTCAAGCCAGACCAGAGCTGCTACTTTTTTTGAAAAAAAGAAAAACGAAAACGTTGACCCCCCCGGCTGCTTAACCGTTCTTTGATTTTTAAGCCCATATAACTATATATAAAGTGAAGATGGATCGGGTAATTAACATGTCAGTGAGATCAGGGAAATTATTAATAAAAATTACAATACCATTGCAAACCCATAAGCTGAACACAATAAATTTATTTAACTATCTATTTTATCAACCTATAATAATAATAAAAAAAAATCTTACCCCAATGCATAACTAACTCATGCATTAGAATAAAACTAATAATACATAATAAGATACACTTTAATCACTTGACTCCATCATCCTCTTAAAAATTGTGGACTTTGTGATTCTTCTGTTTCCTCTGCTCCCGATCACTAAGACGTTTTCCACTATACATACATAAATACCAAGGAAATATTATTATCTAGAAGGTCATGATCCTGAGTTAAATGTTGACCATCGTAGCAGAAAAATTGTAAGTAGGGCATGATTTCATACTCTGTCTAATCCAGGGCTTAATAATAATTTTTGATTAATCAGTAAGTGTCTTCGTATTGCATTAAGAAAGTTTGAATCATAAATATCTACTTATTATATATATACACACATATATATTGGTGATTGATTTCATATGCAATACATCAGACTGTTTGAGAAGATTTTCTATTGTCTTTAAGGGTCTGTTTGGTGTGAGGGATTTGGAGGGGAAGCGAGGGGAGGGAAAATTTTTATGAGTTGAATTTTAAAAGATTGAAGAAGTGGGGTAATAAAATTTTAATAAAGAGAATATATAAGATAAAAGAGTAAGTAAAATTAATTAAGAATTTTTAACCCCACTTCTTTAATTTTTTTAAATTCAACTTAAAAAAATTTTCCCTCCGCCCACTTTCCCTCCCCTCCCCTCAAACCAAACAAGCCCTAAAAGCTATCACCTTCATCATTAGGAAGGGAAAACCAAAATCATCACTATTATGTTATATATGTCCAGTTACACTCAACAAATTAGCATTAATTTTGCATATATTACAACAAACGAGAACTATGGGCATGTGCTTTGCAATGATGCGTTATGATATGAAGAATTATAATATAATACTCCCACATCCTAAATATAAAATAGAGTTAACTTTTGTTTAAAGAGATCAAAGAAACTAAATAAATTATTTAATCATATCATATGTTGTGTATCATTATATTATATATAAGTTTAAATGTCAGTCAAAACAGTTTAGAGAAAAAATAATAAATATAAATATTGTAAAGCAATTTAATTAACTTTATTAATATTTCTAAGAAAAATCAACTTTATTTTATATTTAAGACCGAAAAAAATAGTAATATTGTTATGGAATGTTCAGGTTTATAAAGCTCCATCAGTCAAATTAAATACAAATAAAACCAATAACACGTTAGTTGAGTTTATCAGTGGCCTCGATCGCCACATAAGAAGAAAAATTCAAATTCAAATCTTTGCACTTATTGATAGAAGCAAAATACCCCTTACCCTTTTAATATTGAAAAGGGATACTCTTTATTAAATTAAATACAAATATAAACCATGTACGTAGTCTGCAGTATTTAGTATTTACAAGTTAAGCCACGGATTTTGCTGAGTCTTCAGTAACATTTTGGAGGCAAATCGACAACGTTTTGTTAATCGCCCTTCTTCTTTTTTTTTGGGTATATCTGGGGGGGACCTTAGAATAATTGAATGCACGTGGTCAACCACGGACGTACGTGTCAGTCCGAAACTTCAAGGGTCGTAATGTCCAGATACAGTGCATCGCATTTGGTCAATTAATTGACGACACGTGGTGAGTTCACGAAAATTGCGTCCCCCACCCCTTCTTGTTGATTTGAAAGGTCCGTGCTGCGCGTGGCATGGAGACTGGAGAGTGCAAGACTAGGTCGGTTGCTTGCCTAGCCTCCCGCTTGAACGAGATGTGATTGTCTATTCCATCCCTATACAACACGATTAAGATATTATTGCTATTGTTACATAATTAAGGAAGCCATGTTGAAGGTACTTTTACTATTTTTATTAAAAAAATTTAGAACGTGTTTGATTTGGGGTTTTTTTTTTTTCCGGAATGTGTTTGATACTTTGGTTAGGAAAAAATGGAGGGGAGGGGAGAATTTTTTTATCCTTTTTGTATACCCTAATTATTCATCCTTTAAAATGTATATAACAATATTTTATCATATATAAGGGATTGATAACAAGTTTTTGAGATTAAAAATTAGAAAGTAATAATTTTGATAGAAATATTATAAAAGAAATAGAAAGCAATATAATATAAATTAAACGATAAGGGTGTGTTTATCAATTTTGAATTAGCTAGCATTCCCTCCCTTCAAATTAAACAAAACCCATAACCTCTTTTCCTTTATATTGAACCAAACACAGCTCCTTTAATATTTCAAACAAGCTATATACAAAGAAATTTGTCCAATATAAATTATATTTTAGTTTAAAGCGGGAGCAGTCTTAAATCCAACAAGCCATGGTTCACCATTCCTCAAGAGTCAAGACTTTGCGTTTGACGCTTTATATATATGCGACGCCCTCCCTTTAATTTTCATTATTGAATAATAATTCCAATGGAAATAGCCCACATATATACTCCCTCAAGTCCTTTTTATAAGTAATTTTTATCTTTATTGTTCAAAACAAACTGACGGTTAATATTAGTTAAAAACAATAAATGTGTAAAAACTGTCATGTTTCTTCTAAATATATCCCTATTTATGAAAAGAGCATGGGAGAGAGAGTGAATAATAAATATGAGAGAACATGAGTATAAAGAATGAGAGAGAATGTGTAATAAATGATTACTGAAAGAGAATTAATGGTGAATTGAGGATAATTAATATAATGTGTATTTAATAGGGGTAGAAAAGAAAAAAGTAGTTTAAATTTTGAGACACAAAGAGAAAATTGCTAATAAAAATAATCAATCTTAAGAGAAAGAAAGTTTCTTATAAAAAGGACCGATTCAAATAATTTTCTTGTTAGATCATATATAGTGTGTCATATATTTATTATGTTGCTTATGACGTACTTCGTACCTTGTGTTTTGTCAAACTAGACGTCCATTTTCAATGTTCAGGTTAACGTAGATATGTAAAAATATCAAGAGGGTAATATAACGCTACAAGGGGAAAAACGTGTAGCATGCATAAAATTCCAAAAAGATGAGTCAGTGTACTATTGAGAAGTCAGTAAACAGTAACAATTTTCTTCCAATATAATATATATAAATTGATTCGTAGCCAAAATAGGAAGAGTCGAGTGTGAATAATGTGAAATCAAAAAGGACATACACACATGGGGTCAAAACATTAGGGTAGGTGATTACGTTGGCCTCCACGTACATAATTTGCTCCCATTCACACTACATTCACTTAATTAG
Source organism: Inga laurina (assembly GCA_963855925.1). NCBI lineage: Eukaryota > Viridiplantae > Streptophyta > Magnoliopsida > Fabales > Fabaceae > Inga > Inga laurina. The sequence goes on along the minus strand of OY979707.1, from coordinate 65,460,740 downwards.
CCCCACTCCTCAATCTGATCGAACGCTTCATTTGTACTATCTGTTTGTTTAGGATCACTTATAGATATTATAAAAGTGTTTATTCATATAAATTGAGATAAATTTTTTTCATATACTTATTTTTTATATTGTAAGTGTGTGTTTGGAGCGGTGATAGAAAAAATGATTTTTTCTTATTTGATTTTTTGTAATCGTATTTTTGATAAAAATTAGATTTTGTAATGTGATTTATGTTTGAATTGACGATTGTATAAATGATTTTTGTAAAAGTAAGTGAGTGTTTGGATTGACTTAAATATAAATGACTTTTGTGATAATGGTAAGAGAGAATGGGTGGAAAAATATTTAAAAAATCAAGTAAATATTTCAAAATTACTTTAAAATATTAGGCACAATTAAAAAAATATTTTAAGGGGTTAAAAACACTAAAAAATGTTTTAAAGTGATTTTTGGAGCTGAAAAAAAATACATTAAGGGTAAAATTGCAATTAGTTTGATAGTACACTGGGTACAGCTGAAAAAATATTTTTAGGGGTTAAAAGCACTAAAAAATGGTTTAAAGTAATTTTTGGAGCTGAAAAATGACATTAAGGGTAAAATTATAATCAGTCTGATAGTACACTAGGTACAACTGAAAAAAAATATTTTAAGAGGTTAAAAGCGTAAAAAAATATTTTAAAGTAATTTTTAGAGCTGAAAAGGTACATTAAGGGTAAAATTACAATCAGTCTAATAGCATACTAGGTACAACTAAGTTAGGAAAATTAACGTCAAAGTCAGTATATTTGGGTTATATGTCAGTTTATAAGTTAGTAAAAATAGTTTGGAAAAAAATTATAAATATAAATATTTTAAATTAATTTAATTAGTTTTCTTAATATCTCTAAAAAATTAATTTTATCTTATATTTAAGATTAAAAAATATAAATACATGATATATATAGATATTTTTCCTATCTCTCCCCTCCATCCTTCTCTTTTTCCTCCCTCTCTCTCTCCCACCCACCCCACATCATCCTTCTCTTTCTCTCTCCAAATGAATCACTGCGAGAACTTAAAGTTAAAAGCCACGCCTGCTTGCTTGAAGGAAATCGTGTGAATAAGACAAAGTCACGAGTATTAATAAACAATACCAAACATTCAAAAAAACCTCTCCATACTCAATCGTATGATTTATGAAATATTAGTGCATTTTCCCCCAAATTCGCACTACCAAATATTCACTAAATCATAATTAAAAAATTATTTTTAAAAGTTTCAATTGCTATTACAAATAAACACATATATCTTCATGTTCATATAATCCTATTCCACGTTTAATTTTTGAGACACAATATTTGGGGCACTGAAATTTCAACATTGCCACTTGTTAAGTTAATTGTTTTTAGAAACTAAGAAATTAGTTAAGTTAATTTTTTTATAATTAAAAAAATATGTTTTGATTTCTTAAAATAACTTTTTAACGCTATTTATATCAGAAACTATGTTTAAGTTTAATAGAAATCTCATGCATGACAAGTGTAATTAATAGAGATAATTTGAGTAATAAATTACTCCCTCCGATCCTAATTATAAGATAAAGTTGACTTTTTTGGAGAAATTAAGGAAGCCAATTAAATTACTTTAGAGTATTTTTATTTTTATTTTTTTTCTCCAAACTAATTAATTTGACTAATAAACTAATATATAATCTAAAGATACTAAAAATATAAACACTCTAAAGTAATTTAATTGACTTCCTTAATTTATCCAAGAAAATCAACTTTATCTTATAATTAGGACCGGAGGGAGTATAAATCTGGGAGATAAAGGTAAGGAATCTTACACATTTAATATCAAAGCAATCATCTTATATTTAGAACTAAGTACTGAGCATATAGTTGATATTGATTTTTATCATGTCATGAACCGAATTCAAAGTGCCTCTTTGTGGGTTATTGATGGTTTTAATTAAATTTCCCGGGATTCAAATCTTCCGGCCGGCTTAAACAATCATATGCTAATCAATAACATCATGTCACTTGCAGGACCAAAATGACATGCATCGAGTCATGAGGCTTCATCTTTATTAATCACTGTTCTAAAAATTAGCCTATTTCATCTGGTTGCTTAGCATTCATAATTCATTCATCATTTTCTCATTGGCTTCCGTTCTTGACTTACTCCAATCTACTAGTCACCACTCTGGTCATATTTATAAATCCCTTTTAACTAAATCTCATATACCAGGGAGAGGTAGTTAACTTAATGATTATGGGGGTAAATTTCCAACCATACTCTTATTTATGAATGAACAATTTTCAACTCTTTCTTCTCTATCTATTTTTAAACTATTTCTTTATTGGTATAATAAATAGAGGTAAAATTATCACAATCTCATATACTATATTGAAACTGGACTTATAAATAAGACCAAATTTTTTTATAAAAAAAGATTTATAAATAGAACCAGAGTGGTAAGTTTTTACTTTTGACGTCCGTACTAACGTCCACTCATGAATTGTATACCACTCTAGTCCTATTTATCAGTTTTTTTTAACAAAAAAATTTGGTCATGTTTATAAGTCAAGTTTCAGTTTAATAAATGAGATTGTGACAATTTTGCCTCTATTTATTGTATCAATGAAGAAATAATTTAAAGATAGGTAAATATGAATGAGTTGAAAAGTACTCATTCATAAATTAGGACATAATTGAAAATTTATCCCATAATCATTGAGTTAATTATCTCTCTTTAGTATATGTGAGATTTAGTGAGTGTTTGGTTGGGCTTATTTTGCCCAAATAAGCACTTATTACATAAATCGAGATAAAAATCCTCTTACATACTTACCTCATATATTAGAAATTACGATTTATAAGCATTTATTATCTAAAAATAAACTATTCCAAACCAACATTTAGCTAAAAAATATTTATAAATACGACAGTGATACCCTACTTCGTTATCCGCGTTATAGCGTTAGTCATCCGCCACATTGTGGGCCCAGAGCCGCCATAGAATTATATTCATTGTCCAATTTGAATCCAACGGATGATTTTATTAATTTTTTTTTTGTTAAATAAATTTTGATTTTATTGACAATAAAAATAATGAAATTGACAAAAAGAGTATAGCAATTGACAACTCAGATCTTTAGAAAATCACTGATTTAAGATTTTAAAATTTAAGTGGTATTTAAATATTTTCCCCCTTAATTATTAGTCTTTTGATTACATATTTACTGTTTTTCTGACCACAATATTCAAGACTAGTTAGCAACATAAAATTCAACCTTTCAAAATTTTTTATCTACGCACACGTCATATTTTTATTAATTATCGTTCACTACCTCAAATTTCCATATGGTGCTTCTAGCTATCTGCTCCGCTTTCTTTTATATAAATATATCATAATTATATCGTTTCTGTGTATTTGATTCCTGAAGTCTGAAATCAATCAAGAAGAGACGACGCAGGAGAGATCGAGCTATGGCAGGAGGAAGCGGAGGAAGAAACTTAGAACAAACGCCGACGTGGGCTGTGGCTGTTGTTTGTTTTGTTTTAATCTTAATTTCCATAATCATCGAGCACATTATACATCTCATAGCAAAGGTACACACACAATTACAGCTCCACAATCAAATTTATGAACGCCTCAGAATTGTACTGAAAGCGTAGCGTTAATAGAATTATAATACTGCAGTGGTTGAAGAAGAAGAAGAAGAGAGCTCTATCCGAGTCACTGGAAAAGATCAAATCAGGTTCGAACTATATATATATTCAGGTTCTGTTTCTGATGCGTGTAAATTTTCATATTAAAATAAATTTAGCTACTTAATTAATTGGATAAATATATTGGTACAGAGCTGATGTTATTAGGGTTCATATCGTTGCTGCTAACGGTGGCACAAGGGCTTATAACGAGAATATGCATATCAGAAGAAGTGGCAAACACGTGGCGCCCCTGCAGCATCGAAGAAGACGAGGAACAGGACGCCGCCGAAACAGAAGATACTGAAACGACCGGCCGGAGATTATTGGCGGCGGCGTTACTTCATTCCAATGGTAAAAACATCCGTCGCGTTTTGGCAGCCGGAGGAGACGACAAATGTGCGGAGCAGGTGTGTGTGTAAAATTGTAAATATACGATGATAAACTGATATAATCCTTGTAAGGCCCGCCAAATTCTTCTGGGTCTTGAGTTTGAGTTATAGAGGAGACATTTATGTTGAGGGAGGCAATCTCAAACCCTGAACCGGATACCAGATAAAACCATTAAAAAAACTGATATATAGATAAATGCATGAAGCCAAATCAACCATCCATTATTTCGAAAATACTTGGATGTAATTAGAAATTAGAAGAGAATTAAATGATATTGTTGTTTAATTAATTAATGAAGGTAATTAAAGTAGGGTGTGTATGACTATGGCAGGGCAAAGTAGCGTTTGTGTCGTCAGATGGGATTCATCAGCTGCATATATTTATCTTCGTGCTGGCTTGTTTTCATGTTCTTTACTGCATCCTCACTCTAGCTTTGAGCCGTGCTAAGGTTCGTATCACACGTAAATATATATAAGCACAATGATCGACTTGTTTCTCTTCATTGAATTGCAAATTAATTTAATAATGTTTGGTTGTGACTATACATGTATATATGCAGATGAGAAGGTGGAAGCGATGGGAAGAGGAAACAAGAACACTTGAATATCAGTTCACAAATGGTTAGTGTCTTTGCATTTAATAACGTGATCATCAATCCAAAATTAATATTGATGTCTCTGAATGTACAGTATAATTGAATATGTGTGTGTAATGACAGATCCAGAGCGATTCAGATTTGCTAAGGACACTTCATTTGGAAGAAGGCACTTGAGCTCTTGGACTAAAACTCATCTTCTCATTTGGATTGTACGTTTCTTAAAACTTCCTTTTCTCTCTCTTTCATTGATTCATGATGCCCTACTGTTTAATTAATTACGTGACAGAAAAAAACTTGGAAAAAAATATGGATGCTGCGTCAATAGTACATGTTCTGGTCGTTATGTTAGGGACAAGAAAATAAGTAAGAGGAAGGTGCGTGGCAGCGTGGGATCCAACAAGTCAATTGCATATAATTTAAGAGAGAAAAATAACGGTCAAGAATGGGAAAGCAATTTTGGCGGCAACGTGGGGTGACCACTTATATAAGTAATGCATCGAAGAAAACTAGTCTGCAGAACTTTACGGTTCAAGGCTATTCTTGTAATTATACCTATAGGTCAGCGTCAACATGTCGTGTAGCCTTCGCCAAGCAAGCACAAAATCCTTCCAGCTATTGTCAAGCGTTGGTGTCTTCAAAATTAGAGTTTAAAAAAAAAGAAAAAAGAAAACTCAACGTCAAACTATGGGAATTAGTTACTTGCTTATTCACATATGATTATGACTTTCATTTTTTATGGGAAAATCGCAGTTTGGTCCCAATGAACCCAAAAAAAAAAAAAAGTTTCAATATATGATTTACTATTAAAAAGCTCCTGAGGGACCTCAATGGTATAGATTTGAATTGTGAAATTATCCGTTTGCCCCCCATTAACAAGTCATAATGTTATTATTGATAAGTCTATATGTTGACAAATGTATGTATCATATTGACAATTGCATGTGACATATTGACAAATCATAGTATTACTGTTGATAAGTGTATGTGCCATATTGACAAATTTGAGTGTTACTGTTGATAAGTTTATGTGTCATATTGATGATGGGGCGAACAAGTAATTTCATAATTCAAACATATATCATTGAGGCCTCTTGAGAGGGTTTAGATATCAAATCATATATTGAGACTTTTTTGATTTTTTTTGTTCATTGGTACCATACTACGATTTTCCCTTTTATTATTAGCGCTGCTTGCACAAAGCATTATTTCTTTTTCCCTTTTTCCCTAAATTAATTAACTACTTGATTGTGATGCAGGTTTGTTTCTTCAGACAGTTCGTGAGGTCAGTTCCTAAAGTAGATTACTTAACCCTGAGACATGGTTTTATGATGGTACGTAATAATTCTTCTCCTACTAATTAACCCCATACTCCTTCAGTTTTTTTTTTTTTGACTGAAAAACTCCTTCAGTTTTAACTGGTCGAAAATTGTTTTGCATGGAGGTATGAAAAAAAGTTTGGAATCTATGGCCTAAACATTTAATTCACTGAGAAAATGATGGAGATCCTTGTTCTGATGGAAAATATGCAGGCACATTTATCGCCTCAAAGTCAAGAGAGCTTCGATTTTCGGAAATACATAAAGAGGTCTTTAGAAGAAGATTTTAAAATCGTCGTAGGAATTAGGTTTGTCCTTAATTTTCACCCTCAATTTCATTTACGCATAATTTGACGAGCAACCGCCTAATTAATAACTAACATTACGATGACTTATTTCTAATTGTTAGTCCTCCAATCTGGGGCTTTGCTGTCTTGTTCCTCCTTTCTAACACTGACGGTAAGTTAATTCTACAATTACAAACATTATTTTAATTTAATTTGTCATTAAATTACATATATGATATCATATATCGTTGAATTATTATATAGTGAATAGTACTGATATATATAATACCAAATATGAACAGGATGGTACTCTCATCTATGGTTTCCATTTATCCCTTTGGTGGTAAGTGAAATGAGTCCGGTTATTGTGAGTGGAATAAAATTGTTGCAGGAGGATATATATATATATATATAGATGATGGAAACTAATTAATTATATATTAATGAATGAATGAACGTAGATAATATTATTGGTGGGAACGAAGCTTCAAGTGATAATAACGGAAATGGGACTTAACATTAAAGAAAGAGGAGACGTAGTGAAGGGGGTGCCACTTGTGCAACCAGGGGATGGTTACTTCTGGTTTAATAGGCCTCACCTTCTTCTTTACCTCATCCACTTTGTGCTCTTTCAGGTACTACCCCCTACACATCAACATATATATGTGTGTGTGTGTGATAAATTACAACGTGGTCCTACATGTTCCTCTTATTAATAACCAAAAACCTTCATCAACCATTACTAATCCTGTTTTTAAATATTCCTCGTGTCATAAACAGAATGCTTTCCAGCTTGCTTTCATTTCTTGGAGTGCGGTAAAATTACTTACCCTTTTCACTTTGTTATATTATGATTATATATGATGATGATCAAGTTAGTAAATTAACAGTATTTGACGCTTGCAATTTTGTTGTCATCAGTTACAATTTGGGTTGAAATCTTGTTTTCATTCACTAAAGGAAGACGTCATCATCAGAATCACTATGGGGTACAAACCCAGCTCATTTTCATCAGATTCTAGTTAATTATATATATATATATATATATATATGTTACTCTTAATATTAATTGGTGATGTATATATATCTTTAGGGTATTCGTTCAAATCCTTTGCAGCTACGTCACTCTTCCTCTATATGCTCTCGTAACGCAGGTATAACATACTCTTCATGATCAGTCTCAAAAATTTCAAGATGATCAAAATTCAAAACTATAGTGATTATGAATATGAGATGAACGTATATATATATATATATGCATAACGCATGCATGCAGATGGGTTCGAGCATGAAGGCGACGATATTTAACGAAAGAGTAGTGTCGGCGCTCAAGAGATGGCACCAAAAAGCGCGGAAGGAGGTTAAGAAAAGGCGGGGTTCGGTGGGCACGACGGCGTCGGGAACGCCGTCGCCGTCGATGTCTCCGGTGTCTCTCTTACGACACTTCCGTAACGAAGTGGATAGCAGCATTCAGACGTCTCCGAGGAGATCAAGCGTGGAAGCTGATCAACATGCAGCGTCGTCTCCACCGCATAACATGAACGTAGCTTCTTCGTCTAATTATCATCAGCAGCAACTGGAAATGGAGCTTCAACGTCGTCGGCATCAACCTGAAACTGGACCACCGCCACCAGCTGCTTCCTCCGTTAATGTCGTCACGCAACATGAGATTGATATTGCACCCTCCAAAGAATTCTCCTTTGATAAACGAATTCCCTTTCCCTCTGAAGCAATTAGCTAGTTAACTTCCAAATACAAGCCTACGTGTATATGCATTATACTACCACCAAAAAGAATTCCCAGTTTTGTGAATGTATGTATTGGGACCTTCCTTCCAATCTTATTTTTGTGTCTACATCTTACTCCCTCTCTCCCTCCGATCTTAAATATAAAATAAAGTTGGATTTTTTTAGAGAAATTAAGGAAGTTAATTAAATTATTTTAGAATATTTATATTTATATTTTTTCTCCAAATTAATTAGTTTAACTAATAAATTGATATATAATCTAAGGATACAGTGATACACAGCATATAATATAATTAAGTAATTTATTTAACTTCCTTAATCTCTCCAAAAAGATTTAATATTATTTTATATTTAGGACCGGAGAGAGTAATATTATTTTATTCAACTGATTTGTTTATAGAATGCTTATACACACGACGTTCTATACTGTACTCTTGTCTCAACATGTATTTGTTAGCGAATTTTTTATTCACACACACACACATTCTTGTATCTTGTCTAATTCGTTTTTTTTTTTTTTGTTTAAACACGAAAAATCAGGTTAATACTGTTTAAACTCTTAGGTCATAACCAATACCAGTAAGTTGAAAGCCTCAAGTGATATACTGTCTTATCTTTTTTGTTGGCAGAGAATTCTATGATGTATGTTAAGAATGAAGATAATCATGGTTGCTTTTCCGGCATCGGTCCAACCGGTCCGACCGTCCGGTCCGATCCGATTTTTACAACATTGATAAATATATGTATTATTGTTTAGGATAATACAATCAGCAGCGCAATGACAATTTTTTTAGAACGTCAATTAACATTAGCAACGCATTTTAAAAGAGCTAGTAATAACATGAATAAAAACACGATATATAGTGTGTTTGGTGGGGCTTATTTTGCCTAAATAAGCCCGTTTTTCCACAAAAAAGCCCAACTAAAACGCAATATGTTTTAGTTGTGTTTGGGGGAGCTTATTCAAAAATCTAAAAAGCCCAAAAACGCAACTTATATTTTAAGCCCAAGATACCTACTTATTTTTGACAAAAAGCTGGAGCTTTTTTTTTTTTTTGGGCCCCACCTACATATGTTACCCACTCCCCCCCAGTCCGCGGGCCCCACCTGCTAACCCACTCCCTAGTTTCCCATTTCATTCCATACGTTTTTTTTACGAAAAAAAAAATAAATATTAACTATACCATTAAATTTTGAGTCAAGGTGTAAACATATTTAGTAAGTTTTTAATTAGGAATAATGTTGTCTTAATTTTTTTTTTGGTTCAAAGTACCCTGAAAGTGTTAAAATAGAATAATATTATTCATTACCTTTAAAAATAGAATAATCTTCAACCCGTATGAATCACATTCGTGACATGATTCGAGATCAATTTGTACGGGACATGTGATCCAATTAGTTATGTAATATTTTTATGTGAAATTATGTATTTTGGCATCACATTTTCTAACTTCAATTTTTCCACTAATTTTTAATTTAAAAATTAAAAATTAAAAAATCACTTATTCAGATATCTTCCTGGGCCAGATGATATGTTACTGTTGGATATTGCATATATGATCTATCTAAAATTTGAAGAATATACAAATTCCCTTCAATTTTTTACTTTTAAAAACGCACTTATACAATCGCTAATCCAAACACATTTTGACTTATGAGAAATCACTTATTCAACCGCTCATCCAAACATAAATCACATTACAAATATTGACTTATTTATTAAGTCATTTTTAATAAGTCCGAATTTTATAAGTCATTTTTTCTACCGCTATCCCAAACACACCCATAAACTACAGATATAATGATAAGCAATTGCTGGATATATTATGCTGTTGACAATTGATTCTTTGATTTTGATGGGGAAGAATAAGCTTAATTATATATTATTAATATCCTAATTGGAAAGCATGAATATATTGTTAATTAATTAGGATAAACAAAATAAGCCCAAGTTATTTTTAAATATTGTATCTTAATTATAAAACGAAAACAAGTAGATAAAATAAAATCATTTACAAATAATTAATAATCCCATTGTCCTCTATATATATGCTCATCTATCTGCGTTTTTTCCCATCGGTAATTCAAACAGCTCTATTTTCCTCCCGCTGTATATCGCTGCCTTGTTGAAATTCGCTGCTTTACGAAGACCATGGCGAGAGGGGCATCTCAATCTCAGTCCGCCACAACGGCCTCCACCACGCGCCCAGGAGTCATGGCTCCACGTGGCTCTGCTGCCGCCACCGCTGGCATGCGCCGCCGTCGCGTGACCGGTGCAGGAAGCAGCTCCGGCGGAGGAGGAGGAATCGGAGGTGCTTCTGGAGGTGGCGCCAACATGCTGAGGTTTTACACGGACGAAGCCCCAGGGCTGAAGATTTCGCCAACCATGGTGCTGGTGATGAGCCTGTGCTTCATCGGATTCGTTTCGGCTCTCCACGTGTTTGGCAAGCTCTACCGCTCTCGATCCGGCGGCGATTGAGACTACATCTCTGATAACGCGCGTGACGTTGGATCCGTTGTATTTACAGTTGAGAGTTCCGTTCGGTAAGAGCGCGCCATTTTCGGTTCTCCATTGGGTAACGGAAAAACCTGTTTTTTGTTTTGTTTGTTTGTTTCTAAGATTAGGCTTTGTTGTTTCCAGATTGGAATATGGCTCTCTGAAGTCAGTTTTGGCCTAACTGCCAATTTCCACTTTATGTATGACATGCACTATTCATTATTCATGACTTAAAAATAATCCAAATCTCGTCTTATTCTTTTTAATACCATTTGAACCTTTTGATTTATTGTTGTCTGGCACTGAATTTTTAGTTTGAGTTGGTTAAGGTTTTATTTGAATGCTAGAAGCTCTTAATGTGGAAGATTTGGCGACATATGGTTGCGATCAAAAAAACCAAAATGGAAAAGGATAGAACGTGCTTATTATAGGATGGCCTTTTTAGTTATTACGGTAGTCGTCACTAACTTTAATACAGCTTCATATATCAAATCCAACTCCGCCAGCGTCTATTCAGGCAAAAAAATCTCTATCGTGCGCCCGCAATTTCATTTTCAAAGTTTTTTTTTGCCAGAAATTTTCAAAGATATATAATATATATAGTAACAAATTAAACGTTGTTATATCATGGACCAACAATCTTCATACTTCTTTAAACTTTTAAATTAACGAATTTTATACATTCAAGATTTGTATGGATATTTATTATTAATTAATCTTTTACCTACTGATAAAAGTATGTTAATAAACTCATAGACTTTATTTTTTTTAATATAAAGGTGTGAAAATGGATCAAAATTAAAATAATAATATCAATTAATTTGAAGATATTTAAATAAAACGAGGAATCCGTGCATTTTAATTAGATCTATCAAATTAAAGATATATATATTGATAATGATTATTAATAGCCCGTTTGGTTCAATTACATGAGAGAGGATTACATGTAATCCTGATGCAATAGAGTGATTACAGCGTTTGATTGCACTCATGTAATGTAAACATGATTACATTTTGTAATCCTGATTACATCATTTGATGTAATTAAGATTACACTGCTATGACTGATGAATGAGGATGTAGACATTCTGTAATCAAGTGAAAATGACACTATTGCCATCACAATTTTTTAAATTGACCAAAGTGCCTACCCATAATATTAAATAATTTTAATTATCACCATTAAATATTAAAAAATAATTAATAATATAGAAACTTAAGAAATATTCCCCATTAAAAATTTAAAAATTATATCCCACCTTTAAAAAAAATTAAAATATATCATTAAATAATATTTCCATAATTAAATATTAAAAAAATTAACATGAACCCAACCTATACACTGAATAATTTTTTATCATTAAATATTAAAAAATTACCATGAACCCAACGTGTACATTGCACAGAATTAAAAAATTATCATGAATCCAATGTGTATATTATTATATATGTAGACAGTGGTAATTTTGTCCCTTACTATATTTTTTCCATATATTTCTCATTTTCAATATAATCCAACCAAATATTGTTATGTGTATTAATCATCTTTCTCTAATGACGAACCAAACAAATTATGTAATCATCATTACATTCCATTCTATTGCATTCCATTACATTACCTTTAATTCTGTGAACCAAACGGGCATTAAGAGTTTTGTGTTTACTACCAACGCGATTATCAAGAGCTCTTATTTTACTATTTCACATGGTATAAAAGCAATGGTTTTCCTGAGAGATTATCAGATCACGAGAACGACACCTTTCTGGAATTGTGTTAGCGGTTCTCTGGCAACCTTCGGTTCTTCTGGTTCGCAAAACTCGTAGAATCAAAAAGAAAAATATGAAAAAAGAACCTGTTGGAAGAGTGAAAGAATGATGGACGGAGGGAATAGCGTGGTGGTAATAGGGGTGATAATAATGGAAACGGCGAGGAGGCCGAGAGAGACAAGGGCGGGGAGGGTTAAAAAAATTCATACCATTATTCGAATTATTTCCTCGTTTATTGAAATTATAAAAATAGATGTACGTTTAGTAAAAAAAAATTTAAAAATTAAAATATATTTATGACTTACCAAATATAATTATTTTCTTTTACTGAAATTGTTATATTGAGAAGTTTGCAAATTGTTTCACACTCTTGACCCTTTATTTGTTTTCTTTTTACCCCTTAATTAAGTGGGATAAAATGAACCTGCATTTGTATTAAAAATATTACTATATCTCTCACCCATTTAACGGGGAAAAGTTAAGAATAGAAGAAGCCACAGAAAACGAAGTTAGAGTTTGTGCTTGTTTGGAATAGTTTATTTTTGGGCAATAAGTACTTATAATTCGTGATTCATGGTATACGAGGTAAGTATGTGAGAGGAGTTTTTTCTCGGCTTGCGTAATAAGTACTTATTTCCCAAATATAAGCTCTCCCAAACAAGCCTAAAGATGGTTAATGCCACGCTATCGTCACTGTAAAGCGTTGTTTTCGGTGAAGGGCCTTTGGTAATGGAAGAAGAATGCACACAAACTATTCCAGAATCAGGGAGAAGAAATCCCACAACCTTCTCTCTCACCACCGCCAAATCGTGTCAATTTGAAACTGCAGACAAAACATGAGCGTCATAGATATTATCTTCAGGGTCGATTCGATATGCCAAAAATACGACAAATACGACATCGATAAGCAGCGAGAGCTCAATGCCTACGGTGACGATGCTTTTGCTCGCCTCTACGCTGCCGTTGAAACTAACATCGAATCCGCCCTCCATGTTTCTTTCTTTCTTTCTTTCTCTCCCCTTTCATTTCATGTCTTTATGAAATATGAATAATTATTTTATTTTAATGCAGAAATCGGAGATTGCTTTTAATGAGACGAACAGGGCATCTGCGGCGGCATTGAACGCCGAAGTTCGTCGGACAAAATCTCGGCTCATGGACGAAGTCCCTAAGCTTCGTAAACTGGCGCAAAAGAAGGTGCAAAAAAAAAAAAAAAAAAAATCTTGTTATCGAAACGTTTTGAGGGCACACTTGAATTATTACTTAGCCTTTTTAATTTATATATAGTTGGGCTTGAATACGTCATCACATGCATTTACCATGGATGCATTATTGTTAATTGTCATTTTCTTTCCCTCTTGTTGTTGTTTCCCATTAATAATGGTTCTGCATGAAAGGAAAGACTTTTAGCTTAATTATTATTTTAAGGGTCTTTTTCCTTGCGTGCAATTCTAAAAAGGTTAAGGGTCTTTCATCAAGTGAAGAAATGGCTATTAGGAATGATATGGTTCTGGCATTGCCAGAAAGGATCCAAGCAATTCCAGATGGTATAGCTAATCAAGCTGCAGGAGGAGGTTTTTCTCTCTCGTCTCATCAGAATATTACGTTTGATTCATCAGGTGACCACACAGTACAACAGATGCTAAATGCTTTTGACTTTTAATTTGTTTTGATTTTATAGTTGGTAAATAATATTAATTTGTTTTTCATTATTCCCAAGCCTCAGAAGGATACAAGGACGATCTATATTTCCAGCAAACTGAAGAATCAAGTCAGTTTAGATCAGAGTTTGAGATGCGAAAAATGAAACAGGCATGTAAGACTCACTGCTATATTCATTTCAGCTAATTTTGTCGGGCTTCAAATTTATGGTTAATTATAAAGGCATTTCTCGCGAGCTGAAGATCTGTCACATGATTTAAAACAAAAACAGGATGAAGGGCTTGATATCATATCAGACGGATTGGATACGTTGAAGAATTTGGCCCTTGACATGAATGAGGTTGGTTTTGTTGGAATTTTAATAAATTTTCAAAAAAGTTTATACGTAGGTTTAAAGTCCTAGATGATAAACGTTTTTTTTAAAATTCAAATTCAGGAAATGGACCGGCAAGTTCCATTAATGGATGAAATTGGGACAAAGGTGAGAAAAAACCTCAATCACGCTGTTCTTTCAACTTGACATTGTTTCGTGAAATTAAATTGCATGGTGCTCTTTTGCATCTAATGTACAGGTTGATAAGGCGTCATCCGACCTTAGAAATAATAACACGAGGCTGAGGAAAACTCTTAACGAGGTAATTTCTGACGTTATTTATATTGTTCTGTGCCTTTTTTTTTTTAAATATTTCCAATACAATTGCCTACGTGTTTTATATATGTTCCCCTCATACAGGTGAGGTCTAGTCGAAATTTTTGCATTGACATTATTCTGCTGTGCGTTCTCCTTGGCATTTTTTCGTACATATACAAGTAAGTTAATATTCAGAATTTGATCTATCTTTCCAATATCCAACTTCTTAAATCACATGCCTTAATAGTATAATTTAAAAATGACTCTATTGATTGAGTTCTTTTAGTACGACTTTTGCTTCTTGCTCTCCTATAATATTCCTAATTAAGATTTTTTCCTTGGAACAGTATCCTGAGGCAGTGACTTTATCAGGAATGCTTCCATTTGTTGCACCATGGCATTACATTCTTAGATTGGATCTGGGACTTTCCTGTGTAACTTTTTTTAACTTTCCTCGTCTTTCTTTTCTGTTTCCGATGGCAAGTTCCATAATATGTTATCAATGTACTTTGAAATTGCCTGGTGTATTTATATTTGGACGGAAAATGTCATAACCTCTTTCTTTTATATACTTTTTTCATCCATATTTCTCCCCAAGTGACATTTCGATGTCTTCATATGATATTATGCTGCTCAATATATGTTCATAAGGATAAGGGCTTGTCATCGCTCTGCAAATTAAATTGTTATTGAAAAGTTTCTTCTCAATCATATAGTTTATGCGCAAGACCGGCTGGTTGGGAAAATGTCAACTGCACTTACCCATAATTGCTTATAAATAGAATATGAATGAATCTATTTGAGATATTACAAAGTGCAACCTCTAGAATGAATGAAGTACATATCAATAAATTGAGTTTCCTAATACTATCATCCAAACATACCAGAGCCAAGCAATGAGCTTGTTATTTCGCTCTGACGACATTATTCATGTAATTGTTAAGGAATCTGATGAATGCAAGAATCTTACCCCCTAACCCCCCAGCTGACTGCAGCCAAAGCATGACCTTATTAATTTGGCACTGTCATTATTCATGTTTTCTAAGTAATCTCATGACTATATGATCATATGGTATAGCAAGAATAATAAAATATGCATACTAGCTAGGGAATAATAATAGATCAATAATTTGTTTGTAACTTGGAGTCCTGATGACTTACGTCTAATCATTTCTCCATTGCATGAACCTTCCTGTAAAGGGTAGCACGTTCAGTTCTTGAAAATGGATGCCGGAATCTACTATTCTCTGTCCAAGAGATCCCTCATTACACACACTTTGCTATAGCATTTTGTATCTGTAACATTATCAATCTCGTAATTCTCAGGGTTTGGCTTGCCACTGTTAAAAGAAATGAGATTTAATCCACGTTGACTATCCTCTTAGACATTCTTTTCAGCGAATCGAAACAACTGAAGTTGTCCAACAAAGGAATTATTGTCACCTGAGGACTCACTGAACTGAAGCTGTTGCCTTTTTCTGCTTCTAAAGTTCATACCAGTCATGTTGTCACAGGGAAGCTTATTAGGTTCATCGCCAAGAACAACAGAAGCTTACATTTGATGATAATATGTGATGCTTGGTAGGTTCAATTTTGAGGCACATTGATTCTCTTGAATCTCATCTCTTCTATGATTTGATGAGTAGCCTTTATATCGAACCCGACAGAGTGCCCAAGCATCCAACTGTGTCACCCACATACTTCATTATTACAATTCACCTTTAACACGTTTATATATCATCATTTCATAGTCTATTTAATCCATTGCTTGTGCTAAAACCTAAAAGCATATATAAAACTACCTTCAATCCTTCATATAAGACCCAATTGACTTTTTTTTAAAGAGATTAAAGAAGCTAAATAAATTAGTTTAAAGCATTTATATTTATCGTTTTTCTCCAGATAAGTTTGCTTGACTTATAAGGGCAACGCTTGACCTTAAGTCACATGGCAGAGTAACTTTACAGCTGCACCAAGGCCCATCCTCTTAGTTTGTCTGACTTGTAAAATGATGTACAATCTAATGATAAGTAACATATGTTATGATTAAGTAGTTTATTTAATTTCCTTAATTTGTTTAAAAAAGTCAACTGGGTTTTATATCAATGACTATAAAGAGTATAACATGCCTGCATTAATTGTCTTGTAAATGGGGACTCACTCTCATGGAACCTTTGAACCTAGAAGGTTTTCTGGTTGTGCTGTCAACCAATCTATATTCATTCATGATCCAATCAGTCTTAGTGCCTTTAGGAGGACGACCTGAATAAAAAACCAAAGCTTTCTTTACTCCAATCAGCTTTGATCTACACCGAGTCAGAACTGGCTTGTCGGTTCCTGTCGCTTTCCAATACCCAGAAGCTGCTGCCCTGTTTGGCCTTAACCCATTTGGATATTTCCTGTCTCTTGGGCTGAAGAAATACCACTCATCCTCTCCAAACAAGGCTTTATGTGCATGTACAGTTACAAAGCAAGCTAAAATCATCGGAAAAGATTCATTACTTAGAACTAAGGATCATAAATTAATAGTGAAGAACAAACCAGGTAGGTGCCACGGGTTAAACTTGCAAAGATCAATTTCAGCAACAATAGAAGCTGGGAGTGGATGAGAGTTGATCTTCTTCTTCAAGTAATGAACTATGAGTTCTCATCAGATGGATGGAATCTAAAACCAGGTGGAAATGTGTTGTTAAAGCGTACTACTTGATTCTCCTCCATCACTGTACAACACTGATCAGTTTCTTCACAAAAACTGATAATT
Organism: Inga laurina; assembly: GCA_963855925.1. NCBI lineage: Eukaryota > Viridiplantae > Streptophyta > Magnoliopsida > Fabales > Fabaceae > Inga > Inga laurina. The sequence continues at coordinate 65,443,387 of OY979707.1, read as the reverse complement.
AAGCGACGCTAATTAATCTCAACATGAGAGGGCAATGAATGAGAAATCACACATGGTCACTTGCGTTATATATAGGTGTGTTTTTAATGTAGATGGTGATGACAACACAAAAGAAAAAGGAATCAGTCAGTTGCATGGAGAAGTTTGGTCTAAAACGACGGGGCAAACAGCTAATTTGTCCCTATTCATAGAATTGACATCAACCCATGGAACGTATTAGAGCTATATGCTACCGACTCACGCAATAATTTTCATCAGCTCAAAACCTCATCATCGATCAGCACAATGTCCTTATTCGTAGATCGCAGCTTATAGAAACTACTAGAAATTGAAAATGATATCATAGCATTACAAGTTAATATTGATTAGCGAGCGTCTTGGGAAATTTAAAAATCAATTTAAAAAACTCTTTTAATCAAGTTTTAATAGACCAAATTCCTCTCATTTCTTTTTTGTACCCTGCAAAATCACTTAAAATTGTTAAGGAAATATTTTATCATTAATATTAGATCAATTAGCATAATGAGCAGGATTGATTAACTGTTATGATTCCCTTATTTAAGAGCAATTAATACCTAGGCTCCTCACTCTTTACATATATATATATATATATTATATCTTCTTGTGAATAGAAAATACACAATTCGAAGCATTCAGATCCTTATCTTATATGGTATCAGAGCCAGGTTGATTTCTAAAATTTGTTTTTTGGGTGTGTACTGTTCGGGTACTGTTCATCACCTTTTTTTTTACTGTTCGGTTTTGTGATCCAATTTGGAGATTTTCTCATCGGTTGGACTTATCTATTGTTGTTATTTACTTTTGGATTAAATGGCTGACTCTAAGATTTCTGAAATGTTGCCCATGTATGCTAAGATTACTTTCTCACAATTGAATTGAACTAATTATAGTGATTGGACTACAACTGATAAGATATATATTATGGGTATTGAAAAGAAAGAACATTTAACTAATGACCCTCCTAGTGACCAAGCAAAATTGGTTGCTTGGAAAAGGGCTCATGCTAGAATTTTATTTCAAATTAGAAATTCTATTGAACCCCGGATCTTGTCTTCGACGAGTCGTTGCACTACTGTTAAGGAAATAATGAATTATCTGGAATTTATGTTCTGGTAAAGAGAGCCTCACTCAGATTCAAGAAGTTTGTAAAGGTTTTTATCGCTTTTAGCAGTAGGGTAATCCGTTGAAGGATTATTTTTGGATTATAGGCGATTGTATAAGGAAATGAAAGTCCCCATGTCTCTAAAAGCAGATCTTGAGACTCGTACTAAGAATCTGAAAGTACAGGCCATCATCGATTTTCTCGAAGCCTTTGATCCCTTTTATGAGACCATTCGCTTTCAGATTCTGTCTAGTCAGGAGCTATCATCCCTTAAAGATGTGTTCGCACGAGTCTTTTACGCTGATGGTGTGACTCTTCCTTATGTGGATTCAAATGCGAGTGCTTTAGCCAGTTAGGGTCCCTTTGACAACAGGAATTATAGCTCAAAACAGAGTTCTAGTGCCCCAACCATAACTTCTAACAATATTATCTGTCATTATTGCAAAGAACCTGGTCATATCAAGAAAATTGTCAAAAATTGCAGAATAAACACCAGCATGATCAGCAGCGTGACTCTGCTCATATTGCCCAGACCTTTGATCCATCTGCCCCTGGTTTGCCGTTTGTCACAGCCTTATCTACAGTTACTCTGCCCTCTAGTCTTGCTACCATTTCCTCGAAGTGGGTCATTGATTTTGGTGCTACCGACCACATGATAGATAACTATCATTTATTTTCATCATATGCCGCCTATGCTCACCTATTTTCTATCTTTATTGCTAATGGTTTCCCCATCCGTGTCATTGGATTAGGCACTATTAACCCCACCCTCTCTGTTTCATTATCTTCGATTCTTGATATTCCTGATCTCACCTTTAACTTTTTATCTCCCAGTAAACTGATTCGTCATTTGAACTGTTTATCTCACTATTTTCTTACCATTGTTTGATATAGGATCTATCGACGAAGCGTATTATTGGTAGAGGCTATGAATCTGGTGGACACTACATTCTGGATGATCAAGTGCAACATTCTGTTGCAGGTTTTGGTGGGTCGTCTCCCTTTGAAGTTCATTGTCATCTTGATCATATGTCAATTTCATCTCTAAAGAGATTATATCCTTAATTTTCTTCTGTATCTGCTTTGGATTGTGAGTGTTGTCAGTTTGCCAAACACCATCATGTTTATTTGGCACCTCGAGTCAATAAATGGGATGCGTCCCCCTTTGAGTTAGTATATTCTGATGTTTGGGGTCCTTGTTAAGTTTTATCTTAGACTAGTCATCATTATTTTGTCACTTCTGTTGATGATTTTTCCCGAACAACTTGGCTTTATTTAATGAAACAATGCTCTGAATTGTTACTCATTTTCAAAACTTCTATGCTAAAATTTAAACTCAATTCAATACTCCCGTGAAAATTCTTCGAAGCGATAATGCGAAAAAATATTTTTTCACCCCTTTTACTGATTACATGCATAGCCATGGTATCCTTTACCAATCCTTATTTGTTGATATCCTTGCTTAAAATGGTGTTAGCGAAAGAAAGAATCATAATCTTTTAGAAACTGCTCGAGCTCTTATGTTTCATTCCAGTGTTCCTACACCCTTTTGGGCTGATGCCGTATCTACTATCTGTTTTCTCATCAATCGCATGCCTTTGGCTATTCTTAGTGGTGTCATTCCCTATTTTGTTTGGTTCCTCACCACTAAGCTCTTCCCTACTGATCCGAAAATCTTTGGTTGTGTTTGTTTTATTCAGGATGTTCGTCCGAATATCAGTAAACTTAATCCCGAGTCTTTAAAGTGTGTTTTTCTTGGTTATTCTCATGTCCAAAGAGGTTATCGATGTTACTTTCCTGATCTTCGTCATAATCTTATGTCCACTGATGTCACCTTTCATAAGTCCTCTTCTTTGTTCAAGTCTTCAGTCTTATCTGAGTCTCTCTCGGTCATTGATACTTCGAATGATTTCTTGGTTTATCATGTCCCATCAGTTCAGGCTACTATTCTAGTCTGTGATATCATCACTGAGACTGATCCTGCCAATTCTACTCCTCTATCAGTAGATGCTTCACCATCAGATCTATTACTGCGACCTTATACACTCCCATTCCTGCCCCTAATACAGTTGTGCTTGATTTTGCCATTAACCCGTCCAATGACTTTTCTATTACCCTCAGAAAAGGTACTCGCCCCTATTGTCTTCCTAAACGCTATGCTGATTGCACATATCCTATCTTCGAATTTGTGTCCTACCAGCAATTGTCTCCTGTTTCCTCTTCTCTTGTAGCCACTCTTGAATTCATCTCGGCACCTTTCACTAAGCCTTAGCCCACCCTTGTTGGAGAGCTGCAATGGAAGAAGAAATGATTACCCTTGACAAGGCTGGTACCTAGACTCTTGTTGATATACCTTCTGGGAAGAAGGTCATTGGGTGTAAATAGGTATTTGTAGTTAAGACTAATGCTAATAGTTCTTAGAACAGCTGAAAGATCAGCTTGTTGCTAAAAGGTATGCTTAAACTTATGGTATTGATTACTTCGAGACTTTCTCCCTGGTTGCTAAGCTCACTTCTGTTCGTCTTCTTGTCTCTAAGGCTGCCACCTATCATTGGTCTTTGCATCAGTTGGATGTTGAGAATGTCTTTTTGAATGGTGATCTCCTTGAGGAAGTTTATATGGAGCAACCTCCTGGTTTGCTTGCTCAGGGGGAGTGTGGGAAAGTGTGTTATCTCAGAAAGTCGTTATACGGTCTGAAACAAAGTCTAAGTGCCTGGTTTGATCGATTTTGTAATGTGGTTCAAAAGTTCGGATTGAGCCAAAGTAAGAGTAATCATTCTGTGTTCTATCAGCAGTATGATGTAAGTATAATTCTTCTGGTTATATATGTTGATGACATTGTGATTACTGAGAGTAACACTTCTAGCATTTCAGAGCTTAAAGTCTTTATTAACTGCCACTTTTAGATGAAAGACTTAGGACCATTAAAGTACTTTCTAGGTATTAAAGTTATGAGAAACAACAAAAGCATTCTGTTGACTCAGAGGAAGTATGTTCTTGACCTCCTAAAGGAACTAGGAAGCTTGGAGCTACACCAAGTAGCCTTCCCATGATTCCAAATACATTCCTGGACTTGAATGATAGTATGTTTGATGAACTTCCTGATGACTTGAAAGCGAAGATTGATCCAGAGAAACTAACCCATTTGCATTTCCTGAGATATAGAAGATTGGTTGGAAAACTGAATTATCTGACAATAACTCATTTCGATACAACCTTCTTAGTTAGTACTTGGTCATTTATGGCATCTCCAACAGTGGCACAGTAGGAAGTCTTAGAACATATCTTGCATTATCTGAAAGGCTCCCTAGGTCGAGGCATCCTCTATTTGAATTACAGACACACTAAAGTTGAGTGTTTTTATGATGCGGATCATGCAAGGTCTAAGGCCACGAGACGATATACTATAGGTTACTGTATGGTTGTTGGTGGCAACCTAATGTCTTAGAGATGTAATATACAAGGGGTTGTATCTAAATCAAGCGTAGAGGCAGAATACAGAACTATGTCACAATCAGTACAATAAGTTGTATGGATACTTCAGCTCATCAAGGATATTAGCATTGTCATGACATTACCTGCGAAGCCTTGGTGTGACAATAAAATAGCACTTCATATAACATTGAATTATGTGTTCCATGAGCGCATGAAACATATTGAGATCGACTGTCACTTCATTTCGGGACAAGATCAAAGAAAATGTTGTATCTACAGGGCACGTGCGATCAGATGACCAGTTAGCAGACCTTCTGATAAAAGAGTTGATTGGGATATGGCTTGAGTATCTTTATAACAAGTTGGGCATGATTAACATATATGTTCCAACTTGAGGGGGAGTGTTAAGGAAATATTCTGTCATTAGTATTAGATCAATTAGCATAATTAGCAAGATTGATTGACTATTACGATTCCCTCATTTAGGAGCAATTAATACCTAGACTCTTCACTCTTTTTATATATATATTGTACTTTCTTGTGAATAGAAAACACACAATTCTAAGCATTCAGATCCTTGTCTTACAAAAATAAACTAATCCAAATATCTACTTGATCATTCTTATTTTCTCTACATGCAAATAGTTATAAATAGAGAGAATGCATAATTGATTGTTTTTATATATAGCTATTTTTATACTGGTTTGATATATCTTGTAGCAATTGCCGTCAGATCGAAGTGGAAATAATTCTTCCAATATGTATGATTTTAATTTTTTCATTTGCAAGTTAAGTTTCCAAATCGGTAGCTTTATTTAGTTAATTAAGGAGTATATTAAATAATTTTTACTTTTTTGGTTGCCAATGATTAAGTGCCTGTTACTTAATCCTGTCGGCTTGAGTGGTTACTAAACATAGTTAAATGGTACGCTGTCACATGTCCAAAAGAGTATTTTTGGACATTTAAAGACAAGAATAGGGGATGAAAGAGAATTGTGTGTTGGGATTGTAAGCTACGTTTTCTTGCTAGTAATCGATTGTATCTAACCAAAATATGCTATACGAATTAATGATCTAAAAAAGAGAATTAATGATTAAGGCTTGTCCTTACTATGCAGCTAAACAATGTCTCAAGTATGAAAGTGAGTACTTAGAGTTGATACCACACCACAAGCATTTTCTAAGACTGAATGATACAACTGAAAGATGAAGAATAAGAATGTCTACTTAACGACAATGAGCAGGAATCTTGCAGACAAGCTAAGTAAACTCATAAAATGGAGAAGTGCTTTGATTAGAATTGAGACGAAACCGATAAAACCCAGGTTTTAATTTGTAGGGTTGTTGTTATATATGCATTGATGGATGAGGAGCCCAATACACAAGAGCACTTTGTTGTAATCGACTGACGTTGTCATGTTGTGCAGATGAATGCGTGGAATCCTAGGAATTCAATTTTATGCGCATTTATCCATTAATAATGTTATCTAGTTGTGAACTCGTGCCTACGTCTTAAAATTACGGCTCAACAGTACCAATCACACCCAATCTTATGCAAATATAGCTTGATGTTGCCGATACATTTTATACATATGTGGAAATAATTCATTAAAAATGATTAAATCTCCTCTTTTTATGTCATGCTAATCATTGGTCGTGTAGATTAACATGCACGAGAGTTTTGAGAGCATGGGAGTTTTGTTTTGTCTCTAATTTACAATAATATAATACTACCTCCTAGTGTATTTATAAGAAACAGAATATAGTTTTAAATGGCGACTGAGATTGATTTCTCTCTATTTTTTTTCTCAATTTATTTTTTTAAAGGATAGGGAGACTTATCAATTTATATATTAGATGGAGTAAAGTCGTGCCCAATATATACAAGAGACTCAGTCCATGCTCTTTGGATGTCTAGGTCTTTCGTTCTTTATTTGTAATATTGAACATATTCTCAATAATAATTTTATGAAACCTTTAAAAAATAATCTATGCATTATATAAAATAATTTTCTTAAAACTTTTTTGGTAAGATTAATAATATTGATTACACACACACATAACCATCATACATTTTCAGAATTTTATATCATTATTTATGATTTTTAACCTAAATATAATAAAAATTTTCATATTGTCTTAATTTTATATAAACATTTTAAATAAAATAATCCGTGTGTATATACTTTTTCAGAAAAAAAATTATATATTTATATATTGCCGCATGGGCTTCTTTCCTGTATAAGAGGCAAGAGCGCATCTATATTTGGGCCTATAAAATAGTTATAGGCCCAATTTATAGAGATTTACAGGATCGCATTTGCCTAAAGCTTTAAACTTTGTCATATTAAAACTGAGCTCAACTAATAAGAGAATACCCGTGTCTAGCAACGGAAAAAAAAAACTTAGCTCAACCACATACGGGCATACCGCCAAAATTTTAACTTCTCCCAACTGATTTATTTGTTATTTCATTGAGAAAATAATAAAATATATTTTAATTTTTAAAGAGAATATGTGTGTGTGTACGGTCTCATCCATACACCTACCATCTTTACGTACGCATGAAGCTGAAATTCTCGTGCATCCACGTTTCCCAGAAATTTCCGGTTTTGTATTCATGCTGGGTAAGGTCATAATATGCTTTAAGCACTTGTACTTTTCCAAGTCTCTAGTAAATTATATTTATTGATCAATAACCATTATATTCATCATGTCGAATTGGTTCGTTTCTTTTTAAAAAAATACTATAAGGCAGATATTAACGATTTGAGGTTACAGGTGGAATGAACCTGCAGTCTCTCGTTTGTAGGAAAACTTTAATATCACAAAGTTATAAAAATATTGGCAAATTTATTGGTTTTTTTATCATTGAAGTTTCACTCAACCAGCAGCTAAAACATTCAGGAAAATTAGAACAACACTTTGAAGTCGATATGTGATATTTCCAGCGTACGTAGTAAGGAGCGAGGTAATTGGTGAGTAACCCTACTCTACATAATACTCCTCCGGTCCTTAATATTCTTTCGGTTTTTAATATAAGACATATTTATTTAATTTGATTAGATTAAAGAAGTTAGTTGAATTAGTTAATATGACATGTATTTTCTAAAATACCCTAACCATCTTCTTTAATTCCTTTATTCTTTCTCCTCCTTGATTATTGTTGAGGAAGCTTCAATAGAAGTAAATTAGGAAAATATTGACATATATGTAAACTAAAGTATGTCTTATATTTAAGACGAATATCAACTCCTCAAATATGTTTATATTAAGGATCATAGGAGTATAAGATATATTTAGAAAATTGATCTTGGTCCTAAATATAAGATATAGTTTTCATATTTATCAATCTTTTTCTAATTTACCTCTATTGATGTTCCTTCAACCATAATCAAAGAGTAGAGGGGATGGTTAAAGAAAATGACTAGGGTGTTTTAAAAAATACATATCATATTAATTAATTTAACTAATTTATTTAATCTAATCAAATTAGTTAAATATATCTTATATTAAGAACCGGAGGGAGTGGGATTTTTTTGGTAGAAAGCTTATGTTAATTTAGGCTTTCAACGTTATGATTAATATATTGTATATTAATCGTGTGCGCGTACTAATCTGTAGAGTTAATTTGCATGCGGGTGTTGTGTCATCGTCATTAATATTTTGAAAATTTTATGCTACATTTAGTCTTAAATATAAGACCTAATTAATTTTTTTGAAAAAATTAAGGGAGCTAAATAAGTTATTTTAAAATATTTATGCTCATTGTTTTTCTTCAAACTAATTTTCTTGACTTATAAACTGATATATAATATAATAATAGACAACATATAATATGATTAAATAATTTATTTAACTTCTTTAATCTCTCTAAAAAAATCAACTAGATCTTATATTAAGGATCAGAAGAAGTATTAACCAGCCAATGATGAAACATTATATTACCCCGTGTGTGACTTTTGATCAAATTATTATTAATTAGATTAATCTTAAAATATTTATTAGAGATTTTAGTGAATTAAAAGTGTGTATTAGGCTTTTCTTTTCATCAAAATACCTTAAGCCAATTTGATAGGGCTTGCCTCATTGTTATATATACCCTTAACTCATCTTCCAATTAGTTCGATGTGAGATTTATATTTTAATAATATTAATTAATAGAATAATTTTATTTGAAAATTTATTTTATTTAATCGATTCCCTACACAAACAGGGAAGTAAGTTAATCAACACACCTTAATTTGTAGACGATACCTGACTGCCCAATATTTGAAATTTGAAGGAGAAGATCAGAGCGGAAAAAGGCATATAGATTAAAGAAACAATTTTCATGCATGTCCCTTGATCGAGTGGAAGATACAAACGCTTCACTCAAAAGTAAAATAATAAGTTGCCATTTGTTGAAACCAGCGTTAGATGGTTACATATGGGACTGTGACTACTACATAGTTTATATATAGGTAACTAGCAACCGACGATTATTGGCAACAATGACTCTTTATATTCAAGTTGACACGAATATCAATATCATGCATGCAATTTAATAACACTTAAAAATCGAAAATTCAGATTCATCAGCTTGCATAATAATTAAATAAGTAAATGTTAGGTGTGTAACACTTATCCACCATGACTACATGTGTAGTATTTTTTTTTTGGGGGGGGGGAATATGTATACTCCTATGTTTTTTTTTTATTAAAAAAATTGACAGCTCAGAAATATAAAAAATGGAATCAAATCCGCGTTTAAATTGACAACTAGGTTAAATTAGATGAAATTAACAGTAAAATTGATTAGATGCTACATATTAATCTTTTTGTTACTAGACAATCATCGGTTGATCATCACGTGGAATGTCGAGACAAGTGTTGTATATCGAATAGGGGTAAAAAAAAGTAGCAACTAGCTAGCTGTGATATTACAGTAAGATCTTCCCCCCTCTAATCAGACTCTTTAAGTGGTTTGACTTGGAACAATGAATAGAGCCTTTAATAAATTAATGGGCAAATTCTAGAAAAAGATATCTGAAATAGGGAAATCCCCAATCAGTGCTATGAATTCCAAAATTCCTGATTAGTTCGCTGTCAGTCTGGATGAACAGTGAGGGGGCGCTAAAAGACGATTTTGCCCTTCAGTATTCATTCTCGCTACTTCAGAATAACAACACGCTCCTCTTAATTAACAACTCCGTATTCTTGATTAACAACTCTGTATTTTTTATTAACAACTCCAGTTTCATATTTTTACTTCCACAATAATAACATCGGTCTTGTTATTAACAACTCCAGATTTTTTATTAACAACTCCGCTTTATTCTTCTACATATTCACATCTCAAAAATATAGTGTTGTTAATGTAAAATACGGTGTTGTCAATAAAGAAAAAGGTGTTGTTGTTGGCCCTGAAACTTAAATTACGAAGTTGTGAAACAAAAAATGGGAGTTGTTAATGTAGAATATGGTGTTGTTAATAACAAGATCAGCGTTATTATTGTGAAAGTAAAAAGATAAAATTGGAGTTGTTAATCAAGAATACAGAGTCGTTAATTAAGAGGGACGTGTTGTTATTTTGAAGTGGCAAGAATGAGGACTGAAGGGCAAAATTGTCTTTTGGCGCCCCCGTACTGTTCATCCGTACTAACAGCAGACTGATCCAGAATTTTGGAATTCGCAGCACTGATTAGGGATTTCCCTATTTCGGATATCTTTTTCTGGAATTTTCCCTAAATTAATTATATATAACACTAAGTGAACACAATAAAGGCACGAAATATTTCTAATTAATTAATATAGTTTTTATACCTATATGAAGGCAGAAAACGTCTTTAAAAAAATTAAAGCTACTCTCAATTGCTTCTAAGTTCTAATATGTTTGAATTTGACCCAATCAGATAACTATAAAAATAAAAAAAACAGTCTTAGCTATTGATGGGCTAGTATTACTCCCTCCGGTCTTTAATATATAAGACATATTTGGAGGGTTGAGGATCTTGGTCCTAAATATAAAATAAATTTTTTATATTAGTTAGTCTTTTCCTAATTAACCCTATTGATGCTCCCTCGATCATAATCATAGAGAAGAGGAAAGAAGGGAATTAAAGAAAGTGACGAGTATTTTAAAAAATACATGTCATATTAACTAACTAAATTAACTTACTTAATTTAATCAAATTAGGTAAATATATATTATATTAAAAACTGAAAGAGTAATAATGTATGCATGGGACTACTAAAATATTTTAGTTTTGTTTACATGCAATAAAATAATTATCATATCAACCGAAGAATACCGAAAGATCACGTCTTTATCAAATATTATTTTGATGTGAGAAATTTAAATATGGACAATGAAAAGGAATTGTGGGGGCATTTGTATAATAAAAGAGAGACACAAAAAGGAAAAATAGCGAGGCATATATATGTATATGTAATACACATCAAATTGGACGAGAAGGCTCTAAAATGTTTGAATTGACTTGGTAGAAGAACAACAAGGCCTATCGAGAACTAATTGAAAAGTGCCATTTGAAAATTCAATACTACTCCTTTTTTTTTTTTTTTTGCCTGAAAAAATCCAATACTACTCTGGAAATCATCCTTATGATTAGCTTAATTTAATTCAAACTTTCTAATTAACATTTGTTCAATCATGGATTGGCCAATCAAAATCCCAGGAGCCTTTAATTCAATATGAATATTGTGTATATAATACACGTTTTAATATAATAGCACTCTTGCTCCTCCTAGACAAAAAGATTAATTAATAAAGCATGCAAATTTAGCTGTCGGTATATGTAAAATATATATATTTGTTTGTTTCAAATCAGAATTACGTGAGCATAAATTTTAAAAGGCTGGTTAATTAGTAGTCTACGTAGTAGGTGGTGACATGCCACGCCGTCCTCGATCTCCTAAAACTAAAACTATATTATAAAAGCAAACATTGGGAATGCATCATTAATCACTCGTAATTAGATGAAAAAATTTCGAAGTTCTATCAACAATTCTCTTGCATTCCATAAGCTAGATACTTAATTTTATAATTCCTATATCTCTTGTCTTGTCTTTAATACGATATAGTAAGGTAACTAAAATGTTATTTAATTACAGACTTAATTAATAAGAATCAATTATAATTTTTGCAATAAAAGTTAGAATTATAAAAGGATTATATTTGTAGTAAGCTAGGATCATGATGTTATAGAAGTTAATCTATTAAACTATCGATTAAACACGGCATGCAAATATTGAAGAAAATTAAGTCAGCAGGATTAGGACTTTGTCATGATATATATATATGGTCAAATGTGAGTGGATGCCTGGAGGGTGTAGAAGTGCCCTATCTGATAAATTTTGTTTAGAAAAGAAAATGTATAGATGACCGAAAAAGACATATGCACTTTGGCTGGTCTATGTCAAATTTTGAGTTAAGATGGCCAATACATATATTCATGCGAGACGTTTATTGAAGCTATAAAAGGAAAAAAGAAAAATAACTTTGCCAGAATAAAGAAAATGATACATAATTCTGAGCAAATTAAAAAAGATATATGATTCATAAGGGGAGACCGGAGAGAGCTTCGTCTATATATATATATATAATTGCTCTTCTTTTCTCGTTTATCATTTTGTAAGTTGATTAATAAGTATACACTTTTAACCTATCTTAAATTGATTTTTTAACTTTATCCATTTTAAATTAAGTTTTAAAGGAGAGTGAAATCTTATTTAAATATTAATTACTTGAGTAAATTGGTAAATAAATATTGATTATTTTACAAGTGACTTATATTATGGAACAAAAATTTGTTTAGAAGTGACTTTTATTTGTAATATCCTTTTATTTCTTTAATACCATTCTGGATTTTTATGGTGTGTGTGTATTTTTGGGTGAGCACGGAGTGCTCCTCCCCCAATCTTGAGGCGGGAACCTTTTTTTTTAATTTTTTTATGTATTCTTATGTATTTATATTAAATTATATGTTACATCCTGAAATATTTTTGTTATCCAATATCTTTAATTAATTAATTTTTAGTTCTATATTCAGAAATATTTTTCCTATAATATTAATATCCTGAAATATTTTTTCAATAGTATTTAATATCTGAAATATTTTTTTAACACATAATATCTTAACGTAATCAATTTTTAGTAAATGGAGAATTTTTTATGAAAAAAAACCAAAAAAAAAATCTTTTTTATTTGGGGATGAGCATTCCTGCTCATCTTTTGGATGAGTTGGGAACGTGGTTTCGTGTTTTTGCCAGCTAAATGATAACAAAAGAGGAAGACAGCATATTGCTATTGTAGAGTGGGGTCCCTCCACTCTCAACCAGTGAAACGTCACGGACGGCGCCACCCATATCACAATCCCTCTCATTCCTCTTTCTCATCATCCACTCTAATCATGCTTTAATCATTATTCTATTTTTGCTTTCTATATTTATAAACAAAGTTATGTGTGAAACCTCTTAATGTATCTCAAACCAATTCTAATGTATCTCAACAGTAGTTGATAGCAAGATATGGTCATCATGTGCTTTTTCTTCTTTTGTTTTTGGTAAAGACATCCATTACAACATAATATGTGCACAATGTTTTACACATGATCAAATACTATTCTTAAAACTAACATAACTTATTTAACTATTTCTATCGAACAGCAAGCAAAATTAGTTAATAGGAGTAGTTTGATATTGTGGTCATGACGCCTGCTATATGCATTTCAAACTCCAAAGTGGTGCACCAGCTTCTCTGATGATCGATGATATTATCAATTTCTTAACAAGACACTCTACGTAACATCTAGCCTAGTACTTGATAAAATAGTCAAAGTATGTTTTAGATGAAATATATCTTCATCAAATTTTTATTTTAAAATATTAAAAGAAGAGCCCTAATATTGTTATGTGGCGTAACTGATAACAAACACTGCCTTTAAGACCTTAATTAAGTATAAAGTTGTGAGTTTGAACTTTCAGTGAAAAATATAGTGGGTGTGTGGGTTATGATAGAAGAATAAAAAAAAACCTTAATATTTGAGTAATAATTAACATTAATTAGAGAGGAATAGAGGAGAAGAATAGAGAAGAGAGGAAAGGGTAGGGGAAAAATTCACAAGAAGTCAAGTGTTACTTTTCCTACCAGAATTTTCTTTCTCCTTCCTTCCTACCTCCTTCTTCCTTCGGCCTCAACCTAAACCCGAATATATATATGTGTGTGTGTACTGCTACTTCTGTACGTACCTCAAGCAGATCAATTTAAATACACACACACACACTATTTTTTTAATTTCCGGCGTCTATATTATATTAATTAATTTTTATCTCTTTGTTTCCTCCTGCTTATATTGCAGAGCATTTCTTGGTTTCTAGCTATCTACCAGCAATTCATTCTTATTGACTTGTATATATAACTTCTCCTTGTTAACACCAAAACATTCCCAACCGGCGGGCTTCTCCTTCAAAATCTGAATATTATGTCCGAACAAGGCCTTTCTCTTCCTTCCACCATCAAAACCTTCCCACCTAACCCTAATCCTCCCAAGAAGAAGAGAAATCTCCCCGGAACACCAGGCAAGTATATTCTTCTCCCTCTCTAATACACTCTCACATCAACTTTTTCCAATCAACGCACTCAAAATTGAGTACATATTCAGATCCAGATGCACAAGTAATAGCGCTATCGCCCAGGTCCTTGATGGCCACGAACCGTTTCGTGTGCGAAATCTGCAACAAGGGGTTCAAGAGAGACCAGAATCTGCAGCTGCACCGCCGTGGGCACAACCTTCCCTGGAAGCTCCGGCAGAGGAGTAGCGGCAAAGAAGCCAAAAAAGTGTACGTGTGCCCTGAAAAGACGTGTGTCCACCATGATCCTTCCAGAGCCCTTGGAGACCTCACCGGCATCAAGAAGCACTTCAGCAGAAAACACGGCGACAAGAAGTGGATCTGCCCCAAGTGCTCCAAGAAGTACGCCGTTCACTCCGACTGGAAGGCTCATCTCAAGATTTGTGGCACTAGAGAGTACAGATGTCACTGTGGCACTCTTTTCTCCAGGTAATTTACATATTCTGCTTCATTCCTTCAATCTCAATGAAGCCTTCAGACACTGCCACTCCTAAATATAAGATTTATTTGACATTTTTTAGATATTAAAGAAGTTAAATCCTCTTGTTCTAAATATAAGATCCAGTTAGTTTTTTTTTTTTCAGAAATTAAGGAGAATAATTAAATTAGTTTAAAGTATTTACATATTTATTTTTTCTTCAAAATTAATTTATCCGACTTATAAATTAATATGTAATTTAATGATATGTAATATATGAATGATTAAGTAACTTATTTAGTTTTCTTAATCTCTTTAAAAAAAGTCAACTAGATCTTATATTTATAACCGGAAGAAGTATATCAGTTTATAAATCAGACTAGCTAGTTTAGAGAAAATATGATAGATATAATTATTTTACAATAATTTTTTTGATTTCTTAAAAAAAAGAATCAATTGAATATTATATTTAGCTGTAGTAGTTAGCTTAGCGCTCTCTTGTCTCAGGAAAGACAGCTTTGTGACGCATAGAGCTTTCTGTGATGTCTTGGCGGAAGAAAGTTCTCGAATAAGCTTCGTTCCTGAAGCAGCTAGAATCCCTCCTCAGATTTTTACTGGCTATTATCCAGGGCCTGATTTGATGCAAACCATGAACATGCTTGCAACTTCGTCGTCTACTTCCTCGTGGCTGAAACCATACCCAGAAACATCATTCGAAAGTTTAGCCAGTCTGGCCATGTCTGGGGCACCTCGCCTGATAAAGGAGGAAGAAGAAGAAGAGAACAAAGGAGGGTTGTCGTATAGTGCAAGCTCTTTGTATTATAGTAATTATCAAATCCCATCATCGCAAGTAGGCTTGTCTCAGCCTCATCACATGTCATTATCTGCCACTTCACTGTTACAAAAAGCAAACCAAATGGGATCTACAGTAGGAAGCAACCATATCAACATTTTTGGGTTGATGGGTGAATCCTTACCACTCATCTCCAACAGCACCACGCTGTTTAAAAATGGAACTGATCAGAACTTGAACGACTTGGTGGTGATCTCACAAGGATTGGTATTGAACGATTCGAAATCGAGCCACTTTGTGAGAAGTGGCGAGAATTTAGATCAAATGGAATTGGGTGGTTTAACCAGAGATTTTCTAGGCGTTGGTGAAAAGGAGTTAGCCAAGTTTAATGCAATAGGATCTGCTTCTGCTCAGCCATGGAACTCGATCAGCCCCCTGCGTTGCAAATTTCATACTCAGCAGTGAGTGGCAGGAGCAATATTCAGATTAATTAGGCGTAATGCAACGAATAGCTATACATAACGAGTTATAAGCATTATGTGTTAATGTGTTGTGAGTGTTGAGTCACGTAGAGCATCTAGTTGATGAGTATTTTACCGACTAATAAGTTGAATTTTAGAAGGTTAAAAAGGATTTGTCGTTGGCAAGTAGGAATAATTTTATATGGCTGCGTCATTTATTTGGAAAAATTGGCTTTTTTATATCAATAAAAATGTCGATCAAGCCTGTTCTTGTTCGGTCAAGCGTTTCATCATCTCTTATTTACATGTGTTTTGAGACAGTTTTGGATACACACAACTTTTTCTGGTTTTATTAGGATGGATTTACTTTTCTTAATACAATTAGGATCAACTTAATGTGTATTGTCATTAAGGTCGTAATTAGTATTTAAACATATTTTATAATTGAATAAGAGATCAAAGATAATTTAAAAATTTTTAAGAAAACTCGTATAATACGATCTCCATTCATTTTTAAATAAAAATATTTGGTCTATTCGATTTGTCATATACGTGAAATATTACTACTGGGATTCTTTTGAATCTCACTCTTTCCAATTAACTATTTTAGCCAGGGCAAGCGGGTCAAGGGACAAGCAGGTGAACAAGGGCGACTAGGATTGCCAACGGTAGTCTTAGCTTTTGGTTTTTGGCAATCATTTTGGATAATTGTATAAATTTGTTGACCATAGAATTGTAGTTGTTGTGTAATCCCCGATATTGAACTTTGGGCGTCCCTAATTTAAAAATGGACATTCTTTAGGGCTGTTAAATGTCTAGTTTGTAGTGGTGGTTTCAACCCCAAACTTTGAAAAATTATAACTCCTAGCTCACAAATCTAAATAACATGAATTATATGTTCATTTTGAAGCTTGACATGTGAAATTTAATACTGGAAAGTTTCAGAATTTTTCATCACTATTTATCCATTCAAAACATCCATGCAAATTGACTGCCTGCACAGGGTTTTCACTAATCAAAACTTGCAATTTTTAAACTTAAGTTTCCAATGGTCCAAAATTCACATCCAACACTACTTCCACACAATTTTCCATAAGGAAACATCAAAACAACCAAATTCCCACTCCATCTATATGTTCTGTTTTTGGCATATATTCAACAAAATTCCCAAAATTGTCAAACTTGATATTTAAACTTCAATCAAATTCTATCTATCTAAGATACATCACAAAACACCAATTCCATGATCACAACATACCAAACACACAATGACCCTAATTTTCAAAAATAGGGCAATATTCAAGAATTCCAAGACTTAACCAAATGACCACAAAACTTATATCAAAGTGTTTATTATCTCACTCAACTCTGCAACTTTCTCAAAGGAGTTCCTTACTTCACCAATCTTTAGATTTCCTTGAGTGCTCAAAACACCTCCAATGGAAGATCTAAAACTACAGAGTCGAAGCCCTCAACATAAGTACTACGATTGAAGAAGAGAGTTTTTGCATTAGAGGTCATTTTGAGGGTCAAAATGCTTACCTTTTGCAAGAGCTCTTCTTCTTTCCCTTTAGAACATGAGACCTCTTGATTATCTCACACTCTCTCTTCCTTTCTTGTGGCTTAGACAAAATGTGTACATGAAGGGGGAGGGAAATGTGTTTTTTAATTTGACTCCATTCATCCTTCACCATAGGATTTAATCAATGGACCATAATGTGACGCTTGTCACAAGCCATGATTCCACCCATATATACCTCCTTCATATTATGACACACTTACTTCATTAGCTTCCATTTAGATTTGAACCATTTCTCTTCTCCCTTGATTGGCCAAAAAACGTGCTCCCCCTCTTACTCCAACCAAACCAATTGCTTCTTCCATTTACTTAAGTCAGTTGGTACAAGAGTTGGCTATCTAACCTTATGATATAAGTAAGGACTTATGACACAACAATTATCTCCATCATCTTTCATGTGGCGTTGACACTTGGTCTCATTGGATTTTGACACTTGTCTTCTCCTCCTTCATCCTTTACTTTCTAAAATAATTAAGAGAAAAAGAAAGATTAATTTATTTCTTCAATTTTCGCTTAAATAGAAAATCTGGGTAGAATTTTCACCAATCTTTGAAAATTCATAACTAATTTTGTAGACATCATTTTGGAGTGATTCCAAAGGCTATGGAACCCTTATTGAGTATAGTTTCAAGGAAAAGCATGGAATTTTACTAGCTAGAAGCATATCATTCCCAGATTTTCAATTTTTGACAGCTGCTCCAGAAACTTTTCATATTTTCTGGACTAAATTCAAAAATTTATAACTCTTTGTATATAGCTTCAATTAATTCATAGTGCCTATCAAATTAAAGCTTAGGATGTCTACTTTCACCCTGTAAAATTTCATAATTTTTTCTCATCATTTGGTCTTCTAAAACCACATGATAATCTCACTGCCTCGCAGGCGATTTCACTGAAAACATTATTCACCTTTAAATTTTCAATATTTAATTCTTTTGGCCTTAAATATTCACCATTTTATTGAATATATATAATAATCACAATATACTCTTAGTGAATAAAATTTGGGTGTTACATGTATCACTTAATTACACACACTATCAAGTTAATATTTAATTAAAAAAAGATTTAAACTTGTTGGCAAATTTAAACTTGATTTGACCATGATTATCAAATCATGGTAAATTAGTTATGAATAACAGAACCAACAGGTATTGGCCTTAATGAAAGGGGTTATGACTGCTTAACTGTGAGATTTCAAATTTGATTATATGTGAATGTGAAAAACGCTTGAAATTAGACTTGATAATACTTGAATCTGTCTTAACCAGATAGTTGTGAAAGCAATAATCGGGAGATCTGGTATTCTCGCGAGTTGAAGGTGGGGGCCATTTGTATGGTGCCCGCGGGAATAATAAGAGACTAACGATCGTTGACATATGAATCCAACAATGTTGTGGGCCCTCCAGCATATGAATCTGCTTTGTGTACTCGCTGAGGAAGAGAAACAGAACAAGAAGCAAATATAAAGGAGAGGCCTAACCATCTTGTATCATTCTCTGCTTTTATGATCAAGATACAAAAAGTATCGATAGTTTCATGATCTATTCTAGCAACGGTGATAATTAAATGCTTTAAGCACCTTTTTTTCCCTTGTAATTTTATATTTTCCGTGATTTTGCATCTTCTTTTCTATTCTGCAAATCTGCGGTGCCTAATTACTTTGAAATTTTAGAAAGTTAATAAAACTTTTGTTTTTATTTTGACAATAAAATCTTAAGCTTTCGCAACAAAAACTCAGAAAGGAGGAAAAGGAAACAAGCCGCAAATGTAACATATACTCTTGCAAATGTAAGTTTAGTTTGCTTAATTCTAGAGAAATTTTTTTTGCTAGTTAATTCTAGAGAGATTTGTTAGAAGAAAGTTATCAACCTATTAAATTCGTCAACAAATTATACTTTTTAAATTTGTCTTTATTAAATTTAAAGATAACACTTCTTATATGAATTAACTGCTCGTAATATTTAATTACACACAATGATAAATTTAAAAAAATTAATATCCTAAATATTATTAAGCTGGATTTATATTTTTAATCAGGAAAAACATACAAAAAAAAAAAATATAGAAGGGAGTAAGACAAGGGCTTGTCGGACCCAGTTTATTGATGTTGGTCGGTTCATTATAAAGACACTAATGTTGGAGTATATTAATATTATAAATGTTGGAATGATATGGTATCAAAACAAAACCGTTCTCTTTTGCTTCTATGGAATTGTTCCAAATTGTTTACAACACTATTTATTAATTAATCGTGAGGGGATTGTCATTTGTCATAAAAACACGTTAGTGAGAAATTAAGTTTTAAACATTCAACTTCCGATTGCGTCAGATTATACGAGTACTGTATATTAGCCAAAGAAAATTAAGTAGCCGACAATTTTTCTTTTTTATATTGTTATTCAATATTTAATTTGGGGTTTAGGGCTGTCCCTCATGTTTTTCCTGAGATTCGAACTTAAGACTCAGAGATATCTAACGGAACTTTAATTACATTGCGAGACCAACTCTGTATTGGCAAGTAGCTGACAATTTTAACAATCAAGAAAATTTGAAAAATTATATTCGGACAATAAAGAACACATAAAATGAACATCTTAAAATAATTACAAAACACCAACAAACACAAAAACAAATAGAGGCTTCTTCGTCCCTAATCAATAACGACACTCTATGCTAAACAAAGCACACTCCGCAGCCAAAAAGGAAAGAACAGACTGGCAAACACGACGATTACGATAAGAAAGCACTGAAAGATTTCATGGCGAATTAGACTCTGCAAAAGAAGTAAACATGGCAACAAAAATAATGAACCTCCTCCTTCAACCTTCACCAACTTGTCATCATCATATGATCATGGCTCCGGCCACAAATGCAACTCCAAGCACAAGACGTACCCACATTACCTCTACCTTCAAACCGAAGGAACTGTCAGCCGGAACGGCTTTACCGTTAGTGTCACTGTCATCACCACCATCAGTTTGATCCCCTCCGGCCGGCTTAGTCTTATCAGCTTTAGGCGAATCTCCTTTTGCGGCGGCTGGGCCCGGTGCCGGTGCATTAGCCTTAGGAAGTACGATGTCTAGTGGAAGAAGAACCTTGTCCACCTGATATATAGCAAGTTTGTTATCAGTATACACGGTTCCCGTAACGGAGGCATTGACGGCGCCGGTGGTCATGCTGATCTGGCTGCCTCCGTAGGTGGTGACGTTAAGTTGAAGCCTCTTGGAGTCGTCGCCGGCCTGAGTCTGAACGGGGTTGGTGAGGGTATCGAAGTTGGAGATAGAGATGTAGGTGGCAATGGTGTGGAACTGTAAAAGCTCCACCTTTTGCCTGTCATTGAGAGAGTTAAGAAAGCCGGCTTTTAGTTTCGAGAAGGCAGCGTCCTCGGGGGCAAAAATGGTCAGCCCGCCGGAGCTGGAGGTGGCGAGTTGAGAATTGAGCTGGTTGATTAACTGGGTGGTCTTGAGGAGGCGGATGAGGACGGTGAATCTCTTGGCCTTCCTGAATATTTGGACAATATCAGTGGTGGGAGTTCTAGGGACCACCGCTACGGCAGGCCCAGGGGCGGCGCCGGGTGTGACTGGTACCAGTGGAACAGTGCTAAACCCCGGGGCAGGTGCTGTCGCTGCCACCACCGGAGGTGTGGCCGCCGCAGCCGGAGGTGTGGCGGGCAGAGAAGTGGGTGGTGGGGATGTGGAGGCGGTGGGAGGAGCTGCGGTGGGAGCTGTGACCGGAGATAATTGGGCTGAGGTGGTGGTGGTGGAATGGAAGAAGGCGAGTAGGATTAGCAAATAAGAGGAGAAAAAAGAGTGTGTTTTAGACATTTTGATTTTTGTGGGTGTCCGTGGAAAAGAATTGTACAGTGTTGAGTGTTGAGAGTGGCTAGCAAGTTGGGGTGTGAGGAAAATGGGAAGAGAAGGGTTGGTTTATAAAGAGTGTGGGAGGATGGGAAAGGTAGGAGGAAGGTTTAATTGAAGCTCAAAGTTGAGTTTGGAGATTATGTCTGCTTACCTGTGAAGGGTGATTGATATATAGTTTAGTGATCGATGATTGAGATGTGTTGGGAGTGGAAAAATGAATTAATGGATTTGGATGCATGTATTGGGGGGAAAATGAAAGGTGGGAGTTATGTGTAAGTGTAAAAGGTTGAGTATTTCCATCAACGAGGATGCAAAGTAACCAAATGATTATTGTTTTTGGTAAGGATTGCACAACTACTACACAAAAACATTAGGCCTCTTGTATTATCTCAGTTGTGTCAGGAAGCATAGCGACACACCATCTTTCTCCCATTACTGATTTGCTTTGTCCAAGGCTTCAATTCCCACAATTTTCTTTTGGGCCCATTAGTTAAAAATATAATCAACCATTGAGGCTTCAATTCCCGAAGGATATTACGTTGCCTCCAACAAATTCTGTCTTCATTGACATCAACTCTTTAACGTATGGTTTTTCTAGCATTAGGAACTTAGTTGAAGACTACTCCTTCTTTAGGAATATTAGTAGATTTTCTTTCCTTCCTTCTTCATTCCTGGGTTGCGGAATTAAGACTCTTGTTATTCTAATGTAGTATCAGTTTATTGCATTCTTACCAAAGAAATGGACTAGTTCATAATCAAACAAAACAAAACATAATAGAAAGACATGTATTAATTACACTAAAAAAATAACTGACCAGCGACTGATTATGATACTTTCATCATAAAATAGACTATTACTAATTGATTAAGGATGGAATTCTGTCACTAACTTTACTATCTTTTGTATTATTATTTTATTATTTGAGAGTTTCATGGAGGAAATGAATTATGCAAGTGAATGGCTTAACATTTTTAGTATACTCTTACAGCAAATATGTGATTTTGACAAGTTTTCCATACAACATATTTTTTAGTTATGCCGTCCATTAATATCCATTAATTTTGGGTGCTCATCAAAGTAATGGGCACCCAAACTAATTCCGATTAGTCTTACACCAGACATGCCTCTTAACAGAAAAGATAAAGGAAAAATCACTGGGAGATGCTAAAGAGCATAAAAAATTATAAAAAAGTCTCAAATCAAATTCCCCTATCAAAAAAGTCCTCAGGGACAGCATTGTGATTACTTTAAAATGTAAAATTATTTTGTTGTCCCCATTGAATAAAAAAGGAAAGAAACAACATATGCCTTTTTTGACGAGTGTTTATACTTATTTTGATAACTGGATGAATTATTTTGAAATGTTCATTTTTCTCTCTGGAGAAGTTTTGAAATTTCAAGGGTAACTTTGAATTTCAAACAAATTTCATTACTTTCTTTTCCAATTATAGATGATATAATTCTTTGCAATTTTCATAGGTTGTACTTTCCTTTATGCATCTTGTTATTACCTGGGAGGAAAATAAACTTGTCAAAATAGCTCATACAGTTATCAAAATAGGTATAAACATTTATCAAAAAAAGCATATGCACTTATCAAAATTGTCGCATTTAGTTCTAAAATTTCAAAACTTGTCCAAGGAGAAAAATGAACTTGTCAAAATAGTTCATCCAATTGTCAAAATAAACATAACCACTTGTCAAAAAAGCCATATACACTTGTCAAAATAGGAACATTAAGTTCTGAAATTTCAAAACTTCTCCAAAAAAGAAAATGAACTTGTCAAAATAACTCATGCAGTTGTCAAAATAAATATAAGCAGTTGTCAAAAAAGATATATACACTTGTTAAAGTAGGGACATTAAGTTCGGAAATTTCAAAACTTCTCCAGAGAGGAAAATGAACTTATCAGAATAGCTCATCCAGTTGTCAAAATAGGCATAAACACTTGTCAAAAAAGGCATATGTTGTTCCTTTCCTTTTTTATACAATGGGGGCAACAAAATAATTTCACATTTCACATTAATCACAATATAGTCTCTAGGGAATTTTTTGATAGGATAATTTGGGTTGAGACTTTTTTATAATTTTTTATGGTCCTTGGCCCCTCACAATGATTTTCCCAAAGATAAATCAATGCCTCAATGTCCACCATAACCAAGAATAGAAGCCAGAGTTGCAACTAACTTCCAAGAAAAATAAATCAGGGCATTTGCTTCATCAAATTTAAAGTAGGTTTGTTTTGTTAGGAATTTTTAGAGAATATAAAACAGAAAAAATAATAATACGGAGAGATAATATATTAATAATGAATGTGTCACTAAATCGAGTGTCCCTGACCCTGAGGAAGGAGTTTGTTGTGCTCTTATCAACCAACTATGATTTGGCACTGAGATTGCCTCAAGTGCAATTGAGAGGCTCGGATTTGTCTTTTAAGTCCCAGGTCCAACAATTATAACCAAGCATTGATTAGAGTAAATAATTGTGAAGGCATTCGACAATTGAGATATTGACTTTAGGACAAATTGAAGACTTGAAATCAAATGTAACAAACAACTCTTTATTTCAATAAATTAAAACTCATCATATGTTTGGCCCAAAAATAGAAAAAATAATCATAAAGCTACGTACATATAATTGACTCAAATGAACACAAACATGCACGTACTCCCTTCTTCTCCTTACAATATAACTTAATAAAACATTCATTATCAAATCATATATTATGGATCGGATCCTGTTATCCTCAGGTTTATACGTTCAATACGGCAGCAAAACCAACTCCGAGCAACATCCACATTGCACCAACGTTCATTCTCACATCACCCGAATCTTCCTTGCTTGGAACAACCTGCGATGAATCTGAGGAATCCTCGGAGGACGGTGGCAAATCCTTATCGGCTTTAGGCGCCTTCGCTCCTGCAGCTGCCGGAGCCAGCGCCGGAGCCGCCGAGGGTGTGTTAGAGGCATAGAAGTCGAGGGGAAGAAGGACCTTGCCCGCCTTGTAAATAGCAAGATGTTTGTCCGTATACACAATGCCAGTCACGGTGGTATTCACCACCCCCGTTGATATGTTCACACTGCCACCGTAGCTCGTCACGTTGAGGTCCACCCTCCCCGGTTTATCTCCGGCCAGTGTCCGAACCGGGTTCGTGAGAGTGTCAAAATTGTTGCTGGTGACGTAGGTAGGGAGAACGTGGAACTGTAGAAGCTCGAGCTTTTGGGCATCGCCGAGAGAGTTGAGGAAGCCTGCTTTGAGTTCTGAAAAGGCAGAGTCATCTGGCGCGAAAATGGTTAAGCCTCCAGATTTGGTGGTTATGAGCTGCGAATTGATCTGGTTGATGAGCTGCGTGATTTTGAGGAGACGAATGAAGACGCTGAAGGACTTAGCCTTTCTGAGGATACCGATGATGTCGGTGGAGGAGGCAGTGTCGGGGGTGTTGTCTGAAGGTGACTGTGGCAATGCCGGGACCAAGGCAGCAGGGGCGGCGGCCGGCGAAGCAGCGGGGGCGGCTTTTACTGGGGCCACCGCCGGGGATTGGGCAACTGTGGTGGTGGAATAAGGGAGGGAAACCAGTAGGAGAGGGAGTGAGAAGAAGAAGAGAGAAAGCTTCATGGTGATTTAATTAGGAAATTAGAGGAATAGTTGTTGTTGTTTGTTGTTGCAGCTGCAATGAGAAGATGAAGATGCATGAGAAACAGAGGAGGTGGGATTTTATAGAGAGAATTGGAAATTGGGATTATGTGGGAGCAGAAATGTTTGAAGGTGGTGCATCCATTTTGAAAGCAAATATTATATTGGAGAAGCCATTTTGGGTGGTGGGAGCAAACAATGAATGTTACAGATTCGTGTTTGTGTTGCTTTCAATTAGTTCTAAATTTAGAAGCACTAATATGCTTCAACCTCTTTTGAATTAATCCATTTTTCTCATAGTTAAATACAAATCACTTCGTCGCAAACCAAATTCTTTGAACTAAGATGCAACAGAGAAGTCGTTCTCATTCCTCTACTGTACCTCACCATACCTAAACTTCATATTTATCAGAATTCATCAAAAGAGATTCATCTCCATGACATATATGTTACATCCTAACCAAAACCCAACTACACATAATTTTCACTTCCCTCTCTTCACTTCTTTATTCTCCATAAAATTCCTCTTCTCCTCACTTTCTCACAACAAACAATCCCAATCATTTCAATTTTCCAGAAAACATCAACCTTCCACTAACAACAACAAAAATGAAGAAAGTCATGTTCTTTCTCTCATTCCTCTTGTTTTCCACAGCCATCATAGTCCAATCACCTGCCCCATCCCCTAAGCCCTCACCGGCTCTAGCTCCGGCCATACCGTTAGTACCCTGATCAACTTCTGACACCTCTGATTCTTCCAACGACGACATCATCAAAATCCTGAGAAAGGTCAAGTCTTTCAGTGTCCTGATCCGACTGCTGAAAACAACCCAAATAATCAACCAAATCAAAAGATCAAAGCAGGGTTTCTGAATTCTCTGGACGATAATCAAAAGATTAAACTTGTACAGTTCCATGTGTTCCCCATTTACGTGTCGAGCTCCAACTTCGATTCCTTGACGAACCCTGTTCGGACGCTGGCCGGAGACAACCTTGCGAGGTTGCAGCTGAACGTGGCGGCTTTTGGGAACAGTGTGGATATTTCGACCGGTATGGTGAATGTCACGATCACTGGTAGCGTGTATTCCGATAAGCAGCTTGCGATTTATCATGTGGACAAGGTGCTCCTTCCTTTTCTTTCAGCCTAAGCCACCGGCGCCGGCGCCGGGAACCTAAATCCGATAAGGATGAGTCTTCGGAAGAAAACGACGTTCGGATGATGAAACACAACTCCGGCGCTGTCAGTTTAATTGGCGTTCAAGAAACAATGCTAGCATCTCTTGGAATTGCTTTACTTGCTGCAACATGAATATGAAGAAGACCCAATGTTTGAAGGCTTTTATTATTTTTTTGAAAAAAAAAAAAGAATAAGAAATTTTTATTTTAGCCATGAAAAGGAAACTTGGATTTAAGTTTGTCATTTTTGAGTGCCCGGGTATTGCATGGGTAGGGACTAGGAAAAGTATTGTTTAAAAGCTTTGCGAGCTTTTCCTCAATGAATGAACATGGTTTTGAATGAAATAATGACTCTAGATTATGTGCACAGTGGAGTGCGCTAGTTTTTCAATCCATTTGTAAGGAATAAAATGAATAAATTTGATTATTGGAAATTATAATTACTTGTTCAAGAACAGAGCGAGGAATATTATGGGTTGGGAATTGATTAGTCTGTGATGCAGGGGATTTATAACTGATTGATGAAACATAAATGATACAAACAGGAGAATGAGTATTACCAAGAGAATGAGTATGAGATTACGATTCCAAGATTCCGTCTTGGACATTTGTGAAATTAAACTGCAAACATTTTAGTTCAAACAGTTTTGCCCTTTTGCAAGAAATTAATACCGAAACTTAAGATATTTTGGCTTGAAATTTTCTCATGATAAATAAAGTGATGGTGGTGGTGATGTAATGAGATAATCGATTAAGTTCCAGTGCCAAAATAATAAGACCCAGGAATTATAACAATTTATTGATCGAGAGCGCTATGAACTATAAACCCATCCATATATGGACTCAATACATTGTATCCGTTAATTTTGATATAAAACAGGTCAAGTGTCATTAATCGGAGTTGATCCAAGTAGTAAGCGGTTTGGTTCTGTTTAAGCAAGGTCTCGGATTCGAGCCTTGTGTATGTAGAAAATTCCTATTGGGAGACTCTCCCACCATAATCAGGTGGGCGACGCGGGTTAGATCCGAATATAGTCTGGGTAAAGCTTCGATTCCGGTGAACCGGGTGGACGACCAAAAAAAACAAGTCAAGTGTTTTTGGTGAACAATGTTTATATATACAAGGGTTAAAGAGCGTTTTTGCTCTAAAAGTTTTAATGAAGGCGTACTGGGTACTGAGTTTTTTTTGAGAACTGTCACCAGGGAAGTTGTAAAAACGTAGCAATGACTCTAGGAAAAATACCCTTTAACCTATATATATATATATATATATATATAAAACTAGTGGAACAAATGAATGTAAAAAAAAGATTAATTCGATTGTTTTATCTTGAAACTAAACCTGAATTTACCAGGCAAAGTCCTCTCTCAGACAAACCATTTCTTGAAAATCTCTCTTCTTACTATTTTGAGTATTTTCATTACTAAGCATGCCAACATGAATAATATCAAACATCCATTTCAGTATATACGAATGTTATAATTGACAATAAATTATATTATTAAAAAATCGTGAATATCAGGACTCCTTTTTTTTTTAAGAAAAAAAAAGTACTCCCTGCGGTCCTAATTATAAGATAAAGTTGATTTTTTTGGAGAAATTAAGGAAGCCAATTAAATTACTTTAAAGTGTTTATATTTTTAGTATCCTTAAATAATATATTAGTTTATTAGTCAAATTAATTAGTTTGAAGTAAAAAATATAAATATAAATACTCTAAAGTAATTTAATTGGCTTCTTTAATTTTTCTAAAAAAATTAACTTTATCTTATAATCAGAATCGGAAGAAGTATGTAATATGCTTGACATTTGACAATGATCTAAGAACATGGATTGCTTTTACAGAGCTTTTTAAAAAAAAAAATCATGTTGGTATCTTTCTCATATTTATTTACCGTAAAAGGGTTCCTCGGTAACATCAGCCACGTTGGCCAACCACATTCATGGAGCTAAGATTTTAGAAAGTAGTCATTCTCATTTGTCCACTTAGTTCACCAAATCCAAGCATAAAATCTTTTTTTTTTTTTTCAAAATTGCAAAGCCATGAACTTTCTGATCCGCTGCTCTGAAATCCTCTGTAAACACTAAACACCCCCCGTAAAAAAAAAAAACAGGGTGCTGCGGGGAGAAATTAAAGTGAGAAAAAGGAAGAAAATACATATTATGCAAAAAAGAAAGTTGGTTGTTTAGGAAGATTGATGGAAACCAAAACAAGAGATTCACGAACCTCGTTCTCTCCCAACATGGACGCACCACCTTAAACTCCTTCCCACGTAACAACATATCTGCTCCCAAATCGCAACTTTAACCAAAACTTTTCACCTACCTGTCCCTCTCTGTTTTCCTCCATAAAATCCCCCCTCCTCTGTTTCTCATGCATTTTCATCTGCTCATTGCAGCAACAACAAACAACAACAACTAGTCCTATCATTTCCTGAATCACCATGAAGCCTTCTCTCTTCTTCTTCTCATTCACACTCCTACTGGTTTCCCTCCATTATTCCACCACCACCGTTGCCCAATCGCCGGCAGTCGCCCCAGTAAAAGCCGCCCCTGCTGCCTCGCCGGCCGCTGCCCCTGCTGCCTTAGTCCCTGCATTGCCACAGTCACCTTCAGACAACACCCCCGACACTGCCTCCGCCGACATCGTCGGTATTCTCAGAAAGGCCAAGTCCTTCAGCGTCTTCATTCGTCTCCTCAAAATCACGCAGCTCATCAACCAGATCAATTCGCAGCTCATAACTTCCAAATCTGGAGGCTTAACCATTTTCGCTCCAGATGACTCCGCCTTTTCAGAACTCAAAGCAGGTTTCCTCAACTCTCTCGGGGATGCGCAAAAGCTGGAGCTTTTACAGTTCCACGTTCTCCCTACCTACGTCACAAGCAACAATTTTGACACTCTCACGAACCCGGTTCGGACCCTGGCCGGAGATAAACCGGGGAGGGTGGACCTAAACGTGACGAGTTACGGCGGCAGTGTGAACATATCAACGGGGGTGGTGAATACCACCGTGACTGGCATTGTGTATACGGACAAGCATCTTGCTATTTACAAGGTGGACAAGGTTTTTCTTCCTCTCGACTTCTATGCCTCTAACACACCAGCGGCGGCTCCGGCACTGGCTCCGGCAGCTGCAGGGGCGAAGGCGCCTAAAGCAGATAAGGATTTGCCGCCGTCCTCCGAGGAATCCTCAGATTCGTCGCAGGTTACTCCCAGTAAGGAGGACTCTGGTGATGTCAGATTAATCAGTTTCAACGGAATGTGGGTGTCCCTTGGAGTTGCTTTCATTGCGGTATTCACAGCATGAACTTGATTAGGATGAGTAATATATTTAACGGGCATTTTTATAATATATATCTATATATATAAGTGATTTAATATGATATTGAAAGTGATAAAAGATGGAATATTGGTGTGGTTATGAGTGAGGGATATAGCACGTGAGCTGCTTTTTTGTTTTGCCAGTTGATGGTCATTTATGTAGATGAATTGAGGTGTAAGCTACGTTTGATTTTTGACAATTTGATTCGAATTGGTTTTATAGCGTGGAATGATTGCGGAACAATGTAATATAATCCCACTGAAATGAGAGAATAAAGTTCAACTAGAAAAAAAAGGAAAGAAAGAAAGAATGATTAATTGAACGGAAGAGGCATGAACCACCATGTTATTATGGTAAATCTTCACCATCTCCAAGGTCTTTCAGCCTAGTCTTGTTCTAGTTTGAAAGTAGGCAGAGAGAATGGGTCTAGAGAGAGAAGCTCTCCCTTCTCTCTAGAACCAGATCATACGCGACACTCAAAATATGCAGCACCCAATCCCCTTTCGAAAGCAACCTCGCGTCGGAACCCCCTCCTCATCCAGGTGAAGGGCAATATGCAAAAAAGGTTAAATTAGGAGATGAATCGCAGCAGAGACATATCATGGATGAGGACTGTAGCATGGATGTAACTGTTGATGAAATTCACGTCTCAGCAACCTTAGTATCTGAATTTGTCCCGGAGACTCAAGTGCTCGCACAAGCCAGTGGGGAGACCGAAACTAAAGCTACACAGAAGGCCCAGGACTGTGAAGCTCCTTCATTCAAAGACAAGCTTCTCAACGCTGATACGCAGTTGCAGTACCAGGAGGAGGAGGAAGACATCACTCTTCAGCAGGGAGATGTAGTGATAGGATTGAATGGGAATATCCCAACAGTTAACTTTGCTACCTACGTCATAGACACCTTAAACAAGCGAATGGGCTTCGTTGAACAAGCGAATGGGCTTCGCCGTCATTGTTAAACTTCTTGGCCGGAGGATAAGTTACAGGCAACTTCGTCCACAGTTGCAGAATTTATGGAAACTAGCGGGGAAGTTCAAACTCACAGACTTAGATGAAGAATGTTTTCTAGTGTGTTTTAAAGATGAGCTTGATTTCCAAAATGCTTTAATCAACGGTCCTTGGGTTATCTTCGGGCATTACCTCACTGTTCAGCCTTGGTCTCCCTCTTTTAAGCCTCAGGAACACATTATTAACCATGTTATGGGCTGGGTGTGTCTCCCCCGATTGCCTGCTCGGTTGCTCGTTACTACCATAAGAACATTATCCGTTCAATCGGCAGTGTTTTTGGTGAAGTCGTCAAGGTAGAGACTACAACACAGATTCTAGGGATAGAGGAAAATTCGCACGTCTTGCAGTATTCATTGACCTTACCAAGCCTCTAACTTCCAAAGTTCAAGTGGATGGGGAAATCATCTATGTTAAATATAAAGGGCTCCCAACCATTTATTTCCACTGCGGTAGATATGGTCATTTGATTGAATCCTGCCCGGAAAAAATGGCTACTCCGGCTGAAATCTCACCGGATCAAGCACAGCACATGCCAGAGCATGCTCAAACTCCTCCAAACCACTCGTGTGAAAATGCACAGTACAGAGAATGGATGCAAGTTCAAAGCCGCCGACACACATACACCAGGGGAGGAAGACAGGATAATGGGTACGGATTTAAAAACATAGCCACCTCCTCTAGGTACAATGCGCTATATGACACAACTATCGTGGATGAGCCGAGGCATGTCATGTATGACCATGCCAGAACAATTTCAAATGACAGAAATGAATTACTAAGAAGGGAAAGCAAGGAACAAATAGGGCCTAAGAAAAGTGATCCAGGAAACAAACAAAAAGCTCCTGCCACATTAGTGATTAGTCCAAACTGTGTATTTAATTCCCCCTACTATGTGGTCAAAGAAGTGGCCACAAACCGCGATAGTAATTACAATGCTGCCATCCGAATAGAAAACGAACGTGTAAAGCCTCAATATCATGGAAAACAAGCTTCGTCACATGAGGTGGGGCCCAAATTAGCCAAAGAAGCCTACCTACACCAAATACAAAGCCCAAGCGCTCACAAGCCACCTGATCCACATTTGAAGGAAAGAGGCATTCGTATTAGGCCAGAGCTATCTATACCAAGAATTGGATCCAAACCCAATGAGAATATTCTTGGGCCTTCCAGTAAAACAATAAAAGCAATTGCCCAGGAGCTACGAAGAGAATTTGAGGAACAAGATGCGCCAATGTTGATCGAGGGAGTTGAATTCTCCTTTAATGCTAATATTTAATTATTTTATGTCAATTATTACTTGGAATGTGCAAGGAGCTTTTGATAAAAAGTTCCCCTAAGTTTTTAAGAATATTGTTGCCAATTACCGTCCTATGATTTTTGTTATAGTGGAGCCAAGGATATCTGGAGCCAAAGCAGATAGAGTAATCAAAAAGCTTGGCTTTCAATATTCCCACCGCATAGAAGCCTCTGGATTTTCTGGTGGACTATGGGTCCTATGGTCTAGTAAAGTAGAGACTCAGATTCTCGCTAACCATCTCCAATTCATTCACATGGAGGTGAATCTTCTGGAAGAAAACACCAAGTTCTTGTTCACTGCAATCTGTGGCTATCCTCAAGTTACTTTAAGCAAATTACTATGGCATGATCTCTCCCTCTTGGCAACGCCAACCCCATGGCTACTTGCTAGGGATTTCAACGCAATTCTAAATGGGGATGAAAGAAGAGGTGGATCCCAAAGGAATAATATAGGGTGCAAATTATTCAAGGCCTTCATCCATGAACATGGGCTTCTAGACATGGGCTCTAATGGCCCAAAGTACATATAGAGATGTGGGACTCTGCTCGTTAGACTGGATATGACGTTGTATAATTCTCCATGGCTCAAAGAATTTTCAAACTCATAGGTGGATCACTTACCCAAAGTTCGTTCAGACCATAGGCCAATTATGATTAATATGGGCTTAAAAAATACAACCAGACCCATAGAGAAACCATTCAAGTTTATGGCCCCATGGCTCACCCACCCAGATTTTCATCATCTAGTGCAATGAACCTGGACAGATAGTGATGACTTGGTGAAGTGTATTTCAAACTTTACGGATGTAGCAACTCAATGGAATGCAGAAGTCTTTGGCAATATTGGGAAAAGGAAAAAATGAGTCTTATCTCAGCTTAAAGGGCTTCAGGAAAAACTAGAAAACTCATTTGTGACTGAATTCCTTACCAATCTTGAGCTAGATCTGAGATAGGAGTATGAAGAAGTGTGTTTTCAGGAAGTATTACTCTGGCTACAGAAATCAACCTCCGATTGGATCTTCTTTGGCAACCGAAATACCAATTTCTACCACACTAAAGCCTTAATGCGTAGAAGCCAAAATTGCATCACCAGGCTAAAGTCTGAAGATGGAGTATGGATCACGGATGCTGAGGAATTATCGCAATTAGCTCATCACTATTTTGAGAGCTTGTATTCTGATGATGCCTTACCACTATGTCTGTTGAGTACTAGAGGAGTTTTTCCTTCTTTTACGTCTCTACAAATGACTCTCTTAAAAAGAGAAATACATATGGAGGAGGTCAAACAAGCCTTATTTGATATGAAACCTCTCAAGTCCCCAGGAATTGATGGTCTTCACGTAGTCTTCTTCCAAAGTCAATGGAGTATTATTGGCCCAACTATCCTCTCTTTCATCAAAAAATTTTGGGCAGGTTCAAAATTGGATCCTTTCCTAAACCGTACTCTTATTGCACTAGTACCTAAAGTCAGTAAGCCAAGTTATATCAACGAATTCCGGCCCATAAGTTTGTGCTCTGTGATATACAAAATCATCACCAAGATGCTAGCCAATAGACTAAAACCGATCATGCCGACCCTTATAGGTCCATACCAATCTAGTTTTATTGAGGGAAGAAGCATAACTGATAATGTCATTATTGCTCAAGAAGTGGTGCACTCTATGAGAATTAAAAAAGGCAAGAATGGGTGGATAGCCATTAAAGTTGATCTAGAAAAGGCTTTGGACAAGCTGCGATGGGAATTTATTGAGGATACGTTGATTGATGCTGGCATACCTGATATTCTGGTCAGAATTATTATGGAGTGTATTTCAACTTCTACTATGCAGGTGTTATGGGATGGAAAGCCTACTGCTTCTTTTAGACCCAGAAAAGGTATTAGACAAGTGGATCCATTATCACCATACATCTTTGTGCTATGTATAGAGAGATTGTCATAAGCAATCATGGCTAAGGTAAATTCTGGAGTTTGGCAGCCTATCAAGATAGGTCGGAAGGGCATACCTTTATCTCATTTATTCTTTGCGGATGACCTTATCATTTTTTGTCACACCACTAAACAGCAAGTTCAACTGGTCAAAACTACTTAACAGGAAATTTGTGCATCGTCTGGACATAAGATTAGTCACTCAAAGACTAAAATCTACTTTTCCAAAAATGTTGAGGCTGGATTGAAACTGAAAATATGCCAAGACCTAGGCTTCCAACAAACTGAAAACTTAGGCAAGTACTTAGGTGTCCCTATCTTAAATGGCAGAGTGTGCAAGACCACCTTTAATCATATAACAGAGAGACTTCAAGCCAAACTATCTAGATGGAAAAGTCGATCCCTATCTTTAGCAAGCCGTATCACTTTAGCCAAGTCGGTACTAGCCTCCATTCCTTTCTACACAATACAACGCACAGCCTTGCCATCTGCTTGCTGTAATGAAATCGAAAAGATAATCAGAAAGTTCATATGGGGCTATACAAATGAACATAAAGGTGTGAGCCTAGTCAAGTGGGGAGATCTCTGTCAACCACTTAAAAATGAGGGTAGTGGTTTGCTAAATCTTGGCTCACAAAATAAGGCCTTCTTGATGAAGTTAATTTACAAGATTTTCTACCAACCAAACAATCTTTGGGTGCAGGTGTTAAAGAGAAAGTACGACTTGCAGGATATAATAAGGCCTAAGCTTAGGACACAACCCTCACACCTTTGAAGAAATCCTTTTCATCTGTGGGATGAAGCGGCATGTCATATCAAATGGAACCCAGCTAATGGTCATAGGATTCAGTTCTGGACAGATTTCTGGGTTGGAGATCATGAACCTTTAAAGAATATAGCTTATACACCTATCCAGCCTCTTGAACTCTCCAAAGTGATATCTGACTTTCTAAATCCCGATGGCTCATGGAAATGGGATTTATTCAGAAATCAATTTCCCCCTGATGTTATTACTACAATATCGTCGGTTAAGCTAGATAAGGAAGCATCAAAACCGATAGGTTACTAGAATATAACTGCCTCATGCCATTTCAGTGCTAAATCAGCTTACTGACTTACAGAGTCCTTGAACTAGAATGCGCCTGATCCTAAATGGAGCTGAATTTGGAAATTGCCGACCTCCCAGAGAGTTAGAGTATTCTGCTGGTTATTAAGCAAAGGAAAACTTCTCACCAATAAGGAACACCTTAGGAGAGGTATGTTGACTGATGGATCTTATACGTTCTGTCAAGGCCATGTTGAAGATTTTAATCATGTTTTCAAGTCTTGTCATGTAGCAGCATCTGTCTGAAAGAAAATCCTGCCAGCTGATATGCTTGCAGATTTTTTGAGAATTCATATTGTTCATTGGCTTGATTTGATCCTTCGAAATACAAAGCTTCATGTCTCCTGGAAGATTGGCATTAGCATCACATGTTGGAAACTTTAGGAAGTAAGAAACAAAAGGCTTCTCACGACAGATACCTTCACAATGGATACCATTATTGCACAGATACAGTCAATAGTTAGCCATACCATTAAGAGTTTTTCCAGATTAAATTCTATTTTGTAAATCTGCTTTCTAGCGCACCTGTACATATATAGTAATTTTGAATGAATGAATTCCCTTTCACTCAAAAAAAAAAATCTTCACCATCTCCACCACCTTGCTGCTAAGTGGAATTCTATTGTGTTGTCTATAAAAATGGATATTCATAATAAAGAAACACATTTTGTTTCCTTTCTTGTTCGAAGTTTCTATCCAAAAGCATATACATAACCATATTTTCCGGTGTAGAAATAAAAAAGCATGTATGACCATTGATGAAATTTCAAATGGCTTCAAAGTCAACATAGAAAAGCTGCCCATAGCCAATTTCTTACAGTTGAGAGTGTTCCCATGCTAAATGTTACATTTGGTGCGCGTAAAAATTCTTTCCAATGAGGGAATGAGAAAGGACCCCAAAAAAACTTGTGCGTTTAATATGTTACAAATTAGCGAAACACCTTCTAAACATACTCAAGAGAATAGGCTTTCAAGAAAGACCCTTTCCCATATTTACTCCCATTCTCATTCTTTATTTATACCAAACAGCATAAATTTCATTCCTTGTTGGAGTTTTCCAGTCCGTTGAAACTTGCCGCGAGATGATGCATCGAACAGAAGGAGGGGGGAAATGTTCCAAATATATAGGATACATTACTCCCCCGGTCTTTTTAATAATAACCCAATAAAAATTGTCTGAACATTTAATAAATTTTTTTATTTTAACTCTTCCTTAAATATATATATTATATTGATTAAAATGTTTGTGATACTTATTTACTCCATTTCTCTTTCTTACTTACCCCTCATAAATTAGGACATATTTGAAAAATAAACTTCATTTCAGAAATAATATTTTTAACTAATTTTAATCACTTTCTTAAATCACAAATTTCAGTTATTGAATTTTTATAAATAGGACAGGAGAGAGCATTTTCTAAGGGAAGACTAGCTGAATTTGAAATGTATAGTGGATTTACCTATTAATTTGCTTGATGAAAAGTTATTCTCCTCTAGCATTCAGTTTCTTCAGCCTCGTACGTTTAGAAGCACCAATAATTGTTAATATATATTTTTGTCTTGAGCCTTTAGCCATATCTAATGCATATATTAGCAAATGCAAGACTCTTAAAAAGGATAAAGTTCATGATATCAAGCAGGCAGCACTAATCTATAAATCAGCACTCAGACGTGTGGTTGTGCAGGGTGAAAAAAAAGGAAAAGAAGAAACAAAGAAAAAAGAGGTCCTCAAGTGGGTGTATCCTGGCCCTGCTGTTGATGGACAGCCTCTAGACGTTCCTTGGCCCGATGAACTTTTGACTGAAGGTAGAAACTTCCAGTCTTGGCATTGCTTTCAAACAAATTGTCATATCTCTGCACAGAGGAATGTTTCATAAACTGACAGCATAATAAATAGGTAAATAACTGAAAACAAGCCAAGCTATAACACAGTTGCTAACCTTCACAATCTCTTCCCAAGGGGTTTCCTCCATCACGCCAAGAATCTGCCGAGCTTCTTGCTCTGTCATGACTTTTTTAGCACTGCGAATGGTATTCTGTATTGTCTCTTGCGCAACACCATTTTTTGAGGCATCTGCAACAACTTCTTGTCAAGAACATGACAGAATAAACAGCCACAAAATATTGGTTGGGGCCTAGTGAACTGAATTCCTCCATGGCATGATAACAACTCTACTAACATATATTTATCAATTAACTTCAACGGACCCCACAGATTGTTGTGGAAAAGATTGATTGGTAAGGGTTACTTCTAAAATTTCCAAGGAGATCTCTAAATTCTTTGTAGAGACGGAAATTTTCAATCTTATAGAATTGAAGATCATCTGATCAACTCTATTTAATGACTCCTCCAACCTCCTTCTTTGTACATATCCAAATCAACTTCATCCATTTTCTATCATATTCTCCTCGAGAGGTGCCATAATAACAGTCAATTAAAAACAATTTAGAACCTATCATTAAACTAACTTTAATCAAGTACATGCAAAGACATAATAAATCTGAGGATTTTTTTTTTTTTTTTTTGCCGGATAATATAAGAAACTCACTAGCAAGAGCTTGACGATATGCTTGAACAAATGCTCTTGTCAAAATACCACCGCCCATCACAATTAGGTTTGCGAGAATCTTTGCAGCCTGGGTAAACAATTGAATCAAACTTAAGATCATATTCAGAATCTGGAATAGGGTTGTAAAAAGGAAATTTACAGATAGTAGATTCTATCAACTGCCATCTACTTCCAAGACCAACATCTCCTGGCTCTTACTTTCAAAATGAGCTTATTCATCAATCAAACTTTCACATGATTATTTCAGTTGAAATTATAAGCAAATATACTTCAGGTTGGTTAAGTGACAACAATAGAAAACACATTGGAATTAAATGAGAATGAGACACTTTAAATCACTACAAATCAGAACTGATATTCAAGCCAAACCATTGGAGAGGAGCCTACCACTCTGAGTAAAAACTTTCATCATATTAAGTCAACATAATCTCCACTCTCCATTCTACTACGCTATTTCCTTCAAAACTGAAGAAGAAAATTGACAACAAGTAATCTCGTAAAACTTACCATAGCAAAAGAATCAAACAAAAAACCTCTTAGAGACCAAAGCCTGAACTTTCTTCTGTGAATTACGGATATGAGAAGGTTATTTTTACCCTGCAATCAGAGTGTCTTAGAATCAGCAACTACTTCATGAATCACAAAGATGCTATTAGATTAGCTCAGTAGAAGAATGAAATGGGCAGTCAGGTTCACACTGCTCAATGCCAGAAAATATTATTAATATGTATAAGACCTCAAGAGACTATAAATCTACAAAACTGCCCTGCAGCACAAATTTGCAAGGGGTCATAAACCCATGTATCCACAGAGCAAAACAACAAAGGACAAATGTAATTTATTGTATGCCACTAGTTTGCAACAAAAAAAATAGAACGTATTCTAAACCAAATCATACCACTTGAACCCTAAGTTTTGAAATTCACAAATCACAAATTAATGATTCTAATCACCACTGACCATGATCCACCGGTCTAATGTGGATACCAAAACATGGCCGAGACCAACTCCTATCAAATTTCGCAAAAATTTGAAGGGGAAGGGAAGGAGAGCGAGCAGGAACCACAATCGTGGAAGCAAAATACCTGAAGGAAAGGGCAGAAGACAACCAGGAAGCAGCACCAAAGCTCGAGCTCACAAAGGCACGAAGAAAAACAAGGGAGCACCAGCACGAACGAGCTTCACGCGCACAGGAGAGATAACAACGGAGACCTCGGTGGTGGACGACGGTGACCTTCGGAGGTCGGAGGACCTACGGCGACGAGGGAAGGAAGGAAGGAAGGAAGGAAGGAATTGGGGTTTGATCAAAACAAATGTTGAACAGAAAATACACACAAACACGTGATGGGGCATGTGCTGGGCGGTTGCTTTGCTCATAAGTCATAACACATCCCCTGCCCCGACCCGATCAACTAATAGCCCGACTTCTTCTTCTTCTTCTTTTAAATATAGTTTTTAATCCTAGAATTATTATGAACTAATAATAGTTAAGGTTTCTAATTTTATATAATTTTTTATTTAAAAAATAAAATCTTAAAACTAATGTTCATTTTGATTAATATCTTTGAAGATGAAATGGCTGTGGTAATAATATGTTTTTGTTGTGCCAATTAATGTCTGACAAGCAACAATAGATTAATATTCCTTTTGTTTTTATTATAAAGCACTAACTAATAAGTGTTATTGGTCTTTTTTATAAGGCACTTACTTATTTTCAAAGAACATTAAATATTTTTTCCACACATGCCCATATTTAATAAAGGTGATGGGAGAGAATAATAATTAATGTGATATTAGAGTTTAGTGTAATTAGTAGGGTAATATTGAAAATTACTTAAATTTTATGATAAATTTAATATTTTTAAATATTTGTAATTGATTTATGAGAATTTTTAATTAGTGCCTTATAATAATGTCTAGAGGAGTAGTAAATCTTTAATTAAAATTAGAAGAAGAAGAAACAAAAAAATACTACTTGAACTTTAAAATCTCAAATAAGTGATTTTCTACTAAAATAAGTTAAAAATTGCTACACAAGTAGTTTATACTTATACTCTTATAGGTAACAAGAATGTTTGAAATTTTGAAGTTCAAGTTGTATTTTCTTGTATTTTTTCTTTAAAATTAATTATAACTATAAATATTGATTTCTTCATAAATATTAAAATGCAGAACATTTTTATCTACTGTAGTTAACAAGAAGTATAAAAACAAAAAATTATATATTTTTCCATGCGTGAAATGACTGGGAATGCCAGGCTAATTAACTAGCATAATACGTGTTCTTGCTTTCTCATATATTAAACTATCTAAATTTTTTATTTTCTTACAAAATCATTCCTAATTTCCTATATACCAAGGGGTAGTTTCATAAGTTGGGCTCCAAAGCCAGGGTTTAAAACAAGCAAATATCAAATCATTTGAACGATATAAATTTAGTTTAGATGGTATGAATTGTGGCTCGTTCTCGGCATAAATACACTCGCCCACAATTTATTTAAGATAACCTCAGTCAAACTTAAGTTTGTATAAACTCTATCCAAACTCAACACAAAAAAGGGCATAAACTGTTGTTGAAGAGGTATCGATATACAATACTAAGTTGTTAAAGATATATTTTCTGGCGTAGAGAAATGTGAATCGGACGGCTCATTTCATTCTTCTACTGCGCTAATCTAATAGCATGTCTCTATTTCATGAATAAGTTACTGATTCTAAAACACGTTGATTGCAGGGTAAAAGTAACCTTCTCACATACATAAAATCCTCAATTCACATAAGAGGATTCAGGCTTTGGAGTGTAAGAGGTTTTTTGGTTGATTCTTTTGTTATGGTGAGTTTTACAAGATTACTTGTAAATTTTCTAGCTTAAAGGGTGACAATCTCCTCTTCATTTAACTCCAATGTGTTTTTTATTGCTGTCACTTAACCAACTTTTAGTATATTTGCTTATAATTTTAACTAAAATAATCATGTGAAAGTTTAAGCCATGAATAATTTCATTTTGAAAGTATGAGGGACAAGGTGCTGATCTTGGAAGTAGATGATAGTTGATAGAATACACTATTTGTAAATTGTCTTGACATGAATAATCATGTTTCTAATCGATGAATGAAAGATAAACAATTCATTTTTATTTCAATATTTTATATAGTATTGGAATGGTCTCTCTGATACTCAAACGGTATCAGGCGAGCTGCTGCTTCTAAGCAACAAAAAGAGTAGGCTTTTAAAAACCACTTGGCTGTCAGATTTTGGAGGTACGAGTAAAGCGTGCGAAGGGTGAACGGGGGCTAAGACGGTGGTTACGAGTCGCTCCGCCGGCCACTGCGGCGGAGATAAAGAGTGATCTCTGGTTTCGTGGTGTGCGGAACTGGGGATTTGTGAGATGGAGTTCGTTTTCGGTGGAACTGCACCTTCGAAGGTGGAGCCAATGGAGGATATAGGGATTAATCGGAAGAGAAAGAAAGGGAAAATAGAGAATGTGAAATTTTCAGGGGAGGAGGTACTGAAGGCTCGGATGGAGGACTGGATGGAGGACGATGGGATGAAGGAAGGACGTTCACAATACAAGGAATCCTTGTTGAAGAATATCTTGCCGGCGTGGTGCGATCTGGATGAGGAGTCAGTGGATAAAGGAGGTAAAATCAACACTGGTTTTGAGGAGGTTGAGGAGCCGACTAAGGGAATTTCTGTGGATTTGAGCAACCCTCTGTGTCCGAAGATTGTTTTGGATGACGCTGAGAAAGAAAGACTGTTGAAGCTTTTTAGAAACACTTTGATTGTGAAACTATTAGGTGCTATGCCTAATTATGATTTTCTTCAGAAAAAAATTCAGACAGTTGTGGGCTAGAGCAGGGGAGATACGTGTTTTTTATCTTCCTAATGATTTTTATCTTGTCAAATTTAAGAGTCAAGAGGACTATGATAGAGCATTGACTGGCGGACCATGGGTGGTAGCAGGCTGCTATTTGAGCGTGATGAGGTGGAGAGCTGACTTCAATCCAAAGACTGAGGTAGTAGACCATGTGGCGGCTTGGGTAACACTTCCTGATTTACCAGCCACTCATTATGACAAGAAATTTCTATTTAATTTGGGGAATGTGTTAGGGAAGGCTATTAAGGTAGATGTTCCTACTGCACAGAGAAGGAGGGGTAAATTTGCTAGATTGTGTGTTGAATTGGATATGTCTAAGCCTTTAATTCCTCAATTTAGTATTGATGGCATGATTCAATCAATTGAATATGAGTATATGAATTTGTTGTGTTTGCATTGTGGGAGTTGGTCATGTCAGGGAACATTGTGGGGAATTTTTGAAGAGGAAAAAGGAAAAGGATTCTAGTGCTATTGCGGTGGAAGAGGTATCTATTGATGTGGAGAGAGGAGATATGATGGAAGCTGTGAAGGAGAGCCCATGGAAGATTGTTCAAAAGCCATTGCGGCAAAGGAGGAGTAGGATGCGTGGGGATGAGAGGACGGAGACGAACAGATTTGCTGTACTTGGATCTGTGTTAAATGATACAAAGCAGGGTAGGCCTCTAATGGAACGTACTAATAAGGTAGCAGCACAGAGTTTTGGTGATAGATCTTATATGGAGATTGGAAGGGGTTATAGTCTTAAGGGGAGTTCATCAAAAAATGGTGAGAGGAGGGGTATAAAGGAGATACCAGCCGACTCTAGCAGTGGAAAGGGTAGAGGTCGTGGTAATGAGGTGGAAGATGTAGTGGGGAAGGGGTTTGTATGGAAACAGAATGTAAATATGGATAAATTTGTACCAAATTACAATTTTACCTTTAATGTATTTTTTGTAGTAATAAAGAGCACCCAAAACTTATAATACTAATTTATTGATTTCCATCCACCCTAAAATATTTTTCCAGTAGCACATAATATTTTAAAGTAATTTTTAAATATTTACTTGATTTTCTAAATATTTTTCCACCCACTCTCTCTTACCATTATCACAAAAGCCCTTATGCTTAAGCCAATCCAAACAAGTTTTTATTTTTGTATAAGCTCAATTGACAATCGCCAATCCAAACATAAATCACATTACATAATTTAGTTTTTACCAAAAGTAATATTATAACAAGTCCAATTGAAACAAGCCCAATTATCTATCACTGTTTCAAACACACCCAATATCCCTCTGTGGCAAGGATAAAAAAGATGGGCCAAAGAAACAAAAAGACAAGAAGTTTCAATATCTGTTGGCCGCAAGAATTAAAAAAATGGGTTAAAGTGTAAATTTGTTCCCAAATTATAACAAAAGAATAATATTATCTTAAAAGTTTTATTAGATTTAATATTACCCCAAAAATATTAAAATAGAGTAATATTATCCTTTTTGGTTATAAAGTTATCAATCAACATCAATTTTTTAACATTATTATATTTTAAAACTTTTAAGGTGATATTAAGCCTAAAATTACTTCCAAAATAATATTTATCCTCAACGAAAATTTCTAAACAAATTGTGCACCTTAACCTAAAAAAAGTTGATCAAAGAAATAAAAAGAAAACATTTTCTTTCTGAGGAACAAAGGGAGATCATAAACCTTCAAAATTCGAATACAGGTCTCACTAGTCACCACAAACTGACTTGATTCATATATTTCACAAAAAGAATTGGATAAGGAAAAAGTAGAAGCAAAAAAAAAAAAAGGAAAACCAAAAGGAGCAATTAAAGACTTATTTGGAAAACACTACAAAATGTCAACGGTTCGCCCTCATCTCAAGGAATCATACAGAAGCAGCACCAAGAAAACATCCGACCTTGTATGGACCGACATAGTACATACACATCACATACACGCACGTTACTTCATTCTTCATCTTCAACCTCCCTTCCTCATCACAACCATAATCCCATCACTGTAGCCCCAACAATGGCCCCCCACATCTGTTTCACGCTCATCGCCGCAGAGTCATCCGCAGGAGCCCCAGGTCCATCAGCCGCTTTCTTTTTTGAGG
This sequence comes from Inga laurina, assembly GCA_963855925.1. Classification (NCBI taxonomy): domain Eukaryota; kingdom Viridiplantae; phylum Streptophyta; class Magnoliopsida; order Fabales; family Fabaceae; genus Inga; species Inga laurina. Next base: position 65,400,066 of record OY979707.1, on the reverse strand, counting down.
CTTTTGTCTTGGCCGATGCAGGTGACGGCGCCGGTGTCGGAGCCTTGGCCTCGAAGAAATCCCGGGGGAGAAGCACCTTGTCCAATTGGTAAACCGCTAGCTGCCTATCTGTATACACGGTCCCACCAACGGTGGCATTGACAACGCCGGTCGTCATGTTGACTTGGTTGCCAGAACCCGTGACGTTGAGGGCCAACCGATCCGGATCCGCCCCGGCCTGCGTTCGCACCGGGTTGCTCAAAGTGTCAAAATTTGATAGGGAGACCACTGTGGGCAATATGTGGAACTGAACGAGCTCATTCTTCTGCTGGTCGTTGAGGGAGTTGAGGAATCCCGATTTGAGGCTGGAGAAGGCATTGTCGGTGGGGGCGAAAAATGTGATGCCACCACTTGAAGTCAAAAGCTGTGAGTTGATTTGGTTAGCCACTTGGGTCGTCTTGAGAAGACGGATCAGAGTGGTGAATCCTCCAGCCTTGTTGAGGATTCTGATGATGTCTGTGGGAGGCGACGACGGGGAAGGAGCCGGAGCCGCTGCAGGCGACTGAGCCGAAGAGGTGGAAAGAAACAGAGAAAGAAGAACAAGTGAGAGGAGCTTCATTATGGTGGTGATTGTCGTCAACAATGGAGTGATATCTGTGAGTGTGAGTAGTGAGGGAAGAAAGGAGGGGAATTTATGGAGGTTCAGGGAAGGGGTTATCTTAAAGTTAGGATTAAGAAAGGTTAGAGGTTAGGATCTGTGAGTATACATCGGAATCAGATGAAAGGTGGTGCGTCAAAGCATTACAGAGAGAAAGAGAGAGAGTAGCCAGTTGGATATTGCTTGGGAAGGAAGGCACCACGGTGACAAATAAGGATGAAAAAGAAAAATAGTAATTGCGTAGCATTTACTTGTTCATATTCCCAAATTATAAAAATGCAAAGAAAGAAATGGAACAGGAAAAACATGGAAAATTGCTTGCCATAATCTAAAGGCAGAAGGCTTTTTGGCCAGAAAAAAACTAGAGAATTTGATGATGAACTCAACCCCGTGGATGTTAGCCCATCACCTACGATGAGAATAGCTACTTACTCGGTGTTGATTGTGTGTGGGTCACACCTCTGCTTTTTAATCAGTAGTAATTATGATAATTACTCTCCCTAATCGGGAAAAAGCAACAGCTTTTAAATATTATTACAAGCTTTATTACTTTATCGAATCATACATTTATTGCCTCCTTTTTACATGCCATGATCTTTCTGATGAAAAAACAGAGTATTCATCGTTGAATCTTAATTCTTAACCAATCAAACAGGGTGTAAGCGAAAAGCTAAAAAGTTTGATGTTATTTTAAAACTTCGGGCAAAACCAATCTGGATGATGATTTCTTCATAAAGAAAATAAAAGTTGACATGAAATATTTGCTATTCGCAGCTGAGATTAGCGTTAGGTATTAATCATTAAATGTAGAGATTTATAATTAACAACTCATTTATAACTAACAAACAAAAAAGTAGACGTTTAGAATAATATATAATTCTAATATAAAAATGTTGGTTTCAGTAATAAATCAATTTGGTCAGAATCCAATTAATTGGTTTCGATTTCATATAGTGTAAATAAAGTCAAATTGAACTTTAGCAAAAGACTGGAGGCAAAATGCCAAATAGTTAAAAAGTACCATCAGATATAAGATACACGAACTGAAACGAAATTGACACTCTCTCTTGGACTTGACCTTTCCACAGTCTCTATTGCAGCTTCAGTCCAACGCTATATACCAAGTGCATGTTTTAGATTTTTAGAAGTAAGAATTTTTTGTCGGCTCGTGGAAGAGTGCTTAAAAAACACTTTTTGTTGCCTCCAAACAAGCACCAATTCTATAGCATCATGTTATTTTGATAACTAGTTACTAGTGCTTGAAAAAGTCATGAGGAGGCCTTAAGAAGAACTAGTACAAGGTTACAAGGAGGATCGAAGCAATAACCTTGCACTTTTCAGGAGCTTCTATGTCATTAGGCTACAAGATCATGAGCATGTGATATATACCATGAAGTCATGAAATACACTGGTATCAGATATGTATCAGTACTTGCTACTTGATAGGTACATCTCAATAAAGACAACACCAAGAAAAACACAAAGAACACCAATTAATTATTGTATATGGCACAACCACTATGGGGTTTAATTTAACAGACCAGCGGCCGTGTGAATAGACTTCGCCTTCAATGAAATATACATCTACACTACCCATCATATTATGATCGCATGGACACCTTGACCTAGTCACTGGAAAAAGAATACAAAAAAATTAGACCCTGGGACCTTGAAAGAGATGTATGAACTAAGAACTAAGAGATGAACCCTCTAAACAAATGTGTATTAAATAATGCGTCCATATCGTGACACAAAACGTGAGAAGGTTGCATAAATTACACGCTTGGGTTCTTCTCCATTTACATGCTAAACTATTTCTAACCACCATTTACACTGGAATTTCTCTCCCTTAATGCATCCTCTGCTTTTATTTTCTCCGGGACAAAATCTGAACAAGCAAAAGCAATATAAACAACCTTGTCAATTAAAGCAAAGTAAGCATTGAGAACTTCAACTATCAGATGTTACTATATTATAGTAAGAATGGCATTGGGATATGAATAAGAATTACCTGATAGAAAGTCGTATCTGCTCTGCTTGCTTACAACAGATGCTGAAAACAAATACAGGTGTCTTAAAAACTAATAATGTTTAACCAACACAGAGTTGATCTAACGGTGTAAGACCCTGCTAGATCCTTCTTAATTTCGAGTTTAAGTCCCAAAGGAGACATATGTATTGAAAGGGATAGCCACGAACCCCGAACCGGATACCAAATAATAATATCAAAATAAAACTGATAATGTTTAATGACATAAATGCAAGCACCAATATCAATTTTAACGAGCAAAAAAATATTTCTACATTAGTTTTGGGCCTTATAAGTTATGACATTGTGAAGATTTATGGTGAGTGTTTTAGGTTTTAGAACAACCGAAAACAATTTTAGGTCTGGGTATATTGAGTTTTTGACCTCGCGCCCCATCTCAGTTTATCTCTTACCAATAGGCTACAATGTAAGAGTTGGCAATATTCTTAAACCCCATCAATAAAACTAAAGGCTTGCAGCCACTGAAAGATAGTTCCAAATTGGTTCTGCATGGAGATGAACCCATAGCTGTGGCAAGATATGGTTCTGCATGGTGAAATTGGTTCTTCTGTTGATGCTCAGACAGAATGCAGGCAACAGATGGAAAGCAGATGTTATTTAATTACTGTATAGAAGAAACAGTCAACAACATTTGATCTAACTAAATGTTTCTATTTTCTAGATGCCTAAATGTACATTCTTAGGAGAGTTTCCCCTAGCTACCATTGATGGATTTGATATGACATAGCTGTTTGCCTATGATCTCTAGTAAAAAATTGATTAGTGGTACAATATCCTTATTTACGGTAGAAAAGAATCAGATTTTGCCAATTACTTCAAAAGCCATCGGCAGACAGAATCAGCCAACCTTAGACTCAAAACCATGAACATGAATATTAGTATTGATCATCACTCTCCTCCCATTCCCCACCCAAAAAAGAAAATTATCCTTATAAAAGGAACTTTACTGGGGCAGTTCAACTTTCGTGAGTATGAAGAAGGTAAAGTTGAGTCTCTAATAATTCATAAACAAATGTTTTTGTTTAATTTCCTTGTTGCTAAAAGAGGCACAAATGATAATTTAGCAAAAGGTCTTTGGACCATAGTAAGTCAACAGATAGGGTTAACAGCTATGAATAATTTAGCAAGAGAAGGAGATTACAAAGGTGTTTGTAAGCCAGAGATTTTTTTTGATCCCGAACACAGGTAGCATGACTGTCCCGCGTAAAATGTTGAAGGAACATCTCCTGCAACCAGAATTGGCAGATAGGTTGGTCTCATAAAATGTTGAACACAAATTAACGAGCTCAAAGTTATGAAATTTAAAATCAGAGGTGAGAATTGAAACACGAACAAATAAGATATATAGTGAACAAAAAACATTTACCGTGGCTTTGTTGATGGCAAATATGGCTTCCTGGGAAACACGCAATTCAAGATCTTGGCCCCTAATTATCGTACGGATACGATTCATGGGAAATACATTGCCCTTGGCGTCTCCTTTGCCTTCAGCTTCATCTTCGCCATCATATTTAATTCCTTTGACTTTGTTTTTTTTGGGTTTAATTGCACTGGTTCGGCCATTTGTGATCTCAGTCTTGTCGTCCAGACGCTCTTCCTCTTTGAATTTTTCATGGAACTCGGTACTGGAAGAAGGAACAACGATCGCTTTATCGTCCTTATTCACATCAAGATTGTTAAGTTTTTTCTTCTTAATACTCTTGTCTTTCTTGTCCAGGTACTTCTCTTTTCTGGGTTTAGCGGCTTTGGTCGCTGGTTTGGAACTGTCAGCGTCTTCGCTCTTGTGTTCTGTCTTGGAATTTTTGGAAGAAGCCATTGATGTATGTCGCAGCTCAAGGGTTTCCAACTTTCAGTTTTCTGTTTGTCGCTGCCGCTACAGCCTTCCAGTTCCAGTTCGCGAGTGTCTTTTTTTTTTTAATTTCCCGCACAAAACCATTTTGGGCCTACAAAGACAAGACTGTTTTGGGCCTCTTGGATAGAGCCCGATTGCTCAAATATATTGTTTAGCGGCCTGCTATGTCTTTATTGAGAACTATCGCAGGCCTTGAATTAGTAATATGAGAGTATATGTTGGCCCAAAAGAAAAGTTCGATCCTAAATATAACATAGAATTAATTTTTTTTGGAGGAAAAAAAAAATTAAATAAGTTACTTAATCATATCATATATTGTGCATTATTGGATTATATATCAGTTTATAAGTTAGACAAAATAGTTTGAAGAAAAAAATTATAAATATAAATATTTTAAAGTAATTTAATTAGCTCTCTTAATATCTCCAAAAAAATTAATGTTGTCTTATATTTAGGACCGAAGCTAGTATGAGATTATGTTCCTAACTTTAGCTTATTGCTCATGGCCAACAACGTCTTCACGTGAACATATATGGATAATGTGGTTACCAGGTAGCATGGAAACGAAGGCGAGGGGGAACCAAATATCGAGCACGTGCGTCATAGTTTAATCAAGAAATATTTTCTGTATTCAATAATGCTCCTTACTCCTTACTCCACGTGACTGCTTCAGCTGGCGATATATAAATACCTGGACAGATCCGAATATATCTTCAATAATATCATAGTTTAATCATGAATACAGAAATTTATAGAGCGGCAGATCTTAAAGTTTGAAGTAACATAGAGATACGGATTCGGGGAATCTGGAATACAAGTATACAACGTGTGAAACAAAATAACTGAATCATATGTGATGTGGACGAACCCTATCTCATCATCATCCATATATTTTGTGTGCGCCAAATTGAAGTTTTTCGTAGGTTGTTGAATTTGTAATAGGGATTTCATTGGAGGACAAACGAAGGTTCAAAATTGTTGTCTAATAAGGATTGTTGACCTTAAGCCGCTGGTTTAATGGATGCACAAATGTTACCTGTGTTTGCATACCAAGTGTGCCTGAGAGTTGTGTGACGCCATTTATGGGGAGCAACTAGGTAAGGCCCACTCATTCATGAAGAGGTTTTGTGATGGGGCGGCCATTCAATGTACTCTCCCCCCGGCCCACCCCTCTCCTTTTTTTTAATGAACAATTTTTATTTTTATTGCACAAAATAAACTAACAGTTAAAATTAGTTAAAAATAATAAATATGTCAAAAATATCATGTTTCTCCTAAATATGTCCATATGGGAGAAAATGAGAAACAAATATGAGAAAGTATCAGTATAAAATATGAGAGAGAATGTGTAATAAAATAATAAATGAACAAATGAAAGAGAATTAATTGTGAGTGAGGGATAATTAATAGGGAAAATCCCTGAAAAAGAACTTCAAAGGTGTGAAAAGACAGAGAGGTGTTCCAAATTTGGTTAATCCCGCAGAGGTGGTTTTGACTGAACTAGAATTTACAATTTCAAGCAGAAATGACACATTTGCCCATCTGATGTAAGATATAAGAACATGGTGGGGCATAAGAGGGCAGGATGAGAGGGAAGGAAAGAGTTGCCGCTATCCAACCAAAAGTAAGGTATGTACTTTTTGAGTCGACGATGTTCTTCCCTTGCCTAATCGATCCTCAATCATAATTTTTTTCATCTTCATTTGGGTGGTAAAAGATGAATTCGAAGCTAGGTATTTGGGTAGGAGGGACGTGAACGTTGACGTTTGGTTGGGGAAAAAATTATTGATGATTGTTAAATCTGATAGAAGGCTGCGATGGTATGTTAGGTGAGTTAGAGGTATAAGGGTGGAGAGAGAAAATAAGGTGGATTTTGTGGGAGATGAGTAAGATAAAGTTGATAAATCCTAATGCATATCTGTGAAACACTGAAGTAGGCATTTAGCTTTGTTTTTCTGAATTAATAATGTGAGGATTTATTTGTTGTAGGGAACTTAATAAAATAGATGAAAATATTGGGTCAGGTTGGGCAAAGGAGTTGTTTTATTATTTTCGTGTAGGGGAAAATTTGAAAGTAATAACGAAGGTGAAGTTAAACTCATTGGAGATAGTGTAAAGGTAAAAATGCTAACAGATGGGATAAGACTGGAAGATTTAAGGAAAATTATATCAACAAGGACATATGGGATAAGATTGGTTAATTTGTCTGACTGCTTACTATGTACACAATTGTTATGTTTATGTGTGTTGTCATGTTGGAGGCAACAATTTTTTCCCTTTGTTAGATGTATGAATCCATTTGGTTGATGACACTGGTCCTGTGTTATCTTGGTAAATGTATTTCCGAACTTATGACAGTTAATTGTTATCTCAAATTTAGATAATAGTTTAACAAATTTACTTAGCATCTTCACAAGTTAAAATAAGGCTCTTTGCAAGGTGCGTAACATTTTCCTCACCTTATATAAGAAAACACCTTAAAAGTTGCATGGTTTTCCTAATTTCAGATAAACCGTTGTCATATTTCTATAAGGCTTTCACAAGTTCATATAAGCATGTCCGCATGTTCCTTGGTATGTTCTTGAACATGGACAACAAAATTCCCCGACACTATGAATATTTTCCCAATTTCAGATAAGCGTATATCAATTTTTTATAATGCTTTAGCAAGTTCAGATAAGCATTTCCGCAGATTCTCTCACTTTTTTCACCACTAGCACAACAAAATCCTCTAAACACTTGCATGAGTTTCCCAACTAATGATAAGAGTTTGTCATTTGTATATAGGGCTTTTGCAAGTTCATATAAACAATTTCTCAGGTTCCTTCACTATTTTCTCCACTAGCACAGCAATATCCCTGACCCTTGTTTGCTTTTCTCAATTTCATATTACATTTTATCATTTTTTAAAGTATTTCGCGAGTTTAGATAACCATATTCACAGTTTCACACACTTTTTATCAGCCTGCGCTACAAAATCCCTAACACTTGCACTTTTTCGCAATTTCGATTAAGCAACTGTCAAAAAACGATTAAATTTTCCCATGTTCAGATAACATATGTTGCTTCACTATTTTCACAACTTTTTTTTTTTTTGTAAACATCAATACGCTATGACAGTACAATTGTCTTATCATTTTCTATCAAAAGAGGACAATATCCTTCTTCTTCCACCCTATACATTAGTTACAAAAGAATGGAGTGGACAACCTATACAAAAAAACCTTGACATACTGACATCTACGCCCCATAATGTGGTATGACTTACATAAATAACAATGGAGCATCAAATGGCATACAAAAACTAAGGCCATGACAGTACCCAAAAACTAGCAACAACTAACATTTTCTACATTGCCTCCAATGTATTTAACTTCACCTTCATTATTACTTTTAAATTTTCCCCTACACGAAAATAACAAAACAACTCCTTTGCACAACTTGATCCAATATTTTCATCCATTTTGTTAAGTTCCCTGCAACAAGTAAATTAGCACATTATCAGTCCAGAAAAGTAAAACTAAATGTCCACTTCAGTGTTTCACAAATCTGTATTAGGGTCTATCAACTTCATCTTACTCATTTCCCACAAATTCACCTAATTTTTTTCTCTTCACCCTTATACCTCTCACTCACCTAATATACCATCTCAACTTCCTATTAAATTCAGCCATCATCAACAATTTTCCCCCAACCAAACATCAATGTTCACATCCCTCCAACCCAAATACTCAGCTCCAAATTCATCATTTACCACCCAAATGAAAATAAAAAAAAATTATGATTGAGGATCGATTAGGCAAGGGAAGAACATCGTCGACTCAAAAAGTGAATACTTCACTTCGATTGGATAGTGGCAACTCTTTCCTTCCCTCTTGCCCTACCCCTCTTTGCGCTTCACCATATTCTTTTATCTCTCACTTCTTTTCTCTTACATCATATGGGCAAATGTGTCATTTCTGCTTGAAATTGTAAATTCCAATTCAGTCAAAACCACCTTTGCGGGATTAACCAGATTTGGAACACCTCCCTGTCTTTTCACACTTTTGAAGTTTCTTTTTAGGGATTTTCCTTAATTAATATAAAGATGTGTATTTAATAGGGGTAAAAAATGAAAAAATAGTTTAAATTTTGAAACACAAGGAGAAAGTTACTTATAAAAAGGACTAACCTCAAGAGAGAGAAAAAATTACTTGTAAAAATGATCAAAAGGAGAAACAAGCAAGTGAACCTTTCAACACCCAAAGTGGGGAAATAAAAGAAGATAAAGTTTTTATAAATTCAAAAAAGAAAAAAAGAAAAAGAGGAAAAACAAACTGATCATATGTGACCTCACCGAAAAATTGAGAGAATCAAATTTAGAGGATAAAATCTGGGTGTCGGAAAGGAATGGTTGAGAATTAGGTCAAGGTTTTGTTGTGGAAGACAACCAGAACCAACAACCATGTTTAATGTGTTTGATTCTTCAATTATGAAATATAGGTTTGCGCTGTGTGTCATCATCTTGACATTAAAAACTAAGCATTATCATAGTGAATGGCCCCAACCATGTGGGAACATGTAGCAATTGTCACAATAATCAAGGGACACCCCAGTCAGAAGCAAACCAAGTCTGGGACCAAAAAAAGGTCAAAAAGAAAGGCCGATCGAAATTAAGGATGAGTGTGAAATTATAAAGTAAGTCTTTTATTTGATATGAAAAACCCAAGAAACGACAGAATGCGCCACTTTTTTGTCATTTTGGGTTTTGGTGCCTACAGATCCGAAACCCATCAAGTTTGATCACATGCATGACTTGAATGATGAATCCCCTCCCTCCAACCACTAAATATATTAATTTAATAAAAATCCATATCTCATTAGTCATTTCAACACCACTCGCATTTTTGACTTAGCTCGTGACTCTTCAATTACTGTATGTACCAGCTACCACACTCATTAACTCAACAATCACAACATAGTAATTTAGTGTATGTTTGAATTCGGTCATGATAGTTTATAAGATATTTTTTTATGTAAATCGAGATAAAATTTTTCTTAGATACTCTCCTCGTATATTGTATATATTACGATTGAAAAACTGCTTTTAAATATACTTATCGCTATTCTAAATACATACTAGTCGTAACTCTTCAAACTGATGTTCGTGCGCTCGTCAGTTAATATACTCTCTCTCTCATAAGTGTTTAAGATTTAAATTGTCTTATTACTCTGATCTTATTTATAAGTCTTTTTTAACTAATTTTTATATACCAAAAAGATTTAGTTAAATTATTAACTATGAGCTAAATTTTTAATTTGGCCCTTGTCTATAATTGGTTTTAAAAGTTAACATGAATAATTTTTTTTTATTTATTACAACTAATAGGGGTAAAAAAGTACAAAACACATTTACTACCCTAAAACTGGATTTATAAATATGACTAATTTTTTTGGTTAAAAAAAGACTTATAAATAGGACTAGAATATTAATCTTTTTTATAGGAGATTGACAAGAGTAGTCTGAATATTTAATAAGTTTTTTCTATTTTTACCATTCATTAATTATATTTCTTACATTAATTAAAAGGTTTGTGATGCTTATATTTACTTTATTTCACTTTCTTGCATCCCCTCATAAATAATGATAAATATGAAAAATAAAATTTATTTCAGACATACTTATTATTTTTAACTAACTCAAATCACTTTTTAACCACGTAATTCAATTATTGACAATTTGGTGAGAAGTAGCAATTTGGTCGCAACACTATAATTAAATTGAGATTGTATATCCTATGCAAGATGATAATAGTTGTCACGTCCATAATTTTATCAAATATTAGTTGTCCTCACAGTAAGAATAAGAGGACGTAATTTTTGTTGTTAATCCTTTTAAAAGAAATGAAATCTATAATTAAAGAAGTGTTTGAAATTGTGGGGGGGAAAGTCGAACAAGTACCAAGTGCGATGGCTAATGATGAGAAGGAGACGGCGAAGAGCTACAGCACGCGCGCATCTTTTGCACACACCTCATAGTCGGTGGTTGTTTGTCCCTCCCCCCTGTTCCTGTTTCTACTACGTACTGCCACGGTCCCCTTCAGAAGTGGGGGGAAAAAAAATCATAGAAAATCATGATTAAAAGATAAGTATTACTAACCTAATTTAATTTAATTAAGGAAGTTAGTTAGTGTGACATGTTTTTCTACAATACTTAAATCATTTTTCTTAATTCTCTCATTCTTGATTATTATTATTGAGGGAGTATTAAGAGAGGTAAATTAAAAAAAAATTAATAAATATGAAAACTATGTCTTATATTTATGACTAATATCAACTTTTCAAATACTACCTCCGGTCCTAATTATAAGACAAAGTTTACTTTTTTTGGAGAAATTAAGGAAGCTAAATAAGTTACTTAATCATATCTTATGTTATGTATTCTTAGATTATATATTAATTTATTGGTTAAACTAATTAGTTTCAAGAAAAAAAATAAAAATAAAAATACTCTAAAATAATTTAATTAGTTTTCCTAATTTCTCCAGAAAAGTCAACTTTATCTTATAATTAGGACAAGAGAGAGTATGTCTTATGAGATGGAGTAGTGAATTAGAATATATCCATACTACTTTTTTGTTATTAAAATTTGTAAGCCGATTACTTTCATTTTTAAATCATAAATATAGGGACCAGTAATCATAATTAAAGAAATTATAAGAACTTAATTAAGTATTTTGTAGAATTATATAAGATTAAGTTGGCTTTTTTTTTTAAAAAAACAGTTAAATAAATTAATGATAATATATACTGTATATCATTAAATTATATATTATTTTATAAGTCAAACTAATTAAATTTAAAAAAAAATATAAATATAAATATTTTAAAATAATTTATTTAATTTTCTTAATTTTTTAAAAAAATCATTTTAATTTTATATTTACACGACAGCTAGTAATTTTTTCCACCAATCAATCACTTCCTCTTGCTTTATAAAGTAATCACGTCCTTTTTCTTTATCAGTCAAATTTCTCATTATTAATTTAATCTCATAAAAATTTATAAGTAATCATTTTATATTGCCGTATTGACGACTCTTAAACATAATCTAATAGTCAACATCCCAACAAAAATTTTTCATATCAGTATCCTTTTTAATTTGCCCGCGACGTCGTGTTCCTTCCCGCTCTCGGTAAATTACCGTAGCTTCCTTCTTTTTCTTCTTCTTCTTTATTTTTTTTGAACAATAGCTTCCTTCTTCCCTTACAACTCCAGAAGAGTCAATTTCACTTTTGACTCTTACAACCTCTAAACGCAACCAGTAAGCATTTTCCATAGGCTCTTAAAACGTTGCACCCGTGTCCTGCATGATTAATACTTTTATGCAACATCATTTAGCTTTCCCTCTATTTTCAAATTCCATAAGGCAAAGTAAATCTATCTTTCTAGTTTCCACTTCAAATTTTCCTTTCTCAATTTCCAAGTTCACACTTCACACCACCGCATTTGCTGACAAAAATTAGGAAGGCCCCCATTTTTGTGTGCGCTCTTCTTCAATAAAGTGAAAATGGAAAAAAAAAAAAAATCTCAAATGCCTTACAAAGACAAATACTTGCCACTTTTTTTTTTTTGGCCAAGACAAATACTTGCCACTTGAAGATAAGCCAAGGCAGTAAATTCATGAGATCACAAATTTGTAAGCTCTGTTTAACAGGACAAGAAACCAGCTGAGGAAGACGATAATGACGCTGACATGTTTTGCGGTATTGTAAGATATTAATTGACGTGGCGTGCCCTTCCTGCTCTTCAAACTCTTGCCTCTACTCCTTCTTCTTATCATTCCTTTTAGCGCCTAAGCGAACATTATCTACACTTATTTAGAGGATAAGGCTGTAGCAGTCTAGCAGATTAAGCTAAGCATTCTTTTGGGAAAGCAATCTACTGTAACTGTTTTCTAAAGCCATTATCTTTTTGCCATTTACTTGACGGAATTGAAAGTGTGTCTTTGACAAAGATCTGGGCTTTTAAATACTAGAAGCAAAAGGGAATCATTGTTCTTCCCCACTCTGTGGGTTTTGGCATTTGGTTCTCTGGGAAACCTGAAAAAGGCCATATGAGAACGACTCGTATACTATTTCTTTTCTTTTGGTTCCTAGGCGTTCTAGCCTACACGTCGTTTTGTGCCAATGTCACGTACGACCACCGTGCATTGGTCATCGACGGCAAGCGCCTTCTCCTCATCTCTGGTTCTATTCATTACCCTCGCAGTACTCCAGAGGTGTGTGCCTCTCTGTCTCTTTGAAATGCTTGCCTTATCTTTCTGTGTCTTGACTCTGGAACTTATAGCTATGGTGGATTTTGTTGTTTCAGATGTGGCCTGACCTTATTAAGAAATCCAAAGATGGAGGACTCAATGTGATTGAAACCTACGTCTTCTGGAACAAGCACGAACCAGTCCGAGGCCAGGTTTGGTCACCATTTTCATATTTTCTTACTTGCTTCATATATCTGAATTCTGACACTGGTTAGTTTGTTCATCTACTTATCAGTAGAAAAAAAGAAGAAGGAAGAAATGCTCCTCAACTCAATTGTATCTTTTAATTAATTGGTTCTTATAAACATCATAGTTGAAAGCATTGAACATTTTTTTCTCTAAAACAATTCTTATAGGAAGACATTGTTCTGGCATAGTCACTTATGAATTAGATGTATTGCAGTATAATTTTGAAGGCGGGAACGATCTAGTAAAATTTGTGAAGTTAGTTGGAGCAGCCGGCCTATACGTGCATCTACGGATTGGTCCGTACGTATGCGCTGAATGGAACTATGGGTAAACTTCCCATCTTTCTTTTTTTGTATACTTCTCACAGTCTATTTCTTCATAGTTTCATGAACAATTTAACTTTTGGACAGTGGTTTCCCTCTCTGGTTGCATTTTATTCCTGGAATTCAGTTCCGTACTGATAATGAACCATTCAAGGTAATTCATTTTTCTCTCCTCTCATCTCGCTGTTTGGTTAAATTGGTGTTCACCGCCACCAACACATACTCTGCTTTCAGAGAGAAATGCAGCGATTTACTGCTAAAATTGTGGACTTGATGAAGAAAGAGAATCTCTATGCGTCTCAGGGAGGACCAATTATTTTATCTCAGGTAAATATAAGGTTCAATATAGGCATATATTATATTATAATTTATGAATAATCTCTTCAACCCTCTGCAAACTAGTTAATACAAGAATAATGAGCACTCTCTAATGTATGCTAGATTGAAAATGAGTATGGTAATAGTGACATTGAGCCTCGTTATGGTCCTGCTGCTAAACCTTACGTCAAGTGGGCAGCTTCAATGGCCATATCACTCAATACAGGAGTTCCCTGGGTCATGTGCCAGCAAGCAGATGCCCCAGACCCCATTGTAAGTTCCCTTTCATCTATTATCTTCAACTGCTTTGAAGCCTATGTTTTAGCAGATTGTGTTTCTTCCTGAATGGAGCTATCTTGTTATTCTGTGATTCTGCCTGCGCGTTCCTTAATTGACATATTCATTGCTCACAGATTAACACTTGCAATGGATTTTACTGTGATCAATTCACACCAAACTCTAACCAGAAACCAAAGTTTTGGACTGAGAATTGGAGTGGATGGTGAGCATCTTTTTCCCCAAGGGGTTGTGTATTCTCTTCCTAACTTCACTGTTTTTTTCTTCTTTCTTGTTTTATTTCTATTAAAACATTGTTTGAATTCTATGGATTTCTAGGTTTCGATCATTTGGGGGTGCAGTTCCCTACAGACCTGTAGAAGATCTTGCATTTGCCGTGGCGCGGTTTTTCCAACGAGGCGGAACATTACAAAATTATTATATGGTAATACATCCTTACATGGTGTTATGTTCATATATGACATTTCAAGATAAAACAGGCTGAACTGAAGGTGGTAATGATTTTACGCCCTAATTTTTTTGTTGCTCTGAAACAGTACCATGGTGGGACCAACTTTGACCGAACTTCTGGGGGTCCATTCATTTCTACAAGTTATGACTATGATGCACCAATTGATGAGTATGGTATGCAGACTTTGCAGTTTTCATTGTCAATCTTTTGGTGGAAAAATGGAATCTTTCCTTTTTAGACACCACATTTATGTAGTACCAAAAAGAAGCCGTTTGGTATATACATGAGATATGCTTCTTATTTTCATAGAAGACACTTAGTGTTAACAGGTTTATTTGGGATAACCAAATATCTTAATTGCATGATGCAGGAATTATCAGACAGCCTAAGTGGGGACACCTCAAAGATGTGCATAAGGCCATAATGCTTTGTGAAGAAGCATTGCTAGCCACTGATCCTCAAATTAAATCACTTGGTCCGAATGTAGAGGTATATTTGAGCTTTATTATAATTATTGATCCTGTTAAAAAAGCTCTCTCATGCCTCATGTATGACAATAGAGTTTCTGGATAAACTTATATTCGGCGATGCTGTGTTTGTACTTTAAAGTTTTGGCATAATTATCTATATTCGTGATTAGATATTTTCATAGTTTTCTACAGATTCCTGAGAGTTGAGTGATTGCAGTAACACGTTGTTTTCCTGTCTTTCTTTTCTGCACTTCCACTTCTTATCTGATTTAGAAAGTATTAATCTTTTGTTTCTATATTAACGCACAACTTGCATTATTTAAATCCAGGCTGCAGTTTACCAGGCAGGATCTACATGTGCTGCCTTTCTTGCCAATGTGGGCACTTCATCTGACGCAACAGTAAATTTCAATGGCAATTCCTATCACTTGCCGGCTTGGTCTGTGAGCATCTTACCAGACTGCAAGAATGTAGTGCTTAATACAGCAAAGGTTTGCCTCATCAACTTCAGTTTCTTGGCTGATACAGTTGAGATAATTTATGTTCTTTGCCAGTCCAAGAAGGGCTTGAAATGAAAGTTCTTAACTCCCTGCATGACAGGTTAATTCCCAATCTACCATTTCAAGCTTCACAAGAGAAATTTTCAAAGAAGACAGTGATTCTTTAGAAGGTTCTACCTCTGGATGGAGTTGGACAAGTGAACCAGTAGGTATTTCAAAAGCTGATGCATTCTCAAAGGTTGGATTACTGGAGCAAATAAATACAACAGCAGATAAAAGTGACTACTTGTGGTACTCACTGAGGTATACTGACCTCTGGTTCACACAGCCATCTTCTAAGCTATAATTATCCTCTCCATGTTGACATTTCTCTCCTTTTCTTTTTGTTACTTTTTTTAGCATTGATCTTGATCATGGTGGTGGCCCTCAAACTGTCCTTCACATCGAATCACTTGGCCATGTCGTTCATGCATTTATCAATGGGAAGCTTGCAGGTAAAAAAAATGAAAGAAATGAGAACTGACATGACAGTAATTTTGTATATTCCTTGTCACTCAAAATTTAGGATAGTATATGTCTATCGTTCTTGGACGCACCTTCCTTGCTTGCTCATAGATTTTATTCAATTAAACTTTTCATGAATTATACAAATACCAACCCATGAGTGACTTTCCAGGGAGTGGAGTTCGTGATGCTGCCAAAAAGTTGGACGTTCCTGTCACTCTTGTAGCTGGGAAGAACACAATTGATCTCCTGAGTCTAACTGTGGGACTTCAGGTTGAGCTTTCCTGATTATACTTATCTTCCAAGAGAAAACTTTTTTTTTTAATTTTTTTTCCTCCAACTTGCATTGGCTTGTTATTTTTCATGTTCCATCTGATTTGGCGTTATGATCAAGTCATTTCTTAATGCTGCATAAGCTAATGTGAACCTTACTTGTACATGACAGAACTATGGAGCCTTTTTTGACACATGGGCTGCTGGAATAACTGGCCCAGTTAGATTGAACGGTTTGAAAAATGGGAGCTCTCTTGATCTCTCCTCCCAGCAGTGGACATATCAGGTTCCTCTCAGCTTAACCTAAAGCCTATTCCTCTCTTTCTCTTTAGGCTGAAATGGTGGCATAACATTCATGCCTCGTTGGGGAATAAAAGTCTTAACAGTCCTTTTAACTTGGCAAGATTATTCTTCACTTTATTACCTTGAAAAATGAACGGGTTTAACTCTCTAAAAGTTTGTGGTTGATGATGCATTTGAGAGCACAATTCTAAATAAGAACTATTAGAAAGATAAAACCTCGCCAGAAGCTTTTCTTGGAACCAACTCTTGCTTATTTGGAGTAATAACTAATAAGAATTAAAACCGAGTTCATTAAATTGATTGATTCAATTGATATCCTAAAAAACCCAAAAATTAAATGTTATCAACTTAAAGAGCCTGATTTGAATAGTTTGAAGCTTAAATGTTTAGTTTTTCTCCTTTCCTTCATCAATGCCTGAGAATGCACCTTTTTTGTCAAAACTTGTGGATACAGGTTGGTCTTCAAGGTGAAGAATTAGGTCTTTCTGATGGATCTGGAAAATGGAACTCGGGGTCTACCTTACCTAAGAATCAACCATTGATTTGGTACAAGGTAATTTTACTTGCCTGGTGGTTGGAACAAAGAGACATGGTTTTCCTTAGATAAAAAGCTGTGCTTTATATCTGGCCACAGATTATTTCTTGCATTTCCAGATGCAGAGACTGGTCTGCATTTTATATACAACCAATAGCGTCTACCTGTAGATATATATTGTTAAGTTGTCATATTCATTAGCTAATTCCTTTTATAGCTTAAGCATCCACAACCTTTTAGGACCTGTTTGGTTCACTCTTACTTTGGGTTAGAGCATGCAAACATGTCTTAAGTTATAGTGAAATTTTATTTGAGTGAAATGGTTAGGCATGTGATCCTAACATTTTCCACTTACAAAGGAAAGATTTAAAGTTCAGGCATAAGATTAATATTGATTCTTAACCAATGATTCCAAAATATGAATCCATGATACTGAAAACCTCATAAGCTTATTGTCTAGTACATATGTTTAATTGGCAAGAAGCAACTTTCGCTTATTGCTTATTCTTGTTCTTTCTCTTCATATGTTTAATGGCTATACATGTTGAACCAGACAAACTTTGCTGCTCCTTCTGGCAATAACCCAGTAGCAATTGACTTCACGGGAATGGGGAAAGGTGAGGCTTGGGTAAATGGACAAAGCATCGGTCGATTCTGGCCCACGTATATTGCTCCAAAGAGTGGTTGCAATGAGGCATGTGATTACAGAGGGTCTTATAATTCCAACAAATGTCTCAAAAATTGTGGAAAGCCATCACAATCAATGTAAGTTTTTAGAGATTCTATATGAGGTAACTCAAAAAGGTAATACTATTTCTCACTGGAACACCCATAATGCCTGCAGATACCATGTACCTCGCTCGTGGTTACGTCCAAGTGGTAACATACTTGTGTTGTTTGAGGAAAATGGAGGTGATCCAACTCAAATAGCTTTTGCAACAAGACAGATAGAAAGCCTGTGTGCACATGTTTCAGATTCTCACCCATCACCTGTAGACTCATGGGATACAGACGCAGAATCAGGAAGAAAACTCGGGCCTGTACTTTCACTGGAGTGTCCAAATCCTGCTCAGGTTATATCTTCCATTAAATTTGCGAGCTTTGGAACTCCTCGTGGGACTTGTGGCAACTTCAACCATGGCCGCTGCAGCAGCAAAAGAGCACTCTCCATTATACAGAAGGTCAGAATCTTGGTATCACTTTCACAGGCTTAGGCCCCTAACGTGCCTTTCTCTAATGTTCCTTGTGAGGCCCTGATCTCCTAAAATTTTGTTTCTTATTTCTTGTGATCATTGGATTCTACATAAAACGAGTGACATTTTAATATTGTTTGGATAAAAAATGATGAACTTTTGAATTTTTTTTTATGATTTTTCAAAGAAAAAAACTCTAAAGTTGTGCAT
This sequence comes from Inga laurina, assembly GCA_963855925.1. Classification (NCBI taxonomy): domain Eukaryota; kingdom Viridiplantae; phylum Streptophyta; class Magnoliopsida; order Fabales; family Fabaceae; genus Inga; species Inga laurina. The sequence goes on along the minus strand of OY979707.1, from coordinate 65,381,665 downwards.
TATTTATTTATTTATTTTGAAAAATCATAAAAATTTGAAAACTTTACTATTTTATTTTTTCATAAGATATTAAAATGTCACTCATTTTAGCTAGAATCTAATGATCACAAGAAACAAGAACAAAACACTTTGGAAGTTGTGATATTTTAAAGGGCATTAGAGAGCACATTAGAGAAGGTACTTTCACACATTGATATTGATATCTATTTGATTTCAGTTTTAAACTAACTCAAATCAAATGAAACTTCAATAGGCCTGCGTTGGATCAAGAAGTTGCAGTATTGGAGTGTCAATCGATACATTGGGCGATCCATGCAGAGGAGTGGCAAAGAGTTTGGCAGTTGAAGCTGCTTGTACATAATCACTCAGCTCCCGCAACTCATTTGCCACACAAGTATCTAGTTTAATGTGTTTATTTAAGTATAGCCCTAAGTAATTAAAAATGGAATTCAACAAAGAAAAAAGAAAACTCCTGTAAAACAGTTTAATATTACTTTGCCTAAAATGAAGGCAAGGAAGAAGAAAAGATTTCAGCGGGTGGGTTATAAAATATAACTCAATAACCCTACTCGAAGTGGTAGTTTCAGACTTACAAGCTGGACAAACAGGACTATTACTCGATGTACCTTCAACCAGAAGAATATAGTTGTAATGTGTGAGAAAATAATTGAACCATGTGTGATTCAGAACCAACAACTGTGTTTAATATGTTTGAATCTTCAATCATGAATTAGGATTATGCTCTGTCTCATCACCTTGACATTTAAAAATTACCATTATCATCGTATGCAATGGCCCAACCATGTGGGAACATGTAACTATAGGTATGTTTGTTTTAGCGATCAGATTACTTATAGGCTACTTTTCATGTAAATCGAGATACAACTTTTTTCATATACTTACCTCGTATACCGTAAATCACGATTGAAAAGTTACTTTCAAGTATTTCAATCATTAATCCAAACGAGCACATAATCAATGGACGCTCCAATATGAATCAAACCAAGTTTGGGACCCAAAAAAAGTAAAAAGAAGGCCCATGGAAATGAAGGATGAATGTGAAATTAGAGAGCAAGTCTTTTGTATCTGATATGAAAAACACAAGAAACGAAGAAAGCACCCCTTTTTTGCAATTTTAGTTTTGGTACCAACCCGTCTGAAACCAGTTAACTTTGGCACATGCATGACTTCGCTCGTGACTCTTAAATTTCTGTACCAGCTACCTCATTCATTAACTCAACGATCACAACATAGTAATTTAGTCCCAAGACTTTACAATGATGTCCGTGCTTCTCTTGACAAATAAATTAGCTTAGTCATAACTCTATAGTTAAATTGAGATTGCATCTCATTATGCAGATCATAATAGTCGTCACATCCATAATTTATCAAATACTCTTCTAGTTCTTAATATAAAGCATAATTGACATTTTTTGAGATATTAAGGAAGTTAAAAAATTACTTTAAAGTATTGATATTTATCTTTTTTATACTAAATTAATTTGTCTAACTTACTAATATATAATCAAATGATACACAACATATGCAATGATTAAGTAATTATTTAACTTCCTTAATCTCTACAAAAAAAAGTTAAATATATCTTATATTAAGGACTAGAGGAATATCATAGTAAGAATAAGATGACGTTTTTTTTTTTTTTGTTAATCCTTATAAAAGAAAGGAAAATTTTCAAAAAAAAAAAACGTTGGAATATAGGAAAGGACAAAACAGGGCTTCAAAATTCCAAAATCCCAAGTCAGTATGATGTCAGTACGGTGAAGGAATATGAGATTATGAAATCTCGGCGAAAAGACGCACCTGCCCTTCAGCTCTTCCTCTCTCTTAGCTCGGAATAACAACACCGGTCTCTTTATTAATAACACCGTATTGTATATTAACAACTCCACTTTCTTCTTTCACAACTTCATATCTCAAATATGGTGTTGTTAACGTAAAATATGGTGTTATTAATAAAGAGATAGGTGTTGTTATTAGCCCTGAAACTCATTGATTTCAAACTTATCATGTTATGTGTTGGTTTTTGAAATACAAAGTTGTGAAATAAAAAAGTGAAGTTATTAATATAAAATATGGTATTGTTAATATAGAGACTAGTATTGTTATTGACCCCTAAAAATTGTGAATTTCAAACTTATCCCTGTGATGTTTTGGCTTTTGAGATATGAAGTTGTGAAATAAGAAAGTCGAGTTGATAATGTAAAATAAGGTATTGTTAATATAGAGACCGGTATTGTTATTGTGAAACAGGAAAATTGAGTAATTAATGTACAATACAATATTGTCAATAAAGAGACCGATGTTATTATTGTAAAAGAAGAAAGTAGAGTTGTTAATATAAAATATGATGTTGTTAATAAAGATACATGTGTTGTTATTCCAAACTAAGAGAGAGGGAGAGCTGAAGGGCAGGAGCGTCTTTTCTGCTGAGATTTCATAATCCCAGATTTCTCCACTATACTGACACCATACTGATTTAGGATTTTGCTAATTCGAAGCTCTAATTTTCCTTTTGTACATTATTTTTCTAGAATTTTCCCTAAAAGAAATGACATTTACAATTAAAAAAAGTGTTTAAAATTGAGGGGGGGACGTTAAATTTGGAGCAATTTTGCCATAACTGTTATCTTAGTTAAGCTTGATCCTTATCTGACCAAATATGTCGAGCTGACAGTTCATGTGTCATTTATGTCATTTTTGTTTTGGGTTTAGGTGTAAATTTGCCTTAGAAATTTTTACTCAAAAGTAATGTTGTCCTGAAAGTTTTCAAATCGTAGCAATTTCACCTTGGTTGTTATCTAGATTAAGTTTACCCATTAGTTAACCAAATATGCTTATTGATAAGTCCATATGTCAACCATTTCAATTTTTTTTTTCAAAATTAGATTTAAAAATAAGTAATTTTTTAAAAAAGAAAAACAACATCTCATCTGAAGGATTAAAGACAATAAAAAAAAGTTAAAATATCTTGTACGGTGAAGAGAAAATCAAAAAGGTGCCTATGTATCTCAGAGTCATTGGGGTACGGCGGTAGACAGTTTTCGATTGCCTTGTTCTCGGCAATCTTCCTTATTGTGTTATGCATCTAGTGATTGAATCTTTTTCTTCATTACTCTTTAGTGAATGTGAGCTCCTACTCCATATGTAACTTCTTCTTCAAAGTTATTCATGTTGTTAGCTCAATATATTTGGTCAACTAATAGTCAAGCTTAATCTAGATAATTGTTAGGGTGACATTGCTATGATTTAAAAACTTCCAAGGCAGTATTGCTCCTAAGTGAAAACTTCCTTAGCAAATTTGCAATTTAACAAAAATGATGTGGACGACACGTGGACTACAAGCTCAGCATATTTGGTCAACTAATGATCAAACTTAATTGGGATAGCGGTCAGGGTAAAATTACTCATGACACTTTGTGGGCAAAATTGTTATTTAGGGGCAAAATTGTCATTTAACTCCTTCTTTTTACAATAAAAGTTTAAGTGATTTAGGTCCTAGAGTTAACCAAGGTTTGGGCATAACTCTAAGCTCAAGGAGTGCTTACAAGAATATTTATAGGTCATCCACCAACAAAATCCTCATATCAATGAGATTTGAACTTACAATCTTATAGTGATGAACCAACCCCTTTACTAACTAGACTAACATTTAATCATCCTTCAAACCTGTTCCTATTGCAACAACATTACTCTCACATTCCCCTAAAAAACTAAAAAAATAATATAATCATAAAAAAAAAAATCTAGGACAAGCTGCCTAATTAAATGATACAATAAGTTGTAGTATAGGAGTAGATGAGAACTGGGTTATAAAACGAATTTATTATTGAGATTTTTTTACTGATCTCGTTAATCTAATTTTTAATTAGATATTATTTAGATCTACGTGGAGAATTACCTCATTAGCTCCCAATGCCTTTTCTCTTATAAATTAATAAATTATACATATAGGGACCAATGGCTTGATTAAATATGAGGCAGAATTATAGCACTTACATATTAATTTTGTCTATTAATTAATTAAATCATCTGTCTTTTATAAAGTAACCACGTACTTTTTCTTTATCAGTCAAATTTATAGGTAATCAGCTCCTCTTACTGCCGTATTGACGACTTAAACATAATCTAATAGTCAACCTCCCAAATAAAAAAATTTCATAACAATATCCTTTTTAATTTGCCTGCTACGTTGTGTTTCTTTTCGCACTCACAAGGGTAAAATCACCGTAGCCTCCTTCTTTCCTCACAACAGCAGAGTCACTTTCACTTTTGACGCTTACAGTGCAACCACTAAGCATTCTGCATAGGCTCTTAGTACCGGTTTATTTTAATTTTTTAGAAGTGTTTTAATAATTTATGAGATAAGTATGTCAAAAAAAAGTCTTGATTCTGGTAACGAAAAAGTGCTTAAAAAAAACACTTTTGAGATGTTGCACCTGTCTCCTACATGAGTTCCAGCTTTCCCTCTATTTTCAAATTCCATGAAGTAAATCTATCTTTCTAGTTTACATTTCATATTTTCCTTTCTCAATTTGTAAGTTCACACCACCGCATTTGCTGACAACTATTAGGAAGGACCCCATTTTTATGTGCTCTTCTTCAATACAAGTGGGAAAAAAGTCCCAAATGCCTTGCAAAGACAAATACTCGCTACTCGAAAATAAGCCAAAGCAGTAACTCGATAATCTCACAAATTTGTAAGCTCTGTTTAATAGGACAGGAAACCAGCTGAGGAAGACGATAATGACGCTGACATGCTTTACATATGATAATAAAAGTGGGAAAAAAGTCCCAAATGCCTTGCAAAGACAAATACTCACTACTCGAAGATAAGCCAAAGCAGTAACTTGATGAGCTCACAAATTTTTAAGCTCCGTTTAATAGGACAAGAAACCAGCTGAGGAAGACGATAATGACGCTGACATGCTTTCCCTTATTACATATGATATTAATTGAGGTGGCGTGCCCTTCTTGCTCTTTAAACTCTTGCCTTTAGTCCTTCTTCTTATGATTACCTTTACCACCTAAGCAACGTTATTTCAACTTATTTAAAGGATAAGGCAGTGGCAGATTAAGCCAAGCATTCTTTTGGGAAAGCAATCCACTGTAACTGTTTTCTAAAGCCATTATCTTTTTGCCATTTACTTGACGGAACTGAAAGTGTGTTTTTGTGTGGGTTTTGGTATTTGTTTCTCTGGGAAACCTGCAAAAGGCCATGAGAACGACACAGATACTATTCCTTTTCTTTTGGCTCGTAGGCGTTCTAGCCTACACGTCGTTTTGCGCCAATGTCACGTACGACCACCGTGCATTGGTCATCGACGGCAAGCGCCGTCTCCTCATCTCTGGTTCTATTCATTATCCTCGCAGTACTCCAGAGGTGTGTGCCTCGATCTCTGTCTCTTTGAAATGCTTGCCTTATGTTTCTGTATCTTGACTCTTTGAAATGGTGATGAATTTGTTGTTTCAGATGTGGCCGGACCTTATTCAGAAATCCAAAGATGGAGGACTCAATGTGATTGAAACCTACGTCTTCTGGAACAAGCACGAACCTGTGCGAGGCCAGGTTTGGTTACCATTTTCATATTTTCTTACTTGCTTCATATATCTTAATTCTGACACTCATTAGGTGTTTTGGTGAGCTCGTGTCTTGATTTTTTTAAAAAATTATTTTAATAAGTAAATAATTTAAAATAAATATAATCTCTTAACTGATATTTTTAAAAAAATAATTTTTTATTTAAAATCATCAATAAAAAAGAAATTAAATTTGGACAGTACAGATGAATAACATTCTACGAGCTCAAGGTGCCTAAACTGATTTCCCTCCTGAGTTTGCTCAGCTACTTACCAGTAGGAAAAATAAAAGGAAGAAATGATCCTCAAGTCAATTGTATCCTGTAATTAATCGGTTTTTATCGTTCAAAGCATTGAACTTTTCTTTCTCTAGAACAATTTTTATAGTAAGACATTATATTGTTCTAGCAAAGTAACTATTAATTAGATGTATTGCAGTATAATTTTGAAGGCGGGAACGATCTAGTAAAATTTGTGACGTTAGTAGGAGCAGCGGGCCTATACGTTCATCTACGGATTGGCCCATACGTATGCGCTGAATGGAACTATGGGTAAACTTGTCATCTTTCTTTTTTTGTATACTTTTTCAGTCTATTCCTTCATAATTTCATTACTAATTTAACATTTGGACAGTGGTTTCCCTCTCTGGTTGCATTTTATACCTGGAATTCAGTTCCGTACTGATAATGAACCATTCAAGGTAATTCATTTTTCTCTCCTCTCATCTCGCTGTTTGGTTAAATTGGTGTTCACCGCCACCAACACAAACTCTGCTTTCAGAGAGAAATGCAGCGATTTACTGCTAAAATTGTGGACTTGATGAAGAAAGAGAATCTATATGCGTCTCAGGGAGGACCAATTATTTTATCTCAGGTAAGTATACGGTTCAATATAGGCATATATTATATTATGATTTATGGATAATCTCTGCAACCCTCTGCTACTAGTTAATATAAGAATACTGAGCACTCTCTAATGAATACTAGATCGAAAATGAGTACGGTAACGTTGAAAATGAGTATGGTAACGCTGCTATACCCTACGTCAAGTGGGCAGCTGCCATGGCCTTATCACTCAATACGGGAGTTCCCTGGGTCATGTGCCAGCAAGCAGATGCTCCTGACCCCATTGTAAGTTCCCTTTCTTCTTTCCTCTTCAACTGCTTTGAAGCCTATGTTTTAGCAGATTGCGTCTCGCGTCTCTTAGTGTCTATTTATATTTACGGTAGAAACTGTTTTTCTAATATAATTTAATGATGTATTTGTATTAGCTTTTAAAAAAAAAATAAAGAATAACTTTTAAAGAATAAATTATGTATAGAATAGATTTTTAGAAAAAAGTGATTTTAATAAAATGAGAGTATTTAAATATTATAATTAGAATAGCTTTTTTCATGGTTAGATTACTAAAAAGGATATTAGCTTTTGTGATAATTACATATAAAGGATAAGATTATATTTTAAATATTATCTAACATTAAATTGCATAATAAATACAAAAAATAAAATAAATTTATCAAAAAAATTTAAAATTATAACATTAGTCAATTATATAATATCAAAAAATAGAAGAAGAAAAATTAAATTTATAACATTTGTCAATTATATAATATAAAAAAATAGATCAAACATACCTATATGTGTATTAATAAATTGTATAATAAAAAGTCATATGTGTGTACTATGAGCCAAGCACATCAGATGAGTTCTCCATTAATAGGATCCGTGAAAGATGTACTGTGATAATGTGAAGCAGTGTGTGAGAAAAGTCAAAGATAACTGAAAGGGCATGCTGCTGAAATGAACGATCAAACGGTGGAAAAACAAAAAAAAATAGCATTTTTAAAAACTTTGGTTTTAGGTCTCAAACCATAGTTTGGGTGAAAAAGTGCTTTTAGAGTTTTTCCACGTGTTTGGATAAATTTCCTCCAAACCATGGTTTCATCTTAAAAAAGTGCTTTTTCACATGTATCCAAACACACACTAAGGGTGTGTTCTTATTAGCTTTTGGAGAATAGATTCTGAAAAGAATAGCTTTTGGAGAATAGATTATAGGAGAATAGATTATGGGAAAAAAGTGATTTTGGTAAAATGAGAGTGTTTGGATGATTTGATCAGAATAGCTTTTCTCATAGTCAAATGACTAAAAAGGACATTAACTTTTATGATAATTACATATAAAGGTTAAAATTATATTTTATATATTATTTAAGGGTTAATGTCCAGATTTAATAATCGTTAAATTTGATCTAAAGGTGTTAAATTATAAGAGAAAAAAACCCCTAACGGCATTAAAAATGATACATCTTAACCCATTATTTAACATTAAATTTCATAATTAATACTAAAAATGAAATAAATTTGTCTATATGTAATGTTAATTAACTTAAATAATTTTTCTAATATAATCAAATTAGATAAATAGATCTTATATTAAGGATAAGAGGGAGTATTAAAATTTTAAAAATAAAAAAAATAGAGTGAAAACGTTGAAATTAAAAAAAAAAAAAAAGAAAGAAAGGATGAGAGAGAGAGTGTGATGTGGGCCCCACAAAGTGAAAAAAACCCAAAAAAATAGCTTATGTCAAAACCATGGTTTGGGATCCCAAACCATGATTTTGTGTAAAAAAGCTATTCTCAGAAATTTTATAGTGTTCGGATAAAAAAACATGAAACCATGGTTTTATTAAAAAAAGTGCTTTTTTTAACATACCCGAACACACGCTAAGTGTGTTTGGATTAACTTTTGAAAAATAATTTTTATAGTTTATGAGATAAGTATGTGAGAGGAGTTTTATCTCAATTTGCGGAAAAGTACTTCTGAAACTATGGTTTTGGGATAGGCAAACACACATTTGTACAGTGTACGAGGTATGTATATGAAAGGAATTTATTTTAACTTACGTGAACATGCTTCTTTAACGCCAACTCAAACAGACACTTAATATTTTGGATCCATCTTATTATATTCTGTGATTCTGTCTGCGTGTTCCTTAATTGAGATATTCATTGCTCACAGATTAACACTTGCAATGGGTTTTACTGTGATCAATTCACACCAAACTCTAAACAGAAACCAACATTTTGGACTGAGAGTTATAGTGGATGGTGAGCATTTTTTCCCAAATATGATCTTAAGGGTTGTGTATTCTCTTCCTAATTTTACTGTTTTTTTCTTCCCAGTTTTATTTCTATTAATACCATGTTTGAATTCTTTGGATTGGCAGGTTGGGATCATTTGGTGCTGCGGTTCCCTACAGACCTGTAGAAGATCTTGCATTTGCCGTGGCGCGGTTTTTCCAACGAGGTGGAACATTACAAAATTATTATATGGTAATGCATCCTTACATGGAGTTATTATGTTCATATATGACATTTTAAGATAAAACAGGCTGAACTGAAGATGGCAGTGACTTTATGCCATGATTTATTTTGTTGCTCTGAAACAGTACCATGGTGGGACCAACTTTGGCCGAACCTCTGGCGGACCATTCGTTTCTACAAGTTATGACTATGATGCACCAATCGATGAGTATGGTATGCAAACTTTCTAGTTTCCTTGATCAATCTTTTGATAGAAAAATGGAGTCTTTCATTTTTAATGCATTGTTATAAATATCATAGGCATTACCGTTTGGTATATGCATGAAATATGCTTCTTATTTTCATAGAAGACAATCAGTGCTAAGAGGTTTTATTTGTGAATTGTGATAATCTTAATTGCATGATGCAGGAATTGTTAGACAGCCTAAGTGGGGACACCTCAAAGATGTGCATAAGGCCATAATGCTTTGTGAAGAAGCATTGCTAGCCACTGATCCCCAAATTAAATCACTTGGCCCGAATCTAGAGGTATATATGATCTTTATTATAGTCGTTGGTCCTGTTAAAAAGGCTCTCTCATGCCTCGTGTATGACAATAGAATTTCTGGATAAACTTGCTCAGACTTCTCATATTTGAATCAAGTTTCCTGTCTTTCTTTTCTGCAATTCCACTTTTTATCTGATTTAGAAAGGATTAATCTTTTGTTTCTATATTAACACACAACTTTCATTATTTAAATCCAGGCTGCAGTTTACCAGGCAGGATCAACATGTGTTGCCTTTCTTGCCAACATGGGCACCTCATCTGATGCAACAGTAAATTTCAATGGCAATTCCTATCACTTGCCGGCTTGGTCTGTGAGCATCTTACCAGACTGCGAGAATGTAGTGCTCAATACTGCAAAGGTTTGCCTCATCAGCTTCAGTTTCATGGTCACTTGGTCTTGTTGATGGCTGATACGGTCCAGGAAGGGCATGAAATAAAGTTCTAACTCCCTACATGACAGGTTAATTCTCAATCTACCATTTCAAGCTTCACAAGAGAAATTTCCAGAGAAGACAGTAATTCTTTAGAGGGTTCTAACTCTGGATGGAGCTGGACAAGTGAACCAGTAGGTATTTCAAAAGCTGATGCATTCTCAAAAGTTGGATTACTGGAGCAAATAAATACAACAGCAGACAGAAGTGACTACTTGTGGTACACATTGAGGTATAGTGACCTCTGGTTCACACAGCTATCTTCTAACCTATAATAATCCTCTCTAGATGATATTTCTCTCCTTTTTCTAGCATTGATCTTGATGATGGTGGTGGCCCTCAAGCTGTCCTTCACATCGAATCACTTGGCCATGTCGTTCATGCATTTATCAATGGGAAGCTTGCAGGTAAATAAAATTGAAAGAAATAAGAACTACCATGACAGTAATTTTGTACATTCCTTGTCACTCAAAATTTGGTATAGTCAATTCCAGCCAAAAAGAAAATTTGGGATATTAAAATATGTTTATCGTTCTTGGATGTGCCTTCCTTGTTAACTCATAGAGTTTCTTCAACTAAACTTTCCTCGAATTATATACAAATAACAACCCATGAGTAAATTTCCAGGGAGTGGGGTTCGTGATGCTGCCAAAAAGTTGGACGTTCCGGTCACTCTTGTGGCCGGGAAGAACACAATTGATCTCCTGAGTCTAACTGTGGGACTTCAGGTGGATACTTCTCTTCTAACGGAAAACTTATTTTTTGCAACATGCATTATTGTCTTGTTATTTTTCATGATCCATCTGATCTGGCGTCATGATAAAGTCATTTTTTAATGCTGCATAAGCTAATGTGAGCCTTAATTGTACATGACAGAACTATGGAGCCTTTTTCGACACATGGGGTGCTGGAATAACTGGTCCAGTTAGATTGAAAGGTTTGAAAAATGGGAGCTCTCTTGATCTCTCCTCCCAGCAGTGGACATATCAGGTTCCTCTCAGCTTAACCTAAAGCCTGTTCCTTTAGACCTTTTCTCTTTAGGCTTAAATGGTGACATAACATTCATGCCTCATTGGGGAATAAAAATCTTAACAGTCCTTTTAACTTTGGAAGATTATTCTCACTTTATTGCCTTAAGAAATGAACGGGTTTAACTCTCTAGAAGTTTGTGGTTGATAATGCATGTGGGAGCATATTTCTAAGTAGGAATGAAGAGAAAGATGCAGGAAGAGACTGGGAGAAAGATAAAATCTCTCCAGTAGCTTTTCTTGGAAGAACATTCATTTTTGGTCCCCACTTTACTCATTTGGATTGGAGTAATAAGAATTAAAAACCGAGTTCCATTAAATTGATTGGATTCAATTGACATGCTGAAAGGCCCAAAAAGAAAAAAGTTACCAACTTAAGAGCCTAATCTGAATAGTTTGAAGCTTAAATCTTTAGTTTTTCCCCTTTTCTTCATCAATGCCTAAGAATGCATTTTTTTGCCACGACTCGAGGATACAGGTTGGCCTTCAAGGTGAAGAATTAGGTCTTTCTGATGGATTTGGAAAATGGAACTCGGAGTCTACCCTACCTAAGAATCAACCATTGGTTTGGTACAAGGTAATCTTACTTTCCTGGTGGTTGGGACAAAGATACTTACAACTAGCTGTGCTTTATATCTGGCCACAGATTGTTTCTTGCATTTTCAGATAGATACCAGATACTAGTCTGCATTTTATATACAACCAACAACGTCTGTCTGTAGATATATACTGTTAAGTTGGCATTTTCATCAGCTAATTCCTTTTATAGCTTAAGCATATACAGTCTATCAGGACCTGTTTGGTTCACTCTTACTTTGGGTTACAGTATGAAAACATGACTTGCAGTGTAATTTTGTTTGAGTGAAATGATTAGGTATGTGATCCTAACATATTTCATTTACAGAGGAAAGATTAAAAGTTCAGGCATAAGATTGATATTGATTCTTAACCAATGATGCCAGAAAACAAAGGGAACAAAATTTCGAGTCTTGCCTAATCTTCCACTTATATTCTTCTTCTTCTTTCTCTATCAACTAATCTTCAGAACTTTAGCATGTATGAATCCATGATACTGAAAACCTAATGACCTTATTGTCACCTTTCTCTTCACTGTTACTTACGACACCCTTTTTGCTCTAACTAATGGCAATACATGTTGAGCCAGACAAACTTTGCTGCTCCTTCTGGCAATAACCCAGTAGCAATTGACTTCACGGGTATGGGTAAAGGTGAGGCTTGGGTAAACGGACAAAGCATCGGTCGATTCTGGCCCACATATATTTCTCCAAAGAGTGGTTGCAATGAGGCATGCGATTACAGAGGTTCTTATAATTCCAACAAATGTCTCAAAAATTGTGGAAAGCCATCACAATCAATGTCAGTTTTTAGAGATTCTATATGAGATAACTCAAAAAGGTAATACTATTTCTCACTGGAAACGCCCATAATGCCTGCAGATACCATGTACCTCGCTCGTGGTTGCGTCCGTGTGGTAACATGCTAGTGTTGTTTGAGGAAAATGGAGGTGATCCCACTCAAATAACTTTTGCAACAAGACAGATAGAAAGCCTGTGTGCACATGTTTCAGATTCTCACCCACCACCTGTCGACTCATGGAATACAGACGCAGAATCAGAAAGAAAACCAGGGCCTGTACTTTCACTGGAATGCCCAAATCCTGCTCAGGTTATGTCTTCCATTAAATTTGCTAGCTTTGGAACTCCTCGTGGGACTTGTGGAAACTTCAACCATGGCCGCTGCCACAGCAAAAGAGCACTCTCTATTATACAGAAGGTCAGAATCTTGGTTTCACTTTCACAAGTTGATATTGATATCTGTTTAATTTCAGTTTTAGACTAACTCAAATCAAATGAAACTTCAATAGGCCTGCGTTGGATCAAGAAGCTGCAGTATTGCAGTGTCAATCGATACATTCGGCGATCCATGCAGAGGAGTGGCAAAGAGTTTGGCAGTTGAAGCTGCTTGTACATAATCACGCAGCTCCCACAATTCATTTGCCACAAGTATCTAGTTCAATGTACTTATTTAAGTATAGCCAAAGTAAAAAAAAAAAAAAAAAGGAATTCAACAAAGAAAAAAGAAAAGTTCTGTAAAACAATTTAATTTTGCTTGCATAAAATGAAGGCAAGGAAGAAGAAAAGATTTTAGCAGATGGGTTATAAAGTACTCCATAACTCAGTAACCCTTCTCGAAGTGGTAGTCTCAAACTTAAATAGGACTGTTTGTTTCTAGATGTGCCTTAATTTCACCTGTGTTGTAAAACTATGCGATTCAAATTGAAGTGCTTATTCGATATTTTCTTTTTCATTTTTTTTATCCGTGTGTCTATGCCCACGCTCTTGCACTGTAGTAGTTAATTTCAGGCTTTTAGCTGTTGATCTGAATTTAGAACTTATAAATGATATAACTCATATATATAATCATTTCTCAAAAAAAGTAGGTTATTTTTTATTGGGGATGATTAAACATATCATAACTGGGAATAATAAATATAACAATGAGTATAAGTATTGCCAAAGATGAGCAGATGGTGGTTACATATATTTAGTAGGTAAAATCTCCATAATCCATATAATAATTACTATAACGATGACGATGGGCAACATTTGGCGCCCTTATTTTTCTGGTAAAGAATGTATTTTTAATCTTCAAACTTTAAAAGAGATAATCAGTACTGAGCGACGAGTCCTTCACCAGCAACAAAGCCAGATGATCTCTGGAACCTGCAAACTCTGCAGGAAGGTGAAAACAGAGAAGGAGTTCTGTATTTGTCTTCTCCACCCATCATTGGCATAGGAACACCTCTCTTCACTGGGCTCACGTAGTTTGGCCTGTAAGTCTTACCCAAAACTCCTTCAACAAAATCTGAGAGGTTCTTGAATCTGAATTGTGTCTCCAAATGAGCAAAAGCATCATCTTCAGGTAACTGATAATTGTGCACTCTGTTTTCTTCTTTCCCAATGGATCTTACCTTAATGTCCATCTCTAACAAGCCTGAAACTTTCACTCTCACACTGTTGGTTTCATCGGTTCTTTCCACTTCCACTTCTCTCTCTTCACTGTTTGTCTTCCATTCAGCATCATCACTGGTAGGAATGCTCACTGTTTCCCCATCCCACTGTACCATCAAAGAGTCGACATGATCGTCCCATTGAGATACTCTGTTCGCTGCCACAACGAGAGTGTGTGTGTCAAACATGACAGAAATGGCTTGGACCCATGTGTAATCACGAGTCCTTCCTTGGGGTCTAGATCCGATGAAATGGGCATTGATATGGAGATTGTCGTCAGAGACGACGGCAAAGCTTCCACCTTTGGCTCCATGGAAGTAGAACATGACACCATCACCACCAACAAAACGTGGGTCGTAGCAGAGAGATCCATAACCATCACAGTTGGCTTTTCTATCTGCCAACGAGGGGGGAAAAAAAAGAAGAATCTCACATTTTTGTCCAAAAGTCAAAATTATAATTGAATGGAACCAAAAAGGTGATGAAATCTCACATAATATCACGGGATTTGATATGACAATATTATGATAATATTATGATTATATTTCTCTTCTCGTTAATATAAAATAAATTTATCTAATTTAATTAGATTAAAAAAGTTAGTTAATATAATATGTATTTTCTAAAACACCCTATTTATCTTTCTTAATTCCTTCTTTCTTTTTCCTCCTTGATTGTTGTTGAAGAACATCAATAAGAGTAAATTAGAAAAAGATTAAAAGATATAAAAACTATGTATTATATTTATATTTAGGGTCAAAATCAACTTCTCAAATATATTTTATATTAAGAATTAGAGGGAGTATTATTAACTAAATATTGTAAATATTAGCATGGAGATATGTTGGTTACATACTTACAGCATTCTCATGTATTAGCATGTATGTATATGTGTCTCTAACCAACCAATAAAAGACGTCAATTTATTCTCATTCCAATATTTGACAGAAGAGAAAGAACTTACACTTGCAGGTGGCTTCACATTTGCTGCTGCAGTCAAGGAAGCAACCCTTTTGCTGCTTGTTCTTCTTGGGCTTTCTATGTGAGCACTCGGCTGGACAAGTAAGGGTCTTAAAATAACAAGACCCTTGGGCAAGGCAAAAAGCTCGTTCTTGCCCTGATGGCAGAGGAGACAGCTTCTTGTAATGTGATGATTCATCTTTTGATTTTACCTTTTCTTTCTTCTTGCCTTTGTCCTTGCTATTCTTCCCATTGCTTTTTCCATTTTCATTCCCCTGGCTGTTGTCATTCCCTTGGCTGTTGCCGTTGCCTTCGCCTGCACTGGCAGCAATGGCCATTTCCATGGAGACGAGCAAGGTGAAGAAGGCAGTCAAGAAGAAGAGTTTGAGCTTAGCCATGTCTTTAAGTATCTGTAATGCTAATTAAGTGATGAGCCTTTGACCTTCGTTCTCTTCCTCTGCTATTGAAGAATTTATTTCAGAAAGCTTCAGTGTTGATGACAGAGGAGAGATGGGAAGAATGAGAATGAAAGGGAAGTATTTATAGAGCAAGTTTTGGGTATCAAAAGGCCTAAAAGTTCGCCTTAAGCTTTGTTTCTATCATGGTGTTGAATGAACAGGCAAGAAACAGCACCATGTTCTCAATTAAACGCCATTGACTCTCTTTATGCATATAAATAATAAATTCTTTCAACTTTTCAGGGTGTGGCTCTATGATGAAGAAAGAAAGGGACTTAAAAATTTGCAGTCTGCATATTTTCTTTTTTCCCATGTGGACAAGAGAGCTGAATCCCATGTTGGGATTGGAAAAAGATAACGTAAATGTTGCGGTCACAAAAATGTATGTGGTATAAGTGTGGTTGATCTCCTAAGAAAAGCTTGGGAGAGCAAGCACATGAGGTTTTGTATCAGAAGAAGCAGCATTAATTCGTTCATTTACAATACGACAAATCAGCTGACTTCAAACACAAGTCGTTCATCCGCACCTTGGATGCCGCCGGACATTGCGACGACGGTGACCCTCGCATTCCCTTTCCTTCATCCTCTAAAAGAGGTGTTGCACCTTACGTAAGTTTTAACCCACATTCATCAATAACTCACGCTCACACCAACATTATCAAAGGAAGTATATTTTTTTTCCTGTGCTTAATGCCTCTGTCATTCATATTTTAGCAGTTCAAGTTTTGTTTTTTTGAATTGAAAAGGAGGTCGAACATGCTAGGGGACTATTTTGCCATTAGGATAATGCACGGAGTGTGTGTAAAGTTAATTTCTCAAAAGTTAATAATTCATTATTTCATTTATTTGTTAATAGTACTAATAAAAAAACTATATCTTTACTTATAAATAGTATGAGCATTGAAATAAATTAAAATATAAGGAACCTTTTTCTTTTCATTATTAATTCAGCCCTTACACATTGACTTTAGATAACTAACTTCATATAATTTCTTAAGTCAGAACAATTCATCCTTATAGTTTTTTGAATCATATAACTCAACTCAGTCCTTATAGCCCTTAGATTCCATAAAATACAGGGATGAACTTGTACCAAGTCAAAGTTCATAAAATAAATCAATGATTGAGAGAAAGTTTAAAAAGAAAAAATTATAGTCTCACAGCATAACTATGCATGAAGCAACATATCTAATAAAATATATAACAAATTTCATTATTTTCAAGTCATAAATAATATATTTTATTTTTTTGAATTTCATCTAATATACAGGAAGACATGCCATTAAGTAGATAAAATGTTGAAATGTCCATTTTTCCGTTCAAAGTTAAAAGAAGGTGATATTTAGAATTATAGCAATATCTGTTTTTTGAATTTCATAATATTTACTGTATCTTCATAGTTGTTATTCAACATTTTCAATCTTGTAGTATTCGCAATCTGAATTCCTTCAGATGCTTGATGGGACGAAGTAGATTTTATATATCAAAATGGAACCTTAGGCTGTGGCCTGAAATGTTTAACATCAAAGCATAGTAACATGCTTAGTTACTTATGAAAACCTAAAATTTAACTATTAAATTTAAAAGAAAGTAAAAGAAAACAAAATTATTCGGATAACAAGAAAAAACAGGCAGGGCCATCATCCTCTGGCTCTATCGATAGATAGGGAGGTCATTCCGAGGCTGTTGTTCACAGCTAAGATCAACTGGGATTGCAACAGGGCTACTCAAGGCTTCTTCACCGGTATCATCAGCCATTTTTAAGAAATAACTATGCCTGCAAAATCAAACTATTAGTACTTCAATTCACAAAAAAAACTGCAAAAATAATTGGCCAAGTAGAGAATTTATATTCACCATCTAGTATCTGCAGTTAACTCAGGATGAAAAGCAGTAGCAAGTATGTTCCCTTGTCTCACAGCAACTATTACTCTCCTTTCCTCCTCAACGTTCTCCTGACGTGACCATATCCACTCAGAATAAAGATAATAAAGGAAGAACCAACACATTGATGACGAGTCATCATTTCTGGAAGCGTGTGGAGTTTGTATCATATTATCACTAAATATTGAATTATTGTTGGGTTGTATTCAGAGGCATTCTTCAAGGAATGGAAAGAATGAAAGTACCTATGCTTTGTGTTTTCAATAGACCAGTTGAATTAAAGACTTCAATGATCATGAACTGTCATGCTAATGCCCAAGGTGGGCTTTGGGACGTCAGAATTTTAATATGATATTTGGCATGAAAAATTTCAAAATTTATATGTTGTATATATCCTAAATATTAATATGGGAATTCTCATTTTATATCCTGCCTCAAGACGCTTCAACTTGCTTTAATTTGATTGTCGATAGTCCCAACCCAGGCTATGCCAGCTAAACGGAGGAAACTAAGAACTAAGAAGCAATGAATCCCATAGCTTTGTGCATGGATCACAAAGTTCCCACCCCAACCACAATTCTGAGGTCAATCCTCAGGACAACAGCTCCATAAACAGAAATGTACCAAGGTATTCATTTTCCACGTCTATACATATATATATATATATATATTCTACAATCCAGCAAATAACCTCATAAGAAAGGGTCCATTTTCAGTACCAGCTACAATGATAAACCAGCTAAACTGCTAGATTGATTGAGTTGATATTTTTTGATCCAAGTGTATTTTAATAATCATATTCACATTTTCCATACAATCCAGCAAATAACCTCATAAGAAAGGGTCCATTTTCAGTACCAGCTACAATGATAAACCAGCTAAACTGCAAGATTGATTGAGTTGATATTTTTTTATCCAAGTGTATTTTAAAAATCATATTCACATTTTCCAACATTCCCTGAACCAGTCACCCCATCTTATACTGACATAACTTCGGATGTTGAGAGACCCCTAAAATTAAGTAAAACTAAGAGCTGTGTTAGAAAAACAAGAGGGCCACTCAGGGCAGGAAGCTGCAAGGATTGCATGAGTTGGCTGGTAAAAGCTTTTGGAAAGGAATCTAGAGAGGTATACGAATGGAAACCCTAGAGGTTCAGAGGAAAATCTTTTCTTGTTCCGTAAATATGGGTAAAATCTGGTTGCAGGGATCTAGAACCTCCACACTTAAAAAGCTAGGCCATCTTGTCTTTTTTCAACGTTTCTGTCTGTTAATACGTAAATCCTTTCATAGAAACTGCGGCTTCTACAAGATATTTGATGAATGGAACCAAGATAAACAAGTTACAACCATTATCAAACCTCAAAAGTCAAAACTATACATCCAAACCACTGCAAGCTGAAAGCTTTCTTTACAGATAGAAATATATACTAACCTCTAATAAGCCATTAGATGGGGCAGGATAATCAGCTAACACTTGGACTTCTTTTCCAACTTCAAGGATTGCCGGGGCACGAATAAAAACGCCACGAAATGTTTCAGGGCCCCCTTCATTTGAAGCAATCTCGGGTACTGAAAGCTCTGCTTCAAAGCTTTGAAGCTAATTAAAAATTTTGGTTAGTTACACAAACAAGATCAAAAGAATGATGTAGCATCCAAACTTTTATTCCATTTCCATGACCCATTACTTATTACTCTCTTTCTGCACATGAATCTGTGTCGGGCATCATGTATTGATATTTATAGACAAAAAGTATTGAATGGAACAAGAAAACAATTTAATTAAAGTAAAAGACCTTAAAAATCATGAACTTTAAAACAGTTTATGCTTAAAGATTATCTGAATCCTCAATCACTGGAAGGAGGGCATACACCTTCATTCCCACTGAAACTATACCCTAAGCGTAGAATTCCATGTTTAATGTTCCCCACGTATCATGATGAAAATGGCTTCCTTTTATATGTACTTGATTGTCCATAGGTCAACATACCTGGCTTCCGAATAAATTCCTATGGACAGTACAATCAAGTCCACCAATTAATTCTTGCCCACCACTCTTCTGTCCTGAAATGAATTCATTCCTTCTTTCAAATGCTTATGTTGGAAAGTAAATTACTTATACAGCCTAGAACTCAACATCAGTGAAAAAAAGGGGAATAGGGAAATAGCTCACCAACGGCATTATTTGACAATAGTATTAGCCCAGCACAAGTACCCCAAACAGGCCTCCCCATTTTAACAAACTCTCGCAGAGCAGGAAACTGATAGATTGCAACATACAACGCAGATTATGTTATGTACATCTCAACCAACTGACGGATTTATGAATCTTAATCAGCTTTATGTAACTATTTTTAGCTCCTACCAGATTATAAGGATATGGCTATCCCAATGAGGGGCAAAAGCAGAAGTAACTGAACAAAGAAGACAAGAAAAAAAATATTATTTGAACGAGGGAGAGAGAGACCAGATTGTAGGACTCAGCGAGCTTAGCCATGGTGGTGCTCTCTCCTCCAGGAATGATGAGGGAAGTGACATTGCGAAGCTGTTCTGGCTTCCTGATCTCAACGCCTTTCACCCCTAATCTCCTAAGGGCTGCCATAAACACCAAAATGAAAATGAGTGAGAGAATCAAAGGTGACAAAAAGGCATCGAAATTTACTGAAGGTGGAAGAGAATGAGAAACGAACCGGCGATATGTTCGTTGAAAGAGCCTTGTAACGCGAGGACACCGACGATTGCCATGTTCTGCGCCCCAACGCTCACTCTTCCAAACGAACCGCCAAACCCAGAACGCTCCAACACAAGACACACAAAGGAAACACGATACGTTGAGGGAGATGGTCCTCTCGTTTCCAATGACCTTACAAAACAATCTTATTAGGCATCTCTTCTTCGTTGCCAAACAAAAATTTTCTTTTATTATGCCCCCACTCAGAAGTCAGAACCATATGGCAGCATCTTCCGGGCCCACCAAAACAGGGGTCGAGGCCACTGATTTCTTTTTCTTTTCCTTTTTTTGCCTTCTACTGATTTCATTTCAAAAGAAAATAATTACATATCTAAGAGATGACACAAGGTAAAAATTTGGAATCGAAGGGTTTGTTTTGCCGTTAAGATTATTTATAAGCTGTTTTTTTACGTAAATTGAGATAAAACTCATCTTACATACTTCCTTTATATACTATAAATCACAATTAAAAAACTGTTTTTAAGCATTCCAAACAAGCACATATCACGTCGCCTCTTTATCTAAGTATCATCCATGTCATCAATACACATCACCTGCCACATCAGCTCTAAGTCCGAGTCATCATCCCTCTCAACAGCTACCTAAGGCGCCATATAGCCTATCTGTTTTGCTCATCGACTTGTTAGCTACCAACTCAATCGCCATGTCAGCTCTCTGTCCGAGTCATCAATCGTGTCAGATGTCATTAGGTATTTTTCTTCCATGTAATCCTTCTAAAGATTGTTAAATGCGGTGGTTATTATTGCCAGGGCCATTGTTTCTCCTCGATAAAAGCACGTGTAAATGGGAACTGGCTTCCCTTTGCTCTCAGTTCTCCCCGCAACCATCCTTCTCTCAAAATTACACTGTTTTGGTATAATTTTAGGTGTAAAATGATGGGGTTGGATTTCTTTTTTTTTTCTTTTTTAAAAAAATGGTATCTAATATTTTAAAGTGTTTTTTTGGACGTATATAATATCTTAAAATATTTTTTAAATAGCATGCAGTATCCAAAAATAATTTTTAATGTTTTTAGCCCCTTAGTTTTTTTTTTCAGTTGTACCCACTATGTTAGCAGACTGATTGCAATTTCACCCTTAATATATTTTTTCAGCTCCAAAAATTACTTTAAAATATTTTTTGGTGTTTTTAACCTTTTAAAATATTTTTTTAGTCGTACGCAGTGTCTTAAGAGACTGACTACAATTTTACTGTTAATGTATTTTTCTTAGTAATAACAAGCACCCAAAACTTAGGATGCTGATTTATTGATTTCCACACACTCTAAAATATTTTTTCAATAGAACTTAATATTTTAAAGTAATTTTGAAGATGAAAAAATACATTAAGGGTAAAATTGCAATCAATCCACTAACATACTAGGTGCGACTAAAAAAATATTTTAAGAGGTTAAAAGCACTAAAAATAATTTTGGGATACTACATGCTACTTAAAAAATATTTTAAGATACTAAATACATTCAAAAAAAAATACTTCAAAATATTATATACCACTTTTTAAAAACAATAGTTCAGCCCCATACCCAAACGATATTAGTTTTAAGAAAATGATGGGAACGGATGGAACTGACAACAGAGAAGCCAGTTCCGTGTTAATGGGTCATATTTGCATTCCTTTTCATCCCAACATTGAAAAGATGAATTGTTATGCTCTAACTTGCCTATTTCTACGGTTTAGTTTTAATTCTAATAAGACATTGTATTTTTGCTTCATTTTAAATCATTCTTTTCTAAAGAATTTTTATGCTCTAAGTTGCCTTCTTATACTGTTTAGTTTTAATAAGACTTTGTATTTTCGCTTTATTTTAAATTAGAGTTAAGGGGCAATTTTACTCTGTAAGTTTGTTGTAGACAATTTTGTCCCGAAAATGTTGAAAATTGAGCAATTTTTCTTTAACCATTATCTTAGTTAATGTTGATCGTCAGTTGACTAAATATGCTGAGCTGATAGTCCACATGCCATCCACGTCATGTGGACTGCCAGCTCAGCATATTTGGTCAAATAACAATCAAAATTAATTAAGATAATGGTCAAGGTAAAATTGCTCCATTTTATAAACTTCCAGGACAAAAATGCCCTTAACACTTTAAATTATTCTTTTCTAATTTCAGGATTATCTATTTGTTCCGAGTCCTGTTTTTCATATATTACCTCTCATTTGATGGCTGACAACAGTGTTCATTCACCAATGACCCCAGAAATATCTAAGTGGGGTTGAATTGAGAAAGCCCTTCACTGCAAAAACAAGTCCTGTTTTTCCATTGAAAATGTGAAAATAGAGGACTCTTTTAGGAGGATGTTGTTTGGCTTTGTTTTTGTGCTTCTTAAAAGCTAGATGTGTTTTGATTCCAAGTTCTTTTGGTGTACAATCATTGTATAAGTATTTGTTGATTGTTGGTTTAATATAATGTTTAACACTTTATTTCTTTTTGTTTTCAAGATTCCGCTTCAAATTTTATCATTGCAGAGATTACAATTTTGCATGTCGTAACCCTTAATGAAGCTAATGTATTAGTAATCTATCTATCTATTATATCTATAGAAAGCTTGTAAAAACTTTGTTACTAACAGCATCCATTGAAATATTGTTACGAAAGGAATTAGCATTTACAGTGTTAATTAACGATTTTCCTCAAATAAGGCAAAACAACAATTGACCACTAATAATAATAAAATAAAATAACATAAAATGAATGTTACAAAGAGTCCGTGCTTGTTTAGAATAACGATTGGAGCTTTCAAAAGTAGGTTTTCAATCGTGGTTTACAGTATATGAAATAAGTATGTGAGAGAAGTTTTATCTCGATTTACACGAATAAACACTTTTAAAGACCTAAATGTGATTCCAAACAAGTACTGAGCAATTAAATGTTTGAGAGAAGTCCAAAGGTATTATATTAGGCACACACTTTCACATTCCCTTGAATAGTGGAGTGTTATCTTTAAAAAGTTAATTAAATGCTAATTATGATTCATTCACAAAACGAAAAGACACTTGAATATTAACTATAAACAATAAATGAAAAAGTGAAATAAAGGCATCTGATTCTCAATTGTACACCTTTCATATGCTTTTGTAAATTGTAAATAATTACTTATATGTCATAGGCTATAACAGGTACGATCCATGTTTGTGGGCACATGTAAGTAATCTTTCAATTCATTTTATTTTTGCTCTAGAAAATATTACAATATGACAAATGTTTTTCAAGATCATTTCAATAACATAGATGCCCGAAATGATATATGGCTCATTATATTACACGTATTTTGATGAAGTTTGTTCCCTACGAGAAGACCATGTTATATGTTATTGACAAAAAAAAAGTTATCATTTAAAAAAATTGTAGGTACTTGACAAATGATCAATATAAAGCATAGTTATCAAAATAGGACTGGACCGGACAGGCCGGTTCGACCACGAGAACTGTCGAACCGTCATCTAACCGATCCGGTCCAACCGGTTCAGTATCTATTTTGATTTTTCTAATTTTAAAAATTTATATCTAATTCTACATATTTTTAAAAATTATAAATTAGGACTCCATGAAAAGCTTGAGATGTCTACTTTCTAATGCAAAAAGAATCACTCAAAAATATTATCAATTATTCCTAAAAAAATTATCAAATTTTAAAACTATCCCAAAAAATATTATCGTTCAAGTTCACTTTCTCACCGGTTCAGCCCAGAGTTAGTTTCAGTTTGACTCCGATCTGACCCATTGCCTAGACCGGTTCAGTGGCCGATTTAGGTTTAATAACCTTGATATAAAGTGACTCAACATATTTGAAAGCTTATATATTTCATAACAAAACATATTTCCAAGATTTTAACAAGGCATGATCTCTCACATAGGGTTGACAGTAGCATTTATTAGCTCAATAATGTTATGTCACATTGAACACAATATGAAAAAATGTAAAAAGAAAACTCCATTAATAAAAATAAACCAAATAAACTTCAAATGCTACATCAAAACACAATCTTTTCATTGTCATCACTCTTACTTCTATCCCTGTAATAGAATAAATACGCCACATGCTTCGTTATAAACATGTACATCAAACAATCAAATGATAAACTAATAAGTACAAAAGGATAAATAGTAGGAAAAATGACACCAAGGTCCCAATTAAAAAATAATAATATCATAGAAGTCTCATAACTTGTCAATAACAACTGAAAGAGCAATTATTGATAAGTGAATGAACTACCATTAACAAGTTTTAGGACTTTTCTGATATTATTTTCCGTAATTGAGACCTTAATGTCATTTTCCCTAAATATAATCCATTTGCTCAAACTGAATATAATAATCTTATATAGGTTCAACATATAGCATATATTTACTTAATCTCCAAAAAAACTTCAAAACTTTTACTAAAAAAATATAAACTTATGCGTGATCGCATAAATACCTTACAATAAATGGCATAATTCTCTAAAACCAAATCTCGATTATATTATCAAATAATGCACATCAATCTGTGCAACACACATGAGAAGAGTACCTAATTTTTAAGGAAGTAGTGTGTTGAAAGTTGACACTGTATAATCTTCCCCTCGAAAAAGGATAGAATTACAGGGGGAACAATATATATGGTTTAATAGTGTATATTGCTTCATTTAACGGCTACGGCTCAAATTTAAGAGTCATGGATCCTTAAGGAGCTAACACATTCCTAATCACAATCTTGAACCATTCTTTTGCTTCCACTGAATAATCTTTTCAAAAATTGGGTTTGGAACTGAATGAGCTTTTCTTCTATAGCCTCCTCTAAGGGCTGCTATGAGGAAAATGCATTGTGAGGATGTTCTATGCAGACAGAACACTTGGCTTCTTCCCATTCTTTAAAACTACATACAGACAGCACCAATATGAGGAATTGAGCACTAGTAAATTCAAATCCAGGAAAAAGTGGGTATAACTGAAGTAGTACACAACACATAATTCTATTATTAGGACTGTTTGGAGCAAACTAATGGGTGATCAAGATGTCCAAGCGTTAAAAAAGGAAGGGGTAAAAACTAAAGACATTGGGGCATAATCAGATGACATGAACAAAATAATTTCAAGCTCCCAAAACTGCATAACAGCTAACAGGCCGTACCATATCAATATTGTCCTTAGTTAGCCATACTGATATATCAGATTCTATACTAAAATCAACCAGCATCCTTGGAAATAACATTTGGGCCGCCAGGTAGATCTCTTTCAACTCCCCCCCCCCCCTATTATGTGAAAAACGATATCATTTTCTCTTGTGATCCCCCCACTGGCAAGTCAAACAGATGACGGTTGAAGCCAACACAATAGATAGTTATGAATGTGATTGAACTATGATTGTCCATCTCTGGCTTATTTTAATCTTGATCACTCCAACCTTGAAAATTGTCGAAGCAAATTCCGAGGCGAGGGGCTGAGAAACCCCAAGCAGAAACAACGTTAATCAATACTCAACGTCGCTGCGATCCTTCACGTGATCGCAGAATGTCAATTTTCCATCCTTTTGTTTTCTATCTTCGGTCTGTGCCAGTCATGCAAGTTTCCATGTGACCAGTTATAAGTACCAAGTGGAGCATATTGCAGAACTCATCTTGTTTCTAATCATTTTTAGAAAACGAGGTTTTTGGAAACTGAGTTCACTTCAGATTATTCACCTCGAATGGAAAGATAATTAAACTCTCTTTCCGGTTCAGGGCAAAAAAAATTTCCAGTTGGGGATGCAAATGCAATTAAAGTTGTCATAGGTAGTCAGAACTCTAATTTTTTTTAAAAAAAATACAAGAATTTATTAAAATGATTAAATATTGTAATAATCAATTTTCACGAAAATTTTCAGATTTTATAGAGTATTTTGCACCTTTCTATGAAAGGTGTAACCTGAAGTGGTATATTTTGCCTCACTTGTTGCCGTTTTCTGCGGAAACAGGTAATAAACAAGATTCTCAGAAGGTGGGTGCGGCTTGAGAACGTTTTGCTATAATTAAACTGCCATGATCCGTTGCATCAAAATCACAGCCCCCAACTTTTTCATTCCATTTATTTAACACCCCATTCATCTTTTCTATCCCAAGTTTTGATTTTTTTTAATCTCCCCGTTCCTCTTCTATTACCGATTGGGTTCTCTCCCATCTAGGGTTCTTTATATACGGATCCCTCATTATGCTCTCGCCGCTATAACCAGAATTAGCGTAGGGTTTTGAAATTTTTTGATTGTGGATTCTCTCCAGTTCTTGGGGTGTCTTGAGAATTGCGATTGCACCTGAAGTTGGGGTTTTGAATTTCGCTCCGAAGGCCGCCGATCCGTGTTGGAATTTTAGGCCTTTTGGAGGCGGGAAGACTCGGTTATTAGTTGTTTAAGTTCGTCATCATCGCCCAGAAAAACGAGGTAACCTGATGGACATTGATTATGATGTTTTTAAAGCAAGTAGAGTATAACTTTCGTTGTCGTTCTTTCCTGATGGCGTCTGAAGGTTCCATGCAATTCTTTTGGCTAAAGCTCATCTATGTAATTTGTTCAATTATTGGATAACTTTTTTTTTATTTTATTTTTCTGATAATTTCCCTGTTCCTGGTAATGGTAAAAGTCAACGAATTGTTGTTGGGAGCTCGGGGGCTGAGCTTGCACCTATTGTTATAAACTGGAGTTTTCACAATGTTGGATGTGAATCATAATCGGGTTAATATATCTAGCCCTTTTATTCACTTAGCTGAATGGCATCCTTTGGAATAGCGTCGCTAAACAGGGCCTGAAGCCCTCTCCTCCCTCTGAAATCAGGTAAGCATCATCTTTCTGTCACGAAGCATGCAAAATATAATTCATTTTGCAATGCACGCAAGCCCGGAAAACCACGCTTGCTTTCGTCCCCGGTAATGAAACTCTTGCTGTGAAAACCATTGCAGGGTCAGCTGAGAATATAGCTGTTAGGTATTTTCTTTGAGCGTTTGAGGTGAGTCAGATGTTGAGACTTTTATTTGAGATGCTTTATTTACTTATTGACATATTATGTTTAAAAATTCTCAAGAATTTGTGTCTTTTTCTTCCCCTTAATTGAAGGACATATATACGGCTGAGTGTTTAGGTCTGAATGTTCAAAAAGGGTTTCTCTATTGCAATAACGATGGGCTGCTGTGGCTGCTTTGGGTTCATAAGAAAATTCAAACGTTGCAGAAATCAGTCTGGCATCAAGACTAGTATATCTCAGGAGCCATTGTTGGATGAAACTGAAGACAGAGAAGAAGAAGAAGAAGATGATGATGATGATGATAGATCCTATAATGGTGATGTTACTGACACCATTAGTGGAGATGATAGTGAAGTTCCCATTCGTGCTAAACGTTCTGAGGAAATTTTAATGTTGAGAGAAGAGAAAGATATGATTTGTAGGCAGTTTCCTGTTAAGGAAACTCACAAAGTTGTTCGCGCTGAGGTAATTGGTATAGCAGTCTTGTATATTTCTGTTGTGATATGTGTATTTCTTTATAAAGAAGGGGGAAAAAAAAAATTAAGACTAGCTAGGCTATTAGTGATCTTTAAAGTGAGGTGATCATGACTGCATTATTGTCAAAACAGCATTAGTCGTGTCCTAGGAAATGTCCTATGTATGATATATCATGTCAAGAACTGCTATAGGAATCTTCTTTTAATGGTGGGAAGTGGCATCAGTATTAGAGAATAAATAGTCACTTCTTTAGTGCAGAACTTGTTAAATAGTGTTTGGGGATAGCTCCTACTTCAGCTACTATCTTTGCCAATCTGATGGCTTGACATGAAGTTGCTGCTGTACTTTGTTTCTTTCTTTGCTTTTCACCATTATTTTTCCTCCAATTACAATTGGTATGATAATTTTGTTGTTGTATATGAAGTTAACGTAAGTAGTTTATCTTAGAACTTTCTTTGGCTAAGCTCAAATTCAATGCATTTGGGCTCATGTCTGAATGGTTATCAGTATTGATCTGTGTGCTTGCTTTCAGGAGAAAGGTCTCTATTAAATTTCATATCTCCTGTCAGAAGCTTTATGTAAATTTCATTTCTGTTTCAGGATGAAAATGGTAACAAGATGGTAAATGAATATGTTCGGGAGTACAAGATTGGCTCTGGTAGTTATGGGAAAGTGGTAAGCCTTGTGTTTGTGCTTTTGTGTTGTCTCGCTCATCACTGTGTTAAGTTTTTGAAGGCATCTTTTACATGCATGATAGGTTTTATACCGAAGTTGTGTAGATGGAAAGTATTATGCAATCAAGGTATGAGGCTCTTTTCTGGTGTAGGAAGATACTAGTTTACTGCATTGTAGCAAATTTGGGCACAGTTTCTGTAATATAGATGCTGGTTGAAAGATGCTTCTTCTGATTTGTATAGTTTGGACAGGTAATGTAACCTAGGCACAGGCAGTTTGATTGAGATATCGTGTGGCCGAGAAAAAATTATAGATTTTTCCTTTGTTTTCTATTCATAGATTGAAAAGAATCTCTGTGCCTCGATGGTTCTATGTGAAACATATAAAGGTTGAAGAGGAAAGAAAACATAGATAAATGATATGATCATAATTCTAGTCCCCATAAAAGACCATTACCAAATGACAATGGTATTCTTTAGCTAAAGCTGTAGTCAGTCATTTAGTGAGCTTAAACTTTGTGATCCGCAGGCCTTTCATAAGTCTCATCTACAGAAACTTCGAGTTGCACCCTCAGAGACTGCCATGACTGATGTTCTGCGGGAGGTATGTTTCTTTTCTATATCTTTTGTTTTTTTTAACTTGCTGTGCTGAAAAATTAGACGCCGATTGTAAACATGTCAAGTTTGATCAAATATCTTGCTTGTTTTATATTGGTTTCTGCTAAATTTGAGTTTGTTATAGCAGAAGTCATATGGACTTTACTTGGATAGAAGGAAAACTAGCAAATGACTTCATTCATAAATAATCCCCAGTATATTGTGAGTTCTACATATATAGAACTTCCCATCCACCTCCTACCTACTTATGACTTTTCTCCATGCTAACTAACCCGTTGTTAGATAAGAACTTCTCAACGCCTGTGACATTACTATCAATGTGATTTTGACCATATGCAAGCATGTACATTTACCAATTTTGGGAATTACGCATACTTTGAAGTGTCATTTTGCTTCCTAGTTTGCGCAAAAAAGTTTATGTTATTTGTGCCAACTCAATTGTTTAAGCTGCCCTTTTTTTCCTTATTTTCCCTATAGGTTAAAACACATAAATTCCTTCTTTCCAGGTACTCATCATGAAAATGCTGGAACATCCTAACATAGTCAATCTCATTGAGGTGATTGATGACCCAGAATCAGATCACTTCTACATGGGTAATAACAGCTTGTTTCTTCCCTTTGGTTTTGTTAATAAATGATTGACAGTTGCTGAATCTTCTCTCTGCATTTCTTCCTCGAGTTTGAATGGATAAGAACTTTTACCAGTCCTGTGGCTAACAGCTGATTTTCTTCTTCTACAGTACTTGAATATGTAGAAGGCAAATGGGTTTGTGAGGGTTCAGGTCCTTCTTGTAGCTTGGGTGAGGAGACTGCTAGGAAATACTTGCGTGACATAGTTTCAGGATTAAGATATCTTCATGCTCATGTATTATCTCTTACCTAATCCTTGTGTGCTTATTGTTGACTCTTCACTCTCTTGTGGACACTCACTAATGCCTCCCTTGGTATTATTATCATTTCTGTAGATTTTGTTATTATACTGCTGCATCTGATTTTAATTATGAGGATTAACATGGATGCATGTGTAGTTTTCCCTTGTCAAGTAAAGCTAAATTGTCTCACAATTCCTCAGATGGCTAGACTAAAATAGCATATTTCTTTGTCTTCCCTGATGTTGGCTTTCAAGTTTTGAATGACTCGGGGGCCATGGATTCCCTAATGGAGTTTTGCTTAAAGGGTCAAAAGTTGGCAGGATGATTTAGGTCATATTTTAGTTATGCTTCCACCGTGTAATAAATTAAACATTTATTGTTGTTATTGTTGTTGTTCTTATAAGATTGCCGAGCACCATTTCCATGAATTTTAGGATTGAACTCAAAAATCGTACCTTCGTTTATTATTGAATTTCTATATGCAGAAGTTTTTACCTATCCTATTAACTTGCTCCTAAATATTTTACCCCCAGACATACCTGTAGTTACAGCCTTATTTGTGTCATAAATATAGCTGATACAGTTTTGCGGTGTGATTTACATTGTATTGAATTAGTTAAGGTCTTTCGTCACTATTTGAAATTCCTCTGTTTTGTAGTTGTTAGAAGCATGCATCCTGTATGCTCACTAAATTAGTTTCGTTTAATCTTGTGGAATCTTATGTTGATGTTTAAGGCCAAAGTGATCTGTAAGAATTGTTTTCAATTACCTTATTTATGTTACGTGCTCTGAAATAGTTTGTCTTTGTTATATGGTGATGATTATTTGATGGATTGTTTGAAATGCAGAATATAGTGCATGGGGATATTAAACCTGATAATTTGTTGGTTACACGTCACGGTACAGTAAAGATTGGGGATTTCAGTGTCAGCCAGGCTTTTGAGGTGACTTTAATTACTGAGCTTTAGTGTATATAAGATATACCGCATGAAAGCTGATGCTATCAAAACACCAAAAAGATGTGAAAGCTGATGAATATAGTCCGCGGCTCTGCCATTAATTTCTTTTTTAAATCTTGAGAGCTATTGTCACATCTCTCCTCCATTTTGATCCTTCATTCTGTTCACAACTTTCTGTCTCTGCTCTAATCTAATGTAGGATGATAATGATGTGCTTCGCCGATCTCCTGGGACTCCTGTTTTCACTGCCCCAGAATGTTGTTTAGGTTAGAGTTCTATTTTCCAAACATTTTTTAGGTACTTTAGTATATGAAAGTACATATGTTCTAACTGCAATTTTGTTGGTTGATATTTTTTTAGGTCTTACCTATAATGGTAAAGCTGCGGACACATGGGCAGTTGGAGTTACTTTGTACTGCATGATTTTGGGTGAATACCCATTTCTTGGAGACACACTTCAAGACACGTATGACAAAGTATGTCATGCATATATGAATAACAGTCTCCACGTTTCATTTATCATTTTATGTCATGGAAACCTCAGCTTATTTTTTTTATCTCTCTCTTCAGATAGTCAATAATCCATTAGTGCTCCCAGATTATCTGAATCCTCAAATAAGGAGTTTACTGGAAGGATTACTTTGTAAAGGTATATTTAAATTCTACTTTCAACTGTTTCCTCCCTTAAAGATGTAATTATTCTTTTTTTCCTGATTCTGTGAGGTTAACCTTAAAATTTGTGTAATGCAGATCCGAAACATCGGATGACATTGGCTGATGTGGCGCAGCATAGCTGGGTTATTGGAGATGATGGGCCTATTCCTGAATATTTGTGTTGGTGCAAACGCAAGAGATTAGAAGATTTAAACAGCAACAACCTACTTGCTTGACCTATACTTGACTAATTTTATCTCGTTTATATGCACCGGAAAGGCCTGGATTTGCTATTTTTACTCTATGGAGTCTTTATTAAGGTCGGAGGAGACAGACTTTTAGGAACTCTTGGGTATGATTTATTCTGGCAGTAGCAAGTGATTGTTCATTTGTGTTATGAAATTTGTTACACGGGAGACTAGATGATTTTGTTGTTGCATTTATCAAGTTTTGAGCTCGAGTACTTTCTGGGCAAAATATTTTATATTTTTGTTATATATTCCCCCAGTATTATGCATTTCCATTTGCTCAAAAGCGCCGCAAGTTACACTGTACTATTGTTAGTGTAGTGTTGGTTGACAATGAGTTGGTGAATTCTAATGAACACAATTTAACAGTCATTTCCAACAAGATGAAGAGTCCTTACTGATGTTTACATTTTCCTTGATCACAGTCATACTTTGTTAGACGCAAAATTACGAAATGGAAATTATGCTGGCGGATTACAACCCCTGCTTTGGAAGTGATTTTTTTGGATGTGTGCATCAAGTTATGTTTTTATATTCAGAAAGAGTGATATAAAAATACAACAGAGATTTATGTCCAATATCTTCGCTTTTTCCCTAAATCTATACTTGTGTTTGAATGACCACCCTCCCTGCCTTTATAGAATATATCTGAAACCTATCACTGTCGTCGTTGTTCCTTTTTTAATATGGGGAACTGGAGCCTGGTTGGGTATAACTAAGCTAACCAGCTTTTTCGATCTTTCTTTCTTTCTCTTTCCTGGGGTTGGGTGAAATCACCAGCTTGCCTTTAATTTGCTTTTTGGTGTGAAAGTGTGAGAAGCTCCAACTCAACAAGTACATGTCCACCTTCATTATTAATTCGTTTATACACAAAAACGGTGTAAAAGCTGGTGTCGGTCTGCATCACTTTGCTATTTATTAAACTTAAAAACACAACACTAGACTCTAACTTGGGTTCCAAACCCATGAGTATATATACTTGTATGGTATACACGTGTGTGCGTGAATTTTTGTCATTCTTCATCTGGTTGAAAGAAACCACGCACAGATCATATTTAAAGAAGGTTGAACTCGTAGTCTCTTGTTTAGGTCAAAACTTAAGAAGCTTTTCTATGTCAGCTGAGCCAAACAGCTCCCATGCGCGGGCGCGCGTGTAGGTATATGTGCATGCACATATGTAGAGCCGTTTCTTTTGATTATTGGGAAAAACTTTTGATTATAGGTATAGAGACAGAAAAAAGATTTTAAAATTATAAAATATCAAATCAGGTTTGTTATTAAAAGTTGATAAGGGAATAACCAATTTTGATAAACAATTCACTACTCATTTTTTAAAAAAATATCTGATTTAAAATTTTGTAAGTTAAAAATTATCGTTGTGTCTTTTTTCCTTAATTAATTTTGGTATATATTGACCGCCTCTTCCTTCAACCAAATAATCTAATCCCTCACGGCTCTGCCTGTAGATAAGGCGTGCGATAGAATCGGCATTTTGTTGAAAACTTTGTAAAAAGTTGTATTCCTTTCAGCAACGTACAAAGTCAAGAACCAAACTTGGTCAATTCAACATTTACACGGCACCAATCCTTGTGTGACTCACCCACACATCACAGTACCAGACATAGTTCCAGATCCATCCATCCTCATATTTATCCCTTGGCTTCTTTTTTTTTTTTTTTTTATTCCCTTGTATATTTTTATTTTCAGATCTGACGAACCCAAAATGAGAGTAACTAAGAATAAAGTTTGGATGGAACAGAATCTGAACGTGGAAGTGAAATGATGTTACTGTTGCGCTGTGTTGTGAAATCAAAGTACATAAAAAAGGACGGACGGAGCAGGTCAAACAGTGAGTCACTGACACAAAAACAAAATATTGTGAGGCATCGTGTCCCCAACACACACCTTGCTTTCTGACATCTGATTTATATATATATATATATAAACCCCAGTAGATTTTTCTGTTTCTGCCTCGCTCACGCAACACACAAAACTCTAGGGAGAATTTTCTTGTATGCCCACGTTATAATCTAATCATTAAAAACTCCTAAGCCGAATACAATAATATTAGTAAGATTTAAACAAAAAATAACAATAAATCATGACATATTAAAATGGGATTGTCAAATAATTCTCTCAGTTTTGTTCTGAAATATACTCCCTCTGTTTTTATTTATAAACAATTTTTTTTCAGATTATGTAAAATAAATTGATAGTTAAAAATAATGAATATGTCAAAAATATCATATTTTTTTTGTATATACCCTTATTTATGAAAAAAGTATAAGAGAGAATAGATAAAAAGTATGAGAGATAATGAGTATAAGATATGAGAGATAATGAACATTTAATAAAGATAAAATAGAAAAAAAAAAGCTTACATTTTGAGATAAAAAATGAAAGTTGTTTATAAAATAGATCAATCTTATAAGAGAAAAAGTTTTTTATAAATAGGACCAGAGGGAGTAATAAACATCAAAAGTGTCACTTATTTTTTAAAAAAAAAAATCAGGCAATATATTCATGTATATATGTGTCAATAATATTGAAACGTACAATATATTGAAAGGTACAATTCAACACGCCGCTATATGTATATATATCCATCATCATCCTCCAATGTATCTTTTGCCCACAAAAGTTGAATGAAACAAACATTATTGTTTATTCCTTTTTGTTTTTTTTTTTTTTGCCGGGAACATTATTGTTTATTTATTTCATATCTCACTCTACGTATATATATCTTCAAAAGTTGCACACCTTTTTCCAAGTGGTAAACTCGTTCTTCCTTATCGCCTTCCTTAACAAGTTTGACTACCTTCACGTGTCGTCGTTTCTTTCCATCTTCCGCTGATATATATTTTTTGAAGAGGCGGCATTAACAGTGTAAAATTACGAACATGATCAAATCTATAACCTTCACATATATATATCATTAGGTCAAAAAGTAATTTGTTTTCATTAATTATTGAATGATATAATTTCTATATTTAAAATGAAAAATTATGCTGACTTATTTTTCAATACCTTAGAGCCCCAAAAGAAAAGGCGGGGGGTTTCTTTTAGTAGGACAGGTGGCATAACCCAGATCGTTGGTATCTTTTTGTGTTTTTGGTTGGTTGGCTTCACATGCATGTCTAACTTTAATGGAATAAAAAAATGCCTACTAGATTCTCTTCCATGTTCTCAATATTCATGTTTTTATATGGATGCTTGGTTAATTAATTATCAGGCGGCTTTGGTGATTCCACGAGGGTGGCGTGTTACAATATCGTTAAGGTTTTGGCAAAAATGTTATTTTAAACCCGAAGGGGAACGGAACTTTTAGAAGAGTGAGTTTTTTGCTTTTTCTTAATGCAAAGAGCCAGTTTTTTGTTTTTTTTGGTCCGAGTACGAGTATCTTCCTATTGAAGTGTGATTTAAACAAGATAATGGTTTATAGGTGACTGAAAAATTTATTTTTTTAAGAAAATAAAAAAAGCTAAGTTGGAGATGAAGGATTTCATCAATTATGTAACAAACACATAACTAGGTCGCTATGACTGCAGTGAATTAAAAGGTACTCCCTCTTATCCTAATTATATGATATATTTACTTAACTTTGGAGAAATTAAGAATAATAGTTAAATTAGTTAATCTTATTTATTTTTCAAAAATGTCTTTATTTAAGTCTACCATGATCCTGTGAGTATTTTATCTGATCCAGTAAGCTGGCATCCAGCTGTGCGGACTCTGGCATAATAGAAAAATGCGTCCCATTGACGACGATGAACAATCACGTTATGCTTGCTGCCTTATTTTTCTCAAAAGTTAAAATATGAATACATTACTTTTACTTTTATATATTATACTCAAAGAAAAATAAAAGAAACAGTAGAATTGAGGTATATATGACATTAATGAGTTGTAAATATTATTCACTTTATAGAATACATAGGTGTATTATAAAATTATTATTGTGTTTCATTGTTATTGAGAAAGTATCAATATGGGGTATTTTGGAAAGAAATTAGCAAAATTTAAAATTTTGTCCTATAATTAAGACCAAGATCAACTCTCAAATGTTGTCCTATAATTAGGACCGGAAAGAGTACTAGTCTTTAGTCTAGTGCCTTAGAGCCAAATTAGTTGAGATGGAGTGAAACTTTCAAGCTGCACGCGTTTGATATATATGCATGTATGTATTGTGGAAGAGTTAATGGAAACAAAAGTGAAAATTGGATAAAAATAAAGGAGGAAGTGAAAATAAGAATAAATTTCAAAATATATTTGATTGAAGTAATCATCGTTTATCACACATATATATGAAAGATACTTCCTTTATTTTAAGAAAAATTAATCTTTTAGTTTTGATCTATAACTTTAGCTTATTTCTAACTTGCTCCTTCTAATTTAATTTGGTGCAGTTTATCAGTCTCGGCAACTTTAACTCTGTTGAAACTTAACATTTAAAGTATAACCATATACCACTTATAATATCTATAGTTTTAACCGTTTACAATTTTAGTCTATAGTTTCTAAAATATAAAGATTAATATTTTAAATGGCGAGAATTGTAGGGGTTGAGTTTTATTTAATCAAATTTTATGATTAAATTATAATTTATTTAAAACTGTATATCGAAACTGAATTATACCAAATTAAGATTTAGACGTTGAGTTGTAATTAAATCAAAATCATAAAATAAAAAATATTAATTTTTTATTTTTTTATTGGAAGAGATTTAATGTTGAAGAAATTTCAAATACGAGACATCTATTTCCGCCATCACTTCCACTTTCATGGTACTAAAGGGGACCAGGTACATAGGGGGGGTTGATTTAAAAATAGAGAAGAAAAATAAATCTGGAGGCATGACAATGGAAAGGGAAAATAAAAAAAAAATCATTTGAATTAAAAAACTTCAAAATTACTACTAAATCAGTAAAAGGACAAATAACCAATTTATTAGGAATATGAGATTTTGAAGTTTGAGTATTATCAAATTGAGTATAGGAATTAATAATTTGGGTATAGAGATTAATAACTTTAATTCCTCAAACTGTCTTTATGTATACCTAGGTTGCTAGATGTTATTCTCCACAATCACGTTGTCAAGACCCAAACTTCAAAATTTTAAATCCCTACCATATCATTTATTTGTGATTTTGCTAATTTATTAGACATTTTGGAACTTTTGTAATTCAAATAGTACTCATTTCAATCCTAAATATAAAAAATAGTTGATTTTTTTTAGAGATATTAGAAAATATAATTAAATAAATTTAAAATATTTATATTTTTCATTTTTTTAATATATTATATTTAACTTATAAACTGATATATAATTTAAAGATTTATTTAATTTCCTTAATACCGAAGGAAGTATTATTTAACTCCTTAGGATATTTGATGTACTAAAAATTAGTTCATGATACTGGATAATATCAGAATATTACACCAAAAATATTTCAGAATATTGACTGACATTAAAAAAAATACTTCAAAATAGTGAAAGTTATTTAACAAAAAAAACCAGGAGTTTATGTAGCTTACGGGTGTGTTTGATTTAGCTTACTGGGCAGAAATAAGCCTGTTTTTGGGTAATAAACCCAAATAAAAACGTGTTTCGTTTTTACAGTATTTGGTTCAATTTATTTTAATTGCATCATGGGCAGAATAAGTTGCTTATTAAATAAGCTCTTCACCAGTGAGTGTTTGATTGGGCTTATTTTGTCTAAATAAGCATT
Organism: Inga laurina; assembly: GCA_963855925.1. Taxonomy (NCBI): domain Eukaryota; kingdom Viridiplantae; phylum Streptophyta; class Magnoliopsida; order Fabales; family Fabaceae; genus Inga; species Inga laurina. The sequence continues at coordinate 65,344,452 of OY979707.1, read as the reverse complement.
TATTACGTAAGTTGAGATAAAACTCATCTCATATACTGTGAATCACGATTTATAAGCACTTATTACCCAAAAATAAGCTATTCCAAAATAAGCCCGTACAATTTTTCTTTTAAGTCACTTATTACACAAGTCAAGATAAAACTCTTCTCACATACTTACCTTTTATACAGTAAATCACGATTTATAAGCACTTATTGTCCAAAAATAAGTGTGTGTTTGGGACAGCGACAGGGAAAATGACTTATTATGATTCTGACTTATTAAAAATGATTTAATAGAAAAGTCAGTTTTTGTAATGTAATTTATGTTTGGATGAACAGTTTATTTTTAGACAATAAGTGCTTATAAATTGTGATTTACAATATACGAGGTAAGTATGTGAGAGGAGTTTTATCTCGACTTACGTAATAAGTGACTTATGAATGTTTGGAATAGCTTATTCCTGGGAAATAAACACTTATTAGGTAAGTCGAGACAAAACTCCTCTCACATACTTACCTCGTATATCGTGAATCACGATTTATAAGCACTTATTGCCCAAAAATAAGTTATCCCAAACGAGCACACTTGAGGAGCTTATTTAATAAGTAACTCATTCTACCCGTGATGCAATTAAAATAAGCTGAATCAAACACTGTAAAAACGCAACATGTTTTTATTTGGGCTTATTGCCCAAAAACAGACTTATTTCTTCCCAATAAGCTGGATCAAATATAGCCTAAATCGCTCATCTAAATATAATTCACATTATCAAAACTAAATTTTCTATTAAATCATTTTTAATAAATCAAAATTATAATAAATCATTTGTCTTACCATTATCCCAAAATCACACAACATCAGCCACTCTAGTTTAAATGAAAAAGATGCGAGTGGACCGTAAGAAAAAGAAAAAAAGCCAGAGAATCCGCGTCTATCAGTGACCGGGCCACAGGGGGGTAGACACAGAGGCACAACTGTGGGCGAAGTAGTACATGTACTTGGTCGTTAGAATGGCACCTTTGCTGGTTTTTGTACTTCATGAATCCTCCCTCTTTCTTCACTACTGGAATCTCTCTCTCCCCATCCTTTTTATTTTTGGAATAATAAAATAATAGGAGAATTATTATTAAGTCCTAAAAAATATATATATATATATATATAAAATGATCCTTAAAAATTATAAAATGAAAAAATGTTCCATTAATAACTTCAGAAGTTTGTATTGACAACTCGTTAGCAACTTCAGGAATATGTATTGACAACTCATTGAAACTATTTTTTTATTTTACAATATTCAGGGATTTTTTTTTTTTTTTTGGGATTTGATTATAATTCTCCCTAAAATAATTGGTGCTTTCTTAATTTGCATGCGAGTGCCAGTGATTAAAAAGGAAAGCAAAGCTGTTACCAAAAAAAACAGGAAAGCAAAGCAGATACTGATCGGCCTGACGCATCCACTTTTCTCACCCTCCTTTCATTTATTGCCTTGTTCGGGGTGAACCTCTCCATCTTTTTTAGGTGAATCACTCTTAGGTTCAAAGAAAAAAAAATTATTAGAAAGGTTATTGATTATAATCTTAAAGTGTATATTAACAATCTGTTAAGTGTATTTTACAACCTTAAAGGATCTGTTTGATAATATCTTCTTTCCTTGAGACCTAGAAAATATTTTTCCTTTTTTTAACTATCCATTTTCCTATAGTTTTTTATTATTTCCATTAAATTAATTTTGAATGATTAAGATTCAATATTCTATAAAAATATGATTATAATATCAAAATAACAAAAAATATATATAAATAAATTTAAATCATTAAATTTTGATATAACTATTTCTTATATTTATATTAAAGTATTATATATATATATATATATATATATATATATATATATATATTATAGATTATTAAATCTTAACCATTCAGAGTTAATCTAACGATGATAATAAAGAAGTAGAGAAAAATAGATGGTAAGGGAAATAGAGACACCCCTCTCCCAACTCATCCTACTTCATGCCCTTCTCTCTTTTTTTCCTCTTGACTTAAAATAATTGTATAATTATTTATTATTTCCTTCGGATCTATATGTACCATTTGATTCTATAATCTTATCTCCCCCCCTCGTTATAATCTTTAAATTTGTGAATGTGTATCTTAAAATATAAATTTTATTTTATGTTTATCTTAATATTTATTATATATTTTTTAATTTTACCTTTTGTCGACTATATTTATTATATTTATTCTTTCTCTTTTATTTTCTTTACATATAAGGTCATAGTTAAAAAATAACACATATTTATTGCCTTTAAATAATTTTAATTGTTTTCTTTATTGACACAAATTGGTCACTTGAAGCTAATAACAATTGATTGAAAGAGTGAATTAAAAGGGAAAGAGGGCTCTGTCCTTGAATCATGGGTGAGTCTGACCTCTTTCCTAAAATTTATGTATTAAAAAAAGGGAAAAGAGGTTAAGTCAACTGAAAAAAAAAACTTGATGTCCAACCTATTGTTTGAAGTTTTACTAGGTGATAAATATCTTTGGGTCATTTTGTAATATCAAAGACTAATTTTGTAACATGCTAACAAGTTTCTGGTTAATCTATCAAGTGGTTTCACCGCACAAGAATAAGAGCACGTGTTGCCGTGTTGGAGTCACAGGAAACGTATCCCTTCTGATCTTAAATATAAAATAAAATTGACTTTTTTCAGATAGATTAAAGAAACTAAATAAGTTATTTAATCATATCATATATTATGTATCCTTAAATTATATATTTATTTATAAATTAGATAAAACAGTTTAGAGGATAATTTAATTAACTTCTTTAATCTTTATAAAAAAAATTAATTTTATCTTATATTTAAAAATGAAAAATATATTTATTAAAAAAAATAAAAATTCTTTACCCTCTAAGACGTCTATACCCTAAAAAGACTTGAGGCTTCAGATTTCTTAGCTTTGGTTTGATGTGGAGGGGAGCTTTATTTTAAAGCACCGGAGAAGTAGGAGTTGACACGTAGAGAACACGCGTGTAGAAGGTATAACACTAAGGTTCTGTTTGTCAAGAGCGAGAAGAAAATTTTTTATGAGTTCAATTTAAAAAATTTGAAAAAACGGGGCTATAAAATTTCAATAAAGATGAGATGTAAAATAAAAAAAAATAATAATTAAAAACTTTCAACAGCATTTTTTAAAATTTAATTTATACAAATTTTCTCTTCACTCCTTTTCCCGACAAATCCCACGTACCAAACAAGCCCTTGACGACGTCAACACGTCATAAGGGAGAAGAGGGTCGAATTAAAAAATGAAAAAGATGAGAGAGATAGCTTTGGGTAGTAAAATGGAGTTGATGGCCAATTAATACAAAGAGTTTCGTAAAGAAAATGATCTTTGACATAGGCGTGTGTAATATTTGAAGGCAGGTCGACTCTGTCTTCTTCTTCTTCAAGAGAGAGAGATAGAGAGATAAAAGTGAGCGTGACCATTACAAGTCAAATTTTTTGTGCTTCTCTACGATATTTCCCCCATAATTCCTCTTTTGTCCTCTAGTACGCCTCCCTTTATATCAGTTCGGAAATTACTTGGGAAAATGACTCGCAGGTACGAGGGATAGAAGATAATTACAGCAAAGTTTCAAAAATTTGAAATCACAACTCGTTAAACTGTTTTTATAATATGTTGAACTAGTTTTTACTATTATAGGATCTCATTATAATTATCTTTGGTCCTTGGACCTTGTGCATAATTTTCCCAAATTATTTTATGAGAAAGTTAAGTAAAAAAGATACTTAAATACCACTTGAACTTCATAATCCTAAATTAATTTTGTTGATAATAAGAGTAATGGAATTGACAAAAAGATTATAGCAATTAACAACTCAGATTTTTAAAAAATCACTTATTTAAGATTTTAAAGTTTAAATTGTATTTATTTATCTTTTTCCCTAAAATTAATATTCTTTCTGCTTTGGTAAATAGGACCTACTAAGTAGTACTAATTCAGTCCTTAATATAAATATATCTGGGGAATTGTTCTTGTTTCTAAATGTAAGATATAATTTATAAAAAAAAAGACATAATTTTTATATTTATCAATTTTTTTCATAATTTATCCCAGTTGATGCTCCCACATCAAAGGGGGAGAATGTGGAATTAAAAAAGATGACTAAGGTGTTTTAAAAAATACATGTCATATTAATTAATTTAATTATTTAACTAACTTTATTAATTTAATCAAATTAGGTAAATATGTCTTATATTAAGAATCGAAGGGAGTAACTTATAAGACATGCACATTTACTACCCCACCCTACAGTTTGTTTACTGTTTATAATACTCCTCTAATTCTAAATGTGAGTCATATAATTAATTTGCAAGCATAAAAATTAGTTAAATTAGTTATTTGTAATCAGTGTATGTTAATTTTTCTAAAAAAATACTATTGATTAAATTCCTCTTTATACATGCAATTCATAGAGATATTTTTAAAAAAAATATAATGTTGAATGAAAATATATTAAAATATTATATTTAAAACCAAAACAAACTCCCAAATAAATTTTCACATTTGACAAAAATGAGCAAAATTTAGATATTTGATATTGAGTTTCACTTTTAAAGCTCAGATAATTAAAAGTGAACTTTTAAGTTATGTTTTAATTATAATTTAATAAAGTAATGCCCAGTCTTAACTCTAATAGATTAAGCCAATTAGATTAGTTAGAGTATATGCTTAGCTCTAGTGAAGATGAATAATCAAAACCACAAAACCATTAATTTTTTCAAGCATTCAATCAGACAGGTCCAGTGTCAAGTCCCATCATATAAATGGTCACAACGTTCAATATAAAATAATAGGGGTAACCCTACTAGTATTTATGTGGTGGACAAATTTATGACTTGTCTGTACAAATCAAAAAGACGTGCACGGTCACTTGATAAAAACATGGTTTTATCATCCCAGTGAATTGGTAAACCAAACTGCTGTCTCATAAACTCTTCTCCGCAAGCTAACAAATAACTTTTTTTATATATTATTTTGTAAATTGTAAAAATATTTTTGAAAAACTAAAACAAACAGAAAATCAGAACTTGTTTAGGATAGCGTGAGGTAACATGCAAAAGTTGGCCTAAAAAATTAGGAAACATGGAGTCAGTTCGGCACTCTGGCATAAAAAAAAAACTTGTTGGATAAAAAGACCTTTTGGCGGGGTTTTTGGGACAATGAGTTTTTTTTTACCAAAATTACTTTAAAGTTGATAAGATTTCTCTAACTTATTCCTTTTGGTATTTATTCATATTTAAATATTTTAAAACTAATTTGTGAAGACCTGGGCTTTGTTTGGTTCAATAAATATTAGGTTAAATGAGGTTTACTTAAGTTAGGTTAGAAGAGGTTATAATGTTTTTTGGTTCAACGAATATTAGGTTAAGTGAGGTTTATTTAAGTTAAGTTATATTAGAGGAGGTTAAAATGTCATTCTACATATTTTCCTTCTTCTTTTATAATATATCTATTAATAATAATTATTTATATAAAATTATTATTTATAAAATAATTATTCGTGTAGGCATATAAATAATTATTTATAAAATTATTATTATTTGGAAAGTTCGTTGAATCATGAGGTCAAGTTTTAAAGGGGAGGGTAGTGTTGGAATTTTAAAGAATTGTCATGGGCAATTTAGTCACAATTGAAGACAAATATTCTCTCACCTAGGAAAAACCCTAATTTTGAAGGGTTCACAACCTAAGTTAGGTTACCACTAGAAGACAAAAAAACATCCAACACCTAACCTAACATCCTTCCAACCAAACACTACTTTTTTAACTCCAACCCACCCCACCCCAACCTAACCTCCAACCAAATAAAGACAATCCCACCCCAACCTAACATAACCTCCAACCAAACAAACCCTAAGGATGTTTAGTCTAGTAGTAGATCATTTAAATTGCAATGTGGGTGAATTGAGTTATAATTCTTCTCTTTCAAAAACATCCCTAGAGAGTGGCATCTTGATCATAAAGTTTTGATCCAACTTAACTTGTCAAGATATCTTTCAAACAAATTTCAGCTAAACCGACTTTTTAAGTTTTTTTTTTTTGTTAGGTATAAATATCTTCTTATTGGATGTAACCATATTTGAGACATTATCAATTACTAAATATAGATGTTTCACCTCTACCAGCTAGAATTTGAATATTAATTTATAATGTTATGAGGGATGAGTCACTTATTCTAGTCTCAACATTCACTGGTATTGCCACAAGTGCTTCTATTATTTATTGATCAATCAAATGGCACAAAATTACCCAGACCAAGCAAATGATACATAAATATGACTTTGTATCTAACTGAATTCAGGACAATGGCTGTTTCTCTGAGGGGGAAAAAGGAGGGAAAAATGGTTATTCTCCAAGAACTAAGGTTCTAAAACCCGATTGGTCACAGGACTGGTTGGGGCATTGGGTCAATGGTTAGTAGGTTAAATCGGAGTCAAATCGGAGCTAATCCGGGTTAAACTTGTGAGAAATTGAATATTTGAAGTTTATTAATATGAAAATTTAAAAAAAATTTAAAAAATCATTTTTTTTCCAAAAAAAAAAAACCTAAACCAGACCGGTTCCATGCCCGGTTCACCGATTTTCAGGCCGAACCGGCTGGTCCAGTTCGGATTTCAAAGCATTGCCAAGAACCTTTCTAATAAAATAAACGCCCAATTATAAGAATCCAGGGAGCTGCCACGCATATTCATATATATATATATATATATCCTGGAAACTTTTATACTACGCAATACCATTAAAATCAAATTAGTTGGTAATTGAAGATCCCTTGACTCATAGGCCCTGTTTGGTGTGCGACACTGAATTTTGATAGATTGGAATTGAAACTGGGGTTGAGATTGGGATTGGGACTAAGATTGAGATTGATGTTTTAAAAATATGTGCAGTACTATGTAATAATTGGAGGGAATAATTTCATTGATTTTATTTAATAAATAGCCACTAATTAGGAAAAGAATGAAATGTTCGTGCCCTAAATCCAAGGTTATTGAACCGGGACCGGTCAGTGAACCGGTCGGGATAAGGTCAAGGGTCAGCGGATTAAACCGGAGTCAAACCGAAGCTAACCTGGGATCAAACCAGTGAGAGAGTGAAAATTTTAGGCTTATTAATATGAAATTATAAAGAAATTAAAAAAAATGATTTAAAAAAAATACTAAACCGGTCCGGTTCATGAACGGGACCAGTTTTCTCATCGGGTCACCGATTCCTAGGCCGGACCGGTCGGTTCGGTCCGGGTTTAATAACACTGCCTAAATCACTTCCTTTTGCTCTTTCAACTCCTGATGGTTGCTCTCTAAAAACCAATCATCTTCTAGATCTCCTCATCATTTCTCCCAATCTAATATATCGATATTTCAATCAGTTTTAGATCTCAGAATTTCCACAATTGCTGTAAATCTCATCGATGGCGCGATAATGACAATGTGTAGAGAAGATTTGCGAGGACCTACAACCTGTGCTTCAAGTGATTGCAAGGAATTGGAACACTAAAATCTCTCGATGGCGAAGGACGATTAGCAAAAAGGGGATCCCTTAGACTAGGCTGCACCAATAAATCATCAATTGGATATTTGATAGGTTATTCCTTGCATTGGCCATTTTATGCAAAATTGTACCAACAAGGTTAAGATAATTTTAATACATTCAAATCATAAAGAGAAGACTAACTGAACAATTGTAAAAAAATCTATACTTTCGGGAGATTTTACGTCGTTGGCGAGAACAAAAAGAAAAGAGAAAGGAATTATGTGAGAGACATTTATTATAGGTTAAAATCAAGGTTATTTTCGTCCGAATAATATTTTAATTAAGAATATTCTTGTGTCTGCAATTTTACAGTTCCCGGATTGAAAATTCAATATCAGGGTGGAGGTAGCTTTGCTGCAATCTTACTTTTGTGGTACTCCTAATCTTTGATTATTTGTAGTTCCTCATACCAAATGATATGTCCTGACCCAATCCCCGATCCAATCCCAATCCCTACCTCCAATGCTTGGTACCAAATAGGGCCATAGTTCCTCTTTTTGGCCAGAAACCACTTGAAGCAATAGAGCATGGTTACTTCCTAAGGATCATCAAATTAAAATTGTTAATGATAATTATTACCTTAAATCAAATCAAATAAAAATATATGAATTTTAATTGAAAAAAATTAAGGTATTAATACTGAGATATAATTACGATTTAAGTAGCAGGAAAAAATGTATTTCTAGGACCCCCTGATCTTTGTATAACTTATAAGATCTTTGAATATAATTACAAACGAGAAGAAAAAAAAAAGGAAAAACCAAGTTTGACTGTCAATATTTCCGGCTTAGAAGTTGTGGGTCTTGTTCAAATATTACAGGGATCGTGTCGTGTCTTAATATTTAAATTTATCTTCTACCCAGTATGATATAATATATTATTTTTGTAGATTTCCGTACAAAATTTTTAGAACCCATCGAGGAATTGTGCAAGAACAAGACCAGTCATTGAAATGACAGCAATAAGCATTCTCAGCCTATGGACATCACTCAGGCCGTCGAAAATTCTCCCCAAAACAGGATAATTTTTTTTTGCCGAACCCAAAATAGGAATACAGTTAAAATAAGAACTGAAATCACGCCTCCCAAAAAAATGCCAGTGAAATTATTAAACCTGTATGAAAAACATTGAAACCTTATTTAGAAAAATCCACCATATAATTTCTTTTTAAAAAATTATGTTGACAATATTAGTTAACAAGATTTGATTTTTATTAATTTAATGTTAATAATTTAAAATATGAGTATAATGCCGGAGAAAAAAGGGGAAAAAAAAAACCGCCCCATTAACTTAGCTATTGATGGTCAGATCCTGTTATGAAAAGGGGGAAACAAGAAATACACTCAAACACGGGGTCATCATTGCAAATTAAACAAATTTGATGGCAAAATATACACATAGTACTCGAGTGTTTCCCTGTTCCCAGTTATCTTAAAGCCCACCTTCAGCCTTCCTTACCATCGCCGGTCACCGGCATCATTCTCTGACGCCACCATTAATCTCGTCCAATCATGCGGCGGCTCTGTGTCTGAGATCCGAACGTTTTTCTTCCTTCTCGGTACGCCTGCATTCATTTTTAATCTCATCTCGTCTTCTGAAAAGCGAATTTGATTCTTTCGATTTGGATCCGTAGCCGGCTTCGGGGTCTTAAATTGGATCAACACATGCCCTTTTGCCAGCATCGGATTATTTTATATTTTACAGCTGCATGCATAGTTCTTTCATTTACTCTTCTAATTCATGTTAATTTCTCGTTCTCATGGATTTGCAGTTTATTCTGTCCCGACACCTGGAATTTGGTCGAGGGAAATTCCTGGGAGTTCTTACTAGTTGGCTGGTACTACTGGAATTTAAAGCTTTTATGCTGATTCATTTCATCTTTTGCTCGTTTTTATTTTTCTCCGAGATCCTGTTTTCTTTGTAAATATAGTAATATACAAATTGGAAGAAGTTCCGCGAGCGTTTGATTAATAGGATGATACAAGTAGAGACTTCTAACTGTAGTTTCTCAATTGCTGGAAAAATTACTCAGCTAGAAATCGGTCGCATGCTGATATTGGAAATTACTTTCTGGGCATAGGCTGCATGGTAGAAAATTGTAGCATAATAGAATATTGGATACTGCTGTCGAAGCTTGCTTTTAATCTGCTATGGTTTTGTTGGGATGAACTAGAGATCTTTTGGTATGACAAAGGAAATATGTTTGTCTTGTTCTATGCAGGGAGATGAAGAGAAAGTGAAAAAGTTTTTGAAAATGAATTCAAGGGAAGGAGTGAATGATGGTCGAGCTAGAATTGAACCAAATGATTCTCTTCTCCCTGGTCTTATTGATGATGTTGCCCTGAACTGTCTTGCGTGGGTTAGTAGATCGGATTATGCTTCACTATCTTGTATAAATAAAGGATACAATAAGCTGATTAAAAGTGGGTATTTATATGGGTTGAGGAAACAGTTGGGACTTGTGGAGCATTGGGTTTATTTGGTATGTGATCCCCGGGGATGGGAGGCATTTGACACCATGAAAAAGAAATGGATGGCACTACCTAAGATACCATGTGATGAATGCTTCAACCATGCGGACAAGGAATCCTTGGCTGTGGGCAGTGAACTATTGGTATTTGGTCGGGAATTGTTGGATTTTGCTATTTGGAAGTATAGCTTGATTTTTCATGGTTGGGTTAAGTGCCAGGGGATGAATAGGCCGCGCTGTTTGTTTGGATCTGGTAGTCTCGGCTCGATTGCCATTGTTGCAGGTGGAAGTGATAAAAATGGACATGTTCTAAAATCAGCTGAGCTGTATGACTCTTCGTCTGGTGGATGGGAACAGTTACCAAACATGCACACACCACGTAGATTGTGCTCTGGTTTTTTCATGGATGGCAAATTCTATGTGATTGGTGGAATGTCCGGTCCTACAGTTTCTTTGACCTGTGGAGAGGAGTATAATCTTGAGACAAGAAGTTGGCGGAAAATAGAGGATATGTATCCATTTGTTAATGGGGCTGCTCAGGCACCCCCACTTGTGGCGGTTGTGGACAACCAGTTGTTTGCTGTGGAGCATCTGACCAACATGGTGAAGAAGTACAACAAGGTAAAGAATGCCTGGGATGAATTGGGAAGGCTTCCTGTCCGGGCTGATTCTTCTAATGGATGGGGTTTGGCTTTCAAGGCTTGTGGGAAGCACCTTCTGGTCGTGGGGGGTCAGAGAGGTCCTGAAGGTGAAGCTGTTGTGCTGAATTCCTGGTGCCCTGCATCCGGGGTGAAAAACGGCACCTTAGATTGGCAGGTTCTTGCTGTGAAGGAGCATGTTGGGGTGTTTGTGTACAATTGTGCTGTTATGGGTTGTTGAGATGTTTGTAGATTGACTCAACAGAAGATGATGGTATCTACAATCTGACTTTAGCCTACAAGGGTGCTTCCCTGCGCATTCCGCTCTGGGACAGCTTTTTCTAGCGGAGAATTTGGTTTCTTTCTTTTTAACATGGCTTATTTGGATGTGTTTCTCCCTTTTTATGATGATTATCATTTGTTTTAAAAATTACTAAGTAGGCTTATACAGATATTTCTGTCATGTTTTTCTTTCTCCTTTCATAATAGCCAACTATGTAAACCAATAAATCAAGGATTTTCATTGTTTAATGATTTTGGCGCTCGTTGTTTGCCGATCTGTTTCTGTTCTTCTGTAAAATTTATGTCCGCTATCCATGCAGGGAGAAATATTCAAATGGTATAATACTATGCTAAATGCTAATAGTCCCGTGAAATGGGGATCTGTGCTGTAGGTTTATTTTCCCATACCATGTTATTTTGCTTGATTTGTTGGAATCATATTTTAGCTTGAATCATAATTTGGAGGGGGTGTCCATATCTTACTCGTAGACTTTATAGCCTTGGAGTTAAGTTAGACTTGTTAATGCACCCACCCAATTAACCTTTGGTTGTTCATGATTTGATCCTCCGGTTGGAGAGTTTCGATATAATAATATCGTTGTAGCTAATGCATGCGGCGAGTGAAATGATGAGAAATTACTTTTCATATGAGGTCACCATCAGTAATTTGAACTTCCAAATCAACCTTATCCTTCATAAAGTTTAGACGTTTGTATGCGGAGCTTAAGAGGTCATTTTCTTCATGATATACTCTGATATTAATGAAAGCAAGGTCCCCTCAGCCTCAGGTCTTTGTTGTGTTAATAATCTTTGCCTACACTTCCAGCTATACTTCCTCTTCCTCGATTAAGGTCCTGATTTCCTCTTTCTGATTGTGTTTTATATAAACTTTAGCAGCACTTAGACCTATAAAAAGATCTCTTGTGTTCTTTAATCAAGAAAGATTAGATGAGGTCGGGGACCACTCTTAATCATCCCTACCAGGTTCCCTTTTTTAATTGTTCTTGCCAATGAGTTTGGTGAAATGGTACTGTAGTGTCATTGCATTTATCTCTTGGGGCTAGGGGCATTTAATACTCATATTTTTACTATCAAGGAGAATTACCCATACCATTATTATATGGGTAAAGGTGCATCCAGTATTCTGATATATTTTTAAATGTGTAATCAGTACCTTAAATTCTTTTTGGAGGTTCAATTATTATCCTAAAGTATTTAAGGATGCAATCAGTATATTAATGTATACAAAATGGAGCAATCATACATTTTCACTAATAGAATACTAACTTCGTTTGTTGGTACACTCTTTCTTTTCCTCTTTCACCGATTTTAAATCTTAAACTTTAAGTTAATATTCTGTTAGTAAACAGGTATAATTGCTTTATTTTTAATACATTAGCGGCAAAATTGCATCGTTAAATACTAAAGAAAAAACATGAACATGTTGAAGATCGACGAAAGAGAGAAAGAAAAAATGTGCCAACAAACGGAGTTAATATCCTGATAGTAAATGAGTATAATTGCTCTATTTTGTATATACTAAGGTGTTGATTATATTTTCAAAAATATTTTAGAGTGTTGATTACACCCTTAAATACTTTAAAATACTCATTATACTCCTAAAAATATATCGGGGTGCTGGATATACTTGCGCCTCTGTTATGTTATATTGTAGTATAAGGAATTGAATCATGGGAGATGGTTAGGTACTCAGTACTTGATCCCTTAGGTATGGTTCCCAGCTGGAACTTTCAAATCATAATAGAATACGGAATACCTTGGTTACTGTTTCCAGTTCGTGATATGATGGAATATTCATTCCTGCCTGCATCAATTCTTTGCTCAGGAATGAAATATATACCCATGGGAACTATTGGGATTGGCGAGGGATTTGCCACTAGAAACAAACATAAATTCCGTGGAAAAACATCCAAGCAGCGTTGGTTAAAACTTAAAACAGCTTTGATAAAAGGTTGATTATTTATTTGTTTGATCGTTTATACTCCCTTCAGTCTTGTTTATAAATATTTTTTTTTATGATGTAAAACGAACTGATAGTTAAAAATAATAAGTGTATGTAAAAAATGTCATATTTTTTTTTTCATATATTTCCCTATTTATGAAAAGAATATAGGAGAGAGAATAAGTAAAAAATATGAGAGATAATGAGTATTTAATAAGGGTAAAATAAGAAAAAAAAAAACTTATATTTTCAAACAAAAAATAAAAATTATTTATAAAAAGGATTAACCTTATAAAAGAGAAATTTGTTTTTAAATAGTTCGGATGGAGTAGCTTTTTACTGAAACCGTTCAGAACTGGGATTGCTCCTTTTTGGTCCATGGCACTAACTGCTTTTTTTAAGTGTGCCTTAATTCTGTGATTCCTTGGAAAGATTGTGGTGCTTGTGTGTGTGTTGATATTGATTCACGCTTTCCAAGAAAGACATTGAGTGGGAATAAGATCCTTTCTGTCTGGTGAAATCGTAGGGCCACCGGTGCTTGGTCCTGGTACGCCGCTATTCCCTGTTGTTCTCTTTTGGGATTGGACTGGACTTCTTTTTATTTACCTCTCAGTCTCTCACGCATCCATCCAGCTTGGATTTTTATTCTTCACATCCTTGTTTAAATAAAAGACCGGAAAATTAATATGATTTAAAATATTTTATTGTTGAAATAAGGTGTGTGTAGAAAACTGAAATCTCTGGTGTACAGAATACGTGTGTCTTGAGATCAGCTGGCCTCTATGATCAGATTGCAAACCCCTCTTGGCTCGTTTTTGTTGTCTCTACGATATAAGTAATGTCAGCGCTTCAAGTTATGCATCGGGATGATACAGGATTCAGATTCACAGACACGTGTAAAATTAATATGCTTTGACTTGAAGATAGAACTGTGAAAATGTTTTTTTTTTTTTGGTACAGGAAAGTGCTTTGATTTTAAGATGGAGTTGTGAAAACAGTTGTGTGTGTTGTGATTAGTTCTTGGAGAATAGTTTTTATAGTTTATGAGGTAAGTATGTGAGAGGAGTTTTATTTCGATTTACGGAAAAGTACTTCTGAAACTATTGTTTTGAGGGTATAAGAACACACATTTGTGATATTTCCTCCGAACTCAGTTGATTTTTTAGGATATATTAAGAAAGTTAATTAAGTTATTTTAAAATATTGTTACCTCTCATCATAAATATAATACATAATTAACCTTTTTTAGAGAAATTAAGAAAACTAAATAAGTTACTTAATCATATCATATGTTGTTTATTTTTATATTACATAGTAGTTTATAAGTTAGGCAAAATAATTTGGAGAAAAAATGACAAATATAAATACTTTAAAGTAATTTAATTAGTTTATTTAATTTCTATAAAAAATCAATTTTGTCTTATATTTAGGATCAGAGAGAGTAATATTTATGATTTTTTCTCCCAACTATTCTTCATAATTTATAAACTAATATATAATCTAAAAATACATAATATATGATGTGATTAGGTAACTTATTTAGCTTTTTTAATCTTTCTAAAAAAGACAATTAAGTCTTATATTTAGTATTGGGGGGATTTGTTTTCCTGTGAAAGGAAAAAAAAAAAAGGTCCTTTTGGACGATAGTAATTTCATTCCAATGTTATAGATGCACATACACAAACCATTGACTATTTCATCCATGTTTGTTGATAGATAAAAAAATGATAAAAAGGGCATAATTCAAAACGTATGACGTTTGAATTAAAAATACCTATGAAAAATATAATCCAAGATGTATTGCGTTCAAGTAAACGAGTTTTAATTTTAGAAAAACATATTTATTTTACATGTCTGAATATTTTCGATCCGTGCCTATATATTTCAATAAGAAGATAGAATTTTGAAGTATGGGCGGGTGGATGAAAGAAAACGTTTTATAAAACCTTTTAAGATTTTGTCCAAAAAAAAAAAAACCTTTTAAGATTGTTTTTTCAGGGCACCTCAAAAGATAGGATAGCTGGGGAAAAATTTACATAGACGTGTGTTGGAAAGAGTTGGTTTGTCGTATGTGTTGGCAAAAAAAAACAAAAAGGTTTGTGGTTGTGGGCTTTTGGGTTCCCTGTATTTTGGGCCTCTAAGCCCTGAACAACCACCCAATAAATCCCACAACCTCAAGGCATCTAAACTTCGCTCAAAGATTGGCTACATGCTAATTTTCACCTCTTATCGTATTCCTCCCGGTTCTTAATATAATAGTATATATTTATAAAATTGATATTAATCTTAAATATATGATATAATTTTTATATTTATCAATTTTTTTAATTTATCCCTATTGATATTTCTTTAATAATAATCAAGAAGGAAAGATAATGAGAAAATTAATGAAAATAATTATGATGTTTTAAAAAATATATGTCTTATTAACTAGTTTAACTAATATTTTTAATTTAATTAAATTAGATAAATATGTATCATATTAAAGATTGTAGAGGATAATTAAAAAAAGAAGTAGTTTTTTTTATAGTAAATGATATGCTACAATCTCTTTAGAGATTAACCTCCTGAGTTAACATGCAGTCTTAACCTCTCTTTATCAATAAATAATAAGCTCATACTAACTTCAAGAGGTGAATAAAGAAATAGTTAAAAGCACATTTTAAATGTGTAAGGAATGCAGCCCCTTTTTTTTGTTTTTTTTAATGTGTGTGTACTGTAAATGTACAATGCAGAGTAACCTCAGGGTAGATGTTCGCGCCTTTGTCTGTTTTTGGTGGTGTTTGTTTCAACGATTAGATTGCTTATAAGTTGCTTTTTACGTAGATCGAGACACAACTCCTCTCACATACTTACCTCGTATACTGTAAATTACGATTGAAAAGTTGTTTTTAAGCATTCCAATCGCTCATCCAAACGAGCACTTTGACGCTGTCATATCAGAATTTTCAACCGCAACGAAGAGTCAAAACGTCATCTTTTCATATGGGCTACAGAGGACCGAGCTCAAGTCAATTCCCATGAACTCACATCTACTAAAATGAAGCGCGCACTTTCATACGGGCCACAGAGTACCGAGCTGAAGTGAACTCCCATGAACTCACTTCTAAAATGGAGCACTCTTTTCCACACACACACCCCACCCACACACACAAGGGATGAGAGGTAAAATTATTTTTAAACTTATTTTAAAATTACACCCACCACTATAATTTTTTTAATATAAAAGTAAGTAATTATACATTTTTTAAAATAGGGTAAAAATGACATTACCTTTAAAATCAACCAAGAGCCGTTTACTCTCATATAAAAGTATCAACTTACCTCTAATTAAAAAAGGGTTAAGAGCCAAAAATATTTATAAACTTTTTTCAAAAGTATACCCACCACCATAAACTTTTTTTGAGTGCAAAAATAACCATAAACTATCAAAAAAAGGGAAAAAATGACACTTCCGCTATAATTGGTGAGCCTCATGCTAACATCTGCTATTATTCTTTATAGCCTCACATCATTTAAAAAAATAAAAATGGCTAATTTTTTTAATCCCCGTTGCTACCCTTCTCTTATTCGTCTCATCCATCTCTCATACTTCCTCTTCTCAACACTCGACAGCCCTAATTTCTTCTCAGAAAACAACGGCGTCGGCGCAAGTGTTCTCCACCAATGACGGCGATGAATTAAGCATAGCAAGGGTTTGACCTCCTCTTCCTCGTTTTCACTAATCCTTCCCCATCTTCATTGCAATTCAGTGAGAGTATGATGTTGAAGTTATCTTTATTAGGAGTGGCAGGATCGACGACGTGGTGGGGAGAAGAGAAGGTGACAACCTCCCTCCCCCCATTTCTCTCTCTTTTTCTTTGTCCTCTCTCATTCTTCATTTTCACTCTTGCCTTTCACCTCTTTTAGTTGTTCTTTGATCTTAGTGATTGTGTTCACGGCACCATCGATCTCTTCATTTTTCTACTATATTCACAAAACCCAACTGATAGGGAAGAAGAAATCGAGTCGGTGTTTGTGTGCAGAAGGTTTTGTTTTGCTTTTTTTGTTTCCAATTTTTTCATTCTTTGAGATATTTGGGTTGATCAAGTTACTTTATCTTAATCAATATAGTAAGATTGATTGCTTTGGTTTAATTTGTGGCTGGATTTGATGATGAATTTCAATGACTTGGAAAAATTCGATATTGATTAGTGTTGATGATGAAGATGAGTTTTTCAATTTTTGGTTTAGAGAAAAATTATGGTGAACAAGTTGGGTGCTCTTTTCCTGGATTTAGAACAATCAAAGATGACATTTGAACCTAGCAAGAGAACCGTCACTTCCCCTTTTTTGAAAGTTTATGGTTATTTTTGTACCTGAAAAAAAGTTTATGATAGTGAATGCACTTTTGAAAAAAGTTTATAGGTATTTTTGTACCTTAACCATTTTTTAATCAGGGGTACTTTTATATGGGAGTAAGCAGTTGTTGGTTAATTTTAACAGTAGTGTCATTTTTGCCCCTTTTTCTAAAGTTCATGGTTACTTTTGTATAAAAACAAGGTTTATAGTGGCGGGTACACTTTTGAGAAATATTTACAGGTAGTTTTACTTTTTAATCTTATATATATTAATGGTACTAATGGATGGTAAATCCATCCATCTTCCTCGCAATGTTAACATCGTATTTTTTTGTCATAAAATATATTTCATTAAAACTAATCCAATGTAAAATACAAACTCAAAATAAAAAGTTTGTAAGCCCAAATACATAACAATGTAAATAACCTTAAAATGGGTGAGAGGGCGCCACCGCTACAGTAAAAAAACTTACCGCTTTCATAATCCATTCATTGGAATCTTTGGGGTAGAAGAACGTCGTCACTAACATCAAAGTCATTGTAAGAAATGGTTATTCAATGAACCATTATAAAGGACTCACCACTTTTATCAGCAATAAAGCAATCGGATTGATTGTTGAAGAAACTCTATGAGAAAATCTCATAGAAGGAAAAACACCAATAAATAAAATGAAGATAGGGAAGCCATCAACTGCCCAACAAACCGCAATTACACGGTCTTGACTATGACATACGTTTTAGATTCGCCATTGCCAACAATTCATTATAATCTTTTGAAAGATAGAGCCAACATTATATGATACCATAGTTACAAATTCCCAATTATCAAAATCGCAAAACATAGCAATCAGGTGAGATTTATTGCCATTGAAACTCCCGATTCGATTTATTGTTGCAAAGAAAATCAATACTATCATAAGAAATTCAAAATTATATGAAAATAAACGGAGACCAACATAAAATACAGACGTATTCACCGTAGCCGAAATCAAGGAGGGAGACACTACGAGAAAAACTCACCAGACAATGAGAGAATAACTCCCAACACCCAAACACCCAGGAGGGGAAGAGAAAAATATTTGAACCCATGTTAATATCGGGTTCAAGAGATTGAAAATGAGAAAACTGATGTGAAAATTATTTGAAATTAAAGATCCGTTGAATGATTTCCCCCCGATGGTTTTATCAAATTACAAATTTAATTGTTAATACATCGATAGAAAATATATTTAAAACGCAGATATAGGATGCAATCAGCAGATTTTGCTGGGTAAGGTATTCAAGTGATGGTCCTGTATTTGAGGGACGTGGCCTTGTAGGCGGTTAACAAAAGAAAATCGTAAGAGAAGATTGGGGCGTTGTTTACCATACTTGTGTGGTAGCTAAGTAGCCGTAGCAACAAGCACAACCCAAAGTAGGAGAGGCGCTCAATGGCGGAAACCGGAAATACTGAACTTTCACTTTCAACCTCTAAAACCCTAAATCCTTCTGATCCAATCAACGGTTCTCACTCGCCCCAAGCGCCCGCTGAAAACGCTCAAATCCATCAGGAATCTTCGTCTCCCGCTGCCCAGCCTTCCGACGACGTCGTCTCGGGCGAGAAACGGAAGCGAGAGGACTCAGACTCGGGGGTCTCAGATCCTTCCCTCAACCCCTTGTGGAAAACTAGCCTCTGTTCTTATTTCCGGCGACACGATGGCTCCTGCAGCCACGGGAGGGAGTGCCGCTATGCCCATGGTGAAGAGGAGCTTCGGCCTCGGCCCGATAACACCTGGGACCCAACGTCTGAGCGGGCGAAGAAGGCGATGAAATCCGAGACCGGTGAGAAATGTGCAGTTTCCATGGGTGTAATGATGACTGAGGCCGTGGTCGATGATGCTGATGGCGAGGACAATGATGATTCCAATCACGCTCTTAGCAAATGCTTGGTGCATTTGCCGAGGAAGTGGGGTTTGGACAACTTGAGGGGATTTCTCAATCAAGAGGCAAGCTTTCTTTGGGGTTAAAACCCGTTCTGAAGTCGTTCTTTTAGCATATTTCTGTGGGTTTCAATTTTGAGAGAGTAGTTAGAATGTACAAAGAAAAAACTGAATTCGGTATATATGCGTCTGATGAATTGAACTTTAGATGAAGTACTTGGCTAAATTCAGCTACACCAAATATGACTTGATGGTTGTGACTCTGGTTATAAAATCGTTGACTTTCATTTGTCTTAATACACAGTATCGAGACAGCGTTAGAGCCTTAGAGGGGATGAGGATTTGAACTCTGAATTAACTTAATAAATGCTCATGATTACCTATGGAGGCTTCTTTGTGTCTTTTTTTATTCCATATTGTAAAGTTGTCCAACTCTTTTTTCCTAAGATCAAAACTTCTTCTATTCAATTGAAAAATATTTAAAATAGATGTAAATAGAAGCTAGTTTAGTGATCAAGGCTGCTTATGTTGATATAATACAATCGTCAATTGGTGCTCTTTATCTCATCCGCTTTTGAGATTGCTAAGCCTTTTACGTAATAGTATTGGTGTAAAGCTATATCCTATGTTGCTGCTATTGTTTTTTCACCAAAGCTTCCAGACTTTTTATTTCTTTGCCTATTTGTTTTTGGGTGCCCGGGTGCCCTAAGAGTTGTTGTACCTTTGTTCCTTCCCATTGGTGCTCTATTTATCTGAAGCCCTCCAACATTTTTTCCCTTTTTTTCTTTTTGGAAGCCATGCTTTCAGATGGCAGAGGTATGATTTATGTAGCATGTATAAACCATGAAATATTTGGTTCTTATTCTTATTTTACTATATAGGGTATACCTTTCAAATCTGCAAAGAAAAAGAAAGGCATGCTGGTAGGATTTGTCACTTTTGAAGATCAGGAACAGTTGAAGAGCTCAACAAAGGTAATTATGACCCAATTGTCCATTATTTAATTCATCTGCAATGGAATTAGTGATTAATTGAAGTGCCATTGTAATAGGATCTGGAAGGCAAATTAATTGGCAGCAAAAGTTTAAAAGTTGCAGATGTCATTCCTCGATCATTTGAAATGAAATCAAATGTTACTCTTTGTGGAGAATCTGCACAAAATGCAGATGCTGCATTAGCAAAGGAGAATACAGATGAGAATGCGCATAGTGAGACAAATGGTGCAAATTTGGTGGTTGGTGATTCCATGCCGAAGAAAAGAAGCCTCCTAGACGTAGTGACTCCTCTTGCTCATATGGCCTATGCTGATCAGTTAGAGCACAAAAAAGGCTCTCTCACACAGATTCTCAAAAGGCTTGTTAGTACTACCTGTTTTCTATTCTGCCTTTTCTAGTCTCTCTCTCTGTGTTTTTTTTGGGGGGGGGGTTTACTTATTCTATGTCTTACTTTTGTAAAGAGTGACTTTTCAGAAAATTAAACCATGAGGCATTTTGTTGCAGACTAGAAATGCTCGCAAAGCTTGTCCAAGTGGCGTTTCTCTTCCTGAGTGGATTCTCAAGTCTAGGGACATAGGTAGTACATATTGTCTTTGGAATTTTAAACCAAATGCTCAGGAAAACCGTGTAGTTTTGGTGTTTAAGACTGTGAAGGGCTTATTTTGAAATTATCTAATAGTGGTATTTTTCTCCATAATTTACCTCACTACCAGTGTTCTCTTTCCGTAATTTTATTCTAATTTAATGTAAGATGGTAATTTTAAGGTCTCATATGATTGTACTTTGCCATTCCCCCCTCAAATTTCCATAGGTGGCCTTCCTTGCAAACTAGAAGGTATTATTGGATCGCCAAGGGTAAATGGATATCGCAACAAGTGTGAATTTTCTGTTGGATATTCTATAGAAGGAAAAGTAACAGTAGGATTCATGCTAGGAAATTTCAGGTAAACTACATTCACTCTGTTTATAGAACTCTTGGAATGTAAACTGTTTACTAAAGTATTGTGTCAGGGAGGGTGTGACAGCAGTTGAGGAGGCTGGGGACTGCCCCAATGTTTCAACAACTGCTCTCCAGTATGCTTCTATCTTTCAGGAATTTCTGCAGCAGTCACAGTTACCAGTCTGGAACAGATTTAAGAATAGCGGGTTTTGGCGTCAATTGACAGTATGACTTTGCCAGTTTTTGAATTGATTTAATGTGGATTTTTTCCCAATATAGTGCTGGTATTAGTAAGAGAACTATTCAGCCATTAACTGGTTGTTAAATTCTTCTTGTAAGGTTCGAGAAGGAAGGACAAATGGGAAGGTTGCTGATGCTGAAGATTTTGGTGGTATTGCAGAGGTCATGCTTATTGTGCAGGTTAATTTCTAGATAGATTGAAATGCCTGGTTCATGGTGGTATTATTTATAGAACATGATTTATAAAGGGACACAAGACCTGATTATATGTAGATTACGCATCATGTCTCATGCTTATGTGCCATTCTTTTGTTAATATTCATAGATTTTTGTCACACTGATTATGTAGGTTTCTACAAAGGGCTTTGATAATGAGATAGTAACCGGTGAATTTGAGAAACTTGCTCAAGCATTTGTTGCAGGAGCTAATGCATGCTCTCCGTCATTGCCTCTCACGGCTCTGGTTGTACAGGTAGTAACCCTTTTAGTCTACAGTTAATGTCTTGGGTCTGATTGATATATTAAACTCTGAAGTGGCTTAAGTGTGCATAGCCTTGCAAAGCTACTTGGAATTTGGAAGGCTGTAATATTGTTTTCAATGTCTAATGCAAGTTAATCTTCCCTTTAATTTTCTAGATGATGGCTAATGTGGAAATTGGCTTTACATGTAGGATCACCAAGGAATATCCAATGTAGCACCAGCTGATGCCCCCCTGCGGTCACTTCTCACTCCTAAAGCAGTTGGTGATCAAATAAGTGAAAATGATGCCATGGATGTTAGGATCCATGATTATATCAGCAATCTCAAGTTTTCTATATCTCCAACTGCATTTTTCCAGGTGAGAATGGAATTTTGTTGTTTTCCCTGGAGCAGCAAAATCATGTTTTCCCAGTAGTTAGAATATTGAATCTATTTCTACTGCAGGTCAACACTCTAGCTGCTGAGAAGTTGTACTCACTTGCTGGGGATTGGGCATGCTTAGGTCCTGATACGTTGCTATTTGATATATGCTGTGGGACAGGAACAATTGGCCTGACCTTAGCACATCGTGTTGGTATGGTAATAATCATCTTTGAATACGCTATGAACTCAATTACTTAAGATCGCAGCTTGTTGGAAGTGATATATGTGTGTAAAGGTTGCTCTCGTTGAGATTAAATGAAATTTGCACATAAAATGAGTCAGTTTTCCAAATATTACCTGAGAATTGATTGTTCTATTTGCATAAAAATCGTTGCTTTGGCTTTTTCCCCTCAAAATTTTATGATTTGAAATAACTTGGCTTGATTTGTTTGCGGATTTTATTAGGTGATTGGTGTTGAAATGAATGCTTCTGCAGTATCTGATGCCCAAAGGAACGCTGAGATTAATGGTATAAAGAATTGTAGATTTATATGTGCAAAGGTGAGATCAACTTTTTGATTTTCCTTCCTATTTGAATCATGCTATATAGTAATAGTATTGTAATTTATGACACCAAGAAACCTTGTCTCTGGTGTAAAACTTTTGCATGCTGACTATTTATATGGGCCAACAGGCCGAGGATGTGATGGGATCTTTGTTAAAGGAGCACCTAAATAAGGCTAAGGAACAAGTTAATGTTCCTAGTATCTGTGGAACTGATGTTGAGGAAATTTCCGAGGGGAGTACATGCCATGAAACAGAAAATGGTGAACAAGATGAAATTGAGGCTCAGAGAGGGAGCGATTGTGAAAATGGAAATTCTTTGATGCAACAATTTAAAAATGTTGTTGCTATTGTTGACCCTCCACGTGCTGGACTCCATCCAACTGTAAGAATAATTTTTCTCATTACATTTAAGAACTACTCCGTATAGGATAAGATGACCGACACATTGAGTATGAATGCACTTGTGGTATATTATTCTTTTGTCAATATCGAGTTGGGTATTTTATAAATTTGTTGCATGAGAGTGATGGATAAATTCTTTCAAGATTCCCCTGAATCCATAAATGTAACATTTTGCCTGAAAATTGAAATTGTGAGATTGCAGGTGATCAAAGCTCTGAGGACCAATCAAGGACTGCGGAGGCTTGTGTTAGTCCTTGTTCTGAATCACAGTACACTCTGTTTATGGTAATTTCAATTCTTTACAATCTAATGATAGGCTTTTATGTGCAGCTACATATCCTGTAATCCTGAGAGTTTGGTGGCAAATGCTATTGAACTTTGCACTCCATCTCCTGCGAAAATGGAAAAAGGAAATAAAGACAACAGAGGATGGAGAAACATGAGCAGTGCTGGTCTTGCAAGACACAGAGCCAAGTCTATGCCTATCTCAGAGGCCTTCCAACCCATAAAAGCCATGGCCGTTGATCTATTCCCACATACTGAACACTGTGAACTGGTGATGCTCCTTGAGAGGTAGGAAGCAAGAAGGTGGTGGTTGGTGATTGGTCATCGTTGTCCGGGTTGAGACTTTCTGGCTTCTTATCTTATAGGATCTCAAACTTTTGTGGGCGACCCATTTTTCCTTTGTAGGTGCTTTCTACTCATCACTGATGGATGTTGCCCCTAATGATCTTTTGACCTTGCGCATTCAATTATTATTTAGAATGACCATAATAAGATTCAGCCGCCATATAATATTTTGCAGCTCCATCAAGTATTATATGTATGGAGAGGGGGGTTAATTTTGGTAATGAAAAATCTGGTGGCTGGTGTAGGGGAAATATTTATATAGTTTGATTTGATGATACATTTGCTTTGGCTTTGGAGCATAGTGATTGATGGGTATATCACAATTTGTGGTTTGAGTTAGCTTATCACAGTGTAAACATGGATGTTTTGTCATACTATAATGCCTCACCAAGTCGTTGTTGGAGACTGAGTCATCCAACTCACTTTACATACCCGCAGTTGGGGGACCTCCCTTCTATTTATTTATTTAGATTTTGTTCTGAAAACAACACCTGCTCCCACCTCTGTCTTCTTTTTTTTGACAAATTTATTTACCGACTGGTTTTAATGAAACTTAAGTATCCCCCTAAATAATTCAGTCTCTATATAGCTCCATAAGTTATATATAATCCCTTTGCCTTTTCATTTTTGACGTCCACTGGATTTGAGAAAAAAGGGAAAATTGGTTTGAAGTCTCTGTTTAAAAGTTATATTGGTTAAGAGGGCTTGATATGCTTTTATATGCAAAAAATACCGCTGCTCTGCAAGATTACATATGCAAATAGTAGCAGTATTTGTATTTAAATCTTTCCAGCGAATGAAATTTTTAAATAGGCTTTTCGCACTAATTTTTTCAAAAAAGAAAAAGAAAGGATAAGACCGTTTTCACTGACAAAGGGGTTGCCTAATTGTAGGCAGGAAAATAAGAAGGGGTTGACATGGGAACAGGTGGCACATGTTTGGATGGATGGTGAGTGGCCCAAATTGAATTGGTGCCACATCGAAGTGGGGTGGTGCTGACATAATCATACAATGATTTAAATTATCTTTGGCTCATCATTTTTCCAATCAGTAACAGCCTTTATTTTTCGGCTCCCTCAAAAGTTGATGCGCACAATAATCCTTCGATGGAGGACACAAAACGTTAGACATCATGTAAAATAAAAAAATTTCTCACTACTATTATGAAATTTGAATTAAAAAAAGTGAAAGACTGACTTGTACGATTTTCTTTTTCAGAGTGGGAGATTAGGTTGTTTTGGTAACGTTGGTTCGTGAATGACGATGATGCCTTTTGACTGGTGTGCAAGCAATCAAGGAAGGAAAAGTCATATTCCAATGGTGGTGGCGTTTCTTAATACGCAGAAATAGTAGTAAGCAAACGACTTTTTTTTTTTTTTTTTTTATCATTATCGATTCATATTTCATTATTTAAATATTTACTCCTCCCACTTTATTGCATATCAGTCCACTTAACCAACCACCTTGGGAGTGTAAAAGGCTATTCAGTCCTTCTTTTAATTCTTCGATCTTCGTTCTCATCATTTTGCTCCCTCTCTTTCTCTTCCAACGCTGTATCCCAGTCATTAATGTCCGTCCATGCACACATTTCTCTGCTTCTTAATTTTAATATCTCTACCATTAATGGCGACCCTCCATCCTCCATGTCCGTGACATCCCAACTACTACTTCTACTATATGCCATCCTCATACACACACACACTATACCATTATCGTCTACGTCCTTGTTGAAGCTACCTCATCCTGTGGCTCATAATTCTTCATTCATGACATGTCAACGTATACCAAGCATTTTCTTTTTGCCATAACTCACAAATTCATTTGATTCAAAAGCAACTTTTTAATTGTGATTTGCAGTATGTGAGATAAGTTTTATTTTGATTTACGTGAATAAACATTTTTGAGAGTCCAAACATGATCCAAACAAGCACAAGACTTAAAGGAAGAGCTTTTTGGTTATTGAGTTACAAGGTAGGAAGCCTTATATATGTAGCTTATCTAGTAAGAAACGGGTAAAAAGGTAGTACAACTTGTAATATTTGACTGAACTTTCTACACATTAATCATATACCTATCGAACTTATTTGTGATGCTTAGCTTGCTGCACAGCCTGGTTGGTATTCCATACTTTAATTTAGTTCAAAAACTATGTGCCACAAGACAAAAAGGATACAACTTTTTTTGCCCCAGCTCCCCAAGTATCTTTCATAATGATGAACAAGAAAATAAAATCTCCTTTTGATTCCTCTTCAATCTCACTCCCCCCTATGGGTATCATATGGAGAAAGGAGTCATGCATACACATCCAACCGAAAAAATGATAATTATCACCTACATGAAAGTAAAATTAAAAGTTGCTGGGGTTCTCTTATTGATTGATGTGACTTGTTTTTTGGATTTGTGTTTATGTGACACAGAGTTCAAACTTGTCCAGATTCCAATCTTCTCAACCCCAAGTTTATGTTAATGACAATACCCCCTTAATGTCAAATAAATTCATCGGTATGGTTTGTCTTTTTTTCTAAGAGTCTATCTCTAATCCATTTTTCTGGATATTATTGTGTTTGTTTGAGATCACATTTGAAACCCCTAAAAATATTTATTCATGTAAATCGACACAAAACTCCTCTCTTGAAAAATTACTTTTAAAGGTTCTAATCGCTATGCTAAACAAGTACAACTATTTTCATGTAAATTTTTGTCTTTTTGGTCACTTTGCCTGCTCTTTGTTCTTAAATCTCTACAACAACAACAACAACAACAAAAAACATTTATCCTACCAGATGAGACTGGCCATATGGATCTGTGTTCTTAAATCTGTGGTGAAGAAAAAAACAATGTCAGTTCCTAATCTATCAGAAATATGTCTACATTTAAGTTAAATCGGTGATAAATAAGCTAGGCACCGGTCGCCCCAAAAGAAAAAATGACAATAAAACTAAATTTTACATGGACGAGCACACAATCTACTGGAAGTTGATCTGACCAAACATGCATTATTATTAATATAAAGAAAGAAGACAAGAGAAAAGGCGAGTGATTATTGCAAAGTACAGCCCTTTTTTCATTAATAGTGGCCAAGTTAAATCACAAGGCTCGGATCTATAATTCATAGTGAAACTGCTGGTTTAATCATCTGTTGCGTCAAATTTTTAAATAATTTTAGTGTAAGCACAAAAGTGTTGGGTTCGACACAAAATGCTTTTTCTTTTTTCTTTTTTTCTTTTTCCTTTTAAAGTGAAAGATCTGAAGTTGATTTCCTTTCCTCTCTGTTCCTCTCTGTTTCCTCCTGCTGGCACTCCACACTTGCTTCTTTTGATAGTGCATAAAATATAAAACTCAAATCAAAGAAGCGGGGTCATGAACTTGATAATGATATATCTTTTTTGCTGTTTATATCTTATTTTATTTTATTTTTTATAAAAAAATTTCATCTCTAAACACTAATCCTAATGATCTATGCCTGGATCTTGGTGACCGAGGTAGCACAAAAGCTTCGTCAACCCAACGCTTTATCTTGTTTTTTTGACCTTCTCGTGAGATGAATAATTTCAAATAGTCCAAGCACAAGTGAAAATCTTTGCTCTCACTTTGGAAAATTTGCATGAGTAAAGTAAAAGCCAAGTTATTCCCAAATCTCTTAATCAGATATTTCATTTTTTTTCCATATATGAGAATAATACTAATAACCATAATTATTCTCCACTGAGATAAGAATTCGCCAAACAAGGCTATAAATTTATTCCATTCGGATAAGTAAGGAAATGTGGAGATTCTTGATGATTAAACATCATGGAAAAATTTCTTATTCGTCTTTTTTTCCTTTTCCCCTTATTTGGCCAGCCAGGAACTAACAATCTCATAATTGCGTGAATCCAAAGTGATTCAAAGAAAATAAAAATCCCAAAAAGTGGCAGAAAATAAGGGGAGGCGGCGGTGAGTTTTCTTACCCAAGAAATTGAATCATCCTTTTTTTTTTTTTTCTCTTTCTAGTCTTGTTGAGAGAGCTTGGGAGATCGAGCTCACTTGCTCTAGTGTTTCTCAAAATTTATTTTCAGAAGTAATAATTAAATTAAATATTACTATATTTATCAAGAATTTCAAAGCAATCAATGTTGTCGGCAGTTCAAATTCTCTCTGTAAGTAAGGCCATCTGTGTTTTATTATCCTCATCTATTCTTGATTAATTTCTCTTTATCTTGGCCTTTCCTTGCATTCTTGGTGGGAGAACTTGAGACTTAAGTAACTTCCAGAACGAGACAAATGTTTAAGATTTGAGAAAAGTTTGTAATGTAATTTTAGCAAAACCCAGATTAGCTTAGTGTAAAAGGAGTGCGTGCGACTGGTGGAGACTGCGGTTTTTGTAGATGTGGAAATAGTAGGCCAGGCCTCCCACCACCATGTGTCATAAATGCCAAGTTTCGTCTTCTTCTTCATCATTTTCAGGCCTCCCACCACCATTTTTATCCCTCTCCCTCTCTGCTTGTGTCAGTCTCTGTATTTGTTGGGCTAAATAAGCTCATGCGCTGAGCCATAAGCAAGTAATATATATGGTTGAGCTTCGTGCCTGCAAGGACTGAACTTTATTCGTTATTCGTGTTTTTGGTTGGTCTGTGAAATTCCGGTTGTGTTTGTGTTTTTGTAACGAGAATATGAGTACAGAGCAAAAGCCAGTGAGTGAAAGACAAGAAGCGGTTTCTTGTCAAAGAAAAGCTTCTCTTCCATCTCACAAGGTAGCTTGTGCTCTTTCATCAGGGTAGTACTCCATATTCCATCTGTGACTCGTATTTTTTTCCCCATCTTCTCTTCTTTTTTATCTGTGTTTGATATTCTTCTACGTGTTTTAGCTGTTCTATCCGATCAAGACTTTCAAATATTGTCTCGTAATTCAATAGTTATGGTCGGCATGTTGTTTCTTGATACTACTGTGATTTTAGGCCAAAAGATATTGCCCTTCCCCTAACTTCACGATAAGAGTGGTAGGTAAATTTGAATTTCGTCAACTGAGTATTTAGGATGTGCTACTATAAAATGTGATGCTATTTTTAAAGCTGAGTGCAGATAGGCCGAGCTGTCTTTTTACCTTCCATTTACTTTGAATTTGGGAGTCCTGAAACACTTTTCTAAAACTACATAGGTTGCAAATTAATAAAAACCAGAGTTATCACTCTCTTCCTAATCAAACTGCTTGAATTTCTTCTGTATTTTGATTTCATTCGGATGGATTTTCCCAAGGTGAGACTGATGAACTTTACTGTAGTAAAGTTGTTTCATGTCCGTGTTTACGTTTCTTTTCCCGGTCACGAACAAGATTAATAGGGTCTTTCTATATTTATATAAAGTCTATCTATATTGTTTTTTTTTTTTTGTATTTCAACAGATTTCATGGTTAAAATTTTAACATGCAAGGCCTGCATTGCTTATAATATATCAAATCAAAATTTGATTCATAGGTTGATGATACAATGGGAATAAGTGAAGAGTACACACATACTCGTCGCTGGAAGAGAGGAAATCTTTCACTACAAATACCCTCAAGAACATCAGAAGAGTCTTCTCAAGATTTTGTAACAATGAAAATGCCTCAGACCCCAAGTCCTACCCCAACTCCCAAGAGAGTGAATTTTCTGATGACTTCTCTCTCTGTTGATACCTCCATTAATAAGTCTCCAGGACCTTCAACGTCAAGAGGAAGACCATCCATAAGAAGTCTCTTACCAAAACTGAACTTTATTTCTCGGCCATCATCAGACGTTGAAAAAGGTTCTACTGCAGCTTCAGAAGGTTCCTCTTCAGCCACTCGAGAAAAGCCTTCAATCTCAAGAACCTTGTCCCTTACTAAACTATTTACTCCCAGGATTAAGAGGACCTCTTCCTTGCCAGTGGATGAATTTGCACATTCAAATTCAGAATCTGCTCATGCCGGAACTGTTGGCTCTTCTATGCAGGTTCTTAGCTTTTCACCAATATGATTAGGAAATTTTTTTTTTTTTGGCTTTTGGCCATATTGATTGGAGAATTAATATTTCTATGTTTTTTTTTGGACTTCTCCCCCATCACAAGGTCTTGAATATGCAAATAGGTTGAATAATTCAATGTTTTTTCTGCACTTTGAACCCAATGCATCATTAACCATCTTTATCTAGTGTACCCTTTTTATATTCAGTTGTTGCCGAGCCTTGTCATGAGGCTAGTTACCCTCTGCTGTAAAGCTTTTAATGTCTTTTGCAGAGAAGCTCTGCTCAGAGGCAGATAGTTCGCTCTCTTTCGGTGCCTGTCAACAATAAAGAGAAAAGCTTGAGGAGAATAGATTCATTTTTCCGTATTGTTCCTTCCACCCCACGAGTGAAGGATGGAATTGAATTATCGACAGCATCCCCTTCAAAGGATTCTGGTATATTTATGACATGTCAAGCATTAATAATATGAACAGAAAGGCAGATTTTCTGGAAATTCTAGATGCAGTTAGTAACTTGAAATATTTTTCTTGGTTTAGAAAACGATGTTGCCGATGGTGAAGATATAGCCGAAGAAGAGGCTGTATGTAGAATTTGTAAGATTGATCTATGTGAAGGGGGTGAAACTTTCAAGCTGGAATGCAGCTGCAAAGGGGAACTTGCTCTAGCACACCAAGAATGTGTTATTAAGTGGTTTAGCATGAAAGGAAATAAAACATGTGAAGTGTGCAAGCAGGAGGTTAGGAACTTACCGGTCACTCTTCTTCGGATCCAAAGTGTCCGGGCTCGACATACTGGAACAAGCAGGTCTCATCTGGACGATGTGAATGAATATAGGTATGTTAATGATAAGTCAATTCTTTTTATCAGATAACATGCTTCAATTTTGAAGTAAATGGATGCTGTGGAATCTCTGGATACAATGAAATTTTTGTCAATTTATCATAATTTTTGGACTTCCAGTTATGGGTTTGCAACATCAAAATCAGACACTACCATAACTAGCAAGCATGACATGCTTGTGACGAAAGCCCATTCTATGAAATCCCCATTTGGAACTTCATTCTAATGGCCTGCACACTTCAAATAACCTAGGAAGTAACGAAGTCAGTGTTTTCCTTTGAATGCTGCAGCTAATACAGGAGTCATGTCATCGATCTGAACTTGAACTTTCTAATGACACCTTTATTGATATTTCCGTTTTGTCTGCTTGGTAGGGTTTGGCAAGAAGTGCCTGTTCTAGTCATTGTCAGCATGCTTGCCTATTTCTGTTTTCTTGAGCAGCTATTGGTAAGGACTTTGCACTTAGATCTTTCAAAGTTGTATACTTTTATTGTGTTTTGAGTTATTTGACTCTGTGCAGGTTGGAAAACTGGGTACTAATGCAATTGCCATGTCTCTTCCGTTTTCATGCGTATTGGGTCTTCTCTCTTCCATGACATCATCCACAATGGGTAGGTTTGCAAGGATTCTGGAGGAATTTTATCATGCTGCTTGACATTGACACCACCATTTTACATTACATAGTAATCTGAAACCATGTGGCTATTGATAGTAGCGTTAGATTGATCTTATTAATGAAGACTTGCATTTGTTATTTTTTTGGTCCTTAGTTCATGATAGTTAGTTGGGCTATATATCTTTTGCAAAACCCTCACCTTTTAAACTTGTTCAGTGAAGAGCAGGTTCGTCTGGATTTATGCATCAGCACAGTTTGCTCTGGTGGTTCTCTTTGCTCATGTATTTTACTCCTTGGTAATTGCGAAAGATGTACGCTTCGGCCATAATGTTAAGTTCTGTTGGTCTTTTTCATTCGTTAAACCTAAATGACCATACTTTCTTCCTCAACAAGTAATGGCAAGATCCATATGTTAAAACAAAAATGTAACATGTTGCGAACTAAGAACCCTACTGGAAGAATGACTTTGATTTTGTGTGTGATGTGCAGATACATGTGCAGGCAATACTGTCAATACTTCTTGCAACCTTCGCAGGGTTTGGTGTGGTAATGAGTGGAAGCTCAATTCTTGTTGAGTTCTTCAGATGGAGAAGAAGATGGCAGGCTTTATCAGAACAGAATAATAATAATGGTGCTCAAGTGGTGGCAACTCATCCGGGCTCTTCCACAGCCAGGGCAGCACAGAGTCACCAAAACTTAAGTCAGATATTGTCACAGGCTAATAATGAGAGTGCTTCTTCATAAGCTAATAGAGCAGTTAAAATTTGTATGTTCATCCCTTGAGTATTTAGTTAGCTACTACTCAAGACTTTGATTGTACAGCTCATAATGATAATGTAGTGTAGTTAGAGAAAATAATGGCTCAAATTAGTGGTTATTGCCGACAACCATTTCTTTTGGGTTTTGGGTTTTGTTAAATCAGAGGCCTTGTGACCTTCTTGTTTGTAATCTTCGGGGAGGGACAAGAGAAGATTTAGGGCATATCTGAATAGTATGATGATGGGCCAATGCCAAACTTAGTTTTTAGAATGAACTTAGTGAAGTATTACAAATATATAGAAAGTTAATCTACTATGTTTTTTGTGTTGAATGTTTGTATAAATTTGTCAAATCTATTACTTATACAATAGGAGGGATGTTGGTAGGTTGGCTGTGTGACACATTCTATGCCCACCTGCGTGTCTTAAGTGGTTATTTAACTTGTCACATGCTAACAACTATTAGTGTACTTCCTTATTTTTTTAGCCAAACAAGTGGCACTCCTATTATAAATACTAATATTTATCTAGTACGAGAGGTTGCCATATGACATATAAGTGAGCAGTCAACTTACCATACAGCCAACCCTACTAGTATGGCTCATATTACATTTGTAAGAGATGTTATTTGTGCGATAAGCAATATGCAAGTAATATATGGTTGAGCTTCCTGCCTACAAGGATTAAATTTTATTCTTTATGTGTTTTGGTTGGTATGTGAAATTCCAGTTGTGTTCGTGTTCTGTAAAGAGAATACGAGTACAGAGCAAAAGCCAGTGAGTGGAGGGCAAGATGCGGTTTCTTGTCAAGGAACAGCTTCTTTTCCAGTTCATGAATCTTTCTTCCGTTCAATGGCTTAATCGCCAGTAGTTTGTCCAATTTTCTAATGTCTCTGGATCAAACTGAGTGCAGGTAGGCCGGGCCCGTCTTTTTACCTTCCATTTACTTTGAATTTGGGGTTTTGAAACACTTTTCTAGAACAATATGGGTTGCAAGTTATTAAAAACTGGAGTTGCTCTTCTCTTCCTAATCAAAGTGCTTGAATTTCTTCTGGATTTTGATTTCATGCGTCTCTTTATCCATAGTCATATTGATTTTCATTTTGAGTTGCTCCTCTCTTTTTGATCTTGAATTTCTTTTATGTTTTGATTTCACTTTGCTGTCTCTTTATCCACAGTCGTGTTTATTACTTTAGTTTTGGATCTAATAATTAATTTCTCCCCAATCTATTTAAATTTTTTATGCTTTTAGATACTTGCAATAGAATCAACGAATCAACGAGTCAACGTGGTTTTTAATATGTTGGTCGGTGAGAATATTATCAAGATTATGCATCATGAATTTTGTTAAATAAGAAGGCTTTTGACTTGTTTTTTTTTTTTTTGTAATCTTGGGAAGGGATGAGAGAAGATTCGGGGCATATCTAAATAGTACGATGATGGGTTAATGTCAAACTTAGTTTTTTGATCGGATTGTTGATTCGAGATAGTTTATTTTTTATTTATAAGTATTTATAATTTGTGATTTACAGTATACGAGGTAAGTATGTGAGAAGAGTTTTGTTTCGACTTACGTAATAAGTATTTATTTTTCAAAAAATAAGCTATTTCAAATATAGCTTTAGTGAAGTATTCCAAATTTACAAAAAGTTAATATACTATGTATTCATTTAGGATAACTTATTTTTTACTTATAAGTACTTATAAATCATGATTTATGATGTATGAGATAAGTATATAAGAAAAATTTTATCTCAATTTATATAATTGACACTTATTTAAAAAAAAGAAAAACTATTTCAATCATAGCTATGATTTTGACAAATCTATTACTTGTATAAATTTGTCCAGCACGGGATGCTTCCGGGTGGCATTCAAGTGGGCCAACTTATCACATAGCTAGTCTGCTGCTAGAATCCCTCTATTTGTTTTTGGCCAAACAAATGGTACTCCTATTATAAATACTAAAATATCAAATACTTTAATTTTTCTATGAAGGGATAGTGCCATGTGGCACACAAGCAGACATTGAACTTATCACACAGCCAACCCAACCCTACAAGTGTCTCTCTTTTTTATGCTATAATATAAATACTTTTTTTTGAATTATAATGACAAGAGCAAAAAGACTCTTGAGGCAACGCGGGCCAAAGAAAGAAAACATAAACAAACCGAAAAAGGACTTTCAAGTCCGAAATCTCAACGGAGATCTACTAACAAGAGGGGCAAGCAGAAATCTGGTGGACATGGCAAAAAAGACAAATCGCTGTTCGCGTCCAGAGCCCGTTTTGCCAAAACATCAGCACATTTAAGGGCTTCTCTGTGGCAGTGGTGAATCTCTAGATCCCAATCCCTGTAGATTGAATTCCTGACTTCCTCCAATTCATATTGAAGCGGGTGATACTGACCATTTGTGTGGAATAACAGTTGAACGGCTTGCAATGAGTCAGTAAAAAGTTTGATCTTTCTGAAATTCCTGAATTTGCAAGTTTGTAGGCCAATACGTATAGCTTGAATCTCCGAAGCTGTTGAGCCAAGACTGAATCCCTTATTCTGTTGGAATCTGCAAATCCAAGCTCCAGAGCTGTCTCGTACCACTCCTCCAACTGCTGAATTCTTGTGCTCATCTACCGCAGCGTCCACGTCGATCCGAATATATCCTTCTGGTGGGGCACTCCAACTTTCTGAGTATCTTTCTGGAACTGTAAATATCTTGTGTTTGAACCAGCCCTC
The DNA here is from genome assembly GCA_963855925.1 of Inga laurina. Classification (NCBI taxonomy): domain Eukaryota; kingdom Viridiplantae; phylum Streptophyta; class Magnoliopsida; order Fabales; family Fabaceae; genus Inga; species Inga laurina. The sequence goes on along the minus strand of OY979707.1, from coordinate 65,309,729 downwards.
CTCTATGCCTTCATGGAGGAAATGAAGTCCTCTGTGTAGTAGTTGGTGAGGACGGGTAGAGGTTCCTTCGAAAACTCTGCTGCATCTATTCTTCCAAATTTGCCAGCATAGTGAACCAAAGACTCTCATCCAGGGCCACTTAGAATACTTGCGATCTCCCGGTGAGTGTTGCATGTTCCATTTGATCCAAACCAGTAAATTACCAGAGAAAATTGCAGGGTGATAAGCGGGGTTAGTACAAGAAAGCCACACAGAACTAGCAAACTCACAATCTCTCAGTATGTAAATTGCTGTTTCCTCACAAGCACACTCAAAAGGACACTCAGGGTTTAACCTTCCATCTCTCTTAGCACGAATTGCATTCGTGGGAATTCTCTCCTAGAATAATTGCCACATAAAGAATTTTACTTTCTCTGGAATAGGCCATCTCTAGATACTTTGCCAGAACGGATCTGCTGGTTTCGAGAGCGACAAATAAATCATAGAATAAGCTGATTTGACGCTGAAATTTCCATCAGAAGATTCCTTCCACCAAAATGAATCATTACCAGTCTGGGAAGGAGGAGGGACTTTTTTAATCCTTTCAATCACCCATCGCGGTAAGAACATACTCCATTTCTGGAGATCCCATTTCCCGTCCAGGCCAACAAATTGCTTCACCACATCCTCAGGATTTATTATCTCTTGGTTCTTATCCACATAAAAAATAAGGGGCTGATCAAGACTTGTCCATAAATCCCACCAAGCATTTGTTAACTGCCCGCTTCTGAGCTTTTTTCCTACTGCTTTCCTAAATGAATCCCAAACGGTTGAAATTGCATTCTAGACCGCATATTGGTTCTTTTTTCTCTAAACTCTTGGAATTTCATTGTCCCCGCAGTCATATTTTGCTCTGAGAACTTGCACCCAAAGGGCATCAGGTCTAGTAATGAGATTCCAGCACAACTTCATAATGAGAGCTTCGTTTTGGCTGGAAAGGTCTTTGACACCCAGGCCACCCTCCTTTTTGTCTAACTTGAATTTCTCCTAAGAGATGAGATGCATTTTCTTACTATCCTGCCCCTGATTCCAGAAGAAATTTCGATTTAATTTCTCAAGATCGTGCAGAACACCTTTAGGAAGCAAGGTAGTTTGCATCTGGTAGAATGGCAGAGTAGAGAGGACAGAGTTGATCAGGACGGTTCTCCCCGCCATATTCAAGAGTTTGCCTTTCCAGGAGGATAACTTCTTGTGTACTTTAGAAACCAGAGGGGCGAAGGTCAGTTCGGTAGCTCTTTTATGAAGCAAAGGAACACCTAAGTATTTGCCTAGATCCCCAGATATACTAATTCCCAAGGTTTGACCCAACTGCTGAGCTCTGTGGAATTGAACATTTCTGGATGCAAAGATTTTTGACTTCTGGAGATTGATTTGATGACCAGATACCTTACAGAAAAAAGCCATCAGGTCTCTAATATTCTCCATTTGGCTAGTAGAAGCCTCACAGAAAATAAGGAGGTCATCTGCAAAGAAAAGGTGGGAGATATTCGGACACGATTGGCTAATCCTTAAAGGCTTCCAACTTCTCTCGGCTACAGCCCGATTTATCAATTGACTCAGTCTTTCCATACAGAGAATGAAAAGGTAGGGGCTCAAAGGGTCATCTTGTCTCACACCTCTAGATGGCTTAAACGGGATTGAGAGAGATCCATTCCAGATCACTCTCATTGTTGGAGAGCAGACGCACATCATCAACAGATTCACAAAGTGGTCACTCAAGCCCAGACTATGAAGATTGAAGTGCAGGAAGTTCTAGTCGAGCCTATCAAAAGCTTTTTCCATATCCACCTTAATGGCGGCATATCCTTTCTTCTTTCTAGTTGTTCTCATTGTGTGGATCGCTTCTTGAGCCAGAATTATGTTGTCACAACTTTGCCTACCCCTGATGAAACTGCATTGAGTGGGGTGGATCAAGAAGTCCAACATAGATCTCATTCTGTTTTCCAGAACCTTGCTAAGGATTTTGTAACTCACATTGCAAAGAGATATGGGTCTGAACCTTTATTGAAGCGGGATTGTCAACCTTAGGAATCAGCGTGATGTGAGTTTGGTTAATATCTTTAACCCTGCTAGGGTCTCTGAAAATGGAGAAAATAAGATCACAGATCTTTGGACCCACAATGTTCCACTGGGTCTGGAAAAAGTGAGGTTGAAGCCCGTCAGGGCCAAGCGCCTTAAAAGCACCCATCTCAAAAGCTGCATTTTTTATTTCCACCGCAGACACATCTTTTTGAAGATAAGAAAGCTGAGAGTCATCCAGAGATAGGAAATCAATTGGCCAGTCAGATACATTTTGTACCTCGTGATCCGCCGAGTAAAGATATTGGAAGTAGTTAAGAGCTAATGTTTTTAGCTCTTCTTGTTCTGTAATCCAGTTTCCCTGAGCATCTTGAAGTGAGTCGATTTTGCTTTTCTTTCTTTTGATCACCGTGGAAAAGTGAAAAAAACTTGTATTTTTGTCTCCATACTTGAACCACTTGCATCTTGACTTTTGGTACCAGAGTAGTTCCTCTTGATTTACGACCTTAATGTACTCCTTCCATAACTTTGCTTCCAGCTTACCCGGATGAGGGCGTGCAGAGATTTTACGGTCAACCCCCTCCAAATGCTTGATTAAAGTCTTCTTCTTTTTGGGAAGACTGTCAATCTCATTCTTGTTCCACCAAGAGGCCTTATTTTGAAAATCGTTGCAACCAGAAAACCAATCATTGTTGAGCCAGGCAGAATTTACTAAATCAGAGAAATCTTCTTCGAGGCACCAAGCCGCTTGATATTTGAAGTGGTTTATGGGTGGAGTGGCTTGGCCACTTCCTGCAGTGATCACCAGGACAAGATGGTCAGATTTGTACCGAAGCTGATGGAAATTTTTATGAGAAGGGTAAGCCATTTCCTAGCTTATATTGCACAAAGCCCAATCCAGTCTTTCCTTGATATCTTGTCTGGACCACGTAAATTTGTCACCAACTACAGGCAGTTCCAAAAAATCACATTCCTGAACGCAATTCCGGAAGGGAGCTAGGGATCTATTTTGAACAGCAGCGCCCCCAATCTTATCAGAAGGGTTAAGAAAAGAGTTGAAATCCCCTAAGACAAGCCATGCCTCAGATACTTTTCCTGCCAATTCCCTGAGAGATGACCAAAGCTCTTGTCTATAACTCCACCTAGGGTCCCCATATACAAAAGTGACGCAGAAACATTTCCTGGATTTTTTCTCAGTCAAACGGCAATGAAGAAGATGATTTATAGAGAAGAGATACTCTATAAAAACTTCAGAGTCATGCCACAGAACCCAAATGCCGCCCGCATAACCCGTTGCCTCAACCCTCAACCAGTTATTGAAACCCAGTTTACGGACCACAACATCAGCTTTATGACCACTAACCTTGGTTTCTAATAGACACATGACTGAGGTAGAGTACTTAGAAACAATATCACGGAGGATACGGGGGAAGGACTTACTACAAGCCCCTCTACAATTCCAACAAGAAATAATCATGGAAAAAAGATAAAATAAGACAGGCACAAGAAAGAAACTACTTATCTGGAGGCACGCGGCCAGACACCGATCTGCTTATTTTTTTTAATTCCTTTAGATTCCTGTTTGATCTGCCCCGATCATTACACTTCACAGTAGCTGCTTTCAGATCAGAGCTGGGAGCAAGAGGCACAGGAGGTAAAATAGAAGTGGATGAATTTTGGTTTTGACCTTTAACCATTCCCACCTTACTCAAATCCTTCTCGTTTTCCATTAAATCCAATGAGACCGAGGCGCCAAGAGGTGAAGCTGGCTCTACATAAATTTCATTTTGTGGGGCAACCAACGGCTCAATATCCGGATCCCCCAAGACCAATGGACCCACGTTAATTGACGCATTTAAGGACGAGTTCTGGGCATTGGAGACAAACTCGGCTTGCTTAGGAGGAGACCCATGCAATTTGACTTGGTCATGTACTGTGCAAGGAATAATTTGCGTCTGGGCTTTGGTCATGGAGACCATCACGACTTGATGAGCTCTAGCACCAGCTTGCGATGTTTGGGCCACGTCCAGACTGGGCCCAGTGGTTTCTGCTATAACTTCATCCAAGGCTTTAGGATCTCGAGCACCCTCTTGAGATGTTTGGGCTTCATTGGTCATGGGCTCTTTAGGTAATATTTTTGGCAGAATAGCTTTAAGCCCACCGCTGACTGGGCCCTTTATCCTATAAATGTGGTTTGAAGTATGATGCTTTTTCACTTGCTTGTTGTCATTCTTGTTATTTTCACCTACAGATACAACACTTTGACCTTTTCCTACTCTTCTTCCTGTGCGCACCGCCTCACGCGGCTCCCCTCTTTTGATTTCTTCCATATCCTTGCCTTTATCCAGGTCAGCCAGAGTTTCAAAATTACATGATTTATTTCTCTTCCCCATGTCTCTGGCAGAAGACCCATACCGTCCTTGAGCTGCGCCATCTCTGAGATTTCCCTTCCTTGGGAACCGATTTTTCTTCTGACCACCCACCATCATCCAAGGGCCAAAAGTTTCGCCCTCTTTCTGGGTAACATTTTCCGGCGGCGTGACCGGCGTTCCTTGCCCGGAAGTCACCGACGGTTGCAGAGATCTCTGAGGTATGTTCCCCTCTTCCTTACTTGAGTAAGCTACATTCGGAGGTTTGGATCCCTCTTCCTTTCTTGAGCAAGCCTCTTTCTTGTGTCCATATCTCCCGCAATTAAAGCATATCAAATCCAATCCTTCATACTCGACGTTGAAGACGGTGGATGCTAGGATGACACGAGGTACAAGGCTTTTTTGGAGATCTAATTCAACACGTAATCTCGCGTATCTTCCCCTTGACACTACACCTGCGGACTGATCTTGGAAATTTAGAGTATTTAGGTCAACTCTAATAGTCCTCCCTATCATGTCCCCTAGTCTGGAAATGAATTTCTTTGAGTAGAAGATCAGAGGGATATTTGGGATTCTAATCCAAGTTGCAATTTTCCCTAGCTGGTTTTGGAAAGGGTCAAAATATGGTGACCATTTCTGAACCAAAACTGCGTGTTGTGCAATCACCCATACCCCTTCCAAAATAATGCGTTTATAATGAGCTTCCTAATTTTCAGAGCTTGTGAGTCTAACAACGTAATAATTGTTAGGGGGATCAATCAATTCAAATTCATTGAATTTCTACACTCTACCTAGCAATTCTTTCAATCTGAGAAGATAAAAATGGGCGCCCAGTACTGTGATTATGAGTGATATGTTCCAGGGCTTACAGGCTTCGTTGTATTCATCTTCAGTGATATCTATAGAAGGATATATAGACTTGAGCTTATTTGTCTCCTCTGAAGGCTCAGGAATCTTCCACATTTGGTTTTGCAGCTCCGATGTCAGCGAATCCTCATTTTTAATGGAGGAGTCATGCGCAATTCCATTGAAATTTAGACGGTTGAAACCCATCAAAGAATCTTTGTATGAGGAGGTTTCCTTGCTTGGTTATGAGATTGAAATAACTCCCTGGATCTTACTTTGCATCGCTAGAATAGGGGCCTCAGAATATACTAACATGTCATTTTTTTGAGCTACCCCCTTCCCTACCGAAGCGAACTCTTCTGATTCAGAGCATGAAATGAGTTTAAACGTAGATTTATCCGGCAGCTCTAGCATGTCCGACGGTATCTTCAGAGATACGACATCATCCATTAAAGTTTTCTAGTGACACGAGTTCCAAGAGAGAGCAATTCTAACTATCTGAAATCGTGGCCCCTTCTGGTTATACTCATATTTTTTTTCAAAATGCTTCTTATAATATAAATACTAGATGCGTGCTGCCCCTCCTTTTTATTCTAAACCGCATTATTTTGGGGCAAAATACTTATGGTCCTTTTTTTTGTTAAAAAAATAACATCATGTGTCTTAAGATATTTTTTAAGTACACCTAAGACTCTGAAATATTTTTGGGAGAATTGGGAGTAAATACCTTTATTAGAAAATTAATTACTGAATGCTATCAAGTGTGTAAGTCATCTTTCGTGTGTGCACAAATCTTTCATACAAATATGCAAACCATTTTCCTTTGTGTGTAAAATATTTTCTGTTAAAGTGCAATCGATCTTCCATGGTAGCATTTGACAATGAATTTTCCCCAAAGGTATTTTAGAGCGATTTTTCCAATATTTTTTCAACATCACTTAATATCCTAAACTTATTTCTGATCCACTTAGCACCATAAAATAATTTTTTAGTACCACTCACTAACTAACAGCCCACTTAAGTGTGTTTTTTTCAGATGTATTCAATATCATAAACTAATTTTTTAATGCATATAGCACCCAAAATATTTTTCCAATAATACTCAATATTTTAAAGTAATTTTTGATGTAATGTTTTAGGGTGTTGAACACTAAAATTAGCTTAGGTTACTGGATAATAGTGAAAAAAAATACCTTAATGTGATGGATATTATATACAGGATGATACTGAAAAAATATGTAAGGGTGCTAAGTGAACCCAAAATCACTTTAGGATATTAAGTTATTTTGGAAAAATATTTCAAGATCCTAAATGTATTAAAAAAATACTTTAACATAGTTGATGGAATTAAAAAAAACAAAGAGGACATGAGCATTTTGCACCAAGAACATGCAGTTTTAAAGAAAAGGGGCAGCGGACGCAGGTAACAAACGAGAGAAAGCTGCGTCCCTTTTTATCCCCTAACTAACGAGTAATAACCGATTGGTTCTGAAATTTACACCCCCAACATTTCCGGAGAATAGAACTTTATAGCATCTATCGCTCTACTTGCAGCCAAAAAGGTTGAAGCGTGTGATTTTATTGTCGCTCTTATCATTGAAAATGGCTTCGTCGTTGACGAAGAACTAGGTTCAGACTATAATGAATATTGCGACCCGAATAGCAGCGCAAGCACCGCCTCTTCTCTGCGCTCGTCCCGTTCCCATCTTCTCTCTCCGAGGTGCCCTTTCCTTACCACTGTCACCCACTCCCTCTCTTCCCATCTATATCACTCTCTTTATCTCTGCCTCTGAGGATTGTTGATTCTTGCTTTTATTCAAACTTCACTGGCCAAAGAAATAATCTTTTTGTAGTATTTCACTTCATTCGAGGATTTTAATCGAACACTGCACTTGATGTTGAAATGGCTGACTGAGGAAATTGTTATTGTGATTTAGGTGTCCGCAAGTTGGGGTTTGTGCCCCAGTTTAAACAGAGTGCAAGGCTGAACAGAAAATTGCCCATAAATATGGCTTGGAGTGTGAAGAATTCTGAGGTACGTGTTGAAAGCAAGATTGGAGTGGTTCGTCCAGCAGAGGATGCTTTTGCTGCAGAAGCAGTTGAAGCTTTGAAAGCTGGGAAGGTTATTGCTGTACCCACTGATACACTCTATGGGTTTGCTTGTGATGCTTGGTATGCTATTTGAGTTGACGTTTTCACATTCTGCCCATAATCTGTTTGTTTAAAGTCCTCCGAGCATTATTATTATTATTATTTCTTATTCTGGCCTCCAGTCCTTTTAATGCGCTGCTGATGAGGTGCTTGTGTTTTATTCACCCGCCCCCTTTCCTCTTCCCCAGGTAAGGAACATAACATGTTAATTACACTCTTGGGAATTAAGATAACCTTAAGTTGCCTATCTAAAACACTTATAGATTATCGATTTACTGTTCTGGATATTTATATAGACAAGAGACCAATGAGGAAGATGAACAAAAGTGACAGACTTCTTGTTGTACCTTGTGAAACTCCCTTATCCTCCATAAAAGCAAGAGGCTAAGTTATTGTTCTACGTTGTACATATATCAATTCCTTATTGATATCTCAGATATTATAAAAGTTGGTTCCACATGATTTCCATTTTTCTGATTGTTTTTTAAAATCTTCTTTAAAGAACAAAAGTCATATGCATTTTATAAATTTCTGATATCTCAATTCTTCGCATAAAAATGGATTTTGTTTTATAGGCAATGAACGTTTTTGTTTATTGGAACAATTTACAGCTCGTTGGAAGCAGTTAACCGAATTTATGAGATTAAAGGACGTAAACATACAAGCCCCTTGGCAATTTGTGTTGGGGATGTGTCAGACATAGAGCGTTTTGCAGTGACTGACTATTTGCCTCACGGTCTGCTTGATTCCCTCCTTCCAGGTCCTGTGACTGTTGTTCTGAACCGAGGTTCGTAAGTCACATGCCATGATACATACACTAAAATAAGAATATGGCACTAAAAGTATTCACAGTACTTCACATATTTGTTCAACCAGACTAGATCGGTTCAAGAAGTGGATTTGGACCTTGAAACAGCAATTGTTTGTATCTCATTCTACGTATTTGTCTAATAGTATAGCGGGGACATTTTCCAGGAGAATCAAGTGTTCTTGAACGATCTTTGAACCCAGGATTGCATAGCATAGCGGTCAGAGTGCCGGACAGCAATTTCATTCGGGCCATTGCTCGCTGCTCGGGTACTGCCTTGGCCCTCACTAGCGCAAACCTAAGTGGACAGTCAAGTAGTGTTTGCATCAAGGATTTTGAGGACCTCTGGCGACATTGTGCCTATGTCTATGATGGTGGCTTGCTTCCATCAGGACGTGCAGGTTCCACTATTGTGGACCTTACTACACCATCCAAGTACAAGATACTCAGACCTGGAAGGTACATTCTTTTGGGATAATTCTTTTCTTGTCTTTCAAGTTTGTCAATGTGCTTTCAGAATGGGATGTTCAGTGTCAGCTATTAATAATACCAAAGACAGGATTTTAGTTAGATGGTGTTTGCACTACTTAACTGTCAAATTTGGCATTGAATTGGTGGGATTTATATGTTGAGATGTTTGAGGATGGGATAACAAAAATGTTGTTATGGGAACTTGAGCTTTGGGGTCGGTCTGTTAAATGTTTATGAAAGAGGGTTATGTTACATACAAGCTTGTTTAACCATGTTCATGTTGCTCTCTGGTGTAGTGCAAAGGAAGAGACCGTGGCGATCTTGGAGAAGCATTCTTTGGTTGAAGAAGTAAACGAGCAATGATTGATGTGAGATACCTCCGTCTAGATTCTAGGCGTACGTAGCGATTTGCGCATTTCTTTCACATGGTCCAACACGACAAATTGTGACTAGGCTCACTGATTTCCTTCAACTGAATCGCATTTTACATTACCTGAAATGGAACCTCTGTTATATTATATTGTACTCCATCCGGTCTTAAATATAAGATAAAGTTGATTTTTTTAGAGATTAAGAAAGTTAAATAAGTTACTTAATTATATCATATGTTGTGTATCCTTAGATTATATATTAATTTATTAGTCAAACTAATTAGTTTTGAGAAAAAAATAAAAATAAAAATATTCTAAAGTAATTTAATTAGTTTTTTTAATCTCTCCAAAAAGTCAACTTTATCTTATATTTAGGAAAAGAGAGAGTATCAGTTTTGACCAAGGAAAAATGTACATTTATTCTCCAGCCATTTTAGCTTTTGATTGATTGTTTGTGTGACTATTTAAACTATGCATTTACTTGCTTTAAGAGAACGTTTCCAAATACTACTACTAATTAAACGCGGAGGCATGTAATTAAATTCTGATAGTCACATAATGATTCATGTCATTACGTGGGGCGATTTTCAATATTTGATCTTCTGATTCTTTTCAAGAGTGAAATACTTTTTCTCGGGCATGGTAAGGGTGGAGATTTAAATCATCGGTGGAGTCATCAATTATTAACTTATTTAATAAATTAATAAATATGATGAATGAAAATTTTAAAATATTTAACAACGTATAATTCCCGCTATAAAATGACAAATGATTAATTTTCATAACTTAGTGGGCGGAGTGTTTTAAAAAGTTATATGTTGGGGCAATGGAAATCCAACTCAGTAGGGATATTTGTTTTCCTTCTAAATCCACAGACATTTTTTTTAAGTATAAGTATCCTTTTATGGGAAGTAATCCTATTCAAGACACTAAATATAAATATCTTTCTCAGTGAATATCATCATATTGAAGACAATATTATTTAAGACTTTTTCAACACTGAACGTGGGTGCATCTTTCAACATCTTGACAATAGTTTACCCCCTGATGCAAAGAAAAGTTCTCTTTGAAAGTCAATTTCTCTTTATTTTTTCACAACATTTCTCATCTCTACCGTTTTAAATTTTAAATTTTATAAAATACTTTTTTTAATCCTTCATATAAGACATATTTGATAGTTGATCTTGATCTTAAATAGAAGACTTATTTTTCATATTTGTCAATGTTTTCCTAATTTACTATTGTTAATGCTCCCTCAACAATAATCAAGGAGGAGAGAAAATTAAGAAAAATAATTAGGGTGTTTTAGAAAATACATATTATATTTTTTTTATCAACAAAAAATAGTATCTTCTTATTTTAAGGGCTAGAGGGAGTAATATTTTTTAATTTTTTCTTAATTGTAGTTATGGACTGTTAATGTGAAATTATGTAAAGTAAATAAATAGATTCAAACTATAAAATTTGATTTCATTAGTAGTAAAATATATGAAGAATTTTATTTTGTAAAGTATTAAATGTGAACTATTTAAAAAAATTATAAAAAAATATTTAAAACTGAATCCATAATTTTTGTAGGTAATGAAAAATAAAAATAGGGGCTTCAAACTTCAATTAAGAAAAAAGTCAAAGAACAAAAAAAAAAAATACAGGCAGTCAAACTGTCATCTATACACTTGTGTAAAGTTTGACGATAGAATTGGTCAAGGTCCAATCCTTGACTGTGGACTAAATCAGTAAAATAATTCCAATAACCACAAAAGAGTAGTGCCCAATTTTCATTAGCATACTTCTACTATAATACGTGTGTGGGTCACGTGGGCTCCCTCTTTCAGCGAATATTACGTATTGTTTAATAATCGTGAATCTCGTGCGTCCTCCATTTCTTAAAATATCTCGTGTTCCACGTGTCATCCGATGACCCACCCCAACCCATTTTCATTTGGCGAACACATCCACGCGATCATAATCCTCAAGTTTTTCTATATTATTGCATTGATTTGATTATTGATCGTTGATCGTTGATCGTTGATCGTTGATTCTTACATCATTTGCCCTGATTAGTTATATGGCAAATCCAAAACTTCGTTTGAATATCCCATTTTTTAAATACTCCATTCTCCTACTTTTTTCTCTCATTATATAGGCGGCGGCGGCTGTTTTCTCTTTCTGCACTATTTCGCGCCCTTAACCCTTCACTTTCTTTATTTATGCTTTGAACCCTCTCCCTTCATTTATTTTGCTTAACTTCCATGTTTATGATTAACTGCATCGAGTCATCCCAATGATACTGGGTTCATGTATGAAATCTTATCCCGGATTCTATAAATATAATTTTGAAATTCCATCTGTACAACTATTATTCTTATTCCAAATTGAATTGTCCAATATTAGTATTGTGCTTATTGCTTACTTTAATTTTTGATATAATAATTAATTTATCTTCAACGTATCTAAAATTTTTATGTTTTTGGATACTCAAGGTAATAGAATCATTGAATCAACATGGTCTTTTTATTATCAAGATTATGCTTGGGTTATAATAAGGACGAAGGATGAAAATGAAGGAGAAATAAATGGTTGGTTGGGTTTTAGAAGAAAATAACGAAAATACGAGGACCCGAAGCAAAAAAGCGAACGCATTCCACATGCTCATTCTTCCTCTGGCGACTGCTGAATATATAATTATTTGGGTGAGGCTGACTAGCTGAGACTCACTCACCTCGTTTTTGTCGTTTCCCACCACCCGTCCCTTTTGCCTCCATTTTTCTTGCGGCAAAATTAAGATGAAAATGGTGGCGATCAGGGGCCTCTGACTCTCATTCCTCACTTCAGATCCCCTTCACTCTCAATCACGGCTATCTCCATACTAGCCTCTTAAGGCTTGATAACTTTTGTTCCGGGTAAAGCAATCCCATGAAATGCTCCCGAACGCCTGTTTTTTTTTTTCCCTTTCTCGTTTGATTCCTTTTATGTATTCATTTTCAATTTTAGAGGTTTTGGGTGAAATCTTCATCATGCATGTCTTTGGTTTTCTTAGATGAAATGCCTGTTCAGTGTTGACTGATCTGTTTCCCCTCTCGTTCTTGTTTATTATATCGTGCGATGTGACGTTGAACTTTATCAAACGACCTGGACCATATGAATAGGGAGTTGTTGTGAAGTTTTATGTTCTAGACCAAAGGAAGATTGGTTTCGATATTTTAATGAGTTATTTATTGTTCAATTAATTACGGTTTTCTCTTATTCTAATCTGATGTTTTAGGTGAGGGGTTGCGCTTGAGAAATGGCTACTGGAGTCATGCCAACTTCGTTTTCTACTCTCAAAGGTAGAGATTCGAGTTTAGGATTTGCGAGAAGCATGGATTTTGCTAGAATTTCAGATTTGAAGATAATGAAATCTGGAAGGAAAAAGGTCTCAGTTATCCGGAACTCTAATCCTGGCCAGGATATTGCTGAACTTCAATCTGCATCACCAGGAACTCCCCTCATAGGTATACTATTCTTGATGCTGCTCTGCTTTTTTGCTCGTCACCTGATAATTTGTTTGAACGGCAATCATTGCTCTTCACCCGTTATCTTCTCTTGCAATTTCTCTGCAAATGTGGCTACAGCAAGAGAGAATGGTCTGCTTTTAATTTTTTCTTCCGATTCATTTGTACTGAACGCTGTGAATCAGTCTTTGAGTAATCTATCCAATTGTTGATGAATTGGCAGAATTGCTCCACAGATTGACGTGTGGCGGCTGCAAATCTATTTTCATTGTATTTACTAATTAAACCTTATGAACAACAGTTAACTGATCTTTAACTTCAAATCCGATCCTCATTATTTCGTGAACTTTAGTTAAATGGGTTTTGGCGCTAATATAACTGCCTTTCTTATTTTTTGTAATCTCGAATTTTCATTCCTCTGTTCCCATATGGTGTTGCCCCTAAAACTTTCATTTCTCAGCCTGGGATATTAGATATTGACATCTCTAGTCACCATTTAGGAAATCCTTCTGTGTTTATTCATTTTAGCTTCATCTGATCAATGAATCATGATTTGAATGTAGTTCCTAGGCAAAAGTATTGCGAATCGTTACACAAAACTGTCAGAAGGAAAACAAGCACAGTGATGGTAGGAAATGTGGCCATCGGAAGTCAACATCCCATCAGAGTTCAAACAATGACTACAACGGACACTAAGGATGTTGCTGCAACAGTTGAACAGGTCCTACAAATGCTCTTCGGCTTTATGTTTATAAGACAAATTTCTGTTCTAGTACAGCTATTCCTTTGTTTTAACCTTTTGTTTCCAAAATTTAACAGGGTTGTATATTAATCTTCTTTTTATTGTTGTTAGGTGATGAAAATAGCAGACAAAGGGGCTGATCTTGTGCGAATAACAGTGCAGGGGAAGAAAGAAGCAGATGCATGTTTTGAGATTAAAAACTCGCTTGTGCAGAAAAAGTAAGAACTAGTGTTACCTATTTGGATGCCGATCTGTTAAGTCTCTACTCCATAGGTGTTTAACATTGTCTAAATTTATCTATGTCCAGCTATAACATTCCTTTGGTGGCGGATATTCATTTTGCTCCTCCTGTTGCTATGCGTGTTGCTGAATGCTTTGACAAGATTCGTGTTAACCCTGGAAATTTTGGTATGCTTCTTTCTCTTTGTTTGTTAGTCTTAGTTTCCCCCTTGTTTTAAGGCGTCGGCTTTCATTCTAACTTCATGATGGTGGTCTTCTGCAGCTGATAGAAGGGCTCAATTCGAAAAACTTGTATACACAGAAGAAGACTACCAGAAGGAACTTGAACATATTGAGCGGGTAAAATTAATCTTTTGATATTTTCTTTCTCAATCTATGGTAAAGTGTTGCAGTGTGCTATTTTTGAGCTCTTCATTTTGAGGTCATTCATTTATCTTCTATTCATGATTCATCCTTGCTGTGAAGATGTGTGAGCTGTTAGAACTAGTAGATGGAATTTTCCAGGGAGTTAATGTTCATACTGTTGAAGCACATATAAGCTCATGTGTGTCAAGTGTGCCTGTAGTTACCTTGAATTGTTTGAAGTTCTCCATTGATTTGAGTACTCAAATTGATCACACCACAAATGAACTATGGGCTCTTTGACCTATTCAAAACTTTAAATGACAGGTTTTCAGTCCATTAGTTGAGAAATGTAAGAAATATGGGAGAGCAATGCGCATTGGGACAAACCATGGCAGTCTCTCTGATCGTATAATGAGCTATTATGGTGATTCTCCTAGGGGAATGGTGAGAGTTATTTTCTCTCTCTTTTTACCAAACATTCTACATTTGTATGTTTCTCAAGATACAGAAGCTTCCTTCTTAACAAACAATTTTTGGACAGGTTGAATCTGCTTTTGAATTTGCAAGGATATGCCGGAAGTTGGACTTCCACAATTTTGTCTTTTCTATGAAAGCAAGCAACCCTGTTATCATGGTCCAGGCATACCGCTTACTTGTAGCTGAATTGCATGTTCAAGGCTGGGATTATCCATTACACTTGGGAGTTACTGAAGCTGGTGAAGGTGAGGATGGGCGGATGAAGTCTGCAATTGGAATTGGAACTCTTCTCCAGGTATTCTTGTCTTGAGTATTAAAAGGATATTCGGGCAGAATCATGTGCGTGCTAATGTATGATTCCCTTCTCCATGTTGTTTATCATTCATCATAGAGTATGTTGATAATACTCTGTTCATGAAGCCTCTGTAGAAATACGGTTGATATCCTATTCTCTGTTAATTTTGGCCAAAAGGTTTACATTATATTCATGACCTTTCACTTCCATGCAACATTATTCTTCATAGTTTGACGTTCTCAGGAGCATCATATGCATGAAGTTATATCATTCACAAGCCTTGTTGTATCTACAGGATGGATTGGGAGATACAATCAGGGTTTCTCTCACAGAACCACCAGAAATGGAGATAGATCCTTGCAGAAGGTTGGCAAATCTTGGAATGAAAGCTTCTGAACTCCAGAAAGGGGTGGTATGATTCAAAATAATGCTTCATTTTAAAATTTTTAAGCAGTCAAATTTTTGTCACTCTTGAAAAGCTAACAAACTCTTAATGGTGCTACATCTGTCAGGAACCTTTTGAAGAAAAGCACAGACATTATTTTGACTTTCAGCGCCGATCTGGTCAATTGCCAGTGCAAAAAGAGGTTAGGTTCTAAGCTTTCTGAAATTGTTTTAACATCATTCTTTCATTACTGCACTGCTCATATGTTTATGATAGATAATTAACTCGATATCCTGATACAGGGTGAGGAGGTGGATTACAGAGGTGTGCTGCACCGGGATGGTTCTGTTCTCATGTCAGTCTCCTTGGATCAGTTAAAGGTAAAATTTGCTTCCCATCTCCCTTGTTATCTCTCTTATATATCTGGCCGTCCATCTTTTGTTTGGCTGCGCACTTTATTTTATTCCTTCTTCCTTAGGAGGTAAGCAGGTATTCCGTGGTTTTTGCAGGTGCCAGAGCTCCTCTACAAGTCCCTTGCAGCCAAACTCGTTGTTGGCATGCCATTTAAGGTTTTTTCCACTTTACTGTTAATGAAAGAATATGGTATGTTAGCTTTTGTGCAGTTACATAAGGTATTGATAAACTTGGCACTACTTTTTTAGGACCTGGCCACAGTAGATTCAGTCTTGTTGCGAGAACTTCCTCCAGCAGATGATGCTGATGCGGTAAGAATCTTTGCTATGGTAGCACGAGCAGCATTGACTATACCAGTTTGCCTCATTATCTTCAAACAATTCACTGCATCGAAAGTTTATAATGACAGTTTGAGTGATATATTTCCCTTTATTTTTCCCCCATGTGTTATTGTTGTCAGCGACTAGCTCTCAAAAGGCTGATAGATATAAGTGTAGGGGTTATAGCTCCTTTGTCAGAGCAGTTAACAAAGCCATTACCCAATGCCATGGCTCTGGTGAATCTGAAGGAACTATCTACTGGTGCTCACAAGCTTTTGCCTCCAGGTGTTTCTCAGCCTCAGTTTCTAATTAATTTTTTTTATGACATGATTTTCTTAGGGCAGTCACAAGTGACATTTATTTTAACATCTTTCTCATCCATTTCAAAGCTTGTATCTAATGTTTTCGGGCAATTTATGACCTCTTAGGCACACGACTGGTTGTGTCAGTACGTGGTGATGAGTCTAATGAAGAAATGGAAATCCTCAAAGGTGTTGATGTTACTATGCTTCTCCACGAACTACCTTATACTGAAGACAAAATTAGCAGAGTGCATGCAGCACGGAGGTGAGAATACTATTCATTTAGCTGCAGAAATCTAGCAACATGAACACAGTCGATCTCGTACAGGCAGTCCTTTACTAATTTAAATGGTAGACTCTAAATAGTCAATTATATTGATTAATGAGTAATTTGCATCAATCCAATCTGCAAGAAAACAGGACTCCATTTCGGTTTTACAGATCAAGCAAAGCCTTTATGTCCTTGACATGCGCCTGATTGGCTGAAAATCCTTTTTTTATACAGCAGAAGTTAATGTTCGTAAAGAAAATGTAGGATTGTATCCAGACCCAGTTATCATAAGATTGCACACAGACAAAATCAATGCCAAATTTTTCTGCTCTGTACTGGGACTCTGTATGTTAGTTTCTTTATAGGACGGACTGAGAGATCCAAACAAGTGTTCTATGTGACAATTCTTATGTTATACATTGTGACTTTATATCATTCTATTTTGTTTTTCATATACTAGTTCTCATTGGTGGCATTTATATTCACATCAGGTTATTTGAGTACCTAGCCGACAATTCTCTGAACTTCCCAGTCATTCACCACATTAAATATCCTAATGGGATTCACCGGTATATTTTAATACTTGCATTGTGGCTCTTTTTGAGATGAGTTGCAGAAAAATATAGTCATGGTGAAACTTTATCCTTTCTACCTACAGGGATGACTTAGTGATTGGTGCGGGTACGAATGCTGGAGCGCTTCTGGTTGATGGTCTTGGAGATGGTGTTCTCTTGGAAGCTCCGGACAAGGATTCAGATTTTCTGAGAGATACATCTTTTAACTTGCTGCAAGGTTGCAGAATGAGAAATACGAAGACAGTAAGTTTTTTTGTTTTTTGGGTTTAAAAAAAGACAGTATGTGTTTCATCATGAACAAGACCTATTTTGGGTTATGGAAGCAGGAGTCTTGACTCTTGATCTTAAATTATATGCCTAACTTGTGTTGCAGGAATATGTGTCATGCCCATCCTGTGGCAGAACTTTGTTTGATCTTCAAGAAATAAGTGCAGAAATTCGGGAGAAGACATCCCACTTGCCTGGTGTTTCGGTAATTACTTAATTATCTAGTCCTTGGAGGAGACGAGCTGCTATTTGAATCTCTTGTAACTAAACTATGCTATTCTACACTGTGTGAATTGGTTATGCACAAAACAAGAAACAGCTCTTCAATTCTCTTACATTAATAGGGAAGAAAATAAGTCATGGAAATACCATTTTGCATAATGTGAATTTCTCCTTCTTCAGATTGCAATTATGGGCTGCATTGTGAATGGGCCTGGAGAGATGGCTGATGCAGACTTCGGATATGTGGGAGGTGCTCCTGGGAAGATTGATCTTTATGTTGGGAAGGTAACATGTTTGGATGTTTGGTTTTGAAACTCTATATACTTTAATTTCAGGTCTCAAAATTTTAGCATGAATTAAGAATTTGACGTTTACCCGAGCTATGTTTAGGTTGGAACTTGGAAAACCTGAAAATCCATACTAGATGATGATATTGACATTAGTTTAACCTTTTGATACAGACGGTGGTGAAGCGTGGGATTGCAATGGAGGGAGCAACCGATGCTCTGATCGATCTTATAAAAGAGCATGGACGTTGGATGGACCCTCCCTCAGAGGAGTAAAAGTCAACAGACACCAGACAATTATGATTTACTGCTGAGAAATTAAACAGTAAGATCAAAAGATCTTTTTTTTTTTTTTTTTTTTTTACGAGTTAGAGCCATAAAAGTCACCATAGTTAAACACAGTAGCGACAGGGAGGAGTAGAATAAGGGAGTTTCAATTGATTCCCCATTTCCAAAGCAATGAGGAGTTCCCTCTCATTATTGATGCTGATTCCTGGAATCCTGCGATTATGATGCATTTTTATAATTCAGATTATTTTATATCTGGTCTTGGATCTGTGCCTTTGTGCCTTAGGAACTTGGTTTCTTTTATTAAAAAAATAAACTCAAATCACAGTTAAGCTATCAACATTAATTTAAAGAGAAGTAAAGGTGAACGCCATACGCTGAAAATAACAAGCTACCAGGTAGTCAACTGCCGAAACAAAGGGCAACACCTCTCTCAAGAGTCAAGAGCACAAGGCGCGCCAACACTAAATATAAAATAGGGTTATAGGATAACTTTGATTTGAAAGTTTTCACTGAGGGTAATTTATTTTGGAAGGTTTTTAGAGGATAATTTTGTTCCGGAAGTGTCAAAAAGGGAGTTAGTTTGTTCTGGCCATTATTTCAGTTAATTTTGACCGTTAAATGACTAAATATGCTGAGCTGACATTCCACGTGTCATCTGCATCATTTATATTAAGGTGCAAATTTATTCTGAAAATTTTTAATATAATTTTAAAAAAAAATGAAGTATATGACATATAAACTTTCGGGATAAATTTGAACCTTAATAAAAACGATAGGATGAGATGTGAATTGTCAACTCAGCATATTTAGTCAATTAACAGTCAAAATTAATTAGGATAACGGTCATGACAAAATTACTCTTTTTGTGAGTGTTTGTAAACTTTCTAAACCTAGGTTTACGTAACCTGAGATAAAATTTTTTTCACATACTTATCTCGTAAATCGTAAAAGCTATTCCTAAAAGTTAATCCAAACACACACAACATTACTTCTAAAAAAACTTATGAAGCAAAATTGCCACTTAACCGTATAACATACGTAGGGAGCGGCCTTACATCTAGGTCCCGTCACATGTTTGAAATGGAAAAATAAATCGCCCTGCGTATTTCAGACACTGTTTGCATTACTCGCCGGCAAAAAAACAACAGAAAAAAGATACTGTTTGTATTACACTTCATTGGAAACATCTCCAACCAAAATGCTAATAATATTCATATAGTCGTTCGGGAATTTGATTCGTTCGTAAATGTTTCTTCCTGTTGGTTGCGTGTTGCTGGATATTTTTATTAAAATACAGCTAAATATTACAACAAATATATACGGATCCGGAAAAATAATATGGTTTCCAAAAGAAATAGGAAAAAATGCCGGTTAAATTGGAACGTGAAATACTCCCTCCAGTTTTTAATATAATACATATCTAGAGAGTTGATCTTGATTCTAAATATAAGACATATTTTTTATATTTATCAATATTTTTCTAATTTATCCTTATTTATGCTCTCTAACAATAATCAAAGAGAATGAGAGAATTAAACAAGATAATTAAGATATTTTAGAAAATATATATCATATTAATTAATTCAACTAACTTGTTTAATCTAATCAAAATAGATAAATATATTTTAAGAAAGGAGGGAGTGAAGGTTTTCATTTCCTTTCTCCAACGCGAGTCTATTTTTCTATTTTTGGTTATTCTCAAAGTACGATCAACTTGGCTACTAAAAAACATGCAAAATGCTAAATCTATTACTTACTATGTAATAGGATGGACATTGGCAAGTTGGCTCTGTGACCTGTTTTAGGTTTATTAGCTTGCCACATAATAATATCATGTACTAGGTAAATTAAATTTTTTAATATATTACTTTTTCCTATCTTAAATATAAGACAAATTTAACTTTCTTTGAGGAGATTAAGAAAACTAAATAAGTGACTTAATCATATCATTTATTGTGTATCTTTAGATTATATATCAGTTTATTAGTCAAGCTAGTTAGTTTGGAGAAAAAAATATAAATATAAATACTCTAAGCTAATTTAATTAGTTTCCTTAATTTCTCCAAAAAAGTCAACTTTATCTTATATTTAGGACCGGTATTATAACACCTTCATATATTGATAACTCCTTAAGATATGTGGTCACCCTGATTATATCATCATAGCTTCCTTATTTATTTTTAAAATCTAACTCTAAAAAAATCTGAACCCATATAAATTAAAATATTTAATTTATTATAAAGGTTTGCTAACAAATTTTATGGGTACGTGGTGATTTTAAAAATATGATATATTTAAAAATAACTAAAAACCTTTACATATATTATATAACTTTGGTTGTAAAAGTACAGGAGGAAAGCCAAGTCTTAATTTTTTTAACAATCCAAATAAAATTTATTATATATTCTATAATTTTTCTCTTTACATTAATATTAGACAATTATCTATATAAAATTTGATTATTTGGATTGTTAAAAAAGTTATCATTGTTACAAGAAAATTTATTAAACTATCATTGGTGTATATGAAGATTCAGTATTTAAATTTTTATAATGGATTAAATATTTTAATTTATCTTATCCGCGGTTAGATTTTTAATTAGTTTTAGTTTTTAACAAAGAGTAAAAATTTTATAATAATGTAACAGCCCCATAAAATAATAATATTATTAAATAGTTCAATTTATCCAGCATGATACGCCACCAAAAGGCATTCAAATAGATATTCAACTTATCACATAGTCACCTATTACCAATGTTCCGTTTTTTTGACCCAACAAGTGGCCCTCCTACTATAATTCACTTTCCCACTTGTCACATAACCCAGTTTACTAAGACTCATTTGGTATGTTGGAATTGATTTTGATGGAAATGGATATGGATATGGATATGGGAACTAAAAGTATGTTTGGTATGTCATGAAAATGAGATCTAATTTTTATATAAAAATACCAAAATGTCCTTCAATTTTTTATTTTTTTTGAAGGTAGTGGAGGGTAATAGATGGAAATGATCACATGGAATTGTAAATCTTAGGTATTTTGATGGAATTGATTGGGTGGAATTGAGCCTATTTGGCTTCCACATGGAATTGAAAAATTTTCCAATTCCATCATACCAAACAAGCATCATGATGGAATTGATCCTTAATTCCATTTCCATCACCTCTAATTCCATCATACCAAACATGACCCTAGTGTTGTTTATATTATATAAGTAATATATGTTTTATTATTTAATTATTAAATTAAATATGTCAGTTTCAACTAACTCGTGTTATGCGCGGAGTTCTAGACCCGTTTATAAAATACTACTTATAGTAGTAATATATAATCAAGATACATTTACGTAATAATTGGAATTTAATTATCGAAAGTCATGGAATGCTTCATCGTGATTGATTGGTTGATGGTTGATTTATAACTGATAAGAAGAGATTCATCGTGCCCCGGATTTCACTTATTTCTTATAATATAAGTAGTCTTTATTGCTTTCTTTCTTATAAAAAAAAGTCACCAAAAGCTAGCTTTCTTCTTACAATGATAAATATAAATTTGAAGTGAAAGATTCTTCTTTTTTCTATGAGAAAAAGATCGCTTCTCTTAATTAATGAAGATCCGCAAGAAGGCTTGGATCTACAATACTAACTGGCTTGGATCTAGTATCTACTACGTTAAAGTTATGAATCCGGAAAAACGAATGCGGTGCAAATATTCCTCTTAATTTATTTAGGTGAAGAAGAAATTTTTTTAGTTCTATCTATAAAGTTAGATGATTAGATTTTTCATATAATTGTCCAATTTTGTGATAATGTTACCTTATTGTTAGAGGTCAAATCCAGGTTTTGAAAATCGGACCATACCAGTCGGTTTGAGTCAAAAATCGGCCCACTGGTGGTCTGATCTTTACGGTCCCATAGTAGACCCCGATTCAATCGGGTTTTATGTAGTTCAACCAATCATTAGACAATTCAACCGATTTTTTATTTTTTTAATATTTTATTCAAAATTTTATATAAATAATTTTAAAATCTTCACTCCTTCGCCTGTCTATCCTTATTCAAAATTTTATATAAATAATTTTGAAATCTTCACTTCTTCGCCTGTCTATCCTAAGTTGAATCCAATCTGAGCTACTAACCATTGACCCAATATTCCCAACCAATTCAATCACGATTCTGGACATAACCTTTTGTAAAAGGTATATCGAATAAGAATAAGATTAGAATATTACAAATTTTGATCACTTTGATTCTTTCAATGTCGGATTGGCGATATGTCCACTAATAAAAGGTACAAAAGGGAATAGAGCGAAGAGCATAGATCGATTTCACCAAATACATAACAGGCAATCAGTACCAACGAAGATAGTTTGAGATTGGAAACAAATGTTTCGACCCTCATAAAGTCACCGACACAAAGAATCTCGAATGAATATGAATTCCTATCTTCCTATCATCAGGTAGAGATGATATGATGAATATAACATGGAAAAGAGTGTAAAAAATCTATAGTAATAATATGGAAACGGGGTTCTTACAGAATCTCTCTCCTCGCCGTGTATGCATACTGAGATCGCCGAATATTCTGCTGACGCTTCCTGTAAACAAAAGCCGCAAACACAACCACACCGGCTGCCGCGATAACTCCGAGTGCTACCCCGGCCTTCTTTCCAGCATTCATCCCTCCCGATGAACTGTCCGCCGTACCTTCTTCATCGCTCACACCAGTGTGGCTAACTACACTACCATCAGCCGGCTCCGGCGCTGGAGACGGAGACGGGGACAGAGAGGGAGAGGGAGTAGGACTTTGATTGTCGGGAGAAGGTGCGGGAGGCGAAAAACCCAAGGGTGAACTGGCGGGAGCAGAGTCAGGAGCAGAGGAGGAAATCAGAGGAGAAGGAGAAGAAGACGAGGCCGAGGCCGGTGAGAGGTCCGGCGAAGAGGGAGAAGGGCTGGGTGAGATCTGCGGTGGATCGGCGGCGAAACTGGTGTGAAGTAACGAAGAAAGCAGAAAGAGTAGAAGAAGAGAAAATCGAGCAGAAACTGCCATTGCAGAAGAAAATTGAAAACCAGAAGAAGAGTACGAATGTAGATCTGGTAATTGCACAAGAAAACTGGACAGAGGAGGAGGATGAAGTTAGATCTGAGAAATTGGGATATCTATCTGTGTGTATGTATATATTTATATAGAGATATATATATATATATAACGCGTAGGTTAAGAAGACGGTTACAGAGGCAAAACTTCGGTGAGGCACTGAGGCGGGAGGAGTAAATATCGGAGGGCCTAGATTGAAGGTGACGTTAGGATCGCATGCCATCAGATCTTGACACGTGGAAAGCAATTGGATCGCGGGTTTAACAAGGTAACAAAAATATAAGTTGCATGTGAAATGTGAATGAAAGATTATGAATTGGTGAAATAAATTAAATAGGGTCTATTATAGCTTTAAATTAGCCACAAAACTGAAGATTTCACGTTGTTGTTCTGGCAACTTCTCGTCATTCATTACTTTATGAAGAATGTTTAATTATGAAGCGACAGTGATCTTGACAATTATATTCCCTCTTCTTCGCCAACAATTTAGTTTTACTTCCGTTAAATTCTCAAGCTACTATTAGTTTTTAAATAACTGTGGTTAGGTTGTCTTGAAGATAGTTGATTGACTTTAATTAAATAAATTTTTGGGTTGTATAATGATCTAGACCAATAATATCTTCAGATAATTATCTAAAAATATATTTCTTTTTTATTGTAAATAAATTTTTAAAATTATCACACACATTCAAACTTATTTGCATGTATAAGATAATGGATCTTTCATGTATTTCATGGGATCTGAGAAATTGTGAGTAGCAAAGTATTTTTTTTAGATTTTAAATTGATATTAATATTAATATCAATATCAGCGATAATAACGAACGATACTGACTAATGACTATGATAGTGAAAATTAGGGGTGTTCAAAGTATCCCGGTCCCGGTTGTCCCGGCCCGGTCCCGAATATTTTATCCCGGGAATTTCCCGTCCCGGCCGGGACCGGGACCGGGATCACACCTTGTGATCCCGGGAATTCCCGGTCCCGGTTTTTTTTTTCTTTTTTCCTTAAAAAATATGTTATTATTTTATTTTTGTATTTTTTCCCCATAAATTAAGTTATCATTTGATAAAATGTATATCACATATTTAGTTAGAGTTAAATCGTATATATCGTTATACAAATCCTAACTATATAATGTATAAAGATAATAACAAAAATGATGAATGTGATAATAATATGTTATTTTTCAAATCTAACTCAATTTGTGTGATTTTTATGACCTTATTAGGTGTTAAATAATCACTTTAAACACTAGATTATAAAAAATTTAACTAATATAATTATATTATTAAGACCGGAAATTCCCGATCCCGGTCCCGGAAATTCCTGGTCCCGATCCCGGGAATTCCCGATGCCGGTTGTCCCGGGAATTTCCCGGGACCGGGACCGGGAATGAGATCTCAGTCCCGGCCAATCCCGGGAATGGGTATTCCCGGTCCCGTCCCGAGATTTTAACACCCCTAGCGAAAATCATAGATTTCACTGGCATTTCTTTTTGCTCCATTAATATGCATTGAATGCCGGAAATTAAAGAGAAGGAAATATTTTATATTTTTATATTTGAGGGATGAACAAGGAAGACACTTGGGTTGAGTTTTGGAAAATAATGAGGCAAAGCTCTGCAAAGCAAAATCATGAATGCAATTGCTTTTTTATATGTTGTGGGAAAAGTCTTGTTTTTGGTATGTTGTCCTTGTTCTTGCTTGAAACAAATGGAAGACCGCAATGGATAATGCCTAATGATTTTAGATTTCATAAATTGAAAACGAGAGATAAATTCATGTTTGGGATAGCCAAGTTTATAAATTAAGCATTTTGGAGCCAGTAGGGAAGGTAGGGAAGAGTCCTGGCCCCTGCATATGGCAGGAGGAGACAAAAGAAACAAAGATGATTTGATTTTTGTTTCTCCTTTGGCATGAAGACGATCTGAATTTATGTACGCTGACCAACCATTAAAAAAAACAGACATTACGACAACGAATCTAATTATGTGGATTTATTTGTAACCTTACAATAATAAGGTTAAAAAAATTATGCCTAACTATCAAACACTTATTCCAACTAGTAAAGGGTTATAATACCTACTTGTCTAGAGACCTTGAATTTAAAATGTATTCAATGCAACAGTATTAAATATTTGACAATAAAACTTTACCGCCTTTGTAATCCTTCCCGACTCAATCTAGATAAAATATTACCTACTCCCCTCCCAAGCATTTATTTTATTGTCGATTATTCAGTTTTTATGGGAGGTGACCTAGTAGCAGATTTCTTAGCTGCCTGATTCAATCTCGTTCTCACATTTTTTTTTTTTTAGAAAATCCCTATAAAATACTTTTGAAATAGGAAATCCCAAATCAATGCACTGAAATTGCAAAATCCCAAGAGCAGAAAGCAGAGTTGTTAATGTAGAATGTAATGTTATTAAACAAAAATGAAGTGTTGTTATTCTATGCTGGCACAACACTAATATGAGATTTTGCAATATTGATGCACTAATTTAGGATTTTCCTATTTCCAAGATATTTTTTGGGATTTTCCCTTTTTTTTTTTGGGACCATTCGTTCTCATATCATTCAAGTTGGCTTCTTGGTCATACTTCCAAACCAAATTATTATCTCATGGTTTGGGAGATCCCTTCATTTTGAAGAGTCAAAAATCATCCTTTTTGCTTGAGTGTGATTTTACTCCATGACTACATGGATAACATGATAAATAATAACCCGATACAAATTTTCTAGACCAAGGATATCAATTTGAACGAAATTTGTCACCCAGAAGAAAATGATCTAAAAGGTTTAAAGTAGGCATCTATTTAAGAAAAAAGACAAGAATAAAGTAAGATGGCTAAGTTGCTCTATTTTCTCCACCTTCCCGGCGGCCCTGTTCTTCATCTTTATATTGGGGCAGAGATGGAAAACTGAAATTGGATTTTATGCCGGTAGCAACTATGTGACCCGTTTGTTTAAACTTTAAACCCTACTCCTCAAATAAGATTACTGAAATATCCTCACAATTCATCCTTCACATCCTTACTGCTACTCTCACTCTGACTCTCCTTGGCATCATCAGAACCAGAGGATTTGGCACTCGTGGTTGGTTTCTGGAGCTTGAATGGGATTGATGCATGTTTCTTTATGAACTTATAAAAGGCTACCACTGTACGATCGGTATCAACGGTAATCTGCACACACCAGTGAACCACATATACAATCATTATTCATGATCACAGCGTATGCATACTAAATAGTAAATACACTTGTGTTAATATGACACCTACAGGATCAAAACTCTTGTTTCCAGCTGGGAAGAAGAGGATGGTGGGGAATCCATCAGTCTGCAGAGACAATATAAATATGAGTGCATCAGCGTATTCTCAAATCTTATTGGGACACTGAACGATATAGAACTTGCATAGTCATTCCAATAACAAACCATGGCAGGCAGCTTCAGTGAGCTAGCTAGTTAAATCATGTTAAACTTGGAGTTTACCTTAGCCCTTGGATGCTCATTTGTTGTTCCGTCCATCTTGGCTATGATAAGAGACTCAATGCCACGCAGATGTTTAGCAAGCTTATTGTATGTTGGTTCCAGAGCTTGGCAATGGCCACACCAGGGTGCATAAATCTAGTTTTTTTTTTTTCCCAAATAACCATTACATTAACCTGGATAAGGTGCAAACAGCAGAGGCAAATATTACTACCTCCGATCCTCCATATAAGATCTCATTTGTAGAGCACTACGAACGAGATCTTATATTAAAGATTGGAGGTAGGACTTGGCAACGACAAGTGTGAGAACTGTACCTCAAGTAGAACATCCTTAGACTCATCCAAGACAATCTCATCAAAGTTATTCCCAACCACGATTTTCACATCCCCATTGTTCTGTCATCAAGTGAAGGAAGATGTTAACAGTTAGTCCATGGAAAGGTTGACCTCTCCAACATCTTCATATTTGCAAAGTCATCCAAAATCAGTAAACTATTATATGACTATGCAAAAAGGTCGCAAATTTGATGGCTAGGAAAAAAGTAGCAGCTTACATTTTCAGGAACCGGATCTGACTTGTAGAAAGGTTTTAGCTTGTCTTCAAGGAAATCATCCCCAAATGCCTGAAACAAGACAAGGATCATCCACTGGTTTTAGCTACAATCCTACCACAATGGTGTGCATGAACGTAGAATAGAACATTCATGCATATTCAACACCATGTTGCAGAATGCCAGTGTCAGCACCCAGCAAGAGTGAGGTGGGACAAGGAAGAGAGAGGAGTACCTTAATTTTGTCAACAGTCACTTCTACATCAAGCACAAATTTCCTCCCATCATCATTTCCAGTGTATGCAAGTACCTGAATTGGACAGTTGAGAGGTTAAATTTACCTCCAAATAAATCAAAGGATCGTCATAATACTAATGTCAACTTAAATGAAATTGAAGACACAGAATACAGAAGGGGAGAGAGAAATAATACTTTTGGAGCATTCCCACTGATGCCGAAGAATTCGGAAACTGGCTTCCCAACATCTTCATTATCCAGCTCCACATATACAAAGATCAGCTGCAATAGATAATTTTAACTCAATAAATTATTGTACAAAATCAAGAATTCATTTCAAGGCAAATAATTAAAAATTTATGTTTTCCACATAAAAAGTACTGGAATGCAAAGTTATTATTTTCTTACTTCCTCTTTTATCTGATATAACAGTTGTGGACAAATTTGCAAATCAGAAAAAGCATTTTATAGAATCTTAAAAGGCTAGCCTTAAGCAAATATACCTTTCCCTTGAAAAATTTTGCTGCTTCTCTAAACACTGGGAGTAACTTCTCTGAATCATTTGAAGTCGCAAAGAGCAATAGCTAAAGAAAGAGTTTCACACACATAAAATTGTCAGAATATCAGTGGGTCTTTATTTGCAGATAAAATGAATAAACGTTTCTTCGTAGAACAAAAATACATAATATTCATCAATCACCTGTTTCTTGATTGGGTTTTCAAAGACTGCTGGGGCACTTTCTCTGGTAAAAGTTGTGACCAGAGGGAGTTTGTTTGAGTACACAAATTCTGCTATTGCTGATTTTTCAAATTGGCCATCTGCAAAGACATGATGCATATATATCAAATTTTCTAGCGAAAACAACATATCTTTAGCCAAAAGAGATTAAAAAAACAAGTAAACAAACCAAAATGGTTCAATTTGTCCTCCTCTTTCTTGAGCAGAACCAAAGCAGGACGTTTGACATTTGGATCAATATGGAAAAGCTTTGCCACATCAGGATTAACAGTTTGATAAAAATTGACATCATCCTCAAGTCGAGATGCAGCAGCTAGCTCCTCACTCTCAGGACCCTGCATAATTTGATAGGATAAAATAAGGTAAGACGACTAACAAATTCAAAGGTTTCAATTCTCGAAGACACCAATTCAATCCAAGTAATCAACCAAGCTGAGTTGATTTCTTACACAAGTTTGTCAGTTCAAACAGAAATTCACTGGCTGACTATGCAATTCAACATTGTGATAATATTTCATCATGAAATGATGAAACCATCTTTAGTGATCACATTGTACTTACAAAAATATATCATTTGATAACTGGTTCTGTTAGCATAACATGATCCAGACTCGTGTTGATGTACTTTAAATGTGACACAAAAAACAAAAATAGAAGATCCGAGAACAAATTAACTATACTCAAGAAATCCGAACACTTACCGCTAAAGAGTTGAGGAAGCCCAAAACAACTTTGTTTTCAGAGGTCAATATGCGTTCGGCATCATCCAATGTAGTTATATTGGAAACACCGGGTCCTATCTTCTTCTTAATCCAGGTTACTATAGCATCTCTGCAATTTAATAGGAAGTTCAGGTCCAGTTGACTAGCTCAATTCAAGCTTGACGAGGTACTCAATATTTAAAAATTATGGATATTTACGATGTAAATTATGTCTCCACTTGTTTGCGCAGAGGACATGAATGAAGTTTCATCTTTTCACGATTTCTTGGCCATGAAACAAAAATAGCTCAACCTAAGTCAAATCATCGCACTTACTTGCTCCTTTGGCCATTGTAAGGCTTGTGAACCCCATCGACAAAGAAATAGACTGTGGGGAATCCCTGAATTTCGTACTCCTGGGCTAATTCATTCTCCTCCGTGGCATCCACCTTCGCCAAAATCACATTTTCGCCCTTCAACTCAGTGGCGGCCGCAGCATATTCTGGAGCCAAAGCCTGGCAGTGACCACACCAGGGCGCATAAAATTCCACCATCACAAACTGATTTTTCTTCACAACGTCACTGAAATTACTCTCCTTCAATACAACAACATCTTTGTCATCCACCTCCGGTTCTTTGAATCCCTCCGCATCGGCATCCGACTCGTCGAAGCCAGAGAAGTCCTCAAAATCATCTTCGCCGACGGGACCATCGTCGAAATGATCCAGATCTGGGTAATGATGGTCGGAGGCAGAGCTATCATCAGCTTCTTCGAGAAAGCTGAGATCTTCGTCGTCTTTGTCGTTTTTGACGGCCTTGCATATAGTGAGAGAGAAGGACGACAAAAGAAGAAGAGTAGTGAGGGAAAGAAAAAGGATGAGTCGCCGACGGAGCATTCTAGCAGTGTTCAAGCGAGTAGGATCTCTCTTTCTCGGCAAACAGCAGCTCGGCTTTCCACAAACTGACTGCGCGAGTATCAGTTTTTGTTACAAGCAAGAAGGAAAACTTCGCAGGTTCCTAAACGACGCCATTCATTGCCGTTTAGTGGCGAAGAATACAGCGTGGGAATGTCAAAAAAGACAAGAGTACGGTAAATGGTAACCCGACCATACGAAAGAATTTTTTGCGCCTGAAGTCAATGAATCAATCAAGGCAATCAGATTTCAAGAATGCTTTTCAATTTTTTACGCCTGAAATTAAGAGAGTCAGATCCAAGAATGCTTTTTTACAAATGTATATCCATTAGTGCGTGCGTAATTCATGACATATCAATAATTGTAATGGGAAAAAATCATAGTACTAATGAAATTGATATCATTACAGGCCGAGGTTACTTGAAGAGATCACTCCCAAGAGTGACCCCCCCAATTTCCTCACTGCTGTAAGACTGTAAAGCACTAAATTCTCTTTGAATCTGCTCCAACTCTCGTCCAATTTGTCCCATTGATGGTCTTGTAATACTCTTGTTTAAACACATCATCGCCAACTTCATCATCTTCTTCGCAGCTTGCTTTTCATGGCCACCTAGTGTTGTGTCCACAAAATCTTCCAAAGAGCCACGGCTGTTCTTAACCTTCAAAAGCCAAGACATAGAGTAGATCTAGTTCATGCATGAACGCGGTATTTGTCCATCGAATTTTGAACTTAGAAGCATGTTTCAATAATACCTGAAATACCAGATTCTCTTGCGAGTTTGAGAGGCTTCGGTTATGCACTTCTCGTCCGCTGATCAACTCAAGTAAGAAGACCCCAAAACTGTATACATCACTCTTCTTTGAGAAATCCTTTGATTGGTTCAACCTTTGGAAAAACAAGATCCCATATATATATGCCACTAGTCATCGAGGAGAAAGATGGAAAACAAAGTGCATTCCTTCAAGGAAGATATATAATTACTACGTACTCTGGATCACGAAAGCAGTCTGTGTTAGAGGATGAGCCAGCATTATGGTCAGAATTAGTTAGCAGCTTGCAGAGTCCATAATCAGAAACCCTGGCAGTGAAGCTTTCATCCACAAGAACATTGCTAGTTCTGAAATTTGTGTGCACCAAAGGAGGATTCAAGCTGTGAAGATGTTCCATTCCTGAGACAAATTAAGTGGTGGTTTCGTTGAAAATAATGTTGTTTTGAATATAAAATAGAGTAGTTATAACTTACCAAGAAGATGAAATTACCTTTGGAAGCACCCAAAGCTGCAGATAATCTTCGCTTCATATCTAACCTTCCGATTGGTAAACCTTCATTGTCTGCATAACAAGCATTTGAGCAGAAGTATATGCTTTGTAGACAAAGATTGGATTTTTTCTTAACTAAGCCTAACTTACTACGTCGTTCTTTAATTCTATTGAGAAATAGGTACCAGTCAATAGGGGGGAAATGTTACTTTGATACAACGGTGCTTGTCTGAATCATGTGTGAAAAGCCATTGATTAAGATTACGTAGACTATAAGGCCAAAAAGAATGCAGAAAGATAGATTGTCATAGTACCATATAGGTGATTCCCCACATGTCCATTTGGAAGATATTCATGCACAAGTAACTGTTGATAGCCATCTTCACAATAACCAATAAGCTTGACAAGATGGATGTGGTGAATATTAGCTATTTGCATCACCTGCCCACCATTTAAAAATAAGGGGAGAGAGATAGAATCATCAAATTGGTTGTTGGGTCCAAATAGTAATTTTAATGAAAAATTGGAGCCAACTCTGCTTCTTTGGTATGCAGAGACATCTCCTTCCTTGTTTCACCTTAGGGATGAAACTGTGAGTCAAAGCATATTGGCGCCTTTTTATAGCAACTATAGATCCATCTTGAAGTAAACCCTTGTAAACCAAACCAAATCCACCTTCACCTACAAGGTTACTTTCACTGAAATTTCTTGTGGCTTGTTCAAGTTCCATGATTGTGAACCGCCTTACGTCCTGTGAGGTGCCGCCTATTCCCAATTCAACTGTCCAAAAAACAGAGGAACAGGAATAAGATCCGAGAATTTGTTCTCGTGTTGTGTCAACTACATATTGAACCACTAGCCCTATTAAACTTTACCAGTTGGAGATGGAAAAGAAGAAGCAGTGTCAGATGTTTGCCTTATAAATCTCTTAACACGCATCAGACAGGCATAAACAATTACTACTATTACAATCACAAGTAAGGCAGCAACAAGACCACCGACAATGGCAGCAACCCTAGTTCCTCCAGGCCTTTCAACTTGAGCTTCTTGCAGAGGTGTAAGTGTTGGAACTTCATTTGTCCCATCTATCTTCGCTGCTACCCCTTTATACCTTAACAAGTGAAAACAAATTTTAACTGATTATTGTTGTGCCCTACATTTTCCAATATGTCAAAATGAAGACTTCAAGCACTTGTTAAAATATTTGTTGTGCATTGGTTGGAGAACCTGAGGATACCCTATAATCTGTACTTCAGTTTCATGCCAGATCAGTCGGTTAAAATTCATACACGTGCAGGCACAAGTACAAATTCTGAGAGACAGAGGAAAGGATCTTACAAAGGAAAAGCACCCGGGTCTTTTAGTTCATGGAAGTGTGGACAGGCCCTTTGCCTTTGACATGGATATTTTGCAGCACCACATGAGATTTGCTGTGGACTGCCAAGCGTGATCTTGAAAGTGAACAAAGCTTCAGCTGCAATTAGCAGATAAGCATGTTAACTAGCCAGTGTCCTTCTTATTGACTCACTCGTGACTATTTTCATACACACATGGTGTTCAAAATTAACAAGAAAGCAAGTTTTGAAATAGATCTGCAGACTAAACAGAATAAACCAATATCAACATTATATGGTTCTGGAATATCAAGGAACTGAGCATGATGGGTATGAAGCTTGTTCAGTAACATGATGGGTAATGATTACCATATAATGTGTAGCTGGATTTGTTGGGATATAGAAGTTGGATCACTATAAGTAGAGGTAACTGTTGCCAACAGACTAATCGCATTGTTAAACGGGTTTATCAGAAGTGAGACATCAAGCCCTCTTTCGAAACAAACACAGTTGACCCCTATTTATTTACCATAAAAAAACCAGGAACTCTCAAAAACAGCCAGTAATATGAAAGAATAAATGTTAGAGTAATGACCAGAAATGAATAATAGAAGAATGGGAGTTACAATATCTCTGGTTATGAGTTGCATTGTTTGTTCGTTATAAAGGAGCTGGAGGAGTACTTAAGAGAAGTGAGCAAACGAGTTAAAAACGCTTTTTAAAACTCTCTTGCATCTCAAAAACCAAACAGTGGACTTTCTTTGACCAATTCCAGCTTAAGAAAGGGAGGAGAGAAAATTGCAGAATCGCTCTTAAAAGGTTGTATCTTTATTGAAATGGACAGGTAAAAGAAATCAAATTCCAAATCCCAAAAGATTCCCAAAAATAATCCCCAGAAGACTGCCAAGATTCCAATGAATGATCAAAGACTTTCCGTCTGCATTGCTCTTTGGATTGATGAGGACAAGTGAAAGAATCAAGTGGAGAGGTGTGTGTGACAAAATGGGAGAACTGAGAAATGGACTGCCCATTGATGTTGTGAGGCACAAAAGGGAAATTAGAAGCAGTGGGATATAATAATTGGGATGCAGAAAGAAGAGTCTCAATCACTGTGGGGACCATATGTTAGAGTTGAGAAGAGCACAAAGTGAAAAGGGTCACATGAGATAGGCTGTGCAGTGGCCCAGGCAAAGTCACATGCCAAACCCGTTCTGTCATAAAGCTCTATAAAGGATGGTACTTACCCTGCCGCACCACTCCTATTGCTTAATAACATGTTCACACTCCCATTGGAAAAACAAACACTACAGATCATTCTAAGGCCAGGCATTTGCCTTCTCTGTGTTTCTTTCTTTTTTATTAATTCATCGGTATCATAGCGTTAATAACAACCGACTAGTCCAATTTGTGGAAATGTAAACTCAAAATGAGGGAACCTCATTATATCCAAGTAATTATCGCAACTATATACCCAGAGCTTGAATACGAGATCACTGATTAAACTGAAACAACCCACAGTCTGTTGATCCAAACGCTTAGTGGTTTCTTTGTGTTTCTTCAGGTCATTTTAAAATCATTCACATTTACACACCAAGTTCCCCCATTTATGGAACTTCATGCGTTGGCATGAGTTTAGTGTTATTGATTTTACCCCCAAGTTGGCTCTGTGTCTATTTGTGTATCCTTTTTGTTTTCCCGTTACTTGGCTGTGTAAATTCAAACCACATGTATTTGACGTAATTGTAATGTGAAGATTTGAAATACTACTATCAAATTATCAATATAATGTGCACGATCAAACATTGAATTCAGGAGAAATAATAACAGATAATATACCAATAAGAGTTGGATCAAGTGAAAGGTACTTAATACTTCTTAAACAAGATTTTGAGTTAACACATAGGGTTGCTCTTTGGTGGGTGATAACAGTGAAATGAAAAGCCAGAGAAAAGAGAAGGGACAATAGAAAACCAGTGGGAGCTTATGGGCTGAAAGAAAACAGGGTTCTTAGAGGAGAAGTCTCAGCCCATTGATCACTTGGTTATGATTTTCCTAAGATACATATCATTTATATGAAGAAGACAGAAAGTTTTGATAATAATTTTGTGAGCAGAAAGTGTAAACTGATCATGACGTTCTGATTTATTGATCCTTAGCTATGGCTATCCCTTTTAAGGGGGAGAATATGCGGCTAGACCTCAACTTTTTCTTATTCCTTCTTCCTTATCTTTATTTCGACATTTTTGTCCTTTATAATTTTCACTTCATTTCAATTTTGTTTTTGGGATTCTTTCTTGTGGGAAAAGAAATCGATACTGATCAACCCAGACGTCCTTTTCATTATGTTTCTTAAATTGTGAAATCCTTGGTATTGCTTACCTTGCATATTTCTTTGTATAATAAAGATCTTATCTTTGCTTTTGGATCAGTACTGCAAAGTCTCAAGAGTCAGGACCGGGTATTGCTCTCTAATCTTTTTTAAACAAATGATTTCTTAAATTTGGGTTTTGCATCCTCTTGGGTTTGTGACTGAGCTCTCTATATTAAGAGTTACTTGGTCAATTCTTAATATAAGACTCAGTTGGTTTTTTTAGAGAGATTAAAAAAACTAAATAAAATACTTAATCACAACATACAATCTAATGATACATAATACTATTCCATGTCTTTAATATAAAATACAAATGATTTTTTTGGAGAAACTAAGGAAATTGAATAAATTATTTTAAAATATTTATATTTATCATTTTTATACCAGACTAATTTGTTTGAATGGTATAAAGCAAGGTAATTAAACCCGAACCTACCACTGAACTGGCCAGGGTATTGAATCAAGGGTCAGTGGGTTAGACTATAGTCAAACCAGAGCTAACCCAGGGGCCAAACCGGCGAGAAATTGAAGATTTTAGGATTATTAATATAAAATTCTAAAAAAAATCAATTTTAAAAAAAATAAAAATGCTGAATCGGACCAGTTTCCGGTCCGAATTGGCTGGTCTGGGTTTAAGAAGTATGGTAAAAGGGAAGGAATCACGATTAGATACTATTTTTGTTTTTAAAAATAAATTTATGACCCTTCCCTCAACATCACTGAATAATAATCTAAGGACAAATATTTCTCAATTGAAGTTCAATTGAGGGTATTCAAATCCCTTACATTGTTGTCAACTCCTCCGTATTTATATTGCTCATTCGGGGTTTGTATTTTGCAAGGGAGCTGACGAGGAGTGCTCTTGTATTATATTAGATGCCGAAATTATTAAAGGGAAAGATTAATTTTTTTAAAAAATATTAATCTATTAAAAAATAAATTGATTAGGTTAATCATGATCAAAAGAAAAGTATATAAACAGCTGGAGGATGGATTTTGTACCTAATATGACATACAAGAAGAAGCGGAAGGACAGATGGACATAAATTAAACTGGCAAAAAAAAAAAAAAGATGGACATAAATTAAGGATGAAGATAAGGTGGTTATCACACTAATTATTATGAATGCACGAAATAACAAATAAGGGGCCCATGCATCAATCAACCCCCAAGGCATCTTGTGGGCCCAAAAAAACGACACACGCACATTTTTTTTTTTGGAAAATCATTTATAGGTCTCAAGTAAGTAAGATATTATCAAATAGGGTCTTGGAAGTTCTAAAACACACTTAACTGGTTGTGAATACAATTTTTTAGGATTGTAACTATAAACCTTTCTGATAATATATTATTTGTTTGGACCTAGAAATGATTTTTCCTTTTTTCTTCATGAGCATATATCGTTTAAGATCCCATCAGGTATGGTATTAAATGGGGGCATTAGTGATTTTATTGTAAATAAATAAAATAAACAACAAGACTACTAATAAAATTACATAAATAATATATATTTTAATTGTTTATTTTATTTATTTATTAATACAAATATTAATTTTATTTATTTTAATTTTATTGTAAAAAATATCTGAGAGTGATTTTATTGTAAACAAATATGTGTTGTAATTAAAAAGAGTTAGTGTAGTTTATAAAATTAAATGATATTTGAACTACATAATATTATTCAAATTTTTTTTAAAAAATATTTATTCTTTTTTTTTTTCCTGCAAGGTCATGAGTATTCTTTATTAGGAGCAGAGATTAATTTCTGCGGAGTTCCCGAATCAATTTATTCTAACTACAAAGTTGATAGATAATTTTACTTAGATGATAAGGAAACAAGCCTGTTTTTATGGTAATTCTATAATACTGAAACCTTCCATAATATAAGAAATATTTTATATAATTTGGTTAGATCAAGGAAGTTAGTTAAATTAGTTAATATGGCATCTATTGTCTGGAACACCCTACCCATCTTCCTTAATGCCGCCCTCTTCTCCTTAATTATTATTGAGAGAGCATTAATAGAGGTAAATTAAAAAAAATTGTTAAATATGAAAATTATGTCTTATATTTAGAACCAAGATCAACTCCCCAAATATACTCCCTCTAGTCCTAATTATAGGGCAATATTTGAGAGTTGATCTTGGTCCTAATCATAAGACAAAGTTCTAATGCTTGTCAATTTCTTCCCAAAATACCCTTTATTGATACTTTCTCAATAATACTTAAACACAATAATAATTTAATAAGAGTAGATTGAAAGTTACTGAGGGAGATTGACGACGTGGGATTGTGTGAGAGCTTGGAGAAGTCATATGTGAGGCAAGAAAGGTACAAGAAAAAACAGAGAATCAACGTAATTGGATGTCATTTTAAATTTTAAATAAGGATATTTTGAAAAAATAAATATGATTAACTAATTTAACCACTATTCTTAATTTCTCTAAAGTTAGGTAAATATGTTCTATAATTAGGACCCGAGAGAGTATCTTATATTAAGAAGTGGAGGAGTATCAATTTTGCTTTTACACTAATAGCAAATAAGTGATTTGATTTAATATTCAAATACAATTATGTAATGTTTATTATACACCAAGCTAAATTACAAGCCATTGAAAAGCTCTTGTGAGTTGTGACGCAACTAGTGCTCAAGGATTATATATAGCTAAAGATTTAATGTTGCAGAGTACCAAATAAAAAATCCGTAGTATAAATATTTTTTCAAAGCAGAAACTTCATTCAAACAATGGACAAATCGATCCTCACGTCACGTCTATGAACCACCACCACAAAAGCCAACTCAGCATATAATAAATGAAGATAAAGTGGGAGCATTTTGAGAGCACTACTAGAGATTGGTTTAAGAATAATATGGTACTACTAATTAATCCCTCTCATCATAATCCACTCCGCAATATTATATTAAAATAATTACCCCCTGAGATAAGCATCCTACCAGAAAGCCCGCTAAACAACAAATATTTAATCCTGCTCAGCGCAATGGATTGAGTAGGAGACTCTCTGTGACTGTGAGCATCTTCTGGTTTCGAAGATTCAAAAAAAAAAAAAAAAAACTGGTGGTTGTGTTTTGCTTCACGTTTATTCAAATAGTGTGGAGTCTATCTTGAAAGGATATTTATTTTTAACTTGTCATTATCGGATGATGATGGACAATGACCCTTACCTAACACCTTCAAAACGTAGAAAACAAATTAAAAAGATGAAACATCTATTAAGCTTGCTTCTACACCCTTCTAAACAATTCTCAAGTGGTCTTAATTTTCTTACGGTCGCTGAAACATTCATCTCTGTATATACGGAGTATCTCTTATTATCACACGTTCATGTTTAATTATCTGATGCAATATGCAATGAAGCAGTTCGAGTTCGAGATTAGAATCAAAAGCGACATTTTTTTTTTCCAGTTTCTGTTCATGATGGGTGGAAACTGAGAACAAGTAATACAGCACTTAGAAGCAAGTGAAGATGGTGAAGAATAATGAAAAGCGAACACAGAAGAATACACAGAAACAATTAAAGAAGATAAAAGGGATACAAAATACACCCTTGGACTCATAGACAACATGACATGCATTATCTACAATTCATATGGCCCTTTGGTTTCTGGCTTTTTTGTCCTCTCTAGATTAAACCCTCCCAGACATGAAAGGAACTAAAGACAGAAAGAAAAATGCCAAATACTAAAGGGACACTCAGAAGACAGACTAGCTAGCAAGTAACACTCCTCCACATGAAATTGTTATTCACTTGGGAAACACCCGTACATATAAATATATATATCCCGTTCTTCCACAAACCATGCATAACACGTCACAGAGCTGAGATTGATTAATTTAGTTGTTGCTCCTGAAGGATCCAAGAGCTTTAATGGCCGCAGCTCTCAGGATATACTGGTGGTATACGGCAGCGGCTAAGGCTCCAATTGCTGGGCCAACCCAGAAAATCCACTGCAATCAAAAGCATTAATTAACATGAGATGTTTTATTAAAGTTAAATGTTCTGGTTTGTATGAGACGTGATGGATTTGGTAGAAAGACTTGCATGATGATCCCAGGCTTTGTCACCGTTAAATATTACGGCAGCTCCGAAACTCCTTGCAGGGTTGATGCCGGTGCCGGTGACCGGAATGGTAGCCAAGTGAACCATGAACACGGCGAATCCAATGGGAAGTGGAGCCAATACCTTTCATCATATTACCAAAAATATTAAAAAACAATCAGTCCTCCAACAAGTAGTTCAATAACATTTTCAATTTATGATGCAGTTGACTTTTTAAAAAAAATAAAAAAAAATAAAATATTTAATCATAATATATATCAATTTATAAATCAAATAAATTAGTTTAATATAAATAAATATATATATATTTTTTAAAATAATTTATTTAACTTCTTAATCTTTAAAAAAAATCAACCGCATGTACTATTATTAAGATAAAAAATATAAATAGGTTAGAAGGAAGAAATGAACCTTATATGGAGAAAAAAAATAAAACATAAATAGGAAGAAAAGGAAAACTTCCATAAAAAACTATTATAAAAGAACAAGAGTTTTCCACTCACCCTCCAAACCCAACAGGGGAAAGAAAAGGAGGGGTCTTACCGGAACATGCGAGTCACGGGCGTTGCGTTTGGGATCGGTGGCGGCGAAGACGGTGTAGACGAGGACGAAGGTGCCGATGATCTCGGCGCCCAAGGCGGTGCCCTTACTGTAGCCGGGCTGGACGAAGTTTACGCCGCCGCCGTACCGGTCGTAGTAGGCTTTTTGGAAGGCCTTGGCGAGTCCGGTGCCACAGATTGCTCCAGCGCACTGTGCCACCATGTACAACAACGCTCTTATCAGCGACACCTTCCGCCCCAGGAACAGCCCGAATGTCACCGCCGGGTTTATGTGTCCTCCTGCGTTCACGTTGGACAACCCCTCAGCATCACTCGCTAACTTACGCCCCCCACTTCCATTATTTTTATTTTAAATCTTAATTATCTTCACCCATCACCTAAACTCGTTCCCTTCCTAATCTTTTTTTTTTGGGTCAATTCCCTTTCTAATCTACTCATTTGTATCTAAACAATTCACAACAGATAATCAACACCAAGATAAAAAAAAAAACAATCATGTCTTTGAGTACAAAAACTGAATAGATAATCTCACAAAAAAGACCTCTAACAAAACAAATGATAATCTCTTTCATCAACCACCTTCCCCTACTAAATAGGTGGTGGTGGACCAAAGAAACAAAAATTTCTGCAATAGTGTTAACAATCATATGTTTTAAAGAGTTGCTGTTAGTAGAAACACAATTTTTGAACGTTATTCTCACTATATATATACTTCAATATAAAATATATAATTAACTATAATCATCCAAGGTAAATATTCCAAACAAGTTTCAAGGAATCATGACCCCCTAATTAACCCCATGGAGCTCAATTACAGGCTACCCATATGACATGCTAGCTAAAAACTAAATTAACAAGCCTTTTTATCTTTAAAATATTAAGCTCTACCACATATCAACGTAATTAAATTATTTGTTTAAAAAAAGTTGCATATATGATTTCACTTATCAGTCTCAGTATATTACTGAAGAACAAAGTTGGCGTTTGGATGATGTGCGGGCGGTTAAAAACGAAAGTGTAAAGAGGTGGTGGTTGTTGAGTTTTAGAAAACAGAATCAACTCTGAGAATTCAGAGTAGCTTCTACGAGTATACGTCAGAGAAGTAAGAATATGAGTGGTGTGTATATATATACTCACGTACCAGAGATACCGGCGGTGCAGTAAACCAGTATGAAGATCATGCCACCGAAGGCCCAGGCGATGCCCAAGATGCCGACGCCGTCACAGTCGGTGGCGCCGGTACCCTTTGTAGAGTCCGTGGAGCTTTTGTACCCAATGATCGTCAACACCGTTACGTAAAGGAAAAGCAGAGTCGCTACGAACTCCGCTATCAACGCCCTGTAAAATGACCACTTCCCGAGCTCCTCCGGGTCGATCAACGGCGCCGGCGGTGGCTCGTGGTAGTCCTTGGCCGAGAACTCCCCTTGCTCCTGCACTTCCACGTCCTTCGTCATCACCTCTTCCTCGCTACCACTTCCTTACTCTGTTTGTGTCTGTAAGCAGAGAGAGAGAGAGAGAGCAGAGAACTATACTGTTAATTGTGGGTTGATGGGCGAATAGAAAGGGGTATTTAAGGAAAGAGAGAAGGAGTGAGGGTATTGTCAATTAATTAAATAATTAGTATCCTAATTTTGTAATTACGTGCCCATATATTTTCTTGGGATTAAATTTTGCCGCCCTTATTAGCTCGATTTCTCTCGCACTGGCCCACTAATTGCCTGTCCAACGGCTCTTGATCACTTTATAAAGCTGCTTCCCTCATCTCTTTGATCTCCTTCAGTAATTTGTTTATAGTATAATTAATCAGTATTATTTTTTTAATCACATGGCCCAGCGTGAGCTATAAAGCTTCGGATCATTCAACGACTACATGTGGCGGTGGACCAATTGTGACAATTGTGATACGTATTTATGGAAAGGCAAAGCAGGTACAACCTTTTATGCATATTTGCTTGGAAAATCACCATGAACTATCGAGAAAAGAAAGTAATCACCAACAAAAGTTTTTTACAGTGAGTGAATAGTTGGTGATGCCATATGGTATTCTTTCTATTTTTTGATATAAGATATGTTTATATAATTTAAATAGATTAAAGAGGTTAATTGAGTTAATGAATATGATATGTATTTTTTAAAACATCATAGCTATTTTCCTTTATTCCCTCACTCCCTATTCTTCTTGATTATTGTTGAGGGATCATTAATATGAATAAATTACGAAAAAATTGACAAATGTGAAAACTATATCTTATATTTAGGATTAGGATCACCTCTCTAAATATATCTTATATTAAAAACCGGTGGAAGTAGTAATTGACAGTAATCCATATTAGTCACCTGTTAGTAAGACTTTTTTCCTAATCAAAACTCAAAATCCACTATGGCTAGCCCTTTTTGCAAATATCAAACTCTCAATAAAAGAATATTTGTCATTAACACGAATTTATGGAAAGAGCTGAAACTCAAAAAACTAGCTCAATGAGAGAGAGAGATATCCTTAAACTCATAAATCACATCTCACTTGATTGGTTAGCTAAGTGGATTCATAACGGTGATTACATTTTTTTTCTTGTATGCTCTTGTCGCATCTCTCTCATCCTCTTGCTTGTTTTGATATGACCCAGACATTTATGTTATCAACTCCATTGTTGAAATAAACAAAAAAAAAAAAAAAGAGGAAAAAATAATTGAGTTTGTTGATTGCAAAAATATTGACTTTATTAATGGTGGGGAGGCGAGAGGTTAATAGTTTAATTAGTGGTCAAGAAATATAGGGGGATAAAGTAAAGGGAGGGAATAAGAAATGTTATCGTGATGATGAAATTGGGAATGATAAAAAAGAAAGTGATTAGAATAAGAGGAAAGGTAGTTGTCATGATTGGAGAGTATGACGAAGGCAATGCCAGATGAACTTATCTGGACACTTCTCCTAACATCCGTATGGTTTTAAACATGGAGGGTTTCGGATAATCCCTACCACAATTATGAAGTCCACTATTGGATTATATTAATCAAAATTTCAATTAATAATTCACATCAGTGAAATCACCCATTTTATCATACTAATACAAATTTAAGCAACAAAGAATTAGGGAATGTTGTAGAGGAGTTAATGTAGCAGCAATAGGAAGAAACTTCATGACTTCTCTTTAATTAGTCTTATCTTTAAGTTTCAGGAAATAGTTAATGGTTAGACATATTGCGATCATTGTTTATGGTATTCCACTCTCCATCATCATCATCAGTTGATCATATATAGGTGTTGCAATCATGTACCTGACATGCTTCTAGGTCTGTCTTGGGGCTCTACAGGGAGTCAAATATGGACGAAAGGTGCTCCATTCAAATGAGAGAATTAGACTCGAGGATTGTAAAATTAAATTGAAGGGAAGAAGAATTAAGAAATTGGAATTTATGTTGTGGGTGAGAGATAGGGGTGGAAACAGATCAGGTGGCCTGTCAGGGGTCTGTAGTTTAGCCTGTGATTGGCTTGTTCAGGCCTGGCCTGTCAGATTAAAAGGCCAGGTCAAGGTCAAAATAAAAACCTATTTTGCTTAATAGGTCAGGCCAAGACCTATTGACAAGCCTGTTAGGCGTGTCAGGCCGGCCTGAGCCTATAAAAATATTTTTTTAAAAAAAATCTGATAGGAGTTAAAGGATAATTTCGCTTGAACCTGTAAGTTTTAGCTTATTTTCGGCATGTTTAAGGAGGCTTGTTAAGAAGGCCTGTTTTTAGCCTGTAGCCTGTTAGCCTGTTTTGTAGTGTGGCATGTAGGCTTGTCAGTTTGCTTAAAAAATTTTTAAAATTCAGACCTCCTTAACAGGCTTCAGGCCAGACCCAGACCTAAAAATTGGCCTTCAACAGGCCACAGGCCAGGCTCAGGCCAGTTGGTATCTTAACAAGCCAGGCCTGCTAAGATAAAAACCTTACCTGACCTGACCTGTTTCCAGCTTGAGCACCACGTATCAAAATGAGCCGCCAAGCCTCGTGGAATGACTTCGAATGATTTGTTTGTGTGTGATAATTACGGGTGACTGGACGGTGGCCCTTTGTTGATATTATAATTGTGACTAACTTATCTTCGTCATTTTTCACGGTTTTTATTTTGTTCTGTCCACTTCCGTAACACCCCCCGAAAAAATTATTACTACCTCTGATCCTAATTATAAGATAAAGTTAACTTTTTTGGAGAAATTAAGGAAGCCAATTAAATCAATTTAGAACATTTATATTTATAATTTTTTCTTCAAACTAATTAATTTGACTAATAAACTGATATATAATCCAAAAATAATAAAAATATAAATACTCTAAAGTGATTTAATTGGCTTCCTTAATTTCCCCAAAAAAATCAACTTTATCTTATAATTAGGACCGGAGGGAGTATTTCAATGATGTAGTAATCAAAACTAGGCTATTTTTCCTAAACAGAATTTATAGCGGGTCCTATGAACTACATGGTGCCCATTCGCTTGGAAACACCTCAAATTAGTGTGACGCGACGTTACCAAAACAATTGATCCTTTTGATTCAGTGAGACACAGCGAGAGATATGAAGCTCTTCACAAAAGTGACGAGTTTTTCTTTGTCATTCTAGTGCGTGTTCCCTCTTACTCTCACGAACGTGAAAAACAGAGTCGCCTCTGTTTTGGAGAGCACAACACAACAGAGGTATAGCCCTTGAATTAATCGTTTTAGCTCTGAATCTATAATTGATTTCTCTTACCATTTCATAACTTGTTGACGCAGAAGCTTGCTCACGTTAAGTCTATGAAATGGATCAGCCATGGGACGCTTAAAAAGCAGGGATTCACAGAAATAACTGATACGATTCTAAGAGCTGCTCATTTTAATACTTGACAGCTATGGTTACATACATGATGATTATAGGAATTAAGCTAAACGAGTAAAACATACGTCTCCCAATTCATGGATCTCA
Organism: Inga laurina; assembly: GCA_963855925.1. Lineage (NCBI taxonomy): Eukaryota > Viridiplantae > Streptophyta > Magnoliopsida > Fabales > Fabaceae > Inga > Inga laurina. Next base: position 65,265,447 of record OY979707.1, on the reverse strand, counting down.
GAATGTGGACGCAACTACTCAGCCTACCACAGCGTAAAGCCATAGAAGCCTAATTCAAATCCCCGAGAATGAATGGAATGAGGGGAAAGATCACAACTCGAAAGAGTCGTCTTCTTGAGAATCTTCCTCAGGGATTGTGTCGAGCTTGGGGATACCAGAAGGCCTCCGAGGAAATTTCAGAAGTGAAGGTACCACCTCCATCCAAATCTTCAAGTCCCGCCTCATCTTTCTGCTTCTTGATCGACGACTTATCTCTCCTTCTCTGCGAGCGAGAGCCCAACGGGATCCCGAGAGACAGAGAGATCAGATTACCTCACACAACTCGATGATCGGAATCAATGGTGGTCGCTGAAATGGGAACGCGACGTCCGTGTCTATATATAGGGAAGCTTCAACCAAAATAAGGAGCCGCGTGATAAATGAGGATGGGGACGGACGGTGGCGGAGGGCGCCACGTGTGCAATAATCGTTAATGATGAGAGAGCCCACCGACTTTCCCACTAAAACACGAGTCGGTGGACGATAAGGAGTGGCTTTTGCTTAGGCAACGGACGACCCTTGTTTACGGTTTCTGCTATTAATGCCAATCATTTTCTCGCTCCTTTCCTTGGCCATAAATCATCATCAATCCTACCATCGTTTGTATTTATAAATTCTTTTTAATTAATTCTCACAAGAGGTAATAATATAATCAGGCCTTATGGGTTCAGGCTAACCCGTCACGGGTTGGGATTATTTAGGTTCGGGCCTAAAAGGACCGCATCAATATGGATTGGTAAAACCCATAATCGCTGAGTTGGTAGGTTGGGTGGGCCAACCCATATTTTTTTTTCCAATTTTTTTAATAATATACTAAGATTATTTTTTAATATATAATAAGATTGTTTTTCTACAGACCTAAACATAACAAAATTAAAAATACATTACAAATTAAAGAGAGTTGAAACTGATTTCTGATTTATGAGACTAAGAGCGTGAGTCGTGAGAGAGACAGGGAGTGAAAGACTGTTTCAAACAAAAACAAAAGAGAGTTGACCAGGCTAAGGAGTGGGAGTACCGGGCTGAACTCTGAAGTGAAGGTCTTGGACTGTTGGGGGTTGGCCCTTGACTAATGGCCCTTCCCTCTCAGTTTAAAAAAAATATGAGTCAACCCGCCAACCCGATGGTCCAACCCGTCACGAGTTGGAACCATATGAGTTCGAGCCCAAAAGGACCACATCAATATGGTCCTAGTTTTGTAGAACCCAAACTGCCCATTTTATCAGGTTGGGCGGGCTTAGCCCACAGCCCTAACCCATATTAATTACCACATCTAATTCTCACATACTAAGGAAAGTTGGTTAACTCATTAAAGTTGGTTAACTCATTAACTATAGGCTAAAATTCCAATTTTACCCTTATTTATGATTTATTCCAAAAGTCAACATGAATAAATTCTTTTTGTTTATTGTAATTAATAGAGATAAAAAAATATAAACTACATTTACTATCTTAAAAATGGACTTATAAATAGAACCAAATTTTTTGATAAAAAAAAAATTTATAAATAAAATTAGAGTGGTACATCATCATTACTCTCTCCCATTCCGGTCATTACTAGGAATCTTCCTCATTCGACCGACCCCTTTTAATTTCATCTAACTTCATACTTGTATGAATTATTACTTATGCAGGTCTTAAATTTCCCCCTGTTCTTTTATCAGCTACAATTCTAATTCAGTCCTTTTTCTAAACATTTGTTTCGCTACTAAAACAATGAAACCACGTGGCTGGTTCAATGCTATGATTTGTACTTCTTAAGTTTTAATGCTTGCCTCATGTTATCCTACTTAATATAAGGCATATTTTCTTAATTTAATTATATTAAAAAAATTAGTTAACATGATTTACATTTTTTAAAGTACCCTAATCATCTTTCTTAATTCCCTTATTCCTTAATTATTATTGAGGGGCATCAATAAAAAATAAATTAGTAAATAAATAATAAATATGAAAAACATATATTATACTTAAGACTAAAACTAATTTCCCAAATATATTTTATATTAAAGACAAGAGGGATTTTTATTTACTTGTGTTAAATTAGAAGCAACTCAACTTGTATCGCTCTACTCGAATCCATCCATCTTTTAATGTCAGCACCTTATTGTCTAATGACCAAACGCTTTTTTAAGTCTTCTTAGGGGTGAAATTATTAGTTTGAATCATCTGTAGTTCAAATGGATACATGATCTTTTAGAATTCAGACAATTTAACCAGATGGTTGAAACACTTTCATACTGAAATGAACAGGCGACTATACTGGCTGTATCAACCTTCCAGCTCCAACTAAAATCATGATATATCACAGGGCAGCAACCGCCTATATCCAGAGGCAGCTAAAATAACAGGCCAAAGTTGATCAAATCCTACAAGCTTCATCCTACCTTGTTCAATATTATAAATTAATACTTTGAATTCAGAACGTGCCCAATCATTTCTTAACCAATATTGTTTCACACGAGTTATTTTGTTCAACGATTCACCCACCAAGATTTTTTTTTTTTTTTTGTTTGGTTCAAAAATTCACCCACCACGATTCAAGAGTCAAGAAAAAGGTTTACTTGTTGTTGGGTTTATCGTCCAGCCCTCCTGCTGATCTTCATACAAGGCTTCGAAACAGAAACACATGCCCACATTTTGATCAACTATTTAGAGAGGTTAAATGCAAGTGAATAACTCGGGGAAAGAGACATAATTTAATACAAAGCTAAAAACATGACAGTACAGCTAATAAGAACTCGCAGGAACATGAGGCTTTCTTGATTGCACAGCATGATGGGCCATATGGCCAGAACCTCATTGATCACTCGGAAGGCACATGCCCGCATATTTTATGCAACATATTGTCGAAGTCATGGGGTTCGGATGAAATAAGTAGCGGAAATCTGATTCAACGAATGTTTGAGGTTGAGGAAGCAATCAAATGTCTTCAACAGACGAATGGTTAGCAGATGGAGCATAGAGTAGTGGGCAAGATTTCAAGAGGAGGCAGGTTTGAAGTTGTGAAGATATTTGGTAATAACGATGATAGGTCCTAGTTGATGTATAACCATAGAAGCCATACAACAACTAAAGGTGAGAGATAGGAAAAATAAGATGTCTCCAGATTCTTCCTGCAAAACTAATTAGACAGCACTGGGTGGAACATGACAAAACCACCATGCCATTTACTATGTTTGGAATCACTTAATTTTAGAGAAAAAATCCTTATTACGCAAGCCGAGAAAAAACTCCTCTTACATACTTACCTCATATACCGTGAATCACGATTTATAAGCATTTATTACCCAAAAATAAACTATTCCAAACGAGCACTAATCTCATACACAAGAATTGAAAACAGCTAAAGGTGGAAACACCTAAACAAGTGCAATGCAATGAACGGGGCAAAATAATTACATTCAGAGTTTTAAGAGAATGTAGAATTTCCCAATTTAGACAATATTTACATCAAGTTCCTTATATTCATTATATCTCCAATCACACATGATTATGTGTCCTATACTTTTCATATGGGATTATAGTTAATAATATTTCAAAAATAGAACACATGACTATGTGTGATCTAAGTATTTTCCAAATCAAAACTCTCAAATAAGCAGAAAACAACTTCACAAATCTATGAATGCAACTGAATCATTTTCACAAGACATTGCCCCAGCAGACAGAAGGCTAATTTTCAGCTTCAGTACAAGGGAACAGAAAATCTCACGAGGATACTTACAAGTAGAAAACAAATACAATATGCTCCCAAGAAAACAGGGGGCAAAAAATCTGCAAAACCAATTCTTCACTTATTCCCAATATTCACTCTCAAAATGAATTGCTATTAGCCCTCAAGGTCACTGGCAATGCATCCAGAAACCTTTAGGCCAAATGGACCATCCTAAAAATGATGCGGATATCGGAGTTCCAGCTAAAGCCTGGCAGGAATGAATTATGAAATAATGGGCACAATACTTGTAGCATAGAGAAACAACTCCCTTGAAACGAAAATAGGCAGAATAAAACTGCAGAGAAGCAAAAATAAACATCTAGCATACCATAAAACAGTGGGAATTAAAAACAATTGAAACACAGAGGATGCGCATAACTAAGAAAAACATTAGAACAGACAATGACTAAATAATCCATTGATTAAAGGGAAGACATTCTGAAAACGAAATAAAAACTATAACAAAATAAATTATTGTCCGAGTAAGAAATCTTTTAACTAGCGAATACAATATCTAAATTACTCAAATTGTAAGAACAACCGCAGTGTCCAACTTTTCCCCAATTTCTATATCAAAAATCACTGATATGACAGATTGAAGAAAAAATGGACCTCATTCCAGAGGGACTTCAACATCTCCGTCAGTGATTTCCTGCTGCAAGTCCTTGGGGTCCTTTCCGTCAACAGTGCAACCAACAGAAACGCAAGTACCAAGGATCTCCTTTATAGTGCCAGAAAGGTCCTTAGCCATCGATCTCGGCCTCATAGTTCTAGCAATCTCAATCACATCATCGAGCGATATGTTGCCATTATGCTTAATATTCTTAGTCTTCTTACGGTCTCGCTCGGGCTCTTTCAACGCCTTGATAACAAGCGCAGCAGCCGATGGCACCACGGACACCTTAGCCTGACGATTCTGGACCGTAAGCTTAACAGTGACTCTCAATCCCTTCCAGTCCTTAGCAGTCTCCTTCGCTATGTCTTCACCAATCTTCTTCGGAGAGAGACCGAGGGGACCGATCTTAGGGGCGAGTGAACTGGCCGCACCTACCTCGCCTCCGGTGACACGAACAAACACATCGACAACCTGAGAGGGATCGAGCTTGGGCGGCATGGCAGCAGAGTGGGAGAGCTAGGGTTTCAGAGAAAAGGAGGCGCTGGCCAAGGTTGGTATATATTGGGAGTAGGGTTTTCCGGTTTTGCTGAGACTGAACATGGAATGTCTGTTTTAACCCTAAGCTAAGCCGATATTTTGGCGGGAGGAAAGATCGGAGAGACGAGGGTGTATTCGTAAACTGGTTTAAGAACTATTAGTCCTCATAATTTAGGTTATTTTAATTATATAAATACTTTTATTCAAAAATCATAGAATTTTGGTAACCTGCAAATAGATCTCTAATTATTTAGTTAACAAAAAATATTAAATTTTTCAGCATACCCCTTTTTACACTGTATAGTGGGAAGTTGATTCTCTCAGAATCATTTTTCTCATTTTTTTCTTAGAATTTCATCTCTATCTTTAAATCAAAAAATGAATGGTTCAGATTTAATATTTTCTAAAACTATGATTATAGTATTTTATAAATTAATTTTTTCATTATTTATATTTATATTACAGTTATGAATTTAATAGATCATGTTTTGACAGTTTAAGTTCATTTGTTTATGTTTAAAATAATAATTTTATAAAATATTAAATCTATACCATCCATTTTTTAAAATCTGATTATGGAGGTAGGATTAAAACCAGGAAAAGAAAAAGATTGTGACAGAATCTTATCCTGTTACGGTGACTACAGCGTCCATATCTTAACTTTCAATGCAAATCACCTTAGACTGAATGCTTCTTCCCCAAATAAGGCAGCCATCAGTAAGTGTGCAAGACAGAGGTACTGTCAAGAAAAATTAGAGTGCATAGGTCTTTCAGGAGCCTGGATTATTTAGAACATGGGTTTACGGTACTTCTTTTGGGCCGATTGATAAGCAGTAAAATTAAAGGGCCTTGAGCCTTTTGGTTATAATTCATTTAGACGTGAGAGGTTCCCACAGTTAACAGTGGTATACTGCACCACAATCATGATTGTTTTTAATAGGAAGGTACATGTGCCTAACAATAAAAATAAAAAGGGAGTATATTGGCTCACTATTGGCCTTGTAGCTTAGTATCTTTAACCTTTCCTGTAAGTGAGAGATTGTGTGTTTGATCTTATTTGTGAATTCGAGCTGTTAGTACTGCCCCTCTAGTTACCAAAAAAAATTGCATATATATGACTACGAAAAAGGCCTTGGCCTAATTGGTTACAATTCATATAGAAGTGAGAGATTTCCTTATTTAAAGAATATATAGCAGCTCACTAATTGGCCTTATAACCTAATGGCTTTGATATTTCATGTAAACAGGAGGTCGTGAGTTTGATCTTATATGTAAATAGTTATATGTTAAAATTTTTTCATATTAAGATAAACGCTTAATTAATTTAATTAATATAGACATATAAAATTTAATTAAAAATACGATTAATCCTCTTAATAGATGCATACTAAAATAAAGATGTTTATAAATATTTGAGCAAAAAATTTATTTTAAAAATTAAAATTTAAAATTAATATAAGTCATATACTATATAAAATTTACATTATTAATAACATATTGTGAATAAAACATATTTCTTTATTTTTCTTTTTGCCTTTCATTTGAAAGGCATATTTTTTAGTCATTTAATAAAATACTAAATAAATAAGTTTCAATAAATATGATAAAAATTTAAAATTTAAAAATTTTATAATATATTGAAAATTTTGAACATACATGTATTAGAATTATTTTCTTATATAAAAATTTATTTTTAGACAAATATAAATGTTCATTCGTTTGCTGAAAAATGGGTATTTTGATCAAAGTAAATATTTAATAGCCAAACTTAACGGTCAACTAATAATTGGATGGATGGAAATTGACTATCAAATATGTAAGGGAGGTTTGTATAACTTGCATTTTAATTTCAAGAGAGGCCTATGTACGTTTTCAAAATAGATAAGAGTTTTGTATAATTCAGGTAAAACAAAGGGGTAGTCAATATATTTTATTATTTCTTATTTTGCCATCATTAGTACTAACCCTCTAATTACAAAAATATGCATACCTGGAAATAAGAAAAAAAGGCATTGCTGGTTAGGGGGAAAATGGCATGGCACTATTCAGACTTGAGAGGAATTTTGTTTGTTGAGTGGGAGTGGGACGATAGATGATAAATAGGAGATTTGTGGGGGAAGGCCAGCTGGACTTGCGTGTTGTCAATTCTTTATACAAATGCATGTTCCCATTTAATATAGTGTCTAACCAGACCTATCCTTTTCCCTCAAAAAATATAAAAAGTGCTACAAAAATATACGTGGTAAGAGAAAAGATTGATAGGGTTCAGAAAAATTGATAGAATTTTTAGAGAGAAGTTCTCATTCAATTCATTTGAAATAATCGATTACAAGCCTTTATATAGAGTCAGAAATCTAACCCTGGTTGCATGACCATGGTTATATTTAACACTAGTTGCATGACCATTGTTACTTTATATCTTCTTTATGTCCTTGTCTTATTTTGCTTTGCTTTGCATCAAGTTTTCTTTTCTTCTTTACGTCAAGTTTGACTGAAAGAGTAATATGAGTCAATGGACATCCACATATTTAATATTCATAACACTCCCCCTTGGATGTCCATTATGAATGTGCCTCATTAAAAACTTTAACTAGGAAAAACCTAGTGGGATCAAAACCTAGCCAAAGAAAAGAGTACGTCATTCATTAATAAACCATCAAGTGCTGCCTCATTAAAAACCTTTCTACGAAAACCCAGTGGAACAAAACCTATATAAGGGGAAAAGAGTACAGCGTGTATCGACTCCCCCTCTTGATAGCATCAGTTGAGATCTTTGAGTCTCCGAAGACCAATGTCATAAACAAGTTTTTCAAAGATTGTACCTGGGAGCGACTTGATGAATAAATATGTTAAATTTTCACTTGAACTGATTTGCTGGATATCTATTTCACCATTCTTTTGAAGATCGCGAGTGAAAAAGAATTTTGATAAAATGTGCTTTGTTCTATCGCCCTTGATATAACGTTGTTTAAATTGAGCAATACATGCAGCATTATCTTCATATAGGATTGTTGAGATCATTTTACCGGAAGATAAATGACAAGTTGTACGTATATGATGTATCACTGACCTCAACCACACATATTCTCGACTTGCTTCATGTATTGCTAGAATTTCTGCATGATTAGATGATGTGACTGATATAGTCTGTTTCATAGATCGCCATGAAATAGCTGCTCCTCTACATGTAAATAGATAGCTCGTTTGTGATTTACCATCATGTGGATCAGACAAAAATCCAGCATCTGCATAATCAACCAGTTCATGCTTTGATACATTTGAGTAGTATAACCCCATGTCTATAGTACCTCTGAGATAACGAAGAATATGCTTTATTCCATTTCAATGCCTTCGTGTTGGTGAAGAACTGTATTTTGCTAATAAATTAACAGCAAATGATATATTAGAACATGTGTGATTAGCAAGATACATTAGTGCTCCAATAGCACTAAGATATGGTACTTCTGGACTCAGTAGTTCTTCATCACCTCCTTCACTAATTTCTCGTGATTGGAACGGGTCTTTATCCACCTTTAAATACCTTACAACCATTGGGGTACATAATGGATGTGATTTATCCATGTAAAATCGCTCTATGACCTTCTTTACATAAATTTCTTGATATACAAAGATCCCTTTCTTGAAGCACTCGATTTGTAATCCAAGACAGAATTTTGTTCTTCCCAAGTCCTTCATTTCAAATTCTTTTTCAAATAATTAATTGTTTTTTGAAGCTCTTCAAAAGTTTAAATGATGTTGATATCATCAATATAAACAACAATTATAGCAAACCCACTGATAGATCTTTTCATAAAGATGCATGAGCATATTAGATGATTTTTGTATCCTTCTTTCAATGAATATTCATTAAAACGATTATACCACATGCGCCCTAATTGCTTCAGGCCATACATGGACTTTTTTAACTTAACTGAGTATTGTTCTCGAGACCTTGAATTGGATGCTTCTGGCATCTTAAGTCCTTTGGGAACTTTCATATAAATATCATTGTCAAGTGATCCATATAAATAGGCAGTCACAACATCCATTAGATGTAAATCAAGTCCTGCATTTACTGCTAGAATAATTAAATAACGAAAAGTAGTCGCATCCACAACTGGTGAATACGTTTCTTCAAAATCAATGCCAGGTTTTTGTGCAAGGCCTTGAGCCGCAAGACGTGCCTTATGGCCCAAATACTTTTCGTTTAGCCAATGATTTTAGTTCTACATTAATAGCATCTTTCCATAGGGGCCAATCTGTTCTATGTTGGCTCTCACTAATGGATTTTGGCTCATGATCCTCATTATCATTCATTACATCATATGCTATATGATAAGCAAAAATGTCGTCAACGTTGACTTCATTTCGATCCCATCAGATTCCATTCATAACATAATTTATTGAGATCTCATTATTTTCATATATCTCAGGTACCTGAGTCTCTTTTGAGACTATTACATTCTCTTCTGGAGATAATAACTCTTCAGGAGATAGCTCTTCTGGAGCTACTAATTTTTCTTCATTATCCTCGACTTGACTATCTATATTCTTTACTCCTTTTCTTTTTCGAGGATTTTTATCTTTGGAACCGATGGGTCTGCCACGCTTCAGGCGTGCTCTAGATTCATTCATAGCAGGTTGTCCTTCAGGGACATCAATTTTAATAGGAGCATTAGCAGCTGGGACATGTGACTTTGTCACTTTCTTTTGGTCAGTAAATGCTTCTGGCATTTGATTAGCTAAATTCTGTAAATAAATTATCTTTTGAACTTTCAGTTCACACTGTTTTGTACAAGGATCAAAATGAGTCAATGATAATTCATTCTAACTAATTTCTTTATCCAGCTGTTTGTTTTCTCCCCCTAATGTTGAGAAAAGTGATTCATCAAAATGGCAATTGGCAAATCGTGCCGTAAATAAATCTCCTGTGGATGGTTCTAAACATTTTATAATTGATGGAGATTCATACCCAACATATATTCCCATCCTTTTTTGATGACTCATTTTAGTGCGTTGTGGTGGTGCTATAGGCACATATACCGCATACCCAAAAAATCTTATATAAGAAATATTAGGTTCCTGACAAAAAACTATTTATAAGGGGGAAACCTTTAAATAACTTGTTGGCCTAATGCGAATTAACATTGCTGCATGCAAAATGGCATAAGCCCAAGCAAAAATTGGGAGATTAGATTTCATAAGTAAAGGTCTTACAATTACTTGCAACATTTTAATCAATGATTCTGTAAGTCGATTTTACGTATGAACATAAGCTACAAGATGCTAAGCATCAATTCCAAGGGACATACAATATTCATTAAAAGCTTGTGATGTAAATTTATCAGCATTATCAAGACGCATTTTCCTGATAGGATAATCAGTGTAATATGCTTTTAATCTAATCAATTGAGCAAGTAATCTCGCAAACGCCAGGTTGCGAGAAGATAATAAGCAAAGATGTGATCATTTAGTTGATGCAACAATTTAAACCATATAGTACCTAAATGGTCCACATGGTGGGTGTATTAGCCCACAAATATCTCCCTATATCCGTTATAGAAATGTGAGAGACTCACTTTCTACTTTGCTTGGTGAGGGGCGAATAATTAACTTTCCCTTGGAACATGCAACACATGAAAAATCATGAGATTGTGGTATTTGTTTACACTTCAGGGTATGTCCACACGAATTCCTAATTATTTGTCGCATCATGATTGAACCAGGATGGCCTAACTGTTCATGCCTAACATTAAATTCATTAGTAAACTTCTGGTTTACATTGTTAAACCGCTGGTTTGCATTGGCAGACTTCTGGTCTGCATTGATGAACTTCTGGTTCTCAATATTATGTGTTTCAATTGTGTTTATACATGTGTAATACAAGCCTGGAGAAAAAATAGGAAAACTTTCTAATATGCATTTTCTACCAGCAACTATATTTGTGATGACAAGATATTCCTGATTATTTTTAGTTGTTGTTTCTAAATGATATCCATTTCCGCGGATATCTTTGAAACTCAATAAGTTTCTTTTAGACTTGGTAGAATAAAATGCATTATCAATGCATAATTTTATTCCTTCAGGTAACAAAATATTAGCTCTTTTGGAGCCTTTAATTAAACTTATATTACCAGATATAGTCTGAACATTGGCTTCTCATATTACCAAGGAAGAAGTATATTTATCATGTTTGAGTATGGTATATGTTGTTGCACTATCAACGGGATATAAATCTTCAGGATTGATGCTAATAGGATTCATTATTCATAAAAACATAATTAAAATTAATACATATGATAGAAACAACTTTAAATAAAACATAACAGTTCAAATTATATTAAGAAATCTGCAATATCCAAATAGTTATTATCTATATCGCCATACTCAAAATTCTCGCCCTGATTAACATGATTAACTTCAATATTTGATCTTTTACCAGTCTTTTTAATTGATTCTTGGTAAAAATCAACTAGGTGTCTAGGCGTACAGCAAGTACGAGACCAATGACCCTTGTCACCACATCGATAACATGGATTATCAGCATATTTATTATGCCTATTGCTTTCCCCTTTTTGGTTCTTATCAATCTTTTCTCACTTCTGGCAGGAATTTGAACCACCATGATATTGACCACGACCACGACTACGGCTGTAAAGACGTTCATGTCCACGTCCACGGCCACAATAAAATTCATTTATTACTATATTCACTTCAGGGAATGGAGTTGAGCCTGTTGGACGAAATTCATGGTTTTTTAATAAAAGCTTATTATTTTGTGCAGCCACAAGGAGACAAGAAATTAATTCAGCATATTGAAACCTTTTCCACGATATTGCTGCTGCAGGAGCAAATTGGATGCATGAAATGTGGAGAATGTCTTTTCTAACATATCATCATCAGTAACGTTTTCTCCATATAATTTCAATTTAGAAGTAATTATAAACATAGCTGAGTTATATTCACTTATAGATTTAAAATCTTATAGGCGCAAATGCATCTAGTCAAGATGAGCTGTTGGAAGAATGACCATCTTCTGGTGATCATACCTTTCTTTCAAATTGTTTCAAAGGACAAGTGGGTCCATTACTGTCAAATATTCAATTTTTAAATCCTTATGCAAATGGTGGCGAAGAAAAATCATGGATTTGGCTTTGTCTTGGTTGGATGCATGATTCCCTTCTTTGATTGTGTCTTCCAGACTTTTAGCATTCAGGTGAATTTCCGCATCCAACTTCCAAGATAAATAATTTTTCCCAGTAATATCAAGAGCCACAATTTCAAGTTTTACTAGGTTTGTCATGGTTCAAACTAATTAAAGAAATAAATAATTAAAATATGAAATGTAAACATGCAATATAATATCTTAAACAAAAATAACTGTAAATTCATAAAGACAATAAATAATTCATAAAGCAAGATAAGAAAATTAAAACATATATAGCTTCGGGTCATTTAATCTTATGGCTTCAGGCCAATTAATCTCAAGATGAGGAATTAAACTGTTATCTTCAGGATAAAAGTTGTATATGACTTCTAACCGTTCAATAAGATAAAGGATGAAAAATATATATAGCTTCTGACCATATAATAGGAAAAGAGATGTGGTTTCTGGCCGTATCATATCATAAGAGATCAAAACAATATGACTTCTAGTCATATAATTTGAGAAATCATATGTGTATGGCTTCTGGCCATAAAATAATAATATAAAAAAACTTGTAAATGATATATAAATGATATAAAAACAATAACGATCCCCAATTTTAGCCATGGAACCCGATGTTATATAACATTCGGTAAAAATATCTCTCTAATTTCATATAGTGGCTTATATTATCCCAGATCTATAAAATAAAACAAGGTAAATGAAATCTTCAAAGAAACAAAGAGAAGATCATACCTTTGTTTGAGCTTCGTGCTGATAACGTGTTATAAAAGTATACGTGATAACAGAGAAGATTAATAGGATTCAGGAAAATTGATAGAATTTTTAGATAGAAGTTCTCATTTAGTTCATTTGAAACCATCAATTATAGGCCTTTATATATATAAAGTTATAAATCTAACCCTAGTTACATGATCATGGTTACTTTATATCTTTTTTATGTCCTTGTCTTCTTTTACTTTGCTTTGTGTCAAGTCTTCTTTTCTTCAAGTTTAACTGGAAGAGTAATATGAGTTAATGAATATTCATATATTTAATATTCATAACAAAAAGCTCTTTTTTTTTATTCTCCTTAATATTATAAATCTCCCACGAAATCACTCATCTCTACAGAAATTTGAAGCCATTAAGGCTCTCGCATCACGCATGCTTCAGTAGGTGGATGTTTGTAGAACCCCCATACCATTATTTTAAAAGATTTTATTCTTAAATCGAAATAAAATTTTTTTTATATATTTATCTTGTAAATCATAAAACTACTTATAAAAAATTAAAACAAACAAACACTGTAATAACATAACTGATTATAATCTGAGGAGGAGGAGATGCCCACTACTATGTTTTTTTAAACGCAATTAATATCACATGATTTTATTGTACTTACATAGAAATAAAAAATTCCTGTTGAGAACTAATGTCTAAGTAAATTATGATGAACAAAGAGGAGAGTGGCCAAAAAAGAGAGAGCCTTTTGTGCGAATTGGAGCAAGCTTGCCGACAGCAGACGCCTAATAGGCAGGCCTCGCAATGGGAAAGAAGATACGGGGTCAAGGTTGTAATTTTGCCATTTATCTTAAATCATTTTGTAGGAGGTAAAAATGAGAGATATCATATATGTAATTATTTGAGGTTAGATATTTCAGATTCGCTGACCGGCAACAAATCAGGAAAATATAATCAACAATAAATTAAAGCTAGATCCAACAGCCCCTCATCTGAATAGAATAAGCGGATACATGCATCTGATCTTCCCCTAACTTTAAATTAAGAGCTGCAAATGCTTGAGATTAATGCATATTTGGTTCTGTTTTCTGTTTTTTTTTGTTCTCACAAACAGTTGTATAGAGCAGTTTTTAGAAACAAGTTAAAAAAAAACAATATATTTAAATAGATTGTTTTGAAAAATTAATTTTTAAAGTGATGAGATGGTGCGGTTGCTGGTGGTAACATGACGGTAATTATCATTGATAACATAGTATTGATAATGGATAAGTGCCAACCTTAAAAAAAAGAAAATAACTAAAAGCTGTTTTTACTTTTTAGTTTTTAAAAACAACTTTTTATTTTTTTGTTTTCAAAAATAATTTTTTTTAAAACAGTTTACCAAAAAAGTTTTATTGTTTTATTATTTAAAAAAAAAACAGTTTTTAAAAATAAAATCAAACAACCCCTAATAATCTCTCTAGCTTTCTGGCTTTAGGGGTACAAATCACATGGAGATTTGAAGCAACAGAATTGATTGTTTCCTTAAAAAACCACACGGCCCAACTTGCTGGTTAATCAATAGCCATTTGAGTTAATTTGTGAGTTATAATCAACAAGACGACAAATAAAAAGAAAGAAAGAACGAGAATGAGAATGATGAAACGGTCGATTTTGGGAGTAAATTAATCAAATAATGGAGTAAGAGGAATCTCCATAAGCGTCCCACTACAACGTGGTTGATTTATCTGTTGAGAAAAGTGAGAATCCCATTAAGTTGATCAAGTGATGATATGAAGTTTGATTAGTTGCTTAACATTAATTATGGATGGCAGCTAGTTTGATTGATGCCTTTTTACTATTTAATGGTTGAAACAAAAAACCCACTAATCAAAAGCTGCAAGCAACTTATAAATTATATATTATAATTGTTATTATTACTGACCTTTTCTTGAGATGCTGATTTTATATTAGTGGCCTGCAAATCCTCCCAAAAACGCAACCCCAATCAACTCCTCCTTAATGACCCTCTGAAACGTATTCCACATACACGCCACATATATATGGCCACACGAGACCTCGGGTACTGAAAATAATGTGAACAGAGGATAAAATTATTCAATTTTTTTTTTTTTTAAAGGGCAAGGTGGTTAGAGTTTTATTTTTATCTTTTTCAGTGATGTTTAAGTTTTCATTTCCCTTGTCATTATTCACTCGGCAAGAGGAATCCGTCCATCTATCATATTTGTGAAGGGTTGCACTCATAATCTATTGTTTGAGTTAAAATTTAAGAAGGTGATCGACATTAGTTGGACTAAATGGCTTTAAAAAATATTTTATCTTTAGATCAACAAGAAGGAAAAGCAATAATCATTTTTTTTATATTCTTTGATGGAACGCTGAAGAATATTTTTTTGTCCAGACAACACTGATGCCATTACCTAACTGAAAAGATTATTTCGAAGTATTGATTCTTGTCGGCAATAGAATACGAAAAGAGAGCGGAAGAGAGTCGTGTACTCTTTTTTACCAGGCTGCTTTCGCCAACATTTATAGTGGGTTTCTTCACCGTTATCCTAAATAGGCGTTTTAAATATTTAATAATTTCATCTAAGCTCTGCAAATCAATATATTTTCTATATTTATCAGCACCTAACATCATTTAAATTACCAACTCAGTCGTCTTCGAAATGGCCACGATGATTGTGTGTCAATATGAGTGTGTGCTAGCTAGGTAATTTATACAGATCAAGAAAATTACGTGTAATTATCGTTGTCATTTATTTTGTACTAAATGTGTGCTTGCTTTTGTTGTAAATATTGTATATGGCCATGTCAAAAAATAGTCCTCCAACCCTCCTCTTCCTTTTCGTTGACACTCTCTTTTTTTTTTTTTCAGTTTGAATGGCAACCATAATGCCTGAAAAATGTGGGGATCAAACCCTAAACCTAGTGTCACCAATGGCATATTTAATACCATTAGACCACAGAATCTTTAGTCGAACAAACACCCTTTTGAATGGGTCCTGTGACACATGACAATCTATAAAAGAGGTGTTTGTCAAGAAACAAGAAATCACTCCTTAAGTGTTCAAGCACTTCTTTCACCTTTGAAATCTTATTTTTCTTGCTGAGCTATTATTTTAACGTCCGTTGTTCTTTCGCCTTATGTTCTTACCAAAAGTGTTTGTTTAATCTTGAGAATTTTGCTTTTTAATCCACTGAGGGATTACAAAATATCTGAAAAATAGTATTCTAAGGCTGTGTTTGGAAATACGTTTTGGGGGTAAATAAGTCATTATTACGCAAGCCGAGATAAAACTCCTCTCACATACTTATCTCGTATACCGTGAATCACGATTTATAAGCACTTATTACCCAAAAATAAGCTGTTCCAAACGAACACTAAGACACGTCTCGAATCATGTGTTTATTACTCTTAGACTTGTAGGTTGCGAACAATTTTTCTAAAATAGTCCTCGTTTCACTCATTTGCATTAGAGCATATTATCATTAGCATAGCTAGGCTGTATAAAAATCCAATTAGAGGGATAATTTCAGAGAAAAATAATAAATACAAGAGTTAAACATTAAAAATCTTATATTCATAACTAAAATAAAACCCAATTAATTATTTATTCTGATATTTGGATGGAGAAAAAAGTAAAAAGAAAACAGAAAAACACTGAAAAGGAAAACTTTCCATTCAAACACAGGGCAAAAGACACAAAAGAGTATTAATTATCAGAACTTTCCATTCATGTATGCATCGCCAGTTTCCATTATAGATGTACAGCAACGTAAAACCACACACAAAGGTACGAAGAATCACAGGCTATATGTCTGCTGCGACTCATGTCAAGCAATATTTGTTAAAAAAATTAATTACAGCGAAACCATCACGGCTTGTCTATTTATTTCCACTACTGGATCCAAATCCCCTGTTTTTCACTAACAAGCCATGCTTTAATTTATCACAACCTTGAAACAGTTGTCATTTTCTATTTCTAAATTTTAAGGTCGATGGAAAAAAATTGAAGAAATAATCTTCGCGAATGTTCACTTCTACTACTTTTATTTTTATTTTTTGCGATTTTTATACTGAACTTAATTGTGGATCGAATCCATATAACTCGGATCATCACTCAAACGTGCAATTTATTTTATATCCACAAGATGACAAGATAAAGCCATTCACACTCGAAATGGATATATTCCTACGAAACTGTATTATTTTATTAGGATTGATTATTGTGGCATATATTCTTCGTATACCCAAAGTATATTATTTTCATTATTGATGGCAAAAAAAAAAAAAAATATTTCCATCATTGTATAGCGGAATAAACCATTATTTGATGCTTCCATATTGCTTTTATTGTCAATGTCGCACACTGTATTTCCATTCTCACTCTTGCCCCTGTTTTCATCACTACAATCAGGAATTTCCTGAGGGAGCGTCTCTTTCTCTTCTTCTTTTTCTTTCTTGAAAGAAATTTATGAACATACGTTGTGTGTTTGGATTAGCTTTTTTTAATAGCTTTTACGATTTACGAGGTAAGTATGTGAGAGGAGTTTTGTCTCGAGTTGCGTAAACCATGATTTGAAACCATAATTTTGGAAGTTCCCAAACACACACTTTAAGAAATTCAAACTAGTTTTAGAATGTCATTTTTCAATGGAAAAAACAAAGGCCAATTGACATTTAAAACCACAGTGACCATCAATTTTATATTCTTTGTGGGGCCCAGCCTAATCTCCATAGCCACGTTCTTCTTCTCCGGGGATCCTCAGCTCATATGCTTCGCAACCATTACTTTCACTGGTGTTTTCCTCTCGCATTTTTAAAAATATTTAACATTTCATATTCAGAATAATCAAATAATATTCATGCAATAAACTATATATCATTGAATTGTAGTTTATTCGCTGCATAGCGTCTGCATAAACGTTTACGTAACTACAACATGAACAGATAGATGCAAAATAATTAATTCAAAGAGATTATCTTTACTCTTCTCATAAATATTGATCATCTACGGTTTAGAAGTTTAAACTTATATGATAATTTGCAGATTGGGTTAACTTAATCTTTAGTTTCTTAAGTTTGGCTTTATTTTGATTTTAGCTCCTTAAATTTCATTTTATTTAAAATATTGATTTCTGTAACTTTATAAAATTTTAGATCATTAAATTCTTATAAGGATCAAAACCTATAATTTAAAATAAGAATTAAAAAATAAAAGAAGATGATATTAAACCTTGCACATCTATAAATAAGAATAAAGAGGAGAATTTCTACTAAAAAAAACAGAATAAAGAGGAGAATATGGGTTTCCTTCGACACCTGGACCATCAAACTTGAATCCAACTCGTCCACTGGGCGCGGGGCAAATGGCTGCTCGATAAATTGCAGTACGATAAAACGGGGATAATATCGTGTGTCGCTTTTGGGAGGACAGATATATCATCAGGTCGGGACCAGCTGTCAGGGAGGGCTATTAATGTTATGCGCCAGATCCGAGTGGTGGGGGCGTCCGCATTGCCAGCTCATGAGAAAAAAAATTCTCATCACTGAGTGTGTGTTTGGAATGGTTTATTTTTGTCCAAAAGTGCTTATAATTCGTGATTCACGGTATACGAGGTAAGTATGTGAGAGGAGTTTTTTCTCGACTTGCGTAATAAATGCGTTTTTACTGTACAAAAAGCTTAAACAAACACGCACTGAAACGATCCAGTTTCGTTTAAAGGAGGGATGTAAGTTGTTGATACAGAAATAATTAGAGTAATCCGTAGCACATCTAATATCTGAAATTATTTTTTAAATAACAAGCAGTATCTTAAAATAATTTTTAATATTTTTAATCTCTAAAAATATTTTTTTAGTTATACTCAGTATATTAGCAGATTGATTATAATTTTATCCTTAATGTATTTTTTAGCTCTAAAAATTACTTTAAAATATTAGATGATACTACCTCCGGTCCTAATTATAAGATAAATTTGATTTTTTTTTGGAGAGATTAAGGAAGCTAAATAAGTTACTTAATCATATCATATGTTATATATCCTTGGATTATATATTAGTTTATTAGTCAAATTAATTAGTTTGGAGAAAAAAAATAAAAATATAAATATTCTAAAGTAATTTAATTAGTTTCCTTAATTTTTTCAAAAAAGTCAACTTTGTCTTATAATTAGGACCGGAGGGAGTACTGAAAAATATTTTAGAGTGAGTGAAAATCAATAAATCAGTATCCTAAATTTTGGGTACTTGTTGCTACTAAGAAAAATACATTAACGGTAAAATTATAGTCAATCTTCTAAAACACTAGGTACAACTAAAAAATATTTTAAAGTAATTTTTATAGTTGAAGAAATACTTTAAGGATAAAATTACAGTCAGCTTGCTAATAAACTGGTTACAACTAAAAAAATATTTTAAGGAGTTAAAAATAATAAAATAATTTTTAGGATGAGAAGAGAAATTTAAAAAATATTTTAAAATATTAGATACATTACATACAACTTTGATTATTTCTATATCCACGATTCAAATCCCTCTTCTAAATAACACTGCATCGTTTTGGTGATGAAAATTGTTTTTCTCATCACTCTTATGAGCCGGGAATGCGAACGCGTGGTGGGGGACCTGTTTCACGTGCCATCGTGCCCCCTCCCTCCCACGTCATCTTTGGCGTCCACGTGTTCCTTATATGCCATCTTTACACGTGTCCCCATCCTCGATCGTCTAAACTGTAACGTTTTGGCCCCCCTTTCCTGGAACCCGGCCAGGTGAACGGAACCCCCCCTCCCTCGCGTCGCGACAAAATTTTAGACTGATTGAATGATCGTACGCTGCTATTCTAATCCTCTCCTTTCTCGTAATAGCCGAATTCGCTTTACCTGAATTGCCCTCCCACTCTTCACTATTTCTCCCTCCACGTGTCCCATCTCCATGCCGTTGATCATAGCGTACGGAATATTATGAACTTCTTCCCGGGAAAAACTGGATATGGCTTCTTTCCGTTAATTTGTTAGATTGATATGTTTAGGAGGGAAAAAAAATTAAAAAAAGAAACTTTTATTTTTAAACTTACCATCTGAACTCTTCGATTCATAAAGTAACGTAACGTTAATTGAAATGAAGTGGCTTTGTTCACTCACAGCGTTATGTTAGGCAGAAAGGAATAATGCTGTTAAATGGGGCGTCAATTTGTTAATTTAAGAGAGAAAGAGCTAGGTTAATTTTAAAAATTCCTGTGGAAAGCAAGATTAAGAGGAATGAAGTAAAACTATTAATTTGGGTGTAATGGTAATTTCGAAGAGAGGATGGTGCGGAGAATGAGATGGAGCCTTATCCTGTTATCCATAATGCAACCAAACCTTTTCTTTTTTTAATAAATAAATTAAAGGCCACTCGGCCTTTATAAAAAGCATAACAGAGAAACGGCGTTGAAGAAGCAAAACAAACTAGAAACCGAGTAACGATCACCCGTATAAATACAGGCAAACGCACTCACACGAGGGAGGAAGGAAGGTGAAACTAACTGCACCAGAAACAAATTCTGAAACCGAGTCTGTGATTGAAAATGGCGACCAGTAAGGGCTACTTCGCGAGACCAAGCTACCATATCTTCCCTGGGGACAGAGACCGAGATTCCACACCCATGGCTTCCGATTCCATCTTTGAATTCGACGAGTCTGACATTTACAACTCGACTCGCAGCAACTCGCCCGAGTTCTGCAAGCCCATTCACGCCTCCCGCATGGGCCGGAAATCGTCTTCGTCGAAGCTATCGGATCCCGAAGGCCACGCCGCCGGGACTTCGTCGTCGCTTCCGGTCAACATTCCGGACTGGTCAAAGATCCTCGGAGAGGAGTATAGAGAGAATCGGAGGAGAGACAGCATCGACGACGACGACGAGAGTGACGATGGATGTGACGGAGGCGGCGGGTGGGTGCCTCCGCACGAGTTTCTGGCGAGGACGAGGATGGCCTCATTCTCGGTGCACGAAGGGGTTGGGAGGACTCTGAAGGGACGCGATCTCAGCAGGGTCCGAAATGCGATTTGGGCCAAAACCGGGTTCCAGGACTAGTTCTTCGGGCAACAACACGAAGTCCAGATTATTATTTTTTTCCTTCTGGTATTTTGTTTTTTGCGAGTATCAGTGTATGCCCGATGAGAAAAGAAGAGGCTTTAATTTTCAATGTCTGTATTGATTGTTAGAAATGAGTTTGTACTGGGATTCAAAGAGGAAATGGTGAATATTTTCATGGGTATGATTTGGATCCAAATTAGAGACCCGATTTGGTTAGTGAAGAACCGAAATCTAAAAACAGGGAAAGAGAAGGTGGTTCTTGGATGAGCACGGCATACTTATACCCCCAATTTTGAGGTGTGGGCATATTTTTTTAATTTTTTTTTGTGTGTATTCTTATTTATTTAAACTAAATTATATGTTATATTTTAAAATATTTTTTTCATTAAATATCTCAAATTAATTAATTTTTAATTCTATATTTTAAAATATTTTTCTATAATATTAGTATTTTAAAATATTTTTTAAGTAGTGCTTAATATCTATAATATTTTTTGATATTTAATATCTTAAATTGATTAATTTTAGTGTATGAAGTATTTTTTTAAAAATTAAAAAAACTCTAAAATTAAGAATGAGCGTTATCTGCTCATCTTTTGAACAAGCGGAGAATGGGGATTCGAGGAGGAGAAAGAGGGTGGTGGGGCCAAGGAGGGAAAAAAATTGAAAGTGTGGTCTGGGAGTTTCAATGATTGGGGGGTTGGGACTTTGAGGTAGTTGCTTTTTAGGTCTGGGACCAAAGCCTAGACTATGAACGAGGATGCTTTTATTGTTCCCTTCTTATAATCTTCTCATGCTTTTATCTTCGAACATGATATTATAGTATTTTAAAAATTAAAGTTTATTTTTTTTAATTACATTTATAAATGAAATAAATCATATTTTAAGAATTTAAATTTTTTTATTTATATTTATTAAAATAATTTTATAAAAGATTAAATCTGAACTGTTTATTATTTTAATCTGGTGGTAAATATGAGATTATAAGAAGAAAATAAAAAAAAAGAAAGAAAATGAGAAAATCCAACCCATAATTAATGGGATTCACTCCATCATTAAACCTGCTCCTAAATAATTCTCTATCCTTTTCCTTTTCCTTTCAGGGGATCAAATTACATTAATTTAATTTGTGAAGGTGTGAATCGAAAATGCAAATATTGTTGGATTGGGTCTGTTTGGATCAAATTTCTCGTGACAATTCAATATAGTGAAGATGGTAGGAGTAGGTCGCACTGGGAGCAGATTGGGGAACATAAACGGACGAAGTTTTGTAATTAGGGATGAGTTTGTCGAATAATCCCCCCCCCCCCCTTTTGTAGGGTTTCAACTTGCTCATCACCGTAGTAAGCACCAAGTACTTATTATTCCAATGAGATTCGTAAATGCATGTATGTGTTTGTGCTCATTACCAATCTAGACGGGTTGCAGTTTAAATTGAATCTTGATAATCCATGTTTAATTTAATAACTTTTTGTTTTAGTATATGTGACGTTCACAAATATACATAATCTTATAATTACCACTTCTTAAAAAGTTGATCAATTTTTAAGAACTTGATCAAAAAATTCAAATTTGAATCACCTGAATTAGATTTAAACGGTTTATTATAGCAATGAGTACTGCATGCTCATTACTGTGATACGTATTGAATGAGAATCCGTTAGCAAAAACCACGATTGCAACGTTAAAACTGCTTCTGTTATGCTTTGGCCATTTTCTATCTTTTGGGACCACATTTAAAGATGAGCCTTTGTGACAAAAAAGCCACGGCGAGAATAACAACAATTATTGCCCAAACATGCTTTCACCATACCAGGTTCCTTTTGCCTGAGATAAACCACTGATTTGGAATTCACCCCCGATGAGAGAGGGGGAGCAACAAGAGCACCATTTTACCTCACTCATGTTTGTCGACATTTATGGGCAAACAGCTCCCACCAGGGATGTTGAGCCAAAAATAGGCAACCGCATTTGCTTGACTGAGAGCTCAGGACTATTTTGTCATCGCATGATCCTTCCTTCCATCCTAATCTCTTTTCTCTTTTCCCTTTCTTTAAATATATACCCCTTCCGTCCCTAATATAAGATATATTTACCTAATTTGATTAGCTTAAAAAAGTTAATTAAATTAATTAATATGACATATATTTTTTAAAACACCCTAGTCACATTCTTTAATTTCCTCATTCCTTACTCTTAAGGGTCTGTTTGGTGTGAGGGATTTGGAGGGAAAGGGAGGGGAGGTGAAATTTTTATAAGTTGAATTTTAAAAGATTGAAGAAGTGGGGTAATAAAATTTTAATAAAGAGAATATATAAGATAAAAGAGTAAGAAAAATTAATTAAAAATTTTTAACCCCACTTCTCTAACTTTTTTAAATTTAACTCAAAAAATTTTTCCCTCCGCCCACTTTCCCTCCCCTCCCCTTAGACCAAACAAGCCCTTATGGATTGTTGTTGAGAAAATATCAATAGAGGTGAATTAGGAAAAAATTGATAAATATAAAAATTTGTCTTATATTTAAGATCAAGACCAACTCTCCAATCATATTTTATATTAAAGACCGGAGGGTCATTTAATTGAAATTTATGCGGAATGATACAGTGTCATTTCACATAAGAAAACAAGCCTTAGACGACAAAATCTGCAATGAAGGGCTGGGTTCCTGAAACGCGCGGAAGGATGGCATATATCCCTCAGTACAAATCACCTTAGATCCAATGCCTTCAACCAAGCAAGTCATCGCAATAACCCTGTACTAATAACGTTCTTCAACATTACATTACCTTACACAGTCAATAAATCATTACTTGATTTTTTTTCATGTCTAAGTTAATCAAAAATGACTTAAAATTATAATTAACATGGGCTCGACTAACCCATCAACCATCGAACATCAGACACTACCAACAACGCAAAAAGCAAAAATAAAAAATATATTTTAAACTAAACTAATGGAAAGCCGTTTATTATTGTGGTCTCCACGAGGCCCATATCCTTAAAACCCGTAAGTTTTTTATCCGGGTCCATTAGTCCGTCGGGTTATCCGGGTCGTATAAAGGCGCGAGACAAGGTCAAGTCGGATCCTGGCTGCAACGAGCGCATCCACCTACTGGTCAGAGACGCTCAGAACCAGCCAAAGCGGCTCCTGCGACTGGCAGCCCGAGATTTCAAATTCGCAAAGCAATCACACATTAATCAGGGAATCAAAACCTGATTGCGATTTCAGACTATACCGACGAAAATTGCCTGCAGATGCCCTCCGATACGGGTTCTTCAGCCTCCGACCGTGACCTTGACCCCGAGCGTCAATCAGTTGAAGAACAACTGGCTTCGGTCACATTGTCTGTCTCCGATGGCGAACCATCGACGCATCAAGAAACTAACGGCGTCGTCCTTGAGTCTGTCAATCAGAACACTCAACTTGTAATGGAGGAACAATTTCAGCACGTTTCAGTTCCTGCTGGTGAAATTGATGAGGTTAGGGAGTCTGCCGACCGTGGTGTCGTATGGGGGCGGACCGCTTCGGAGCTCGAGATGGATGGTTTGTCCAGCCCTAGCAGTAGTGGGTATGCCGGTGAAAGGGGAAGTAGCAGCGAGACTAGCGGCTCGGTAATTGGCGACGCCGTTGAACAGGTTGAAATTGAGGAGACGAGGGATGATGTTATAGTCGACGAAGTCTCTGATTCCCACACGCCCTGGCTTCCTGCGAAACGACATGTAGATGAGGTACGTATTGTTAATATATTTGTGATTTATTTTTGAATCATTGGTTTGAGAACCTTGTAATCTATAGGAGATATTGCCTGCATGATCTTGGTAAGAGCAATTATGTAGACTCGACTCCTATTGCACTATGAAATTCGTTCGATAAAGAAGATGAACTTCGTTTGTAATTAAGTGAGGTTTGTACATAAACTGATCCCTTCTCAAATTTATGCATTCGTCTCATCGTGTAAGTACACAACATTCCGGATTTTGAAGTTATCATGTTGATAAATATATGATGATCCTGCAAAAGAAGCAGTAGTGCAAGAGGAATAATTGCTGAACATTAAAATATGCAATCGCAAATGCCTATTCAGTGAGGGGTGCTAGTCTGCTAGAAGGGCACCACTTTTTTCCCTTCAAAGTCTCTTCAATTAGTATGATGCAATGAATATTTGTCTTCTACAATATTTGAACGAATGAAATCATGCCTCTTACTAGTAAGTGCTTATAATGCGTCTTATGCCAAAGAACTGTCCCTGTATCAATTATAAGTTCCGTAAAGTTAGTATCATCAAAATAGCATTAGCAACTGGACAGAGAGAGTTGTTTTTAGTTATGGATGTAAATGTTTATTATTGTAATAACAACGTTGGCATGTTTATCATGATTTTATTAATGGAAATTACTGAATTAAAATGCAAACCAGAAATACTTCAAAATTGTGTATACTATTCTCTTGAATATTTGTGTGCTGATTTCTGTGAAATCACTCTTTCTTTCTTACTGAAGAAGTATGGTTGCATGATAAAATCAATATTGTGAACAGTTATCAAGAGTTATATATGGTCAACCACGAAAAGTAATTCGACTGAACTATAATGCAATTTTTGTTATGGACTGGTGCAAACATTTATAATCTATCTCATGCCTACATGGTAGGACAGTTTTTATGAGGATTCCTGTAATATCATATTCTGTTTGATTGATGAATAAAGTGCAGGATGATGCTTCCATATCTTGGAGGAAAAGGAAGAAGCATTTTTTTATTCTCAGTAATTCTGGCAAACCAATATATTCGAGGTAGTGTTTGAAGACTCCTCTCATTGGTTTCCTTCAATTCCCGCACATCTCTCTTTTTGGTTTACCCCTTTAACATTGTGCTCTGGTCTCTTATATCCTGTGCCGCATATTTTTGCTTTCTTTCAGATATGGGGATGAACACAAGCTTGCAGGATTTTCGGCTACTTTGCAAGCAATAATTTCCTTTGTAGAGGACGGGTATGTAGATGCTCCTGTCGTAGTTGTATTTTAACCTAATTGCTTCTCATTAACTGAAAATCCAGTTTGGTTTGTGTATTATATGAATTCAACTTATAATGGCCCTTTCCAACATTTTCTTTGTTTATAGGGGTGACCGTGTTAAATTGTTGAGAGCCGGAAAGCATCAGGTCTGGGCACTTGTTTACAATTTAATAGTGTTTTTCAACGTGAAGCTAGTTTTTAGATATGGTTTTG
This sequence comes from Inga laurina, assembly GCA_963855925.1. NCBI lineage: Eukaryota > Viridiplantae > Streptophyta > Magnoliopsida > Fabales > Fabaceae > Inga > Inga laurina. The sequence goes on along the minus strand of OY979707.1, from coordinate 65,239,339 downwards.
TTTTAGTTTTGAAGCACAGATATGTGTTTTCATCCCGAGTTGATGTGTATCCAACATTGATACACCTTGGATATGTCTTGGTATTTTCTACAGGTGTATCAGATTTATTTTTTTAAAAGAAATTAAAGCAGACAGATATGGGAAGGACATGTAATGGATAAATCTTGAAAAATATGAGAATCACGCTGTCTTATAGAATTTTCCTTCGTGCATTCCTTACTAGCACCATTAGATGTTTCAGTCCTAAAAGTTGCTTCCTTGTCATTGCCTCATTGGTCCTTCAGTCATCACCTTCATTAGTTTAGTATTTTGGAAAGATGAAGCCTTACGGTTGAAGGTCAAGTCTTGAGGTGCCAGGCTACTGTGTTTTGATATTTGGAGCACTTTATGTCTCCTTAACTGACAGTGGTAAATATAATATTACAGTAAATGACTGGCATCCACTGACACTATTTTAGCAGAAAAATGTTTGAAGCAATTTCTTTTTGCCTATAGTTTTATAGATTCATAGTGTTTAATTTTCTTAAGCATCTTGTAATTATCGTGTCTTTTATTTTATTTTGAAATTGCCGTACTCTTTGTCCACGTTGTATCTTGTGTCTGTGCTTTGTTGCTTTTGTCAAAGCCTTTATTCGGAGGTCTTGTAACTATTAATTTAGTCCAAAGTCATATTGAGTTCTTAGTTAACTTTCAGTGGTAAGTGACAAATGTTGTCTACCCTCTATACTTTTTCTTGGTAAGCTGCTCATCTTTGTGATTAATGCTCGTGGAATTAGGCTAAAATTAACTTTGGTATGAGAAATCCTTGTTTGAAATTTTGTTACAGGTGGTTTTTCTGGTGAAAGGACCAATTTACTTAGTTTGCATCAGCTGCACAGAGGAACCTTATGAGTCATTAAAAGGGCAATTGGAGCTTATTTATGATCAGGTATAGTTAAGTTATTATCATAATATTGTTTGGATTGATATGCTTACTTGACCATGCCTCCATCTTCTGCTTCTGTTGCTTCTCAAGTTACTGATAATGCACCATTTCATTTTGATGGGCAAGTTTTGTTCTGATGGTTATATGATACAGCCCTGCAATTGATATGCAGATGCTAGTTATCTTAACAAAGTCAGTGGACAGATGTTTTGAGAAGAATCCAAAGTTTGACATGACACCACTGCTTGGAGGAACAGACGTTGTCTTCTCTTCTCTTATACATTCTCTTAGCTGGTTTGTTTCTCTGCTACATGCTTGCCCACTTATTTTTGGGATGGGAATGGTTTAGCTGGATTTTTTGGGTGATCTGCTTTTTTCTTTGTCAGGGTTGAAATGATGGTCGTTTGTGTGATAAACTTTTCCAAGTTTTCCCTTGTATAATTTTAGATATGAGAAGTAAATTGCGTTATTTGTACGTCCATTCCAGGAATCCTGCTACATTTCTTCATGCCTATACGTGTCTCCCTCTTGCATATGCCACAAGGCAAGCTGCTGGTGCTGTCTTGCAAGATGTTGCTGATTCAGGTGTTTTGTTTGCAATACTAATGAGCAGGCACAAGGTTGACCCTTCGCTTAGTCTCACTTTAATAATATCCTGACATTCAATAACATTTAGAAGGTCGAATGTAGGTAGTCAGTCTTGTTGGTGCTCAGAAAGCTTCTCTTCATCCCGATGATATGCTGCTACTTGCCAACTTTGTAATCTCCTCTGAATCCTTTAGGCAAGTAGAACTGGCAAGTCTCTATTTACAGACTGCGCATCACATTGGTTCATTGCTATGATATGCTCTTCATTTTTTCTTATCTTTTGTTTGTATATATTTGGCATTAACAAATTGTTTGGACTTTGGACTTAATTGTTAAGATGCAGATTTCATTATCGCTTGTATACTTATTTATTGTTATTGGGCTTTCTGCAGGACATCAGAATCATTTTCTCCAGTTTGCTTGCCAAGATATAATCCTTTTGCATTTTTGTATGCCTATATCCATTATTTTGATGTGAGTGATTTGGGTGCCATAAGACAATTTGCTTTCTTACTGTATGTTTTAAATTTAGGTCAGTACTTGATTGACAAAGTTGATGCATTTTTTTGGCAGGCTGACACATACCTGATGTTGCTAACCACTAATTCAGATGCATTTTATCATCTCAAGGATTGTAGGTAAATGGTGGTTAAGAATCCGACCAATGATATTGTTGGAGTTACGGTGTACAGTGTAACTTTGCACTTATAACCAGAGTGTAAACTTCTCTTTGGGCAAAAGTGTCCTATTTTTTCCTATATAACACACAAGTTTTCCCATGAACAAGGAAAACAAAATGGAATGAAGTGGGAGATAATAGCATATTAGCATATGGGCAAGATATAGAACTCAATGCAGCTATGACTTGCATGGCTTAGAAATTTTCTTGCAAATTTACAGGATTCGTATCGAAATGGTCCTTTTGAAATCAAATGTCCTTATTGAAGTTCAGAGGTCCTTGATAGATGGTGGTATGCACATTGAGGATCTGCTTGTTGACCCTTTAACCCGTTCTGAATCATCTTCTCATCTAGGGCAGCACAAGCCTCCAACAGAGTCTCTTGAAAGGTTGAAGGAACCTTATCTTGGTGTTGGTGGTCCTGCTGGGTTGTGGCATTTCATATATCGCAGTATATATCTAGATCAATATGTATCTTCAGAGTTCTCGTCTCCAATTAACACTCCACGGCAGCAGAAAAGGTAATAAACTTAATAGTGACTCTGTTCACCTCTTATGCATGTCCTCCGTTGGTCTGTCACATTTTTGTATATAAATTTTTTTCTTCTTTCATTTAGCATAACTATCTTTCATTGCTGCAGATTGTATAGGGCTTACCAGAAACTTTTTGCATCTATGCATGATAAAGGAGTTGGCCCACACAAAACTCAGTTTAGAAGAGATGAAAACTATGGTAACATTTATTGTATCACTTTTTAGTTTAGGATATGCATGTATATAAATCATTTCTATGCCTGTCATTATAAGCCGATAATACTTTTACTTCCATGTTCTAAGGTTGAGGGCAAAAAAGAAGAATTCATGTTTCATGTCGTATATGTTCTTAATTTTATGTTGTGATGATCATCTCAGAAACGGTAGATTTTCTGGTTTAAAACTCAGCAATTTGATCTCATTTTGTATTTTTCTGTTGTACGACTAGTAACATTTCTGTGATAAGGATTCCATTGCAAGTGCTTTTAGCTAGGGATCATAAAGTTTCATTATGTTTACATGCTCAATTGAGCATCTGCAAAACTTTATTGACTCATTTTCATGTTGCAGTTCTTCTCTGTTGGGTGACACAGGATTTTGAACTTTATGCAGCCTTTGATCCCCTTGCAGACAAGGTATAATTTATGCCTTTCATTTTTTGAAATCCGTTATCATTGAAAGGTATCAACATGCAAGCCAAGTAATATTTCACATTAACTATAGTTTTTCTATTCCATCTAAGAATTTGTTTGTTTCCATTTTCAAGATTACTTGATTGACAAGCATGTGATCAAGACTTTATTGATGTTTATCTTAATTTAAATTTTGTTATACAAATCAACATGATTAGACATCAATGTTTCAGTGATTCCATTGATAAACATATCATAGTTTGCTGCTCTTGTTTGATGAACTCTTACTATTGGAACATTGATGAGCATGTGCAGGCCTCAGCAATAAAGGCTTGCAATCGGGTTTGTCAATGGGTGAAAGATGTGGAGAACGAGATATTTTTGCTAGGTTCTAGCCCCTTCTCTTGGTGATTGGCTACCAAAACTGTAAACGTGTATTATAATCTTTTATTTAATGAAATTTCTGCAGATTTCATTCCGCCTTTGGTTTCTTTTCGTTACACTTTACAGGAATAATAAGCCTATGATGTCAAAAGGATTCTAAAAGCAGTTCGTCAATTTGCGAATGATTCTCTTTGTAATGATTTATTGTAAGATAGATAGTGAATTCATGATGTGGATCGCAATAGTTTTTTTTTGGATAAACACCAAATTGGTGGATAACTTGTTATATGAGCATGTTTGTTTTAATTTTTTAGAAATGCTTTTACGATTTATGAAGTAAGTATGTGAGAGGAGTTTTGTTTTGGCTTGTAAAAAAAAGCTTCTGAAACTACGGTTTGGTTGTTTTTCAAATGGGTTCTCTAAAAATTGATTATTTCGGGGTCCCGTTTGATTTATTTTTGATAAGCATATATATGTAATTAAATGTAACCGGAAATTGCTAATGAAGTTGAACTAGACTTGTGACTTCTTCGTCCAAAAGAGAAGGGTAGTGACTTCACCCAACAATTAACGTTGTAAGCATAAGACCCCAACTTGCCCAGCAAATAAATAAAAAACTACGGGATTCGAATAGTGAATTTGTGGCCTTGATGTTTCATCTGGTAAAACGCATTGGTGTAATTTTCTTGTTCTCTTGAAATCCATTCTCTTTAATTATGAGCATTGAAATTACCAGTGTAAATTTTTTTACTGTGTGCAATCAATAAGGTTGTTTTGGAGGGGAAAAAAGTATAAATTTGGAAAACAAGGAATTGAGATTTTATACAGAACAGGGAATTGGATGAAAAAAACACTAAAAACAAAAGGAAGTGTACGACGTAGAATTTGATTTGGCGTGGTCGGGACTGTGTGGGAATGGGAAAGTCGTAATGTAGTCTGAATCTGAACATGCACAGGACCATGCCTCTACGATCATTCTGGAGCGTCAGCAGGGGAAAAGCACCGTGCAACTGCAACCAAATATGCCATACTTCACGCACCAAATTATTTCATGCTTTTTACTTTTTGTGTGTTGTACTCTTCTCTTGTGGGATGTTGGTTGCAGTCAACTCAACGCTCATCATAATTCCTTTTAATATGAAAGCTTCTCAATATTATTAAGTTTTTGATGAAATACCATAAACAGTTGATTTCTCGCTCAATATATGATCAGCATGATTTCTCCATGAACAATATGATTTACAGTTGCTGTCAACAAATATATATATATATATATATATATGATTTACAGTTGCCATTGAATAATGTGAATAAATCACATAAAAGCTTATATTCTTTCTTTCTTCATTTTTTTTTTTTGCATCCTATGCATAATAGAGATAGAGCAGAAGTCACAATTACAATTCTCTCACTATTTTTTCTTTAGTTCTTTTTCTTTTGGCCGCAAACACAATTAAACATCCCTATTCTTCTTGGTGACTCATTTTATATGAAGTTTGTTGCTTTAAAAAAGTAATTATTTTTCATAAATAAACAATATTACAAAAAGTCAACGAGGCATAAAGAAATTGAAGTGCAAAACAAAACAAAAAAATCCTAACTCCAAACTATGCGAATCAAATAAAAAAAAAAAAACACCACCAACATAAACTGTAATCCAAATTGTGAAAATAGGAAGCCAGTTGTGTTGCCACCATCAAAATGGACACGAAAACTTCGATAAACACTTTGGAAACAATGGATGAGATTTCATTAAGCCACCCATTTGATCAACAACGGATTTAAAAGGGGCTCGGTGTTTGAAAATATATGGGTATTTGAATGAAATAAATTTATTATAAATAAAATAAGTATTATAAAGTTGTTGCTTTTATAACTATAATTGGGCGTAGGAAAACATCCAAGTCCAAGATTATTGTTTGATGGAGTGGGAGAAGAAAATTGTGGAGGGCATTTATGCGTATGAGATTATTCAAAAAGGTGGATTAGTATTTTCATTTTGGGGGGCGTAAAGAGAAGAGAAATGATGGTTCATTGAATGTAAGAAAATGAAAAATGATAAAGATAGTGATAAGGTGGTATTGTGAAAGAAGGAAGGTAATGGTAGAGACACTTTGATTGATTGAGTTGGTCATCATATCAGAGAAGTGGTTTTGTGTTTGTGGATTTGGTGGCTCCATTTTCATTTTGTCAAAAAAGCACTCTCACTCACACCCAAACTCATCCGATGGCATTCTCGTTATTTTCATGAGTCAAACTTCACCGTTTTCGGAGTTTTAAAAAAGTTTGTTCCCCACTAAAATTCCCCCCTTCTTCTTCCTCATCAATGCCTCCCCACTTTCCCATTTTACCCCCCACACACCATAACAATCCCCATTACATGCTCAGCGAGTCATGAGCTCGTCATTGGGTCTCTTAAACAAAATGACGTCGTGTTGCGGGATGAGCTCATTGACCCGTTTAGCAAGTAATGCGGACTCCTTCCCCTTCATCTAACATTGAAATAATCAAATTGTTAAAATTAATAAATATATATAAAATATATTTTTTAAAAATACAGTATGCCTTTGTTTATAAATGGATAAATGAAAGAAAGTAATAATAAGAAATATAGTGAAAGATGGTATATGAAAAAAAATAATTAGAAGTACAATTTATAAAGAAATTACACTCGTATTTAATACCCAGACCATCCCAACGTGAATTTTATGAGAAGAGGCAGAGGAAGTATCACTATTCAAGACTCAGGAGGGCCCCCTTCTTCAAAGAAAAAAAAGTACAAAATGTACTTAATTTTAATAATTTTATTTCTATTATTCATTATATTCAACTTAATTCCTGGAACTTGCTTTATTTAACTTAATTTCTAAAATTTTAGTCTTTTAATCCGTTAGTATCTAAACTTGCATAAAATCAACTAAATATTTTAATAGCGAATTGTAATTCTAAATTTTATAAACCACACGTTTGACTCCTTTATATAAATTCTAGTTCGTAGTATAAATTACATTATAAGCAAGATTTTATTTGAAGAACCGAATATAATAATGCGTTGAATGATTAAATTTTGAGGAATTACATTATATAGCACTAAGCTTCACGGAGCTATTATCATGTCAAAATTATGAACATGTGATTAATTTTCGCAAGCCAAATCATATTTTGCTCACACACTTTGATTTTTTTTTTTTTTTGGTCAACACTCACACAGTTTGATTGACCACCCATGTTTTTTTATTTTCACCGAATGAATAACAAACTTAAAAGTTGGCGGGCAAAAAAAAAAAAAAAGAGAATAACAGATTTAACATAAGATTTTTTTTTTAATTGTATAGGAGTACTGGCAATTCATTGTGGGATGCCATTCATTTATTGTATTAATATGAGAAATAAAATAAGAAAATACCGATTATACTTTAAAATTTAAAATAAGTGATTTTTCATTAAAATGAATTATCAATTCTACTCTTTTGTAGTTAATACCTATATTTTACGGGTAATAAGACTAATATGAAATTTTGAAATTTCAGTAGTACTTTAAAAAAGTACTACTTATTTAAAATAAAAATAAAAATACTCTAAAGTAATTTAATCAGCTTACTTAATTTCTCCAAAAAAATTAACTTTGTCTTATAATTAGGATCGGATGGAGTATTTTATTATTATTTTTAATATATTTATATGAAAGACGTCTAAAAGGCTAAATTTTTGCGTGTGAACGCCACCACCTATTTTCATTTGAGGCTGAAGAAGAAATGATAATTAAAACGCACCCTAATCTTATCATCTCACTCACTAGTCACTAATGCCCATCATGTGACCTGCTCTCGCCTTCTTCTTTTATTGGTACTCTTATTTTGCCCTTCCCATTTTTATTTTTATTTTATAAAAAATGAAGGGGGCCTCCTTATTACTGTTTTAAATCACGCCTTCATTGGCTGCCACCGTCTAATCTTAAAAACTCCTGCTATTTTACTATAAAATAATAAACTAAATTTAAAGAAAGATTCCAAAGATATTTATTATTGGCGTAAATAATGACACGCCTTTATTAATGCCCATCTGCTCAACGTTATCAACAACACACATAACCTATTAAATATAACTCTTTATATCACCTTTGAAATTCCGGTCTTTAACTATCGGTTTTTTTTTTTTTTTTTGCCAACCTCTTTATCCATCGGATTACAGATTTGAGTATAATAAGGACATTAATTGAGTCTATATATATATATATATCTGGAGATTATTAACTTGCCACTGCCACTAAACTTAGCGATCATTGGTTGAGTAAGATAGTTAAATCATCATCTTCATCTTATAGCCCGCCGGATTAGAAATTAATCACCACAAACTTTAGAAAAGGCAGCAAGTTGTCAAGGACAGTTAAATGATGGGAAGTTCCAATAATTTTCCATTATGATATTTTAAATCCCTTTTTTTAAAAAAAAAAAGACGGTGGAGGATTAAAACAGGAATTTGGTAAGAGTGTGGAGGAAATGTGATATTTATTGCAGAGGAGGTCACATAAATGGCCTATGGGACAGATAGTCGTAGTTGCACATGTACATCTCATTAGTTTAAAGAATGATAGGTTTCTGGTATTAATGCACACATAAGTAGCCTTCACCTGTTCCCTCTTTTATTTATTTATTATTATTATTATTTTATTCATTCAGTAAAACAAACCGTGCTCCCAAGGTTTACTTTTGAAAGTTGAACGACTGATATAAAAATAAAATAAAATAAAAATAATTCTATACTCATACATAGTTTCTAAGCAAGAGATGTAATGAAAAAGATAATAATAAAAAAGTAATAAATATAGCAGAAAATTTAAATTTTCTAACACACAGTGAGGAAAAAATCCAAACAAATAAATGCATTAGATTCAAAAAAGGTGCTAAATTAATTCAACTCCTTAAACTGTATCAGCTTGGAGGGCTAAATATTCCTATTTGATAAAACTAATCTTTATTGAATACTCCCTTCAGTCCTAAATATAAGATAAAGTTAACTTTATTTAGAGAGATTAAGGAAGCTAAATACTCCATCGGGTCCTAAATATAAGATAGAGTTGACTTTTTTTTAGAGAGATTTGCTGTGTTTGGAAACACGTTTTGGGGACAAATAAGTCTTTATTACGCAAGCCGAGATAAAACTCCTCTCACATATTTATCTCGTATACCGTGAATCACGATTTATAAGCACTTATTGCCTAAAAATAAGCTATTCCAAACAAGCATTAAGGAAGCTAAATAAGTTATTTAATTATATTACATATTGTGTATCCTTAGATTATATATTAGTTTATTAGTCAAACTAATTAGTTTTAAGAAGAAGAAAAATATTCTAAAGTAATTTAATTAGTTTTCTTAATCTCCAAAAAAGTTAATTTTGTCTTATATTTAGAACCGGAGGGAGTAAGTTACTTAATCATATCATATATTTTGTACCTTAGATTATATATCAGTTTATTAGTCAAACTAATTAGTTTGGAAAAAAAATATAAATATAAGTACTCTAAGCTAATTTAACTAGCTTCATTGATTTCTTAAAAAAAAATCAACTTTATCTTATATTTAGGATCGTAAGTAGTATTACTCTATTTGTTTGGCTACTTTTGTTAAACTGAGCATTTTTTTTTCTTTACACCTCAGCTTCTCAAGCACAAGTAAATGCTTGATTTAGCTTAATTGAACTTCCTAAATTGAATTTCCCCAAATTCACTCCCTACAACTGATATACATGCACCTAAAATGAATGTGATTTCAAATTTGATAATGGTAAGGCTTGATAGTTTTTCCTTATTTTTTCTCGGACATGAATGAATCCAGCTAACATTGTTTTTTATTCTAGTGAATGAAAAAGGGAATAGCATAACTCAGATTCCTTAAAAACAAAATGCGCATTTTGGGGGCCAAAAAAGAAATAAAGGTGCAATGACCATGTTACCAAATAAACTCAATTTCCACAAAGGAAAACGATTTATATGAAAAAGAAAAAAAAAAACGAAGAAAATCTAAGAAAAGATCGCCTCCATGCAACAGCCTAACGTTAAGTTGACTCCTAGCAACAAAGCAATAAATAAGTTTCCAATATAATAATATTCTCCTAAAAAGAAAAAACCCCCACTAGAAATTTACTCCTCCTTCCCCTTCTTGCTTCTCTACCCTCCGCTTTCTCTCTCTTCTGTACTCCTTCACTTCCTCTCTCTCTCCTCCCCTCCCCATTTCTTCACCAATAAACCCCCGCAACACTTGATCTTGAAGGAGAATTAACTCCAAGAACACTAGGCAGGGAAATACTGGGTCTTTAGCTCCCCGGTGACCCGAAACCAGTGGGTCCGATCTGGCTCCGGCTCCGGCGACCATTCCCTCTGGTAGACCACTTTCTTGAAGGAGAAAGTGCGGAAGCTTACGTCGCAGAAATGTACAAGAACCAGCTTCAGGAGCTGGCACAACGGAGCTGTTTCAACCTTCCGTCCTACACGTGCATTAGGGAAGGTCCCGATCACGCGCCGAGGTTCAAGGCCACCGTTAACTTCAACGGCGAGATCTTCGAGAGCCCTCACTACTGCTCTACTCTCCGACAGGCCGAGCACTCTGCTGCTGAGGTCGCCCTCAATTCCCTCTCCAGCCGTGGGCCCTCAAACTCGCTAGCCGCTCGGATTCTGGTGAGTTTCTCGCCGCTTTTAGCTTTCAATAATTTCGGATTCAGTTACTTTAGGGTTTTTTAATTGCTCGTTTCTTTCACCCTGGCTTCAATCATCTTTCTTCATCTTGGTCATTTTAGAAAATTAATGGAGAAATATAATGCTATCTACTAACACGCGCGTGGTGCCCTGTGTTCTGGATGAACTTCGAGGTATTCTTAAAGGCGCTTAGTTCTATATCCTTTCTATTGGCGCTGTTCGCCGCCGATATAGGGGTTTGTCCTGCCGACGCCTGAACTAAGCGCGTTTGGTTGAGCCACGGAATGACCGAAATACCCCCGGTCTTTGGGTACAGGTAGTGAGATATTCTGACTAATTGACCGATGCTAGAACTTTAATATTGTTACGAAGCTATAAATGCTGTGAACTCGGAAGTTTCTGTGGAAGCTCCTAATCCACTTTGCTTGGTGCTCTGTAAATACCCATTAGGAGGTGCTATGAGTTACCTTTTGTATCTTTTCAGCATTTTTCGCAAACTCTGTTTCTTTTCTAATGGACTAGGAGGAACTAAGTTTTGTCTTCGCAAGTACTTATTAACAATAACCTGAATCCTTTGGAACTCTAGATGCTGGCATGTTACAGATGGTGGGATATAAACTTTGGATGGATATTGTGCAAGTTTCTACTCCTAAGAGCTCATATAAGAGTCCCTTCCTCGTTGTTTCACTCCTGATAGATATCCATGCTGACGATCAATTTTGTGGCTTGTGTTGGTGTGCAACGCCGTGTTTCATCTCCCAGAATCTGAGCTTGATGTCCAACTACTAATAGGTGCTGGAAAGCACAGATAACTATTGGTTCCTGGAAACCATAAGGAGTTTATTGCCCTTTGAATGCTTTTTATGAAGCATTCTTTTACTGCCTGAATGGCAATGAATTGTTAGAGTGTTTACCAAAATCAGGAACGGCTGCTTAAAATCTTGGTAACTTTATATGGTCATTTGGTAACAAGTTAATGGATCCGATGCTCAAATGTCAAAGTAGGATGTATAACCATTATCTTACACTAACACTAATTCTCAAGGAAAGATGTGGTTTATAATCTAAGTGCATTGCTGAAATTATGCATTTAATTGAAGTTATTGTTTCTATTCCATGCCAATTTTTATAAGAAATCAATAATCAATAGAAGGTGAGATTTGTTTCTTAGAAGGGGATTAAGCTTTCTACTCCCCTGCTCTATAACTTTAAGGTAGTTTGCCCATTGTATACTTCTAGCCTTAAAGCACATAGTTTTGTCTGGTAACGGTTATGAGGAAAAGGAAAAAAAGACTAATAGTAACCGTCACTTGGAATAATTAGGATTCTTTGTTTTTTACCTTTTTCGGTGCAATATATGCCAGCATTTGAATTTTTTTCTTTATTTTCTAGAGTGGATGACGCCACAGCTTCTGTGCATAGCAACTTGTTATCCGGATTTCATGCTAAATCCTAACTTTCTAACAGAAATTCTTTTCTGGAGTAGAAAACGCCATAGCTTTTGTGTTCCATGGCATCATTCGATTCATGTAGCCAACTCCACCTAATGGGATAAGGCTACATGTTGTTGTTGATGTCCAAAATAGTATAATAGCAGTAGCTTTTGTTATCTTTTATTATACTCCTCTGGTCCTAAATATTGTATTACAAACTAGGTTTTGCATTTAGGACCAGAGGTAATAATATTTTGTATGTGCACATCTCAAATTTTGTAGTTATATTGTGCATGATCTTATCATCTTTAATTTTTCAGGATGAGACAGGAGTCTACAAGAACCTATTACAGGAAATTGCACAAAGGGTTGGAGCTCCACTGCCACAGTACACTACATACAGATCAGGCCTAGGACATTTACCTGTTTTTACTGGGACAGTGGAATTGGCGGGTATCATATTCACTGGTGAACATGCCAAGAACAAGAAACAAGCAGAGAAAAATGCGGCTATGGCAGCCTGGTCATCACTAAAACAATGTAAGCCATCAGCTAAGCTTAACCATAGTAGATAATTGTCGCCATTGAAACACTTGACACTTTGTAAATCTGTCCTCTAAATATATATACGCTGAAAAATTTTCAAATAGAACCGTGAGATTTCCCCACCATGGATCTGTTTTCTTTATTATTCTAATTTTCTCAAGGCATGCCTCAAGTGTACTATTTTGAAAATTCCATTTTCTGTAACTGGAATTGGTGCAATCATCATCCATTTCAAGTCAAGTTTTTTGTGTACTTTCATAGTTCATTAGTGATAAAAGACCATTATCTAAGACAAACCGATCACAAATTTTCATGGGTTCACAGTTCTTAATTTTTGCCCCAAGGGAACGTTATATTACCATGCTACATAATTTTGACCTGTCTTTATGACAATTAAGACAGCTTATTTGCTTCTCCTGTGTAAGTCAGACATAACTTCTCTTGTGAACTAATTTATTTCAGTTGACTTGTTTTCCTTCGTGGCAGTGGCGAAAGAAACTGCAAGCTCTTCGTCTGAACATGATATCAATGACGAACTAGAACAGATCACAATAGCACGGGCCTTACTGAACTACCGCCTGAAGGAAAAGATTGCAATGTCAAATTCTAATGCTCCAGTTCCATTTCCGAGAAGGTTTCATATTCAAAATCCTAGGTCAAGTAGCCCACAACCTCCACCTATTACAACATCAAAGATCCTTCCTTTAATTTGCCAAAGGATGTCACCTCGAAGCAGATCTCTGCAGGGGGCAGCAGTCAGTGACAATTCCATGGCGCAGACGTCTGTACAAGAAAACCGAGGGCCCCATGCCATGAAATTCACTGCTGCTGGAGCAACACCATATGTCCCCATGCGACAAATGAGATCACCTTGCCGTGGGATTGCACCTCCGGTGACTATCAGAACTGCAGTTCCTGTATTCTCTGCACCGCCTCTTCCACCATCAACTGGAGTGTCCCGTCAGATGATTGGGGCCTCCCCTCTACAAGTTGCCGCCCCAGTCAATATTAGACAGACTATTCCAGTTTGTGCTGCCCCACCAGTTCGAAAAGATGAACCTGCTTCGATCCCAAAAGAAGTTCCCCTTACTGTAAGTGCCACTAGTCCGCAAGATAAAGCACCTGCTAAACCTCAGGAGCCAGATGCCAAGACTGAGAACACCACACCAGAATCTCAGACAGTTCAGAGCTTGGAGCAGCTTAAAATTTGAAGTTTAGTGGAGTAGGTCTCTATTCATGGGAATGTTATCATGGTTTTGTGCTGGTCTTCTCTTTTTATATTACAAGAGTGATGTTATATCATCCTTTTTTTGTATCCTTCCTCCGCCCTATTTTGTCCTGTTATATGCGACAGTTGCCGCAGGTTGAATTAGCACCAGCAGTAATATATCTTCTGAAATTCTAGAGCACTAGAGCAGTTTGTCCTGTGATGTTTCCATGCTTGGCAATACAGCGTGAAGATTGGCAATGAGGAGTAATCTAGTATACACTTCCATCATGCAGTGAGTGACCCATAACACGAGTGCTAGTATCATTTCCGTTCTATTTATAACAAAAATAATGATTTATTATTAAGGATAAATTGTTTCTCATAAACAAGTTCGGAGGTAGTGTAATACCCTTATTTACCAAATTATGGAACATATTTTTCTAACTTTGAAGAAATTAAGGATAATGGTTAAATTAGTTAATCATATTTATTTTTCTAAAATACCCTTGTTTAAAATTTAAAATGGCATTCAATTACGTTGATTCTCTGTTTTTTCTTGTACCTCTCCTGTCTCACATACGACATCTCCAAGCTCTTACACAATCCGGCGTCGTCAATATCCCTCAATAACTTCTGATATACTCTTATTAAATTATCATTGTGTTTAATTATTATTGAGAAACTATCAATAGGGGGTATTTTGAGAAGAAATTGATAAAAATTAGAACTTTGTCCTATAACTAGGACCAAGATCAACTCTCAAATATTATCCTATAATTAGTACCGGAGGAAGTACTGTTTAAGAAAGGCATCTCTGCCCATCCTAAAATACATTGTATAATTCTGCTCAAAGTCCTCCGTTTCAGACAGATCAGAGGGCAGATGCTAACGATTAAGATTACAAGCTCACAACTTTTCCACTTGCAAGGAAGCATCCATTAGCACTAAAGAAATCTGACATTGTCATCTGCCTTTCATCCATTCTTCCTTCTCGTGGATATATCAAAAGAAAGCCAAAAATCAGAGTTTGATTTTTTCATATTCAAACTTGTCTTCTCCTTTTCTCCAACCTATGGTTTCAACCAGAGCAGATTAAGATAAAGTTTGTACCCTGCATGATACAATAGAATACACAAAACGTTCTTCAGATCTGGTGCCACCGACCCTTCATATTTCGATGGGAAGGCTACATCGCCAATATGTTACAAAAAAAAATCATGAACCATACAATATTATTCAAAAGGCGGGAAGTTGAAACAGGCAGTCCTAAAAGTAGTTCAAAAGAGAAGTCATATTAAACCAGATAGATGAAAGAAGCACCTGTTCTACCTGTTAAGTCATTATCATATATTGTCACTGATTTACAAGACCCTCCTCCCCGTAATATTTTTTTTCAAAATCACAATGATACCAACTACACCAAATCGACAAACTTCTAAAATAAAACAAGCACTGTCTCATATTACTGATGACCTGTAACCTTAACAGTGTCGGAGTCTTAAATTGAACTTCACAAGGACTCACTCTCTGGTGTGAGGTAGGTGATGCTTGCTTAATGCCTCCCTTTGAATTGTGTAGAAATTTTCAAGCTGACCACACATTCTTCTTCCAACTTAATTATGAAACAAGTCCTCTTTTCTATAAACACACTCGTCAGAAACTACGAGGATGCGCCATTATTGAGCCCAGAGATGCCCAAATCGTATAACTGCTTATTCTCAATTCATTTATTGCCCCCTGCACCTTTTTTTTGTCTTCACTCATAGTCCTTTCTTTTGTTCCTTCTTCCACAATCAATTGCTTCTTCTTATATCAGCAAGTTTATTACTGTAATGATCACGATTTTGCTTTCCTTCCTACAGGGACCAAGTCCAAAAGACTACACGAAAGTCAGATGCAAATGAGCAGCGAAAAGCTAAGCAACCTGGTTGTTAACTTAAGGATATCATGAAATGTAATGTCATAATTAGGCTGTGCCTGTGATGATAATGATAATGATAATAATATCCTTAAAAGGTGAGAATCATAGCTCTAAGTGGTTTGGCTTTCATCAAGACAGAGAATGTTAAGGTTTTGTTTAAGTGACTTGCACGACAACATGCCCACTTCACATATTGAAACGAAGAAGCTTTGATGAAAAGGATGGGGCAGAAGCACTGGGAGGAGAGATTTTCAGTTGCTTGCTTCCATGTTGATCCAAACATTTAATTTAATTTATAAAAAAATATCTGAAAATCCCAGTGAGACAATAAAGACAGAGGAAGTAGTTAAAACAAAAGGAGGACATTGATAGTAAACTAAAAGACAGATCCCACATCGCGAGTGAGGACAAATAAAAAAAAATAACCAAGTTTTGATCTCTTTCACATGGGAAATAAATAAATACTCTAAATAAAGAAGATAAATGAGATCCATTTGTGTGAGAATCAGATGATGGGGATGTTTTTTATGGTGTGAAGAAGGGTTGATTTGATTAATTTGAAATTAGGGGAAAGGGACCTTAATATTTGTCGCATTAGAAAGAAGAAAGAAGTGGCAGGGAAATGACAAGACAAGAGGTAGGGAAAGAGGGAGAGGAGTGAGAATGATAGCGGGGGTGGGCGGGTCCCAGGAGGGAGGGAATTACAGAGAGATTAGAGGTTTACGTCAGGTAGTTAATCAGCTTTCAATGTCGTGCTTGTCCTGGAGTGGTGCTCATCAATTTGTTTTGTCCCGTCCTGCTCTCCTTTTTATGTTCACACAACTTTTTTGATAACAC
Source organism: Inga laurina (assembly GCA_963855925.1). Taxonomy (NCBI): domain Eukaryota; kingdom Viridiplantae; phylum Streptophyta; class Magnoliopsida; order Fabales; family Fabaceae; genus Inga; species Inga laurina. The sequence goes on along the minus strand of OY979707.1, from coordinate 65,222,956 downwards.
CTAATTATATTTAAATTTGTAGAATCCAAAAAATCTGCTAACACATATAAATGATAAATAGGTTTTAAGGGACAATTCTAAAATTTTGAAATATTGTGCTTTTTTTAAAATACATCTTAATTTTTTTAAAAAAAGAAATAACCCTTGTTGGAACAGGAGCTCCAGCGGCCGACACCACTCCGCATATAGGACTTTGGCTAGCGGAACTTTAGTAACAACTTGAGTAATAAGATTAACCATTTAAGTATATAGATTGACTACTTGAGCTAAATAAACCTTATCTAACGTCGCTAACAAGTTGAATAAAGACAATGACAGCTTGAGCCTTGAGTGTAGCGAATGACAGATTATGCTCCCAAGATTATTAATGGCTACATTAAAGTTGTCATTGCCTTTATTCAACTTGTCAGCAACCTTGATAAGGTTTAAAGAGCTTAATTAGTCAATCCTTATACTCAAGTAGTTAATCTCATTACTCAAATTGTCACTAGGGCGGCTGCCAGAGTCCAGCCGACAAGGTGGTCCCGGCCGCTAGAGCTCTAGATCCGGTGAGGGCTTTTCTTTTTTTATTAAAAAAACTTGAGGGACATTTTAGTAAAAACACAACAATTCAAAATTCCAAATCAGTCTTTTGAGAACTATTTGTCATTTTTATGTGTTACCAATTTTTTTATGATTTTTCAAGTTCAAATGGTGTTTATTTAGAATTGTCCCATTAATTAACTCCCAAATATTTAAAAATATTTTTGTTAATGAGCCCATTAAACGTAATAGGAAATAAAGACGAAATTAATGAGAGCATGTGCTTTCGATCTAATTTTTTTAAAAAAAAAAAATTATTTTCAAAGTGTTTCATAACATGTTTTTTTTAGGGAAAAAATAATATTGTCATTGACCATGTGTTGGGGTTGGGCTTCAATGGCGTCTTTACGTGGGGAAAACGGGTAATTTACTAATAATATGAATGCTCCTTATAAATTGATAGTCATGGAATCAATCTCGTTTATAAACAATGGATCTGGTTAATTAAAAGATAAATCAACTAAAACATCATCGTTAATATATATATATATTACAGAAATTTGCAAGATTTACGGAAATTCCCAGTCAATTTCTCACAAAAACAGTAAATATGTGAATATTCATATTTGAATTAGTTGATGTATTTAGATTTGGATAGAAAAGATGTTGGTGTAATTTGATTAATAATAGGAATAAAATCAGAACCAATCTTCAGTTGGTCTAGTGGGATGAGACGCTTGGTTCCTTAAGCAACATCTAAACTTGATTCCTAAATTGTGTATAGAGCTAATGGTTTGAGAGGATCGTTTCAATTATGGGTTTCTACAGTACCTAAATCTGGATTAGTCAGGGTTCTTTGAATTTCATGTGACATAGGGGCTGACGTTAGATAATAGATGCGAAAGGAAAAAATATGAATAAAATCAGAATAGTAAGAGGAAGTGTGTGAGTGATTGAAGAGAAGGAGGAGGAATGCAATTGGCAGGGGTAAAAGTGAAAATTGATTGAGATCAAAAGCTGGTGGTGGTGGTGGTGGTGGTGGGTGGGACCCAGGAGGGTATAGGAGGAGTAGTATTGCTTGAACAACACCCTTAACCACAAAGCCTCTCTCATCTTTTCTTCATTCTGTGGGGTGAAAGCTACAGAGGCACCACGCGAGCAGTGCCCAGCCTCCTCTCAAATCATGTCGTCACACATTCAATCCTCCCCAACAAGCAAAGCTCTCTGTGGGCCACCGCCCACGTCACCACACGGCCCCCACCCTCCACTTTACATGGGCCCCATAATCCCCACCCAGCCCATTTCATTATCTCTTTCTTTGGACAAATATATTCCTTCCCTGACAGAAAAGCAATGGCTTAACCCCCAAAATATAATTTTAAAAAAAGAAAAAGAAAAAAGAAAAGAAAAGGGTGATGGGAAGGCGGCAGGCATGAGAAGAAGGAGGAAGGGATAAAAATAGAATGAAGGAGACAAGGGGGACAAAGTGGAGGAATGTTAATAAGCCATCATTTCTAAAGTTATAAAAGCTAAATATTCTCCCTTTGACTTTCTTATATATTCCCACACTCATCATCTTCTCCTCATTGTACCCTTTTTCTTGGACTTATCCCAACCTCTACAAAAAGTGTCTCCACCACATTCACATGTCCCCCCCTCCCATTTAAACCCACTCTTTTATTATATATAATCCCATTCTTGTTGCTGGTTTTTTAGCCTTGTTTACAACTGGACTACATCCACCACTTCTTTTGAAAAACAGCCTTCTGTTCACTCTAGTACCATAAAAAAGAAAGAACTAACGTGACTAATCAAATCAGTCTTCAAATCATCCTATCCTTTATCCATTATCTCGCTTTTTATTAATTATTTGTGGTCTTGCTTGTATCTTTTTAACGGAACGTGCATCCACCAACTATGAGCTTGTTCAAAATGTTATTTAGGGTCTTCAAAAATAACTTTTTAATTACGATTTACAGTATATAAGATGAATATATGAGTTGAACTTTGTTACTCACGTCCTTATGATGATCAACTCAAAACAAACGATTAATGGTGTGGTTCGTTTCTACAATGCACGTGAAATAAACAATGAAACAAATGAAAAGAAACACTAGTTGTTTTGTAAATGAAAAATATTTTTGTGTTTTTACCCGGAAAGGCTAGCACCAATCAAGGTTCAACATAGTTTAAATTTTGGATTAGCGTTATAGCTGGAAAAACCACGTTAAAAAAGTTACATCCGCGTATTCCAGTTGGTGTCGGCAATACTAAATACCATATACGTATTGAAAAAAGCAAATATTAAATAGTAGATAGAAATGAATATTGTGTCGTTATACTGTGACTTTTATTGAGGGAAATAGTGTAGGATAGATGGAGTTGTCTCCCATGAAGTACGTCGTAGTTGGATGGAGAATGATAGTGTGGAAGAATATGGCAACGACCAAATTATGGCGACAAAGCATGAAACCCCTTTTTGCTGTGCCTTCGTCCTCTCCATCAACTTCCTCCTTCCATGCTTCTATTCTCACTATGTGTTCGTTTTGGATAGTTTACTTTTAGACAATAAATATTTATAAATCATGATATACAGTATGCGAGGTAAGTATGTGAGATGAATTTTATCTCGACTTACATAATAAGTGCTCATTCACCCCCAATAAACAATACCAAACACAAACTATAACATTATCAAGATTTATTATTTGTCCTTGCCAAAGACACCCGTAATTTTAGAGAAAACATGCGAATTTTGCAAATACCTAAACGAGGATGCCTCTCCAACATGTGAGAAGATCAAGGCCGGTTACTTTCAAATTAAGTGGACATTATTGATGTGATCAATAAATTTCAAGTTTGTTATATTGCCTTTTGTAATTAAAAAAGATTTATTATTTTTAACTAAAGGAGCTGACGCTAATGACTTGAAATTAAATTATGGGTGGATCAAATTCCCAACTTTAATTTTCATTTATAAAAGAATTTTTATGCAACCAGGCTACTAGCCTTTGACCATGTTCATTATTTGCTAGACTAAACAACATGTGCCGAAACTTATCCTCAATGGCACGAGTATTTTTCGTTGTGTGTGGGTTGGATCAGATACAATAATAGTCTTATTCTACTCATTGAACGTCGGTTATATGGATCAAATGACATAATTCTATTTGATCAAAAATCAAATTTTAAAATAAACTATCAACTAAGAGATCTTGTTCAATAATATATTTAAGTGTCCTTTTCGATTTTTCTTTATCCTTTTTTATTAGGTTTCAAATAACTTGACCTACCCTTTTCGATTGCATATGCTCAAACCAACTCAAATTTTTATCATTTATTCTTCATAAAATTAGAAAAATAAAACTGGAAAAGTCAAAATTTGGTGTTTCTGTCATTCGGCAACTTTAAAACCAGTCTCTTTTTGGCATGAAAATTTGTTGGCTTCTCTTTGAATGCAAGCATATTTTTCTTTTTGTGTGTATTTAGATTAACTTTTAAAAATAGTTTTTATGATTTATAAGATAAGTATATGATAGGAGTCTTATCTCAAATCACGCAAACATAAATTTAGATAATACCCAAACACTTGCTTTAACGTGGTTCGTCCTCATACACCTCCAAAGAAAGCCGTCCATCTCTACCATCACCCACCCCCCTCCCCCCAATCCAGTTTTGCCTTTTCTTTTTTTTACTCATTTTTTAATTCAATAGATAAACAAAAAAGAAACAGAAAAGAAAAGAAAACCATCTGACTTCTTCAATTGAAAAGATGGGATTTGGACAGAGAGGCTAATTATTTGTGTACGGCCAGTCTTTTCCTAAGACCACTGTGCCCGCTCTATTGATAGGGAGACTTCCTGCAAGCATCAGAAAGTGAACCAAAATCATTGATGGTTATCCATATATTGGCTGACCCAACGAATTGTTTCACGCCACGTCAACCAATCACAGTGCTGAATCCTGGATTCGCCCGTACCGTATCATTGGCGTAAATCCAAGTGGACTAACCAAAATATACCCTCTAAAATCTAAATCACTGAGCCCAAAAGATTAATTTCGGCCTCCAGTGTTGCTTGCGATGCAATCATAAAAAAGTTGGATTTGCTCAATACTCTAATGCTTTATTATTATACAAAAAAAAGTTGGCAACGACAAATTATTATACAAAAAAAAAAAAAACCACCAGCACCATATCTGTTTAAGATATTCCTGATATGTGCGATGTGGCTTCATGGGCAGCACGTGAGACTACTTTTGGCGCATGCCAAAAGGATGACAAACATGGGACTGCCACGTCATTAGTTTTTTTTTTTTTTAAAATAGTTTTCCTTTCAGTTGAGTCAGTGAAATAGTCAAATAAATAGTGAATCCTGAAAACGCAGAATAACACACCGACCAGCGGCCACTGGGCGCCGACACTGTAGTCCACGCCGGAACGATCACAATTCACGAATGCTAAATTTAATAATCCCTAGTTTGTAGTATAAATTGTACTATAAACTATATTCTATATTTAGAACTGAAGGTAGTAGTAATTTTACAAAAAATGATACTCATGAGATCGGCAAGAATTATACTAAGGAGGTCTCATGATCAAATCTATTCAGCTACTTTTGTTGTGATGTATGGGTTTCAAGGTACGATAAACTTTTTTATAGTGAGTTGATCAAAGTGGGCCTCAACTAGAGTATACTCGGATATAGATATTCTCATAACAGAAATTATAGGGAATAGGATCAAATGTCCATAAGGGAATCAATATCAACAGAAAAGGGATTTCATCAAGCTAAAAGTAGATGACTCAATTTTGGATGATGGAAGAAGTGGATGTGGAGGCTACTTTCGAGCTCGGAATGACAGAAGGCTTGGTGGCTTTAGCCATGAATTAACAAATGTTTTTTGCAGAAGTTTTTAGATGTATTTAGAGCTTAGAATTGTGTTGATCCAAAGGATATAGAAAGATTTATTTATTTTCTGATTGTATAGAGGTTATGAGCTATATATTGAGAGATTGTGAAAGTGACCATTATTTCAATGACACTATGGATGATATTATGTTGCTTCTCCATAAAGATTGATAAGTTATGATAGCTCATAAATATAGAGAGTACATAATCATTATTGATCAATTAGCTATACACTCTCTTAATATAAATGAGATATTTTATTTCCTTGATCAACCTCTTCCTTTTATTTGAGAGGCGGATGTTGATGGATATTAAACTCCCCTTCTAAGATCTGCTGCAATGTCTGTCTTAAAATAATGATTTCAATACTTATTAGAAAAAATGATAGTTAGTTATTTTTCTATTTTCTTTTAAAAAAACAGTGTTCACTTCATCCAAGTTGGGATTATGTTTTCATGCTTTCGGCTTCTGAATTTGCCCCTACATCACCGCACAAATCTCCACACTGCCATTCCCCCCTACCCATGAACTTTGTAGAATTCTTAAAATGTGGAAGTGCCCCCTGGAACTCCCGTTTTGTTCGAACTTCTAAAAGTATGTTTGGAATAGTGTTTTATTGAAAAATAAGTGTTTATTATATAAATTGAAATAAATCTCATCTCATATATCTATCTTATATATCATAAATCACGATTTATAAATACTTATAAGTAAAAAATAAACTATTCAAAACAAGCACTACTTCGCCAATGATAAGTTCCCCCCCCCCCCAAGGCAGATTCAACATTTTTTTCAAATACTCCCTTGTTTTAATATAAGACATATTCAGTAAGTTGATATTAATTCTGACTTTAAGATACAATTTTCATATTCATTAATATTTCCTAATTTACTCATATCATATCTCCCCAATAATAATTAAGGAAAAGAATAAAGGATAAAATTAAGAAAGATGACTAGAGTATCTAAAAAAAATTTTATATTAACTAATTTAACTAACTTCTTTAATCTAACTAAATTAATTAAATATATCTTATATTGCCGACATGAAAAAATATATTTAAAGAAAAATCGTCAACTCTCCTTATAAAACTGATGAATTGTTAATTTATAGTCGCTGAAATCTACTATTCCAACTTTATTTGTATAATATTATTTATTTTCCATAATTAAAGTTTTATAAAAATATATTTTGATAAGACTTATATGTTTTTTTTAACCTGAATAAGACTTATATGCTTAGCGTTATATTCTTAATATATTTTTATCTAGTCAAAATGAAAAAAAAGTGATTTTTAAATATTAATAATAGTTTTTTCTACGATAAATAATTTATAAAAAATATGTATTTATTTAAATCAGAACAAAAACCTTAAATTTTTAAGATTAAATTCCTGAATTTTGTCCTGTAATGTTAGTAGCATGATTGGTTGGGGTTTTGCAGCACGTGTCATAGAAAAAATTGTGATGTTCGTAGTTTGTACTCCCTCATCTATTTAATATGAGATATATTTAAAGAGTTTATTTAGATATTAAATATAAAATATAGTTTCATATATGTTAACATTTTTCTAATTTATCATTATTGATGTTCCCTCAACAATGAGAGAAAGGGATGAGCTGAAGGAAAATAACTAGGATATTTTTAAAAATACATTTCATATTAACTAATTTAATTAATATCCTTAATATAACTAAATTAAATAAATCTGTTTTATCTTAGCATCCGCCCTCCGGTAATAAAAATACAAAGAAAATACTTGTACCCATATGACATAGGGCACGTTTGTTTTAGCGATTCGATTGCTTATAAGTTATTTTTTAATAGTGATTTACGGTATACGAAGTAAATATGTGAGAAGAGTTATATCTTGATTTACGTAAAAAATAACTTATAAGCAATCGTAACACCCAAACAAACATGCCAATATTAATACCGTATTGTACATATGGAATCCCGTGATTATGCGAACAATCCACGTGACCGTTGGATTGGATGTTTTATTCCGCCGTATTCTCTAGAAGATTCTTCTTTCTCCGCAAATTTGCATCAGTTCCACTTCTGGAAATTTCATTAATTTTTCTTCCTCTTTCTGCTTTGATCAAATGCGGTAGATGGTCATATTGTAAATGACGAACCAGTCATTCATTTCTGACGGGAGGTAGTAATAAATCTAAGACACCATTTGGTATAATGGAATTGATTTTGATAGAAATGAAAATAAATATGGATATGGAAATGAAAATGAGGTTTAAAAATATGTTTGGTATGTCATGGAAATGGGTCCTAATTTATATGTGAAAATACCAAAATATCTTTATAATTAAAAAATAAAAAATCCCTCTCCTTTGTAAAAAATTGAAAATTTTAGGCTTATAGCATGAAATTATAAAGGAAAAATATAAATTTTTTTAACAAAAATTGAAACCCGGACCGGCAGGTCCGGTCCGCGTTCCTGAACCTGGGTCTCATCATAGAAAGGGCAAGATTGAAATTGAAGACATAAAATTGCAAATCTTAACTATTTGAGTAGAATTGGGTTTGATGGAATTAGCCCTATTTGGCTTCAATATGGAATTAAATTCCATGAGCATTTATTTATACAAAACATGCACAACTCATGGAATTGAATTCTAATTCCAATTCTATGCCTTCAATTCCACCATACCAAACAGGGCATAACAAGTATCATCATCATATTCATCATGTTATTTGGGTTTAGTGTGTGTTTGGATTAGCTTTTTTCAATAGTTTGTACGATTTACGAGGTAAGTGTGTGAAAGAAATTTTATCTCAAGTTGCGCAAACCATGATTTGAAATCGTGATTTTGGTGCTTGCCAAGCACACTACTGAACCAAACAAACACAAAAAATGCTTAAGTGCTTGTTGGGAGTTACAGCACTTGTGTTCACGCACGTAAAAGACAAAGTTAAATCATTTTTGTGTTTATTTGAGACTGCTGATTATATGCACGTTTATGAAAACCAAGACAGCCCCTCTCACATGCTTTACCCAATATGTTGTTTATGATGATCAAAATAATGCTTTTAAATAATTCAATTACCATTCTAAATAAGCTCTTCGAAGTTCCAGACAAAACAAGCACTATATGGTGAATCAGTTTTGACGGAGGAAAAGCTTTAGTGCCCGTTTGGATTAGCGGTGGAGAAGTGTTTTTTTTTTTTTTCATTTGACTTTTAAAAAAGTAAGGTAGGATTAAAAGTGAAAATGTAAATGTGATTTATGTTTGGATTAGCGGTGACAGAAGTGATTTTTTTTCTAACATTGAACCTGTTTGGATTAGAGTTTGAAAATCTCGTTTAAATGTAAAATGACTGAAAAGGGCATGAATCTTGTGTAACACTACATATATATATATTATTTGTATATATTGTGATAATTGAAATGAAAAAATATAAATAAAATTTGATAATAAGCTATTTAATTATATCATATATTATGTATCCTCAGATTATATGTTAGTTTATTAGTCAAAATAATTAGTTTTGAGAAAAAATAAAAATAAAAATAATCTATAATAATTTAATTAGCTTCCTTAATTTTTCCAAAAAAAAGTCAACTTTATCTTATAATTAAGGCTGGGGGGAGTAATATATTTCCAGCCTTTCTCTCTCTTCGGCACAGCCTTGAGGACTAGAGAAAATTACAGAAAAGTATCCCATGATTTATGAAAATTACAAGTGAATGAAGAAAAGGGATTGGAGAAATCACATAAAGTGACCCAAATTTTTCATAAATTACATTTAACCCTACAAGTATTTCAACAATTTTCAATTTAATCCCTCCTTATAAACTTTTAAAGTTTGCACAGAAGTCCCTGGTCAAATCTAATTTGACCAAAGCATCTTCTTCTTCCTTGGAACCAGCAAAATAGAGCATCACAAAGGAGCGAAATAAAGCATCTTCTTCTTCCTTCGTGGAATGCGATGGTCACTATATATATATATATATTATTTGTACGACGGTTACACTACTGGAAGCTCTGATTCGAATGAAAGAGAAGGCTTTGTACATGCACGAACCAACCAGCTCTGATTCAAAATAATGAGTTCGTCGAGACAAAATAATGCTTCCAACGGTCTGCCTGTGAGCATTGATTGAAGAGAGAGAGAGAGCAGAAGCACGGGGAGGATTTGAAAAAAGCCACGGGCATGAGCTTTTACAAAAAGCCGCGATAATATTAAAAGCGCAGGAAAAAACAACACGTTGCCAAACATGTGAAAAACAGCCATCGTGGTTTTTTAGCTTCAAACATGCGGTCACAGCAGCCTACCGCTTTGCCAAACAGACCCTTAGATGTCATGGTGAATATTGTTTCTTTTTTAAAAAAAAGGTTGAAAAAACCTGTTCTTAAGAGGAATCTGTACATAACCTTACATGTTGATTTGGATGAAATCATTTCGTAGGGATCTATGCAAAAGATTTGATCCACAGAAAAGACAGTTTTATACGAATTCATATGGAAATTTATTCAAATGCTAGTTATTTTTTAGATGATAAATATAAGTTTAGACTAGCTTTTAGAAATAATTTTATGATTTATAAGATTAATGTGTGAAAATAGTTTTGTCTCGACCAATGAACAAAGATTTTTGAAATCATGGTTACGTGGTTTCTGGCACCCACTAAATGTACGATTAATAAAAGTTTACTGGTACAAAATATTTGTAGACATATTTAATAGGTCTCGTTAAAAATAAACAAAAATTCTCAATCTTTTTGGTCAAATGTAGGCAAACAAGTCAATTGTCAAAACCCACAAAAGTCTCTTATAACTTGAAAAAGATAAATAGGTGTTGAAGGACCAATCTGGGTTACTGAAGTTGAAGGTTAAAGATCAAAATACCCTCCATACTCATTTACTCACACACACACACACACACAAATTCCTCAGTAGGAAGGCTTCAGAAGTGTTGAAAAATCTGAAGAGTCACAAGCGAAAACCAAAACCCATGGCCGTCATCGTCGTTCGCAAATCCGCAAGCGTGGGTGGAAAGCGTCCCCAAACTGATGAACGTTTGATCTTCTTCCTTATTCAAAGTGGCTGGCGTTTTGATTTCTTGCCGCCGACGTCGATGCGGTGAGTGATAAATTAATTTGAGATCCCGATCTATCTTTGTCTTTGGGTCGATTCTACTTTTGCAGGTAATCCTAAAATATATAGTCGATATCACTAAATAAATAGTAAGCTTTTGGGCTTGATTAGTGGAGAACAATTTGTATTTAGATAAAGAATGTTGGTCTTTGTGGCAATGCTGAACAAGTGATTGGTTTACTAAAAAATAAACTCCACATGGAAGCTCATCTATTAGTCTGTGTTATTATCTATGTAATTCTTTGTCGCTTCAGTGGGTGGCTTTATGTTGTTCTAACGCCTTTTGTGCCATTATATAAGTGTTAGCTTTAATTGTAAATTTTATGTTTAATGCAGAAGAGGGAAGGTATGGAACTTTGATAGATACTAATCAGTTACGAGGAAAGTTATTATGAGTATTTTGGTTGGATATGCATATTTGCTTACTTCTTGGCATTTTTGATAAGCTGTTGAGCCAAAAGGAGCAACGAAGCATTTGTAATGATTTATCATGGCCCAGTAGTCATTTAGACTTCAGCGCTTGCATACTCTCTTGGATAGTATCCTTCTTTATCTTCATTATTCTAATTTTTTATTCTTGAATTTTGTACTTGACATTGAGATTTTCTTTAACCATATTCTGTAAAAGCTGGGTCAACCCAAGCAACAAGGTTGACTGCTGCTTGCCAAATCGGGGACATTGCAAAATCTCACCCTTAGGACTTGATCATTCTGCTAAAGAAAGTAAGAGTTACTCTTATATTTTACTCTCCCAGCTTTCGTTACATTTTGAGCTGTTTACGTTAGATTTTTCATCCTACTTCATTATATGTTAATTTGGTGAGTTATTAGGTTTCAAAAATAATAATTAGTTCTTACCTCCCACCTTTCTCTTTTTGTTTCAAAATTAATTGCAGAGGCAGAAAGAATTCCTGTGTTTCCAGCTAATTTCTTATGCTTCTTAAATAGCTCTTGTTGATGTGGTATAAAAGCCTTGCCAATATTATGGTCAAGAGCTCTAATCCTTGCCCTCGATATTTTTATCATATGATAATTGCACAACGTTGTGATAGGCCTGTCTTTATCCTTGTTCTAGATTCCAAAGGCTTTTATGTGACTGAATGTGTTAGATATCGACCTTACTTTGTTCTCATGACATTATGATACACTGTTGATTTTGTTAATTGTTGCCTTCTGATGAAAATAAGCATTTCTGTATGTTATGTTTTTGTTAATCATTGCATCACTAATATTTGAAAGCATTTGTTTTTTACCCTTTATGCAGTCAGTGTAAGTGAAATAGAAACACTTTATGAGCTCTTGAAGAAAATCAGCCGTGCTGTAATTGATAACGGGCTGATTAACAAGGTTTGTTTGTTTGATCATCTTACTACAGTATTTTGGACACATTATATTGCCTTAAGTTAGCTTTTATGTTTTGTCTTGTGATAGAAATGATATTATCATATTTGATAATTCTTTGTCATATCATTATATTTTTAAGCTGGTTTACTTTTCAGTTTTTCCTCCAACATCAATTAACATCATGTGCAGGAGGAGTTCCAATTAGCGTTATTCAAGACAAAAAAAAAAAGGAGAGCTTATTTGCTGATTGGGTATTAATTTATCAAATTATTTAATATTTTTATTTTATCTTTAGTTTAAATCATGAAAACTTTTTGTTTCCATCACATAATATCAATACTAATACCCAAATATACACACTATGTAAAACTGCAAGGAATGAATTCTAGGTCTTTCTAATCGAAAGGTTGAATGTGTGTTTTTGTATGTGCACAAGATTTTGGTTATAATATGGTTTAGTGTTAGTTTTTCACGTCATTGTGTCATGCAGGTGGGACTGTGGCGTCTATGTGCTAATTTGATTGAACAATTGGAAGTCAAGTGTAACCTTCGACTATGGTGCTAATGAGGTTGGGGCGTATAGGCGAAACCTAATGTGGTGGGTGGTTAACCATGAAATGAATAGTAAGAGAGAGGACACATTGAGACTGATGACTTCATAAATAATGCTGACCAAGAGGATATGACTGACTGACAAAATTCTATTCTTAATGTAACTTTTTGGTCTTCCTGAAACAATTATTGTTTTTGAATTAACCACTGTTGTAAAGAGATTAACACATGTTGTCTAACTTAGTCACCAAGCACTACATTTTGGGGTGACATAGTAAAGTTGCTATTTTAGTAATGAATCTTGTATACCGCTTCATAGTAGTGGCCTTTTGAGATGTAATTTTACTGTGTATGTAAATTTACTAAAGCAATAGTCCCTTTATTCCCATAGTATGGTAATATGTACTTTTGTTGTACAGGAAGCAAGTAAATCAATAAATATTGTGTATTAAAGTGTTGGCCCAAAATGGGTGGCCTCTGACAAGTTCAATAATAGTAATGACAAAGTTAGTAATAGTTTTGACGAGAATGGTAATGAGATTGATAATTTAGACTAACCAACTATGTGAGTGGAAGTGTTTCCCCAAAAGGGGATAACGCTGACAAATTCAATAATGGGAATGACAAAGTTAGTAATGGTTTTGGCGAGAATGATAATAAGATTGATAACTGAAGCTAACCAACTTTGTAAGTGGAAGTGTTTCTCCAAAAGGGGAGGACGCTGACAAGTTTAATAACGAGAATGACAAAGTTAGTAATGGTTTTGACGAGAATGATAATAGGATTGACAACTAAGGCTAACCAACTTTGTGAGTGGAAGTGCTCCCCCAAAAGGGGAGGACGCTGACAAGTTTAATAATGAGAATGACAAAGTTAATAATGGGTTTGACGAGAATGGTAATGGAATTGACAACTTAGGCCAACCAACTTTGTGAGTAGAAATGTTTCCCCAAAAGGGATGACCTCTGACAAGTTTAATAATGGGAATGACAAAGTTAGTAATGGTTTTGACGATAATGGTAATGGGAATAACAACTTAGTAGTTCCAACATTATGTGGGGAAGTGTTTGCCTGGAAGAGGGGATGCTGACAAATTCACTAATGAAATTAATAAAGTTTGTAATGCGTTTGACGAGAATGGTAATGAGAATGATAACTTAATAGTTCCAAACATTATGTGTGGAAGTGTTTGCCCAAAAGGGGATGACGCTGACAAATTTACTAATGTAATTAACAAAGTTTGTAATGTGTTTGACGAGAATGGTAATGAGAATGACAACTTAATAGTTCCAAACATTATGTGGGGAAAGTGTTTGCTCATAAGGGGGAGACGCTGACAAATTCACTAATAGAATTAAAAAAGTTTGTAACGTGTTTGATGAGAATGATAATAGGAATGACAAGTTTCATAATGGTAATGATGAGTTCTGTTCTGACATTGAGAAAAACCACAACTGTTTATCACAACAACTATCAAGTCAAGGGTTCAAATAACAATTTAACATTACTCATTCCACATACATCCAATTGATACAAGCCATGAATCTAGAAGAATGTGTTTATTCAACTATAATTAAAGTACAATAAGCTGTCATCATTAACAATTGTTTCATTGGAAATGACAAGTACTTTAATGAAATTTACAAAACACCGGATTCTTACTGACAACAACTACCAAAGACATTGTGAACAAAAAATTTAACATCACTCATTCCACCTACACCCAATGCATAGAAGTCATTAACCCAAAAGAAGGTGTTTCTTCGTGTATACTTTAATTACATCAATTGTCACCATTAACAACAGTTTCAATGGAAATGACAAGTACAGTAATGGAATTTACAAACCACCAGATTCTTATTGACAGCAACTACCATATACTTTGTCCAATGATTTTACCTTCACACTCTCATCACTATATTTAACTTTACCTTCAACTTTACTTACAAACTCCCCCCAACATGGAAAAAACATATAAGTGACTTTGACGAAGGTGTTGCTTGAATAATTGATGTCATCTTGCATGATAATCTACAAGAAAAAAATTAGATTTCATGACATTGTTAGTCTCATACCAATGAAAATTCATCACTAAAAAAATTCCCCACAACACACCTTCTTGGAGCATTGACTTCTTCATCAATATGTTTGATAATATCACTTTTTCCCAATTAATAACAAAGTTAAGCATGTACTAAGTATTTAACCTCCAACTCCAGACCCATGCAATGACAGCGTACATTTCTCAACAATTTTACTAACTTATTGCTGTGCTTAACATAATCTGTTTTGGGATTCACAACAATAGTAAAGGTGTTGACAAAGTCTGTAATGAATTTGACAAGAATTAATAATTTATAACAATATGTACTAAACGATTGAACAACCGTTTTTCCTTGTCATTAATTAAGTTATGCGAGTTATTGCCTGACAAAATGAGTTATCACCATCACTACTATTGTTAATGCTAATGACAAAATTAGTAATGGTAATGACAAATCTTGTAATGACATTAACAACAAACCAAATATGATAATGACAGCAATTACCATGCACGTACATATATGCTTATGATATCTTAATTATAGATTATTCATTTCACTTACACCCATTCAACGGTCAGTCATGATATCAACTCAATGCTACCTATTTCAAATCATCAATCTCTTCATTATGCTCCCTCTCACAGCTAACAAGACTCAAGACATAAATAACCCACACCACACCGTCGATGCCGCCGTAGTTACGTAAAGTCCGAACCTTTAATCCCACTAAACCTATAAATCCACTTACTCACAACCAAAACTGCCATAAATAACCTACGATTGCAACACCATCTTCATTTCATAGCCCTCATTCACACCCCAAATAAGTTAGTTTCCATACACCACGTGACTGCCAATCTTTTACTATTCATGCACCCTCAGACCCATCGAACCACACCCAATACCCACCAACAGGAATAATGACGATAAGATGATTATAGTCCAATTCATCTAAAAAAGATTATGTTTCTCAGAAAATTACTTACACTTGTCTGATTCAACCTTGATCGACGCCTCGTTCTTCACCTTCATTGTTACTCTACAGACATCACCCTTTGACTATGTTTTTTTTTTCTTAAAACTTTTTTCCACAGCAGCCATCTCATATGTGAGACAGATTTTAAAAGGGGTATTTTAGTCTTTAGCCTTAAATTTCAATAATCCATATTGATCCTTCAATATCTATATGTCTTTTTCAAATTATAAGAGACTTTTATGGGTTTTAACAATTAAAATGATATTTGTATGAGATTTTTCCTATTTAACAGGTTTCGTTAAAAATAAACAAAAATTCTCAATCTGTTTGGTCAAATGTAGGCAGACAAGTCAAAATGGGACAATCAATAACAGTTTATCATGTTCGGCTCCGTAATTTTTGTCTTATCCTCTATTCATGAGTATTTATGAAATTTTCAAAAATCGCATTGTTCTCCATCCATTTACGTTTTCATCACTGCCACCATGTAAAATTAGTAGTCTTCCTTTTTATGAGATTAAAAAAATTAAATAAATATTTTTTTAGGATTCTTGATACACAACATTTATCTTTATCACACAGAGTAAACTATCGGTTAATATTAATTTAAAATTATAAATATGTCAAGAATACTATATTTCTTTCAAAAATGCCCTATTTATTAAATGAGCATATAAAAGAGAATGAGTAGCAGATATGAGAAAGAAGGTATGAATATAAAATATGAGAAAGAATATGTAATAAATGATTGAATGAGAGAGAATTAGTAGGGAATGATGGATAATTAATATAAATATATGTATTTAATAGGTGTAAAAAAAGAAAAAGTAGTTTAAATTTTGAGATATAAGGATAAAGTTATTTATAAAAATAATCAGCCAAAAAAGAGAGAAAATTGCTTATAAAAAAGACAGGAGTGAGTAACTTTAAAATATTTATACTCATTATTTTTCTCTAAACTAATTTAACTGACTTCTAAATTGATACGTAATATAGTAATACACAACATCTGTTATGATTAAGTAATTTATTTGATTTTTTTAATTTCTTAAAAATAATAATTGAATCTTATATTAAAGATAGGGTGGAGTAACTTTTAATAATAAACCCATTTTAATAAAGCAAGTGAATTACAAAGTGCGTGATATGTTAAGGACTCAGGCAATGGCATTTAATGTCAAGTGAAAATAACAAAATGACCAATGCCGCAACTTTGTTACCAGACGTTAAAGAAGATTTATTTATTTTTTGGCTGCGAGAGTCCAAGGAGGTCCCAGCATTCATGCTTCATGGGAAGTTACTTCTGGTAAAGTGTTTATTTGGAATAGTTTATTTTTAGGTAATAAGTGCTTATAAATCGTGATTCACAGTATACGAGGTAAGTATGTGAGAGGAGTTTTATCTCGACTTGCGTAATAAGGACTTATTTGCCCCCAAAACATGTTTCCAAACACAGCCAAAGTTTACTGCGATGCTAACTAACTCCATGAGAAATTTATGTATCCCTTGCAAGTTTAACCTGTTTTAATTATAACTGAATATTTAGTTTTTCATTTACAGCGAAGTTTAACTTTTTCAAATAATTAGTACAGTAATTTGCATGCCAACTACGTAAATATCTTTAATTCGTGTTTCCCTGGTCTTTTATACAACAGCACCTCAACTCAGACAAAATTAACCATGACGCAAACGTAGGCAGTTATTACCCACTAAATCCCCATTTAGAGACACACCTCATTACATAAACCCTCAAGAGATTCATAAGTCAGCTAAACTATTACGGATTTGTTTAAAATAGTTATTTTTTCTTTTTTTGACATTGGTTTGTTTAAATTATAGTACTGAAGCGTTGAAAAACAACTTTTTCAATATTGATCTATGTTAGATATGTTAAGTGCGCGGGAAGAATTTTATTTTGATTTGTCCAATCAAATCCACGATAAACAGTGGTAAACAAGTACTCTATTGAAAGTAGCTCTAATCCAATAAATAATCTGTGCACTGATTTTCTTCTCTGAATATATGCGAGATCCTCATATGCAACATGTCAAAACCACGGAACAATTTCACAAAACTCCTTCCCAAAAGCAATTCCATATTTTTTCAGAAATAAATTATTCGTATTTACGTGTTCGGATTAATTTTTTGAAAATAGCTTTTACGGTTTATTTATGAAGTAAGTCTGTAAGATGAGCTTATCTCGATTTACGAAAAAATGCTTCTAAAACTTAGATTTTAAAGATTGCCGAACACATATGGATACGACAAAGATGAAAATCACTCACTTCTAATGAGGGCCTCAAGCTAATAATAAATTGATCACCTATGGTACTTGAAATTGGGAAAATGACGTTAGGGCTCCAATTAAGCAAAATAATATTAAATAAATTTATAACTTATTAATTATAATCCTTTCATTTATCATTAATATATTATGATATTTTTTAATATTAATTTTTTATTGAGATTTTGATGTCATTTTCACCCAAAATTTAAGTCAAACAATAAAGAAAATTTTAGTTCACAGGAAAAAAAATAATTCTTCATATTAAACATAATTATAATAAATCATGGCAGAACAGAGTTTCGGTGACTTGACTGAGAGAGAATTGACAGCAGAGCCTGAGGCGCAGCACTGTGTCTGTGTCCCTAACATGTCAATTCAAACCAATAACAGGGACAACCACGTAAATGTATGCCCACCATTAAGTATTATTTTATGATTTTATGATTTATTTATGAACATAGCACATACAATAAAAAATAAATAAATAAACAATCTTCTTCACTGGTCAGTGGTTAGTTTTTCGATACGTGTGCCCGCCCTCACCCCTCTTACCATCCCTGCCCCCACTTTATTCCTCCCCACTGTTTTTTTGCTCTCCCCTCAGACATCGCTGTCTCACTAGTCAGTGTTGCTCTCTTTCTCTCTCTGATTCCCGGAAATTTGTCTTTTGATTTTCCCTTATGAGTAGGGTTTCACTCCCTCTTCTTCTACTCTGTCTCTTTACTAATTTCACCTCATGTCTCTCTTCTTTGCTCCGAGAGTGAGTCCCAACTCCACCGAACCGCCCCTGTTCTTTCCTTCTTCTTCAAGCTCTATCGCCAATTGTTCTTTGATTTTGCGTTTCTTCTCACTTTGTTCCCTTTTCCCCTCCCCCTTTTCCTATTTTCACTGGAATCTTGTTGAAAAGTGAAAGCTCTTGGGCTGAACGTTCCAACCAAAGCAGCTTATTTATTTCTTTGTTGTTTCTTCATTGAGCTTTGCAAGGATTGTTAGCTTCGTACTTAGCTGGCAAGTGTATTCCCTCTCATTTCTTGAGGCATTCTCTGGTATTGTGGTGAACTAGTTAACCGCAGTTGGTTTGTTGGAAGCCTGTGAGTAACAATAGCCAGCGTTTTAGCTGGTGAAACGAGAATTTCATACTTGAATTTGGAGCTACTTTTTGGATTCTTCAAGCGAACGAGCTTCTGAGCTGATTTGTACTAAACGCCGTCAATCAATAAAGGAGGTTATATATATATAAATTACATGCCTTCTGTCTGAGTAATACGGCTAACTCTCCGCTCCCATTTGCCTCTAACTTAGGCAATTAGAATCCTCTGGAGTTTCTATCAAGCTGCCTTCATTTTCCCTGCTTCTATGTTCTTTAGTCTTCTCGCTCCATAGGTCAGGTAGCTCTACAATTTCCCACTCATCTTGATACGGAGATTGTTGTATTGGGAAGATGGCGATGGCTGTGGCTCACCACAGAGAAAGCAGCAGCGGGAGCATCAGCAAGCACCTTGATTCCGGCAAGTATGTCCGATACACAGCAGAGCAAGTTGACGCGCTCGAACGCGTTTACGCTGAGTGCCCGAAGCCCAGCTCCTTGCGAAGGCAACAGCTGATCCGAGAGTGCCCTATTCTTGCCAACATCGAACCCAAACAGATCAAAGTTTGGTTCCAAAATCGAAGGTAAGGGAATGCTCATAAGAAGCCTTTGAATTTCAATTCATAGAAACTAGTCTGTAATTTATTTTCTCAAGCGCTTGGATAAGATCGTTTGGTATTTCTCGACTCAGGTGCAGAGAGAAACAGAGAAAAGAGGCGGGACGGCTACAGACGGTGAACAGGAAACTGACGGCGATGAACAAGTTATTGATGGAGGAAAATGAGCGGTTGCAAAAGCAGGTTTCCCAACTAGTATGCGAAAATGGGTTCATGAAGCAGCAACTGCATACTGTAAGCACTTTGATAAACTAAGGCAAAAAAATTTCTGCGACGATTGTTGTCAGTTGTCACTATTATTTATTTATATATTGGTCTCTATTGGCTAATGACGCTTTTACAGTAGCTTTTGACGGAGAGGCAGTCGATCGAATTTTTTCTCTCATGTTATTGTTTTTCTGCAGGCGTCAGCAGCAACTACTGATGCAAGTTGTGATTCGGTGGTTACCACGCCTCAACACCCTATAAGAGATGCCAATAATCCTGCTGGGTAAATTCACAGTTTACATTTATTAGTTTTTCTATGCTCTTCCTCTGAAGATATTTCTGACTTTTTTTTGAACTTTGCAGACTCCTGTCAATTGCAGAGGAGACCTTGGCAGAGTTCCTTTCAAAGGCTACCGGAACTGCTGTCGATTGGGTCCAGATGCCTGGGATGAAGGTTTCTTATTCTTCCCCTTGCTAGAAAGTTATTTGTAAATAAATTAGTGAACGGGAGTGTTCTGGGTGACATGTACTTCTTTCTCTCGTCCTAAGAATTTTCTCCTTGATTTTTATTTTCAGCCTGGTCCGGATTCTGTTGGGATCTTTGCCATTTCGCGAAGTTGCAGTGGAGTGGCAGCTCGAGCATGCGGTCTTGTTAGTTTAGAACCTACAAAGGTATGTTCACTCATTTATAGCAGGAGGTAGAAGTTGGTTTTCTCGATATGCCATTAAGGGCCTGCAAACTCTTTGAATTTTAATTCACCATGTCTCAAAACTATTGATAGATCGCGGAGATCCTAAAAGATCGTCCATCTTGGTTCCGGGATTGCCGGAGTCTTGAAGTATTCACAACGTTCTCTGCCGGCAATGGTGGGACAATCGAACTCATTTACACACAGGTCTGGGGATTTAAATGAGGAATTTAAAGATCTCTTCATCTGGAGCTATCTCATTTATCTTCAATTGCAAAATTAATTTGGTGCAGACATATGCTCCAACTACACTGGCTCCTGCCCGGGATTTCTGGACTCTTAGATACACTACAAGTTTGGACAATGGAAGTCTTGTGGTGAGAATCTTTTTGTCCTGCTTTCCAATCTTTACATAGAGATGTTTATAATTTATTTAATTTTTTTATATCGAGCTGTATCTTTTCAATCAGTAATTATCCTAGTTTGAAATAATTTCCTGATGTGCACTTTGTTCTTTGAATCCACATCTGAAGGTTTGTGAGAGATCACTGTCTGGTTCAGGTGCTGGCCCTAATGCAGCGGCCGCAGCTCAGTTTGTGAGAGTTGAAATGCTCCCAAGCGGCTACCTTATTCGACCATGTGAAGGTGGAGGATCAATCATTCACATTGTAGACCACTTAAACCTCGAGGTTTGACTTATTCACAATTTAATTATATCACTTTTTTGTCTTTTTAAAATAATGGATTAAAATGCATGGCATTTTTCTTTTAGGCATGGAGTGTGCCAGAGGTTCTTAGACCCCTTTATGAATCATCAAAAGTGGTGGCTCAAAAAATGACAATTGCAGTAAGTAGCCCTTTTTAACAGATACTGACAATGACAATTTTATCTATATTCAATTATTGAGTTGTTATCTACTGTGGATATTTGGTGTTTCACATATTAGTATCTGGTGTGTAGCTATTAAACCCTGCAGAGGATGGTACATCCTGTGTAGATTGTCTCTTTATATTTTTGTAAACAGAGATATTGCTCTCTTTGTTTTTCTGGTTCTGCATGCAATGTTCAGCCAGTGCTTTAAGCTTATTGGTTTCCTAAACCCTCCTTTTGTCACTCTGGGTCCTGTAAATGAGATTTCTTGTAATTCATTACTTCTTGTTATAGGCGCTACGCTATATTAGGCAAATTGCTCAGGAAACAAGTGGCGAAGTTGTTTATGGTTTAGGCAGACAACCAGCTGTTCTGCGAACTTTCAGCCAAAGATTAAGCAGGTAGGCAAACGAAATTTTGCTTCTTTCAATTTGTGTTGACCATGCAGCTTTCATTTTTTAGAGGTACTTGAATCTCCCAGTTCCGTCTCATCTTATCTGTTATATTTGCAGAGGTTTCAATGACGCTATCAATGGATTTAATGATGACGGCTGGTCCATAATGAATTGTGATAGTGCTGAGGACGTGGTTATTGCAGTCAACTCAACCAAGAATCTCAGTGCCACTTCTAATCCTGCAAGTTCCCTAACATTCCCTGGAGGAGTTATCTGTGCAAAAGCTTCCATGTTACTCCAGGTGAGTCTGACGATGGCATGGATCTTTTCCTTTTTTTTTTGGGCCAAGGCACGAGGGCTTATCTTTTATTGATAGTTTGTTTTCTTTTTGGACTCAGTTTTTAATAAAATAGAAGATAAGAAGTATGTGTTTTATGAAGGCATGGGTAGGTTATTGTTTACATAAAACTGTTACATGACGACCGCTTTAGCAAATAATCCTATAGACAAAAATTTTTGTAGATATATCCATGAATACTGGGCTGGAGTGTTCAAATGTCTTTTGCTGTTTGGCTTTTCCAGAATGTTCCTCCGGCAGTCTTGGTTCGGTTTCTGAGGGAGCATCGCTCTGAGTGGGCTGATTTCAATGTTGATGCCTACTCTGCTGCATCTCTTAAAGCAGGCTGCTTTGCCTATCCTGGGATTAGGTCAACTAGATTCACTGGAAGTCAAATTATCATGCCTCTAGGGCATACAATTGAACATGAAGAGGTACTTTTGCATTCTCTTCCCAGCTACAAATGCAAGATGGAAATGTCTTGACCCTTGTTATGGATTTGTGAGTGTAGTTCTGGTCTATGTCCTTTTAGAGTTCTTTGTCTGATCAGGGCGAGCAGTGAATGGCACTTACTATGCACTGCAGTCTGCATTGCCTATTTCCTTTTTCTCCAAGTTATGTCACAAAAGTTTTCATATTGACATAATACTTCCTGCCAATTGTGTTTGCGAACCAGATGCTTGAAGTTGTTCGTCTTGAAGGCCACTCTCTAGTTCAGGAGGATTCTTTTGCTTCAAGGGACATTCATCTCTTACAGGTGCTGTCTATGACTCTTGTTGAAATATTGGAAATTTCCTGTTCCTTATGTGTGATTGAAGTCATATAAATTGCAATGCCATTTTTTGGAACGAGTTTCTCTTTTCTTGAATGATGCATTGATATATGTGCCTTAATGTATTGACTGCCTAGGCTGAAGCTAGCATCTATGTGTATGGTTATGATGGAAGTCATATTTGGAATTTGACTTGTTGCAACTGCTTATTGTGATTGAGATTATCTGCTGCAATTTGTCTTGCGTTCGGGAGAGAGTGATGGAGGGGGAATTTGTGTTACCCCAATTCTCTTTCCATCCCCCCTCCCCCTCCCAAGATACGCTATACATTTACTTGCACATTGCAGATGATCAAAATCCCTACTTACTACTCCCTCTGCCCGTATTTACAGGTCTCAAATGTTATATTTGCTTTGTCCCTAAATATAAGTCAACAGTTCAGAGTTCTAGTTGTGATTAGCCAGTTCTTCTTAAAATATCCTTTTAGAGAATGAAATTAAAATTTCTATTGGATGCACAATCGAATGAGACGTCTAGTTGAGGGCATATTTGATAAGAAAAGGCTAATTTTCACACATCACTTAGGTTTTAGTGTTTCTTGGTTAGCATGTTCAGGATAATTGAGAGCTTTATGTAGAGACAGAGGGAGTATTTGTTAAAGCTCCTTTTGGAATTCTGTTTAGGCTTCATAGATTTGTGTGTCTCTGTAGGTTTTTGGTATTCTTCTGCCTTTTAAGGGTGATGCCTGTGACCAATAGAATACTTCCATGCAGTCTCATAAGTGACCCAGGAACTGATCACTGCATTTGTTGCTATATTTGCAGATATGTAGTGGGATTGATGAAAATGCTGTTGGGGCTTGTTCTGAGCTTGTATTTGCTTCCATCGATGAAATGTTCCCTGATGATGCTCCATTGTTGCCATCCGGTTTCCGCATCATCCCATTGGATTCAAAATCAGTTGAGTTCTGTTTCTTTCTGTTATACTTAGAGCCTGTTTGGGATGGCAGAACATGGTTTTTTTTTTTTTCAAAAAAGCAAAAGAAATCCTGGTGGTGTTTAACTACGGTGTTTGGGATGGCAGAACATGGTTTTTTTTTTTTTTTTTCAAAAAAGCAAAAGAAAGCCTGGTGGTGTTTAACTACGGTGTTTGGGTTGGCGTTTTGGCAACTGTGTTTTTTCTCTCCAAAAGTAGCTTTTGAGAAAAAGCTCAAAAGTCTGGTATTTTGAAAAAAAGCCATTTCTGCCAGCGTCAATTCAAACACAAATCACATTTACAATCTGACTTTTATCCTATCTTAAGTTTGTAAAAGTCGAATTGAAAAAAAGCCACTTCTGCCACCGTTAACTCAAACAAGCCCTTAGTCCTAATTATCAAATACTCCCAAGGTAGTTATGCTATTTTTCCTCATCATTTTGTTCAAGTTATTACAGGGTCTTGTGGATATGGTACAAGAGTGCTGACTAGACTTGCTGCTTTGTCAATATATGGATCCCTGTGATAAAATGTTGTTATGTTTCAGGGTGATAAGAAGAATGCAGCATCTGTAAATCGGACCCTAGACTTGACATCTGGTCTTGATGTGGGCCCAGCAACAAATCATGCTGCAGAAGATGCATCTTCATGCCATAATACTCGGTCGGTTTTGACCATTGCCTTCCAGTTTCCCTTTGAGAGCAGCTTGCAGGAAAACATTGCAATTATGGCACGGCAGTATGTGCGCAGTGTGATTTCATCTGTGCAGAGGGTTGCCTTGGCTATATCTCCATCTGGTATAAGCCCAACTGTGGGACCAAAACTCAGTCCCGGCTCTCCTGAAGCAGTAACTCTAGCTCACTGGATATGCCAGAGTTATAGGCAAGTCTGCATGCTGTCTAATAATTGCTTTTATCCAACCCCGACGGGTTAGATAAGTTGGCTGGGGCTATTCTAGCTTAACCACTGGTCTCGAGTTCGAGATGTGGGAATGCAGCATCCTAGGGGCAAGGGGCGCCAACCTTAATGGTTTCTGTCATGCCTTGATCCGGATTAGTCCGGGGCCGTTGATGTGCCTGAAAGATGGCCTGCCTTGGATACCGGGTGCTCACGCAAAAAATAATTGCTTTTATCCAAATAAAAAATTTAATGAATGCTTGCTATGCTGTCTTTGGCAGCTTCAAATTGAGTTCTGTTAATGATGTATTTCATTATTCTTAAAGTCTCTTTCCTTTCCTGATCTCTATTGTCATTTCTTTCCTCTTTAATTACAGTTTCTATATGGGAGCAGAATTGCTGCAATCTGATTCTCTTGTTGGCGATTTGTTGCTGAAACAACTATGGCATCATCAGGATGCCATTTTGTGTTGTTCAGTGAGGGTATGTTTCTTTTAATTGTCTCCTTTTTATGTTTATGATAAATTTTGTGTTGGAATGATCTAGGGTATAGTTTGTGCCCATTAAAACTAGTTGCTGAAAAGTTTGTGTTGGGCTTTGCAGTCCATGCCTGTGTTCATCTTTGCAAACCAGGCAGGGCTTGACATGCTGGAAACAACCTTAGTGGCTCTGCAAGATATCACATTGGAAAAAATATTTGACGACTCTGGACGCAAGGCATTGTGTACAGAATTCGCCAAGTTGATGCAGGAGGTGATTTCAGGACTAAATACTTTTCTTTCATTTAAAATGCTTATTCGTTTAGAGATTCTGTGATTGTTTTCCACGTAATTTTGCGTGGTAGTCTGATCTCTGTTTTAATCTGCTTATTCTTGAAATAGGGGTTTACTTGTCTGCCTGCCGGAATTTGCACGTCCACGATGGGACGGCATGTTTCGTATGAACAAGCTCTTGCATGGAAAGTTCTTGCTGAAGATAACAGTGTTCATTGCTTAGCTTTCTCTTTCATAAATTGGTCATTTGTATGAATATTCAATGCCCTACTTTCATATTTATCTAATTTTTGTTTTGGTTCTTTTTTTAATTTAATTACTTCAAACTTATTCCATTGTAAGGAGGATTGCTGCAGTCATGTAAATACAGAACTCGTTTTATCTGTGTCAAAAAGAAAACAGAACTCGTATTTTCTCCATCCACCGAGTTTATCAGTCCGTAATTCGGGCCGGTTGCAGGCCAGCCCGAAATAAACGGGTTTCGGTAGTCAGTTTAAAAACTCGTCCAGCCCGCTGGCCCGTATAATTATTATTATTTTTTTATAGTTTTCTCTCAAATACATTTAGTCTTTCCTTTATCTCTTTTTCTTTAATAATGTGTTTAATTAATTCTCCATATTTTTTATTTTACACTTATTTTTATATTCCTTCTGGTTCTAATTATAAGACAAAGTTGATTTTTTTGGAGAAATTAAGGAGGCAAATTAAATTACTTTAGAGTGTTTATATTTTTAGTATCTTTAGTTTATATATTAATTTATTAGTCAAATTAATTAATTTAAAGAAAAAAATAAAAATAAAAATACTCTAAAGTAATTTAATTTATTTCCTTAATTTCTCTAAAAAAAGTCAACTTTATCTTATAATTAGGACCATAGGAAGTATTATATTTATTTATTCTGTTATTATTAAATTTAAAAGAAATGTGTTTATATATTTTTGTGATGTGAATAGAAGAAAGAAGGAAAATAAGAATGAAATTAACTTCATAACACGAATATATAAAAAAAAGAAGTATAAAAAAGAAGAAGTATGATATGAGATGGTTAAAAATAAAGAGAGTAAACAATTTTTTTAAAAAAATTGAAATTAAAAAAAAATTTGGAGGGTCCGGGCTCGGGCTGGCTTTGAGAGGGGTAGGTGACACCAGCCCGCATTATCACTTGTTGGCAAAAAAAAAAAAATGATCACAAATAAAGGAGCATTTCATTAGAAAACATGAATTATTAATAAAATCATATTTGTAACAATTTTTTCGAGACCGGGAGTATTTAAAATGAGTGAAACTCATCTATTACACGTATATTTATCTTGCGTAAAATTACTTAAAATGAATTTAGAATGCCGCGCATTGTTGAAACTCACATGTTTAATTCAACAATTAAATAATATAACATCAATTACTTAGATAATCATGGTTCTGTAACCCGGACCGGATCGGCAGGTCCGGCCCGGAAACCGGCGAACCGGCCGGTAGACCGGTCCGGTCCGGGTTACTATTTTTCAATTTTTTTTTTATTTTTCCTTTAGATTTTCATACTATAAGTTTAAAATTTTCAATTTTTTACCGGTTTGGTCCCAATTTGACTCCGGTTTGACCCACTAACCCTTAACCCAGTACCCGGACCGGTTCAATACCCGGTCCGGGTTTTAATACCTTGTAGATAATTGAGCATGTTTGTTTTAGCGACTAGATTACTTATAAGTTGTTTTTCACGTAAATTAAGACACAACCCCTCTCATATACTTATCTTGTATACCATAAATCACGATTGAAAAACTACTTTTAAGCATTCCAATCGCTAATCCAAACGAACACAATATCAATGATATTGGTTGGCTAGTTGTAGTTGACAAGTGAGATATAATGGGGGGGCTACTGGTTGGGCCAAAAAAGATATTGTTAGTAGGCGGTTGTGTGACAAATTGAATATTCATTTGAATGTCATTTAGCAGTGTTTTATATTGGATAAATTAAACTATTTATTATTATTATTATATGTTGTCACCATGTCGCATTAATATAAAATTTTTCATTTTTAAAATCTAAAACTAGCTAAAAATATGAATGCGGACGGGATAAAATAAAATATTTAATCTATTACAAAAATTTAAATTTTGAATTCTTATATACCCGTGATAACCTAATAAATTTTTTCATAACTATGATAACTTTTTTAACTTGCCTAATCCAAATAATCAAATTTTATATAAATAATTATCTAATATTAATGTAAAAAGAAAAATTAGAGATTACTTTTCTACTCACCCATTCAATAAAATTATCTCTCTTTATTTTTTATCTTTATTATTTTAGTTGTTACCATGTTCTCACATTTAATATAGCAGGAGGAAGGATTCCTCACGTCCCTCTTTTTATACAATCAAATAGATAAGATTAAATAGTTACGTATAATTTCGAGCCACCAATAATTGGTAACAAACTAAAAAGAAAATAATTATTTTTTGTCTTAAAATCCTAAAATATTTCAACTTTATTCTTATATATATAAGTTGTACCTATAAGAATAAGGTTCACGCTCTAATAAATGAAAGGTGAAATTGGATTTTTATACAAAAAAAATTAATGGCGTAACTTTATAAATAGAATTAAAAAATTTCTTCTTCACCTTATAAATGAATTAAGAGTATCTATACCAGAACTTCCATTTCTCACCAAGTGTCTGTGTGCCTCACTTTTTTGAATTCACAACTATGATCTAGTATATGTTAGATCCAAGCCAATTCTCACAATTAATGGTATCTAGAAGTCTTTCATCTATATTCCTACTAATCCTTTTCTTGTGTTTACGATCACTTGGTAAGAAATTTGATCGTCGGGAAGACTTTTTTAATGTGTCTGCTAAAGTTATGTCTTTATCCTCTTTCTTAGACTCTTTAATAATTCTATTTACATGTACTATGTAAACCTCTTGTTTCCTTGACATCATTTTGCCTTGTTCAAAAAAAAAAATTAAGAGGAGTAATTCTACCCCGTAAAAGAAAGAAGAGTCTTTCACTCGGAATTTATTTTTGTCGTTGTAATAAATTTTTTTTAAGAAAGCTAGTTTTTGGTCACACTTTTTATAAGAAAGAAAGCAATAAAGACTACTCTGCATTATAAGAAAGAAATAAATGAAAATCTTCTAAAGGAATTAAATGAAATCCAAGGGCATGACAAAGTTAACATATCAACTTCAAAACTCAGAGCCTCTTTACTCTCTTTTGACCTATAGCAAATAACCAATACGTGGACGAATTGCATGACTTTCCTTGATTAAATTCTAATTATTATGAACATTGATAAGCTTTAGGTGACTTAATAACCGAGAGGAAGATAACAGAAGGGCATGATACGCAGGTCTGAGCCACTAAACATGTCATCTCAAACCAAGAACAGCGACAACCCGTAAATGTATCTTCACCATATTAGGACTACTAGTAGTTTTCTATAAATGAATGAATTCTATAATAGTAAAGTGTTAAAAACATAACTCCCTGGTTAGTTTTCGATATGCGTGCCTCCGCCTCTCAGTCCCACTTTCCTTCCTGCGCCTCACTTTATTCTTCTACAGTTTTTTTTAGCTCTTCTCTCAAACATCACTGTCTCTATATTGCTCTTTCTCTCTCTGATTCGCAGAAATTTGTCTGTTGATTTTCCTTGCGAGTAGGGTTTCACTCTCCCTTCTTCTTCAAGCTCAATCGCCCTGTGATTTTGCGTTTCTTCTAATTTTGTTCCCTTTTTTCCTCCTCCTTTTCCTATTTTCACTGGATTCTTGTTGGAAAGGGAAAGCTCTTGGGCTGAACGTCCCGACCAAAGCAGCTTATTTATTTCTATGTTGTTTCTTCTTTGAGCTTTCCCAGGATTGTGAGGTTCGTACTAAGCTGGCAAGTGTGTTTCTTCTCATTTCTTTAGACATTATCTGGTTTTGCTGCCGCGGGGAGTTTGTTGAAAGACTGTGAGTAACAACAGCCAGCGTTTTAGCTGGTGAAACGAGAATTTCATGCTTGAAAGCTAGTTACCTATTTGATAGATTCTTACATAAAGTGGTGGAGTTTCTGAGCGGATTTGTGCAGAACATCATCAACCAATAACGGAGGTCAGATATATTAAAAATAATGACTTTCTGTCTCTGTTGCTAATTCTGCTCCTCCCATTCGGCATTAACTTCGTCAACTTAGAATCCTCCGGTGTTCCGATGAAACACTCTTCACTCTCCTCCGCTTTCTATGTTCTTTAGTATTCTCGCTCCATAGGGCAAGTAGCTCTAAAATTTCCCCTTCTTCTTGATTCAGAATTTGGTGTTTTGGATAGATGGCGATGGCTGTGGCTCCCCATAGAGAAAGCAGCAGCGGGAGCATCAGCAAGCACCTTGATCCCGGTAAGTATGTCCGATACACGGCGGAGCAGGTTGAAGCGCTCGAACGCGTTTACGCTGAGTGCCCTAAGCCCAGCTCCTTGCGAAGGCAACAACTGATCCGAGAGTGCCCTATTCTTGCCAACATCGAACCCAGGCAGATCAAAGTTTGGTTCCAAAATCGCAGGCAAGGGAATGCTCTGAGGAAGTCTTCGAATTTCAATAACTAGAAATTAGGCTGCAATTTTTTTTTTTTTGAAGGGCTTTGATATGATGGTTCAGCAATTGGCAACGCAGGTGTAGAGAGAAGCAGAAAAAGGAGTCAGGGCAGCTTCAGACTGTGAACAGTAAACTGTCTGCGATGAACAAGTTGTTGATGGAGGAAAATGAGCGGTTGCAAAAGCAGGTTTCCCAACTAGTATGCGAAAATGGGTTTATGAGGCAGCAATTGCAAAGTGTAAGCATATGAGTAGACTGAGATGAAAAACATCTTCGGGGTAGATTGATGTCATTATTATTAATTTATTGGGTGTCGAATGACAGATGAAGTTTTATTAGCTTTCGAGGGAATCTAATATGATTTTATCGATGGAATTATTATTCACGTTATTGGTTTCTTGCAGGCGTCAGCAGCAACTACTGATGCGAGTTCTGATTCGGGTGTCACCACACCTCAGCACTCGTTGAGAGATGCCAATAACCCTGCTGGGTAATTTCACAGTCAACATCAATGAGCTTCCCTCTTTTCTTCTTATGATGGTTTTCTTACTTTTTGGGTGATCTTCGCAGACTCATATCAATTGCAGAGGAGACCTTGGCAGAGTTCCTTTCAAAGGCTACGGGAACTGCTGTTGATTGGGTCCAGATGCCTGGGATGAAGGTTTCTTATTTCTCCTTGCTTTAAAATTTTTAGTAAATAAATCCGTGAGCAGGAGTGTTTAAGGAGATAAGTTTTGCTCTCTCCCCCTAAGAATTTTCTCCTTGGTATTATTATTGTCAGCCTGGTCCGGATTCTGTTGGGATCTTTGCCATTTCACATACTTGCAGTGGAGTGGCGGCTCGAGCGTGTGGTCTTGTTAGTTTGGAACCTACAAAGGTAAGTTCAGTCAAATAGTGGGAGGTAAAATTTGGTTTTCTCGATATGTTATTAATGTTCTGCGAACTTCTTGAATTTTAATTCACCACATCTCAAAATTATTGGTAGATTGCGGAGATCCTAAAAGATCGTCCATCTTGGTTTCGGGACTGTCGGAGTCTTGAAGTATTCACAATGTTCCCTGCCGGCAATTGTGCGACAATTGAACTGTTGTATACTCAGGTCAGCATTTGATTGTGAAATTTAATAATCCTTTGCACCTTCCTCATTTATCTTCAATTTCAAAACTAAATTTGTTGCAGACATATGCTCCAACTACATTGGCTCCTGCCCGGGATTTCTGGACTCTGAGATACACAACAAGTTTGGACAACGGAAGTCTTGTGGTGAGCTTTTTTCCGTGCTTTCTCACGTTTTTATAGGGATGTTATAAATAATATTTAGAACTGTATCTTTTCATTTTGTAATCCTCCTAGTTTGAGATAATTTACCTGATTGATGCTTCTATGAATCTTGAATCCTCATCTGAAGGTTTGTGAGAGATCACTCTCTGGTTCAGGTGCTGGTCCTAACCCTGCAGCTGCTGCTCAGTTTGTTAGAGCTGAAATGCTCCCCAGTGGCTACTTGATTCGACCATGTGAAGGAGGAGGATCAATCATCCATATTGTTGACCACTTAAATCTCAAGGTTTGACTTGTTCACAAGTATATATATCAGCTTTCTTTCAGATGATGTAATTAGATGCATGACGATTTTTGTGTAGGCATGGAGTGTGCCAGAGGTGCTGAGACCACTTTATGAATCATCAAAAGTGGTTGCTCAGAAAATGACAATTGCGGTAAGTAATCTTTTTTAATCTATAGAAACTGATAATTTTACTCAAAGTCATCTGCTCTCTGCTGTAGATATACATTTCACATTTTAGTATGTGATGTATAGATATTAAACCCTGAAGAGGATGGTGCATCCTCTAGAGATGGTTGCTTTGAAGTTTTTGATTCAGAAATGTTCTCTCATTTTGGGTTCTTGCAATTTTCACCAAGTGACCCATTTTTTGTCATGCTGAAGCCTGTTTCACGTTTCTGTGCTTGCTTCAAATGAAATTTCTGGTAATTTATTGTTGTTGTGATAGGCACTCCGCTATGTCAGGCAAATAGCTCAGGAAACAAGTGGTGAAGTTGTTTATGGTTTAGGTAAGCAGCCTGCTGTTCTGCGAACTTTCAGCCAAAGGCTGAGCAGGTAGGCAAATGAAATTTTATTTGCTTCAAATTATGTTGACGATGCAGAAATCTGCTTTGAGAAGTAGTTGAATCTCAGTTTCACCTTAACTAATCCATTATGCTCGCAGAGGCTTCAACGACGCTGTCAATGGATTTAACGATCATGGCTGGTCCATAATGAACTGTGATGGTGCTGATGATGTGATTATTGCAGTCAACTCAACCAAGAATCTGAGTGTCACTTCTAATCCTGCAAGTTCCCTAACATTCCTTGGAGGAGTTCTCTGCGCGAGAGCTTCCATGTTGCTCCAGGTGAGCCTGAAAAAATATTGGCATGGGTGTTATGTTTGTTTTGGCCAACACATGGGGGGCTTATCTGTAGTTAGATTGTTCGTCTACTTTTTGGACTCAGTTCTTGATGGAATGAAAGTTAGGAAGGATGTTCTTTATGAAGGCATTGGTAGCTTATGCTTAGCATAAAACTGGTACATGACAACTGCTTTAGCAAATAATCTTTGGTTAAAATAATTTTGTAGATATGTTAATGAAGATTGATCTTTAAATGTTTGTCTGTGGTATAGGATTAATTTTAACATAGGAGTAATTTTAACTAATAGTTACATGTTACAATCTCCATACGGTATTTGCAGAATGTCCCTCCAGGAGTTTTGGTTCGGTTTCTGAGGGAGCACCGCTCTGAG
The DNA here is from genome assembly GCA_963855925.1 of Inga laurina. Classification (NCBI taxonomy): domain Eukaryota; kingdom Viridiplantae; phylum Streptophyta; class Magnoliopsida; order Fabales; family Fabaceae; genus Inga; species Inga laurina. The sequence goes on along the minus strand of OY979707.1, from coordinate 65,190,207 downwards.
TGGGCTGATTTCAACGTTGATGCCTATTCTGCTGCATCACTTAAAGCAGGCGCAGCCTTTGCCTATCCTGGCATGAGGTCAGCTAGATTCACGGGAAGTCAAATTATCATGCCTCTTGGCCATACAATTGAACATGAAGAGGTACTTTAGCATTCTGTTCCCAGCTACAAATGCCACGAGTGCACATCCTAACCCATGTCAATGGATTTGAGTGTAGTTTGGGTCTTTCTCCTTGACTTGGTCTTTTTGGGGCCAGCAGGAAATGGCTATTTCTATGCACTGCAGTTGCCAGTTTTCTTGCTTTGGCTAATGCAGATCACAAGTTTTCATATTCAAAGATTACTTGGTGCTAATCGTGTTTACAAATTACATTTCAGATGCTTGAAATTGTTCGTCTTGAAGGTTTTGCTCAGGAAGACGGTTTTGCTTCTAGGGACATTCATCTCTTACAGGTGCTGTCTAGGACTCTTGTTGAAATAGTGGAAATTTCCTGTTCCTTACACTTGAGTGAAGTCAGATAAATGTAATGTCATTATTGGAATAAGTTTCTATTTTCTAGAACAATGCATCAATATCAGGGCCTTAATTTAACTGGCTGGGCCAAAGCTAGCATTCTATAGGTGCAAAGTTATGGTGGAAAACATCTTTGGAATTTGAAATATTGTGACTAACTAGTATGATGGAGATCATCTCCTCCAATGTGTCCTGCGTTTGGGAGAGAGTGACAGTCAAAATGTGTATGAAGCCCACTTCTCTTTCCATCCCCTCTCTAAATAGTAAATACACTCTATGCATTTACTTGCCTGGTGCATAGGATCCAAATCTCTAGTTAGTATATGTTAAAGTTCTGTTTGGAATTCGGTTTTGTGTCGTTATGGACTTATGTGTCTCAGTAGGCTTTTGGTGTCCCTCTGCCTTTTAATGATGGTGCCTTTGACCAATTGATCACTTCATGCAGTGCAATAATTTATACTGAGTATGATGTCATAAAATTACCCTGTAACTGAGCATTGTATTATTAATTTATTATTGCTGTTGCTAGTTTTGCAGATATGTAGTGGGATTGATGAAAATGCTGTCGGGGCGTGTTCTGAGCTCCTATTTGCTTCAATTGATGAAATGTTCCCTGATGATGCTCCATTGTTGCCCTCGGGTTTCCGCATCATCCCATTGGATTCAAAATCAGTTGAGTTCTGCTTATTTGTGTTATACTTCTTCTAATCAGAAAATATTCACAAGATAGCATTTTTGTTTTTTCTCTTTATTTTGCCCAAGATATAATTGCTTGTGTATTTGGCACCTGCAGCTGCTTGCAGATTAAATTACATGTACTTGTGGGTATCATACTAGGGTGCTAACTAAACACATCATTTTGTCATTTAGGAAGGGTTTGTTGTTAGGGGTATCAATATCTGGATCCCCGTGACATTGTTGTGATGTTTCAGGGTGATAAGAAGGATGCCGTATCTGTAAATCGAACCCGAGAACTGACATCTGGTCTTGAAGTGGGCCCAGCAACAAATCATGCTGCAGGAGATGAATCAACATGCCATAATACTCGGTCGGTGCTGACTATTGCCTTTCAGTTTCCTTTTCAGAGCAGCTTGCAGGAAAATGTTGCGGTTATGGCACGACAGTATGTACGCAGTGTGATTTCATCTGTGCAGAGGGTTGCCTTGGCTATATCTCCTTCTGGTATAAGCCCACCTGTGGGACCAAAACTCAGTCCTGGCTCTCCTGAAGCAATTACTCTAGCTCAATGGATATGCCGGAGTCATAGGCAAGTCTGCATATTATCTGAAAGTTATATTTACAGGAGTCTAAAATTAATGAATGATGGTGTATTGCATAATTCTTGAATAAATTTTCATGCTGTAGTATTATCTTTTTGAAGTCTATTACTTCTATCTCCTCTCCTTGTCACTATTTTCATTCCTTTCCTCTTTTAGTACAGTTCCTATGTGGGAGCAGAATTATTGAGATCAGATGCTCTTGTCGGTGATTTGATGCTGAAACATTTATGGCATCATCAGGATGCCATTTTGTGTTGTTCAGTGAGGGTAAGTTAGTTTTTTTTAGCATGGTATACCCTTCAAGTTTGTAATAAATTTTTGTATTGGATTCATTAGTGTATGGTTTGAGCACATCAAAACCAGTTGCTCAGTTGTTTGGGTTTTTATTTGGCATTGCAGTCGGTGCCTGTGTTCATATTTGCAAACCAGGCAGGGCTTGACATGCTGGAAACAACCCTAGTCGCTCTGCAAGACATCACATTGGATAAAATATTTGACGACCCTGGACGCAAGGCATTGTATACAGAATTCTCCAAGTTGATGCAGGAGGTGATTTCAAGGCCGAATACATTCCCCTTCAATTAAAATACTTTTTTTTATAGAATAGAGATGTTCCATGATTATTCTTCCTGTCATTTGCCTTGCAGCCTTATCTCTAGTTTTACCTGTTTATGCTTGGAACAGGGGTTTGCTTATCTGCCTGCTGGAATTTGCATGTCAATGATGGGACGGCATGTTTCGTATGAACAAGCGCTTGCATGGAAAGTTCTTGCTGAAGATGACAGTGTTCATTGCTTGGCATTCTCTTTCATAAATTGGTCATTTGTATGAATGAACATTGAACGCCCTGTTTCACCCTAAACTAGAATATATGAATGAAGGGTTAAAATAGGGGAGAAGTTTGTGGAGGAAAAATGAATCCGGAAGTTTTGCTCGCATGCCCCACAGGGTTAGCCTTGCCTTTGATTTGATTTAATTTATTCAGGGCCAAAAAAGACTGAATTGATCCGGCTAAATTTTGCCTCTAACAGTCAATGGGCTTGTTAGATTGATTGATTACTTGAACCGTTTTTTCTGACCAAGCTGCCCGCAAATTTTGACGGAATGAACCTGCCACCGTACCAGCACCTTCCCGATTGTTGTAAGCTTCAAATGATTTTTAATATTATTCCTATTAATTATGCTAAACTCTCACATCATATTAAACTTTACTAAATATGGGCATATATTATGAACAATACCCTTTGTAATTAGTAGATGTCTTATAAAAAGAATTAAAGAATATCTTTTAAATGACAGCTCATAACGGATATGATGAGGTGTATTGCTCTCTGAATTTAATTTAATTCTAGTCAGAACTCTCACATGCCACAACCCCATTTCAGTGGATACTATAAGATCGTTTGGAATAACTTATTTTTGGGTAATAAGTGTTTATAAATCGTGATTCATGGTATACGAGGTAAGTATGTGAGAGGAGTTTTATCTCGACTTACGTAATAAGAATTTATTGTCCAAATATTATGCCTGTGTTTGGTATCACTTATATTTAGACAATAAATCTTGAGATAAAATTTCTTTCACATACTTACTTCGTATACTGTAAATCACATGATTTATAAGCACTTATTACCCAAAAATAAGCTATTCGAAACAAGCATATAAGTGATACCAAACATAAGTTATATATGTTAGCTTCCGGAGCAGCTACAGGTGGAAACTAGAAACTAGAGAGCAGGTTTGATCGTTTCAAGCTAGTATGCCCTATTCGGTATCATGGTCATGGAAGTGAAGGCGTGGAAGTGGAAATGATAATGAAACTCCAATTTTATGATGTTTAATATCATTGAACTCACTTTCATGTGAAAGTGAGTTCCACAAAAAACGATGCGACTCACTTTCAACCTATACCTGATGGAAGTCTGGACACATCTATGGAATTCAAGTTTTGGGCCTTCTTTCCCTCAAAAACTAGTGGCAGCAAGGATGGCAGAGGGGGTAAGGACGATGGTGCCACAACAACGGTGACAACAGAGCATCAACAACCACAACGACGGTGACAATGATAGCATTCGGAGGCAACAATGAACTTAAAGCTTCTTCACCGGAATCACGACGGCGACTTCTTCGCCCTCTTTGATCTACAACTCCTCCCTCTTTGATGTTTGACTTCGTTCCCTCTCTGATTTCTTTTCCCATCGATCTACAGCTCCTCCCTGTGGTGGCTTGTGGCTCTTTGATCTGCGACTTTGTTCCTCTTCGTCTTCTTCTCCCTAATTGATATGCGACAGGCAAAGGCAGGTTATCCTTGTCCCTCTTCAATCTGTGATGCAGCTTTCTCTTCTTGTTACCCCTCTTTGATCTACGATCGGTGACAGCGGCTTCGCGTCCAGATCTAAGTAGGCTTTGACTTCACATTAAACCCTCTCCATCTTCAAATATGTGCGACTTTGTGTTCAATCACGACTCTCATGTTATTCAACTTTTAATTTGAGTCTATAATCATACTCGAATTCTCGCCGGCGGTGTTCGATGGTGGCCGTCGGCAATATCTGTGGTGGCTGATGGTTGTTGTTTTGGTGGTTGGGGGTGCTTTTCGGTGGAGGCTAGGGTTTTTGGGAGGGGCATATGAGTCATTTCATATTTAACATTAACATAATAATTGAAAATTATACTCCCTCCGGTCTTAATTATAAGATAAAGTTAATTTTTTTAGAAATATTAAAAAAATCAATTAAATTATTTTAGAGTATTTTATTTTTATTTTTTTCTCCAAACTTTTTAACAAACTAGCATTAGTGCTTGCCCTCTTATTTTTAAGAGGGGAGCAAGTGCGAACTCAATTATGCGTGTGTTGGGGGGTTGAGCCCCATTGGCAAGCATAATGAGTAATTGAGTTTAAGATTGAAAAAATAGCTTTTGGTATAAACTCAACTTTGGAGCTTTTGGTGATTTAGTTTTTGGAGAGAGTGAGAATGATTAAAATATTTTTTCAGTTATGTCTAGTGTGATATCATACTGATTGCAATTTTATCCTTAATGTACTTTTTCGGCTACCAAAATTAATTTCAACTATTTTTTAGTGCTTGTAACACTTAAAATATTTTTTTAACTATACCCAATGTGCTATCATACTGATTACAATTTTATCCTTAATGTACTTTTTTAGTTCCAAAAATTATTTTAAAATATTTTTTGGTGTTTTTAACCCTTTAAAATATTTTTCCATCCACTCTCTCTTACTATTATTACAAAAGTCACTTGTATTTAAGTCAATCCAAACAAGCTTTATTTTTATAAAAGTCATTTATACAATCGCTTTTCCTAACATAAATCACATTACACAATCGAGCTTTTACCAAAAATAAAATCACCAAATACTAAATTAAGAAACTCTATTTTTTTTATCCCTCTTCCAAACACACTCTGTCTAGAGATTCAATTTAAGCTCGTCCTTTGGTTGCTTGGTTTGGAATCAGACACGATATGCTATGGACGGAAAGGGAATAGTCCAGCTCACGTACAACAACCCTCTAAGCTCTAACTGTGTGCTCCCTGTCTCACGCGCTGTTCCTATAGGGTTTCTCCTTATCTTGCCAGGCTTCGGACATGGATTCTACTATTGGCCCAGTTTTGCTATCAGTTTATTATATACATAAAAGATTATTTTTTATATCACTCAAAGAAAAAACGTTTTGACTTTGAAATTTTAACTCATGTTCATTTATAAAATGAGCAAGACAGATGCAAGGGCTTGCTCATAATTTCAGCGACAGCTGACCCTGGTTTGCGGAGTTACAAAAGATATATGATAGCCACCTTACAAATATTGATGATGGGCAATTTTGTCTACAAGTTTTCACCCTAGAACAATTTTGTCTTGAAAGTTTTTTGAGGATAATTTTGTCTTGAAAGTGTTAACAAAGGAGTAATTTTTTTTTTTTTTGCCGTTATCTCAATTAATTTTGACTATTAGTTGACTAAATTTGTTAAGCTGGTCATTCACATCATTTTTGTTAAAGTGTAAATTTGCGCAAAAATTCTATGTGTCATTTACTTCATTTTTTTTACAAAGTTAAATTTAAAACTTTCGGAGCAAATTTGCATCTTAACAAAAAAAAATGACATGTGAACTGTTGTCTTAGTATATTTGGTCAACTAATTGTCAAAATTAATCGAGATGATGGTCAGGGCAAAATTGCTCCATTTTTTACATTTCCAAATAAAAAATTGCCTTTGGTGAAAACTTTCATGACAAAAATGCCTCCTAACTCTATCAAATATAGGACCAATAATTGCACAAGAAAGGTTTTTCCCTACCTTGCTTACAATTTCAAAGAAATGGACATCATAAGTGTAAAAAAATTATCTACGTTTTTTGTGTAAAAAGCCAAATTCATGTAATTTGTCTCATAGATAGTGTTTTTAGTCGCATGATTTGTTTTGTCGCTCTTTAATTGTTCGGGTGTTGTTGGGTAACAAGGTAATTGAATGATTTTGATGGAGAGATAATTAGATTCTTCGTGGTAAATTGATGGTGAGCTTTGAAAAAAAAAAATATATATTATAATCATCAATCTCAAAGGTTCTTTTCATGCAACGCACATACCAATAATTACGGATTCATATTATTTTGGAGGGTAGTGTTGTGGTTATTACTGAATCAAGTTTTCTTATGCTTTGATTACTCGCTTCGTGGTTACGTTTGAGTTTAATTCATTCGCTAATCAATTTCATAAGAGCGACAAGAAAGCTGAAGCAATGGAGGAAGGGGAAATGATAAGTTATTTGACCATTTGTTTATGCTTTATAAAATGAATATATAATCTGTTTTCAATTTCATTGACCAAAAACATTTATTTCATTTTTGTTATTATTAGGCTGAAAACCTTTTTGAGTTAACGGTGTCTAATCTCTATGGCCCCTCCCGGCTCCTTAGCCCCCAAAAAGCACCACTCCCTTAACTTTCAAAAAAAAGTTGTGGCCCCGCAACACGTGCCCTCGCTTTGTTCTTCTTCTTCTCCTGTCCTTTTTTTTGTTTTCACGAAAAATTGAAATCATGACCCAACCTGTTACTTTCGGTTATAATCTTTATACTTCAATTAAGTTTTAGTTTTGATTCATATACTTAATGGTCTTAACTAAATTTAATGTCATTAAACTCATATTGAGTCCTTATAAAATTACATTAACAAAAAACTATGATTTAAAACTATACAGATTAAAACTAAAACACATTAAAACGGTAGACCAATGATATTAGTCATATGTTAGAATCAAATTACATGTTCTACTAACCTCTTTCATAAGGTTAAGAGAGCCGTTGTTACATTTATCTTGAAAACATCCTTACTAGCATACTCGACCAATATAAGCATTTGATTATACTATTATAATAAGATCACATTTAATTGAAAATTTTCCATAACTTTTTTAATGAAAAGTTATGTAGTTCAATCAAATAGAAGAATTATTTATAATCAAGATCTAAACACAATATGGAACATACACAACATGCATGCATGAGGGTGAAGAAAACCAAAGAAGGGGACGAAGAAGCACGTGATTATAACCCTATCCAAAGATGGGAAGAGCATTGATGGACATGTCACCAGAAGATTAAGGGTTTGTTTGGTTAGAAGGGAGGGCATGGGAGGGGATGAAAAATGAGCCCCTCCCCTTCTTTGATTTGAAAAATTGGGGAGAGGGGCTCCCAATCCCTCCCATCCCCTCATTTCCCCCCCTAAATTGGGGAGTTTTGGAGGGGATGGATAATGAGCCCCTCCCATTCTATCCCCTCCCTTTAAACCAAACAGGCCCTAAAGGAGAGAGGGGTAAAATTTTATTGGTGATCAAAAACTAATAAGTATTTTATACACAAAAAGTATGATATTTCACAAATTTTGTGCTCATGGATTATTAGTACCATATTCTATAAATTTTATACGTATGTGTGTGATTGGATAACTTGATATATAAAGAATCTGACTTAAGTTTTTTTTTTCATTTTTTAAATATTTTTTAACTATTTTATATTTTGAAGATATTCTATTTTAAGTATTTCAAAAACTTAAAATTATATCTCAAATGCCAGGGAATTATTTTTAAATGACATGTTATTTAATAAAAAATAGTATAAAAAATTTGATATGGCAGAAGCAACTTTAATCGGTAAATTTGACAAAGGGGAGTTGATAGTCAGAATTTGAAATATTAGGGTTCTTAACTGTATAACATGTCATTTAAAAGGATGCAAAGGGTGATATATATGGGGTTGGCAACAATGGTGATATATAACTAAAATATCAAACATTAGGGTTATTAATATATAACAATGGTGATATATAACTAATGTGTGAAAAGGGTGAGTTTGACAACAATAGTGATGTATAACTAAAATTTAGAGGTTCTATATATCTTAGCCATATAAATGTATACGAACTTTGGTCCTACTTATAATTTATAAGTCTAATTTGAGAAGAAAAAAATTTAGTCCTTATTATAAGTTCACGTTCAGAGTAATAAATGACGGTAAAATTGGAAAAAAGTTATCAATTTAATCCACATTTATTGAGTTAATTAACTTTAAACAATGCGTGAGAATTAAATAATTTGAACTTTTAAATAAAGGGAAAAAAGATAAAAAAATATCATTTGAAGTTTAAAATCCCAAATTGGTTTTATTGACTATAAGAATAATGAGATTGACAAAAAAAAAAAATATATAACAATTGACAATTTAATTTTTTGAGAAATCACTGAATTAGAATTTTAAAGTTTAAGGGGTATTTTTTTATCTTTTTTTTCCTGAATAAAATCAGAATAATAGTATAAGGAGTAGTGTCCTGTCATGTGGTACTAGATATGTGGAGGGGTTTAATAGAGTTTTGCCCCCCAGTCGGGCCTAAATAGATTCTTGGGTGCTCAAATAAAACAAAAGTAATGATCGAAACAACGAAAGGCAACCTAAATGAAGCCCTGATGCACTATTAATAAGGGAGACCAATTTATTGTCGCGAATCTATTGGCCACTTGCTGTTTGTTTCAATGCCGGTTTAGTTCAACTATATCAAATAACTAAGGGAAAATCCCATATAAATTTTAATTTACTTTACTGAATTTAACAAATTATATATCAATTTATGTATCATAATTGGAGATTTAAAATTTGGATCAAATTACATCCGTATCCTTTAATTACTAAAATAAAAAATTAAAAACATAATCTTATTATTTACTCTATGAATTAATTCCTTCCATATCCCTTACTTATTATTTGCACGTAACCCTATCGTCAATCGTCATCTTTTGGTATGGGTGTGCTTGTTTTGGTGATTGGATAAATAACTCATTTTTATTTAAATTTATGGAATCTTAATATTAGAAAAAAGTTAGATTGGGTAAAATAATGAGTGTTTAGATTAGCGATTGAATAAGTAACTTAAAGTAACTTATGTAAAAGTTAATGATGTTTGGTTTGACTTTAATATAAGTGACTTTTATATTAATTAAGAGAAAAAATTGTAAAAATTATGAAAAAAGAAAAAATGAAGGGATAATTGTGAAAAAAGTTCTCATTGACAACTTAATTGCCAATGGGACCTGGGAAGATATCTACACATGGAGGGATTTTTTCACATTTTTCTCAAAAACTAACTTTGAAAATTTGATAATGGTACAATTGTAATAAAATTATATCAAACTCTAATTTAAATTGGTACACTCCAAAAGTCTTTTTTATTGTGCACCTCAAGTTTAAATCTTTAAAATTATATCAAATTATAATTTAAATATGAAATCCTAACTCATATTTTCACATAGCTCAAAATCTAATAAAATAAACCGATTAAAACCTCAATAATACCTCCAATAATCCAAATAAATTTAATGGGTAAAAATACTATATAGAAACTAATTTATGACATGTTTAAAAAAATTAATTATAAAATCATAAAACAACTAAATAATAAATCTAAATTGATTAAAATTAATTATTAATTATTCTCTACATTTCTACAGTTATATATTAACAAAACTCAAAACTTGCCTAAACTCTTATCCCAAAGTATTCTTTAATTAGCAGAAGATTACTATCTAAAGAAAGAGAAAATTATTTAGAACATTTTTCATAAAAGAAGTTTTGTGATTAGAAGTGATTTTGAATACCTCATTGATTCCCAAAATTATAAAAATACTCCTATCAATATTATTTTACACACACATGCACATAAGCTCCATTTTGAGGCTTATGATTTTTTCCAACTTATAACTTTTTTTACCTTAAATCCAATCACCAAAACAAACACCCGTTATAGTGTCTTTACTATTTAAATCCATATGTGACACTGTATAAGTACGATTCCACGTTAAGTCATGGAAACAAACAAGCACATCCACGAAGGCCGAAGCCCAAAATTACAAAAGATTAACTACTGGGGGCAAAACATCCCAGAACATCGCTGCGACACAGCTTCCAAAAAATGTGCTGGAATAGTACTCATATGAGTGATGACGAAGAGAGTCCCTATTAGTGGATCCGCTACTTTGTTCTGAGAAACTCTCACAGCCTCATACCAACGGAGGCCAAAATCTACAAGAGCTCAACTCAACACCACCTTCATTTCGGTGATTCACTGTTGTGTGAGCCTCCCACGTAGCCATCCCTTTGTCCTCCCTGAATTTTTTTTATACGAAAAGTTTAGGTTAGTTGAGTTATAGGTTTACTAACAAAATCCTCACATTAGTAAGATTTAACAATCTTAAAAACATGGGCCAACTCCTTTACCGACCGAATCAAATTTTATTGGCGGCCCTGAATTTTGATAAAGCCATTTTAGTTTTTTTAAATATTATGTACATTTCTCATGTGAAATTTATACAATAATAATCTCTTCTCCATCCGTCTTTTCCTGACATGCCAAACTTACATTAGTAATCCACTTTTATTTATTTTTTATTCAACTTCTTTTTTTAAAAAGTATTTTAGCTTTAAAATTATTTTTCCACGTATAATAAAAAAGATGCTGTGAATAACAAGACGTTATGACTGCTTGAACATCTTTATCATAGAAGATAGGCCATACATAGATTCAATCGTACCAAATGTGAGATTGGCCAAAAAGAAAATCATAACAAACGTGAGAGACGTATTGGCAATTGTAAATTTGTAATTGTTGCTAAAGACAAAATAGATAGAGATGTTAAATGGACTGGTAGAATAGAATGCATATGAATTGGAAAGTGGACACCGTCGAACCATAGACAACAGAGACGATCATCATTCTCAACTAGACAATGCACATATTTATTTTTGTGGCACGGGACGTTGAGGTGCCAATTCCGGAGTACATATTTTGTACTTTAGTCTCTCCCTCATCAGCGATTCGTATTTGACAATTGTTGCTACGATTTTTTGGACTCAACTCAACCTCTCTCTCTCTCTCTTCCCCTTTTCATTCCCTCCTCCGTCGGTCTTCACGGCGTTGCATCTTTTTCATCTCTACTTCCTCGAAATTAGGGTTTACAGCCTTCACACCACCCAGCTCCTCCCTTGTCTTCCTCCTCTCCTTTGCATCTCGAGCTTCCCGGTTCTTTGTTCCATCGTCTTGACCTAGATTTGCCGGTGTTTCAAGGGTTTATAGATCCGCGGGGGTCCTGTTCCGAGCTCTGCTGAATTCATCTCTCTCTTCATACTCTTTCTGCAGACATGTTTTGGAAGCTCCCATCTATATCTACCACCTCTCCTGTAAGTTTTTGCTCTTAATTCGAGCTTCCTCTTGTTTCCTTTTTGGTGCTAAATTAGTGCCTCACGTTACTTACACTGGTTTCAAACTGCGGTTTCATTTTCTTTACTCTCATTTAGTTCAAGCATCGGTCAGATTGCCCCCGCAAGCGTCTTTTATCTGGCTACGGTTATGTTTATAATTACCTGTTTTACCACTCCGCCAAACATGTTGTTACAGTTTCCGTTAAACGGGATCAACCTTTGTTGTTGCGGGTTTCCGTGCTTTGGAGTGTTTTAGTCATAATTTACCGGGACCGTTAGGCGCGTCTGTTTCGTTTGCCTGCCAACCATGCTTGGAAAATCTCAATTAGGACTTAGGAGTTATGGATGCGTTTTAGCGATTTTCTAAAACCAGTGTAATTTAAATATTAGTTTTTGCTCATCAACAGTAGTGCCATTGATATACTTTGATTGACGGTCTTGGGTTATATAATGTTAACGGGGACAAATTGAGCAACAAAAATTCCTCGTGTTCTCCATTCAAGTAAATTGTTAGAAATAAATCTTCTGAATATCTTGCAGCTGAATTCTACAAACTAGAACTCAAAGACAGTGAACAACTTCTTTCTTTTGCCTCTGAGAATATTGGATTACCTTTATATCCATTGACACAGTCCTCTATCGAGTCAAATTTTATATTTGAAAACTTTATGAGTACCTAAAATTTAAAAAGGCGATTTAAGTTTAACTGATGTTCAAAGTTTCGCATGACTCCATGCCTGCATAGCTAATTTATTTCCTCTTTGTTGCTTGTGGTGTTTTTCAGGTTGAGGCAATTTTGGATAAAGATAATTTTACTTTAGAAGAACTTCTTGATGAAGAAGAAATTATCCAAGAATGCAAGGCCTTAAATAGTCGTCTCATTAACTTGTATGGTTTAGTAATTAAACTTAAATTATGTTTCCCTGGCTACAAACATTCCAGATTCTCCTCTTTTGTTCCTCTTTTGTATCGTCCCAATTCTTCTATATTCATTAAAATTGGGGGTATATATAATTACACAGGAGGAGAAACTGGATAAGCAGTCATATTATATGAGTCAACAAATGTATTTTTATTGGTTACATTTTTCTTATTTCAGCCTCAGAGATAGAGCGCAGGTGGAACAATTACTACGCTACATTATTGAAGAGCCACCCGAGAATGCTGAAAGCAAACGGACCTTCAAGTATGCTGTTGTAACAGAAGTTTTTTTGTTTTTAATGTTAACATAAAGTTCGTTGTGTATGAACTTTGTATGAAATTTTTAGTTTCATTTTTCCTGTTTCTGCAACCTCAGCATCTGATTTTTGATTTAGGTTTCCATTCATTGCTTGTGAGGTTTTCACATGTGAAATTGATGTTATTTTGAAGACCTTGGTGGAGGAAGAAGAGGTATATGATATTTTTAGTTCATGGCATAATTCATTATCTGTTTGATATCATACAATTGCATTTTATTTGTATTGATATATGCTTTTTACCCTCATAATTGCAGTTGATGAACTTACTATTCTCCTTCTTGGAGCCTGATCGTTCTCATGGTTCCTTGCTAGCTGGTTATTTTAGCAAGGTATGTCTAATGATGCTGGAAGTGCAGCTCATAATGTGAGACCTGATGATGCTGAAAGTTCGGCTCTTAATGCGAAACGTTGTAGACATATCTGATTTAAGTTTAAATTAATTGGTTGATGTAGCTTTCTATGCTATTTTCTAGGTTGTTGTTTGCCTAATGATCCGGAAGACTGTGCCGCTGATGAACTATGTTCAAGTAAGTAATAAAAGGGCTTTTTTAAGTCTAGAATTTGATGTTTGCAATTATTTTGGGATGAGAAAGAACCGGATGAAAATATCAATGCTCTTGTTGTTAATGACTTTATGCAAAGAAACTTTTGGCGGGCACACCAATTGCTCTGTATTTTATTTTGCCTTGTGAATTCATTTTTCATTTATTCTTCAGCATTCTTTATGCAGGCCCATCAGAACGTTTTTGACCAACTGGTTGATTTGATAGGAATCACATCTATTATGGAGGTAATCTTTCCATTTCAGAGTGGTTATAGCATTAGTGAGATATTGTTGATGTGTTAAGAATAAATTCTGATAAGCTCTCTGCACAGGTTTTGGTTCGCTTAGTAGGTGCTGATGAGCATGTGTATCCCAATTTTATAGATGTGATGCATTGGTTGGCTGAAAGCAACCTGCTAGAGATGATTGTTGATAAATTAACTCCTTCTGTAAGTGAAGCTGTCTGGGCCTGAATTCTTTGTTGCCAGTGTTTGTTTTTAATTATCTGTGTGGTTCAGACATTTTCAACATCAAGTGCCAGCAGCTGTTGTGTTTCAGCAGTTGTGGTTTTTTTGGGATAATAATTATTGCCTGCAACTTTGGGTATTATAAATCTTTACGAGTAAATCTCCACTATTTTTATCTACTACATCATTACATTACCTTTTTTTAGTATGAGACATGTTCTTTATTTCCTGCCTGTGGACATGTTCAGTGAATCTAAATGTATCCTCACTTTAGGGCGTTTTCTACAAGCTAATAGTAGTCCAGCTGATGAAATTTGACTTATTGATAAAAGAACCTGTTAGGTGCTTCACTTCACAAAAACTTGTGTCCCATTGGACCTATATAAAATAATTTTCAGATAGAGAAGAGAGGATGAAAGACTCTATCCAAGGCTTTTGCATGCGATTATTATGGTTAAATAGGCTATTTTATAGTTCAATTCTTTTGTTGTAAAAATATCTATTGTGTTCTATTTGATATCAGAGTCCTCCTGAAGTTCATGCAAATGCAGCCGAAACCTTGTGTACAATAACTCGAAATTCCTCATCTGCTTTGGCAATTAAACTTTCAAGTCCAAGGTTTGTTTTGAGTGGTTGTATTTTTTTGTGGGGTTTTAATATAAACTGTGAATTAATTTTTAGCTTATTTTAATATGCAGTTTTGTTGCAAGAATTATGGACCATGCTCTGAAAGATTCGCAATCAAAGTCTAGCCTTGTTCACTCACTTTCGGTGTGTATTTCTTTGTTGAATCCAAAAAGATCTACATTTCCACCTCCCCTTGTTTCTTCTTTCCGAAGTCAACAATTGTATGAGGTTTCAACTCCAGTTAACCCAGATACCATTGGTGCAATGCTCCCAAAACTTGGTAATTCAGAATTTGTTTCTTTTGTGCATCCCTCCTCTAATCAACAATATGGTCTTGTGCATCCCTCGTCTTCTGGAAATTTGAATATATTCTAAAGAACTAAAGGGAATTCAATGTAGTAGTGTTTTGTGCGATACAACAAGACTGAGGAATTATATAAGCTTTTCAGTTCACTCGTGTTGTATGATTATAACATTTGTGATAAGTAATGCAATTATGAAGAAACTGCCTAGACTGTGGACATGATAGATTGGAGCCATACGGGGAGGAACTCTCATCATTCGGAATTGATATATTTTTATGTACCTGGGGTATATACTATACACGATTTCTGCAGATTTCATTGCTGTTTTATGCTTTTATTTAATTCAGAACAGTATTTTGAAACTTTTGCAATCACGAATTGGTGAAAATTGCTTTTGCATGAGTAATATTGAGGAAAAAGCAACTGAACTAGTTTATGCTTCTACATTCTTATACGAATGCATCAAATACTCATGTCGTTTTGTGGAGAAAAATAGTTTTGCTGCCATCTAAAAGCAATTGTAACCACTGATCAAACACCGCGGGTGGAAACCACTTTCTGCATTCATACATTCGTTAATTTATTTTGGGAGATCGTTCCTGAATTGGAGGTATAGAGGATAGCATTACCAACAGTTCTTTTTGCCCCAGATCAAGTCTTGTCGCTAAATTTTGTTCCTTTTTAAATTACTTTTTTGTTCTGCAGGTGACTTACTCATGGTTTTAAATGTGTCAACGGATGATAAAGTTTTGCCTACAACATATGGAGAATTGAGGCCACCACTTGGGAAGCATCGATTAAAGGTTAGTTCTCAAATTTCAATCATAGAACTGAGATGCATGGCTGTCCCTGTCTGTAACTCTGTATATAGTTGTAGCCTGGCATCTTGACTTGAACCCTTAGTCCATAGATTGCATTTCCTATGTACTTACTAAAATTATTTTTATTACTTCTCAAGGATTTATTTGAGGTGACCTTGAAACATCTTTTCCTGATCAATTTCGTTTGTTTCAGATTGTCGAGTTTATAGCAGTGCTTCTGAGAACTGGCGGTGAAGTGGCTGAAAAGGAGCTGGTCAGCTCAGGAATGATCCGACGAGTTGTTGATCTTTTCTTCGAGTAAGCAACAAGTAATTTGAGATTTGATGGATATTTAGATATATAGTGACATCCTGGTAGCTTTTGTTTAAATATTGCTCATCTTGGATGGTTTATTTTTCACATGACCAACCAGTCTTTGTTCAACTGATACAGGTATCCATATAACAACTCGTTGCACCATCATGTAGAAAGTATCGTATTAATTTGTTTGGAGAGCAAAAGTGATGTCATTATTGATCACCTTCTTCAAGATTGTGATTTAATTGGAAAATTTCTTCAAGTAGATAAACATCCTATTCTTTCTGGTAGTGATAATCAGGTAGGTGTATTCTTCAAACCTGTTGGACGGAAAGTCATATCTTGTCTGTTACTTTTTGCAACTTAGCAGCTGTTGAGATGCATTCATAAACTCTACCGTGCATGTGAAGAAACATACTGGTGCACAAGGAATTCTATAGTATTTGAGATTTAGTCTGATTTTCCTTTATACTTTTGTTTGTCTTCACAGTTTACGTAGATACATAAGTAAGTCAGCCTTTTGTGCATATGATAGCACCTAAATACAATGAATGCATAATATTGTTTCTTCTACTACTGCTGAGAATCTCTTCTAACCGTACTATTGTATCGTCATGTAGCCAACTGTACCTGCTACTGGAAAACAGGCACCGCGGGCAGGAAACATTGGGCATATTACTCAAATTGCGAATAAACTTATTCAATTGGCACATAATCAAAGCCACATACAAGCATATATTCAGGTTGGTAGTGGATGATGTATTCTTTAGTACAGGAACCTGAAAGTCTTGATTGTTTAAGTATTAATTAATTATATCAAACAATATTTGTTAAAAAAAACTGTCACTGTTTTTATATCACTCTATGGGAAAAATAAACTATGTCATGTGCCTGTAGATGTTATTAGGGGCAGTTTAAAATTTGATTCGATTCCTTGTATTGAAGTAGAGTCTTCTTGGCTATTAGTGTTGGAGAGAGTGGGGTTCTTAGTTTGCGCAATTAGTAAGAGTTTTCATTTATAAACCCACCTTTATCGTTCTCCTTGGACATCCTTACTCTTTGATGCAATTTATTGGTTTTACAACCAAACCCCCCCCCCCCAAACAAAAAAAAAGAAAATTTATGTTGCAGATGACTGGGTCAAATTGAAAATCCGGATCTGGATATTCTTTCATTTGAAATCATTGAATACTTTCAAGACAAATGGAAAAAATCATTTAATACTATATACAAGCTATGCGCCCTGTAAACTTTAATATTTTTGGGGATATCTGCAGGAAAATAGTGAGTGGAATCAATGGCAAGCTACTGTTCTGCAGGAGCGTAACATGATTGAAAATGTTCACCATTGGGCTTGCGGGTAAGCTTTGATCTCACTGATCTGTTTTTCTTAAGGATTAGCTAGTTCTTACTTATCAAGAGTTTTTCTTGTCATGATGTCCATGTTGACTTTTTATTTTGCATCTAATAAAATAATTGGAAGCTTGTGAGATCATGTCCCTAAATGGGTGGAAGTGATCACATCACACGGGCTACCTTGATAAAGATTAGGCGGGGTTGGTTTTCCTTTGACTGGCATTCAGGATTGAGGAGTGGATGTAAAATTATGGTTTGTAATTTCAGCTACTGAACTCTGTGGTATCAAGAGAAAGTATATACTCCTCCGGTCCTTAATACAAGACATATTTACCTAATTTGATTAGATTAAGGAAGTTAGTTAAGTTAGTTAATATTATATGCATTTTCTAAAACATCCTATTCATCTTCCTTAATTCCCTCCTTCCCTCTCCTCCTTAATTATTTTAAGGGAGCATCAATAGAGACAAATTAGGAAATGATTGATAAATATGAAAAATATGTCTTATATTTAGGACCAAGATCAACTATCCAAATGTATCTTATATTAAGGACCGGAGGAGTAGTAACCATAAGTACAAATTATCTTTTGCTCAACATATGTTAAGACATGGCTGTGATGACTAATATCTGTGCGACTTGTTTGGCCTTTTAATTTTGAATGCCTCCGGTTATGTTCCCTTTATTGTATGGTAAATCATTTTTCATTTTGATATATCTTTTAATTTTTGTTGTTATATGCAGACGTCCTACTGCATTACAAGATAGGATCAGGGATAGTGATGAAGATGACAGAGACTATGACATTGCGGCTTTAGCAAATAACTTGAACCACCCTTTTAAATATAATATTTATGGAACTGAGGAAAATGAAGAGGTGATTTCCTGTCGTACTTTCTGGGGATGCATGTGCATACAAATGTTTGTGTGCTCTTGTAAATATGTGCTTGAATAATCCCATTTTTCAGATTCGTCTTTTGGGTATTTGGGCCAAATTCAATTCTGGTCTAATCTAATGATCTGTTTGTTGCTTGTAGGACCACGGAAATCTTGTTCGTGATGGTGAGGTATTGGTTTTGATTTTTCTTGGTAACTAAAGTAATTTGATTAATCTGATGTCTGGGATCAAGCTATTCATGGAAATGTCTTCTTATTTTACTGATGTGTGCTGGAACAATGCTTCAGTTACTCTGCTTCAGAGTACTTGAGCATTTGTTTATATTTGGCTTGTCAAGCATTAGCAATTGGATATTTGAGCATTAGATGCTCTTCTTCTCAGTGCTAATTGCCAGTTCTATATGGAAACCAAAATATTAGTACTCATTTGGAATAGCTTATTTTTGACTTATAAGTGCTTATAAATTGTGATTCACAGTATACAAGATAAGTATGTGAGAGGAGTTTTATCTTGATTTGCGTAGTAAGTACTTATATCCAAAAAATAAGTGATTCCAAACATGCTATTAGTTGTCCTTTACTCTTTCTTGTTGATTAATTTAAAATTGATTTGACAATTATATTATCTAAAATGTAGGATGTCTACTTTGATGATGACTCGGCAGAAGTTGTCATATCTTCCTTAAGACTTGGTGATGATCAGGGGAGGTGAGTCTGTTTTCATTTTGTCATATGATTGTCAATCAGTTTTGGAGGAATTTGATTGATGATGATTTGTTTAAATTGTGGGATATGATATTTTTAATCAAAGGTTTTATTTTGATCCGTGATTTATCTTTTCCAGCTTACTCGCTCACTAGGTATACATCCTGTTTCTTAGTTTCCTCTGCATTTTCAATACAACAATCATTATCCCACTAGTTGAGGCTGGTTATATGGATTGCACGATACTACTGTTCTCTATCAACAACATAATCTTTGAATATTGTTGACCAAAAGAGTTTACGTTGTTCCATGTCATAAAAGATTTTATAGAGTTACGTGGGCTGTCGAGGGCTTTATTCAACTCCTTTGTTCGGGCTTGAGACTGACTATAAAACATAGACAGATTTTCCTTTGCATTTTCATTATGGCGACTAAAATATCCTTGTGGTGTTGACGCCAGAGAATGAACTATAGAAGAAATACAAATCTCTGATACTAGGAAACAATACACTCCATCATACTTCTTGATATATACAAGTTTTAGTTATTGGACAGATGTTTGTATGGGAATGTCATGCAGTGAATAGTCAGACTATTTTTGTAAATTCTCCTGGTCATTGTTACTTTGTGGCAATAGATTCTGATCAGGCATGCTAATAAAGGATTGCCTTTCCCTCCTAAAACATCAAAACCTATCAATTCTTTACTTTTCAAACTGCTTAGACGGTCTTGGAGGATATCTTCATCCCTTTCACAAGATCCTCCGTCCCTTATGTTACATTGCAACCGTGATGTGACTTAGTTTTCCAAGTTTTCTTTGATTATTATGTGTGCTGTCAATATTTGGTTGCCATTGTTTCTTTTTCTGTTATATTAATTATTTACATGTGGATATAACTAAGGGTCATTTCTTCAATGCAGTAGTCTTTTTACAAACTCCAACTGGTTTGCATTCCAAGATGACAGAATTGGTGATGCACCTGGGGGCACGTCATCCTCTGAGATGATGGATGAGATTAACTTGAATGGGGCTGCAAATGGCGGTAACAGCAGTAGCGACGATGAAGTGGTGATCGGAGAGGATGAAGGTTTGGCTGACAACAAAAATACTATTAATGGCACATCGAATGCAAGCTCAAGTTTCTTCAGTTGTTTATCTGCCTTTGATTCCATGAATGGTGGCATTTTGAATTTGGAAGGTGAGAAGGCAAGTGTGTCACATGACGTGGGATTCTTCGGGTTTGAAGCACCGGACAGTGAGGACTTGTTTGGGGATAGGCCACTACCTGAGTGGGTGGGATGGAGTGAACCATCAGATATACAAGTGGTTGGTTCAAGCACGAACCCCTTTTTGGATCATGATGAGTCCGATGACAATTCTTCTGCCAAGCCTCAACTAGGTACTAGTCCTACTGCTAATGGAGAGCCTGCCGTACCTTCAAATGGGTCTCCTCGGACTAGAGGCTTTTGTGAGGGGGATAGTGACTCAAATCTAAAAACAGCAGCAGTACCTTCCCTGTTTGAAGAGGATGTTGAATTTGTAGGCGTGGACTTGGAAGGTACTGAGAAGGCTATGGAACAGGCGCTAAAAGAAGGAATAATTGGGGAAGCGGGACCTCTGAAAAAGAACCCGTCCCAAAAGGCAGCGGAGAGGGAGAATTCCGAAGAAGATGGATCTGCAAGTATGAAGGAATTCAATGACGCTAACTACTGGAGGGTGGACCAAGAGGTTGCGGTTCTGGAATGATGTCCTAATGTTGAATTTTCTTGCTTAGCAGGGGCCGAGGCAGTTGATTCATGTACAGTATATTTTTGTTTCCCTTCTTGTTTGCTTCTGTTCTTTCCCTCATTAGATATCAAGCTTGTTTCTGATTTCCAGTTTTGCCTCTTCCTGTAAGCGACTTATGTTCCCCCCACCTCCTCCTATTTGTCGAATTTTAATCAGTTTCTCCCATTTAATCGTTCCCATTACGATGCAATGACTTATAATCTTCATACATCCAGGCATTCAAATAGTCTAAAGTCTTTGGGTGCGTGTGTCCTAAATGGAAGAACTCTGTTTAATTTGCGGGAGATTAAGACTGGAGGTGGTATAAATTTAATGATCAATTGAACAAGTTTTATTTTTTTAAACTTAACGTGCATTTGAATTTGATGCTACTTTTTGAATAGTAAATGGTATTGGATTCTGTCGAGCGTTTTTTGGGTGACACATTCGTTGTCAAGATTTATTAACAATGTATTACGGTAAGTTTCATGTTTGAGGACTATAGATGCGACCAATGGTTCATGTACAGAAATGTTCCGATCGGTGGCATGGATGGAAGGATTATACAGTTCACACGATTTATAACTATGCCTCTGATTTGTTTTTGTTTTACCTAACCTTCGATTTATTTTTTTAAACTTTGGTAAACTTAATTTCAGGAATTTCTTCCGCCAAAATTTGTGTCACGATGTTCAGAGAAAAGATGACTCTCGAAGCTTTATTTGGGCAAGGACATCCTTGTGATTATGTACAAAAGTGTTTTTCCACGCGAATGTATCAAATCAAAAATTAAAAAAGCGTCTGTCGAAAAAAGTCATCTTGCGTGGCCAAATTTGCTAGAAGACCAAATTATTCTCAATGGCGGCCATTGCGATTATATTACTAAAAGACCAAATTATTCTCAATGATGAAACGAATGTTCAAGAGAAGTTAATGACGCGCCAAATTTTGTGAGAGCAGTGACAACCACTGCCACTATATTATACTCCATCCACTATTTAATATGAGAATTATTTAATTTTTGTTTGAGAAATTAAGCTAAATAATCTATTTAATTATAGCATATGTCGTGTATTATTAGAATATATATCAATTTATAAGTCAAGCAAATTAATTAAGAGAAAAGGATAAATATAAATATTTTAATGTGACTTAATTAGCTTTCTTAATTTGTAAAAAAAAAAAATTAACAACTTTTATATTTAGGACTGAAAGTTGTATATTTGGATTGAGAAAGCTGAAGTTGAAAAATCAGGGTTTAATTGAGATTTCTAGGATATTTAATAAGGATATTTATCCTTTAGAACTGGGATTTGTTTATTTATCTTTTAATATTGCAATATCTTTTAATTATAATATGTAGGTTATCCATTCAGAATATATAATAAGGATGTGTATCCATTAAAATTAGGATTAATTTATTTATCTATAATATCTCAATTTTAAATTATTATTTCCTGAGCTCTATAAATAGAGTTAGGATGTTAATTGTATTCAGCGAATTGAGCCTGTCCCACTCTACTTATTCACTCGATCGTCTGAATTCTGATTTCCCACTCACTCTTTCTTTCCACTATTCCGTGAAGATGATAGAAGTGGTGCTGAATGACCGTCTAGGGAAGAAGGTGAAGGTGAAGGTAAAGTGTAATGAGGATGACACCATCAGTGATTTGAAGAAACTTGTGGCAGCTCAGACAAGATTCGCACTCAGAAGTGGTACACCATTTATAAGGATCACATTACCCTACAAGATTACGAGGTTCATGACGGCATGGCCTTAGACCTCTACTACAACTGATTACTCTTCCACACCTTTATTAATTAATGACGGGTTCAACCATTCATTAGTATTAATGAAAGTCAATTGTTCTTGACTGTCTGTGTGTCCCCTTTATTATTATAATGGTTTGTGTTTAACTATGAAATTTTTAAACCTGTAAAGCAACCGATAATTCATCTTTAGTCGTAAATTAAACCATTGCCTTTTGTTTTACAATGTGTTATAATTCTGATGATTCAACGAGAGACGCTTAACCTAAATCATGGCTTAAATTTGTAGTTCTCCTTTGAATAAAGTCACTTTTCACTACATATAAGCTTTTCAATATCTAAACTCAATCGTAATCGTCACGGTCTTAGGATTCTGAGCTCTGGTAAAAAGACGCCAAAAGGGATAAAAAAAAAACTTTGGAAAAAAATATGGAGAAAAAGTTGACAAGCAAAAAATGGCCAAAAAAAAAAAAAAGTGTTACCTTTCATAAATTATGAAATTTTCATTTTTATTGGGTTTATTTTATAAATATTATAAATTTATTGATATTTTTTTTTGCCAATTATAAATTTATTGATCAATTAAACGAATTTTATTTTTATAAACTTAACAGCCATTTGAATTTGATGGTAACTTTGTACAGCGAGTACCAAAGTTTTTTCCGCGCTGACGTATCAAATTAAAAATTTAAAAACGGCTCTCAAAATGTCGTCTTGCGCGCGCGACTTTACTAGAAGTTTCCGAGATCATTGAACAGCCAATCACAAACCAGAATCAAATTCCCACGGCCACCGTCACAGACTAAAAAAGACCAAATTATTCTCGATGACGAAACGAATGTTCTAGAGAAGTTTAACGACGCGCCAAATTTCGTGAGAGCAGTTACAAGCAGTGCGATTATATATATATATATATATATATATATATATATATATATATGGATCGAGAAAACTGCGGTGGATCTATTGTCTCGAGTGTCCCTACTTTCAACGGGTTATCACAGCATTGGGTTCAATTGAGGAAGATGATCGAAGTGGTGCTTAATGACCGTTTGGGGAAGAAGGTGAGGGTAAAGTGTAATGAGGATGATACCATCGGCGATTTGAAAAAACTTGTGGCTGCTCAGACCGGTACCAGACCCGATAAGATTCGCATTCAGAAATGGTACACCATCTATAAGGATCACATTACCCTAAAAGATTACGAGATTCATGACGGCATGGGCCTGGAGCTCTACTACAACTAATTACTCATCCACACATGGTATTAAGTCCTTTCTCTCATCTCATATCTTGTTATTTCTGAATTCGTTCGTCAAATGGATGTGCACCGTTTCTTTTTTAGTCCTTATCAATTTATGTGATAGTCGTCAACTGAGGGAAAATAATGCTTCTATGGGGAGATCTAGAAAAATAATGACGGGCTCAGCAATTCATTAGTATTAATCAATGTCAATTGTCATTGGGTGTTGGTTTTGGACGCCCCATTTCTGTTTATATGTGGAGTTGCAGTTGTTGACATCGTTTTATATGGTAGATTGTCTGTGTTTCGCCTTTATTATTATGCATAACTTTGAATTGAAAAACCTGGAATGGAGCAACGGATAATTCATCTTTAGTTGAAAATTAAACCATTGCTTTTCGCTTTAAAATTAGTTTGATCATTGAGCGAGAGATGTTTAATGTACATCATAGTTTGAAATCGTTGTTCGGGTTACCAAATTGGAAATGAATGAGGTGTATCCGTTGTCTTTGAGGTAATCTGGTTGTCGTTTGTAATTAGTTAATACGAGAACTCTGTTTGAGATTGCAAAGCCTATAGACAGTGGCAAATAACTTTATTCAAAAGCTGTAGTTGTTACTGGGTCAAGACTATGAACCCAAGTAAAATTCACGTCCTTA
This sequence comes from Inga laurina, assembly GCA_963855925.1. NCBI lineage: Eukaryota > Viridiplantae > Streptophyta > Magnoliopsida > Fabales > Fabaceae > Inga > Inga laurina. The sequence goes on along the minus strand of OY979707.1, from coordinate 65,165,948 downwards.
ATGAGAAATAGTACAAAAACAAATGTATGTGTAGAACAACTTATATTCTTCACGTACTTTTTTATGCAGTCACTAACAAGCATTACAACTTGTGTGGGGAAGGAATCCCTTCGTACAATGCATAAATCATTATTATGCGAAGCCTAAATAAAATTTGTAAATGTTTGTGCATGATATGACCGTATCCTAACTAGGATTATCAGCGTCCAGAAGATATACTTGTCTGATGGGTATTCTTTCTTAAATGTTTCTGCATGTTGTGCTTTTGTCATGCCATGTTATAAGGATGTAAACCAGGCAAGCTGGTCTCTTGTCTGTATCCTCTCATCAAGAAAGCAATCATAAGCACAATGTTACTCTGTTCTAAAAGCAGAAAAAGGAATGCGATACTTTTACGTTTAGCATGCTGTTTGGCGATTTCTGTGTGTAATTCTTACGATTCAGTTTGTCTTCTGCACTATTGTATCGGTCAATATATTAATGAAGCCTAGCCTTTAAGAATCGAGACTTTTCGCTTCAATTGCGTTTGACTATGATTGCAAGACCACTGATGTGATGTTACTATATATGTCAGGATGGTCTGACAAAATAAAAGAATGATTCAGTTGAATCAACTATTCCATGTTTGTTCACAAGCTTTTATACGTATGCTATGTACATTGGTGGAAGGTGATTTGGGAAGTAAATCATCATAGATCAATCCTTCATATTTATTTATTTGTTTTTTTTTTTTGGATAAAAGATTATTCATATATTCATAAGGAATTGCAAGGAGTTGAAGTCAGATAATAGCAATCTTTCTACATTCACCGCCTCAAAATTAGCTGATCGATGGAGATGGCTTCAAATTTTAATTCTGATTTTGGCTTATTAGATTAATGAACTTCATTTTTAATCGCATATGTAATTGGGGAATCTGCTCCTAACTTCTCCGGTTCATGGTTTCCAAATCCCAAATTTATATTGGTTATTGGTATGATTGTGCATTTCTATACGTTGAGTTGATGTCTTATTTATCATTGTAATTTTGAATTGTGTTGGCAGGTAGCACGTAATCTGAGGAGGCATTAGAGGATACAATTATGCTCATACTTCCCTAGTGAGATGTCGATGTGTTTCCTGGTTTAGTTTACTTAGTCCGTGGTGTCTATCCTCTAATGCAATCATACTTGTTTGTGACTCGATTCTGTCATGATGTGGCAATGCTGAAGTATCATGTACTTGTTTCATTATTGCACGTAGTAGCTTTATTTTTGCTGTTGATGTTCCAATCTGGTTTCTGAATATGGCGTCATTTGAAGTATGCCTAATTTTCTATGAACTGCCTTAAACTAAAAATTATCAATCACAAGGCATATCAGATGTCTAACAAGTATATTTTGGATATTTCTTGACTCATAAATATCTTGAGTAATACTTGTATAACCAAACGGTCCTTGATTTGGCTATTGGTTAGTACCCCTGACGGCTTTTTACTCGTTCAACTATTGGAGAGTGGAAATTTGATGTTTGTCCAGTTTTTATTTACGTAAAAGCACGTGGAACTGTCATGAAACACATTGTTATAAAGGGAAAAATGACGAGGCTATCCTCACGAACGTGCTTGTGGTTTTGCTACAATTTTTTTTTTTTTTTTTTGTGCTAATGTGCTATTACAGTAAAACTGTGTGATCGATATGAAATCTTCGTTAAGATTTAGAATTCCCAGGTTCTGAAATTAAAGTTGCAATATGCGTAGCTTTGACCATTTGGATCCCTAAAATAGTTATTCCAATAATCTTAATTTTCATCAGAACTTGTGATCATCGTGAATTATAATTTACAGTGCATACCTGTTAAACCTTTGTCTGCGCTATAATGTACACTTTATTAACCTTGACTTTCTTCTTTTACCTAATTCAGATGTTTGCATTTCTAATTTCCACTCACTGCTTGATTGGATGGCTAACGTAAAGCTGCAAGGGAGAATTCCAGCAGGGATTACCGTACACAGATTTGGTAACATGAATACCCTCTCACAATCACAATCCATTGTAGCATAGTCGTCATTTTCGTCGGATGAAGATTTATTATTGATTTATTGTGATCCATAAAGCGTTCTTTTTATTCAAGATAATTATGACACTAATGACTCTGGCGCTAAAATCATCATGCCTTTGTTCATCAATACTCCCTTTCGTGCTTATCACAAGATATCAATTAACAATTCCCACAAACCAATAAAAATAGTTAGTCATTAAATTTGTCCTGAAATTGAAAAAATTTCCAATATTACCCTTATGAATTACACTAAACTTTAATATCATATTAATTATAACTCTCTCCCACTACCCTTATTAAATGTGGGCATACATGGAAAAAATATTTAACGCTCTTTGGAAATAAAAAAGTGTCTTATAAAAAGGATCAAGAATACTTGTTAGTTGGTGTTTTATAATAAGGATTAGAGGAGTATTCACTAAGTAGGTTATAATACAACAATTATGACTTATGACATCAGCATCAAGTAATATTCATTTATTCAAACAAAATGGTTATGGTTAGAAAGTGCCGTCTTTCAGGCCAAAAAAAAAACACAGAAAAAGAAAAGAAAGTGTCATCTTGGTTTGAAGAGAAAGAAACCATTTTATGATAAAATTTCCATTATGATTATTCTCTCACGGTGCTACTGCTTCTTCTGATGCACCAAGGAGATTAACAAACTGCACTTTACTTTTTTATGATCTCCATTTCCCACAAATTCAAAGAGCTACTTTGCCATTTTAGCTACTTGCCCCACTTTCACATTTTGAGTTATGCAGATACTTTACGTAGTTAGCAGCCTTGATTTAGTGCTTAAATTGTGCCGTTTTCTGTAATTATTATAATTAATATTGTCATGTTAAATGTAATTTTTCAAAATAGTAATAATCGATAAAAAAAATATCATTAGTGACTAACCTTGTTGAAATTAAAATACTAAACTAAAATCTTGTAGATAAAGGAAAATGACAAAAAAATACCATTTGAATTACTAAACCCCCCAAGTTATCAATTTCTATAATCAAGTTGTTAATTTCTATATTCAAGTTGTCAACATCCAAACTTCAAAAACACATATTCCTACTAGATTGCCTGTGTGTTCTTTTGCTAATTTAGTTGATATTTTGGGGTTTTTTTAATTTAAATAAATAGTATTTTTCTGTTATTTTTCCTAAAATTAAATGTGCAATTTTGTTTTATCAGTGAAACTGTGTGTGAGGTCCACCGCACGGGTCATGGGGCTAGGGCCTGGAGGCCTATCTCACCATATATCTGTCGTTTGCCTCGTAAACTCGCTAATTTTTCAACCATTTGGTGAGTTAGTGCCGCAATAAGAAAAGCGAGAGTTAGTGAAACTTTGTAAGTTCTAAAATGCCCCTCCAAAACAAGGTCACGAGAAATGATTTAGTTGTAGTAGCTATATATATATATATATATATATATATATATATATATATATATGTAGTGATTTACATACTCTGAAAGAGAGGGATTCTAAAACATTTCAAAATATAAAGGCTGAAGCCAGCCCATCCAAAAATAAAATTCTACGTTTGTTCGTTAATGTATGATCCCATAGAAAAATAAAATGCTACACTAGATCTTTCATACATGTCTATTTAATTAATTTGGGTAGATTAAGAAAATTAGTTAAATTATGTATTTGTTAAAAATATTTGTTTGTTTTCCTAAAACACTCTTAAATCGTTTGCAATGAAATTACCCTTTGATATAAACTTAGTATGTGCAATCAATAGGAATGGTTTTAAAAAAATGAGTATGATAATATAGGGAATAAAGTAGATTGAGGTCTTGAATTGAGAATCAAATCCAACCCCCAACTAGTTCATACAAAATAAACTAAATTGCAAGAGACCATTAGATTGCTAAAAATAATATTTTTACGAATGAGAATTTAACTTAATTTTAATTATTATGGTCCTTCCATTCCTTCTCAACTTTTATCTTTTTTAAGAAAGTTTTTGTTTTCATTTATCCATCATTTTAAAGCTTCAAAAAAAAAACATATATTATTATTTGGATCATACTTACATTAAGTTCCTTATAACATTACATCCAATTTTCCAATAACACATAAACATGTGTCCTATTTTTTTCATTTATATTTATAGTTAAATGATAATAATTCAAAAATAGGACATATGGCTACATATGATTAGAGAATTTAACAAAATAGTGATAAAGAAATTGACCTAGGTATTTTCCTTATCATTTTCCCGTACACTTTTACCCATCTTTGGACATGTTTGAGTTAGTAGTGGGAAAGTACGCTTACATAAGTCGAGACAAAACCCTTCTCATAAACTTACTTCGTATACAGTAAATTACACTGAAAAAACAGTTTTTACTACTAATCCAAACAGGCACTTCATTGACTTCATAAGTCTAAGGCAGTATAGTAATTACCAAAACAAATGGATAGCATATTAAAAAAATTCCAAAAAACACACTAATATACTAGTTATATTTCTTAATTTACATGCTAAACTTCAAAGTAATAGATAGAATATAAGAACAGACGGAGTAAATATATTCAATATCAGTATATGAGAGTTTTCCTGCAAGAAAATCCAAGCAAGTGTGCATGAAATTCCCCAAGTGGAGCATAGTGAGAGTAATATTTTGGGGGAAACAATGGGTGCATGAAATGAGTGACACTAAAATTAAAAAAGGAAGATGCCTCACTATCTCAATGCAAAGGAAGGCAACTCCGTGCAATAGGGCTTTGGAACTCAAAACATAGAATTCAAGTATTCAACCCCTTGGAATCCCAACCTCTCTCTCCTCTTTCCTATACTTCCAATGCCTCCTCCGTTGACCATTTGACTCCCTTTTTGTTTTCTCTTTTTTTTTGGGTAATTACTACATACCCATTAAGTAAAAAAAATATTATTTAATCTTCATCTCCGTGTTGCCGCTGCAGCCTGCAGAGAGGTTAAAATCAAAAAAGCCGTTCAATGTGTTTTTCTCCTTGTTTGGAATGACTTAATTTTTATTTATAAGTGTTTTCAAATCGTGATTTATGGTATACAAAGTAAATATGTGAGAGAAATTTTGTCACGACTTACGTGAAAAACACTTATAAGTAAAAAAAAGAAAAAGCTATCCCATATATAATAGTATATGAAAAAAAGCCTAAAATTGAGATGTGAGGTTGAGGATATCACCTGAAAGGCGTAAGCAAGAAGCAAGAGGCAAAGCTGAATCAAATCCCAAAACAGCCATATTATCATTATCACTGCCCAAAAGGCACGCCCATCTAACCGGCGACACATTTGCTCTTGTGCACGTGAACTTGCCATTTTTTAAGTTCACAAAACCTTCAACAGTTACTACTAGCTAGCCAGTACCACTATATATATACTTGTAGTAGTAATTTTGTAAAACACAATGCATGTTTATTTATGTCCTATTAAAAAAATGGTAGCTTGTTGTTTGGATTGAAAAGGATCAAGTGGGTAAGGTCCCACGCCCACGTGTGGGCATTGCTTCGGAGTGAACAAAGAACACTGATATTGAGGTGGTTTTGTTGGGATTGTGACCTGTGAGAAAGAGCCATGCACCTGTCTGTCTCTCTATCCATAACTCTCTTTCACAGACCAAACCCACAATCCTCGTCAAAAAACATCAATCACTTAAAAAAAAATACCTTTTTCCCTGTTCTCTGCCTTCTCGGATCCCAACCCTTCGTACGTTTCTGATCAACAATATTAATAATGGGGTTTCCATGTGTGATTAGCTATTGGTGCGAAGACTAGGTTTCCCCTTACGTTGTCTGGTTTTCAGAACAGGATTTTGGAGAATATTTATAGTAGCCAAAGATAATGATGACGATGAATCAGTGAGGTGATAGGGATGGCACCCACTTACATATTGTGCATTGAAATGCTGTCGTCTTTCAATTTTTTCAGAGAAACCAACAATGCCCGCGATTCTTAGAGGTTCGACTTTTGAAACCAGCTTTTTAAGACCTCTGAGAGTGCAATTGTGTATATTTGTTTTTGTCCACTTTTCTCTGAGGACAAAATTCAAACTGTTCACTATAATGTTTGCCATGTTGGGTTAGGTAGCTGGCTTTGATTTGTCATGTTTTACCATGAATGGAGACCACTAGCTTGTTCCTAGTTTCAAATCCTAGGCTAGTTTTACAACAGACAAATTCTTGCTTTTACGTTTTTGTTTCTCTTCTTCATTGTCCAGCTCAATGCCTTGGCAATCCAGGAAAGACAATGGTTCAAATCATTCACATGTTAAACCAGATACACACACACACACACACACACACACATATATATATATTCAATACAAATTGATTTACTTGGACATTTATTTTTCCTCCTGTTCATGAGAAAACATGATGAGATAGACAATTTAATTTTGAAAGCCACTTGTTGCAACCCTTTTCAATGAAATGAAAACGACTTGAGAGTTTTATTTAAAACCCTTGTTAACAAATAAGAAAACCTTGATGAAGACGTTTTATCTACCTTTCGTGTGTGAAGTTGTTCTCAGAAATAATCACTTCATGGGATTCTCATTTCTCAGAAATAATCACAATCTCGTATTGGGCGTTAAAAAAAACAAAGGGCTCAACACCAATTTAACATTAATCAGTCTCAATCTTACAACCTCAAGTCAATATATTACAGAAACGGGAAGCTCATTGATGGTATACAAACTAAAAGGGAAGGCAGTCTTGGGTTATAATATTACAAACAGTTTGGCAGAATAAAGGCATCATTATTGACACAGATTACACTTAAAGAGATGCCATAGTTGACAATGGTTTTTAGTTCATGCGATGTGAAGAAAGCAAACATTCTCGTACAACTTAGGACAGTCAAATCTCTCTGAATTTTAGGCAAATATGCTCAGAAAGCCTGTCTTGTTTGATGCATCCAGTCCATGATCTCCATTTCGAGATCCTGTCATCCACGCCCTGCAAAAACCACATTTTTAGTCTCAATCAAAGGAATCTATCATTTACCCCATAACCCCTCAAGAAAACAAGTTTTAATCCTCCAATTCTGCCAATTTCTCATCAGTCTGAGAGATGTGTAGATCAGAAACCATATAACCTTCACCCCACAAGAAGCCATACCCAAAAGGAAATATGTGAGATGGACATGTAAGAATGATACTCGAAATTTTCTTTAAAATTGGCTTGATTTACTTATTGTTTTGCAGTAGGTGTAATTAAAAATCCCACATTGGACCAGAAAAAAAAAGATAATTTCTCCTTTACCTCCTAATATCTTTGCTGCCCGAATCTGTCAGAATTGTCAATCTTTTTGCTGTTTTCATGAAGTCGCTGCAAAATAATCACAGAGAAACAGAATGGATGTAAATACAGGGCTAAGATATAAGTGGGCACAAATACTTCATGCAAGTTGCAGGTATAAGTGAACTCTGAGAAAATCAAACAATGATTGGGAAGATTATTAAGTACAACAATAACTGGTACCTGAAGGGTTCTTCTCCAGTCCGTTTGACAGCACCAGAAGCATCTCGATAAAGCACACGGCTCAACATCTCAGATCTTTCAAGTCCGAACATGTCAGCCAGTTTCTGGTACAGCTCTTCATAAGAGCTGAGACATGAAAGGTCTAGGGTGCGCCCCACGTCTTCTGACTCCAAGAAAACCTTGCAATGACCTGTATCCAAGCCAAGTTGCCAAGAGAAGTCAGTTGTAGAAGACAATCCCGGCTGCAAAACCACGGATTGGGATCCACCAAAGAAGCTCTTTGCCTTATCCTTGCATTCATCAGGCGAATTCTTACGTGAAAAGTTCTGAGACCACACTTCAGCATGACAGCTTTGAGAAATTTGTTGCTCAGTCAGAATTGGCTGACCAAAAAGCAGAAACTGGTGTCTCTTGACAACAACATTATCAGATTTCTCCAAACTCCTGTTAGAATTTCCCATGGTAAGCAAGCATGACAAACTCTCATTTTTCTTGTCATGGCTCATCATTATGTTGCCATTAGAAATCCCAGGATGATGATGATGCACATCAAGCTGCTGGATGTTATTATTTGAAAGCAGCCCCAACTGCAACTTATTGTTTAGGTGGAGATCTGAAAGAGATATTCCGAATTGAGCATGCCTGGCTCCCTGTATGCCTGCAGGAGCATTATCGGAGAGACAACACAAGGGGCTGCTGGGCCCGAGGGGGTTGCCACCGGGAAATGCCGGTATCGTAAAGTGACCATCAAAGGGAAAGTCTGGGTGTTGAGGAAGCCGCATCTTCTTCCGAGGAGGAGAGAACGGCATGAGAGGAATCACCGGCCTGTTCGATACCAGTTCAACCAACCACGGACTTACCCTCTTCACATTCTGTAACAAATCTGGCTCATCCCAAGTAACCTGCCATAATGGCAGCCAAAATTACATAAACTTATGGCGTTGGCCTTTAGAAAGGAATTGCTAAAGGGGAACAAAATCTTGGGTACAATTAGCTACCAAGTTGTCAAATTGAAACTAGATAAGTCCACTTGCTTGGTTCTTTCAAAAACATTTCTCCACGAGTGATATTTTCATTGTGAAGGAACAAGGCCAAAGACAATACTAACAGTAAGATCCATGGATTGACCTATAGACTACTGCATGTGAATTGTTTGAAAAATTCAGGGGATTTAATGAACTGGGATGTTTCAGAGACATAAAGTTAGATTTCATAGAAAAGCATCGGTAACTGGTACTACAATCCTCGTATCATATCCATAAGCAGAATGGGAACATTATTAATTTCGAGTAACTTCCGCGAACTAAATCAGACAAGAGAAGAGAAAAAAATACAAGGAAATTGTCGGCAATACAACACAATGCTAATAATAATAATTACCTGAAGAAGTCTCCAAGGAGAATTGGGCCAGCGAATAGGATCAACAACTTGAACAGAAGCAACAGTGCCCATGAACCAGCTAATCCTGGAAGAATCCTCTGTCTCAAAGGCCATCTTAAACCTCATCCCAGAACACCATTGAATTCTCATGGCTGCTTTAACAGCCTCACCTTTCACACAAAACTCAGGAGTACTTGCTCTTGGGTAATAAACAACCTCAAGTGCTTGACCATTAGCAGCAAGTGTTACAGCTTCCATCACAGATTCTGGTCTCACTCTGCCCCTCCCAGGATTTGAATTCCCAACATTTGAATTGTTTCGGAGAAGCTTGTTTTCTTCTCTGAGCAACACACTGAGAGCCCCATAAGGCCCCACACAGTTACCTCCGGCGCCGGAGCTCCAACCGGAGATGCCGTCGGATCCGACGCCGATCCCACGCTTTGCACGGCGAATCCCCACACAGAGATCGCCATTTTCAGCCCTCAGGAACACAACAGAGTCCCCTGCTACGAGTTTCTTCTGGTTAACGAAAGTACTCCACCCAGTTGTCAGCAAGTGACGGCGAGGTGTCCCTCTGTAGATATGCCTGAACTTCCAAATTTCGCCGTGGACGTCCTTCGCAATCACGGTTTGAACCGGCGGCTCAGCCGAGTAATCGAGCCGTGGGAATATGGTCTCTGCACAGTATCTCGGAACAGAGAAGCCTCCACCATTGTTAGCATCGGACTGGGTTAAGGTCTTGGCGAAAGACGCGGGCTTCTCGGAATTCTCAGAGCCGTGAGTGTTTTCGTCGGCGTCGGCGTCATCTAGCTCGGAGTTTCTCAAAGGAATCAACTTGATCTTGGCGAAGACCTCGTCGGTTTCTGGGTCGGCAAGGAATTTCACGGCTGCCACGCGGCAGAGAACGAGTGGTGGAATCCTCAAGGAGGCCGCCGCGAAATCGACGCAGGCCTGAGCGTGCTCGGCGTGGCCCTGAGGAAAGTAGAAAACTTTCGAGTTCAGAGACGGCATCTGAACCATACCGCCAGCACAAGCGTGCCATAGTTGTGGATCCAAGCTTTTCTCAGCTTCTTCCTTCATTGTTTGCCGAACGAGAGACTATTTCGCTGTAATCAAACAGTGTCAGAGGAAGCAAGAATTGTTAAAAGCTGGAATAGAATCAAGGAGAGAGAAATAGGAAAATGTTTTGCCTTTTCTCAAAAACGAAGAGGACGACAAAATTTGAGCGAGTACTTGCCCGCACTGTTCAATCAAATCTTAGTCTTCACTGTTCGAAAGTGAAGAACTATTGTGCAAATTACACCCTGTTTCAGAAACTTTCGTCCCCCCAAGCACACCGTTTTCACACAGAATTGCAGAAGAACACAGCCCAAATCAGCAAGTTTTAGACTCGCTGAGAGACGAAAGACAGAAGAACAACACACTTTTCATGACGAAGCCAGATTCAGAATTAGCTGTCTCCCTTTCTTCTCCTGGTAACTGGTTTGATGATAAAGGCTTTTTCAGAATCTGTGAGTTCCCGTAATACAATTCTTTGGCAGAAGCAGCAACAACAACAACTACCACTACAATAGAATCTCTCCCGAGGTACCAAGCTCCATCGTCACATAAAAAGACCTCACCTTTCTGGCCTGGTTTTTGTCTGGTTCCTTCTTTATATTTTGTTCTCTTTCAGATCTCAAAAAGAGCATTTTTTTTCCCCTCTCTTCTATCCCCAGTCCCCACACAACACATACATCAAAAACCCCTCGCCGGAACTTAAGAAAACAGTAATAAATTGTTTACACTAAACTAAATTAAAACGGGGAATACAAATTTGTGGCTCGTGACAAAGAGGGTAATAAAACATTGTGTCATGGTGTCACGTCAGAAAAATATGGCGAGTTTATTTTCAACTGGGAACATGGAAACTCTGGCCCAGCCAGCACAGGTGAGATCAACTGGCATCGGTTGGGAAATTGTAAAGGGAAAATGTGCGTGTGTGTGTGTGTCATCATGTAATGAGTGAACATAATATACTTCGTTGTATAATCACGTTTCGCGTGAGATGGACCTAACCATTGGACCAAGTGAGTGTTTGGCAATTAATTATCCTGATACCTAGATTTGTGTAGATTGAGGTAAAACTCCTCTCATATATTTAATTCATAAATCATAAAAATTATTCTCAAAAACTAATCCAAACACACACCAAGTACTCCCTCCTCCTTCTTCATTTCCTTTTGTTTGGGATGTTTAATTGTAATTTATAAGTACTTTTTATCTCGATTTATGTAAAAATCAGTTATAAACTGAAAATGAGCTATCGCAGATTGGCAAATAAGAACAAGTTAAAAATAGCTAAATTTAATACTACTTCTGATCATAAATATAAGATTTATGTAATTTGTTTAGAGAAATTACGTAAACTAATTAAATTACTTTAAGTATTTTTATTTTTATTTTTTCTTCAAACTAATTTATTTTACTTATAAATTTATATATAATCTAAAAATACGCAACATATGATATAATTAAACAACTCAATTAGCTTCTTTAATCTCTTCAAAAAAATGTCAATTGAATTTTATATTTAGGATTAGAGAGAGTAACTATAGGGAATTTATTTTTTTTTAAAAAAATACCCCTATTTATGAATGACTGAGAGAGTGCAATAATAAGAAAATGATGAAAAAAATGTATGGGGAATAAATGATGAAAGAATAATTGAGAATAAATAAGTAAGGGTGTATTTATTATTAAGATAATTTTTTTAAAAAAAAAATCTTATAAGAAAGGACACGTCGATTAAAAAAAAAAATCTTATATATTATTTTGCTTGCTCTCGCGTCGCTAGCTTGTTGAGGAGAGAAAGAGAGGAGTTGTTGTGGGAATGCACGCGCCTTCCAGGGGCGTGGGAGTAAAGAGAGAAGAAGTGAGGGTCCACGATTTTTTGGTCGGAAGAGGCGCGGGGTGGGGTGGGTTGAGTCAGTCTGCGGTCACACTTTTATCATACTAAAGGCACAAAAGAAAAAATAAAAACAAAATAATTAAACAAAAGGCAAAATAAATGGAATCTTGGCCAAAGATCCGTTTTCTCATTTGCTATTTACTAACCTGCATAAGCCCAAATGAATCCACGCTTGAACCAGCTTTAAATTTCACTTACTACTTGAATTTTGTTGAATTTCGATGAATATCTTAAATTTTTTTGTTAGCTGATTTGTTGTTCTCTTTTAATCTTGTGTTCAAAGAGGCTAAAAACACTTAACACGAGACTCAACTAAAGATCAGCTCGAGCTGAGAAAGCACCACCAACTGCGACATATGGAACATCCAAACCCTAAGACGGTTGTTCCGATACATAATCCCTTTCAAATGGGTACTAATTAATGCCCCTAAAACAAAGCTTACTGCCTCATAAAAATTCCTAAAAGATGTGGCACGACGAGAAGTAAGTGGAATCATCAATCAATATAGGTTAAAAAATGAGTTATGTTGTATTATTTAGTATCTTAAAATATTTTTTAATGTTACTCAGTATTCTAAAATAATTTTTTATGCATGTAACGTCCCAAAGCATTTTTCCACTGGCACTCAATGTCGCATAGTAATTTTTTTTTTTTTTAACATTCAACACCCTATGATATTTTTTCCAATTATTATAAATTATGGGTACTCCTTGCAACTGAGGAAATGTTTAAAAGGCAAGTTGTGCTAAAAAATACTCCTTCCGATTCAAAGTATAAGATGTTGTCAGCTGATTCATATAACTAAATAATGTTAGTTAAGTCATGTATCTTAAATCGATAAAATTAACCTATTTTAAGATACTTCTAATATTTTAGGCTAAAAATACTTTATGATAATGAGTGCTACTAGAACAATATTTTAGGTTATTTCATACAACTTGATTTAAGATCTGTGAGATGGATTGTAGACGAGTTATATAAACAATATAACTGATCTCACTAGATGATTTGGTCTGGTTCCACCTTTTCTATCTTTGGAAATAGGCATGATCTCAACAGAAGAAAAATTAATCCTTTTTGAGACATCTTTTTTCCCTTTTCCACGTGTTGAGAAAAGTATCTAATTAAGGAATTAGAATGGCATATTCGTGCACAGTACTTGGGGAGACGAAAGCCAGGACCCAAGTAACTAGAAGTTTCACCTTATGACAGACTCCTACAGTCCTACTCCACTACAAGAGTCTTGCTTCTTTACACTACCGCTCCACTATAATCTCCCTCTCATTCAAAGCCACAAATTAACTTATCCTCACTCCTGTACTTAGTATAAGACTTTTATACATAATCTAATCAAATTAAAGAAGTTAGTTAAATTAGTTAATATAACATGTATTTTTTAAAACACCCCAGTTATCTTCTCTAGTTACATTTTTCCCGTTCCTCCTTAATTATTGTTGAAGAAACATTAGTAGGCGTAAATTAAGAAAATGTTGATAAATATAAAAAATAATTAAATACTCTATGGGTCTATTTGGGTTAGCGTTGGAGAAGCACGTGCATGTAAGTCGGGGCAAAACTTTTCTTACATACTTACCTCGTGTGCCATAAATCACATCAGAAAAAGCAGTTTTTACCACTAACCCAAACAGATACTATTTAATACCAAAATCAACTTCTTAAATAAATCTTATATTAAAAATCGGAAGAAGTATTTTTATACTAATGGGAATTGAATCTTAGGATTGGTCCCTAACAAGTCACAGCATGACCAACAAATGTGGCCTATATTTAGTATCCACAATAATAACAACATATACCTCAGACATTATTATGTCTGATAGGAAGATGTGTGTGCCTAATATTTAGAGATATTCAACTTTAATTAACTTGACAGTAAAATATTGTATTGGCAAGCATGTACAGTATAGAGAGAGGTTGATACGACGTATGATGAATGGCAGAGAAAGTGTGATGTTTGTTGGCGTGAACGAGTGAATTTAAGAAAGGGAGGGAGAAGAGAGCATGCGAAACAGTAAACGACAGTGATGGGAACAAAACAAAGAGACGATAGGCAAAGAGCAGAGGCTATATACGACGTACGTACACTTGTATTCCTCTTACTTATTGTGTGTTGGGCTCACAAGACGGCACTTCATTTACTCCATTATTCACTGTTTTGGGTATCCCTTCTCACACTCCATTCCAAGCTATTCGTCTTCTTTTTCTTCTTCCTTTTTCTTTCAAGTAGTCAAGTTTCAACCCTCTCTCTCACATAATTCCTTCTCTTAATAACCCCAACTCACTTCTCTTACTTGTTCATTCGTAATAATGAAACACATCCCTCACTTATAGTTTCTCTTACACATTCTATCCCTAACTATACACTTCATTTAATTCTTTATTTCCATGAGTCTTCCCCAATTTGTAGTATATATGTATGTGTTTGTTTTACAACAGGCCAAAAGGAAACAAGTTAGGTTTTGGCGGCAAATGGAGCGAAGCTGAAGGGTGTGTTTGGTTGGTTACGTTGTGGCAGGCCAGCCATCATGAATGAATCAATTATGTATTATAAAACTTTGAGTTGAAATCAGAATTTTGTTTTGTGTTTATATGGGCAGGCAAGATGACAAAGGGGCAGGGACCAAAACGGAAAACACCAGCAAGTACGATACATGCTTGGTTTATCTGCAAGCCTGCAAACACATAATAAATAAGGCAAATATAATAATAATATTAATGAATAATATTAATTCATAAATCTCTCTTGACCCTATCAAATTAAATGAATGCCAAACCACCTTCCCCATTTTTACTAAGTATAAATCCATAAAGCTGTCCACCACATCTACTCTGATATAAATTACGACACATCAATCTGAATGAAGATTCCAAGTATATATATCATGCACGAATAAGAGCAAATATGGATGCGTTTGGTTCAGTTTATTGGACAGAAATAAATTCGTTTTTAAGTAATAAGCTCAAATAAAAATATGTTGTGTTTTTGTAGTGTTTGATTTATCTTATTTTAATTACATTACGGATAGAATAAACTACTTATTAAATAAGCTCCTCATTAACAGCTTTTCTATTAAGTCACTTATTACGTAAGTCAAGATAAAACTCATCTTACATACTTACTTCGTATACTGTAAATCATGATTTATAAGCACTTACTGTCTAAAAATAAATCGCTCATTCAAACATAAATCACATTATAAAAACTGACTTTTCTATTAAGTCATTTTTAATAAGTCAGAATCATAATAAGTCATTTTTCCTATCACTATCTCAAACACACTCTATATATATATGAAGTAAAATTTAAGAGCCTACTGCAACGCAGGAAAATTAAATTAAAAAAAGAAAGTAATTAATAACAAGTGGATAGGTATGGCTCAACAGTGAAGAGGGAAGCTAAAACGCAGGACACGCGTGTTGTTTTAGGTGAAGGGACAACGTCGGTGTACCTACTTGTAACGTCAACGTAGATCCATTGGTATATGAATAATACACTGAAATTATTAGTGATAATATTTATGGGTATCGATATGAACAAAACCAGGGGGGGTTGGAGACGTGTATACACATACTTATATATATATACAGAGAGAGGGGGGTTAGATTTTGATGAAATGAAGGAAGAAAGAAGAAGAGGTAGGGAAAAAGAACAGGATTGGTTAGGGGAGAATCAACAATGATACCGACACACAACGTCGAGACAATTAAGAGAATCAACAATGATACCGACACACAACGTCGAGACAATTAAGAGACGAAGATGAAATCACAAACTTCCCATATCAATGTTACGTTGCTCGTGTCTCCCTCCCTATTCTTTTGTTTTCAAACTTGGCATCAACCTCACTAATAATATGTGTATATATTTCAGGCATCCATCGTTCACACGCCTATATATTCTGATACAATATGATATGCAAAAGTGGTTTCTTTTCATTGCAAGCTTGACCTGGCAACATAATGGATCATGGATTATTCGGGTCTATTGGACTTTCCGACCTCGTACCCATCAGTGTTTTTTGGGGTTGATTTAGTCAAAATCCATCCATTATGTCATTTAAATTCATTGTTGTACAAATATATATATATATATATATATATATATATATATATATATATATATATATATATATATATATATATATATATATATATTAACTACTATTTTAATTGTTACCATCAATTATATATAATTTGGTTCAGGTCAAATATATATATAGGGGTAATTTGTCATTCTCAGCATTGTTTGGATTAATTTTTACAATAGTGGCTTTTGTGCCAGCTGACTTTTACATATTAAGGTTGAGATTGGATCATATATTAAAAATTTAGATTAAGAACGTTCCAATCCAAAAAAAAAAAAAAAAATCAATAGTCAGATAAAAGTTGTTTCCACTTTAAATCTATTTTAGCTTAAAATTCATCTTCCCCTAAAAGATACACAAACACTCAATTTTCACCTAACTAATTTGTTTTTTCTTTTTCAAATTGACCTTTTAAGCTTCCCACCATGCATTTAAAGTGTATTTGGTTTGAGGGGGAACAAAAGAGAGAGTATAATATCGTATTTGATTTGTTAGAATGGAGGGAGAGGAAATGATCCTTTATTTTGTTTAAAAAAAAAAGAAATTAAAATTAAAATTTTGACTCCCCTCCTATTCTTCCTCTCAAACCAAATACACCCTAAATGGATATGGGAGATACTTGTTGACGAAGAAAGTGACTGTTTTTGAGTGAACATGGGAGAAACTTATTGATGAATGATGTGTGGGATTGGTAGGGATGTCTGTCTGTTTGGAAGCAAGTCTGCATTTGGAGAAGATACGTAGATAACCGCAGGAGTAGGGGGTAGGGTGCGAGTTGAAGGGAAGGTCCCACGCTGGGCCCCCCGAAACAGAGGGAGGTCCTCATTGTGCTGGCAAATGGAAATGGATGGCCCCACATTTAATAATTAAATGAATCCACCCTTTTCTTGTGTTTTTAGCCATCGAATTCACCCTTTTTATTTAATTAGAAACAACAACAACAACAATAATGATAAGCTCTCAACTCATCAGATCAGGTCCTAATATCTTTCTTTCCCGTGGAGTTGAGTTTCGGAATGAGTTCATATTTAGGGGGAAACTGACAAATGGCCTTCCTTTTAAAAAAAAAAAAAATACAAAAGGCCAAGACAAAAGTTTAGAATTAGAAATAATCTTCTAGATTACATGCCCACCTACTATACCATATCATCTCGCATGTACCCTGTATAACTAGGATGCACCAATGGTAACACTACTAGACCACCAACTACTTGGTGAGCATCCCTGACCAAAAAATCTGCACAGCTAATTGCCTCTCTGGAAGCATAATGCAACTAAGCCTCCCAGTCCGAGAACAATAGTTCCCGAGCTTCCTGAATCTCCCCTTTAAGAGGATGGTGAGTATGACTTCTGCTATCTCGTAAAATCAACTAATAAGCCTCTAACGAATTTGTATATGCATGCACTTGCTAAAGGCTGAACTGTTTACAGAGATTCAAACCAGTCATGATCCCCAATAATCCAGTTCCTGTGGTCGAACCAACACCTAAGTGACATTGGAAGCCAACCACCCATTTGCCTTGTTCATCTCGAATCACCCCGCCACACGAAGCCCATCCTGCTACATCGACAGAGGCGTCTATATCCAAACGGACATACCCAGGCGGCGGTGGGTGCCAACGAAAATTCAAAACATGATCAGTCTGGAACAAGATGTTGTTAAAAGTGTCAAACATACTGCTGTCCATCAAAGAAAAAATCTCTTGATGAACGACATCTTGTGCTTGCATGCGAGGTCCTTCCATCACTCCTTTGCAACTATTCTTCCATAAGAGACAGCAAATAAGATTGAAATTTTGAACCAAGGCCATCTCCTGAAGCGCTCAAAGCCCATATGACGGGAAACATTCATCCTAAGCCAACCCTCAAATCAGTTTGAAAAAAACGAAAGCGAGAGTTAGGGTGAACAAAATATAACCACACATTTCTGGAGAGCTCACAATCACGAAGGATATGAAGTGTATTTTCCACTCTCTGACAATGAAAAGGACACTCCTCACTCTGGGTTAAACCTCTCCTAGCTCTGAGATAGTTTGTAGGAAGTTATTCATGAATCACTTACCAGAGAAAAAACTTCACTTTTTTCGGTACTAGGAGTTTCCACACCTTTTGCCACTGGAACTGAACTATCGGATCTCGTTGTGTGGAAATAAGTTCATAAGCAGCACGAACACTAAAATTCCCATATGAAGTTGTTCTCCAGTAGAAAGTGTCAGCTACGTGCCCTCTTGGTGGATTAATATGGGCAATGATATCAATCACCCACTACAGAAGAAACTGCCTCCACAGTTGAATATTCCAACTACCATCAAGTAACACAAAGTTTCGAACTTTGGCATGTGGGTTTATTTCATGGATATTCCAGTATACTAAATGAATAAGAGGCACTTCAACTGGGGTCCATAGGTCCTACCAAACATTGCTAGACCTACCATCACCCATACGCATAAAAATGTCAAAGAACAAAACCCAAACGCGCGTGTGCACACACACACACCCCTTTCTTCCACATTCCCATAAAATGCTAGCAAAGCCTCGAGCTTAAATTCAGTAATAATATACAGAGATGAAGAAAACACTGACTTCAAATCGTGAACCTAGATCAGTAAATGAGAAAGTCGACAAACATTCAGCAACCAAAAAGCAGAGGAAAAAACAGAACATAAGTAAAAAAACCTGTCAGACCAGAGAAGCTCCGGCGACTGAATGACGTCCCTCGACCTCAGATCTAAACACCCAACAACGGATCTGGCCACCAAACTGCACGGACAAGCCACAGATCGCAACAAGCAACTGAATAGGGGACGGCTCAGCAGGACGATCGGTCAACAGAAAATGAGTCACGGACGGCGATGAGCTTCACAGCCTCTGACCATACCGACACTAAACGCCGACGACACGACCACAACCACAACGGACAGCCAGATTAGGGAGAACATGCACAATTGAGGGAGGTGTAGGTGAGAAAATGAGAAGAGGTGTGAAAAAACTCTGGAGAAATCGAGTATTAACCAAGAACGGTGGGGGTTCGTTGCGCATTAATTGCCTATAATAACTGATTTCTGCTGTGCCGCACCAAAAAAGCTCAAGCTGTGAGCTTCTTCATTATCACGGATTAATGATAAAAGCTCAGCACAAACTATCGTGAACCCAAACAGGATGTATAATGCTCACCGGGCTTTTTTTCCCCTACTGCGCGTTTTCCCTCCCTTAACGTTGTGCCAAACATACCCTTATTAGAGAGATGGACCCAAATCAAAGAATCGGAACTCTATTAGACCGTTTGGTTCTATTCCATGGAAGAGGGTTGTTTGTAATCTTGATGCAATAAACTGATTATATTATTTGGTTGGGCTTATATAATATAAAGAGGATTACATTGCTAGAACTGATAAATGAGAATACAAACATCCTGTAATAAAGTGAAAAAAAACATTATTGTCATTATAATTTTTTAAATTGACCAAAGTGCCCACCCATAAACACTATTAAATATTAAATAATTATCACAATTAAATATTAAAAAATTAATTAATAATATAAAAATTTTAAAAATATGCCCCCATTAAGAAATTAAAAAAATTATATTCTATCGTTAAAGATATTAAAATATCCTATTATATTCTCACCATTAAAAATAAAAAATTACCATCAACCTGACTTGTGTACTGCATAATATTTCAATCGTTAAATATTAAAAAATTACTATAAACACAACATATACACTGCAAAAATTGAAAAAATTACCTTGAACTCTACATGTACATTATACATATATGTGTATTCAAGGATAATTTTGTCTCATGCTATAATATTCCCATATATTCTCATGTTCAGTGTAATTCAATCAAACGCTTTAATGCATATGTATCATTTTCTTTAATGACAAACCAAACAAATTCATGTAATCATTGTTACATTATATCACATTACATTGCACTATATTCTATTGGTTACCTCTAATTCTGTAAACAGACACTATGTGTGCAGGATTTACATGGTCTTTTCCTAATTTTTCTAAAATATTTTGTTGTGAAGATGCCCCCTTCCCTCACTTGTAGAAAGCACCAATTCCTTAAAAAATTAAATAATTTATACTCCCTCCGGTCCACAATATATGACACTTTTACAATAAAGGTATGGTCCAAAATATAAGTCATTTACTGTTTAATTAATACTCTTTTTTCTGTTTTGCCTCTGTAATTAATACCCATTTTTCATCTTTGCTCCACTCATTATATCTCCTATTTCTAAAATAACACTCTTAATGCAATTAAATATATTTCTCAATAAGGGTAAAAATGAAAAAAAATTACATTTGGAGATATACAATTATACAGTATTAAATAATTTAATTATTATTTTTTATTTTCCATGATATAATTAAAACCGGCTATATTTTGGACCGGAGGGACTAGGGAGTGCCAGAGAATACAACCAAAATGATAATTTTATCTCCTTGTCTGCTCTTTCAGCTCTTCTCATCCATACATGCTATGATACCGCCATTTTCGTACAAATCATTGGCTCTTCATTAGAATTACGATAAAGTTTCAAAAGTCCGATAATAACTGACTCGCAAGTAATGATGAGTTCTTATTTATGCCGCTTACTAGTCACTGACACTCTTCAACAATAAAATCTCTTTTTTAAAACCTCATATTAATTCGCCCTTTTATTTTGAACTTCTATTAGTGTGTTTTGTGCTCTCGTTGTTTCAAATTTGATCTGATCATTTTTTTTTTTTACCTTTTCATTTAATTTCCTCCAATTTGAGTCCCACTCGATTTTATTTATCCTGTGCGCTTTGTCAGCATCCCCATTTTGTCAAGAAAAGCCAAAGTGGCAAGCAATAAAGTCGGCAGCAAATACATGCCGATGTTGTCCAATAATCGAAGGAAATTACAAAAAAAGAAAAAACATTCTTCTTTTCATGCAATTTTTTTTTTAAAAAATTACATTTTGTTTTTCATGCCCAGTGCCCAATAACAAATACAATAGCACTTTGTTGAGCTCATTATAATTCTAAAAAACATTCTCATTTTGTTTTTCTTGGGTTTTAGAATTTTAGAAGTTTGACAAGTAATTTTTTATAAATAAATGGACTTTAAGTAAATCATGACCTGAACGAAATTTATTTATCAAAATTCGAACATGAATTATAAAACAATATATTGTATTTACACCAGGGATACTTCAAACATATTTTACATTAAATCGTGTACTCGCTTTAATTAATCCTACGCGTCAATAGAAGAATTTCAGAATTGTATGAGTCCAAAAGATCATTATCTTTCTAGTCAATGACATTTCTCTCTTTTTGACATCCATTTTCTTTTTTCATTTTGTTCCAGCAAATGATTAATGATTCCATCTGGTCTTTTTTCTTCTTCTTATTTTAATTTCAAATGCTACAAGAAAAGCAACATCAATTAGTTTAATGGTTGCCGGGGACCACTGCCTGTCTGTGACGTGTCATGATCATAATAATACAACAATACACTTAAGAGATATTGGAAAATTGAATTGTGAATTTAGTGGTAATGAATACCCTACATGCTCGTTTCCCTTCTTTCAACTACAGGATCGGACACTTTTATTTATTCTTTTTGAAAACAAAGGCCATGACGGTCCCTCATTTTCATTTCGTTTTTTTGGTTTTCAGTTTTTGATCTCTAAACACGTAGATGCTGACAAGGCTTTACCACTTTACCAATAATATCCACCTCCACATTTATTCTTAAATTAATTTCATATTAAAATAATTGAAAAGAGATGGAAAAAGAATTTGGAATTGATAAAATTCCAAATTAGATATTTTTCAAAAAATGAGTTATAGATTGCTTATCAAGTTTCGTTATTTTCCCTTATTAAGTTTTGATAACAACTCTGATTTAGAATTTCGCAAATTCTAAGTTTTTTTCTGTCTTTTTCCCTAAAATAATTTTAACTTTTAAAATGTCCAGGAATAATTTTTTTGGTTGGTTAAGAACTACATTCTTAAATTGAAATATCGCTCTATTATTTATTTCGCGCAAATAATTTTTTTGTTAGAGTCATTCAAATTCAAAATGATTTTAAGATACAGGTTATTCTATATAATTATAAACTTCTTTATTTACAAATCTAAATTTGATTAAAGTGGACAGAAATGATTTTTTTTTTTTTTTGTAAAAACTTCTTTTAGTTTAAGTGATATTTTCATCATTCACTGGACTTTTCATTTTTATTTTCGTACTATTCCCACTTAATGAATCCCTAGATCCAACGCCATGTTATATATAAGGTAAAATCCATTCTTCAGCAAAGAAAAGAAGGTAATATCCAACATGCCAACTCAAGATTTTCTTGTCAACATAGCTTAATTTATTAAGACTATCCGTTTTTATTTATTTATTTTGCTACACACAATATTCTCATATTGAAGACAATCTTGTTCAAACCAGACCGTGCACATGGAAAAAGCTTTAGTGGAAGAGGCAAAGCACATTTCAATGAGCTATTGGCCGTGGGATATCTCCTATATTCTACAAAAGAAAATGAGCACATCTCCAATCGGGGATTCAAGCTTTAATTCATTACATTGTGAGAAACTAACTCATTCCTTTAAACTCAACTTTGTTAGTGTGTTTTTTTTTTAAAAAAAAAAAGTTAACCACCCCTTCAACGAAAGACAATAATAATTGTTAATGCGGACTCACTTTCACCAAAGCAACAATGGGCTGGGTTCCTTTTTTTCACAACCAAGAGAATAATCGGCTCCTTTCCAGGTTGGGCTACCCGGCTAGCATTCCGTGGTCCCCAAACAAATATATTTATCAATTTAAACCAGGTTATGGGGATGAATACCCTAGTTCAGATATGCCTAAGAAATCTTTTATAAAATTATTTTAAAAATTATGGCTATATTTGTTGCTAATATAGGGGAAAATTATTATTTCAGCTTTGAAAATCAAGCAGTAAGGACTACGGAGTGAGTTTTCCCATGTTCAAAGATAAAATGCATAATTTTATAGTTGGGGAACCAAGTAGATGCAAAAACATGCATTTTTTTATTTTTTTTAAAAAAGTTTTTGAATATAAGGGGAGGGCAAAGCGAGAAAAGTTAAAAGAGAATAGGTCAACAATCAGTGAGAAACGCATCATTTAGATGAATGAATCCTTCTGCAAATGAGTGTTCTTCGGATAGATTGAATTAGATTTAGCAGAAATTCACGTGCGTCTAGTATTAGAATCATATCTTAATAAGATTATCTTATAAAGCAAGTTGTGTGTTATGTTCCCTTCTTGCAACTTCGTTTCTTCATGGATAAGCCTGACACCAACTAGTGCGATTACCTTTTTTATTCAACAAACTTACATATAAAAAATGATGCTAATTAAAGAATATAACATTAAACGAACGATAATAATACAATAAACATGGAGGATCCTGTTTGAAGACTACCATGTTAACCCTGAAAACAGTCCCTAACATAACATTATCCTCGCGAATTTCTTGAAGGTTCTGAAGACAAAGGCAACATAGAACAACCCTCATCAGCTTCACTGGTAACTGTGTTTCTCATCTCCAAGACCTTCTTGTGACAGTTAGAGTGCAACGATGCTACAAAAGTTGGACTTGCGGCTGGCCGGTATTCGGGATAGAGGCGGCCGGACCGGTATCGAACCCCACATGCATTGCAAAGGGTTTTTGGGCCCATAGGGCCCTCCCTCCACTGAGGGGTCTTTGTAACCTGACAATGCATGCATTTTCTGTGGATGATTGACTGCTGCCATGATGATCTCTTCATATTAATACGACTAGAGGGAACAGAGAGAGCTTTTTTCGTGTGCTTCTCATTGGGACCATAGCATGGTACCCAATCCCAAGTAAGGTGTGCTTCAAAATTCGATTCGGCAGCGGTTGCCCTTTGAGGTTTTCGGCGAGCTTGTGAAGAAGAGATGAAAGGAACTGAGAAAAGAGGGCTGAGGCTTGAGAGAGGGCGGCGTTTGCTGCGAGCTCGCTTTCGGATGGCAGGCTGATCAAAAGCATTCTCACCTGATGAAGAACTACTGCTTTCAAAAACAGAGACCGGGCTGTGGATTTGGAATTGGAGGAAATCATTGCCGTTGGAAGAGACTCTTGGATTGGGAGTGGTTTTGATATACGTCACCTTACTAGTCTCCGGCACTTGTTCCATTGGGGAAACCTCAGCACGCTGCAATACCAAATAGTTAAGTGCACAAGAAGTAAACAAACAGAAAAGGATCAGATGAAACAAAAATAAGCAGGCAACTTATCTGGAGATCAACGGAGTGATATATATAATCCAAATAAAAAAAAATAGTGATGAGCCAAAGAGGAACCTAGTATAAATTCTTCCAACATTTACATGTATATCCCCAGAGCTCATCACATGAGAGGAAAGCTAGTGTTTTAAAATTAGACAGGGTAAAGTCAAATCTTCATGTCAAGAACCCAAGTGCCATAGTTTGATATAATTGCAATTTTGCTTTGTGATTCTGTATAGAACAGTCTTGCTTCTTAAGCATGAGCGGTGAGACAAATGGTTGTAATTGTAACCAGCCACAGAAGCCTTGTTGTATCAGCCTCCTTGCCAACATAAATAGTTTCTTGGATAAAGATCATTGCATAGACAGGAAGATATTTCGGCAAGTGGAGCATTATAAATCTTCTTATAATCTTATCATTTATTCTGATGTCTCGTCACTGCCATCAATGAGAAAAGACATCACTTAAAAGAAATTCATTGACTCATTGCAACACTAGCTTTACTGCTTTTTATACACTCAAGTAAGTAATGCAGGAAAACCGAATCCCTGCCACTTGAATCTCCCCAATGTTTTCCTCCTAAATTACACCAATGTCACTCTGAGGATCTATTTTCTTGTGAAGGCAGGATTTTTATCAACAGTTATACCTAACTGCTGCGAGCTAGAGGTCACTTCAGCAAATAGTTGAGTTATAGGACGTTATACCATTAAAACCACCTGTAAGTTACCATAATTTCTTTCTGACAATCTTTATTCATCTCTGCTAGAGGTAAAGTTCCTACACAAAATCATTCTAATCTTTCTCAGAGATTCACAGTATAGAAATGAAAGTATTCCAATAAAATATTTTGACTATTGACATGAATATTCAATGACAAGAACTGTCCAACAAGTTATACTGTACTCTACATGATGACTATATTATTGTTTCCTATGAAACGCTAGGATAAATGATATGTAAAACCCAACTAACTTGAGTATAGATCCCATAGAATGAGCAGCCATCGCCAGAAACTGAATGAGCCCTTCAAATTGGTAGATCACTACATGCATCTCGTTTCAGTTTCAAATAACAAAAGTCTGTACATAATTAAGCCACCAGACACAAGCGCACTGCACTCAAATAAAAACAGGACTTCCCCTGAACATAACTGCAAGGTAAGGAACAGTATGCCAGAAAATTACAAGGGGAGAAAACTCACAGAAGTAGAGATCCTCTCAAGTTTTGGATTGCCTTTTCGAGTCTTATCACACAACCCAGAAGGTGACACGGAGGGAACATCAAAATATGGCTCTTCAAGGTGTTTGAATTGGGCATCCCAATCTTCATCTATGGCATTAGGTTCCACATCTTCCAGCGGGAAGTTAAAATATTTGATGACATCATCAAAAATTTCATCCGACAAATCATTAAAATTCTTGTCAAAAAACCAAGAATCCTTCATGTTATTGATACCCTGTTTCAAAATATATTATTACACAGAAAAGAAAATGAAAGACATATGCTGTTACTCTATGCTCATATTTAGTAGAAAATACTCAGGAAAGAATTAAGAAGAATAATGCACCTTTGTTTAAAAGACCAATTATCTGGCACACAACGATTAAAGTGGCAAAAAATTAAGGGAAGGCTAGAGTGAAGATTTACCCAAAAAAAGGACTTCCAACCGTGAGTATCCTACAATCAGTAAGTTGCTTAAGTGATAAGAATTACTAGAAATTAACTAGGCTCGTATCAGATACCAATAACATTCAAGGAAAACATCAATTTAACAGGTCATGTCATCAGCCAAACAACCAGCACAATCCTTTCCCATTACAACCAAGGACAGCTCATAAAGAAAATTGCCTTTTCAGTACTACATGTCACATCCCCAGTACACCGTTTAGTTGAAGAGGAAATGTAGCAAAAGTGATTAAAAGCCATATTCAGAAAATTGTACTATTTTCGAATGTAATAGCCTGCAGATGCTAGAAGTTGGAGTTCAAAATTCATTCTGACCCCATATACGCTCAATTAGAGTTTAATGCAAGCAAATAATGTAAAACCCTCTTTTCTTGTCTTTCTCTATTCCTCCATTTACAACAAACATATGAGGAAAAAAAAGGGGCTGCATGCAGCTGAACTCCCAGGAATACAGAGTAACCAAAAGAGCTAGAGAGAATGTGAAAACAAAATGAGACTATCAGAGAAATTAACTCGAATGCACCTAAAGAAGAACATGAAAGAAAATTCTCCAATAAAAGAAAACACAAAAAAGAAAGATATGGAAGAACTTTGAACAAGACCTCTAAACGGAACCTTCAGGCTTCAGTGACTAAAAGGGAGTAGAGAAGCGCATTGCCAGGTGTGCAGAGGCGGTCTCACGGCAAAATCAGAGAAGGTTCTTACAGGAAACAACAGAAAACACATTCATCGCAGGGAAGGATGGTGATAGAGTAAGGATTAAATGTAAAAGAAATGATTTTTTTTTTTTTTTTTTTTTTTGAGTTTGAATTTGGTAAAATTAGGCATGTGGGAGTATTTTGTGCCGTTGCGATGCAGTAGCCTCATCTTGGTCTCTGCGATATCAGCCGTTCATTTCCAATAGATGACGCAGAAAATGTTTGGCTTTTGTTTTTTAAACCATAAGACAAAAAGTGAATAGGATGCTTTTAAGCGGCATATTTTGGTAACATTCATTATTGAAATCTCATTTTCTTTTTTGCAGTTAAATTTTCATTTATCCATGACACCCATAACTAGAATACAAATTTATTAATAAGCTGTTCATTAAAATGATAAGGGGTCTCATCTTGTAAGAAAGAGAATACAAGGTCAAATATCAGAAAGCACATTTATTGAAAAATGTGAGAAACTTTTACCCTCTAAGTCTAGAGGGATAAACTCTTGATCAAATAAAAAAAAAAAAAAAATACAAGTTTGAATTTTGAACAAAGCACTTGTTGGAAGAGTGGATGAGAAATCCTTAATCAAATAAATAAAAAAATAGGTAGTTAATATTTCAATTCCTTCTTTTAATTTCAATGATAATTTATTTTACAATTTTGAACATTTATCCTATGGTCAAATTTTTTTCTTTCAAAATGTAAAAAAAATAATAATCGAGGAAGATGTTTTTTTAACCATATATTGCTATTCCGTGGAACACATGGTAATTAACGCTAATTTATTTGTAATGAAAGGCAAGTTATTTTGACATACTATTTTTATCACAATTTAAAAATTGAAATTATGAAAATATATCTTATATTTAAAATAGAAGTAGTAGTTAGTTAAATTAAAATTTTATAAATTTGGTAGTCATTGACATAACAAATTAATAAGCTATTATCTTTTCACACAGCTTATATAATCATCATTATTGATTTTTTTATAGAGGGCTAATAATAATAATTTTTTTTTACATTATCTTGTGGCCAACAATAATATTTTTTATAATAACAAAAATGATTTTAACTAAATTAAAACTATGTAGTAAGCATAGAATTTTCAAAATAAGTTGCATTTTTATAATTTAGGGATCATATAACCTTTCGTAATTTTTACGTTGTGTATATATATATATATATCGATAACACAATCATATGCTCTAGATAAGAACATGTGCAAGTTTTTTTTTTTTTTTTTTTTTTTTTGATACAACATGTGCAAGTTGTACAAGTTGTTTAGTTCAGTAATAATATTTTGAATATTCAGTTCATTGTTTTGGGCCTGCTGGTTTAACACTATGGATCTTCAATTCAAATATCAACTGTGGTCAATCGCACAAAAGGTTAACAATAACTTGTGTTAGCAAAGGGTTCATCAACCTTCCTTCTAGATCTCTTCACAAGCAACATTACATGGCAAAAAATTTTGGCTTTGCTAAGGAATTTCACTCCTCAAATTGTTCAAGTCATTTTAACTTCTACCTTTAATTGTTATATTAACTATTATGTTTGTCCTGTTAGCTTTGGCACTGGTACTCTGTAAAACATTTTACTCCTTTTAATGTCATTTTGCCTTTTACCTTTTTTTTTTTTAAAAAAAGGAACTTCCATGATGTTTCAAAAGGCCGAGAGAGGTATGTGACCATATATTCTATCTCTCATAGGACCTTTTTTGGGTCTGCTCGATGGTGGCGAATCCAAGGCGTTGATGAAATGTATGTGTATAATCAAGTAGTTGTGCTGGGTGGCAGTCTGTAAATTCTATTCATTTCACGGGCTGTTTTGTTGGTTGGTGTCTGTGTGTTTTTTCTGCATCTATGGGTTTCTCCATTCTTGTTTTTTCGACCATAAGTGGTTGGTCTTTAGCCTACAAGAGGGATGGGTTCTTCAAACCACCAACCCTTACTTTGGCATTGTTGCTGGCGACGGTGACTTTCTCTCTGTAGACTCTGACGAAAAATATGGTGACCGTGCTTGTGAACTTGTCAGCTATGACTTTCTTAATATTGTTCTTTGGGTTTATGTTTTTGGGCTGTTAGTCGTTTGGCTTTATTTTGATGGACCTCTTCTATTGTGATTTGTATTTTCCTGTCTTTATATTAATGAAAAATCAGATTATCTGGCAAAAAAAAAAGGCAGAGAGAGAGGAGGGGGGGCAAATTTAGATGGTAACTTTTGGACCCAAAATGAGAAAAGCAAGGTAGAAACTAGAAACGCTGGTTTGTATTGAAACAGAGCAACGTTTAAAACATAATTTCTGACTCATTTGAATTAGCGTTTATGAGAGTGATTTTAATCCCATGTAATTAAAGTTCTAAATATAATTTCGTTCATTTCAGCAGCCTATTATTTTGATCTTCATCGCGAAGGCCACTTCTTTCTTTCCATCTTCTGTTGAGATCCCATTACAATTAAAAAACATTAAAAAAAAGGGGGGGGGGGGGGGGGAGTTAACGCTAGCTTACCAAACACGTATAGTGATTTATCACTCCCTTGACTCCCCATTCACGCGTACCAAACGCATCCTAACAATTTTTAGGGGTTGAAATTTAAGGTGGGGCCACCTTGTTTGGTGACACGCCAAGAGGTAAGTGAGGAGTCCATTTGGATGAAAGTTGGCCATTTGGGATGATCGATGATCTCCCTCCATTTCAACTCTCAAATCATTCACTTCTCTTTTTCAACGTATCAACAATTTCCGTTTATAATCCAATTGATCAGTTACATATCAGCACAAGTCTCTTATAAACGAATTTTACAACCTTCGGCTTATAGTTGGTATAAATAGCCTAACCGTTTATAGAGATTGTGGTGGATTGCCTATTTTTATAAAACAAGATGACACAGTGTATAAGGCTCTAACTAGGTAGAGTCTAGAAAGGGATAGTTATACGTAACTAAAAGACTGTTTCTAAGATTTAAACTAGTAACCTTCAGGATGAAATTTTCGTTGAGGCTATTTGGCATTGAATCATGAGTGCCAGTTGCATACGGTATATGAGATTATGTGGAATCGTCACCAATGTGGTACGTGGATTTGATGTAGCTAATCTCTCATACCTCACAAGTTACTACTGAATAACATTTATATCTTAGGCTTCAACATTCTTCTTCTCATATTTACAGCAAGGAAGAACAGAAGGAGGAAGACTGAAGTGATCAATGAAGGAAGGAGCTTCCAGTTCGCCATGCTTGAGATGTTTTCCCATCTTTCCTGCAATATAAACGAAAGGAATCAAATAACCAACAGTTCCACCATGTTAAGATCCACTTTAACAAAGATAGTCCCCCGTGAGGAAAATCATACTGAACTACTACCTCCGGTCCCTAACGTTGCACAGAAGACCCCAAATGAAAATGGGAAGAAGTTTTAATTGTTCGCTAGTGGTGACCCCCAGCCGTGTTCATTGAACTTCAATGTGTGTGTGTAAATCTTTCGCTTACTTCATTTCAAACAAACTCTCAAGTACATCAAACTTCATAAAGCAAATAAAGGGAGAACAAGGAGCAAACATGTTGATGTAGTCAATTAGTTGACCTGCATCAGATATTGCAGTGTACTATCTTCAATCAAATTCTTGTTTCCGTTATGCATGAGGGAATGAGTTCGTTCTTTCCATATTATGCATTAACTACTAAACAATAGAACCCTTCCCGTGGGATAAAACTACCTCACTCAATGCACATATTGACCAACTGTAAGAAAAAAGTACTCAAACACCTGAATCCTGAAGAGATTGTACCTCAGTAGATCTCTGTAATATATTTTTGAGTTGATTGGAGAAAAGCTCTCTTGCATATTCATAGAGTTCTAAGTCAAGGTCATTAAGCAATCGTATCTGCTGAAGAACGGCATCAGAAACCTGAAGGCGTGCCTGGAAAGGAGCACATTACAATTAGCAAGTCAACAAGCCAGAAGTTGGCCTTAGAAAATTTCCCCAAAGTGCAAATAGGAGTAATATTTATTTCCATGTAGCCTGAGATACAAGCACCGCCTACATATCCTGGTTGGCTATTAGGTGTCTAAACCCTCTCAGAGGGAACCAAGCAGGAATAGCTATTCATGAAACCTCTGGCAAATAAGCTTACCTCTGTTGAAAAGTTCACTGGAGATATTCTCTTCAAAGAAAAGGTGCGTCGTTCAGTCTGGGTCTTCCGTAAACTAGAAATACAGTCCTCATAAGCTTCCATGAGGTCTCCCACAGTCATCTGAATCAATCAATAAGCCATATAATTGTTATTCAAGAAAAGAAACAGATAATATCTGACACTTCCACCAATAAAACTATACTATGTAAACAGGCTTACCTTTGATTCTGTTGCTTCATTGGAAGAAGTCTCACTGGCTCCACTGTCTAAGGTGCTATTCTGTCTTGAAGCAAGAGATGCAGTAAGAAGGGTTTCCTAACTTAAACTTCATTGACTAGTTCTCTATGGAAGGATATGATTCTTACCTCATGTTCGTAGTTATCAGGTTCAGAATTTGAAAGTGAGCTACGCCCTGTAATACAACTGTGTGATCAATGCCATGTCACCCAAGCAGATCTAGCAAAATATATATTAAAGACTATAAATGTCAACTGTCCTACGGGTTCCAATGCAAAAGAAGATACTTGATAAACCCACCAAGATCATCCCAGACCCCATCATGCGCCACAGACATATCCTAGTGCATGTGGGTTTAAAGGTGCTGTAGTCATGCCATCTAACTGTCTGACAAACCACACTAACCTGCTTTATCAACACCAATCATGCTAGTACTTGGTGCTCTCAGCTGTGATATCACCTGAGCACCAACCACATTTGCGAACATTGTGGCAGATTCTTTGTGCTCCTCAGTCAGACCAACGTATAACATATCATCTAACCTCTTCTACAAGAATTACAAACGCATGTCATTAATGCAATAACAGGAACCCAGGAAGTGGTGACTATTTATATGATGCAAAAAGCAAAAATTCACAACTTACACAACTTATTCATTACCTTTGCAACTTGAAGCACATACTTGCCAAGAATCTTATACTTCTGTACACAATGGCGCACTTCATGTGATTCTGCTACATAAGAATTGTTTGTCAAACCTGCAACCTGTCAATTGAACAGTCCACCAAAAAATGGAAATCAAAACTTGGTTACATGAAATGCTAACATCAATAAAGTTTTGGAAATTTCAGAATTAGATTCATTGAAATATATTTGAGCGGTTAAATTCACATGATATAATATATAACTAAAATCATGAACCCTTCATGCCTGTAATGTTATCCAAGCAGTGTGCTAGTTGAATAGTTGAGTGCAGGGTGTTAATTTATCCACTTAAATATTGGAAGAAGGTTTTCACAAGCAATACAACTCAAAGCCCTTGGCATATAAGAGTACAAGACATAAACTGAGAGTGGTTAGTCCAACAACAAAATTGGTAACAATAAAGGATTTTTGCACCAGAAAATATCTGCCTATCGTTATGGCAATGGCATCTGAGCAGAATAAAGATTCCAAGTGATGTATTCCCATAAAATCACTATTTAAGAGGGAAGTATAACTAACATAGCAGTTGCAAAATTCATAATCCATAGGAAATTAAGGATGACAACAGTGATTAAAAAACACCACTAGTACCTGGAATGTGGCTCCATTATGAACAATATCCTCAGCCACAGGATGATTGATGAATTCAAGCAATGGCATTGTAAATTCTTCCAAGTCATAGGAACCATTGCTCTTGGTGGTAGGTAGTCCCCTACTTTGCCTCAGATCCCTCTATCTCACAAAATGAACAACAATACATCACTTAACAAAATTAGAAATTGTATCCAATTAGAAGTTCATACATTAGCGGACATGGCATCATGACCGATATTTGGGTACTCTAATGACTGGTATTTCCATCTTCAAAAGAACATGAATGTGTCCAAAATCATGCCATAAAAGGTAAGTAATCAGCTTCAAGATATACCCAATTAGGATGTACATGATTACTCTTTCCAAATAAAATCTGGGCCACACATTCTTAGATAACAATTATAATAAATCAGAGGGATTATCCATTTAATATCACTTTCTCAATATTTTTGTCTTCCATATAACAATCTTCATTCGATCAATCATGCAAAGATAGTACTCAATAATTGTCTAACAGGAATCATACTATAAAATTTCACATAAAAATCCACTCACAAGTGTAACTGAATATATGGCCATTCTACAAGGGGCATATTGTTCTGTGAGTGGATCTTTATGTGGCATGTCAAAGTTTCAGTTCACATTTGCCCCATTTAGAGGAGACCCAATGTGAAATGGCTCTTGCATTTATCATAATTCACCAACAAATTCAATACCCAATACGGAGGTTACTAGATTAGGACCCTTATTCATAGGGATCATCAATAGAGAAACGGAAAAAGGAAAGAAATAGAACCACTCTGATCCCAAATTCCTTTCCAAATGATCAGCAATTAACAAAAAGAAGAGAAACAGTCACCAGTTATCAATGATCTTAATAATAATCATTTTCAGAAAAGACGATGCAGGTTTTTAGATGCTAATTCTATTACTAGTTCCCACATCATTGATTATTTGCCAAATCAGATGCTTGAATTTATCAACACTCCTCCACTTAGGAAGCGGGTATTCTTGTGTGTGCATAGATAACCTTCATCAACTCCTAAGTATCAAGTTCATATATTACAGTAAAACAATGTACTTTTAAATCAGATTAGCTTGTATGTATAAGCAGGGAAAGAATATATACCAATCGGTAACATCCAGAAATAAAATGAAATGAGGAAATACCCTATCAAACAGGTCTTTCCTCATCCATGGAACCAGATACTTCCAGGGCCAGATATTGAGTGTGCTTACTCCTTTATTCTTAGAGCGCATGCGTCCAGCAATACGAGTTGTAGATGTCAAGTTTGGATGCACCAAAAATCTAGCTGCAACCTCTATTGAAAATTCATAAGTACTAAAAACCCGACTAATAGGATCCCTTAGTATGGTAACCACAGAAGTTCTCTCCCTTGGAAGTTTTGAAATGATGCTAAAGTCATCATGTGTAACTAAAAGCCTGCAGTTAGGTTTGCTGCAAATTCATGAAAATAATAGCAAGCAATTGATAAGAAACATTTGACAGAGTTTATAATGGATTTGTATGCAGGAAATGGGCCCAACAACAGATATACTATAGCTGAAAATGTTATGGATTTCAACAAGCTGATATGCTGAAGATGCTACAAACAATCTAAAATGAAGTGTTACTATATTGTTCAGTAAATATTCTATAGAGTAGAAGCTGTTATAGGATCAAAGCCTATTATATTGGAAAGTTAGAAGAAACCTTGGATCAAAGCGCAGCTTATCATAAGAACGAGGGCACTCAAGAGAGCTGGGATACAACTTCTTCAAAAAACTGCAGATACAACATACCACCAGAAGCATAGATCAATGATCGATGAGTTTGTCAAGACGCAGGGCCTATCTTCTTCAGATACCTAACTGGAACTACATAGAATTACCAGTGAAAATATGTGCGCCCTCCTGTTCTTGGGACGTGGAGGAAAAATAGCAAATCTCTTAGTGTGTGTTTATCCTCTCTGATTTCCTTGTCAAGTGATGAAGATGCCCAATTTCTAACAGCTCTTTCACATCGTCCAAAATCATTTTTTGTGAAAGAGGCATCCACTAGAACAAAAAATCGAAAAAAAAAACAATAATATTAAAAAAGAAAAGAAAATCTAGAGACTAAACATGAAAATGACAAAATGTGATACCTAGTGCAACAAGCGTCAGCAACACACAAAATTTTAGAGTGCGACCCATCCACAAAACTCCTACTCCAGTAAGAGCCAAAAGACATGAAAGAAAAACACCGAAAAGGAAACCAACAAATGATTAAATAAATGGAATGAATTACAAGCCAGGTTAAGAAAACAATTGCTACCTAAGACCTTGTAATGGTTTCCCATGGTGAAAATCCTAGCCAGACACATTTCTACTTCAGCTCAAGAAACCTCCCCCCTCCTGGTAACTCGTTTCCAAACCCAAGCCAATGTAACAATAAAACTAGAAAAAAACTCAACCAAACACCAGTGATTAAAGGAGCATCATATTCATTTAACACCCAGAAATGGTAAAGCAGGAATGCGAAATATTCAATGAAGCAGCCAGAATACTTTCCAGTTTCACGAATATCAAAAGATTGTACTTACATTATACAAAACCAAGGTAACATGACTGAAACAATAAGCTAAATAAATCAACAACAAGAACAGAGCACGAAATGAAACACACAGACACACATCAATTCGAGGAGAAGAAAAACACAAATAAAAGCAACTAATGGACCTACCTGTATCAGCCTAAGGATCTTGTGCTCATAAATTCCCAAAACAATGTTGGAACTTCAGTAGACAGACCTCACAGTCAGATTGGATCCACCAACACCCCCTTCAGAACGGATGCTGAAAGTCTCTGTCCTGAAATTTCTCACCAACCAAACATAAAGTTAGAGAATTTTCCCGGGAAAAGGAATGGCCCTAGATTTTATAGGGCCTCCTTCCTCGGGAGCTGTTGGCTTTAATAATAATGATGGTGAAGACTGAAGAGCAGCGTCCTTTTCCTTCTGGCCTCAGACGAAAGACGCTGAGAAGTGAGAATTGAGAAATGATTCCCAAAAATCGCGGAACAAATTAAAACGGAAAGGGGAAGGGCATAATTGTCTGATTAAATCCATATTATTAATATTAATGTTCATTAATAATTTATATGTTACAAAATCTACAAAGAGGCTCCCCCCAATTTTTTCCATTCAAACCTCATAGTGTACATTGAATTTAACTGTTTTTGTTGGCAAAAAAAAAAAAAAAAGTTAACTGTTTTTAATCTTGATCCCATGTTTTGCCGTGAACAAATTTTTAAAAGGGTTCGTGTTAGCCAAAAAAGATAGACAGAAAGAAAAGAAAGTCAAAGAAACATAATAATATGAAAAATTTGTGTACATAGTTTTTCCATTATTATATCAATATATGCTGGCCAAAAAAATGATTGAATCAATATACTCCTATTTATATCTATAGGCACACGATAAGTGTGGCACAGTTCATATAAAAAAGAAGGAAAAAAAGCGTTATACACAATTCACAGCAGTGGCGTGGCAGGGTCATGACTTTTGGTTGGTGGGGACATAATTTTTTTCATATTTTATTAATTTTTTCGAATATATTGTTTAAAGAAGGGAAAATCCCTCTAAAATATATTGGAAATAGGGAAATCCCTATTTAGCGTTTTGAAATGTAAAAATTCGGATCAGTACAGTGTCAGTACAGATGAACAATACGGGCGGCGCTAAAAGACGATTTTCCTCTTCAGCCCTCATTCTCGCCACTTCAGAAATAACAACACGCGGTTCTTAATTAACAACTTCGAATTCTTGATTAACAACTCTATATTCTTGATTAACAACTCCAGTTTCATCTTTTCACTTTCACAATAACAATATCGGTCTTGTTATTAACAACACCATATTCTACATTAACAACTCTCATTTCTTGTTTCACAACTTCATAATTTAAGTTTCAAGGCCAATAAAAACACCTTCTTCTTTATTAACAATACCGTATTTTACATTAATAACATTATATTTTTGAGATGCGAATATGTGGAAGAATAAAGCGGAGTTGTTAATCAAGAATCCAAAGTTGTTAATTAAGAACCGCGTGTTGTTATTTCTGAAGTGGCGAGAATGAGGGTTGAAGAGTAAAATCGTCTTTTGGCGCCGCCCGCACTGTTCATCCGTACTGACACTGGACTGATCCAGATTTTTCAATTTCAAAGCACTTAATAAAGATTTCCCTATTTTCAAAGTAATGTAGAGGGATTTTCCCTTTAAAGAAAGCATGATTACTCTTAATGAGTGTTTGGATAAACCCAAAAAAAGTACTTCCGGAATGAAATTAGGGTTTTAAAACATGACAGCCAATGACCCAAATACCGATAAAATCATGGCTTTGGACACCAAAATCATGATTTTAGGATAAACTATTTTTTAACCCTTTTGAGTGGTTTGTTGAGCAAATGAATGGCGTCATAATTGTGTATTTTTTCTCCTTCTTCCCCTGTCCCTTTCTCTCTCCCTTTTCTCGTCTTCATTTCCAGTCTTCTTGTTCCTTCCAGTCGAGAGCTAATGTCCTTGAATAAATTGTTATTGGGCGAATAAACGGTGTCATAAATGATTTTTGATTATACAGTTTATTAATATATGTATGTGTATGTTTTATCTATTTTTTTCAATGCTATATAATTGACTAATCTTATAATTCTAATT
This sequence comes from Inga laurina, assembly GCA_963855925.1. NCBI lineage: Eukaryota > Viridiplantae > Streptophyta > Magnoliopsida > Fabales > Fabaceae > Inga > Inga laurina. The sequence continues at coordinate 65,128,970 of OY979707.1, read as the reverse complement.
TTGTAGATAAATTTATTTTATTTTTAGTATTTATTATGAAATTTAATGTTAAATAATACATAAAATATAATCTTATTCTTTATATGTAATTATCATAAAGCTAATGTCCTTTTTAGTAATTTGACCATCAAAAAAATTATTTTGATCATAATACTTAAACACTCTTATTTTATCAAAATCATTTTTCCCCATAATTTATTCTGCTCAGAATCTATTCTCTAAAATAACTTTTATCACTTTTTCTTCATAAACTATCTTCCAAAAGCTAATCCAAACACACTCTAAGATCAATTAATCACAACAACAATTTTACTTCTTCACTTAAAATCTAGAAATATATTTCAATTTATAAAAAAAAAATAAACAAGAGGATCTCGTTTTTGGAGAAAGTGTAATAATAGACAAATAACATAATCCATATAACAGATTTTGTTGCCTGCGATGTAAGGAATACTATTAATCAAATGTTAGTTAACTTTTTTTTGTTTTTTAATCTTCACTCTTATTTATAGATTGCCTCCTAAACCCAGACCGTCGACTGGCGCGTTAGTCTTCCCAGTTCTTCCAGTTCTTGCATAGGAATATGGCACAGAAGAAGAGAGTTATTACCGCTAAACTGTGCAAGAGTGAGAATTTTCACTATCTTCTTCAGAGGATTCCCTTAAACTCATTATTGCCTTATGGACAAGACCCAAAGCAGTGTCAAGAGGATGTTAAAATGGCTGCTCTTCTCCTTTTGCTACAGTTTGATTTGATTGGTTCAGTGCTCTTTTATATTGTGCATCTCAATTCATAGATGATATTACCACATCCACATGTACTTTTTGGCAAAGTAGTGGGTGCAACTTCTACCTCATCCTGGAATTTATTTCCACCCATTTTCCAACCGTCAGAAATATTATTACTATAGGTTTTTTTCCCACTCTTTTCCCTATTATATTCATCATATTCGCTCTACCTGATGCAATGGATCTGGTGACAATTCATTAATTGAATCAGTATCCTCCAGTGTATATAATATATAGTCACTTGGCCAAAAAAAAAAAACATATATATATATAGTCACGTAATAAGTGTGAGGGGGAAAAAAAGCGAGAAATGAATCTTGTATTTAGGGCTGCAAGATACATTTTAGTTTATTTAATATCTCTAAAAAAAAACGGGAATTGGATCTTGTATTTAGGATCGTGAGATACATTTTAGTTTATTTAATACCTCTAAAAAAAATGGGAATTGGATCTTGTATTTAGGACTGCAGGATACATTTTAATTCAAAGTTAAGGGTCTTAAATTTAAGATAAGAGAGGTTAGTTTAATTCTAAGTTGCAATTGCTTTTGTTTTAATTCATTATATCTGACACAACTAGAAATATTGGCTCACTAAAATACACAAAAATTGTTCCAAACACCATTTAAGCTAACTAACATTTGGCATGGTGAGTCAATATCAATTTTTTTCCCTCTTGCTCCAATATATAAATCTTTTTCTTAGAAATTATTCATCACAATTGTTTTTTTCAAGACAATCCTAAGATCATAACAACATAATAATTGCATCATTCTTTACCTAACACTTCAACCATAGTTACCAAATTTATTAAAATTATAAACTTCTTATAGAATTTTCAATTTTTCTTTACTTGGACGGAAAATTAGTTAATTAAAAATATATAAGAGATAAAGAGAATAACAAAGTTGTAAAATTGTCCATCTGTAAAAAGATAAAAAAATAAAACAAAGATAACAAAAAAAAGGCATTAAGAGAGAGTTCAAATTTAGTGGGTTCAAAAAATTAATTGTGCTCACGCAGCTTAAGATAAAATATGGAAGGTTTAAATAAGTTTCTAACTTTCTATGGTACAGTTCGCATCTAGTGTTTAAAATCGTAAATTTTAATTTATTGAGCTTAAGATATATATATATATATATATATATATAAGAAATCCAAGGAGTATGTTTGAAGTATATATATAAAGTATGAGTGTGGATGCTAAGTAAAGAATAAAATCAACTATACCGAATTTGAAATATAATCTCCTACCGAACAAGTTTAGGCATTACAAATAGCAATTCCCCCATCCCACCACCAATGCTTTAGCAATACAGTCCACCGCAAGAGTGAATTTGATTGAATGACATAATGGCTTCTAGTAATTTATCAGCACAGACAATAATATATTTTTCCTTAAAAAAAAACTAATTTAAATTTCAATTATGGAATTATATACACACCGCAAGTGCAAAAAAGTCATCAGTCATGGCTTCAAACTGACTGACTTGGAGGCATCAAGATGGTTGAGGCGAACAGTTCCAAGAAGATACTCAGGGAGCTCCTCGGGCGTGTTTCCCTGAGCAACATATATTGTGGCCATTACGCCATGATCATGACACAGCAAAAGAAAGAAACCCCAGAAGACAGTAACATTATTATTACACAAGTACAAATGTGACCAAAATTTTCTATCCCCACGAAATTCGCAGGAGATTAGTCAGAACTCAGAACATTGGTGAATTTGCAGTGATAAGAGTGTTACCTGTACTAGAAATGCCATCTCAATAACCAGATTGTTGAGGTAGCCCAGGACAAGACTCACTACGCCTCTCGCAACAGTTGATGATCCAACATCAACTCCAAGCTGCAATGGTTGGCATGAATTGAAACAAACTTAGAATGTGAGATGATTTTAGCTTTATATGTCTGGTGCATATCCTCTTAGCTGTGTTTATAATGCTCTATGCATGCATGCCACATCAAGACAGGAAAAGCATTCACAAATTCTTACTCTTAAATAGTAAATATCTTCATTTAATGATGAACTAATCATTTAGAGTCTCTATTAATGGATAATTACCTCCAAATAGTTCTTTCCCTGGAAATAATTCATTTCCAGAGCTTGACCAATAAGGCATGCCTTCTTCCCCACACTCTGCTTTACTATCCATGATCCCTGAAAGCAGGATCGTCAAGACTCTTAAAACAAAGAATGTTGAAATAAAAATCTCTTTAAACCATTTCTTACGTCATGGTATTGGACCATTGCAGAAAACAAATTTAACAAAGAGCAGCACGTCAATTTGATTAACTAAATAGAACTAAGCCAAAAATGGAGTCTAGGAAGAAAATAAAGCACATCCCCATTGAACAAACAGGTCAGGGAAGTGATTAGTGGCGCAGCAAGGGCATGATTTGAGATTTAAGTTATACAGATTGATGCAATCGCAATGCTTGATGCATCATTAACTTGTTTTTGGTCACATTGCAATAGGATGGAAAGGAATAGAAAGTATATCTTCAAGCTTCTACATATACAGGAACTATTTGGCTCCAAACGAGTAGTTTGTGCCAGTGATGGCATTTGCTAACCTTGGATATGTATGGTATAAGTTTAAATCTTGAATTTCTAAAGGCGTCATCACCCTTGACAAAACTCTCTAGCAAAGGAGAATCTTCAATAGGGGCACTCATCATGTAGTATAGTGCAAGGTTATATGTTGTAGAACCTGGAACCTGGTCAAAAGAAAGAACCTAATTAGTGTCATCGCAGCGAAAATATATTAAGAAATATATATATATACACGAAAAATTGTGACTAACCTGAATATTTACAATGAAGAAGAATTCAGGTCTACCCTGTGTCGCATATTTCTGCAAGTAAAAGCGCGCTTAAGTTGGTTTTCTTTTTTAAGTTTTAATGTAAACCATAGGTTGCTAATGCATCGCTCAACATAATCAACATCAAGAACCAGAAAAACAAGGTCAAAGTCAACCTGCACAATACTCCCAGGACGACCACCAAGATCATCTTCCCTTTTGTCAGATCTAAGCCAATCTGCACCAACCATTTGCATCAAGGTTCTCTTTGCTTTAACCTACTCATTAGCAACACCAAGAGGTCAGTACAACACAAAGCAAAGGTCCTTCTTGATCAAAGCAAAGGCACTTGACTGCCCTACGAGAGCAAAGTAACAACATGGATAACCGTAAAACAAAATGTGCAAGGGGACAACTTTGCCACTACGGCAATGCACCAAGTGCATTTTTGCCTAATATTTTGGTTAGCAATGAATTGTTGCCTCATGTACCTTCAGGTGATCTTCCAGATAATTTTCTCCACGAATCAGGAAAGTAGAAGGATCTGCTTCCGTGCAACTGGAAAGTATGGTACACGTAGGATCTTTTGGAAGTGTGGAACCATAGGAACATGGGATACTTTCTTCCCTAATCCTATCCTGCAAGTCCACATAACCCCTCTTCTGAACTGCAATGTATTAGATCTAGGCATTGTTAATCATACTATGATATAAGAAAATCATGTATAATTGTGAAATGCCTTCGAAAGTAATACAAATCACCTGCAAGGTCATGCAATCTTTTCACAAAATTAGCAGCAGTTGATAACTTGGGATGACGGCTTTCCTGAAATTCTCGGATTCACAACATTATAAAACTGTTGAGTGAATTGCATGCATTATGCGGCACGTAATTAAATTATGATCAGATGCTGCCCTGCTTTGGGACAGCAACAATTTGAATCTCACCATGCCGCATCTTTGCAATAAACACACAATGAGTCTCAACAAGATAAAAAGCTAAAATGCAACACTAAACAAAAATGCATAAAATCACATATAGGCCATCTAAGAACAATACAAAAGAAGACATAATACAATGACGAGGATTGGGGAGAAACAAACAATTACATAACCAAAGTGACATTGAAAGTCTCGCTATTTTAATCACTTTTTAGTAAATGACCAAATAAGACGTGCTATTAATGAGCAATTAATGGCATTTGACAGCCCACTTATAGTATTGATTAACCATTACCAAATGCATATTGACAGAAATGTGGAGATAAACATCAGGTTTGAAGAAGTGAATCACAACAGGGATATAATTTGATCATTTTTTCAGTGTTAAGCAAAACAAAATTATTTTTAAATAGATTCTTACCTGGAACTTCTTGTGATTACATTCTGGTGTCCATCCATTTTCATATTCATCACAATCTGATGGTTCTGGAACATCAAAAAATTCATCGTCTGTGTCATTTAGACTAACAAGGCTTGCATGCTCTGATTGTGTTTGATCCACTTCACCATCTGTGTCAGCATGAGTTTTCTCACTTACTGTCTGTGTTTGGTTATTGAGGTTGTCGTCCCCTTCCTTCAGAGGAAACCTGATTCTTCTTGTCAACTCTCCAGATGAACAATCAGAGGAAGAACAATTTCCTAGTCTCGCTCTATATAACTCCCTCAGAGCTGCAAATGCAAGAGGAACAAATAGTTAAAACACAATCTTAATCCTCCAAATTTGTATATGGAGTATCCAGTTATATATAATAAACAGAAGTAATGTCTAGTAAGAAAAATTTATAGACGAAAGAAACAACCAGCAACTCTCCCAAGCATTTGAATAGTTATGGAACGGGCTGCTGAAGTTTTTAGATAAGACTTCCAGAATTTCCAATCAATAGCAAGCATATGCTTTACAACAGATTGCTTTCCTTTGTTCACTGGTGATATAACATAACCTCCACCTGACAGAGAATGCAGGTTGTCATTCCCAACTGCTCTAACTCAAAATAAGTCACACAGAACATCTCTAGAAACTCCAAAGACACCAAAGATTTAGAAGGACAAATTCAGACATCCTCATGTTTACATGATAGGATAAGATGATGACAATGGTGACTAAGTCATAGAAAACCATTTGAAAATCAGTGAACTTTTCCAGTTCAGAATAAAGATGGCTGAAACTGAGCGCAATACCAGAAAATAATATTGCACTGAAATATCAACTATTTTTATTGTTCAAGCATACATTACTTTTAAGGCAGGCACGGACATAGCCTCTCTTGGGGGGACACTTCTTGTGAAACACAGAATGGTATAGGATAACTGTGACAAAGAAAACCAAAACAAAATAAGTTACCTTCATTCAAATAGCATGAGTTGTCAAACTTTACATATATATTCAATCAAAAGTTTCCACCAATCAAAACTACCATAGGTTCCTCCATCTTCTCTCCTCCAATAACGTCGCAACAACAGATCTCTCCGTTTCATTCCCCTATAAAGCATGATACAACAAGAATAAAACTTTTACTAAGACAAGTCTATAGCCTCAAATCAAGTATCGGCACATATAATGAAAGCTTGGATTTACCAAGGCAACCAATCACTATATAGCTGCTTGTGAATAATGTCAGTGTGACCATCCAAGTGCTCAACCACACACCCCTTGAAGAAACAGAAATCCCATCTGTAGTTCAATAAATAATGGTAATAGTGACGACCTCAATAATATGGCTATGCAAAAGAAGCCTGACAACCAAGGTTTAAAAATTATGTACACTTCAGTCTTGCATTTGCAGTCACTGATCAACATGATCATACTCCTCAGTATTGACCTTTTCACAACATAACAAAACTATGTCTAACTGTTTGCATTTATTATTATCACCTGATTGAATTCTCGCATGCAATGATATATAGCCATAGTAGTTTCATAAACAGCACCCTATATTTTGTATTTGGGTATGGGCATGATGATTGACAATAAAGCCCATTTCACCTCCGTGCATTGTCCTTTTTAGCATTCCTATAAATATGATCTCCACAAAGTAAAATTTTGCAAAAGTGGAATTTTGAGGGTGCACGATGTAAATGCTACTTGACACTTAAAAATTTGAGTTGAAAAGTGAAAGAAGAAGAAGAGGAAGAGGAAATTACCCTAAGATCACATGCCTGTATACCAAATCAAAGTTGCTTTCCAATTACAAAGCATCCCATCAATATAACATTATATCTCCTTGTTAAAGGAGATGGAAGAATTAAGGGTTAAATGGAAAAGGGGAGAATAAAAATTTCCACTGCAAGAATATCACATGCACTTAACAGACTTACTCTGATCTTGAAGGACCAAGTGACATGAGAGTCTGGAAAATGGCTTCAGAAGTCCCATCAACCACACCAACAGCCATTATTGCAGGGTGATCATCCCACTTCTGGAGATAAGACCATATTCAATAATTCAATTTTCTTCATAAAACAATTACTGAACAGAAAATTTACCAACCTTCCCATATGAATCTCTATCTTTTGCTTCCTTAAATAGCCGCAAACCTGCATAAGACCCGTGAATATGTATGCATAATTTTAACTACCACAATCAACAAAATCTGAATTATAACGTTTACCATTTTGGCAACCAAAGATTATCCAGGGTGAAGGAGCAACAACATCAGATGTCATAGGATCCAAATTTGTAGAAGAAAAAAGAGTCCAGTCTAAAGAATTTGACTGGCTTTTCCTGCTAGAACCACTTAATCTGTAAGCATAGAAACACCAATAGTATTAAGGGTTATGCAATAAAAATATCAAGATAACATCACAAGTGAATAATGATTCAAAGTTTGTCAATTCAGACATCTCGAAAATTTTTATTGCAGTACAAGTGTTTTTCATATTGCATGACAAATTCAGTTACTTTACCTAAATGACTGCCATCTCCTCTTAGAGCAAGCTACAGGAATATCACCAAGATCAGGAGCATGCTGCACACATTCATAGCAGAAGTTTCTATTTTTAACAAAGAAGATTTCATTTTGGACTTTAAAGTTTGTGAGATCTGGTACCTTTAAGGATGCTTCCTGAAAGGATTGAATCCATTTTGCTGCTTCTTCAGGGCGGCTTGCTCCTAACTATAACATTCACATTACCTGATTTAGCATTAAAATTTCAAATAAAATTTTTTTAGCCTAATAGTGATCTCACCTTTAATTGATCACAGTGATTTGAAGTATTGTAAAGAGTAAATATAAAGAATACCTGCAATTTGTGCAAGGAATTCCTGTTAAACATATGTCATTGGTGCATATTGATTGGAACAGAAAGTTGAGACAAATATTAACATTAAACCACAAATAAATTGTGCTTATACTTTTCTATTAATGCTTTCCCTTCCATTGTCTGTGACTCGTATGCAAGAATCTACAACAGCACTTCTAAGAGGATCCTGACAAACAGTTAAAGAAAGGTTTCACTTCCTCAACCTTGATCAAATAGAACAAAAACTTAATTATAACACCTCATATAAAAGGTCAATATCCAATTTAGTAATTTACTCCTTCATTTTCAAACGTGGATAATCAAGTATTTTTACTAAAGTCAAAATTTTCAGTTTATAGGTGAAAAGTAGCTGACTGGTTTCATAAGGAGAATATCACGTAACTACTCTCTGGAAAAAAAACTCTTGCACAAATAGAATAAGCAAAACTCAACTTCTACAAGATTTTTGCCTTTACTCTACCATTATTAAACATCATCTTAGAGGATATATTGATATGCAGGCTCCCAAAGTAGGTTCAAAACTTTAGGAGTTTGACATGCGAGTATCTTAATCTAATCATCTAGAGTTATTGCAGACAGATGCATGTACAGGCATAAGCGTACAACATTGGTGCCCACGGTTTTACGAACCGATTGCATCGTTTTCCTCTGAATCGATTAACAGACCAACTAAAACTGAAAAATCTTTAAAAACCAGTTCAATATATCTTGCATGCACTTCTAAAGAAACTAAAACAAAATGATCCAATCACTCAACCGTGTGAGCACGCTCTCGCATTCTCTTTTAGTCAACCAGTTAACTCATAATAATTAGTGTCCAACAAGAAACAACAGCTACCAGTCCAACAATCTAATCCTGATGGAAAAGAAATGATAACCTTTGCTAATAAAGAATAGTAAAGAAAGTTGGTTCAGCTTCATTAGCGTTGCAGCAAGAAGCGAAGCTCCCAAAGTCCAAGCAATGTGCAGGATCAAAGAAGAAAACAAGGACATATAGAAGAGGAGAATGAACCTCATTACTTGAACTGGGAACAGATTTGAAACTCTTAAGAAGGTGGCCGTCGAGGACGAAGTAGCGCTTTCGCGAGAACTGCAATCCAAAGCGGTTAGAGCGTATAAGATACAACCACCCCTCCATTCTTCCATCATTTTGGTGAGTACTCATTCTTAGAAATCCTCACGCTCAGAAGAACCCGCTTCTAATATCGATTTCCTGAAAATTCTCAGTCAAGATTCAGGCAAAACTAGATTGCCAACTCCCTTCCCGGAATTTTCTCTTTTAAAAAATGAAGCCAGTTATTAAATATTCACAAGGTGATGAAGGAGATATCGATCCTCTGATCCCAGCTAGGGGATTCAGAGAACCGAGCGTATTACAAAAGGAGTAGTGGCAGCTCTTTGGAATTGCAGGCGAAATGTGAAAATCTCTCCCTCCTCTGTAACTTGCTGGGCGCGTAGAGCAAGCTTGGCAACTGAATTGGTTCGCTCGCATATGAGACAAAGATCGCCTGTCAAGTAATCACGCAGCGAAATGACAATATCACCCTTCTCTTACTTGCATCTTTGTTTACAAGTTGCCACTTTATCAATGCCACCTTTAATCACTTCCCTTTGACCCTTTGTTTATTTTTAATTATATTTTATATGCTCTATTTTTTATTTTCACTATTTTTTAACTAATTAACATCAACATAAGAAGATAAAAAATAAACTTAAGGTCACAAATGTGGATAATTTTTATTAGATAAATTGCTTTGGTTTATACGGCAAAGGCTTTGTGATAGCTGTATTGATTATTATTACTATGTGCCAGGCTTCGTAATGTAGGATACAATTATCTTCTCAAAGGTTATTGTAAAATGTAATTCATAATTATCCACACGTCCGCTTTTTTTTTTTTTTTTTTTTTGTGATAGATACCAATTTATTGATTGAAATAAAAACAATATTCCATTTTAAAAATTGCAATTTATTATTTTATTATGTTAGAATTATACATTTATCTTGAGAGGGAAGCTTGTGCCGAAAAAAGAAATATTCCTCGGAAGGGTATTGGGCAGAAACCGCACCTAACAAAAGAATATGTGTGTTTGGGATAGCAGTAGGAAAAATGACTTATTATGATTCTGACTTATTAAAAATGACTTAATAAAAATTCATTTTTTGTAATGTGATTTATGTTTGGATGAGCGATTAAATAAGTGATTTTTAATAAGTCAAAACTTGTTTGGATGAGCGATTGTATAAGTGGTTTTTTAAAAGTAAAAACCTGTGTTAATTATAAGAAAACAAGATATTTAAAATTAAAAATAAATGGAAAAGTGAAGTTAGAAAAGGTGATGTCAAAATACATAACTTTATAAAAAAATAGTATATAACTAATTGGATCACATATCTCGTACAATTTGATCTCTGATCATGTTACGAATGCTATTTATACTTATCTAATTATCTTCTATATATTTTTGTAGTCCTTTAATTAATTATAGGATAAAATGATATTTCGATATAAAATCTATTCATATCCTATTTTATTTTGCTGGAAATATTATCATATTTAGGAGGTGAAAAATTAGAAGAATATATACACAAGGCGTGTGAAGAAAGGAGAAGAATAATATATATATATATATATATATATATATATATATATATATATATATATGTATATGTATATGTATGTGTGTGTATTATATGAAGAAAATTGCAAGGGATATATATATATATATATGAGATCTGAAAAGTATGTGGAGCCCACAACACAGAGATATTGAAAGCTTACAATATTGCAACTTCTGGACCGAAAAAAAAAATGCTGCAGTTTTTTTCAAAAATAAGTGGGTAATTTGAGCTTATTTAATAAGTTGCGTTTTTGGGTTTTTTATTTTTTACAAAACCCTGTCCCAAACACTCAAAAAACGTATTGTGTTTAAAATTGGGCTTATTGAACCAAAATTGGGCTTATTGGGCAAAAAAACACTGTACCAAACACTCTCTTAGTAAAATCAAATGATTGATGTGAGGGGGCAGGCGAAGCCGCTTGTTGATCAATCTATTAAGGTTTAAAACTTTAATATTTTAATAATAATAGTCAAGTTAGTCTCAATTCAATTAATTTTTTAATCAAAATAATCATTTTATGCGTTTAAAAGATGGCGGTTTGGGTTCACCAGCGATTTGAGAGCAATATAATCTTACCTAATTTATTTAGTCACGACAATGTTGAAGAATTGGCCCATCCTTCGGACCCTTCAAATCGGAAAAAAATTATTAATTACCATCTCCTGTGCTTAATACTCTTTCGCTCTTTAGTATAAAACTTAATTGATTTTTTAAAAAAATTAAAGAAATTTAAAAAATTATTTAGCCATAACATATTATTAAATTATATATTATTTTATAAGTCAGGAAGATTAATTTGGAGATAAATGATAAATATAAATATTTTAAAATAATTTCTTTAACTTTCTTAATATTTTTAAAATTCAATTGAGTATTATATTAATGATCCGAAGAAATATAAGAGCTAATTGACTAATTTGGATAGATTAAATAAATTAGTTATGTTAGTTATTTGTAACAAATATAGGTTGAATGTTCTAAAATATCATATTTCATCATGACCACCCTTCAATAAAAACCCTTTAATATGTGCAGTCAATAGTAATACTTTAAAAAAATTATAAATTTGGAAGATAGTGAATTTAGATTATTATATTCAAGATCAAATCTAGTTCCTAACTAACTCTTATATTAAAGAGTAAATATATATTTTTTTTTTTGTTATACAATTCATCTTTCGTATGAATGTAAACATGTCAACATTAGTTTTAAATTTAAGATCTCATTGAAACATTATGGGCTAACCAATATATTAATTAAATAAGAGTATCTTCTTGTACATTTCTAGGTGCCAAGTAATAGCAACAATTTTTTGTTGTTTTGGCCAACAAACGACAACAATATCCACACACAACGCTACAATATCAAGCCCAAGAAATGTATACATTGTCTTAATGATCTATAGGATCAAACTCGCACAAACTCTTTATCAATATAAACGCATTTGAACTCGAAGGTATACATTAGTCTAGTCTATATGAGCCTTGAAACACAGCTCAATGAACTCTTTTGTTATAAAATAATATTACTACGATATTAATAAATTTTCTGAGTTTAGATTATTATGAATAGTGAGTCAAAAGTTTTCAGGCAAAAAAAAAAAAAAAAGGAGTCAAAGTATGTGGAGGTAATTTTAAGGACGTGTAAAATGGAAATAGCAGCATTTTCATGCATTAACTAGTTTGAAGGTTGGCCAATTCATTGTCTTTAGCGGCCGTCTGACAACCACTTGTCATTGTAATAACTAATACTCATACAATTAATGATTAGGCTATTCATAATGGAAGCGGGCAAAACAAAAAAAGGATATTCATAATTGTAGCATTGTTTACGAGCAATTTTTTATATTAAGTTGTAATTTAATAATAATAGCATTGTAGCATTGGTACGAGCAATTTTTTATGGAAGCGGGCAAAACAAAAAAAGGATATTCATAATCACGTTATTCTACATGCCTCAGCGTGACAGGTCAGAATAACGTGTGTTTTCCTTTTTACAGTTAACATTTACGCACTAAAAAGCTGTCATTGACCGCCCCCCCTCATTTAAACAATTAAACCAAAGGCTGCCCACTACTCATTCAATTACTGTACGTACACTCATCATTCTCATTAAATAAAATACAGCCATTCTATCCCTAACAAAACCCAAAAAAGAAAAAAAAAGAGATGATTGTCTTAAAATATCTTGAAGGTAAATTAATTATTGATTGTTATCAAGCGTGTAAGTGATTTTCCATGTGTGTAAGTGATCTTTCATTTTGTGCAAATCATCTTCCGTGTGTACAAAAATCCTCCACATAAATGTGCAAATAATCTTCCGTTGCGTGTAAAATATCTTCCGTTATGTGCAACAAATCTTTCATAGTAGCAATCAGCAATTAATTTGCCTCCAAGATATTTTTGGGCAATTCTCCCAAAAAAAAAAATACAACTTTCCCTCCATTTCATCAAAAATAATTATAAACACAATGGTGCTTGTTTTATTAAAGTGCTATTGTTTATTACTAGTATAATGTTTTAAAATGAACACTTTAGGATATATAGATTAATATTGGGAAAAAATAATTAATTAATGCTTTTTTTGAAACCTAAAGGAACAGTCATGTTTCAAAAATAATTAATACATAATTAGTATTTTTTTTTTCTGGTAGGGTTAATATGATAGATGGTTTTTAGAAATGTCACGCCCACAGCGTAGGAAGAGGGGAGGGTGGCACGACCACATGATGGTTTGTGAAAATTATAAAAAGCATGCATGAACGAAATTGAAGGACCACTCATTATTTTCCTTGGAATTAATAATTGTTGCCTTAGGGCTAAGGCAATTAATCATGACCATCCATATTACTACTACGTACCCCATCGACTCGACTTGTTCTTCTTTCTCGTCCTTCGTTATTTTAATTTGCTCTGATTTTAGGAAGTGCGGGGTGTCATTTAACTCACAACTCTAATTTTGTCGTTTTGTTGTTTATATAATCAATCGTCGAGATTTATGTTCCATCGTCACATCAAGATGTCGTTGATGCTCGCAAGTACCACTCTTGGATCTATTTGGATTTAATGTTTATTTGGGATAATTTATTTTTGGCTTATAAATCTTTATAATTTGTGATTTATGGCATATGGGGTAAATATATGAGAGGAGTTTTATTTCGACTTACGAAATAAATATTTATTTTTTAAAAATAAGCTATTCCAAACATAGCCAACTGACCGTTGATCAAAACTTGATAATACTAATTTAATGTGTATAGCTTTTTTTTTTTTTTTACACACTCAATAAATATAAACTAAATTGATAATTTTTTTTAGTTGTACCCTTATTTATGAGTCAAATAAATATAATCAAGTTAAAATTTATTACATAAAAATAGTTGAAATATATAATGCAAATTATAGGCATCTCATATAATTACCACATGATATATAGAGTTTAATACAGGAAATATAAAATTTTATCATAGAATACCGAATGTTTAGTATATGGAAATAATATAATAAAACATAAAATTACCCCTATCTACACACACACACACATATATATATATAATATACACGATATGTTCATGGTATTTTTTTTTTTCAATCTGTACATGTACACATTGAGTTTATAATAATTTTTTAATATTTATTGATAGAAATATTATGCAGTATACATGTTGGGTTCATGGTAACTTTTTAATATTTAATAGTGTGGATATTATTTAATGGGATGTTTTAATATTTTTAATGGTGCAATATAATTTTTTAGTGGGGAAATTTTATTAATTTTTTAATACTTGATGGTGGTAGTTATTTAATATTTAACAACATTTATGGGTGAGCATTTTGGTCAAATTAAAAAAATTATAATGACAATATTATCTTTTTCATTTGATTATATGATGTTTGCATTCATATGCATAAGTCCTAGCAATATAATCCTTATTATATTATTTGATGTAATCAGGATTACAAAATACTACCTCCGGTCCTAAATATAGGACATAGTTTGTAGTACAAATTACACTACAAACTATGTCCTATATTTAAGACCGAAGGGAGTATAATCTTCTTTACATTACATAAGTTCAACTAAACGTTATAATCGGTCTGTTGCATAAAAAATATATATAATTATTTCCCAGGGAATCAAACACAACATGCTATAAGTGATGGGTGAGTGTGGAAGAAGGGTATATATATGCCATTGGCATTTTTGGAAGAAGATTTAAATTGAAAACAACCTGCCAGATTTAAAATTGTGGTCCAAAATATTTAAATACATTGCGTGAGTTTGTGCAACTATTGCCGATACCGAGCAGTGAAATCTTAACAATGTTCCTCGATAGTATGATTAACTTCAATGTTACACTCTGATTTTCGTGAAAAAAATAAAATACTTTGCGTGAACTACTCATCATTTGGTGATTTCGTCACATCCCCATTTATAAAAATCCATATCTTACATAATTTATCTTTTTGTTCAAACTTTTTTTGGTGGGTTATCACCTTCAAAACCACTCCCAACACATTTTCCTTCATTATCAACACTAATTTTCCCTCACTTCGCTCAATATTTTCTCAACTATTTTCTTTCTTTCTTTCTTTTTTTCCAGTTGAAGACATTTAATTATTAGTGTCTATGGAATTCCAGAGAAGCCAAACAGAACACTAATTTAAACAATTATTACGCCCTTCTGAAGAAACTTGTGCATGGCCTATGATTGTTAATTCATTATTATTAATCTATGTATTTCTAACTAGTAGCTTTATGAAATTATTATAAATAGCTAAGACCTAGGACGACTTTTCTGCGGTGCCTTAGTTTTTGAGCCTCTCACGTAAGTGAAAAGGCACCAAAAAAGAATTATAAATAATTATAATTAACGCCACCATGAATACGATTCATATATTAAACATTGCTCCCCTTAACTTAATTAACTCCAAAAAAATTAAAAAAAAAATTAATCAATTTGATTTTCTTCATATCTTAATGCAACAGATAATAGCCTTTTTAGGTAGAAATTCCATGGTGAATGACATACGTACATATCTGCTTCTGGCTTTTGCATAAAAGGAAGCATATGGTTCGGATATGAAAATGGAGACAAAGGCAAGCTGACCCATCTTCTTGTATTATTGCCATCTTTTGTCTTAGGTGTGTGATTCTTAATCTCAAAAGGCTGTGACGTGATGGTAATATTGTACTATAAATTTATATTGAAATCTTTCACATAAATATAATACAAATCATATGTATGGGGCTTTTTCATGGGATATATATACAACCTAAAAGGGAGGAGTAGTGGAGTGTCAAGAGGCAGAAGAGGATGAACATGGATTACTAAAAGCAGACCTCAAAACCAAAAGGCTTCGTGCTTGTTTGAAATAACGATTTGAGTCTTTAAAATCAACTTTTCAATCATGATTTATTATATACGAAATAAATACTTGAGAGGAGTTTTATCTCAATTTACGTGAATAAGCACTTTTAATAGTCCCAAATCGATCCCAAACAAGTAGGATCATCACAAATCACAGTAATTGCTTTCCAAACCATCGCATATATAGTAGCTACAGTTTCTTTTAAGAGTTAGCACTCCTCTGCTTTTTAATATAAGATATATTTACTTGATTTGATTAGATTAAGAAAGTTAGTTAATATAATATGTAATTTCTAAAACACCATAATAATCTTTCTCAATTTCCTTGTTCCTTCTCCTCCTTGATTATTGTTGAGAGGGCATCAATAGGGATGAATTAAGAAAACATTGACCAATATAAAAATTAAATCTTATATTTAGGATTAATATTATCTTATCAAATATGTCTTTTATTAAGGACCGGAGGAGTACCAATCTATCTTATTAACTTATTAGGCTCACCTATCTTTGAATTAATACTGGCCCATTATCCTATTATCTTACTGCAAAACAATGAACATCTGCATATCAGCCCACAAGCGCCTCTGCAGAATTTGAAATGCAATTTATTTGGGTTGGATTCATGGAGCATAATTAACTTGGATTGGATCTCATTAACATGTCACAACATGAGTTTAGTTTACAAATTTAAGTAGAGAAATATGCAAACATGTTAAGAATGAGTCTTGTTGATTAGAAAAAATAAAGTAAGATATTGAAAACTAGATTGGTCAATAAATCAGTTGAGGCGGTAGTTCAAGAATCAATAGCTCATATTGGGGTCAATTTAGGATCTGACCGGTTATAATTAAAATAATATTTAAATGAAAAATATTAATCCACAAGTATATAGAACATTCATATGTGAGCAACAAATAGTCTAATAAGACAAAGCTATTAAAGTATAACTATGATAGATTGCTATATGTTTTAAACTAAAAAATGATGTTATTTTAGGCTTAATAAGAAAAGGGGAAAAAATATAAAATCCAACCTAGCCAATATGTTCAAAACTCTTGAACAGGCCGGTTAAAATACCGGTTTACCGATTCATTAGTTTGACTAGCCAGTTTGATTAAGTTTTAATACTATAGAAAAAAGTACTTTGATATATGTACATATCTATTATTTGCTTGATCTATCCATTTCTTCAAACTCAAGTGGGTATACCGTATACCTCAAGCTTTCCCATTTGTAGGCTGAACAAAAAGTTGTATTGTTATAACGAAATGAAGCAGCAAATGTTTATGCGCGCATTTTTCATTAACATAGAACGAATTCAATTTTGATAAAGCTGCATTTTCTGCATCATAAAATGAGCCGAAAAAAAGAATAAGGCACTAACTTACTGTTACAACAACAAAAAGAATCAGAACAAAAATTGATATACACTAATTAAAGTGCCCTTAAGATTGAAAAGAACATTGGAGTACAAGACAATCTAAAATGAAACCAGCCTTAAACAAGAGAGTCCTTGCCCAATTTCTTAGCCTCAAGACTTTCCTTGTCTTCATGTGTCAAAAGTGGTGAACCATCCTTTTCTTTAACCTGTGAAGAATCAATAATAACTAGTGAATGAAACTAATACCCCAATCAGGAATAAGCAAAGCAAAAACTCAACAAGAAAAATCACTTACCTGAGAGGCCAAGGAGAGATCAACCTGCTGTTTCTTTTTGTTCTCTTGAGTACAGAAATGAGAGTACAAGCCCATTCCCAAAATGGCAATCATTATTCCAATAATATTCCTCTCAGTGAAGGGATCATGAAGCAATGTGTAGCCAAATGCAAGAACAAGACAAGTCTTGAGGTGGCCAAGCACTTGATAAGTCACTGGAGATGTCTTTCCAATTACTAGAAAGGTGCTGAAGTTCACAGAAACAGCAATCAAGCATGACAGAACAATGAATTCCTACAAAGTACAAATTTACTACAGATCAGTATCAATCATATGTATCATGCATTAAATATACTACCTCTGGTCCTAAATGTAAGACCCGGCTAACCTTTTTTTAGAGAAATTAAGGAAACTAATTAAATTGCTTTAAAATATTTATATTCATAATTTTTATCTAAACTAATTTGCCTAATTTATGCACTGATATATAATCTAATGATACACATCATATGATATGATTAAGTAACTTATTTAACTTCCTTAATCTCTCTAAAAAAAGTCAACTAGGTCTTATATTTAAGACATGAGGGAGTAACACACATGGAGGATAAGTAATAGATAATTACCAAGACTATAGGAGAATATTTGTGGGAAAACACGTTTTGCTTGGTGAGGAACTGATCCACTAGAGGGCCTGAAACAAAAAGAACTGCTGCTTGGAATGGAGCAGAGTGGTAGAGAAGTTGTGTTGAAGAGACATTAAGCTTCTTCTGTATAGTATTTGTCAGCTGAACCATGAACAAGGTTAAGAGAAACAAGACAAGACAACACAATAAACTCCTCGGCTGTAACTAAATTTTCATTTGAATCCTTGCACAAACACTTGCATTGTAAAGGATACAATTTGACTGACACATGTAGTTATGATGGCCAAAAGGGAAAGAATGGTGCCAACAAAATTGAGCTGGAGATCTGTGATAGAGGCAATGGCAACTCCAACAAGTAATAGGAAGAGAGAGAACTTTATTCTCTGGCTGCAACAAGACAGTACAAAATGTTTTTTTTTTTTTTTTGTTTTGTCTTTGAACAACATGAAAGTTTCTGACTTAGGATATCAGAAGTAAATGGAGGGTTTAATTTTTACCTGAACTGCTTCTTGAGGAAAAGAGTTTCTAGCAACACAGTAAATGGTATGATTGCAAGTTTGGTCATCTACAAAAAGGAACACTCCCAAAATGGTAAAATCAAAATTAAAGAACTTGTTTATGTGTGAGTGATGTAGGGGAATTAGTAAAGAAAAGGAACCTGATAGAAACCAACGGAATTGAAACCGAGGCTTAAGTTGAGAAGGCCAATGGAAACACCATTGAGGATGCCAAAAAGAGTGACAGTCTTGATGTCAATGGACTTGGCCTCAAAGAAATTGAGGCGTTGGGCAACATGAAGTGTGCAAAATGTAACCATCAGGTGCCAGCTAGTTAGTGTTGTGGCTGCCCACAACCAAACATGAAACAGCAAAGGTTAAGACCACCTAGGGGTACTCATGAATGTTAATGACGAGGTTTCAATACACAATACCAAATGTCTTGTCAAAAGTAATAAAAGTGATGTTCCCTTTAAATTTTGTACTCCCTCTTATCCTTAATGTAACGTAAGACTTTTTTTACTTAATTTAATTAGGTTAAGGAAGTTTGTTAAGTTAGTTAATATGACATATTTTTTTTTCTATAACACCTTAATCATTTTCCTTAATTCCCTCCACCTCTCTCTTACTTAATTATTGTTTAGGAGGTATCAATAAGGGTAAATTAGCAAAAGATTGACAAATATGGGAAATAAGTCTTATATTTAGAACCAATATCAATTCCCTAATTATGTCTTACAATAAGGACTGGAGGAGTATTTTACAAGTTATGAAATATTTTTTTTATGGCAAAAAAATATTCCTTCCGTTCCTAAATATAAGACAATTGATTTTTTTTAGGAGAGATTAAAGAAGTTAAATAAGTTACTTAATCATATCGTATAACATGTATCATTAGATTATATATCAGTTTATAAGTTAGGTAAAATGGTTTTAAGAAAAAAGAATAAATATAAATATTTAAAAATAATTTAATTAGCTCTCTTAATATATCTAAAAATGTCAACTTTATCTTATATTTATGATCAGAGCGAGTAATTTTTTCTGTTTTTTTTTTAATTTTCGTGCAATGCAAGAAAATATAGTGGATTATTTGGCGCACAGAAAGTGATTAGTAAATGCTTAGGACTGAAAATTACAATCAATAATGAAATCCAAAACACTTTGTGGCGATGAAAATCAATATCACTGAGTGAAACAAACCTGTCGGTAAACACATTAATATAAACTTTTAGGGAAGGGCTAAAATGAAGATTACCAAAAGGAAAGCCCAGATTGCTCATCAATGCTTTGTTGCAGATGACAATAGAGACAGAGGAGGCCACAGAGAGAAACAGAGCACCCGCCACACCCAATTGGAAGCTCGACATTTTTCCTCTATCTCTGCTCAAAATTTACGTGTGTATGTATTATCAATATATTCATCACCCTTATAAATGAGATTGATGTGTGTGGAAAGAGAAGGAAACTAAGTTGATGAGTGCATTTATGATTCAGTGCAGGATAAAAGGCAGAGCTGTTCACATACCCTTGGAAATGCAGGGGAATGGCAGGTTAAACGGTAGCGTTTGAGGGAGGAAGAGATGGAGAAGAAAGAGTGGTTGGAGATTGGAGAGAGCTGAGATAGGCTGTGTAAGGGAACGCAGCTTTATTCTCGTTGGGGTTTGGTTGGTTGGTGCCTAATGGCGTTTAGTTTGGCGGGAGTCTTGGGGTTTAAGTATAGCTCAACCTCCACACACACACTCTTAACGGCCACTTGAAGCAATCCATAATACAGTCATCCAAAACCTCGAATATCACCATTTGAATCACCAAAATGCTACCATTTCCTTTTTAATTTTTCAATTTAAATGATTTTGAATGTTTTTCTGTGTGCTTAACAATTCTTGTTAATATCTTATATAATGAATTTAGTAGAAAACGTAATTAAATGCTCTGCAAACACTAAATTTAATGTTTATGAAAATATGTCTTTTTTTTTTTTTTTTTTATAAATGAATTGTAAATGGTAAGTAGAATATAATTTTCTATAGAACCTTATTCATGGATTAACATGTCTTGACTTGGAATTAGAAGTAAAAAAGTAATTGACCTTTTTTTTTTTTGGCTGAACTGCTAAGTTCTTTCTTTTGAAGAGTAGTGAAGGGCTCATGTATAATAAAGGCTAATTGATCAATTAAAAAAATTTATACATCATTTACTTAATATAATATAAGATCTTATTCATAGTAGTATAACTTGTAGAATAAGATTTACATTATGAATGATATTTTATATTAATAATCAGAGATGAGTTTTTGCCTAAAATGTGATAAGCTTTAGTATGGATGGCTTATAAATGTGAAGGCTCCTTACAAATGATAATATTTATATGCCCAACAAACCGTGATTTTAATTACTGATTTAAAATAGAATCTTTCTAATGAGTAGAAAGTGGCACATTTTTAATGTTAAGATAGAGCAAAGCAGGATATAGCGGAATGGTTGAAATCAAAGAGTAAGTATATGTTTGTTTTAGTTTTTTAAAAGTATTTTTACACCGTTCAAAGTAAGTATGTGAGAGGAATTTTATCTCAACTCGCAGAAAAGTGCTTAAAAAATCATTTTTCTTTGGTTTCCAAACAAGCACTAGGCTGGGGGGTTGGGGGTGTTAGTGATGTGTTAGCTAATACTTGGAATGACCAAACACGTGTTTGAATACTAAATTTGAGTCGTGACTGAGAAGCAGGAAGGCAACACTTGTGTTTGTGCCAGATATCTCCCATTTCAAGACTTCAAGTTTTCAACCTTCATCCATTGACTTCAACCTCACTCCAGATTCACGCTCCTACCCCCCAACACCCATCCCTCTTTTCCTTCAATTAACAGCGTTATGTGAGATGATCCATATTTGGAAATTGGAACACTATTATTTCTTTTATTAGTTTATATAGGTGGGAATTACACTTGCTGGCGTAAGTATGCCAAAGTCTTGTGATTTTCTAGTTTAACTAGGCCAAAGTAATGTTTGATATGGAAGAGATACCAACAATAGTTAAGTGACAGAATTTTTTTTTTTTGTTTTTTATTTGATCAAGGTTTCTTCATCGAGATTTAAAGGGTAAAAAATTCTCATATCTCCCAACAAATACATTTTCCTGGGATTTAAATATGTTCTCCTCCTTATAGAGATAAGACTCCTTACCACCTTAACCAACAGCTTGTTGATTTAAGTAAAAGAGATTTAATATGACTAAAGTGTGGATTTAAATCAGAAGAATTAACCTTATTTGAACCTAATAATATCTAAATATAATAATAGTGAGCACCAAATAATTACACTCTAAAGGGACCACCCAAAAAAAAGAGGCCATATATGTAAGATGAGGCTTCCTTTGTTTCCTAGCCGACAATGCGTATATGTAGAGACCAGGAAAAAAAAAACCAAGACACAACAAAAGAAAGTGAATGATTGCATGCTAGGCAAGGAAACAGTGATTGCACCAACACCCTAACAGGGAAACCATGGTTGAAAGGGACGCCAATATTAACCCCTGATTCCTTCCAAAAACACCTTATCAGCATCGGTGAGGCGAGTCTGGAACAGAGCCCACTCATTTCTGCATCTTTCTCTGACCTGGAAGAGGTTCCACACCAAAGAATTCATTACAAAAAGTTTATTATATATTCCTTGTTAGGCTTTTTATTAATGGAATAAACACAAATGCCTCCTTCATCGTTAGGTCATTTATAAACACTTTGCTAGATTATGAAAATCGTACAAGTAAAATATCCTACTTAACCATCATACTACAAACCTAAACCATTGTCTATTTTCTACAACTGCCTTTGATGCAGGTGTAGCAGGCGTACACCAATTCATCTGGAAATCATTGTGTGCGCCTGCGTGTGGGACAGACTTTGATATGGCATACTCGCTAAAAAAATAATAACAACGGAAAATTGAACATAAAGATTTAAATCCTAAACTGTCATAGTTGAGGGAGTATTTTTGGTCTTCAGAATCGGGGGAGTTTGCAAATGACTTGAAGTTTTTGCGTTTGTTTTGCTTCAAACCTTTGGAAAATGCAACGGCCAAAGGTAACGTATGTATGAAGTTACCTACACAGCGTTGCCTGCCAGCACATGTAGCAGGGCCACCTTCACTGTCATGAATATAAGAGCATAGTAAAATTATTCTATGTGAAATACACTTACCGAATCCCCTTGTTGTTTCCCTTGATCATCAGCATCTCCCTGAAAATTATATAATACACCTCAGATAACGTTGTGATTCATTTAAAATAATTTCACTCTCAGTAGAAGCGACAGAAGTAAACAACTGGTTGAGTTTTCAGGCAAAAAGAGTTAGTTGGTATCGTTAAAAAGAGGAGAAAGAGATGCTCTTGTATAATAGGCACAGTAGACGACCATTTAGCATCTGATTACATGAATCTTATTTAATTTTTCATTTGTTAATCACACTCATGTAGACACATGAGTCAAGTATTCTAGGCACGTACAGAATGTAGCACTTAAGCAGTTAGAATTCCTCCTGAAGTACGATTATGTCGAGAAACATGTGGTCCCTAGCCCAGCTATTCCCATAAATTAGCCATGACTAACCTGGCTCCTGAGAGAAGGAACCCCATGATGAACAATCCATTGTGAATCAACTACACCGATCTTTTCATGTGCAGGCTGCCAAAATGAAACAGAAAGGTATTATGTGGAAGTAAAAGACAAAATAATTTTCTTGTTTCAACTTTGGATAATATTTCTGTTAAAGCAAAAAATTTCAGGAGAGACAAGAGAAATAATCCATATCCATATACACCAATTTCATATGAAAGAATCTCTTCAAAAGAAATAGAAAACAGAATCGGTTGACCTCTACACATCTTCTGAGAGCAAAATCCAGTCCCCATCCATGCACTAAGTCATTCTGCAAGCATATGTTGGGAAGTTTGTCAATGTAACTGAAAAGTTCACTCATATCATGAAAAGACAAAATCATGTATTCATATAGTTTTGTTAAAACAACCAACACGTGTGATATGAAACTGAAAACAAAAAAAAAAAACCTGAATCATATGCCACACACACCGCCATGCTTTACGAGAAAAGACTGGAGCCATAATTTCCACAAAGCTGAAAAAACACCAGAAATAATTGATGTAAAATAGAAATGCATAGATAAAAGTGTCGGCAAAGAATACTGTTGCACATCAAGGAGGAAGAGATAATATACGCAGCACAAGGAGGCAAGTGTGGATCACTACACCAGCCTGGTTTCTCCGCAGTAAGCCTATCCAGGAATACATACATAGAAATGTCATGAGAATTCATTTGAAAACATAATAAGATTGACCCTATGGCTAGGGCTGGAGTTAGAAAGGGACGAAGAACAAAAATTACTTGTGAAATGATCTATCACCTCTCCTCTTTGTCATTTCCCATGTTGAATCACTATTTTCAAGAGCAGGTTGAGATATCTCCAAACCATGTCTTTTGATCAACTCCACAAATCTGATTATAAAAACACA
This sequence comes from Inga laurina, assembly GCA_963855925.1. NCBI lineage: Eukaryota > Viridiplantae > Streptophyta > Magnoliopsida > Fabales > Fabaceae > Inga > Inga laurina. The sequence goes on along the minus strand of OY979707.1, from coordinate 65,104,799 downwards.
GTTAATCAACCAAAAGTTGCATACAAAGAGGAGATTTGAGAAGAAAACATAGGATGCAAACATATATTCATACTTGTCTCCATTGAAGTGCTCTACTCCAAGATCCTCATCCCATATAAAAATAAATTCATAAGCTGATACAATATCAGGATGCAAAAACCTCTTGGCATACCACCTGCATATAGCATTCCATCAAGTAGGAAGTGCAAAAAAATTCAGGGATAGAAGCACAAAGATAACCATTCCGCAAGATAATCAGATAATTTATGAATTTGTTGAGTTGAATCTAAACACAAACATTTGATTACCCACTGCAAAATATTTTTCTTCAAGGAAAAAAGCTAGAGGGAGAAAACTCATAAACAATGTGAATCTCCAACAAATAAGTAGTTAAAAATGGGAATAAAAAAAGAATAGAAGGATATTAATAATGTACCATTTTGTTTGTTTCCTTGCACTGACATGGATCGCTTTTTTTGACCACTCAAATTCATCCCATTCATTAATCCGATTGTCATAATGAAAGAGCAAAATTGCAAAATCATCAGAAAACTACAAAATCAGAAGAGAGTCAGTACCTGAAGGCAATATGAGAGGAAGGATAAACAAAAACATATCCACATATAAAACAGTTCATTTTAATAACCTTTTTGACTGATGCGTCAATGTTGTATCTCTGATCATAGCCAACAGTGAATGTTACCAAATACTTTGGCTTTTTCAGCAGGTCCTATGGAAATCAAGGTCTTATTGTTAGGCTCATAATATTGATGTTTAAGAAATAGATGCATGCAAAAACATTCCTTGAAGGCATATGTGAGATATGTACGCATCTCTTGGTGATATGACAATGCTTGGCACACAGCAAGAGCCGAGAAAACATAGTAAAAATGAAGTGTGCGAATCAATTTCTGATCCATCCTGAGTTATGTTTATGAACTCTGTGAGCTAGTGATTAGAAGCCCCAATAAGTTGGAGCATTGTGAATATCTTGAACATATCATACCTCACTTGGTTCACCCCATAGCCTTCGCAAATGAAAATCAGATTCAGATTCAACAATTCCAGGAGGTAGTGATTCTGCCCCATGAGGATTTGTTGGAACATATATCTGGAAACTAGCATTTTTGTGTTAGACTCGATAACCAAAATATGTGTGTGTGTATAATTAAAACAAAAGGCTACTGCTGAATTACTGTGCAAGTATTTTATATTTTTTTCTTGAAATATGTATACATGATAATCAATTTCCTCACACAGAGGGGTGACTTCTTGTTAAAAAGAAAAATCATATGTGACAAGCTAAATGAAAATGAGAGGTAGTGATTCTGCTTCAAGGGCCTGGCTTGGAAATAGCATATCCGAAAAGCTACCAGAATCGGGTCAGATCATGAAATAATAACTATCTAAACCTTGAATGACATAGAAAGGAAATTGGAATTATTAAGTATTTGTTTGAAATTATGTTTAAAAGGAAGCGGTTTCCTTTTTTTTAGAAAGATAGAAATGAGAGAAAATAATGTGAATTGTAGGAAACGTCAAATTGGTGTAAAAGTGGTTATATTTTCCTTTAAAAAACAAAAATACAATTTAAAGTTTGGTGTTGAAATAACCCCTCTAATGAACAGTTTCACTTAATATATCTGTTTTGAGAGCTAAAGAGTTTTTCCTTTGGGAAACAATTATTGACCAAAACTGCATAGGACACAAGTGTTTGCAAGTACATTGATGTAGATAGTAAAAATGGAATCACATTGTAACTCAGATTAAAAAAAAGAATTACCTTAGGTAATCGAATAGATCCTAGGTATTCAAGACCTTCAGTTCCAGAAGAATGGTCCGTGACAGCTTGAGAACTGTTTATGTCAGCTAAAAATTTCTCTATATCAGCTATCGGCACATCAAAAGAATGTCCAAAGCTTGAGGGTAAACGAATCTGCAAAGAAAAGAAATAAATAAAATAAAATAAAAGGGAAGATGAAATGAAAAATATTTGCCTGATACAATGCTGGCAAGAGATTATGTGACAGAAATACCCTGGTGATATTCGAGGACGGCATAGAAATACCAAGAAAATACCCCAAACCAATTCCCATAATTGCTGTGATGAAAATCTTGATGCTATCATTTGATTTTTTAAGCGCACTGCAGAGAATACGGCAAGCTAGATTGAAACATTCTGATTAATGGACACCAAATATGTTTATTGTAGAAAAATTAATAATTTCTTAGCATCTTAGACTGATTGAGACACAAACTAGGAAAATTATGAAAGACTGAAGCGAATCTAATATGGTAAGCTGGCAAACACAATTAATCCATACCTTCGATGCATTATTCTCCTCCAGTTAGGATCTTTCACGATTAAATCAACAGATTAATCACCGGGAAAAATTTGATATCCTTAAGCAGACTCTGATTTAAATGTGTCATCCTTTAACCAGCATAACCGCGGAAATGAATAATATGCAGGTCAGATAGCATGCAGAGTATGCGTTTGATCTTGCACCTACATTGGCTTATGCATCTGGAATCATACCAAAGCATGGATGCATGCAAATCAAATGAGCATCTCATAAAAGCTATGTTACCAGCGAGCTGGCATATTCAAGTGTGTGCCATGTGCATTTGTAGGATTGCAAAAAATATTGTAACATGACAGTAAATGTTACGAAACTTCGAGACCGATTACTGCAAAAGTGAAACCATATATATAAAGGATCACGCTGTTTCAAAATAACAGAAACCTAGTCTTTGATCCCTCTGAATTTCTAACTTAAATCTAGATTCTATAAGAACATGAGGATCACCATATGACGACAGAATTAACAATATAAAGTCTTAACTTCCAAATCTTCAGCTGTTATCAGAAAGCTCAGTTTCAGCTTAAGTATGGCATGACGGAGAAATCATTCCAAAACCATGAACTACGAAGCGAAACTACCGTCGAAGAAGAATATTGTCCAAATTGACAACCACATTACATCCATGACCTGCTGATATCCAATCTATCCCTAGCAAACTGATAATCACATTCCAAAAGTGCTTCCAATGAACGCAGACAATATGAATTAACAGCAATTAAAATACATTAAATGGTAAATGAAAGTTCTTCGAAGGCATCATCAAATATCAATGTAACAGCTAGGCAAGGAGAAGCATACAAAATTGATTGAAGAAACGATAAGATTTAAACTCAGGCTCTTGTCGATCGAATTACAGAGAGAGCGAGTGACAATTCATGAAGCAAAACTGTTACGAAACTGAAAAACTTGCTTTTGGGGAATTATATATTATATGATCGATCTGCCGAGCCTTCGCTTTTCCATTTTCATGCATACGTTTCTCGTTGCTTTACCTTCGTGACAGCCTATCGGCATGTGCCATGTGATTCAATTCAGGGATCAAGGTGACTAATGTGCACTTCCCTAGCGCGCGCAACTGCTGCGCGGCCCATTTGGTTATTCCTAAATCTATTTTTTATAATTTTTTAGATCATTATATTTTATATGAAATAGGTGATATTTTAATTTTTTTATGGGAAAAAAATGGAGCTATTTTCAATTTGTTATGATTTTTTAAAGATTTAGTGTTCAAAGTAGAAAAAAAAACTGTACCACTTTTCAAAAAAATGCACTGAATTTTTGAAAAATCATAAAAAATTGAAAATAACTCCATTTTTTGCCCATAAAAAATCAAAATATCACTTATTTCATATAGAATATAATGATCTAAAGAATTATAAAAAATATATTTAAGAAGGACCCCAAATGGGCCGCACAGCAGGTGCGCATCAGGGAAGTGTACATTATGCACCCCTAATCCTTCAATTCAGAGACACGTGTAATGAGTTTGATAATGTTGGATTATAAAACCATGCCATCGAATGGTCCTAGAAAAAGACATTTTATTTAAGGAGATCAACTGCCCTACCCTAAACCGTGAATGAGCTTGATTCCTTTCTTAAATTTTTTTTTGTTAAAAAAAAAGGCTCTGAATTGTTTTTCAATGGTCACATTTCATTTTTTCTGGTGGAAATGTAAAGCGATAGGAACAGTAAATCTGATGCAAAATATGCGTTTTGTTTTGTTGCGTTTCGTTTCGTGCACTTTTCATGTACTTCCTACCCTTTTAGATGTTAACCCCCTGCTTTCTTTAGCAAGTGTCAACTACACAAGACCTTCTCCTTTGGTGTCCAGTCACATATGTGATATGTTTGCTTCAGAGTTGTTAAGTAACAACCAATTGTGCTTACCCATTTTGCCTTTAATTTCTCTTGTCCATTATAAATGCTTAAATATTCTTATACGTTTTGATCTATTTTTAAAATACTTACTAACTCGTTATATACTACTATTAAATTTTGCCATAATAAATCATTTTGCTGTAGTATTTTCCTTTCCCCATTTTTAACATTTTTTGATTTTCCCCCCCTATAACATGTCGAATATTATACATGTCTTGTATGCTCTCACCTCTTGACTAGCTTTTTGGATCAGTTTTTTTTAAAATATTTTCTTTTGTTGACAAAATAGAGTTAAATAGATTATCATAACTACAAACCAGAAACCTTGATATTATGGCTTTGTCTACTAATAGAAATAGGCAGAGAGTGTTGGCTAAATGAAGCTTTTCAATTAATATATTGTTTCATCATGGAGAATTCAAGAGAATGAAAAGAGCTTTTGTCTTTGCATATTATTAATCAATGAATAAAAATAGCCACTTTTGGCTTTACAAAAATATCAAATAAATTAATTACAATTCTGTTCCAAGAATGATCTTTTTTTTATTGGATTACCTTACGGATAATCAATGTAACTATATCTCCTTGCTATCGACATTCCACAAGTATCCCCTGTAGTCCAGAAAGAACAGCTTCATAGAAATCAAATCTTTCATCAAAAGGAGGAGAAGGAAGAAGAACAAAGAATAAAACCAATCACATGACAGCTAAATATGATCTCAGAACTTGATGCAGCTTTGTGGCAGACCTGTATTATGATCCACAGAAACAATCTCAGTGACATTGTCACATCTTAACACATCCTGACCCAACTTAGCCCCAGCAGACTTCAAGCCCTTTAGAGAAACAGGTTGATTAAAGAGGTTCAAAGATGGCAACTTTGAAGCTGGAGGCAACTTCATTCCTGGCAGAAAAGTTCTAAAGTCTTGATTCAACAATGGAACTTCAAAGTCATGCTTGTCATGCCTAACCACATTTTCTTTTGCACTGATATGAGCTCCTGGTTCCATATGGTTTGTTGAGAAGCTAGCTTGGTTTGGGAAATTTGGATAGAGACTAACATAACCTCTAAGGTACATCATGTCTATGAGGAACTTCTTCCATGAAGCTTGCCACCCATTAGTTCTAGACCTTGGGATTTGAACCGGGTTTTCTTTGGCATTCTCAGTGAACCTCATGTTCATATACACATAAAACTCTCTCCAGTGTTTAGGGAAGAAAACTGCGCCCCAACTACAGGGTAACTGGTGTAAGTACGGAGTGTTTGGATGGATTGTTTTGAAGAACTCAGTGGCATTCCATTTAGGCCTCTCTTTGACAACTTCAACAAGTCTTGGGGTGTAAAGAGAGATTGAGGAGAGCTCAGGGAGAGAGACTTGAGGATCATAGTGGTAAGCTAAGAGTGCATATTTGATCCATAGGTAATAGTAAGGAGAAACTTCTATGTCATCTTCGAGAAGAAGACCAAAATCATCATCAGAAGAAGGGTACCAGCTCTCACTCACTGCTCTAATGAGCCCTCCTTGGATGATTCTCCTTCTCAAGGTTTTCGGTCCATGAGGCCACTCGAACGAGCTCACGAGTTTTATAGTTGCTTTGTCTACTTTACCGTCCATGTTGAATGTTATAGGAACTTCATCTCCAACATAGTAAGCATTGGACAGAGATTTCAGAAGCCTTGTTAGTGAATTAGCTCTGTTTTGGGTAACAATGTTGACAGAAATCCGCATTTTGTTCCAATCTGTACAATTCAATCATGTTAGATGATAGTTTCAAGTGAAAGAAACTTAAATGTTTAGGCTCAATAAGTAGGAATTCTTACTTGACAATGCTGTTGTTCTTAGATCAGCCATCCAGAGAACTTTTGAAATGGAAGCTCTTGGTAAAAGAACTAGAGTTGTAGCATTGGAACCAGCTTCTGAAGCCATCTTCAAAGCCTTCTTCACATTAGGATCAATGTCTGACACAGTGATAACAACACTAGGATTATGAATTTTAATCAAACCCTTCATGCTAGAATACACTGCATGTATAACTGGAACCTCAGAGTTTGATACTCCAGAAAGTGATCCTATTGCCAAGTCAAAAATCTTAAACCTTCTCTCTTTGCATACCAACTTAGGCCAATTTAGAGCAGATGCAGCATCTTCACAAGGACAGAAGTTGCTTCCTGACACAACTATGTAGGCTTTTTTACCAATTGTGGACCTGAACTTCTCAAGAAGTGGTGCAAGTGCTTTGACTTCCTCAACTGAGTGAGCATAAAAGAGTGCATCAATTTTCTGAGGGTACATTGCAGCCCATTGGGTCACATAACCAGTGGAAAGTGCTTTCCACCATTGATCGTCGCGAACTTGAACAATATCCTTGAAGATTACAGTGGTTTCTGAGACATAAGCTAGCCTGTGCTCACTATCACCCCAAGTTTCTTTGTCATTTGGGTCAACTGGAAGAACAAACGAGCCCGCATTTTTATATTTCTGAAGTTGATAGCTATAGCGATTGCAAATAAAGAGGGTTAGATTCTAAAAGTGAGTAAAATTAAGACCTTACATAAATTCTTTGGAACAGAATACTGTTTCAAAGGTAATCTTTTAGGCTATGATTGGATGGAGAGAAATGCAAGAGGAAAATAGGAGGAGGGAATACTAAAAAAGAAAACTTTCAAAAATGGTAAGAAAATTTACCATTTTTGAGCGTTTTCCCTCACAAAACATAGGGTTAGTGAGTTGGACTTACTAGTGTTGATGTACCTAAAAGCAATAGTTGACTTATTAGTGTTGATGTACCTAAGATCTTTGGGATAGTCAAATTGATTATGTTTATTTGACTTTTATCCTCAGTGTTCAATGAACTGTGAAAGCCAAACTGTTCTATGTATAGCTATTTACCAACCAAATAGATCTACTCCATTCTTCATAAATTAGTTAAAGATTTTTTCATGAACATACAATATAGTCAAATCATTTGAATTTTTTAATCAAAACTTGAGCTATAACGTACCTGAGATGCAAATCTTCCCCAGTTGAAAAGGTAAAAGGTGTCTCAGTGAACAGAGTTTTGACATGCTCAGCAGATAAGAACCATGAGCTAGATAAGAAATCCACCTGCACAATTTTATCAACTGTAATATTATAAGCAGGATCAGGCAAATAAAGTCCAGCTTCCTTAGACCTGAATTTTCTGTAACTTGGGAATGTAAAATCCTTCTGTCTGAAAGGCAATATCCTTCCTATACTTCCCAAAACAGAGTTCTTATACTTCTCTGTTCCAGCCACATGTGCCAATATCTGCAACATCTTCCTCCCAGGAATCATGTCATCATCAACTATATAAACAAGATCAGCCTCAGTCTGAAGAGCCATCTGGAACCTTCCATAGTACTTGAAATCGTAACTCGAGCTTATGAAGCTGATTCTTGAATCATTGTAGCTTTCCACAATCCTCTTCAGTGATAACTCATTTGGGCTCCCAAATGAGAGAACCCAGACATGGTGGAATGGGAGGGTTTGTTGAAGCAGAGAATCAATCTGAGAACACAGTGTCTTTCTCTTGAAATGGTTTAGAATAACTGTGATTTTTGGTTTGTTTGGACCTCTCAAATCCCATTTGGATTTCATGGCCCTTAGATCAGAAAGAGACTCAGAGCCAATGGTTGTGCTCTGAAACTCCAAAACCTCATTGTAGAGCTCTGTCTTCAACTTAATCATCTGCACATCGTTTGACTTCTTCTGCAAGAAATCTATCTTCTCATACTCACACACTTCAGATGAAGTAATTGGTTGTTGCACCTGAAAATCTTCTCTGATGAGAGAAGAAGCTTCACTGTATCGACCAAATACGTGGGGTGTGATCATCATGTTCCTCCATTGATTTGCAATTCTTGTAGCCCAAGTAAAATCGGGTTTTGATCGTAAATCTATAGTGGGGCTCATATAGTACAGCAAGAAAGTTGCATAAACTGCAAAGAAAAACTGAAGACATGTTAGAGCAGTCACAAGCTTAGCAGAACCACTTCTTTGAGCCTTCATTTTGGTCTTCCCTCCAACGTAGTCATTGATCATTCCTTCCAAGTAATCTCTACTTCTCGAGCTCGAATTCCGTTCGAACCCCATTTTGCAAGAAATCTCAGGGGATTCAACGTCGTCCCACCTGAAGAAACAACAGAGAGAATATAGAGTTAGGCCTATCAAGTCTCACAGCACAAATATGCAAACATATAAAACTATGCAGAGAAAGATACCAAATGTATAATCAAATGAAGTTTGAAGAGGAGAGGGATTTGATGGTTTCATATATAATGGTGAGAAAGGTGATGACATGTTGAAGAAGAAGTACAGAGTGAGGAAGGTAGAAGAAGGTCACATGGGTGTATCTTCGTTCTTTTTGTTCCATTTATTTCTCCCTTAAGACACCATCCCAAAAAGTCGCTTTTATTGCCGCAGAAAAGGGCAACCGCTGCGTTTTGGGCACAACATGACTAAATGAGAATATTTGTAACTTTTTTTGTATATTAAAAAAAAAAAAAAAAGCCATACAAGACAATAATGTATGTTTTTCCCTGAACCACTTTCATCCACATGCATTGTATTTGCCAAAATATTAAATGACCAGTTCTGAGAAAACATAACATGGGGATATTTGTGAGGTTAAGACTTAAGAGGAGCCTGTGCTTTAACTGAGAGGCGTGTATAAGCAGAAAGAGATGAGAGAAAGGAAAATGCAAAAATAGATTAAGAATGAAGAAACCAAAAAAATAAAAATAAAAAGAGAAACAACACGTGTAAGATGGAGGTTATACATAGGTGTGTTGTAGCTTGATGAAGAAGTAGCAGAATCTGTTTCTTGTTGAGCAAAATAAGCCAGGAAACTTGCGCCTAAACAGATCTGTGATTGAAACCATAAGCTAAGGCTCGGGACAGAGGGAAATGGAGTGTACATGAGCAAAATATGAAGAGATATATTATTATATATATGTGTATATATATATAAAGGGGTTGTTTGACTTTGTTGCAGATAAGATAACTTAAATGAGAGAGTTGCAGCAAACTGAGTTAATGGGTGGTCGCCGAATTTAATTAGGCGAGTTAGACGCCGAGAAAAATATGGGATTTTCAAAGGAATATTTTGATAGATCGCTTAGGCATCAAAAAAAGGTACATTGCATAATGAGAACACGGAACCATCGTCCATTTTCATTTCTTTCTTTTATATATTATTATTATAGTACCATCTTTTTCTGGTGAGTTGCCATTGGAGTTTGTAGAAGAAAATTCAATCACTTAGATTGAGCAATGGGCTGGCTATAACCCCCAAAAAAAAAATCAATTTTTATCACACGAGTGACACATTCTGTTGTCATAGATGACAGTTTTTTTAATTGAAGTTAGACTGTAATTTTAAGAATTGATTCTTTAATAAAAAAATTAGAAGGACTCATCTAAATTGATCGACCACGATGACCACAAACTATATTTATTTTATAAAAAAGTATAACTTACTATATCTGAAATGTTTAAAGGTTGATTAGTGTGTGTTTGGTTGGGTTTATTTTTGGGCAATAAGTCCTTATTACGCAAGTCGAGATAAAACTCCTCTCACATATTTACCTCGTATACTGTGAATCATGATTTATAAGCACTTATTACCCAAAAATAAGCTATTCCAAACGAACACAACTGGATCTTGTCAATGTCAACCGAGCTAGCTAGCAGCATCACACAAATAATCATTTAATAAATGCATTGAATGTGATTATCGAACATAATAAGGTGAATTTTTATAGGCGGAGGTAAAAGACTAAAACCAAACGTGATCCATAATCGGTGTTTCCACGGCTTAGGCATATTAAATTCCATTCGCTTTGTCTAAAGAGCAAACAGGTTCTTAAGTGACAAGACACAGATTTGATTCACATTTCTGTGGGTCTTCTATGGGATGCAATGCTGCTTTGAAAATCTGAATTTAGAAAGAACTGCCAAGGCCAGTAATCTTGTAACTTGGTGAATGAAAACTCTTTTGTAACGGAGAGGCTACGGATTCAATCCTACTTATAAGTTTATGCCGTTAATAACTGCGAAGCCCGGTAATCTTATAACTTAGTTATATGAAAACTCTCTTAAGAGTGGGAGGTTATTATGGGTTCCTTCCCACTTGGAAGCTTAGGGCATGAATGTTATTTGCCTATCCCTCTAATTTTTTTAAAAAATAATAATAATGGAGAAAGCCATGTTAGAAACAGGAGGGAAAGGCGACTGAGGGAATCACAAAATCTCAGAGATCCTATGCTTCACTTAAACGGGAATACGGGATCGAGAGAAAAATCCAGAAACAGAGAGGTCAAATGCTTGCAGTTAAACTCTAGCCTGTAAGAAATTTCATACTTCAGGGAGGTACCCTGCGTCAGATGAGCTCATCATCACGTGCTAAGGCGGCGTGATCACGTGAGACCCCTACCTTTAAGGCCACAGGCCTAATTCTGATTACAAGTCAAAACCCCTAAAATTGTTTGTTTAACAGAGTCAACGCGGCGGTCTCCTAATACTGACTTCAAAAAGGAGTTATTTATGGCTTGTTCCAACGTTGACTCCGCCCACGGAGCATCCTTTGACTCGCCTTGTGGAAGCCACATTTGCCAAATCCAACTAGTTAGCTAGTCGCTTCACTTTTGTTGTTAATTTAAAATCTCTTTAACCACATTTGCTGCGACTTACCACAGACAGCCCTGTGAGTTCCCACAAGTCCTCAAATAGTCAAATTATCACCTTCCTTAATTTTGAGATGTATTAATGCAAGACTCTATTCAATCCTAAATTCAATACAGAATTGACTTTTTTTATAGAGATTAAGGAACTAAAATAAGTTACTTAATCATATCTTGTACATCCTTAGATTATATATCAGTTTATGAGTTAGACAAAATAGTTTGGAGAAAAAACGATAAATATAACGATTTTAAAGTAATTAATTAACTTTCTTAATATATCCAAAAAAAGCCAACTCTGTCTTATATTTAGTATCGGAGGCAGTACTATTTTTTTTGCTCAGATAATGCAATACCATTTCTGAAACGGTGGCAGACACAAACAATGGAGTTGGTGTGGTGGAGTCGTTAGCTTTTTCTTTTTGACTAATTAAGTTGCTTTTGACTAATTAATTACACCTCCTTTTTGCTGTAGCTTCATTATGATGTTTATTTTCATGATTATGTTTCCTTCCTAATTAGTATAAATAGGAGGGTCTCTGGCTTTGTAATGCATTTAGATTTGAGAAAGAAAATTCAGTGTTTGGTTTCTGAACCATTTGGCATCAGAGCCTTGTTCCAGAATACCAGAAAACGAGAGAGTGAGGAATATGTTGAGAGAAAAAAAACGTGAAGAAAATAGGGTGTGCGAATTCCATCCTGACGTTGTTTTTTTCCAAATCTGACCTCGCCATCGTGTTCGGAAAGTCCCAAAACCCGGGACAAGCTTCGCCCAGCTCCGGAACAGTCTTCATGCGCTCTCACGCGCCACCTCTGAGAATCACGCTCCGTCAAAGGAGTACACACGCCAACCACGCGTTGTTATGAGGTTGAAGACGACCCATGTCAGCCGCCACATCAGCAAGTCCTGTCCAGTCACCGACAGTTGATCCACTCGTTGACTGCCACATGTCACATACCGCCACATCATTACCACCGTCAGCTGTGCCCCATCATCCAACTAGTCATCGGCCACGTCATCCAGATCGGCTGAGTCAGCGACATATCATCCAATAGTTGATGGCCACGTGTCCATATTGCCACGCCAGCATAACGGTCAGCTAGCATTTTTGTTAAAATTACATTTTGTGCCCTAAATTCTACCAAAATTAAAGTTAGGCCTCTGAACTTTCTGAAATTATATTTTTACCCCTAGATTTTGCCAAATTTACATACAGGACCCCTAAACTTTCTCAAAATACACTAGTTCTTCTATAATCTTCTTCAGTTCTTATTTTTTCAGAATCAGTTTCCATTTTTCTACTTGTATCTCCTTGTTCATTTATTACAATTCCTGTATTTAATTCTCTTTTATTTTCAAAATTTCCTGTTATAGTAGTAGCATTTTTAAAATCCTCTTGAATTTGTTCTAATTCTAATTCTTCTAATCCCATTAATCTTTCAATTTCATCTTTTTCATTATCTATAGCATTCATCATATTTATTTTTGGTTTATATAATTTAAAAAGATCTATTATATCTTCTGAATATATTATTTCTGCTATTTTACTTCCTTATTCTAATTCTTCATTTCTTTCTATATGTACTTTTGATTTTTTAATTAATTGTTTTTGTTCTATTTCTGTTTCTGTCTTGTTTATTTTATCATTTATAGTCCATAAATTATTATTTATTACTTGCTTATTTTATCATTTATCGTCCATAAATTATTATTCTGCCAAAATTACATTGTTGCCAAATTTCCTGTTTTTTACCCTTGACTTATCCATAAACACAAATCCTTTCCCTACCATTCTACCTTGTACCTAATAACCACGTACTTAAGTCATAACCTGTCAAACAAACTACAAAATGCCTCCAAGACGCAGGAATAGACACGAGATTGAGATGGAGGAGATGAGACACCGGATTCAAGAACTAGAGGCCACTATAGCAGAACAGCAAGCCTTGCTCGAAACTCATAGAGACCACTCAGAAGATGATTTGAATAGTTACAGTTCGTCATCCCCTGACTACTGTCATCGTCCTCGACAACAACCATTCCACCTTAATGACATTAAGGTAGACATTCCTGAATTCGAGGGAAGACTCCAACCGGACGAATCATTGACTGGCTACAAACAGTTGAACGAGTCTTTGAGTACAAAGAGATTCCAGATGAACAAAAAGTTAAAATTGTCGCCACCAAACTGAAGAAATATGCCTCCATATGGTGGGAGAATCTCAAAAGAAGGCGTGAAAAAGAAGGAAAGAGCAAGATACGAATGTGGGACAAGATGCGACGCGAGCTCTCACGTAAGTTTCTTCCCCAAAATTATTATCAAGATAATTTCCTTCAATTACATAATCTCCAAAAGACTATGTCTGTAGAGGAATATACCAGGGAATTTGAGAAACTTATGATGAAATGTGATATACAAGAAAGGGAGGAGCAAATAATAGCTCGTTATCTCAGAGGGTCAAATACGAACATCGCTCATCCAGTACAACTCCAGCAATACCGGACTCTGGACGACGTCATTCGTTTAGCCATCCGTATTGAGAAGCAGTTGCCCAGAAGGCCTCTGTACCAACCATCTTCTTTAACCATAATTCCTTTTGATGGGCGTAAGCCACAAATGCATCATCCTAACTCTTCAAACACGCCTCCACCTAAGGCTACTAGGGAATTCAGCTCCAAAGCACCTAAATGCTTCAAATGCCAAGGGTTCGGTCATATCGCTTCTAACTGCCCTAACCGCAGAGTTGTCACCATTATTGAAGGAGAAACTTCTACAGTATTTGAAGAAGAAAGGGAGCCTATGCCGGAAACAGAACCAATATTTGATGAGGAAGTTACTCCTACTGATCACGGTGAATCACTTGTGATTAGGAGAAACCTGCATACAACAACTGTGAAAGAAGAGCCTTGGCTACATCACAACATTTTTCATACTCATTGCACTACTCAAGGTAAAGTCTGTGACGTCATCATTGACAACGGAAGCTGTGAAAATGTAGTTTCCAACTATATGGTGGAAAAGTTGCAACTACAGACTCACAACCATCTGTGCCCTTACAAGCTCCAATGGCTTAACCAGGATAGCAAGGTAAGAGTTTCAAAACGATGCCTTATTACTTTTTCTATTGGTAAAAGGTATCATGATGAAGTTTGGTGTGATGTTGTTCCCATGGATGTTTGTCATCTTCTTTTGGGGTGACCTTGACAATATGATCGACATGTTCTGTATGACAGTCACACAAATACATATTCCTTCCAGAAGGATGGCATGAAGATCCAGCTCACTCCTTTGCAACTTGATAAACACAATAAAGGCAAAAATGAATCCAAACTATTAGTGTCTTTAGTCGAGGTGACCAAAACAGAAAGCAAAGTAATGGGTTTTCTTCTCTTGCTTGAGGCAAATAACGGAACTGACATTCCACCTGAAGTGCAGCCATTATTAGATGAGTTTCCTGATGTAATTCCAAATGAAATGCCGCCAGGATTACCACCCATGCAAGATATTCAACATGCTATGGATTTCATTCCAGGAGCAGTAATTCCTAACCGGCCAGCTTACAGAATGAGTCCTAGAGAAAATACTGAAGTTCAAGGCTAAATTGAAGAATTACTGAAAAGGGATTAATCTGAGAAAGTGTCAACCATTGTGCCGTACCTGTACTCCTAGTCCCCAAGAAAGATGGAAGTTGGAAAATGTGCATAGATTGTCGTGTAGTCAACAAGATCACAATTAAGTATCGGTTTTTGATACCCAGACTTGATGACATGCTCGACCAATTATATGGCTCTACTACTTTCTCTAAGATTGACCTTCGTAGCGGATACCATCAAATCCGAATTCGCCTCGGAGATGAATGAAAGACAGCTTTCAAAACTAGAGATGGGTTGTACGAATGAAATATGATGCCATTTAGGTTGACAAATGCTCCTAGTACATTTATGCGCCTGATGAATCAGGTCCTTCGCCCTTTCATTGGCAAGTTTGTTGTTGTTTACTTTGACGACATTATTATTTATAGCAAAAGCCTAACAGACCATTTGGAGCATTTACAACAAGTGTTATAAGTTCTTCGAGAGCAGAAAATTTATGCTAATTTGACGAAGTGTACTTTCTTAACAAATGAAGTCATTTTTCTGGGTTATATTATCACTGCAGAGGGTGTATGGGTTGATCCAAGCAAAATTGAGGCCATTAAAAGTTGGTCAACGCCTCAATCTATCTAAGAAGTTAGAAGTTTCCATGGATTAGCTTCCTTTTATAGGCGGTTCATTCGAAACTTCAGTTCTATTGCCGCACCCCTCACGAATTGCATAAAGGGAGACAAGTTCCAATGGACAGAGAAAGCTCAGAAAAATTTTGAAGAACTGAAGAAACGCTTGACAGAAACTCCTGTGCTAGCCCTTCCTAATTTTGACCAAGTGTTTGAGGTCAGTTGCGACGCCTCTAACACTGGAATTGGTGCTGTCCTGA
The DNA here is from genome assembly GCA_963855925.1 of Inga laurina. Classification (NCBI taxonomy): domain Eukaryota; kingdom Viridiplantae; phylum Streptophyta; class Magnoliopsida; order Fabales; family Fabaceae; genus Inga; species Inga laurina. The sequence goes on along the minus strand of OY979707.1, from coordinate 65,089,375 downwards.
GTCAAAAAGGCCATCCAATTGCTTTCTTCAGTGAAAAGCTTAATGATGCTAAGCTTAAATATTCTACCTATGATAAGGAATTTTATGCCATTGTTCGTGCTCTACAACATTGGAGTCATATCTCCTAAATAAAGAATTCATACTCTTTTATGATCATGAAGCCCTCAAGTATCTAAACTCTCAGCAAAAGATTAGTCGTAAGCATGCGCGTTGGAGTGAAATCTTACAGTCTTATCCGTTTTTGATAAAACATAAGGCTGGAATTTTAAACTCAGTAGCTGATGCTTTTAGCCGCCGTCATGCATTACTATCAACAATTCAAGCCAAAGTTGTTGGGTTTGAATGTGTCAAGGAGTTGTACTAGGATGACCCGGATTTTTGTGGAATGTAGGAGACAACTGCAGGTCAACCTTTCCACCAATATTACAGACACGATAAGTTTTTATTTCGAGGTAAAACCCTATACATCCCTCAATGTTCTTTGCGAGAGGCAATAATTTGGGAAGCTCACGATGGAGGTTTAGCTGGTTATTTTGGTAGAGATAAAACAGTTGCTCTAGTCAAAGAGAATTTCTACTGGCCAAGACTTGAATAAGATATCAACAGGCACATACAGAGATGCATAATATGTCGTTTGGCCAAAACCAAGGGTCAAAATACAGGATTATACATGCCTTTACCAGTCCTAAAAGCACCATGGGAAGATGTAAGCATGGATTTTGTGCTGGGATTACTACGAACTCAGAGGCAGAAAGATTCTGTCATGGTAGTTATGGATCGATTTTCAAAGATGACCCATTTTATTCCTTGTCAGAAAACTAACGATGCTGTACAAGTTGCTGATCTATACTTTAAATACATTGTTCGTCTCCATGGCATTCCAAAGACTATCACGTCTGATCGTGATGTTAAATTTCTTAGCCACTTTTGGAGAACTCTTTGGAAAAAGATGGGTACTAAACTTCAATTTAGCAGTGCTAGTCACCCTTAAACGGACGGACAAACAGAAGCTATAAACAAGATTCTTGGCAATCTTCTACGAAGCTTTATTGGAAAGAACTTGAACCAATGGGATCTTATCCTTGCTCAGGTGGAATTTTCTTATAACAATTCAATCAACCAAGCCACTGAAAAAGTGTCCTTTTGAAGTTGTTTATGGCACTTGACCTCTCAATCCATTCGACCTGATTCCTTCAGCTGGCAAGCAGTATTGCAGTGCAGATGCAGACCAGAGAGCTGAAGAAATCAAGACATTACATAAGCAGGTCCGAGATAGGATTCAAAAGCAAAATTTAAAAATCAAAGCACAAAGGGACAAGCATAGAAGGCAACAAATTTTTAATGTAAGAGATCTGGTTTGGATACATTTGAGGAAAGAACGTTTTCCTAACAGCCAAATGCCAAGTTGTCTCCTTAAGCTGATGGTCCATTCAAGATTGTGCGGAAAATTAACAACAACACATACAAAGTGGAATTGCCAGGTGCCTACGGTGTTTCAGCCACTTTCAATGTTGTAGATCTATCTCCGTATGTTGATGATGTTGTTGATTCTAACTCGAGGATGAGTCCTGTCCAACCCCGGGAGAATGAAACGGTGGCAGACACAAACAATGGAGTTGGTGTGGTGGAGTCGTTAGCTTTTTCTTTTTGACTAATTAAGTTGCTTTTGACTAATTAATTACACCTCCTTTTTGCTGTAGCTTCATTATGATGTTTATTTTCATGATTATGTTTCCTTCCTAATTAGTATAAATAGGAGGGTCTCTGGCTTTGTAATGCATTCAGATTTGAGAAAGAAAATTCAGTGTTTGGTTTCTGAACCAATTTCAATATTAAACATCATGCATTATTTTATAAGAGTATGTACTCTATTATGTTGCAAAAAATATGCATTCATTAACTATTCACAAATGATAAAAAAATAGAATACTCCTAGAAGGTTGTAATGCTTTGATTCGGATTTGTCAGTTATTTGGATACTTGATAATATGATATAGAAAAAAGGGTTGAGTACTGGGTGGCCCTAAGGTTATCCTCATAAGATTGGGGATGTAAGTAATAAAATTCTGCTTAAATTGATATCTTTAAGAATGAGATGACCTCTCTACATTATATATTTATATGCGTGCGTGCTTGCTTGTGTGTAATTGACCTCTCTACATGAGAGTTGAAATATGGTTGTGACCAAGGTACTGAAAACCGGATTGGACGCTGAATTAGTAGGGTATTGAGTTAAGAGTCAGTGGATCATATAGGAGTTAAACCGGGGGCTAGATCGCTGAGAAAATAAATATTTTAGGCTTATTTATATGAAATCATGTGTAAAAATGAATTAAGACCGATTTTTTTAAAAAAAAAAAAATTGGGTGAACTGGTCCGTATGGTTCACCCACCGATCGGACTAGTTGGACCACCGGTTCACCGATTCATATGCTGAACCGGCCGATCTAATCCAGTTTTTAATACCTGGGTTGTGACAGCAAGTGATGCAGTTGAATAAGCAAATCCTGTCATGGGTAACGGACTTGTTCATTCCAAGAAAGATTTCTCTCCCTCTTCACATGCATTTGTCCCAATTAAGTGTTTCAATTAACAAGTACGTAATCACACGAAATCAATCTTTGATTTATCACGGGCCACGTGCTTGCTTCATTTTTTTTTTCAAAGGAAAAGGCAGTTGATCGTGAATTAGAGATAAATTAATATAGATTGCAGCATGTTTAAAAATAAATAAATAAATTCCTGGCCTTTTGGCATAGCAAGTGGAGGCAGTGAAATCCTTAGCTTTAGGCATATAAATATGTGTGTATATATATATGGAAATTAAAATATAATGAAACTGCAAAGAGAATATATAGTTAGGTCTGAATTAAGCAGTTGTTACAGTAATTAAGACTAACAAGAAGGAAATGAAGAGTAGTACAAAACGAGGGATCGGAATTGTGGCTTAGTCATGTAGAAAACAACAGTAGTTAACCGTTAAACTGGTATATATATAAATATATATGGCATGATGATTAATAAATAATAATGAATAATGTCGAGTTGTCATCTTAGCCGCTCTATTTCCCAGCTGAGCTTAGAAGCCACTCCTTGATGTTTTGGGACGTATTCCTGAAAATACAAAAAATATAATACATCCATCAATTTATCTAATTAACTTGTTTATATATTATTATGTAAGGAAAAGTGGGAATAACGTACCTCCATCTTTTTGATGAGCTCTTTTGGAGTTGGGGCAGAGACAATGATATGACGAGCACTGGGGCTAATGAACCCTTCCTCTACTGCCTTGTCTATGAATGTCAGCAACGAATTGTAGAACCCATCCACGTTCAATAATCCCACCTTTCCCAAACAAAAACTCAATTAATCTGATTCTTCTTCATTTTAATGGGATCTTTAAAACAAAAAATACCAGGAAAACAACTTACAGGTTTATCATGGATGCCTAGTTGAGCCCAGGTTATGACCTCTAGAAGCTCCTCAAGTGTCCCGTACCCACCTTCAACATACATACAATTCTTCCTCATTATAAAAACTACACTTTATTCTTGTTCATTAAATCTGCATTAATACCAGGATTTCGGTACTCTCTAATATCACTAAGTATATGTTATAGTTTCGTCGTTTACATTTGAGCACTGCATAGTCTGATTTTGTTTAAAAAAAATATGTAATTGTTTTTTTTATGCTGTTATCTGATTGGGTCAGGGTCCAGTTAGAGTAGATCTTTAAAAGATATATTTTTTTCCCATTCATGCAGAGACAGAGTGGAATCATTGCAGGAGCTTGTGCCATCACTTTTTTTTTTTTAATTTTAAACGCAAGAGGCAGACACTAATTGTCATTGTCTAAAGGTTAAAAGATCAAACCCACATTCTGTCAGTTAATTAATGGAGAATATCCATACCACTAAGTTATAGAGGTATTGGTTTCGCTATCATTTTTTTAGCGGGTCATTCATCTAACCATGAATGATGAAACCAACCGTCAAACTTATGGGTTCATGAGTTAAAGACTCTACTCCTTCATTATTGGGCTTGATGGGTTCAAAACAATTGTTATGTCAAATATTTTATTTATAGGGTATGGCGTAATTTTACTAACAAAATTTTTTCTTAAAAGTATTTGGCACAAATAAGTTTTGAAAAAAAATGGTTATTGATATTTTTTTTCTTATTCTAAAATTTATTTGTGTCAGAGACTCCTTGAATAAAATATTATTAATAAAACAACATCTTAACTTTTTATTTATTAATGAAACTGTGGTTATAACTCATAACCATGTGGGATAGGAGCACTGAACTATGCTCACAGAATTTTAGAATGGGAAATAAAAAGATGAGAGAGAGAGAGAGAGAGAGAGAGAGAGAGAGAGTGAGCGTGTGTGTGTGTGTGTGTTAAGACTTGAAGACTAACCAGGTAAGGCAATGAAGGCATCAGAATGCTTAGCCATCTCAGCTTTCCTTTGATGCATGTCCGCTACTGCCTTCACCTCTCCCACCGTCTCTCCTGTTATCTGCAATTCCCATCATCCACACCGTCCATCTTTATTATTCCTTTATTACCCCTCTTCCACACAGAATCTTGTTATCACACACAAACAGCCACATGCTTGCTTGCTTTCTAAAACTATGCTTCCCCATAGACAATTGTCCCCACTTTGCCCCCCGTTTTGCTTATCACAAATAACATAACCTAAAGTGTCTCATTTCGAGACTTAGTGCTCGTTTGGAATAACTTATTTTTGGGCAATAAGTGTTTATAAATCGTGATTCACTGTATATGAGGTAAGTATGTGAGAGGAGTTTTATCTCGGGTTACGTAATAAGCACTTATATTCAAAAAATAAGTGTTCCCAAACATGTCATTCTAAAACCAGAAATCAAATCCCAAGCATGATGCAGCATAACATAAATTCTCTCCCCCTCTCTCTCCCCCATCTGTTTTTCGTCATTTTCTTTTTGGTTGATAATACTCATAATGAAATGCTTTTAAGACCTTATCAACAACATTACCTCTCTCGGCATTAGTGTCTTGGGAATAACCCTACACACAATAACATGACACCCATTAATTAGTTGGCAACAATTGAAATGAACAATGAACATTAGTGAAAAATCAATGGTTGCTAAATAAATGCTCTCACCCTATTACATGGCGACCACCATTGTAAACAGCTTGAGAAATCAAACCCATCAAACCAATGCTTCCTCCTCCGTAAACCAGATTAATATTCCTCGACACCTTCATTTCAATCACCAAACAACAAGTTTCCAAACAGTTCATAAGTCCTCGTTTCATTCTTTCAACGAAGACCATAAAATCCATCCAAGATAAAGCAGAGAAATTCACATATAAACACAGAGCAGTATCTGAAAACAGAGGAAGTAAAAGGCTATAAACTGGTGTAACTCAAATAGCCCATCAATTGTTCATAGAGATGACAAGAACAAGAAAAATTTTGCTGAAATTTGATCAAACTATAAGCCAAAAGGAAAAACGAACACGAGAGGCAAGTCAAGTATTACCAATTCCTTTCCTAGCTCAATAGCAGCATCCTTATAATTGGTCTTCTTCCCTGGGCTACTTCCACAGAACACACAAATCCTCTTGAACCTGGATTGTTTCATCTCAGTTTCTCTCTCCATCTCTTCCTCTCTTCTGTGTTTGGCACTGAGGAGTTAAGATCCCCTGCTTGCTATATATAATAACCTGGGAACAGGCAAAAGGCAAAAGGGAAACACAATCAAAACGAGCATTTGTGAGCCGTAACGACATATCGGGGACGGTGCTGACTCACCCACAAGTTGCATGAATAGAGTACATCCACTCATGTGTGTGTTTCTTTCCCGCTTTAACATGGTCCCCTGTCCCTCAAACAATATGGACATTCGGTGGTCCTGTTCCCACATAATTGTGTTTATTTCTTCTCCTTTTTTGGTCAGTTCCTGTAAAACTCTCTCACTCACTTTATCAAAAATCAAAAAACCCACATTTAAGGTCAAATTTTTTTTACACCTTTGTATTCCATGTTGTCTGTTTGTGTAAAAATACTTGATAAGTGAGTGAAAGTTGATACTGATACCATTCTTTTCAAACTACTCCTCGCATAATGCGTAGTGATTACAGATAGTAATTATGTGAGGTTGTCCTTGATTGATCCTATTCTATATAGGAAACATAGTATCTGTGCATACAGTGGAAAAGTCAATTTGGTTTCCTACATAGGATCCTCGTACAGAGCCATTATATGCTGTTCATTGAAAGTTAAGGAACCATGCAAGAGAATGAGAGAGCAAGTAGCGTCCCGATGTGAGAACTAAATAAAAGATCTTCTCTTAACTAACTTGTATAAACCTAGGTAGAAATTAGTGATTAGAACAAAGGGATGAAATGTAGTACGATGATGGTGGGAATCAGTAATAGGTGCCATTTATTATTGTCTGTTGAGGTTAACGGTGTCGAAAAGGATTAAGGTGTCCTGATCGAATAGAAACTCGACACGACTAAGAAACTTGATGATGAGAATGTGCGTGGCTATATTTGGTTATGTTGTCCTCTTATCGTGACTGCCTCACTCATTTATAGCAACAAACAAAACCTTTTGACCCCATTAATCAATCACAAACCAGTTATGAGGGTTCTAGCTAATTCCCATCTTATAAATTTCAACCATCACGAGAAAACAATTAATCGAGAGCTTTCCCGCCTTTTTACCTGGCTTCCCTCTATTTTTTGTTTTGTTGTGATCTGATCATCATCGTCATGGATGCTGAATGAATCACTGGCTGATACCCATTTTAATTTATTAATTAAACAAAAGATGATAAGGTCTTGTGAGAGTTGTCGGGTACAGTGAAGTAGCTGTGTTTAGGCATTAGAAGAGAACCAAGAATGAGCTATATATAGAGAGATAAAAGAATGTGTGGGTGCTAATCAGAAGAAAAAGCAGGAGTCAAATCTGGTATGCTTAGCCATAGATTATGATGTCTTGTTTGCCTAAATGTTGTGCGGTGGAGGGGAAGAAGGAGTGATTGTAACATTAATTTTAGAGAGAGAGGTGTATTTGTTGGAGCATTGAGAAGAGGAGATGCGAATTATGTAACGTCCTTCACATCTGATTGAGCTCTGCTTCTCCATGGTGGAAATCCTACTCATATTTTCATCCACTTGTGTCTCTTGCCTACTTTCTTGTTCATTACTCCATCCGGTCCTAATTATAAGATAAAGTTGATTTTTTTAGAGAAATTAAGGAAATTAATTAAATTGCTTTAGAGTATTTATATTTTTATGTTTTTCTCCAAACTAATTAATTTGACTAATAAACTAATATATAATATAAGGATACTAAAAATATAAACACTCTAAAGTAATTTAATTGGTTTCCTTAATTTCTCCAAAAAAAGTCAACTTTATCCTATAATTAGAACCGGAGAGAGTATTTTTTTATCTCAAACTTTTATTTTATGAATATACTATGTTTATGTATTTATACCTTCAACAAAATGACATGAAAAAGTGATTATATGTCTTGCCATTATTATACTTCCAATGTTTTTTGAATGCATAGAAAAGGTTAAATATAATCACACAATTTTTTTTTGAAGTTCGGATTATGTATAAGTAATTCCCCTAAATTTTAATTAAAACTGATTAAAAAAACCTCTCTGACCTCTTAATTAAGTATGCACGAATAATTAATCTCCTAAATTTTAAGGTGTGTGTGGATAAATAATGCACAAAATTAATCTTATACGAGTTATCTGCATGCCAATTTCACCCTCGTTTATGAATGGTTTCAAGAGTCAACATGAATAAATTCTTTTTTTTTATTGTAATTAATAGGGGAAAAATTGTAAAAAACACATTTATTACTTTAAAAGTGAACTTATAATAAGAACCAAGATTTATCTTAAAAAATGACTTATAAATAGGATTTGAGTGGTGAACGTAAAAGTATAGTGTATTTATTTTAAAAAATTTAAAGGTTAAGAAAGTCATTTGTAGATGGTCTAAAGTTCATGAAGTGTAACTAACTATACTTGTCAACAAAGAAATAAAAAAGGAAAAAGATAAAAAAATACTATTTAGAATCAAAATCTCAAATCGGTAATTTTTTATTAAAAGAAGTTGTTAATTGTTATATTTTTATAATTAATAACTATACTCCTAGTTTATAGGCAATCAGACTTATTTAGGAGTTTGAAGTTCAAGTGATATTTTATTATCTTTTTCTCAAATAAAAAACCATACTGTAATGTCAATTATAATGAAATTAGACATTCGATCCCGTAAGCATAGAACCATGCACGTGAACAATTATAATTATTAATAAATAGAATGTATTGTTAAAAAAAAAAATACAAATATACAAACAATGTAGATTAAAGGTGAGTCACATTCATCAAATTTTAATAATATTCATTAACCAATGGTTTTCTATCGAAATTATGTGACTGATTACGTTAGCATTAATGATAAATGAAAATATAAAATAAAATAAAACGACTTTCAAGTAGTCAATATTATCAAGTAATGCAAATACAGATTGAGGTGGATTAGATGAAAGGGCTGTGTATAGTGATGATTACGCAAGGGCTTAATGAAAAAGACGTGGTAGTTAGGATACAGAGAATGTAGTACAACGTTCCCGAAGGCGAAGAAGGAATTGGTTACGACATCTGTGAAATTAGCCGAATCACTTTTCACGTTAAAAAGCTATATTGTGTTACTCTCTCCGGTTTTAATTATAGGATAAATTTACCTAATTTTAGAGAAATTAAGGATAATTGTTAAATTAGTTAATCACATATATTTTCCTAAAATACTCTTATTTAAAATTTAACATGGCATCCAATTACGTTAATTCTCTGTTTTTTCTTATACCTCTCCTGCCTCACACACGACTTCTCCAAGCTCTCACACAATTCGGCGTCGTCAGTCTCTCTCAACAACTTCCAATCTACTCTTATTAAATTATTATTGTGTTTAATTATTATTGAGAAAGTATCAATATGAGATATTTTGGGAAGAAATTGACAAAAATTAGAACTTTGTCCTATAATTAAGACCAAGTTCAACTCTCAAATATTATCCTATAATTAGGATCGGAGAAAATATTAAAAAAATAAAAAGCTATGTGCATCAAGTTCAAAAGTCAGACAGCAGAGTCTTTGCCAATTCCATCTCAATACAGTACACATGTGAAGCAAATAATTGCCCTTGGTTCAACTTCAACGCCTTTAATTTGTTTAATAATACATCCAGTCTTAAATATAGCACTTAAATATAAACTGTACAACAAATTAACCGTCTTATACTTAGGATAGGAGGACTATGATCAAATCAATTGCAATCACTTCCTTTTTCACCGTTCACTCAATAAAATGGATTGAACTCACACACCTAACGTACTTATAATTGATCAAACTTACAACCTTATACTTAATACAACTTAAGTGTTTGATATTAGAAGACCCAACCTGCCGCCTCACATTTAATCCATCGTTGACTAAATGCATATTGTGTTTTTAGACAAGCATCCAATATGACAAATAGATAGAAGGTGCATTCTCTTAACCAAAAAATAAATTAGTTACCTGTGCATTTTCTTATTATTCTCCTTTTTTGTAAATACATGCACATGGTGCATTCTGTTAAACTATCTCAATCTAATTTAATTACTTAGTGTTTATGTGAAAAAGGTCAAAGCACCTTTCACATATCAAATATAAGACTCCTATAGCTCCTAAGATTTAACTAACTAATTCGTGAGGATTAAGAAAATTTGTTAATTAAGTTGGTTATTTAGTATTAGTGTAGAAAAATATTTGTCACTTCCCCTAAAGTACCCTTATTTTTAAAGACATATTAAGTGCAAGAGGTGAAGAGAGTAAGAGAAAGATAGTGGAATTAATGAAGATAATGTGAGAAAAAAATATTAAATGAGGGAGATAAAGAAGATTAAGATGTTAGATTGTTATATTTAAGACAAAAACAAATTTTCTAACAATGTTTTGTGATTAATTAGTAGCGGAGGAAACATCAAAATCATCAAACCCTTTGACTACTATTCGTTTATTACAAGCCCCCAACATTAATCATAGCTTGCATGCCCCATTAGCCATTAGGTACCACCTAATAAAAAGATTGAGAGGCTAAGTTCACTCGTTATCTGTTTTAAGTTCTAACAACTCCATGCCTGAAAGCAGCTGTATGATGAAAATGCCTTAGCGGCAAATCCCAAATGACACTATTGGGAGAAAGGTAAGCATATTGGTTAGGTTCAATTAGGTTGAAAAATGCAGTGAAATCCTATTGCATAACATTAAACAAAATGGCATAGTGAGTGTTCGAACTAATTGGACGTGGAGCTTCATAATGATGACATGTAAAAGTGTTTAAAGTAAATGAGGAGTAATTAATAGTATTTAGTTGGTAGTGGGGTTTAGTTAGATAGATGGGAAAGAAAGCGAAGTGAGGGAGAAATTAAAGGGTCAATTTGGAAAGTAGTTGGAGAGTAGAGTTCATTGCGTGGACACTGACATTGTACCCATATAACTGCAAATAATGATTGTGTGCGCTTTTTAGTCATTTGCAATAGGGATGAGTATGGATTGGATTGAATTGGTTTTGATCATGGTTCTCTAACCCGGACTGGCCGGTCCGGCCCGGAAACCGGCGAACCGGCCGGTAGATCGGTCCGGTCTGGGTTACTATTTTTTTAAATTTTTTTTTATTTTTCCTTTAGATTTTCATACTATAAGTCTAAAATTTTCAATTTTTCACCGGTTTAGCCCCGGTCTGACCCACTAACCCTTAACCCAGTACCTCGACCGGTTCAATACCCGGTCCGGGTTTTAATACCTTGGTTTTGATATCAACTCAAAGTTTGGTCTAGAGAGGATTTTCGGCACAGCCTAAGGTCTAATCTGATTTATCATCAATTTGAGATCGGGCTAAACCAAATCGGGTTTTGTGGACTCTTTAGACTGGTCCAGGCAATCTAGGACCTAAATTTTTTTTTTGGAAACAAAATTTGAACATATTAAACATAATTAGAATCTTAAAATACCTATAACAATAATAATATAAAACACGTCACATAAAATTAAAACATCATAAATTTATAAGAATATTTAACAAAAAAAAAATATGTTGGAAAAAAAGATTTAAACATGATTAATACAATTAAGATAATAAGAATTTCTGTAATAATATAAAATCATCATAAAAAATAAAATTTAATTATAAATCCTTAAAAAAACTCCAACAACATTAAATAAAAATAAAAGTAACATTTAAATTGCAAAAATATTTTTTAAAAAATTAACCTGGACAAAACTGTACCAGTCCAAGTTTGGTCCCTTGGTCTAGAATCCAATCCAACCTGACCAGTTAATCTGGTCCATTCTGATCCGATGTCATTAATTTTCTTATTAGACTAGACAAGATCATCGGATTTTTACCCACCCCTAATTTGGAATGTGTTTTTGTAGAATTTGGTGTGAGGAGATTTGGGCAAAAAGGAAAACTGAGTTGAGAGTGAGTAAGCACCCTGGTTCCCCACTTCGCCTTTCTTCTCTTTCTCCTCCCATTCCTTTTCTTTCTCATCTCCTCATCTTTTTCCTCCATTCCTGATTTTTTTTTTTTAAAATCAGGTCAATTATTTTTCCATATTAATATAGCCACGTCATCAGGGTTAATGTTATTAATGCCAAATCACAAAAGTTAACATCGTTAAGCCTAACTCCTAATCCTTATGAAAATAGAGATACCAATGTTTTGAATGGAATAAAGAAGATGACCAAAAAACAATGAAAAAATGTAAATGAACCCAAAAAAAAAAAAAATCTTGAATAAATTATATAAACTTAGAGTGAATTTAACTTTCTAGGTTAGCTTCCTCTTCAAAAATCCACATAAGCAAACTTAATGGTGTTAAGCGATGAACATGAGCAAAATTAACACCTTTTTTTGTTTCCAGAAAAAAGTTAACCCCGTCAATCTAAGTCCAAATCCTTGTGAAAATAAAGAGACCAATGTTTTAGACAGAAAAATATATCAGGAATGAGAAACCATGTTTGAAACTACAAAGATCACAAGCAAAACTCAGTTAAATTATAAGGACCTGTAGTGGTATTAATCCAAACTTTTCCTTAATATGCGTGCCTAACCTACTCCATGCTTATCCTTCCTCCTGTCTTTAACATATGATATATTTGAAGAGTTGATCTTCATTTTAAATATAAGAAATATTTTCTTAATTTATCCTTGTTGATGCTCTTTCAATAATAATTAAGGAGGAGAGGGAATGAGAGAATTAAGAAAGATGATTAGGGTGTTTTAGAAAATACATATCATATTAATCAACTTCTTTAATCTAATTAAATTAGATAAATATGTCTTATATTAAGGATCGAAAAGAATATTAGGTAATCGAGGGAGGGTTATCAAGGCTGTATTACCAACACAATCCTTCTTATACAACAAACATAGACATAGAATTAATCCACACTGCAAATATCATTTCCATTTGTCATAACCAATACAAAATTTTATACTTGTCTGAACTTTTTTCCCTTTTATTTTCTCGTGTCATCAACACCGTTATCCCAGAGCCTGTTTATTAAAAGAAAATACATCAAGAAGGAGCAGCAAAAATTTATGTATTCGTACTATTTAAGTAACAAAATCAATAAATCAGTAAATGACAAAATTAAGGTGAAGTAGATCCACGAGAGGACAGGTTGTTCTACTTTACTTAGGTTTGATAGGAGTGGACGGGTCTGGGTTCAGTGGCCACCCCTTCTGGTAATTTCATAACCAAAAAAAATAAAAAATAAAAAGTATTTGAGTTAACCGCCTCTTCTTTTATTTGCTTAATATTTACTTCCCTACCCTGCCGGTTAAGTAGTTCCCTAATCCTTATGGTCAACGATAAAGTTCACATGCAATTTAGAAATTTGCCTCCTACTTTGTCCGAAATCAAGCTTTTCAACGCAAGATTATCACTGACATTAATTTCTTTTGTTAAGATTCGAATGAATTTATTGTGTATACATTAACCAAACATTTATTATCCCTATAGAGTCTATAAATATTATGGTTTGGACGCATCTGGATGACATATATAAAATTAAAAAAAAAAAGGAAGAAGAAAGAAGAGGACTCATAACTAATGAAATTATTTTGTGTAATACAGGTAATTACCTCTAAGTGAATATTGAGATGCTTAATGCTAATTCGTGCTGTGATGGTCAAAGGGGGTCCTCGGCTAATCACATTGCAAACCAAAAGATGTGTGTGAGATCGCGTTACTTCCATATTTTTACTCTTTATTCGGGCAAAAAGAAAAGGTGAGTGATTATTATTAAGCAGTTGAATGAGGTGAAACTGTTAGATATTTTATTAAAAGGATAATATTATATTGTTTTATTTATTTAAAATTTTATTTAAATATATTTATTGATTAATCATATGAAGGATATTCTAGTTTATTATTTTGATTAAGTTAAATATTTAAGATATTATTTAATTTTTTTTTAAATATTATCAGTTTAATATATTTTAGATAAAATATTTCCTTATTGTGGCCCGCAAATGATTTGGATAGAGATTTGATTTAAGGTTATTTATCTCGTTGGTAAGCTCTTACAAGTTTTGATGGGAGGTTATAAATAGCGTAGGTTGGGTCTTATAGCGGTAATGTAGAAAACCCACTTACTTGCTTCTTAAGGGTTCCCTGACGGGTAACAGTTATTCCCAGACCTTCGCTATGCCTTATCTTCCCGTTAGAAGAAGCTCTGACCTATTCTATTCTATTATAATTCTAACTCTTTCTTGTTTTCTACAATTTTCAAATTGTAAGACACCACATGCAGAATCATTATGGTTGGAGGTATTTCATCAAGTCTTTCGTTACTGCTTTTTCTTGTAGAATTATGCAACATTGTTAGATTATTCCAACAGACACAACTAAGCAAATTCATTATTTTGAATAGTTAATTAAAAACTCAAAACAACGCATATCATCTCTTGTTAAATTATAGTGAAATGACTTAAAACCAATTTAGATTGCAAGTGAGATTGAACTCAAGTTCTTTCACCTTCAGAGAAGCTTCTATGCCACTATGCTATAAAGCCTTCCGCTTTCGATTGCTCTTCATTTTGAATCTTTCCTATATAATATTTTTTTTAAAAAAAAGAAAGGATATTTATGGGGGCAATGGTGAAGTTAGAGTCAATTATAGCCGCAAATTGTGCGTTTCAGCTGCCACTGAAATTGAAATGCGCATTTACCAAACAGAATATAATTGCAGCTGCAATGAGTTGCATCATTTAGTACATGTCCTACAAACCCACATACATGGGCAAGCCACTTCTTTATTTGCATGGACTCAATGTAACTGTATTACTCTATGGCCCAATTATAACTCTTTGATCAAAGCAATCCCCTGTTTTCACAAGCAATTACAATATCAAACATTCTAAATGCATGCATGTCTTCACACTCTTCAACCACAAATCCTACCACTAATTACTTATTGGTGGGACTGGTTCTTCGAGGAGTAAAAGAAGAAGAGATGAAAAAGAAAAAAGTGGATAATGTCTTTAAGACGTAGGCAACACTTTCTTATATTCAAAGATAAAGATAATGTGTTTAATCTTCTTGTTGTACTTGGTCTATTATAATGTTGTGTGAATGGACCGATGACAATATGTGTTTATTGGCCATGAAGTAATTCCTTGAAATGATGCCTCTTGAAACAATATCTCTTCAATTAAAAGTTATAATAATTTATTAGATTTATGAATCCCATATGTTGATTTATAAAAAGACGAAAAGTTATACCTTTATATTATGTAGAATTTTCTTATAAATACAATACAACCTTTCACTAACTGACAATTACCACACATTTTGTTATAACTTTTCACATGTGTCTTTTAGGAACTAAAGAGACATAACTTTGGTGACTTTTACTATTATAACTCGCTACATAACTCTTCATATAAATCTCTTAATTTATAAAAACATGACTTTACAAAAAACATATTTCTTCATTTTAAAATATTCCAACAATCTCCTTCCATTTTAAAATGATCACAAACTCTTCACATAAATTCTTATTCATAAAAATATGATTTTACAAAACACGCATATCTTCATTTTAAAATATTCCAACATTACTAACTGTTACTTTAGTTCAATATGTTAAAGTAACACCTAAACTATCTTGTAACTTGAAGGGAAAGAAAGCTGAACGAGGCTTTAAAACAATATACACTTGTTATTTGTTACTCATCAACAGTAAAATCTAGTTCTTCAGGCTTCTGATGAGAGCTTACAACACAAGAAACTGTCCCAGAATGCATATTAACCCCTCTTCCAGTGCTCCCAACCATCCTTGATTCATATACAAAAAAGCCTGATGGGCCACACCTTGGTGTTTCAGGCTCAGTATCAATTTGGTTCAATTTAGCTCTCAGTTTCCTTTTCTTGTACCTTGTCCATGCACCTTGGATGAGACAAGCAGCCCATGTTCTCCACTGGTGCGAGTAAAACTTGAACTTGTGCCTTAGCTGTTTACTGTGTAGTCTTCTGAACTGAGAAGCCACAAACTTGAGGTCTTCTGACATGAGTGCAAAGGCTTCTACTTCAGAGATGGCTTTCACTGTTCTTGTGGAAGATGGAAGTATGACACTTGGTCTAGGGTCCAATGCCCATGTCAGTATTTCTTCGCCACAGAAATCGCCCGGTCCAATCTGGCATGAATTGAAGAACCCGGTTCGGCCTCCATTGGTGGTGTACGAATCCAGATGGCCTCTTATTATGAAGAGCATCTCATTCACCGGATCACCCTCACGAACAAGGTAAGTTCCCTCTGTGCACAATGCTAGCTTCAGCCTTTCACATATTGCATCTAGCATCCTCTCATCCATTTCATCAAACAATGGAACCTGTCAATTACATACATACATATATATATCAGTACCTTACAACCATATTATACCAGCAGTTAGTTCCATTTACAATTATCTTGCATATATTGATGATATGCTGAATATCATATTATAGAATACTAAAGAATTAGATATTTGATGGAGACTTGGTAGTATGGAATACCAAACCCCATGTCGGGTAGAATGAGATGGTCAATGGTGTATTTAAGTGGGTTAGTTTTCCTAACTTAACAACTAGCTTTTGAAATGGGGTTTTCACATCTCAATTAGGTACCCATCAATTGGTATCAAAGCGGGGGGTTCACAAGGATATTTATAGAGGAACAAATGGAAGTTGAGGTTTCAGAAGGATTTACTCCTCGGACAAGATCGAGGCAAAGGTGGCGCTTGATGTCTCTTCGAAGATCCACTGGAAGTTCTTTAAGAAGAGTCTCTTCATCAACTCCTCGGGTAGCCAACCATTTATATTGATCATAGTTTCTTACAGCTTGTCTTAGTTCTGAAGGAAGCTGCCTGTGATGCATCCATTGTTCTGTATCGGTTCTTTTAACTCTCCACTCTTCTAAGCGGACGGTTGTTGATTGAAGGTATGTCTGGAAAAAAAGTTGAGTTCTTTGTTAATTAGCATATCTTTATGTATGAACCGTAGTTATGTGTCAAGAGAAGCAAATAAAAATGCACTTACCTGCATATTACCGATAAGCAAGGCAAAAAGAACCAATCCCAGGGTCGCAACTATGATGGCAAACATTATTTCTCCAACAAAAGTGCTTGTGAGAAGATTTTGTCCTAGAGAACTGCTCTCACCAATGAGCAGAGAATTAAAGAAGAACCAGAGATGTTATGTTTTGGGATACTATAAAAATCAGATGTTATGTGTTTCTGGCATTATTCTATTCACAACAGCTAAACCAGGGATCTCTAAACTGTGAAGTAAGCTATATTAAAAATTGAAACTTAAGGAAGCTATGGAGAAAGTGAGGTGGTCAAGTTAAAAGCTTACCTCAGATTTCTTAAGCCCCACCAAAGACAGTAGAAATACTTGTTAAAGAATGGTGAGCTTGTGACTTGAGAAGTCACTGCATCACCGTAAATGCCAAATGGATAAAAGTTGACATCAGGTGAGCATAACTTTGTGACATTACTTGCAACGAACCAGGCGACCCGACCAGCTTCGTTGACCCGGCGGCAGTCAAAATATCCATATTGACAAGTTGACTTTTCCTGATCACACACACTTCTCCAGCATGCTTCCTGCCTCTCAATTGATAGAAGGTACCAAATAGCACCTAAACCCTTTTCAACATTAGCCCCAACAAAAAAAAATTGAGAACTATGAGTAAGTTGAGTTAAAAGACTTTTTCTTTCAATGTATTAAATGAGATGGTTCACATGATTGAGCCATTTGGTTTCAAGTTCCACACCATATAAGCAAATAAAGAGGGAACATAAAAACTTAGAATTTGGTTTCTGCTTGGCATATGTTTGTTTGAAAATCAACCTCCTGATACTAGAATTTGATCTACATCTAACCCTTTCCTCTAATCTGTATAAACAAGCAAGATTGAAATTCTTGTTTGAAAATTTTATAGGACAAAAAGACCCGATATGTCTTCATACCCAAAAAGTATTAGTACTTCAATTCAGGTCTTTCTAGCCAATGAAATTTTCAAACAGGAGTTTTTCATCACCAAACAAGAATTCCTTTTTTGAGCAGAAGATTCCATATACTTACATGGCTTGCCAACATATAAAGCATAAGGTTGTAAGCAGCACCAGCCCATGCTGTTTCTGTCACAACTCCTGTAGCCTTCACAATTTGTGATGAAAGTGGGAAAATAAGAAACAGCCTAGGCAGATACTGTAAAATGATGATGAAACGAAGGGCATTTTTTGTGTTTGCCATTGTAGAACCCCCGAGGAAGGGAATGACAAGCCAAATTAACACCTGAAATAAACATAATCAATCAGAAAATTTATCAGATTAAAGCATCACTGTCCCCCTTAACAAAAAATGATGGAAGCTTTAATTTACCTGCGGAAGAGGCAGAGCAGCAAAAAAGTCTAACCAGAAACTCTTTCTGAAGTACCTAAAAGCAATCTTAGAGGAATCAATAACAAGTTCTCCTCTACCAAATACTTGAGAGGAAGGCGCGACATAAGCTGTACGAAATTTCATGAAAATCTGAAACATGTAAAAGAAATCTGCTACTGTTCTGATGATTGTGAGGATAACTTCAGGTTTTACTCCAATCTCAATGCACACTTCATCTCTAGCTACTGGCAAGTAAAAGAATAGAGGGTCCCCAAACAAAGATATCAAACATGTCACCAAGAAAATCTTGTTCCATTTGTGAATGGTTTGTCCTCTAGGATCTAGTATCTTTCTTTTCACTCTTTCATAGTCCTCTGAGAATACTCTTGACAATACTCTTCCTTTCAAGAACTTTCCAGTAGTAGTCTTCCCTGTCTCCTTCTTTTGAGCCATTTTGGTGCTGCTAGGCTCTGATATTTGTACTCCATCAATGTTGTATTTGACTTTGATCCCGTTGTCGCCGTTAGTCGCGGGGATTCTTGCTTGTTCAAGATCATCTTGAAATCTAAAAATGAGACCCAAATTAGTGGCTTGTGAATTATGACTGTTCAAGACTAGCACAGAATTTCATTGATCCATAATGGTGATTAATAACTTGGGAGATATAAAGGAGGAGACACACCTTACAGATCTTGTATTTCCAAAGCCCATATTTTTCTTCCTGAAGTGTTAACTTCTCTTAAATCAATGAAATAAATCTGGAGAACAAGTATCACACGGATTTATATTTCAGGCATTGAATTGAATCAACCTTTAAGCAATCTCAACTCTTGATACAAGTGAAATTGACCAAGCAGAAATTTCAGGCCACAACAAAAGGACTGCTTAGAACTGGATTCTTGTGAATTCATGTAAGGAAAAAAAAAACAATAAGTCAACTTGGAGATGAAGCTATCGAAATTCTCCACCATCTTTGGTCCAAAAGCACAAGTCAAATGATTAAGACCCGTCTCTTTCAAACACGAGGCTAAGTTGAATAAATTAAAGAACCACCTATATGCACCCTTAGGTAGAAAACATCGCATTTACATAATGCAGGAAAAGCAAATCAAAACACAAAACCAGAAACGAAGTTTAAATTTTGATTCTTTTCGTGCAAGGGAAGATCAAACAGAAGGTGACCAACCGAAAGCTGAAGCATACACCGTTTAGAGTAAGAAAGAGAGAGACAACAAAAAGCATAAAAAAGAAGATCCCTAGTTCCAAACCAAGCGGAACAAGCAATAAATAAGCACTGTAGATCAAAAGCCAATGATGCTCATAAAGGATTTAGCATATGATTGGAAGAGAAACGAGCTTATATGCATCCTCTGTTACTATCTTTCGACTTAAAGTCTATAGTGAGTATACTTACAGGAATTCCAACAAACAGGGGAGATGCATGAAGTGAAGCGAGACAGATTCCCAGGCTTCCTCTTCAAAAACCCAACTCCTTCCATTTGAACCTCAAGTCTTTAACATTAGCTTGTAGGACAAACCCAGTTCAGCCACAGGTGACAGCAAACAGAAAATGAGTCATTTTGGGAGGTAAAAACAGAGAGATGTGGATATGGCTTTGGAGGAAGACGAGGGAGAAAGAAATAACAGAAATATGAAGCAGAGCCAGAGAAAGAAGCAGGGGATGATTCTTTCGATTATTTTAACGTATGAATGATCCGAGGAGGAGTTGACTACGTTAGATACGCTGCTACGGAATCTTGACACGTGTGACTGACACTCATTTCTCTGCTCTTCAAGCTAAAGCTTGCACCAGCGATTCCATCCAATTCAATTCACCGTCACGACAACTCGTCACTTCCACATTTCCACAAATGGCAGTCCCCATGTTTCTTTCTAGCTTTTACTTCATTCCCTTCTAAATATATTTAATTAGATTCCAAATACTACTTATCACACGCTCTTATTTTTATGTCAATTATTTTCATAATACTCCTACTTATTAAAATATTTATATCACTGCAGATTAAATTTTAACTATTAAATGGGGGTATATTTTTTTTAAAAAAAATATCACAAATTTTTTACATATTAATTATAAATAATTAACTTACCAATTTTTAAAATTATATTAATTAATTAACTGTGACTTGTATTTAAGTTCTAATTAAACACATCAGTTCACTTCCTAAAGCTGTGGATACTTTTAATTTCTTATATATTATTATTTATAATTAATAATTAGATTTATACTCAAAGTGTCGTGCTCACGGCACATTTTATAATTATATTTCTGTCGGTGCACAACTGGACTGTCAGCTTATCTGAATCAGCATTTTACCTTTTCACATATTTCCACCAACCGACTTTTCCAATCCCCCCCCTTAAGGGCTTGTTTGGTGTGAGGGGAGGGGAGAGAAAGAGAAAGTGGGTAGAGAAAAAATTATTTTGAGTTGGATTTAAAAAAATAAAAAAATTAAGGTTAAAAGTTTTAAATTTGTTTTTTTTATTCTTTTATCTTACATATTATCTATATTAAAATTTTATAACCTCACTTCTCCAATTTTCTTAAATCTAACTCATAAAAATTTTTCCTCCCCTCTCCCTCCCTCCAAATCCCTCATGCCAAACAGACCCTAAATATATAATGATACCTGTGGCCAACTATACATATAAGATTTACAGCTCATCAAAATGCTGGTCTCCTTTTAATGGAGATACATAAAAAAAAAAATGTGATCAGTATGTAATTAGATGCATGATTATAAATTCCATGGTGTGAAAAACCGGACTGGACCGGCCAGTCCGATCGGAAAACCGGTGAACCGGTCCTCAGTCCGGTCTGATTTGCTATTTCAGAGGGGGGGAAGGTCGAACCGGTCAAAACCGGTGGGTCACTGGTTCAACCGGTTTGCTCTTTTTTTTTTTTTTTTTTGGAAAAATGAGATATCCGATTCAAAAAAAGGCTGAAAAAGAAAGAAAATCATAGATTTAGACTGATATACATACAATCTATAATATTTTATTAAATTATAAGAACAAATTTTAATTTTAAGGCTAAAAAAATTTAAAAAATAAAAAGAATAAATGAAAAAATATTATATATTATATACATATAATATATAATATTTTAGTCAATTAATTTTATATAATTCAAGTAATCAAATCTAATATAATCAATTGATTTTTTCTATAGAAGTTTAAGAATATATTAATATATATATTGTTACTAATAAATTATAATATTTTAATATGACCGGTTCTACCACCGGTTTGACCCCGGTTGAACCATTAACCCTTGAACCTGTTCCGTGACCGGTTCATTGACCGATCCGGTTTTTTGTTTCTTGATAAATTCAAGCAGAAATTAGGCCATTTAGGAAATACTTAAATATGTCTTATATTAAAAATGGGATGGAATCTTATTTATGACCCAACGGCCATGCCTTTCTTATATAAAAAATAGTAATAGACATATTTCATCTACTAATTACGCCTTGTTTGTCAGCTGTCACCGATTAAAAGTTCTGTAGGTAGTTTTTTCCTAACCCAAAAAAAAAAAAAAAGTTTAAAAAACGTGATTCGTAATAGTAGAGAGGGTAGTGTTGGGACCCGAATATACAAATTAAGGAAGAAGTAGGGTTTACCCTCGACAATTGACAAACCTGTGAGTTTATGACAAATCTTTTTATGAATGCAGGTATATGATGTGAGTTCATATTTGGATGACAAATTTTTGATGAGGAATTGTTATATTTTGGCTTAAAACTTATGTTTCACATAATACTCGAGCTAGTACGTACCCTTGATTTTGTCGATCTTGTACGTTTTATGCTATCACAAATGTTAAGTGTTATTATATTTACCAGATACGTGTGTGTTATAGTTTTGTGGCATAAAAAATTTGTGGCTTTGATGGAAGTCAGGGAGAAAATAAAATGTGATGATCGTTGAAAATCTATTTTAATTGGGCAATGCCTCCCAAAGAGATTAACGATGTGTGATTCCTCAATTAGCAGCAGGTCCACAGTAAGGTGGGAACTATGCCCGCATCATCAAACCCTCAGAGCTCGGTGAGACATTTCTACTCCTTAATTAATTATCGAGAAAATTCATTAACAGTAACCCCTTGCGACTCCTAACCTCTTTATTGCTTATTAGTCTCTCCAATTCCTTTATATTAAAAAAGTTTGCTTAACCACAGCCTGGTGGTCACAGTACCGCACTATAGTCCATAAAATTATCTCAATCCCTTGAAATCTTAAAATTTATTATTTAAATAAAATATATTAATTAAATAAAGTGTCAAACTATTATCTAAATATAAAAAACAAAAGCGTGGGGAAAATGCCTCAAGCTGATAAAAACTATAGTGCAGTACTGACGCACATTGGGGTCAAAATTGCACTATTAAATAACACTAAAATGACATAAAGCGGATACAATAATTTCCACTTGGATGTGTCGGATACAATAATAGGTATACTTATATCCATCCATGAAAAATGAACCCCTTCGCTTATTTAGTATGAAAAATTAGAGGGGAGGGGAGCCAAAAAAAGGGGCTCCAAATCCCTCCCCTTTCTTTATTTTTGTTTCCTACAAATTGAGGATTTTGAAGGAACTTCTATTCTTGGTGATTTATCTTATATTCTATAGATGAGTTCAAGACAACTGCCTAATTTGATTCAGCATTTTTATAATTTTGATGATCAGGATGACCAAACCCTAAGGGGAGGTATTGTTCAAATCTTGATTAATCATGTTTAAAAGATGTTTAAGTAGTTAATCATGTGCTTAGAAGTGTAAGGAAGATGTTTAATTATATGGAAAGTGAAAATCACATATTCCCTAAATTTTATCAATTTCGTCCAGGCACTGTTTGTCACACCCTTATCTTATTTTCACCTTTTTTAGAGTATTTTTAATTCACAAATAAAATTTTCCCACTTAATTAAAAAAAATTGACCATACAGTTGATTTTGTACCTTATAAAACTATTTTACCTGAGTTTATTTTTCATTGTTAAATTAAATTTTTGATTATTTTCATAAATTTTTTCCTTTATTTTTATATTTAAAATAAGATCAGACGCTATTCTACCAAGGATGTTATAAATAAGGGGTGTTGGCGCGGTTTCCATTCAGAGGCGGGAAACTGGCTTGAAGAAATTATTTATTTATTTATGGAAAGAACCATTTTGCTCTTATTGTCAGCTGCATCTCTTATCTTCAGCCGGACCCACTCTCCCTATTTTAGAATTCACATACAGGAGTCTTCCTGTAGCGTTTGATAATATATATACACACAATTTTGGTCTAAAACTATCCAAAATAAAATAATAATAGCCAACAACTCAATCTTTTTGACCCGGACACCTCAGTTAAACATAGTCCTCTATTGTTATCAATAGAACATGTCATTTAGATTGCAAACATTTTGCTTGTTATGAAAAAATAGATGAATTATTGTATCATGGAGAGATAGTAGAATCAATGTTTGAGATATGATGATGCTGTGGTCAGAACCGCTGGTATACCTTTGGTGAATTATGTTCTGTAAACAGGGAAAACGAGAGCGCTTCCCTCAAATGACTTTTCAATAATTCATATAGTGAACCCTTAAGGCCCCGAGTTACTTGACCGCTATGATCATTTATTTAACTTGGCTTTACCATTTATCCTTCTCCTCAGGTGCTTCCTTAAAATCCTTAGCAAATAAGAATACAAGAAAATGATTTTTTATAATTGATAGTACATAATGTGGATTGTCTAACAGTACTAGTATTGTAAATGCAGATTTTTACTGCAGTCGTAGAACCTTACAACAGTGTCCTTTCTACGCATTCTCTTCTTGAGCACACTGATGTGGTTGTGCTTTTGGACAATGAAGCTATATATGATATCTGCGGAAGATCATTAGACATAGAAAGGCCAAGTTACTCCAACTTGAATCGCTTGATATCTCAAATTATCTCTTCGTCTTCGATAAATTTGTACGGTATCATTAATTAAAATGTTGACTCCCAACCAAACTTTAAAAGTTGCTTTCTGACTCGTAGGTTAAAAGTAAACTAGATAAGATCTCTCCATTTTACCTTTTCACATATTTCCACCAACCGACTTTTCCAATTTTCTTTTCTTTTTTTACTCTGCTTAAATGTATAATGGTACCTGTGGCCAACTATACATATAAGATTTACGGCTCATCAAAATGCTGGTTTCTTTTTTATGGAGATACGTAAAAATAAAATGTGATCAGTATGTAATTAGATGCATGATTATAAATTCAAGCAGAAAGTAGGCTATTTAGAAAATACTTAAATATGTCTTATACTAAAAATAGAACGGACTCTTATTTGTGACCCAACGGCCACGCCTTTCTTATATAGAAAATGATAATAGACATATTTCATATACTAATTACGCCTTGTTTGTCAATTGTCAGTTGTCACCGATTAAATGTTCTGTAGGTCTTTTTTTCCTAGCCCGAAAAAAAATAATAAAAATGTTTAAGAAACGTGTTTCGTAAATGCCAGTGCATCCAGCCCAGTGATCACCAGATCATAGGAATTGATTTTCTTTTTTGTAAATAATTACTGGTAATAATTATTGCAATGTTTCTAGAGAAGCAAAAAGAGATAAGAAGATGGCCTGGGTCGTCAACGGCACAACTGGATTAGGTGTTTGTGGGGTCACCTCCCATTCTTATAGGGATAATTATAATGATAATTAGGTTTCATACTATAAATTTGGTGATTGCAATTAAATTCGACAAAATTTAATGTAAAATTAATTATAAAAAATTAAACTGTTAGAAATAGACGAGTTTTAATAACAAATAAGGTATCCATGTTTTAAATATAACTCTGCAGCTAATATTATTATTTATAACTGTCTGAATGGAGATTTAGAAATAATTTTTATAAGAAATATAACTATTATTAAATTGATATTCTAAGACCTTATTGTCATTCTTTCACTTGTATTAAAATATACCCTACTCATCCTCTTTATCCACTGCTAATAATTGTTCAAACTTCGAGGCTCTTTAATTGCAAATAATCATAAATTAATCGATCCCCATTATATATATATATATATATATATATATATATATATATATATATATATATATATATATATATATATATATATATATATATATATATATATATATATTCCTTTTCATGTACTCCATATTCATTCAGCCACAAGGGCGCCATTTTGTTAACATATAGCGTAGTATTCATCATGATTTTAAATTATATGGATTGAGTTATATCAATGCACAATAAAGTAAACATATGCAACACTTCACTTGTCGGAAAGAAAAAAGAAATACTACGAAGATGGTGGGTTATAAGCAGAGTAGGAGCATACTATCAATGATACTCCTATCTCCCCCCTCCCCTCTCTCTCTCTGTATATATAATAGAAGTTAAGCTATATCTCAGAATCTTGTAACTTAATTGACATCAAACATCTCTCTTTAGGTTTTATTAAGCATAGTGTCGTATATCCAAGCCTTCTATAAATGATATAATAGATGTGTATAATCAACATAGAATTGGTTTAAAGGTGTAAAGCCCCACTAGATCCTTTTAGGTCTCAAGTTCAAGTTTTAAAGAAGACGCTTGTGTTGAGAAGAACACTATGAATTATAAATCGGATACCGGATGATAATATAAAAACAGTATAATAGATGCGTGAATTATGACAACAATATATATATATAGTCAAAATATATATAAAGTCTAACTTATTTGTAATTCAATATGAACATTATATATTGACTAACTAATAGTGACAAACGGATATTAATACAATCAATTTAAATACATACACAAACATGTCAATGCTGAGTTTGAGTCTTAGATCTCTTCCCATTGTGCATAAGTAGCGTTGCTAACGAGCTCAGCAGCTCGCGGTTGACAAGATTAGGGTGAAGAAAAAGGAGGGTAATTATGTCTTAAAACGGGTAAATTAGTTTCTAACCGTACACTCTTTTATTGTGTTGTGTCACGTTTGTGCGTGCAAGAATATATCATCACCTCACCTTTCTAAATTTCAGAACACAAGCATGTTTGTTTCGTCCCATCAATTTTAGCTCAATCATTCTGCAGCAAACAAACTGATTTCTCTTCAAACCTTTGCAGCCACAAATATATGTGTGGGGCCAATTCTATCACCAGCCACCGCTCAAAATGTGGCGAGAAACACATTTTCTCGCTTTTCTTTTCTTTTCCCTTTTTTTTGGCTTCGTTTATAAGCTTTTATTTCGTGTTGTCCATAAAATGCTGTGGTTCATACAATCCTTTTTATTTGTTTTACTCATTCCGTAAATAGAGATCCTTGGCCGTTCTTATTTGTATTTTATACACGACTGATTGCACAGAACCATGTAGATGAAAACATGTGTGTTCTAGATTTAGGTCCATCGTTATAATATGAAATGATTAGAGATAAGGGACAGACAAGTACATTAACATATTTTTTTTTTTAAAGTTTCAATACAAATGAAAACAGTGTTCATACATGAATAATCTATGTGTATCTCGACAATAAAAACAGAAAAAGTACATATCTTCATGAACAATCCAGTATATTTTTTAGATTCGAAAATGCAATACATAGGGCCCACATTACTAAATCTAATAATCAAATAATAAGTTTAAGAGGAAGAATAAGAGAAGTGAAAAAAAAAAAAGGGGCGACAGGCCTTGTGGCCTGTGGGAGCATTAATGAGAGAACCGTGATCGGTTGTACCTTCCTCAAGATTTCGATTTTGATAACCCATCCTACAGACTGTACTCAAGCTCATGCATCTTTGGATCACTTCTCACACCCCTGCGTGTGTATGGTACTCAATACTTCAGATTTTCATATAATAATGCCTTTCTCTGGAAAAAAAAAAAAAAATTGCCCCACTCTTCAATTATGTGGTGTGCTTATTACAACTTTCCAACTCAAGGACTTGTGTTAACGCTGTTTTACTAATTATATAGTCACGTTTAATATTCTTTTTTTTTTTTTTTAATTATGATGATGGATCCATAGGCATGTGACACTTTTTCTAAATATTATTACCAAGTATATAAGTAACTGATTAATCCAATTCCACCCGTTGGAGATCCACTTAATGGGTTACGAATGTCCCAACAAGAGTTTTTTCCATACCTAGGAATCAAACTTGATACCAGCTGGTTATGGAGCCAAGGTACCTACACCAAGGCCAACCCTCATTGATGAGGTTTAATATTCTATCACCGTTCTTCTCATGATAGGTTGATGTCTTTTATTATGATCCATTTAACATGTGTTCTTTTATTATGGCGTTTAATTCATACCCCATGTGTTTTCCTTAAAGCCACTGATCTTGCTCCTTTCTTTGAAGTTTTGAACATCTACAGGCAGCAACTAAGAACCTCCTCTTATCAACATCAATCCCTA
This sequence comes from Inga laurina, assembly GCA_963855925.1. NCBI lineage: Eukaryota > Viridiplantae > Streptophyta > Magnoliopsida > Fabales > Fabaceae > Inga > Inga laurina. The sequence goes on along the minus strand of OY979707.1, from coordinate 65,061,919 downwards.
TATCCCAGGGGTTGCATTATCTCTTAGGTTCTCAGTCTGGCGAAGTTGAAAACACAGAAGATTCTTAATCTTCTTGCTCCCTTTTAAAGTTCATGGCATGTCATTAAGCAAAGTGGCAAGCCAATTGCAAGCAAAATTAGCCGCTGAAAGAACCAAGTAATATATCATAAGTAGAAGAATCCTTTGACAACCTCACAGACACAAATTTTTTTGGCACATCTCAGTAAAATCACTTCACCCACCCATTCTCTTCTCTCTGTCTCACAATGTTGGCGCCGAGAAAATAAAAATTGCGTATCATGTGGCCTGTATACTGACATTAGTAAGAATTCTCACCCTATTCTTGTGAACCTAAAGCAGCTTCTTTCAGACATGACCTCATGATCTTTGCAAGCTTTCCACAAGCATCTAAGCATAGCTGCATTCCCTGCATCCAGAAAAAATCAAGTGTCACCCTAAATTTGTTCCAGCTTTTTTCATTCTATTATGTCAATAAAAACTACTGATTGGCATTGGACATTGGTACATGTACATCATATCTTCACATCAAATTTGTACCTCTCTCAAATGGGAAGGGTACCTTAACTAAATTCCAGTTATATTTAACTAATGGGTTTGAAAGATTTAAATGATCCGACAATCGAAGTAACTTGCACAAGCAAAAATGCAATGCGAGCCTCAAAGCAGGAAATATGGATACATGTACTAGAGTGCAATTTGCTGCAATCAGTAAAAAGAAGACGAAAGTGTCCAATTTTTTCAAAGAGATTCCATTATGGAGAGAAGAAAGTATAGAGCTGAAGCGTAAGAAATATTTAATCCAGGATACCCAGCACAGTCTCAAGGCAGAATGACATATGAAAATTCCTTCAAAAGAAAAAACCTAGTCAGTGAAGAAGAGCAGTTCAATCTCTTTGCATGTCAGAAATAGTGAATCCATTAAAGAGACCACATGCAAAGCTCTAAAGAAAATTCCATCCCGGAAGAAATTTGAAGGCAAAGAAATGCCCTTGTTGAAGTAGTTTACAAACTTAAGAATATATTATAAATTTATAAGCATACCTCGTTAATCTTTGGGGTGGACCAATCCCCAGTAACAGTGAGCTGGGTGATTTCGTAACGAGAAGGCATGCAAGTTATCATTAAGCTTCCATCTTGACAGCTTTCCTCTTCCAAAATAGGATCAATAACCAGGTTCTTACCGAGACACGACTGAGACCAAATAACAAGTTAAAATCACTGCTATTATTATAACAAGTTAAACAAGTCTCTTGGAGCAGCAAAGTCGGAAAGTAGGTAGGTAAAATTTGGCATCTTCCAAAGAAATATTGCATGTAATCCTATGTGCCATTGTGCCAAAGAGTTTGGTAAGTCCAGAAAAGTAGCAGGTTGGGGTGAAAACAAAAATTTAAAAATATAAAAAAGGTATTGTTGGCAGCAAGCTTTAAAGTTGTACAACTAAAACATTACTAACAATCTTGTGTATTTAGTACTACCAGCATATAATGATTTCTTTGCATCATCTTTCAACTTCTCAAATTCGTTAGAGCAGTTATGAAGCACCCCTTCAACCACATTACGCATTTCTTCAAGACTATCATCTTCATCAAACATACTTTGATCAAATTCATCCAAACCACCACTCATGGTATGCACCCGATCACTACATGCATCGTTCGTCTCACCATGCCTTTTCCATCGTATATATATTTGATCAATACTGTAACACACTAAATGATCTAGCAAATCAAGTGGATTAATTCGCTTTCCAAAACAACAAGATAAGTAAGGACACAAGATTTTGTCAGGATCTTTTGTGTATTCAATTGCAAATATAATAAAATATTTCACCCCATCTATATATTCCCTTGAACACCGATTAGATGACATCCATTTACGATCCATTTATGCATTCAATCTATTTTTTAAAAAAGTACGTAGTTAGTTGTATGACTATTGCATTTACTAGTCACTTTTATATTCTTTTACCAATTTTAAAATAAAATTTGCATCATGAAATCTTCAAAAGTGAAGCTTTCTAAGTCTTAAACCCTATGTTTTAATTGACAAATAATCCATTAATTATTCCCAGGCATTATAATAATTTTTCACAACTCATAACGAAAAAAAACCATATTTACCACAACATATCATAGGTAAATTAGAAAACATTATAAGTTAACAAATAAAATATAAGTATTAAGAATATATAAATAATTATTTTACTTATGCAACTAATTCATAATAATCATTTGAACACCTACAAATTACAACTAACTATTATTAAATTCAATTAAAATCACATTTGTAAGCCCAAAATTTAAAAAACATACCGTAAATAGAAGCTTTAATAGACTGATGAGCTGAAACTACAAATACAAATTAAACATAAAAAAATAATAAAATATTAGTGGTTGTAAGTTATTTTTTTTTAATAATAATAATAATGTGTACAAAACATCAATATATAATAAAATAAAATATGATTAATTTAAATCAAAAAATATGATTCAAAAAAAAGAAAGAAAGAAAATAAAATAAAACAAAAAGGAAAGCATAATCCCAACATTAATTAAATTATTTTCAGCTCAATGTTGAGAATATAAAAAAAAAATTTATTTTTGACTAGCTACATTACCAATTATTCTTGGGTAGTCATAAATATGATGCATGCATGCATACATGCATAGATACATATATACATACATACAAAGAGGGAATTAAACTAGATACACATATTGTAAAAAAAAAAAAAAAATTCCACTATTAATCTGCTAGTTAAAAAGATATTAAATATATTTAAAATTTATTTTTTTATTAAGTGAATTAAGTTCACTTAAAATTTCATAAAATGCTTTACATAGTGGAATATAAAACTTTAATATGAAACAAATATAGTAAAATTTATACATAATATATTTATTAAAAAATATTTTTTATATTGATATACATTATAAAATTTTTGGGGAAAAAATCAATTGAATAAAATGAACTCCTTGTTGTATGCTTTTTCCCCTTACGATTCTAGTTAATATATTTAAAGTTAAATAATATAGATAAATTATATTTTATTTTATTAAATATTAACATTGATATATATTGATATATTAAAGTCATTTTATCCATATTTTGAAATCCCTGAGTTAATGACTCAATTAACGAATTATTCAATTTACCATCCCGATTTCAATTTTTACTATTTTAATTGGCTTTATATGGGATTTTCTCTATTATAGTTTAATAAGATAATACAAAAAATTATTTTGTTACCTCTATAAAATGGAACACAAACACACATACGCGTGCGCGCGTGTCATAAAAAGGAAAAAAAGCACATCATAGAATATAATCAACATATATATATACACATGTGTGTGGTAAAAAAAATAAGCAGAACAACCTGAAAAAACAAAAAGAAGAACCACGTTAAACTTACAGATTAATTGATCAGTGCAGTGGAGTAAGGGACCACGTTGCCTGTTGGTGACACAATCTTGAGTGATGAGGAGGAGGAAATTTAAGCAATTGGGACCAACTGGAGTAGGGACCAAAAGTGGAAGAAAGTATAAAGAAAAGGGAACAATTGGGATAAGAGTGGGGATGACAATTGGAGCAAAATAAAGATGTAGATTCGATGATGAAGACGTGTGTGTGTGTGTGTGTTTTTTTTTTTTTTTTTTTTTAAGTGTGAAGATGACAGGAAATGGAGGGAGGGGGCAACGGACGGCGAGTAGAGATGAGAAAGGGAAAGTTTAATGGAGAAGAGAGGAATGAATAATTAAAGTGGATTGAGATAGAGTCAAAAAGAGAAGGAGGGGACAGGACACGGGACCACACGGGAAATAAAAAAAAGATAAAGGTGGAGGCGGGGGGATCGCAATTGGTGGAAAGTGGATTGTGTAATCCACTTTGCCAAGTGTAAACAGGCGCCACACTTGGACACACTAGCCAACCAGGCGCCACAGCTGGGTTAGTTGGGTCAAGTGTGGCCCCTTCCTTGGCAAGTACCACACTTGGCCCTACCAACTATGGCGCGTGGTGGACTAAGCGTCACAGCTGGTGTCCAAAATTAAAAAGAAAAATAAAATAGAAAAAGAAAAAAAAGAAAACTATAACACTTCTTTAAAGAATGATTATAAAATATGCGCTACCTTTTAACTTTTTTGTAGTAGTGAATAGAGATCCTTAGCCATTCTTATTTGTATTTTATCCACGACTGATTGCGAAGAACCATGTAGATGGAAACATGTATCTTCTAGATTTAGGTCCATCGTTGTTATATGAAATTATTAGAGAGATAAGGACAGACAAGTACATCAACAGAATGTTTTTTAAAGTTTCAATACGAATGAAAACAGTGTTCAAACATGAATAATCTATATGTATCTCGACAATAAAAGCTACATATCTTCATGAACAATCCAGTATATTTTCGAGGTTCGAATTGCAATACATAGGGCCCACATTACTAAATTTAATAATCAAATAATAAATTTAAGAGGAAGAATAAGAGGGGGGGCGACAGGCCTTGTGGCCTGTGGGAGCATTAATGAGAGAACCGTGATCGGTTGTACCTTCCTCAAGATTTGGATTTTGATAACCCATCCCTACAGACTGTACTCAACCTCATGCATCTTTGGATCACTTCTCACACCCCTGCGTGTGTATGGTCCTCAATACTTCAAATTTTCATATAATAATGCCTTTCTCTGAAAAAAAAAAATAAATTGCCCCACTCTTCAATTATGTGATGTGCTTATTACAACTTTCCAACTCGTGGACTTGTGTTAGCGCTGTTTTACTAATTATATAATCACATTTAATATTCTGTTATTTTAATTATGATAATGAATCTATAGGCATGTGACTCTTTTTTTGGATCTTATTACCAAGTATACAAGTAACTGACTAATCCAGCTCTACTAGTTGGAGATCCACTTAAGAGGCTACGAATGTCCCAACAAGATTTTTCTCCATACCTAGGAATCAAACTTGATACCAGCTGGTTATGGAGCCAAGGTACCTACAACCAAGGCCAACCCTCATTGGTGAGGTTTAATATTCTATCACCGTTCTTGTCATGATAGGTTGATGTCTTTTATTATGATCCATTTAACATGTGTTCTTTTATTATGGCGTTTAATTCATACCCCATGTGTTTTCCTTAAAGCCATTGATCGTGCTCCTTTCTTTAAAGTTTTGAACATCTACAAAATTGTTCATTAGGCAGCAACTAAGAACCTCCTCTTATCAACATCAATCCCTATATTCCAGGGGTTGCATTATCTCTCAGGTTCTCAATCTGGTGAAGTTGAAAACATAGAATATTCTTAATCTTCTTGCTACCTTAAGATATCTATATTTTATACGATTCCACATGGTGGGTAATATGCAGGTAAGTGCATTTTTATTTGCTTCTCTTGTCACATGACTACGTTTCATACATAAGGATATGCTAATTAACAAAGAACTCAACCTTTTTTTCCAGATATACCTTCAATCAACAACCGCCCACTTAGAAGAGTGGAGAGTCAAAAGAACTGATAAGAACAATGGATGCATCACAGGTAGCTTCCTTCAGAACTAAGACAAGCTGTAAGAAAATATGATCAATATAAATGGTTGGCCGCCCGAGGAGTTGATGAAGAGACTCTTCTTAAAGGACTTCCAGTGGATCTTCGAAGAGACATCAAGCGCCACCTTCGCCTTGACCTTTTCCGAGGAGTAAGTGCTTTTGAAACCTCAACTTCCATTTGTTCTTCATAACACAAATCTATAAATATCTGTGTGAACCCAACTTTGATACCAATTGATGGGGATGTGAAAACCCCATTCCAAAAGCTAGCCGTTAAATTAAGAGAACTAACCCACTTAAATACACCATTGAGCATCCTATTCTACCCGACATAGGGCTTGGTATCCCATACTACCAAGCCTTCATCAGATACCTAATTCTTTAGTATTCTATAATATGATATTCAACATATCATCAGGTTATGTAAGATAACTGTAAATGGAACTAATTGCTGGTATAATATGGTTGCAAGTTACTCATATATATATATATAATTGACAGGTTCCATTGTTCGATGAAATGGATGAGAGGATGCTAGATGCAATATGTGAAGGGCTAAAGCCAGCATTGTGCACAGAGGGAACTTACCTTGTTCGTGAGGGTGATTTGGTTAATGAGATGCTCTTCATAATAAGAGGCCATCTGGATTCGTACACCACCAATGGAGGCCGAACTGGGTTCTTCAATTCATGCCAGATTGGACCGGGCGATTTTTGTGGCGAAGAAATACTAACATAGGCATTGGACCCTAGACCAAGTGTCATACGTCCATCTTCCACAAGAACAGTGAAAGCCATCTCTGAAGTAGAAGCCTTTGCACTCATGTCAGAAGACCTCAAGTTTGTGGCTTCTCAGTTCAGAAGACTACACAGTAAACAACTAAGGCACCTTCTCAGTTCAGAAGACTACACAGTAAACAACTAAGGCACAAGTTCAAGTTTTACTCACACCAACGGAGAACATGGGCTGCTTGTTTCATCCAAGGTGCATGGAGAAGGTACAAGAAAAGGAAAGCGAGAGCTAAATTGAACCAAACTGATACTGAGCCAGAGACACCAAGGTGTGGCCCATCAGGCTTTGTTGTGTATGAATCAAGGATGGTTGGGAGCACTGGAAGAGGGGTTAATATGCATTCTGGGACAGTTTCTGGTGTTGTAAGCTCTCTTCAGAAGCCTGAAGAACCATATTTTACTGTTGATGAGTAACAAATAACAAGTGTATATTGTTTTAAAGCCTCGTTCATTTTTCTTTCCCTTCAAGTTACAAGATAGTTTAGGTGTTACTTTAACATATTGAACTAAAGTAACTTTCATTAATGTTGGAATATTTTAAAATGAAGAGAAACGTTTTTTGTAAAGTCATGTTCTTATAAATAAGAATTTATATGAAGAGTTTGTGATCATGTTTTAAAATGGAGAGAGATTGTTGGAATATTTTAAAATGGAGAAAGGTGTTTTTTATAAAGTCATGTTCTTATAAATTAAGGGATTTATATGAAGAGTTGTGTAACGAGTTATAACAGTGAAACTCACCAAGGTTATATCTCTTTAGTTCCTAAAAGACACATGTGAAAAGTTATAAACAAATGTGTGGTAACCGTCAGTTGATGAAATGTTGTATTGTGTTTATAAGAAAATTCTACATATAATATAAAAGTATAAATCTTTGTCTTTTCATGAATCAACATATGAGATTCATGAATCTAACAAATTATTATGACTTTTAATTGAAGAGATGTTGCTTCAAGAGGTATCACTTCAAGGAATTACTTCATAGCCAATAAACATTGTCATCAGTCCATTCACACAATATCATAGTAGACCACGTACAACAACAAGATCAAACTCATTGTTTTTGTTTTTGAGTGCAAGAAAGATGATTTGTTAAACTTTATATACATTGTAGGTTTTTTAATTTTTAAGCTTACAAGTATAATTTTATTAGTTACTTGTTTAATTTACTCAAGGTATTTTATATTTAATTTATTACATAAAATTATTTTTAAAAAATAATTGTAGTAACTAGTAGGAGTCAAAATTAATTAAAAAACAAAGAGTTTCTAAAGATTTAAAGGAAGGGAAAAATTTAAGTCAAGTTCCTTGAATTCATCATGTCAAGTTCTCTAAAATTATGTGTCCAATTTATTTTAGCTAGATCTATAGTGAAATTATAATATTTCTAAAATGTAACACATGTGTCCTATTAATTTTTAAGCTTATAAATATAATTTTATTAGTTATTACTTATTTACTTTGTTCAATATCTTTTATATTTAATTTATTACGGAAAAATATTTTTGAGCATTGGCCTTGATTCTCGGTTAGATTTCTTTAAAATAACAGAACATAACACCACTCTTTAAGAAGTGACAAGCTAAAATCTCCCTCCCTAATTGGAAGTACTTGGGGGTTCTTTACCCTCCTGTGAGCTAGATACTCATCAAATTCACTGCATAACCTACCACTCATAATTGCTAACCAAAGTTTTTATGAATATTAATCTGAGTTTGCTACAAGTGTTGATGTCACAAAAGTGTAAAGGAATTTTGGTGACTAAAATTTGGAATGTTACACAACCAGAGGTGGTTATTACATCCAAGGCGTTTGATGTCAGCATGAGTGACTATGAAGAGGATAATTTTGATATGAATATTCCCATGATCGAGGTGGAGTGGTTCCTTGATGTCGAGGAGGATAGAAACCAAAGGCGCCCATGGCGGTCATTTTCTTGATCAACTGGATTTGATGTGTAGGTTCGGGGTAAGTAATTGTTTTAATAAAATAATATTTTAATCAAAGCGGCTTAAATGTAATATTATATTTAATTTACAGTTGTATCAATTATCTATGCAAATCAGCTGGGGAACCTGACTAACAGGAGGTTAGGCGTGATCGCGACAAATCCAAGTATCATTTTAAACGAAATCTATGATTTAACGTTCAGGGCCATATAGTAATTTCCAAGTAATACTTCATGGAGTTATTAGTACATCAACATCAATACCTCTCATTGCAAGAATCACATTGGTGACTCAAATTTGAGTCAATAATTCATATAGTAATTTTTCGTAAAGAATTATTGTATTTTGAAAGGTGACTATCTGATTGACAGTATATCAATACCTCACATTTCGCTACAAATTGCTCATGTCTACCTGAACATACACTTCTCAATGTAACGGCATTCATATACTAGAAATCACTACTGGGCTTAAGAGTTAAGACTTTGATAATGATTTTTAGAAAATTAATAAGATATCACATGTTGGTAAAAGCCAAATCGATTACTTGTATAGGGCATGTACCTTGTTTTTTTGCTTCATAAGCCAGACACTTCCTATTAAATAGACACTTCCTGTAAGAGATTGACATGTGTGGGATCTTATCAATTTCTTCCCCTAAACCCTAAATATTTTTAAGGCACTGTCACCTACATTAATTAAAATGCTAATATTACCAGTTTCTCTATTCAAGGTTGTTATAATTTTTTTTTACAAATACAAATGTTTAAATAACTCTTATGTTAAATAGGGGGATTTTGGGCCGCCCAAAAAAAAGTTTGAGAGTCAAATTTAATGGCCCACTAACGATTGGATGGATAGAAAATAAGTCTTAAAAATATAAGGGAGATTTGTATAATATATAATTGAGATTTTTATGAGTTTTCAAAAATCAAAATATAAGAGAGATATGTATGATTGAGACAAAACAAAGGGGTGTGTCTATAGATGTTTTGTGGTCGCAATACAACTCTATAGTCTCATCATAGAGACAATGTCTCCATATTTTCAAAGCAAACACAATTACTGTCAACTCAAGATCGTGAGTGGGATAGTTCAGTTTATGAGGTTTCAGCTGACGAGATGCATATGCCACCACTCGGCCATACTGCATTAACACGCATCCCAATCCTTGCCTACTGGCATTTGTATAAACAACATACGTAAACTACGGATCTGGGATCGTCAGCACTGGTGTTCTAGTTAACCTCTGCTTCAACTCCTGGAAGCTCTTCTCACAATTCTCATCCCACACAAAATGTTGAGCTTTCCGCATCAATTTCATCAACGGTAATGCAATTCTGAAGAAATTATGTATAAATCTTCTATAATAGCCAGCTAGACCCAAAAAACTACGTACTTCAAATACAGTCTCTGATCTCTTCTAGTTCAGTACTGCTTCCACCTTGCTAAGATCAACAGAGACCCCTTGTTGTGAGACAATATGACCCAGAAAATTTACCTCTGAAAGTCTAAATTCACACTTGCTCAGCTTGGCATAGAGTTGCCTATCTTGTAATACATTCAGATAATGCTCGTGTTCTCAGATAATGCTCGTGTTCAGCCTTTCTCCTTGAACACACCAGTATATCATCAATAAAGACTATAACGAACTGGTCTAAGTACGAACAGAAGATTCAATTCATGTAGTCTATGAACACAGCAGGTGCATTGGTCAGCCTGAATGGCAACACTAGAAACTCGTAATGCCCATATCTGGTCCTAAAACCAGTCTTCGATACATCTGCTGCTTTTACCTTCAACTGGTGGTATCCCAATCATAAATCGATCTTTGAGAATACACAGAAACCATATAACTGATCGAGTAGATCATCAATCCTAGGGAGTGGATACTTGTTATTGACAATCACCTTGTTTAGCTCTGGATAATCAATACAGAGACACAGGCTCTCGTCTTTCTTTCTAACAAAAAGCACTGAAGCACCCCATGATGAAACACTAGGCGTATAAATCCTTTCTCAAGTAGCTCCTCAATCTGCTTCTTCAGTTCCGCCATTTTGCTCGAAGCCATATGGTATGGGGTTTTAAAGATTGGACCTGCTCCAGGCCTCAGATCAATTGAGAACTCCACTTCCCTATATGAAGGTAATCCACTGACATCCTCTAGAAACACATCAGCGAACTCATTCGCTACTGGGGTACTTTCCAAGGCTACACCGGCCTTTTATTGCATAGAGCAAAACACCACGTACCCCTGACACCCTTTCTGCAAACGTCTCTCAACCTTAGTTGCAGAGAGAAGGTTAAGAGTGATTTCTATGTCAGCTCGTTGTTGCAGATTCAGATATATAACCCTCTTTCATTTGAAATCCAATAACACACCTTTCGCTGTCAACCAGTTCATCCCCATAATCACCTCTAACCCTTGCAGTGGCAAACAGATAAGATCTACAATCGATTCATGCCCCTTGGTGTTTACCACGCAATTCAGACAAACGTCAGTCGTAACAATTTGAGTGCCCATGGGTGTAGACACAACCAAATCATATGGGGGTTTATATACATGTAAATTTAATCGTCTCACGCAGCCATACGCAATGAATAAATGGCTGGTACCCAAATCATACATAATATGCACTAGATTGCCTTTGAGAGACATTATACCTTGAATCAGCTCTGGAGACTTCCTGGCCTCTTCTTGCGTCAATGTGTAGACCCTACCTGGAACCCTGGGTCTAGTCTCCTCCAGTTGCTGCTTTTATGGAAAATCCCTTACAAGATGTCCCGGCTTATTACAATTAAAGCAAGTGAATTGCTTATTTGGATTTGATCTAAATGGAATCCCGCCACATGGTCTATCAGGGTGAAGTGACTTTTTACAGCGCCAACAGTTCTTGCTTCCTGAGGAACCTTGGCCTCCTCAGTCCCTAGACTGATTTAGTCTTTTGGTATGTCCCTCAAAAAGTCCACCCTATTTTTTTCGCTTCTGTACCGAACTATCACTCCCAAAAGCACCCTTGTTACTAGTTTGGGTCGCCAAACTTGACATACGCTTCTCAATGTAACGACATTCTTCTACTGCTTTACTGAACTCGGCTTACTTACAACGCAAAAAATAACAGAACATAAAACCGTTATGAACAATCTTCTTCATTAAATACGCCTGTCAAGATCGAAGACAATGTCTCGTTTTCATTAATTTATGATACAATAAAGAAAAGTTGTTGTATCTCTATCGGTCAACCAAATTGTTCTAGGATACGGTGATCCATTTTTTTGCCTCTATCAGCTGATCTATTTAACTGCAAGACGCGTTTTTACCATTAGATTCCTGTGCATATAAATCGTTTACATTTATGCCCCTTACTAATTGCCTTACATCATGGCAAGCTGTCTGATTATTAAAGGTTTCTATGCAGACAAACTTGATTCATATCCAAATCCATGCGTTATATTTGAGCCATACAAAATAGTAAAAATCACAAGGAATATGTACTGTTACCTCCGGTTAAAGACAATTGAATAAAAGATATCGACATGATTACATGTTTAATCATTATAGTTGCGCTATTTATTGTTCTGAAACTTAGTTTTTAATCAACAAATGAAATAGTATAATTTGAGTCAATTAGCATAATTAATCAAATTGCGAATTACACCCCGTAAAGAACAAGAATAGTCGGCTTGCTTAATGCAATTGTATCTTTTAAAAGCCCTCATACCTATTATATGCTTCCAAAACACCACCTTAATGCAATGTCTTGGCTTTTATTTTGGGAAAATTGTTCATAAATATCTCATTGTAAACTTATGTGCGAAATGGGACTTTTGTGTGAAAACAATCTTCCATGTATGCACAAAATATTCCCTTATGTTCCAACATCCCTTGTGTGCAAACAATCTTCCCTTTATATGCAAAAAATATTTTGTGTGTGACCTTCCCTTGTGTTCAAACAATCTTCCCTTATATGCAAAAGATCTTCCCTCAAGTCATATTTACCTTTCCCAATAAATGCAAAAGACGAAATTAAAATGATCGTAAGGCGTACTTGTAGTGTTATATTCAACAAGAACCCTAAACTATTTAGGGTTTAGTTGAATCAAAATATAAATTAAAACATCTAGTAATCGGGGTCCAATGTACCTGTTATAAGTTACTGCAATAATGGATATATGAAGTAGAAAAAAGTTTATATGCTTCAGTGTGGAACTAGTCAATTTGGAATTTCCCAGCTTTACACTTTTAAATTGACATGTAAAAGATAATAGGGGTATTATAATTTAGAATTATCTCTCTCACACAATCCCTCCAAACAACATTTTGCTTTTAACTAGGTCCACGCCCTAATCAAAATAAGATCTTAAAGGAAGCAAGATGACTTGGATTCAAAACTTGTTTTGTGATCAATGTAGTGCTTGTGGTTCTTGTATTCAGATGTAAGGGATGCGAAGTCGTTGTTCTTCAGTCAAATGTTCATATAATTAGCGTATCAAGGAAGTATGATCTCAAAAAGAAAAGTAATATGTTTCTGTGGTTTACATTTCTAGTAGTTGAAATTATAAAAGTCCCATGTCCAAATTAGTTCCTGTTAGCAGGTAAATTTGACTTGCGCTACCTACCCAACATAATTAATGACGCATTAATTATGCATTAAGATTTATGAAAATTTTATCCTGTGAGCCCTCCTCCCTACAAATTTTTGCTCCAAGATAGTGTAAATGCCCTAAATTCTAAACCCTAATCAGCAAGCACAGTAAGAACTTTCAAACTAAAAACATCAGTTTCCCCAATCACTTATTCAATGAACAAGCAACGGAATACTGAAATCCAACTTCATCCAAAAGGAACCAAGACCAAAACCAAAGAAATCTAGGGGCAACAAAAAGCAACCATATCTAGCAAACCCAAATCAAAATCAGGATCCGAATCCGTTTAAATAAAGTGCAACATAGAAAAGAAGCGATCGTTGGGGAGTAACTAGTAAAAACCGATAGTGGCTTGAGGAGGCAGTGAGCTTGAAGGAGCAACCGATGGTGGCTTGAGGAGCAGGCTACAGCTGGAGGAGCAGACGAGTGAAGGAGACGAAGCGATCCACGGGTACTATGAGAAATGGATGAATGGCAAAGAAAAAAATAGTTTATAATGGAGAGGGTAGTGTTAGGACCCGAATATACAAATTAAGGATGAAGTCGAGTTTACCCTCGACAATTGACAAACCTGCGAGTTTATGGCAGACCCTTTTATGAATGCAGGTATATGATGTGAATTCATATTTGGCTGAAAAATTTTTGATGAGGAATTGTTATATTTTGGCTTAAAACTTATGTTTCACATTATACTCGAGCTAGTACGTACCCTTGGTTTTGTCAATCTTGTACGTTTTATGCTATCACAAATGTTAAGTGTTACTACCTCTGGTCATAAATATAGGACATAGTTTGTAGTGCAAACATAGGATATAGTTTGTAGGGCAAATTGTACTACAAACTATGTCCTATATTTAGGACTGGAGGGAGTATTATATTTACCAAATATGTGTGTGTTATAGTTTTGTGGCATAAAAAATTTGTGGCTTTGATGGTAGTCGGGGAGAAAATAAAATGTGATGATCCTTGAAAATTTATTTTAATTGGGCAATGCTTCCCAAAGAGATTAACGATTTGTGATTCCTCAATTAGCTGCAGGTCCACAGTAAGGTGGGAACTATGCCCGCATCATCAAACCCTAAGAGCTCGGTGAGACTTTTCTACTCCTTAATTAATTATTGAGAAAATTCATCAACAGTAGCCCCTTACGACTCCTAACCCCTTTGTTGCTCATTAGTCTCTCCAGTTCCTTAATATTAAGAAAGTTTGCTTAACCACAGCCTGGTAGTCACAGTACCGCACTATATAAAATTATCTCAATCCCTTGAAATCTTAAAATTTATTATTCAAATAATATATATTAATTAAATAAAGTGTCAAACTATTGTCTAAATATAAAAAACAAAAGCGCGGGGAAAATGCCTCAAGCTGATAAAAACTATAGTGCGGTACTGACACATTGGGGTCAAAATTGCACTACTAAATAACACTAAAATGACATAAAGCGGATACAATAATTTCCACTTGGATGTGTCGGATACAATAATAGGTATACTTATATCCATCTATGAAAAATAAACCCCTTCACTTATTTGGTATGAAAAATTAGAGGGGAGGGGAGCCAAAAAAGGGGCTCCAAATCCCTCCCCTCCCCTTATTTTTGTTCCCTACAAATTGGGGATTTTGGATAAACTTCTATTCTTGGTGATTTAGCTTATATTTTATAGATGAGTTCAAGACAACTGCCTAATTTGATTCAGCATTTTTATAATTTTGATGATCGGGATGACCAAACCCTAAGGGGAGGTGCTATCCAAATATTGATTAATCATGTTTAAAAGATGTTTAAGTAGTTAATCATGTGATTAGAAGTGTAAGGAAGATATTTAATTACATGGAAAGTGAAAATCACATATTCCCTAAATTTTATCAATTTCGTCCAGGCACTATTTGTCACACTCTTATCTTATTTTCACCTTTTTCAGAATATTTTTAATTCACAAATAAAATTGTCCCAGTTAATTAAAAAAAATGACCCTACAATTGATTTTGTACCTTATAAAACTATTTTACCTGAGTTTATTTTTCATCGTTAAATTAAATTTTTTATTATTTTCATAAATATTTTCCTTTATTTTTATATTTAAAATAAGATCAGACGCTATTCTACCCAAGATGTTATAAATAAGGGGTGTTGGTGCGGTTTCCATTCAGAGGCGAGAAACTGGCTTGAAGAAATTATTTATTTATTCATGGAAAGAACCATTTTGTCCTTATTGTCAGCTGCATCTCTTATCTTCAGCCGGACCCACTCTCCTTATTTCAGAATTCACATATAGGAGTCTTCCCGTAGCATTTGATAATATATATACACACAATTTTAGTCCAAAACTATCCAAAATAAGATAATAGTAGCTAACAACTCAGTCTTCTTATCCGGACACCTCAGTTAGGTCAAGTCTTTTATGCTAGTAAATTGATGTTTTAGTCCTTTGAAGATATGATCCTTCTCCTTGTGGGCCTCATTTTCAAGTATTATCTCTTCTTCTTTCATGCAGACAGCTTTCTGCATTTTTTTATTCAGTGCTTTAAGACTTACTCATGGTATCCTTTGTGAGTGTTTAACCCTAAACTACTTCTAAAAAAGATTACAATTATCATATCATATTCGAACTTTCACATCCACAGTGACAGAATTACCTCCCTAGAGTTAGAAGTGAATCACATTAGGTTACCTTATTGAATTGGGATTGACCGGGCTGTCACATTACAAACTCCAAACATATTCACATACAAAGGGGTTGGAGCTTCGGTGACCGATCACATACGAACATTAATTTTACCTACAAAAAATAAAACAAAAGGGTATTATTGTCTTTTTACCTACAAACTTATTTTTATTTTAGTTTTTGATCCTGCAGTAAAATTTTATAATGGTTTAATTTTTGGTTGAAATAAATTTAATCATATGGCACATTAATGAAAGAAAAAACAATGTTGGAGCCTGTCCTATTGTTGGATCTCTCAACTTCTGACAAACTGAGCAAATCATCTTCATCAACTGGTAGGTTTGACTTCCTGAACTGCATTAATATAGATAACCTTCTTAATGTAATTCAGCATATATAGACCTTCTTTCACCTGGTCCAATAATAGAACAGGCTCCAACATTGTTTTTTAAAATATTGATATGGCATTCTGTAATCATGAATGGTTCAACTTATTTCCAAGAACTTCAGTGAATACTCTACCCATAGTTAGTTTAGATCATAGTCCTCTATTGTTATCAATAGAACATGTCATTCAGAAGGCAAACATTTTGCTTGTTATGAAAAAACAGATGAATTATTATAAATTCAAGCAGAAATTAGGCCACTTAGGAAATACTCTCTCCGGTCCTAATTATAAGACAAAGTTGACTTTTTTGGAGAAATTAAGGAAGCCAATTAAATCACTTTAGAGTATTTATATTTTTAGTATCTTTGGATTATATATTAGTTTATTAATCAAATTACTTAGTTTGAAGAACAAAATATAAATATAAATATTCTAAAGTGATTTAATTGGCTTCCTTAATTTCTCCAAAAAAATCAACTTTATCTTATAATTAGGACCGAAGGGAGTACTCAAATATGTCTTATATTAAAAATGGGATGGAATCTTATTTATGACCCAACGGCCATGCCTTTCTTATATAGAAAATAGTAATAGACATATTTCATCTACTAATTACACCTTGTTTGTCAGTTGTCACCGATTAAAAGTTCTGTAGGTCGTTTTTTCCTAACCCGAAAAAAAAATATTTAAAAGACGTGTTTCGTAAATTCCAGTGCATCCAGCCCAGTGATCACCAGATCATAGGAATTGATTTTCTTTTTTGTAAATAATTATTGCAATGTTTCTAGAGAAGCAAAAAGAGATAAGAAGATGGCCTGGGTCGTCAACGGCACAACTGGATAAGGGTTTGTGGGGTCACCTCCCATTCTTATAGGGAGAATTATAATGATAATTAGGTTTCATACTATAAATTTGGTGATTGCAGTTAAATTCGACAAAATTTAATGTAAAATTAATTATAAAAATAAAAAATTAAACTGTTACAAATAGACGAGTTTTAATAACAAATAAGATATTCATGTTTTAAATATAACTTTGCAGCTAATATTATTATTTATAACTGTCCGAATGGAGATTTATTAGATATATTTTTTATAAGAAATATAACTATTATTAAATTGATATTCTAAGACCTTATTGTCATTCTTTCACTTATATAGCCTGCTGATCCTCTTTTTCCGGTGCTAATAATTGTTCAAACTTCGAGGCTCCTTAATTGCAAATAATCATAAATTAATCGATCCCCATTATATATATATATCCCTTTTCTTGTACTCCATATTCATTCATCCACAACCATTTTGTTAACATATAGAGTACTATTCATCGTGATTTTAAATGGATCGAGTTATATCAGTGCACAATAAACTAAACATATGCAACACTTCACTTGCCGGAAAGAAAAAAGAAATGCTACGAAGACGGTGACTTATAAGCAGATTAGGATCATACTATCAATGATAATCCCACCCCACCCCCCCCCCCCCTTTCTATATATATATATATATATAATAGTAGTTAAGCTATATCTTGGAATCTTGTAACTTAATATCAAACACCTCTCTTTAAGTTTTCTTAAGCGTAGTGTCGTAAATCCAGACATTCTATAGATAGTATAATAGATGCGTGTAATCAACACAGAATTGGTCTAATAATGTAAAGCCTCACTATCTAGATTCTTTCAGGTTTCAAGTTTAAACTTTAAAGAAGATATTTGTGTTGAGAAGGACAACTACAAATTGCAAACCGGATATCGGATGATAATATAAAAATAGTATAATAGATGTGTGAATTATGACAACAATATATATATAGTCAAAATATATACAAAGTCTAACTTGTTTGTAATTCAATATGAACATTATATATTGACTAACTAGTATAAATTTCTGATTTGACAACAAATGTTTGGCCCAACAATTATATGTTTGACAAGAAATAGTGACAAACGGATATTAATACAATCAATTTAAATACATACATAAATATGTCAATGCTGAGTTTGAGTCTTAGATCTCTTCCAATTATGCGTAAGTAACGTGGCTAACGAGCTCAGCAGCTTGCGGTTGACAAGATTAGGGTGGAAAAAAGGAGGGTAAATATGTCTTAAATTAAATTAGGTAAATTAGTTTCTAAATGTGCACTCTTTTATTGTGCTTCGTGCAAGAATATATCATCACCTCACCTTTCTAAATTTCACAACACAAGCATGTTTGCTTCGTCCCATCAATTTTAGCTCAATCATTCTGCAGCAAACAAACTGATTTCTCTTCAAACCTTTGCAGCCACAAATATGTGTGTGGGGCCAATTCTATCACCAGCCACCGCTCAAAATGTGGCGAGAAAAACATTTTCCCGCTTTTCTTTTCTTTTGTTTTTGGTTTTGGCTTCGTTTATAAGCTTTTATTTCGTGTTGTACATAAAATGCTGTGGTTCATACGATCCTTTTTATTTGTTTTTACTAAGCTTATTCGATTTACTCATTCCGTAAATAGAGATCTTTGGCCGTTCTTATTTGTATTTTATCTACGACTGATTGCACAGAACCATGTAGATGGAAACGGAACCGGCTTTCCTCTTTTTTTTAAGAGTCCTTTGTAGAATCTAGACCGTTGGATCAAGATCTCAACAGTCTAGATTTAATATATTATAAAAATATTATTATAAAAATAATAATATTTTTTAATATTTTTATAATATATTAAATCTGGATCGTTGAGATATTGATCCAACGGTCCAGATTCTACAAATGACCCTCCTTTTCTTAAAAAGAAAAGGAGGAAAGCCACTTCCGTTGGAAACATATATGTGTTCTAGATTTAGATCCATCGTTATAAGATGAAATGATTAGAGATAAGGGACAGACAAGTACATTCACATAATGTTTTTTAAAGTTTCAATACGAATGAAAACAGTGTTCAAACATGAATAATCAACATGTATCTTGACAATAGAAACTACATATCTTCATGAACAATCCAGTATATTTTTGAGATTCGAAATGCAATACATAGGGCCCACATTACTAAATTTAATAATCAAATAATAAATTTAAGAGGAAGAATAAGAGAAGTAAAAAAAAAAAAACAAGGGAGGTGACAGGCCTTGTGGCCTGTGGGAGCATTAATGAGAGAACCGTGATCGGTTGTACCATCCTCAAGATTTGGAGTTTGATAACCCATCCCTACAGACTGTACTCAACCTCATGCATCTTTGGATCACTTCTCACACCCCTGCGTGTGTATGGTCCTCAATACTTCAGATTTTCATATAATAATGCCTTTCTCTGAAAAAAAAATATAAATTGCCCCACTCTTCAATTATGTGATGTGCTTATTACAACTTTCCAACCCGAGGACTTGTGTTAGCACTGTTTTACTAATTATATAGTCGTGTTCAATATTTTGTTTTTTGTTTTTTTTGATTATGATGATGGATCCATAGGCATGTAACTCTTTTTCTGAATCTTATTACCAAGTATATAAATAACTGACTAATCCAGCTCCACCCGTTGGAGATCCACTCAATGGGCTACAAATGTCCCAACAAGAGTTTTCTCCATACTTAGGAATCAAACTTGATACCAGCTGGTTATGGAGCCAAGGTACCTACCTACACCAAGGCCTACCCTCATTGATGAGGTTTAATATTCTATCACCGTTCTTCTCATGATAGGTTGATGTCTTTTATTATGATCCATTTAACATGTGTTCTTTTATTATGGCGTTTAATTCATACCCCATGTGTTTTCCTTAAAGCCACTGATCTTGCTCCTTTCTTTAAAGTTTTGAACATCTACAAAATTTTTCATTAGGCAGCAACTAAGAACCTCCTCTTATCAACATCAATCCCTATATCCCCGGGGTTGCATTATCTCTTAGGTTCTCAGTCTGGCGAAGTTGAAAACACAGAAGATTCTTAATCTTCTTGCTCCCTTTTAAAGTTCATGGCATGTCATTAAGCAAAGTGGCAAGCCAATTGCAAGCAAAATTAGCCGCTGAAAGAACCAAGTAATATATCATAAGTAGAAGAATCCTTTGACAACCTCACAGACACAAATTTTTTTGGCACATCTCAGTAAAATCACTTCACCCACCCAATCTCTTCTCTCTGTCTCACAATGTTGGCGCCGAGAAAATAAAAATTGCATATCATGTGGCCTGTATACTGACATTAGTAAGAATTCTCACCCTATTCTTGTGAACCTAAAGCAGCTTCTTTCAGACATGACCTCATGATCTTTGCAAGCTTTGCACAAGCATCTAAGCATAGCTGCATTCCCTGCATCCAGAAAAAATCAAGTGTCACCCTAAATTTGTTCCAGCTTTTTTCATTCTATTATGTCAATAAAAACTACTGATTGGCATTGGACATTGGACATTGGTACATGTACATCATATCTTCGCATCAAATTTGCACCTCTCTCAAGTGGGAAGGGTGCCTTAACTAAATTCCAGTTATATTTATCTAATGGGTTTGAAAGATTTAAATGATCTGACAATTGAAGTAACTTGCACGAGCAAAAATGCAATGCAAGCCTCAAAGTAGGAAATATAGATACATGTACTAGAGTGCAATTTGCTGCAATCAGTAAAAAGAAGATGAAAGTGTCCAATTTTTTCATAGAAGAGATTCCATTATGGAGAGAAGAAAGTATAGAGCTGAAGCGTAAGAAATATTTAATCCAAGATACCCAGCACAGTCTCAAGGCAGAATGACATATGAAAATTCCTTCAAAAGAAAAAACCTAGTCAGTGAAGAAGAGCAGTTCAATCTCTTTGCATGTCAGAAATAGTGAATCCATTAAAGAGACCACATGCAAAGCGCTAAAGAAAATTCCATCCCGGAAGAAATTTGAAGGCAAAGAAATGCCCTTGTTGAAGTAGTTTACAAACTTAAGAATATATTATAAATTTATAAGCATACCTCGTTAATCTTTGGGGTGGACCAATCCCCAGTAACAGTGAGCTGGGTGATTTCGTAACGAGAAGGCATGCAAGTTATCATTAAGCTTCCATCTTGACAGCTTTCCTCTTCCAAAATAGGATCAATAACCAGGTTCTTACCGAGACACGACTGAGACCAAATAACAAGTTAAAATCACTGCTATTATTATAACAAGTTAAATAAGTCTCGTGGAGCAGCAAAGTCGGAAAGTAGGTAAAATTTGGCATCTTCCAAAGAAATATTGCATGTAATCCTATGTGCCATTGTGCCAAAGAGTTTGGTAAGTCCAGAAAAGTAGCAGGTTGGGGTGAACACAAAAATTTAAAAATATAAAGGAGGTGTTGTTAGTCTGGAAAAGAAGAAATAATAAATAATTTTAGCAAGTTTGATGCTACCCCTAACTCTGAACAGAAAAGAGAAATAGATGACGAAGATGATGATATTATAAAACACAGAATTGAGGCAAAAATTTAAAGGAGGGATAAAACAGTTTAGGCCAACAGAACAAGCACAGATTGGAGAAGGCAGCAAATATGAGCAAGATCCATACCACAGAAACTGAGCCAATAAGGTCATACGTCATTATTCCAGCATCTGCTAGGGCAAGGCTAGCACATGATATGACAACTGGGAGATCACCTGACACAAGCTCAACAACATTACTACTGCTAGAAAAATGAAAATCATAGGCCATTTGAAGCTTAGATATTTGTCAAATGGTATCGAACCAAATGGAACTATATTTTTCACATTTACGTAAGTCGACAAAGATTGGTTTCACATTTACACAAGTCAACAAAGATTGGCTAATGTACAAAGATTATTCCTCGTAACTTTTAAACTTTACACAGATCAAAAGGAAATAAGCAAGTGATGAAGCACCGTTTTTCAAATAAGTTACATGAAACGACTAAGAAGTCTATACTCTATACAAGTGATTCAATCAAAGAAGAATGTTATTCATCACCGTTTTCCAAACAAGTTACAAGCAACTACTAAGAAGTCTATACGAGTGATTCAATCAAAGAAGAATGTTTTCACATTTATGTAAGTCAACAAAGATTGGTTGAGGCAATACATAAATGACTGACACCAAGGTAAACCAATGGATCATGTAGAAACAACATTATGAAGCTGCAAACTTACTGCCACCAGATTCCAGTACCAATGCAAAAACATCCACAGTGGTCTTGGGAAAAGTTTCCAATATTATTGAACCCTCCAAAGCCTTATGAAGCATTGCAGTGTATTCTTTGTTGTCCAATCCCTAGCTTGATATGTTTGAATATTAATTGCCACTTGAGATAGCAAAGAGGAAGCCAATAGAAGAATGCAAATCTCAAATCATTTTATATACCTGGCCACGAATTGGAGTTGAAAATGTTGTAAAGCTTACGTTGCAATTTAGTCGCCCTATGTCACTGTACATCATGGCCTTCTTACTCTCTCTTGGCCCAAACCTGTATTAGAGAATGCAAATAATATATTTACATTAGCCGGAGAGCACAAGCAGTAGCCAACTGGTATGACTAAGTGCGTGAAGTAAAAGATTCACTTACACAGACACGATGACCTTGGTGTTTCCAAACTCTGCATAAGCTGATCCAGAGGCAGCATTCACAGCACCAGTTCTAAAAACTGAGCCACAAAAAAAATTTCTCCTTAACAATAAACTTATGTTCAACAAAAAGGCCAATGGGACAAAGATTTCAAATCAGCGAAATGATTTTAGAGTAAAAAGAGAGAATTCAAGATATCCACTATTAACATTCTTTAAACTTCAAATTTTACCTTCCCTAAACTCAAAAGTTCTATATAAAACCTACATTCAAACATACCAAACGATTACAGTTTGAGAAGTATTTTAAGTAGAAACATTAAAGTAAAAGATAAAAGGAACTCACCCTGATAATGAATAAAATGCAAGTAATGCATTTATTTCATAAGTTTTCTACCGAGTAATTTTAAGAATTTCAGCCAACATGCACCTTGAAATTTAATCTCAATTACTAGTATTTCATCTTTCACTAAGCTAGAAATGCCTAATAAACGAAGCTAGGAGAACCTCATAATCAATAATAATTATTAGTTCTACATTATCAATTATCATAAACTTATTCATATATAAACCTTATCATAGTGATACTTTCCAGTTATATGTGACGCTTTAGATTAATATGCCAAAGACTAGACAAAAGGATCGTGCATCATTGAATTAAAATGTCACCGCAGGTGGAAAGAGGTCTACGCCTACACAACTTGAAGGAATGAAAACAAGTTCGGTTTTGAAGTAATCAATCTGTTTCAATCAGCAGAAGCCGAAAACATCCAGTAAAAATAAAGCAATAAACTCCATTAAGAAGCGAACAAGTTTGATTCAGTTAGCACAAACATAAAAAACATCTGCCAGGAACAACTAAGTATATGTAAATATATCCATCTACAACAAGTACTTTAAATCCCATAAGGATGCCACAAAATGCGTACTCTAGTAAGTTCACTAAAAAGACAACTTAAAGTCTCCAGGCAACAGAAACCAAGCTTAAACACTTATACTGCATAAGGACCTAATTGACCCAGCAGATGCCGTATGGCGTGCCCTTTTCTATCCAGTACATTGAGAATGAAAATATTACACGAGTCACATATATTATATTTTTCGATGATGAAAAAGAGGAAAAGGAAAACCGATGAAACATTCCACTGAATCAATTTCATCTTTATCAACTTTGCATAGAGCAGGAGCTTCAAAACAGCATTCAATATATCACGATCAAGCTTACAAGCCCACAGAAAAAATCCCAATAAAGGATAAACCATTACAAGAACTCTATCATCAGACATTAAGTATACAGAAATGTTTCAATGGCTTACAGGCAGGCCTGCACTGGTGAAAACCACGGCCATCGGGTCGGACCCAATCTTCATTGAAAATAGGAGCCTTGGTTTTCTGGGTGGTCGGAGACGGCGAGTAGGTCGTCGAAGTCGTTGCAGCTTTCCCGGCCATTCCCAATGACGAAACTTCTCAGTTGCTGAAAGAAGCGAAAGCTGAGACCGGCACACAGTGAGCCCTGCTTAACACGACGCAAATACATACTAACCAAATCAATGAATTTTTTTTCCCAATTAAAAAAAAGTTCTGTTTCGCGAATTCTGTTTTTTATATTTTCGTTAGAATCCTTTAAATCAGAACATTATATTTTTACTGTCCATTTTTAATTTATTCAAAACCAAAAACAAAATGATAAAATTGAAAATAAAGTCTAACAGAAAACATTAATCTGTTTGAAACTCAAAATTGAAAATTCAGCCTAGTCGGTTGTAGCTTTGTGGGTCATATTTAAGCACCATCATATATATAGTTAAATTCTACATACTATTTTTATATTTTTTTATAGTATTATCCATTATCTAGTTCGGAGTTTGGAATTGCCCTTTCCAACACAAACATCTCCACTAATATATAAACTCAAAATTAAGATATTGAGCTGAAACTTGATACTCTTAGATCAATTCTATGTTAGCCATATTCATCTTTATATAAATGTATGTGATATATAGTTTCCGCTTAAAATGTTTTACATCCTAATAAGAGCAATAATAATTAACAACAAAGAACTATAAGAGAATACATACATGAGAAGAGGGAAAGTAACTCATGTGATATATATATTATTGACGGTTCTTGAAAATTTTTATTTGAAAATATTTAATTAATCGTATAAAATTCGATTATATAAATTTTCAATTAAATAAGTTTAGTAATTATAGTGATTTAGGAAAAAAATTATATGATATTATCAAATTTTAGGATTTTACTTTTTATTTATTAAAAAACAATTATCAAAACTATTTAAAAATTGTTTTTTAATTTCAATAATAGTTGTAGCGCTTACAAATTATTTAATATGTCATTAATATTAATTAATGTATTGGACAATTACATTACATTACTTGATAACGTGATACTCCTCTTTTAGTTAAAGGGATAGATGCTAACATGTTACTAGCCGGATCAAACACACGACTTAAAGGGAGCATCCATGTTTGTTATTAAAAAGATGATTCTTAATTTTTTCTTTTTCTTTTTTTAACTTTTCTTTGGCGCTCATCTCTGAAATGTATTTTCATATGATATGACAAAAATGTTGAGAACTCTATTTTCTGGTTTGGATATGTAGTATCCTCCCACTACCTGAATCTCATTTCTTCCATCAAAACAAATAAATATATCAGTTTAATATACAAGTTCCAATGACCAAAATCAAGACGTAAAACTTTAAGTGAGCTTGTATGAGCGTCTCGTCCGATTCCTCTCCAAATAAAGTAGAATCGGAATCTACTAAGTGTTTATTTGATATAACTTATTTTTTACCTATAAGTGCTTATAAATCGTGATTTACAGTATACGAGATAAATATATGAGAGGAGTTTTATTGACTTATGTAATAAGCACTTATTACCCAAAAATAAGCTATCTCAAACTCTCCTTAAGCTTTTTCTGTACAAGACAAGAAAACCATGAAAATATTCCGGTGCGTCCTTAACAGCACACACCTCTATGTCTATGTGGAGTATGTGCTTTCCTTCTTTCAAAAGCAGTGGAAAAATTCAGACGAACAATATCTTAAAAGTCAAAACCAAGTTGCTTTCTGTGTGATATCCCATTGTAAGGTGTGAGTTTTCAAGGGGAACTGCTGTTTGTCAGGCAAAATGATTCGAACCGAGGCTTGGTTAGGTCCACGGTTTCATCATCTGGTCCAGGCCAACCCTCTTTTTTTGAAGTCAAGAGGATCAACCTCTCCATATACTCAGATGAAACTGATTCTACTTCTTCATTATTGTGGGTGATACCTAATGGCAATGAACTTTGATCTGAAGATTCACCAGATGGAGCTTGCATTTGTTTCTCTGCATGCTGAGGTTCCTGTGCGTTCGCACGTGTCCAAAAAGATGAATGAGATAAGTTCAGGAGAAATGAAGATGAAGATCAAACACTAAGAAGCAAGAAATGAAGATGAAGACAAAATGAGTTTACCTGAAAAAGACTCACTGGAATGTTGATTCTCCTAGATTTATCTGGTGATATTGTTGAAAGAATTTGAACAACTTCACTCATGGTTGGCCTAGCATCAGGATCCAACAGCAAACACTCCTTTACCAAATATGCCATTACCTGCACCTCTTCTTCGGGGAAGTTACCATTCAAATGTGGATCGACCAACTCTGTTCTTACTCGCTTAGTATCTTGCAAGCGAGGTGTAGCCTGCAACACAACAAAAGTAGAATGCAAATATCAGAAGCGGCAATTGAATGCAGAATGCAAGATGATTGGTTAAAATAGAAGTTTAAAGTCCAATGAATTTAGCATAGGCAAAGAGTTGGGATGGCAGATCTCCTAAATATGAAAAATGAAACATTCAATATTAACTTGGTAAGTATGATGCACAATACCCATATGACTAGGCTTTCTTCTTTGCCTGTGGATTTATGAATTGGTTGCCGACCACTCACGAGCTCAAGAAGAACCACACCAAAACTGAAGACATCAGACTTGGGAGAGGCTCTTCCAAATATTGCATACTCAGGGGCAAAATAGCCAAACGTCCCCTGCATTCTTGCTGGAGAATTTGAACAGCTTGGGGTTTCATCTACTCTCAAATTTTTAGCCATGCCAAGGTCAGTTATCTGCAAGTTGATATATAGCCAAAAGATTATAAAAGGAGGCATTTTTTAATTTCATCATGAATAACACGTATGGCTGACTGATCTGACTCCATATTTCTCAAGAAACAAAAGACTTGGGAAGATTTCCATAAGAAACTTACTATGAGAAGAGTTGGATAATATTTTCTTTTTACAGAAGTAACACTACTTGGGGAGCGCCTCACATATAGCACAGAATTTAGGGAATAAGTCATACTATTCAAACTTGTAAATAGTGAAAATTGCTACAATTGATGATAATCTAAGGTCCATACTTTTGCCTGCCAATTTTCATCCAGAAGAATATTAGTTGATTTGACATCCCTGTGCAGAATTCTTGGAGCAGCCGCCTCATGGAGATACTCCAAGCCTCTTGCAGTTCCTATTGCAACTGTAACCCGAGTAGCCCAATCCATAATTTCTCCAGAAACTCCATCCAAACAGTCCCTCAGATTGCCATTTGCCATGTACTCAAATACTAGTAGCCTTTCAACATGTTTCCCTTTTAGTTCTGAACAGTATCCAAGTAAAGGCACAAGATGGCAATGATGGAGTCTAGATAACATTTCAATCTGCGAAAACGAACAAATTGCTAACAGTTCATCATTTATCTAGATAAGAATTACAACATAGTATGATCAACCAAAGGCAAAGAGTAGTAATATAACAATATTAACTTGAACAAACCTCAGTCAAAAATACAGAGTCCGTTCCAGGCCCTCCATGAGATTTTAGTCGCTTAATTGCCACATTACTACCATTTTTCAGCTGACCACGATATACATAGCTACTACCACCTAATCCAATAAGATTAGAAGCTGAAAAGTTTTCAGTTGCATTTTCCAATTCAGCAAAAGAAAACTGAACAATTTTGCCTTGAAAAGTCTCTATTCTGCCCCCAAACAAGAAAGAGGCCTTCTTAAAGCACCCTACATGAAGAAACAGAAGATGGCCATTAAGAACTAAATGACAATGGCATGTTAAAAGAGGAACTCACAGAAGGTCAAGACTGAATTAAGAAAATGGTATAAAACTAACCTGTAATATTATTAATGGGAGAATTTATGGCAATTTTTGTTTCTATCACTGATGAAGTTCTGCTACTAATTAAGTTGGTGGTACTATTGCAACTTGTTTCCTTATCTGAAGAGAATACTGGTGGTTGAATTGGACATCGGTCCTTCCAGCAGACATAGCATGTGAAAAAGGCAAAAAATGCAATAGTTGTACATACAACGCATACTAACAGAATGATTATTATAATCCTGCTGGATATGTGTTTCTTTGAACCTTGTGACATGTTGAGAGATCCTACATAGCATTCAAAACAACACAAGCTTCATTTCTAAAAGAGACATACAATTG
Source organism: Inga laurina (assembly GCA_963855925.1). Lineage (NCBI taxonomy): Eukaryota > Viridiplantae > Streptophyta > Magnoliopsida > Fabales > Fabaceae > Inga > Inga laurina. The sequence continues at coordinate 65,033,882 of OY979707.1, read as the reverse complement.
ACTTTCATTTCATCAAAACAAAAGATGATATATTATCACCCCTTGGACTAATATAACGAAAGTTGAAAGGACAGGGAAAGAGAAGAAGAGAAAAAAGCTATAGATGTGATGTTTTCCAGTAAGAATAAACGGTCTGTTATAAATAATAAGGAAGAGAGAGAGAGAGAGAGAGAGTATACCCCAGGTGCAGTTGCAGGCAGTAAAGCAGTTAGGACTATGGCTATCTTCTGCCACCTTAGGAAACCCGTTGGGATCACATATGCATGTCCATATAGATTCACTCTCTTTCGCATCTACAGTGACGATAAAGAAGTTACTGGACAGTATTCACTATTCAGGCCCGGAACATAGTATCCTTTAATTATCTATAATCGATAACATATTATGCATTCCTACAGAAAGAATGTTGGTGGAGAGCGCTCTTTGCCATATCTTGCATTCTTACTGAAGCATACCTGAGCGACAACTGCAGGACGAAGAACAGTTGGCAATAGAATCCTGGTTCCCTTGGAAAGAACATCTACATTCCCACTTGCTATGGCCAGAAGTATCAGATTGTTGATCTGCCAGGAACAATTCTGAGTGAGAAAAGATTTGATTTTACACTTAATTGAGGAGAAATGTGTGCATTGTACATAAATCCTCTAAATACATCAAAAACAACATCCCCTACTCAGAACTAGAATACAAGGTAACTTATTTGCAACAATTAGATGGCCGAATTCCAAACATAGGATGAATTGTGACACTAACCACAAAGTGAGTATTGAAGCAAGATCAAGCAAATTACAAAAGAGAGAACAACTTCAAGCTGGGGCTTCATTTATTCCAATCCATACACCGAAACGGCTGATAAAATTACTGTTAAGTTTCCATTATGAATCTAATTCGCCGGTGAAGAGATTGCGATTGAACAGGACGATGTGACTTCAACTGGTGAACCTTTACGAAAGAGGATTTACCCTTCAAATTCCCTGGGTTAGATCAAAATCGGTGGAAACATAGAAGCTAAGTTAGCGATATGAATTAAGTAAAAACAGGGAGGAAAACAGGTTTTATTTTCACTTGTTCTACGCTGCAGAGAGAGAATGCTGATCATTTCATTTTTATCGAAAGAGTTCTCTTCTCTAACAAGAAAGGGGTCCCATCAATGAATACAAGGTAAAGAAAGTGGGAAAGAATAAATTCATGGTTGGCCAACAAACATTCGAATTAACTTTATCCCGCCTTCATAAGGAAGATGCATATACATAAGTAGGGAGTACATCGACTCGATAGTAAGTATCAGTTTCAACAAAAAAGTAAGTTCAGTTAATAGCTATCTACAGCGAAGAATAGCTGGCTCATGTAAATTCACAACTAAATTTCATAAATGTTCGATTGAAGGAGAACCCACATACCGATTATATTGTTACCATTGTGTATGAAAATAAATACAGTTAGTGAGCTGGTGGCAAAAATCATGCACAAATCAGTTAATTGAAAAAAATCCGGAGCAACTGTGAATGATACCAGAGTTTGCGCTTGAAACTCTTTTCCTAATGAGATCTAAATAGAGTTTTGTCCGGAAGTAAGAAAAAGAGAGAGAAAGTTCTTTGGCAGAACCTGCATAATAAGGATCACGAGCATGAAACAGCAAAACAACGAACTTTTTGCAAACAAAGACTGATACAGTGAGCAGAGCCTCTAATCTCTTTTTTCTTTCTCACTGTTTTAGACTTAACGAAGTTGGCTGAACTGCAAGTATGCCGACGAAAGTGATTTGACTAAAAGGAACTTATCCTCACCAAGCCAACGAAAACATATGACCCAGCATTAATATCATGATAAAGCAAGACAGTGAACCGATCACAATTTCCAAGGCCAATAATAGGCTGATAAATGACAGAGCTAGGAGGATAAGAAACAATGGTTTTATAAAGTGACGCACAAAGAGGACATGGAGAAGAATCACCTCCTAACTTGCGGACAGTGACAAGTTCCCTAACTGACAATGACCATTAACCCTCTACTGCTCAGCCAAAACCAGCTTAACTAGTCACTCTTGTCTGGGTTCATACTTTAAAAAGAATGATTGAATTGGATCATAACAAAAAGAAAATTTTTTTACCATATTAAGTGTTTTATATAATACTAGTTTTCGTCTTTTTTAAGAGCTTTGTCATTTATTTGGGAGAGAGCATGATGAGGAAAAGAAAATATAAATACAGGAATGCTTCCTCTTCGGGAGATGCATATAACGGCTTTATGTAACTTTACTTCCAAGTTCCAAAGACATAGCAATGATTGAGAGTCAGTCAATAAGGTGACCCTAAAGTTGAAGACTGAAGTGGTATTGTTATAAATCAATCAGTTGGATCCGGGTTTTTTCCTCTTTTTTTTATTAAAAAAAAAAAAAAAAAGCTGCATAGACAGTTTCATGGTGCAAAGCGTGATAGCAAGTAGTATTTAAATTAATATTATCGAATTATTACTTTAAATAAACATGCTTACCAGTTTTAACAAAAATATTTTAAAATATTATTCATTACAATGTTCACATTAATATATAAATGTAATAATAATATTATATAGGTACCCTTAGGGCATTTGGTATGCTGGAATTTACCCCCATGAAAATAGGAATGGAGGCCAATTTCATGCATTTAATATAATGGAATTTGACAAAATTTCATTTTCATATAGAATCCAACCCAATTGAGGCAAATTCCACTAAGATCAATTCCATGAAAAAAAGCTTAGACTTGTAAAAAATTTCATGGAGTTCTAATTTTACCCTTCTCATTTTTCATCTTCATCCAATCCACAAAACCCAAAAAAACTTCATGATCGCAGGTCACCGGCAACTAAAACCAAGGTAATTAAACATGAACCGGTCACCGAACTGGTCAGAATATTGGATCAAGGTCAGTGGGTCAAACCAAAGCTAACCTGGACTAAACCTGTGAGAAATTGAAGATTTTAAGATTATTAATATAAAATTCTAAAGGAAAAAAATGGATATTTTTTTTAAAAAAAAAAATTGACCTGAGAACCTGGACTAAAACCAAGATATAACCCACCGCCGACGTGCATGAGCACCAACCACCACCATTACCGGCGAGCACAGCACAACAGCCTATTCGTCTTCCTTATTGTTCTCCGATGAGCCCAACTTGCAGATCCGGTCGACGATGGCAGATTTGGAGACCGGTGGAAACTTGCAAATCAACGGCGGCGGCGGTCTTCTTTGATGGAAACCTCCATCTTCTCCATTTTAATCTATGAGAGCGGCTGCCTCCACCCTTGCAGAGATCGACAGCTTGACGGCGTTGAAGAGTCTGACAGCTTGACGGCGACGGCGACCCAAACGTCGCCATTGCTATCGTTGCCCCAACGCTAAAGAAGGAGGGACACCAATTTGTGCTCGAAATCTTCCATGGAGGGCACTGAAATCTCACGACCCAGACTCTTTCTGAAATCTTCGAAGGCTACTGGAATTTTTTTTGTTAAAAAAAGGATATTTTATTCATTTCACCTTAAAATAATATCTTACTTTCTTGATATACTAAACATTTTTTTAAACCATATTTTTATCTCCATATCCATTTTTCATCTCGTCAAAATCAATTCCAAACCTTAAAGAAGTTGAAAGAAGATTCAACACGCATCAATGTAAATTGGTCGGTCTTATGTTCCTTTCAAATTAATGATGGTGGGAACATGAACATCCACTTGTTTTATTAAAAAAAACAGAGAGAGATAAATAAAATATAAAATTGAACATAAATAAGAGTAATAAAAACTATATATCTAATTATATGGGAAAAATAATTTATTATATATCGTATTTAGTTATTTACCTAGAACTTTAATAAAATCGAATAGAAAAATTATCTCTCACTTTTTCCTTTTAAACAATATGAAGAACAATTCATTGATGTTCTCTTTTTTTCTTATTGGTTATATTTCATTTTCCTCCCATACTTGTTCCCTTTATCATATTTCTTATCAAACAAAACATATACTTATAATTTATATAATGACTGCAGAGGAGTTAAATAAAAAGAAAATTGGGAAATAATATTATGAGAAAAAGACATTTGTGGTCATTCTGAAATGTTAATTACACTTAAATAATAACAATTAAAGGGTCTCATTCTCATTTTCCTCAAGTTAAATTGCCGACGACGACGACGACCCCGCTCACTGTGGATTGTGGGGTCAGCGGCTGATTAGGATTAAACTATTAAAGTATGGGCCCAAGCTTAATTACACAGAGAATCAAAACGGTTGACTCCGGGATTGTCAGAGAATTCATATTTATAAATCAAAAGTAAAAAAGCAATCATTTTCTCTAGAAATACTAATTACCCGCTAAAGAAAGCTGCAACTAAAGTAGGAAATCAATTAGGTGGAGATGATGATTGCTGGGCCGGGACGCAACAAGAATGCCATTATTTCAGAAGAAGTAGGGTTTTGAACTGGAGAGAAGAAGGATTAACAAAGTAAGATTGAAAGAGAGAGAGAAAATGCGGCAATTACTATATTATGACTTGGAAAAGTGAGAATTGAATACAGTTACAGTGAGAACGGAGCAAGAAAAATAGAATTTGGGATTCATGGGAGACGGGAAGGGAAAGAAGAAGAAGGTACTTGCATTACATATAGAGCGTTGTTGAAGAGTGAAGCAGCGGACACAGAGCCACAGAGGTGGTCCCTCCCTCTGAGATGAGATGATGTATTATTCGATGGAAGATCGCGTGACAGGCGGCGTCCCTGACGAGGCCCCCATCGTCTTCTTTCTCACTTCCCCTCTTTCTCTGTCTCTCTCCTAAGCCTCATCTTTTCCCGAAGGGCGATCCATGAAATTCCGGGTAAAGAATACAGCTTATTATGATTTAATATTAAAAAAATTTTATTAACCTTATTACGAGTATAAAAATTAAGGATATCTCATTGTTCGTCTAAATCAATGAATTTCACTCAAAAAAGAGGTATTAACTACAAGTGTATTGCCCTACAATATATTTAAATTTAAGAAAAATTATACTCAAGTCCTAATAAAAAGAGAAATAAAAAAATAGTCCCTTAAAATTATAAAATAAAAAAAATGATTTTATGAAGTTGTCAATTATTATTTTTGGAGTTGTCAATGACCCGTTTATGAAATTGTCAATGAAATCATTTTTTTATTTTGTAATTTGTAAGGATCATTTTTTTATTTTTCTTCTTTTTTAGGATTTGAGTATAATTTGTTCATATTTTAACTAGATAAGAAAATACTACTTGAGCTTCAAAATCATAAATTAATCTTGTTGACTATAAAAGTGTAACTATTAACTACAAGAATATAGTAGTTGATGACTCATTTTAACAAGAAATCACTTATCTAAAATTTTAAAATTCAAATGATATTTTCTTATTTTTTTCTCTTATTAACAAAAAACCGTCAATCTAAATCGAACGTTTTATCTCTTCATTATATGCGTTTCCTCTGAAAATATTTGGAACACTGGATGCACCTAGAACTCCAAAGCGGTAATAATCTCAACCTCCCATGAGCCTCTACCATCAGAAACTGGCCAATTTTGGAAGTTTTGTGGCACAATAAGCCCAACGTATCGGTAAACGAAACATGTACGTTTGGGATTAAGGGGTGGGCATAGGCAGGGCGAGACCCCTGCCCGATGCCCTGCCCAAAAGATGAACGGGCTGCATTTTGCAGCCCGATGCCTGGTCCTGCCCGCTAAAAGCCCTAACCATTTTGGGCTGGGTAAGGGTGGACTTCCCTGCCCAAGTGATAACGTCTTATCTTGTCCACCTATGAAAAAAATAATTCCTTATGAATTTCATAAACATTTCTGTAGTTACTAATATCATATATGTCTTAACTTCGCCTTAAGTAATATAAACTTCAAATACATTTGATGATTTCACATCTTGGGATATTTCAAAATAAGTCTACAACTTGAATCTTGAAATTAATACCGTATGTCTTAACAAATATCCAGACTTTAAAAATTAAACAACATCCATAATCCATTATAAATAAGAAAACAAAATGATTGTAATTAAAGCCGTGAAGTCAAAGTAGTTTGCATCAATTCAATGTCCCAAAAGTTAATTAAATGATGAAGCATCTGGAGAGAAAATAAAAAGCAACTATAATTTAATACAGCACAAAGTAAAGAAGAAAGGAAGAAATCTACCTGTAAATAGTGTTTAGTGGTTAGGGCAAAAAAGAGAGGATCATAAGAGTATTATACAATAGACAATATATATTTTAAATAAAAATATATATATGAAATAATATTTAATTGATATGAAATTTTATATTTTAAATAAATGAAAATAATTTTCAGGGCAAAGCCAAATGGGCAGGGCAGCACCCCTTGCCCAATGCCCGGCCCTGCCCGGTTATTAGCCCGCCCAAAGCCGCCCAAAATTTTTTCGGGCCACTTTTTTAGGGCTGGGCTGGGCAATTTTTTGCAGGGCCAAGGTGGGCACACCGGGCTACTGGGCACCATGCTCACCCCTAGGATTAACTGTATGTTTGACAAACCTCTAAATCATGGTTTGGGGAACCCGAAACAAAATTCATCTCACACATTTACCTCGTAAGTCGTAAAAACTATTAAAAAAAGTTAATTTAAACACACGCTAGGTATAGGACCCCAAAGGTGCTTATCCAAGTAAATTAAGATAAAACTTCTTTTACATACTTATCTTGTATATCATAAATTACGATTAAAAAATTATTTTTTAATATTCTAATAACTGTTCCAAACAAACTAAGTGCCGGTTTGAATTGGCGATTAAAATACTTAAAAACAGCTTTTCAATCGTGATTTACGATATACGGGATAAGTATGTGAGAGGAATTATGTCTCAATTTACTTGAAAAGCAGCTTATAAACAATCTAATCATTAAAACAAACATGCTGTAAATGATTGTGAGTTGTTGGCAACATGAATCCCTGCGGACCGCAAAAGAATAGTCTTGAAGAACGAAATTTTCCATTTAAAAAAAAAAAACCTCATTGCCATAATTTTTCCAAGCGCCAAAGTCCCGTAGAAAAAGGAAGAGTCCCGCGGCATATCCACTGTTGTAAACTCAAGCCTCCTCTTCAAACCTAAACACTCTGGATACAATCCAACCTGGGACGAACTTTGGGTACAATTTTCAGGTTTATAATGTGTTTATTAGAGAAATAAATTGCAAACATTTAAACAACTTAAATCTTGTCCTTCCACCCCCTATTTACATTTACAGTTATATACTGCCAAAATTAGGAATTTTATCCCCCTGAAAACTCCCTACTTTCCCATTATACCCACCATGCCAAATTCACAAGGAAAAAACAAGTTAAAAGTAGAAACTTGAAGGGTCTTTCTTAGAAGGTGTACAGGCTGAGTAGAATTGTCCAAATGCTGTTTTCATTGTCACTGTCCTCGCTGCCGTTGGGGAAATGATTTAGCAGGGCGGAGAACACGACGGGGCTGGGGCTGGGGCTGAGGCTGTGGTGCCCTAAAAATCATGGTTTGGGAACGAGTCAGCATGTCTACCATAGATGGTGTTTGATATGTTTGAACAAGACTAGCGCTGTCTGTAGAATCACCGCGTGTAGTTGCCCTTTGCCATGAATGGGAGCTCAATCCTGATAGAACATAAGCCCTCCCGGACTGCTCATAAACTCGTCGGTCAGCCATCCTCTCTTGCATCTCTTTTAGCTCAGCAGAAAGAGCAACAACTAACCGATCACCTGCTTGGGCAGATACAGTTTCAGCCAATGCCTTATGACAGCTCTCAAGGACAGAAACTGCAGTGGTCAAATCGCCACCTTCAGCTGCAACTCTGGCCTCAGCCATTGCCTCTGCCGCACAAAGCCTGTTTCGCTGCCTGTCTACTTCTATTGACACTACCAGTTCTCCGGCTATATCAGGTCTCTGGATTTTTACTTTGCTAGTTTCCTCCAAAGCCACCATCTCTTTTGTGAGTGGGTCTCTATAAAGACCTCTGACGATCAATAATGACATCTCATCACAAGACTTGTCAATGGGAACACTGACTGTCACCAAAAAGTCCCTTTCTTCTTCAGCATACAAATCACCTACGTTAACCGTAGCCATCCTTGCATCAGCCGTAGTGCTGGTTTGGTAACTCCCTGCTTTCACTGAACCCAGTTTCAGAGCAGGGTGTACACACTCAACTTTCACCTGTAATTCCTGCACCACCACACTCAAGAGTCCTCCAATACACTGTGCAAATGCATCTTGAATTACATCCTCAGCTTCAATGAAAGAAAATGTACCCCCGGACATCTCAGAGATCGAGTGCATTGAAGTAGCATCATGATCAGCACCAAAACCAAATGCGTGCACCGGTATCTGCAAACCCACAGCATTATTTCGACTAATGGAGTTTGGGAGCAGGGATGGATAGGTTGTTCCAGCATTGGGCCTGCTGCTGATTGTGTAAGTATCCTGACCATCAGACAGTAATATAATACTGCAAACCGGGTTCTTAAAATGGCGATCTGTAAATACCTTGGCACCTTTCCTCAGGCCATCAGCGATGTTTGTCCCACCACTTGAAATTAAGGAATTAACAGCCTGTAATGCCTGCTGTCGTCCAGTTTCAGTCATCCGATGAAGGGGAAAGATACGGCGGGCTGTGGAGGAGAAGGCAATGATAGATAGCCGATCTGATGGACCCAGGTTCTGTATGACAAAACCCATCGCTTGTTTAAGAAGTGCAAGCTTAGTACCTGCCATGCTACCGCTTACGTCAAGGACAGTGACAAGGTCAATTGGAGCACGGGAAGTTTGAGTTGAAGGTGATGATTCGGCATTGTTACTGACATTATTTTGTTTTCTCCCTGAATGAGGAGCTTTGAGATGGATTAACACAGCAAATTCATCATGTGATGCTAATTTTGGAACAGCTGAAACCTCAGGATATGTTGTAATCTCCATGGAATCTAATGAATCGTGATCAGCCTCATTTTCATCGTGGGTAATTGAAGTCTGCTGATCCAAATCCTCATCATCATCAAAAATAGCTGGATCAGTAACATTATAGAGTGATGTAATTTGCCTACTTGAATCCACTTGTTGGGAAGGAAGACGTCGTATGATTGTTGTCCACGAGTTATTTCTGGGCACTTGGTTGATACGAGGCATTCCATGGGAACCATTACAAACAGGACTTTCAAAAGGCACTTCTTTCCACTTTGCTCTGCAGACAGGGCAAACTTGGTTACCATGTTTTACATCGGATGTGATACAGTGAAAATGGAAGGAGTGAGAGCATTCTGCAGTAAAAATGGCATGGCCCTGCCCTGCTTTCATTGTGGTCAAGCATATTGCACATGTCCCCTGTAGATAAAGTAGATGAGAACATCACCGTGTCAACAAAGGAAGGCCATATATCAATATATATATAAAACCGAATCTAGGAATGTTTGGAGTAAATGACAATATATATGTATATATATATAAGCAATCATACAAAACACAGGACTCTGATGCAGTTATATCAATAAATTATCTCATAAACTTCGTATAGAATGGACAAACTCCAAACCCTCAAACCAAGAAAGAGAAAAGGCATCTCGTTACTGCTTAGGAAGAAATGTTGCTCCCAAAAATGCGGTCTCTTAGCTTACGTTGGCATAAGTTTTACTAGCAATTAAACCTTAAATGCCAAACTCAATGGACTTGAAATAAACAACAACCCTACGTTAATATTCTGACAATGTTAATGGAATTGAAATCTTGTCGTATAGTTTAACTTCATGGTTTTAAGACTATATGAGCTTACTAGCTACAATACTAATCATCTCTAGCTACTTGAGCTGAAGCCTGATCACTAGGCACCATGTTCTAAGCATTTGTGCATGACACCACGAAAGAAAGATAGGGTGGTTTTATCAATCCCAATTACAAAAACCGGTCTGGATATTAAATTAGTTACTTCCAAGTACTGATCATAAGAGTCTGGAAGCCTGAATGATGAAAAATACCAGCTTGCAGAATTGGTTTATTTCCATTCAAATAGCATCCATGGTTGATACGATATCATTCCCTTATCATGTCTGAATAGAAATTATATAACTTTACCAATAGTGGTTGGGTAGGGACCCAAATACCCTCATGTAAAGGGTTTAAAGCTTGTAGTTCATGTGAGGAGAACTACCCCAGCTAAGCCTAATAATATTTGAATTCTTTTTTTGTTTTGCCCAGAAATAATAATACTTGAATTTGACCTAATAATATCAAATATCATATAATTCCACTGAATGAACCACTTATAAATATGTTTTGAAGGCATCAGAGCTAAGAATACATTGTGGAATAAGATACCCTGGCAAAAAAAAACGAGACCATTAATATCCCAATGGACTCAAAAGCTTTCATTTCTTAATGTCTCAGCTGTCACAGTGTTCCATGATTTCAAATCAAATAACAGCATACTCTTCCCATTATTAAATTATATGATAAATGTTAATATAGAAGAAAGTCAGCATCCTTCCGAAGTTGTTTTTAAATGGTACTATTTCGGACTGCATACTGGCATATAAAGCTGGGATATAAACTTTTAATCTGGGATTTGACAGTAGCACAAATGACCAATCAATGCAACACCTGATTCCAAGTTCTATTCCCCCTCTCTCCAAAAGTAAGTGAGAATTTGGACTATATTCTTTTGAGTAATGAAAATAATAGTAAAATTCAGAAATGAGTAAAGTTGCCACATATGCCTTCATGTACGGGGATATTAATTTAAATATTTAAATTCTAAACTAATCGCTTCATCTGTGTGCTAAATGAAAAGGAAGAAAAACAAGTTCTTTATAAATTGGCGAATCTCGGCAACAACTCAATAAAGTACTCGTATAAATGCAAAGTATGCAAAGGTCACTATTAGACTATAGTGTCTAACACTGAAGCCTTCTGTCCCGATGCAGGTCCACTAGTAAGATCAGTGCATGAAAAGATGAAATAGAATGCAACCCATCTTTAAGCACCGATACCTATCTAGACGCATATTTTACCTAAGCTAGACTACCAGCAAATTTACAACTCAGCAAGGTAGGAGGTCAACGCTATTTCGGTCAAACACAGTGAGGAAATCAAGGGAAATTTTAATACAACAAGCAAACGACTTTAAAAAAAGTAGTAGGACAGATTGCAAATCCAACGTCGAAGCTTTCGAGAATTTTAACCAAAAAAAAATGTCATCAAAAGAAAGGGAGATCAACGATTATTCATTTTCTCTAGGATTTATTTTCTATTTATATTTTTCGTCCTCGACAGTTGCAACTTTTTCTTTGTCAGAAGGTGGGGAATTTCAAAATTAATGGTACAGGGTTCTCTGTGCTGATAGAATGACATGGAAATTTACAAGAAAAAGAGGGATAGCATGGTATATGGAATATTTATGTAGGCAGAGGAGAATAATGGTTTGAGCAAATGAACCATTTTTTCGTAGTTGAGAATCGTTTTCACAATAGTCAGACATGTCACATTCTGATATGCCCACTAGTGCAATACCCCCAACTCGAAAGCCAAAGCAAAAGCAAAAATTAACCATTGATTAGACCTAATATTGATGTTTATTTTAAAATGTAATTAACACTAATTAATTATGATGTTTAGGTAAGCTTTTATAATTAATGCATATAAGCCCATGAAAAAAAATAACGAATGAGCCTCGGCCCGAACAGTCACAAGCCTCAATCGGAATCTATCCAGAAGATTCAGTGGAAGCAAAAACAACAGAAAGGAGAGGGGGGGAAATAGTGATGGACAATTTATGACTTTCTTTCTAAGTATGGAAAAGCAAAATCGGAAATGCTCACCTTGGGTGATTTGGATCCGGATTTAGTAAGTAGGAGACCAGAGGAGGAAGGATTCGGAGTGGTTGAGAGATTACCAGAGCTATCACCGGACGGAGAAACATCAGATGGCGAGTACGAACCGATAAATCTTGCCGTAGAGTTTTGAGACGGCGAGGAATCGCCTATATCTCTAGGAACATGAACACACATATTCAATCCAAGAGCCAGCTTCAGTTTTCTCCATTTGCTTCCCATATTCTTCAAAGAATCTCGAGAATTAGATATTTAATCAGTGACCCTCAAAGCTTGCGATACTCACGGTGAAATGTAGATGATATCGGAGTAATCCAATCCAAGACAAAACATGCTAAAGAGGGTAAAGAAACTGCGAGAGATTGCATGAAATAAAAATCAACCGAAGCAAAAGCAAAGAGACGGAGCAAGACGAAAAACTGAAGAGGGAAAGTGAATTTGTAAAGCAGAAGGCTGGAATTCCGTAGCAAAATTGAAGATTTATATTACCATAAGCTTAATATTTTAACAACTCTGGGTCGGAACTGCCCCTGGTATTGTTGTTTATTATCGTAACAACCAGTGATAGTGGAATAGATAGGGAAAGCGCAGGCGCTCAAGTTTTATTATCACCAATTAAATTTTACGTTTTCTTGCATTTCATTATCATTCATTCAATAATTTCACTTTTAATTTGTTTTTGCTTGCAGGCGCAATAATCATGAATGTCCCACTCCATTCTACGTTTGGGCCCCATGTCTCCATGAATTTGTACGATATTGCCCATCTACCAAATTTTATTAAACTATTTAATATAATTAATAACATGCGCTTAGAGTTGGGAATCGGGGCGACCCTTGATGGGTCAGGGCCGGCCCTAAAGGGTTTGGGGATAGAAAAATTACAGTTTTTCAAGGCCCGACCTGATAGTATCAGGGCCAGGGCTGGGAAGTAATTTTCACAATATTTAACTATTTTTCCTACGTATTTTCCCCAGAGAAATATAATTAGTAAATAATAACGATTAAAGTTATAATTTAATACATAAATGTTGTCAACATTAAGGTTTAAATAACAAGTTTCTTGCAACAAACAAACACAGTTACTAATGTATAATCAAAGGTAAAATCATGTCCATAAATAACTCACACAAAAGTCAAAATATAAGAAGACAAGAAGCTAAATACTCTAACATCTAAACAACATGAGTATGACGATTATCATTTTCACCTTCTTCGCCACTATCATCAATGTCAATGATATTTGATTGTGTTTCACTTTGAGCAGTTGGTTTCAAGTAATCAAATAATCACAACCTCTAGAAAAAATCATACTCTATCAAGCAGAATAGTATATAATATGGTTTTATTCTAAATAGGCAGAACGATATACTCAAAAATCATAGTCAAAAATCACAATATGATTTAATTAGACAAAACAATATACTCAAAACTCATACTCTATACAATATGAGGACAGAGTGACATATAGATTCAATAAGGCAATTAAAAAATGTAACATGATTTCTTTCCAAGTAAAAAAAAATAAAAAATAAACGGACTTAAAGGGCCGCCCTTTTAAGCCCGAGGCCTTACAGGGTCGGCCTTTTTAGGCCCGACTTCCTTTTGAGGCTACAATTTATAAGTCCGGCAAGGCCTAAAAGACTCGGCCTGATAGGCTCGGCCCGTTTTCCAGGCTCTACATGCGCTGTTTGTTTTCATAGAATGGAAATAAGAAATACAGACCACATTTAAATCCTGGAATTTTTTATTAGTAAAAAATAAATTATTCATTAATAATATCCTATCTTTTCTTTAGGATGTAATTTTCAAGACTTGCTGTTGCCTTTTATTTTTTTTTTAAAAAGGCAGTATAATAATAATAATAATAATAATAATAATAATAAAAGTTGAATTTATATTTGAATGTTCAGGGTGATCATTTAACAGGAAAAAACTTCCACATATTAATATCATGCGAATACTAAGTATTTATCAATAAGTTGTTAGTTGAGGTGATAAGAGGCCTCACTCAATAAGAAGGAGGACATTAATTCGAATCCTAAAAAACACATTTGTCCATTTAAAACCTTGAGGGAGAAACCCTTGATCCAATAAAAAAAACTATTAAAGTAAAAAAAATTTTCCAACGAATACAAAAGCATAAATTAAAAAAAAAACTAAAACATATTAAAAGAGTATTAAATTGGTTAGCAGTTGTATGATGTGTAAATATATTTAGATATATGCGGTAAACCTTGATCAAATAAAACCTGTGGTAAACATTGACAGATGACAACTTCAACCGCCTTATTATTTATGATCGGCCATGTGTTTTAAATAATATTAGTCATGTCCTAATTAATCATTTACTTAGATATCTGATAATATTATCTAAAATAAATGTTGCACACCCGCTGACTCAAAGGGTTATAATAAAACATTCCGTAAGATCTTTTGTAAAATTAATTAGATAGGAAAATGTCATTTCTTGTCATTCTCCTATTCTATCTCATTCTCACTTAGTTTGATAAAAAATATATATATAATTTTGAAAAAAATATAAATTTCTTGAATACTCATGTAAAAATTATAACTATTTTTCTTAATTTATGTAAAATGACTTATCAGCCCTTATAATGGCAGGAAGAAATGATTATTAGTAATTGATGTATGATTTGTTTTGAGATAAAAATAATTTATTTAAAGCATACTCCCTCAGTCCCTATATATATATATATAAGAGCTTTTTTTTTTTAAATGGGCTTGTCCCTAAATGTAAGATCTTTTTTGAGTTTATCTGAATAATATATGGACTTTTTTCCATTCTGCCCTCAATTAATTATTATACCACATGCATTTTTTTTCATTATTTTCTCATTATTATTCCCTCTCTCACCCGTTCATAAATAGGGACATTTTAAAAAAAAAAATAATAATTTTTCTACATAATTATTACATTTAACTCTTTTTAATTATTTTTTAAAATATCACGATTTAGTTTAAAGATTCTTATATATAAAGATGGTGGGAGTATGTAGTTAATTTCATGTTAAATCCATTAATATGAAACCAATGCAAAATTAAGCACGTACATGTTGAATTCGTAAATCTTGATTATAGTTAGAGCTCAGTAAGGAAAAATTAATGTCATGGGTTTTGTCGCTAAATTTAATAACAGTATTATCTATGAGGTCATAAGTGATACATGGACAAGAGAGGCAGGTTTTTTTTTTTTTTTTCCTTAGGTGAAAAAGGCAAGAGAAGCAAGTTACTTGTGTGCGTTTAATGTAGATTTAAATTTTTCATATGACAAGAGCAGGATTTAATATAAAATCACTCTTGAATCCAAACTCTTAATATAAGAAAGTATTATAATTATCAAGTAATAAGATTATTTCAAAAACGATTCTTAATAAGTGGGCGGAGAAGATGGGTTTTGACTTTGTGAACAGCTACACAAATTTATTTTTTTAGTAGGTCCAGAGTATCCTTTATTAATAGCAATGATTAGTCACATTGCACAGTAAACTTTCCGAAAGGGTTTTAATGTTGGCCACGAGACCTCATCCATTTACACTGTTAGATCAAACCCCTAACCAAATGTTTAAGGAATCTAACTAAATGTCAATTATACTAAGTCTCATGGTTGTGACAGAGATATTTTATTTTAGGATGAAGACGAATATGAGGATGATGCATGAAAGGTGGGCTGCATCGAAGAGAAATTGGCCGGGACCAAAACCCACTAAGGAGAATTGACAAGTCCTTTTCCTTATCCAAATTTATACACTGCCTCCTTCCCTCCATAGCCTCCTCTTGTCTCCTCTGCTTTTGCCCACTCACTTTCTTATCGCTACTTTTCTTCTAATGCTAGAAAATTATCTCTTCAATCCCCTTCACTCAATTATTAATACAAGAGCTAGCCACAACTAATTCATAGATACTAAAAAAATTAATCAAGTTAATTATCAATAGTGTGTTAATTTTTTAAGCTATTATTTTAATTAATCGGATTACCCTGAATGGAAATTCCTATATAATACGTGTAGGCACTTTGGTAAAAAAAAAATTATAGATTTAAGAAACAAAATAAACCAAAGTTTTATATTTAAGGCTAAAGTATACTTTTTACCTTTTAAGCTTTACGTGAGGTATACTATTGGTCTCCTGACTTTATAAAATATGCTTTTGGTCATATATTTTAAACATCGTTAATGTTACCAATGAAAAATGCTATCGTAACAAAATCAAATGATGACTGTGTAACTAATAAAATATATTTAAGTTTTAATTTTTTTAATATCATATAATTAGATTATTAAACTAAAATAAACCCATAAATCGTTGCAAATGAAATCAAGGTTTTGATATTTTTATTATTAAACTAATATTTTATACTATTAAACTAAAATTTTGTAATACAATCAAGGTTTTATATTGATTGTATTATTAGGTTTTTAAATATTTTTTAATTTACACATATTTTAAATTAAAGATTAATAACAATTAAATGCATAATTATTGCTTGAGTTTGCAACATCAGCATTTTTTGTTAGCAACGATAACATTAACATTGTTCAAATTATAGACTCAAAATTATATCTTATAAAATTAAGGGACCAAAAGTATCCTTTAAAGGGTTAAAAGTATATTTTTGATTATATTTAATATCCAAATAAATATATATATTTTAAAGCTTCTGTATTTGGGACCGGCACGCACGGTGATAGGAGTATTCAGAGATAATGAGATACCAACCTTCAAAATCTGTGCCTATCAAAATGAAGCCTCAGCATAAATGAATATTAGTGTTTTACGTCACCCGGATGCTCTATATATACATCCTCTTTCAATTTCTGCATGCTTCGTTTGCAACATCCTCTTTCGAATGATTTATTTTTCCGCAGTACGTAAAAGAAAAAACATGTAGTTACAGTAATATTATGGATAATTTATTATTTTGTTTCTTTCACAATCACTTAATTTGCTTGAGTTTTTCCTCTCTTGGAAAAAAAAGAGAGAGAAATAAATCAGGCAATTCTTATTTGGAGGCAAGATATATATATACGTGTCTTGTATATATTTTTATTTCTTACTATAACAACAGATCAAGCCTCATCCCTCATGATTACCAGGGTGAGAAAGATAAACATTTTAAGTTCAGATATGTTCAGATATCTCAATCACAATCTACATATATGTTCAGATAACAATAATGATTGATACATTTCAGTGAGTGTTTAGAAAACTATAAAACGGTGGATTTAGAATTGAAGTCTTTCTTTTGTAAGTTAAGGCAAAATTATTTTCACATATTTATATCGTAAATCATAAAAATTAATCCAAATGCAAACTTACTGTACGTTGATCTCCCTACTTTTTTTTTTTATTTCGATTAATTTATGAGATCCAGGACCATATAAAAAGACGAGTCTGATGAAAAGTGACCCAGAGCTTGCGGATGAACTTCTTCGCTAAAAAAAAAAAAAATAAGAAGAAGAAGAAGAAGTGCCAGACACTAATGATGCGAGGTTATGAAAATAGATTGGATTCATAATTAACTTCCCATTTACATAATTAACTTCCCATTTACAGGGTTCTATATTTGTATGTTACTCAATGTTTGATAGCAACAGCTGTGTGAAATTATAAGCCACAATTTTTTTTGCCGGACATAAGTTTTACTGAATACTTCTTACTCCCTCTTATTCTAATTATAAAATAAAGTTGACTTTTTTGGAGAAATTAAGGAAGCCAATTAAATCACTTTAAAGTGTTTATATTTTTAGTATCCTTAGATTATATATTAGTTTATTAGTCAAATTAATTATCTTGGAGAAAAAAATAAAAATAAAAATACTCTACAATAATTTAATTGACTTCTTTAATTTTTTTAAAAAAATTAATTTTATCTTATAATTATGACCAGAATAATCTACGGTTACATGCACACTCTCACAAATCGTCTTGGTCATAGTATACAGATGTTTAGTCAACAAGTGTCATGATCAAAAGGCGTGATTAATTTTTATTCTTGGGAGGGGTTTATTTTCCCTGGCTAGAGATAAAATATAAACAAATTATTGGTTTATTTGCCTTTTTTTGTTGACTTGCCCTATAAAGTGTGTCAAATTTAGGGGTATTCGAAGGAAAAAAGATATTAAAAGGCACGAACATTATTGGGATTCTGTATCAATGGTAGTAGGGTATATCAGAGAGAGAGAGAGAGAGAGAGAGAGAGTCATCTTGTTGATGCTCTCTTGCTGTACTCCTCTAGAGAATGGGGATAGGGACCAGTTCCATCTTTTTACAAAGAGACCTCCTCCCTTCACGGAAATTGTTACCTGAGGTGTAAGGAGAAGAATATAAATTTAAATTTTAAAAAATGCGTGAGACGAAATTTCTTTAACATGCTCTCAACCTCGAAAGCAATTACTAGATTAGTCTCAAGCCTAAACTAATTTAGGAATACCCTTATCAATTAAATAAAATTAAGGGTTAAGGGACAAAACTAGTCTTAAATTTTTCTCAAAAGTGCACCCACCACCATAAACTTTTTTTTAGTGCAAAAGTAACAATGAACTTTAAAAAAATGGACAAAAGCGGCACTACCGTTAACGGCCGTTTACTCAAAAGTTTTTAAAAGACAAAAATACCCATAAATTTTTCTTAAAAGTGCACTCACCACCATAAACTTTTTTTTGGGTGTAAAAGTAACCATAAACTTTCAAAAATGAGGCAAAAGTAACGGTTCTCTTGCTATGTTCAAATGTCATATTTTGACTGTTCTAAGTCCAAGAAAACAACACCTCAACTTGTCCACCATGATTTTTCCAAAACCAAAAATTGAACAACTAATATTCAATGAAGATGACGTCGTCATCCTGCTCTCATCGACATGCCGTAAATGGAATTGTTGATATCATTGGTGTCGTAAACGCAGTTGCCAAAATTATTGATGGGGAAGGATCTCAACAATTCCATTTACTGCACATCGATGAAAGCAGGATAGTGATGTCATCTTCATTGAAGATGGGTTTTTCAATTTTTGGCTTGAAAAAATCATGGTGGAGAAGTCGATGTGTTTTTTTCCTGGACTTAGAACAATCAAAGTATCACATTTGAACCCAATAAGATAACCGTCACTTTTATCCCATTTTTTAAAATTTATGGCTATATTTTCACCCAAAAAAAAAGTTTATACTAGTAAATGCACTCTTGAAAAAAATTTAAGGGTAATTTTGCACCTTAACCCTAAAATTAAAACTTCAATTTTTAAGGATGAAACTGCCTCCAAGAAAAATGTATGGATGGTATTTCATTCCTCAGAATTGATGTCTACAGACACAACGTATGAAATTAGAGATAAGGTTGGTAATACATTCAACGATTAAAACATGTTTTGATAGGCATGTAGCAACTAAAATTTTTAACATTAAATTTAATACCCTTCGAGTAAATTGTACTCCTTCGTAAAAATACTCAAGTCATATATCGTACTACTCTCTCCTACAAATTTATCCCGTCCCATGTGATAAATCAGGATATGTTACATTGTACTTGAGATATTAACACAATTGCAGATGTAATGATAAAGGAAACTTGGAAGATAGCGATGAATCTCCATATAACTAATTTGCCTCCCGAAGTTATTAAGAGCTTATTACTTACTGATGAAAATAGGTTGAGACAACATATTGACTCAGGAGGATAGCTTCTGAGATTTTTGTAGCTTTTCATGTACTATAAAAAAAAACAAACAAAGGGTTAAAATGTAGATTTTCAACGGGATGGGTTCAAGATAAGAAATTAATATAGAGACGATATAAAATATGTAAATCTTAAAAAGCAATAGCACATATTTCAAATTTGTCGGAATAGAGAAGTGGGCAAAAAATTGATGGTGGCGGTGGGACATTTGGGTGTGGTGGCTGTCAAATTGAATGGAAAGGCAAATAAAGGAAGCAATTTTTGATGGTAAGCGATAAAGATCAAAAGCCTCAAAAGGCATGACCATCATAGGGTGCTCACCCACTGTAGAATGACTTGTCACCACACACACACATTGTGTTTTTGGTGAGAACATGATATAAATCTAATAATAAATAATTATTATACTGTGTTTTTAATTATAAAACTAATAAATATTATTTTATCAAATATTCGAAAATATCTCTCTAAATTAATCTGTTTTTGAAATACATTACATATATATTTTTTTTCAATTTTCTTGTTTTCCAAATTTTAATCAGTAACGATGTTAGGGAAAGTTTCAGAAAAATTCCTTTAAAATTTGAAAATTTTAAATCAGCAATTTCTCACTAAGATGAATTATGAATTGCTAATTTAGTGTAGTCAATACCTAATCCATTGTAGAAAATAAAACTGATTTAAGATTTTGATATTTTAAAGATATTTTTTCTGAAAATCTTCCATTATATAGAGGTTAATATTTTATTAATAAAAGTACAATAATTAGACTACTTGCATACGGCAAGTAGTCTAATTGTTTTGTTAAACATGACACTGTTAAACATAAAAATTACGTTCTATAGATTAAGATATACTCTCCTAGAAAAGCTTGAGCATAAAGATGGAGGCATGAAAGTCAATATCACTAAAAATTCTAACCGGAGCTTAGGCCTATTTGGTTGGTGGAGGGATAAAAAATAAGCCCCTCTCTTTATTTGATATGAAAAATTGGAGAAGAGGAGCCCCCAAAGAATGGGTTACAGATCCCTCTCATCCTCTTATTTTTATTTCCTCTAAATTAGGGGATTTTAGAATGGATGAAAAATAAGTCTAGAACCAGGCGCTTAAAGGCATATGAATCCTCTGTATGTTGCGGAGAAGTGCACGTCATCATGCACTTGAATAAAACGACGTTGTTTCAGTTTAATGATAGAGAAACATTCAATCACGGAGCAGCGGATTGGACCGTTCTGGTCTTCGTTCATCGTCCGTTAACCTAATTGAACTCATCGATCAGCATAGTGTGTATTTCAGTAGTAATGCGCGCGTTACTTAATAAACTCTCACAGAAGGAAAAAAGTAAAATTAAAGCATACTATAAACAAGAATGATCTAGTTATGTTTGAATATTCTCGCATAGAAGGAGTTGGAAAAAAAAAATTCTAGCATAGAAGGAGGGGTGAAACGAAAATGATTGAGTGAGGAACAAGATCCAATCCAATTTATTTGGATATTAATTAATTATGTTTCGCTCTCACTCGACCAATCAATCCCTCTTGTATAAAATAAAAATAAAAAATAAATTTCATCACCAATCTTAGTCTACATGAAAGGGATGTATTCTTGTGGATATCTAAGAACCGATAAGTTTTAGTCAGTCATATTTCTAAAGAATAAAATAGCTTAGCTGATCATTTAACTAAGTCAGTCCATAATATCAAAGGAAATTTTTATATCATTGACCACTCACCATTTTTTTTTCACGAGGTAGTGTTTGGTAAAGGATAATAAGTTGATGTTTGTTTTCTATTTGTATTTGTATTTACTATTTTGAGTTTCGTTAATGTGAATCCAATTTTCATTAAAAAAAAAAAAAAAAAAGGATGTATTCAGCCAATTCAAAAGCAAAACAAACAAACCAAGAAAAAAAAGGGACGGCATATCATACATACGCACAGTTATATGGATAAATTCTTGCATGATTGGTCATACTATGAATGATAACGATGTGATGCTAAGCCAGAATTTCTCCAGTCATATATGGCCTGCTTAACCCTGTGCAAGGCAAGGTAACCATTACTGTTTTGTTCCTTAATTTCTTGTGCAAATAATATAATCATCTCTGTTGGCCATAATACTTATTCGTAGGATCACGGACCAAGTTTGGGATGAGCAGGGAAAATTTATCTCATCTAGGTTGTAGATTTGATTGTTTTAAATTAATTATTTTTAAATAAAAATATCATTTTTAAAAAGTTATTAATTAATAAATTATTTTTATTTTAAATTATGTAACTATTAAAATAATTTTTAAAAAATAAAATAAAATTAAACCATTCAAAGTGACATGAGGAATTCTCCCCCCTCAATCTTTGGTAAAGCCAATAATACGGGTTCAACTCGTTGGCTCGTGGGTTGGGACTTTTTCCCAACCTCCAAAAATACAGGTTGCACAGGTCAGCACCGCATAACCCTCAGGTT
This sequence comes from Inga laurina, assembly GCA_963855925.1. Classification (NCBI taxonomy): domain Eukaryota; kingdom Viridiplantae; phylum Streptophyta; class Magnoliopsida; order Fabales; family Fabaceae; genus Inga; species Inga laurina. The sequence goes on along the minus strand of OY979707.1, from coordinate 65,011,870 downwards.
GATGTGTGTCAGGTTGTGGGTTGGCTGGAGAGCCCGCAAAATTTTTTCTTTATATATATATATATAATAATTTTATAAAACTTGTAATTTTTTTCCTCTTATCTTGATACATTCCAATTTAAAGGAAAAAAATCCTAGCTTCTTCCATTTTTTTTAAATAAAATTATTATATCTTAGTTATTTGAGAATGAATTTATGTTTTATTTATAAACTTTATCAAATTTAATAATTTTATTTCTTAAATTATGGATTATATTTTTAAATTTTTATAAAAGGAATGATTGATGTAAAGAAGGTAAATTTAATTACTTATATATATGTATCTCATATTTTTTATTTTCTTTAAAAAATAAAAATTTTCTTTTTAAAAAAAATGCGGGCCTACAAACTGATCTACACTCCACACATTATAAATTAGAGTTGGCATTTTACTGACTCACACTGCGTGGCCTGAGAGTTGGTGCGAGCCAACCCGCGGGAGCCCTTCCTTTGGATTAGCAGGGAGCTTGGTCCTAGAATCACATGCTATGTTTTGGCTTTGTCAGACTATTTTCTTTATTTTAACTTTATTTCTTATGATGACGTCAATCTGTGCCTGAAATTCACTCCCACCCAATCACCGATCACCATTTTGATGGAACATTGAGAAATATCTTGTCTTTCGATTTTTCCTAGGCATACACGTGAGTGTACAGAGGTTTAGGTGTTATCTTCTAGAAGCCCTTTGCCCTGTTTGGCAGGTAATATTAAATTTTGATTTATTGAGACTGACGTTACGAGTACGAGGGATTGGGATTTGGGAGTAAGAATGAGGGTTTAAAATTAGTTTGTCATAGAGTAATATTAAGAAGGATTGTTTAAATTAATTTTATTTTATAATTAATTATGAATTATATAAAGATTAGAACACCCTTATAATAAATCAAATTTTGTCAAGTATGCCATGGGAGTAAAAAACCGTAGGAGCCATATCTAACCTTAAAAAAAGGCAAAATACATGTCTTCTCCCCGGGACCTGGCAAATTGCAATCCCAACTGCATCGATTTTGACCAGCCATGAATCTCATATGTTAGCCAATACATTGTAGGGGAAAAGAAATAGAGAAGGGATTGAAGATCTGGGTGTGGGGTTGAAACTCGTGGAATTTCAACAAGAATCTATTTGATGGAGAGAGAGCGACAAACTGCATTGAACTGGAGGAAAAAGAGTCGTCTGAGTTTGCAGAGCACGAAGCCGGGAACAACGAGAGGGAACTACAACGAGGATGTAATAAGAGAATGCGGAATCGGTGGAGTTGGAGGAAAGAAAGAGAGACGAAGAGGACTGAGAAGAGCAAATCAATCTCAGAGAAAGAAGGAAGAAGGCGGAGAGAGAGAGGAAGGTTATGAAAGAATGAAAGATTCACAGTCGAGAGAGACTGATGAAGACGAAGCATTCCTCAGCGGAGAATGAAAGACTATGGCTGGGGGAAGAAATCGCCAATGGCATAGGGAAGATGCTCTCGTCGACGATTGGCTGACCCAATGGTCATGGACGACGATTTTCCGCTCGGGGATGGAAGGCGAGGTGCTTAGCAATACCGATTTGGGTTTAAATTGATAGAGGGTAGTTTTGTCCGAAAAATTTTATAAAGAGGGATATTTTTATCTTTCAAATTTGTAATCCTAAATTTGAAAATGTAATACTAGGAAAAATGTGATTTTATAGCAATCTCACTTTCATGGTATTTTCAATCTCAGGTTATCTTCCGTTCTTATACTAAACAATACAATTTGACTCAATCTCAATCTCTACCTTCCATGATTCTTCCAAACAAGGCCTTAGGATCTTTAGACATTTAATTATTAATTTATTATAGGATTAAGGGACAAAACTTACCTTAAATTTTTTTTAAAAGTGCACCCATCACCATAATTTTTTTTTTGGTGCAAGAGTAACCATAAACTTTTAAAAATGATGCAAAAATAACCATGAACTTTCATAAAAGGGGCAAAAGTGACATTACCGTTAACAACTGTTTACTTAAAAGTTTTTAAAGAGCAAAAATACTCATAAACTTTTCTCAGAAGTGCACTCACCACCATAAATTTTTTTTTTGAGTGCAAAAGTAATCATAAAATTTCAAAAATGGGGCAAAAGTGACGGTTCTTTTACTGTGTTCAAATGTCATCTTTTGATTGTTCTAAGCCCAGGAAAAAAGCACCTCGACTTGTCCATCATGATTTTACCAAACCAAAAATTGAAAAACTGATCTTCAATGAAGATGACGTCGTTATCCTGCTCTCACCGATATACCGTAAATGGAATTGTTGATATCAATGTTGTCATAAATGCAGTTGTCAAAATTGTTGATGGGGAAGAATCTCAACAATTCCAATTACTGCACGTCGGTGAGAGTAAGATAGCGATGTCATCTTTATTGAAGATGGATTTTTCAATTTTTGGCTTGAAAAATCATGGTGGACAAGTCGATATGTTTTTTTCCTGGACTTAGAACAATTAAAAGATTACATTTGAACCCAGTAATATAACCGTCACTTTTGCCTCATTTTTGAAAGTTTATGGCTATTTTTGCACAAAAAAAAAAAAAAGGTTTATGGTGGTGAGTGCACTCTTAAGAAAAGTTTATGGGTATTTTTGCCCCTTAAAAACTTTTGAAAAAATAGTCGTTAGTGGTAGTGTCACTTTTGCCCCCTTGTTAAAAATTCATGGTTACTTTTGTATCATTTTTAAAAGTTCATGGTTATTTTTTCACCAAAAAAAGTTTATAATGGTGGGTACACTTTTAAGAAAAGTTTAAGGGTAGTTTTGCTCCTTAACCCTTTATTATACCATACTCTGTAGTTGTAAAGCTTTAATTATTATACATATTATGAAATTAGGAGATTATTAGATGATCAAATTCAGCATATTTCAGAAATGGTAACGAGTGCAACACTTGGATCGCATTTGATTGTTGAATTCAATGGCTATAGTTTTATAATACTTCGTCATGATTGCGACATATAACGTAGTTGTTCATATTCTTGTTGAATAAACTGACCCCATTAATAATGTGTATTCTTCTTCCCAAAATAAGAGAAGGAATCTAAAATGGGAGGAACAAGTGGGTTTGGTGTGAATCACAAATTTGTTTGTTTTAGAATTTGGGCATCAATTAGTCAACTTGATAAATTAAAAGAACTCTCGTGTGATGTGTGATGTTTCTTATCCACCATATCTGAATTAGGCAGATCAGTTGTCCCACCCCACCTAGTGCTAGTCACGATTTAAATATTATTTATTAATATTTATTTTTTCAAACAATTTGAATCCTGCATGAATGCATAAAATATATTTAAAATTGATGTCATTGTGAGGATTAGCTGTGGATACATATTTTGAATTCTTGATCACCATCAAAATATTACGTAAAATTGATTAATGTCTTTATGAATGAACGTCACGTATTCTTAAATTGGTTGTTGGATGGATATTAATGCTTGTAAATAAAGAGGATGAAGGTATCCACAGATTTTTCTTGAGTTTCAAAACATCCACACCTCCTTGAAGGCCAATCACGTATCTTTAAATTATTCTATGTTGATATAATTACATAGCTAGAATAGTTTAGAGCCATTGTATACATAGTGTTCGGTAAAAAATACGAAGCATGTGTAGCTCTTTTAAGAATATTTTGATTTTTGAATTCTTATGATCCTTAGCGAGGATATGGGAAGATCATGATCAGAATAATGGACTCATGCATTTTGGTTTGGATCAAAATCAAAAAACGAATTCCCTATAAACGTCTGCTGTATAAGTTGGACAGCAAAAAGTTAAGTGGGCCTTAACCAGCCCAAAACAACGATCCAGAAGGAGAGGAGGGTGCGAGCTTTCTCTAGCCCATTCCTTATGACAATTGCATTACACACCGTCATATGTAAAATAATATAAAAAACAAATTCCACACATGATTATATTTATTTGTATTATTTTGTTCTCTCAATACACACACAATTTCTTAAGTGTATAAAATAAAATTGTCTGTTGTAAGAGAGAGATTGTTGGTGGGACTCGTTCTCTGAGGAGGACAAGAACCAGAAGAGATGAAGAAGAAAATAGTGCATAATGTCTTTTAAGGCATGTGCTACACTTTCCTTTAGACTTAATTGCCTTCACCTATACCTATCTTATAGGTTGCAATTTGGATTGACGGGCAAATTTCCTACAGGATACAATGAAAATCCTTGAGTATGGATTGCATTCCCAACACCCATATCAAGACAACAATGACTTTTACAAAGTGATAATTTGACTCCATTTTTGTGCCCATTCAAAGACAAAGGCAATGAGTTTGATCTTGTTATTGTGTGGTGTGATGTGATGTTGTATCTCTGAATGAATTGATGATGATAGATATTTATAGAGAATATGAATTGATACCTCTTGAAGTAACACCTCTTTAATTAAAAGTACTAACAATTTGTTAGATTCATGAATCCCATATATTGATTTATGAACAAATATATTAAGAGTTATACTTTTAATGTTATGTAGAGTTTTCTTATAAATACAACACAATCTTTTTCATTTGGTTATAACCTTTTATATGTGTCTTTTGGAATTAAAAAGACATAACTTTAGTGACTTTTAGTATTATAACTCTTTACGCAACTTTTTACATAAGTCTATCAATTTAAAAGAACATAACTATATTTTAACAGAATTAAGATTTGCAGAGGTCACTCTGCTCATTCTCTAAAATCCACAAATCGTTGGTATATGCATGCTCTAATTTACTAGCAATGGTCTTGTACTTTAGTGACAAGAAAGCTCTTTTGTATATGGAAAGTTATAGATCCGAGCCCACTTATATCCTTAAACTGTTGAGTATCGAGACTTATGGTAAAGTATGTGGAAGGTTACATGCACGAGTGGAGGATACGCATTAATTATAATGAAAGTAATAGACACATGCATGGTGGTCGTAGGACACACTCTTGAAACAAGTTCATTATATTACGTCCCGTTTTAAAACTTGGTGAAAGATCATTTCATCCTTTTTGTGTGTGTCTTTTCAGTTTCACCCACGTGAGTGGTTTTCCCATTTCCTACTACTGAAGATTATTCTGGGCACACAAGCGCAAGTTATGTGATTGGATCATTTATTAGTATCTGCTAATTGGTAATGCCTACAACAGCAAGTGATTAGCTGGAAAGCAAGGCAGATTAATTAATGGATACCAATTAAAGACAGATTCATTTACTAACTTGGTTGGGGAGAGTCAGAGAGAACCAAACGAAACAAATTTACGCACCAAATTGAAGGTCATGTGAGATGCGAGATAGGTAAATACTCCTTGATTGATATCTGTCTTTTGCATGCACCAAATTACTAGTATTGATGATGCGTACGCGCTGGCACACGAGAGAAAGAGAGACCAAGCTAAGTTTTGGCTTTTTGGATTTGAAAGTCTACAGGGGAGAAATAAGTTTTGGCCTTGGTGGGTCCTATATATGAGATCCAACCACTTAGATGTGTGTGAGCATATGTATTCTTTGTGTGCTCCTTGATATAGGATCTAATCCAGAATTAATGTTTGTCTTAGATATGAGACATATTTTCCATATTTATTAGTCTTTTTTAATTTATCCCTGTTGATGCTCTCATAACAATAATTAAGTAAGAGAGGGATTAAGGAAATTAAGGAATATTATATATTAAGGTGTTTTAAAAAACACGTCATACTAACTAGCTAATCAACTTCTTTAATCTAACTTAATCAAAAGAATTTGAGAGAAAGAGGAGATTTATAGTTATGAGGGGTCAAAAACATGTGAGATGAGTGACGGAGGGTGTTAGATGAATGTTGTTTGATGAGTATATCATTATCTTACCATTTCAAAGAGTTTGACAGAATGCTTTCTATTTCCTGCGCTGAATCTGATGAATATTATGCTAACAAGTTAATTAGCTAACCCAACTAGGTTCAATTTTGCATAATTTAGTATATAGCCTATATACTCTCCCAACACTTTCGAGTCGTGTCATGAGAGCTTGTGATAGGAACCATCCTTTTAAGGAGCAGTGGGTGAGCCTAGATTTATATTTCACAGAGATTGGTAAGTAATAGTTACTCATGTGTACAGAGAAACCATATATATATAACTATATATAACAGGTAAATTAGCAAAATATTTACATAGGATATGTGGTAATTTTTGTCTCACTGATCATCCTTATCATTTTATTCAAGAGGCGGAGGTTGATGAAGGTTAGTTTTCTGTAAGATATTGATATACTATCTCTTTTGAGAGAATGAATTCCAGTTTACATTAATAAAAAAATAGTTAAAGAAAGATGAGAAGGAAGAATAGAGACATGGACGCTTGTAATATAATTGGCGAATCTATAGATATCACTATGGGGTGCTGGTCTCTTTGTCCACCCTGACTTCATCCCTTCTTATCTATCTCATCCATGATTACAATGCACTTCCTCTCATTTGAAACGTAGGATCTAGTTTTGAAGTGAATTTTGGTACTAATAATATATATTATACTCTTTATGATCCTTTTTATAAGCAACTTTCTCTCTTTTGGGGTTGATCATTTTTATAAGCAACTTTCTTCTTATGTCTCAAAATTTAAACTACTTTTTTTCTTTTCTACCCTTATTAAAAACACATCTTTATATTAATTATCCTCCACTTACCACTAATTCTCTTTCATTTACTCATTTATTACACATTCTCTATTATATTTTATCCTCATACTCTTTCATATTTGTTACTCATTCTCTCTCCTATGCTCTTTTCATAAATAGGGATATATTTAGAAGAAACATGACATTTTTGACACATTTATTGTTTTTAACTAATCTTAACCATCGGTTTGTTTTGCGTAATAAGAATAAAAGTTGGTTATAAAAAGGACCGAAAAGAGTAATTAAGTAATTTATTTAATCTTTCCAAATTCAATAAATAGGTAAGGAGCAGTAACATAGTAACAAAGACACTACAAATAATACTCTAGCAATATGCAAACTCAACAACAAATTCTATCTCTCAAGCTATTCTACTTGTTAGAAGTCAATAATCATATTCCCCTGTTAGAAGTCAATAATCATATCCCCGCTATCAGGAAGCTAGGAAACGAATGGTGGTTTCATATTGATTTTCAAATGTATTTACTTGTATATATATCTGTACATACCATTACATTAATGAGAACTTGATTTGAATTCTAACATGGTATCAGAGCATTGGGTGTCTCTTCTCTGATTTCTGCTTCTCCGGCGGCATGAAGACCCATCCTATGGCCATTTGCGACAGAGTTTGTGGCGTTTGGATCAACTCCTCCTCCTCCACCTAACCCTGAAGTTTGATGGTCATCTAACCAAGTTGAGTTTTGGGCTACGTTCTTGACTTCGTTCTTCATCTGAAGTTTGAAACTCATTTTTTGCTCATTTGAGTTAAGTACTTTTGTTCCCAAAGATTCTTGTCTTATTTGGGGTGCTACAAGTTTCTGGTTTGCTTCTTTTTTGTTCCGGCGAGACAGTGGGTTCTCTGTCTGCATTTGTTTTCTAGCTTGCTTGCATTTCCAGGTGTGGGTCCCTTGATTATTTATTTGTTGAAGACAAAAGTGTTGCAAGGATCTTTCTTCAGGCGTGCCTTGCATTTCCACATTTTCTGTCCTCATCTTCTTTTTTAGTGTGGGTCCCTGTGTTTGTTTGTTGTGACATAAATGTTGCCGACAAGTATTGCTTAATTATTTAAGTTGAGGATTAATTTGTCAATTTGCAAATTAAGAGGATTGTTCTATCATTTTAAAAATTCAGAGGACCATTCTGTCATTTTTTTTGCTGTGACTATTTTCTTTGGGCAACTCTATTGGTTATTTGGGCTCTTCTTAGTGAGGTTCTCTGCTCACTATTGGAAATTAAAAGTTTGTTGATCTTTTCGGTGGCTGGTAATCTTGAGTAGTTATCCTATTATTGCTCGGAGAGTTTGTTGTGGTTGCATCCCTGCTTTGCTAGCAAAACTTCTTGTACTATTTGTTGCGGTGCTGAACTTGCTTCTGGTAAGCATCGATGGCTGAATCTAAGTCTAGATCTTCAGGTGCTCTTGCTACAGGTGACTTTACTTCTAGTCTTGCCACTTCTTCCTCAAAGTGGATTATTGATTCCGATGCCATTGATCATATGACAAGTAACAAAAATTTGTTCTCTTTGTATACACCTTACGCCAACCACTCTAGTATAACCATTGTCAATGGTTCTTATTCTCGTGTTCTCGGATCTGGCACTGTCAGACCTACCTCGTCTGTTTTTTTACCCTCTGTCCTTCATGTTCCTGACCTTACTTTTAATCTTTTGTCTACTAGCAAACTTACCCGACAATTAAATTATTTTATCACACTCTTTCCTGACCATTGTTTGATTCATGATCTCATGACGAAGCAAGTTAGTTATTGGTAAGGGCTATGAATCCGGTGGCCACTACATGCTTGATGATCAAGTTCCTCGTTTTGTTGCTTGTCCTGGTGAGTCATCTCTATTTGAAATTCATTGTCGTCTAGGTCATATATCTCTGTCATCTCTCCGAAAATTGAATCCTCAATTCTCTTCTGTGTCTGCTTTAAATTGTGAGTCCTGTCAGTTTACCAAACACCATCGTGTTCATTTGACACCTCGTGTCAATAAACGAGCTGCGTCCCCATTTGAGTTAATACATTCTGATGTTTAGGGTCCTTGTTCAATTTTGTCTCAAATTGGTTATCGTTATTTTGTCACTTTTGTTGATGCTTTTTCCCGAACCACTTGGCTTTACTTAATGAAACAGCGTTCTGAATTATTTACTCACTTTCGTCATTTCTGTTTTGAAATTCAAACCCAGTTAAACACTCCTGTGAAAATCTTACGTAGTGACAATGCAAAAGAATATTTTTCTGCCTCATTCATCGAGTACATGCAAAGTCATAGTATTCTTCACCAATCCTCTTGCGTTGATACCCCTGCTCAAAACAGTGTTACTGAATGAAAGAACCGACATCTCTTAGAAACTGCTCGAGCTCTCATGTTTCATTCCTCTGTCCTTAAAATTTTCTGGGCCGATGCCATTTCTACAGCTTGTTTTCTCATAAATCGCATGCCTTCGGCTGTTCTTTGTGGGGATATTCCGTATTCCATTTTGTTTCCCACCACTAAGCTGTTTCCTATTGATCCAAAAGTCTTTGGTTATGTTTATTTTGTTCGGGATGTTCGTCCAAGTGTCAGTAAACTTAATCCCAAGTCCTTACGATATGTCTTCCTTGGTTATTTTAGAATTCAAAAAGGTTATCGATGTTACTCTCCTGATCTCTGTCGTTACCTTGTGTCTACTGATGTAATCTTTCATGAGTCTTCTCCTTTCTTTGCATCTTCGACCTCCTCTGAGTCTCCATCTGTCATTGCTGAGTCTGATGATGTCCTGGCTTATCATGTCTCACTCTCACCAGTACAGGCTACTGCTCCAGAACCTGATATCATCAATGATGCTGATGCTACCAATGTTTCGCCGTTACTAGTCACTGCTTCGCCAACTGATTTTGGTCATGACTCCTTGGATTCTGTTCCTGATACCCCAGCTCCTCCCATTGTTGTCTCTGATCCAGTTGTTCCTGATTTTGCTGTTGTTCTACCTATTGCCTTCCGAAAAGGTACTCGTCCTTGTTGTCCTCCCAAAAGATATGCTAACTGTACCTATCCTATATCCTCCTTTGTGTCTTACCAGAATTTGTCTCCTATTTTTTCTTCTCTTGTGGTCACCCTTGATTCCATATCCATCCCTACTACCCTTCACCAAGCCTTGACTCATCCTGGTTGGCATATAGCAATGGAAGAAGAACTTATGGCCCTTGAAAAAGCTAGCACTTGGACTCTTGTTGACCTACCTCCTAGGAAGAAAGCTACTGGATGTAAATGGGTGTTTGTTGTTAAAACTAAAGCTGATGGTTTTTTAGAACGGTTAAAAGCTCGGCTTATTGCCAAAGGGTATGCCCAAATTTATGGTATTGATTATTCTGAGACTTTCTCTCCTGTGGCCAAACTCACCTTGGTTTGTCTTCTTATTTCTTTAGCAGCCATATATCATTGGGATTTATATCAATTAGATGTTAAGAATGCTTTTTTGAATGGCGACCTTCTTGAAGAAGTTTATGTGGAACAACCACCTGGGTTCGTTGTTCAGGGGGATAATCGGAAAGTGTGTTACCTCCGGAAGTCACTGTATGGTTTAAAGCAAAGTCCTTGAGCCTGGTTTGATAGATTCTGCGATGTAGTCAAGAAGTTTGGATTAAGTCAAAGCAAGTGTGATCACTCTGTGTTTTACCAGCAATCTGATGCAGGCATGATTCTTCTAGTAGTATATGTTGATGATATTGTGATTATAAAGAGTAACATTTTTGGAATCTCAGAACTTAAAACCTTCCTAAATTCCCACTTCCAGTCAAAAGATTTGGGGTCATTAAAGTACTTTCTTGGTATTGAAGTTTTGAGAAACAAGAAAGGTATTCTTTTGAGTTAAAGGAAGTATGTTCTCGATCTATTAAAGGAGATTGGAAAACTTGGAGCTGCACCAAGCAACATTCCCATGATTTCGAATCCCTTCCTAAGTCTTGATGCTAGTATGTTTGATGAGCTTCCTGATGATTTGAAGAAGAAGATTGATCCAGAGAAATTGAAGCCGTTTCCATTTCCTGAGAGATATAGAAGACTCATTGGGAAGCTGAATTATCTAACAGTAACTCGTTCTGATATAATATTCTCAGTCAGCAGGCTCAGCCAATTCATGACATCACCAACAGTGGCACAATGGGAAGCTTTATAACATATCTTATATTATTTGAAAGGTTCTCCAGGTCTTGGTATTTTTTATACAGATTATGGGCACACTAAAGTTGAGTGTTTTTGTGATGCGTATCATGCAGGATCTAAGGCCACAAGACAATATACTACGGGTTATTGTGTGTTTGTTGGTGGAAATTTGATATCTTGGAGAAGTAAGAAGCAAGGAGTTGTGTCAAAATCAAGTGCAGAAGCGGAATACAGAGCCATGTCATAGTTAGTACAAGAAATTGTGTGGGTATTTCAACTCTTGAAAGAAATTGGCATCACTACGACATTACCTGCAAAACTATGGGGTGATAATAAAGTAGCACTTCATACAGCATCGAACTCTGTGTTCCATGAACGAATAAAACATATTGAGATTGACTGTCATTTTATTCGTGACAAGATCAAAGAAAATATTATATCTACAGGGCACATACGATCTGACGACCAACTGGTAGATCTTCTGACAAAAGCCTTAAATGGAACACGGGTTCAATATCTTTGTAATAAGTTGGGCTTGATCAATATATATGCTCCAACTTGAGGGGGAGTGTTAGAAGTCAATAATCATATCCCCACCGTCAGAAAGCTAGAAAACGAATGGTGGTTTCACATTGATTTTTAAATATATTTACTTATACACACACACACACACATTCGTACCATTACATTAATGAGAACTTGATTTGAATTCTAACTCTACTAATGCTATGACCATTATATATATATAACTGGCAAAAAAAAAAAAGACCATTATATATATATAACTTGCCTAGCTTGTTTCTTCCATGTACGTCACGTCGTCGAATATCAACATATATATTAATAAAACTACTCTTATATGATCACACACACACACACACACATATATATATATATATATATATATGAAGCTAGTTAATAATCTCCCATGCTTCTCTCCTAGCACATGTTTCCTGCTGCATTCCCTCCTCATTTACTTCTTTCTTATATATCACATCCATTTATGCTAGGCTAGCTCCACTCTCCATTCACGTATGTTCCCCAAAAATAAGTGCCATGTTAACGCTTTTACATATATAAAATATAGGCAAGTCCTTCATATATATATATATAGTGTATATACATAGTTTGAACAACTTATAAATACACCCTAGTTTTATATTTCTGATATATATATATATATATGAATCATAAGATTTGCTAGCTATATATGCATATGCAGATCTAGTCATAATATATAGGTCTAACGAACCAAAATACCCAATGCTTTTCTGGACTTGAATCTTAAATTTACTGGACGACTCAATGCAACTTACAGGATTGGTTGAATTTAAATGAGGCTGGACACCGTTTTCCTCTATTTCAGTTTTTCCTAGTATTTGTATAATTTTTCTTTTTGTCTCATGTACTTGTTTTTTCAAAACAGCATTTTGTCTTTTTATATATATAAACCAACGGAATATATAAATGAGGTTAGATATCTAGATTTAATATCCTATAAAAATATTACTATAATAGTAAATAAGAAAAAATAAATATAAATCATTAAAATTTAATATAATAACTAGTTTACATCTTTATACTTTTATTAAAGTATTCTATATATATATTTTTTATTTTTTTATAGGATATTGAATCTCAGTCGTTTAGAGTTAATCTAACTGTGAGAATAAAAATGTGTAAGGAACTAGATGGCAAGAGAAATGGGGAGACCCCTCTCCCTAACAGATGGGGCAAAGCCCGTCGTGTCATGCAACTCTCATTGCCACATGCTCATCCATGTGTCACCATCCTCTCCCTCCAAATGAAATGCACATCCAACGGCACCCATTCAGTTAGCTTGATGCCCAACCTTCTTCATAACTAACGGTTAATTTCTCTATTTAAACAAACACAGGACGGGTGAACAAAACCTCACCCAAATACAATATCTCATTAAACAAAAATCATTCTCCTCTTACCTTCCTTCAAAACCAAACCTCACCTGAATCATCATTTTCTCATCACCACCTTCCCTTTTGCATCATCATTTACTCACTCACAATAATCCATCACTCATCACCTGAATCCATCATTCGTTACGTACACATTTTTTCCCGAACGTTGTTTTAATGGCGGGAAACGACAAGAGGACGAAGGAGAATAATAGGGCCGATGATCCGTTGAGGTGGCGGGAAGCGGCGGAGTTGAATAGGGGGAGCCACGTGGAGGAAGTGAGGGGCATGGTGAGGGAGTACCGGAGGAAGGTGGTGAGGGTGGGAGGGGAATCCTTGACGGTGGGGCAGGTGGCGGCGGTGGCCAAGGCGACGCCCAAGGTCGAGCTCGAGGAGAGCAAGAGGGAGGGAGTGGAGGCCAGCAGCGCGTGGGTGATTGAGAGCGTGAAGAAAGGGATGGACAGTTACGGAGTGACGACGGGGTTCGGTGCCACGTCGCACCGGAGAACCGGCCGAGGGGTGGCGCTGCAAGCTGAGCTCATAAGGTGATGACCGTCTATCACATTCATATCACTACCTTAAGTACAAATTTCCTAATTCTCTCACGTGTAGTTATTAAATTAATGCATTTTTCTAATTCTGCTCCCATACATGAGTGAGTATTTTTCACCCATCTTTATCTACCTAATAGAGATAAAATTGTAACATTTTTATTTATTATTATGAAAGTGGATTTATTTCTAATCTAAATTTATAAATAGGATTAGAGTGATATTTATTATGACTCCCATGAGAGCATTTTCTATTCCTCTTTCCTTTTTGTTTATTAATCTATTATTCCCTCCATCCTTTTTATAAGAAACTTTCTTTTTTTTGGGGTTGGTCCTTTTTATAGCAACTCTCTTCTTATGTCTCAAAATTTAAACTTCTTTTTCTTTTTTACCCCTTTTAAATACACATCTTTATATTAATTATCCATCACTCACAACTAATTCTTTTTTATTTACTCATTTACTAATCATTCTCTCTTCTGTGCTCTTTTCATAAATGAGGGCATATATGAAAAAATATGACATTTTCGACACACTTTTGCTTTTAACTACTGGCTCTTTTTGCACAATCAAGAAGAAAGTTGCTTATAAATAGGACCGAAGAGAATACTTTATTTGGGGTTTTGCTTTGTCTCCCACCCGAAAACAAAAACCTTCAAAAACTTATACTTCTTTAGATTGTTTTTACAAGAGCCTAAAATTTAAATTGTTTTAATCTTTTTTATAATATTCTAATAAGAATTGTCTCAATAATTAATGAGTTTTTTTTTATTTATACCCCTCATTAATTATATAAAAGAACATACTTAAAAAAATTATTTTAAAATTTATTTATTATTTTCAACTAATTTTAATTTGATTGTAAATGAACAGACAGACAGAAGTAAGTACAATTTTGTTTTACTCTCTTTGTTGTTATTTTTATAAATGAATGGTGTGCATTATAGAAGAAATGGCGGTTGAAAGCTGCAGGTTTTTGAATGCCGGAATATTTGGGAACGGAACAGAAGCTAGCCACACCCTACCGGTGAGTGCTTCAAGAGCGGCGATGCTGGTCAGAATCAACACCCTCCTTCAAGGTTATTCCGGCATCAGATATAACATTCTTGAAGCCATTGCCAAACTACTCAACCATTGCATTACTCCATGCTTGCCCTTGCGTGGTTCCATTTCAGCCTCAGGTGACTTAGTCCCATTTTCATACCTCGCTGCACTTTTGACCGGAAGGCCTAATTCACAAGCCATTGGCCCCAACGGCGAGTCATTGACTCCCTCGGAAGCCTTCCGCTTAGCCTCTATCCATGAAGGCTTCTTTGAATTGCAGCCTAAGGAAGGTCTTGCACTTGTTAATGGAACTGGGGTTGGTGCTGGATTAGCTTCCATGGTTCTTTTTGAGGCCAACATTTTAACTGTTTTATCTGTAGTGATGTCTGCAATTTTCGCTGAAGTAATGCACGGGAAGCCCGAGTTTACTGATCATTTGACACACAGATTGAAGCATCATCCTGGGCAGATTGAAGCAGCAGCAATAATGGAACACATTTTGGATGGAAGTGCTTATGTTAAAGCGGTGAAAAAGTGGCATGAGATTGATCCTTTCCAAAAGCCTAAGCAGGATAGGTATGCTCTTAGAACTTCACCTCAATGGCTGGGTCCTCAGATTGAAGTTATCAGGTCATCAACAAAATCTATAGAGAGAGAGATCAACTCTGTGAATGATAACCCTTTGATTGATGTATCGAGGAACAAAGTCCTTCATGGTGGCAATTTTCAGGGTACCCCAGTTGGTGTTTCCATGGACAACACAAGGCTAGCTCTGGCTGCTATTGGTAAGCTCCTTTTTGCTCAAATGTCTGAGCTGGTTAATGATTTTTGCAACAATGGCTTGCCTTCAAATCTTTCTGGGGGACGTTGTCCAAGCTTGGATTATGGATTCAAGGGTGCTGAGATAGCAATGGCTTCATATTGTTCTGAGCTTCAGTATCTGGGAAACCCAGTCACTAATCATGTCCAAAGTGCAGAACAACACAATCAAGATGTGAACTCATTAGGATTAATCTCTGCAAGAAAAACAGCTGAAGCAATTGAGATATTGAAGCTCATGACTTCAACCTACTTGGTTGCTCTCTGTCAAGCCATAGATTTGAGGCATTTGGAGGATAACTTGAAGAACACAGTAAAGAACACAGTGAGCCAAGTGGCTAGGAATGTACTAACTGTGGGTGTTAATGGAGAGCTTCGTCCTTCAAGATTTTGTGAGAAAGATTTGCTCAAAGTGGTTGATCTGGAACATGTTTTTGGATATATTGATGACCCCTGTAATGCAACTTATCCTCTGATTGAAAAGCTAAGGCGTGTGCTTGTGGAACATGCATTAATGACGACTAATAATGATGGTTTGGAAAGTGGATATGCTTCCATATTCCTCAAGATTGTTGCCTTTGAAGAGGAACTGAAGGCAGTGTTGCCCAATGAGGTTGAATCAGCAAGAAATGCTTTTGAGAAGGGCATTTCAGCCATTCCAAACAAGATTAAAGATTGCAGGTCCTATCCAATTTACAAGTTTGTGAGGGAGGAGCTGGGGACACAGTTCTTAACCGGAGACAAAAGTGGGTCACCAGGAGAAGATTTTGATAAAGTTTTCACTGCAGTTAGTGAACGGAAGTTGATTGATCCAATGTTTGAATGCTTAAATGATTGGGATGGGGCACCTCTTCCAATATGTTAAGATCCCGACTAGTTAATTAGTACCCACTATTAATTAGTTTCATTAAGATGTTTGTTTCTTCAATGGTAAGCAATATGATTACTGCAAGGGTTTATTCCTAGGTAATTGACGAATCATTTATGCTCTATCATGTAATAATGTATGGCAAGTAGTTCCAATCATTAAGCATAGTTTGAACAAAAAAAAAAAAAAAAAAAAAAAAATTAAACTCAATTTCCGGATTATTCCCAAGTGTCTCGGTCAAAATTTATTGTTGTTCATAAATGCAAATGCATTTCCCTCTTCGGGAGAAGAGTTATCCACAGGAGTATGTTTTCTCAGAACTAGTCGTCCTACAAACGCATGATCATTAATTCATTATATATCCCAGAATCTATAATTTCTGACGCCTCAGGGTAATGGCTTTTCGCAATATTTTCTCAAGAAATAGAAATCGACTTCAATATTCAATCTCGAGAATTTTCCAACAAAATCGACTTCAAAATTTGTTGAATCTCCAAACCGCTTAGCAAGCATTTTTTAAGGCCCGTTAGGTATAACATAGTGGAGTTTTGAACACTGGATTGGAAATGGAGAAGGAAATCAGGAGTGAGTCTGTTCTGATAAATTGATACATTAAAATTCCATTCTACGTGAAATTCAAAATGGACGGAATTCACTCGCATGTTGAAGACCATGGAATCCAAATTCAATTTGCATTTGCATCTTTTCTTCTCCATTATGCCCTTCCTTCATCTGACCATTCATTCTGGCAAGCACCAATCCGATACCGGAGGTGAAGCTATAAATACATGTCAAATGAAAAATATTTCATATACCTACAAAACGAATTTTTAAACCCTATATCTACTTCCGTTCAATTTAAAAACTTTCAGGATACCAAACAAGCCTTAAGATTTCGGCAGCTTCCACATGCTCCAGATCATGCTCAAAAGCAGCCCAAAGAACCAAATCCAAGATAATTGCTTTTAGTTTCTTCTTTGACCAAGGCAATTAATTACATATATGTACATTTTAATACTACCTCCAGTCCTTATCTCAGGGACCGGAGGTAGTACAAAATAGATGACAATGACGCGTTTAACAAAAGTCAGAAGTTAATATAATGGCCTAATAACTCATCAATAGCCACCCTGTATAAGAGGCCCCTGAAACACAAGAAACTAAGGAAAACTTGCAGCCGGCTACATATCGTGTTAGGACAAAATAACTCTTTCTGATTGGTTAGTCATCATCTGACAAACAGACTACGTCGGGCGGCATAGCTGGACAGACAGAGTCATCCTGCACACTCCTGGTGGTGCCAACCTCAGATTGCCACAATGATGTCACATTTGGTGGACGTAACAGAGCATTTGGCAGATTCATACCCAGTTGACAATTACCATCCATAGTTGGCTCCATTGATGATGAGGGCAGATGCACTCTATTATGAGGATCAGATATATTGGTTGGAAGTGGTGGTCGAGGATGGTTGGTTAATGAGGGCATTGCAGGAATGTTATTGGGAGCTTGTTGACTCGACACATTACGTGCAGGGGTAGGGAGATGAGAGTCAGGCAAAGATGTCGAGGGTCTGAGATGGGGTGGAGTAGCACGGAACCCACTACCAGCTTGATGATTTGCCAATGGGAAAGGGGAGTTAATATGAGGTGGCCTTGGGGGTGCATTGTAAGCAGCGCGTAGAGGTGTCGCCATGGCCTGTGAGCTTGTTGTAGTGGATATAGGTGGCACCACTGCCATGGGTGAAGAGCTCGCTGGACGAGAGAAGGTCGGCATACTGGATACTGGTGGTGGCACAACCACCATGGGTGAAGGGCTCGCTGGATGGGAGAAGGTTGGCACACTGGATACAGGAGGTGGCACCACCACCATAGGTGAAGGGCTCGCTGGATGGGAGAAGGTCGGCATACTGGGTACAAGAGGTGGCACCACCACCATGGGTGAAGCGCTTGCTGGACGGGAGAAGGTCGGCATGCTGGATAGAGGAGGTGGCACCATGGTCTGAGAGCTAATAGCAGTGGCGAAATGCTGCAGGGTAGCTGCAGGAGGCCCATGAGGTGGACTTGCAACAAGGGGAGGCCTCATATCTCGTTGCTGTCTTGAATACCAAAGTAATTGCTGCGTGAAACTTGGATCTGACGATAAAATAATGGTTAAGAATAACCTTGGGAAAATCAGTACTACAAGCATCCATATTCGTGATATGTATACTTGTATAATGACTGGATACTATGAATATGGTTCAAAAGCATACACATTAATGAAGAAATGGAAGAGAAAATTAGGCATTAAGGATAACCTAGTAATTAAATATGATTTAATTAATTGATTTTATTTTGAATTGAATTTCATTATCCTTTTGTCCCTCTAAATTATCATTTTGTCAATGATCTTAGTATTTTATCTTATTAGGAGTTACCTCTTGGGTTCTACATAAAGCCTTTATTCATCGAAGTCAGAGTAACAATTAATAAAGTTCTTTTGGCTTGTTATCGACTCTCTTCCTCCTCCTTCCTTCCATTTGTCTACATCTCCCTCCTTAAACCACAACAGCACCCCCCCCCCAAAAAAAAAAAATCTAATTTTTAAATCACTTCTACATCAAGTAGCATCAAGGCAAGGTTAACATTCCAAGCATTCCCTATGCCACTAAAATCCCACCAAAAACTTGGAACTCAACAGATCATTTGCTGAATTTTAAGAGTCGTTGCTCTTCATGCAAGAGCACATACATTCAACCTCAAAATCAGGCAAGACCACAGTGGATGCGTGTCACAAAATCCATCTGGCTCTAAGGCCATGGTGCAAACGCACCCACGCGCCAGATATGAAATGAAATAAAGAGTTTGAACATTCCCTAAAAAAGTAATATACCTTGCTGCATTCCTGGTACCCCAGATGCTCTAAGATCCATGCATTTAGACCTAAAAGCCTCTGCCCACATTTTATTCATCTGAACTAAGTTGAGACTTGTATCCAGGTTCTTCTTTTTCAGTTGAAACACAAGCTCACTCTCCTGCAATTTGACATCATACTTCCTGCGAACTTCGTCAAGTTCTCTCTCACAATCAGATTTCAGCTGCAATTTCTGCTCAAATAACAGAAATAATTACAATAAAAGAAGCGAAGAGATAAGGATAAAATAACAAACCATGCATAGCCAAAGCAAAATAATTTAGGTGCAACAGAAACTAACCATATCTTCATATGATTTCATGGTTTGCTCTAATTCTTTACGTAATCTGTCCAATTCATTCTTTAATGGATCGTTGTCCAAAGGCGAATGCCTCCTGTTCATTGATTGGGCAGCTGTTGGTCTAAGATGATTATTGATCTCTGAAGGAGAGAAGAAAGTTCTTGTGTCCAGTGATTGAGTTCTGAATGCACCAACAGGTGCATGTGAATCAAGTTCAAAATTTGAGGCAGGATGAACAACAACCTCATTAGTAACCTCCATTGGTGCAGGGGGAACATGGCCAGACAGAGAATCTTCATTGCTTGACCGAGGTTCAATTTCAGTTGCCATAGATGGATTGTGGGTGGAATTAGGGGAGGACTCTGCAGGTGGCAATTGCTGCATTGGCTGTAGAAGCTCCTCCAACACATGATTCAATCCATTAGCTTGTGCCACATCTTGACGACATACTGGCTCAACTTGCAGGGAAGAGTTAAGCAACTCTCCAGAAGTATCTAGGTTAGAAGCAAGGGCCTCTGCAGAAGGTAATTGCCGTAGTTGCTCTAGAGGCTCCATTACCGGATCATTATTAAATTGATCAGCTGGTAAAGCATTAATAGGACCAGACAATGCCTCAACTTGCTGATTGGAGATCTGCATTTCTCCAGCTGTATCCTGGTCGGAAGCAAGAGCCTCGGCAGATGGTAATTGCTGCTCTTGAGGCTCCGTGACTGACTCAGGATTAGATTGATCAGTTGGAATAACATCAACTGGACCAGATACCTGTTCCACTGGTCCAGAAGAGTTCTGTATTTCTCCCACTGCTGCATCTTTATCAACCAGTCTGGGGGATGTTAATAAAGAGGCATGTGAATCTTGTAGTGCCTGACAGGCAAGAAATAAAAGAAAAGTTTATGTAAGATGTACATGTAATTTAAAAGGTATCCAAGACATTATAGTTGTAGATCTCATAAGCCATTCATCAGGGAAGATAAATCAGCAAATACTAGCACACTAAACTCGTCCTAACAAAGTAACAACCCAACTTCCCAAGAGCTTAAAAAGACAGTAGACAAATACCATACATTTTATGGGAAAAAACCCAATGGCTCGTACCCACCAAGATACGAATGAATTCCCAAAACAAAAAAATTCTTTACATGAGTGCATATTCCAGACTATCTTTCATGTTGTCTGTGACTTCGTGCAACTCACTCCGTATTACTCATTCAATATTTATTTCCTTCAAATGCTAAGCCTATTAGCTGAAAGTGTCATTCTAGTTTATTTAAGCATGCAAAGATTAACGACATAGTACTATTGCCACATTAGAGGATTCTGAACCCCATCTACAGAGATCAAAGTTCACAGTACAATTAAAGGCTACATTGAAGGAAAGCTTGATAATAATGTCATCACCTGGGACAAAGTGTTATTGTTCATGGTTCTCGACATTTGTTCCTGCTCCTCAGATGTGGCAGTTTGATCCAACAATACCACATCTGTTTGGTGCGCTCTGCCATTATAACATTCAGCTATTCCACTAGTAGTTTCAGGCACTTCAATTCGAACCTGGCTATCGTGCATGCATAATGAGACTCCATCAGAAGTTTGCTGATCTGGCAAGAGTGGACTTTCACATTGTCTTGATGCTAACTCTCTATCTGAAACATTCAACGGACTTCCATCATAAATTGGTTTTCGGGATGAAGGAGGATCCACAGTTATATCCTTCTTTAAACCATCAGGCAGAGTTTTCTCCCCACAACCATTATTAAAAATATTAAGTCCTTCCCCTTCGTTCATCATGCATGTGGCTCCATTGACATTATGTTCTTTGGAATGGGAATGCGCACAGATAATTTTCCCTCGACTATCACATGCATTTTGAGCTCTATCATGGCCCTCATAAGCACTAGCAGCCTCAACAGGGGGAGTTTGCCCTTCAGCTGGATTACTGCATTGTACAGCCACAGGGGACATGATTTCAGGAGTTCGAGGTGATCCAACCCCAGACCCTGTCATGGCTTCAGCTATTCTATCAAAATTTGTACCTTCCGTAACAAGATTGGACACAAGGCATATATTCTTTGGACCATTGTCAGGCTCAGCTTGCTCACTAGTTTTCAAGTGCTCTTTCCCATTCCCACGTTCTTTCAAATGAAGTGAGTTTAACAAAACATCTGCCCAGGACTTCACTTCTTCCATCCATGTGGCCTTGCTATTTTGTAACATTTCCCTTGCTATCAATTGGGCACTCTCAAGATCTTTGAGATGTATTTCATGCTGATGGTTCAAATCTCCAATTCTTCCAGTATACTCAATATCTAAATCCTTCAGGGTTTCTGATCTCATCACATCATTGGAAGAATAGGACCGGAAAACAGCTAATTCTATCTTGTATTTTTTCTCAAGATCGGCCTTTTTTTCCTCATATGTTGCAATCAATTTGTTCTTTTCTTCCTGATGCTTAAGAAATAACTTCCTCAGCTTCTTTTGGCACTTCTTTTGAATTGTTTTAATGCTTTTTAAGACATCTTTCTTAGCCAATTCAATCTCTAGTGCCAAGCCCGTACAGGAATAATTCTTACCAGATAATTCGGATGCAGAAGATTTTGGAGAGCCAGTGACGTTGTAAATTCCTGTTCGATGCAAGAATATATTCCTCAGACACCGCAACATTGAGTATATTACATTTGCCTCATCCTTCCCACAATTAAATTTTAAATGCTGTTTTGCAAGCATAAGGGAAGCTTCATGGTTAATCTTGTGCTTTACCAAAGCAGCTGCAGTCCAACACTGATATTTGCAATGCAGATGAAAAAACTTGTCAGATCATGTGAGCATCGCAGGTAAACAAGAGCTAAGCAAAATTTTGTATGCTACTAAACATGAGTGTTTGACATATTGTCAATTAGAACAAAATAGGACTCTGCCAGCAAACATAAGTCACACAACCCAGCAAAATGTCCAAAATGGTAGAGACTATGCTATTATAATGAAATAGGCTCTTCGGCAAGAGCTTATGACTCACATTTAAGTTGAAACTCACCCTCTAAGCAAACAGATACACTCAAATACCTCACTACGCAACCACTCACACCAAATAACACTCCAAATGCTTTCTAGACTACAACAGAACAGAATGCACCGCTAGCTTACGACGGGCGAGCTCTCCCTATCCAAAAGCCACTCAAAAAACTCTTCACTGTTGCCACTTTTGTCTGTCATTGTGTTTTAAGATACTAGTTCCAATGTCTCCCCAACTACTTCCTCCACTCTTTCATTGTCAGTTTCCTAATGTACCATTCCACTTCCCTTTCAGTCCCTTTGTTTATTCCATTTGCTCCTTCTTTCTCTCCCTTTTGTTCCTCTTTTTTGTCTCCAGTATATTTAGGGGGCAGGTTGGGATCTGATATGTAATTGTAGTATGACGAGGGAGGGAGGGAGAAGAACAGAAATAGTGAATGAGGAAACAGAGAGAACGACTGACAGAATCAGAGAACTGAATCTTACTGTGACAGTACTGAATCTGAATACATTGCTTCCTTTTTTATTTATAGGCCTAATGACAGTACTGAATCTGAATACATTACTTCACTTTTTATTTATAGGCCTAATGTCTCTACATGCTGTAACCAACCAACTAGCCAACAGTTATATCTTCCCATTTCTAATTATGATTACATGACAGGATCCATCACAATGTATTTAAAACACATGTATAAGTAAACTTGCAGAATTTGACAGTAGGATTCTATTGCAATCAAATGGGTTGTCAAAATGAGAACTACATAGCTCATGAGAAAGAGAAAAGAATAAGTGGCAATCATTCAAAAGGGAAAAAATAACTACTCGGAAGCAATACCATATGATATTAAACGTTGGGTTTAAAAGAACAATAGCATAAAATAGGGGCAGCTGAGATGAGGATGTTCAAGTACATGTGTGGTCATAGAAGGAAAAAAACAGATTCGATTTTGGCTGGCCAACAGTCAAATATACATAGAGAGAATGAAATGCCAGCATCCTTTTAGAACATATTTACATCTGATGCCAGGCAACATGAGGGGAAGCAGGTAAGGAAGAAAAAGGATTAAATGAAGGAAAATGGAAGAGTGTGCGTACTGACCAGAGAAATTTGAAAAGCCTCCAATATTGAATTTGGAAGAGTACTATTCACACGGTGGTTGTTCATGACATACTCAAGAAATTCATCAGCCATCCTCTTGACATTAACCTGCATCACAGAAATTTGTGTTAATATATACCACCAGATTTAGACTGGTAGAGACTTAATACAACATTCAATGTACAAAATTTTCACATATGACCCCCCATCGGGAACCCCAGGTTGAATTAAATATTTGACTGCAGCATAAAAGGTCCACGCCCTGCATTAGTTCTATCATACCTTAGGTTTCATGATCTTGAATCCTAGTTTAATAGCAACAAGGTCAAGCCAACGCTCATATAACATCAATTTACTCTCACTTCAGAAGTCCATATCTATATACTCCCCTTAGAAGACCAAACAAGATAAAAGAATAGGGGGAAAATTAAAAATCATTCGCCAGATGCTCTGATGTCTAGCACTCATCAAGTACGAACACTTGAATCCATACATGAAGCATCACAACAAATGGCAATGTCCCCCTTTTTACTAACTTCAATTGTAATCTAGGCATGGTTCTGACAGGTGTTCGGTAATTAAGTCACAAAATTTGTTTAGTGAAGAGAAAATATTGGATCCAGAACCAATAGACCTCTTTATCTTTGTCCATTCATTTTCTGAATGGTGCTAATTCTCAAAATATAAGAAACAGAAGAAACAAGCAACATACTGGGACATGAAGGATTTCACAAAGCTTAGGTATTTCTGATTTCAGAGAAAGATGTAAGCTCCTCTGCTCATCACGCAATTTCCTTGCTTTCAGGAATTCAACATCATTGCCTTGAGATCTTTCTGAAATTCCAATTCAAACAGCACAAGAATGATTCATAAGCAGTGGATCAGTAAAGCAAACAGTTGAATAAGAAATGAAATGAGAAACATTACCCATTGAATCTCCAGAATTTCCTGCAAAAGTATGAGATGTTTCAGAAATTACTATGAGAAACCACAAAGGATGCAAGAATTCTAACAATCTCTCAACTCAATAGAACTACAAAGTTGAAAGCAAAGTGAACTTATTAACAGCAGTAATCACTAACCTTCCTTGTTTCCAGCAGACAAATTTTCACCATCACGTTTTGAATAAGGCTGATCGGCATTATTTATCAGTTTTGCATGCTTTTTCACTACCTCTTCATTCTCAAGTTCAGGCCTATTTCCCGAACCATCAAAAAGCTGAACCCTTTTCCGGCTCCTTTGAGATGAAACAGATAAGTATTTCCATCGAGGATATTTTCCCTCTAAAACTTTTGTCCAAAACAAGTGACATGGTTCTGAATCCAGTGACTTGAATTTCCACTCACCAAGCAAAGAAAAATCTGGGTGGTATTTTAATCCATTTTGCTTGACTTTCAATAAAACCGAGCAGTCCCTTGTGTCATTATCTTCACCATTTTGCTCAACTATGGATGAGAATTCATGTAGAGCTTGTTTTAAAGATGATTGTCCAGATAAGGAATTCAAACTTAGGATATCAGTTTTAGCATCATGAAAAGCTTTTAAATCATCAAATAAAGACGATGCACCCCACATCAACAGTGTGTGAATAGTACTCCAACTGATGTCCAATTTGCTATCAAGTGGTCTATCCTGCTTAGCAAGGACTAGGGCTCTTTCTTCAACAGTGAAAGAGGAATA
Organism: Inga laurina; assembly: GCA_963855925.1. Classification (NCBI taxonomy): domain Eukaryota; kingdom Viridiplantae; phylum Streptophyta; class Magnoliopsida; order Fabales; family Fabaceae; genus Inga; species Inga laurina. The sequence goes on along the minus strand of OY979707.1, from coordinate 64,986,829 downwards.
TAACCGAAATATTTTAATCTGTTCCAACTGTGAATCAAGTGCTAATTTCTGAAGGGATCTTATATCATTCAATGGGTTCCAATCACTATCAAATACAATAATGGTATCAACTGATGACAATTTGATGCTGTGATGGCAAGCATTTGCCTCTAATAAAAATACAAATCTCCCATGGTCCTTGTTATTAAACATTTTCAGAGCACTTTGCTTCTTCGAACTCATAACACCTTTGTCAATTCTTTCATAAGAATCTGGACCAAATCTTTGACGTATCAAGTCATCCAAAATATCTCCAATTGAAACCTTCCCATGACCACCTAAAAACTGCAGATGAAAGTTTTCAGTAAAAATGTAAATATAACACACCAAATTATTACACTGCCTCAATCATGGAGGCATGAAAGAGATGCATTGATCATTGTACTCATGCACCTGATCACACACACACAAACACAAGTATAATTGGAAGAAAAAAACAAGAGAGCGCACCTGAGACAAAACAAATTAAGCAGATGAAATATGATCTCCAGGCTTTAGTTCATGGACAACTCAAAGTTTGATTAAATAACAATTCTCGTTCCTCAATATTATTATGTACAGATTTCCAAACGAAAACAGACCATCAGTTTATTGCTCCCAATTCTGATAATTGGCCTTGTAAATGGTGTCCAAACTCAAATATAGATGGGCCAAAAATAAAGACAGCACGGAGCAAAAAGATAGACAACAAAACCTTTGTTTCCTGGCCAACACGACATGCAAGTTGTAAAATTGTAGACTACACCCCTCATGCCAAGTTTCTCTCTGTGAGCAACGGTCTAATTATGGCTTAATTGACTACTTACATACTGGCAAATCACAATCAAATCATAAACTAAATTGGAATTGGAACTTTTACACTAGAATTAAATTAACAGAACCCCTCATACTGTTTGATGAGAGTATGCAGCTTAAATGAACTACGACAGTATGAAGCCATAAAAATACATAAAATGTAGAATTACAAAGCATGGAAAACAATACAACAAGCAAAAGTTTCAGGAAAAATTGACAAGAGGGTAGTCAACAAGATGTGTACCTGGAAAAGAATAAGCACCCTCAGACCTTGTTTTTTCAATTCCATGAGCATAGCGTCAAGAAGTTGCAGCTTCCCACTTGCTTTTATTCCAACATCCAGGATCTCAGCTGGTGGAAGATCCTTGATAAGTAAACTTTGAAGGGACTCGTCCACAAGATAGGGATGATTGCAACACTGTCATGAGATACCACAGCAAAAAATGAAAAAACGAAGAAAATTTGCTACAATCAAATAGCTACTAGCACTTGCATATAGTCAACCATTTTTCAGACAAATAGAACATAGGAGTTAATCAAGTGTAAACAATTAGCAAATCAAATAAAAGAATAAAATCAAATAAATGAGAAGATTCCAACCCAACTTTTGAACACATATATAGGAACACTAGATCAGATTCAACACGCACGCATCAAAAGAATTAAACCAAAGATGTTGAAAATATATCTGATGGGCCCTCACCAGTGGGTCGAAACTATCTCCTACAGGTGTGTGCGGGGAGTGTTGGGTATATATTGGGGAGTGAAGGTTCAATAAGAGGGAGGGTGCCTAGTCTCTTAACAGGATGGTGGTGGAGGAAGGCTTCTTTCTTCATCATCATCTTTTCAGCTTCCAGTGTGTTTTGTTGTTAGTGAACTTTGTGTGTGTGTGTTCCTTTCCTTTCCAGTAGCTAATTTCTATTGTGTGGGGGCTTATTTCTGCTGTAATTTATCTTTCTTCCTATCTAAGAGGAGAGCAGTTTGAATATTAGTATAATGAGTGTTTGCTTAGATTACTCCCTAGATTTGCAGTTAATTTGTTGTTTTGGTTTCATCACTTCGGCTGTCAGTTCATCAGCTTAGAAACGTTGTTCCCCAGCATACAAACATGGTTTCCAACAATATCAAAGACAACTACAACTTAAATTTATTACTTCTCAGAGATGAATTGATCCTGCACCCAGTTTTTCTATCTATATGCAAGACCTCATTAAAAATCTTCTACTCATGACTAGGAAGGGATCTTTACCAATTGATTATACTAACTAAGACTAATGAACATAAAGAATGTTTCACAGACGTGCCAAAATAGGATGGGCTATAGGTTCCCAGCATAAAATTCTCACAATTTAAGATGTGCAGCCCAGCCATTGAAGCATAAGACGTCAAAAATATTAAACCAAACTTGGACATCTTTGATCTATTGCCAATCAAGCAAGGGATACAACTAAAGCAGATTTCAACCTTACCTTCCGGATAGTAATAAGAAGGTCATGAAGGGCCCCGACAACATGAGATTTTGATTGCGAGCGGAGTATTGAAGAGTTTGAAAGTAGAGCAGCACAATACTGCTCAAGTTGTGCATTGGATATATTTACAGGAACCCAGTACTCAACAAACCTAAAGGAGTCTGATTTGCATCTATATGCAACAAAACTTGATAGCTTATCCTTTAGTTGACCAATATCACTGGAATTGGAGATTAAATCATCATTATCTTCATTGTAACTCTGATGATCCAGAAAAGCCAGGATATCATGATATTCTACAACACTATCCTGCAAAACCCAATAAGTTGATATTTGGCAACAAAACAATTTGGGTTGATTAAAAAAACTGGAACCTATGAATGGAAAGAAACAAACCTTTAGTTGGCCACTGAGAATAAGAATCCACAAATCTGTCTTTAACATTTTAATTTGCTTCAAATAAGATGAGATATCTGAGCACTGGCACTCATCAACTATGATTGCTTCAAAATCTATGCCTTCTAAAACCTCAAGATCCTTCAGAACAACATCAACTAAATTAATAAACATCACATTTAAATTTAAATATTTGACAGCATTCGTCAGCTGCATATGACAAATAAAACATGACAAATGGGACAGGAAAAAGAGTCCAAATGAATGACAACTCATCCATAACCAACTCAATCTCAGCACACCCTGACAAATAAAATACTCAACAATACCAACATCAGATCCTTGCACACACCTCAATGATGATATCTGGAAGTACTATAAGTACTTGGAAAAGCAGACAACCACCTTCCCCATAAAATTCTAGTTTCCTAATACTTCTACGAATCTCTTTGTTTCCACTGTAAATAATAACATTGAGAGATGGCGCCCGGCAAGAAAACTCATCCTCCCATAAATGGAGAGCAGCCAAGGTTGAGATAATGAGAAAAGGTCGACAAGAATCAGAGTCCAAAGATAAGATAAATGCAACCATTTTCATCATTCTGTCCTGCGAAATTCATTATAAAACCAGACATAAGTTTTCTGTGAATCCTAAAAGCATCATTTCCATAACACAATCTCAAATGTCTCCCCAGTGGAGATGCTAAAATTAAAATATATAACTTGTAAAAGCCAAACTTATAACCATTCAATGGCATGCAGGACAAAGATAATAATACACTCAAACTCACATGGTCATCAAATACAACAGCATTCTGACCCTTGTGCCAATGCTCACGTAACTTGTTAACTGCATCCAAATTGTTGATACCAAATCCAGGTGGAAATCCACCAGGCGTCTGAGATAATTTGCTAAAGGAACTAATGCGGTCTAGTTTCTGCAGATAATTGATATTATAGACCAAGAAGACCAGTCAGGAATGAGGACGCGATATGAACATTATCTTCACAAGAGATCTGAGTTTTTTATTTTCTTAAAAAAGAAAATTGGCAAAAATAGAGTTAAATATAAGGATAATATCTCTGTTTGAGAGACACAATATTAACTACATAACTCTAATATCTCTGCCCAACTTATTATGCTAAAACTAGTCCATGTAATGCTATTCCCAGAGACAGTCCATTCAATTAATTTTTACTGAACAATTGCATAATAGGTTTTCCCCCATTAATCTGAATGAACAATACAAGTAGCCAGGAGTCATCCCTTAACCACTGCAACTATAGGTGAAAATATAGGAAAGTAAAATTCTCAAAAAGCATAAAATGGAAAAATTACACAGAAGTTCTAGACAAGGAAAGTAATTACTAATCCTGAAATTGAGTTATTACCCATAGGTTCCCTTGAAGAACTTGTGAACAACATATACAGGATAAGTTGTAAATTTCTCAGATTTACTCGCAAATATGGGAGGAGGAGTATGCTCCCTTGAGATCACTTTAGACAATTTACTCTGACTTTTAAGTATAGCGAAGTCTGCTAGTAACATTAGCATCTTTCTTGGGATTAGAAGATTCAGACATTGTATTAAGGGCACTTGCTCTCCAACTAGTCGAGTCTTTGACAACCTCTCCCAGCAATCACTCCCCAGCGCCCTAACAATTAAACTCCGCGCCCCCCCCCCCCCCCCCCCCCAAAAAAAAAAGGGAGGTTCCATCCTCAAAACTGTTTACTAGTGGTTGATCTACAAATGCTGGAAAGAACTTAACTGCACCAACAAGGATTTCACTAAAACTTTAATTCGCTTGCATTGCAATTCTCACATTGGGGATAAGAGGTAATTTTCAGCATAAGAGCATGGTAGCCATAGAGCCACTACTAACGGCCTTCTGCCCTTTATTTTCTCCTCCTGCAATATTTGCAAGCCAAACTGAGAAATTTACAACTTATCCTCTGTGTTTTTTGGACAAGTTCTTCAATGGGACCTGTTGGCAATAGCTCAATTTCAGGAGACCAAATAGTAATTAATTTCCTTGACTAGGACTTCTATATAATTTTCCCCAATAAAATCATCAAAAAAAATCTGATGTTAATTTTTTTAAAAAAATTACCAGATTTGGGAAGAACAACGACAGCAATATAAAATCAAATTTAGGAGTTAATGGGCCTGATCTTATGGGCTCTCATGCTTAAATAACTGCCCACATTTACCAGTTTAATTTGTTTTCAAAAGACCATCCCCTTATCTTCCCCATTATATAATCAATAGAAACGTCTAACTTCTCATAATTAAAACCACCTTATCTACTTTGGATGATAAAGGAACTCTCTTCGCCCTCTGATGATACTCTTCATAGTCTTTAATTAGCCTCTGACCTTCAAGTGAACGAAGAAACGAAGCATTGTCCAGCTCCCACGATGCATGTTCATAACCAAGACCATTCCACTTAACAAGCCATTCATAATGACAGTCAGAAGTACCAACAGCTTGCCCACCCCTCGTATCACCATCCTGTTGGGCAAAGATTAATGCTCTCTTCTGAAGCAACCGATGAGGTAAGCTCCATTCTGGCTTCCACTTCAGGGCCTGAAGCAATGAAACTCTCAGCAATAGACAAAGATTCAAGCACAATAACCATAAAGCTTATTTTACTGGTTTACCTAATATGAACTGCAAAATAAGAGCTAAGAAATTTAAGACCTGATCTTTCTGATTAAATTTCTCAAGCAGCAATGGAGGAGCTTCAAGCAACTGACATTTTGAGACCCAACGATTGTGAACATGAGCAAGGCCTTTATACTTCACAAGAAAATGTTTCTCAGTTGACCATCCTGGAATGAAAGCCACAGAACAGACAATTAATGTTAGACACCATAGCATGCAGCACAAATCATCAGCAAGTGATGGCAACAAACAGAAAAACTCTAATATATTAAGAAACTATGGGGAAATCCAAGAGGAATTGAGAATAGTTCAAACAAATGAGATTTTTGTCATTATACGCTACCATAAGCATGAGACACCTTGACTTCTCTGGCAACCCAAATTGATTCTATTCCCTCAGACACAGAATATACACCTAACTCTATCTTCTTCTTCACGCAGAGGTGACAGTGCCAAACTCCAAGGGGAGCATCCACCAGGGGAGGTTCAAGACAAGAAAAGTGGTAGCATCCATCACATTCTTTTCCATCACAGAATCTGTTTTTTTTTTCCAAAAGAAGAATCTGTTAAATTAAGTTGACATGCTATGAAGATATAGGCTTTAATGGAGTGTCATTCACTTGTCAAAGTGATAAAAAATGAGAAGTGTATAATCACGCATAAATGCAGCAATTTATGAAAGAACGTGAATAAGACATCATTATGAAAATGATCACAGCAAAGCATAAAAATAGCATATTAACTCAATGCATCAATGCCGCTGTAGTTAGGTAGAATACATAAGGGAATAGAAATAGAATGTTTGTGTTAGGAAACAATGTAAATATCCCACATAATTAGGGATTATGATTAGTATCAATCACCATAGTGAGCTATAATGAGCCATTAATGCTGAGGCTCCTACTTTGTATATAAATACTTAATGTATACATGAATAATATATCTTCTTCAGTGAATATTCTGATTACATGGTATTAGAGTCTCGGAGCTCTCTGTTTTTTTCCGTTTTTCTGGCGCTGTTTCTGGTTTCTCCTTTGTCCGTCACTGTTCATGCGCAAGGGGCTCCGGTGGCCGGGAGCATTTGTGAACACACGCCCCACAGCCGGTCTCGCCGTCGTCCGATCGGCCCTTCCCCAGAGTATCGCAGCCATCCGACCTGAGCGTGGCCTTCATGCGCCACCCCCAATCTTGCCGGACTTCCACACACCGGCGCTTGAGGGAGTTTTCCAATGAATTTGCCGCCGCCGTTTGCTATGTTGGGGTCGAGTCACTGCCGCCGTCCTTCCCCTTGTGGTTTCTTGTTGTGGGTACCCACGGTTTGTCGTTTCGTTGTTGCTTTCGCCCTTTGCTACTGTTGGAAGTGCGTTGTTGCTTCTGTTTCTGGTTCGTTTCTGTCATCTTTGCTCTATTAGCCACCTTTGGGAGTGTCTTTGGTTATTACTTCAGCTTATTTGGCTATTACTTCTGCAGTGTTTGGCTTTGCTTGCTTCTTATTGGGGCTGTTTTCTGGTTAATATGAGTGTGAGGCCACTTTGCTCGGTTAATCCTTTGTTGTGTGCGCCCTTTCACTTGCATTGATGGCTGATTACAAGGCTAGCATCACTACTGAAATTGTTCCTGTGATTAACAAAATCACTGAGCACAAATTGACCTGGACAAATTATATGGATTGGGGCAAAACTGTTCTCATGTACTTACTTAGTATTGAGAATGAGGGACATTTGACTGATACACCTCCCACGAATGACCCTAAGATCCCGTTTATTTTTGCAAATCCAGAATTCTATAGGTAACGAAATCCTTCCTTCGGTTGGTCACTGCAATACTGTTAAGGAACTTATGAGTTGCCTGGAATTTCTGTATTCTGGAAAAGGAAATATTACCCGCATTCATGATGTCTGCAAGGGATTCTATCGTGCTGAACAGCAGGGCCATTCTTTAAAGCATTTTTATGTGGAGTTTAAGAAAATGTATGAAGAATTGAAGATGTTAATGCCGCCTACCACTGACCTTCAGGTACAGTTGATAATATGGAGAAACTGGCAATTATCAGCTTTCTTACTGCCCTTGACCCGGCCTATGAGACAGTTCGTTCCCAGGTTCTATCTAGTTCTGAACTTCCTTCACTTCAGGATGTGTACTCTTATGTGCTACGTGCAGATAGTCTCCTACACCCGACTTCTACTCCTAATGCTAGTGCGTTAGCTGGCCGTGGTCCCACTGATAACTGCCACCAGAGCTTCTTGAACTTTGGAAATAGTACACCATCCTCGACCTCTGCTGATTCGCAGAACCACGGTCCTCCACGCTCAGGCAACAATCCTCCGACTCCTGGTACTGTTGTTTGCTACTATTATAAGGAACCTGATCATACCAAACGTTACTATCGTAAGTTGCAAAACAAGCTGCAACGTACTGGAGCAACTCATATGGCCCAATCCATAGATCAATCTGCCAATGTTCCATCCACTCCGAGTGCGCTTGCTACAGGTAACGGTGACTCATGCCTTGCTACTTCTTCCTCGAGGTAGATCATCAATTCCGGTGCCACTGACCACATGACAGGTAACCATCATTTGTTCTCTACGTATGCACCTTATGCCAACCCCTCTTCCATAACTATTGCCAATGGTTCTGCTTCTTGTGTCCTCAGATCTGGCACTGTTGCACATACATCCTCTGTTTCTCTATGTCGGTCCTGAATGTTCCTGACCTTGCTTTTAACCTTCTGCCTCCCAGCAAGCTTACTCGTCAATTGAACTGTTTTATCTCACTTTTTCCTGATCATTGTGTGATTCAGGATCTTACGACAAAGCGGATTATTGGTAGGGGATATGAATCTGGCGGCCAATACTTTCTTGAAGATCAGGTGCCGCGTTCCGTTGCTTGCTCTGGTGGTTCCTCTCCTTTTGATATCCATTGTCTTTTAGGTCATGTGCCATTGTCATCCTTGAAGAGATTGTATCCTCAGTTTCATCATTTGTCATCCTTAGAGTGTGTGTCGTGTCAGTTTGCCAAACACCACCGTGTTCACCTAGCACCTCGCGTCAAAAAACAAGCTACGTCCCCTTTGATTTGGTTCATTCTGATGTTTGGGGTCCTTGTCCTATTGTGTCCACGTCTGGTTTTAAGTACTTTGTTACTTTTGTTGATGATTTTTCTCGAACCACCAGACTTTATTTAATGAAAAATCATTCCAAGTTATTTTCTCACTTTTGCAATTTTTGTGCTAAGATCAAAACTCAGTTTGATGCCTCTATGAAAACCTTACGAAGTGATAATGCTAAAGAGTATTTTTCTACCCAGTTTCACGACTATATGCTTACACATGGCATACTTCATCAGTCCTCTTGTGCAGATACATCTGCTCAGAATGGTGTCACTGAAAGAAAAAACCGGCACTTATTAGAAGTTGCCCGCGCTCTAATGTTTCAAATGCATGTTCCTAAATCCTTTTGGGCTAATGTTGTGTCCACCACCTGCTTTCTTATTAATTGTATGCCATCTCCTATTCTCAGTGGTGAAATTCCATGCACAACTTTGTTTCGTTCCAAACCTTTGTTTCCTATTGATCCCAAAATCTTTGGTTATGTCTTTTTTGTCCGAGATATTCGTCCCAGTGTCACTAAACTTGATCCAAAATCTCTCAAGTGTCTTCCTTGGCTATTCTAGGGTTCAGAAGGGTTATCGGTGCTATTCTACTGATCTTCAGTGCTATCTTGTGTCTACAGATGTCACTTTCCATGATTCTACTTCATTCTTCTTTGTCCCTGCTCTACCTCCATCTTCTACCCCTAACCCTGATCTTGATCACCTTTTAGTGTATGAGGTTCGTTCCCCACCAGTGCAAGAGTCTGTGTTGGCCCCTGCTCCACCTCCTATCCACCATGTTTATCAGAGACGTCTTAAGGAAAGTAATGTCGTTACTCATCTTTCTGACCTACCAATGCCTGCTTCAGCGCCTGATCCGCACTTAGCCCCCTCACTTCCTCGTGCCTTTGACCCTGCACCAGTGCCTGATACTCTAGATCCTACTGCCCCTTCTGCTGACCTGCCCATTGCCCTCCGTAAAGGTAAACGCACTTGTACGTACCCGATTTCCTCGTTTGTTTCCTATAATCACCTAACGCCCACATCCTGTTCCTTCATAGCATCCTTAGACTCTCTTGCCCCACCAACCTTTCCCAAGCCTTGGCCTATCCCTGTTGGTGTGCTGCGACCAACGAGGAAATGATGGCCCTTGATAAGACTGGTACCTAGACTCTTATTGATTTATCTCTTGGAAAGAAGGCTATTAGGTGTAAGTGGGTGTTTGCCGTTAAGACGAAAGCTGATGGCACCTTGGAACGATTGAAAGCTCGATTGGTTCTTAAGGGTTATGCTCAAACGTATGGCGTAGACTATTCCGAAACTTTCTCCCCTGTGGCCAAGTTGTCCTCTATTCGTCTCTTTATCTCTATGGCAGCTACCCATGGTTGGAATCTTCATCAGCTGGATGTTAAGAATGTCTTTTTAAATGGTGATCTTCTTGAGGAAGTTTACATGGAGCAACCGCCTGGCTTTGTTGCTCAGGGGGAGCATGGCAAGGTATGCTACCTTCAGAAGTCTTTATATGGTTTGAAACAGAGCCCTCGTGCTTGATTTGACAGATTCAGTTCTGTGGTTAAGAAGTTTGGTCTGAATCAAAGTAAATGGGATTATTCTGTGTTTTATCAACGGACGGATGCTGGCATGATTCTCTTAGTAGTCTTTGTCGATGACATTGTTATTACAGGTAGTGATACATCAGGGATCTTATCATTCAAGGCCTTTCTTGACTCTCATTTCCAAACAAAGGATTTGGGTCCATTAAAGTACTTTCTTGGGATCGAAGTTATGAGAAGCAAGAAAGGCATTCTCCTAACCCAACGGAAGTATGTCCTTGATCTACTGAAAGAAATCGGGAAATTTGGAGCAACACCTAATAGCTGCCCCATGATTCCTAATCCCTTTTTAGACATTGATGATAGTGTGCCGTTTGATGACCTACCTGAGGATGTGAGAAAAAGGATTAATCCTGAGAAGATTAAACCGTTTGCCTACCCTGAGCGATACCGAATTCTGATTGGAAAATTGAACTATCTCACGGTAACTCACCCTGATGTAACCTTTCCTGTCTGTAGGCTTAGCCAATTCATGGTAGCACCGACCATTGCTCAGTGGGAAGCTTTAGAGCATGTCCTACATTATTTGAAGGGCTCACCTGGTCGTGGTATACTCTATACGAATCATGGTCACACAAAGATTGAGTGTTTCTGTGATGTAGATCATGAAAGGTCAAAGACGACTAGGAGGTCCACTACAGGCTATTGCGTTTTTGTAGGTGGAAACTTGGTATCTTGGAGGAGCAAGAAGCAGGACGTGGTGGCAAAGTTTAGTGTAGAGGCTGAGTATCGAGCCATGTCTCAGTCCGTACAAGAGATTGTGTGGATTCACCAGTTAATGAAGGAGGTTGGTCTTGCCACGTCATTGCCTGCGAAGCTGTGGTGTGATAATAAAGCTGCCTTATACGTAGCCTCCAACTCTGTGTTCCATGAACATACAAAACACATTGAGATTGATTGTCACTTTGTACATGATAAGATCAAAGAGAACTTTATCTCTACAGGACATGTATCGTCTAGTGATCAGTTGGGTGATTTTTTGACTAAGGCCTTGGATGACACTCAGGTTGACTATCTTTGTAACAAGTTGGGCCTGATTAACATCTATGCTCCAACTTGAGGGAGAGTGTTAGAAAACAATGTAAATATCCCACATAATTAGGGATTATGATTATTATCAATCACTATAATAAGCCATTAATGCTGAGGCTCCTACTTTGTATATAAATACCTAGTGTATACATGAATAATATATCTTCTTCAGTGAATATTCTAATTACAGTTTGATTAAAAGATTTGGCAGACCCTAACCTACTAGCATCTAATTGTTTAGGAGTAAAATGTTAGATAGGTATTTCACCGCAATCATATCACATTTACCTAATTCATTCAATCATTTAGAAGCTCTTCTTTTGAATCAACACTTAACTAAGCTTTGCAAACATAACCCGACAATTAATATTAATTGCATCTAAGCCGTTGAGAAAGCATATTGTGCATCCAAGCCTAAAAACAATAGACACCAGGCATCTGAGAGCCAATTACGAGACAAAAATGACTGAACAAGAAAATAAAGCCACTATATGATGCATATCGCAACAGTTATGAACTTATGGTACTCGACACTCATAAAAACAGATAAATAGATGTAAAAAGGTTACTCACAAGAGCCGCCCGCCACATTTGCAAATGAGACATATTTTTCCATTATCTGATTGGATCTCTGTAGAGACATCATTTGAAGGTGAGCAGTCAATGCCTTTCTCAAAAATTTTTGTAGCCAAGGTGGCCTCAGTTTCACCTCTATCCTAATGCAAATAACACCGTAAAAGAAGATTAATAACTGACCTATAGATAAAAATAAACACCATAGATGCAAAAAGAGAAGATCCCAAATGCAAGCACAAGTCGCGAAGCACAACATGTAACTATGGATTTAGATGAGATTTCATTAGATTCCTTAATTATTAGGAATTATTTGGGTTTAAATATATTTAGATTTAGATAAGATTTGATATTTAGTTATATTATTATATTAGTAGGCTTCGGATAGATTAGGATATCTAGAGAATGATTTGGATAAATATTCATATGAGAATAATGCCTATAAACAAGAGGCAATAGTATGCCTAATTTTTTACTTTGATTTCCAACAAGATCTGCACTAGTCATATTTCTCTTTGCTCTTGTTATCTCTCTTCTCCTCTCTCTTTCTCAACTAAATTCCATAACACCACCCAATCTTATGGAAACTCTAAATAAATACCAAACAGACAACAACCAACTTATCCCACTTAAGTGAGTTGGGCTACATGGATGCATAATGCTACCGTGTTGGGTCAAAAACTAACTCTTGCCATAAGCCATTAACCAGAAGACCTGGATCAATGACTTCCTTAAGTGTCCTTGGTTTTTCTCTTGTTCTCTTCATAGGTCTAAATAATATCTACTCCTCCTCCCTATTAGCACCTCCAAATACCTTCTTTGCACATGACTACACCATCATAAATGATTTTCTACCATTTTTTCTCAAAAGATCCATGCCAACTTGTCTTCTTGTATGATCATTGTACATCTTATCTTTTGTTGTATGACCACAAATCCATATCAACATCCTCACCTTTGCCACCTTCATTTTATGCTCATGTTCATTACAGGTCTTATAGTGAGCTGATAAAACTTCCCTTTAAGCTCATCAGGAACCTTTCATTCACAAAGATTTGATACTTTCCTCCATTTCATCAACCCTATTTGTATCCTATTATTATCATTTACTCCCTCCTTTCAGTCTCATGCCTATTTGAACTCACGACTTGCTTGTTAAGAGTGTAGCACCCTCACCAGCAAGCCATAAGTCTACAAGGCCCCTATTTGTATCCTATGCAAAACATCTTCATCAATTTCACTGTCATTTTGCAGAAACAAGATTCCTATCCCAAGTATCTTTTGTTGCTAGCTTCAATGTTTATTTCCATGCTGATGGGAATCAAGATTCTGGGACCTTTGGGAATGGCCAATCCTTATCTGAACCATTGTCCTGAGAGGCATTCTTAGGAATTGTGGCTGTAATCTCTAAATGCCCCTATAAAAATTTATGGTCTTTTTTCCCAACAATACATTTTAACCCAATGGAACTCATGCAAAAGGGGGGACCATTGAAATAGCTCATCCTATTTAGAGCAACTCCCTAGCCCGGTGTATATAAGCCAGCATTTCCTTTTGTTTAATTTATATTTATTCTCAATAACAATAAGTAATATTTTATAAGTAAAATATTTATATAAAATTGTTGGTCCAATTAAAGGGCCTAATGAGCCAAAGTCCCTTTATGTTTTTAATTCGTTTATGATTCTCCTCTGTTTATACGACATTATTTTTCCTGATCTTAGGAGGATTTAGTCTGATTTGTTCTGCTGACTTCTAATCCTTGTAATCACGGCCAGATCCTGGTTTCCTTGTCTAAGGTCTGTATCTATAAACGTTGTTAACATCCTATCAATAGAATATCACTTTATAGCATCACAAAATTGTTCAAAAACCAAAGAAAAAAAGGGAAATTAAAATATCAAGAGATTAACAACAAATTAAATTTTTTAATCAATAGAGATGTAAAAAATAATTTATTAAATAGATTAAAGAATAATATAACCATTTTTTAAATATATTTTATATTAGGAGCATTATTGTCCAATTAAACACCAATGTTCATTCCTTTCCATGACACATCAAACAAACTTATCTTATTCCATCAAACCTCATTCCCATTCTCATTCCCATAAAAAGATTCCACAAACCACAAGCCATAAGGGAAATGATAGCGGTGTGGAGAAAACAAAAATGATAGAAATACAAGGAAGAATTGCTCCTCAAGTTTCTGAGAGGTTGGGTCCCTCCCAAAACAAGCCAAAATTCATCCTACCTTCAAAACAACTACATTGTCCCCTTAGGCCCTAGCCACATCTTACTCACCCCCAGCCCTGACCCACTAGCCATTATGTCAGTTTACTAGCAAAACCAATATCCGAATTTGTGTCCCCCTCTGCTGCCATCTCATTGATGTTTCTTTCATTCTTATTCCTCCCCATATAGGATCTCTTCTCAAATCCAATATTATTGTGTCCACCATATACAAACCTCTAACATAAGTGCTTCTTAGATAAGAGCCTATATGCATGTTTTAAGATGTTATACTGCCTAAGCTTGTGAGAAAATGGTTATTTGGTGTGTTTTTGGAAACCCATTGGTTTTGACCAAAGTAATGTGAGAATAGCTTTGTCTTAGTAGCAAAATCTCATTTCTAACTAGAAACCAAACAAGTAGTAGGTTACTTGTTAGGGAACTGAAGCACAACTGCTACAAAAGTTCACTTTTCTTCCTATCAGCACCCTCAAATTTCTAGATTCCAGTTCCCAATTTGTTCAGTTTCTTTGTAGGAATGTTTATTAATCCTATTTCAATTGTCGACCAAGTCAATATCTCGAAGCAATGTTTTGTATTTCATTCACCTTTATAATCCACAAGCATACTCGGAGTCAGTTTAAGCTAAGCTTCATATGCACAGTGAGGATTTTACCTATAAGCTTTAGCTTACAGCTTATTTACAATCCTAATAAATCAAATACATTATGATCGAAGATCTAAAAGCTACCATCGAGAATGCCAACCAAACAAGTGATGAGGAAAAAAATCATTAGAAAAAATAATCATATGCATATATGATGAGGAAACCAAAAATCCAGCTAACCTCAACAGCAGAAAGGTTAATTATCTCCTTGGCATCATCAGATGGTATTCCCTTGTTGGCAACTTCTTTACAATCTAAATTACTCCCATTCAAGTGCTCATCAATCTTGTCCTCAACAATGTTGCCATCTTCTTGAATTAAATTATCTTTACCATTTGTCTCCCCAGGACAATCTGTAAATCAAGCAATTGAAATCAATAAGCTAGTAATGTTAACAACAACCACAACAACCATCGGGATATGTTACCACCATCTTGAATTAAATTATCTTTACCATCTGTCTCCCCAGGACAATCTGTAAATCAAGCAATTGAAATCAATAAGCTAGTAATGTAAACAACAACCACAACAACCATCGGGATATGTTACCACCTTCTTGAATTAAATTATCTTTACCATTTGTCTCCCCAGGACAATCTGTAAATCAAGCAATTGAAATCAATAAGCTAGTAATGTTAACAACAACCACAACAACCATCGGGATATGTTACCACCTTCTTGAACTAAATTATCTTTACCATTTGTCTCCTCAGGACAATCTGTAAATCAAGCAATTGAAATCAATAAGCTAGTAATGTTAACAACAACCATCGGGATATGTTACCACCTTCTTGAATTAAATTATCTTTACCATCTGTCTCCTCAGGACAATCTGTAAATCAAGCAATTGAAATCAATAAGCTAGTAATGTTAACAACAACCACAACAACCATCGGGATATGTTACCACCTTCTTGAATTAAATTATCTTTACCATCTGTCTCCTCAGGACAATCTGTAAATCAAGCAATTGAAATCAATAAGCTAGTAATGTAAACAACAACCACAACAACCATCGGGATATGTTACCACCTTCTTGAATTAAATTATCTTTACCATCAGTCTCCTCAGGACAGTCTGTAAATCAAGCAAATGAAATCAATAAGCTAGTAATGTTAACAACAACCACAACAACCATCGGGATATGTTACCACCTTCTTGAATTAAATTATCTTTACCATCTGTCTCCTCAGGACAGTCTGTAAATCAAGAAAATGAAATCAATAAGCTAGTAATGTTAACAACAACCACAACAACCATCGGGATATGTTACCACCTTCTTGAATTAAATTATCTTTACCATCGGTCTCCTCAGGACAATCTGTAAATCAAGCAATTGAAATCAATAAGCTAGTAATGTTAACAACAACCACAACAACCATCGGAATATGATACCACCTTCTTGAATTAAGTTATATTTACCATTTGTCTCCTCAGGAAAATCTGTAAATCAAGCAATTGAAATCACTAAGCTAGTAATGTTAACAATAATCATAACAACCATCGGGATATGTTAGTAAGGAACATTTCAATGAGAAAACAAAAGGCAAGCCACTGGGGTATCTTTATGCAAGACAGGCCACATAATTAATAGCACCTTTAAATGCTTTCTTTTTATAAAGTGAATATAAAATGCTTTTCAAACCATATCCTTTCTGAACATTTGCATGAATAGGCAATAAATATTGCTGATTAAAGAACAACAAAGCTGAAAGAAGAAGAGTAAATTCTTTTGTAGAAAGAAATAGGTAAAATAATAACACTGTTCAACAGTCTACCTCTCTTTGGTTTTTTCTTTATCATAGCCCGGAAAGCACGAGCATCCATATCCATTCTCTTCCTCTTTCCCTGAGAAGTTCCCCCATCATGTTCTTTGTTTTCAGCTTCAAATGTTAATTTTTTCACACTCTTGTGTTTTTTTTTCTTTTTCCGCTTCAAAGCTAATGAGTCAAAGCTCTTAGAATCTGAAGGAGCTATATCAAAGTGATTCTTAGTTCTTTCAGATCTCCTCAAAGGACTTGGCATATTCTGTTTCTCAACCCTTTGGGATTTCCTTCTGACAAGAGGACTTGGTGATGTGCTCTTTCCAAGTCGTTCGGACTTTCGAGTATTTGAACAACTAGGAGTCACCTTCTTTGATGAGGTTTCTCTGGTAGACCTTCTGGGACCAGTTGCACCTTTCGTAGAAGAGCCTGAGTTGATTGTGCTTATCTCACTGACACGCCTCCGATAGTTATTTTCGTCAGCCTTAGCCTTACTACCAGAACTTGTAGAATTTGCCATATGTTCAACTGTTCATTTGAGACCAGCAGAAAAATATTTTAGATTAACATAAGAAAATCAATGTACAAATGTCGATGACATTTGTTTTTTTTGCATGATGTCAATGACATATTTAGAAACTTCATTAATATCAAGTATACAGAATGGTACTGTTACAGATGGGCAATAAGACTCTATGAACAATTGAAAGCCGCTCTCTCAACAAGATTTGCTGAGGCATTACCATACTGTTACACAAAAGTTTCATTGTCATCCTGATCTAAATTCTGGTACCGTACAGGTAAGGAGTGAGATGCCTGGATTTAAACTAATATCCTCCAGGAAAAATAAAATTTTCCCACTAAAGTTCTGGTACTTTAACCAGACATGTTTATCTAAAATAAAAATGCAATGGAAACAAATCAATATGCATACTTCTTATACTAATCCATCCATCTCCATAAGCGAACTAATTACAGTCCTTAATCCAGACATCAAAGGCATACCCAAGAGGTTGATAGGGTTTCCTGTAATCCAACATAATATCGAAGTTTAAGATTTGTCACCATCCCACAGTAAATCGATAATGTATTCTACACAAATCAAGAATGCTTCATGACTCAATTACCAGAGCATTTACAGCTAACCCCAAGAGAAAAGAAGTTAACTCAAAAAAAAAAAAAAATTCCACGCTAAGCAAGAGTCTTCAGATAAAGGCTGAAACTTCGACTCCGGGGACATTTCACAAAAACGAAGATGTTAGCTGATATGAAG
This sequence comes from Inga laurina, assembly GCA_963855925.1. Lineage (NCBI taxonomy): Eukaryota > Viridiplantae > Streptophyta > Magnoliopsida > Fabales > Fabaceae > Inga > Inga laurina. The sequence goes on along the minus strand of OY979707.1, from coordinate 64,969,222 downwards.
ATGGCACAAATACAATGTGATTGCGATCCCGGTATAAGTCACAGAAGCATAATGGAAGAAAATTGCGGCATTTTCAGGGGAAATCTTGACAATGCACTAGAAACGAGCACAAGCACTTGCGCTTCCCCAAGTTCCACTTACTATTTGCAACATAACCCTAATTTATCAAGAACTGAGATTCAAGAAACATGTCGCAGTAATGTAGAGAATTGACCTACACGTAAAATTCGGGCAATAAACAATTTTCACTAGTTCCACAAATATAAACAAGTTTTCCCCGAAGGCAAAGAAATTGTAGTGTTCACTGGCGGGCTTGACAGAAAAATCTGGGCGCTAGAATTCCGAGAAACCGAGGCAAATACGATTAGGCCAATAGAAAACCGAAGGGATTTCACACCACACTTGGCGCGTGAGGCGATTTCAGTAAATTCAGTATGCATGCTCGGAAACTATGGGCATCGGAAGCAAGTGCCTACATGTATATCAGCATCCAGCGTCTGATTTTACCTTTCACTAATTTGGGATATTAAAATAATAAATAAACAAATTATTTTTAAAAATAAAAATAAATATAAAGACTTTAGAAAATTTTATTTAAATTTTTTAATCTCTTTAAAGTAGTTAAATTAGTTAATTGAATCTTACCGTTAAGGCCTTAAGGTAATATTAAACATTTTTATATATACATGTTCATACTTAAGATTATAAAGGTGTTTGATATTGTTAGTAAGAATAGAAATCAAAATCGACTTTTAAACTATATTGAAAAAATTACGTGAATTTTATCACAAATATTATTAATATTTACAACTATTTTTATCCGTATCAATCACTCGATTAGTTATCAATTAGTTACAACTTATAAGTTACCCTTGTACACTGTTTTTGGAAATTTGTGGAACACAGAAGTACCTATTCTATTTCACTTATCTTATTAATATAGACAAGCCCATTTCATATAGGCTGAACCACTAAAAGTTTTGAGGAAAGCAATTAAAAATTTCATATGGGTCAATTTTTTTTATTGGAATTTTTCTTGATCCAACTCACTAACCTACCAAAAAAGAGACGTTGGATCATATTTTTTGGGGGAAAAAAGATAATGGATCATATTATCTCTCACTCATATAATTATGGGTTTATATTCTAACAATGTAAAAACCTTATTAATGAACGATTTATAGGTATGTAAGCATTTTTTGAGCCTAAGGCAGGCATGCACTAGTCCTAATAAGTCTTTAGGATCTAACTCACCTAAAGTTTTCATGTACCAAAAAAATATAGGCATTGTTTGGGCGAAACTCTCGGCTTATATAACCTAAATTTATCAACATATTGTATTCTCAAGTAGGCATTTCCTTTTTCTTATATATATATATAGCAGCCATCTCCTTTTCGGCCGGCCATTGAACTCATTTATAAGCATTTGATCATGGAGCTTAACAACCTGTGAACAAACCTTCAGTCAAATAACGCTCATCTTCATTGTTTGAGGTACATAACTAAACTAGTTACTTCAAACAATTCACTTCCTTGTCTTCCTTTTTCATTCTGCTCTTAACTACCAGAAATCAAATCTTGACATTATGATTTATCATCTCTGGTTCATTGCCTTACTATGCATTATTAGTTCAAGTTCTGCTCATCAATTCTACGACCCTACAAATTGTTCCACAGATCCTGACACATACCAAGGTTCGAGGTACACTTGTAAAACTCCCCAAGATCCATGCCAAACATACTTAGTGTTCAGATCGAACCAACGATTTCAGAATATTTCAGAGATCTCAAAGCTCTTCCACAAGAACCCTTACACATTGATTCAAGAAAATAACCACCTCAACCTCAATTCTTCTTCTCAGTTCATTGAAGCAGGCAAAGAGGTTCTTATTCCTGTCACTTGTTCTTGCCCTGACGGTTTCTACCAAGTCAGTTTCAGATACGTAGTCCCAGAAAATGCAACATTTTCAGAGATTGCTTGTGGGGTTTATGAAGGGCTTCTCAAATCTTCCACGCTCAAACAGGACAACCTTAACACGACCAGAGCTGGTGATGAGCTTAGTGTTCCTCTTAGATGTGCATGTCCTGATAATTCCACTACTAGTGGCAAGAAGTTGAAGTACCTTGTGACATACCCTATAATACTAGGAGATTCAGATAGTGACATAAGTGCAAAATTTGGTATCTCAGAAGAATATTTCCGTGAAGTCAATGACCTGCATCAATTTTCAACTCTTTTTGCACAAACAACTGTTTTGATCCCATTGAGAGATGAAACAATCAAGTTTAGTGATATTCCAGAGTCGTCTCTAGCTCCAACCTCTGGTTTTCTTCCAACATTTCCAGTGGCAAAAACACAGAAAAATTCAACCAGTTTGTACATAGCAAGTTCTGTCATAGGATCTTTGATGCTAATCATGGCAATTCTTGTGGGTGTATTGTACTTTAAGGCCTTAAGGAAATGGAAGAGCGAAAGTGTTCGACCCTTAACTCCTTCAACCTCCGTCGTGATGTCACCGATGAGAGGTTCTTCAACAACTTCATGTCTTTCTCCGGATCTTCTCGCCGGAATAAAGTACTGTTTGATCAATTACAGCATAGAGGAGCTCAAAATGGCCACAAAAAATTTCAGTGAAGAGACCAAGAAAAGTGGTTCAGTCTACAAGGGGCTAATCACCAATCTTGAGGTGATGATCAAGAGGATGAGATTTGAAGACACGCGCCGGGTAATTGATTTACATTCTAAGATAAACCACATCAATATTGTGAACTTACTTGGTGTTTGTTATGATGAAAGTGATTTGTCATGGTCATATTTGGTTTTTGAATGGCCTAAAAATGGGTGCTTAAGGGACTGTTTATCTGATGGATCCAACTTCCTCTGTTGGAAACAGAGGACTCAAACAGCTTTTGATATAGCCACAGTTCTTCATTATTTACACTGTTGTGCTTTTCCTTCTTATGCTCATTTGAATGTTAGCAGTAGAAATATATTTATCACAGAAGACTTTAGAGGGAAACTAGCAGATGTTGCTGCACCAGAGAACCATGCTAGAGGTCTAGTTTCTGAGAAAGTTGACATTTTTGCATTTGGGGTTATGTTACTTGAACTGATCTCTGCAAGAGAAGATATTGAAGGGAAATTAGTGACAGATTCTGTAGGGTTTTTGGGGGGAGGAGGAGGAGGAAATGAAGGTGGTTGCTTTGAAGGTTTAAGGAGTTTTATGGATCCTAATTTGAAGGATAATTATCATCTTGCAGAGGCTTTGTGTTTGGCTGTTTTAGCAAAGGCTTGTGTAGCTGATGATCCCTTGCACAGACCAACCATGGATGATATCATGAAGGTCCTTGCAAAAATGGTTTCTCCACAACAACCAGAGAAATAATAATTAGTCTTTGTAAATTTAGCATTGCTAAGCATTAATTGCCTGTAATATTGTGTATTTATGAGGAATTTCCTTTTCTTTGACATGACAATCATGAAAATCTCTGTACTTTGATATCCTTGTGTTAAAAGAGAACAAAATAAAGACCCATTCATATAAGTTTGGGTGTAAAGAAGAGTCAGGAGTAAAATATAGAGTACTTCCACTGATCCTTCTCTCCACTAAATTTCTCTATCATTAGATTACCTATTAATTGTTGGGATTTATTGTGTAAAAATATTATTATCATTTAATATTTAACATTACAATAATATTTTTAATATAGTCTAAAATCTCAGTCATAAAAAGCTAATTCAATGGTGGAGAAAATAAATAGAGAGAGCATGGAACAAGGAGTTAGTAAAGATATTCCTTTCCCGAAAAATAGGAGCGGGAACACTAAGAGAAAAATTCAAAAAATGGCAAGAAAATGTATTATTTTTTAGAGGTTTCCTTCTTACTATTTTTTCTCTCCCAATCTTTTCTCCGTCCAAACATAAATATGGGTGAGTGTTTGGGTAACTTTGAAACCATTATTTCAAAAGCTCTTTTCCACAGGTTGAAACAAAACCCATCTCACATACTTACCTCATAAGTCGTAAAAATCAGTGTCGTGTAACCTGGACAGGACCGGCTGGTCCGGCCTGGAAACCGGCGAATCGGCTGGTAACTGGTCCGGTTCGAGTTACAATTTTTTTTTAAAAAAATTAATTTTTCCTTTATAGTTTCATACTATAAGCCTAAAATCTTCAATTTCTCACCAGTTTGGCCTCGGTCTGACCCACTGGCCTTTAACCCAATACCCCGACCGATTCAATACCCAGTCCAGGTTTTAATACTTTGGTAAAAACTATTCTCGAAAAGCTAATCCAAACACATTAAAGCTATGTTTGGAATAGTTTTTTTTAGAAAATAAGTGCTTATTACGTAAGTCGAGATAAAATTTCTCTCACATACTTACCTCGTATACCGTAAATCACGATTTATAAGCACTTATAAGTCAAAATTAAGCTATCCCAAACGATCATTAAGTGTGTGTTTGGATTAGTGTTAATTCTTAGAAATTGATAATATTCCAGCATATTTTCTTCTATTTTTAACTATTTTTTGGATTCAAATTAAGCATAGAAAGAGTTAATAAAAGAAAATGTGCATATTAGAGTAATAAGCCAAAGTTGAAGTAGAACAATATATTGTGTTTTAGTTCAAAGGAAAAGTTTGAACTTATGCATGCTCTCTTTTGTAAGAGGATAGAGACAAGTTGGGAAGCTTTTAAAAGATTAAAGAATAAAGCTTTTAGTAGCAAAGATCAAAGAAAGCTCATGGGCCAGGGGAAGTTGCTATGTTGTTGGCTTAACCAATAATACATGTGCTGAAGCCAATGGAGATATGGATTCACTGTGGCATATGCTTCAGCCAATTACATGTGTGCTGAAGTAGACGGGGTGAAAACTTACTGTGTCATATGTTTCAACACTTGACCGTTGGCTGAAGCCAACGAGATCAGAACTTTCTATGTCATATGCCTCAGCATACCACAGTGTGCCGAAGCACATGACAGACAGTGCAATCATGCATTTTACTTGCTGAAACGTATGTGAAAGGTTTTTAAGCAAGGGATAAGCCGAAAATAAGTTATTCTATAGTTTTCAAGTGTTCTTAGGAGCATTGTGTGCTAGGGTTGGGGTTCTTGAGGAGCTTGGAGTAAAGGAGGGAGCTTGGGAAGAGATTTGAAGTTTCTTTGACTTGGTTTTCCTTCCTCTTCTCCATTTTTTCTCTTGTATTCTGCTATATATGGCAGTCATTGTTTTGCATAGTTTTAGTTAGTTCATGACTATGTGTAGCTAGACTCCTCATTTTAGGGTTGTTTTGAATCCTTGTATGGATTAAGTACTCATTTCCCCTTTATATTCGTGATTAATGATGAGATTATACTGATTTTACTCTTTACTTAATGCTTATTGTTGATTGGCCACCAACAAGATTGTTGGGTTCACTTGATTAATGCTTGAGAGAGCTAGATTGAGTGTAAAACTTGAGTTAAATCGTGTGAAAGATTGAAACTTACTAATTAAATGGATGGTTTTATTAATGAGGTAGAGATACACTCACTGACCTCATATAGCCAAATAGGATTTATTATGAAAATTAGGATTTAATTAGATAATTAAGAGATTAATTAATTAATTAAACTATGCATCTATTTTGAGACTCGAGGTAGCACTTATAGGTAATTTAGTATCCTTGACTAGTAAAATCTCACATTAAGTAGCACACATCGAGGGGATTTAAGTGAGTGCTTTTGAAATACAAGGGGGATAAACAATCCTAAGTTTCATTAAATAATTGAAATTCTAAAGAATAATTCTTTTTTATAAATTTTTAGTCTAAAAACAGTTTTAAATTTCTCTTTCACCTCAAAAATATGTTTTGGCTTTACTTAATTAAATTCACTAAGCTCAATGCTTGACCAATTTGTTACTTAAATTCTCGTGGGAACAATATTTACTTATCACTTTATTACTTGACGCGATCCGTACACTTACGGTAGCGAACAATTAGCTTTTCGAAAATAGCTTTTACGACTTATAAGGTAAATATATGAGAGGAGTTTTGTCACGACTTATGGAAAATGGCTTTTAAAACCAAGATTTAGGGTTTATCCAAACACACACTAAGAGTTAAATCGTTGTGATGTGACAAGTAATTTCAGCTAGTCATCTCACAGTTAAAGAGAATGAGGATTTGACCGGTTCAGAGAAACTCTTCTTCCTGCTCGTTCCTTGAAATTAAACTGTGACTTATAGGAGGGAGGAGTTTTCAGGCAATATTAGTTAAATCGTCAACGTCAAACTAATTTTACATTTAGAGTTGTTTTTGTTGTTGTCCCTATCCACCATAATTTAGCAAAAATTGATGATTCAGCTCTATGTTTCGTAGTGATTTGGAAGTGAATAGAAAGCAGATTCTGTTTACATTAATGATTGAATGGTGGCATCATATAACGAAATTATTAATTAATTCTTAAAGTTGTCCTTGTCACATCATAACAAGAGCCTGTAATCAAACTGCTGGTTCTTTTGCCGTTAATTTATACCATTAATTACGTGTATTGCTTGTTCCCACAGGGATTGTCTTCATTGGAAACACCTCACACAAAGGGGAATCCACAACCCCAGCTAAATGTTCCAAATGTGACATGGCGATAACAAATAACTCCAATGCAGCCCATTGGCTTAACAGCTTAATTATTACTAATTAATTAAATACATTTTTTATGTTATCATCCGGCATCCGGTTCGTGGTTCGTGGCTCGTGGTTGCCCCTTCTAACACAAATGTCTCTTCTAGGACTTGAATTCAAGATCCAGGCGGTTTAGTGGAGTCTTACACTACTAGACCAACTCTATATTGATAATTAAATACATATAACATAGGTACACTAAAGTCTCTAAACCAAGACGTCTTTGGGTAATCAGTGACAATTGTGTTGGTGGGATGTGATAAGGAATATCTTGGGTCAATTAAGATATATCTGGGGTTATATACTAAATAGGGATATTTATTCATTAGAATTAGGATTTTATTTGATTACCCTTTAATATATGTAATAACTCAATAAAATAGGATATTTAGGTTATTCTATAATTATCTCGGTTATTTAGGATTAGGATTTGATCCATATGATTTAGATTTAAATTTGAATTTAAATTATTACTAGTATATATTATTTTATTATTCCTAGAACCCTACAATAGAGTTAGCTAGGGTTTCTCAATTATAATCAGAATTGACTATTGAATTAAATTCATATTTTCTTGGTTTCTTTCCCTTTTCTTTTTCCCTCTCAGTTTCACATCATATATGGGCACACAGAGCCAACATGATAGTGTCCTAAAATATTGAGTTTACAAGTCAATCGGCCACTCGCACAAAACTCACTTAGCCCATCTTCTATTGAACTTCTCATTCATGTCCCAAGAGCTTAGAGTTAATGAAGTAATTAATGTCTGATTGAGAGAAGATAAACATTACTACCTCCAGTCCTAAATATAAGACAAAGTTGACTTTTTTGCAGAAATTAAGGAAGCTAATTAAATTAGCTTAAAGTATTTATATTTATATTTTTTTCTCCAAACTAATTAGCTTGACTAATAAACTGATATATAATCTAAATATGCACAATAAATTATATGATTAAGTAACTTATTTACCTTTCTTAATCTCTCCAAAAAAAGTTAACTTTATCTTATATTTAGGACTGGGGGAGTAACTTAGAACATGCCCCTGTTCACTACATAATAGCAAGCGCATTTGTAAATAACTTTTTATTGGACTAAAACATAAACATAAACTGATGAAACATGGGAGAGAATAATAGCCCAGAGGCAAACGGTTGTTTAATTTATTAAGGTAGAAGATATATTCGAATTGGACAGTGCGTTGTAGATCATTCTTTTTTAGTGGCCAATTATGTTATTGGTTCATAGAGTTGCACCAAACAGTTGTTTATTGCCTGCAGTGGCCTAGCATTAATCTCTGCATCCTGCAAAATAAAATAGTTGCCAAGTGTACCTAACGATCCAAAAATTAAAGAAAATTATATATATATTTTTGGTTGTTTAGAGTTTTTCCCCCCTTTGAGATATATAAAAGTATAGTGTTAAGTAACTTACGGCATCAACAGCTTCTCGGAGCAATTTGACGTGCTCTTCTGAAGCAGTTCTCACCTGCGGGGTAATTAATTCCGAAAAGTTTGGTAAAGCACTATTAATTCAAACAGTAGGGAATTTAAAGAGCTTAAAAACCTTAACATGGGAAAAATATTATAGTGAAAGGCGTAAGTACAATAGAATCTTTATAAATTTTAAGTTATAAACGAGAGTCGCTTCAAAATTACAACCAATTCCTCTCAAAAAGTTTTTTTTTTGGGGCCAAAGATAAGATCTTTGCATGCACTCTTATTCTCAAAGAATGAGTAGAACATCAAGCAGATAAGCTTGACAAGGATAAAAACACAAAGATAATAAAAAAAAACCTTCTAATTACAATAACTAAAATAAAAAGAATAACTTCGCGTCCATTTAAAGAAAATATCAATGTTCACGTTGTTATATAGTTTTCCTCTTTTAATTTTGTGATAAAAAAACACACAACAATACATGTTAAAGAAAGATATATACCATCATCATGATCATAATTAATGATAATTAAGGAAGAGAATAATTTAGTAAATGAAGGAGGAGGCAGAACAAACCTCGGCAAGGATGGTCCAAATAACGTTTTCAGTACAAGGAGGTGTGGACGTGTGGTGAGAGAACCCCTGTATCTGTAATACCTCAAGTTACTTGGTTTAATCAGCATATAGGATCTACTATTCCCACGTTTTCTTATGTTTTTCCCGTATTGGATATGGCCTTTATCTTATTCATTAACTATATATGAATTAATTCCCACAATAAATTAATTAGTCACTTGCGATGCATATGAGAGATACATACTATACGTTCACAATAAATTTAAAGAAACGAAAAAGAAATAATGCATATCTGATGATTTTTATATAATTATTACCAGGGACAAGAAGCCATCTGGTTCACCAAACTTGTACAGAATCCCAATTGCGGCTGTTTCTCCTGCTTCCGTTTGGTGCACCATATGTAGCTCGAGATCAAGCCTGCAATTTAATTTAATTAATGCGTCTCAACTTCATTTAACTTCAATGAGACACAAATAATAAAGCACTTGCAAATAATAATAATAATAATAATAATAATAATAATAATAATAATAATAATAATAGTTTCAAGTTTTAAATACTACCCGTATGTACCGTTGGCCATCGATGGCGTGTTATGAGAAAGTTGATTTAAGGTTGATATAATAAATAGAGAGTAAATGGAGAAAGAAATCAATTGAGACACCCTTCTCCCCTATAATCTTGACTATCTTTTAAAACCTCTTAATGTATACAATTAATAAGGATACTTTGAGAAAAAAATGATAAATATGGAAGACAAAGTGGCTTGGAGTATTATATTTAGAAATAAATTCAACCCTCATTTAGCTTTTATATTAAGGACCAAAGGTAGTATTGTAGGATTTTGTGGAGTGCTTTTTTGGGGGGGGGGATTGATGATCTAGGTCCACGGTAAGTTTATGTATATATATCGGGGTTTTGGACCAGTATTATTTTAATAATTTCACTTTTAAAAAGATGAACGGGAGGACCAAAGAAAGAAGATCGACGTTTTATGTTGACCCGTAGGATTAAAAAAATAAACTCTATATCCATATTAATTAATCAGGGGGTTTTTTTAAAAAAATGGCTAAATTCAGACTGTATCCGTACGTTAATCAAAATAAGTAATTAATGAGATGTAGATTAAGTTGAACGCAATTAATTAATTACCATGACATAATGACCTATATTTTTAAGAGTGGCGTTGGCAGGGTGGTAATTCATTTGTAGATTCCCTAAATGAGACACTACTTGAGCCCCTTCATTGATCAAATCAATGGGTGATTGCATTATTCCACTTTTGCACATACTCCATTCTGTTTTGATCTCTCCCCATCGAGATGGTCCATTGCCGCCTTCTTTGTAACTAAACTCACTTTCACCCTCTGTTAAATAAGCCATCAATCAAATTCAACCAATAAAATTGAAAGTTAAAACTCATCAAGCAAAGCAAACGAGTAAGTAAGAGTTTATATTTGATCTCAAACAAGCGTAGCATTGAAACGTACGCGTATGTGTGTGTATTTCATGTGTGAAGGGATTAGTATGGTATAACTACTACCTCTGGTACTTAATATAAAATAGATTTTGTAGTTCAATTTGCTCTACAATGTGAATCGTGAATCTTATAATATTAAGGATTGGGGATATGTTAGAAAGTGACTTCTTACGCGCTTTTGAACAAGCTGGTAGGCAAGACAACAAATACAGTAGAGCAAATAAACTGTAAATTGTAATATCCCAAATTGAGTGAAGGTTAAATTTTCTAAAAAGAAAATTTAAATGGGAATTAGATAATAAGTCAAAGTATAGAACCTACGAAATTTAAGGAATCTTAAATTAGACAAAGGGAAAAATTAGGGTCTAGTATATGTAATTAATAGGATGGTACTTAGTATAAAATAGATTTTGTAGTTCAATTTGCTCTACAATGTGAATCGTGAATCTTATAATATTAAGGATTGGGGATATGTTAGAAAGTGACTTCTTACGCGCTTTTGAACAAGCTGGTAGGCAAGACAACAAATACAGTAGAGCAAATAAACTGTAAATTGTAATATCCCAAATTGAGTGAAGGTTAAATTTTCTAAAAAGAAAATTTAAATGGGAATTAGATAATAAGTCAAAGTATAGAATCTACGAAATTTAAGGAATCTTAAATTAGACAAAGGGAAAAATTAGGGTCTAGTATATGTAATTAATAGGATGTGTGTGTGTGTGTGTGTGTGTGTGTGTGAATCTTATAATATTAAGGATTGGGGATATGTTAGAAAGTGACTTCTTACGCGCTTTTGAACAAGCTGGTAGGCAAGACAACAAATACAGTAGAGCAAATAAACTGTAAATTGTAATATAAATTAGGGTCTAGTATATGTAATTAATAGGATGTGTGTGTGTGTGTGTGAATCTTATAATATTAAGGATTGGGGATATGTTAGAAAGTGACTTCTTACGTGCTTTTGAACAAGCTGGTAGGCAAGACAACAAATACAGTAGAGCAAATAAACTGTAAATTGTAATATCCCAAATTGAGTGAAGGTTAAATTTTCTAAAAAGAAATACATCTTCATGATTCACGTAGCAACACTTATCTCACTTTCTTCAACCATATAACCCCACACTTCATGCACTCCCTCACTCTCCGTTGCTTCAAGTCAGCAAAGAAGAGACAGTTTTAGAAAGAGAGAAAACAGAGTTGAGAAAGGGAGAGAGACGTGAGTGAAAGAGGTGAACGGAGGAAGAAGGAAGTGTTAAACCTTACATGCAACACCATAAACGTTTTTAGGTGAGTCTTCTCTATCTCTTCCCATTGTTATTTCGTTGGTTTGGACTGTTCATGAGGATTTATAGCTGCTAGAGGTTGTGTAATTCTAAAAACAAGTTGCTGTCATGGGTGGACATAAAACAGAGCATGTATATTGATTTTGGGACGAATTTTGGTACTTCTTTGGTTTGGTTTTTCTGTCATTAAACACGACTTGATGTTGGGAGTTCTTAGGGTCGAATTTCTGGAGGATTAGAATACATAAGCACGAGAATATGTAAGTTTTCTTTGCCTCTGTTTTGCTGGCCGAAAAACAGAGTACATACCTGAAAATTGTGAAATCTTAAACAGAGGCTATAGATGGAATTTTCCAATGGGTCTTTTTGTATAGATAGTTTAGGATGTTTAGTTGATGATAGAATCAAGAAAAGTATAATTTGGAGTAAAAATGGATGAGTTCTTTATTTTTGAAGTTAGACTGTCAAAACTGACATTTTTTGGAGTTAGTCAGTTTCATGTTGCGTTTTGACCAAACAAACCTTAATGAAAAATTATGAAGTTTTATAGGAATATAATATACATTTATATATTTCCAATGAATCTAAGAATGCATTATTTTGATATATGTGGAGAGAGTTATGATTTTTCAAAGTTAAGTCAGAAACAGGGGTCATTCTGAACGTTCAAGTTTGGTAGTTATGATTTTCGATAATTCCAGGAAAAATTATATAACATCTAGTAGTTTTGATATTTTTCCATGAAACTACACTTAAAGAGCTTTCCAAGAATTTTAGAACACTCCATTTTGATTTTTGTAGAATTAGTTATGATTTTTAGAAGTTGAGCTCTGTTTCTGAAATGCAATCTGGAACAGTAGTAGTTGGCTGAATTTCTGGGTAATATATGCAATCAGTAATTATCTTTGGATATTTTTCCATGAAAGTAAATTTAAAGAGCTTCATATAGGCTTTGGAATCAGTCAATTTGGAATTTTCTAGAATTAGTTATAAATTTTCAAAGATGACTGAAAATCTGTCAGTTTCTGGAAAATTGTGAAACTGTCATTTTGCAGTGCTTTTGCAAAAACCGAGGTTAAAAATAGATTTCTTGAGTGAAAATGTGTCGGAAGAGGCCATATCAAAATTTCTGAAAAAGTACGTTCGGATCAGGTATGGTGGGGCCGGGACCGGGTCCCAGTAGCATTTTGGTAATTTTTCAATATAGACTAATATAACCACAAAAAACACTATAGAAGTATCTAAAGTGGTACGTGAATGAGTTTTAACATAATTCTCGTACATTTAAAATTTTAGGACCGGATTAATCGCCTAAGCCGTTGGCACGTAGTTCAATGAACTATTCTTGTGTAGCAAAAAAAAGGGACATAAGGTAGTAACTCTATCTCTCATACACTATGTGAATGTTGATATGCTGTATGTTGCTATATTCTATGATATGAACATGTGCCTGGGGCACATTACCTAGCTGTGGTATGGGACTCAGTTGAGGTATGCGGACATGTAGGGGATCCAAACAATCATTTGGCCCTGAGTATTGTATACACACACGTTATAGTATGAATTTTCATGTTTACATTATATGGTGCATTGCATATTTAATTTTTGCATTTTATATGATGGATTATGTGTTATTGCTGAGATTCCTTGGAATCTCATCCTTTTTCATAAATAAATAATGTTCCAGTGGGAACTAGTGGCTCCAAAGGCAAAGTGATAGACATGGGCAATTGAGATGTATAGGTCCCAAGATTAGAGTTATTTGGTTATATTAGTTTAATTTCAATATGTTGGATATTTGGGACAAAATTTGTACACATTACTCTATGAATATCGAAATGTAAACGAGTGTTGGCACAAATCAAGAGTGGTGTGGCAGCAACTTTTCCCATTAATTCCAACTCTTTTATCTTCTTGGGGTTTAAACTTCGTTCAAAGATCTATATGGTTGGAGAAAGAAGCGTAGTTGTACGTTTATGAGGACACAAATGCATCTATATTTAGAGGAACAGTTTGAACATAGAGCCTTAGTTAACTATATATTAAGCACGTGTCATCAATCCATCAATATGCTCTTGTAAATCTCGTGGCTCTACATGCTGATTGGTTAAAGTAATTTGCTTACTTGGCTAATTTATGTGCTTAGGTGGCATCCTTGGTGATTTGCTTTCGTGGCTATGGTTATTTAGTATGTGGTTCATTGAATTGTTTTGCTTTTAGTGATTTGCTTACGTGGCCATGGTTCTCTTAGTATGTGGTTCATTGAGTTACTCTTATAAATCCCGTGGCTCTGCACGTTGATTAGTTCAAGTAATTTGCTTACTTGACTAATTTACGTGATTATGTGGCACCCCTGGTGATTTGCTTATATGGCTATGATTATCTTAATATATGGTTCATCAAGTTGTTTCAATTTTGGTGATTTACTTCCGTGGCCATGATTATCTTGTATGCGGTTCATTGAATTACTCATATAATCACGTGGCGCTACAAGCTGAAGTAATTAATTTCTTACCCGGCTAATTTACGTGCTTATGGGGCACCCTTGCATTGGTGGTCTACTTACGTGGCTATAATTATCTTAGTACGTAGTTCATTGAATTGTTTCAATTTTGAAAACTTGCCTAATTACCTGGCCATGCATAATTATTTTAGAATGTGGTTCATTGAACTGTTTTGTTTCATAATTATCTTAGTATGCGGTACTCTCCTCTAAAATTCTTAACTACAGATACTTACCACGTTCCATTCAGAGTGCCCAGAGACTTGGTTAATTAAGTACTTGAGTTGTTGTATTTTACTTTTTAGATGTGAATAGCTTGTGAATGTGATGAAATTTTTGTATTTGGCACTCATCTCTTAGTAGACGAAATTTTTGTGCTTGGAACTCTCTCTTCAACCGACCATGTGAAAGAGGTAGTTATGGACCAATTTCTGTTTAAGGAGAATGATAAAAAAATACAATTTAAATTTCAAAATCCCGCTGACAAGAAGAATAATGGGATTGACAATGTAAATCTTTATCAAAGAATTAATTTAGGATTTTGAAATTTAAGTAATATTTTTCTGTCATTTTTTCTTCTATTCATGATGTTCACTGCTTGTTAAATCATGTCTTCATGCGAATGAGTTAAGAATTGGTCTCTTGTGATAATATTAGTTGCTTCTATATAATCACTGTAGGACTCAACTTTCTTGAAACCATTAAATCAGAGAAGTTGCAATATCCTTTAATGATTCCCAGGACTTCTGTTTATTACATGTATAAAAAAAATAGATCAGCTTTGCGCAAAAACTTGTCAACCAAGCTCCATATATATGTGCTTGTCCCTAATTATCTCCATATGTAGCCGTTTTTCATGACCGAGTCATTTAATTATCTCTAGTCAAGTATTGAAATTTTGATTGACCTTTTCCTTAACTTGTCTATCCCAAGGAGCTTTCAGAATACATTTCCTATATCACATCATCAATTAAAAAGTTGTCCTTATATATCACATCATAGCAAGACGTACGAACCTGTAACCGAACAGCTATTTCTTTTGCATTTAATTTATATACCATGATGTATATTGCTTGTTCCCACAAGGCTTGTATTTATTGGAAACACCTCACAATAACAAATAACTCCAATGCAGCCCATTGGCTTAAGCTCAACGGCTTAATTATTAATTAATTAATTAAATAAGTGCACTGAAGTCTAAACCATGACATCTTTGGGTAACTAGTAACAAGATGATGTCTTAAAATATTGAGTTTATAGGTCAATCCACTCGTATAATTCTCACTTGGTCTATTTCCTTCTATAGAACTTCTTATTCATGTTTAACCCCAGAGTTTAGAATTAATGGAGTAAATAATGTCTGATTGAGAGAAGATAGAGATTTATGTAACTTAAAACACCCTGTTTATTTTATATAATATAGTAAGCTACAAAGTGTAATACAGGGATATCTAGCAAAATACATTGTTATATTATTTTTATTTTTATTGGGCAGTGCGTTGTAGATCAATCTTCTTTAGTACCCTTTGGTTGATAGAGTTGCACCAAACGGTCGTTTATTGGCTGCAGCGGCCTAGCATTAATCTCTGAATCCTGCAAAATAAAATATATAGTTGCTAAGTGTACCTAACGATCCAAAAAAAGAAGAAAGACTACATATTTCTGGTTCTTTAGAGTTTTTTTCCCCTTTTGAGTTGTATAAAAGCAATGTAATAAGCAACTTACGTCATGAACAGCATCTCGAAGCAATTTGACTTGCTCTTTTGAAACAGATCTCACCTGCGGGGAAATTAATTCCGCACACAGCTTAGTTAAGAAATTCAAACACAGGAAAGGAGATTAAAAACCTTTACATGGCAAAAGTATTGCACAGTCAAAGGCGTTAGTGCGAGAAGAATTTTTCTTTAAAAAAAAAAAATTATAAACGAGAGTCTCTTCAAAATTACAACCAACTCCTCTCAAAAGTTTTTTTTTTTTTTTGGGCAAAAGATATTATCTTTGTATGCACTCTGCTGAAACACAACATGAAGCAGATAACCTAGTATAAAAACACAAAAAATAATCAAACAAATCTTTTAATCAATTACAAGAACTAAAATAAAAAGGATAAGTTTAATTTGTATCACTTTTAATTTTAAGAAGATAATGTTAAAAGAAAGATTCCACCACCACCACCACCATCATAATGATAATTAAGGAAGAGAATAATTTAGCAAATGAAGGAGGAGGCAAAACAAACCTCCGCAAGGATGGTCCAAGTAACGTTTTCAGTGCAAGGAGGTGTAGTGAGGGAACCCATGTATCTGTAATACCTCAAGCTAGTTGGTTTAATCAGCCCAGGATCAACTATTCCCGCGTTTACTTCTTTTTTATCCTCATAAGATATCGCCTTTAACTCATCCCTCAACTATATATAAATTAATAATTAATTAGTCACTTGCATGAGACATACATATATATACACGTTCACCATAATAAATTAAAAGAAACGAACAAGAAATAAAGCATATCTGATGATTTTTAATTATCTCTTACCGATGACAAGAAAGCATCTGGTGCACCAATCTTGTACAAAATCCCAATTACGGCTGTTTCTCCTGCGTCCGTTTGGTGCACCATATGTAACTCTAGATCAAACCTGCAATTTAATGCATCTCAACATCATCTAATTTCACTCAGACACATGTAAAACACTTTTATAAATTATATTGAACTTGACTACAATCATCATCAATAATAGTTGTTATAAAAAGTTGAGAGATCATTTATAAATTTTGCGCCTGCATGTTGTAAGTATATAATAAGCGGAACAACTCATTTTTTTTTATCGGGAAATTAAATATAGAATTATAGACAATATATATAGAGGAGTTAACCCATGGCAAAAAAAAAAAATATATATATATAGAGGAGTTAACATTAATTTATATACCTTTTGCCATCGATGGTGTGTTCTGAGAAAGAATGCCAGTGGCATTGTCTGAGAACATATCTAGTTTCGTTGATTTGCAGATAGCCTGCGCCTCCAACCCATTCCAACTTCGTACGTACATTCACCCCCACACAAAAAAAGTCAAGCCCTAATAGTAGAGATAGATAGATAAATAGAGAGCGGGGGAGAGAAGAGAGGGAGATCATCACATCGTACGGTTGGAGGACATTTGTCAATTTCCATGATCCACAGTGTCATCTTCATTCATACGAGTACACAGCATAGGATTTTGCGGTCTGATTTTTTTTGACAAATTCTAGGTCCACAGTTAATATGTTTATATATATATATATATATCGTGGTTTCCAGATAATATTATTTTAATAATTTCACTTTTAAAAAGTGAAACAGAACAGAGACAGAGAATGAGAATGTGAACAAGAGAATGAGTTGCAGCCAACGTTGACCTTCATGTGATGTATGTAATGACGTGAGGGGTTTGGTGAAGGTTGCCAGAATTGACTTTTCCATTATTTTAAGCATTTATGAGGTTTTGAGTTTGGTTATAAATAGGCTTCGTTTTTCATTGTAAAACATCAAGAATTTGGATAAACATATTTGAGTTTGGTTTCTATACCATTTTGGTACCAGAGCTGAGTTCTAGAGAGCCAGAGAGCGAAAGAGTGAGGAGTGGGTGAGAAAAAAAAAACGTGAGAAAAAGGGGGTGTTGGATTTTCACTCTCGGAGCGTTTTTTTGAAGAAACCGACCTCACCATCGTGTTCAGAAGGCCGAAAAACCTAGGAATAGCCTCGGTCACCGCCGAAAAACACCTCCACGCGCCTCCACGGACGTCGCCGGAAAGTCGCCGGAATTTCAGACGGTTGCCGGAGTCCAGAGGTTGAAGACGACCCAGTCAGCTGCCACGTCATCACTGTCTGACCAGTCAGCGCCACGTCGTCCAATCACTGAATGCCACGTGTCATAACCGCCACGTCATCAATCCCAGTCAGCCCAACTTTCAGAAATTACATTTTCGTCCCAAATTTCTGCCGAAATTACATTTTGGACCCCAAAACTTTCTGAAATTACATTTTGGCCCCAAATTTCTGCCGAAATTACATTTTGGACCCCAAAACTTTCTGAAATTACATTTTGACCCCAAATTTCTGCCAAAATTACATTTCGGACCCCAAAACTTTCTGAAATTATATTTTGACCCCAGATTTTTGCCAAAATTATGTTTCGGACCCCAAAATTTTATGAAATTACATTTTGACCCCATATTTTTTGTCAAAATTACATTTCCATCCCTGAAAGTTATGAAATTACCTTTCTACCCCATTTGTCCATAAAATTTCCAGTTTTACCCCTTACTTGCCATAAAAACCGATCATATCCTTATACTTTTCCATCCTATACCTAACCTCACAAGAACAATTCCAAAATGCCTCCAAGACGCAGAAACACACGCGAGATTGAGATGGATGAGATGAGACACCGGATACAGGAACTGGAAACCACTGTACAAACGCAGCAAGCCATGCTAGAATCTCGCAGTAAATATCCAGAGGATGATTCAGATAACAATAGTTCGTCGTCCACTGACTACCGCCATCGTCCTCAACAACAGTCATTCCGCCTTAATGACATTAAGGTAGACATTCCTGAATTCGAGGGAAGACTCCAACCGGACGAATTCATTGACTGGCTACAAACAGTTGAACGAGTCTTTGAGTACAAAGAGATTCCAGATCAGCAGAAAGTTAAAATTGTTGCCATCAAATTAAAGAAACATGCCTCCATATGGTGGGAGAATCTAAAAAGAAGGCGTGAAAGAGAAGGAAAAAGCAAGATAAGAATGTGGGACAAGATGCGACGCGAGCTCTCACGTAAGTTTCTTCCAGAAAATTATTATCAAGATAATTTCCTTCAAATACATCATCTTCGCCAAAAGGCTATGTCTGTAGAGGAATATACGAGGGAATTTGATAAGCTCATGATGAAGTGTGATATCCAAGAAAGGGAGGAGCAAACAATAGCCCGTAATCTTGGAGGGTTGAAAACTAACATTGCCCATCCAGTACAGCTCCAACAATACTGGACTCTGGATGACGTCATTCGTCTAGCCATCCGTATTGAGAAACAGTTGCCAAAAAGGTTTCCGTTTCAATCGTCTTCCTCCACTGAAATTCCTTTTGATCGACATGAAATACACATGCATCAGCCTACACAAATGCATCAGCATAGCTCCTCAAGCAAGCCCACACAAGTATATCAACCTAGCTCTTCAAGTAAGCCTCCACTTAAGGTTGCCAAAGAATTTAGCTCTAAAGCACCTAAGTGTTTCAAATGCCAAGGGTTCGGTCATATCGCTTCAGAATGTCCTACCCGCAGAGTTGTTACTATTATTGAAGGGGAAACTTTTGCAATATTTGAAGAAGAAAAGGATTCTATGCCTGATAAAGAGCTGATCCTTGATGAAGAGCCAATTTTTGATGAAGAAATCATTCCTCCTGATTATGGTGAAACACTTGTGATTAGACGAAGCTTGCACACAGCCATAGAGGAAGAAGAGCATTGGCTACGTCACAACATTTTTCATACTCGCTGCACTACTCAAGGTAAAGTTTGTGACGTCATTATCGACAACGGAAGCTGTGAAAATGTAGTCTCTAACTACATGGTAGAAAAGCTGCAACTACCAACTCACAACCATCCGTACCCGTACAAACTCCAATGGTTTAACAAAGGAACCGCGGTAAAAGTGTCCAAACGATGCCTTGTTACTTTCTCTATCGGTAAAAGGTATCACGATGAAGTTTGGTGTGATGTTGTTCCGATGGATGCTTGTCATCTTCTTCTGGGAAGACCTTGGCAATATGATCGACACGCTCGATACGATGGGTTTGCAAACACATATTCCTTCCAGAAGGATGATGTGAAGATTCAGCTTGAACCTTTGCCACCAGATAAACACGTCAAAATCAAAAATAAGCCCAAGTCATTTTTACTAAAGCATAAAGTTTCAGATCAATCTCCATTCATTGATGATGATGTTGTTTGTGACTCGAGGACGAGTCTTGTCCAACCCCGGGAGAATGAAACAGAACAGAGACAGAGAATGAGAATGTGAACAAGAGAATGAGTTGCTGCCAACGTTGACCTTCATGTGATGTATGCAATGACGTGAGGGGTTTGGTGAAGGTTGCCAGAATTGACTTTTCCATTATTTTAAGCATTTATGAGGTTTTGAGTTTGGTTATAAATAGGCTTCGTTTTTCATTGTAAAACATCAAGAATTTGGATAAACATATTTGAGTTTGGTTTCTATACCAAAAAGATAAAGGGAGAATTACAGTTCGGACCTGTCCAAGAAAAAAAATAAAAAATTGGTCCCCTAAGGTTGTTAAGCTCGCTCCTCAGATTGTTAATTCAGGCTTCTAAGATTGTTAACTGGATCAATTTTTCATTTTTTTCCTTAGACAGAACCTAACTATAATTCTCCCAAATATAAACGGAAGGACTTAACGACCAAAGAAAGAAGTTTGATTTTTCATGCTGCCTCGTAGGATTAAAAAGACATAAAACTCAATAATCTATACCCATGCTAAACGGGTGTTTTATAAAAAATGACTAAATTCAGACTGTATCTGTACGACAATCAGAAGAATAAGTAATTAATTAATAAGATAGATATTAAATTAAGTTGAAGGTAATTAATTAATTAATTACCTCGATATCATGGCCTCTATTTTTTAGGGGGGCATTGGCAGGGTGGTAATTCAGTTGTAGGGGCCCTAAATGAGACACAACTTGAACCCTTCTATTCATCAAATCAATGGGAGATTGCAGTGTTCCAGTTTTGCACATTCTCCATTCTGGTTTTATCTTTCCCCATCGAGATGGTCCATTTCCTTCGTCTTCATCGTAGCTAAACTCACTTTCATCCTCTGTTAATTCAACCATTAAAAAAAATTAAAAGTGAAAACTCATCAAGCAAAGCAAATGAACGAGTAAGTGAGAGCTTATATATGTTAGAAAGTGAGTTCTTACCAACTTCTGAACAATTTGCTGGTCGAGAGAACAAACATAGTAGAGCGAATAAACTGCAAATTAAGAGTCGTGTGGCTGCAACTTTCTCCATTGATTCCAACTCTTTTATCTTCTTGGGGTTTAATTAATCTTCGAAGCTCTATATATATATGGTTGTATGTTTATAAAGCTGTATGTTTATAAGGACACAAACGCATCTATATATCAAGGACCGGTTTGAACAGATGGGGCTTTAGTTAACTATTAAGCATATGTCATTCCGTTGAAAATCCTGACAATTTTTAATACTCCGTCCGCTCCTAATTAAACGTAGGAGCTAGTCAGAAGTGTTATTTTAGTTTTAAATAATACAAGAGTTCAATTCACTCTGTTTTTAAAAATTTATAATTCTTTCTCAAATCATACATACTCCTTCCTTCAGTCCTAAAATGTAAGTTTTAAATTTGTGAATGTGTCATTTTATTGTGTTTTTTTCAACTTTACCCGTTATCTATATTTGTTGTGTTTATTTTCTTTCTCACTTATCCTTCTTATAAATAAAGGCAGAGTTGAAAAATATATATTTATTACTCTTAACTAATTTTAGCAGTTTTTTTTTTCTATAAACACAAATGAATTATTTAAAACTTATAATTAAGGATGGGGAGAGTATTAATTATGCATATATTGTGGGAGTTTTCATCAAGAAGTATATAATTCCAATGTCAATGATAAATAAATAGTATATTTTATATAAGTCAATGCAGATTTTTATAAATAACTAAATTAACTAATTTTCATAATCTTTATAAATTAGCTATCTGATTCTTGTATTAAGTATAGGAGGGAGTATTTCATAAAGTTAAATCAACCAACCTAGTTTGTCTGCTTGGTTAGAAAAGAAGATCTCCCCGAGGGTTCTGTTTTTTGTCGTTATCATATATGGTTTGTTCTTGTATTTTTCCCGAATATGCACGATCTCCACAAAAAATAGCCAAATTCGTTTACATTTGCGATGACGAACTTATCTTTGAAATAGAATGATTCTATTTGGCCAATTGTGTGTGTGTGTGTGTAATATGATTCCATAGTCATTTCGATCGCTTACATTTGCATGATTCTTTTTCTTGCCGTGTTAGGCAAGAGGACGTTAATTAGTAATAATTAAAGTAGACTGAGATACGAAGGTACCTAGCTACTTATTTAGAATTAAAGTTTGAAATTGAAGTATCACAGCTTCATGAATGGAGGACGGTGAATTTATTAATTTTTCATACTAGTATATATTAATTATTAATTGTCCAAGCTAATAGGAGAGGAATCAGTAGATTATATACAAGTTGTTCTTTTTAACAATCAATGGGTCGATTGGATCATTATTAGTCGGGTTGTAATTTTAGTTCCATCTAACTTAATTTGGAATATAATCTGATCAAATTCCATCATCAAATCAAACTTGCAGAATCAATACATAAAAGAGAATTAAATTTATGACAGACTGCATTATTTATATAAAATCCATATATATAATATTGTCAATTTCTCAAATTAAAAAATAACATTTGTAATTGGTATGTAAGTGTTGATGTACGTTGTACATTATGCATATCACAATATCGATATTTTTGCAGATAACTATATAATTTCTTAATTATATTGTAGACTAATCATATCATGATTATATTAAAAAATATATATAATAAAAGTATAAGTGCAAGCATATATAAGCCTGCAAGTCGTTAGTATTCTGGAAAAGGTGTGATGTGAACTGAACACTATCATCCCTTTAATCGTCCGTGTCTGCTATGTCATATTTTGAAGGAAATAGTACTATGAAGAAATCACGATTCTAAACATGACTTGAGACATTGCGAAAGAACTTGTTGAATAATAATGATTTCTTTTCTTAAACCTCTTTGATTAGTACGCAATTTCAAATTTTGACAAAAAAAAAGTACGTAATTTCAAATTAATGGTCAAAAGTTTTGACATTTCGTCTCCATTATCACAGCAAGGTAATACTTGTTATCAAAGTAATTAATTGATTAATTAATTGAATGATTGACCTGAGAAAATAGGGCTTCTTGGAAGGACGTACGGTATCAGAGCCCCAGCTGGGTTTTGTGTGTGAACGTGTGTACACGGGTCTTCTTCGCTACTACGTTTGAAAGTGTTCTGAATAATTCAAAGGGCTTTGCATTTCTATGGCCCAAAAAAAGCACGACACTACGGCAAAAAATCAGATGGTCAAAACAATTGAACATTCACCAAAAAGATGTTTCATATGTTGGAAAAATTAAACTGGGAATTTGGTGAAGAAAATTTAGCGGTATATATCAAACGCTTTGTATAAACATATAAAGTGGTTTTGAACAATTATAAACACAAAAACTTCTCAAGAAAAAGTCAGGTATTGATGCAGTTTGTGTAAATTAGTTGGTTTTGGTAACACACTAGGACTTGGCAGATATGATAACGGGCAGCCTATAGAATATGTTCATGAAATGAGTTTTATCTCGGTTTGATGTGGAAAAGGTTTTTTGAAATTGGGGTTTGTCAAACATGTATTAAATGGTAGTCAACGAGGAAAATCAATTATGAGAGCCAAAATTGTAGGTTTTTTTTTTACTAACCACCGTTGAGTCTAATAAAATTGATTAGTTTTTCACAATATGACAAACCAATATTCAAAGTTTTGTTGTGGCAACCATCAAGCCCTTGGTTTAATTGGCAAGGAGTTGTACTAGTTTAATCAAAGGTTTCGAGTTCGAGCTCTGGGAATCCAACAATTTTAAATACTTAGTGGTAGAGTTTTGCCGCCCCTGTGGTCCTACCCAGTAGACCCCTTATAAATCCTCTGAGTTAAAAGGAGGTAGGTCTAGGATTCCATACGCTCCATGCAAAAAAAAAAAAATGCTGGAAAAGATGTCTGACGATGTTTCGAATAAGATTGCCTTCAATAGAAAAATGCATGTACTTAGCAAAAAAAAAAAAAAAAAAAAAACACACAAACGGGGTTGGGTCTAGTGGAAGATGCTAACCTTCACAATGTGGCAAACTAAGATTTGAATCTCCGTTGAGAGAAGTGCCTACATTTAATATGTGATAGTGCCTCAATAGGATTACCTAAATAGGAGAAAACCCATGAAAATAAAAATCAAAGTTTTCTTTTTAAAAAAAAACATCCAAACACTTTTCTATATGGTATATATAAATAATTATGGACTCAAGACCAAAAATCACCATGTTAAAAACAATTATAAACTCAAAATGTAGATATTTTGTTAGTTGCCAATATATCATGTACATGTCAAAATCAATTATGAAAAATTGACAGTAGCGGCTTATGAGATAAAAGCATTGATAAATCTAAAATTTAATATATTTTATCCCACCGTATTCATTTATTGTGGGGATTATTTTAGGCTAATTTGGATTTATTAAATAATATTTAGATTGTTAGCCAATTTTTAGAAATAATATAAATCTGAATTAATTATGAGATTATTAGGCTTAAATTGTTAATATTTTGATTGCTATCTTGTGATTGGATAATATTTTCAAATATATGATAGATCATGATTTTATTTGATTCTTGTAGGGTAAGGAAAACCATATTAGAAGATCCTACAGTACATAATTTTTATTGAAAGCTAAAGAAGAATCTAATGATTGAATTTTATTGGACTACTTAAATTTTAATAGGCTCCAGTTTTAACCCCAAAAACCCTCTCTTCTTCTCTTTTAATTAACCTAATCGCCACAACATAGAAGAATCAGGCTGAAAACGAGGCACGAACGGACGCGCCCTCACAAGAGTTATCTTCAGTCCTGTTCTCTCTAGAAGCCGCAGATACACACACAACAAAAGTGGTCTTCATCATTCATCACTTTCAAGAGCCACATGCCCTCGCAAGAATTATCTTCATTCCAGTTCTCTCTAGAAGCCGCAGATACACACACAACAAAAGTGGTCTTCATCATTCATCACTTTCAAGAGCCACATGCCCTCCACCTATCATTCCTTTTATTTCTTTCTTCCCATCCATACCATTAAACTCTTGCGCAGATTTCCAATGGCTGTGGCTCATAAAAAACAAGCGGAAGTAGGGCAAACTGTGATGGCAGCTTAAGTTCTTTGGGAGGCAACTTGAGAGAGAGCATGGAGGAAGCTAGCGCTTAGGAGCTTGCACTTGAAGACCACGAGGGAGTATTTTTCCTTTTATCTTTTTAATTCAAGATTTAAGATAATTTAATTTTAAATAATTTTGAATTGTATTAATTAAGAACAATCTAGGTTTAGATTGTAGACATATTTTTTTTTTTGAATTGGATTGATATTTTGGATTGGTTTTGTGCTTGACAATTGCTAGAATTTTTGTTTACAAACCTTTGGATTGTCAATTAGATTATTAATTGAGTTATTAATATTAATTTAACTGTCAATTTGGTTTTTCCTCTTGATTGTTTAATTGAGTTAGTTAATTGTCTAGTTGTTTAATTGGATAACTGTAAACATGATTTCCAAAATTTATTTGAAATTAATTGCGATTGGTTTTAATGAGTTTAATTAACCAGCGCTTACATCATTATGAGTTTTCTAATTGATTAAGTGTGTTTGAGTTTGAGGGTTTCCCATGTTTCAATTAGGCAATTAAATTTATTAATTGCTCTCTTTTATCAATCTCCCTTGGGTCTGATTAATTAATTTGGGCTAGGAAAGCCAACTCCATGTAAATTCTAAATTGTTTCCTTCACCGTACCTAAAGTAAACCTCTTCTTTACCTTTTCTTATTTGATTTTCATAGGTATTAGTTCATATCTTTGCTTAGGATTTTAATTCTCCTGTATAAAAAAAAAAAAACCCCAAAAATTGTATTAGCATTCATTTAGGTTAGTTTCGTTCTTATATAAGTGTTAGAGTCATTTGCATATTGCATTTGGGCAGTAGTGTTTCGCATTTTAGTTTTAGTTCATTCCATTGCATTTTACATCACCTAAATTCAACTTGAAGAAAAACCCATAGATTACTCCTTGGAAGAATGATCTAAATTGTCACTATATTGCATTTGTAGTTAGTCCTAGTTTAATTGATTGCTTTAGCGATAAAAGCACACATCAAACATGATTTTGGGTTAGTAATTAATTTTATATAATAGATATATATATATATATATAGGCTGTTTGATTTTAGGTTCACGATTTATTTTGGGATATGTATGGTTGGAACACTACTAAAAGAAAAATCGATGCATGCATATATTTTCGTGTATATCCAAAGGGAACTAATGGCATATAGCTATATGAGTTGAATTGTGTCCACAATTAGCTAGTGCAAACAAGCCATGTTTCAAACCACTGCGTTATGATCCCATTCCCCACTCATAGCTAGAGTGGATTGAGGTTATATTGATGTATCCAAGAGCCTATATATGTATCTAAGTATATTGAATATAACCATTTACTAGGTCCAAATTAGAGTGTTTCTCATGATTTTTTTATTGCTTCACGTAATAACTCTTGGGCTTTTATAAT
Source organism: Inga laurina (assembly GCA_963855925.1). Taxonomy (NCBI): domain Eukaryota; kingdom Viridiplantae; phylum Streptophyta; class Magnoliopsida; order Fabales; family Fabaceae; genus Inga; species Inga laurina. The sequence continues at coordinate 64,942,772 of OY979707.1, read as the reverse complement.
CAAACTGATCTTAATTTGGAAGAGGCACAGTACGGTATTATGATCCGTTTGGGTTTGACTTAATGCTTGTTCGGGAAACAACCAAACCATAGTTTCAAAAACCCCTTTTCACAAGTTGATATAAAACTCTTCTCATATATTTATCTTATAAATCATAAAAATACTTGTAAAAGCTAAAACAAACAGACACTTACTGCTATGGCTACATTAGAATTATTTAAAAAAAAAAAAAAAGGCACGGCTTAGTGCGTGAGATTCTTCGTTCTTATAATTACATACATTATGGCCTAAATGCTAAATCATACACTTGACGGATGCTTATTGATCCTCATTTAGTTGCCGCGCATTTTCAAGTGGCTACAAGAAATATGATTTTAACTCACGTCCCTATAATTTGCGATCGTCTTCATCCATCATGTTAAGGAGTTAATTTGAAGTAAGAAAAAATATAGGAAAAATTGCATTGAAGTCCCGGACAAGATAAAATACAACCCAAAGAGCTGTTAAAATTTTCAATTTGCAGTGAAATCCCGTGGGACATTTGGGTAATATATTCCAATTGTAAAAAGATTGTAAGAATTGGGACAAGGGTATTACTGTCTTTTCACAATTGGAATACATTATCCAAATGTCTCATGGGACTTCATTGCAAATTAGAGATTTTAAGGGACTTTTGAATCATATTTTCTTTTATTTGGGACTTCTGTGCAATTTTCCCAAAAATATATATTTACACATATATTAAATTATTTATAAGGCCTTTGTTGTTGAGTTGTTGTCCCCTCAGAAATTCCAGAATATGCTGCTACGTACTATATATAGTGGTACACTAATAAGTGTATATTTTATAGGTATAGATTTTGAAATATATTATATTAAATTTATAGACATTTTATACCTATTCAAGATAAAATTAATTTTGCTACATAATCTACTCAATTTTTTTATATATCTTGCAGGAAAAATTTTAAAAGAGAAGGGAAAAAAGACAAAGGTGGAACCAAACGGTTCCTGGGCTAATGATGAGAACAGAGACGAAGAAGTGGTGACTACTCTTGCTGGCCTCTTGCAGAAACAAGCCTTTTTTTTTTTTTTTTAACATTTATTCGTTGCTAAAAAAACTCAAATACACACACACACAACTTATCTCGTTGTGTATGAATGAACACGAACCCAACCATATATTTTTTTTTGGGGGGGCCCAATTAATCCATAGAGATATTGCCATGCTTGTATTAATTAATTATTCTCACAAATCCATCATTACACATTAGAAAAAAAAAACATATTAATTTCGTATATAAAGGGGCATCATATCCCACCACATTCTGTCTGATTGGGGCTCCGTTGAAATTTAAAAATTTAAATGCAAAGCACTCTCTAAGCTTCTGTATATAAATAGCTCCATCTGATCTGCTGGCTATATTCATCACCTTTAATTAAGTCTATCACTCAAAAGCTTTCACTACATCTCCCTCCAGGTAATATCAATCTATTATCTACTTTAAATTTATCATATCATTTGGTTTTGTCAAACCTCATCCCTCATATGTATATATAAAATGAACAGATCTTAAGTTTACTAGTTATTTATTTATTTATTGTTCCTGATCGATGTATGCAGATGGCTAAAACCCAAGGAATGAGGTTTGCAAGGCTTCTTCTGGTGCTATTAATGATAGTGGGAATATACTTGGCTGATGGAAGCAGAAAGGTAACAAGTATGGAGGAAATGAGTGTGAAGAAGCAAGATGAAGAAGACGGCAAGCCTGGGAATAACGGCGACAGCAATGGCGGCGGAAGCTCTTTGAATAACCATCATTACATCCCCAGGCAGGACTTTAAAGGCGGTAACGGAGGAAATCAAGGTGGAGTCAATTGAATTCAAATACATTTAACTAAAACTCTATATCATGATATATAGAGTTTGTATTATAAAATATATCGTCATGTTTGTAAGTTGTAAGTTGTAACATATATATATATATATATATATGGTTGTACGGTGTGCCTCAGTTATTGTAATGGATCGTAATCTGTATAATTATGTGTTCAATGGGGGATGGTATAATATTTGCACTTCTTGTGCTACTGTTTCTTTAATTAACTAATTGTGAAGAAGCTTCTTCATAATTATATATTCAAGCGTTTATTGCTTCATTAGGTAACTATGGAACGAGATTATCATCAATATATATAGTTTACTTTTTGCAAAAAGTTGTATTTACAAGCCATGAATGATATGTTATGTTCACTAGATTTTGTACCATACAAACAAAAGAAAAGGCAGATTTTCTTACAAAATATTTGAGCAAATAATATAAATTAAGACAATAATTTAGGAAGTAAGAGCTATATTCTTTAAGATTCGTTTTTGTCAAATTATATCATTATAGGTCCATCAACTATTTAAGGGTTGACCTTCTATGATAAAACAATACTATTGTTACTTTGCTTTTTTAAAAACATTTCAATTATTGATAAATAAATATCTTCGTTCATTCATATTCATTCTGAAATTAATGCTAATAATTTACTTACTTACAAGCTTGAATATATATATATATAGAGAGAGAGAGAGGGATTTGAAAGCAAAAAATAAAAGAACACTATACATTTAAGGGGTACGTAATTACTCTCTTTGATCCTTAATATAAGACATATTTATTTAATTTGATTAGATTAAAAAAGTTGGTTGAGTTAGTTAATATGACATGTATTTTCTAAAACATCCTAGTCACCTTCCTTAATTCTCCTATTCCCTACCCTTCTTGATTGTTATTAAAGGGGTATCAATAATGGTAAAGTAGGAAAAAATTAACAAATATAAAGACTTTGTCTTATAATTAGGATCAAAGTCAACTCCTAAAATATATCTTATACTAAGGACTGGAGGGAGTACATATTTTGTGTACAGAAAATTAGTTGTTAATAACCATTTTACTCAGATAAGAGAATTTTACGGATACATATGCACTTGTATCAATCTTTCAGAGAAGTCATCAACTCACATCATCATGAAAAGCACAGGCGGGTGCTTTGATTAGTAGTGGTTTAAATATCTTTGGTTAGTGCAGAGCAGCTGTATTAGTAATTGACACACATAGATATTCATTATACAACCTATCCCAAAAAAAGTTACGAGGCTAACTTTAATTTTTGTTAGGTTTATCGATCTATCTATATTTACTGAAAAAAGGGATTCGAAATTACTCTTCTCTGATTGTGTTCCCATCAAATTAATGTAATCAAGTTATGCGTCGAAAGTTTTTCCAGAAATATTGATATGCCCCATTTTAACTTGCTTTTGACAGCAATGCGTATGTATAATCAGTAAGCCTGAATAATATAATGTTGGTGGAATTTCCCTATTTTTGGTCCACTAATAATTATAAGGAATAATTTAACATAAAGCTATCGCTGGCAACTTCATTTATCATATATATTAATATTATATACTAGAGCAACGATATTCAATATTGGCACTCAATATCATTCCTTGCGTGGAGATAAACGCAAATGCCTGATCTAGAAGCCTTTGCTTCCTTTCTATCACATCGACCCTTGTTACGTTATATAATTCACTAGGCATGTACACATAAAGCTCTTGTAATAATGCTTTGGTTTACCTTGATTATGCTTTATAAATTCTATTTATGTGTAATTTAGTTTCATTAATAAATGTGAGGATGCCCAAGTATGGGTGGACTTCCATTGATTAAAGAAAACATGAGTGTATGTTCGCCGTTTTGCTACCGCAAATATATATGAGTCAAAAGTAGTATAAAAAGTTATCGTTCCTATAAGGACTAAGGCAAAAGTAGGCTAGCTAATACAATTGTGTTCTTAATTAGGTTGAACAAAGTCATTTTGAATATTTCAATTTATAAAAACAATTTTTAGTTCAAAACAAAGTAATTGGTTGAAACAAAATAAAATTTGATTTTAGCTTCAAGAAAATGGGGCTTTAGGATCACTTCTTCCTCAATACTTCATGAGACCAATTAACTCCCTCTTAATTAGCTTTAATGAAGAATTAGGTGTTTGTTTAAGAGTTAAAAGTATTGGAAAAGTTTTCTCAAGTCAAAATCAACATCTATTTTCAAAGAACTCATTCAATCTCTTCCAATAAGCTAGTGAAAATAGTCATTAAGACCCAATCTTATAATGATAATATTAGGTTAATAGGTAAATCTCTTTTCTACTAACAAATTATCCATTCAAATTAGAATTAATTTCAAGACTAGTATGACCTTATCCATGTTCTTTAAACAAGATAATCTCGCTCAAGCATCATCTCATTCAACAAATCAATTCAATTGGTGGCTAAAAACTAAGAATCATGAAGCATAGAATAAAATCAACACATAATACTTCATTAAATGCTAGAAAAGAGAGAAGAACATAATCTCTATCCATAGAGGTTCAAGTAACCCTAGAATGAAAGATTTAGCTACTCATGTCCAAATGTAAAAAAAAAAAAAAAATCCACATAAAACAACTGAATATATGTTAAGCTAACTAGAAGAGAGGAGAAAAATGACAAAACTAAGGTAGAACTTCAAAAATTTCTCTTAGGATGATAACTCAAGCCTTCAAACTCTTCAAAATCATATCCCAAAGTGAGAACTTTTTCGTGCTCCAACTTCTCCAAGTGCAGAACAAGCTCTTTCAATGTGTTTCCCTAGGTTTTATGAACTTATAATGCGTCATTTTTCAAAACACATAACTGTACTTTTTCTACATTTGCCTCGACGACCATCTTAGACGCCGAGGCAACTAACACAATAACTCTATTTTTGATCAGTCGCCTCGGCAACCATATTAGTAGCTGAGGCATGTGCCATAGAAACTTTGATTTTTCCTAGTTGCCTCGACGACCATGTTAGATGTCAAGGCAAATGCCTCATAAACTCTGACTTCCTTTAAATTCTTTGTTCGTCTAGGTAACCATGTTAATCGCCAAGGCAAGTGCCATCGTAAATGACTTCCTTTAGGTTCCTTGTTCACCTTAACAACCAAGTTAGTTGTTGAGGCATCCTATACAATTGTTCTCTTTCCAATTTAGCTTGTTCTTTGTCATCTCCTTAATTTCTATGCAATTTTCCTAGCTCCTTTGCTGTCTCTACATCCTCCTGAGAGAGAGAGAGAGAGAGAGAGAGAGAGAGAGAGAGAATTTATAAGTTCTTCATTTCTTTTGATTAGTCACAAATCATATGATTACATGAAATAATTTCTTTAACTTTTGATTGATACTTTAATTTGCATATTTTTCCCCTACAAACTCTTTCTATGCACAATTTGAATTCCAAAATGGTTAAAAAGAGAAGAAAATGTGCTGAAATACTATCAATTTCTAAGAGTTACAACATTCTTGAGTTGATATGAGAAGTTTTATATCTGATAGAGCTTAATAAGTAACTCGAGTACATTTTTTTTTCCAACAAGTAATGTGAGTACATAATAATGTATGAAATCTCATAAATTCAAACCTTAAGGTTTTTAGTTAAAATATGACGTTTTATGCTACTTATCACTCACTTATTCTTCCGCCATTTTGAGTGATCACTCCCTGTTTTGTCCCTGTTCCATTCCAATGATTAATAAATACTACCTTTGGCCTAGTTCTTAATATAAGAGCAAGTTGCTTTTTTTTAGTAGATATTAAAGAAGCTAAATAAACTATTTAATCATAGCATATGTTATGTATCATTAGATTATATATCAGCTTATGAATCAGGTAAATGAGTTTGAAAAAAAAAGATAAAGATAAATACTTAAAGTAACTTATTTAACTTTCTTAATCTCTCATAAAAAAATCAATAAATTAGTTTGAAGAAAAATTATAAAGATAAATACTTAAATATAACTTATTTCATTTAAATATACTTTTTTATCTTATTTAATCTCTCCAAAAAAACTCAATTAGCTTTTATATCAAGGATCCAAGAGATTATTATTAGAGTTAGGACAACGTTATTTGAATTCACCACTTGTATGCCGTTTGGGTTCCAAAAATGGGACTGAAACCTTTGAAACATTTTTAATATAAAAGTGGTAACAAGCTCTCGAGAGAACAAATTGGGATTAATAAATATTTACGCGCAATACAGGTGAAGAAGTGTGTGTGTGTGTGTGTGACTCTTTCTCTTGATACAAAAAACTTCACACCAAAAAAAAAAAAAAAAAACTCCGTAGAGGATCTTTACACTATATAATTCCTCTCTTTAATAAAGAAAATTAGACAAGGGAAGATTCAGTTCAGCACGTGATATTTCTTATATGCATGTGACATTGCAAGAAATTATATATCGTCAAAAGGGCTCAAAACTTGCAAGCGCAAAGTCTCACTATGTAATTAATCTAATATATCTTCATATCCCAGAAAAAGTAAAGACCCTTATAAATTAATATATATATATATATACACACATATATATAAAAACATAACTTTATCATTCACTGTCAAGAAACTCATCATAAATCGCCAACTCATTTAATTTAAACGGAAAATACAGCGACCCTTGCACTACAATATCGTTGAGCAAAGGGCTAGACTGCTGCTCTATCTTTTTCCACATTATGCAGACAAATATATCATATTCCTATTATTTAAATAATGTTAAAGTGGCGATTACTTAATATCTTAAAGCTCTTTTATTTTATAGAATATTTATATATCGCTTTTGATAGAACGTATATATGCAAAGATATGCATGGCGGATTCATCTTTTTTTTTTTTTTTTGTTACAAGGGCAAGCAAAGCTTGTTAATGACAGAATCTTTAGGCTAGACCCTACAGAATGGTCTTGTGGTAACGAACAACAATCCAAAGCAAAAAGGTGAATACATTCCATTAGGGAAAGCCCTAATTCGACGTAGTCTTGTGAAATCCTATGCGCCGTTCCTGTCAGGTAGTCTGCACAACGAATACTTTCCCTATGAGTGTGGGAAATTTCCAACTCCCAGTCGCTGTAAACAAGAGATCTAGTATCTAAAATAACGTCATACAAAGGATGATCAAGATCACAATGGGTGGATAATAGGTGAACTGCCTGTAGAGAATCTGTGAACAACTTGATTTTCTTCAGTCCCAGCTTTTTGCATAGTAGAAGGTCTCGACAGATTGCATGGATTTCAGCAGCAGTTGAGAAGGTATGACATGGCGGATTCATCTTTGATAACCTATTTCGATAACCTCAGGGCATCTATAGTACTAATTTATAATCCGGATTTAGACAATTTTATACCTCAAATAAAGCAAAAAAAAAAAAAAAAAAAATCTTATAATGGTTTATTCTATTAAAAAGACTTAAATACAAGACTCTATTTTAAGACGCGTTGACTCTTTGTTTTTCCTCATTTCAATTGCCGTGGGTTTAATTAAACTCTTCTTCAGCTATTGCAGTATTAATTGTCTATACATTTAACAGTTCATCATATCATAGTTAACAGAGAATATATCACAAAAATGTGTGAAAGCATTATTTGTTTTTCACCGATCATGCCCTCAATCGAACAATTATCTAGTGGCACATAAATAGAGTACCCACTTTGGGCTATATATATATATATATATATATAGACAAGTCTACTGAAGCTAGCTTTGTTGATTATTTATTTAATCGTTGAAAGAGAATTCTTAATCATAATATCGTCAGAATTTTAGGACGCACTTGGGAACCCACTTGGCCACAAATACTGTCAAGGTCTAGCTGGGCGTATCACAAAACAAATATTCAATGAAAATACTTAAATTTTACGGTTCCGAGAATTAGTCAAATAAAGTTAATTATATATGAGGACATGGAAGGATAAGAAATTTTCCATGTGTGTGTGTATGATTTAAACATGCACAATGATCGAGTCAGTTGGATTTTTTTATATATGATCCATAATTATAAATCCAAAATCCAGAAAAAATGGAAGATTACTCGGAACTATTAGATCGTTTTATGATATCTTTGAATTAAAACAAATCAAATGGGTATCGCACTTACCTTGCCTCATTTAATTTGGTGTCAACCCCCACCACCATTATATAATTCCAAAGTTGACTTGTCGATATTCCACCGCATCTAGCTTCTCTATATAAGCTTCTTTTGCCCCCTCTTCCTTTCCAATTCAAGCTAAGATCATATAATATAGCATCGGTACTCAGTACCTGGTACGTTACTATATATATATTTATTTATTTATTTATATGTGCGTAAGTTATATCTACACACTTTATCCGATGGATGTTTGGTTTAGTAGGTCTGTTAAATCATCCATGCAATACCAACTGGTTATAGAAAAAAAACGATATCAATAGCTTCTATATATTTATATGTGCATGCATTAATATAGTCTTGTTGTTATTTAACATATATAACCTTCTTGATTTCAGGGATATAATCTGGCAGCATGAAGTTTGTGGTAATTGTAGTGTTAGTGTTTATGGTGATGGGAAGCTTCTGTGTGGCTAAAGATGGAGAGAGGTTGGTGAAGGAGAACAAAGAAAAGAGAGTACTTTTTGCTAATGATCATCATCGTGACCATATCCAGGATAACGGGGTACTCGTCGACAGTGATGATCATCATCGTGACCATATCCAGGATAAGGGAGTACTCGTCGACAATAATGATCATCATCGTATCCCTATCAGAGATTATAGCCCACCTCGTAAGATCAACACCGACCCTGCAGCTCAAGGCAATCCTTAATTTAATATGCTGAATCTCCTATTCTTGATTATAAAATTCTTGTATGAGCTTCAAAAGACAAGTGAGACAAAGCAAAAAGATCCCACTTTTCTTTTTAAAACTCCACAATAATTTTATAGTCAAGTTGCTAATTTGCTGCATGCCTATGCTTGCCTTGTGTCATATTTTTATGAACCCTACATGTTTGTGTGTGTGTGATGTCTGTACGTAGATTGGGAGCTTCGATTCCAAGCCATGAATAAAACCTGTAAAGAACTAAGGTTGTAGCAAACTATTGTTATGATTAAGCAAACATGTCAAGGTCAGACTCGCGCTGGATACCTCATGTCGAAGTATGATGGGTAGCATTGTCACTTAAACAATTTGTCGTTGATAATATGCTATCGTTGATTAATAAAAATACTGTGGATACGGTTTGCTTTAACCTTTCTTATTTTGTCTCAAATATTTGTACGACATTCCTGACAAGTGCGCTTGCATTCTAAAACTTATATTTGTTGATCCCCAGAACACAAACATTAACTCAAATAATTTCAGAATATGCTGGGACCTAGAATACAAAATGATGTTTCGACCTATCATGCATACATATTTTTACTTTTGCGCTCGATATGTGCTATATGTGTTTCATATAGGATATTGAATGTATAATCCTACATATACAATAAAAAGCAAATTATATTTCTTTTTGTCCTTTTTTCAATCGTTTTGCTGTAAAACCCTCCAAATCAAGGTCGATCTATGATGTATAATAAGAGACTGAGGGGCCGGGGCCCAGATTAAAAGAGATATATATTTTTATATATAGTACAAAATTCACATTCCTTATGGAGGGTTGGACATCCCTAACGATCTATCATTTACTAGCACGATTAGTTACTAAATATAGAAAGGGAGAAGTATGATAGTTGGTGATTTGCTGAGGGCTTTGCTTCTTACATTTTTTTTTCCAGGAGAATTACATATAGATCCCGAATAAGAGGATTGATTGTCTATAGGTCTTAATCACTTATAAATATAAAAGTTTAATTTGATGTATAAATTTTAAAATTTGACATGAAAATGAGACTGAGAAAACATTCAAGTTTCTTACTTAGGACCTGTTTTCTCCTTCTCCATTTTATACGGTGAACATACATGCATGTTCATAATTTTCTTCTGTATGCATGCATGCATACAATTCATGAATCAATTGTTATTGTTGACCTGGTTACATAACTCATCTATAATTACTATAGATAAATAACTCTCTTTTCAAATAAATTTTTGTATTAATTAATATTAAATCCTGTCTTTGTTAATTAAATATAACTAGAGCTACCCAGTCCCTCGCCCAATCGGTACGGGGATATTCTGAATTTTCTTAAAAAAGGATATGAAAAAAATTAGAAAAACTATAACACAGAGAATAAGTAAAATAACAGTTATCTTGCAATAGCTTCTATAAATAATATAATTACACACACATATAATCGATAACATACCATATATATTGATTGGATGCATGCACTTGGTTATTGAATCTCTAAAAATACATCTCAATGGTAAGTTAAATATATATGATTGTTCTGGCCAATATTTACATACATACATACATATATATATAAATAAATATATATATATATATATGATTGTTCGATTACTGGACAACTTGACCTTGATATAGAAGAATTTGGCCCAAAAAAGTATATATCATACAAGGTCAAAAGAAATTATTTCTTGTTGCACAATCAAGCAAAAAGACGAAAAAATAGGTCTGACATCAATTATATGAGGACAGCAAGTGGTAAATTAAAATTGCAACGCGTAAAAATAGTCATTTTTAAATTATATTAAAGAGAACTCGAGTTTGAAATGTGTGTGTGAAAAGGAATAGGCAAGCAAGCAAAGTGAAACGGAAGCTTCTGCAAAAAGAATCTAAAACAGAAGCAGAAAGATAGAATCACCAATGAAAGTGGAATTTCCTTATTTGTTAGTTCTCACAAATGAAATTATGATCGCTACCAACTTCACAATTTTAAGAGTTTTAGTAATAATTGTGGTAGATATTGCACTTAATTTTTCCTCCTCAACGTGACAGGCCCCATTGTAACCCCCTCCGTAATTATATCCAAAATACGCGGTTAAAATAAAATAGAGACCAATAATAATCAAAACTCATTTAAAATCTCATCCTTGAGATAGGGTTTTCAAAAATACCTTTTAAAATCTAATTAACTTGGTCTCATATTCACATTTCGAATACAATTACTACGCAAAGATAAATCACATTCATATAAATATCAGAGTGCACAACATAATCATCCCGGCAATCGCGGGTACATACCTTCGCTAAAAATACACAGGGCACAATTGCCCATTACAATTCTTCAAATGGGAATTACACAATCTCATCTTAAATTCATAACCATATATTCAACCGAATCATATACAGTCTTCACCATTTATTGGTAACCAACTACCAACTCTCATCTCGAAGGAGTCCTAGCCGCTCCCTCCACGAGCCACTTGTCCTGTCTAACTTGTTGGTAAGGGAGGGTGAGATTTGAGAAAATCTCAGTAGGAAACAGATACCATACTGCATGCATGATAGATGCTATGTGTATGACATATTAGCTTTATCTAGATGCATGCCCCATAATGACATTTCTGCATGCTCAATGTTTCATGTAACAAAACTATGGCCATAGCAAAACAGAAACAGAGCTTCATTTATACAAATATGCTCTATACTATCAAGTAAAGCAATCACATACATCACCACACAAGCAAAGATATCAAATACATGCAAGTAAGGCAAGTCCCCTACCTCTAGTCTTTTCTCCTTGATTTGCGTGCCAGCAACTCGGGGCTTCACATTCGATCCTACAATGTCAAATGTACTATTTAGACACTTCTATAGTGTTTCTGGGGGTTATATGAGGCTATATTGAAAATTTACTAAAATACCCCTGGGAACCCGGTCCGGCTGCACTTTTCTTGAAATTTTGACATAGACTATTCTAATATATTTTTGCCCAAGGAATTCATTTCCGGACTCGGAATTATCAAATTCAATGTCAATTTACAAATTTACCCTTGGCAGCCCCACTTTAAGGGTTTCAGGGGCGTTTTCATAATTATGTTTTTTCGGCCTTTTCCGAAAAAATGACCAACTGTAACCCCACCTAATTTTCGCTCCTGAACTCAATGGAATCATCAAATCATTGAAAATCCATCTCTAACCCCTCCAAACTAGGCTTGGCCAAAATTCTCAATTCCCCGGGAAAAATTGGGTTTTTCGATTTCGGCTACGTAAATGCATTGCCTTCTATTCCTAACCACTTTATTGACTATTCCATTAGGTTACAACTACCATTTCGTACAAATTTTGGCAGCATAACACTACTAACACAACATTTCTAAATTTTACAAACAAAGACAATCCGGCGAAATTTCACCGATTTAATTGTCCACAGCAACCAAAATAGTTAATATACAAAGTTTAGGAAGTTACCTCTTCTTCCTTCTGGCTTTTCCTTCTTGTGGCTGAAAACCCTAACTTAAAAACACCAAGATTTTTGCTTCAAATACCTTACATAATATAGAAGAGAAGCTTAGGAGAAGGATTATACGCGTTAGGTACGAATTCACCGAAGAAATCGACCTACCTCGCGAGTTTTCTTCCTCTTCTCTCTCTAAAACTCCCTCCCTCTCTTTCTCCATGGTGCTGCACGGTTTTTGGCTGATGGAGGAAGATGATGATGACTTTATAACATTTAACTTATGTCATCTTTAATTATGATGATGTCATACTTCCATAATTGACATTTTCGGATTTTCTGGCAGATTTTCTGCCCAATCTTTGAAAAATCATAACTAATTCTAGAAAAATATAAATAAGGTGATTACAAAGCCAAATGAAAGGTATTTAAGTTCTCTTTATAGGAAAAATAAGGGTCATTACCCAAAATTACTACAAAATTCCAGAATTACATAAAACTCATCACTGCCCCAAAACAGAGTTCAATTTCCATCCCAAACTTTGGACAGTCATATCTCCTAGCTCACAAAACGAAATGGCACAAATTATATATTAATTTTAAAGCTTGGGATGTGAACTTTAAGACTAGAAAGTTTCAGAATTTTTAAACACCATTTGAGCATTTAAAACATTCACACAAACTGACTGCCCAGAATAGAGTTTCACTGGACAGAATTTCAGATTTTGCATCTTTGCTTCCAATGGTCCCATTTTCATAGCAAACATCATTCCCACATAAATTTTCACAAGGAATCCATTGAAAACACCAAATCAATCAAATTCACATCACATTGACATGTTTTCATAACAATCTCAACATGTCAACACAATTCACATTTCAAAACCTAACATTGCAACTTTTCCATTCCAAAGTTTCAAACCAATTTCAATGACATCAAAACACACTATGACACCATTTCCAACACAATACCCCCCATTCAATTCTTCCCTTTATTCTAAGTCAATTTGGATGTTAATCCAAAATTGAACTCAAATACAGGTTTCGGCACTGCTCACAACACACACAAATCACATTTGAGTGTCAAAATCACATCATATTCTCCAAAAGGGTTATTTATCACTAACCACATCCACTTTTGGAGTCATTAACCCTTAATCACAATTTGGGATCTTGCTAAACCAAAGCTTAGCAATCCACTAATCCGAGGCTTATTCTCTAAGCTCAAGTCTCAAAAGTCGGGGTATTACACCCGTACTGTCTTATATTCATACATTAATTTTTCTAAAGTTGACTACGTACTACTTCTATCGAATATCCTAATTAATTAACGATGTTGTTTATAAGCCTTGAGCTTGTTTTTCGCTGTTCATATAGCTCCGTATAGTGAAATATATCTTGGGTGCTTGATTATATATATATCCTTCGTATAATAAGCTGGCTATCTTAATTATGACCTTAGATCGCTACTTTTTCTATCATATATTCATGTTCTTCAAATTATCTACCAAATATTGTAGAAGTGAAAGAATTTGCTCTTTTATTATTATTTTTTATTTGATCAATGGTATAATCTCTTTCAAGGTTTAGAAAACAAACAGTTTTTGCCTAGCACATTTTTCGGAATTTGAACTTATATTCTTTTTTTTTTTTTGAGAGTGAGGTCGCTTAATTATCACTACAACCAACAGTTTGTTGGTAGATGTTGTTCTTTATCAGAGGATGTGATTAATTGTCTGGTAAATACTTAATTAAGAGGATAAGCACGCGTAAGTATGTGTAATGAGAAGCTATATAGTAATATACACACGTGTTGTGATAGTTAATTTTGTGATGCTTAGTGGATGTTTACGTATGCACGTAATCATATAGCTCAATAATCGAATCTTTGGTCCAACAATGGAGGGCCACAGTTTGTATATGTTGGTTAATGCTTAGTGCAGAGCAACTGTTTTAGTAAATCACTTGCCCAAACATTACGATAGAGAGTAACATTTTGAGTTAGGTTTTTACGAGGGATTCGAAATTACTCTGATTCTGTTCCTATGAAATCAATGCAATCCAGTTGCAGCCAATTTTAGCAAAACTATTTATATACCCCCTTTTGCTTTTTGACGGCAACGCTTGTATATAATCAGTAAGATTGAAAGGTGGAATTTCCCTATTTTCATTCCACTTACAATTATCAAGATTAATTAAACATAAAGCTACCAAGCAACTTCATCATATATATATATATATATAATATACTTGAACAGCAATATTTAATATTGGGCAAAGCACTCAATATCAATTATCATCCCTTGCGTGGAGATAAACACAAGTGCCTGATCTGGAAGGCCTCTTCTTTCCTTTCCTCACCAAGAAAGAATATTGCCCTTGTAATGACTAGTTTATATTGATGATGAATTATAAATTCTAGTTATATGCAATTTAATTTCATTAACTTATATAATAAAATATATAAAAAGTTATGCATTATATCGTTCAAGTCAAACACTGTAACTCATTCCTGATTTATGCACTATTAACTTTCACGCACGCAGTCTCACACTCAGATTATCTACTATCTCTGTACCCTTGAAAGAGTAACGACACTTGTTAATTAATATAATTGTAAGTCTTTCTTGTTCTCTCTCACTAGAACTCTATGCTCTCTCTCTCTCTCTCTCTCTCTCTCACACACACACACACACAGAGTGATAACTTAATTAACTACCCAATATAATTCACGTTAATTAAACAGAAAGTACAGACCCATGCACCACATACAATATCTTTAGCCAAAAGTGTACACTGCTGCTATACCTTTTTCCAACAAAAAAAAAATTTATCATATGAAATGGTGATTAATTAATATATTAAAGTACTTTTATTTTATAGAATATTTATATGCTGCTTTAATTTCGATGGAATTGAAGTACTAAAAATGCAATGCCAATTGTATCATAATTCAAATATATATTTGTAGCACCTCAAATTTTATTCATCAAAATGCTTTGTAATTATTTGAAATATTCAATGAAGTGGAATGGTAAGTATTCAAGACCACAAGAATTAAATATTGAAAAATTGAAATGTGATTATGCTGCCAGTGAAATTTCTTGTGAAGCAGCGAGTTTATCATGTGGTTTTGGATGACCAAAAATTATGAAATTTTATAGGATGAAAATAGATATCCTAAGCTTTAATTTGATAATAATGGGTAATTTTTAGAGTTGTATGTAAAAAGTTGTGAATTTTTTAAGTCAGTCCAGAAAAACTGTTTATTTTCTGGAACAACGTCCGAAAACTTAAATTTTGGGAATTTTTAGCTTCCAATTGGCTAAAGAATATATTTTTCCTTGAAACTATCCTCAATGAGAGTTTCATAGCCTTTGAAATCACTCTAATTCGATGTCTATAAATTAAGTTATGATTTTTCAAAGTTTTGGCAAAAAATCTACCAGAATTGTTACAAATCCGAAAATGGAAAAATTTGTGATGGCAAATGATGTAATTTTGAGATAAATTCACATCAGGCCAATTTGGCCGCTCACATGGGTGTGAGACGTGATTATGGATGGACCAAGAGAGAAGAGGAATTAGTTGCATCTTAATGGGCTTTATGACAACATTACATAGAGATAAAGTTGTGTACATAAAGTCAACATTTTGGGAATTTATTAATTAAGGAAATTAAGGGAAATTTTGGATTATTTTATAAAAAAAATCCCTTAATCTCTTTTCTTCATTTTAGCCTAACACCAAGAGAGGGGGGGGGGGGAGTGCTCTTGAAGTCTAGAAAGAAGGAGGAGGAAAACTCACAAGGTAAGCTTGATAATCTTGTGATTTGGTTTCTAATAGGTGTAGTCCTTCCTCTAAGCTTCCCTTCTCCATGATTCAAAGTGTTTTTGGAGCAAAACTTTATGGTTTGAGAAGGTTGAGGTTTCGGCCAAGAGGAAAGAGGAAGAAGAAATCAAAGGTAACCTTACAAACTTCAAATCTTGGTTGTTATTCGTGTCGGTGGTGGTTTTGTGGTTGATTGTTGTGATTTGTAAATTTGGGTAATGTTAAACCCTAGTTGTCATGCTACCCAAATTTAGTCTAATCATGTTTAGAATGTGATTAAGTAGTCAATCAAGTGATTAGGAGTAGAAAGGAATAAGGATTTGAAGTTAAAAATAAAAAACCACAATTTTCCCTTTTATTTCCTAAGTTTCGGCCAATTGTAAAAGTGGAGCTAGGAGCTGGATTTTCATGAAATTGATGATTCCATTGCACTCAGGAGGGAAAATTAGGTGGGTTTAGTGTTGAACACTTTTTCAGAAAAGCCCTAGAAAGTGAAATGACCAAAACGCCCCTGAAACTGCCAAGGGCAAAACTGTCATTTGGCAGTGATTTTGCGAAAACTGAAGTCAGAAATGGATTGCTTGGGCAAAAATATGTATAAATAGCCTGGGTCAAAATTTCAAAAAAAGTACAATCAGATCAGGTACAAAGGGGCTAAGCCGGGTCCCAGGGGTATTTTGGTAATTTTTTAATATAGACTAATATAACCACAAAAAGCACTTTGGAAGTCTTTGAAGTGGTACATGAATGAGTTTTAACTTAATTCTTATACATTTGAAATTTTAGGATTTGATTGATAGCCCAAGCTGCAGCACGAAGTTCGAAGAACCTATTTAAGGATAAAAAAGGGTTAAGGTAGTAACTTTATCCTTCATACACTATGTGAATATTTATATACTTTGTATATGACATCTTCTATAATATGTATGATACACAGTGCCTACGGGTACACTGATGAATAGTTCTTATGGATACACTAATGAATAGTGCCTACGGGTACACTTATATGCCCAGTCGAGGATTGCAGTCTATAATGTACAGGGGTTGCAATAGTGGTTGGCTCTGAATGGAGCTGGGAATATGGACCAGCTCGGCCCTACAGGGCCAGCCCTTCAAGGGCTCGAACCTAAACAGGCCAGCCCGTTTCCTAAAAAACCTCCAATTTTTAAAGCCCACAGCTCTTCACGAGCTCTGGCCTAAACGGGCCTGAAATCATTTTAATTAAAATAAAAATACTTTTCAAGTTTTACAATTTATTTATTATTTTTCTTTAAATTGAGATACATTATTTTTAAAAATCATAAATTTTTAGTTAAAATAATCATCTAATGTCCAAATTAACCTCTTTTTTAAAGTTTAAATGAATAAAATATTGTAGAAAATAAAATAAATCAAACCATTTAATAAGTGTTTTCCTGTTATTAATACTCTAGTAGGTACTTAAATGTCTCTCATATTGATAATTTGATGTAATGATATTATATATATTAATTTATTTTTAAAAAATATTAAACGGGCCTAAAAGGGTTGACTCTACAGGGCTGCAGGGCCGGCCTTTTTAGACCCGCTTTCTGTCATAAGCCCGGCCCTTGAAGGGCTCAGGCCTAAACGGGCCTGCCCGACGGGTTCGGCCCGATATCCCGGCTCTAGCTCTGAACACATTTCCAACTGAATTGAGTTATGTGTTAGTATAATATTGCATTATCTAGTACTCGGCATATTTATTTATTGCATCTTCTATGAATGATTATCTGTTACTACTGAGATTCATTTGAATGTCACCCTTTTTCAGTCAAATAAATTTTCCAGCGGGAACCAGTGGCTCCAAGGGTAAAGTAGTAGAAATGGGCAATTGAAGGGCGCGAACCCCAAAATCGAAGCAGTTGGGTTATATTAGTTTAATTTGTATATTTTGGGGAAAACATGTATATATTACCAATTCCTACGGGGAGACTCCTGCATGTAAACTTGTATTTAATATCAGATGTTTCTGCTATTTTTTTATGCCTTATGGAACTTTATGCTCATTACTCTGTGCATATTAAAATGTTAATGGGTGTTGACAATATTCACAAAAATTAATGTATGAATACCGGGAACAATTTGGATGATGAGCACCCAAAACTCATATGATATAAACTAATCAGATTTAATGATTTTCAATTGATGATTTTTAAATAAAAAATTATTTTTTGAAAAAAATAGCTAAGAGATTATCTTTATTTTCAATTGATGATTCTTATATGCATGTGACATTACAAGAAATTATATATTGTCAAAAGTGCTCAAAACTTGCAGCGCAAAGTCTCACAATGTAATTTTTTTTTGCCCACAAAGAAACTAATTATATTGCATTTAGACAAAGTACAATGTCTCATAAGAATAAACAGAAACACCTAAACACAAACAAACTAATAAAAACAAACAGAAATTTCCTGCAAGGACATAAACCTAGATAAAAGCAGTAACACGCCAACAAGGTCAGCAACTGTGACGAAGGTCGAGATACCCGAATCAGAGGGCAAGACCTGTTTAATGAAGCTTTGGCAATCCAGCCGACCACCAAATCTGCTTCCATGGGAACACATATGTAAAGATGGTTCCTGATCAAAATCCTTGAGTCCTGAATATTCTCAAGGTTGCCAATATCCATCACCATAACAGAAAAAACATGGTCAGAATAATAATGAACGTGAGAATCACAACTACAGTCCAAAGAGGAATGGTAAGGCCATAGATACTGAACTAGCTCATATATAGCCCGAAAGTGAACAGTGTTTACATAAACACTGAACAGGCGCATTGTGAGCCAATGATAAACAACATACACAAGCCTCCTAAACAAGAACAAGTTAATGATTCCAAACTGAAGAGCACTTGACCATGTCTTACAATGTCGAGCACTGACAACCCTCCCACAGAGAAATACCATAAGCCAACATAACAATCTACCCCACCTCTTACCCACCTAAAGACCTTGCTCACCATATCAAACAGGGTAGTGACAATTGGATTAGCAGAAATTGTCTTATAGTATGTGCTGATCCAAGCATAGCTACAAAAATCCCCCCAATAATGCAAATAAACCAAACATTTGGATTCAACCCCTCTAAGCAACCAACCTCACTAAACATAATGACTTCAACAACAGAATGTTCAATAGTGTCATCCTCAAAACAAGATTTGAAAATAGTATCAGTAGAGAGGGGTTGAGTATATTGAGTCTTGGAGAGATTACAAACCTCATTGTCTAGGGCTCTTCGCCTTATCACATTGGAACTCATCAGCGTCTTACCCAGATCAGCAAAAAGACTCCAATACATTCCCATAAGTTCTTCTGCCAAAACCCTCATATTGACGGTGAGACCAAGAAATCCCCATTGCACCGCGTCAATCATCACCGAGGACCCATGAGGCACCCATCGAAGATCAGAATCGGAGGCCACCACCCACGTTCGAGTGACCTAAACCTCCAAGCGATGAGTCCCGCGATCCCTCTTCCCACTTACGCCGAAGCCCATCCACGCTCCTGGAACCTTTGAAAACCAAGGAAGAGGGACACCACCGGACCAACCCACGGTAATCTCCACCGGACGGGGAGAATCAGACGTAGCCCAACAATCGGAGCAGTGCATCTTGACGTCGCAAGAGAGAAACCCTAGAAGAGGGAAAAAGCCCCAAATCATTCATAAGTTCTCTTTTCGTGTGTGTCTCACAATGTAATTAATCCAATATATCTTCATATCCCAGAAACAGTAAAGACCCTTATAAATTAATATATATAAACATAACTTTATAGTTCGCTCTCGAGGAACTCATCATCATAAATCGCCCAACTCATTTAATTTAAACGGAAAATACAGCGACCCTTGCACTACAATATCGTTAAGCAAAGGGCTAGACTGCTGCTCTATCTTTTTCCACATTATGCAGACATATATATCATATTCCTGTTATTTAAATAATGTTAAAGTGGCGATTACTTAATATCTTAAAGCATTTTTATTTTATACTATATTTATATATTGTTTTTGATAGAACGTATATATTCAAAGATATGCTTGGCGGATTCATCTTTGATAACCTCTAGGCATCTAGTATTAATTTATAATCCGGATTTAGACAATTTTATCCCTCAAATAAAGAAAAAAATATATTATAATATGGTTTATTCTATTAAAAAGACTTGAATACAAGACTCTATTTTAAGACGCATTGATTCTTTGTTTTTCCTCATTTCAATTGCTGCGGGTTTAATTAAACCCTTCTTCAGCTATTGCGGTATTAATTTTCTACACATTTAACAGTTCATCATATCATAATTAACATAGAATATATCACAAAAACGTGTGAAAGCATTATTTGTTTTTCACCGATCATGCCTTCAATGGAACAATTATCTAGTGACACATAAATAGAGAACCCACTTTGGGCTATATAAATAGACAAGTCTACTGAAGCTAGCTTTGTTGATTATTTCTTTAATGGTTGAAGGAGCATTCTTGATTATAATATCGTTAGAATTTTAGTACGCACTTGGGAACGCACTTGGGCACAAATATTGTCAAGGTTTAGCTGGACGCATCACAAAACAAATATTCAATGAAAATACTTAAATTGTACGGTTCCGAGAATTAGTTAAATAAAGTTAATTATATATGAGGACATGGAAGTATAAGAAATTTTCCTTATGTGCATGTATGACTTAAACATGCACAGTGATCGAGTCAGTTGGATCTTTTATATGTAGTCCATAATTATGAATCCAAAATCCAGAAAAAATGGAATATTACTCGGAACTATTAGAGCGTTTTATGATAGCTTTGAATTAAAACAAATTAAATGGGTATCGCACTTACCTTGCCTCATTCAACCCCCACCACCATTTCATAATTCCATTGTTGACTTGTCGATATTCCACCGCCTCTAACTTCTCTATATAAGCTTCTTTAGCCCCCTCTCCTTTCCAATACAAGCTAAGATCACATAATATAGCATCAGTACTCAGTATCTGGTACGTTAATATATATATATATATATATTTATATTTATATTTATATTTATTTGTACATATGTTATATCTACACACTTTTATCCGATGGATGTTTGGTTTAGTAGGTATGTTAAATCATCCATGCAACACCAATTGGTTATAGAAAAAAAACAATATTAATGTAGCTTCTATATATTTATATGTGCATGCATTAATATAGTCTTGTTGTTAATTAACTTATATAACCTTCTTGATTTCAGGACTACAATCTGGCAGCATGAAGTTTGTGGTAATTGCTGTTTTAGTGTGTATGGTGATGGGAAGCTTTTGTGTGGCCAAAGATGGAGAGAGGCTAGTGAAGGAGAACAAAGAAAAGAGAGTACTTGTTGATAATGATCATCCTCATGTCCAAATCCAAGACATCGGAGTACACGTCGTCAACAGTGATGATCATCATCGTGACTATATCCAGGATAAGGGAGTACTCGTCGACAATAATGATCATCACCGTCTCCCTATCAGAGATTATAGCCCACCTCGTAAGATCAGCACCGATCCTGCAGCTCAAGGCAATCCTTAATTTAATATGCTGAATCTCCTATTCTTGATTATAAAATTCTCGTATGAGCTTCAAAAGACAAGTGAGACAAAGCAAAAAGATCTCACTTCTCTTTTTTAAACTCCACAATAATTTTATAATCAAGAATCTTTAAAATATTTTCACTCAAAGTTTGCTCATATTTTATAGTCAAGTTGCTAATTTGCTGCATGCATATGCTTGCCTTGTGTCATATTTTTTTGAACCCTACATGTGTGTGTGTGTGTGTGATGTTTGTCGTAGCTTGGGGGCTTCGATTCCAAGCCATGAAGAAAACCTGTACAAAACTAAGGTTGTAGCAAACTACTGTTATGGTTAAGCAAACATGTAAATGTCAGACTCGAACTTGATACCTAATGTCGAAATATGATGGGTAGCGCTGTCACTGTGACAATTTGTCATTAATAATATGTTATTGTTGATTAATAAAAATACTTTGGATATGGTTTGCTTCAGCCTTTCTTATTTTGTCTCAAATATCTGTTCATCGTTCCTGACAAGTGTGCTTCCATTCTAAAACTTATATTTGTTGATCCAAAGAACACAAACATTAACTCAAATAATTTCAGAATCTGCTGGGAGCTAGAATACAAAATAATGTTTCGACCTATCATGCATACATATTTTTACTTTTGCGCTCGATATCTGCTATATGTGTTTCGTATAGAACATTGAATTTATAATCCTACATATACAATAAAAAGAAAATTATATTTCTTTTTTCCTTTTTTTTTTTTTTCAATCGTTTTGCTATGAAACCCTGCAAATCAGGGTCGGGTATGATGTACAATAAGAGAATGAGGGACCGGGGCCAAGATTAAAAGAGAGATATATATATATATATATATATATATATATATATATATATATATATATATATATATATATATATATATATATAGTACAAAATTCACATTCCTTATGGAGGGTTGGACATCCCTAACGATCCATCATTTACTAGCACGATTAATTACTAAATATAGAAAGAGAGAAGTATGATTGTTGGTGATTTACTGAGGGCTTTGCCTCTTACACTTTTTTCAAGGAGAATTACATGTAGATCCCGAATAAGAGGATTGGTTGTCTATAGGTCTTAATCACTTATAAATATAAAAGTTTGATGTATAAATTTTAAAATTTGACATGAAAATGAGACTGAGAAAATATTCAAGTTTCTTACTTAGGACCTGTTTTCTCCTCCCCTCTTTATACGGTGAACATAAATACATGTTCATAATCTTCTTATGTATGCATGCATTCATACAATTCATGAATCAATTGTTATTGATGGTTACATAACTCATCTATAATTCCTATAGATAAAAAAATTTCCTTTCAAATAAATTTTCGTATTAATTAATATTAAATCCTCTCTTTGTTAATTTAATATAACTAGAGCTACCCAGTCCTCCGCCCAATTGGGCAGGGGATATTCAGAATTTTTTTAAAAAAAGGATATGAAAAAAATTAGAAAAACTATAACACAGAGAAATAAGTAAAATAACAGTTACCTTGTAATAACTTCTATAAATAATATAATTACTCACACATATAATCGATAACATACCATATATATATATTGATTGGATGCAAGCACTTGGTTATTGGATCTCTAAAAACACATCTCAATGATAAGTTAAATATATATATATATATATATATATATATATATATATATATATATATATATATATATATATATATATATATATATATATATATATATATATATATATATATATATATATATATATATATATATATATATATATATATATATATATATATATATATATATATGATTGTTCAATTACTGGACAACTTGACCTTGATATAGAAGAATTTGGCCCAAAAAATTATATATCATACAAGCTCAAAAGAAAATATTTCGTGTTGTACAATCGAGCAAAAAGACGAAAAAGGAGGTCTGACATCAATTATATGAGGACAGCAGGTGGTAAATTAAAATTGCAACGCGTAAAAATAGTCATTTGTAAATTAGATTAAAGAAAACTCGAGTTTGAAATGTGTGTGAAAAGGAATAGGCAGGCAGGCAAAGTGGAACTGAAGCTTCTGCAAAAAGAATCTAAAACAGAAGCAGAAAGCTAGAATCACCAATGAAAGTGGAATTTCCTTATTTGTTAGTTCTCGCAAATGAAATTAAGATCACTACCAACTTCACAATTTTAACAGTTTGAGTAATAATTGTGGTAGATATTGCACTTAAATTTTTCCTCCTGGACGTGACAGGCGCCATATTGTCTTATATTCATAAATTAATTATTCTAAAGTTGACTACTACTACTATTGCATATCCTTAATTAACGATGTTGTTTATAAGCCTTGAGCTTTTTTTTCACTGTTCATATAGCTCCGTATAGTGATATATATCTTGGGTACTTGATTTTATATATATATATATATATATAGATATATATCCTTCGTGTAATAAGTTGGCTATCTTAATTATGACCTTAATTAGCTACTTTTTTTATCATATATTCATGTTCTTCAAATTATCTATCAACTTATATTGTAGAAGTGAAAGATTTTGTTCTTTTATATTTTTTTTATTTGATCAATAGTATAATCACTTTTAAGGTTTAGAACGCAAACAGTTTTTGCCTCTTACGGCAAGCACGTTTTTCCGGAATTTGAACTTTTATTTTTCTCTTTATGAAAGTGATTGAGATCGCTTAATTATCACTTCAACCAACAACTTATTGGTAGATGGTTGTTCTTTATCAGAGGATGTGATTAATTGTTTGGTAGGACAAAACATTATTGATGAACCATCTATTTCTATGTGCGTTATTGTACACCTTAAATACTTAATTAAGCGGATAAGCACGCGTAAGTATGTGTAATGAGAAGCTATATAGTAAAATACACACGTGTTGTGATAGTTAATTTTGTGATGCTTAGTGGATGTTTACGTCTGCACGTAATAATATAGCTCAATAATCGAATATTTGTTCCAACAATGGAGGGCCAGTTTGAATATATTAGTTAATGCTTAGTGCAGAGCAACTGTTTTAGTAAATCACTTGCCCAAAAATTACGATCGAGAGTAACTTTTTGAGTTAGGTTTTTACGAGGGATTCGAATTACTCTGATTCTGTTCCTATGAAATCAATGCAATCAAGTTGCTGCCAATTTTAGCAAAACTATTTATATTACCCCCTTTTGCTTTTTGACAGCAACGTGTGTGTATAATCAGTAAGATTGAAAGGTGGAATTTCCCTATTTTCATTCCACTTACATTTATCAAGATTAATTAAACATAAAGCTACCCAAGCAACTTCATCATGTAAATAATATACTTGAACAGCAATATTTAATATTGGGCAAAGCACTCAATATAAATTATCATCCCTCGGGTGGAGATAAACACAAGTGCCTGATCTGGAAGCCTCTTCTTTCCTTTCCTCACCTGGAAAGAATATTGCTCTTGTAATGACTAGTTTACATTGGTGATGTATTATAAATTCTAGTTATATGCAATTTAATTTCATTAACGTATATAATAAAATCTATAAAAAGTAACGCATTCACTAACTCATTCCTGATTTATGCACAATTAACTTTCATGCGCAGTCTCACACTCAGATTATCTACTATCTGTATACCCCTTGAAAGAGTAACGACACTTGTTAATTGATATAATTGTAAGTCTTTCTTATTCTCTCTCACTAGAACTCTTATGCTCTCTCTCTCTCTCTCTGACACACACACTTTCTCTTGGTGCATGAGAACGGATAACGTAATTAACTACCCAACATAATTCACGTTAATTAAACAGAAAGTACAGACCCTGCACCACATACAATATCTTTAGCCAAAAGGGTACACTGCTGCTATACCTTTTTCCCAAAAAAAATTATCATATGTAATGGTTTAATATATTAAAGTACTTTTATTTTACAGAATATTTTTTTGTGCTTTAATTTCGATGGAATTGAAGTAATAAAAATGCAATGCCCATAATTATATATACATTATATTTAACAATTAATTGTATTATAATTCAAATATATATTCACAAAAATTAATGTATGAATATGGGGGAACAATTTGGACGATGAGCACCCAAAACTCATATGGTATAAACGATCCAGATTTAATGATATTTAATTGACGATTTTTAAAAGAAAAAATATTTTTTTAAAAAATATTTATTTTAGATTTTATATTCATTAAAATAAATTCTTCAAATGATAAAAATTAAGAAAAAACAAATTTGATGTCAGATTTAGACAGTTGGGTGCACCCAAACCGGTTCATTCAGGGAGAACCTGTTTTCACCGAACTTGTCCTCAAACAACCAATTACTTAGAGACAGATAACAGGGTAGCCCTTTTGGGCTATATAAAAAGAGAAGTCTAGTGAAGCTAGCTAGCTATCTTTTGTTGATTATTTAATGGTAGAAATAAAGAGTATTAATCTTAATTATAATAATATTAGAATTTTAAGACGCACTTGCGAACCACTTGGCCACAAAAACCTTTTAGGGTCCTGACAATTCGCTAAATTAAGTTGATTACACGAGGGGAGATGGAAATTGCCATGAGTCCTATATGAAGAATGTTACTTTGAATGAGGGACCTTATGAGACCAAAATTCCCCCAACTCCATCGGCTCTCTCTGGGACGTGGCTCTCCCAAGAACTTATGCCTATTACATAATTAATACATAAATGTAATTAAGAAATAAGAAATTCTACATAAAGCTTTAACATGTAATTGGAGTCGCCAGTTGAGACTTTCATATTTAGTCCATAATATAAATATAAATCCAAAATCCAGAAAAACAATAAAAGGAAAGATATAAATATAATACTCAAAACTAGAGATGGTTTTATGATATGTTTGAATTAAAACAAATTTAATGGGTACCGCACTTAACCTTGCCTCATTTGATGTGAACCCCACCATTATATAATTCCAAAGTTGATTTGTCGACATTCCACTGCCTTCAATCTCTCTATATAAGGTTCTTGAGCCTCTGCTTCCTTCTCAATATACAAGATCATATCATATAATAGCATCAGCGCTCAGTATCTGGTACGTTATTACTTATTACACACATTCTCTTATATATATATATATATATATGATCGATAAGCATAACTCGGTTTCGTTCTTGGTTGATCGAGTAGTTCTGTTGAATAATCCATGCACTAACTGATTTCAGAACAAAAACGAATAAACGATATTAATTAAGCTTATATATATATATATAGATATATATTCTAGCTCTAGTTAGTATTCTTGTTGGTAATTAATACATATGATTAAACTTGATTTCAGATTAGATATGGCAGCATGAGTGTAACCCCCTCCGTAATTATATTCGAAATAAGCGATTAAAATGAAATAAAGACCAATAATAATCAAAACTCATTTAAAATCCCATCCTTGAGATAGGGTTTTCAAAAATACCTTTTAAAATCTAGTTAACTTGATCTCATATTCACATTTCGAATACAATTATTACGCAAAGATAAATCACATTCATATAAATATCAGAGTGCATAATATAATCATCCCGGCAATCCCGGGTATATACCTTCGCTAAAGATACACAGGGCACAATTGCCCATTACAATTCTTCAAATGGGGATTACACAATCTCATCTCGAAGGAGTCCTGCCGCTCCCTCCATAAGCCACTTGCCCTGTCTAAATTATTGGTAAGGGAGGGTGAGATTCGAGAGAATCTCAGTAGGGAAACATTATCAATATGCAGGCAAGATAAGTGTTTAATGCATGACATGCTTGCATCACATAACTCATGCACACATACAATGACAAATCTATAAGCTCAATGATTCGAACGATACACATATGGCCATAGCATATATTGAAACATAGCTTTAAATCATTCATACATGTTCCATATAATCAAGCAAAGCAATAACATGCATCAACACATTAATACAGTTATCAGAGCATGCAGGAGATATAAGTTCCCTACCTCCAGTCTTTTCTTCTCGATTTACGTGCCAACAACTCGGGGCTTCACATTCGATCCTACAATGTCAAATGTACTATTTAGATACTTCCATAGTGTTTCTGGGGGTTATATGAAGCTATATGAAAAAATTACTAAAATACCCCCGGGGACCCGGCCCGGCACCGCCGTACCCAGTCCGGCTGTGCTTTTCTTAAAATTTTGACATGGGCTATTCTGACATATTTTCACCCAAGGAATCCGTTTCCGGACTCGGAATTATCAAATTCAATATCAATTTACAAATTTACC
Source organism: Inga laurina (assembly GCA_963855925.1). Lineage (NCBI taxonomy): Eukaryota > Viridiplantae > Streptophyta > Magnoliopsida > Fabales > Fabaceae > Inga > Inga laurina. The sequence continues at coordinate 64,914,899 of OY979707.1, read as the reverse complement.
CTTGGCAGCCCCACTTTAAGGGTTTCAGGGGCGTTTTCGTAATTATGCTTTTTCGGCCTTTTCCGAAAAAGTGACCAACTGTAACCCCACCTAATTTTCGCTCCTGAACTCAATGGAACCATAAAATCATTGAAAATCCAACTCTAAGACCCATTTATAGCCATAACCGAAATATACAAGTACTCCGGGGAAAATTGGGGTTTTTCGGTTTCGGCTCCGTAAACGCGTTCCTTTCTACTCCTAACCACTTTATTGACTATTCCATTAGGTTAGAACTACCATTTAGTATCAATTTGGGCAGCATAACAGCCCCACAAACCCATTTTCCATTTTTAGAACCAAAGACAATCCGGCGAAATTTCACCGATTAAATTGTCTATAACAGCCAGAATAGTCAATATGCAAGAGTTTGGAAGTTACCTCAAGCTCCCACTAGCTTTTCCTTCTTGAGGCTGAAAACCCTAACTTCAAAACACCAAAAGAGGAGCTTCCAAACCTTAAAGAACATAAAGGAGTAGCTTAGGATCGGAGTTATACGCGTTAGGAGCTAGATCGTCGGAGAAATCGGCTTACCTTGCGAGATTTCTTCCTCTTTCTCTCTCTAAAGATCCCATATGCTCTCTCTCTATTTCAGCTGTTCTCAACGTCAGAAATGAGAGCTGAAGAAGATGAGAAGATATTTAATTCCATGATGATGTCATCTTTTATTGAGATGATGTCATAATTCCCATTTTCGGATTTTCTGGCAGATTTTCTGCCCAAACTTTGAAAAATCATAACTAATTCTAGAAAACTCAAAATGAGGTGATTCCAAAGCCAAATGAAATATATTTAAATCCTCTTCATAGGAAAAATATTGGCCATTACTAAAAATCACCACACAATTCCAGAATTACATAAAACTCATCACTGCCCCAAAACAGAGTTCAGTTTCCATCCCAAACTTTGGACAGTCATATCTCCCAGTTCCCAAAACGAAATGGCACAAATTATATGTCAATTTTGAAGCTTGAGATATGAACTATAAGACTGAAAAGTTTCAGAATTTTTAGACACCATTTGGTCATTCAAAACGTTCACACAAACTGACAGCCCAGAATAGAGTTTCACTGGACAACATTTCCAGTTTTGCAACCAATGTGTCCAATCCAATTTAAATCAATTCCAATGATTAAATACCACAACATGACACCATTTCCATCACAATACCCCATTCAATTCTTCCCTCTATTCTAAGTCAATTTGGATGTTAATCCACAATTGAACTCAAATACAGGGTTTTGGCGTTGCTCATAACACAAGCGACTACAATCCTCTTTATATTCTCTAAAAGGGTTCATTAATCACTAACCACGTCCACTTTTGTAGTCATTAACCCCTAATCACAATTTGGGATCTTGCTAAACCGGGGCTTAGCAATCCACTAATCTCAGGCTTATTCTCTAACCTCGAGTCTCAAAATTCGGGGTATTACAATGAGGTTGGTGATAATAGCTGCAGTGTTAACGTTGATGGTAATGGGAAGCTCATGTGTGGCCAAAGATGGCGAAATGTTGGTGAAGGAGATGAATCAAGAAAAATACGTACCGCTTTTGTAGAAAGAAATAGGTAAAATAATAACACTGTTCAACAGTCTACCTCTCTTTGGTTTTTCTTTATCATAGCCCGGAAAGCACGAGCATCCATATCCATTCTCTTCCTCTTTCCCTGAGAAGTTCCCCCATCATGTTCTTTGTTTTCAGCTTCAAATGTTAATTTTTTCACACTCTTGTGTTTTTTTTTTTCTTTTTCCGCTTCAAAGCTAATGAGTCAAATTAAAGCTCTTAGAATCTGAAGGAGCTATATCAAAGTGATTCTTAGTTCTTTCAGATCTCCTCAAAGGACTTGGCATATTCTGTTTCTCAACCCTTTGGGATTTCCTTCTGACAAGAGGACTTGGTGATGTGCTCTTTCCAAGTCGTTCGGACTTTCGAGTATTTGAACAACTAGGAGTCATCTTCTTTGATGAGGTTTCTCTGGAAGACCTTCTGGGACCAGTTGCACCTTTCGTAGAAGAGCCTGAGTTGATTGTGCTTATCTCACTGACACGCCTCCGATAGTTATTTTCGTCAGCCTTAGCCTTACTACCAGAACTTGTAGAATTTGCCATATGTTCAACTGTTCATTTGAGACCAGCAGAAAAATATTTTAGATTAACATAAGAAAATCAATGTACAAATGTCGATGACATTTTTTTTTGCATGATGTCAATGACATATTTAGAAACTTCATTAATATCAAGTATACAGAATGGTACTGTTACAGATGGGCAATAAAACTATATGAACAATTGAAAGCCGCTCTCTCAACAAGATTTGCTGAGGCATTACCATACTGTTACACAAAAGTTTCATTGTCATCCTGATCTAAATTCTGGTACCGTACAGGTAAGGAGTGAGATGCCTGGATTTAAACTAATATCCTCCAGGAAAAATAAAATTTTCCCACTAAAGTTCTGGTACTTTAACCAGACATGTTTATCTAAAATAAAAATGCAATGGAAACAAATCAATATGCATACTACTTATACTAATCCATCCATCTCCATAAGCGAACTAATTACAGTCCTTAATCCAGACATCAAAGGCATACCCAAGAGGTTGATAGGGTTTCCTGTAATCCAACATAATATCGAAGTTTAAGATTTGTCACCATCCCACAGTAAATCGATCATGTATTCTACACAAATCAAGAATGCTTCATGACTCAATTACCAGAGCATTTACAGCTAACCCCAAGAGAAAAGAAGTTAACTCAAAAAAAAAAAAAAAAAAATTCCACGCTAAGCTAGAGTTTTCAGATAAAGGTTGAAACTTAGACTCCGGGGACATTTCACAAAAACGAACATGTTAGCTGATATGAAGATGGCACAAATACAATGTGATTGCGATCCCGGTATAAGTCACAGAAGCATAATGGAAGAAAATTGCGGCATTTTCAGGGGAAATCTTGACAATGCACTAGAAACGAGCACAAGCACTTGCGCTTCCCCAAGTTCCACTTACTATTTGCAACACAACCCTAATTTATCAAGAACTGAGATTCAAGAAACATGTCGCAGTAATGTAGAGAATTGACCTACACGTAAAATTCGGGCAATAAACAATTTTCACTAGTTCCACAAATATAAACAAGTTTTCGCCCAAGGCAAAGAAATTGGAGTGTTCACTGGCGGGCTTGACAGAAAAATCTGGGCGCTAGTATTCCGAGAAACCGAGGCAAATACGATTAGGCCAATAGAAAACCGAAGGGATTTCACACCACACTTGGCGCGTGAGGCGATTTCAGTAAATTCAGTATGCATGCTCGGAAACTATGGGCATCGGAAGCAAGTGCCTACGTGTATATCAGCATCCAGCGTCTGATTTTACCTTTCACTAATTTGGGATATTAAAATAATAAATAAACAATTTTTTTTTAAAAATAAAAATAAATATAAAGACTTTAGAAAATTTTATTTAAATTTTTTAATCTCTTTAAAGTAGTTAAATTAGATAATTGAATCTTACCGTTAAGGCCTTAAGGTAATATTAAACATTTTTATATATACATGTTCATACTTAAGATTATAAAGGTGTTTGATATTGTTAGTAAGAATAGTAATCAAAAACGACTTTTAAACTATATTGAAAAAATTACGTGAATTTTATCACAAATATTATTAATATTTACAACTATTTTTATCTGTATCAATCACTCAATTAGTTACAAGTCACCCTTATACCCTGTTTTTGGAAATTTGTGGAACATAGGAGTACCTATTCTATTTCACTTATCTTATTAATATAGACAAGCCCATTTCATATGGGCTGAACCACCAAAAGTTTTGAGGAAAGCAATTAAAAATTTCATATGGGTCAATTTTTTTTATTGGAATTTTTCTTGATCCAACTCACTAACCTACCAAAAAAGAGACGTTGGATCATATTTTTGGGGGGAAAAAAAGATAATGGATCATGTTATATCTGGCTCATATAATTATGGGTTTATATTCTACCGATATAAATACCTTATTAATGGACGGTTTATAGGTATGTAAGCATTTTTTGAGCCTGAGGCATGTACTAGTCCTAATAAGTTTTTAGGATCCAACTCACCTAAATTTTTTATGTACCAAAAAAATATAGTCATTGTTTGGGCGAAACTCTCTGGCTTATATAACCTAAATTTATCAACATACTGTATTCTCAAGTAGCCATTTCCTTTTTCTTATATATATATATATAGCAGCCATCTCCTTTTCGGCCGGCCATTGAACTCATTTATAAGCATTTGATCATGGAGCTCAACAACCTGTGAACAAACCTTCAGTCAAATAACGCTCATCTTCATTGTTTGAGGTACATAACTAAACTAGTTACTTCAAACAATTCACTTCCTTGTCTTCCTTTTTCATTCTGCTCTTAATTATCAGAAATCAAATCTTGACATTATGATTTATCATCTCTGGTTCATTGCCTTACAATGCATTATTAGTTCAAGTTCTGCTCATCAATTCTACGACCCTACAAATTGTTCCACAGATCCTGACACATACCAAGGTTCGAGGTACACTTGTAAAACTCCCCAAGATCCATGCCAAACATACTTAGTGTTCAGATCGAACCAACGTTTTCAGAATATTTCAGAGATCTCAAAGCTCTTCCACAAGAACCCTTACACATTGATTCAAGAAAATAACCACCTCAACCTCAATTCTTCTTCTCAGTTCATTGAAGCAGGCAAAGAGGTTCTTATTCCTGTGTCTTGTTCTTGCCCTGACGGTTTCTACCAAGTCAGTTTCAGATACGTAGTCCCAGAAAATGCAACATTTTCAGAGATTGCTTGTGGGGTTTATGAAGGGCTTCTCAAATCTTCCACGCTCAAACAGGACAACCTTAACACGACCAGAGCTGGTGATGAGCTTAGTGTTCCTCTTAGATGTGCATGTCCTGATAATTCCACTACTAGTGGCAAGAAGTTGAAGTACCTTGTGACATACCCTATAATACTAGGAGATTCAGATAGTGGCATAAGTGCAAAATTTGGTATCTCAGAAGAATATTTCCGTGAAGTCAATGACCTGCATCAATTTTCAGCTCTTTTTGCACAAACAACTGTTTTGATCCCATTGAGAGATGAAACAATCAAGTTTAGTGATATTCCAGAGTCGTCTCTAGCTCCAACCTCTGGTTTTCTTCCAACATTTCCAGTGGCAAAAACACAGAAAAATTCAACCAGTTTGTACATAGCAAGTTCTGTCATAGGATCTTTGATGCTAATCATGGCAATTCTTGTGGGTGTATTGTACTTTAAGGCCTTAAGGAAATGGAAGAGCGAAAGTGTTCGACCCTTAACTCCTTCAACCTCCGTCGTGATGTCACCGATGAGAGGCTCTTCAACAACTTCATGTCTTTCTCCGGATCTTCTCGCCGGAATAAAGTACTGTTTGATCAATTACAGCATAGAAGAGCTCAAAATGGCCACAAAAAATTTCAGTGAAGAAACCAAGAAAAGTGGTTCAGTCTACAAGGGGCTAATCACCAATCTTGAGGTGATGATCAAGAGGATGAGATTTGAAGACACGCGCCGGGTAATTGATTTACATTCTAAGATAAACCACATCAATATTGTGAACTTACTTGGTGTTTGTTATGATGAAAGTGATTTGTCATGGTCATATTTGGTTTTTGAATGGCCTAAAAATGGGTGCTTAAGGGACTGTTTATCTGATGGATCCAACTTCCTCTGTTGGAAACAGAGGACTCAAACAGCTTTTGATATAGCCACAGTTCTTCATTATTTACACTGTTGTGCTTTTCCTTCTTATGCTCACTTGAATGTTAGCAGTAGAAATATATTTATCACAGAAGACTTTAGAGGGAAACTAGCAGATATTGCTGCACCAGAGAACCATGCTAGAGGTCTAGTTTCTGAGAAAGTTGACATTTTTGCATTTGGGGTTGTGTTACTTGAACTGATCTCTGCAAGAGAAGATATTGAAGGGAAATTAGTGACAGATTCTGTAGGGTTTTTGGGGGAAGGAGGAGGAGGAGGAAATGAAGGTGGTTGCTTTGAAGGTTTAAGGAGTTTTATGGATCCTAATTTGAAGGATAATTATCATCTTGCAGAGGCTTTGTGTTTGGCTGTTTTAGCAAAGGCTTGTGTAGCTGATGATCCCTTGCACAGACCAACCATGGATGATATCATGAAGGTCCTTGCAAAAATGGTTTCTCCACAACAACCAGAGAAATAATAATTAGTTTTTGTAAATTTAGCATTGCTAAGCATTAATTGCCTGTAATATTGTGTATTTATGAGGAATTTCCTTTTCTTTGTCATGACAATCGTGAAAATCTCTGTACTTTGATATCCTTGTGTTAAAAGAGAACAAAATAAAGAACCATTCATACAAGTTTGGACGTAGAGAAGAGTGCGGGGTAAAATATAGAGTAATTCCATTGATTCTTCTCTCCATTTAATTTCTCTATCATTGGATTGCCTATTAATTGTTAGGATTTATTGTGTAAAAATATTATCATCATTTAATATTTAACATTACAATAATATTTTTAATATAGTCTAAAATATCAATTATAAAAAGCCAATTCAATGGTGGAGAAAATAAATAGAGAGAGCATGGAACAAGGGGTTAGTAAAGATATTCTTTCCCGAAAAATAGGAGAGGGAATACTAAGAGAAAAATTATAAAAATGACAAAAAAAAAAGTATTATTTTTTAGAGGTTTCCTTCTTACTATTTTTTCTCCCCCAATCTTTTCTCCGTCCAAACATAAGTACGAGTGAGTGTTTGGGTAACTCTGAAACCATTGTTTCAAAAGCTCTTTTCCACAGGCTGAAACAAAACTATCTTACATACTTACCTCGTAAGTCGTAAAAATCAGTATTGTGTAACCCGGACCTAACCGGCCTGTCCAAACCTGAAACCGGCGAATCGGCCGGTAAACCGATTCGGTTCCCGGTCCGGTCCGGGTTACAATTTTTTTTTTAAAAAAAAATTCCCTTATAATTTCATACTATAAGCCTAAAATCTTCAATTTCTCACCGGTTTGGTCCCAGTTTAGCTCCGGTTTGACCTCGGTCTGACCCACTGACCCTTAGCTTAGTACCCTGACCAGTTCAATATCCAATCCGGGTTTTAATACCTTGCTAAAAACTATTCACGAAAAGCTAATCCAAACACACTTAAGCTATGTTTGGAATAGCTTTTTTTTAGAAAATAAGTGCTTATTACGTAAGTCGAGATAAAATTCTTTTCACATACTTACCTCGTATACCGTAAATCACGATTTATAAGCACTTATAAGACATAATTAAGCTATCCCAAATGATCATTAAGTGTGTGTTTGGATTAGTGTTAATTCTCAGAAATTGATAATATTCCAGTATATTTTCTTCTATTTTTAACTATTTTTTGGATTCAAATTAAGCATAGAAAGAGTTAATAGAAGAAAATGTGCATATTAGAGTAATAAGCCAAAGTTGAAGTATAACAATATATTGTGTTTTGGTTCAAAGGAAAAGTTTGAACTTATGCATGCTCTCTTTTGTAGGAGGATAGAGATAAGTTGGGAAGCTTTTAAAAGATTAAAGAATAAAGCTTGCAGTAGCAAAGATCAAAGAAAGCTCATGGGCCAAGGGAATCTGCTGTGTTGTTGGCTTCAACCAATAATACATGTGCTGAAGCCAGTGGAGATATGGATTCACTGTAGCATATGCTTCAGCCAATTACATGTGTGCTGAAGTAGACGGGGTGAGAACTTACTATGTCATATGTTTCAGCACTTTACCCTTGGCTGAAGCCAACGAGATCATAACTTTCTATGTCGTATGCTTCAGCATACCATAGTGTGCCGAAGCACATGACAGACAATGCAATCATGCATTTTACTTGTTGAAACGTATATGGAGGGTTTTTAAGCAAGAGATAGGCTGAAAATAGGTCATTTTACTGTTTTCAAGTGTTCTTAGGAGCATTGTGTGCTAGGGTTTGAGTTCTTGAGGAGCTTGGGAAGAGATTTGAAGCTTCTTTGGCTTGGTTTTTCTTCCTCTTCTCCATTTTCTCTCTTGTATTCTGCTATATATGGTTGTCATTGTTTTGCATAGTTTTAGTTAGTTCATGACTATGTGTAGCTAGACTCCTCATTTTAGGGTTGTTTTGAATCCTTGTATGGATTAAGTACTTATTTCCCCTTTATATTCGTAATTAATTATGAGATTATACTGATTTTACTCTTTACTTAATGATTATTGTTGATTGGCCACCAACAAGATTGTTGGGTTCACTTGATTAATGCTTGAGAGAGCTAGATTGAGTGTAAAACTTGAGTTAAATCGTGTGAGAGCTTGAAACTTACTAATTAAATGGATAGTTTTGTTAATGAGGTAGAGATATACTCATTGACCTCATATAGGCAAATAGGATTTGTTATGAAAATTAGAATTTAATTAGGTAATTAAGAGATTAATTAATTAATTAAATTATGCATCTATTTTGAGACTCGAGATTGCACTTATAGGTAATTTAGTATCCTTGACTAGTATAATCTCACATTAAGTAGCACACATTGAGGGGATTTAAGTGAATACTTTTGAAATATAAGGGGATAAACAATCCTAAGTTTCATTAAATAATTGAGATTCTAAAGAATCATTCGCTTTTATAAATTTTTAGTCTAAAAATAGTTTTAAATTTCTCTTTCACATCAAAAACGTATTTTGGCTCTACTTAATTAAATTCACTAAGCTCATTGCTTGACCAATTTGTTACTCAATTTCTCGTGGGAACAATATTTACTTATCATTTTATTATTTGACGCGATCCGTGCACTTACGGTAGTGAACAATTAGTTTTTCGAGAATAGCTTTTACGATTTATGAGGTAAATATGTGAGAGGAGTTTTGTCTCGACTTGTGAAAAATGACTTTTAAAACCAAGGTTTAGGGTTTATCTAAACACAAACTAAGAGTTAAATCGTTATGATGTGACAAGTAATTTCAGCTAGTCATCTCACAGTTAAAGAGAATGAGGATTTGACCGGTTCAGAGAAACTCTTCTTCCTGCTCGTTCCTTGAAATTAAATTGGGACTTATAGGAGGGAGGAGTTTTCAGGCAATATTAGTTAAATCGTCAACGTCAAACTAATTTTACATTTAGAGTTGTTTTTGTTGTTGTCCCTATCCACCATAATTTAGCAAAAATTGATGATTCAGCTCTATGTTTTGTAGTGATTACATTAATGATTGAAGGGGGGCAATGGCATCATATAACGAAATTATTAATTAATTCTTAAAGTTGTCCTTGTCACATCATAACAAGAGCCTGTAATCAAACTGCTGGTTCTTTTGCCGTTAATTTATACCATTAATTACGTGTATTGCTTGTTCCCACAGGGCTTGTCTTCATTGGAAACACCTCACACAAAGGGGAATCCACAACCCCAGCTAAATGTTCCAAATGTGACATGGCGATAACAAATAACTCCAATGCAGCCCATTGGCTTAACCACTTAATTATTACTAATTAATTAAATACATTTTTTATATTATCATCCGGCATCCGGTTTGTGGTTTGTGGCTTGTGGTTGCCCCTTCCAACACAAGTGTCTTTTATAGGATTTGAACTCAAGACCCAGGAGATTTAATGGGACCTTACACTACTAGACCAATTCTATATTGATAATTAAATACATATAACATAGGTACACTAAAGTCTCTAAACCAAGACGTCTTTGGGTAATCAGTGACAATTGTGTTGATGGGATATGTGATAAGGAATATATTGGGTCAATTAAGATATATATGGGGTTATATACTAAATAGGGATATTTATTTATTAGAATTAGGATTTTATTTGATTACCTTTTAATATATGTAATAACTCAATAAAATAGGATATTTAGGTTATTCTATAATTATCTCGGTTATTTAGGATTAGGATTTGATCCATATGATTTAGATTTAAATTTGAATTTAAATTATTACTAGTATATATTATTTTATTATTCCTAGAACCCTACAATAGAGTTAGCTAGGGTTTCTCAATTATAATCAGAATTGACTATTGAATTAAATTCATATTTTCTTGGTTTCTCCCCCTTTTCTTTTTCCCTCTCAGTTTCACATCATATATGGGCACACAGAGCCAACATGACAATGTCCTAAAATATTGAGTTTACAAGTCAATCCACTCGCACAAAACTCACTTAGCCCATCTTCTATAGAACTTCTCATTCATGTCCCAAGAGCTTAGAGTTAATGAAGTAATTAATGTCTGATTGAGAGAAGATAAGCATTACTACCTCCGATCCTAAATATAAGATAAAGTTGACTTTTTTGCAGAAATTAAAGAAGTTAATTAAATTAGCTTAAAGTATTTATATTTATATTTTTTTCTCCAAACTAATTGGCTTGACTAATAAACTGATATATAATCTAAAAATGCACAACAAATGATATGATTAAGTAACTTATTTACCTTTTTTAATCTCTCCAAAAAAAATTATATTTAGGACGGGGGGAGTAACTTAGAACATGCCCCTGTTCACTACATAATAGCAAGCGCATTTGTAAATAACTTTTTATTGGACTAAAACATAAACATAAACTGATGAAACATGGGAGAGAATAATAGCCCAGAGGCAAACGGTTGTTTAATTTATTAAGGTAGAAGATATATTCGAATTGGACAGTGCGTTGTAGATCATTCTTTTTTAGTGGTGTTGGACTTTGGGTCCAAGTCCGCCTTTGATGGGCCGAACTATTTGATTAGGAAATAAGTAGCCTAATCAAATAAGAATAAAATCAGCATAAAATGCAGATTGAGGAATAATTCAGCAATAATTATGGATTTGTTAAATGAGGAACAAATCACCATAATTAGGAAATTAATTGAGAATCAATTAATTGCTGTCTTGAAGGGTAAGAAGGAGTGCATACGTTTCCTAATTAATGGCCTCCATAAACCACTATAAATAGGGTGTGCCTCCTCAATTGCAATTCACCCCGCCATTGAGTTTTCTGGCAATTCTCTTCTCTCCTACCATCTTTCTGGTTCTGGTGATCTGCTGTGCAAATCACAATTAGGCTCTAGTAGTCTAATAATTGTGTGGGCACAAGTATGAAGCATTGGAGTTTCGACCCGGATCCGAACATGGATTCGCCCCGGTACACCAAAGCTCTTTTTTAGTTATATTTTTCCTTACATTGGCATCAGAGCATGTTGATCTTGTGGCTGTAATTATTCTATGTGAATAATTTTGTAATATAATTATTTATATGTTTCATCATGCTTATTTTTTTCCGCTGGGCAAAATCATAATTCTAGATATGATTTTTCTTTTATGCCATATGAATCTGCAACTTTGTATGCGTGTGTGTGTGTGTGTGATTACAAACATGCTTATTCACGTAATACAATTTCATGCCTCATTTTCTTTTTTGATCATATGCGTGTGTCTCTGCCTAGTGTATGAAAAAGGATATATGTGCGTCTATGTTCTCTGTGTGCGTCGAACTCCTCTTCCCATATTTGCTATTCAACCTGAGCATATATGATACTAGGTTCTTGACTGTTTGCTCCTCTGATTATTATATATATACACGCATATATATATATATATATATGTTTCATGGCACCGATTCGTTCTCTTCTCTTCTCCTCATCTCTTCGATCTTATTAAAGGTGAGTCTTTTGGAACCTATGTGGATTCAAAAACGGAAAAGACTTGACCCCTCAAAAGTTAGAAGAGCCTTTGAAATACAGAGACACACATCCGATCTAATTACGTCGCGCCGACAACGTCGAGAAAAATTGGGTGTTTGAAACTCGGTGTTTTTCACCAAAGCAAGGACATGGATGTGTAGATTTCGAAGAGGCGATTCCAACGATGCTTAGAATGCGTCAAACGGAGTTCGGATGAGGGAGAAACGAAGGAAAGAAGTTGGCGGGTCGTTAGTCATCGCCACCACTTCACTCGAGACTTGATTAATGAAATTGAGGTTTTCAGATCAAATGAATGCCATTGATTTGTAGTTCGCTGAACTACGATTCAAACGACACCAAGAACGCGAAAAACGGAGCTAAAACGAGGGAGATATGGCTTCCCGAGGTTTGCGGGTCGCGATGACCCGCCAAAGTTCCCATTGGGTCAGGTTGACCCGGCTGAAGGTTGAAGATGATGACGTGGCAGTCAATGCCACGCCACTAGTCAACCAATGCCATATGGCGCCAATGAGAGGTCACCACGTCAGCGTCCAGCGCCGGTCAATGAGGACACGTCATCAGTTGACTAGCCACGCCGACCGAGACACGTCAGCGCCACGTCATCGACACTTTGGCAGTGACGGGGGTCAAGGTTGACTAATGTTGACTGGTCAAAAGTCAAAGTCAACAGTCATTCATTGACTGTTGACCTAAAAAAAGGATTTAAATTGACAAGTGGCGCGTGGGGCCCACCGGGACCTCCGTTTGACATGCAGCAAGCACCGTCGGAGAGAGGACGGCGCGTGGAGTTGTTGTTGCCGGTGCGTGTTGCCTGCTGACGACCGTAGGGCGGCGCGTGGACGTCACGCGCCACCGACGAGAGTGGCATTCGTTGGAATTTTCCAATTTTTCAGGAATTTTCCAATTTTTTCAGGATTTTTCCATCCAGACACCTTCTAGGGGCACGTGAGAGCGTGTGGGACCTCCGATTGAGACACGGTTTGTTCCTATAAATCTCTAAATTCGAGAGCTTTAATTTGATATATAATTTGCATATATTTGAAGCAAGTTTGGGTGTAATTTGAGTCAAAAAGGTGCTTATGTGCATTTAGAGGGTACCAAAAATGTTGGAAATGAATCAATGTTGGTTCTATTGTTTTTTGGGACAGGTTGGCTTATTTTTTTAAGAGTATTTTTAGTTGCAACATTAGGTTAAATGCTGAAAGATTCGTTAAAAGTAAGGGATTATTCAAATGAGTTTTTTGAATATAAAATCCTGTCCAACCTTGACTCAAACTCTTAGAGATAAAAAACCTGAAAAATTGCAGCAACTTAAAATTATTCAATAATTATTGAATAATAATAAGTCTTCCCATGCTTCTAACCACATTAATCCACTTGGATTGAAGCAATGACTTCTAAAAGTCAATCCTTTATCACAAATGTTGTGACAAAGGATAAGACAGATAGAGATGTTAGAATCATCTCATCAAATGGGAGGTATGCTGCAATTATATCCAAGTAAGTGGATGTAAACATGGAAAAGAGGAGCTGGACATTATAGCTAGATGCTACATGAGTTAATATGGTCAGAAGGGCCTATGAGAAGGAAAATCTATTAAGAGACAACAATATGAGGCTTAAACTTTTGAATGTTCTTGTTTTTCCATTGAATTTAAAGATTAAATTCTCTGTTTGTTTTTAGAATTGAATTTAGTATATTATCTTCTTGTTTTCTTGAACATTCATGCTAGTTAGATGATATTATGTTATTATCTTGTTAATATAACTGTTCTTTGATTGAGTGGTAGTTTTCTGGAATGCTTCTAGAAATCCAAAGGGGAAAGTGTTTAAATGAAGACTATGGTTAAAAGGGTAATGAGCTAACTAGTATGATTGGGATAGGAGTCAACATAGTTGTCTCCTGAACATGAAACTAGTGAATTTATTATCTAATTATCCTTTGTCTTATTTGAACAAATAAGATTTGTATACCATAATCGTCTAAGTGACCAATTATGACCAAGTCTATTTGACTGAGCTTATGAAGACAAGCTCAAATAGAGATATCTATGGAGTTAGAAACTCTTAAATCTCTTTCATTCTAGAAGAATGAGATGTCAGGGACATCCTACCAACTAGTCTTCAGCATTTAAAGGTTGAAGCAACCGAATGATACAAAATATTTATGCTATCAAGTATAGAAAGAACAACATTGCTTAAACTTATGTTGGTATGAGCAATGTAACCTTATCCAAGCCGTGTGGATAGTGTTGGAAGATAGGGAAATAGGTGATCTTCTTCTATAAAGTTAAAACTAAGTTAAGTTTTAACATAGTGTACTAAGTCCTAACATGTTGTTTAGACAACACTTGAGGCATATGTCAAACTAAGAAGTTGAGACAAACTAAATGCCAAGTTCTTTCTAACAAACAAGTGTATGTTGTGATAAGACATCTCCTGTGAGTAGGAGGAAGCTATGTCTCCCAGTGAGTGCGAGTGAGCCATGTCTTCCAATAAGTGGGCGCATACGAAAGTAAAGATTGCCTCTGATATGCATATTGTAACCTTTAGCAATGTGATTCACCACATTGAACTTGAATATGAAAGACTGAAGGATTCAAGATCCATCAGTCAGACGAACTTAGCTAAAGAGTGGGAGGATTCATCCTCCATGCCTAAGGGCAAGAAACCTATGAGGAAAACTTGATCTAGAAGAGGTCAATGGTTTCTGCAAAAGATGAAATGCTACATTGATAAACCTTTAAGGGCTGTAAAAGTAGCAATCCACATGAGTTGTGGATGTTTCACAGAAGCATATGGCATCATGTCAAATGCAAAGCAATAAAGAGATAGAATCAAGGGTTTTGAACTTGCACGTTAACTCTGCATAGATAAACCACCCTGATTCACTCCATGCAATTGCAACTGACAAAATCACATCTTTGTTATCTCTTTAGTTAAGGATCGATGGGACTATGATTCTCAAATCATTCGTTAGATTTTGATGTTTCTTTCTAAGGATAAAAGATTCCATTTCTTGCCACATGTACACCTTGATCAAAGGGAATGATCAAACTAGCAAAATAGTATTTTCTAAACAATGTGTGCTAAAGGGTTAATACCTTTATGAATAAGTTGAAAACTTATTCTACCTGGCAAGAAAGACAAAGAAACATTTTTGAGAAAATCCACTACAATTGGCAAAATATGACGTTAGTGAACCAGTAAACGTGAGGGCAAGACACAAGCTTGGTATTTCGTTAACGTTGTGGATGTTTACTCGAAATACAGTAATGTTTACTTGATTTTTTTTGCAAGTGTGAAGCTGTTAGATAATGGCTGAACTAGTTATGAATCAGTAAACTGAAAGAATAAGACCTTTTGAACTAACAAGGGTTTAGGACACCCATGTGATTAGTTCAAACAGTTTTGTGTACAAGAAAGGCATTGTTAGGCAACTATCAATACCTAGAACCCTTCAACATAATAGAGTTGTTGAAATAGAGAGATAGACCTCTCCTTGATTTGGTTATGAACATAATGGCATCAATGAGGCTATCAGCCATATGTTGGTAGGTGGACTCATAGCTATTATATTCACGCTTAACCAAATGCCCTCTATGTCAATCACGACCTTACCCTATGAATCGTGGATGGGCCTTACACCAGGGCCAAGCTCGTTAAGACCATAAGGGTCATCAACTTTATATTCACAATTCTTCTTATGAGTAAGGAAGATTAGGGTTAAGGTATACAAGGTATCTCTTTGTGAGATGACATGAGAATTTGACATGACACGTCTTCATTAGTGAAACTGATGGCAGTTCAGTGACTGAGAGAAAACCGTGGGACACAACGTTCATAAAACCCAGATTTCCTAGCAGGAAATGAGCATTAATCACAATAAATCTTTTTAAGAGATTCACAAGTGACAAGGAATAACCAAGTGTTCCTAAGTTCACTAATCCGAGTGGGAGGATTGAGACCATTTTCACAATGAAAGAGGTAAGAGGTAAGTTACGAGAGAATTACCTCACTCATACATAGGAAAAGAATCCTATGAAATCCACCTTGGAGCAAATTGTCATCTAGCGAATGACTATAAGGGATAGATTCCCTAATGGATTGAATGCTCTCTTTATCATTTAGAAGGTGATGATAACTACCTATAAGTGTTTGAAAGACACTAGAAGGACCTGCTAAGATGAATTGCAAAGTGTCATGCAGGAGGATTTGGATTCTTTTTAAGCCAAATACGTGTTTGGGTAATTTATCACCTAGCCAAGAGGTGATTAGGAACAAGTAGGTTCTCAAATCTGTTGGGGGCATGTAGAACCTAAAACACTTAGTGGCTAGGGGGTAATACAATGGAAGGTTGTCCGTTGTACGTTTTAACTCTGAACTTTGGTTATGACAACAAGCTTAGTCTTGAAATTGCATCAAGATGATGTAAAGACCACCTTCCAATTTGGAATTTTTAGAAATTGGGTGATGAACTCTACATGAAGCAGCTTAAGGGCTTCGTAAAAACAATCACCCAAATAGTAGTATATGAGGCTTTCACAAGGTAAAAGCCTCACCAACTTCGAAATAATTGAAGAACACTACATAAGTCCCAAATGGTCTAGTGATGATTCTTTATGAAGTCATCCTTTGTCAAGTGACATATGAAACAAGTGTCAAGGGAGTCAAAGGAATAAAGGATCAGAGAATTCTTAAATTCTGAGTTGAGAAAGTCATGGATTGAACAAATATCTTGAATGACAAGATAAACGGAGATTACACAAGAAAGATACAGTCTTTTCCACCTAAGACATGTATAAGTGTAATCCTTAGACATTTTAGGATGTCAAAGTGCAAACCCATAGACACCCCTGAAGTCAAGGGCATAAACCTAAAGAGGTTACATGTCCTATGAGGAATCCAACATAAGAAAGGTGGATAGAGTCCCATGTGAGACTATAGTTGTTAATATGAATGTACACATTGGTGTACATAAGACCAAATATTTTTTGGTCAGACTTGGAAGTTGTTTTTGGTCCTGCTGTGAAATGGGTTATGAGAATAACCATGGATTAAGTTGTCAAGACAACAACTTTCCTTTGAATGGATACTCCAATACAAGACCTAGGCAAATAGTGATGGAGTAAGGAAACATACAAAGTATTTTTTCCTGTTATCCATGGAAATAGAATGCAGGGTGTGTTCTGCCATCATTCAAAGTGCCATATGGCTAAAGTAATTCCTATGAGAGATTGAGAATGAATGATGGATAGAAGGATCCAAATGCTAACATCTTATGATGAGGATCCTAAGTATCACAGCAAGACGAAACATACTTTTTGATACATCTCTATGAGAGATATGCTTTCAAAGAGGGAAAGCGATAGTTTAATGACTTTCTACTGACAGAATGTTGGTAGATCCCCTTATTGAGCCCATAGTTTGATTTTCATTGAGTTAATAAAAAACTAAGGGCGCAAATAAAATGTAAGATCATGAACTTCTTTTATATGAAGATAAAAGAAATAGTATGTATGTTATGAGTGAATACATATAAGGTACACAAGTTTGTATGTTGTACAGGTCAGAAGAGGTTAGTTCACTCACACGAACAATCATCTTCCCATGTTTTGCTAAGGCATGGAAGGGTAAGACGAGTAAATGATCACCATAAGATGGTTAAGAAGAATCTTTGCTTTTGAGTCGCCTCAGTTAGACTGAGATGAGATCTACATGTGTGCATATACACAGAAAATGGGTCGAAGCATGAATATAGACCTGTAGCCAGACAAAGAACTCTTTTTCACAAATGAGATTGTAAAAGAGATATTGTGGAAAAAAAGGTTCTAGGTTCAAATGTTGAGTACATTTTGGAACCAATGTCTGTACGGTAAAAGATAAAGAAATCGACGTACACCTCACCGTAGCATGCAATTCATACTGCATGTACTTAAGAGTTAAACTGCAACACGGGATGTAGGTGAAAGATCCCTAGTTTACTACAATGTGAGTCCCAGGAAGGAAAAATCCTTCCGCGATACCCTTAAGACGTAGACGGTATCATGAAAGCTTGGTTTGGTGTAGCTACTTTAGCTGAAGCTCCATGATCACACTCGATTCGGTCAGACGAGTGAAAACTAGGAAAGCGACCAAGTCAAGATTGACTGATGTTTAGTCAAAAAGGAAGATTTACTCCTAGATACATAAGATGTGCTAGTATCTATGGTCGACCCCTTACTAGCTCTATGTGTAACTAGTAAGTGCAGATACTATGTGCGTGGAAGTCAATCTGAGTTAATCAACATATTAACTCGAGAGGGATTAGATATGCTATGAGTAATATGTATAGGAGAATCTGGGGCATATGAGGCAATGAAAATATGGCTTACGGTTATATATATAAAGGGTGTCCTTGGATGCTGATCCGATATAAAGGATTTCTAGTATCACAAGCACCAAATCTTAAAGACGTTTTTGTCCACGCAGTCACGGTAGATGCCAAGTATGAAACAAGAAAGAGTAACGCACACACGATGGGAGGCCCATCAAGTGCGAGTGGGAGATGTTGGACTTTGGGTCCAAGTCCGCCCTTGATGGGCCAGACTATTTGATTAGGAAATAAGTAGCCTAATCAAATAAGAATAAAATCAGTATAAAATGCAGATTGGGGAATAATTCAACAATAATTATGGATTTGTTAAATGAGGAACAAATCACCATAATTAGGGAATTAATTGAGAATCAATTAATTGCTGTCTTGGAGTGCACACGTTTCCTAATTAGTGGCCTCCATAAACCACTATAAATAGGGTGTGCCTCCTCAATTGCAATTCACCCCGCCATTGAGTTTTCTGGCAATTCTCTTCTCTCTTACCATCTTTTTGGTTCCGGTGATCTGCTGTGCAAATCACAATTAGGCTCTAGTAGTCTAATAATTGTGTGGGCACAAGTATAAAGCATTGGAGTTTTGACCCGGATCCCAACATGGATTCGCCCCGGTACACCAAATCTCCTTTTTAGTTATATTTTTCTTACAAGTGGCCAATTATGTTATTGGTTCATAGAGTTGCACCAAACAGTTGTTTATTGGCTGCAGTGGCCTAGCATTAATCTCTGCATCCTGCAAAATAAAATAGTTGCCAAGTGTACCTAACGATCCAAAAATTAAAGAAAATTATATATATTTTTTGGTTGTTTAGAGTTTTTTCCCCCTTTGAGATATATAAAAGTAATGTGTTAAGTAACTTACGTCATCAACAGCTTCTCGGAGCAATTTGACGTGCTCTTCTGAAGCAGTTCTCACCTGCGGGGTAATTAATTCCGAAAAGTTTGGTAAAGCACTAGTAATTCAAACAGTAGGGAATTTAAAGAGCTTAAAAACCTTAACATGGGAAAAATATTATAGTGAAAGGCGTAAGTACAATAGAATCTTTATTAATTTTGAAGTTATAAACGAGAGTCGCTTCAAAATTACAACCAATTCCTCTCAAAAAGTTTTTTTTTTTGGGGCCAAAGATAAGATCTTTGATTGCACTCTTATTCTCAAAAGAATGAGTAGAACACCAAGCAGATAAGCTTGAAAAGGATCAAAACACACAAAGATAATCAAAAAAACCTTCTAATTAATTACAATAACTAAAATAAAAAGAATAACTTCGTGTCCATTTAAAGAAAATAGTAATGTTCACGTTGTTATATGGTTTTCCTCTTTTAATTTTGTGATAAAAAAACACACAACAATACTTGTTAAAGAAAGATATATACCATCATCATGATCATAATTAATGATAATTAAGGAAGAGAATAATTTAGTAAATGAAGGAGGAGGCAGAACAAACCTCGGCAAGGATGGTCCAAATAACGTTTCAGTACAAGGAGGTGTGGTGAGAGAACCCCTGTATCTGTAATACCTCAAGTTACTTGGTTTAATCAGCATATAGGATCTACTATTCCCACGTTTTCTTATGTTTTTCCCGTATTGGATATGGCCTTTATCTTATCCATTAACTATATATGAATTAATTCCCACAATAAATTAATTAGTCACTTGCGATGCATATGAGAGATACATACTATACGTTCACAATAAATTTAAAGAAACGAAAAAGAAATAATGCATATCTGATGATTTTTATATAATTATTACCAGGGACAAGAAGCCATCTGGTTCACCAAACTTGTACAGAATCCCAATTGCGGCTGTTTCTCCTGCTTCCGTTTGGTGCACCATATGTAGCTCGAGATCAAGCCTGCAATTTAATTTAATTAATGCGTCTCAACTTCATTTAACTTCAATGAGACACAAATAATAAAGCACTTGCAAATAATAATAATAATAATAATAGTTTCAAGTTTTAAATACTACCCGTATGTACCGTTGGCCATCGATGGCATGTTATGAGAAAGTTGATTTAAGGTTGATACAATAAATAGAGAGTAAATGGAGAGAGAAATCAATTGAGACATCCCTCTCTCCTATAATCTTGACTATCTTTTGAAACCCCTTAATGTATACAATTAATAAGGATATTTTAAGAAAAAATGATAAATATGGAAGACAAAGTGGATTGGGGTATTATATTTAGAAATAAATTCAACCCTCATTTAATTCTTATATTAAGGACCGAAAGTAGTATTATAGGATTTTGTGGAGTGCTTTTTTTGGGGGGGGGGGGATTGATGATCTAGGTCCACGATAAGTTTATGTATATATATCGGGGTTTTGGAGCAGTATTATTTTAATAATTTCACTTTTAAAAAGATGAACGGGAGGACCAAAGAAAGAAGATCGACGTTTTATGTTGACCCGTAGGATTAAAAAAATAAACTCTATATCCATATTAATTAATCAGGGGTTTTTTTAAAAAAAAATGGCAAAATTCAGACTATATCCGTACGTTAATCAAAATAAGTAATTAATGAGATGTAGATTAAGTTGAACGCAATTAATTAATTACCATGACATAATGGCCTATATTTTTAAGAGTGGCGTTGGCAGGGTGGTAATTCATTTGTAGGTTCCCTAAATAAGACACTACTTGAGCCCCTTCATTGATCAAATCAATGGGTGATTGCATTATTCCACTTCTGCACATACTCCATTCTGCTTTGATCTCTCCCCATCGAGATGGTCCATTGCCTTCTTCTTTGTAACTAAACTCACTTTCACCCTCTGTTAAATAAGCCATCAATCAAATTCAACCAATAAAATTGAAAGTTAAAACTCATCAAGCAAAGCAAACGAGTAAGTAAGAGTTTATATTTGATCTCAAACAAGCGTAGCATTGAAACGTACGCGTATGTGTGTGTATTTCATGTGTGAAGGGATTAGTATGGTATAACTACTACTTCCGGTACTTAATATAAAATATATTTTGTAGTTCAATTTGCTCTACAATGTGAATCGTGAATCTTATAGTATTAAGGATTGGAGATATGTTAGAAAGTGACTTCTTACGCGCTTTTGAACAAGCTGGTAGGCAAGACAGCAAATAAACTGTAAATTGTAATATCCTAAATTTAGTGAAGGTTAAATTTTCTAAAAAGAAAATTTAAATGGGAATTGGATAATAAGTCAAATTATAGAACCTACAAAATTTAAGGAATCTTAAATTAGACAAAGGGAAAAATTAGGGCCTAGTGTATGTAATTAATAGGATATATATATATATATATATATATATATATATATATATATATATATATATATATATATATAAAACACACCGACACACACACATCCTACATCTTCACTTTTATTTTGGAGCACCGAAAGTTAACACCTCCACTCCTCTCTCATCATTAGCTAGACACATGTTATACACACACTTACACCTACATCTTCATGATTCACGTAGCAACACTTATCTCACTTTCTTCAACTATATGACCCCACACTTCATGCACTCCCTCACTCTCCGTTGCTTCAAGTCAGCAAAGAAGAGAGAGTTTTAGAAAGAGAGAAAATAGAGTTGAGAAAGGTAGAGAGACGTGAGTGAAAGAGGTGAACGGAGGAAGAAAACGATTGAAGAAGAGGAAGAAGGAAGTGTTAAACCTTACATGCAACACCATAAACGTTTTTAGGTGAGTCTTCTCTATCTCTTCCCATTGTTATTTTGTTGGTTTGGGCTGTTCATGAGGATTTATAGCTGCTAGAAGTTGTGTAATTCTAAAAATAAGTTGCTGTCATGGGTGGACATAAAATAGAGCATGCATATTGACTTTGGGACGAACTTTGGTACTTCTTTGGTTTGGTTTTTCTGTCATTAAACATGGCTTGATGTTGGGAGTTCTTAGGGTCAAATTTCTGGAGGATTAGAATACATAAGCATGAGAATATGTAAGTTTTCTTTGCCTCTGTTTTGCTGGCCTGGCCGAAAAACAGAGTACATACCTGAAAATTGTAAAATCTTAAACAAAGGCTATAGATGGAATTTTCCAATGGGTCTTTTTGTATAGATATTTTAGGATGTGTAGTTGATGATAGAATAAAGAAAAGTACAATTTTGAGTGAAAATGGATGAGTTCTTGATTTTTTTAAATTAGACTGTCAAAACTGACATTTTTGGGAGTTAGTCAGTTTCATGTTGTGTTTTGACCAAACAAACCTTAATGAAAAATTATGAAGTTTTACAAGAATATAATATACATTTATATATTTCAAATGAATCTAAGAATGCATTATTTTGATATATGTGGAGAGAGTTATTATTTTTCAAAGTTAAGTTAGAAACAGGGGTCATTCTGGACGTCCAAGTCTGGCAGTTATGATTTTCGATAATTCTGGGAAAAATTATATAACATCTAGTAGTTTTGATATTTTTCCATAAAACTACACTTAAAGAGCTTTCCACAGAATTTTAGAACACTCCATTTTGATTTTTTTAGAATTAGTTATGATTTTTAGAAGTTAAGCTCTGTTTCTGAAATGCAATCTGAAACAGTAGTAGTTGGCCGAATTTATGGGTAATATATGCAATCAGTAATTATCTTTGGATATTTTTCCATGAAATTACATTTAAAGAGCTTCATTTAGGCTTTGGAATCAGTCAATTTGGAATTTTCTAGAATTAGTTATAAATTTTCAAAGTTGACTAAAAATCTGTCAGTTTTTGAAAAATTGTGAAACTGTCATTTGGCAGTGCTTTTGCAAAAACCAAGGTTAAAAATGGATTTCTTGAGTGAAAATATGTTGAAAGAGGCCAGATCAAAATTTCTGGAAAAGTTTTGTTTGATTAGCTTTGATAGATCTTTCTGGGGCAAGGTGCTTTATTGTGTTGCAGCTTTTCTTCTCACTAAAATTCGTATCACTCTGGACCAATTGTGATTCTTGACACTGCATACATTGAATTTGGCAACAATCCTTAATTGATATTGTCTCAACTCCGTTTGCACTACACTGATTGTGTATTCTTGCTGCTGTCCGCTTATTCTTAATTCATTTTGGGATTTCAATTTTATTGTTTCCTAAATTTTTGAACTAAATCATCAAGTTCTGAATCTCTCTCTGTATCATTTAGGCCACAATAGCATTGCTAACATTGTGACTTGTTGGAACTCTGCTGCAATTTAGAATTCTTGTTAGGAAATATGCTTGATTATCTTTCTTCCATCTCCCCCACTTATCCCACTTCTTGTAGCTGTATTGAAGATGTGATGTGCACACTTTCCACACCACAAGCACAAGAAGACAATGACCTTTTTAATGATGCTACTTCTACTTCATCCTTTTCATGTTCATGTAGTGATGGCATTCATTGCAAAGATTGCATTAAACTTTCTAAGATGTTAGCTACATTGCATGATTGTGATGGAGTATATAGCTATGGTATTCCAATTGTAACTCATGGTCTAGAGGAATTTAAAGAAGAATTGTTTGATGTTTTTCTAGGTTTCAAAGATGCAAAAGAGGAAGAAAGCACCAACAAACCTCAAGTTACACTCAAGGCCGAGAAGACTCTTAAAGAAGACTCTAGGGACACTAATATGGAGATCATGGATCTCAAGGAGGCTATTCTTCCTCATCCCCAAGAGTCTTCCCTAGCTGAAATCAAGGAGAAGAAAAGGAGGACAAGACTGAGCTTCCTCCTAATTTTTCTCTCTAGCTACAAGCCACCATGATAGTAAGGTTGTCTCTTTCCTTACCTTGTTCCTTATTTTACTTGATGATATATTGTATTGAATAAGTGTGGGGGAGGGGGCTAACTAGTAGTAAAAGGTAGCTTGTGTGTTTCGTTTTATTATTTTTAGTAGTTGTGTGCATCCTACCCTAATGCTTGTCCTTGCATGGTTTTGAGATTTATTAATCATATCATCAGTCTATGCTTGCATTGAGGACAATGCAAGGACTAAGTGTGGGGGATGGATGAATAATGTTTTGTTTTGTGTTTGTAAGAACTTCACTATGCTGTCATAATCTTTCTAGTGGCTGTTTTGTCTAAGTTTGAGCCAAATTTTTCAAAATTTTGAGATGTTTAGGTATGAGCAAGTATCTCAATTGCATATGG
The DNA here is from genome assembly GCA_963855925.1 of Inga laurina. Classification (NCBI taxonomy): domain Eukaryota; kingdom Viridiplantae; phylum Streptophyta; class Magnoliopsida; order Fabales; family Fabaceae; genus Inga; species Inga laurina. The sequence continues at coordinate 64,890,645 of OY979707.1, read as the reverse complement.
TTAGATATTGATGTTGAAACTTTTTTAAATGAAGTGTGTTGCCATATGTTTTAAGTCCGAAGAATGGTGCATTGTTTAGTTTCAATGAATTTGATAGGAAACTAAAGCCTAATTGGAAGGTATTTTGGGCCTAATTATTCATTTCAATGTGTGATTCATCCACTTAGTCTACTACTCTCTAAAATTTGTCTTGTTTCTTACTTGAGGCTACATTTTGCATTGGCATGAGTAGAAATGACATAGGCATTCATATTCAATAGCTAGTTAACCAACTAGCCGACCTTGATCATGTTATCCATTGTTTAACCTTTTAAGCCTAACATCATTTTTTGTTTCTGCACCTCCATTTCATTCTTGAGAGGATCTATGTGCAGTGCATATTATCATAGAATGGGCATTATGGTATCTTTGAGCATAAAACCATGTTGTCATGACTTTAGAGGTTGTTAGTGATGTTGAACCTTGTTTAAAATGTGATATTAGAATAGACACTGCCTCGGGTTGTAGTGATTTATCTTGTTAAGTGGCTAAAAGTGCAATGTTATGATAGAAAGGAAAGACACAGAAGTAGAAACAAAAGGAAAAAAACTAAGAAGAAAAAAAAAAAGAAGACAATAGAAAAAAAATGATACAGAAAAAAATAGAAAGAAAGGAGAAACAAATTGAAAAAAAAAAACAAAAAAAGAAGAAGAAAAGAGGAATAAAGCATAAGAAGGGAAGTATGAATATCATTGCGTTGCACTTACTTGTTCAATTATACTATTGTGTTCCATGATATTCCATTATGCATGCACCTTATGGATCTTTTCTTTCTTTCATTCACTAATTATCATTTAACCCACACATCTTCCCTTGTCATACCATTCTAATCATTCCATTACCTCCAACAATACAACTCTATAAAGTCCTTTGGATCTACTTTTGTCATTTGCTACAAGTAGTGGAGAGCTTAGAAACATTACAAGCTTGTGGTAGAGTGTGGCTAAGTGGATGTGAGAGAAAATACCTTACATAAGAGTTGAGAGTAAACACTTATCCTTGTGAGGTTTCCAAATTAAACTCATTTGAATTAAGCTTGCATCTTTGTTAGTTCTTTTAGCATATGGCATGTGCATGGACTTGGGATAAGTGGATATTTCATTGTTTAATAAATGTGATTCTTGAATCTTGATCATACTTGTTCATATCTATTCTCATTGTGCTTTAAATTGGACTTGCTTAGGAGTGCAAGAGTTTAAGTGTGGGGGAATTGATGAATCCCTATTTTATCAATTATTTCTATATTTTATTTGGGGATTTTATCATGTTATTTGGGCCACAAATGTATTTATTGTGATTAATTGAGATTAATAATGATTGCATAAAAATAGAGTTTAAAAGGGTAAAAAAAAGTCATATTTTTGTGATTGCTCTTAATTAATTTTTGGAATGAAAGGTATTATATTTTGTTGTTGATTTTCATTTCAGATGACTTGGGAGATATTAGAGTTAAAAGCTGGAAAAATATTGCAGAAATGATAGTTGAGGACCTCAAAGTTGTTAATGACATAAAGGACCCAAATTTCAAAAATGCCAAATTAGTACCTGCAGCACTGTTGCATTTTTGGCCAATCTAATTCATATTTTAAGGGTTTCTTTTCTCATCATTCACCAGGCCAAACACAGATCAACCTTGCTTGCCTCACCAACAACTCCGGCTTGTTCCCTCCACCTCTGTCCTCGACGGTGACCGTCACTTCACCTGAATCATCTGATTTTATCGTCGGCGAGGTGTTGGATCAAAGAACACAAAAGCTTGCGGAGGTTTGAGAGGAAGCCGACACACGCACACCCGCCTCCATTTTCATTCAGCTTCAACCACACCATTCTTCTATTTCCATCACCGACCATCATCATCATCATGCACCTCCACTTCCACCTCCTTTCATCGCTTATCTCTCCATCGGTTTCCATCTCAGTTTTCATCCACTGTCATCTACACATCTGATTTGTGATTTCACCCCATCTTTGATCGTGCGTCACTGTTCGATGGCCAAGGGAGAGCCTAAGGTTCGGTGTAGCTGTTCTCCAATCATGAGAACGTGATTCTCTCCACTCCTTGATGATTAATGAAGCTTATCTGAGTTATTGATTCTAACAGGGGAGTTTAATTGTTTCTATTTTCAGTTTTTGCTCTTTATGCACTTTGATCGTAGTTAGCTAGGTGTCTAGGACTATGATTAATGTATATATTGAGGATTATTACTGGTATGTGTAATTTGGATTCTGCTACTTGTATTGGATTTTGCTTAATGGATTGTTAATTGCCTATTGTGATTAATTCTCCATGTTCTTGAGCTCTTGATTAAATGACTAGGTGTCTAGGTTTGGTTGAGAGTGAGAGGGCCGATTGCAAGTCTAATATAAGCTAAGTCATTTAAGACATCTCTAATTAACTAAAGGAACCTAGGGTCTAGGTGAATTTAGGGAGTTATTGGTGTTGGCTAGGGGAAGGTGTCTTTGCTAGTCCTTTGGCTTAGATAGGCAATTAAACTCATTGAGAGTGGAACTAGGAAGGTTGGCTAAGTCACTCATTGTTCGCTACCGCAAGTGCACGGATCGCGTCAAGTAATACAGTGATAAGTGAGATCGTTCCCTCGAGGATTTGAATAACAATCTAGTCAAACAATGGGCTTGTTGTGTTTGATTAAGTTGAATCAAAACAAGTGTTGAATTTGAGGAAAACAAATTTAAAAAGATATGCTGATAACAATTAAGAAAAACACTGAACAGAATAAACTTCTTGTAAATTTAATCAAGTAGAGTGAACCTAGGATTGTTCGCTTCCTTTGTATATCATAAACTCAATCTACTTCCTCTTCGATATTATTGTTTATGGGATATATATATGTCAGTCTAAGGTTCAATAGCCAATGGTTAAGCTCTCTCGAGTCATAACCAACTCATATTTTCCAATTAGATACACAATCTCTTGCTGTATTTAACAGAAAATATTCATCAAACAATTTCCTTACTTTGACAATGCTAGGTTAATAACTATATCTCTATGTTATTAACAAACCATCCATTTAACTCTTTAAACTTCAGGTCTAGCATAACTCTCCCCACGTTCTTCAATTAGATTAACTCTCTCAAGCTTAATCTAGTTGAACATGTTATTCATAGTGCTAGCAATTCATGAATATCAGTGAAAATAGAGAAGAGTTAACACATATATACCATTAGCTAAAGAACAGGAAGAAGAATTCGAGTTTAATCCATACAAAAGAACTGAACAATCCTAGAATGAGAAACCTAGCTACTCATGTTCAAAAACGAAATACAAATAACAAGAATAAAAGTAGCCATAACAGAATCACAGTGGAGAAAGGGAATGAACACAGAGGATTAAGAAAACTGGAGTGAAATCTCCTCTAATCTTCAAGCCCTCTTGATTCTCCTTGATTCTAGCAGGTTCCAGCACTCAGCACCTCTCCAGCCGCCTCTGTCAATCTTTCCCAATTCGGAGTCCCCTTTTCAAAACCCTGGGTTTGCCTTTTATATCCTCTCAGCTGTCAAAAACGCAAATCTTCATTTTCGGGGTTGGGCCGCGGCCCAAGAGGTTGTGGGCCGCGGCCCATAACTCTCTGACCTCAGGTATATGCTTGTGGGCCGCGGCCCAAGAGTTGGTGGGCCGCGGCCCACAACTTTCTGTGCTGCTATGTGTATCCTGGGCCGCGGCCCATAACTTTCTGTGCTAGTGTGGGCATATTGGGCCGCGGCCCAAGAGATGGTGGGCCGCGGCCCAACACTCTCTGGGCTCCTTTTTGCTCTTCTGGGCTCCGTTTGTTCTGTTCTGATCTTCCAGCTGGTCTTTCATTCACTGGTGATCAGCTTCCACTTCCTTCCTCTCTTTTTCACCACCTGCAACTTCCTCTGGGTTAGCCCTGCCTTAATCTGTACCAGTTCACACAAAGGACTTTCACACAAGGTTAGACATTCATAGCAATCTGGGAGTAATGTTCTCCAAAATTTCATTCTGTTGTGCATAGCATGAGAGAAACACAATTCATCACTTTAATCCTTTCTAATGCCCACTTATGCACCCAAAGTGAAGTAAAACAGTATGAAATATGAAATTCTAGTAAGAATTTCCTGAAGTTAACACACCCCCAAGCTTGAACTTTTGCTCGTCCTCGAGTAAACTCACTCCTTCACCAGCCTAATGCTAATGCATGACCCTCTTCTCTTAAGCTACTCATGTCACCAAATATTCATGCTTGCTTGGTTCATAAAAAAAAAACTAATTCCATGGTCATTGTCAACTGAGTGTATGTTCAACAAGAGTTGTCCAACACTCATCTTTCATTCATCAAGACCAGGAACTATATTTCAGCATGCATGATTCGGAATCATTATCTAGACCTAATCCATTACATTCTCCTTCCTTTTTCTTGGATTCAATTCACACACTTTCAGTGTCCCAGGAACTTTAAGGTTGCCTGGAATTGTTCATTGTTGACGCTTTGAGCTAACACAGAGTTCAGTTTTAGGTAATGTAAAGGGAATAGGCTACAGCTCAATCAACCACAGTCATGTGCACAAGAAAACACTCACTGCTATATGTGTTTAATCCTCACTCTTAGGGTTAATTTCGCTCCGTACCACTTATAGCAGGTCCTGCCATAGGCTTGTAGAAATTCTACTCTCTCCACCACTTGTACATCTAGATTTATGAATCAAGGGGGCTTTTACCAGGGTTGTATTGTTGGAAATGGTCTAATGGGAATGACTAATGGAATAAGTGCCATGCATGCTGAGGCATATATAATAATGACATCTCTCTTTCTCTCTCTCCCTTTTTCTTTTTCTTTTTCTTCTTTTTTTTTTCATATCGATTTTCTTTTTCTCCTTCCTTCTTTTCTTTTATGACTTGCGTAACTAAGCACTTATTGAAACAAGTAGTAAATCAAATGCTAACTCACTGCTTTTCTAATTATCATTCAATTACAAAGCGACAGCATGCATGACTTGTGAAATGTCAAGTTTTTTTTTTTTGAAGAAAGAAAAAGGTGAATGGCTCAAAGGGGTAATCAAAGGATGAATGTGAAAGGTTTGTGTTTAGGTTCATGGGTTTAGAAATGAATGCCCCTATCATTTTCACTAATCCACATGCAACTGTGATTTCGAAAAAGAATTTAAACAAGTTCTAGAGGTACACTGGCATAAATGGCACAATCACTCTAATGAATAAAATTCAGGCTCAAAATCCTTCCAACAGAGGTTTCTCCTCTCTTGTGCACAACCCCCGTGGTTAATTCAACCTTAACTTATTTCGAAAACATTAACTTAACTGATCCATATGCTAACACTATGCACCATAACCACAGCCACTTCCATACAATTTACTCAGAAACATACAGTTCCATGAAAAGGAAAAGAAAATGCTTACGAAGTGTGTGAACCGCTCCTCTCTTCCCAGGAATTCAACTACAATTTCAAAGGTCATGCCATGAAAACAATTCATACATGTCATGTGTAAACTGAGAACCAAGCAGTCATGAATATCCAGTATTTGACTCAACTCAATCATCCAATACAATTCCCAGACATTTAGCTCAAAGAAATGGCGTAAAGCAGGTTTAAACAAATGCATGCAAATATTATCAGCACCCCCAAACTTGAGGGAGATAGTGTCCCCACTGTCATAAGACACATTGTGTCACAGAGAACACCTGCAAAGAAAGGAGCATACAACCAGCCACAGGTATAACATTGAACATCAGAGATATTGAAATCAAAATATCCAATAACATTTGAAACCACTGATGTTAAGTAATGAAATATCAACTGGAACCACAGTACTGAAACAAAGTCTGAACATATCCAGAGAAAATGCAAAACAACAGTAACAAGGGTCAACAAAAGTAAAGCTAGTCCTCGCCATCACCATCACTGGCGGCTGCATCAGTGCTATCCCCCTCAACATCGTCATCTCCACCGGCAGCACCAATCTCCGCGCCATCAGCATCGTCACCAGCCTGAGCAGGAGCAGGGACATGAGCAGCAAATAACTCCTCTAGCCTGGTCAGGCGAACACCGTGATCCTGTAGATAAGTAAGGCACTGAGCAGCAGTGGCTTCTGTGCGCTGAATAGCCGCAAAGATCATGTCCAAAGTGACAGTAGACTCAGAGGAGGCAGGGGCATCTGATGGTTCGCCCTGCTCCTGGGGGAATGGAATGTCAGGAGGCGGATGAGAGGGTCCTCCCTGCTGAAAGAAGGGGTCTGTCGGTGTACGCTGGGAGGCTGGAACTTGCTCATCTGGTCGTGGCTTGATGCTCAAGTAGTTGAACTTCTTAAGGGGCTTGAACATCACATCAGAGGCCACAGCAGCTACACCCACCGATGTGCAGAAAGAGGAAATGAGGTGCGGCAGTATCAAACCAACCGAATGATCTCGGGCATGGTCGCGAAGAGTCTGATAAATCAAGGCACCAAGATCAACAGGCTCCTTCTTCATGAGCAGGTATATAAGGAGAGCCTGGTCTCTAGAGAGCCGACTCCTCTGTGATGACGGCCAGAAGTAGTCCTTGACGAAATGCAGCCACACCCGAGCCTCCACTGATAACTGAGCCCGAGGTAGATGTTTCTGCGCCCCTCCGCGAGTCTGCCACGCTACTTGGTGGTTGTATACTAGCAACTGTGAAATCTCATCGTCAGGGATGTCGTCCTCACTATCCACTAATTGCTTGTACCTGCACTCCTCAACAGCTGGAAGTGCGGTAAACTGCCGAAAGCGCTCAAGAGTAAAGTCTACTTCGACTCCTCGCAAAGAAAATCGCCAAATGGGGTGCACACACGCTTTGGCGTAGAAATCCTGGACAAGCTGGAGGTTTCCGTCACCTTTAGGATCCATAAGCCTCTGCAGGTGATATGTGCGTGTGGCGAGATAGTAGAACTCGTACGAGGCGTTGAACGGGAACTCCCGTTCCTGCAGCAAAGGGCGGGTGACAATCTTGGCCTTGGCCTCAGCAACGGCCCTAGGACCGGAGCGATCAGCAACACGCTTGGCAGGCATAGTAGCTACAAGAGAAAACAGGGGACAGCGAAACCCAATAAAGACTCAAACAAACACTAAACATGGGCACCAGAATCAGACAATGCCAGTATGACCCCCCCAAACTTATGACCTAAGAATCGCAAATTTGTTCAATAAGATTCCAAACCCCAACCGAGTCATTACTACTTCAGACATCACTTAATCAACTCACACAGGTATAAAGTGTATTGTATTGCAAGTCAATTTTCAACAGTTTGAGGACAAAAAGGCATGCGCAGCCAAACTAGACATCCCGTAACTTACCAATGTCCCATGAAACTCATACTTCTGCAATTCATAGCCGAAAACATACTATATCAAGTTAAAACTAAAACTTAGCCATGCCTATCACTGTAAGTCCAGAGATTTTGTAAAAACATTGGCAATGAAGCATAGACTCAAAACATGGCAAGGGTACATTAGGGAATTCAGAATGAATTGACGGCATGTTTGCGATTCTTATGACAAAAGACTGCACTAAAGCCTATACATTGCCCTTAAAACCAATTAAGTACAACAGATTTTCGACTGTTACACCTAAATCCGCAAATGAAAATCGACTTAACTACCCCCAAATGCGAGTAACAGAGCGAGATTTAGACTTCTTACCTCAAATGTAGAAAGAAGTGCGAGATTAGAGGAGAAATCAAAGGGGAATACTCCACTTGTAGAGCCTAGGGCGTCTTCCACAGCAGGGGCAATCTCGGTTGTGCAGCACCCCCTCCAACAATAGAGGAGACGGAAATAGAGTGCAGAATTGAGAAGGGGATGACGGAGAAACAAGGGAAGAAGGGGAAATTGAAAGGGGGAAAGGGAGGGAAAGAGGTCGACTATGAGGGAAGAGAGATCTGGGGGGGACGCGGCTGCAGAAAGAAGAGATTAGAGGAGGAATAAACGCGCAGCAGGGTTTTTAAAAACCCTGCTGTCGCGTCTGGGCCGCGGCCCAGGGGTCTGTGGGCCGCGGCCCAGAACTCTCTGAGCATCACTGGAATCCTTGGGCCGCGGCCCAGAACCTTCTGAGCAGCAATTTTTTTCTTGGGCCGCGGCCCAGAACCTTCTGAGCTGCAGTTTTGCCCTTGGGCCGCGGCCCAGAACCTTCTGAGCTGCAGTTTTGCCCTTGGGCCGCGGCCCAGAACTTTCTGACCACAGACAGCCAGTTCTGGGCATTTCTAAGCCTATCCGTTTCCACACATGCATATACTCCACTATAATCATCATTGACACACAGCATACAAACCATTGGCTATTCCATTAAGAGTCTCAGAGCTATGCCATACTTGCACAAGATGACCTTCACAATCAAACACCCCTAAACCACACATTCCCATGATTAAAATTTCCTCCTAAAGCAGGATTATCTATGTGTGATCTACCATGTGCCAAATTTAAGCCAAAAATCATGCATAGTGCTTCTCTAACAGACAATGCAAGTCTCATATCATATCACAGGCACCAGAACACACAGGCATGCATAAGAGTTTAAGAACTTCCCTGGAATATGCCTGTCCCATCAAGATGCCACCTCTTTTTCCTAGCAATCTTCTCGTTCTCAACAATCTTCAGTTTGACCTCCCTTTCTCCCTACACAAAGTAAAAGACCAAACATAAACCTACTAACACATGCTAAAGTCAAAGAAACTAAAAAGAATAAGGTCAGAACTTGGGTTGCCTCCCAAGAAGCGCTTAGTTTATAGTCCTTAGCCTGACTTTTCACTTTGGTCAATCCTCATTTGATAAATAGATGGTGGATACAAGCCTATCCACATCTCCTCCCCAATAATGCTTTAACCGCTGACCATTAGCTTTGAATCTCTCACCCTTCTCATTCTCCAGCTCGACATCACCATAGTTTGATGCCTGAATAACCTTGAATGGCCCAGACCATCGAGATTTAAGCTTTCCAGGGAAGAGCCTCAGTTTGGAATTGTAAAGAAGAACAGTTTGTCCCGGTTCAAAGCTCTTGGGACTGAGTTTTCTGTCATGGTCCCTCTTTGTCTTTTCTTTGTAAATCCGTGAACTTTCATAGGCATTGAAGCGGATTTCATCCAGCTCATTGAGTTGGAGTAACCTCTTTTCCCCTACAGCTTGTGGGTCAAAGTTCAACTTCTTAATGGCCCAATATGCTCTATGTTCCAATTCTACAGGGAGATGGCAAGCTTTTCCAAACACTAATCGATATGGAGACATACCGATAGGTGTTTTGTAAGCTGTTCGATAGGCCCACAGTGCATCATCTAACTTGGAGGACCAGTCTTTCCTAGTGGTGCTCACCATCTTCTCCAGAATGTTTTTGATTTCCCTGTTGGAAATCTCAGCTTGGCCATTTGTTTGGGGATGGTAAGGCAATGCTACCTTGTGTCTCACACCATATTTCTTCATCAACATCTGAAATTGATGATTGCAGAAGTGTGATCCGCCGTCACTGATAATGGCTCTCAGTGTGCCAAACCTTGTGAAAATGTGCTTCTTAAGGAACTTCAGTACTGTCTTGGCATCATTAGTCACACAAGCCATAGCTTCCACCCATTTTGATACATAGTCCACACCCACTAAAATGTGTTCATTGTTGAAGGACTTAGGAAATGGACCCATGAAATCAATCCCCCAAACATCGAAGAGCTCGACTTCTAACATGTTATTCAGTGGCATCTCATTCCTTCTGGAAATGTTCCCCACTCTTTGGCATCGATCACATCGGAGGACAAAAGTATAAGCATCTTTAAACAATGAAGGCCAATAAAATCCACTTTGAATCACTTTCGCAGCAGTTTTCTCTCCTCCAAAATGACCACCATACTCAGATGAATGACAGCAATGCAGAATGCACTCTTGTTCATTTTCTGGAACACACCTTCGAATGAGTTGGTCGGAGCACCGCTTGAATAAGTAAGGTTCATCCCAAAAGTACTTCTTCACGTCATGCAAAAACTTACGCTTTTGATGAGAATTGAACTCCGGAGGTAGCACTCCACAAACCAAATAATTCACAAAATCAACAAACCATGGTGTGGATGAGTGATCAACAAAGAAAAGCTGTTCATCCGGAAATGATGCTTGGATCATGTCAGACTTATCAAATTGAGCCTCAATACTCAGCCTTGAGAGGTGGTCAGCTACTTGATTCTCTGTACCTTTTCTGTCAACTATATTTAGGTCAAACTCTTGAAGTAGGAGCACCCAGCGAATGAGTCTAGCTTTAGAGTCCTTCTTGGTGAGAAGGTACTTGAGAGCTGAATGATCGGTGTACACAGTCACTTTAGTACCTACAATGTATGGTCTGAACTTCTCACATGCATACACTATGGCAAGTAACTCTTTTTCAGTGGTAGTGTAATTGAGTTGAGCACCATCAAGAGTTTTACTCGCATAATATATAGGGTGGAAGAGTTTTTCTGCCTTTTGCCCCAAAACAGCACCAACAGCATAATCACTTGCATCGGCCATAATAATGAAAGGTACAGCCCAATCTGGAGCTACTAAGATAGGAGCTGAAATAAGACGCTTCTTTAATTGTTCAAAAGCATGCAAGCACTCATCATCAAACTTGAATTCCACATCTTTTTCCAAAAGCTTAGAAAGGGGTTTGGAAATTTTTGAAAAATCCTTGATAAACCGCCGATAGAACCCAGCATGCCCAAGAAAGCTCCGGATACCCTTTGTATTAGTGGGTGGTGGTAGTTGCTCAATAATGGCAATTTTCGCCCTATCTACTTCCAACCCGTTCCTTGACACTCTATGGCCAAGTACAATGCCTTCTTGCACCATGAAGTGGCATTTCTCCCAATTGAGAATTAGGTTTGCCTCTTCACACCTTGTAAGCACAGCATCCAAATTCTCCAAACACGAGTCAAAAGATGGACCAAAGACAGAAAAGTCATCCATGAATACCTCAATTGTTTTCTCAATCATATCAGCAAAAATGGACATCATACACCGTTGAAAAGTCGCTGGTGCATTGCATAGTCCAAATGGCATTCTTCTGAAAGCAAAAGTGCCATATGGACAAGTGAAAGTGGTTTTCTCTTGATCTTCTGGGGCTATGGCAATTTGGTTGTACCTGGAATATCCATCAAGGAAACAAAAGAATTCCTGACCGGCTAACTTGTCCAACATTTGATCTATGAATGGCAAAGGAAAATGATCCTTTCTTGTAGCTGTGTTGAGCTTCCGATAATCCATACACACCCGCCAACCAGTCACCGTGCGAGTAGGAATTAGTTCATTTTGGGTGTTAGCCACTACAGTCATGCCACCCTTCTTAGGGACACATTGGACTGGGCTCACCCATGAACTATCAGAGATAGGGTACACAATTCCAGCGGAGAGCCACTTAAGTATTTCTTTCTTGACCACTTCCTTCATGATTGGATTCAATCGCCTTTGATGCTCAATAGAAGTTTTATGATCATCTTCTAACAAGATTTTGTGCATACACATAGAAGGGCTGATTCCCTTAATGTCAGCTATGGTCCACCCTATGGCTTTCTTGTGGTCTTTTAAAACTCGTAGGAGCTTTTCCTCTTGCAGATTCGAAAGATCGGAAGAGACAATCACCGGTAATGTGTTGGCCTCTCCTAAGTAGACATACTTATGATGAGATGGTAAGGGCTTCAACTCAAGAGATGGTGGAACTTCAATAGATGGCTTCAATGGAGTGCTCAATGCCTCAGCCACCTCAAGTGGCTCAAAATTCCTTTGTCTTGAGTGAGGGAATGCCTCCATACGAAAAAGGTTTTCAATAGCTTCTTCATCAAATTCATCTAGATTCTTTTCCCCAATTAAAAATGCCTCTAGAGGATCTTTAATCATAGGAGCATATGCCTCTTGAGGAATGAGTGAATCCAATATATCCACAAATGAGCATTGTGCTGAATCATCATGGAACTTCAATGCTTTTGGCATGTTAAAGACCACTTTTTCATCGTCCACCCTTAAAGTAATTTCGCCCTTTTCCACATCGATAAGAGTTCTTGCTGTAGCTAAAAATGGACGGCCTAAAATGAGTGGGATCTTCCAATCAACTTCACAATCAAGCACCACAAAATCTGCTGGAAAGATGAACTTGTCTACCTTTACTAACACATCTTCAATAATTCCTCTAGGCTTAGAAATACTCCGGTCAGCAAATAGAAGGGTAACTGTGGTAGGCCTTGGTTCTCCTAGCCCCAATTGGTTAAAAACAGCCAAGGGCATCAAATTTATGCTAGCACCCAAGTCACATAAAGCTTTACCATTGAAGTTTGTGCCAATATTGCAAGGAATATAAAAACTACCCGGATCTTTCAACTTGGTGGGTAACTTCCTTTGGATGACAGCACTGCATTCTTCGGTTAAAGCTACAGTTTCAAATTCATTGAATCGCCTCTTCTTAGACAACACATCCTTTAGAAACTTGGCATATTTAGGCATCCCCTCTAAAGCTTCAGCAAAAGGAATGTTGACATGTAGCTGCTTAAACATATTCACAAACTTCTTGAATTGTGCATCTTCCTCCTTCTTTTTGAATCTTTGAGGAAATGGTAAAGGAGGCATAATAGTAGATGTGGTTGATTTGCTCTTCTTTTCATCATTCATCTCTTGTTCCCTCTTCTTGCTCTTGCCAACATCATTCAAACCACCCTCAGTGTGCTTCCTCCTCTTAATCTCCTCATCTTCCACCATAATTTCTGGAGTTATGACTTCCTCTTCATCAACTTCAATATCCACTTGCTCGTCTTGCTTGGGAACCGTGGTGCTTGAGCTGGGCATGTTCGGAAGCACCTTGCCACTTCTCAAATGAATGGCCTTACATTCTTCTTTTCCACTCCTCTTTGGGTTAGGGATGGTATCACTTGGAAGACCGTTTCGAGCCATGGCATTTACTTGTATAGCTAGTTGCCCCACTTGAACTTCAAGGTTTTTGATAGCGGACTCATGAAGAGAAAAAGTAGCCTTACTCTCACCCCTTGAAGATTCCACTTCTGATAAGATACGGGCCAGCATCTTGTCCGTCTTAGATTCTTCTTCTTTCGCAGGAGCTTGCTGTGATGGCATTGGAAAACCCGGTGGATGAACCGGCTTGGTGCCAGAAGTAGACTCATGAGGAGGGTTCAATGTGTTACCTTGACTCCAAGAAAAGTTGGGATGAGCTCTCCACGCACGGTTGTAAGTTTGTGAATATGGATTACCTTGAGAAGGTTGGAATTTGCCCATATAATTGACAGATTCAGTGTCCATGTACAGAGGGCAATTGTCCGGCATGTGGACATCATTGCATTGCTCACATAAAATTGGAGTGGATTGAACAGAATGCACACCGCGGGGATGACCCTTGTTTATTTGAGACTCTAAGACATCAAAACGTTTGTTCAAAGCAGACAAAATAGTGGCAATTTGTGATGAAGAGTCTTCCTTTGTGTTGAGTAGGGCTGGGGTATTTGTAGTTCTCCTATCATTTCCCTGGGTGTTGTTTGCAGATAATTGGTCCAAAAGTCTGAAAACTTCATTGACCGGGACATTCCGGTAACCTCCATTAGTCATAGAGTCCACCATGGCTTTAGACTGAGGATTCAATCTTGTGCAGAAAATCTGGATTACTACCCACTTGTCCACCCCATGATTGGGGCATTGTTTCATTAGCATCTTGTACCTTTCCCACGCAGCATACAAATGCTCATCCGGCTGTTGTCTAAAACTTAGAAACTCGTCCCTTGCTTCCACTGATTTATCATCGGAGAAAAACCGAGCTCTAAATTTGGCTTCAAGATCAGCCCAAGATGTTATGGATCCCTCCGGGAGATTGTTGAACCAATCTCTTGCCTTCCCTTGCAGAGAAAGAGGGAATAGGCGCAACCGCAATACATCTTGAGGAACACCATTCTGCTTGAAGGAGTCACACACCTCCAAGAAATACATCAAATGCTTGTTGGCATCTTCATTGTACAGGCCATGGTACAACCCATGCATCTGCAGCATCGTTATCATCACTGGTTTGATCTCGAAGGTGTGTGCTTGCATCTCCGGCATTCGTATGCACGATTGAGTTCCTCTCATATTCCTGGTGGCAAAATCGTTGACAGTGGCTCTATCATATTCATCTGCCATTGTGTCAGCTTCAGTTTCAGGTTCAGACTCAAATGCAGATTCTGTTTCAGTTTCAGTTTCAGTTTCTGATTCTGCTGCTGATTCTGGGTCTGCCTCAACGCGCTGTACTCCTTCCAGCACCACAATCAGTTCGTTTCCTTGCAAATGTTGCATGAACTGGAATGATACCTGCGAAAAGGACAAGACAGCAAGTATCAAGCTGCACAAGTGAAATTGAATTCAGAAAACAATGACAGCAAAATTATAACTCTAACTAAAGAATCAAGCGAAATCTACTAACATAAGCCTAAGGTCAACTAAAATATTTGTTAAACCAATCCCCGGCAACGGCGCCAAAAACTTGTTCGCTACCGCAAGTGCACGGATCGCGTCAAGTAATACAGTGATAAGTGAGATCGTTCCCTCGAGGATTTGAATAACAATCTAGTCAAACAATGGGCTTGTTGTGTTTGATTAAGTTGAATCAAAACAAGTGTTGAATTTGAGGAAAACAAATTTAAAAAGATATGCTGATAACAATTAAGAAAAACACTGAACAGAATAAACTTCTTGTAAATTTAATCAAGTAGAGTGAACCTAGGATTGTTCGCTTCCTTTGTATATCATAAACTCAATCTACTTCCTCTTCGATATTATTGTTTATGGGATATATATATGTCAGTCTAAGGTTCAATAGCCAATGGTTAAGCTCTCTCGAGTCATAACCAACTCATATTTTCCAATTAGATACACAATCTCTTGCTGTATTTAACAGAAAATATTCATCAAACAATTTCCTTACTTTGACAATGCTAGGTTAATAACTATATCTCTATGTTATTAACAAACCATCCATTTAACTCTTTAAACTTCAGGTCTAGCATAACTCTCCCCACGTTCTTCAATTAGATTAACTCTCTCAAGCTTAATCTAGTTGAACATGTTATTCATAGTGCTAGCAATTCATGAATATCAGTGAAAATAGAGAAGAGTTAACACATATATACCATTAGCTAAAGAACAGGAAGAAGAATTCGAGTTTAATCCATACAAAAGAACTGAACAATCCTAGAATGAGAAACCTAGCTACTCATGTTCAAAAACGAAATACAAATAACAAGAATAAAAGTAGCCATAACAGAATCACAGTGGAGAAAGGGAATGAACACAGAGGATTAAGAAAACTGGAGTGAAATCTCCTCTAATCTTCAAGCCCTCTTGATTCTCCTTGATTCTAGCAGGTTCCAGCACTCAGCACCTCTCCAGCCGCCTCTGTCAATCTTTCCCAATTCGGAGTCCCCTTTTCAAAACCCTGGGTTTGCCTTTTATATCCTCTCAGCTGTCAAAAACGCAAATCTTCATTTTCGGGGTTGGGCCGCGGCCCAAGAGGTTGTGGGCCGCGGCCCATAACTCTCTGACCTCAGGTATATGCTTGTGGGCCGCGGCCCACAACTTTCTGTGCTGCTCTGTGCATCCTGGGCCGCGGCCCATAACTTTCTGTGCTAGTGTGGGCATATTGGGCCGCGGCCCAAGAGATGGTGGGCCGCGGCCCAACACTCTCTGGGCTCCTTTTTGCTCTTCTGGGCTCCGTTTGTTCTGTTCTGATCTTCCAGCTGGTCTTTCATTCACTGGTGATCAGCTTCCACTTCCTTCCTCTCTTTTTCACCACCTGCAACTTCCTCTGGGTTAGCCCTGCCTTAATCTGTACCAGTTCACACAAAGGACTTTCACACAAGGTTAGACATTCATAGCAATCTGGGAGTAATGTTCTCCAAAATTTCATTCTGTTGTGCATAACATGAGAGAAACACAATTCATCACTTTAATCCTTTCTAATGCCCACTTATGCACCCAAAGTGAAGTAAAACAGTATGAAATATGAAATTCTAGTAAGAATTTCCTGAAGTTAACACTCATCAAGGAAGTTTGCTTAGCTTCTTCCATTGCATAATCCACTCCATCACTAAAATTGGAAAATCATAAAAAGTATATTAGCTTAGCTTAGTTTAGAATAGTTAATTAATTCAATTACACTCTTTGGTTAATTTGTTAATTAATACTTAGTTAGCTAGGGACTAAATAATCGGCTCCTCGAAGAGATCGACCTAGTTTAGCATCACTATAATGCATAGTTAGTCTAGTTTTATTTGATAGCCCCCACGACATGACTTGTCATGATGAAATTTTTGTACTTGGCACTCATCTCTTAGTAGATGAAATTTTTGTGCTTGGAACTCTCTCTTCAACCAACCATACGAAAGAGGTAGTTATGGACCAGTTTCTGTTTAAAGAGAATGACAAAAAAATACCATTTGAATTTCAAAATCCCGCTGACAAGAAGAATAATGAGATTGACAATGTAAATCTTTATCAAAGAACTAATTTAGGATTTTGAAATTCAAGTAATATTTTTCTACCATTTTCCCTTCTATTCATGATCTTCACTGCTTGTTAAATCATGTCTTCATGCGAATGAGTTAAGAATTGGTCTCTTGTGATAATATTAGTTGCTTCTATATAATCACTGTAGGACTCAACTTTCTTGAAACCATTAAATCAGAGAAGTTGCAATATCCTTTAATGATTCCCAGGACTTCTGTTTATTACATGTATAAAAAAAATAGACCAGCTTTTCGCAAAAACTTGTCAACCAAGCTCCATATATATGTGCTTGTCCCTAATTATCTCCATATGTAGCCGTTTTTCATGACCGAGTCATTTAATTATCTCTAGTCAAGTATTGAAATTTTGATTGACCTTTTCCTTAACTTGTCTATCCCAAGGAGCTTTCAGAATACATTTCCTATATCACATCATCAATTAAAAAGTTGTCCTTATATATCACATCATAGCAAGACGTACGAGCCTATAACCGAACAGCTATTTCTTTGGGAAAATTCTAAAAAATGATATTGGAAATAGCAAAAGGACAATTCAGTACATTGAAATTGCAAAAGGATAATTCAGGCTGTGTCAGACGAGCAGAGGAATTTGGCATTTTGAAATTTCGGCCAAATGACGAAAATGCCCTTCAGCTCTCAGTAGGAATAACAACATAGGAGTTGTTAATGGCGAATCCAAAGTTGTTAATGGCGAGATCGATGATGTTATTGACCCTGAAATTTGTTAAGTGCGAAAGAAGAAAATGAAGTTGTTAATATCGAATCCGGAGTTGTTAATGGCGAGATCGGTGATGTTATTGGCCCTGAAACTTGTGAATTGTAAAAGAAGAATTGAAGTTGTTAATAACGAATCCGGAGGTGTTAATTATGAATATCATATTGTTATTCTGAAGTGTGTATGAAGTGCTGAAGGGCATTTTTGTAATTTGGCCAAAATTTCAAAAGGACAGATTCCTCCTTTTTCTGATACCCACCTGATTCGTCTTTTCTGAATTTCGATGTACTGATTTGTCCTTTTTATATTTTGAGTGTAGTTTTTTGGAATTTTCCCTATTTCTTTTGCATTTAATTTATATATGTGTATTGCTTGTTCCCACAAGGCTTGTATTTATTGGAAACACCTCACACTAACAAATAACTCCAATGCAGCCCATTGGCTTAAGCTCAACGGCTTAATTATTAATTAATTAATTAATTAAATAGGTACACTAAAGTCTAAACCATGACATCTTTGGGTAACTAGTATCAAGATGATGTCTTAAAATATTGAGTTTATAGGTCAAATCCACTCGTATAATCACTTAGGCTGTGTTTGGAAACACTTATTTTTGGATAATAAGTCCTTATTACGCAAGCAGAGATAAAACTCCTCTCACATATTTACCTCGTATACTGTGAATCACGATTTATAAGTACTTATTGCCCAAAAATAAGATATTCCAAACGAGCACTTAGTCTATTTCCTTCTATAGAACTTCTTATTCATGTTTAACCCCAGAGTTTAGAATTAATGGAGTAAATAATGTCTGATTGAGAGAAGATAGAGATTTATGTAACTTAAAACACCCTGTTTATTTTATATAATATAGTAAGCTACAAAGTGTAATACAGGGATAGCTAGCAAAATACATTGTTATATTATTTTTATTTTTATTGGGCAGTGCGTTGTAGATCAATCTTCTTTAGTACCCTTTGGTTGATAGAGTTGCACCAAACGGTCGTTTATTGGCTGCAGCGGCCTAGCATTAATCTCTGAATCCTGCAAAATAAAAAATATAGTTGCTAAGTGTACCTAACGATCCAAAAAAAGAAGAAAGATTACATATTTCTGGTTCTTTAGAGTTTTTTTTTTCCTTTTGAGTTATATAAAAGCAATGTAATAAGCAACTTACGTCATGAACAGCATCTCGAAGCAATTTGACTTGCTTTTTTGAAACATATCTCACCTGCGGGGAAATTAATTCCGCACAGTTTAGTAAACAAATTCAAACACAGGAAAGGAGATTAAAAACCTTTACATGGCAAAAGTATTGCACAGTCAAAGGCGTTAGTGCGAGAAGAATTTTTCTTAAAAAAAAAAATTATAAACGAGAGTCTCTTCAAAATTACAACTAACTCCTCTCAAAAGTATTTTTTTTTTTGGGCAAAAGATATTATCTTTGTATGCACTCTGCTGAAACACAACATGAAGCAGATAACCTAGGATAAAAACACAAAAAATAATCAAACAAATATTTTAATTAATTACAAGAACTAAAATAAAAAGGATAAGTTTAATTTGTATCACTTTTAATTTTAAGAAGATAATGTTAAAAGAAAGATTCCACCACCACCACCACCATCATAATGATAATTAAGGAAGAGAATAATTTAGCAAATGAAGGAGGAGGCAAAACAAACCTCGGCAAGGATGGTCCAAGTAACATTTTCAGTGCAAGGAGGTGTAGTGAGGGAACCCATGTATCTGTAATACCTCAAGCTAGTTGGTTTAATCAGCCCAGGATCAACTATTCCCGCGTTTACTTCTTTTTTATCCTCATCAGATATCGCCTTTAACTCATCCCTCAACTATATATAAATTAATAATTAATTAGTCACTTGCATGAGAGATACATATATACACGTTCACCATAATAAATTAAAAGAAACGAACAAGAAATCAAGCATATCGGATTTAATTATCTCTTACCGATGACAAGAAAGCATCTGGTGCACCAATCTTGTACAAAATCCCAATTACGGCTGTTTCTCCTGCGTCCGTTTCGTGCACCATATGTAACTCTAGATCAAACCTGCAATTTAATGCATCTCAACATCATTTAATTTCACTCAGACACATGTAAAACACTTTTATAAATTTTATTGAACTTGACTACAATCATCATCAATAATAGTTGTTATAAAAAGTTGAGAGATCATTTATTAATTTTGCGCCTGCATGTTGTAAGTATATAATAAGCGGAACAACTCATTTTTTTTATCGGGAAATTAAATATAGAATTATTGACTATGTATATAGAGGAGTTAACCCATGGCAAAAAATATATATATATAGAGGAGTTAACATTAATTTATATACCTTTTGCCATCGATGGGGTGTTCTGAGAAAGAATGCCAGTGGCATTGTCTGAGAACATATTTAGTTTCGTTGATTTGCAGATAGCCTGCGCCTCCAACCCATTCCAACTTCGTACGTACATTCACCCCCACAAAAAAAAAAAAAAAAAAAAAAAAAAAAAAAAAAAAAGTCAAGCCCTAATAGTAGAGATAGATAGAGAAATAGAGAGCGGGGGAGAGAAGAGAGAGAGATCATCACATCGTATGGTTAGAGGACATTTGTCAATTTCCATGATCCACAGTGTCATCTTCATTCATACGAGTACACAGCATAGGATTTTGCCGTCTGATTTTTTTTTTTTTTGACAAATTCTAGGTCCACAGTTAATATGTTTATATATATCGTGGTTTCCAGATAATATTATTTTAATAATTTCACTTTTAAAAAGATAAAGGAAGAATTATAGAGGTCCCATCCAAAAAAATAAAAATAAAAAATTGATCCCTTGGGGTTGTTAAGCTTGCTCCTCAGGTTGTTAATTCAAGCTCCTGAAGTTGTTAGCGGGACCAATTTTTCATTTTTTTCCTTAAACGAGACCTAACTATAATTCTCCCAAATATAAACGGAAGGAGACTTAAGGACCAAAGAAAGAAGTTTGACTTTTCATGCTAACTCGTAGGATTAAAAAGACATAAAACTCAATAATTTATATACCCATGCCAAACGGGTGTTTTATAAAAAATGACTAAATTCAGACTGTATCTGTAGGACAATCAGAAGAATAAGTAATTAATTAATAAGATAGATATTAAATTAAGTTGAAGGTAATTAATTACTTAATTACCTCGATATCATGGCCTCTATTTTTTAGGGTGGCATTGGCAGGGTGGTAATTCAGTTGTAGGGCCCCTAAATGAGACACAACTTGAACCCTTCTATTCATCAAATCAATGGGAGATTGCATTGTTCCATTTTTGCACATTCTCCATTCTGGTTTTATCTCTCCCCATCGAGATGGTCCATTTTCTTCGTCTTCATCGTAGCTAAACTCACTTTCATCCTCTGTTAATTCAACCATTAAAATAAATTAAAAGTGAAAACTCATCAAGCAAAGCAAATGATCGAGTAAGTGAGAGTTTATATATGTTAGAAAGTGAGTTCTTACCAACTTCTGAACAATTTGCTGGCCGAGAGAACAAACATAGTAGAGCGAATAAACTGCAAATTAAGAGTCGCGTGGCGGCAACTTTCTCCATTGATTCCAACTCTTTTATCTTCTTGGGGTTTAATTAAGCTTCGAAGCTCTATATATATGGTTGTATGTTTATAATGACCCAAACGCATCTATATATATAGAGGAACGGTTTGAAGTTTTGAACAGATGGGGCTTTAGTTAACTATTAAGCACATGTCATTCCGTTGAAAATCCTGACAATTTTTAATACTCCGTCTGCTCCTAATTAAACGTAGGAGCTAGTCAGAAGTGTTATTTTAGTTTTAAATAATACAAGATTTCAATTCACTCTTTTTTAAAATTTATAATTCTTTCTCAAATCATTCATACTCCTTCCTTCTGTCTCAAAATATAAGTTTTAAATTTGTGAATGGGTATGTTCTTTTATTGTGTTTTTTCCAACGTTACCCCTTATCTATTTTTGTTGTGTTTATTTTCTTTCTCACTTATCCTTCTTATAAATGAAGGCAGAGTTGAAAAATACATATGTATTACTTTTAACTAATTTTAACTATTTTTTTATAAACACAATTTAATTATTTAAAACTTATAATAAAAGATGGAGAGAGTATTAATTACGCATATATTGTGGGAGTTTGCATCAAGAAATATATAACTCCAATGTCAATGATTAAGAAATAGTATATTTTATATAAGTCAATGCATATTTTTATAAATAACTAAATTAACTAATTTTTGTAATTTTTATAGATTAGCTATCTTATTCTTGTATTAAGTATAGGAGGGAGTATTTAATAAAGTTAAATCAACAAACCTAGTTTGTCTGCTTGGTTAGAAAAGAAGATCTCCCCGAGGGTTCTGTTTTTTTGTGGTTATTATATGTGGTTTGTTCCTTTATTTTCCCCGAATATGCACGATCTCCACAAAAAATAGCCAAATTCGTTTACATTTGCGATGACGAACTTATCTTTGAAATAGAAGGATTCTATTTGGCCAATTGTGTGTGTGTGTGTGATATGATTCCGTAGGCATTTCGATCGTTTACATTTGCATGATTCTTTTTCTTGCCGTGTTAGGCAAGAGGACGTTAATTAGTAATAATTAAAGTAGACTGAGATACGAAGGTACCTACTTATTTAGAATTAATGTTTGAAACTGAAGTATCACAGCTTCACGAATGGAGGACGGTGAATTTATTAATTTTTCATACTTGTATATTTAATTATTAATTGTCAAAGCTAATAGGAGAGGAATCAGTAGATTATACACAAGTTGTTCCTTTTAAGTTTTAACTATCAATGGATGGATTGGATCATTATTATTCGGGCTGTAATTTTAGTTCCATCTAACTTAATTTGGAATATAATCTGATCAAATTCCACCATCAAATCAAACTTGCAGAATCAATACATAAAAGAGAATTAAATTTATGACAGACTGCATTATTTATATATAATCCATATATTGTCAATTTCTCAAATTACAAAAAAAAAAAAAACATTTGTAATGTTGATGTACGTTGTACACTATGCATATCACAATATCGATATTTTTGCAGATAACTATATAATTTCTTAATTATATTGTAGACTGATCATATCATGATATTAAAAAATATGTATAATAAAAGTATAAGTGCAAGCATATATAAGCCTGCAAGTGGTTAGTATTCTGGAAAAGGTGTGAACTGAAACTATTCAAATCGTCCCCGTAATCGTCCGCGTCTGCTATGTCATATTTTGAAGGAAACAGTACTATGAAGAAATCACGATTCTAAACATGACTTGAGACATTGCGAAAGAACTTGATGAATAATATTGATTTCTTTTCTTAAACCTCTTTGATTAGTACGTAATTTCAAATTTTGACAAAAAAAAAGTACGTAATTTCAAATTAATGGTCAAAAGTTTTGACATTTCGTCTTCATTATCACAGCAAGGTAATACTTGTTATTAAAGTATTCCTTCTGATCCTAATTATAAGATAAAGTTGATTTTTTTGAAGAAATTAAAGAAGCCAATTAAATTACTTTAGAGTGTTTATATTATTAGTATTTTTAGATTATATATTAGTTTATTAATCAAATTAATTAATTTTAAGAAAAAAATATAAATATAAATACTTTAAGATAATTTAATTGATTTTTTTATTTTCTCTAAAAAAAAATTAACTTTACCTTATAATTTAAATTGGAGGAGTAATTAATTGAGTGATTGACCTGAAAAATTGGGCTTCTTGGAAGGACGTACGGTATTAGAGCCCCAGCTGGGTTTTGTGGGTGAACGTGTGTACACGTGTCTTCTTCGTTACTACGTTTGAAAGTGTTCTGAACAATTCAAAAGGCATTACATTTCTATGAATGGACGCGGCTTCTCTCCTATACTGTTACCGTCCGCTGCCTCCTTTACTTTTTTCTTTTTTTTTATTACAAACTGGCACCTATCTACCCTAGGTGGCAGGCAAGCACCTACAAGCGCCCTACATTCTTTCATCAACATCCACCCTTTGAAGATCAGGTGGAGGATGATCAAATAGACAAAAACTCCCCACAACCTCCTTTACTTTTAAATTGCGCCAAAACACAGCATCCAGTTTTATTTTTTCTTTTTGAAAATTACTATTTAACATTCTAATGTATTTTTTCAATACCCGTCAGTTTCTTAAAATATTTTTTTAAAATCCTAAAATAATTTTTTAAAATCCTAAAATAATTTTTCAGTATTATCCAGTATTTTGAAATATTTTGAAAAACACTATTCAACATTTTGAAATATTTTTTCAGTATCAGTCAGTTTCTTAAAATAATTTTTCAGTATTATTCAGTATCCTAAAGTATTTTTTTAGTGTTAATCAATACTCTGAAATATTTTTAGTGTAATATTTTAGGATGTTGAATGCACTAAAAATTAGTTTATATGCACCAAAAATATTTCAGAGTACTGACTGACATTATCATAATATTGAAAAATTATTTTAGGATCTTAAAAAAAATATTTTAGGAAACTGACTGATACTGAAAAAATACTTCATGATGTTGAATAGTATTTTTCAAAATACTGGATAATACTGAAAAATTATTTTAGGATCATGAAAAAATATTTTAGGAAACTAACTAGTATTAAAAAAATATATGAGAATGTTAAATAGTGATTTTCAAAAAAAAAAATTGGGTGCTGTATTTTGGCACAGTTTAAAAGTAAAGGAGGGCAGCGGACGATAATAGTAAAAATAAAGGGGAGAAGCCGCGTCCCATTTCTATGGCCCAAAAAAAGCACGACGCTACAGTAAAAAATCAGACGGTCGGTCAAAACAATTGAACATTCACCAAAAAGATGTTTCATATGTTGGAAAAATTAAACTGTGAATTTGGTGAAGAAAATTTAGCGGTATATATCAAACGCTTTGCATAAACATATAAAGTGATTTTGAACAATTATAAGCACAAAAAATTCTCAAGAAAAAGTCAGGTATTGATGCAGTTTGTGTAAATTAGTTGGTTTTGGTAACACACTAGGACTTGGCAGATATGATAATGGGCGGCCTATAAAATAAGTATGTGAGAGGAGTTGTATCTCGATTTGATGCTGAAAAGGTCATTTGAAACTGGGGTTTGCCAAATATGCATTAAATGGTAGTCACCGGGGAAAATTAATTATGAGAGCCAAAATCGCAGGTTTTTTTTTTTTACCAACCATAGTTGAGTCTAATAAAATTGATTAGTTTTTCACAACGTGACAAACTGATATTCAAAGTTTTGCTGTGGGAACCACCAAGTACTTGGTTCAATTGGTAGGGGGTTGTATAGTTTAATCAAAGGTTTAGAGTTCGAGCTCTGGGAATGCAGCAATGTTAAATACTTTTAGTGGTAGAGCTTTGCCGCCCTTGTGGTTCTATCCAACGGACCCCTGATAAATCCTCCGAGTTAAAAGGGTAAAGGTGCTAAAATGACTATGAACTTTTGTAAAAAGGGCAAATGTAACCATGAACTAATTTTGGATACAAAAATAACCACAAACAAGATAAAAAAGAGCAAAACGCATAACAGAGTTAAACCAAAGATATGTCCGTTAGTTCAATGATATGGTGGTACATGGTGGAGTCTTGTTGGCATTTTTTTCCCCGAAACTTGGCAAGTAATGAATTAAGTGATGTGGCAGGGAGATAAATGTTAAAATTTTGACAATAAATTGGGGGGGGGGGAAAGAAAATAAATAGGACACGTACTTCGTCCTAGCCGAAGCTATTCTCCATCGGCAAAGAGCTCAGCAGCGAAGGTGGAGAAGAACGTCACAGAAGCAGCGACAAGTGTAGCCGAAGAAGGAGGTCGATGGCGTCATCCTCTAATTCAACAACGGGAAGAAGCAAAAGAAGGGTAGCTCTAATTAGGCAAAACAACCGTGAGGAAGAATATGAGGGTCGAAGAAGATACTACCACCATAGAATGTTGGCACCCCGATGGACGTCTTGGAGCGAAGGGAACCCAGGGAGGAGGTTTTATGGTTGTCGAAAGTACTTTGAGGTAAGATTTGTTGCATTCCGAGCATTTCAACGATTCCGAGCATGTCGATGGTTTAGTGTCAGTGAACTATTTCATTTTGCAAATTTTCAGGATGGGGGTTGCGGTTTCTTTGCGTGGCATGACGCCGACTTTGGTGAAAGGGCGAACGTTGTGATAAAGGAGCTACTTGATGATATAGATAAGCTTTACGACGAGAATACAACACTACGAAGAGGGACGGAAGATGACAGGGGCTATGCCGAGTTTGGAATCATTCACAGGGAGGTGCGCCAGCTAAAAGCCATGTATGAGATAAATCAAAGAGAACGAAGGAATTGGGAGCTGAAGTATAGAGTTGCAATGGGAATTTTGTTGTTAACTTGGGTGTGGTTGTTGATTGTGTACATGAGGAGTTGATATTTTAGTGAGTCGGGGTAAGTGGCCTTTTATGGTTGTTTTGTTGGTGAATATTGGTGGAGAATGACTTAAATGGGTTGTGTTCGGTTTAATGTTGGAGGAATGTAGGAGAGATTATAACTTGTAGAACTTAACCTAGTGTACTTAAATTTGCAAATAGTTATATATATTACTTATAGCACTTAAATTTGCAAAAAGTTATATATTACTTGAAGCACTTATGTATGATTAGAACATTAAGAATCAAGTAAGTGAAGTGTAAAAAGATACATGTTAAATAGGTATATGTTACATTTGATTAAAAAAGAAGAAAAAAGAAAAATAGGTATATGTTACATGAAGAACTTGATTAAAAAGAAGAACTAAATGCCGAACAACATGTAACCAAAGCAAAAGAAGGTATATTGTTAACAACTTGTAGATATTTAGAGGCAGAACATAGATTGGAAAATATCCATTACTCCAACAGAAGGGAGACAAACTATAGTTCAATTGGTCACAATGCCAATATGTGGATACAAAATGAAACCAAAAGAAGCCCGTAAATGTATACGGGTAAAGGGACCTAATGAACATCATTGGCAAAGAAGTTGACACAAAAGGTCACAATGCCATCATTGGATACAAAAAGTGGCCAAAAAAATTATCCATTAACCTAAATGGTCCGTATGCCATTATCTATTAACCCATTGATTACAATCAAAACACATAAAGAGTTGATGATCCTATGTGATAGACTTCTTTCCCTTCTTCTTCATGTTTGCCATTATGCTCTGCCTTTGAGCCAACAATTGAGAGGTACTGATAGAAGGAAGGCCATGCCACTGCAAACCTAGAGGTGTATAGGGAATAGCCATATTTGAGCCTTCATCATGGAGTTTGATCCTTCTAGAAGCCTCAACTGCTGTTGATTTTCGAGCCATGGATTTCCTCATTTCCTTTTCATTAGGTGTGGGAAACTTGATTTGAGGATCAGCATAGCGATGCATGTAGTCTCCTGCAGAACCCTCTTCAATAACAACCTCTGAATGAAGATCAGGCTGCACAAGTGAATTAATTAAATTTAGTTACAATCCAGACAATTTATATGTTAAATGCAATAGTTTCATATGTACATAATACATTATACACAGTTCTTCCGTTATCTTCATCAACACATATACCCATCCCATGTGGCATTGTAGAATTGAACACACGTTTTTTAGTTGTAGCAACTCCTTTTCTTGTATTTGTTGGTTGTTGAGAGGACTGTGATGATACAGATGGCTCTTGAGAGGGTTGTGTAGGTGGTGGTGGCTGTTCAGAAATCTGTGAGGGTGTTAGTGTTTCTTGACCTTTCTTTTTTCTGGGTTGCCTAGGTGTACTTGTTGATGGTGCCTACAAAGATGAAACAGCAAACACTTGGTCATAAAAACATTTAGTTGTAACTATAATAACAATTATAACCATAGACAAGTACCTCTATAACGTAGCCCTGTTGTGTCCTTCTTGATGACATATTGAGCATTTCATCCTCTTTCCCACCTTGCTTAATTTTACCCCTTCCGTAGGCCGTTGTGCAGAAGCTACAGATTGGTGAGTTTGATGTGCTTTCTGCCCCAAAACAGCTTTCTTCCTCCGCTGATGTTCTTCAGTTCTAACCCTTTTACTACGTGGTCTTCCAAGCAAAGTAGCTACGGGTGGGGGTAGCATAGGGGGGAAATTTGTAGTGTCCAAGAACAGCTTCCTTCTTACCGGTTGCAGTTTTGTTCTATAACTAGCAATATATGTGTCTTTGTGGTAGTAATGGGAAATTTGAGTTATTGGATCAACTTTAGCATGGTACATGGCACAAATAGCATGTTGACATGGGATTCCTGTTAACTCCCATGCCCTACAAGTACATATTGTCTTGTTCAGAAAAACCAAATGCCTATCTTGCCCCTCACTGACCTCATATCCCTCATCTCCATCTAGAGCTGGGAATCAGGGCCGGCTCTAACGGGCTCGGGGTCAGGAAAATTACAGTTTTTCCAAGCCCGGCCCGAGAGCATCAAGGCCAGGGCTGGCCCGCAGGGCCGGGAAGTCTTTTTCGCAATATCTGACTATTTTTCTAGTATATTTTCTTTTAGAGAGATATACAAAGTTCTAATTGAACACATAAACGTTGTCAACATTAAATTTAAAACATGTCCCACGTAAGAAACAAACACAGTTACTAATACATGATCAAAAATAAAATCATGTCCAAAACTCACAAAGACCAAAGTATAAGGCAATAAACTGAATACTCTAACCTCTACACAATATTAGTGTGACGACTATCATTTTCTTCTTCGTCACTATCATCAATTTGAAGCACATTTGATTGTGCTACACTTTGTGTAGTAGGTTCTGCTTGAGGAGTAAAAATATCAAGAATTTCTTCTCCCGCATCATGAATACATCCATAATCTTTATCTACAAGAAATGACAAACCAAAATCATAAATTCAGAGTATAGTTGTTATGTATGTGTAATTAAATGGATAAATTAGTAAATTACCATCATATGTGAATCCATGCATCCAATTGCGAGTACAAATAAGAGCTTGCACGTTAGATGGAAGAATAGAACTTCTATATTTTGTTAGAACACGTGAACCAATACTGAAAGCTGATTCACTTGCTACTGTAGTGATTGGAATGCTTAGAATATCAGCTGCCATCTTTGAAAGAATCAGAAATCTTTGTTGATTGCTCTTCCACCAGTTCAAAACATCCAATTCTTTCCAATTATCAGGCTTTAGTATTGGTTCTTCCAAATAAGTTTCCAACTCAGACTTGTTCATGGAAGAATGATCCATTGTCGCATAAATATCTTCATAATCCTGCATCATTACAAAACATTCAAGTAAATACTAGATGAATAACCCAACAAATGCAATTAACACTAAAATTAAAACATACATCAAATGCATCATCAAAGGAGGTTACTGAAGCACTTGGAGTCTGAGAAGGATGATGGGTCGTCATTGTTAAAGATCTAGTAATTGATGCACCTTCAACTCTCTGAGTTGGAAGAGATGTCCCCACATTGGAATATTCATTGAAAATGAAATTCAGCTTACTTCTTATATTGGCAATCTTCTCATTGCAAGTCATAGGGTCAATCTTTCCATAGAAATATTGTATAATATTGAACTTCCATCGAGGATCAAGAACCACTGCAACCGCAAGAATGACACTATAATTATGCCAATATTTGTCAAACTTCTCTTTCATTTTCATGGACATCTCTCAAATCACTGGGTCAGGGCTTCCCATATTTGTAGTAAGCAACATCTCAATTTTTGATATTTGCATAAAATAAGAATTTGAAGTTGGATATGACGACCCAGAAATCAACCTTGTAATCTTCTCAAATGGCCTCAAGAAATTGCACATTGCCTCAGCTCTATTCCACTCATCTTGTGCAAGAACAAACTTGTAGTTTGTATCATCTAAAGCCATCTTTGTAAAAGCACGACGGTATTTAAGACCACTCTCAAGCATTGCATAAGTGGAGTTCCATCTAGTAGCCACGTCTAATCGCAAGCCCATTGAAGTGTCAATACCACCAACTTGTTGAACACATTGCTTGAGAAGATTCATCCTTGCCTCAGATGCCTTTACATATTTAATACTCTCTCTAATCTTATGCAAAGCAGAACTTGTTACTTTTAAGCCCTCTTGAACAATCAAATTGAGGATGTGGGCACAACACCTCACATGAAAAAATTCCCCATTACAAACCAAACTAAAGTTGTTTTGCAAAAGTAGCCTATCTTTCAACAAGTCTTGCAAATTATCATTTGCAGACGCATTGTCTAGAGTTATGGAAAATATTTTATCATCAATCTCCCATTCTTGCAAGCAATCAAACACTTTCCTAGACATTTGATATCCAGAATGTGGTGGCTCCATCCTGCAAAAAGCTAGTATCTTACTGTTTAATGTCCACAGCTCATCCACAAAATGAGCTGTCAAACATATATATCCTTCAGAAGTCACAGAAGTCCAACAATCAGATGTCAAACATATTCTACCAGTACTATTCTTCAATTTTTGTTTCAAAATATCCCTTTGTTGGTGGTAAAATTTCTGCACATAAACCGTCATTGTTTTTCTACTCATGAGCCTCACATCAAGATTTAATGTCCTTAGTAGTTCTTTGACCCATTTATATTCAACGAATGAATAGGGAAGATCATGTTCAATTATGCATAAAGCCATAATGTCCCTAATACGTTGATGGTCAAGTTTCCTAGACCTCATTTTGCCTTCTCTATCCAACATCATCATGCCAATATCATGAAATTTTTCTAAACCAATACAAGATTTAACATGACGACTAAGATGTGAAGTGCCTTTATCCCCACCCCTTGCAAAAAACCCTGACAACCATTACACTGTGCCTTGGCTATTCCATTAACATCAATCCTACTAAAATACCTCCAAACATCAGAAGTCAAATTTCTAGGCTTCTTAGGCTTTGATTCATTGGTCTCTTGAATGGAAGATGCCTGAACTTTATCCATTGCAGCTAATGATTCATTAGTCCCTTGAGTTTTTCCTTGTTCTTTTTGTGATGAAGACATTAGGCTGCATCAAAAATCACACTCAACTAGTCAAATAAATGAACTTAAGAAAACAGAACCATCACTAAGCCAGAATTTGGAAAACAGAACCATCACTAAGCCAAAACAATCACAGAAGTTAAATGGTAGTGGAAGTGGCAATCACATAATAGAATTCGAATGGCAGTGGCAATCACAGAAAGAACAAGGAATCAGAGAAATTGGAACAAGCATTATTTAGAGGCAATCAGAGAAATTGGAAACAGTCATACAGAATAGCCATACGAATTTGGAGAGGCACAAACAGAATCTCAAATCGAAGAAGCAAGGTCGCTGAGCTGAGAGAGATTAAAATCCAAAGCTAAGAATCTAACCTTCGTTTGGCCTGAAGGGAAGGGACGAGTTGCGAGCCTGAGACACGGACGAGCTGCGACTGCGAGCCTGCGAGACGGACGAGCTGCAACATGGACGAGCGGCGACCTTCGACACACGGAATGGCCGAGCTTCGACCTGCGACTGCGACAAGGATGAGCTGCGAGTCGGCGAGATCGGACTTCAGAGGACCGAGTGGGACTTTGGGAGAGTGGGAGACGGAGACGAGGTCGAGCCGCTGTCGCTCAGTCGCTGTGTGTGACGCTGTGGGAGTGTGGCTGGTCGCTGGTCAGTGGGACTTAGTCACTTAGGGAGTTAGGGTTAGTTCCGGGCAGGGGGCAGTCGGGCAGGTAAAAAAAAATGGAAGGGCCTAACGGGCCGGCCCTTGGCCCTACAGGGCCCTCGGCCCTACAGGGCTGGCCCTTTTAGGCCCGACTTTATTTGGAGGCTCCAATTTACAAGCCCGGCCCGAGGCTTAACAGGGCTTAAACGGGCCGGCCCGACGGGCTCGGCCCGATTTCCCGGCTCTATCTCCATCTTAGCTGCTTCTTTACTCAACCGTTCAAGTGCTTTCAAATTATCTTGGAATTGTTCTTCAAATATACTCCAAGCGCATGAAAAGAACTTCTTCTTCATTTCAATACCTCTCCATTTTTTACTCCAATTGGCGTAAATGTGCCTTGCACACAGCTGGTGCTCAGTATATGGGAGAACTTCTTCCACAGCCTGACATAAACCCTAACAAAATGAAAACTGTTAACATAGACAAATAGATGTGCACATACATGCTACAAGTCCTCTCAGCAAAATTCGAATCTGTAAGGGATATGACAGCAGTAATTGATATGAATGAAGAACTAAGGTACTCGAACATCTTGGCAATGTCAAAAAATTAACATCTAAAAACAGAACAAGTACATCACTACACAATTTAACATCTAAAAACAGAACTTAACATATAAACATAACTTAAAAACAGAACAAGTACATCACTACACAATTTAACATCTAAAAACAGATCTTAACATATAAACATAACTTAAAAACAGAACAAGTACATTAGTTTCTCACCTTTTGCATATCAGACATTAATGTAATTGTGTGACCTTCCTTCAAGTCCAGTGAGCGTTGCAGCCATTGTAGGAACCAAGTCCATTGCAATCTATTCTCCTTTTGTGTAAAACCAAAATCCAAAGGGTAGAGCGAGTCATTGGCGTCAATGCCCACTGCTATGAGCAAAATTCCTTTTGCTTTCCCTTTCAAAAATGTCCCATCTACTCCAATAAGCGGTCTGCATCCTTCTCTCCATCCGACCTGCTTTACATAAACTGGATTACAATACAATAACCATAGAAAACCATGGAAACTAAAATAAAATTGCAGATTTGAGTTACCTTCGAAGCATGAAAACAGATATACAACCTTCTGAACACGCGCCTCCCATTCTCTAGTGCCTCATTGCTCAATTCAACACTAACATCTGAACCAGGGTTTGAAATTCTAAGTTCGTTACAATAAGCGTCTAACTTCTCAAATTCATCCTTGAAGTTCCCTTCCATCTCTTGCATTATCCTCCTCTTGGCCCTTTTGCACTTGTGTGAACTTACATTCATGTTAAACTCTCTCTCAATCTCTTTCCTCATCTCACCAATCTTGAACTTCGGATCCTCTTGCACCTTCTCTTTAAATTGAGATGCTAACCAAGTAACAGATGCTCTCCTATTCTTATATACTCTAACACAGCTATGTTCATTCCACAAAGTCTTTATCTTAAACCCTATATTTGACCCATCCCTAGAGGCGAATAAGACAAATGGACATCCCTTATCACATACCACTCTAATCAAGCTCTTGGTACTTCTAACAACTCTTAGGTTAACACCATTCTCTACAGCATACCTATCTAATGTGCTCTTTAGCTCTTCTTTATTAATAAATGTCGTGCCAAGCATTAACAATTTCTTTGTACTCGATCCTTCACCAAGAGGCTCTTCAAGAGGCTCGTTATCATATTCGAGGGACAAATCATCCTCCTCATAGTCACTTCCTTCATCCTCACCGTACCCTTCAACAGCATAATCAAGACTATCTTCTGTATCCGAGCCTACACAATCAGCCACATAGCTTTCATCATCACTACTAGCATCCTCTTCCTCATCAACATCCTCAGACACCCCACACAATTTGTGTTTCACATTATGTGACCCAAGATCATCAATACATTCATTATCATCACTCATTTCACTTCTGCCTACATCACTATGACATTCATGAACAAAACTGAAATCTACACCTTCAATACCCAGATACTCAATCTCATCACAGTCATCTACATCTATGTTATCAAACACATTTAGCCCTTCGATGTCCTCAATTACATCTTGTGTACCCACTCCATTGTCATTCTCAATTTCAGTTTCGAGTGTACCACATTGGTGTTCCCAACTATTTTTAGGCAAAACGCATACCTGGCTCGCTTTATCTCTTGACCCAGCATCCTTATGTTCCAACGGCTCATGACCCAGCTTAGCCTGGCATCCTTCTTGTCGCGACATTAATGGAGCTTCGCAGTCTACCCCAATCGAGCTTTACTGTCGCACACTCAACAAAACTTTGAAATAACGTGATTGTCCTCACTTGAATCGCGTTTTTTGTCGCACAATCACATCGACGTTCTCCGACTTTTCTTTGCGACGTGCTTCCCGTTCTTGATTCGCCCAGATTCCCTCTCAAATTTTCTCTGCAATTCGCTCTCTGATTTGTGAGATTAGGGTTCCCCTTTTCGACAAAGCTTTCTGGTCTATAACATTATGTTGGAAAAAAAATACTTGAAATAACGTCAGCTTCCACACATACATCAATTAAACAGCTGTGCCTCCATATCAGCATCCTAGTCACCCATTTAGGACCCAAATGACAGACGTTGCTTTGGTTTAACTCTGTTATGTGTTTTGCTCTTTTTTATCTTGTTTGTGGTTATTTTTGTATCCAAAATTAGTTCATGGTTACATTTGCCCTTTTTACAAAAGTTCATAGTCATTTTAGCACCTTTACCCGAGTTAAAATGAGGTAGGTCTAGGATTCCAAATGCTCCATGCAAAAAAAAAAAAATCTGCTGGGAGAGGTGTCTGACGATACTTCGAATAAGATTATCTTCAATAGGAAGATACAAGTACTTAGCAAAAAAAAAAAACAATGGATTTGGGTCTAGCGAAAGATGCCAAATCTTCACAACGTGGCAAACTAAGATTTGAATCTCCGTTGGAAAAAGTGCCTACATTTAATATGTGATAGTGCCTCAATAGGATTACCTAAATAGGAGGAAACCCATGAAAAAAAAAATCATAGTTTTCTTTAAAAAAAAAAAACATCCAAACACTTTTCTATATGGTGTATATAAATAATTATGGACTCGGGACCAAAAATCACCATGTTAAAAACAATTATAGACTCAAAATGTAGATATTTTGTTAGTTGCCAATATATCCTGTACATGTCAAAATCAATTATGAAAAATTGACAGTAGCGGCTTATGAGATAAAAAATATTGATAAATTCTAAATTTAATATATTTTATCCCATTCTATTCATTTATTTTGATAACTATTTTTGGTTAATTTGGATTTATTAGATAATATTTGGATTGTTAGTCAATTTTAGAAAATAATATAAATCTGAATTAATTATGAGATTATTAGAATTAAATTGTTAATATTTTGATTGTTATATTGTGATTGGATAATATTTTCAAATATATGATAGATCACGATTTTATTTGATTCTTGTAGGACAAGAAAAAACATATTAGAAGATCCTATGATACAAAATTTTTATTAAAAGCTAAAAGAGAATATGATGGTTGAATTTTATTAGGCTATTTAAATTTTAATAAGCTCGAATTTTGGCCTAAGAACCCTCACCCTTTCTTCTTCTCTTTTAATTAACTTAACCGCCACAACATAGAAGAATCAGGCTGAAAATGAGGCACGGACGGACACGCCCTCACAAGAATTATCTTCATTCCAGTTCTTTCTGGAAGCCGCAGATACACACACAACAGAAGTGGTCTTCATCATTCATCACTTTCAAGAGCCACGCGCCCTCCGCCTATCATTCCTTTTATGACTTTCTTCCCATCCATACCGTTAAACTCTTACGTAGATTTCCAATGGCTGTGGCTCAAAAAAGAAGAAGCGGAGGTGGTGCAAACTGTGATGGCTGCTTGAGTCCGTTGGGGAGATAATTTGGGAGGAGCATAGGGTAAATTAGAGTCTAAGAGCTTACATATGAAGATTATAAGGGAGTATCTTTCTTTTTTATCTTTTTAATTCAATACTTGAGATTATTTAGTTTTAAATGATTTTGAGTTGTATTAATTGATAACAATCTAGGTTTAGATTGTAGACATATTTCTTTTGAATGGGATTAATATTTTGGATTGGTTTTTTGTTTGAGACAATTGCTGGAATTTTTATTTGCAAATTTTTGGATTGTCAATTAAATTATTAATTGAGTTTTCATTATTAAGTTAACTGTCAATTTGGTTTTTTCTTTTGATTGTTTAATTGGGTTGGTTAATTGTCTAGTTGTTTAATCAGACAACTATAAACATGATTTTCAAAATTTATTTGAAATTAATTGGGATTTGTTTTAATGGGTCTAATTAACTAGCACTTACATCATTATGAGTTTTCTAATCGATTAAGTGTTATTGAGCCTGAGGGTTTCCCATGTTTTAATTAGGTAATTAAATTTATTAATTCCTCTCTTTTATCAATCTCCCTTTAGTCTGACTAATTAATTTGGGCTAAGAAAGCTAACTCCATGTAAATCCTAAGTTGTTCCCCTCACCGTACCTGAAGTAAACATCTTCTTTACTTTTTCTTATTTGATTTTCATAGTTATTAGTTAATATCTTTGCTTAGGATTTTAATTCTCCTATCACAAACCCCCCCCCAAATTGCATTAGCATTCATTTAGGTTAGTTTCATTCTCATATAGGTTTTAGAGTCATTTGCATATTGCATTTAAGTAGTAGTGTCTTACATTTTAGTTTAGGTTCATTCCATTGCATTTTCCATCACCTAAAGAAAAATCCATGGATTATTCCTTGGGAGAATGACCTAGGTTACTACTATATTGCATTTGTAGTTAGTCCAGTTTAATTGATTGTTTTAGAGATAAAATCAGATATTGATTTTGGTGCCATTGCCAGGAAGCAATGGTTAGCCTCTAAGTTTGAACTTTTAGGTGATTTCTTGGGTAGTTGTTTATTGCATGATCTGATCCTCTCTTGAAAATCTGTTTGAACTTGATCCTTCCTATGAAGGTTTGGAATGCTTCACTTTATGAAAATAATTCTTGTACTTCTATGCCTTATTATTATGACTATGGTGTTAAACAAACATATGATCCATATTCAAATATGTATAATTTTGGATGGTCTGATCACTCAAATCATGGATTTGTCAATCAAGTTGTGCCCATTCAAGAAAAAGATTCAAAGCTCGAAAATAAGCTAGAAATTATGATGAATCTTTTTATGGATAGGCTAGACAAGAGAAGTAGAGAATAAGAAGAAAGGAAATTGCAACGTAGACAAGAGCTTCAAGCTCTACATACTCAAATTGAAGAGTTGGCAAATGCAATTAGCAATATGTAGAATGAGGGACTAGAAGTCCAAACTGAATTTTCATGTGGTAATATACTTGCACCTTTTAATGATTCATGTCTTTTTTCTTCTACTACTTCAAATGATGACATGATTGGTACATTAGTTGAATATGCATGCACTAAGGTTGTTTCTGGATTGACTAGCATTAATGCTTCTTCCTATGCCTCTAGCCATTTGAATTCTATTGATTCTGATGATGAAGTTGATGAAGAAATTGTTGTTGAATCCCCATACACCATTGATTTAAAGGATACCCTTCTTAACACTAATAGTGATGATGCTTTGCATGATGAGAGTAATGTTTCTTTTGATTATGTTGATACTAAGTAATGCTCTTGACATGAATGATGCTATTAATAGGGATACTATTAAGGATAATTGTGGGGGAAACCTTAATTTAGATATTCATTTAGAGGATAAGAATATGTTGCATGACATGATTCCCCATGTAGGATCTATTGTGTCTGATGATTTGAGCAAGCAAAGTGAGACCATTTGGAATGATCACTTGGTTAACTCTTTAGAGAATTTGACTCTCGCTGAGGAGAGTCATATTGATTTTATGGGTTGTTCAAAGTATTTGGAATTTCCTTGATTAATTTCTCTTGGGATCTTCCCTTATTCTTAATAAGTCCCTTTTTATTAAGTATATCCATATGGGACAAGGTACAGCTTGGTGTTATCATTTTGTGCAGGTACATGGATTAATTCCTCCCATCTAGACACCTTCAATACTTGAGTTGAAGTGTTATCTGAGGATCTTAAAGAGGGAGATATTTGCTGAACATCGGAAACGAACACCACTAGTGCTTTTATGTGACCTATAATAAGACAAAGGAGAGATGCCAATTACGCTATTGCATTTAGGTCTTCACACTTGTGATAATTCGGTCGTATTCCTTAATTCCTTACTCTTTTACTTGCAATGCTTGTTGTTATTGGTTTGATCTATCTTTTGCATTGAGGGCAATACATGATTTAAGTGTGGGGGAGGGATTTTGTTCTTACTTTTGGTTTTTGTTCTTTGTTTTTAAAATGAGAAAAAGAATAATATTTTGGTTTTTACTTTGATTTTTGTTCCTTGTTTTCAAGAAAAGAAAGAAAATTCTGGAAAAAAAATTGCAAGTTTTAAGTAACTTTAGTAGGTTGCATTCTTGATTTGAAAAGTGATTGATCATGTTTTAAGTAGCAGACTAAGTGGTAATGAATTTGACTTTGGTAGATTTAGACTAGTAATCATATAGACCTAATGAGATTTTGAGTCTAATTCATTTTTTCAGTGTGTACCCCCTATTTCTTTACTTGATCTAGAACTTGACTTGAATCTTATTTGAGGCCATATTTTATGCATGTGTATTCATAAAGATGATAAAGACATTCATTTCATTTTAGCTAGATAAGAAAAAAAAAACCCTACCCTTTTCATGCATATATCCTTTATTTAACGCTTTTGAGCCTATATTTTTTCCTATTTTGTCTACACCCATAGTCAGAAAAAAAAAAAAAAAAAAGATCTCTACCCTTTGGAATGTCTTGGTAGTTGAAGAGCATTGTATTATATTTATTTTGGATGGAAGAACATGTATAAAATTGGGAATTGAGTCATTGTGAAAAGTATGGTAGGTTACCTTGAAAAGAAAAAAAAGAGATGCAATAAGATTCCGCTCCACTGATTTGAGCTATGCTTAGTAACCGGGGATCTTCATCCCCAATGTTGATCTTCAAGTCAAATGGGCAGTAAGAGCCATGAGCCTGCTGGTAGCATCTTGGTGCTATTAAGTTATAAAGGCTTGAGTAAACGGGCCTTTGTATTACCAAAATAAAGCTTCACGTCAAAAGAGCATATATATAACAGTCCAAAAAAGTTGGGGAAAAAAGGGGGAAAAAAGAATAATGATCTAGTTCAAGTTTAGTTTGGTTTCTTTCATCCTATTGCATAATTCTCTTCATCTTCTAGGATATTCAATATTGTTTTTCCAAACAATATACATTTTCTTTCTCAACCTTAGTCCCATTATAACCTAACAAAAGTCCTTTGGATTTATACTTGCATTTGCTTTACTAGTGGTGGAAAACTTAGGTTTTAATCAAGCCTATGGAAAGAGTACTGGATTGGGTGGATTTAAGTATAAACACAAACATATACACTTTTAAGCGATAAGTGATAAACACATTATCTTTAGTGAGGGATTTCTAGCTAAGGTCTCCTTTGTCAAGTCAATTGCCATGAAGTTTGTTTTCTTGAGTCATGAGAAGATTACTTAAATAAGAGAGGTGTTGAATGCTTTTTGTTTACTTTTTGCTTGTGATTAGAACATTCACCTTTGAAGCTTTTATTTTGTTTTATTTTTTTATTCTCCCTTGGTTTTAATTTGTTTTGCCCTCGAGTGCAAATGATAAGTGTGGGGGAGTTGATAAATCCCAAATTTAATATATTTTATTCCACATTATTCATTTATTTTGGGGATTATTTTAGGCTAATTTGAATTTATTAGATAATATTTGGATTGTTAGCCAATTTTAAGTAATAATATAAATCTAAATTAAGAGGTTATTGGGCTTAAATTGTTAATATTTTGATTGCTATCTTGTGATTGGATAATATTTCTAAATATATTATATGTCACGATTTTATTTGATAAGGAAAAATATATTAGAAGATCCTACAGTACGGAATTTTTCTTGAAAGCTAAAAGAGAATCTAATGATTAGATTTTATTAGGTTATTTAAATTTTAATGGGTTTGAATTTTGATATAAAAAACTTTCTCTTTTGACCCCAAAAACTTTCTCTTTTAGATTCTCTTTAAATTAACCTAACCGCCACAACGCAAAAGAATCAGGCTGAAAATGAGGCACGAACGGACGCAGTCCACAAGAATTATCTTCATTCCAATTCTTTCTGGAAGCCGCAGAGACACACAACAAAAGTGGTCTTCATCATTCATCACCTTCAAGAGCCACGTGCCCTTCCACCTATCATTCCTTTTATTTTGTTCTTCCCATCCATACCATTAAACTCTTGCGCAGATTTCCAATGGCTGTAGCTCATAAAAAAGAAGCGGAAGTAGTGCAAACCGTGATGGCAGCTTAAATTTTATGGGGAGGTAATTTGGGAGGAGCATGAAGGAAGTTAGAGTCTTTTTATCTTTTTAATTCAAGACTTGAGATTATTTAATTTTAAGTGATTTTGAGTTGTATTAATTGAGAACAATATAGGTTTAGATTGTAGATATGCCTTTTTTGAATTTGATTGATATTTTGGATCGGTTTTGTGTTAAAGACAATTGCGGGAATTTTTGTTTGCAAATCTTTGTTTTGTCAATTAAATTTTAATTGAGTTTTCATTATTAATTTAACTGTCAATTTGGTTTTTCCTCTTGATTGTTTAATTAGGTTGGTTAATTGTCTAATTGTTTAATTAGACAACTATAAACGTGATTTCCAAAATTTATTTGAAATTAATTGGGATTTGTTTTAATGGGTTTAATTAGCCAGCGCTTACATTATTATGAGTTTTCTAATCGATTAAGTGTTATTGAGCCTGAGGGTTTCCCATGTTTTAATTAGGTAATTAAATTTATTAATTCCTTTCTTTTATCAATCTCCTTTTGGTCTAATTAATTAATTTGGGCTAAGAAAGCTAACTTCATGTAAATCATAAATTGTTCCCTTCATCATACCTGAAGTAAACCTTTTCTTATTTGATTTTCATAGCTATTAGTTCATATCTTTGCTTAAGATTTTAATTCTCCTATCATAAAAAACCCCCCAAAAAGTGCATTAGCATTCATTTAGGTTAGTTTCATTCTCATATAGGTTTTAGAATCATTTGCATATTGCATCTATATAGTAGTATCTTGCATTTTAGTTTAAGCTCATTCCATTGCATTTTCCATCACCTAAATTCAACCTGAAGAAAAACCCATGGATTGCTCTTTGGGAGAATGACCTAGGTTGCCGCTATATTGCATTTATAATTAATCCCAGTTTAATTGATTGCTTTAGTGACAAAAACACACATCAAATATGATTTTGGGTTAGTAATTAATTTTATTATATATATATATATATATATATATATATATATATATATATATATAGGGTGTTTGATTTTTGGTTCACGATTGATTTTGGGATATGTATGGTGGGAACACTACTAAAAGAAAAATCGATGCATGCATATATTTTCGTATATATTCAAAGGGAACAAATGTCATATAGCTAAATGAGTTGAATTGTGTCCACACTTAGTGCAAACAAGCCATGTTTCAAACACTGAGTTATGATCCCATTCCCCACTCATAGCTAGAGTGGATTGAGGTTATATTGATGTATCCAAGAGCCTATATATGTATCTAAGTATATTGAATATAACCATTTACTAGGTCCAAATTAGGGTGTTTCTCATGATTTTTTTATTGCTTCACCTAATAACTCTTGTGCTTTTATAATCAAATTGATTTTAATTTAGAAGAGGCACAGTACGGTATTATGATCCGTTTGGGTTTGACTTAATGCTTGTTTGGGAAACAACCAACCCATAGTTTCAGAAGCATTTTTCACAAGTCGAGATAAAACTCCTCTCACATATTTATTTTGTAAATCGTAAAAATGCTTTTAAAAAGCTAAAACAAACAGACACTTACTGTTATAGCTACATTAGAATTACTTTTTTTAAAAAAAATAAGGCACGGCTTAGTGCGTGAGATTCTTCGTTCTTATAATTACATACATTATGGCCTAAATCATACACTTGGCGGATGGTTATTGATCCTCATTTAGTTGCCGCGCATTTTCAAGTGTAAACAAGTATGATTTTTAACTCACGTCCCTATAATTTGCGATCGCCTTCATCCATCATGTTAAGGAATTAATTTGAAGTAAGATAAAATATAGGGAAAATTGTATTAAAGTCCTAGACAAGATAAAATACAACCCAAAGATTTTTTAAAATATCCAATTTGTAGTGAAGTCCCATGGAACATTTGGATAATATATTTTAATTGTGAAAAGAATTGGGACAAGGGTATTACCATCTTTTCATAATTGAAATATATTACCCAAATGTCTCCCAAGACTTCATTGTAAATTGGAGATTTTAAGGGATTTTTGAGTCATATCTTGTTTTATTTGGGCCTTCTGTGCAATTTTCTCAAAATTATATAGACACATATTAAATTATTTATAAGGCCTTTGTTGTAGAGTTGTTGTCCACTCAGAAATTCCAGAATATGCTGCTACGTACTATATATAGTGGTACGCTAATAAGTGTATATTTTATAGGTATAGATTTTGAAATATATTATATTAAATTTATAGACATTTTATACCTATTCAAGATAAAATTAATTTTGCCAAATAATCTACTCAATTTTTTTATATATCTTGCAGGAAAAATTTTAAAAGAGATGGAAAAAAAGACAAAGGTGGAACCAAACAGTTCCTGGGCTGATGATTAGAACAGAGACGAATAAGTGGTGACTACTTATTCGGAAACAAGCCTTTTTTTTTTTTTTTTTTACATTTATTCGTAGCTAAAAAACTCACACACACACACACACACAACTTATCTCGTTGTGTAAGAAAGAACACGAACCCAACCATAGATTTTTTTTGGGGGCCCAATTAACCCATAGAGATATTGCCATGCTTGTATTAATTAATTATTCTCACAAATCCATCATTACACATAAGAAAAAAAACATATTAATTTCGTATATAAAGGGGCAGCATATCCCACCACATTTTGTCTGATTGGGGCTCCGTTGAAATTTTAAATTTAAATGCAAAGCACTCTCTAAGCTTCTGTATATAAATAGCTACATCTGATCTGCTGGCTATATTCATCACCTTTAATTAAGTCTATCACTCAAAAGCTTTCACTACATCTCCCTCCAGGTAATATCAATCAATTTTCTACTTTAAATTTATCATATCATTTGGTTTTGTCAATTAGATCCCTCATATGTATATATAAAATGAACACATCTTAAGTTTACTATTTACTTATTTATTTATTGTTCCTGATCGATATATATGCAGAATAATAGGGAATGGCTAAAACCCAAGGAATGACGTTTGCAAGGCTTCTTCTGGTGCTATTAATGATAGTGGGAATATACTTGGCTGATGGAAGCAGGAAGGTAACAAGTATGGAGGAAATAAGTGTGAAGAAGCAAGATGAAGAAGACGGCAAGCCGGGGAATAACGGCGACAGCGATGGCGGCGGAAGCTCTTTGAATAACCATCATTACATCCCCAGGCAGGACTTTAAAGGCGGTAACGGAGGAAATCAAGGTGGAGCCAATTGAATTCAAATACATGTAACAAAAACTCTATATCATGATATATAGAGTTAGTATTGTAAAATATATGGTCATGTTTGTAAGTTGTAACATATATATATATATATATATATGGTTGTACGGTGTGGCTCAGTTATTGTAATGGATCGTAATCTGTATAATTATGTGTTCAATGGGGGATGGTATAATATTTGCACTTCTTGCTCTTGTGCTACTGTTTCTTTAATTAACTAATTGTGAAGAAGCTTCTTCATAATTATATATTCAAGCATTTATTGCTTCATTAGGTAACTATGGAACGAGATTATCATCAATATATATATAGTTTACTTTTTGCAAAAAGTTGTATTTACAAGCCATGAATGATATGTTATGTTCACTAGATTTTGTACCATACAAACAAAAGAAAAGGCAGATTTTATTACAAAATATTTGAGCAAATAATATAAATTAAGACAATAATTTAGGAAGTAAGAGCTATATTCTTTAAGATTCGTTTTTGTCAAATTATATCATTATAGGTCCATCAATTATTTAAGGGTTGACCTTCTATGATAAAACAATACTATTGTTACTTTGCTTTTTTAAAAAAATTTCAATTATTGATAAATAAATATCTTCGTTCATTCATATTCATTCTGAAATTAATGCTAATAATTTACTTACTTACAAGCTTGAATATATATATATATATATAGAGAGAGAGAGAGAGGGATTTGAAAGCAAAAAATAAAAGAACACTATACATTTAAGGGGTACTAATTACTCCCTTTGATCCTTAATATAAGACATATTTATTTAATTTGATTAGATTAAAAAAGTTGGTTGAGTTAGTTAATATGACATGTATTTTCTAAAACATCCTAGTCACCTTCCTTAATTCTCCTATTCCCTACCCTTCTTGATTGTTATTGAAGGGGTATCAATAATGGTAAATTAGAAAAAAAATTAACAAATATAAAGACTTTGTCTTATAATTAGGACCAAAGTCAACTCCCAAAATATGTCTTATACTAAGGACCGGAGGGAGTACATATTTTGTGTACAGAAAATTAGTTGTTAATAACCATTTTACTCAGATAAGAGAATTTTACGGATACATATGCCCTTGTATCAATCTTTCAGAGAAGTCATCAACTCACATCATCATGAAAAGCACAGGCGGGTGCTTTGATTAGTAGTGGTTTAAATATCTTTGGTTAGTGCAGAGCAGCTGTATTAGTAATTGACACACATAGATATTCATTATACAACCTATCCCAAAAAAAGTTACGAGGCTAACTTTAATTTTTGTTAGGTTTATCGATCTATCTATATTTACTGAAAATAGGGATTCGAAATTACTCTTCTCTGATTGTGTTCCCATCAAATTAATGTAATCAAGTTATGTGTCGAAAGTTTTTCCAGAAATATTGATATGCCCCATTTTAACTTGCTTTTGACAGCAATGCGTATGTATAATCAGTAAGCCTGAATAATATAATGTTGGTGGAATTTCCCTATTTTTGGTCCACTAATAATTATAAGGAATAATTTAACATAAAGCTATCGCTGGCAACTTCATTTATCATATATATTAATATTATATACTAGAGCAACGATATTCAATATTGGCCCTCAATATCATTCCTTGCGTGGAGATAAACGCAAATGCCTGATCTAGAAGCCTTTGCTTCCTTTCTATCACATCGACCCTTGTTACGTTATATAATTCACTAGGCATGTACACATAAAGCTCTTGTAATAATGCTTTGGTTTACCTTGATTATGCTTTATAAATTCTATTTATGTGCAATTTAGTTTCATTAATAAATGTGAGGATGCCCAAGTATGGGTGGACTTCCATTGATTAAAGAAAACATGAGTGTATGTTCGCCGTTTTGCTACCGCAAATATATATGAGTCAAAAGTAGTATAAAAAGTTATCGTTCCTATAAGGATTAAGGTAAAAGTAGGCTAGCT
Organism: Inga laurina; assembly: GCA_963855925.1. Lineage (NCBI taxonomy): Eukaryota > Viridiplantae > Streptophyta > Magnoliopsida > Fabales > Fabaceae > Inga > Inga laurina. The sequence goes on along the minus strand of OY979707.1, from coordinate 64,846,043 downwards.
AATGCAATTGTGTTCTTAATTAGGTTGAACAAAGTCATTTTGAATATTTCAATTTATAAAAACAATTTTTAGTTCAAAACAAAGTAATTGGTCGAAACAAAATAAAATTTGATTTTAGCTTCAAGAAAATGGGGCTCTAGGATCACTTCTTCCTCAATACTTTGAGACCAATTAACTCCCTCTTAATTAGCTTTAATGAAGAATTAGGTGTTTGTTTAAGAGTTAAAAGTATTGGAAAAGTTTTCTCAAGTCAAAATCAGTATCTATTTTCAAAGAACTCATTCAATCTCTTCCAATAAGCTAGTGAAAATAGTCATTAAGACCCAATCTTATAAAGATAATATTAGGTTAATAGGTAAATCTCTTTTCTACCAACAAATTATCCATTCAAATTAGAATTAATTTCAAGACTAGTATGACCTTATCCAAGTTCTTTAAACAAGATAATCTCGCTCAAGCATCATCTCATTCAACAAATCAATTCAATTGGTGGCTAAAAACTAAGAATCATGAAGCATAGAATAAAATCAACACATAATACTTCATTAAATGCTAGAAAAGAGAGAAGAACATAATCTCTATCCATAGAGGTTCAAGTAACCCTAGAATGAAAGATTTAGCTACTCATGTCCAAATGTAAACAAAAAAGTCCACATAAAACAACTGAATATATGTTAAGCTAACTAGAAGAGAGGAGAAAAATGACAAAACTAAGGTAGAACTTCAAAAATTTCTCTTAGGATGATAACCCAAGCCTTCAAACTCTTCAAAACCATATCCCAAATTCAATGTGTTTCCCTAGGTTTTATGAACTTATGATGCATCATTTTTCAAAACACATAACTGTACTATTTCTACATTTGCCTCGACGACCATCTTAGACGCCGAGGCAACTAACACAATAACTCTATTTTTGATCAGTCGCCTCGGCAACCATATTAGTAGCTGAGGCATGTGCCATAGAAACTTTGATTTTTCCCAGTTGCCTCGACAACCATGTTAGATGTCAAGGCAAATGCCTCATAAACTCTGACTTCCTTTAAATTCTTTGTTCGTCTAGGTAACCATGTTAGATGCCAAGGCAAGTGCCATCGTAAATGACTTCCTTTAGATTCCTTGTTCACCTTAACAACCAAGTTAGTTGTTGAGGCATCCTATACAATTGTTCTCTTTCCAATTTAGCTTGTTCTTTGTCATCTCCTTAATTTCTATGCAATTTTCCTAGCTCCTTTGCTGTCTCTACATCCTCCCACAAGAGAGAGAGAGAGAGAGAGAGAGAGAGAGAGAGAGAGAGAGAATTTATAAGTTCTTCATTTCTTTTGATTAGTCACAAATCATATGATTACATGAAATAATTTCTTTAACTTTTGATTGATACTTTAATTTGCATATTTTTCCCCTACAAACTCTTTCTATGCACGATTTGAATTCCAAAATGGTTAAAAAGAGAAGAAAATGTGCTGAAATATTATCAATTTCTAAGAGTTAACAACATTCTTGAGTTGATATGAGAAGTTTTATATCTGATAGAGCTTAATAAGTAACGCGAGTACATATTTTTTTTCCAACAAGTAATGTGAGTACATAATAATGTATGAAATCTCATAAATTCAAACCTTAAGGTTTTTAGTTAAAAAATGACGTTTTATGCTACTTATCACTCACTTATTCTTCCGCCATTTTGAGTGATCACTCCCTGTTTTGTCCCTGTTCCATTCCAATGATTAATAAATACTACCTTTGGCCTAGTTCTTAATATAAGAGCAAGTTGATTTTTTTTAGTAGATATTAAAGAAGCTAAATAAACTATTTAATTATAGCATATGTTATGTATCATTAGATTATATATCAGCTTATGAATCAAGTAAATGAGTTTGAAAAAAAAAAACAAGATAAAGATAAATACTTAAAGTAACTTATTTAACTTTCTTAATCTCTCATAAAAAAATCAATAAATTAGTTTGAAGAAAAATTATAAAGATAAATACTTAAATATAACTTATTTCATTTAAATATACTTTTTTATCTTATTTAATCTCTCCAAAAAAACTCAATTAGCTTTTATATCAAGGATCCAAGAGATTATTATTAGAGTTAGGACAACGTTATTTGAATTCACCACTTGTATGCCGTTTGGGTTCCAAAAATGGGACTGAAACCTTTGAAACATTTTTAATATAAAAGTGGTAACAAGCTCTCGAGAGAACAAATTGGGATTAATAAATATTTACGCGCAATACAGGTGAAGAAGTGTGTGTGTGTGTGTGTGTGTGTGTGTGTGTGACTCTTTCTCTTGATACAAAAAACTTCACACCAAAAAAAAAACTCTGTAGAGGATCTTTACACTATATAATTCCTCTCTTTAATAAAGAAAATTAGACAAGGGAAGATTCAGTTCAGCACGTGATATTTCTTATATGCATGTGACATTGCAAGAAATTATATATCGTCAAAAGGGCTCAAAACTTGCAAGCGCAAAAGTCTCACTATGTAATTAATCTAATATATCTTCATATCCCAGAAACAGTAAAGACCCTTATAAATTAATATATATATATATATATATATATATATATATATATATATATATATATATATATATATATATATATATATATATATATATATATATATATATATATATATATATATATACATATATATATATAAAAACATAACTTTATCATTCACTGTCAAGAAAATCATCATAAATCGCCAACTCATTTAATTTAAACGGAAAATACAGCGACCCTTGCACTACAATATCGTTGAGCAAAGGGCTAGACTGCTGCTCTATCTTGTTCCACATTATGCAGACAAATATATCATATTCCTATTATTTAAATAATGTTAAAGTGGCGATTACTTAATATCTTAAAGCTCTTTTATTTTATAGAATATTTATATATCGCTTTTGATAGAACGTATATATGCAAAGATATGTATGGCGGATTCATCTTTTTTTTTTTTTTTTGTTACAAGGGCAAGCAAAGCTTGTTAATGACAGAATCTATAAGTTAGACCCTACAGAATGGTCTTGTGAAATACAATCCAAAGCAAAAAGGTGAATACATTCCATTGGGGGAAGCCCTAATTCGACGTAGTCTTGTGAAATCCTATGCGTCGTTCCCGCCAGGTAGTCTGCACAACGAATACTTTCCCTATGAGTGTGGGAAATTTCCAACTCCCAGTCGCTGTAAACAAGAGATCTAGTATCTAAAATAACGTCATACAAAGGATGATCAAGATCACAATGGGTGGATAATAGGTGAACTGCCTGTAGAGAATCTGTGAACAACTTGATTTTCTTCAGTCCCAGCTTTTTGCATAGTAGAAGACCTCGACAGATTGCATGGATTTTAGCAGCAGTTGGGAAGGTATGACATGGCGGATTCATCTTTGATAACCTATTTCGATAACCTCAGGGCATCTATAGTACTAATTTATAATCCGGATTTAGACAATTTTATACCTCAAATAAAGCAAAAAAAAAAAAACTTATAATATGGTTTATTCTATTAAAAAGACTTAAATACAAGACTCATAAAGACGCGTTGACTCTTTGTTTTTCCTCATTTCAATTGCCGTGGGTTTAATTAAACTCTTCTTCAGCTATTGCAGTATTAATTGTCTATACATTTAACAGTTCATCATATCATAGTTAACAGAGAATATATCACAAAAATGTGTGAAAGCATTATTTGTTTTTCACCGATCATGCCCTCAATCGAACAATTATCTAGTGGCACATAAATAGAGTACCCACTTTGGGCTATATATATATATATATATATATATATAGACAAGTCTACTGAAGCTAGCTTTGTTGATTATTTATTTAATCGTTGAAAGAGAATTCTTAATCATAATATCGTCAGAATTTTAGGACGCACTTGGGAACCCACTTGGCCACAAATACTGTCAAGGTCTAGCTGGGCGTATCACAAAAAAAATATTCAATGAAAATACTTAAATTTTACGGTTCCGAGAATTAGTCAAATAAAGTTAATTATATATGAGGACATGGAAGGATAAGAAATTTTCCATGTGTGTGTGTATGATTTAAACATGCACAATGATCGAGTCAGTTGGATTTTTTTATATATGATCCATAATTATAAATCCAAAATCCAGAAAAAATGGAAGATTACTCGGAACTATTAGATCGTTTTATGATATCTTTGAATTAAAACAAATCAAATGGGTATCGCACTTACCTTGCCTCATTTAATTTGGTGTCAACCCCCACCACCATTATATAATTCCAAAGTTGACTTGTCGATATTCCACCGCATCTAGCTTCTCTATATAAGCTTCTTTTGCCCCCTCTTCCTTTCCAATTCAAGCTAAGATCATATAATATAGCATCGGTACTCAGTACCTGGTACGTTACTATATATTTATTTATTTATTTATATGTGCGTATGTTATATCTACACACTTTTATCCGATGGATGTTTGGTTTAGTAGGTCTGTTAAATCATCCATGCAATACCAACTGGTTATAGAAAAAAAAACGATATCAATAGCTTCTATATATCTATATGTGCATGCATTAATATAGTCTTGTTGTTATTTAACATATATAACCTTCTTGATTTCAGGGATATAATCTGGCAGCATGAAGTTTGTGGTAATTGTAGTGTTAGTGTTTATGGGGATGGGAAGCTTCTGTGTGGCTAAAGATGGAGAGAGGTTGGTGAAGGAGAACAAAGAAAAGAGAGTACTTGTTGATAATGATCATCATCGTGACCATATCCAGGATAACGGGGTACTCGTCGACAGTGATGATCATCATCGTGACCATATCCAGGATAAGGGAGTACTCGTCGACAATAATGATCATCATCGTATCCCTATCAGAGATTATAGCCCACCTCGTAAGATCAACACCGACCCTGCAGCTCAAGGCAATCCTTAATTTAATATGCTGAATCTCCTATTCTTGATTATAAAATTCTTGTATGAGCTTCAAAAGACAAGTGAGACAAAGCAAAAAGATCCCACTTTTCTTTTTAAAACTCCACAATAATTTTATAGTCAAGTTGCTAATTTGCTGCATGCATATGCTTGCCTTGTGTCATATTTTTATGAACCCTACATGTTTGTGTGTGTGTGATGTCTGTACGTAGATTGGGAGCTTCGATTCCAAGCCATGAATAAAACCTGTAAAGAACTAAGGTTGTAGCAAACTATTGTTATGATTAAGCAAACATGTCAAGGTCAGACTCGCGCTGGATACCTCATGTCGAAATATGATGGGTAGCATTGTCACTTAAACAATTTGTCGTTGATAATATGCTATCGTTGATTAATAAAAATACTGTGGATACGGTTTGCTTTAACGTTTCTTATTTTGTCTCAAATATTTGTACGACATTCCTGACAAGTGCGCTTGCATTCTAAAACTTATATTTGTTGATCCCAGAACACAAACATTAACTCAAATAATTTCAGAATATGCTGGGACCTAGAATACAAAATGATGTTTCGACCTATCATGCATACATATTTTTACTTTTGCGCTCGATATGTGCTATGTGTTTCATATAGGATATTGAATGTATAATCCTACATATACAATAAAAAGCAAATTATATTTCTTTTTGTCCTTTTTTCAATCGTTTTGCTGTAAAACCCTCCAAATCAAGGTCGCTATGATGTATAATAAGAGACTGAGGGGCCGGGGCCCAGATTAAAAGAGATATATATTTATATATATAGTACAAAATTCACATTCCTTATGGAGGGTTGGACATCCCTAACGATCTATCATTTACTAGCACGATTAATTACTAAATATAGAAAGGGAGAAGTATGATAGTTGGTGATTTGCTGAGGGCTTTGCTTCTTACATTTTTTTTCCAGGAGAATTACATATAGATCCCGAATAAGAGGATTGATTGTCTATAGGTCTTAATCACTTATAAATATAAAAGTTTAATTTGATGTATAAATTTTAAAATTTGACATGAAAATGAGACTGAGAAAACATTCAAGTTTCTTACTTAGGACCTGTTTTCTCCTTCTCCATTTTATACGGTGAACATACATGCATGTTCATAATTTTCTTCTGTATGCATGCATGCATACAATTCATGAATCAATTGTTATTGTTGACCTGGTTACATAACTCATCTATAATTACTATAGATAAATAACTTTCTTTTCAAATAAATTTTTGTACTAATTAATATTAAATCCTCTCTTTGTTAATTAAATATAACTAGAGCTACCCAGTCCCTCGCCCAATTGGTACGGGGATATTCTGAATTTTCTTAAAAAAGGATATGAAAAAAATTAGAAAAACTATGACACAGAGAAATAAGTAAAATAACAGTTATCTTGCAATAGCTTCTATAAATAATATAATTACACACACATATAATCGATAACATACCATATATATTGATTGGATGCATGCACTTGGTTATTGAATCTCTAAAAATACATCTCAATGGTAATTTAAATATATATGATTGTTCTGGCCAATATTTACATATATATATATATATATATGATTGTTCGATTACTGGACAACTTGACCTTGATATAGAAGAATTTGGCCCAAAAAATTATATATCATACAAGGTCAAAAGAAATTATTTCTTGTTGCACAATCAAGCAAAAAGACGAAAAAATAGGTCTGACATCAATTATATGAGGACAGCAAGTGGTAAATTAAAATTGCAACGCGTAAAAATAGTCATTTGTAAATTATATTAAAGAGAACTCGAGTTTGAAATGTGTGTGTGAAAAGGAATAGGCAAGCAAGCAAAGTGGAACGGAAGCTTCTGCAAAAAGAATCTAAAACAGAAGCAGAAAGATAGAATCACCAATGAAAGTGGAATTTCCTTATTTGTTAGTTCTCACAAATGAAATTATGATCGCTACCAACTTCACAATTTTAACAGTTTTAGTAATAATTGTGGTAGATATTGCACTTAATTTTTCCTCCTCAACTTGATAGGCCCCGTTGTAACCTCCTCCGTAATTATATCTGAAATACGCGATTAAAATAAAATAGAGACTAATAATAATCAAAATTCATTTAAAATCTCATCCTTAAGATAGAGTTTTCAAAAATACCTTTTAAAATCTAATTAACTTGGTCTTATATTCACATTTCAAATACAATTATTACGCGAAGATAAATCACATTCATATAAATATCAGAGTGCACAACATAATCATCCCGGCAATCCCTGGTACATACATTCGCTAAAAATATACAGGGCACAATTGCCCATTACAATTCTTCAAATGGGGATTACACAATCTCATCTCAAATTCATAACCATATATTCAACCGAATCATATACAGTCTTCACAACTCATTGGTAACCAACTACCAACTCTCATCTCGAAGGAGTCCTAGCCGCTCCCTCCACGAGCCACTTGCCCTGTCTAAATTGTTGGTAAGGGAGGGTGAGATTTGAGAGAATCTCAGTAGGAAACAGATACCATAATGCACGCATGATAGATGCTATGTGTATGACATGTTAACTTTATCTAGATGCATGCCCCATAATGACATTTCTGCATGCTCAATGTTTCATGTAACAAAACTATGGCCACAGCAAAATAGAAACAGAGCTTCATTTATACAAATATGCTCTACACAATCAAGTAAAGCAATCACATACATCACTACACAAGCAAAGATATCAAATACATGCAAGTAAGGTAAGTCCCCTACCTCTAGTCTTTTCTCCTCGATTTGTGTGCCAGCAACTCGGGGCTTCACATTCGATCCTACAATGTCAAATGTACTATTTAGATACTTCCATAGTGTTTCTAGGGGTTATATGAGGCTATATTGAAAATTTACTAAAATACCCCCGAGAACCCGGTCCGGCTGCACTTTTCTTGAAATTTTGACATGGACTATTCTAATATATTTTCGTCTAAGGAATCCATTTACGGACTCAGAATTATCAAATTCAATGTCAATTTACAAATTTACCCTTGGCAGCCCCACTTTAAGGGTTTCAGGGGCGTTTTCATAATTATGTTTTTTCGGCCTTTTCCGAAAAAGTGACCAACTATAACCCTACCTAATTTTCACTCATGAACTCAATGGAATCATCAAATCATTAAAAATCCATCTCTAACCCCTCCAAACTAGGCTTGGCCAAAATTCTCAATTCCCCAGGAAAAATTGGGTTTTTCAGTTTCGGTTACGTAAATGCGTTCCTTTCTACTCCTAACCACTTTATTGACTATTCCATTAGGTTACAACTACCATTTAGTGCAAATTTTGGCAGCATAACACTACTAACACAACATTTCCAAATTTTACAAACAAAGACAATCCGGCGAAATTTCACTGATTAAATTGTCCACAGCAGCCAAAATAGTTAATATACGAAGTTTAGGAAGTTACCTCTTCTTCCTTTTGGCTTTTACTTCTTGTGGCTGAAAACCCTAACTTAAAAACACCAAGATTTGTGCTTCAAATACCTTACATAATATAGAAGAGAAGCTTAGGAGAAGGATTATACGCGTTAGGTACGAATTCACCGAAGAAATCGACCTACCTCACGAGTTTTTTTCCTCTTCTCTCTCTAAAACTCCCTCTCTCTCTTTCTCCATGGTGCTGCACGGTTTTTGGCTGATGGAGGAAGATGATGATGACTTTATAACATTTAACTTATGTCATCTTTAATTATGATGATGTCATACTTCCAAAATTGACATTTTCGGATTTTCTGGCAGATTTTCTGCCCAATCTTTGAAAAATCATAACTAATTCTAGAAAAATATAAATGAGGTGATTACAAAGCCAAATGAAAGTTATTTAAGTTCTCTTTATAGGAAAAATAAGGGTCATTACCCAAAATTACTACAAAATTCCAGAATTACATAAAACTCATCACTGCCCCAAAACAGAGTTCAATTTCCATCCCAAACTTTGGACAGTCATATCTCCTAGCTCACAAAACGAAATGGCACAAATTATATATTAATTTTAAAGCTTGGGATGTGAACTTTAAGACTAGAAAGTTTCAGAATTTTTAAACACCATTTGAGCATTTAAAACATTCACACAAACTGACTGCCTAGAATAGAGTTTCACTGGACAGAATTTCAGATTTTGCATCTTTGCTTCCAATGGCCCCATTTTCATACCAAACATCATTCCCACATAAATTTTCACAAGGAATCCATTGAAAACACCAAATCAATCAAATTCACATCACATTGACATGTTTTCATAACAATCTCAACATGTCAACACAATTCACATTTCAAAACCTAACATTGCAACTTTTCCATTCCAAAGTTTCAAACCAATTTCAATGACATCAAAACACACTATGACACCATTTCCAACACAATACCCCCATTCAATTCTTCCCTTTATTCTAAGTCAATTTGGATGTTAATCCAAAATTGAACTCAAATACAGGTTTCGGCACTGCTCACAACACACACAAATCACATTTGAGTGTCAAAATCACATCATATTCTCCAAAAGGGTTATTTATCACTAACCACATCCACTTTTGGAGTCATTAACCCTTAATCACAATTTGGGATCTTGCTAAACCAGAGCTTAGCAATCCACTAATCTGAGACTTATTCTCTAAGCTCAAGTCTCAAAAGTCGGGGTATTACACCCGTACTGTCTTATATTCATACATTAATTTTTCTAAAGTTGACTACTACTTCTATCGCATATCCTAATTAATTAACGATGTTGTTTATAAGCCTTGAGCTTGTTTTTCGCTGTTCATATAGCTCCGTATGGTGAAATATATCTTGGGTGCTTGATTATATATATATCCTTCGTGTAATAAGCTGGCTATCTTAATTATGACCTTAGATCGCTACTTTTTCTATCATATATTCATGTTCTTCAAATTATCTACCAAATATTGTAGAAGTGAAAGATTTTGCTCTTTTATTATTATTTTTTATTTGATCAATGGTATAATCTCTTTCAAGGTTTAGAAAACAAACAGTTTTTGCCTCTTACAACAAGCACATTTTTCGGAATTTGAACTTGTATTCTTTTTTTTTTTTTTTGTGAGTGAGGTCGCTTAATTGTCACTACAACCAACAGTTTGTTGGTAGATGTTGTTCTTTATCAGAGGATGTGATTAATTGTCTGGTAAATACTTAATTAAGAGGATAAGCACGCGTAAGTATGTGTAATGAGAAGCTATATAGTAATATACACACGTGTTGTGATAGTTAATTTTGTGATGCTTAGTGGATGTTTACGTATGCACGTAATCATATAGCTCAATAATCGAATATTTGTTCCAACAATGGAGGGCCAGTTTGAATATATTAGTTAATGCTTAGTGCAGAGCAACTGTTTTAGTAAATCACTTGCCCAAACATTACGATAGAGAGTAACATTTTGAGTTAGGTTTTTACGAGGGATTCGAAATTACTCTGATTCTGTTCCTATGAAATCAATGCAATCCAGTTGCGGCCAATTTTAGCAAAACTATTTATATACCCCCTTTTGCTTTTTGACGGCAACGCTTGTATATAATCAGTAAGATTGAAAGGTGGAATTTCCCTATTTTCATTCCACTTACAATTATCAAGATTAATTAAACATAAAGCTACCAAGCAACTTCATCATATATATATATATATATATATATAATATACTTGAACAGCAATATTTAATATTGGGCAAAGCACTCAATATCAATTATCATCCCTTGCGTGGAGATAAACACAAGTGCCTGATCTGGAAGGCCTCTTCTTTCCTTTCCTCACCAAGAAAGAATATTGCCCTTGTAATGACTAGTTTATATTGATGATGAATTATAAATTCTAGTTATATGCAATTTAATTTCATTAACGTATATAATAAAATATATAAAAAGTTATGCATTATATCGTTCAAGTCAAACACTGTAACTCATTCCTGATTTATGCACTACTAACTTTCACGCACGCAGTCTCACACTCAGATTATCTACTATCTCTGTATACCCCTTGAAAGAGTAACGACACTTGTTAATTAATATAATTGTAAGTCTTTCTTGTTCTCTCTCACTAGAACTCTTATGCTCTCTCTCTCTCTCTCTCTCTCTCTCTCTCTCTCTCTCTCTCTCACACACACACACACACACAGAGTGATAACTTAATTAACTACCCAATATAATTCACGTTAATTAAACAGAAAGTACAGACCCATGCACCACATACAATATCTTTAGCCAAAAGTGTACACTGCTGCTATACCTTTTTCCAAGAAAAAAAAAAATTCATCATATGAAATGGTGATTAATTAATATATTAAAGTACTTTTATTTTATAGAATATTTATATGCTGCTTTAATTTCGATGGAATTGAAGTACTAAAAATGCAATGCCAATTGTATCATAATTCAAATATATATTTGTAGCACCTCAAATTTTATTCACCAAAATGCTTTGTAATTATTTGAAATATTCAATGAAGTGGAATGGTGAGTATTCAAAACCACAGGAATTAAATATTGAAAAATTGAAATGTGATTATGCTGCCAGTGAAATTTCTTGTGAGGCAGTGAGTTTATCATGTGGTTTTGGATGACCAAAAATTATGAAATTTTATAGGATGAAAATAGATATCCTAAGCTTTAATTTGATAATAATGGGTAATTTTTAGAGTTGTATGTAAAAAGTTGTGAATTTTTGAAGTTAGTCCAGAAAAACTGTCTATTTTCTGGAACAACGTCCGAAAACTTAAATTCTGGGAATTTTTAGCTTCCAATTGGCTAAAGAATATATTTTTCCTTGAAACTATACTCAATGAGAGTTTCATAGCCTTTGGAATCACTCTAATTCGATGTCTATAAATTAAGTTATGATTTTTCAAAGTTTAGGCAAAAAATCTGCCAGAATTGTTACAAATCCGAAGATGGAAAAATTTGTGATGGCAAATGATGTAATTTTGAGATAAATTCACATTAGCCCAATTTGTCAGCTCACATGGGTGTGGGACGTGATTATGGATGGACCAAGAGAGAAGAGGAATTAGTTGCATCTTAATGGGCTTTATGACAACATTACATAGAGATAAAGTTGTGTACATAAAGTCAACATTTTGGGAATTTATTAATTAAGGAAATTAAGGGAAATTTTGGAATATTTTATTAAAAAAAATCCCTTAATCTCTTTTCTTCATTTTAGCCTAACACCAAGAGAGGGGGGGGGAGTGCTCTTGAAGTCTAGAAAGAAGGAGGAGGAAAACTCACAAGGTAAGATTGATAATCTTGTGATTTGGTTTCTAATAGGTGTAGTCCTTCCTCTAAGCTTCCCTTCTCCATGATTCAAAGTGTTTTTGGAGCAAAACTTTATGGTTTGAGAAGGTTGAGGTTTCGGCCAAGAGGAAAGAGGAGGAAGAAATCAACGGTAACCTTACAAACTTCAAATCTTGCTTGTTATTTGTGTTGGTGGTGGTTTTGTGGTTGATTTGTTGTGATTTGTAAATTTGGGTAATGTTAAACCCTAGTTGTCATGCTACCCAAATTTAGTCTAATCATGTTTAGAATGTGATTAAGTAGTCAATCAAGTGATTAGGAGTAGAAAGGAATAAGGATTTGAAGTTAAAAATAAAAAACCACAAGTTTCCCTTTTATTTCCTTAGTTTCGGCCAATTGTAAAATTGGAGCTAGGAGCTGGATTTTCATGAAATTGATTATTCCATTGCGCTCAGGAGGGAAAATTAGGTGGGTTTAGTGTTGAACACTTTTTCAGAAAAGCCCTAGAAAGTGAAATGACCAAAACACCCCTGAAACTGCCAAGGGCAAAACTGTCATTTGGCAGTGATTTTGCAAAAACTGAAGTCAAAAATGGATTGCTTGGGTAAAAATAGGTATAAATAGCCTGGGTCAAAATTTCAAAAAAAGTACAATCAGACCAGGTACAAAAGGGCTAAACCGGGTCCCAGGGGCATTTTGGTAATTTTTTAATATAGACTAATATAACCACAAAAAGCACTTTGGAAGTCTCTGAAGTGGTACATGAATGGGTTTTAACCTAATTGTTGTACATTTAAAATTTTAGGACTTGATTGATAGCCCAAGCTGCAACACAAAGTTCGAAGAACCTATTTAAGGATAAAAAAGGGTTAAGGTAGTAACTTTATCGTTCATACACTATGTGAATATTTATATGCTTTGTATATGACATCTTCTATAATATGTATGATACACAGTGCCTACGGGTACACTGATGAATAGTCCCTTTGGATACACTGATGAATAGTGCCTACGGGTACACTGATATGCCCAGTCGAGGATTGCGGTATGGAATGTACAGGGGTTACAATAGTGGTTGGCTCTGAATGAAGCTGGGAATATGGGTCAGCCCGGCCCTACAAGGCCAGCCCTTCAAGGGCTCGAACCTAAACAAGCCAGCCCATTTCCTAAAAAACCTCCAATTTTTAAAGCCCGCAACTCTGGCCTAAACGGGCCTGAAATCATTTTAATTAAAATAAAAATATTTTTCAAGTTTTACAATTTATTTATTATTTTTATTTAAATTGAGATACATTATTTTTAAAACTCATAAATTTTTAGTTAAAATAATCATTTAATGTCCAAATTAGCCTCTTTTTTAAAGTTTAAATGAATAAAATATTGCAAAAAATAAAATAAATTAAACCATTTAATAAGTGTTTTCCTATTATTAATACTCTAGTAGGTACTTAGGTGTCTCTCATATTGATAATTTGATATAATGATATTATATATATTAATTTATTTTTAAAAAATATTAAACTGGCCTAAAAATGTAGACTCTACAGGGCTGCAAGGCCGGCCTTTTTAGACCCGCTTCCTGTCATAAGCCTGGCCCTTGAAGGGCTCAGGCCTAAACGGGCCTGCCCGACGGGTTCGGCCCGATTTCCCGGCTCTAACTCTAAACACATTTCCAACTGAATTGAGTTATGTGTTAGTATAATATTGCATTATCTAGTACTCGGCATATTTATTTATCGCATCTTCTATGAATGATTATCTGTTACTACTGAGATTCATTTGAATGTCACCCTTTTTCAGTCAAGTAAATTTTCCAGCGGGAACCAGTGGCTCCAAGGGTAAAGTAGTAGACACGGGCAATTGAAGGGCGCGAACCCCAAAATCGAAGCAGTTGGGTTATATTAGTTTAATTTGTATATTTTGGGGAAAACATGTATATATTACCAATTCCTACGGGAAGACTCCTGTATGTAAACTTGTATTTAATATCAGATGTTTCTGCTATTTTTTTATGCCTTATGGAACTTTACGCTCATTACTCTGTGCATATTAAAATGTTAATGGGTGTTGACAATATTCACAAAAATTAATGTATGAATACCGGGAACAATTTGGATGATGAGCACCCAAAACTCATATGATATAAACTAATCAGATTTAATGATTTTCAATTGATGATTTTTAAATAAAAAATTATTTTTTGAAAAAAATAGCTAAGAGATTATCTTTATTTTCAATTGATGATTCTTATATGCATGTGACATTACAAGAAATTATATATTGTCAAAAGCGCTCAAAACTTGCAAGCGCAAAGTCTCACAATGTAATTTTTTTTTCCCACAAAGAAACTAATTATATTGCATTTAGATAAAGTACAATGTCTCATAAGAATAAACAGAAACACCTAAACACAAACAAACTAATAAAAACAAACAGAAATTTCCTGCAAGGACATAAACCTAGATAAAAGGAGTAACACGCCAACAAGGTCAGCAACTGTGACGAAGGTCGAGATACCCGAATCAGAGGGCAAGTCCTGTCTAATGAAGCTTTGGCAATCCAGCCGACCACCAAATCTACTTCCATAGGAACACATATGTAAAGATGGTTCCTGATCAAAATCCTTGAGTCCTGAATATTCTCAAGGATGCCAATATCCATCACCATAACAGAGAAAACATGGTTAGAATAATAATGAACGTGAGAATCACAACTACAGTCCAAAAAGGAATGGTAAGGCCATAGATACTGAACTAGCTCGTATATAGCCCGAAAGTGAACAGTGTTTACATAAACACTGAACAGGCGCATTGTGAGCCAATGATAAACAGCATACACAAGCCTCCTAAACAAGAACAAGTTAATGATTCCAAACTGAAGAGCACTTGACCATGTCTTACAATGTCGAGCACTGACAGCCCTCCCATAGAGAAATACCATAAGCCAAACATAACAATCTACCCCACCTCTTGCCCACCTAAAGACCTTGCTCACCAGATCAAATAGGGTAGTGACAATTGGATTAGCAGAAATTGTCTTATAGTATGCGCTGATCCAAGCATAGCTACAAAAATCCCCCCAATAATGCCAAATAAATCAAACATTTGGATTCAACCCCTCTAAGCAACCAACCTCACTAAACATAATGACTTCAACAACAGAATGTTCAATAGTGTCATCCTCAGAACAAGATTTGAAAATAGTATCAGTAGAGAGGGGTTGAGTATATTGAGTCTTGAAGAGATTACAAACCTCATTGTCTAGGGCTCTTCGCCTTATCACATTGGAACTCCTCAGCGTCTTACCCAGATCAGCGAAAAGACTCCAATACATTCCCATAAGTTCTGCTGCCAAAACCCTCATATTGACGGTGAGACCAAGAAATCCCCATTGCACCGCGTCAATCATCACCGAGGACCCAGGAGGCACCCATCGAAGATCAGAATCGGAGGCCACCACCCATGTTCGAGCGACCCAAACCTCCAAGCGATGAGTCCCGTGATCCCTCTTCCCACTTACGCCGAAGCCCATCCACGCTCCTAGAACCTTTGAAAACCACGGAAGAGGGACACCACCGGACCAACCCACGGTAATCTCCACCGGACGGGGAGAATCAGACGTAGCCCAACAATCAGAGCAGTGCATCTTGACGTCGCAAGAGAGAAACCCTAGAAGAGGGGAAAAGCCCCAAATCATTCATAAGTTCTCTTTTCGTGTGTGTCTCACAATGTAATTAATCCAATATATCTTCATATCCCAGAAACAGTAAAGACCCTTATAAATTAATACATATAAACATAACTTTATAGTTCGTTCTCAAGGAACTCATCATCATAAATCGCCCAACTCATTTAATTTAAACGGGAAATACAGCGACCCTTGCACTACAATATCGTTAAGCAAAGGGCTAGACTGCTGCTCTATCTTTTTCCACATTATGCAGACATATATATCATATTCCTGTTATTTAAATAATGTTAAAGTGGCGATTACTTAATATCTTAAAGCATTTTTATTTTATACTATATTTATATATTGTTTTTGATAGAACGTATATATTCAAAGATATGCATGGCGGATTCATCTTTGATAACCTCTAGGCATCTAGTATTAATTTATAATCCGGATTTAGACAATTTTATCCCTCAAATAAAGAAAAAAATAAATTATAATATGGTTTATTCTATTAAAAAGACATGAATACAAGACTCTATTTTAAGACGCATTGATTCTTTGTTTTTCCTCATTTCAATTGCTGCGGGTTTAATTAAACCCTTCTTCAGCTATTGCGGTATTAATTGTCTATACATTTAACAGTTCATCATATCATAATTAACATAGAATATATCATAAAAACGTGTGAAAGCATTATTTGTTTTTCACCGATCACGCCTTCAATGGAACAATTATCTAGTGACACATAAATAGAGAACCCACTTTGGGCTATATATATAGACAAGTCTACTGAAGCTAGCTTTGTTGATTATTTCTTTAATGGTTGAAGGAGCATTCTTGATTATAATATCGTTAGAATTTTAGTACGCACTTGGGAACCCACTTGGCCACAAATACTGTCAAGGTTTAGCTGGACGCATCACAAAACAAATATTCAATGAAAATACTTAAATTGTACGGTTCCGAGAATTAGTTAACTAAAGTTAATTATATATGAGGACATGGAAGTATAAGAAATTTTCCTTATGTGCATGTATGACTTAAACATGAACAATGATCGAGTCAGTTGGATCTTTTATATGTAGTCCATAATTATAAATCCAAAATCCAGAAAAAAATGGAATATTACTCGGAACTATTAGAGCGTTTTATGATAGCTTTGAATTAAAACAAATTAAATGGGTATCGCACTTACCTTGCCTCATTTGGTGTCAACCCCCACCACCATTTCATAATTCCATTGTTGACTTGTCGATATTCCACCGCCTCTAACTTCTCTATATAAGCTTCTTTAGCCCCCTCTCCTTTCCAATACAAGCTAAGATCACATAATATAGCATCAGTACTCAGTATCTGGTACGTTAATATATATATATATATATATATATATATATAGTTATATTTATATGTATATGTATATATGTTATATCTACACACTTTTATCCGATGGATGTTTGGTTTAGTAGGTATGTTAAATCATCCATGCAACACCAATTGGTTATAGAAAAAAAACAATATTAATGTAGCTTCTATATATTTATATGTGCATGCATTAATATAGTCTTGTTGTTAATTAACTTATATAACCTTCTTGATTTCAGGAATATAATCTGGCAGCATGAAGTTTGTGGTAATTGCTGTGTTAGTGTGTATGGTGATGGGAAGCTTTTGTGTGGCCAAAGATGGAGAGAGGCTAGTGAAGGAGAACAAAGAAAAGAGAGTACTTGTTTGTAATGATCATCATCATGACCATATCCAGGAAAACGGAGAACTCGTCGACAGTGATGATCATCATCGTGACCATATCCAGGATAAGGGAGTACTCGTCGACAATAATGATCATCACCGTCTCCCTATCAGAGATTATTGCCCACCTCGCAAGATCAGCACCGATCCTGCAGCTCAAGGCAATCCTTAATTTAATATGCTGAATCTCCTATTCTTGATTATAAAATTCTCGTATGAGCTTCAAAAGACAAGTGAGACAAAGCAAAAAGATCTCACTTCTCTTTTTTAAACTCCACAATAATTTTATAATCAAGAATCTTTAAAATATTTTCACTCAAAGTTTGCTCATATTTTATAGTCAAGTTGCTAATTTGCTGCATGCATATGCTTGCCTTGTGTCATATTTTTTTGAACCCTACATGTGTGTGTGTGATGTTTGTCGTAGCTTGGGGGCTTCGATTCCAAGCCATGAATAAAACCTGTACAGAACTAAGGTTGTAGCAAACTACTGTTATGGTTAAGCAAACATGTCAATGTCAAACTCGAACTTGATACCTAATGTCGAAATATGATGGGTAGCACTGTCACTGAGACAATTTGTCATTGATAATATGTTATTGTTGATTAATAAAAATACTTTGGATATGGTTTGCTTCAGCCTTTCTTATTTTGTCTCAAATATCTGTTCATCGTTCCTGACAAGTGTGCTTCCATTCTAAAACTTATATTTGTTGATCCCCAGAACACAAACATTAACTCAAATAATTTCAGAATCTGCTGGGAGCTAGAATACAAAATAATGTTTCGACCTATCATGCATACATATTTTTACTTTTGCGCTCGATATCTGCTATATGTGTTTCGTATAGAACATTGAATTTATAATCCTACATATACAATAAAAAGCAAATTATATTTCTTTTTTTCCTTTTTTAATCAATCGTTTTGCTATGAAACCCAGCAAATCAGGGTCGGGTATGATGTACAATAAGAGAATGAGGGACCGGGGCCAAGATTAAAAGAGATATATATATTTATATATATATAGTACAAAATTCACATTCCTTATGGAGGGTTGGACATCCCTAACGATCTATCATTTACTAGCACGATTAATTACTAAATATAGAAAGAGCGAAGTATGATTGTTGGTGATTTACTGAGGGCTTTGCCGATCTTACACTTTTTTCAAGGAGAATTACATGTAGATCCCGAATAAGAGGATTGATTGTCTATAGGTCTTAATCACTTATAAATATTAAAGTTTGATGTATAAATTTTAAAATTTGACATGAAAATGAGACTGAGAAAATATTTAAGTTTCTTACTTAGGACCTGTTTTCTCCTCCCCTCTTTATACGGTGAACATAGATACATGTTCATAATCTTCTTATGTATGCATGCATGCATGCATACAATTCATGAGTCAATTGTTATTGATGGTTACATAACTCATCTATAATTCCTATAGATAAAAAACTTTTCTTTCAAATAAATTTTCGTATTAATTAATATTAAATCCTCTCTTTGTTAATTTAATATAACTAGAGCTACCCAGTCCCCCGCCCAATTGGGCAGGGGATATTCAGAATTTTTTAAAAAAAGGATATGAAAAAAATTAGAAAAACTATAACACAGAGAAATAAGTAAAATAACAGTTACCTTGCAATAACTTCTATAAATAATATAATTACTCACATATATAATCGATAACATACCATATATATATTGATTGGATGCAAGCACTTGGTTATTGGATCTCTAAAAACACATCTCAATGATAAGTTAAATATATATATATATATATATATATATATAAATACGATTGTTCAATTACTGGACAACTTGACCTTGATATAGAAGAATTTGGCCCAAAAAATTATATATCATACAAGCTCAAAAGAAAATATTTCTTATTGTACAATCAAGCAAAAAGACGAAAAAGGAGGTCTGACATCAATTATATGAGGACAGCAAGTGGTAAATTAAAATTGCAACGCGTAAAAATAGTCATTTGTAAATTAGATTAAAGAGAACTCGAGTTTGAAATGTGTGTGAAAAGGAATAGGCAGGCAGGCAAAGTGGAACTGAAGCTTCTGCAAAAAGAATCTAAAAC
Source organism: Inga laurina (assembly GCA_963855925.1). NCBI lineage: Eukaryota > Viridiplantae > Streptophyta > Magnoliopsida > Fabales > Fabaceae > Inga > Inga laurina. The sequence continues at coordinate 64,826,306 of OY979707.1, read as the reverse complement.
AGAAGCAGAAAGCTAGAATCACCAATGAAAGTGGAATTTCC